>OZ025292.1:436402567-441202567 GCA_964019185.1 Maratus speculifer
TTGTTGTTTGTTGTTGAGAATGGAATATTTATTTTTTTAGAAAATGCCAGAATGTTTATTAAACAATGTTTGTGCTGAAGATTTTAACATATTATGTTTGGGTTTCACTTTTGTTTAACTCTGTTTTTGAACATAAAATCTTTCTCAAATGACTGCAAAATTGCCAGCAGCCTTATCAACTTGACAGAAAAACAAACATCTGTTTTAATTTGATTATTTAACTTCTTATTCCTTATTAAAAATTATGATAAGTGTAAGAAGAATTAATTAGAAAACTATCCTGAAAAGGATTTAAAATCACTTAAAATACATAACTTCCAATCTATAAAAAGGGATTTGGTGTATTATGCTTGTAACTTAAATTTAAAATAAAAGCATTTTATCAACTTTAAAAGTACTAATTGATTTTGTTAGATTTAATTTGTTGTTAATACAAAATTTGGTACCTCAGTTCAAAAGATAGCTTGGATTAACATTTTCTGTGATATTCAGATCTCACATGTTGTCTGGCATCATTTAAAAAAAGTAGAATTTTTATAATCGCCTCAGTTACATTCCAAATCTATATATGATTCAAGATTTTAAGAAACTTCTCTAATAAAATAAAATACTTACCAGGGTTTTAGGATATTTATTAGTTAGTATAACTACAATATCTTTAACTGGAAATAGACTATTGTGGCATGAAATTAAAGTGTTTTAACTTAAATGATCAAAACTTTTTTGTTGAAAAGTGCACACAAAATAACTTTTCAAAATCAAGAAGTTTGCATTTGCCAATTTTATCTAGCAAAATATCACTATCTTGATCTTTAAACTGCAAGTTTGTACAGTAAAAATTCCTTAGTGTTCTACACTATATGGCCAAAGGTGACTGGCCACTTGTGATTTTAGACAGCTTGTTAAATATCTAGAAAAAATACATGAGGAATTATCCTGAAACTCCATAGAGGACCATCAACAAAATTGCAAAAAAACAAATATCTTTTGGATGACCCTGTTCAAAACTAATGTACCAGAACCATTAAATCTGCAGATTATGATTAAGTGGTTTATTCTAAATACAGTTGACTCTCGTTAATTCGAAATTGGATAATTCGAATCTTTGCTTAATTCGAACTAAACATGAAGTCCCGAATTTTTCAATGGCAGAATAATGTTAAAAATTTTCCTTAATTCGAACTCATTTTCTCTTGACTTCAAACTAACGGGAAATCTAATTTTTCATTTTTCTTTCCTTTCTCACAGATTTCAGATCATTTGAATAACTTCCTTTCTTTGACTTTTGTGAAAATTGTTCCGAACGAGTATTGAAATAACTTCATGTATTTGATATCCACTTTCTTAGTACCCTATCTGTCCACCAGTGACACTCTTCAAATTTTTCTTCCATTGGCTTGTTTTTAACCTTTTAATTTGTTTATGTATCTATGCATTCTAATTTAATATTAAGTCACATCCTAATGATAACAGACAAAAGAAGTAAAAAAAAAAAAAAAAATTATATATATATATATATATATATATATATAACATTAATTTTTTTGTAATTGTACCATATTAAGCATGTTTTCATTTTATACTTTCCATAATTCGAACTTCAGATAATTCGAACATTTCTTGTGGTTCCGACGAGTTCGAATTAACGAGAGCCGACTGTAACTGTATTAATTTTTATATGGATAGCATGTATACTTGTAAAGAAATTAAGTCTTTTATAAAAACAATCTCAAATTTTTCCAAGTTTTTTGCTTATAATTTCTGAGTTTTTAACATAAAATAATGCTCTTTTCCAAAAATATGACGAACAACATTGTACACAATACCCTGTAATCAGAATTAAAAAATAATAAAAATTGTATAAAAATGAGCAGGTTTACTAAATTTTTCCTTGCGCATGTGTGAAAGTTATCAAAATTTCATTTCTATATTATGTTGGCTAAATGTATAGAGCAACTTTTGTGAAAGTCTCAAAAGCATAGCTTGAAAAGTCTGAAAGTGATCATCAAAAGAATAAACTGAAAATCTGTTGTTCCCAAAATGAAGCAAAACTAGTCGTTGGGGGGCCACCGTAATACTTATCCATCATGAATATGCATAATATAATATAGGAAAATAAAACAAGTGAAAACTATTTATACAATGCTTCGCAATTCCAAAACAAAATTTAAACGTATATTTTAATATTGTTAATATACATAGTAATGCTCTATTTATGAATTGCTGATGATTCCATTTCGACAAATTACATAAAATGTGAAACTATTCAAGTAGAACCGAACTGCATAAAAGAAACATCCTTATAACTCCAAAAATAATATTCCTATTAACTAACAGTTTACTGCATCGGATTAAGCGTCTCATTTCCAATTTAAATATATCTTTGAATTGAAATTTGAATGAAATACAGGATCACGAAAAATCGAAGAATGTGAGAAACAGGATTACAAGTATCTCGGCTACTAATAATCTGATCGACTTTGTTTTTTATGCAAAATTTTTGTTAATTTATTGCCTTTTAAGTCCACTCCTTAAAATACAAAATTTCGAAAATTTTTATACACTTTTCATCAGAACGAATTTTTCAAGAGTCCGAAAAAAATAGTTCCGGATAACCGAGGTTACTGATATTAAATAGGCTTCGTCCCATTCTTACATACTAAATACATACAAAATTTAAGTCTCTATCTCAATTTCTTCGTGAGATAGAGCGTTTACAGACAGACTGACTGACAGACAGATGGCAATTTTCTTTTCTAAAAATATGTTTTTCAGAATCTCCACTATCTGAAACGTGTAAATCTATCAAATTTTTTTTTTCCGATTTTCAAAACGATTGCAAGAATTACCCTATACTACGTATGATGGGTAAGTAAAAATACAGGAGTTGTATCCAAATATGGTAGTATGTGCCATGTTGTGTATTATATATTGACACTAATCAATGTATAAATGGTTACAGCCCCTTATCTTTTTGCTTCAGTTTAGGTAGGATTTTGAGCTTTTTCTACCACCGACTACTTTCAGAATTTTTGAGAAGCTCTGTTTTTGAGACTTTTACGAAAGTTGCTCTATATGTTTAGCTAACACAATACACAAATGAAATTTTGATAACATTGACACATGTGCAATGAAGAATTATTTAGTAAACTTGTTCATTTTTCATACAATTTTTATTATTTTTCAATTTTGATTCCACGGTATTGTGTACAATGTTGTTTGTCATATTTTCTGAAGAGAACATTTTTTTTATATTAAGAGCTCTGCAAATTATAAGCAAAAAACTTGAGACTTTAAAAAAAATAAAAACCTTAATTTCTGTGCGAGTATACATACTATCCACATAAAAATGAACACAGTTTATTATTATAAGCCACTTAATCATAATCTACAGTTTGAATGCTTTTGCTACATTTGTTTTCACAGGGTTATCCAAAAGATATTCATTCTCTTTCAATTTATTGACGGTCTTACTCTTCTGTAGAGTTTCGAGAAAAAAAATCTTCCTGGAAATGTATGATTTGTACTATTATGCTTACACACTTAGAATTTCAGGATAATTCCTCAAGTATTTTTCTAGATATATCGCATGTGGCAGGTCATCTTTGGCCATATAGTGTATATCCATATACAGTCTTTTTTTTGTCAATATGTATATCATTATTTCAGTAAATAAAAAAAGGTAAATGTGGAAAACATACAGATAAGTTACTGCAAAAAAAGTATTTTGACATAAATCTATCTATTATTTTGCAGGATCTTTGTAATTTATTTTCTAACTTGGTAGTCTGCCTTCATTGCAATTCATTCTTGAGAGCTTAATGCTAGAACAAAAAAACATTAAAAACAATTAAAATTTTTAAAATTTATTCACTGATAAAGTGCAACAGACAAGGATAAATTTTGATAAATGTGGCATCAGATACTTATCCCTTACTTGAGTATGGTAGTGTGCCGTTATAAAGCCTATGTTTCCTTAAATAACCAGATATCTTAATCTCCAAAATACTTATAACCAGTGGTTCTATTAAAAAGTATATATTGATATTATGAAATGTAAAAATTATGCATTGCTAAACATAATAAAATGTTAAATAAACAAATCCGAAAATAATTAGGGATGTAACATGAAATCATTTGGTTCAAGGTATCGAAATAATTTAATTATATCTTTCTGATTTTGTTTTGTTTTTGTTCAATATGAAAAATTAAATGTAATGTCAATGTCAGATGTTTTTTTTAGCCTGACTTTTTATTGCTAAAATAAATTGTTACTTGTTAAAATTATGTGTTGTTAAAAACACATTGTTATATAACATTGATAATGTATTTATCTGTCAAAGTTTTGATTATTATTTTAATGTTACAAAATTTATATATTTCTTTATGGTTATTTGGTAATTTTTCTTAATAGTTTTTGGCTTATGATACACAAATGCTGATGGGTGGTAAAAAACATGAACTGAGCCCTGAAGAGCATATTTTTGCTGCAATGCAGATTTACCTTGATATTGTTTACATCTTCATGTTTCTTCTGATGTTGTTTGGTTCTGGAAAAAAATAATATTCATGATATCTCATTCCACAGGTAAATAAAATTCAATATTTTTCAGGGGAATTATTTTTTAAAATTTTAGATTCAAATGTGTTTAAATATCGTAACACATTTTTATTATACATTTTTTATTTTCCACATATTTAAGCTTCTATAAACTTTTCCTTATATATATTAAAAATGTGAAAGTGTGTCCGAAAAATTGGAATGAAATTGGCTTCAAAATGGATGGATTAATGTCTTTGAGTTTTTGTATATAGATAGATTATTGGTCTGAAATGAACATAGGCTAATTTTTATTTTATTCAAATATTTTTCTTAATAATTCAACATTATCATTATTTTTCATACAGAATAAATTGAAAAATTTCCCATAATATTTAATCATCTTTCTTTTTACGTTGCCAAAAAATAAAAAAAACGGAATAATTATTTCTTTTTTGTAATTAATTTTCAACTGAAAGATTTTTACATGATAAAAGAAAATGAAATAAATAAATGCACCCATTCTGTTTTTCGGTTCGAGGTTAAAAACAGTTGATTTTACCAATTGTGACATCAGAGGAATACTGTTTTTCTTCTTATATCAAGCAGACGATTATATAAAATTTCTTTTACACTTAAAAGACTTTACAAGAATATAACTTCACACTTTACAAGAATATAAATATTTTAGTAGTTTTTCCAGATATTAATCCGTAATAAAAATGAACCTTTTTCTTTCTTTCGGTTTGAGGCTATAAAATTCAACTTTTTTACCAATTGTGACGTCACAGGAATACTTTCCTTTAAGAACTTTAAAAATATCAATGTAACGTCATATCTGAAACAAAGTATAAGTTTTCAAATTTTCATTTTTAATAACGCAATGTAATTTTGAGTAAGTGCTAAAAAGAGACTGTGACGTCACATATTAAAAATAAAATAAATATGCTCTGAGTTGCAATGTTGCAAAGTCTCGTGTTGCAATGAAATGAGATTGAATTTATATCAAAAGTTATTATTTAAAGAAAATTAAGTTTATCGTCTGAGTGTGGTTAATATAAATATTTAATTTTAAAATGAAGTAAGTTTTTTTAAAGGTTAAATATTAAATTACTAGAAAATGTTAATAATTTATTACATTGTAAATGACGTAATGATCAATGAAAAATACTTTTTATCATTCTTAGAAAGTAAGAAAAGCTCAACTAATCAAAAAATATATATATATATTTGTGTGTTAATTCTTAAAATTGTTCATTTCTGAAAATATAAATAAAAATCACTTTAAAAATGCACTTTTAGGCTTAAAATCTAAAGATTTAATGTAATTGTGAGAAAATACATTCTCCCAGTCAATATCTCAATTTCTCATAATGTGCTCGAAATGTACTGGAAACAGTTTTGTAAATGGATATTAATTCCACATTTTTTTAGCTCTTAAAAAGTAACAATATGTTGTCACTTTTATGAATATTTTTTTAGAATAAATTTCTATAAATTTTTATGGTATGCAAAGTATATAGTACAAATTATACAAAAATGCCACCTAAAACTCAGTTTTGAAGTAGATTTTTCCTAACACTGTTTTTTTCGTTTTACGGAACTCCCTTTTTGACATTTTCTAACATGGTCTAAAAGTGTTTACGACTTTAACCTGTCTGTATACCGGATGCTGAGTGCCTGGGGTCTGCCGTCTGTTTGTCCGTGTTTCAACTTGAGTAAATATAGTGGGATTCATACGAAAATAACATACGTTATTGAGATTTGCCATAGCATGTGCGGCATTGAAAATGAACCTGGGAGCTATTAGACCTGAATCACAGGAGCACTCAGAAGGAGACTTTACATTATGGGCTATGGCAAAAAAAAACATTTGTGGTGTATTTTGATAATGTTACATAATTTTAAATTTAATGAAATTTACATGCATTTTTAAGGTTCACAAGAACATGGTTACTATTGAATATGTTAAGTGTAGTACTTATAGTGTGCATAGAGGGAGCTCAAAAGTATTTCAATATATCATGGTCTGTGAAGAAAAACCACTTTCAGCGTATTTTAATAATGTTATTTTATTAAGATTATTTTAAGAATATTGAAATTGAAATCAGTTTCTGAAGTGCACTAAAACAGGATTTCTGTAGAAAATGGGGGGAAAATTTATTTACAAGATCACAGAAAAATGTTTGGTAATATTAGTCTACGGGGAAAAAATATTCCCAGCGTATTTTTATTGCATTGCACTATTTCAAACATGATGAAATTATTATACTGAGATAATCAATACAATGATAAATACTGAAATTTACTACAATATGCTTGCAGTTAAGTATGATTTGCATCACATTTGTTGTTCATTTACAGAGACGCATAAAAGATTTTGGACCTGTGTCCAGATCTCAGATATTGTATCCAAAGTATGGTCTATTAGAAAAGATTGCTGAAGAGCTTTTTCAATTATCGTATGTATTTTAAGGAAAACTAATGCATCCTGAAGTTCAGCTACATTTGGTATAATAAGAGATGTTTGTAGAATTTAGATAAATCATGTATCGGACTATTCAATAAACTGGATATATGGTCACCTGTGCAAAATTCCCGGAAATATGAATTCAATAATTTGAATCAGGTTTTTTACTTGAATAATTTAAGCTAAATATGCGGTCATATAAATATTTGCACGTAATATACAGGACTGTACAAAAGAATTCAAGTACATTTCTGTTTATTATTAGAAATTGCTAAAGGTGAATTTTAATCTTCGTTATACTTTTTCTAACTTAAGCAAAATTAACATTGCGTTTAGAATATTTACAAACACTTAGATCATATACACAGCTGCAGAAAAGAATAGGCAAGCGAAGTTATGTATTATGGAAATGTTGGATATATTTTTAATTACCTAGGTTTAACACATGATTTTTCTTTCTTTGATATGGAATTCTGAAATGCACTACAAAATTATTTCTGTACAATTAGGGTGCACTACAGTTGTTCTACAGAATAAATGGTTGCAATTTCATTTTCGCGATTGTTCATATTATCTAACACATTTTCCATTTATTTGACTGAGTTCTTTAAGTCCCCTATAAAAAAAAACTACTGCATAGCCTGATATAAGATATGTGTTATATATATTTTAAATTATTGTTAATGAAATGTTTTGTTTAATTAAAGCGTTTATCCTTTTTTTAATGCTACTTGAGCGACGTCACGGGTAACAGTTAGTATTGTTATAAGGCCAGACACAATACTGTTTTTAAGGGAGCTCAGGACTTAATCGATACGGAAAAACTTGTAAACAGAGCTCTCGCTTCGAGTCCATATAAAAACAGAAATATTCAATGTAATTAATTTAAACTTTCTGATATTTTAAAGGTATGTTTGTAGTATTTGGCTTTATTATTAGTTCAAATTTAAACTTTTAATTTTTTTTTTTCAGATGCACAAGAAGTGCCTGTGATGAATATCTTGATTACTATATACATGATGAATCCTGTTGGAATCAAACAGTCTGATCAAGTGTCACGTTTATGCTATATGTATATTTTTTGAATTCCTGAAATATCTATTTGTGATTCTTTGCATATACTTCCTTGTATTATAAGTAGATTAATCTAAGACTGAAATGGAAAGAATTTTATTAATTGTGTTTGTTAACATGGGATACTGAACTTAGTGCAGTATAGGTTTTTTTCTTTAAAAAAAAAAAAAAACTTAATTTTTCTAGTTATTGAATGAAATCAGAATATATGTTTAAATAAGCTGGCTTAGTGAATATTGATCCTTTTTGTATTAATATTATATCCTCTAAGCCATATAAGAATAACATATATCTGTCAGTATCTTAGAATCTATTTATTTATTGAAAACATATGAAAGTTGTGATTTTAAGTTGTCTGACATTTTGTATATTTGTTTAGATGCACAAATGGTATTTGATTTTTGATTTATGTAATATTTTTGAACTTACAAACATTGTTGTTGAAAACAATCCTCTGGAATAAAATGTTTGGCATTTTACAGTGTTCATATGCATTTGTTGTGCAATCTATATATAAGAATTATAAATTTATCCCTTCATTCAACAGAGTTATGTTAACAATATAATAATTATATATTCTCCTTTTTCAGTTGAGTTTCATATATTTACTTTATCAATCATCATTCATGTTATTTTTAAGTCCATTTTTTTTTTGAGTTACTATTATATTGTTTGAGATTTAGTATTTAATTTTAAAAGTTCATAAGCACTCAGTGATGCTGGGAACTGCATTTAATGCAAAAAAAAAAAAAAAAAAAGTAAGAAGGCATGTATTAAAAAATGTGATGGGTGATTTCTATGAATGCATAATTTTTACCTTGAAAGTTAATTAAAAAGGTATATTTTGCATTGAATTAATTGAACCTGTTCATAATTATAAAAGGAAAAAACTCACTATTATAAAAAAGGAACCTTGTTTTTTAAGGTGAGGGGGTGAAGTGTCTGAGAGACCCAGGATTCCACAAACCTAGCAATATCACTGTGTACTTAACTTTTTTTTTTTCCTTTATAAAATATTCCAGGGTATCCATTATGTAATGAAACTAGTCTTTTGAATATTATTTGAAAGTATTAATTCTTCTAATTATTTGTGTACTTTTTGTTTAACTAAACTGTGATTTATTTTGTATTGTATAACATGAAAATAAATTTTTTATATTTAGGTGTTTGATTATTCTTATTTTTTCACTCTATTTTGTGTTTGATAATAATTTTTAAAGAAAATTCTTTAACAAAAACCTAGTCTTATATCTGACAGGGGATTAATAATAGAATATTTTTCTACCATTAATATTTTTAATTCAACTTTCTTGTTTGTTTTCTTCTGCAATTAATTTTTAATATAGTTTAATGCTATTTGCTTTTGGATTTCCATTTCACATTAGAAGCAGTTCATGTATGAAATAGGCTATTGATAATTTGATGATAAATTTTATAGCACACTAAACTTATGATTGAAGAAACATTCAAAAGAAATGTATGCTTATGTTGCTGAATGTAAGAAACTACCTCTTGCAGTGATCTGGGATAGAAAGCCTGGAAATTTTTTGTTTATTTTTAGTTATGACACTCAGTGCAATTCTATGCTGGAATGGAAGAACATTTTACTTTTTTAATAAAAATAATTATCTGCAATATATTCATATATTTTCAATAATTAAGGTTTTTTGTGTAATGAGCAATAAGATGTTAAGCTTGGTGATTGATCATTTTTATTTGCCTGTGAAATAATGAACCTAAGAGTAATATTTCCATACTAGAGGTACATGTATTTCATGTATCAGTTACATAAAAATTGAAGGGGAGGAAAGTTGAGCAAGAGCCTCTAAGCTATTTGACATAGAATGATGGATAAGTCAATAAATCAGAGTTTCCCCCACAGGGTTTCAGGAGGGTGATTGAGTTCCAAAATTTCCAAAAATGAAAGGAAAGTCCCTTTAGGGGAAAAAAAAAAAAAAAAAATCATGAATCAGAAAAGTTAGGCATAAAAAGTATTGCAAATTTCAACAAATGGTTGCCAAAAATTTTCGTCAATTGTTCACAAAAAAAAAAAAAAAAAAAAAAAATTGAACTTTTTATTAAGGAATTGTGGGAAAAAGCATATTTCATTCAAAAATTGCAAGATACAGGTAACTTTGACAAAGGATTGCAGAAAAAGCATTAATTTTATCAAAATGTAGCAGGCAAAAGTGTGAATTTTGAGAAGTTTAAAGAATCGGAGGAACAAACTTCGAATTTTGTCAAGGAGCCATAGAAAGGATGTGAATTTTGTCAGAGTATCGCTTATAAAATGCAAATTTTGTCAAAGAGCTGCAGAAAAAATGCAAATTTTGTTAAATGAACGCCGACAAAAGGCTAACTTCATCAAATGACCATGTAAAAAATGCTACTTTTCAAAGGGCCGTAGAAGAAACGTGAATTTTATCAAAGTATAGCAGACAAAAAGTACGAATTTCATCAAAATGCCTTGGGAAAATGCAAATTTTATCAAAGGGTTGCAGAAGAAACAAGTTTTTTTTTTTTTTTTTTTTTTTTTCTCAATCTTTTGACTAAATTTACCAGTTTCAATGATTTCTTGATGAATTTTTTTTTTTCTGAGTCTTTATGTAATATTCATGTTTTTTTTATTGTGATTCCTGAACGAAATTTGCATCTTTTCAAGAATGCGAGAATTCTCTGTCAGAATTAGTGTATTTCCCACAATCCTATGACGATTTTTTTTTTTTTTTTTTTCAATTATTTGTCAAAATTTGCAACACATTTTATGTCTGAATTTTCGGAGTTAGGCTGACTTTTTTAATCTTTAGAAATTACTGATTCAATTTTTCTTGATTTTGGGAGAAATCTGATAGAATCACAAAGGTAATTCTGAGCAAAAAAAAAAAAAAAAAATTGCAGCAAATTTTCTGAAAGGTTACAACAGAAGTGGGGAGAAACGATTCCATTCCCAGCACAAATTATGTGCTTTTTTTCTTTTTTTGCCCCTATTTCCAAACTTGCTTTTTTTGTGATTTTTTTTTCAATATTTTCCGTTTTTTCATGATTTTTTAACAAAAATTGCCTTTTTTTTCACAGTCTATTAACAAAATTTGCTCCCCCCTTTGTTTCATTCGTTTGACCTAATTTTTAGATTTTTTCCCAATTTTTTATAGAATTTCTGTTTTTAATTTTTTTTTTTTTTTTTTTTTTTTTTTTTTGAACCGCGATTCTTTTTCAACTGATTAAAAATCTTTGTGCAACTGATTGACAAAATTTCCCCTCAATCAAATAACAACTTTTCCCTGTGATTGATGGTCATATTTTGTGATTTTTTTTCCCTCTTGCTACTAGAAAAATAAATGAATCGAATGGCCGCATCAAAAAAGGGCAGTAAGAGTCTAGATTCAACTCTATAAAAGTGCCCTTAAAAATAAAAAAAGTGCCCTTTCAATAACAGTAGCACCCTGCCCTTTTTAAACTTGGGAAAAACTCTGTTAATAGTACTGAAATTTGGAAAATTTAAGAGCCATTAAATTGCTGGATTTTACTCTTGTCAAGAAATTTTACTCTTTGGTATTGTTAGATATTCCAGAGTTCCCGGCAAAACATGGATGGCAAATTCCCTGACTTTCCATGACCTAATCTTGAAAAATTCCATGACTTTCCCTGACCAAATCTCAAAAAATACCATGAACAAGCAGGTATACAATGAAATTTGCTACTTATGTCCAGAATTCTTTGTCAAAATTAATGATTTTTTTCTGCAATTGTTTTTCAAATTTCTATATTTTCTTTCCCTTGATTATTTGATGAATTAAGTGATTTTTTTTTTTTCAAGATTATTTGAAGAATTTTGTATCAGTTTACATTTTTTTCTCAAAGAATTTTCCATGACTTTTTAGAAAATATTTGTAAATTCCCTGACTTTTCATACATATTTTGAAATTTCCCTGACTTTCCATGACTACTATGAAATTCCATGACCTTCCATGATGCTGGGAACCCTGTATTCATTTAAAATTTCAAAGCATTTGAATGATGCTATATTTTTTTATACAGTGCATATTGCTCCAGAAGATATCATTCATTAACTTGTTGCCTTTAACTAATTTATTACTGGAGGCGGCAGTGCCGAAACTAGTCTTTTTTTTTTTTTTGTATACGTGGCAAACATGGATTTTGTCCCCCCCCCCTACACAAACTAAATTTGCAAAGATAATTTACTATATTTGAAATATCTGGCCTATTTAAATATAATAATAAAATATTTTATATTGAACTAAGCAATCAAATTTGTCAAGTGTAAATTCATTAAAAGCTTGAAAATTGAAAAAATATTGCATAATGCAGCATCTTTATATTATGTCACTCTTAGATTCTTCTAAGCTATGGCATATTCAATATAAGACTACTTCTGCTTTGTAAAAAATATTAGAATATATAAATCTAAGCCTCTTACCTCGAAGCAAGTTCTCTTTGCTTTTGTTTGGTGCATCTCATCTTAATTCTAATCATTATTCTTCAGAAAACATTCATTTGCACGAAATCTTGAGGAAATTGGCATTTTCCCGCGATCGACAGACGTAATCAGTGATTTATCTGCGATATTTTAGCAAAATCGGCGATTTATTGCGATCTTTTCACAAAATCGTCATTTTTCCAAGTTTTTTTTTTATGAAATTGGTGTTTTTTCAACGATTTTTAGACAAAATTTGCATTTTTATGCGATCTTTTCTCGAAAAGGGCGTTTTATCCCGTGACCTTTTGAAGAAATCTGTATTTTTCCTGTGATCTTTTGATGAAATCTACCTTTTTTTTTCAATGATCTTTTGAAAAAATAGTTTTAAGCAATCTTTAATCGAAAACGGCATTTTTTTCTGCGATCTTTCAATGAAATCGGTGTTATATCTGCAATCTTTAGACGTAATCTGCATTTTCCCGCAGTCTTCAGACAAAATCAGCATTTTATCTGCGATATTTGGTGAAATTGCTGTTTTTTCCACGATCCGCACAGGAAATTCGTGTTTTTCAGTGATCTTTTTGCAAAGTTCATTGACAAAATCGTCATTTTCCCACGAAATATTGACAAAATGTGTGCTTTTTTGGCGATCCTTTCACAAAATTTGCATTTCTCCTTGATTGTTTTTTTCTCGTGCATAACCGTACAAGTAGGCAACAATGCGGAACTGATAATCCAATTTCAAATTTTCGGACGAGAATCACCCCTGGTTTAGTTATGAGCAAAAAAACTTAGCTGTTTTATTTATTTTCATTTTTATGATATTTTATTTTTATAGAAGTGCTACAGGTTGCAATATATATATATTTTTTTTTATGAATCTGTTGTATGTTAATGTTCCACTTATCACTAATATTGTTAATTGATATTGGGGTCATTCCATACAATGAGCAAATTAGCTGTGGCTGCCATGTCACAGATTTGAATGAAGATTGGCATATAAATACAATATGTTTATTTATGAGTAAATGCAAAATAATAGATTTCAGAGCAGTTTATTTAAGTATGCAAACTCACATTAAAAGTTAATACAAAATCAAGTTTTTGTTGACATGCTTGAAATTTAATCTTGATTATTAGCCTTAGGAATTAAAAAACTACATCATAAATTATTTTTAGGTAAGAATGGGTAATAAGTAAGAGATTGGGATAATTTAGACTTTGAATTTTTAATAAGAAAAAAAATATTGAAAAGGAAAAAAATTAAGGAGAAAATTTAATATTTCTATTACTTATTTATTTAAACAAAAGGAAAGATATTATAACTTTATATAATTATTTGACACTGTACATAAAAGTGCGTATTTTAAATACAGGAATTTTCATATATGCCTTTTTTTTTTTTTTTTTTTTTTTGCATTAAATAAAGATGGGAAAAGGCAATATTTTTGTTGCTTTTTTTGCACTTGAAGGAAAGTTCTTATATCTTTTCAAATTATTTAATATTATAGATAAAAGTGTCTATTTAAAATATTGAAACAATATTTCTCGCCTTTTATTTCTTTCTTCGGAATAGTAATTAAATTTGAATTTACAGGGATTTTGTGCACTATTTATATCCCCACTCAAATCTTTTATTTTAAATTATTTTCTTGGTATTTGTAGAATTATAAAATGTACAAATATGGTGTTCTTACAATATAAATATACAAATGTTTCTGAATTAAAAAATCCTCATCCCTCTCCCTCAATGCCAAGAAAGCTGAAAAGATAGATGGGCAAAAGAAATCATCCTTTTAAAAATATTTTTGTTTTGTGTAACCAATAATGCTTTTGGAACAAAATAAAGTAATGTATCTGTAACTCATTCTAAACAGTATTACAACTAATTGACGTATTAAAATAATTTTATAATGAGGAATTTTAATGGTACTTATAAGTACCGCTGGTAGATAGAGTTAAACGATAATTTTCTGAGATGTATTCTCTATAATAATATCTAAGTCATGAAACTGTCATTAATAGTTCTCCACTGACTGCTTTGCTTTTTGCATATAGGGTGACTATTTTGGTACAGGTGATAAATCGCCAAATATTGTTCTGTCGTCATTATTTCATCAATATTTTAATAGTGAAATTCACATGACTGTCATAAACAATTACTTTTTTATACATAAGTGTAACAATAAATTTTCAATCTTTTTTTTTTTTTTTTTTTTCCATTACATGCATTTGTAAATACATATACGCTAACAAAGAATTCTTAGTTTTTTTCTGTTAGCCAGATAAAAATCTGGCCTTTCTTTTTTTTTAAACTAGCCAATTAAAATTTTTTATTTTTCATGCGGTAAATTAAAACGATGCTTTGATGTTGAAGTGAATGAATGAAAGGATTATATTTGGTCTACTTGATTATCCCATAAATCAAATAACTATCACTAGATTATAAGATTGAAATGCCAATATGGATGATCGTAAATGCCACATTCACATGACATAAAACACTATACACATGTCCATTATGTCACTAAGAAATTTTTAATTCAATGTTTTATTTACATTTTTATTAACATTTTACTAATTTATTTGTTTTTTGTTCTTTAAAATAAATATTTTTGTATATTTTAGCGAAATTGATCAACAGAAACAGTATTTGGCGATTTATCCCCTGCGTCCAGCTAACACAAACATACGGAATTCTTGATTTATCTTTCAGAATCTTCCAAATTAGCAAAGGACTAAACAAGTAAATTAAATTGTGGATAAAAGTAGCATAATAAAATGGTTAGTATTACAATTAAAGGCGACCAAACTAGTTGTCAAGGGTGGCTAGATCTTAAAGAATAACATTGCATTACATAATTCAGCCATAAAACAAAGTAGATGTATTATTGTACTGTTAAATATAGATAATATCTGCTACAATTTTTTTAACTTAAAATTAAAATATGGATAAAAGTAGCATAATAAAATGGTTAGTATTACAATTAAAGGCGACCAAACTAGTTGTCAAGGGTGGCTAGTTCTTAAAGAATAACATTGCATTACATAATTCAGCCATAAAACAAAGCAGATGTATCATTGTACTGTTAAATATAGATAATATCTGCTACAATTTTTTTAACTTAAAATTAAAATATGGATAAAAGTAGCATAATAAAATGGTTAGTATTACAATTAAAGGCGACCAAACTAGTTGTCAAGGGTGGCTAGTTCTTAAAGAATAACATTGCATTACATAATTCAGCCATAAAACAAAGCAGATGTATCATTGTACTGTTAAATATAGATAATATCTGCTACAATTTTTTAAACTTAAAATTAAATTATGGATAAAAGTAGCATAATAAAATGGTTAGTATTACAATTAAAGGCGACCAAACTAGTTGTCAAGGGTGGCTAGTTCTTAAAGAATAACATTGCATTACATAATTCAGCCATAAAACAAAGCAGATGTATCATTGTACTGTTAAATATAGATAATATCTGCTACAATTTTTTTAACTTAAAATTAAAATATGGATAAAAGTAGCATAATAAAATGGTTAGTATTACAATTAAAGGCGACCAAACTAGTTGTCAAGGGTGGCTAGTTCTTAAAGAATAACATTGCATTACATAATTCAGCCATAAAACAAAGCAGATGTATCATTGTACTGTTAAATATAGATAATATCTGCTATAATTTTTTAAACTTCTAAAAATAGCATTTTTTACACAATCTTTTAAGGGGAAGGGGGAGGGAATTAAAATGCAGAAATAAAAGAAAAAAAGTAGATTGCTATATCATTTTATTGCCATTTCTCATAAAAACTGAAAAAAAAATAAAAAAAAAATAAAGTGGAACTTTTTTTTAACAAAGTCTCAATTTAAAAAATTTTCTATTAAACCTTGACTTTGAACACGATTAACATGTGAATTCAACTTCAGCGGGAAAAAAATAAGAATTTCCTTAAAGAATATAATTGCAAAAAACACTGCAAATTTCGTCAAAAGATCATGAAAAAAATATATATATAAATTTATTTTATCAAACGATTGCATAAAAAATGCTAATTTTGTCAAAAGGTTGGTGAAACAACGCAAATTTTGTGAGAAGATTGAAAAAAAAACTGATTTTTATCAAAAAATCTTTAAAAAAAAACTGCAAATTTTATCAAAAAATCACGAAAAAGAGTTCCAGTAATCTGACCTGAACCATTTTAATCTGTAATGTATAAAGAAAGTAAGTCCTGTTTTCTTGTTATTATGAAAAATAATCTACAATTAATACAATTTTTATGTTTTACATAGAAGAATGAACAAATCTATACTCACTCAGCTCTGTGAAATCTTCATACTGAGGGTTTGTGGATTATACATTTCTGCAGATTATAGATCATAAATGATGAACAATTGCACAAAAATTAAAATTACAGTGGAAAAGAAAAACATAATGCAACATAGCTGTATTATCTGTAATAATAATAATGAAAGAAGTTTATATGTGAGTGTGCGTGTCGACAGTGTTCTGAAGAGACTGCTGCATGCAAAGCTACAATATTTGAGAAGGTACCTCTATATAAGTTTTGTACCTCGAATTTCAGTTTTTTAATTGGATATTATATAATTTTTCTGCGATTTTTAGCGTTTCAATGTATTGAGACGATTTTACCACATTAATGAAAGGAATATGATTTCATTCTTTTAACCAAATATAGTAATTTTTTTTCTTTTCAATAAAGTGTATTCAGAATTTATTAAGTGATTTTTGAATTTTTAACAAATTTTTTATGAGACTTCTTGTGTTTTTTTTCACATTTTGCGACTACTTTTTGACATTGATAAAAGAAATTTTGTTTAAAATTTTGGTACTACTCTGTTATCCCAATATCCTCTGTTATCGACCAATTTTGCCAAATTATACATATTGACATAATTGTAATTTTAAATAACGAAAAAACAAATAATTAGTAGAATATTTAAAAAAATACAAATAAAAAGTCGAAATAAAAATCACTTAACGACATTTTAAACACGTGAATATTATTTAATGTCATTGAATGTGACATTAACGATCAATCATTATTGGCATTTAATCTTATAATTTGGCGATAATTTTTTGGTTTGTGGGATAACCTAGTAGTACCCAAATTTTTAACCTAAGGTACAAAATTTTGTCTGTTATGATTTTTAAATTTCAGCGATTTTTAATGTATTCTTGAGTTCTACTGCGATTTTTTGACATTTGGAAATAATTTGGTTTCAAACTTTTAGCCAATATAATAAAACCTCCCTGTGTGACTACCTTCCTTTTTTACAGTTATAAACTGACAAAATTCATGAGCCACAAATTAACCCATAGCGGGCCACAGGTTGTGCATTACATTAAACAATGTTTAGTTATTTTGATGAGTATCTTTTTACTTTCTTCTATCTTCAATAGAAGAAAGTATTGTAATCGAAATTTTTTTCGACTTCCGGTTTTCGACGGATTTACACGTTTTAGGGGTCAGAGATTCCAAAAAACATGTTTTTACAAAATGTCTGTCTGTCCGTGTGTCTGTATGTCGCCATTCTACCATCAAAAAGTGTATGAAGTTATGCATAGAATTGAACCAAAATTTTTGTGAATGTTTTTGGCTGTGGCAAGCAGGTCCTCCTTCAGTTTTGAAATATTCTGCTGGAAGGGGGCGCTGTAATCGTGATTTTTGTGCCATTTTCAATATTGTACCGACCAAAAGTATATGAAGTTATGCATCGAATTGAACCAAATTTTTTGTATATGTGTATGACTATGGCTAGTTGGTCCTCCCTGAATTTGAAAAATATCCGCCGGAAGGGGGCGCTGCAATTGCCATTTTTGTGCCATTTTCAATATTGTACCGACCAAAAGTATATGAAGTTATGCATTGAATTGAACCAAATTTTTTGTGTATGTGTATGATTATGACTAGTTGGTCCTCCCTGAATTTGAAAAAAATCCGTCGGAAGGGGGCGCTGCAATCGCGATTTTTGTGCCATTTTCAATATTGTACCGATCAAAAGTACATGAAGTTATACATCGAATTGAACGAAATTTTTTGTGTAAGTGTATGGCTATGGCTAGTCGGATCGCCCTGAATCTGAAAAAAATCCGCTGGAAGGGGGCGCTGAATACCGAATTTTATGCCATTTTCAATATTGCACCACATAAAAGTGTATGAAGTTAGTTCTAGAACTGAACTAAACATTTTGTATATGATTATTTTTTGGTAAGGCAAGTAGGTCTTTCCGGAATTTGAAAAAAAAAAAAAAAATCTGCTTATCATTTTATTGTCCATTGGCTCGTGCAGAGACGGAAATTCGTTTTTACTCAGATTAATTGATTGAAGCAGAAATTTAAGATGAAAATCAAAGTTGGTAAGGTATTGAATTAAAATTATTAAAGCATTAAAATGAGTAACTATTTTTTTTATATTAAAATATATGTATGAAATAGAAGAAAGTTTTGGGATTGGCACATCCAACTAGTTTAAGTTTCGTTACATTCACTCCCTCAAACTCGCACAGGTTGAGGCCACAATCTGTGCAGATTTCTGGTCATTGCCTTTTTTTTTTTTTTTTAAACAGTAATTTAAATGTAATAATACAATCAAAATTATAATGAATGCTTACAATACAGTAAAATAATAAAACAACTAAGTAAGAGAATAAACTAAAATGATTAAAAAATAATTTTGGAAATGATTAAATTAGCATAATAAAGATACATTTTCCTTGAATTATTCAATGAAACTTTCCTCATATAAGTAACCACTGATATCAAAAATATCTTTTATTTATTTATTTTTTTTTAATAAATTTATATTTTCTGCATGAAAAATCATGAATTTAATCATGTTATTAAGAATTACATATTATAATACATGTGGAATTGTATAAAACTAAAATATTCTGAAAATTTGCCAATAGATCTGAACTGAATACAGTAGACTCCCTCAAATCCACACTCCTAAAATCTGTACATAATTTACGGATGTAAACAATGAAACATTCAGTTCAGATGTAGGTGCATAATTTGACTATTTTAGTTTTATATCAATTCCATACATTTATTAATTTGTAATCTTTTGCTAAGGTTATGAATTCATGTTTTTTCATGAAGAAAGAATAATTTATTTATAAAAAAAAAAAAAAAATGAAGATATTGGTGATATCATTGGTAATCATAGCCTTACCAAATATATTTATGTATTAATCAAGCTCTTTTATTTATCAACTATATCTAAACCTGAAATAAGGCTTTGCTATTTTATGATCATGTTATGATCATCAAAAACACATTTCATCTTTATAATGAATATTTAATTGTATATTATAGATTATTAACTTGGCCTTTGCTTTTTGTACTTTAATCATTTTAAAAATTATCTAAATTTTTATTATTTTAGTTTATTTCTTATTTTAATATTTTAGTATATTGTAAGCATTCATTATACTTACTATAATAATTTGATTTCATTATTAATTACATTCAAATTATTTTTTAAAAAATGTAAACAAAGTAATGACCAGAAATCCGCAAAATTCTAAAATCTGCAAAACCTCTGGTCCCAAGCTGTGCAGATTTGAGGGAGTGTACCAGTAGACTCCCTCAAATCCGCACAGCTTGAGACCAGAGGTTGTGTGGATTTCAGAATTTTATGGATTTCTGGTCTTTGCTATGTTTACATATTTTAAACAGTAATTTGAATGTAATTAATAATGCAATCTAAATTATAATGAATGCTTACAATATTGTAAAACATTAAAATAAGTAACAAACTAAAATACTAAAAAATTGGATAATTTTTAAAATTATTAAAATATTGAAAACAAAGGTCTAATTAATAATATATGACTAAGTGTTCATTATAAAGATGAAATATATTTTTCCTAAATTATTTAATGAAACTTGCCTCATAAATAATGTACAATACTAATTGACATCAAAATAATAAAATAAGGAAGTTTTATTCCAGGATTAGCCAGATTTAATAACCAAAAAGGCTTGATTAATACATAAATATATTCGGTAAGAAGGCAATGATTGTCATTGATATCAGCAATATCTTGAAGTTTTTCAGAAATAAATTTATTATTCTTTCAAGAAAAAACATGAAGTCAGTAACAATAACACAAATTACAAATTAAAATATGTTTGGAATTGATATAAAACTAAAATAGTCAATTTCTGTCCCTATATCTGAACTGAATATTTTATTGTTTACATACATAAATAATGTGCAGATTTGAGAGAGTTTACTGTATTATTTTTGTACATCTACTGAGTAAGTAGACTCCCTAAGAAAGTAAATCTGCAACTCTAAAATCTGCACATAGTCACAGATGTAAACAATGAAGTACTACTTGCAAATGTTAAACATTCATTTGTTTCAAAAGTTTAGGAACCACCAGAAGATATTGCTTATTAAATAGCAATGAAAAATTAAACAAGAACCTATTTACCTAAATTGTGTAAAATTCAAATACAGTAGACTCCCTCAAATCCGCACAGCTTGGGACCAGAGATTTTGCAGATTTTAGAATTTTGCGGATTTCTGGTCATTGCTTTGTTGACATTTTTTAAACAGTAATTTGAATGCAATTAATAATCCAATTGAAATTATAATGTATGCTTAAATATAATAAAATACTAAAGTAAGTAATAAACTAAATTAATAAAAAATTAGATCATTTTTAAAATGATTAAAATATTAAAAACAAAGGTCTATTTAATAATGTATGATTAAGTGTTCATTATAAAGATGAAATGTATTTTGAATAAATTATTCAATGAAACTTGCCTCATAAATAATGTACAATACTAATTCAGATCAAAATAATAAAGTAAGGAGGTTTTATTCCAGGTTTAGCCACACTTAGTGACAAAAAAAAAAAAAAAAAAAAAAAAAAAAAGCTTGATTAAGACATATATATTTGGTAAGATTATGATTATCATTGATAACAGGAATATCTTGAATTTTTTCAGAAATAAATTTATTTTTCCTTCAAGAGAAAACATTAAGACAGTAATAGTAACAAAAATTACAAGTTAAAATATATTTGGAATTGATATAAAACAAAAAAAGTAAAATTTTGTCCTTATATTTGAACTGAATGCTTCATTGTTTACATCCGTAAATTATGTGCAGATTTTAGAGAGTTGTGGATTTTAGGTTTGCGGATTTGAGGGAGTCTACTGTAAATCATATGCAAGTGAATAAATGGATACATCATAACTTTAATGAAATCTGATAAAAATCTAACTTAAAAATTTTGGTTCAGTGAAAAGCATATCATTCAACTCTTTTTATGATGCTATTTATAAAAAGTTCCCTGATTGAGTTAAATTCAAATAATTGTTTCTTCTGAATCAATTAGACTCAGGAATATAACAGGTTGACTCAACTTTCAAGTCATACAAGGCATGTTGGATTGTATTGTAAATAAAAACAGTGTTTGACTATAAGGTCAAAAGAGGAAAGTGGGGGGCACAGAACTAATCTTAAATCAAAATTCAATAAATTCAAATTACCTCCCACTAAATCTCCTGTTCCCGATCTTCATAAATAAGGAATTGATAATGTTAATTGTAATGGCTGTGATTTATCTTATTTTGATCAAATTAAAAGAAATCTCGAAATCCACTTTGTGTCATTAATTAAGAAACTTCTAAATCTTCTGTTGCCAAGCACTCTTGGTTTTCCGGCAATAGCTTTAATTTTCAAAATGCTAAAATTATTTTTAATGCCAATAGTATCGTTGTGTTAGATTTTCTTGAAAGTTTAGCTTTTTATCTTAATTGTGAAGTTATTGTTAATGATGAATTTGATTCCAAAATGCTCTCCATACCTAGGAAAAACCTTTTCAACACTGCCATATAATTTATTTTTTTATATTAATTAGTATTAGGCTTATATATATATATATATATTGTGCTCCCATATATGTGTGTTTTCACTTTATGATAATTTATTTTTAATTTCAATTTCCCCTCCTTCCAGTTTGCTTCCTTATTCCCCTTCTACTCTGTGTCTATATTTATTATACTTTTAAGTGATTGGCTGTTGCCTTCTGCTTGTTTCCATGCTGCTGTTTTCATAGTAGATGCATGTCTTCTTTGGGTCTGATGAAGAAAGACTTATCTTTCAAAAGCCCTAGTGCATTTAAGAATTTTTTTTATGGAGTTTCAAGCCTGTAACCTGCACCAAGTTTTTTCTACTTATAATCATAAATTGTCTGAAACCTGTTGAAAAAATAACAAGTGCTTGCTAAAAAGGCAAATCATTTTGCATTTTAAAAGAGTCTGAAACACAGATTTGTTTATCAGGACTGGTTTTTTTGGAGGCAGAAAATGGTTTCTGTGGCAGAAAGTGGTTATAGTAATTGTTTTTAACTGAGAGAAACTGGCAAAAACTCATTCCATGACATAATCTGATTTATTTAGTAGTATTAAATTGCTTATATGCATTTTAATCAGGATAAATATTAAATAAAATGTTATGATTAGTTTTAATTAAAAAATAAATATGTATTAGAATTTGATAGTATTAAATCTTTTATGAAGAATCAGCCATATTATTTGCAGGTAATTGATAACCATGAAAATGATATTAAGGATATAGTAGATGTTAAAACTGTAAATAAATATCATGATTTTAAAAAAATTAAATGCTTGTTATAAATGTTAAAATCTATTGCTGTTTCTTCAAATAAAAGTAAAAATCATGATTGTTCTATTGCAGATGTTCTTCAAATTTGCTTAATTTCATTTTATGATTGAAATATCATGGAAACTCACAAATGCAAGATTCAAATCTCATTTACTGCAGTGCTAGCTTATTTACTTCATCCTAAGTATATGGCATCAAAATTGACATTTGAGCATAAAGAAAGGGCAAGAAAATTGCCTTTTGATATTAATCTAAATTTTATGCCACATATAATAACCCCTTTTGGCAAAATTGACTCCTTTCCCAGAAATATATATCCTCAAGAAAGTCCTAGAAAATGTCTTGCCTTCTGTGGGTGGTCGATTTTAAAAAACAAATACCAGTGAAAATGAGAATTTTTTTTTAATTTTACATCCTCAATAATGGCATTATCTGCAAGTAATGCTAATCTTGAAAGAATATTTTCAAACTTTTCTTTCATTCAGAACAAATTAAAAGGCAGTCTAGTTTAAGAAAGGCAGAAAGGTTAGAAAAATTAATCCTATATGATGGAATGCTTTTGGCTCTTAGTATATTATTACTTTTTCCACAAAGATAACTGTGTTCTTTCAATATTATAAAATAATTGTGCAAGATATTTCATTAATTTTTTTTTCTGTTATTTTTGTGTTATGATCATTTACATATGTATTTTCACAAGAACCATTTATCTTTGTAGGTAGTAGTAGATAATTTTTAAATTATTGCAGTGTAGTATTTATTTAAAAATGCTCTGAAAAGCGATGTTAAGTTAAAATATCATAGAATTTTTTATAAATTTCTTTTTTGAAAACTTCTGAATAGAAATTCAACTGTAAAAACAATAATATCCATAGTTAAACTTGTACAGTATCAGATTACAGTTATGATGTAAATAAAATTTTTTATATATTAAATACATATGTGAATAATTATGAATCATTGCAGGTTACAGTTCTTATTAGTATTATTTCTTAGTTTCTACCAGTTTTTGCCGCTTACTGGTAGAAACTAGTTTCAGCCATGCCAGTTTTAACCGGTTATAACCACTGGTTTTAACTACCCTGGCAGAAATTTGCCAGCCCTGTATATAAATTGTTTCCATATCTTAATCTTTCAGAAGATAAGGCCAATGATCCTAACAACATTCTCTGCATTAAGTTTGGTTGGATACTAATACCAGCTACTGATATTTAAAAAAATTTCATGCATGTGAATTGCATATAATTGTAACCCCCGACTTAAACTAGCCTAAATGAGACAAGGTTAGCCGGTTCAAAAAAAAAAAAAAAAAAAAAAAAAAATTAAGTATCTGTATAATTTAATTAATTAAATCTATATGATGCATTTAGTTTTATAATTAATGTAATTTAAAAAAAGTACATATTTTCTATATTTCGTGACATGAATATTAGTTGAATTAATAGAAAAAATATCACCGATAATAAATAATAAAAAATATTTAATGCAAATTGTTGAAAATCCTGTCATCCCTGTGTCCCAATTTTCGACCTAATATTTATGTGTGCATAAAATTTTTGGTTTTATTCAAGTCTGGACAGAGGAGAATCTTCACTAAGATATCAAATAAGAAATGTTGGGATTGAGAACAAAGGCATTCACATGAATTAATGATGAGAACTGTGACAGTAAATTTTATTTAATTACTAATGATAGATATTGGTTTTAATATAGTGTTAAAAGATGAATAACAAAACTCAGCAGTAAAACCAAATTTCTGAATATGGTATATCTACAATTTATTTTCTGGTTAATGAGACACATCTTTAACTGAAGAATATTTCCAGGGATGAGATTGATAAAAAAGTAAAAAGTCTGAAAACTGCATGAAAGACATTTGAACAATAATACTTATGAATTTCAAGTGGAATAAATATTTTAATTGCTATTAAAATTTATATATTGCATACAATTTAGCTTTAAGCAAATTAAAAAGAAACTGTTAACTTACTGCAGTGAAAAGTCTATTTTAGCAAGATATAGAACATTAATAAAACCACTGACATAAATATTTTTTAATTGTAATTTTAAAAATAGTAGATACTTTTCTTGAAACAGCAAATCGAACTAATTGCAACCACATTAAGTATATGATGGAATAAAATAAGTTTTTAAAGAATTAAATTGATCATAATTGATTGTTAAAGGTGTAACAAGCAAACCATTAAGAATGAAGATTTAAGGAAAAATAAAAATTTTTAAAGTGTTATTTAAAAGGCAAATTAATAATACTACTGAAAACAGAACATTAAAAGGAATTCAGAAAAAAGTGGCTATTATATCAAAATACAAAAGTACAAAACTAAGGAAAAAATATAAAATTTCCCCAAAAATTTAATAGGTGAAATTTCTTTAAAAATTGAAGAAAAGTCTGAAATTCAGACTAAAATCTGAAGAATCTCATCCCTGTATTTCACACAAAAAAGTTTCTCTTTAAAATCCTTCTTGTATATATTGCTGTCACAATAGACAATACTTTATTATTTTTTATTTAGTATGAAATAAATTAAAACAAACACTACATAAACTTGATAACAATGTTTATTTGTGTTGTAACATGACTAATAATAAACACATGGAACAACAAATATCTACATCAAGAAATATTTTCTTCTTTAGTTTGTTTTCACATGCTTTTCATCTTTTCAATAGCAAATGGCGCTGAAAAATAAAATAATAAAATTTGTTATGGAATGATAATGCAAAAAATTATATTTTAAAAAATACTTACTTAATGCATCAATCATAAAAAATATAAATACTTGGTACTTTTATATTAACCAGGTGCATATCTAAACTATAAACATATCCCCTGCTAAGTGAAAAATAGTGGCTAGTACTAAAATTTAAATTTTGCGAAGTTACGTTAAGAATTAAGTGATTATTAAATATTCAGATTTTTTGAAATGATAAAATTCAGCTGAAAAAATAAAAAGGTAGTAAAGGACTCACCCAGAGTTGGTTGAAACAATGACGACAACTATATATTGGAGAACATTACTTTTATTTTCAACACACATAAAGCAGAACGATGTGGCCACACCTACTTGTGATATAGGTGTAAATTAATGGTCGCCACTCGCCATGTGGCAATTAAAAATTGGCCATTGATTGCCACCCTAGTCACAACTTGACGATTAAAAAATCTTATTAATTTGCTTTGTGAAATACAGCTTTTTTTCATGGATACATGCATTTCTACCTTGTTTACATCTAATTAGTGAATTGGTTAATTCTTTCTTTTTATCGGATGCAAGCAGATTTAGCAACTTTGTTGTATTTTCTATATTTTGGCATTTTACCATGAACTCTTTATTTGGATTATGTTTTCAAGAAATAGTTTTTTCTACAAAATAAAGTCAGCAATTTTAATTCCACATGCGTTTCAAACAGGGTTGGCACGGTTTAAACCAATTGGTTTTAACCATGGTTTAAACCAAATGGTTTTTTTCTCAAAAAAAGAAAATTACAAAGTTATTAAAATCACTAAATTTTTATAAAATTTTCTAATTCTGGAATAAGGAGTACTTCAATGCCTGACAAAATTCTTAAAAATCATGTTTTTTTTTTTTTAATATTATCATAGTGTATTATTATTTCTGTATTGTGCATGTATTTATTTTTTCTGTACAGATTTATATATTTCTATTAATTTAATTTCAACTTCTAGATAAAAGCTAAAAATAATTAAAATTTAAATTTGTTGGAAAAAAAAAAGGTAAAAGTTAAATCATATTCTGATATTAAATTGTTAGACATATACCTATGTGTCTTGTGTATAAATTTCTATTTAACTTATTAAAATTTTACTTCATCACTCCAAATAACACATATAAATATATAATAATAAATGCAACAAAGACAGCTAAATGTACTATATGCATATATATTTACAGGGTTGCTAAATATCTGGGTTTTTTTCAGAAAAAACCCAACCCACTGTGTTTTTTCAGGGTTTTGGGGGGTTTTATGGGTTATGAGAGGTGGTTCAGAATGCTTAAAAAAAAAAAAAAAAAATTACTAAATTTAAAGTAGCTAATTGATTACAAATATATATAAATCAATGACAGTAATCAAAATTATGATAGATGAACTGATTATTAGTAATAATTTATAAACTAAATATTTTTTTATTATTACTAAATAATAGAATAAGCCAAGTAATTCTACATGTCTACATAATTAAATTAGGATTCTAAGCATATAATGGTATTTTGTTATGAGTTTCTATTGTATAACATAGAACGGACTACACATCAATGTGTTTTTTTAATGGGAAAAAATTTGTGTTACTTACACATGCTACAGAGATTAATTAACAGTTATTTCTTTTAAAAATTGTGATGGTATAATTAGGACATTTCTTTTCTTTGGGGTGGGGGGTGATGGTTATAAATTTTATGAGTGGTGTACATATATTAAGAAATATATTACAATATATATTTAATATAAATACATTATATGTGTAATTTAAAGTTGAAATTTTGAAAAAACCCACCCAGGTTTTTTGGGCTAGGCAAAATCATAACAACCCTGTATATTTATCTGTATTATGCAAGAAAAATTGTACAGTTTTTAAAGCTATAACAAAATATTTAATGTAAACATTTCAACATTGGCGAATATTTATAAATAGATAATATAAATCATTAATATAACATTATAGTTTAATTAGCTGTTACCCGTGACCAGCGCCCAAACTAGCCTTTTTTGCGCCCGGGGCAAACATGGATTTTGGCACACTCCCACCCCCCATTTATATGCATTCTTTATATCAAAACACCAAACAAAATCTTAACTTGGCACCCCTTCAGCTTCTGTTCTGGTGGCACCCAGGGCACGTGCCCCCTCTGCCCCACTTTAGTTTCGGCCCTGCCCATGACTTCGTTCACATAAGATTTGAAGAAGAATAAATTCATCAATCAAGCAAAAGCTTTCAATGATTAAAAGCAAGCTTTTTTTTCATGTTATATAATAGAAACACTTCTGATGATCCCAATTTGCTTATGTTTATATATATAGGAGATCATTTAAATTTTTTTCGTGGATTTGAAATTTCATACCTGTTTACCAGAGTTTCCTCCAGGTTTAAAAAAGGACAGGGCGCTACTGTTCTGAAAATCGTGAAAAAACAGAAATTCAGTCAAAAAATTGAAAAAAAAGAAAAAAAAAGGTAAATTTTGTTAAAAGATCTAAAAAAAGGCATATTTTGCTAAAAAAATCGCGAAAAAACGACAAATCTCCTGAAAATATAGCGAAAAAACGGAACTCTTCACAGAATTCTCCATTTTATTGTGATCAGGGATGAGATTGACAAAAAAGTAAAAAGTCTGAAAACTGCGCAAACAACATTTGAGCAATAATGCTTATGAATTTCAAGTGGAATAAATATTATAATTGCCATTAAAATTTATATATTACATACAATTTAGCTTTGAGCAAATTCAAAAGAAACTGTTAGAAAGAATTAGGCAGAAATTATTTACTTACTGCAGTGAAAAGTCTAATTTACCAAGATACAGAACATTAATAAAACCACTGACATGAATATTTTTTAATTCAAATTTTAAAAATAGTAGATACTTTTCTGAAACAGCAAATCAAAATATTTGCAACCACATTAAGTATATGATCGAATAGAGTTCCTACTCTTTTTAAAAAAACAAAAATAAGGAAATCAATTGATTTTCTTAAGGAATTAAATTGATCATGATTGTTAAAGGTGCAGCAAGCCAACAACTAAGAATGAAGATTTAAGGAAAAATAATAAAGTGTTTTTTAAAAGACAAATTAGTAATACTACGGAAAACATAATAAAAATTCAGAATATTAAAAGGAATTTAGAAAAAATAGACTATTATATCAAAGTACAAAAACAAAAGTAAAAAATTAAGGAACAAATATAAAATTTCCCCAAAAATTTAATTGGTGAAATCTCTTTAAAAATTGAAGAAAAGTCTGAAATTCAGACTAAAGTCTGAAGAATCTCAACCCTGTGTGATTTTTTGGGCGAAATTTGCCGTTTTTCTCTGAAATCTTTTGACAAAATCTGCCGTTTTATCACTTTTTTTTTTTACGAAAGTTGCCGTTTTTTGCGACTCATTTGACAAAAAATTTCCATTTTATCGCAATTTTTGGATGAAATTTTTCGTTTTTCCACGATCTTTTGAGGAAATCTGCCATTTTGTGAAATTTTTTGACGAAATTAGCCAATTTGTTTGCGAATCTTGCCGGAAATTAGTCGCTATTTTGCAATTTTTAATGAAAATTGCCGTTTGTTAGCGATTTTATGACGAAATTACCTGCCCCTTGGGACGCATATGAGGCTATTTTTTGCATTCCATCGCCGATTTCTTGCGTAATTTACGTGCTATCGCACGTTCGGATCATCGCTGGAGGGCTGCGTTTTTTCAAGTGTGGGGCAAGAAGGGCGCTATTTTTTTTTTGAATGAATGACAAGAGAAGCACTAGTTTTTGAATGAGGGACAAGAGGGGCGCTATTTTTTAAACTAAAGGGCAGGAGGGGCGGAGCGCCACCCCTGAAACCCTCTGGATATTGATTTATGTTTTTTGTGTCAAAGAATATTATTTCAAGAGATATATTAATAAATATTTTTAAATTAAAAGCTATTATTAACTTAAAACTTCAGACGTGTCTTTGAATTTATTAAAAAATCGGCATACAACATTGTTTTTATTCCAAAAGCTTCCTTTTTTGGGAAAGAAAAAAAAAAAATGATATTGAAAAAAAAAATCAAACATAGTAAAACAACATAGCTCAAAACTAAATAAAAAAGTAAAATATTTAACTTTCAAATGCTTATAAAATTTTAAATTCACGGCACCACACTTTAACAGCAGTTGATCTAACATTAACATTGAAATGTTCATCAGATTATGAAATCTCTCGAACCTTAAATGCTTATTATTCACGCAATAAAGTTGCTTGTTGCTAGATTGTAAAGTAAAAAGGTGTTAAACAAGTATTTGCGAAGGATAAATTCTGTGAAAATCACACTATTTTATGTAACTACTATAAAATGCAAATATCTTATGAAAGAAACTGGCTAATGATTTAAAATATGACCACCAGGTTATTTTTTCATATGGAATAATGCTTGTCAAGATAAAAAAAAAAATCTTTCACTTCATGAATCATGTAAAAATGAAGCATTTTAATTTAATTAAAACAGATATCGCTTAATGAAATCAAATATTACAGTACAGGGCTTGAATTTCAGGGTGGGATGGCGGGATTCGTGCCCGAAATTTTTAAATCCCGCCCAAAAAAATATCGTAGGCGGGAGGCTCCCGCCCAAAATAAATCCCGAATTTTCTGAAAATTTTTGCATTTTGAAACTACGATTAACTTAACTTCCCACTTTTCTTTTCCGAATGTTGTGATATTTTCATGCGACTGAATGACATATTTTGTTGCGAAAAATCGTTGGAATTCATGCTATTTTTCCGCAACCAATTGTCAAATTTCGCATTTTTCCCCCCGCGATCAATTGACAAGTTTCGTGCGATTTACCATCGCGAGAGCGGAGTAATTCAGTTTTGAAATTTTGAAAAAATTAACGCATTTGATTTCAAAAGTTATGAAACATCGTTTATCAACCCCGAAATTTGGATAGTTATGTCTAAATTTCCGGGCTAATTACCGATTTTTCATAGCTTTTCAAACTGAGCTGAATTGCACATATTCACAATCAATTTCATCAATCGTTCGCAGAAAATTTTGTTAGATTATCGCGATAAAAACGGCAATTTTCTCAAAGAATCGAAAAAAAAAAAAAAAAAAAAAAAAAAAAACCACTCGACTTTCCTTAAAAGATCTCGATAAAACATAAATTTCTTAAAAAAAAAAAAAAAAAAAAAATCGCGGAATAAACACAAATTTTGTGAAAGGATTGTGAAATAAACGCGAATTTCATGAAATGATTGTGGAATAAACGCGAATTTTATGAAAGCATGGCGGAAAATATGTGAATTTTGTGACATTATCACCATATAAACAGCATCGTGTGAAAAGGGGCAGGTGGGGGCAAAGAGGCAGTCGTCCCGCGTGCAGAAACTTAGAGGCGCCGATTTTCTACAACCAACATCATTTTTGGCACAAAGAAGAACACTAAATTGAAACTTTGCCCCAGGCGCAGTTTTCTCTTAGCAATTCCCTGCATTTGAATTTCTTTAAAAGATTGCGGGAAAACACCAATTTTATCAAAGGATTCTTCAGGGGTGTTTTTTTTTTTTTTTTTAATTTGCAGCAAATTTTCTGAAAAGTTACAATGGATTGTGAGAAGGGGGGGGGGGGGGGATTAACTTTAAACTCTGTTTTTTCACTCAACCTAAAATCAGCCTGAACCAGGGGTGATTCTCGTCCGAAATTTCCGAAAATTTAAGGCATCCTCTGGCAAAAATTTGAAATTGGGTTATCAGTTCTGCATATTTGCCAACTTGTACGGTTTTGCGCACGGAAAATACAATCGCGGAGGAATGCAAATTTCGTAAAAGATCGCCGAAAAAGCACACATTTCATCAATATTTCGTGGAAAAACAGCGATTTTGTCAGTGTTTTTCAACGAACTTTGTCAAAAGATCGCTAAAAAAGGCGAATTTCCTGTGCGGATCGCAGAAAAAAACAGCAATTTCATCAAATATCGCAGATAAAATGCTGATTTCGTCTAAAGATCGCAGAAAAACGTCGATTTCGTCTAAAAATTGCAGAAAAAACGGCATTTTCGATAAAAGATCGCTTAAAAATATTTTGTCAAAAGATCATTTTAAATAAAAAAGCCAATTCATCAAAAGATCATGGGAAAAACGCCGATCGCGGGGATAAAACGCTGTTTTCGAGAAAAAATCACCTAAAAATGCAAATTTTGTCTAAAGATCGTCGTAACAAATGCCGATTTCGTCAAGAGATCGGAAAAACCACCGATTTTGACAAAAGATCGCTATAAATCGCCGATTTTGTTAAAGTTTTGCAGATAAATCACTGATTTCGTCTGAAGATCACGGGAAAAAGCCAATTTCATCTGAAGATCGCGGAAAACCCCCCTCGCGGGGGGAGTAACTTGCGGAAATCCCCCCCTCCCCTCCATTGCATTTCCGAAAATGCAATGTGAATTTCCGAAAAAAAATTTCACCCAGAATCTAGCCTGACCTGAACCAAAAACAGTTTATTAGACCTGAAACAAAAGTAATTAGCACAGGAAGGGAATTTATCCCTTTGAAAACTAAATAGACGATACAAAATCGTGACTTTTTTAAAATAAAAAATCTCATTTTGCATAACAATTTGTTGATAAAAATTGCTTCAGCGGTATTTTGTCATGTCTGTGTAATTCTTTAAATAACACATTAAACAGTATGTTTTAAAGATTTTTTTTCTCCTTCCCAAACAGCTAAACTCCCCTCCATTTATAAATGTTGGGAGGGAGTCTCCCCTCCTCTGGAAAATTGAATTTCAAGCCCTGCAGTACATTTAGAAAGTAAAGTATTGAAACATTATTTTTATTAAATGCTAAATTTCAAGTAAGAAAATGTATTTAAAATGCAAGTTAATATTAATGCAAATATTATTTCTAAAATGTATATTTTTATTTTAGAATTTTTTTTTTTTCAAAGCAGGAAATAACATCATTTTGCGAATTTAATATGCTGAATATACAGTAATGTTTTCTAATTAAAAGGAATGGTTTACACGAAAAAATATTCCATCATTTTTACCTGATAAATCCTTCAACTAAAAACACCTTTTATTGTTTTGACTGCCATCTTTTAAAAATAATGACATGCAGTTTTTTAAAAATCTGTTTCGTATTAATGAAAGGCAATAGCTATCAACTTATACTTACGGAAGTTAAATTTACAACCTTGGTTGTACATTTCAATATGTTGACAAACTATTATAAGCCACAGCTTCTGTGGAAGAAATTCATTAGGATCATTCCATGTCAAATCAACCAAAAAAATTCAATATTCAACCTGACCACATCTGATTTCAATGAAACTGCTAGGGATCATTCTCTATGATGATATAAATTACAGCATATTTTTATTTTTTGTTTATCGCTTTAAATTTTTATACAATTAATTATTTAAATTTTGAAAAACCATCATTTTTTAACTTGCATAAATATTTTCAATTTGGAATTTCTCAAGTTCTATCAAACATAGAAAATTTTATGACCACTCATTTCAATGAGGAGTTTATAAGGTTTAATGTGATATACAAGTCGACTATGTATAATTAAAATAAATAAAATTTAAAATTTGAAAAATTTTTAGATAGTCATCAGTGTTAGAATTCCTAAAATAAAGTCACTGGTCCCAAGGACCAGTAAGCATGAGAATTTACTGGTCCGCAGACTTCATCACTGGTCCGCTACATAAAATTCTATTAAATAATTTTAACACTTAGAGTGGCCTCCCCCCCCCCCCCCCCACTGTGGAAAATAAACCAATCTTACTTTGCATTTGTCCAAAATTTTCAGCATAATAAAATGTAAAATTATAATTTGCTAAAAATTAAATAAACAGTACGTAAAGAAAAACTATCAAATTATTAATTAGATATTTTATTTCCCATTACTTATTTCAACTGATTAAGGTTTAATGCGCATTTTTTTCGATTTTTCTCCAGATTTTAGCCAGAGTGATGGAATTGTAGCTAGTGTCAGTGATGCAGCTGGACTTGAAAAATTCTGGGTCCCTTTTCTATAGAAGCGGGTCCCCACTAATAATAAGTCATATTTTTCAACGCAAAAATTGAACTTGTTCATTTCCACAAGAAAAATAAAATGCAATAATTGTTTTAATAATAATAAATAATTAAAACCAATATTAATTTAAGAGAAATTTTCTGTACTTTTTAAAGAATAAATGCTCAAGATACAAATTTAATTATAAAATAATGCTTATTTGAGTGTAGAAGATAACAAGTATCACTATTGTCTGCCCCATTTTAAAATGGGACAAGACAGGTTTACTTAAAAAGACATTTTTGCTGAAAAAAGGGATATTTTTGTTGAGTAAATGGTACATACTCAAATGATGCTTAATGAAATGATACTTTCAGGAGATGCATTCACTCGGAAAGATTTGGAGAAGAAAAAAAAAAAAAAAAAAAAAACGATTGGGAAGCAGGAAAATCAGTTTTTGGAGCAGCAACAACAATTTTGAAGCAGGAAAATTAGTTTTTAAAACAGAAAAATTCTCTCCCGGCTTCACTTATTTATTTATTTTCGTGCTTTTTTGTCGAAATTTCCGTTTTTCGCGTTATTTTGACGAAATCTTTTGTTTTTTTTCGGGATTTATTGACGAAATATACTGTTTTTCGCGATATTTTTTGACAAAATTTGCCTTTTTATTGCGATTTTTGGACGAAATTTGCCGTTTTTTCGCTATCTTTTGAAGAAATCGGTCGTTTTTTCGGCTTTCAAGATGAAATTATCCATTTTTCGCGAATTTTTTGACGATATTTGTAGGAATCAGCTGTTATTTAGCGATTTTTTTAACAAAATTTGTCGCTTTTTGCGATTTTTTGACAAATTTTGCCATTTTATCGCGATTTTCCGACAAAATTTTTCGTTTTTTCACGATTTTTTGAAAAAATCTGTGTTTTTTCGCAACTTTTTGAAAAAATCTGCCGTTTTTCATGATTTTTGTTGACAAAATTTGCCATTTTATCGCTATTTTTATTCTATCGATATTTTTATTCTATCGCTTTTAACAAAATGTGTCGCTTTTTGCGATTTTTTGACAAATTTTGCCGTTTTATCGCGATTTTCGGGCAAAATTTTTCGTTTTATCACGATTTTTTGAAGAAATCTGTGTTTTATTGCAACTTTTTGAAAAAATCTGCCGTTTTTCATGATTTTTTTGACAAAATTTGCCATTTTATCGCTATTTTGGGCGAAATTTGCCATTTTTTCGCGATCTTTTGAAGAAATCTGCCTTTTTTTTGGGTTTTGGAATGAAATTAGCCATTTTTTCGAGAATTGTTTGACAAAATTTGCCGGAAATTAGTCGTTATTTCGCGATTTTTTAACGAAATTTGCCGTTTTTTCGCGATTCTTTAACGAAATTGCACGTCTTGTGGGACGCGTAAGAGCTTTTTTTTGCGTCCTTATCGCCGATTTTTTGCATAATTTACGCGTTATAGTGCGTCCGCGGCATCACTGATTAATAAAAAAAAAAAAAAAATCTTATGTGCGATCGGTTGCGGTTCTCTCAGGGCCTGAAAAAAGGCACTGGTCCTGCGGACCACTAAATTTTTCAAATTAGTGGTCCGATTGAATTATCGGTGGTCTCGGACCAGCGGACCACCAAGGATTTCGAACGCTGGTCATTTTTAAAAATGTTGAAAATTGTATGTTCGTTGTAATATTATAAGCTTTGAATTCTGAAATTTTTAGAGTAGGATGTCAATGGGATCAGGAGTTATGAAATAAAAGCTGAAAATTACCATATAAATCATAAATAAATAACAAAATAGACAGAATTAAATTGCTATTTTAATGGTAATTTTTGCTTTTATTTAATAATTCCTGATCCCATTGAGATCCCACTCTAAAAGTTTCAGAATTTAAAGCTTATAATGTTACAACAAACATACAATTTTTTCAAAAATTTTCAAATTGACTATTTAAAAAATTTTCAATTTTTAAAATTTTTATTTATGTTAACTATACATAGTCGACTTGCATATCAAATTAAAACTTATAAACTCCTCTTTGATGGTCATAAAATTTTCTATGTTTGATAGAACTTGAGAAATTCAAAATTGAAAATATTTATGCAAGTCAAAAAATGATGATTTTTCAAAATTTAAATAATTAATTGTATAAAAATTTAAAGTGATAAACAAAAAATAAAAATATGCTCTAATTTATGTCATCATAGAGAATGATCCCTAGAAGTTTCATTGAAATTGGAAAGGGTCAGGTTGAGTCACTGGTTGATTTGGCATGGAATGACCCATTAATGAAGTTTCAACGTGTAAAAATATCTTTTTAGTTTTAGGAAAATTTGCTTTAATTGTCTTTTTATATCATCTATACCAGGCCTGTCCAACCTTACACTAAGCAAGGGCACCTTTCAGCTAAGGACAAACAAAGAAGGGCGCCATCTTTAACAGAGCTCAAAAAATATTTAAAAAAAAATCTTGTAGTATTAATAGAGACACACATATATATGTATATCTTTGTAGAAGATATTAAGTCCCAGGAGCTTCATGTGAATAAGGAGAAAATCAAATAATTATAAATCAAAGTAAGTTTGAAATATACATCTTTCTGTGAGGTGTTATCTTAAAGATTTTTGAAGTGGAAGAAGCCAGTAACTTTAATATGATTTTTTAAAATTGAAATAAAATGGTAATCGGAGACATTGCTAGGGTTTTTTAATGATGAATAGATACTATGATGAATAGATACAAAAATATGGCATTATAAAAAGCACAAAAGCAAAAAGAATATCAATGACCAATCCATGGATGGTTTCAAAAAAATGTCTTGAAAGAACTTTAATTGATGGAAATCATTTCGTATGATTTTATAGATTTTTAAAAACGATTTAAGAAAAATACCTAAAGTTTTGAAAATCTGATTGGTAAAATGACACTTCTTTATCCTTATGACATAGCAATGAATCAGTGTAATAACATTTAAAAAAAAAAAAAAAAGTTGAACATTCCTGCACGAAGAAGGAGAAAGGCGTGCAATTTTTTTTTCTACATTTCACATCTTAATATATTAAGTTATTTCAACTTTTCTAATTTCCATAACATTTAGCTTAAAGAATAACTGTAAATTAGTTAAGACACGCAGCAAGACGTGGTTAAATTAATAAAACACATTTTCATTTTTGATGCCTGTAATGCACTTGCAAAGGTTTAAAACATATTTCTCAAACAAATATCAAGGATTTAAAATAAAGTATTTTTTAAATGGAATTTTATTTAAAAAAATATTAGCAATAGAAAACATCCAAAAGGGTGCCAAAAATCTGGTGCAAGACGCCGCCTTGGACTGCGCTGATCTACATGAATTGAAATTAAATTATTTTTAATTTTAAAAACAAAAAAACAGCAATAGCATAAAAAATTTACATTAATCACAATGTTTCCCCTTTTCCCAACCAAAAATGTATTCCACTAATAATTATGAATTTTGACTAAACATTTTCATTAGTATCTAACTTATAACTTATTAATTAGCATAAATAAAAAATATTTCTCATTCATTTTAAACATGACGTCGTTATTTATCGAGCTCCAATAATGGGCTTTATTGGCGTGATGTCATATTACCACCAACATGTGACCTTCCAGTTGTATTTACATTTGTTTGTTCTGATCGTGTTTCGTTTTTCGCATATCGTCTGATTTTTTCTATTTACACGTATGCAGTGGCTTAGCTAGGATGGGTGACACCCGGGGCGGATATAAATGGTGTCACATTACCCCCCCTTCCGATTTGTTATATTTTTTTCAATCACAATTCTACATTATTATAACAAATTCATTCCTTATTTACTTTTTGTTCTTCTGCATCTGCATAAAAAAAAAAGTCTGCATAAGTCAATATGGTGTCTATATGTTGAAGAAAATTCTTTAAAATTTTCTTTTGCTAGCCATTCATTGGATAGGTAGGTTTTTGTTTCCTGGTGCATGTCCTATTTAAATACATCATTCAGTATAAAATTTCACATTCTCAAAGAAAAGAAAACTAATTCTATTGTGTCGTGTGTTAAAAATTTCATTTTTTTCAGATTTCCTTCTTATAAGATTATATATATATATTTGCAAATAAGGATTGGGTGTCATCACTTAGAGGGTGACACCCGCAACGGATCGCCCCCTGTTTGCTACGCCACTGTACATATGCTATTTACTTTTAGTATAAATATATAATAAGTTATATAGTACCTACAATGTGAATATGCACTAATTTATCTTTCTGTGTCAGAGGGAGAAAAAAAAATTATGAGCCACCCCTATTCTCTTGAGCCCTCCATATACTTCACTTCTAGCTAAGGCCCTCGGGGGGAGTGTCTTACTAAGAGAACCTGATCCGTATTTACAAGAGGGAAACCAAAATTCAAAGAAAACCATGGAAAACTCCGAACAATTAGGCCGACAGGCCTAAGTGGGTTTGAACTCCTGAGTATAAAAATGTTTTCCACTCTCCTAATGAAGAAATTTTTGTTACAATGTTTTCTTTAAATAAAAATTCCAAACGGGATTGCACTTTCCTTGAAACATGGGAAGAAATATTTTAAATGTTTCTGAATAACTTGTGCATTATGCATTTTTTACTCTATATCTAGTGTAATCTGTTTTAGACAGGGTTGGAAAAAAACCAGGTTTTTTCGAAAAAAACCAAATAAACCGTTTTTTTTTTGGTTTAAACCGGGTTTTTTTTAAAACATCCTTTCTTATTATATATACATGCATATTTATTGATAAAAACAAACATTATTGGTTTATAAGCAGTGTAACTTCATTTTAAAATAATTTAAATTAAGTAATTACTGTCCATTTATATATAAAATTGAAAAAAATCATTTTAATTTAAACAGTTTTAGCAAACAGTCTTATGCTCAAAGAATTAACTGTTCTACACAGTGAACCATTGATGTCCTGATAATCTTTATAAACAATCTTTTGATTACTAATAATAAACATTTGGATGTTGTTTGATAAATATTCTTTCTCACAATTACTCAAATAATAATTTTCAAACATTTTTCAAGGATTTTTCATTCAAGAATTTTTTTTTTTCAGGGACAATTTAAAGTTAATATTTTTAGTTGTTTGATTCAGCATATAGCAGAGGGAAAATTTTTTTATTAAAATGCTATACCTAGCAACCAGTTTATGAATACTTTCGGCATGTTCCTAAAACACCCGAGACACTTGATTTTGGCGATTTTTTAACACGCGCCAAGCACCCACGAACGCCAACCGAGTTTTCAGCAACCCACAGATTCTACCCAATCACAACGCGCGTTTTTCAACAGACGATTCGACAGCACAATTCTAAGGTCTATTCCGTTTCTTTGAGAATTTGTTTGTATACGAAACTATTTACTTTCTTATATCCCATTTAATTTTTTGTAACTTTATACATTTTTTCGATGTCTTTTTTTGCTAATTCTAGGAATTTAACTCTCCACTATTGCATATCTAAAAATGTTTCTATCTTTCCATAAATTTCGCTATGAATTTTTGTATTTTTATGAAGTAACAATTTCGAATTTTAAATATTTTCCACTTCAGAATTTACGAATTTTACAAAAATTCCTGCCCCGATTTTTTTTTTAATTTATCCAATTTTACTCTGAAATTATATTTTTACAAAATATATCGCTCAGAATATTTAATTAACGCAAATTTTTCACTCTTTTTTTCTTTTCGGATTTCTTTTTATTTCTACAAAGTTTATAATAATTAATTTTACAAATTTTTTGATTTTTCAAAATTATCACTCGAAATTTTTCAAATTCTACAAAAATTCCTGTCCAGATTTTTCGAATTTTAAATATTTTCCACTTCAGAATTTACGAATTTTACAAAAATGCCTGCCCCGATTTTTTAAGATTTATCCAATTTTACTCAGAAATTTTATATTTTTATAAAAGATATCGCTCAGAATATTTAATTAACGCAAATTTTTCACTCAATTTTTTCCTTTTCGGTTTTTTTTTATTATTATTATTTCTACAAAGTTTATAATAACTAATTTTACAAATTTTTCGATTTTTAAAAATTGTCACTCCAAATTTTTCAAATTCTACAATTCTTGTCCAGATTTTTCGTATTTATCCAATTTTACTTGGAAACTTTACATTTTTATAAACTATATCTCTCCAAATATTTCAATGTACGCAAATTTTTCGATGTGAATTTAATTTATTTTTCTTTTCGGATTTTTTTACTACTACAAAGTTTACGATTTACAGTTTTACAAATTTTCTCTCCAAAAACTTTTTTAACTAATTTTTTAATTTTCACTCTATATTTTTCGAATTTTAAAAATTTTCACTGCACATTTTTCGAATTTCATAAACATTACTATCCCGATTTTTCGAATTTATACTATTTTACTCTAAAACATCACATTTTTACAAACTATATCGCTCCAAATATTTCAATTTTTTCACTCTTGATTTTTAATTTTTAATTTCCGATTTCTTTTATTTCTACAAAAATTTCAGCCCTTACATTTTTAAAAATTTCTCCTGAAGGCAGTAAATGTACAAAACTAACATGCACAAATTTAAATGCAAAAATAATATACAATGTTCTTCTAAAAACAATAAGTAGCATTCCTCTAAACTCATAAAATAGAGTATTTTATAGCCCCAAACCGAAATCAAAATACAATCACATGAAATGTATAAAAATTCACTTACCTACTTTTCATATTTTGTTTTCTTATGCGAAGGCCCGGGCTTATTAATATCATCATCGGAAGAATATAATGTGGCTTCCAGCTCCTCTTCACATTTAGTTTTTTTATGTGAAGGCCCGGGCCTATTTATATCGTCATCGGATGAAACCCCGTCGTCTTCTCCCCCCTCCTGCTGCTCCTGCTCATCCCTCATTTTAGGTGGGTAAATCCGAATTACCGCCCTCAAGAATGATTCAGTAAGTCCAAGATGATCATTCCTGTGACGCTTCCTCCACATAAATTCAGCAAGGTACGGGTCATATTCATCTTCGCCTGCATTCCCCCGTACCCGCCTAACTCCGCGGAGGCTGCGTTTAATCCAGCTCCACAAACCTTCTATCGTATTTGTGTGTGCCCCGGTAACCGGATCCTTAAAATGTAATTTATGATTGACTCGGAGCTTCCGGTAGCCTTCATGTTGAAGGCAATTGTAAGCTCTCCAGTAATCAGAAATTACCTCAGTTCCCGGTAAAATCCGCCTCTTAATAATTTCTAACAAAGTCTCTTTCGTTCTATCACCCACAACTTCAAAAAAACACTCATTACTTCCACGTTCAACACCACCAAATACCCACTTATCATTCACACGCTTTCCTCTATTATACTTTCTCTTTCCAAACAAACTCTCATCTATTTCAACAATCTTTCCTTCCCCTCCCAAACTACTACTTTCATGCACACATATACACATACAAACCTCTCTACAAAAATTCATCCAATCAGTCACTGTATTTTTATTCACTCGCGCCAAATGCCTTATCTGTGCATTCGTATGTTTCTCAACCCAAGCATACGTAACAATCAAAACATCAATCATACTTAATTTAGACTCTTCAAACCAACTACCACGCCTAATACTCCTCCTCACACAATGTTTTTCCCCTTTCACTCTTCTATCACACCGCCATTCAAATCCATCAACATTCTTAGCTTCACAAAGTTTCATTCCACGTCCGCATACCGCACATTCATAACTACTGGCAATCAATCCTTTCTTCATACAAAAACCAACCACCTCCCTCTTACTTCTACCACCCATTTCAATCAAACTACGCAAATCATTCCTTTCACTCTTTGAGACAGATTTTGGAGGAATTCTCACACTTTAAAATAAAAATTTATGAAGGGATACTTAAAAATTCACAGAAAAAAACACAAGAACAAAAACTGTTCAAACAAGAGGACGAAATTCGAACTTACTCACAAAACAAAATTCCTTTAAAAAATCAACTTAAACTAAAATATACAAACAAAATTAACACGAAAAAAATCTGAAGTAAAATAAAAAATACAGTACTAAAAATTAAAAAGCTCATGCAATCCGCAATGCCAACCCTTTCTGAAGAAATCTAACCTTCAAAGTAAAAATAGACGAAAAAAAAGAAAAGATTTTTTTCCCCTTGCCAGATGCCGGAATATCCAGCAGACGATTTTAAAATTGCAAAATTTCACAACTTGCTAACTAATATCAATCCGTCATTTCTATCTTTTAAAGTGCCTTTCTACACGGAAAAAAAAAATATTTTTGTTGCTCAAAAATCGGCGCTAAACAACTATTTCGAGTTTCTTAAAATTACAAGAAATCAATTACAGAAACACATAGCATTAATTTCTGCAAATTTAATTAAGAAACTTTTTTATTCATATATTTTACGGAAATTCTTCATTTAAATTATTAATTTAAATGTAATTCATTAAATTAATGGTACAATAATTTCATAAAATATTTCTGCACCACGGCAAACAAATGCATAGAGTTTTAACGATTTTCTATTATTAAACATTCAACTCATTCAAAGTATGTATTAGCAATAACTTTGAAAATTTTCATCTAATGCTATAAAAATATTAAAATTTCAAACCTACAAAAGAAATATATATACTCCGAATTGACTAATAAGAGGGGGGAGAGGGCGGAGGGGCAAAACGAAAGTTTCCTCCCCTCCGTCAGATTTCAGATTCTCTGTTCGCAATGTCTAAAAAGTGAAATTTATTCCTTGAAACTGCATGCTGCCCAGAGATGTAATATAGGATATACGGGATATACTTTTTGGAACTTTTAATAAAACACCGTGTGTTTCTCAAGAAAGCTATAGTACATATACTCTAGGATATACACTCTGCCTTGAGCGCATACCCTCTGCTTAGAGTGTGAGGCCTCTGCTTTTTTAAGACTATAACACTGATGTTGCATCCCCCACAGGGGGAGACACAAAAACTCTCAATTAGAAAAAAACTCAATTCAACACTGTTTTCTTACTTAAAAATTAAACTAAAACTCTAACTAACGCATTAATACAAATACGCTTCATTTCTAAATTTTATTACGAAAATTAATCAGATATTTCATTTATAACAATTAAAAGTAAGAAATAATTTAGTCATAACATCGTTAAAAAGAGCTCAATTAGTTGTAAGGATAAAGTAAAAAACGCAAATTTCCTCTAAAGTTTACATAAAAAATGTGAATTTCGGCAAAAATTCCAGCAAAAGCTACAATTTAGTAAAAAAAAGCCAAAAATACGAATTTAGTGCATGAAACTCGCCGTACAGGAATCACTAAAATGCACGAAACTGGTCAACGCCGCAGTCACTAACGTGTGCATGAGCGCTTCGCGCCCATTAAAACTAAAAAAAACATCAGTGGATCCACGAAACTCGCTGTGCAGGAATCACTAAAATGCACGAAACTCGTCAACGCCGCAGTCACTAACGTGTGTATGCGCGCTTCGCGCCCATTAAAACTAAGGGAACATCAGTGGATCCACAAAACTCGCTGTGCAGGAATCACTAACATGCACGAAACTCCTCAACGCCGCAGTCACTAACGTGTGTATGAGCGCTTCGCGCCCATTAAAACTAAAAAAAACATCAGTGGATCCACGAAACTCGCTGTGCAGGAATCACTAAAATGCACGAAACTCGTCAACGCCGCAGTCACTAACCTGTGTATGAGCGCTTCGCGCCCATTAAAACTAAAAAAAACATCAGTGGATCCACGAAACTCGCTGTGCAGGAATCACTAAAATGCACGAAACTCGTCAACGCCGCAGTCACTAACGTGTGTATGAGCGCTTCGCGCCCATTAAAACTAAAAAAAACATCAGTGGATCCACGAAACTTGCTGTGCAGGAATCACTAAAATGCACGAAACTCGTCAACGCCGCAGTCACTAACCTGTGTATGAGCGCTTCGCGCCCATTAAAACTAAAAAAAAAACATCAGTGGATCCACGAAACTCGCTGTGCAGAAATCACTAAAATGCACGAAACTCGTCAACGCCGCAGTCACTAACGTGTGTATGAGCGCTTCGCGCCCATTAAAACTAAAAAAAAAAACATCAGTGGATCCACGAAACTCGCTGTGCAGGAATCACTAAAATGCACGAAACTCGTCAACGCCGCAGTCACTAACGTGTGTATGAGCGCTTCGCGCCCATTAAAACTAAAAAAAACATCCATGGATCCACGAAACTCGCTGTGCAGGAATCGCTAAAATGCACGAAACTCGTCAACGCCGCAGTCACTAACGTGTGTATGAGCGCTTCGCGCCCATTAAAACTAAAAAAAACATCAGTGGATCCACGAAACTCGCTGTGCAGGAATCACTAAAATGCACGAAACTCGTCAACGCCGCAGTCACTAACGTGTGTATGCGCGCTTCGCGCCCATTAAAACTAAAGAAACATCAGTGGATCCACAAAACTCGCTGTGCAGGAATCACTAAAATGCACGAAACTCGTCAACGCCGCAGTCAGTAACGTGTGTATGAGCGCTTCGCGCCCATTAAAACTAAATAAAAACATCAGTGGATCCACGAAACTCGCTGTGCAGGAATCACTAAAATGCACGAAACTCGTCAACGCCGCAGTCACTAACCTGTGTATGAGCGCTTCGCGCCCATTAAAACTAAAAAAAACATCAGTGGATCCACGAAACTCACTGAGCAGGAATCACTAAAATGCACGAAACTCGTCAACGCCGCAGTCACTAACGTGTGTATGAGCGCTTCGCGCCCATTAAAACTAAAAAAAACATCAGTGGATCCACGAAACTCGCTGTGCAGGAATCACTAAAATGCACGAAACTCGTCAACGCTGCAGTCACTAACATGTGTATGAGCGCTTCGCGCCCATTAAAACTAAAAAAAAACATCAGTGGATCCACGAAACTCGCTGTGCAGGAATCACTAAAATGCACGAAACTCGTCAACGCCGCAGTCACTAACCTGTGTATGAGCGCTTCGCGCCCATTAAAACTAAAAAAAACATCAGTGGATCCACGAAACTCACTGAGCAGGAATCACTAAAATGCACGAAACTCGTCAACGCCGCAGTCACTAACGTGTGTATGAGCGCTTCGCGCCCATTAAAACTAAAAAAAACATCAGTGGATCCACGAAACTCGCTGTGCAGGAATCACTAAAATGCACGAAACTCGTCAACGCTGCAGTCACTAACATGTGTATGAGCGCTTCGCGCCCATTAAAACTAAAAAAAAACATCAGTGGATCCACGAAACTCGCTGTGCAGGAATCACTAAAATGCACGAAACTCGTCAACGCCGCAGTCACTAACGTGTGTATGAGCGCTTCGTGCCCATTAAAACTAAAAAAAAATCAGTGGATCCACGAAACTCGCTGTGCAGGAATGACTAAAATGCACGAAACTCGTCAACGCTGCAGTCACTAACGTGTGTATGAGCGCTTCGCGCCCATTAAAACTAAAAAAAACATCAGTGGATCCACGAAACTCGCTGTGCAGGAATCACTAAAATGCACGAAACTCGTCAACGCCGCAGTCACTAACGTGTGTATGAGCGCTTCGCGCCCATTAAAACTAAAAAAAACATCAGTGGATCCACGAAACTCGCTGTGCAGGAATCACTAAAATGCACGAAACTCGTCAACGCCGCAGTCACTAACGTGTTTATGAGCGCTTCGCGCCCATTAAAACTAAAAAAAACATCAGTGGATCCACGAAACTCGCTGTGCAGGAATCACTAAAATGCACGAAACTCGTCAACGCCGCAGTCACTAACGTGTGTATGAGCGCTTCGCGCCCATTAAAACTAAAAACACTTCAGTGGATCCACGAAACTCGCTGTGCAGGAATCACTAAAATGCACGAAACTCGTCAACGCCGCAGTCACTAACGTGTGTATGAGCGCTTCGCGCCCATTAAAACTAAAAAAAAACATCAGTGGATCCACCAGGGATGCCACTCATAAAATAGCAAAAAAGAGGAAATTATGCGTAAAGTAAAATTTTCGACATTTTTCACAACTTTATGTGTGAATTTTGAAAATTATATTGTTTATAATAAACTAAATAAAGAATTACAGCTTTTCTTTTGTTGTAAACTTTCAATTTATAAGAGTAAGTTAAAATGATTTTTCTTTAGTTCACAGTATTTTACATCAATTAAGGTAACCCAGCAACAGGTTCAGTGAAGAATTTTATGTATCGCATCATTTTAAACCAATTCAAATAATTCAGCAATACATTCAATGAATATTCCACGAGTGAATAGCAAAATTTTGCAGGTTGTTTTTTTATTTGACGAAAATAACTGTTATATTTCATGATCGTTCGGCGAAAATCGCCGTTTTATTTAGCGATCGTTTGACGAAAATCGCCGTTTCACATCATGATCGTTTGATGAAAATCATCGTTCCACATCGTGATCTTTTGACAAAAATCGTCGTTTCACATTGCGATCGTTTCAGAAAAGTCACCGCTTCGTTTCGCGATCGTTTGACGAAAATCGCCGTTTCATATTGCGATCGTTTGACGAAAATCGTCGTTTTACATTGCGATTGTTTGAGGAAAATCGCCGTTTTATTTAGCAATCGTTTGACGAAAATAGCCGTTTCACATCATGATCGCTTGACGAAAATCATCGTTCCACATCGTGATCTTCTGACAAAAATCGTCGTTTCACATTGCGATCGTTTCAGAAAAGTCACCGCTTCGTTTCGCGATCGTTTGACAAAAATCGCCGTTTCATATTGCGATCGTTTGACGAAAATCGTCGTTTTACATTGCGATTGTTTGACGAAAATCGCCGTTTTAATTAGCGATCGTTTGACAAAAATAGCCGTTTCACATCATGATCGCTTGACGAAAATCATCGTTCCACATCGCGATCGTTTGACGAAAATCGCCGTTTCACACCATGATCGTTTGACAAAAATCATCGTTTCACATCGTGATCCTTTGACAAAAATCGCCGTTTCGTTTCGCAATCGTTTGACAAAAATCGCCGTTTCACATTGCGATCGTTTCAAGAAAATCACCGTTTCGTTTCGCGATCGTTCGATGAAAATTGCTGCTTTATATCGCGATCGTTTGATGAAAATTGCTGCTTTATATCGCGACTGTTTGGTGAAAATAGCCGGTTTTTTTTCGATCTTTTAACGAAAATCGACGTTATATTTCGCGATCGCTTGACGAAAAAGGCTGTTGTATTTCGCGATCGTTTGATGGAAAAGGCTGTTTTATTTCGCGATCGTTCGACGAAAATTGTTATTTTATCTCGTGATCGCTTAACGAAAATCGCGAATTCTTAAAAATTAAAAAAAGCGGAAATCCGCCAAAAGGCGGAAAAGTGGCATCCCTGATCCACGAAACTCGCTGTGCAGGAATCACTAAAATGCACGAAACTCGTCAACGCCGCAGTCACTAACGTGTGTATGAGCGCTTCGCGCCCATTAAAACTAAAAAAAAACATCAGTGGATCCACGAAACTCGCTGTGCAGGAATGACTAAAATGCACGAAACTCGTCAACGCCGCAGTCACTAACGTGTGTATGAGCGCTTCGCGCCCATTAAAACTAAATAAAACATCAGCGGATCCACGAAACTCGCTGTGCAGGAATCACTAAAATGCACGAAACTCGTCAACGCCGCAGTCTCTAACGTGTGTATGAGCGCTTTGCGCCCATTAAAACTAAAAAAAACATCAGTGGATCCACGAAACTCGCTGTGCAGGAATCACTAAAATGCACGAAACTCGTCAACGCCGCAGTCACTAACGTGTGTATGAGCGCTTCGCGCCCATTAAAACTAAAAAAAAACATCAGTGGATCCACGAAACTCGCTGTGCAGGAATCACTAAAATGCATGAAACTCGTCAACGCCGCAGTCACTAACGTGTGTATGAACGCTTCGCGCCCATTAAAACTAAAAAAAACATCAGTGGATCCACGAAACTCGCTGTGCAGGAATCACTAAAATGCACGAAACTCGTCAACGCCGCAGTCACTAACGTGTGTATGCGCGCTTCGCGCCCATTAAAACAAAGCAAAAAAAATCGCTGGATTCACGAAACTCGCTGTGTTAGAATCCCTAAAATGCACAAAACTCGTTAAACCTGCATTAACTAACGACACTAAAACCGTAAAATTCTCTGGAAGCTCAAAAGTCGCATTGAAGAAATTTCTAAAATGAGCAAAATTGCGGTTATTAATGCAGATATCCAACTATTAAAATCTTTCTAAATTTGTACGAAAATACGAGATAAAATTTCGAAATATTTTTTATGTATTTATGGTACATAAATATTGCTCGAATTTTTAAGTAAAAAAGAAAGTTTTTCTGATATAGGAATTCGCTTTCAGTAACATTAACACGTCATCTCAATTTTTTAAATGAAATCGACAAATCATAACTTAAATCATATTTATTTCGAGAAAAGCATATCCTCAATATATTCGTCCGCCGTATCGCATATTCGTTTCCAAATGTATATTATTTATTAAAATAAGCAATATCCACGGAGCTCGGTGACAAATCATAAATCATTGAATATTTATTTCGAGAAAAGCGTATCCTCAATATATTCGTCTGTCGTACCGCATATTTTTTCCAAATGTATGGTATTATTTATTAAAATAAGCAATATCTTAATACCCAATATCTAATAAAATAACACGAAAAAAGGCCGGGAAAATATAGTCATACATATATAATGCAATCTCCTCTTTTAATTTAAACAATAACAGACTGATATAACAATGGCATTTCATAAAAGCCAATGAAACGAAGGTAAGAAACCATGCAATCCGGTTAACCCGATCAGAATTCCTTAACTAACAACTGTGGGCTTGGAAAGAATTCAGAAAACGATCCGGTAACAAGAAAAAGCCATTCTCGCCTCGCCAAATTCAACGACGCCAAGTGTCTCGGGTGTATTAGGATTATGCCATACTTTCTTATTTGGCTTCATATTTTGCTATTCTTCAAGATAATCTCCCCAATAAAGAAAAAGTTCTTTTACAGCTTGTGCAAAATCTTAAAAGATCATTGTGTCATGTTATTAGTCACATTAAATAATCTGCATTATTAAAAAAAATTAAATATTTTATACTAAATATTGAATTTATTTTATCTTTGATCAATTCGCATGTCTGAAGTTTTTCTTTAGAGCAATAGATAAGTTCACTAATGTGTAATGATTTTAGTCCTATGCATAAAAAAATGACCTAAACCCTATCTAGTGCTTATTGCTGAAATAAAGTGCTAAAAGTAGAAATCATTTATATCCAATAATCTGAATACATAAATCATTAAAGAAAAAAAAGGAAATGTCATTAGATTTCTTCTAAAAAACTAATTGCTTTTTGAAAAAAACCAATTGATTTAATCCTATGCATAAAAAAAAGACCTAAATTCACTATATCTAATGCTTATTACTGAAATAAAGTGTTAAAAGTAGAAACCATTTATATCCAAAAATCTGAAACACATGAATTATTAAAAAAAAATAGAGAAAATGTCATTACATTTCTTCTAAAAAAACCAATTGGTTTAAACCATGGTTAAAACCAATTGGTTTAAACCGTGCCAACCCTGGTTTTAGATGTAGTAAATTGTATTCTTGTCCCGAATATTCTAATGATTCACAAAGCAATCACCAAATGCAAGGTAATCACATAATTAAAAGTGTGGAGTTATTAGTTTTCAGTGTTATCCCCCTCTCCTTTGCCAATTTCAGTAAAAAATCTTGTGATGAATAACACCATGGGCTAATTCCAAGTGTGACCAACATGACATTGGACAGCTTTCCAGACCATTAATTCATATTAAATTTTATTTTATTGGAACAAAATTTAATGAAATGACATATATGGACCTAATCTATAAATATACACACAAAAAAATATTAAATACTTTTTTTTATTATTATTTTGAGGGCAAAAACTAACAGTGACAGACATGACATAAAATGGACACAATTTTGCAGTGAACTTGGATTAACTCTCAAAAGCTCTGAAACTTATCACAATATAAATACATAAAAAATTTATATAATAAAAATAACTATTAGCTTTTATTAAATCAAAAGAAAAATATAAATTTAAAAAATAATATTTATATAATATTTTATAATGTGACAGACATGACACTGTTTTGTGACAGACATGACATGCCTGAAAAACATTTCTCTATTGTTCAATAAATAGAATTTTGATTTCTATTATTCTTAATTCTAGTTTGTGATCAACTTTTTATGCAGTATAAAGTAATTATTCAGAATTTATTAGTTCTCAATCCTGTAAAAGTCATGAGAATTTTTCTAATGTGGGAGCTTTAGCATGGGCTAATATTGTGTCACTTCTGTACCATACAGCTTGATTTTCCGATTCAAATTTATACAGCTGTTTAGTAGTGATGGGCTCTAGGCATTTTATGTGATAACTGTCCTTCCACTATTTCAAGCATAAGTCCAAGGAACTGAAGGTTGTCATGTTTTACTGTCACCAATTGGCCACACTTCCATTGTACAATTGGCCTTATAGTCGCAGATGGTGAAAGTTTTTGCTCAATGCATTTCCTAGTTTTGAAATTCGATTCCAAACCATTTTCACATACAAATGTTAGACTGCTGAAAATTATTCCAGGAGAGCAAGAAATAAAACAATCAGCATTTTGTGTTCCGGGAATTGATCTTATTCCTTCACCTCCTACCCAAGCTTTTGTCAAGCTTGCTTTTAACTGCTTGAATATTCTGTTCTGAAGTGTAAAGTATGTTGATGTTTAAACTAATGGTCTTTGCAGCTTCTGCAAATTCAGCAGAGGTTCTTGGATGTGTACATCTTTAATGGCGGTGGCTAGCTTCCCTGACTTGACACTTTATGGTGCCACCTAAACCCTCAACACAGCCTTTCCCATGAGATGTTGCTGAGAAATGTCAAGCTGTTGGAAGTTTGTTCAATGTCATAAAATATAATGCGTACTTCTGTTTAAAATGTTGGAAAGTTCCATCAAATTGGAATTCTATTCCTTGCACTTTAAACTCCTTATGATTTTCCGAGAAACTCTCCAATATTAAATTGTTGAATATTTTATATTATAGCATATTTATCGTGAGGTTGAGGTTAGCATTAATACTAATATTACAGGGAGTTGGCACTGTAAATAATATTATTTAACCTTATTAGTTAAGTTAATTGTGACCAGGCATGAATCAGTCCTTACTCCTTGTGACAGACATGAGAAATGTGACAGACATGACAGTTTTTGAACTTTTATTTAATTACTAAAATGGAATTTTTTTTTAACGAATTTTGCATGAAGCATTGACTTGTAGTATAACAAAAGAGAAAATGATCACTTATTTCTTTTGTGCCAGTAGATTTTATACAAAATAAAAAATTTCATGTTTTTATGTGACAAACATGACAAGCATACCTGAGGTTGCATTTATGAGGATACAGAATTTTTTAAAAAATAAACTGATAATTTTTATGTCTGTATGAAAGAAAAGGGTTGTTAATATATGGTGCAAAAAAAAAAGAAAGAAAAAAAATTCAAACTTGAATACTCACAGGATCACCAAACTTGGAGTGAAAATTAATGTTTTTTAGATTTGTAAGTGAAGCTGATAAAATTAACTGTAAAATGACAATTTATATCAAATAATAATAATAATTGGCATATTTCTATGAGATTTGAATATTTTTCTATCAATTGGTACCAAAGAAAGTAAATTCCATTAAAATTTAAAAATCAGTTCTCAGGTTGACCTTAGCGTGGAATTAGCCCATGGTTAAAACCGAATAAAACCGTCACACTGTCAAAAACTTTCCAAGCCGTGTACACTTCACTAGATTCCCTGCTTATAACTTACAATTTTGCTTGCTGAAAGGAAGATAACAATTTCGAACTTTTTCACCACATAATTCAGTAATAAATAAAAATAATGCTTGCAAGAAAAATATAGTCGGATACATAAAATTGTTATAATATAATAACTAAATTGGTTACACGAGGAACTTGTATACTTACCAAGTCTTATTAAACCCACTATGGATAAATATACGATAAATGTTCCAATTGAATCAGATCTGGCCTTCTTTTGTTCTTCTATAGGATCAATTCTTTCGAATTTTAACGGCTGTACACGAATCATATTGATTGATTTTGAACAATGTAAGTAATATGAAAATTTTACTGGAATTGCTTAATATTTCAACGAATTTTAATTATATGTTTGTTTGAGTTTGAGTGAACAAATGCTTTGAGGTCTATAGCTACAAATGGCTGTTACCTCGAATGATCCATAAACCACAGAAACAAATACAGAACACTTTTTTATTTTTACAAGAAATCCAGTACATACATTTTTTTAATACACATCACAGGGACAACACCCGCACACCCATGCCGCTGGCTGGACTCGAACCAGGGTCCAGCGGTGTGGGAGGAGCTCACGCTACCGACCACGCCACTGGATCGGCTTTTAATTATATGATAAGCAATGTCAATGATAAACAAACATGCCTAACGAATTGTACGGTTGACGGTTTACGACATCACTAACTGATACTCCTTCTGTTTAAAAATTAGTTTTGTTTAAAATGGGATTACCTCTAATCTATGTTCTGTTCATGAACGCACTCAATGCTTATTCAATCCAAGATGAATTTACACTCCATGCTTCTATCTCCCGAGCTCTCGTGCGCGATGCGCTTGAACGACCTGAAACAGTGGTCTTTAGATGAAAGATGCATCCAACCAACCTATCTGAAATGTAAACAACGTCATAGCCTACTATAATACTACCAGCCGAGCCATTTCGCGAAAAACTGCCGGAAAAGTGAAGCTGGCAACAGCTTCAAACCCTGAACCATTTCATTGAACCACGTGTAAGTCCACGTGACGCAAACCCTGCCCAAATTAGCATTGAATAAGCTGCTTTCTGTTCTGTGCACATGTTTGCACACGTGTCATTGTTTTGGTTCAGGGTTTACATGATTGGTCTGATTAACTTGGGCAAGGTATCAGCGTCCTCTGGCGGGAGACTTCATACATTAATCTCAAATAAACAGGCTTTTACTAGTATTATAGTTGGCTATGACAACGTTTTGCAATTTGCAGTTCCTGTTTCTATGACAACTTAGCCAATTCAAAGGGTAACATTGTGCAATAACTTATTTTAGATTTTAAAAAGGCTTGATATTGCACCACAAACGTAATCTTCATTTTATCTATAGGAGTTCCTGTTGATAATTTTTACCTTTCAGTCTTGGTGAAATAGTGCCATAAAGAGGTAAGTAAATTATTATTGTGCATTCATGTAAGTAGTATAAATTCCAACGTAGTATAAATTCTAAGTAAACATAAATAAATAAATAAAAGTAAGCAAACGGGTGTATTTTATTTTTGTTTATTTTTTTAAAGTACTATATGTAAATGTGGGAATTATGCGTGTAGATGTTAGTTCAGATTTGTAAGGGAAGACGGAGTAGAATGAATTATTACTTATCCGATAAATTTGTCTCAGAGAGTTGCTGTTTATATATGTGTTATACAACTATAACTGATGTAATTTGGATACATTGTAACTTCTACAACATTAGCAATAGAAAGTTATTGATTTTACACCATTGAAAGTAAGTTTCTTTTCCAAAAGTATTTTTGTTTCTTTTTCCTTGTCACGTATAATAATATTTATTTTTTCTATATTATGGTATATAATTAAAAACCCATAGATAACCCTAAGATAATATAGTATATTTCTATATTATATTATCTTTGGGTTGTTGACTTCATACCTTCAAAAACAAAATCGCAAAAAAAGTTAAGGCACAGATGTTATATACGCACCACATTTGCACGTGTTTTTCACCCCTCCAATTTGCCGAAAATTTTGTTTTTGAATATAAGTTGTAAATTGCATGCAATAACAGCCCTTGATTTTTTATTACAATACAAAAAATAAAATAACGTGAAAAAATGAGATTCAATATTTAAAAAAAAAAAGAAATAAAAATAAATAAATGATAGTTTGGTATAAATAATTATTGATGTTGTATATAATAAAAATAATTTAAAGAATTAAAATAAAAAATATCAGTAAATAAACATGAATTTAATAAAAAAATTAATAAATAAACAGTTATAAATAATAAACTTAGTAAGTAACAAGACAGTAAATATAATTTTTACAATAAATCGCAAACATTAATATTAATAGCCATATTGAATGCATGCAATTGTATAATTTAATCAGTGCTTTTTACTGAAATCTTTAATTTTTCACATTTTGTTTCCCTAACAACTACTATAAACTTATTAAATGGATCTTCTCCTCGGCACAAATGTGCAATGCCAAATTGGCGAGGTGAAAAACATGTGCAAATGTGGTGCGTATATGACATCTGTGCCAAAGTTAAAAGGTTATGAACTATTCCATCTCAATTCAGACAGACAGTATTGACGTGCGTCAATTCATGATCATAGATTTTTTTTCAAAAGAAAAAAAAAAGCAGTAGTTAGGACTAGCGGTATACGAAATTTCCTGAAATATTTTTCCATAAAAAATTTATTTCCCTGTTTACAGCATGTTAAAGTTCACGATGAAATTGAAAATCTGAAAAATGCTTTATTTTGAAATGAACACAGTACAAAAAATATTTAACGCACCTGGTAATTTTTACTTTCTTCTATCTTTACAAGAAGAAAGTATTGGATTCATGAAAATTTTCGACTTCCGGTTTTCGACGGATTTATACGTTTTAGAAGGTCCTGAACACGTTTTGACTATTTTTAGAAAATGTCTGTCTGTTAGAGATGAGACGGGCTCAGCCCGAGCCCGAAAGCCCGAGCCCGGGCCCGACACGGGCTCGGGCTCTATTTTTATTTTAAACTTCGGGCTCGTTCGGGCCCGGGCTCATTTTTTCTAAATCCGGAAAATTTTATTTACTCATGTGTAGAAAAGATTGAAATAACTTTTTCCACTTAAAATTGCTTACTTATTCCTTTTCAAGTCATTTTATTTCTTTTTTTATCAAAATGACGGGAGAACTGAATGCTTGTTTATTTATTTTAGTATTTCATTGCAGTTTCAAAAGAAAATTTGTGATAATTACAGATTTATGTCTGCGGAACTTCCTCCAACGATCTATTTATATGACGCCAATCATAACAAACACAACAATAAATTTAATCTTTGTTGGCTTTAGTTTGCTGAACATAATTTTTAATGGGATCGTTTATTTATTTATTATTTAATTACATAACACTAAGATAATATTTTCTTCTGTTTTTGGTAGACAAGAATTAGCTGGAGGTTTTCAAATTTATTTAATACTCGATTGTGCATGAAACATAGTCGTTTTTCTTATGAAAATAACTTTCGCGATTATTATATGCATTTGTCATCATGAATATGAATTCTTCAAATGCTGAGGACGCTGTTCCTTCCCGAAGTCACTTTTCTCCGTAAGTAAATTTTATTACCATGTTATTCCAACAGAAAGCAATCGATTAGTGTTTCCCCTTTTTCTATAAAGACATAGGACCTTTAAAATAGCAATGTCATTTTTTTTTAATTTGTGTTGATTTTCAGGTATCTGTCAATCATGGAAGATTGTTATGAGAAAATAATCCATTATAATGAAATATGTACACTTTTTACAGAAAATTGAAAAACGTTGTTCGATTCGCTAGCTTACAAATAGTAATTTCTGCAAATTTCATGCATTTATTCCTTAACCAACAACGTTTCCATCAAATTTGCTTGTTAAAGGAGGAAAGAATATGAGAACACTTTTACATATTAAGTATATTTTTATTTTATACGAATTTTGATAAGAATGGATTTAAATTTTAATTTAAAAATCATATCTATGTAAGAAGTTTTTAAAAATGAGATATTACTTTTGAAACAATTTTTAAATACAATACAATTTTGTTTTGTATATTTTTGGTATCGGGCTCGGGCTCTGGTGACAAAAAAATTTTTCGGGCTCGGGCGGGCTCGGACGTAAAATCGTCGGGCTCGGGCGAGCCCGGGCCCCGAAAAACGAGCCCGAACTCATCTCTACCGTCTGTCTGTGAGTCTGTCTGTCTGTATGTGACAAAAAATTTGTGGGCGCTCTATCTCAAGAACTAATGCTCGAAATTTAATAAAATTTTATATTCAGTTAGACCTTGATATGAATTAGTGCCTATTGGTTTTTGGTGAAAATTGGCCTGCAGGTGGCGCTGCTATACTACGTTTTTCATGATTTTCAAGATTGCTATATCTCAAGAACTAATGCACAGAATTTCACCAAACTTCAGATTCTGTGACCCCTTGATGTACATAGACGCTGATTAAGTTTTGGTGTAAATTGGCCAGCAAGTGGCGCTGCTATGCCACGTTTTTCATGTTTTTCATGATAGCTATATCTCAAAAACTAATGCACAGAATTTCACCAAACTTCAGATTCCGCGATACCTTGAGATACATAGCCGCTGATAAGGTTTTGGTGTGAACTGCCCTATAGGTGGCGCTGCTATGCTACATTTTGCACGATTTTTGCGATTGCTATATCTCAAGAAGTAATGCAGAGAACTTCATCAAATTTTAGATTCTGTTACACTAGAATATATAACATAATTAGACGCTGATTACATTTTGGTATTAACCTTGCAACAGGTGGTGCAGCTATGCTGCATTTTGCACGATTTTTCCGATAGCAAACAACAACCAAATCTCAACAACCAAAGCACAGAATTTCATAAAACTTCAGATTTTGTTACAAAATGATGTATAACATAATTACACGATGATTATGTTTTGTTATAAATCCTTCAACTGATCGTGCTGCTGTGCTATAATTTACACGTTTAAAAAAAAAAAAAACTAGCTATATCTCAAGAACTAATGCACAGAATTTCATCAAACTTCAGATTCTTTTACATCATAACATAATTAGACTTTTTTTTTTACATTTTGGCATAAATTGTCCAAGATATGGTGTTGCTGTGCTACGTTTTGCAAATTTTTTCTTATAATTATATCTCAAGAACTAATGGACGAAATTCCATCAAATTTCAGATTCTGTTAGGTCTTGACATCAATAGATGCTTATTAGGTTTTAGTACAAATTACCCAAGATGAGGCACAACTAAGCTCCTTTTCTCAGAATATTAATTAAATTTTGCGTTTTAGGCTTTTCGGATACCAGAATCTCATTAGGCTAGGTCAAATGTTCGAGGAAATTCGATAGTGGGTAACTTTGGGGTCACCACGTTTTTTTTTTTTTTTTTTTTTTTTTTTTTTTTTTTTTTTTTTTATATATATTAAAATGTACTTATGAGATAGAAGAAAGTTTCGGGATTGACACATCCAACTAGTTTTTTTATATATACATATAGTTATTAAATTCATTTTTACTTTATCACAGTTTTAAAAGATATAGTGACATTTTTACTGAATTAAAAAAATTAGTTTTTAAGTACAAAAAATATAATTATTACTGAATATAAGATTTTTTTCTACTTCAGAAAATAAATAAATAAATAAATATTTGAAAGCTAAACATTGATGGCAATTTGAAGACCTTTAATAGCACTTTTACAGTAAATTTTATTTTAAGCTTAAGCCTATACAACTTTTACAATTAAATTTTAAATTATGCAAATTTTTGTAAAATTGCTATTTTTGACATGCAATTTTTCAAAAACAGGATTTTCTAAAAATCTGATTATATGATCAATTGATGCCTTATTAGTTTCTAATAAATAACCTTACAAGCAAATTATATGTTTTTGTTTAGAAATGATATAATTTTTTGAAAATAACATGTTGTGTATATTTTTCAAAAACCACAAGTTACAAAACATCTACTAACTTCTATCGTAGAATGACCCTTAAACTATCACTGTCCCATTTTTTAAAGTATAATTTGAAAACTACTTGGTAGAAAAATTAGAAAATTTTGGATTTTTCACAAAGTCACTTCATATTAAAAATGTTACACATGTCAATTTTAATTTATTTTATTTGTATATTTATTAAGGTTTTCTAATTTGCTTTTTTTCTGTTATTTAAAATTAAAATTATGTTAATAAATCATAAGGTGCCAATGATTTTAATCAGTTAACTTAAATCAACTGATTTTTTTAAAAAAATCTTTGATTAAAATCACATTTTTTTAAATGTTTAAAATAGCATAAAAAGTATTAAAATCTAAGATAAACATAATCTGGAAGGTTTCTACAGGTATTATGATTTATGAATGCTAGGGCTGGGCGATATCAGAATTTTAATATCGTGATATATCGCTGACCAAATATCGATAATTTTCGATATATCGATATATTTCAATTCATATGTCACTCCATTATAGGGTCATAAATGTAACTGTCCTCTGTATAAAATACTACAAACACATAATAGTATATATATATATATATATATATATATATATATATATATATATATATATATATATCTGTGTGTGTGTCTATGTTAATTATCAAGAAAAAACAAAAATATCAATATCTTAACATATTCCAAGGAACATAAATTTTAATTTTTATGTATTGATTCAAAATATGCAAACCTTTTACCTGCAAATCTGATCTAAAATATGTGTTATTGAAAACTCTTGGAAAGTTAAACATTATAAATCATTAAAATGAAACAAGAAAATGTATATAAGACAACAAATAGACATTAGATATATTGAAAGAAAATACATTAATTACCTATAAACTTTAATTACCTATAATTGCATTTCTGCAATTTTGGGCAGTAAGGAACACCTTCTTTTCGTTGTTATAATAAATAATTCTATTATTAGCCAGTATACAAATGAAAGCATTAGAATAATCAAATAATTTTAAGAAAACACGAAATTTCTTTAATAGAGTACAAAGTCCCAAATCAAAACATTTTGCTAACTACCGTTTTTTTTTTGTTTTTTGTTTTTTTTTAATAATGTTGAATTTATAATGATCTTTTACTTTTTCGATTTTGTTTACAGATTTTTTTTTCCTAGGATGCTTTTACTTTCGAAACCAGTTTCAAAAATGAAAGTATTCCAGTAAAGAAAAAAAAACTTGAAAACAAATATTAAAAAACGGCTTTTGTTGAAAGAGATCCACCTCAGATGTGCAATGCAAAAAAAAAATAAATAAATAAATAAAAATAAATAAATAAACAAAAACAGAAATTCAAACGATGTATAAAAAAAAATAAGATTAACATTGAGCGGAATTTTTTGCATTAGTGAACTCTTGAAATAAAAAGGAGCCATGATATTCAAAATCAAAACTATCCTCATTCTTTTATAAGAGATAAACTGTTCGATCTTTTTTTTTTTTTTTTTTTAACTTATAAAAAGTGTTTTATGAAAGTATTAACTAGTTTCAGTTGTTTAAGTGCGCGAAAAACACATTCAACGGCACATACAAACGAAAAGGGGGGGGGGGAAGAAAAACAAAACCTTTTATTCTTTACCATTAAAAGGGAAAAAATTCATAACTCCTAAGTTAATTTACCGATTTTTTTCAAATTTTCAGCAATTTGCAACAATAGTAAATTAGGCTGTGTGACAAATTTTTATTAAAATATAATAAGTTATTACAAAATTTGAGCGTCTTTTACAAATGTCCAGTACAGAAGAACCTCAAAGAAAACGTAGGAAACTATCCATCGTTTGTTTTTGTTTATCGAACTCAGCGAAATCGAAACTTGAATGTTTATACAATAATCATATTGTCATCTGCTGTGGATGGGTAATATGTTTTGCCAAGCAGAAAGACACCATCCATAGAGTTTTAGCGATCTTTCGAAATGAAAATTATTTTCCTTCCTAATTTTGAGAAAGATTTTCATTTTTTTTTAATTTATTTATTTTTTCTTTTGTGATTTTTTCAAACACCCGTACGCAAAACGGGTAAAAATACTAGTATCCAATAAACTTTAAAACTAAGGTGAATTACAATGAAAAAAGAAAAAACTTCCGCTTTAAGTAAAATTTCTGCTGAAAATAAATGACATAATAGAATTACCATACATGTAAATTATTAATGTTATTAATAAAAAATGTAAATACGTGATTTAATATAATTATTTATTAATACTATTAATAAATGAAAAACTAACATACAAGAAATATCGATTAATTGTGCTCACATTCTTGAAAATATGTCAATTCTGCATTCCAGCAGCAATAACTGTACACAAGCTCACAAGAAAACAACAGTCAGCCACCGATATGGAGTCAACACGTGATTGTATCGGAAATGCCCGATCCTCGAACGAGTGTTTCAACTTCGATTCTCGAACGAACTCCGATAAGTAAAGCGGTACATCAGAATAGTAGACTGTTGGCCCATATTCCGGTATGTGCGCGACACCAGTGCAAAGATTAGACGGTTCGCCCATATTCCGGTGTGTGCGCGACACCAGTGCAAAGAGTAGACGGTTCGCCCATATTCCGGTATGTATGTGCGCGACACCAGCGCAAAGAGTAGACGATTCGCCCATATTCCGGTGTGTGCGCGACACCGGCTCAAAACCGGAAGTATCACGCAAGTGCCGATTACGGTGCGAACATTTGCAAAAGTAAACAACTTTTGCGCCGATAGAGGTAGATTCGAAATTCCGTAACTCCGTAATTCCGAAAGTAGGATGAAATACCGTTTGAAACGATATATCGGAAGGATTGAAATCTCAATATCGTTACCGCGGTCTTGAAGAAATATCGATATATAACGATATTACGGTATATCGCCCAGCCCTAATGAATGCACAAAAAAAGATTTATATAGGGGAGAGTGTTGTACCTTGAGACATTGACAATTTCTAAAAAACTATTGGCAACAATGAACTTTTGTTTATGTCTAATATTGACCCATAACCAACTGCAGGGGCCTCGCTAAGGGGGGGAGCCTCCCTCCCAAGCATTTGCAAATGTTGTTACACTTGGCAAATTTAGTTAAAAATTTAATAAAAATTGTAGTACATTTTCTTTTTTTGATGGAATTTGCATAAGTTACAACTCTAATTGGGAATATTATTAAACTTTTTACATATAAGAACTGTATTACATTTTCTAAGTGTGGTAACTTGGCAAAATTATTAAACGGGTTGGCAAATATGAAAATTTGACTTGGCAATTTAAGGTCTTCTCCCCCACCAATAAAAATCTTAGCGATTTTTCGTTTTATCTTGTACTAAAGATGGTGACAATATTGATTATGATCATACCACAGATGTATTAGAAATAAGAAATCAAGAAAATAGATTACTTTCTTGTAAAAATATCTGGGAAAATTTTTGTTCTCTTCTATGGTTCTATGTATCTAAAGTTAGTTGATGTCCTTGCCAATGATGAAAACTTGAATTTTATTTAAATATTAATTCCTTTAAAAAAATTTGTTGGTATAAAATTGTTATTGTTACTATTCTACAAAATACTGTATTAGTTATTGTACAAAAATATTAATTAGTTATATATCTATTGCATACATGCCAACTTTTACACTTTAGGTGTAAAATGTACACTTTTTGAAAATGTTTTACATTTAGGATAGTTATTTCCACACATTTATGGAAAGTTTCTTTGAATTTTTATTTTTTTTCTCTTAAATTATGAATTACTTTGTAGCTTATCTGCTTTTAATCACTAACTGTTTAGTGGATATAATATATTTAATATTGTTAAAGGATGAGTGAATTGAAGTTACATTGCTGAATTCAATTAGAAGGAAACTTTTATTTTCATTTTATATAAAAAAGAAGTCATATTTTGAAAAATTTTTTCCTAGATTTCATAAAGCAATAATCAAGTAAAAAAAATCTTTTTTTAAAATCAGTTTCTTAATGAGAATCTGTATTTTTATTTATTTATTTTATCACCAAATTACCTTTGTAACATTTACCAGTGTAGTATTCAATCTTATTAATATACTAGCATATGTTTTTAAAACAAAGTAAAAATGTTATTTATAGGCTCTTAAAAAAAAAAAAAAAAAAAAAAATATCTACATGAGACTTTGTTGTTAAAATTTGCTTAAAATAACATTTTTGTGTTATTTTATACTTTGCCATTTTCAAAAGTTGGCAGGTATGTTATTGCCTAAATTATGCAGTATGTCCCAAGGTACAACACCCTGTTGTACCTTGGGACAATTTGCCTTCCTTACTTTAAATGAGTGGCAATTTTTTATTTCCAAACTGCCTGAATTTCTAAAAATATATTAGAGATAAATGTTGGTGTGTTGAAATGCTGCCTTCAAATTTTAAATCGGATTATAATCATTGAAGTAAAAAATTAAAATGTGGAAATTGTCCCAAGATACCACACAAGCTTAATTTCTAAAAAATGTAAAAAAAAAAAAAAAACTAAGTACAGTAGTTTTGTAAAAAAGCATAGTTTTATCAAGCAAACATAAAAAGAATTTCGTTAAAAATGATATTTAAATCTAATGTAATATACAATGTCATAATTTCCTTTTAGTAACCAAATTATTCATGGTTTTATATAAAAAAGAGGCCTAGCAAGTATAGTAAATTTCTGCAAGTAAAAGAGTAAAATAGCCACATGTTATTTTATCATTCTACTTTTACAATAACAAATTTTTACCAAATACTGCAGCTAGAGAACAATAAAAGATTGACATTGGCTGAACCACTATTGTAAAAGAATGTATCAGAGAATTTTTTTTTACGTACATATAATATGTTAATCATAACAAGAGTTTCTTCAGTAAAGTTTAATAAATGTTTTTTTAAATTTTTAACTCATGCAGGGTGTCCAGCAAATAACACCCTGATTTCAAAATTAAATTTCTCAAAAAGAAAGATCAATAGAATTATGCAGTAAACGGTTTGTTTATCAGGTAAGCTGTAAAAATCTTGTACAAAAGTTTCGAACGGTAAATATTTTGAAAAGATTGTGTTCTGATTGCAAAGAATGCTTTGATTTGACATTTTTCTTGCTTTAGATTGCTGCCAGAGAATGTGTTTTTCGGCTTAAAGTGCCATATTTCATAGTTTTTTGAAATTGAATTTTTAAAATTTCGAAATTCTAAAAATTTACTTCGAAAAATCTTTAAAATATTGCATTGTAAGCTGAAAAATTATTTCTCTGCAGGCAATCTGAAACAAGAAAAATGTCAAATCAAAGCATTCTATGCAATCAGAACGCAACCTTTTCAAAATATTCACTGTTTGAAATTTCTGTATAAGATTTTTACAGCTTACCGTTTACCAAAACGTTACGTTAAAAAACCGTTTACCGCATATTACTATCGATCTTTGTTTTTGAGAAATTTAATTTTGAAATCAGGGTGTTATTTGCTGGACACCCTGTACATACCACATAAAAATTGTTAGGGATTAAAGGGCATTGTTAGGGCAGCAAATGTTTGGAAGACTGAATGCTGAGAATCACCATTAAGTATTAATAATGCTGTTTATTGTTTTGAGGATTTCAAATATAACTGGCTATTCCTTATATTTACTTTGCATATGTGTATGAATGAGTTAATAAATTTTCATATTTTTGGGGGATTAACATATACATATGTGTGTAAGTTCAAATTTAGGCAATTAATGGAATAAATGCAAAATGAGCTGCAAGTAATATTCGTTAGTTTATTATTTGTAATCATTAGTTTATTATTTGTAAATTACTTAATTGCAGTGTTTATTAATTCTGTAGTTACTTACTGTTTTTTGTAAGCTATTTTTTAGAGTGCTGCAACCTGTCCCTTTTGAAATCGATATAAGGCACCATGCTGTAAAAAAAATAATGAAATTCATCTATAATAGACAGCAATCTCTTGTAAGGAGAAAAAAAAGAACTAATAAATTCCACAATATTTCTTAATGTGTTCAAGATCCTACAAACACGATAACACTTTATCCTTCTATAGTAAAAAAAAAACTAGCCTTAAAAGGAATGACTCCTGGAATGATGCTGATGTGGAAGATTTCCGGAACTAACGTCCACTTTTTCCATGAGCCGAATAGACCAATCAGGAAAGGGCTCCGTCTATGCATCGCCGTATGGGTTACCATAAAGAGAGGAAAGGTTACCATCGCCAACAATCGCCAAGTTTGTCGCCAACTTGGCGATATATCGCCAAATTTGGCGACCAAAATTAGTTGTCAAAAGTGACGCCAACTTGGCGATAACTAATATTTCGCCAAATTTTTAATTTCTTTACAACACCAGTCGTTTGATACATCATTTGAGAGATTTGCAACTGCTTATTCATATAATGGATGTCTTGTGTGTTATCCCCCACTCTGCTCCCCAGGGGGGACACTTTTTAATTTCTTTACAACACCAGTCGTGTTACACAAGATTTGAAAGGTCTGCAACTGCTTATTCATATTATGGATGTCTTGTGTGTCACCCCCACACTCTGCTCTCCCCAAGGGGGGGGGGTCACATTTTTAATTTCTTTACAACACCAGTTGTGTGACACATCATTTGAAAGGTCTGCAACTGTTTATTCATTTTATGGATGTCTTGTGTGTCACCCCCACTCTGCCCCCCAGGGGGGCACATTTTCAATTTTTTACAACACCAGTCGTGTGACATATCATTTGAGAGGTCTGCAGCTGCTTATTCATATTATGGATGTCTTTTGTGTCGCCTCCCACTCTGCCCCCCAGGGGGCACATTTTTAATTTCTTTACAACACCAGTCGTGTGACACATCAGTTGAAAGGTCTGCAACTGCTTATTCATACCATGGGGTATTGGCGAGCGCAGCAAGCAGGGGTAGCCAATAATTTGGAATCGCGAAGCGATTACGCGGGGGCTTGGCGAGCAGGTGGGCGGCGCCCCCCTAGTTTCTTTAGAAAAAAGTTAACATTTTATTTAATTGTATTTTTATCATATTAAGAAACTATAAAGTTTTTCCCTTGTATATAATTACTAAACATGTTACTAGTATTTTTTCATAGTGTCCTTTTTTAGAAGTAGCATTCTCCCTATTTCTTTTTAACATGAGTACTAAATTATTAACTATCAACTTAGTAATTAAAGAACAAACATGCATATTATGTTCCTAATTATGGAGTTAATTGTTTAATAATAATTAACTTTAGGTAGTGGTAACAATTTAATATTAAATGCAGTTATTGATAAATTAATGTAAATATCACTAGTATTTAATATAGTTTTGCATAATTATTACAAAATTGTCATATGCTACTAATGAAACTATTAATTTGCAATTTTTATAATTTCTGTAATTACTAACTAATAATTATAATATTATTAATTAAAGTACAAAAACTTAGGTTAAGTAGCAATTATAGGGGTTTAATTTTTTTGGTAACCTAAAACTCTTGGTAACTATTCACTACTTAAACTTTTTGAAAAAAAAAATGTATATATATATATATATATACACATCCGATTTAAATAAAGAAAATATCTGTTTTTTTTTAATTAAAAAATTTTATTATTTTTTTTTTTACCTTAATAAATGATTACTTCATGAAATTAAAATATTTGTATATAACATATTAGTTTCAACTGGCGTCACACATTTTTGTCCACATTTTTTTATATATGCTTCAAGCCTATATTTAATGTTTACATACATTTTATAGTTTTTTTTTTCTACATTTTTTAACTAAAGGGGATTGAATTCTTTACAATCTTCCGTTATTGTCGCTATTTATTATGTTTTTAATAAATTCTATTATTACAATTAAAATACTTTTATTATAGATTTTTTAAAACTAGAAACTGTTAATTTATGTATTTTTTTAAAAATCTATATTCATTTTAAAGGCAACATTACTACATTAATTTTGAGAAAAGTAAAATATTTTTACCTGTCACCATCACAAAAATATATCTACATAATTGATTATTGATGTTTTTGATTCATATTACCAATGAAAATTATTTTAATTAATCAAATTAATATCAATAAAACATGTAATAAATTTAATATTTCGATTTAAGTCTAAGGTTTTGAATTTTAGCGCGGAATTTGCTCCCATGATTTTGAAATACTGCCCAAGAAAAATATCGTGGGCGGGAGAAAATGTCACCATTTTCTGTAGATTTTTACATTTTGAAACTTACTACCAAGCGATAGGCACCAAAGAGTTGCTCCTAAAGGAGAAATTCCAACTTTTTAAAAACAATTTTGAACATTTTCTGGATTGATGCAAAAATGCAAAGAAAATTTTGGAAGGATAATTGGGAGTCGGGTGGGGGCAGACTACCTGAAAATTTTAATATTCAGCTATTTTGTCTACTCGAACCTTAAGAATTCATTCTTGATTCGTGTTGCAAAAGATACATAAAATGAAAGGTGAGCCTATATATTATAAATCATCTGAAAGTCTTTTCAAAAATATGCATTAAAATATTTAATTGCTACAAAGGACGTTAAATACTAATAAAAACATTAAAAGATCTTAATAATTTTTACATGTTTCGATTGATTTTACTCAATCATCATCAGAAAAAGAAAATACAAATAAACACAAAGATGGAAAATGACAATAAACTATTACAAAAAAAAAAAAATTAATTTCATTTGTAATAGCTTATTGTCATTTTCCATCTTTGTGTTTATTTGTATTTTCTTTTTCTGATGATGATTGAGTAAATTCAATCGAAACATGTAAAAATTATTAAGATCTTTTAATGTTTTTATTAGTATTTAACGTCCTTTGTTGCAATTAAATATTTTAATGCATATTTTTGAAATGTGTTTTTGGACGTATATGGAAACTTCTATTTATAATTAACATCTGAAAGTCTTTTAAACAAAATTGTTCAAAATGCCTTTCATGAATGAATGTTTTTTAAGTTAAAAAAAAAATTAAAGATTTTTTTTAATAGAATATTTTGTATCATTTATCAGCGGCGTGCGAAGAGAAAAATGGGCCCGGGGCAAAATTTCAATTTGGCGCCCCATTCTCCCCCATCTTTACGCTAACCCCCCTCCCCCTAAAAAATGGCGTTGTTGTATAAATTTAGCACCCCTTAAATTTCTGCACCCGGTGCAATCATTTATACAACACTTTTGAGTGATTTTGGCCATGTCTTCTTCAAGATGTATTTCTGAAGCAATGATCAATTTAGCAAAAGACTTTTCTTTTGAAAAAAAAAAAAAAAAAAAAAAAAAATCGGGGCGAATTTAACATCTAAACTATTCAGAATAATATTTGTTTTGGCAGATATGGTATATTAGATTTAAACTTTTAGCATTGTCATACGGACATTTTTATTAAATTTTATTGTATATGTATCTGTTAAAATGACACTTAAATTACAAGAGTTTGGTGCCATTGTATAGATGGAAAAAACTTTCTACCCTTTTTTCTCATTTCCCACTTTCATGCGTTCAGCGAGAAAGTATTCCATTTTGTGTGCTGTGGTTGTAGCCTTGCCAACATATGATTGTGAGCAAGGCTACCTTATCATAATAACAAGGCTTGTCATTCGCCAAGTTTCCTTTGACCGCAGTACACGTGGTTAGAACCACATGATTTTCCCGTTGGTAGCGCCATCTAATGTGAGAAACTGGAATATTTTCCATTTTTCCTATGAATTTGTGCATGGATTATTAGCAGTAGTATGCACCAGGTGGCGTTACTTATGAGACAAAGTCATATAATAAGTTGGCAACTGTAGGGACAATTTCAACAATAGATTTTCTCCTGAATGCGAGGCCTTTATACTATGATAAGGTGGCCTTGATTGTGAGAAGTGCCGTGCTGGGTTTCGTTCTATGTGGCTCAGTTGGTAGAACGTTGGTGTGCTATACCGATGACCCACGTTCAAATCCCGGCTGGGGCACTTTTTTCACTCTGTTATCTGGGCACCTTTTAAGCAACTAAAATTTTAAATGTCAAACAGAGTATTAGTATAAAATGAGTATGTTTGTGTATTAGGTGGTTAGAGAGAATAGGGAGGGATGGGACAAGTTTTACAAAAAAATATTTTTTATTAATTATGCTTCGCTAGCATAAAATACAAATTTTCAGGATAACATCTTGAAACCTTTTAACGTACTTAAAAAATGTCACTTTGATTATAATAATTATAATTTTAGATTAATAAACTAATTAAATAAGCAAGAAAAATGCTCCATCCCTCCATCATACGACGGAGGGATGGGACATATTTTTAAAATGAAAATTCATATTTAATTTTTAGAAATGTGGGTAAAAAATGGCAAAGGTAATGTGACATTTACATTAAAAAGGTTTATTGTAAATCACATATTGTTGTTTATTTTATTATATTACTTTGTAAAATCCATATCAAATGAAAAATATGTTATGCCCGACTAGTGCTACCAATTAATTTAGGTGGATGTAGATTTGCAATTATGTCTTGTTCATCTATAAGGGAATAGTCACTTTCGTGTGAGAAGATGAAATTTCTTTTTCATTTTTCAACAAAATTAGTTTATTGCCATATATGATGTCACAATGACCGAGGATGTAACCAATCACTCTTGAATTAATATTTAATAAATTTATGCTTTATATTAAGCTTTGTACAAAAATATTTATAGTTGGAGATAACTATGTACACTTTTATCATTAATTTAAGAATTACAATTCTTCCACTAAACTACCATAACTTCCAAAACGAAACAAATATTACCTCGGATGCATTCCCCGCATCCTACACATACCACCTTTGTTGGGTTTGTGACAGATAAAAGTTTTGGAACTACTGATCTAGACCAATAGCAACAGCAGAATTAAGTACAGACAAAAACAGCTTTAATCAGTACGAATGGGTAATGAAATTTGTATTATAATAACAACGAATGTAGATAACGTATTTAGATATGTTGGGATTTGAATAAAGGATAGAGGGATATAATCACTGGGTGGGGGACATTTAGATTTGAATAGAGCGGGGCAGTGAGTAATTGCGCTCGCGAAAGTAAAAATTGGAAAAAGTATTGCGATATTGGTGCGGAATAATTGCACCTTTTTTAGCTCACAGGCTATCATAGCCTGAGAGCTTATGTGCCCGTCCGTTCTGTATGTACGTTCGTACGTACGTTCGTGCGTAACGCGATAACTCATGATAAAAATATCGGATCCACTTGAAATTTTGTATGTAGGTATATCCTGACAAGGCGCTTCCCTGATTAGTTTTTGGAGTTCATTCGATATGTATAAGAGGGGGAACGGGGGGCTCATGCCCCTCCCCTTAATTGATATGAATGGGTTTTTCATGCAGAATTAACAGTTTTCGTTCAAAATTTAGATTAGGATCATTCTGATGAGGCGATTCCGTGACTGTTATTAGGTGTTCATTGAATAAGTATAAACAGGGGGAACGGAGGTTCTAATGCCCCCCCCCCCCTTAATTTATATAAATGGGTTTTTCAAGCAGAATTTTCAGATTTCGTTCAAATCTCTGAATAGTTTTGGAAGTTTAATGGTTAAGTATAAAAGAGGGGGATAACTGCTTTTAAATTATATAAATGCTAAATGGGTTTTTATTAAGAATTATCCGATTTGCTCTGAATTTTGGATATGGATTTTTTATATGATAAAGCATGTCTTTGATAGTATAGGAGGTTCAATGATTAAGTATAAAAAAAGAGGAAAGGGGAGAGCTGTTTCCCCTTCTTAATTTTTTTTCGAACGGAATTAACCCTTGAAAATATAAGGCTTTAATGTACAATTAGTATTTGTAGCCTGTGAGCTCAATGCCATCAGTTTAACTGGGCAGTATTCTTTATTTCATGGTTTGACGTTGCAGCGCAGAAAGAAAAGTGTTTTTGGGATACATTGTACGAGACAGAATTTAGATATCAATATTGGGATACATCCGAAGAGTCAGTGCTTGAATATTGCTATTGTGATAACTAAAAATATCAATATTTGTCGATTATATTGATAAATAATCCTGCCCTAGAAGTCATCGCACATTTCAAGAAGGAGGGGCGATGTTGATGATTGAATATTCATTTGCACCTTTTTTTCATGGATTGATGTCGCTGCTCAGAAAGAGAAATATTTTTGGGATACATTGGAAGAAACAGAATTTAGATATCGATATTGAGATATATCCGAAGAGTCAGCACTTGGATATTGTTATTGTGATAACTAAAATATATTTATACTAGGGGGCACCGCCCCCCCTGCTCACTACGCTCGCCAACTCCCCCCCCCGTAATCGCTTTGCGATTCCAAGTTGTAGGCTACCCCTGCTTGCTGCGCTCGCCAATACCCCATGGAATCGCTTCGCGATTCCGTTCGGTATTTCTTTGGAATCCCGGCTGGAATCCCTTCGCGATACTTTATTTTCCATACACTGTTAAAAATCTGCTGCATTTTGTTGCAACGTACTCCCCTGCTTGTGTAGAAAACGGTTACTTGATCGTGAAATGGAGCTTTCTCATTGGTTGGAATAGAGATATTATATACAAGCGGTGGAGTGCGTTGCAACAAAATGCAGCAGATTTTTAACAGTGTACATTCAATTTTGGAATTCATCCCTCTCCTCATTGGTCGAACCATAGACGGAGCCCTTTTCTGATTGGTCTATTCGACTCATGGAGGGTGTGGTTCACCCGGACGCGTTATTTCAGGAAACCTTACTCATCAGCATCATTCCAGGAGTCATTCCTGGAGATTTGTTTAAGGCTAGTTTTTTTTTGTTATTATAGAAGGATTTGTCGATTATAAATAATCTAGTCCTAGAAGGCATCATACATTTCAGGAGGGGGGGGGGGGATGTAGATGATTGAATATTCAAAGTAACAAATAAAACAAGTAAAGGAACAAAAAAGACAGAACTTTTCTTTTAAGAATCTTAAGAATTTTTGACTTTTTGTACTGATTGGAGAAAGTGAGAATGCAAGTCTAGATGAAATGTAATACTATCAGACCTTATCGATACTGTTCTGCAGAAATAAATGAAGCACCTGCAGAAAAATCTCTGTTTATTAACATGGATCTCCTCTCTCTTCTTGAAAATATAATTTTTTTTCTCAAACAAATTTTTTTCCATGTCTTTGATTCGGCTCCAGATTTGAATGAGACAGTAATTTAATAATCAGTATTTTTTAACCATTGTTAATGATGATTCGAATAAATGGTAGAAATTATGTAATAATTTAAATTAAGTAATACTTAATACATGCTTTATAAATAAAATCACCTTCCTTCTCCAGATATGCTTTTTAAGATCCTGTTGCTGTCACTGTGTTGAATGAAGAATTTTCCTTTTTTTACATTGAAATGTTCATATTTTTTTAATCCAATTATTAATAGCTCAGTTTAAACAAAACATGCAATTTCACATTCTGTATGAAATAAAACTAAAAATAATATTTTGTTGTTATCTTTCACAAACGAAATATTTGATAATTGACTGTAATTTCTAATTTACCAAGTAAAATATTTGATTATAAACTAAGTTTTAATTTACTTTATAGAATTACTCAATATTAATCATTGAGTTTTTAAAAAAAATCGTTTTTTTTTTTTTTTTTTTGCATTTTGTGACTCCTCAGGAATATTGTCCATTGAAGAAATATATCTTTATTGGTTATAGTTTCAAGAAAAATAATTTTCTAGTTTAATCACTTATTCCCATTATTTGTTATTTATTTTTTTCTTTTGCTATTTTGAAAATAACCAAGTTACAAACTTTGTTTTTGTAAATTAGCTTTAATAAAATTTATAAATTCTATTACTTTTGTATGTTTCAGATGGCGGAAAAAGGAAAGAAAAAGTCAAAAAGCAAAGCTACTCATGATTGTGTTAATGGGGAAGAAGAATGCGATACAAAAAAGCCTCCAATGAAAACTGCCCGAGATGTCATATCCAGGTTGTTATGGGATGATTCCCTACCACAAGAAAAATTTACTGTTGGTTACATCGATAGATTTGATGGCATTGTGGAAAAGCCATTCACTGCTTTAGATTGGAATGACCCTGCTGTGGTCGATAATTACTCCTTAGCTCTTCCTAAGCACAGAATACAGTACTTCAAATACAAAAACAGAAAAGTGTGGGACAAAACTACTAGGAAGGATTTCGTGTTTGGATCTACCGACAAATATTCTTTAGATATTTATGAATTTATGGCCATGGTTGACCAAGAAGAGTTAGATTTTTGGGAAGAAGGCTTTATTTTACCTAAAAAGGATGACGTTCCTTCAGAAGATTGTGATATCAATGATGAAGAGGAGTATGATACATCTGAGCGAGCAAACTTTTTTATAGCTGCCAGAATAAGAAATGAGGGGACAGTGAACAATTTAAAAAGAGTAGCTGACTACATGAAATCGAGAGAAGAACTGTTAAGCGAATGTTGTAATTTACCCGAGAAATACCATTTAACACTTTGTGTTCTTAAACTCGATTCACCAAGTGATATTATCAATGCACTAGAGGGCATGAAAAGGGTGGCATCTCAGAATTTGTCATTAGTTACCATAAAACTTGAAGGTCTGGACAACTTTAGGCAAAGAGTACTTTATGCTCGAATTGAGAGAAATGATGACCTTCTAAATTTTAGAAAACGGTTGGTGGATGAACTAGTTAGCAGTACCATAGCTGATAAATATTCTTTTGTTCCTCATGTAACAATAGCAAAATTATCACGACCAGTAAGTAGATTGAGGCGCAACAATTACATTGATCAGTATCTTTATTTAAAGTTTGAAGATGATGAATTCGGAACTGAAACTATAACGAATTTGTACCTATGTGAAATGGGAACAGCCCGTGAGGATGATGGATTTTACAAGTGTGCGGGTGAAGTTTCATTGAATAGCATTGTTGATGTACGTTGAAAAAATATGCATTTTATAACATTTGTTATATTTTTGAAATATTTAAAAATACAGCATAACATATAATATAACTATTAAATTTTGTACACTTTTATTTTAATAAATATTTATATTAATTGTTTTGATATTAATGTAATTTTCATATTAAATATAAGCTATAAGAATTTACTATTCTCTGTGCAACAGTTTATAAGCACTTTAATAATTTTTAGCTGGGTCATTTCATATGAAATCAACACAACTAAAAATCTGACCTCCTCAGAATTTTAGGATATTCAGCTCATCTGTTAGTTTCATTGAAAAATGAATAAATGCCCAATGATAAATCTCTATCTCATTTGGCATCTGAGGTAATTTTAAAGATAGACTGAAAACTTAAATACAGTCGAGTCTCTATAACGAAACTCCGTCCGACGAATTTCTCTATTTAACAAATTTTTTATAGTAACGGTTAATTTCTTCCATGATTACATTAAAAATAATCTCCATATAGCGAAATATATATCTCCATTTAACGAATTTTTTCGAAAATGTTTTATCATAAGTTTAGAAAACACTTCAAATTATTTGTAGAATATTTTTTTTCGTTGATTTCTGGTTTATATTTTATAGCTACATTCCTTTACCTTATTCCTCATGACCAGGAAAAGGCATTCAACCCCCCCCCCCTCCCAAGAAAAACATCTTTTTGCATAGTTACACTTGACTTTGTTTTAGCCAAGATGAGCATGTGTTCTTAGAAAATATTGAACCATTTGCTTGCTTGTGGGGCGATTTGCAACTATCACAAAGTATCTTAAAAGATAAAACTATTCCATTATTGTTTTTAAAATGGTTTTGTTTCTTGGTTTGGATAGTGAGACGGGAATAAGGACAAATTGCAGAAAAGGTCATTTTTTCAGCAGGTTTTAATCTACCTAAATTAACTCTCATTACTTTTAGAGTTTAGAGAGGTTGTTTGTGGCGACTCTGAGAATTTTTGTTGTGCGAGAACATTTGAATGAAGAATTGTTATTAAATGTCATCTTTGCTGGTGTTATCTTCTACTGCATTTGCATAAAATCGCTTCTAGTTTAAACACAACTCTCTCTGATAAAGTAGTAAATTTGAAAATAATCAATAAGACACTGGGAAAAAAAAAGACACTGGGAAGTGGCGAAGATGTTTGAGATTCGGAAAAAAATTCCGTTAAATATTTCAAAAACTTAAACACCTCAAAAACAATTCTGTTTCAAAATTTAAACATTAAATGAACAAATTTTTGCCGTTCTCTATTCAACGAATTTTTCTATATAACGAATTTTTTGTCTGAACGATGGATTTCGTTGTATAGAGTCTCAACTGTATTTGCATTTTATACAATATAAATTTAGTCATTTGTTCCCTAATTGACATAAGGACTTACTTTCTTATATTTGGAAAGTATTTGAATTAGGCTTTCATTAAGTGTATCACATGTACATGTTTTTTTTTTTTTTTTTTTTTCCAAAGGGTGAACATATTGACCTTTTTAATCTTTCACATCTCAAAATCTAATATTTTAATTTATTTAAAAAGATATTTATTACTCTTATACCTGTTTTCTATAATATCTGAGCTATCGTTTTGGAACAGCCATGGGATCACGAGTTATAAATTAATATGAAAACTTCTGTTTTAATTCACATACAAAAGTCGCAAATTTAGGTGACTTTCATACATGTGGGATCACGGCAGTGCGTCCGTCAAGTTCGCTAGCTACCTTTTTCTGAACCATTTTGACATACATTTCACTACCTCATAACTTTGTTTTAAGGGGAGCTATAGAAAATTTTCTTTTATACACATGTTTGTATGATCAAACTGAAGAAGTTCCATGATTTAATGTTTCAGTATTAAGTAGTTTTCGAAATACACTATATAGCCAAAGGTGACCGGCAACTTGCGATTTTAAACATTTTGTTAAATATCTAGAAAAGTACTTGAGAAATTATCCTGAAACTCTATGTGTGTAAATACTATAGGTCAGATCATACATTTCCGTAAAGAGTTTTTCCCGAAACTCCATAGGAGACCATCAACAAATTGAAAAAGAACGAAAATATTTTGATAACCCTGTCAAAATTAATTTAGCAAAAACGTTCAAACTGTAGATTATGATTAAGTGCATTATTGTAATAAATTGTGTTTATTTTTATATGGATAGCATATATACTCGTAGAAAATTAAGGTTTTTATAAAAACAGTATAAAATTTTTCCAATTTTTTTTGCTTATAATTTGCAGAGTTCTTAATGTAAAATGATAATCTTTCCTGAAACTATGACAAATAAGATTGTACACAATACCCGGTAATGAGAATTAAAAAATAGTAAAATTTGTATGGAAAATGAGTAGGTTTACTAAATAATATTTCATTGCGCATATGTAAACGCTGTCAAAATTTCATTTGTATATTGTATTAGCTAAATGTATGGAGCAATTTTTCTAAAAGTCACAAAAATATACCTTGAAAATTTTGAAAGTGATCATCGGTAGAATAAGCTCAAAATCCGTTATTCTCAAAATGAAGCAAAAAGATGAGTGTTTGCATTCATTTATCCATTCATTAGTGTCAATATAGAATACAAAATATGGCACGTACTACTGCTTAAAGTAACGCGATTTTTAATTTAGAGCTGTAGTGAGTAAACGCAAGTTTTGGCCAAAAAGGAGATTAATGTTCGAAACAAGTGGTAGCTGCGATAAGAAAAAGGTTGGTTTATTGGTTTATTTTTGTCGTCCGATTATCTACACTAGGGATATAGGACCAGGGGGAGAGTGCCCTTCGTGGGGGTCTTTCTAAGGGAACCTAATCCGTATTTACGCAAGGTTAGAAGAAAACCACGAAAACTCAAAACGGTTAGGCCGACAGCCGCGATTGGGTTCGAACCCAGCATCTGACGTCTACCAGTTGAGAGGTCAGAACCTCTTGGCCACTGGTGGGGCAATAAGAAAAAGGAACAGGTTCTTAACTGAAATATAATTGGTAGTTTTAAAGCATCTAGAGGACGCTAAAATTATGTTACAGAAAATTGTAATGTAATCGGATCATTCTTTAAAAAGCTGCAAAAAGGCCCTAAGAAGGAAATAAATGTTCAAATTTGGTGGTAGCTGATGTCTGAGAAATAATTCTATCGTTCATGCAATAGCTGGAAGTCTTAAAAAGCTGTTAGGAAAAAAAGTTAGTAAATCAGATCATTTTTAAGGGAGCTGTGGGCAAAGGACCTAAAGGGCGTCAGCTGACAGTTAAAAGTACGGTTCCAACATGAAAACATGTTAAATGGTTTTAGCTCTTAGCACTTTAGCTCTTCAATTATTCAAAATTAAGTATAGGTATGAATTAATCATTAGAATGAAATTTTAAAGAAAGAACAAAAAACTGGAGGCAAATGCTTCGAACAGGGCTCTATTGTCTCTGTAAAAAATGTAAAGGTGTTGGTTTGCAGAAAATGGTTGAAAACTCAACTTTAAATCTTTTCATTCAGAATGTGAGAAAACTAGAGGATGAAAAAATTCATGCCGCACAAAAAAATTCAAGGACCCTATGTGATTTTAGGGTGTCCCAGACTTTTAACTGGAATGTAAAAACCTTAAAATCATTAAATGGAAAAAGGGTCCATCAGATTAAGAGAAGGCAAATTATTAACCATTATTGGTACAAAAACTTAATCAGGTATCCCCAAGGTGTTAAGGCATTAACTGGCATGTAGTTGAGAAAAAAGATATTTTTTTTATAGTTTTTAAAATAATCGGCTAACGTTAAAACGGTGTTGAAGAAAATTGCATGCAAATCGAATTAATAAATAATAATAATAATAATAATAATAAACTGCACCAAGGACCCCAAGAAGGTGATTGTTATTCAAAATGCGTGGTAATTTAAATATAGTTTTTTTTTTTTTTTTTTTTTTTTTTGTCATTTATGTAGTGGCTGTAGAACCTAAGAATTTGTTAGAAAAAAGCCAGTTAACTGAACCATTTTTAAAGCAACTATAACAAGGGAACCAAAAGGAAACAACAGATACTTACAAATTGGACCCAAACACGGAAAAAGTTAAAATTCCTTAGCATTTAACACTTTAGAACTACAATTAGTCAAAATTAATTATAGGATATGAATTATTTGTTAGAACAATATTTTAAAGAAATGCATAAAAAATTGAGTAAATGCCTTATAAAGGACTTTAGGGCCCCAATAAAAATATGAGGGTGTAGGTCCTGGAAGAAGAATTCAAAACTTAACTTTAAAATTATGCACTGAGAAGGTGGGAAAATGAGGGGGTGAAATATACATGGCAAATTTTTTTTTTCAAGGGCCCTGAACCGGGCTTTACAGGAACCATAGGGAACCCCAGGGACTTAAATGGAATGTAAGAACGTGGGAATAACTAAATAGAAAAAGGGTTAGAAAATGAATATTGTATTAAGAAGGGCAGTTAAATAACTATTTATGGTACAAAAACTTGAAGGTCCACGAACTTATTTCACATGTAGTTGGATATAAAATATTTTTTGTAGCTATTAAAGTAATGAGAGGACGCTAAAACAATATTAAAGATAATTGCAAGCAATACAAATCATTTTTTATAGAAATTGTACCAACGGCCTCAAGTACGTGATTAATATTCAAAACTGGTAGTAGCTCTAAATTTTTTTTTTTTTTTTTTTTTTTTTTTTTTGTAGTTTAATTACCTAAGAAATTGTTTAAAAGAAGCGAGTTAATTGGACCATTTTTAATTGATTAATAAGGGCCTTTAAGAAGCCAATTTAATTTTAAAGCCAATATAATTTAATTACCTAAGAAGAAGTAGAAACAAACAAACAAAAAAAAAGCGAATTAATTGGACCATTTTAATGGATTTATAATAAGGGTCCCAAAAAAACCAACTGACGGTTAAAAAGTGGGCCCTAAAAAGACAACATGCTAAAAAGGCTTAGTACTTAGCGATTTAGATCTACAATTAGTCGAAATTAAGCATAGGGCATGGATTTATTCGTTTGAATAATATTTTAAATAAATGCACAAATTGATTGGGTAAATGTTTTAAAAAAAGGGCCCGAATAAAAATATGAGGGTGATGGTCCTGGACGTTGAGTCCAAGACTCAATTTAAAAGATTTTACACTGAGAAGGTGAGAAATTTAGGGAGTGAAGTATGTTTGTCTCACAAAATGTTCAGAATCCCTGGGTTGGGCCTTTTAATCCATAGGGGACCACCGTGTTTTATATGGAATGTCAAAACTTTAAATATCTAATTGGATAAAGAATCCTAAAATGAAGATAGGATTAATAGGAAGCAATTTATTAACAATTTATTGTTACAAAAATTTCAAGGGGCCCTGTACTTGGTTCGAAGGGAGAAGGAATTTATTTCGCATGTAGTTAGGTATAAAAATATTTTTTGTAATTACAGTCGAGTCTCTCTATAACGAAACTCCATACATAGATTTTCTCTATATAACGAATTTTTAGCAGGAACGGTCCCCTTTTTTCATGATTGTATTAAAAACTGTCTCTATATAGCGAAATATCTATCTCCATATAACGAATTTTTCATAAAATGTTCTTTATTTATTTAGTTTTAAAAAAGCTTTAAAATCACATGGAATCAAATTTCCATCACTTATTTTTGATTTATCGTTCAAAGCTGAGTTTTTTATATTGCTTCTCTACCTTGAATCTTCTTGTTCTTTAAGTACAACGAATTCATTCCACCAACCCCCCCCCCCCCCCTCCCGCACATCTTTTAACAACCTTCGAGAAACAGTGTGAATTTAATTGTTACACATATAAAAGCTGGATCAATGTGGCAATTGAAGTCAGTGTTGATTTCAAAGTGTGGATTGGGGGACATTCGCTCCCGGAGCAACGAAATCCCCCCGAAAATTTGAGATGTGTTTTCAATGGCAAAAAAATTAACGTAAATTTTTCTTGTGCGATTTTTATTAAGCTTTTAAAAAAGTCTATTCTCTTTTTTTAAACTGTTCAAATAATTAAGAAATAGGATATTACGTTAATATTTATAGTTAAACACTTCAAACTTTTAATTAAACGTATAAAAAATAATACTTGTTCAATATTTGCACATTAAACAGAAATTTTAACGGCTTTCTCTATTCAACGAATTTCTCTCTATAACGAATTTTTTACTGGAACAATGGATTTCATTATATAGAGACTCGACTGTATTTAAATACTAGCAAGACGCTAAAATTATGTTAAAAAAAAAAAAAAAAATTCGGATCAGTTTTATAGAAGCTGAACCAAGGGCCCCAAGAAAATGATTAATATTCAAAATTAGTGGGTGGTAGTTAAAGTCAGAAATTTTTTTATCATTCATTTAGTAGCTGGAGAACCTAAGAAGTTGTTAGAAGAACAGCTAGTGGTAGTGGATAGGAACATTTTGAAGGAAGCTATAATAGCGGGTCCCGGAGGCGACAACTGACAGTTAAAACCAGGGCCCTTACATGAAAACATGTTAAAATGTTTTAGTGCTTCACATCTTTAATTAGTCAAAATTAAGCATAGAGTATGAATCATTCGTTGGAATAATATTTTTTTGAAAATGAACCAATTGATTAGGTAAATGTTTAAAAAAGGGCTCGAATAAAAATATCAAGGTGTTGGTCTTGGAAGAAGAGTCTAAGACTCAACTTTAAAATTTTGCATTCAGAAGGTGAGAAATTTAAAGGGTGAAAAATGTCTGGCGCACAAAAATATCAAGGGGCACGTGGCCTGCGCCCTATGATTTCCTAGGGGGGGGGGGTGTCATATACGGAATTAACTTCTTCTGAAATATACTTTCCACATGGTTTTCGAATCGTGATTGTATATAGATATACATATGAAGAAGAATAGGAATGTCAAATGTTGGGGTAATGATTTTATTAAAAACTTTGTATTTTCAAAAAAATACATAACATACAAAAAATTATAACATACAATTTTGAACAAAACAAACAAACAAAAACATAAAAAAAGAAACGAAAAGAAAATTTTGGTTTTATAAAAAATTATATCGATATCAAAAGGCACCCCCCTCCCCCTTGAGATACCTTACAATATCATTTACGAGATCTCCCCCCCTCCCCCTAAAATGATAATGTTATATTTGCATAGCCCCTCACTCCTGGATTCGATAAAGAATTTAAAATCTTCAGACTAATATTTCTTTTTTTGTGTTTAATTTATTTTTAGGAAACTTTAATGGGGGGGGGGGTAAAACATTCCCTTCTCACTAATGGAAGACAATTACCTGAAATTCTCTTTTTATTCCTACCTGTTTCTTAGAAAACCTTTTACAAATTTAATAAACAGAAAGCAGTTTTTCTCTTGGGAATTGTTTTTCTTTTCTCCACCATAAATGCTTTCTTTCTGTTAATATATTTTATTTTTCGCTAATTTATAAAATCAAACAATCTTGTCAAGTTCGTTAGGTCACTTTTAAACATTTGTAAAAAAAAAAAAAATCTATTTTTACTAGTGATGTGTTTTTTTGTACCTTAATAATATTAGGTGAATGATTTATAGCAGTAAGAATTAATTTATATAAAAAAGATGCTTGGAGTTTAGGAGTAAAATAAGATTGGTATGTTTTAAAAAAGAATCGTGTTATAGTTTGTTGTGTTTTGCAGCCATTTTTCATAAAGCATTTTCATAAACTGTTAAGAAAAAAAATATTGCTATAAATGATTTTTTCCCCTCAATATTTATTTACATTCAATTTAGAAATATACAGGTACTAGCTGTCCTTGGTGATCAGTTTGGTCTTTCTTGAATGTATACTAAGCATTAAATCACATTGCTTTTATACATAATTTATTTTAATTTCTCAATTTTTTGCCAAATTAGAAGATTTGATAGATAAATAGACACAGATGTCATATACGCACCACAGTGGCGCGATTGCAACAAAATGGCAATTACACATGCCTCACATGGTGACCCGACTATTGCTATTTATTTATTAATAAACTGTTTGTTTACTTTTTTAAATGATATAAGTTGTTTCATTATATAATTATTATCTAAACTTTTTTATTTATTATTATTTCTTTTTTTAAATAATAGAAATTAGTTTAAAAATATATATGTAACTGGTATTTGAAGACGAAGTTTTCGCCAAATTGGCTTCAGAAAAATAATATGCCAATGTGGTGCATATATTACATTTGTGCTGATAAATCAAGAACTCAATATTTTAATGCTAGCCTGGAACAGATAATAAATCGCCAAACATTGTACCCGAGGCAGTTTTTCGCATTTCATTAATTATTTAAACTATAATGATATAATCCTTTCAGTCATTTCATTTATAATACATAACTTTAATTTAAAATTGAAAAGTTTAAAATTCATGACTTTTATTTATTTTTTAAGTAAAAAGAACAAAACAAAATAAAAAGTAATGATATTTTGAAGCTCCGTAATTGCAGGAAAGGAACAAAACACAAATAAACCCAATTTACCACAGCCTAAATCTTATCAAAGGACTTTTGCACAGTAACCGATGAGATGCGTTTTATTTGGACGTTGCCATTAAACAATTAACAAATATTCGTGATTTTTGTGCCACATACGACAGCGTAATATATAAATAGATTTGCACCGCGCTTTAAGCTGCATACAAATTTTAAAATGAAATTTCTTTTCTTAAAGAAATCTTTCTTTTATAATTATTAATATAGTTAGTAATTGAGGATCAAACCAGGGAACTCATAAACAGTAGACGAGTGACATAGTGCCGAGCAAAACGACAGATCAATTACTCTCTGCTACTGTTGCTCGAAGTCGTAAATCGGTTGCGTTCAGAGATGCCGTCACTACAGTAGTAACAACAATGGTAATAAAAAAATCAGTTACTGTATGACATCGTTTGATATCACATATGTTAGTTTTTATGGATAATTAATACTACTTCATAAAGTTAAAAATTAATATTAGCTTTCTAGAAAAATCTGCTACTCTCGATTATTTGGTTATAGAAAAGTTAATTTCTTTCCCTTTTATGCATTACTTTAAATATACCTAAATAACCATCCTGTATTTTCTACAAGAATGACAATAATAAATAAACAGTCAAGTGAGAGTGGTAATCGCGCTCAAAGGGATCTGTACTATAAATATAAGAATTATTAACTGTATTATATTATTGAAAGAAATCTTTGATGAAAAAATAATAAGACTTTGTAAAAAACTATACTACATAGAGTTGATATTAAAAAATCATGAATGTCTGTATAATAAAATTTCAAAGAGATATGAAGCCTATATAATATCAGATATCGCTTTTCCGTATAATTTTTTCAAATATAATTTTAATCTTATTTAAATCTTATTTTAATGTGTTTTCTGTTGTTTATTATTTTTTTTATGAACTTAATTGGGTACTGACAATAAAAATAGTGAGTATTTAACTTCATTTGGCATTTCATAATTCTAAATTCAACGCACTAATGATCTTTTGTTTTTATAGTGTAGCTAAAATAAAACCCTTGTTTAAAGTTTAAACTTGGCATTGTGCTAAGCGCCGTTCAAAAATATCTCACAAGATTGTAACACCGCCATGGTCCGTGCCCCGTTTTCCAGCAAATATTTTTTTCAATAATATAATACAGTTAATAGGTTTTAATATTAGAAAAGCCAGAAATTTTAAGCAAGTTTTAAAGAAGTGTTTCACACCAGAATGTTCATTTAAAATAGTTTAAATTTTTTAATTAACGTTTTTCTTCTTTGCATCATTTATACTTAAAAAAAGTATATATATATATATATATATATATATATATATATATATATATATATATTCTGGTTTGGACCGAAATATATTCATATAGTAGCAGTCAAAATCACTGCTCACTCTCATTCTACTGTTAATCAACTCTTAAAATCGCGAGAAGTGCATTGTGAAATTCACTCAGTTCAAACTAGTCGCGAATCCCATTGTATTTATTTCATTAACACCCAGTGGTATATTTTTAGATTACTAGACTTAATGGCCAGAAAATGTCTTTCACACCAGTAAATATGAAGATAAATGTATATTCTATTTCACAAGACAATTTCTTGGATAAAATAAGATAAAAACACTCTTCTTTAAAAATGGTATGACGGGCTTACACGGTGGATTATCCTACAGAGAATGATGTCGTTTTCCAATAATGCCACTGCAGAAAAAACTGTACGTGTTGGCGAATTTACCTGGTGAAAGACCCAGGATTCTTAATGCTGAATTTTTCATGCAATATTGCGGGAAAAGTTTCTTTGTTAGTTTCTGTCAACTCAGCATAAGTTCGAATACTCACACTTAGGACCAAATGACCATTTTGTTTAATCTCTGCATCCGTTTTCGAAGCGCAGGGTCTCCTAAATGCGCATCAGGCGTGATCGTTTCTCTCCCCTCTTATCAACTTTTAAACAAGACAAAAAATTCAGTGCTCGGTGTCGACAAACATTCATGTCCTTCTGTACATTTCTTTTAACATACACTGTTAAAATTTTTACGCTAGTTTGAACCAAATTTTAGTGCTCAGTAGCTGTCACCGTAAGATGGTGAAATCTTGCACCATCAAATGGATCTTTCTATTTCAACCTCGTTCCAATTATTGGAACTATGCTTCATTAGGAGCTCCAAATATTGGTTCAAGATTTCACCATATTTCAGTGGCAGCTATTGAGCACCGAAATTCGGTTCAAACTAGCACAAGATTTTTAACAGTGTAGCGTAAGCTTCTGTATTAGTTTTCCCAAGTTTCACAAGAAATCAGAGGTTATCCTGGTACTCTATATGAACAGTTGTAGTTTTTTTGGGCGAGTTACTGACTTATGGCTAACTTTGAACAGCTATTACAACCGAACTAAGCGGCATGTGAGCTTATTAACAGTCAAGGAAGGGATAGAGAAGATATGACGTCAAAGCGTCAAGAGAAATTCGACTGCACTACGCTTCGCGTTTGCTTGTGACAGTATCAATCGGGTTATTTAACAACCACACCTCGTATATTAGCTTAAGAACCCATACCAGGACCGTAAACGCTATCTAGTGACATTGTGCTGGCGAGACACAGACTGCTATCGAAATGAATGCGAAATTAGAACCGCTTATACACTGTGTGTACACATAGTGGACGGACAGTGATACTACATACCAAAATTATATATTCATTGCTGAAGAACGGTACCGTCGTGCACCGCAGTAATTTGTGCCTGCAGATTGCTTGTCACATACTAGTCTTTTTTCAGCCATTTGAAAAATGAAATTCTAACCAATTTGACATGCTAGATTCAGACTAAGATAACGAAAATTTACCTTTTTTAAGTTTACCGGATTCAGATTTGAGTTTATCCAATGTAAATGGTCCGATAATGGTTTAGTAATACGAGCTCGTAATAAGCTCGACGCAGCCGCAGCTGCCCCAAAATCTTCATTTCCTGCTTTTCGGTATCTTTGATTTAATCAATTTTCCTTTTAAATTTGTCCAGTTTCAATTCCTCCGAACTCTGGCTTCCGCCAGAGACTGGGCTGTTCTAGACTTGGGTCGCGATTTTTGAACCTGGTTTCTGCTAGACAGTTGCAATAAGAGAAAAAAAATTAAAAGATTACGGACGTTTAAAAGGAGAAAAATAAAATAAAATGCCGATGCCTCAAGGTCTATTCTCGATCGACCATTTTCTAAATGGTTCAAAAAATAACAATAAAGTAAAAACATATTATCAAGAGAGCGCCTTTTTGGAAACAACCGAAAATGTACATGAGATTTTTTAAAAATAACTTACGAAATCAGGAAAAGTGCTTCATATCCGATAAGAAAACAGTTATTTTGAAATGTACCACGTAAATAGTGAATGAAATGTAATAACTTTTTGTATCAGTTTAGTCTTATTACGTATTCATTCACTTCCTCAGATTTACAATTAAAAAAGAAAATTTTTTTCACATCTAGAATTGGTATACGAAGTGACGTTGTAACTATAAACTTCTTTAAAAATATTCATAAATTTCTATTTATGCATCCCCGGTTTTATAAGAAGTTTTAGATATCCTCAAAAGAATAATAAAAAAAATATTCGTAAGTATAAAGATATTTTTAGTGTATAAAAATAGCCACAAATAAAAAGTATTAATGAATATTAATGATGTTCAAATATTAAAAATTTTAATTGTTTCCAAACTCTTATCTAAGCAACAGCTTGAAGATGTAATTTTAATAATAATTTTGTAGCATACTTATGATGAAAATCATCATTTTTTAACAGCTATTTACCATTACGCAAAATTTTTTAATGACTAACAATAAAATAACAAAAATAATTATTAAGAAAGGATATTATATTTATAAAAGACAGCACATTAAAAAAAAATACTTGTTTAAAATAAAATAATAGAGATAAACGCAATTTTTAATCCACTGACAAAATAATTTATTAATTACTAAAAAAAACTTTATTTAGGCGAAGTTTTATTAAGAAATTTAATTCTTTTTTTATTTAGCTAGTTTTTAGTAAATGATGAAATTTCCCGTATTAGTGTATATACTTTAAAATCTCTGTATTTAATGGATATGTTGCTAAGGGAATAGTGGACCTTTATTTCAGCAAAATCGTCTATAACAAAATTGTCGCAAAAAAGGTCTATTTCTATGGTACAATAGTACCAAAACATATTTTTGTTATTAAAATATCATTTATGAAGGTTTTAAGAAGTAAATAATAAAGGTAAGTGTATTTATATACTTTAAATCTGTTTTTATCAAAACTAATTTTTCAGCGTAGATTTACGAAATGAAAATAAATTAAATTAAAATTTTTAGATTCTTGAAATGCTTTTTACGACGTAATTTTTTATCAGTATTTATGAATATGAAATGATGTATCCTAATATTGTTTAGAAAGAAATTGTGTAAGCTTTTTAAAATTCGTCTTCATTAAGATAGTCAAATTTGATTTTTTACTTATTAAAAGGTAAAATTTTGATGAAAAGCGATATGCAATTTAGAAAAAAATCTGTAAAATATAAACTATTCAAGAGATTAAAAAAATCTTACACAAATTTGCTTATAATAGATTTTTAAGTGATAAAAATGTAAAAGCAAAAAAATGTCTCAAAAATTAAAACACGACATTTTAAACAGGAGCATTTTAAAATTTCGTTAAAGAATTAAAAAAAAAAAAAAAATAAAAAATTTTAATTAGGAAATTTTTTGAAGGTTTTCCCTATGCTTTTGATGAAATGTATATATGTATAAGGGGGGGGGGTCTAAGTCCTCCTCCCCAACAACAATTTTTTGTTTCTTTTGAAGAAACAAAAAATATGCTTCCCGGTACGGCGCAGGTAAACCTCAAATGGGCGGAGGGGCGACCCCATATGTATCTTTTGTCAGGAATTCAAAATGTGGATCTATAATAAAATAGAACGAGAAATGGACATTTTTAAAATTTCATGCATATTTCGAACAGTCCTATAAATTAAGATTGGCGTGGAAAGGGGGGGAGGAATTAGAAGGGACGAACGTGAAAAATAAAACATAATAAATTAATAATCCAAATAACTGGGCTTCTAAACAAAAATATAACGATTGTATCTAGTGTCGAATTCATGGGGTGGCTCGCAGGGGACACTCCCCCCAGAAGTTTTGAGATTTTATGCTTTTAATGCACAAATTGCGAATTCCCCTCTTTTGCAGAGGTTTAAAACATGCCTTCCTCCGGAGTCGCAGACAGCTCTCACGGTGAAAAATACCTGCATTCAACACTCATTTAGCCTAGAAAGAAAAAAAAATCCTTATGCGTAATTTTATATCAATACTAACATTAAAACAATAAAATTAGAAAAATCGATACAATCTGAAATGTGGATTGATTTAAAGTAGTAAATCGAAAAATAACAATTCTAAAGCGATTTCAATTTAAATCAAAATTAAATCGGGGAGGGGGGGGGCGCTAAATAGGAATTCTGAACCGGGCGCAGTTTTTTCTTCGTACGCCCCTGTTTCTACTTTAGCTCTATCTCAAGAACTAATGCGAGGACTTTCATAAAAATTTAGATTAAGTTACTTCTCGATATGATTTGATGCTGATTACCGTTTGGTGGAAATCGCTCAAGAGGTGGCGATGCTATATTGCATTATTCATGATTAACGGAATAGAGCTATTTCAAGAACAAATTCACGAATTTTCATCAAAACTCAGATTTAGTAAATGCCTGATAAGATTAGTGTTGTTTAGTTTTTGGTGTAAATTGCTCTCCAGGTGGCGCTGATATGCTGTATTTTTCATGATTTCGCAATATCTGTATAGACTATGAGAATATATAAAATGTTATTTCACGAACTAATACTCGGATTTTTATCAAAATTCAGATTTAGTTGGTACCTGATAAAAATTGACTCTGATCAATTTTTAGTGTACACCACTCAAAAAAAAAAAAAAAAAAAAAAAAAAAAAAAAAACGCTGTTTTGCAGTTTTTTAGATTATTGAGGTTTTTTCAATTGTTCTATCTTAGGAACTAATGCACTGATTTTCATAAATTAGTTAGATTCAGTTAGAAATTGACATAAGTTTTGGTGTAAATCACCTAACCGGTGGCGCTACTATGCTGCATGTTTCATGAAGTATTAACATATGAGATATAAGAAAGTTTTGAGTTTACCACATCTGACTAGCTTGTTATTTTTTATTTTCTTTACAAAAAGAAAGTATTGGATTCATTAAAAATGTCCACTTCCGGTTTTCGAAGGGTTTATCGTTTTCAAAGACTTCGACTGTCTCGAATACGATTTGACTTTTTTTTTATAAATTGTCTGTCTGTCAGTCTGTCATTATCTGATCAGTCCCTATTTGTTTTTGTCTCCGACAAAAATTTTATCTGTTGAAACTTTAGATTTAGTTAGACTTTCATATAAATTGACGCTGAAATATTTTGCTGAAAATCGTTCAACAGGTGGCGCTGCTATGTTTCCTAATTACTGCAAGATCGCTATCTCATGAGCTAATGCAAGAATTTACTTGAAACTTTATATGCAGTTAAACGTTGCTATAAGTTCTTGTTTATTAGATTTCAGTGTAGCTCACTTGAGAGGGGGGCGTTGCTGTGCTGCGTTTATCAGCATTGTTGAGCCCAGACATTTTTATCCGGGAGGGATCTCTGTGGCTCAGTAGAGAGACATTCTAGATTTCAGAGAACGCTAGAATGTTTTGTATATTAGCATAAAACCTCAAACCTTTTGCTGGGATATTTCAGTTTTTTCGGATGGAGATGGCCCTCTTCGGGTACCCCTGAATTCAACCATTTTTCACGATACATATGATTTTAGGGATCATATATCAAGAACAAATGAACGGAATTTCATAAAATTTAATTCTCTGTCGAACATTGCCATAAGTTGTTCCTGATTAGGCTATCGTGTAAATCATGAAAGATTATGCTGCTATGCTGCTTTTTTAAGGGGTGTTGAATTCAGACATTTTTCTTTGATTTTTGCGGTTATGGAGAGAGACATTTTAGATTTCTGTATATGTGTGGGAGGGACGGGGGTTAGACTTTTCTCCATGAAGCATTTAAAAATCAGAAATCTTCCTGGTGTACCATTCAATGCTCTGGGAAAGGGATGTCCTTCGGTACAACTGCCTTAATTCAATAATTTTTTTCACGATTTTCACGATGTTAGCGAGAATATTTCAAGAATTAATGAACATGATTTCATCAAACTTAATATTCTGTTAGATGTTGACATAAGATGCTCCTGGTTAGTGTAAATTGTGTAATAGACTGCGCTGCATTTTTAAAAATATTTGTGATAGCTCTATTTCAAAACTTATGCATGAAATTTAATCAAACTTTTTATTCTGTTGCACTATTGCATAAATAGATCCTTATTAGGTTTTGTATACTGCCCAAAAGGTGTCGCTTTTATGCTCTTTGAATTCCAAATTTTGATTGTAGACATCTAAGAGCGTGTGAGCCGAAATTCAACAATTTGTTTGGATAATGTACTAACATTTTGTTTTAAAATGCACATACGTCAATGAACTTATGCTTATTGAATCCTCATGATGGAGATAAGTTATCATTTAATTTTGTCACCGTGATAATGAAATTGGAAGTTTTAACATGTATGAAATAGAAATTTTGGGATTAGCACAGTCGAAAACTTTATTTTCGACATTTGAAGGAAAATGAAAATGATATTACCTTCAGAGGAGTCGATTAAATCGAGTTGGCCATAATTTCGATTAAGTCGATTTAAAAGTTCGAAATCGTCCATCACTGATGTACGTTATCAAGTTTAAACCATACGAACTATCAGAGTTTTATTTATTTATTTATTTTTCTTTTAAATTAAACTAGACTTGTTATATAGAAGAATGTGTCTTTCAAAAATTAAAATTTTTGTTGATATCGATCTATTAAACCAAAATTGGCTTCAAGTTTTTGTGAAATTTTTGTTTATCTTATTAATTGGAATTTAGTATCCCACTAATCTGTACTAATATTATAAAGAAGTAATGTTTACTTGTTTATGGGGGGGGGGGGGGTAATCTCTGGAATTACCGAATCGATTTCAAAAGTAATGGTGGCAAATTGATGGCGACAGTCTTTGCCATATTTTTAACATTAGGCTATATTTTAAATTGATGTTACTAATTCTAAATAGGCGTAGAAGCAAAGAAAAAAAAAAGTTTTAAAACTGTGATTTTTGTGGTACTGAAAGATGTGTGAAGGAAATAGGAGGAAATAGGTTCAAAAACTAATTTAAGATTTCTTAGGAATTGTCAAGGATGGAAATTTAAAACTTAACGTGCCTCTTCTTTTTTAAGAAGCAATTCCATGCACAGAACAATTAAACAAAAATTGTAATTTAATAAATTACAGAAACCCTTAAAAAAAACGAAATTCTAATCAATTTGACATGTTAGATTCAGATTCAAATGACAAAAGTTTACCTGATTTAAGTTTACCGAATTCAGATTCGAGTTTATGCAATGCAAATGGTCAGCAAATAGTTTAATAATAATAAGCTCGACGTAGCTGCGGACGTTCGGTATCATCATAGCCTCGAGCTCATCCTTTTCACTTTTCGGTGGCTTTGCCCTCATACCCGTAAAGCATGGTAACGTCACTGCAACGTCGTTCTGAAGTCACATTGTGACTTTGTGACCATCGATTGTCGATGTGACGTCACGTGACGTCGATGTGAAGTCACAGTGACTAAAATGTGAAGTTGTTATGGCCGTTTTAGAGCTCTTTTGTGACGTTTCACAAAGTGGTCACAATGTGACAAATTTGTGAAAAATGTGTCATTTGTGACTAATTTGACATTAACTTTGTAACGAAACTGTGACAAAAGCGACGATATTTAAATAGCCAGAAACATGTTTTTTAAAGTAAATAACATGTTTTGAAGGATATTTATAAATTTCTAAACATTTTTAAGAAAGTCACATCTCAGTTACAATGTGACGTCACTGAGTGGTGGCATTTTGATCACAGATGTGATGTGACCAAAGTGACAGTGACGTCACTGTGACGTTACTGTGACCATGCATGCTATTAGGGTAGCATGCACGGTCACAATGACGTCACTATGTGTCACTTTGGTTACATAACATCTGTGACCAAAATGCCACCACTCAGTGACGTCACATTGTGACTGAGATGTGACTTTATTAAAAATTTTTAGGAAGTTATAAATATCCTTCAAAACATGTTATTTATTTTTAAAAACATGTTTCTGGGAATTTAAATATGGTTGCTTTTGTCACAGTTTCGTCACAATGTTAATGTCAAATTAGTCACAAATGACAACTTCACAAATTTGTCACATTGTGACCACTTTGTGAAACGTCACAAATGAGCTTTAAAACGGCCATAACGACTTCACATTTTAGTCACTGTGACTTCACATCGACAATCGATGGTCACAAAGTCACAATGTGACTTCACAACAACGTCGCAGTGACGTCACCATGCTTTACGGGTGATTTAATCAATTTTCCTTTTGAATTCGTCCGGTTTCAATTTTTGATTTTTTTTCCCAACCTGGCTTTCGCTAGAGACTCGGCTATTCGGGACGTGCGTCGAGATCTTTGAACCTGGCTTCCGCTTGAGAGCTGCAGTAAGCGATGAAAAGCTAAAGGATCACGGAAGTTTTAAAATAAAGTAAAAAAAAAAAAAAAAAAAAAAAAAAAAAACGAAATGAGGACAACACAAGGTCTATTCTCGGCCGAAAACGGTAATCGTTTTCAAATGATTAAAAAATAAATCAAAACTTAAAATGGTACCGTGTAAAAAAAGTTTTTCAACTTGCGATTTTTGCGAAATCGAAGGGACTAATAACATTCCAATGTTGCCGGCGGTTACTTTTACAAATTCTGGCTACTAACGATTAACAAACAAATTTGAGAGTTTCATGGAATGAAATGAGCAGAATTAGGCGAAATTAACACTAAAACCGCCGGGTATTTAATTCAAGTTTTATAAAAAGTGTTTCTCACCAGAATTTTAATTTTAAACTATTTAACTAATTGAATTAGACTATTTTTCAGCTGCAATCATTTAACATATCTTATGAAACAAATTCTGGTTCGAATCGAGAATTATCAATGTGGCAGGGGTCATTTTGACCCCTAATGGCGGTTCTAGTGTTAAAATTTGTTTGAAATTGTCAGGAATAGATATTCGAAATTAGATATAGCTTTTATTTTTGAGACGTAAATGGTCATAGAACAGTTTTAAAGCATATTCGAAATTTAAAAAGGGGATATGCAAAAAGCATTCTTAAAACGTCCCAAAATGCGATTTCTGTCGAATTGTTCACTATAGAAACTTGAAATTAGCTCCTACTTTTAAGAAACCTTCACACAGAAAACCGTTAAATATATATTTATTTTCATACTTTAACAAATTTCATTATCTATAATAATTTTATAATGCAAGATAACATAATCTATATGCAAAAAGTCGGTATACCACTAGGTGGTTATACATCTAGTATATTATCAGACTTCTATTTATATCATTATGATCGTAAATATATTAATAATAAAATACATTTATATAGATACATTGTTGATATTATTTTAATTGACACTGATAATACCAGTATATCTCAACTTCCAGTAAATTATCCAGCTAATTTAGAAATTACAAAAAAAAAAAAAAAAAAAAAAAAAAAAAAAAAAAAAAAACCCGCTTTTTAACAATTTTGTTAACTTTTTAGATTTTAAAATTATATTGAAAGAAAACAAATTAATAACTGATATATATGACAAACGGAACGAATTTTATTTTAAAGTTAATACATTTACTAATTTTAAATCCTGTCTTTATAATTCTGTATATCGTAATATAATTCTTAATCATTTATATAGAATAAAATGTTTATGTTCTTCTCATCTTATTAATGTAAATATTAAAAAGCTAATTTATGATGCACTAAATAATGGTTGTCCTAAAAAATTCATATATTCTTCAATACACAATTAGTTATTACATGATCTTAAATATAATTAACACATTGCGTAAAAAAAATTATAAAAAAATTATTAAAATACTAAAATTATAAAAAAATTAAAAATGTAAAAACATATAAAATATATACAGTCGACGCTCGTTTTTGCGAACTCGTAGGGAACACTCAAATGGTTCGTAAAATAGAAAGTTCGTAAAATAGAAAATGATCAAAAATGACATGAATATGTACATTATTTATGTCTATTTTTATCAATATCCTCCCCCCCCCTTCATAGATGATGCAATATTTTAAGATTATTTATTCTGAAATAAAGTTATACATATATTTTTTAAATGTATAAGAAAATTCAAAATACATATTTATGCACAGAAAAAAAAATTTAGCACTCAGAAGAATATGTTATTAAGCTTTGAAAACATTACATGTGAAAACATAGACTGTATTAGTACTTAATGGATGAAAATACATAGATAAAAAATTAGGAATGGAAATAATCACTTATCTTTTTTTATTTTAAAATCACATTTTGGAAAATACATGTTTCCATTTTATCTATGCTTGAAATCATTTCACAATTATTGTTCACTTCAAAAAAGTGCCTTAGCCCTGACAACCATTGAGCTGCTTGTTTGACAGTCGGGCGTTGGATTATTTCATTTTCTTCTTGTTCCAAATCTGAAAGTTCTTCTTACTTTTCACTTATTGCGTCAGCAATAATTTGTTCATCTGATATTTCTTCTGTACAAATCACGTCTGAATTTACACTCAAAAAGTACTGGAATGAAATTTCAGGCAACAGTGGATTTCTTTTGCGAAGTTCATTTATGAGTAACTCATCTTCACTGATATCGTCGGCTACATTTTCTTGGTTTTCATTAATTAAGGTACTAAAGCCTGCGTGTTGAAATGATTTAGCTATTGTAGTCGCTTGAAGATCATTTCAAGCACGTATTGACAAATGCATTGCACACAGAATATCAATTTCATATGGCTGATTCAGGTCCAATCCCATGACTACTCTTTACAGAAGCACTCTTCTATATATGCGCTTGAAACTATTAATCACACCCTGATCCATCGGCTGTAAAATTGAAGTTACATTGGGTGGAAGAAACTCCACACGAATAGATTTAAGATCTGAGACTTCAACGTGAGCTGAACAGTTATCCACAATTAGCAAAATTTTACGTTTTTCCAAAACAAATTGACGATCCAAGTCTCTTAACCATTTTTCATAAATGTACCCTGTCATCCATGCATTTTGGTTAGCATGGTATGCAGCTGGTAATTTGTTAACATTTCTGAAGCATCTAGGCTTCAAATTTTTTCCAATGAAAAGCAAGGGCAGTTTTTGTGCTCCATTCATGTTGGCTGCCAACAAGATTGAGATTCTCTGCTTAGCCTTTTTGCTTCCGCTATATTTTTCACCTTTGAAGGTGTCTTTTCCGGCAATATCTTAAAAAACAGACCTGTTTCGTCCGTGTTAAAGACATTCTCTGGAGCATATTCAGTTAGCAATGCTTTTAAATCGCGTTCTTTCCTTTCATTTACCAAATTCATATTTGCTGTTCCACTTTCACCGCACAATTTTCTGAAGCTCAAACAGTGCCTGGACTTATATTTTTGTAACCAACCATCTGAGGCCTTGAAGTCTTTGATGTTCAGCTTCAAAGCAAAAGAATTCGATTCTTCTTTAAGGAGATCACCATCTATGGGAATGTTGAGTCCTCTCATTTTCCTCATCCAAGAAATCAAAGCTTTCTCCAATTGGGGGTGTTTTGCTTCTCTGAAATATTTACGAGAGGAGTTTTTATTGGTGCTTCTATTTCCGACGATTTTCTCTCGAGATTTTAAAATTGTGGAGAGACTATTCTTTGGAATTCCATACTTTTTGGAAATTTCTGTCTTACTTAAGATTTTCTCATCGACTTCTTTTAAAATTTTCTTCTTTGCCTCAATGGATAAGCACATGCGTTTCTTCAACTGCGACATACTGAAATTCCCAATCTCCTTCTCGACTAACGAGACTTCTCTAATTGAGTAGTCCAGAAGGTATGAGAAAATAGACGATTACAGAATGCAATCTTTTAAAAGATTTCGTTTCCCCTTTCAACAATGACACCTGCTTGTGCATTTAAGTTTCACTCGCCAATCAGAGGCTTTCCAGACACGTGCCTTTAAAATCTGCCATAATAAATTACGTGACGCTAAATAAACTTATTGTTACGCTGCCTCCCTCCCAAAAGCGCGCGCGTGTGTGTGTGTGTGTGGGGGGAAATAACACATTCTTCAAATGCACCTGCTGTCTTTTGCACCTGTTGAGAGTATAATTGACGTTGGCACTTCTTTTCAGTATTTAAAAAAAAATAAATAAATAAAAAAATTGCAGAATTATAAAAGTTAAGTTCGCAAAAAAAGAGATTTCCATAATTTGTAGTTCGTAAATGGGAGCGAAAATTTACATAGCGTCTATGGGAATGTATTCGGGACCACGCTCTAGTTCGTAAAATCGCAAGTATTCGCAAAAAAGAGGTTCGTAAAAACGAGCGTCTACTGTATATAAAAGGATGGCTGGGAGGGTAGATGTTAAAGTAAGGAGGAGGGCGGTGTTGTCTGGATAATAGGCAATGCTTATTTATTAAAAAAAATTGAGAAGGGGAGAGGCATTTGCTAAATTACAAAACTTTTTATACAGGTTGTTCATTTGACACTAATGTATGGATAATTGTATAGTTACATCAATTAATTTCTATTAATACTGTTTATATAATTTAATTAATTTCCATGATTAACTTGTACCTAACTTTTAACAAATTGGATTCCTAAAATGCCATTTTTAAGCATATTAAATGCATATATTAATTATCTATCTTTATTTCTTATTTCATCTTATACTAAGATATTGGGTTTCGGTTAGCATACTCAAATTAAATAATTTTGTTTACATAATAATGTATGGTGTATATTTTTTTCTGTTAACACATTGCAAATGCGATTTAAATTTTTTAAATTTATTATTATTATTTTTTAAATCCAATTTGGTAGTTTTGATGTGCTATGTTTTTGATGTTTTTTCTTCATTTGTTTTTGGTTTTGTGTGTGTTGGTAGTCCCAAATTCGTAGTGTTTCGCTTTTTCATGGCAAATACGAAGATGAAACCACACACTTCATTTGTAGTTCCAAAGTATTTGGAGCTTGACAATTCTGTATTGATTCTGCAAATTCCATTTGTATTCATTTTATTTATTTATTTATTTTTTCTCCCATATTCAATGTGATTATTTTCTATTCATTTCAATGTTCATATATTGTAATACAGTTAATGGTTATATATACAGGGTGAGTCATAAATATCGAAACAATAGGCTATCTCCTTAAATATTGCCCCTAGACCCATACTTCCAATTGCAAAGTTGCATAAAAAAAAGTAAATTTTTTGATAAGATAAGTTGCAACTCCATGGGGGGGGGGACTATTTTAAAAATTACGAAAATTAAATTTTTATACGGCCCCCAAAGGATAAAACTTCCAATTACAAAAATATTCCTTATCCATTCCTGAATTGAACAAAAAAATATTCATCTCGATATCTCCAGATCCCTGAAAGATATTAAATTCCAAAATTTTCCAAAATTCGTGACTTACACCACTTAAGCATACCTCTGAGCGCAGCGATATCAGTTCATTTGAAGTACAATTTAGGGATCGACCATAAATTTACGCATTATTAAATGTCGATTCAAGACAATACTTTAACTTTTAGATATAAAATAAAAGCGTATACGTTTTTGATTTTAACTTCCTTGAAATATGCTAGATGTCTGCAATATCTCGCGATTGGTGCCAGGCTTGTAACTGGCACTACCCACTGGCTGAACCTTCTTATTAAACACTTATTAAAAGTGTTATTAATTTAAATGATATTAATTAAATTTTCATTAAACGTGTCTTTAAAACTTATTGCCGCAGGCAATAAATTTAGTAAAAAAAGTAATAGCGATAATGACACTTCTATTAACGGAAATATTGAAAACATATTTTAATAAATTACACAGAAATATTTTCAAAAATCTACTTTTTACTATTCAGCTTCAAAATTTATGTGGTTTTTAACCTATTTTTACTTTTTTTTCTATTTTTACAAGAGAAAAGTATTGGATTTATGAAAATTTTGAATTCCGGTTCACACGTTTTAGGGCTCAGAGACACCGAAAAGTATATTTTTACAAAATGTCTGTCTTTGTGACTGCTCCTGTAACTCTGTATATGGCATAAATTTTGTGAGCGCCCTATCTCAAGAACTAATTCTCGGAATTAAATAAAAAATTTATATTTACTTAGTCCTTAATATAAATTAGAGCTGATTAATTTTTGGTGTGAATCGCTTAACAGGTGGCCCTACTGTACAGGCTTTTGTGCGACTTCCGCGATAGCTGTATCTCCAGAATTAATGAAAGGAATATCATCAAATTTCAGATTCAGTTAGTCCTTGACATGAATTGATGTTTTTTTATATTTTGTTGTATATAACTCCACGTATGGCGCTGCTACACTGCAGTTGTTACGATTTCTGCAATAGCTCTATCTTAAGAACTAATGCTGGAATTTTCATAAAAAGTCAGATTTAGTTACTTCTTGACATGAATTGGTTTTGTTTACGTTTTTGTATCAATCGTCTTTCGGGTGGCGCTGTTATACTGAATTTTGTATAATTTTCACGATTTCAGTGATATCAAGTACTAATGCATGGAATTTTGCATCGATTGCTACATCCGAGTAGTTTATTTATTTCAAACGACATAAAAAAAATATATATATATATATATTTATTCAAATGTTAAAGTCTAAGATTATGGCGTTTCTTCTGCGTATTTTTTATGCTAAGTTCCCACTAATATTCCGTTATAAGTGTATTTAATTGATCAAGATTTAATGCGTTCTAACAAAACATCTTTTTAGAAATTCAATTGAATAATTCACCTTAAAATGTTTAACAGTGTGTCGCCCGTTATTAGTTTTTTTCTTTTTTTCCCGGCTAATTATCTACAATAGGAATATAAGTCCTAAGGGGAGATGTGTCCTCCGCGAGGGTCTTTCTAAGGGAACCTAACCCGTATTTATGCAAGGAATCGCAAGGTTCGAAGAAAACCACGGAAAACTTCAAACGGTTAGGCCGACGGTCGCGATTGGGTTCGAGCCCAGCACTTACCGTCTACCAGTTTGAAGGCCCGTAATTAGAGGCACCTTTTACGCATCGTATAATAGAAATTTCAACAAGAAAAATATGAAGTTGACAGGGCCAAAACAATGAAAAAATTTGAAATCGACGTGATAAAAAAATGGGGTTTAAATCAATTGACGCATTTAAATAGTAGTTAAAGAAGGCGAGAATGGCAAAACTTAAACAAAATCTGAAATCGAAACTATACAAAACGGAGTTAATCACCTAGGAACTTTTAAAAAGCATTTAAACGTTAGGAGCCCATCTTTGTTTAAAACTAAATGCACTTTTCTGCATCAGATATTTTTATTTCAATATTTCTCATTTTTAAACTGACATAAGTCAATATACGTCCTTTACGGTAACAGTCCCGCTAGTTCAATAATTTTTTAACATCTCAAACTGTCCAACGCGCCGAAAAAAGTTTTCACCTCAGAAAATTTACTTTTAAAAATATGATTTATTCGAAAAAATTGAAAAAATGGAAAATTTGCATTTTTTTTTTTTTATATTGCTATTTTAAATACTTTTACTTTAAAAAATATTATTTAAAATGCTGAATCAAAATTGAAAATTAATCAAAATTAATTTCATTTAATCAAAAAAAAAAAAAAAAAAAAAAAAAAAAAAAAAATCAACGCGACAAATAATATTTTGAGTTATAACAATTTTAATTTGAAAAAAAAAAAATATTTTATTAAGTCTTATGATGTTATAACGCTTATAAATTATGTGATTGACCATCACAAAACATTCAAAATTCTAACTCTATAAATAAATAAATGTATCCTGGACACCTTACAGTAATATTCTTTCGTCAGTTACTCGCATTTCAATTTGTGTCTGATCCCTTGAAACCTCACGATTTATTAAAATTGTCATAACTCTCTGAGTTTTGGAGATATCAAGATGAATTTTTTTTTTGTTCAATTCAGGAATGGATAAGAAATTTTTTTCTAATTGGAAGTTTTATCCTCTGGGGGCCGTATAAAAATTTAATTTTCGTATTTTTTAAAATAGACCCCCCCATGGAGTCGCAACTTATCATATCAAAAAATTTACCTTTTTTTTTATGAAACTTTGCAATTGGAAGTATGGGTCTAGGGGCAATATTTTAGGAGATAGCCTATTGTTTCGATATTTATAACTCACCCTGTATATATATATATATATTATATATATATATATACATATGTAAGTTTAAATAATTACAAGAGAAAAAAGTGTTTTTTTTTTTTTTTTGTAATTCTGAAAGGGGGGAAAAATAGAAATTTGGCATGGTAATTACATCATAAGATGTAAACTGGTCTCTATCAACGATTTCTAAAAAAATGTGAAAAGTGACACTGAAGTGACTAGAAACTTGAAATTTAGCATGGTTTTTACTTTTAAGATACAAAATCTTATTAAGAAAGTTTATTTTTAAAACGAAATTTAACAAGGTGTGTACTAGAGACGAGTTCAGGTTTACATTTTGGAGTCCGACCGGCCCTAAGCCTGTTTTTGTGCCCAGGGTTTTTTCAGTTTTTCGTACCCTTTTAGATTGGTTGATTCAGTGATATTTGTTTTTTTTTTCACATATCGTCGAAAAAACAAGTATCCTTTAGTCGAAAAGCTTCAAGTAATAAATTAAGTTTCCCAGAAAATTGAAAAGCGGTTCTAGAAATAAAAATAAAATATTTCCTTCTAATATTTATTGAAATGTGCTTTTTATAGCATATATTGAGATATACTTCTGTCATTTCATCGTATTAATGTATCAAATATCACATTTTTCACAATTCTGATTTTTTAAATGGAAATTTAGATGAAATTATGAATAAAATGTGTGCCCTCATAAATTTTGTTCAGAACACAGGGCCCGGGTGCCCGAGTCCGAGAGCTTTAAATCCAGACCCACCCGAACCCGAAACATTTTGTATCATTAGAGTCCAAGCTCATTCACAAAAGTATACCGAAAAATATTTCGAAAAAAAAAAAATTGTATAATAAATATTAAAAAGTTGTTCTAAATGCAATTTCTGAGTTTTTAGCAGCTTCTTACCTGAAAGTAACTCTTAATCACTTGCACATAGTTAATTTTATGAAATTTACATTCAATATTGCCAAAAAAAAAAAAAAAAAAAAAAAAAAAGTTAAGTATAAAATAAAACTACACTTCCCTAAAACGATTCTCATATTTTTCTCCCTCAATAAGTAAAATTAAAAGTCACATTAACAAAGGGCGTTTCATGAATAAATGAATTAAATTTTCAGAAATTATGATTTATATAACGAAGATTTAAAGAAATTAATTTAGGCATTTAAAGTCATTTTTGTTGACTTATCTGAAACTGAAGGGATTATTACTTTTTTAGCTCACAGGCTATCATAGCCTGAGAGCTTATGTGCCCGCCCTTTCTGTATGTATGTATGTTCGTTCGTTCGTTCGTGCGTGCGTACGTGCGTAACGCTATAACTCATGATAAAAATATCCGATCCACTTGACATTTTGTATATAGGTATATCCTGACTAGGCGCTTCCCTGATTAGTTTTTGGAGTTCATTATATATGTATAAGAGGGGTAACGGGGGGGGTCCCTCCCCTTAATTGATATAAATGGGATTTTCATGCAGAATTAAGTTTTCGTTCAAAATTTAGAAATAGGATCATTCTGATGAGGCGATTCCGTGACTGTTATTAGGTGTTCATTAAATAAGTATAAACAGTGGGAACGTAGGTTCTAATGCCCCTCCCCTTAATTTATAAAAATAGGTGTTTCAAATAGAATTGTCAGATTTCGTTCAAATCTCTGAATAGTTTTAAAGTTTAATGGTTAAGTATAAAAGAGGGTCATAACTCCTCTTACATTATATAAATGTTAAATGGGTTTTTATTAAGAATTATCCGATTTGCTCTGATATTTGGATATAGATTTTTTATATGATAAAGCATGTCCTTGATAGTTTAGGAACGTTCAATGATTAAGTATAAAAAAAAGGGAAAAGGGGAGAGCTGTTTCCCCTTCTTAATTTTTTTTCGAACGAAATTAACCCTTGAAAATATAAGGCTGTAATGTACAATTAGTATGCGTAGCCTGTGAGCTCAATGCCATCAGTTTAACTGGCAATATTCTTTTTATTTTTTCCCTTTTACTTTTTATTAGCATGAATATCGACAGCTAGTAAATGATCATAAATTTAGATTTCAATTTTTTAAAATTTCCTGTAATTGAAAAATAATATTTACTATTAAGTTTAAATGAATGATATTTACTATTACGGATTGAATTAAATTAAAGGAAAAACTGTTTATACTTATTAAGATTGAATGAATTAAAATAATAAGAAAACATTATTTTACAATTTTTTCCCCTTAGTTATGTAATAAATATTTTTTGTATTTATTACATAATAAATATCATACATTACTCAAGGGTTTTTATCAATTGTTTCCGCAAAAGTGAAATTTTACAATGAAAATTAGGAACAAATAATTATCAAAATAAGTAATCTGTAATATATTTAAGTATTGTTTTAAATACAGAATTACAGATGGCAGCACTAAACAAATTGAACCACGGAAAGGAAATTTCATAGTTTCAGGATCTGCAGAGAAGGCTTATACTGTACATGCATAGGTGACATGCCACTTAGATTTTAGACATTTTGTTAAATATCTAGAAAAATACTCGAGGAGTTATCCTGAAATTCTAACTGTATAAACATAATAGTGCAGGTCATACATTTCCGTGAAGATTTTTTTCCCCGAAATTCCATAGTAGAGCGTTAACAAATTGAAAAAGAACGAATATCTTTTGGATAATCCTGTCAAAACTAATGTAGTAAAAACGTTCAAACAGTAGATTATGATTAAGTGGCTTATTATAATAAACAGTGTTCATTTTTTATGTGGATAACATGTATACTCGTAGAGCAATGAAGATTTTTATAAAAACAGTCCCCTTTTTTTTTCAAGTTTTTTGCTTATAATTTGCAGCATTCTTAAGGCCCCTGTCCTCGCTCGAGGAAAAGCTCGCGAGCTAATGCTATTCCTATGGGAAAGCATTTTTCTAATAACTCTTTCGCATTTTGACACTTTTGAATATTTTTTTTGCATTGGATAGCTGAGGTGCATGCCGACAGCGCACCTTTTTTACTTTTTCGATTTTGGTTGCAAATATATTTTTTAAAAAGTACTTTCAGTTTCGAAACCGGTTTTAAAAGTGAAACTGACTTTGTAAAAAAATAGCTGCAACCAAAATCGAAAAAGTAGAAAAGGTGCGCTGTCGGCATGCACCTCAGCTATCCAGTGCAAAAAAAAAAAAAAAAAAAAAAAAAAAAAAAAAAAAATGTCAAAATGCAAAAGAGTTATTAGAAAAATGCTTTCACATAGGAATAGCATTAGCTCGCGAGCGTTTCCTCGAGCGAGGACAGGGGCCTTAATATAAACTAATGTTCTTTTCCGAAAATATGAAAAAAATATTGTACACAATTTCCTGTAATCAGAATAAATAAAAATAATAATTGCATGAAAAATGGGCAGGTTCACTAAATGATTTTTCATTGCGTATGCGTGAATGCTATTAACATTTCATTTGCATATTGTGTTAGCTAAATGTATACAGCAACGTTTGTGAAAGTCGCAAAAACATAGCTTGAAAATTCTGAAAGCGATGGTCGATAGAATAAGCTTAGAATCCATTGTCAAATTTTCTGAAAACAACATTTTTATATTAAGAACCATACGAATTATAAGCAAAAAAACTTGAAAAAAATTGGGACTGTTTTTATAAAAACCTTAATTTCTCTACGAGTATACATGCTATCCGCGTAAAAATGAACACAGTTCATTACAATAAGCCATTTAATCATAATCTACAGCTTGAACGGTTTTGCTACATTAGTTTTGACAATGTTATCCAAAAGATATTCGCTCTTCTTTAATTTGTTAACGGTCCCCTATGGAGTTTTGGGAAAAAATCTTCACGGAAATGTATGACCTGTACTATTGTGTTTACACACTATGAATTTCAAGATAATCCCTCATGTATTTTTCTAGATATTTAACAACATGTCTAAAATCGCAAGTGGCCGGTCACCTTTGTCCATATGCTGTGTAATAAAAATATCACCTTTTTGACAATTTCGAACCCTAATCTTGCGTTAGCATACGTTGTATCATTATCAGTGTTCACAAATTCTTTTCTTTTCTTTTTTTCTTTTTTCTTTTTCTTTTTCTTTTTTTTTTTTGTTTATTTTCCATTTTATGCATTTGCAATGTTCAAGGACAAATCTGGAGACCCCCAAGGGTTAAGAAGGGAAGGCTCTTTTATAAATTTGAAGATTTCAATCACATGCGCGGGTCGAGGCTAATTTTTTTTCCGCTTTTTGCCGCGGGTCGTGTTAACATATGCATTTTTGCTGTGGGTCACGTTTGGGTCCGATTAACTTTTTGCTGAGGGTCGGGTTTAGCTTCGATTGACTACAATATTATGCTGCTAGTCGGGTTGATTTCTGCTTTTTTTGCTGCGGGCCGGATTGATTTCTATTTTTTAGCTGCGCTTAATTTGTTGTGTTTGGAGCAGATTAATATACAGGGTGATCAAGATATAAGTTTTGCTCACTTCAGACGGCTCTATAATGGGTTCTATTGGTCTAAAGGATTTCAAGTTTGAACTACAGATAATTCAAGCGATGCGCTTAACATAAAAAAAAAAAAAATAAATTACAAAAGTTAAAAATGCAAATTTCGCCGCTATGGGAAAGGGGGGGAGGTGTATTGCACATAACCATATAATTTGCTTTATAAATAAAAAATAATATTAAAAAAGTGAAACTGGTTAATAGAAATGCAAAATCCATCCCTAAAATTTTCGATACAGTAGAAAACGGCGTATCCAGTATGCGGAAAACAAGTGGCACACTCACACAGTTGTGTGAAGACTACAAGAAATAAGTTGCCCACTCCAGAGAGTTCTAGAATGTCTTCCATTGGTGCAAGTGAGATCAAATTTGAACAGGAGATAATTCAAATGATGCGCTGGATATTTACTAAAAATATTTTGCACAAATTAAAAATACAAAATTTTGTTAAATAGGGTGTTGTAATACACTTAAACACGTTTAAATACCAGCGACGAAATTTTATAATCCTTATTCTTGTAATTGGTTTTAGTAAATATCAAGCGCATTATTTAAATTATCTGTACTTCAAATTTGTCCTTATTTCGACCAATAGAACACATTTTGGATAGTGGTGTAGTTGTAAAAAAAAAAAAAAGATGGTGTATGATTAAGGCAGAGCGTATACCCTACTGTACTACACTATTGCCCTTAGAACCTTCTGAAGCGGATAATTTATTTCTTGTAGTGGATAATTTATTTCTTGTATCATCGTGTGAGTAAGAAAGTTGTCTCCCGAGTACTGGATATGCCATATTGTACTATATTGAAAATTTTACGGTAAATTTTGCATCTTTATTGACCAGTTTCTCTTTTTTAATATTATCTATTATTTACAAAACGCATTAAATGCTTAGGTGTATTACAGCGCCACCTAGTGGAAAATTTGCATTTTTAATTTTTGTATTTTTGTATTATTATATTTAAAAATGTTAATCGTATTATTTGACTTATCTGCAGTTCAAAGAACATAAGTTCTTTGAACCAATTGAACGTTGAGCTAGACCAATAGAACTTATTCTAGAGCCCTCTAAAGCGAGCAACTTATTTCATGAACATCCAGATATATTATTTCAGGTATGGATCAGTTTCGCACCAGTTTTCCACTGTTGCAAAAAAAAAAAAAAAAAAAAAAAAAAGTTCAAATTGACTGATTTTTTTTTCTTTTAAGTCTAAATATTTTTGAAGACAAAAGTACAATACAATGCACAAAAATACAGTCTATAACGGGCAGACCTAAATAATAATTTCGGAATATTTCTTAATATACAGAATTATGTAAAAAAAAAAAAAAAATACTAATTTGATATAAGACTGCTTGTTGACTTTCTATATATAATTAATTGTAATTCAATAAAGAATGCTTTGAAACTTATTAAAGAAAACACCGAGTTATCTAAAATGTAGTGACTAATTTTAAAATTCAGTAACTTGGAAATGATGACAACTATTTAAAAAAAAGAAAAGAAAAGAAAGAAAAAAAAAACCCTTGCACGAGAGTTATGTAAGATGTAAGAATATTTTTTACTGCGATTCTTGATTTTACTTTACAATGGCAGCAACAGTTTGCGTTACAAGCAATCATCATTAAATTGGGGCCGATTTCTGGTTTTCATCTTTTCTCCGTTTTAATGCAAAAGAAGGAGGTTTAAAAAAAAGGAGGACCAAAGCTAAACTTTAAAGCAGTGGAACACTATGAGTGTATCGACTAGGTCGCCGCCGAAATCCGCGAACTTCTTATAACAAAAATCTTTTCAGTAGAAAAAATTGGAGAAAACGTAATTTCAGGATCCATGTTGGATAAATCATTAGTCTGCTTTTCACGTCACACCCAGGCTGTGGAAAGAGTCGTTAAAATTATGACAGAAGCTGCATCAAGGGTATGCAGGAGTAAAGGAAGAGATACCTTCATTAGAGAAAAACTGCAAAGATACCAAAGTACATTACTAAAAACGAATTTGTAGCGAAAATGCGATTCAGTGTATTTTGTATATAACATTCTGTGGGTAGAAGGGCGGGTAAAACTCGGCATGCAACTACCTCCTCGTGGTGAGTTCTGAGTTGTTTCGCTTTGGTACTGAATGTAAAACAAGCTAAAAGCTGCACATTTTTAAAGAACACAGCATTAAAATAACGCATAATTAGAGATTATTTAAACATTTGGCGCATTAAATATATCTTTTCAACTAAACACAACCAAAATAAACTTAATTTAAAAATTTTAAATTTTTTGTTAACACTTTTCAAAAATCAGCATTTTTCGCAAAACTTCAACTCATTTGCGGTAGGGCAAAGAATTGTCCAAAAAATCTCAAATTTTTTGTGTGAACTGAGTGCCACCAGTGGCCACTTTTACGCACCCGCCATCATCGAAAAAAAAAAAAGATTCTTTCGGCCCACTCTATTGTATAACATGGTGCTGATTACCTTTTGGTGTAAATCGCTCAGCAGGTGATGCAGCTTTCTAATATTGTTCATGATTGTCACAATAGCTCTGTCTCAAGAGCTAATGCATGAATTTTGATCAAACTTCAGATTTAGTTAGGCTTTGTCATGAGTTCATGTTTTCTACATTTTGGTGTAAATCGCTTTACAGATGGCGTTGCTATGCTGCATTTTTTAGATTTCAGCAATAGCTCAATCTAAAGAACTACTGCACAGATTATAATCAAATTTTAGATTTAGTTAGAACTTGTCATGAAATGACCTTTTTTTACATTTTGGTGTAAATCTCTCAGCAGATGCCTCTGCTATTCTGAATATTTCGCTATTTTGCAATAGCTGTATCTAAAGAACTAATGCAGCGATTTTCATCAAATTTCAGATTCAGTTAGAACTTGATATAGGTTGTTGCTGATTAAATTTTGGTGTTAATAACCTAACCGGTAATGCTGTTATGTTTCATTTTTGTGGAAGCATTAACATGTATCAGATAGAAGTAAGTTTTAGGATTGCCACATCGGACTAGTTTATGATTGGTCCAGGAACATTAATGTTTAATCCATGGCATACGTAATGTATGAGTCTGTTACTACGCAAGACACTTTTTGATCACCTAAAAAGTGTAGTTTTTACTGATTTTACTTAACTCAGTGATAACTTTAATTAACTAATTAACTCAGTTCAATACACTGTAAAAATTGAAGACCCAAATTGGGTTGAAAGATTTCTGGGTATAGTAATGTTCCTAAAATAGTACAGTAAGGATTCCAAAATGGTAGAGTATTGTTCCCAAAATAGATAACCCAAAATGGTTCAAAACAGAGCGGATCTTTATTAACATTAAATTAATCAAAATTTCTGAGGTATAATGTATATACTATCTAAGATATTTTAATTGTTTGAATGTCATTAAAAATCAGACTTTTTTAAAACGATTTGTTACTACAAACTGAACTTTCCAAATTAGAACAATGCTGTACCCAAAAATCTTTCAACCCAATTTGGGTATTTTGTTTTTACAGTGTATTCAGACATTTTACTTTGGGCAATAGATGTCCTTCTTTTATTTATTTTTTACAAAATTGCTTAGATTTAGAAGAATTTTTATTTGAATAAGAAATTAAAATGGCATTGTTAATAAAAAAGAAAATAAAAAAGATACAAAATGGGTGGACTCAAACTGTCAAATAAGGAAAAAATTTGAAAAAAAAAAAAAAAAAAAAAAAAAAAAAAAAAAAAAAAAAAGGACGTCGTACGAAAGATCGTTTTTTAAAGCAAAAAGAAAGTCTGTTTATTGAGCTTACAGATTAGATAATTCTGTTTGCTAAAAAGGATATAATCTAATGTTGAAAACTGATTGATTGAAAAAAACCACTTTATTGTTATAATTATAATTATTTTATTATTTTAAAGTATATAATTTATTCATAAGCCTTAAATTTAAGCCTTTGAAAAAACCATTTTCCAAATGATTGTTGTAATTTGTTAAATTACATTTTTTTCTAAATTTCGAAGTCTTTTTTACTGTTTAATTATTTTTTTTTTAATTCGGCGTAGCTGGCTATAAGAAAAAATGCACCGCTTTTATTATACTGGAGCTGAGATAACATTTGTCGGCAGATGGCACCTGGACCATGCCCGAGGGGTCTGCTAGTAAATAGTAATAATAAAAAAGTTGTGTTAAACAATGACAAAGCCTCCATCTTCATTAAAATTCGATAATTTTTTTCTTGTTCTGTGATCAACAGATATTTGTTTGTAATTTTTATATAAATGGTATTTTTACCGAAATAAATTTAACATTATGATTAAACTAGAAATATCTCGCGACAAATTTTCAATTAAGATTTAAATATTCATAGGCGTAAATTAAATTAATAAAATTAGCCTTCGAAAAAGGTAATTTTACGCATTAAATGTCAAATCTATTAAGTTATGAATAATTTGCGGAAGAGTAGCTTTGAAGTTGACACGTAACTAACAGCATTTATTAAATTTTAGGAATTTTACGTCTTAATAGCTGTTTTACACCAGCCCATTTAATACTTTTAATAATGTACCGAATAAGAAGCTTTATGTCAAATTAATTTTCTAACTTAATTCTTAACGGAGAAAATATTTGTATTCAATAAATAATTTCCTTTATATTTAATTCAGAAATTTCATGTGTTGATTTTGTTGAGCATTTTATCAACGCCTGTTGATTAACATGTATTTGAAAATTAACTTAATTATATTGAATATTGCTAACTAAATTTATCAGTTTTAGCAAGTTAAATATGTTCTTATTAATAAACATTTGCTGACTAATTAAAACAAAGCTGTACAATGTAATTATTATTTTTAAATAAATAAAAAATAAAACAAATTTCTGATTTATATGGGTGATTCTCAAAATAGGGGACAATTTATGTCTTTCGGCATACAAAAAAAAATTGAGAGGTTTTCTGTCATGTTTTTATATTTAGATATGTTTTTCTTAATATTATTCATTATTTGCACTCAAGAATTACTTACTTTTTAGTTAAAAACACCTTAAAATAACAGAATAAAGATTCAAAATGTCATTAGCATGGATGTCCACAGCAGCTGCGCCTTGTGTATACTAGCATTTTTCAAGAGTTAATATCATGTTTATAAAATAAACAAATGTTATTCCTTCTTTATATTAATCAAGGAGAAGATTTATCCAATAAATTTCTTTTTAAAAATAAAATTATAGTATATAAAAAAAGAATTAAAGTTTGTCCTCCATATTCGATTTTTAAAACAAGGTCATACTATAACAGCTCGTTATTAATCAAAATTTCATTTTCACATATGACAATAGTTTGAAAATATAAAGTTTCTCCATGGCAACAAGTAGCCATTTTATTCCAGCCTGAAAATAGAAGCATGTATTGTATTTTAAGAATAGAAATTGAATATTAGGGGCGTACATCAATTGTATGTCATTAGAATAGGATATAGGATAATAATTTTCATGTTTATTTTATAGTTAAAATTTTTATTTTATTTATTTGCATAGAACTTTTGTGTTTTAAAAAGCCCCAGAAAGGACCATTGCATTGTGATTATATTATGGCTCATAATTTTATTTAAATTAAAATTTGTCATTAGCATGGACAGATATCAGTGTCATTAGCATGGTTTTTCTGTCCATGCTAAAGACTAGACTCCTATGTGCATAAATGTAACTAGTGCTTATATTGTATCCTTTATAAAGTTTAATTTTACGTATAAATTTAGGTATTGCATTTATTATCCCTAAAATATGCATTAAATCTGTAGGAAAATCACTAAGACAGCTTCTTACATTGTTAGTGTCAGAATGTTGCTCGTGTAAACAAAGTTTGCTCTTTGGCAATGTTTTTATTCTCCTTATATGTATATATGTAAAAATGGAAACCATTTGCTGAAAAGGAAGGTTAATAAATATAGGAAAAAATATTTAAACAGGAAGAAAATAAAAATTTCATAATATATTTATTCCATGCAATTTGTTTTATCATTAGCATGGATCAAAAAATACTAATTATTTTTTTAAGTTAATTTTTAAATATTTAGCTCTGCTGACTACATGGAAAGTATACCTAATACTTTATTAACAACACCTATTTTTTTCAGAAATTTTGCTAACAGTAATTTTTTTAAGATTTCATTTTTGAAATAGTCCCCTATTTTGAGAATCACCCATATATACTTGATTACATCTGCACTTTTGTGGAAATTGAAATAATGTACTTTTACGACCTAATTTCTCAGTACCTTACATATCATTCATGTGAAATCCTATGAGAAATATGCGAGCTTACACTCGATTGCTGTCCGCGCAATGTAATTCATATTAAATATTATACACTATATATCCAAAGGTGACCGGTCACTTGCGATTTTAGACATTTCGGTAAATATCTAAGAAAATACACGAGAAAGTATCCTGAAACTCTAAGTGTGTACACATAATAGTACAGGTTCTGCATTTCTGTGAAGATTTCTTCCGGAAACTCCATAGGGGACAATCAACAAATTGAAAAAGAGAGAGTATTTTTTGGATCACTCTGTCAAAATTAATGTAGTAAAAGCATTAAAACTGTAGACTATGATTAAGTGGCTTATTGTAATGAACTGTGTTCATTTTTATGTGGATAGAATGTATATGTATACCCGTTGAGAAATTAAGGTTTTTTTCAAAAACAGCCAAAAATTTTGCCAAGTTTTTTTGTTTATAATTTTTAGAGTTCCTAACATAAAATGATGTTCTTTTCTTAAAATATGACAAATAACATTATACACAATACTCTGTAATCAGAATCAAAAGATAATGAAAATTGTATGAAAAATAAGCAGGTTTACTAAACACTTTTTCATTGCGCATGCGTAAAATTTTTAAAATTTTAAAATTTAATTTGCATATTGTGTTAGCTTAATGTTTAAAGCAACTTTTGTGAAAGTCTGAAAAACATGGCTTGCACATTCTGAAAGTGATAATCGGTAGAATAAGCTCCAAATTCGTTATTCCGAAAATGAAAAAAAAATGAGGGTTTGTATCCAAATATAGCAGTACGTGACATATTGCGTATTCTATATTGATGCTAATCAATGGATAAATGGATACAGCCCCTCATCGTTTTTGCTTCATTTTGGGAATAACGGATTAGGAGCTTATTCTATCGACGATCACTTTTTGAATTTACAAGCTATGTTTTTTGAGACAAGCTGGAAAAACTTTGGGACTGTTTTTATAAAAACCTTAATTTCTATACGAGTATGCATGTTATCCGTATACAAACGAACACCGTTTATTACAATAAGCCTCTTAATCATAATCTACAGTTTAAACGCTTTTGTTACATTAGTTTTGACAGGATCTGATTCTAAAGATATTGGTTATTTTTCAATTTATTGACGGTCCCCGAAAGAGTTTCGATAAAAAATCTTCACGGAAATGTATGACTTGTACTATTATGTTTACACATTTAGAGTTTCAGGATATTTTCTCATGTATTTTTCTAGATATTTATCAAAATGTCTAAATTTGCAAGTGGACGGTCATCTTTGACCATATAGTGTATAATACAATTAATTTTTTTTTTTTTTTTTTTTTTTACATTCAAATAAAAATTTTTCTTAAGTACTTTCAAGAAACATTACATTTTTAATAACGCAAATAAAGCAATTAAAAGATTTAAAATTCCAGACTGTCATTTTCCTGGCGTAACACTATGATGTGTGCAGTTGCAGAGTAAAGTGCCTTCAACCATATTGTATAAATATATTTTTCTATTTTTTTTTTTTAAATTTCGAATTAATAGTTATAATTTATAAAACACATATATGAAGAAGGTAACAAATTCTGTATTTAAAAATAATTTTCCATGATTATAATATGTTTGTCACTGAAAATGAATATTATTTTCCTGGCCTGCTCATTTTAGTTCTTTATCAGATATAAATATGACACTACAGAGTAATTATTCTTATTTTTGACATAGTTCATGATTGATGTAGTAAAATCATAGCTATCAGCAAGATATTTTAGGTATTTCTTCGAAATGAACGTGTTTAAAGTCTTTGTAAAAAATGCTTAGAATTTTATTACGTCATTTTCCTGGCTTTAATAAACTAACAAATTTAACGGAATATTACACAGAATTTAACCTGTTACATCGATAACATGTTCTTTTAAACAAAATTAAAATTTTAGATCTAAAAGTGAAAATAAGTCGAAAATTGAACATCAAACGCAACAAATGAGGTGCGTTTGCACTATAACGAAGTTTTAAAAATATTCAGATCTTGGTGTAACAGTATACAGTACTTCGGATACAATGTAGCACCCAAAATCGTTTGTGTGTCCCTGTAAATACTATCTGTTTTCTGTTATACAGGAAGTAATTTTTAGTGAACCTCTGCAACATACTAAGGTACCCTGGGGTAATAACGCCACGTTAAGGTTCTACCAATTTTCACGGCTTAGTTTTAGATTGTATTTTTCAAACAAATATAGGATCTGATACAGCAACTCATTGACTATCTATATAAAATAAAATATTTTAACAGATATGTATTCATAAAATGTAATGGCGTTTTTTCTTGACCAATGCTATGTGGCGTTATTACCCACCTATATGGGTAATAACGCCATGCAAACAAAACTAAGAAATAAGATGGAATAATTGCATGTAGATTGCCCAATTCTAAAAATACAAACTCTACAAACTTAGAAATTGACAAATTGCATTCTAAGCTATTGAAAATGTTCATTTTTTTTTGTGAAAGTGTAAGAAAAATAAAGGTGCGGTGTTGGGGGGAGGATGAGGCAAAAGAATATCAGACCGTGAGCTTCTTTTTGCTTAAAAAGGACCGCTCAAATAGAATTATTAGAAATATTGCACAGTTTTAACTGTGTTTATTTGAATCAGTATTTAGGATGTAGCTAGGTCACTGTAGGGAATCAACCGGGGTATTAATGCCAAGGATTGGCGTTATTACCCCGGGGTACTTATTGCGCAGTAAATTCTAAACTACAAATTATCTCGAGAAGATATCCAAAATCTTCTACAACAATTTGAAAGTACATGAAATACACTACAAATTTATGTAATAAACAAAGTATTTCTGGATAAAAAATATAGTCTTCAGATCAAAAATCTTATCTCGCAAATTTTAGATCAAGCGTTAATTTTAGTTGCTTGTAAAAACAATAAGACCTAAAAATGAAACAAATTAACTTGAAGCTGTTTTTTTGCGATTTATATGACTCAAAACCCTTCTGCGCAGAGCACAATAGTGTCATTTACCTGATTATTTCATAATTATGCAAAATATAAGCACTTGGCGTTATTACCCCGCCTGGCGTTATTACCCCAGGGTACCTTATATGAATTTCATAAAATGTGCTATAATTTAATATAATCAAAATGCACCCAAAACAATTTTTCACCTATTGTATTATATGACAAAATACTTTTGTGTGGCCCTGTAAATTAATAATAAAAATTCTTTACATCACAGATTGTACAAAATGTGTATTTTAGTATATATTTCATAGATGCAAATCAATTTTATTATGCTCGAAAGAGTGTAACATCATTAAAATGCACTTGAAACTATTTTTCCCATTGGCCATATTTTAACGGAATATTTTTGATTGTCCCTGTAATTGAACTATATGTTCGATTTTCATAAGATTTGAAATGACTCATCAAAATTATACAAAGATTATATATTTTAAAATTTAAAGGTTCGGTTTGGTAATTTGTGCGTTGTTATATGCAGACAGACAGACAGACCGATAGACGGACGGACTAAACGAAAACTATAGGTGATACGTATTTATATAATTACGAATGCACATAAAAAAGCAAGAATGTAAAAAATGTTTAAGAATGAAATTTTCTGTATCCTGGCGGTCATTATCCTGGCTACATATGCCAAAAAATGACATATTATAATTACATATGATCATACACATTAAACTTTAAACCATTCAGTTGGGCAGTTTTGCGCTGTCATAAGTGGACAGACGGGCAGACAGACAGATGGATGGAGCAGACGACAACAATAGGCGCTATGTTTCTATATAATTATGAACGCAATGATGAAGAGTAAAACCTTATAACTCGAAAGAAGAATCATGCGTAAAGCATAGATTATCAAATAATTTTCAACACATTCAGAACACTGTAAAAAACTTTCACGTTTAACAAGGTTAAAAATAATGAAACAATTTTCGAAATGCGTAACAATTTGGAAACCCGGTTTAAGATGTCACCACCTATTGTCGAAAAAATATTCCAATCCGTTAATGAACGACTGTGTAGAGATTGTCAATGAATTTATTATTTGAAAAATAAAGTACATTCTTTGAGTGTCAAATGACAAACTGAATGAACGCAACCTAAAAATTCATATTCAACTTACGTAAAAATGGCTATTCTAACCAGCTGCAGGAAATCTTCTTTCGCATAGTTAGAAAAAAAAAAAAAAAAATCCCACCATAGTACAATGTCACAAAGAACCCCGTGGATTCAAATTTCTCTTTATTGAAGTTAGAAAAAGTTTAATGTCTTCTCACAACATCGAAACACTTCGTTGAAGAATCACTAGAAAGAACAATTTAAAACAGGCTCATGCTAATGGAATATGTGGGTTTCAAGCTAATAATAATAATAATAATAATAATAATAATAATAATAATAATAATAATAATAATAATAATAATAATAATAATAATAATAATAAAACAGGAACAATCGGAGCGAATGCCATAAAGAACCCCGTGAATTCAAAATTCTCTTTATTGAAATCACAAAAAAAAAATTAACGTCTTCGCACGACGTCCAAACACTTCGTCGAAACTTATATTCTTCACCGCTAGAAAAAACAGCTGAAAACAGGCTCAGGCTAATAGCATGTGTGGGTTTGAACCTAAAAAAAAAAAGAACAGTGCTTATCTCAAATGCTATATACTGGCAGGATCCAACCCCAAATTCTCTGAACCAACTTTTCACACTCAAATTTATGCAGATTAATCAAACACAGCGACTTAATAAAAACATTACTGCACAAAACAACCGCATCGACCAGATCCAAGGAGATTCAATTGCATATTGAGTAGCAAAAGAAATGAGAGATATATGACACTTCACTCGTTAGAATTCGGAGAAAGCATCCAATGCAGAAACTAGGCAACCCTTATAAGAAAATAGATAGGCATTCGCTACGAAAGTATAAATAACTGGCCGAATGTGGCAATCCCCCAAAAAAATTCTATCTCATACATGTTAATACTTCTAAAAAAATGAAGTATAGCAGCATCACCGGTTAAGAGATGTACACCAAAATCTAATTAGCAATAACTCACATCAAGTTCTAACTAAATCTGAAGTTTGATGAAAATCTGTGCATTAGTTTTTGAGATAGAATCATAACAGAAATCGTAAAAAATTCTGGTTTGAATCGCCACTTGTTGAGCGATTTATTCTAGACAACTAAAAAATAATAATTTCTATCAAGAACTTACAGCTCTGAAATTCTATGAAAATCCGTCGATTAGTTCTTGAGATATAGCTATTGTGCAAATCGTGAAAAAGACAGCACGGCAGCGCCATCAGTTGAGCGATATACACAAAAAACTATTAAGCTTCAGTCAGACCCTTATTATCAAATGGGCAAATCGGGACTTTGCTCACGGGCCCCCAAATCCATTCATTAAATGATAAAATATTTACTTTATTTTTCCAATTCCAACTCTTCCAGATACTGAAATTATTAAATTTATCTTAAAGTAATATAACAAACTGTTAAAGTTATATTATATGAAAATTTTTTGATCTGTACTAAGAAAAACAAGTGGGTGGTTTTCAAATGTATTAGTAGTATATGGTACCGACTATGGAACACTTTTTATATTCCACTAAACGCAAATATTTAACGATTTTTGTAAGATTTTCATCAAAAAGTTTGTCTGTCTAAATATAAAGGATGTAACGATTTTAGTACGATTTATCGAGCAAATGATGATAAAATATTGCATGATTTGCATTGGTTGGATATTTTATTTTTTCTACTAAATTATGTAAAGACGAAGTTTTAAGAAAGGGTTATGGAATAAAGAATCATGATTATAAATAATAACGTAATCAATTGAGATGAAATATTTATCAATTTTAAAAGCTAATATTTAATTATTGTATTGATGAAAAAATTTTGCCTGACGCCCTTAGTCTACCAAATGGTAATGAACAATCTTCCTCTAGGATAGTCTTGATAGGAAAAGCAAAGAGCTGCATTGTATAATATTATTATCAATTGCATTACATTGAAGTCTGAAATAAAAGTTAAATGCTTTTTATCATATGTTTTTTAATGTGAATATTATTTTGATACTTTCATAGTTCAATAAATGGTATTGAGTAGAATCCATTTGATTATTGTGTTATCAGAAAGTTCGTCAAATAAAGGATATAATCCTTCGGCTTAAAATTGAAATTTTATTTAAAAACCATTTATATATGATATCCATTCCCAATCAATTTTATCTTCAAATTCTTTTAGAAAATTATGGGATAATATTTGACGAAAGGATATTCCTTCCCAATCAACTTTATTTTGAAATTCTCTAATAAAATCTTCTGATAGTGTCTGACGAAACGATATATAATACCAATTAACTTTATCTTGAAATTCTCTAATAAAATCTTCTGATATTTTTTCATTCTGTGATATACAATCCCAGTCAAGTTTATCTTTAAATTTTCTTATAAATTCAATGGGTAATTTCATAACTTTTTCACTTAAATGAAAATTAATTTTATTGATATATAATGAAATAAATGTGTAAAATTCTTTACATTGCGATAATTCGACAAATAAATCTTTATATTTATGAATTATAATATCGTCTAATCTTTGAGCCAACACCATTTTATATCGAAGCAATTTTATAAACACTTTTATTTTTCGTCTTTATTCAAAACTTGTCTCAATTCATTAATAAATCGTATTAAAATATTTTTTAATTCGAAAATTTCATCCATTAATTTTTCTCTGTTCGGTAGTTCTTCTTCGTAATAATGGCCAAATTTTTTATTTAATTCACCCAGTTGAACGGAAAGAATTTTTTTCCATTTATCGTTATAAAAATTATCTGGTAATTGATCAAACTTATATTCAATGAGATTACAAAAATCTAGTTTATGCATATACTTTTCTAAAAATCTTTCACCAAATGTTTGAAAACGGGTTATTAATAGCCAATTAAGTCCTTCTTCCAATGTGCACATAGTATTTTCTGCAAGCTGTTGAAATTGAGATACTTTATGTAAATCTAATTTTTCATGATAGGTTTGAATAAATTCGTCACTTAAGGTTTGATATTGAGATATAACAACCCAATTTATATAATTCGAATGTTTTAATATAAATTCCTCAGACAGCTTCTGATTTTTACAAACTAAATTCCAGTCTAATTCTTCTTTATATTTTTCTATAAATTTTTCCGAAAGTTTTTGAAAAATGCATATAACATTCCATTCGATATAATCTATGAGTTCTTCCATAAAACATTCGGATAATACGGAATATCTACAAACTAACTTCCAATTGAGTTTATCCTTCAAATTTCGAAGGACATCTTCGGATAAATTTTTCGTCTGAGAAAATTCGTCCCAGTTGATATCCATTTAATAATGAAATATTTTTAAAAAGGAATTTTTTCAATATGCATCCAAGGTTTTAAGGTGACTGGAAAATTACTTTTGGATTTTATCAAAAATGTAATCATGTCACCACTTTTTCCATAATCAAAACGAGTTACGGAATAATCATCAAACATTTCTCCGCTTAAAATTATTTTATCTTCGATTTTTAGTTCTATCACTGTAGCCCTATTTTTGCCGATTAAACTATTATATATTAAATATATAGTAATTTTCATATGCATATCTGTAGATAATCGCATTTCTTGATCCAGTAATTTAGAACTCATTAAGTCAAAATTTACTTTGGTAAATTCTTTATCTGTAAAAGTCTGAAAATTATCTTTTATAGTAACCCAGATATCTTTACTGTCTACATATATTTTATTGACTATGTCTTTATCGTTTTCGGGTTCTGGAATGTTGGTAATTATTTTATTTTTGGCATCAAATTTATCATTCTTTAATATTAATGCATTTTTTTCTAAATATCGTTTATTCACAACATTTTTATCATCTTTTGGGTCTGCGACGTTTCCTATTCTTTTTCCTTTGGCGTCGTAAGATTTTCCGTCGATTAGATGTAAAGTGTTTTCATCGAGTTCTTGTATTCTCTTACCCGTTTCTTCTGTGAAAGTTAAAAAATTACTATCGTAATTAATATTATTTTTCTGTATAAAATCTTTTAGTTCAAAATGATTATTTTCTATTTTATTCAAAACAAAACGTTTAGGGGTTAAATCTAAATCATCGATGGGGTCTGAAGCATTTTTTAATATCTTATTATCCATATCGAAATTTCCATCCGGCGTTAATTTAAAACCTATACCGGGGGGTCCGATAGGGCCTTTTCGCACTGGATTATCATACGGCGGATAATAAACAGCCATTTATAAAGACTAAAAAATGTTATTCTCCTAACGTTTTAATCATAGTAATTTCTTTTTTATTCATATTTAATATACATTTCTTTCTTACTTCTAAAATATAGTAAAATACATATTCTTTGGTTGTTTCTTTTTCTAATTTCCAATTGAATTCTATTCTCAAATTTTCAAGAGTGGTATAGTTTACATGATTTGACAAATCAAAATGAATTATGGGATATAATTTACCAAAATCTGCATAATTGACCATACAACCGGTTTCTGTATTTAGATTATTGAGACCTGATTCCAGAAAAGATTCATATAATCTATTATATTCCTTTTTACCAAAATCCATAGTATATCGCTCTGCAGGTAATGGCGATCTGTTAATCATCAACCAACATTCGATCATATCCAAGTTATCAAATATCATATTATTTTTTTTAGGATTTTCATTTCTTTCGAAATATTGCGGTATGACGAATAATCTTAAAACTTCATCGGATGTAGCTGATATAGAATCGGAATCGCTTTTATATTTATTAATAGGACTAGATCTGTTAATTTCATACTGATTCCAGTTTATTTCTATATCCGTATTAGATAATTTTAATTCATTATAGAGAATCTCCGCTCCATTTTTAAAATCGACGTATCTCACCCAGAGCGCTATGTCTTCAATTTCTACTTTATAATCTGGATTTGCAATGTCTGTGTAAATCATATTTCTACTATCGTCTCTTTGGAATTCCATTCTTATTATGAAACCAGAAATGGCTTTTTTATATTCTGCGACGAAATCAAAAATTTCCTTTAAAGGTGTCCATGTTGTAACTGAATTACTATTTTTCGACAATTCCCATCTTTTTTTAAATCCTTTATTGTAGTTTTCATTTTTTACAATTTTTAATTTATTGACGATATCTGTTACAGAGGTTGTAGCCGTTATCGTACCATCGCTTTCAAGTAAACTTTTATTTCTATCAGCACTATCACTGGTATCTGGATAAAAACCTATATTGGTGGCTTCTGATGTTGAATAATCTCTGGTATAATCCTTCAGTCTCTTAACCTGCAGAATGTAGGAGTGATAGTCTCCAACTGATTCGATTATTTGTTTACCTATCTGAAGTTTTACGCCTTTCATAGAACCTACAGCTGCGACATTATCGTCGTTTATAGAATCGCCATTGGATTTTATAATTTTCCACTTTGTCTCCAGATAACTCTCCGATAATGAAATAGGATCATTGGTATCTGTAATTTCGAAATGAAACGTAGTATTTTCTTTTTTGTCATTATGGATTGTACTAGGCAATCTTATTTTTTTTAATTCGCTACTTTTTATATCGTTATTATAATAATAATGAGTATCTCTCAGATCATAAATTTTTTCCATTTATTTAGGAAGAATTTTCAGACCTGTTCCTTTCATCTTTTTTGAAAATATTTCTTTCAATATGTCAGCATCAGTCAATTTGTCAACAACTGTCAAATCTACTTTTTTAGATTTAAAAAATCCTTTTCCTTGAATTCTTTTACTTTTCCTATATAATCTGTGTTGATTCATTTATTTATTGAGAAAATTTAGTTAATATCAATTGATATATTTTTTCAACATAGTCTTCTTTTTCCTCTACGACTCTAAAATTATACTCAATTAAACCTTTATTTAAATCAATTAATTCGCCATTTTGATTCGTAACTGTCATCCTTATTCTACGAATTGAATCCCTATTTTTCACAGGATAATATATTAAATTATTGAATTCTTTCGAAATGATAACACCCGGTACATCTCTCGGTGTAAAAGAATAAATAACTTCTGAATTATTCTGGTTGATTAAAGATCCATTCACTACATCACAATGAATATATATAATGTCGTTTCCGTTTGTTATATCCGCTATATTTTCACCTTCTATTACAGTCTCTTCATCATGACTTTCGTAAACTTTTTTTTCAAAGCCTATTAACTTATGAAAATCGCTTTTTGTTAAGTCGATATTCCAACCTTTAGTTAATTTAATAAGCATTCTTAGTCTAGATTGTATTCTACCAAATTTTACCGGAGGATCGTCTGAACCAAACGCTTTCATCACATCTATATTTAAATCTTCAATATTTTTATTACCATAAGGAATAGTGATAGATTTAACATTATTCTCATCTGTGTATACGTCAAATGTATTAGTTTTATCTGTTATGTTAAACCATGAAACTGTCATAGTAAAAGATTGCAATGCTAATTTTTTTAATTTAAGAGGTTTTGGAAATTCAACAGTGAAATCCTCTGATTTTTCATGAATTTTTGGTTTCAATTTGATCATTTATTAGACAGAAAAAATCTTTAAAGATGAAAAACAAGCTTTTCGTTATAATCGCTAGGCTGTTGAGTAAATGAATTAAGTACACATTCTGGACATTTGCCTTTATTTCTTTCCTTTATATATTTCATACAAAATAATCCACAGTTTACAGAAGTAGGTTTTTGTAAAAAACTATCATTGTGAGCTATATTGACTTTTTTATTGGAAAGTTTAAGAAATTTCATAATATTTTCAGGAATATATTTTTCTTTGAGTTTAATATTTTTATATATATATTCCCCAAAAGGATCGAAATATTCTACATAGTTATATTTCGGGTCATTATAGTAACAAACCCAGTGTGTTCCTGGGTCGGTCGAGATATCTAAATTAATGATCCCGCTTTCAAAATTTCCAATCTTTTTAGGAAGTAAATCGGAAGTGAAAACATCCCTAAATCCTCTTTCATCTTTCATATTTTCTTTAATCGTTTTATCCGATATACCCAATTTTGTTATCGGAATTTTTTTTTTTAGACAGGGAAGCTGACGCTTTTAGACCAGATCCTTTGTTTTCCCAAGGCTGATAAACTCCAGATCCCGAAATTTTATCCAGGATTTTTTTAGTTCCCCAACCTGCTGCCCCTTTCGCGGCACCGAGTCCTAGTGATGTTAAAATAGGAATTAAAAAGGGTAAAAATCCACCGTTTTTATCTAATTGAGTTTTGCTTATATTTATTCTTTTACCTTTACTAATCTGATTAATCTGTGTTTTAGTTAAATACATTTCATAATTAGGAGGTTTAGAATTGTCTATCTGCAGTGTCAGTTCTTCTTTTTTTCTAAGAGCAGATTTCAATTTACTAATCTGCCCGTCACTCAAATGAATCTTCTTTTTTACATAACTCATTTATTAGGCAGCAAAAAGCTGACGCTTTCAAAGAAGAAATTGGTTGTATAATCGTTCTTTATCTCCATTAGTTATTTTTTTAGCTTTAATGAGTTTGTCTATTAGCAGTTTGATTTCATTTTTTAATTTTTTCGACTTGCTACCTTGACATATTTTATCCAGCAATTCAGATAATAAACCTAATCCTTTACCGACTTTCATTACTTCGCTACCTCGAATTGTAGTTAATCTAGCCATATATTTTTGTAGCTCCCCTTCGTTATATTCAACTGCTTTATATTCAACCTTTTTCTGACTTAATTCCTCCTCCGAAAGATTTCTAGCCCTCGTAATTGTACTTTGTAAGTTGCCTTTTTTCCTCGATAATTCTTCTTTTAAATGCTTTGCCTTTGTATACATTTCATCTAATTTTTCTTGATTGTCTAGGAGTTTCGAAGGTCTGTATAATTGTACAGATTTTAAATAGCTTAGATCTAAATTTTGATCAACGTTATAAGTAAGCGGCGGTTCTTTATATAATTCTTTGACATCTTCGATCGCTTCAGGAATAATTCTAGATGATTCTGCAATAGGCTGTAAAGATATATTTAATTCGTCCAATTTATCATTGATAGCTTTAATATTTTCTTTTCTACTTTTATCCTGTTCTTCTAATTTTTTAGTGACAGGTTTATGAAATTCAGTTAAACTTTTGTCTATACCTAGCTTTCTATCACGCTGTTCTTCATTATTTTTTCTAATATCTGCTTGTAATTTGACAAGTTTTATTGCATTTTTTAATTCTTCTTTTTGTTTCTTATTTCGATTTTTTTCTAAATCGTTTATTTTATCCATTTATAGACAGTGAAAAGCTGAAGCTAATTAGAAGCGATAGCACAGACGTCTATTTTTACTGACAGCTAATATGTTTTTACTAGCAGTAATTTTATTTTTTACTAGCTGTAAACTTTCTCAGTAAATAAATGATTAAAATTAAAAATTACACAGAACCGGAAGAATTGCCGGACCCTAAACAACATCGTTTTTTACCCAGACATCCTTTTAGATTATTAATAATCGGCCCATCAGGTTGTGGAAAGACAAATTTACTAATAAATTTATTAAACGGTTTTGAGAATCCTAGTAATGTAAGATTAGATTTCGACGCGCTATATTTATGCGCAAAAGATATTTTCGAGCCAAAGTATTCTAAATTACAAGAAGATTATACACTGTTTGAAGGTGTTGAAAGAGACGATATTTTAAAATGTAAAAAAATAAATAAAAATAAAAAAACGGAAATATTAAAATTGTATGATAAATATAAAAAGAATGTATTATTTTCTTCAGATTTGAGTGAATTTATTACTGTCGACGATCTAGATTCCTCAGAAAAAAATCTTGTTGTGTTTGACGATTGTGTTACAGAGAAAGACCAGAAAGTTATAGTAGATTTGTTTATAAGAGGTCGAAAGAAAAATGCATCCATTATTTATTTAACGCAGTCTTATTACTCAACTCCTCCAGATATTAGAAAAAATTGTAATTACTTCATATTTTTTAAGCTACAGCCTAGGGAAATCAATCAGATAATCAGAGAAATAGACGGAAATCTAACGAAAAAGGAATTTCTAGAAAAATATAATTCTTGTAAGGGTAACTTCTTTATGCTAGACTTAGTAAATTCTGAAATGAGATACAGAAGAAATTTTGAACCTATATAAATATGGAAGAATATTTAGAAAAGAGATTATATGTTTATCGGAAAAGTTACAATTTGTATCAAAAGATAAGTATTTCCTTATCTGTCAGTAAATTTATGCTAAGTGCTTCGGGATTATCAGCTTTTTTATTAATACCACTGGCTGCATTGAGTTTGAGTGCAGGAATTGTAGAAGTTATTGAGAAATCTTTAAATATTTTAGAACGAAAAGAAGAATACAAGCAATGTTATAATTTTTATAAACAACAATTAAATTTGTTGAAAGCTAAAAAAATTTCAGAAGAAGAAGTGTATGTAAGAGAACAAGATTTTATAAATAATTTAGTATACTTCCCAATCGAAAAGTATGTGAAAAAAGTACAGTTGAATGGATATAAATATTCTTCTTAGAAAGCATCAGCTTTTTGCTGCCTAATAAATGAGTTGTAAATGTAAAAAATTTGTTGTGACGTCTTTAACTAAAAAGGGTAATTTTAAAGGTGGATGTTTAAAATGCGGACAAACGGGATCGGGTTTTCTGAATAAAGTCATTAGTAATTTACCTTTCGAAATGCATTTACCAGGCCATTCTTTTACCGGCCCGGGGACACAGTTATTATGGGGAAAAACACGATTAAATCCAGATTTAACGTATAAAAATTCGTCTAAACCTGTTAACAGAGTGGATGAAATTGCATATAAACATGACAAATGTTATTTAGAAAATAAAGATACAAAAAGTAGAAATGAAGTATGCGATAAGAATATGATTGATGAACTAGATAATATTGAAAATCCAACGATTAGAGAAAGAATTGAAAGAGGAATTGTAAAACCGATTATTAAAGCTAAAAAATCTTTTGGTATGGGAAATACACAGATCTATTGTTTAAAATGTAAAAACTACACAGAAACAAAAGATATTAAAAATACAATGTCTAAAAATAACAGGCCAATGATGAAAGGTATTTGTTTAGATTGTGGTTCTAAAAAGAGTGTTTTTTTAGGAAAACCTTAGGTCCTAAAAATATCTTAGAAAAAATATATTATCATCCTGAAAGTGGTTATTGTGGGATCAATGAATTAAAACGGAAAACAGGTTTTAGTCAAAAGCAAATTACAGATTTTTTACATAGCCAAGATGTTTATACCAGACATAAGCCTTTAATTCGTAAATTTAAACGAAGACGCATTTATGTAAGTCATATCGATGATCAATGGCAAGCAGATTTATTGTTTATCAAACCTTTTAGTAAATATAATAACGGAACTAATTACTTATTGACAGTGATAGATGTATTTAGTAAATATGCTTGGGCTATTCCGATAAAAAGAAAAACTGGACAAGAAGTAACGGAAGCATTTAAAAAGATATTTAAAGAAAGAATTCCTGAAAAACTGCAGACGGACAAAGGCACAGAATTTTTAAATAAGTTAACTTTAAAGTTGTTTAAAGATCATAATATTCAGTGGTTTACAACTGAAAATGTTGAAATAAAATGTTCTGTAGTCGAACGTTTTAACAGGACAATTAATAAAAAAATTAGAACCTATCTAGCGGCCAACAATACTAAAAGATATATAGATGTTTTGGACAAATTAGTTTTTTTACTCGTTTCAAAAATAGAACACGATGTAGTTTTTTTACGCGTTTCATAAATAGAACACGATGTAGTATTTTTACTCGTTTCAAAAATAGAACACGATGTAGTTTTTTTACTCGTTTCAAAAATAGAACACGATGTAGTTTTTTCTTGTTTAAAATATTATATTGAATGTTGCATTTTCAGAAATATTATTCAATTGGACCTTGATAGTTTCAAAATTAGAATTGTGGGGGAAAAAGTGTTCAGAACCATTTATAGAAAAGTTCCAAGACAGAGTAGATTGGCATTTTATATTCAAATCTATCAGAAAAATTTTATTTAGAATTTAAAGGTGCCTGATTATGACAGTGATTTTTAGGCTAAATAAATGGGTAATTCAAAAAGTACAAAGATTTTGACAGGTAACTGTACAACTGAAAGAATAAATGTAGATTGGAATCATACCTTTAATGTTCATCCCAATGTTCATATAACACCTGTATGTAAATACAGCGAACCATTTTTCGTTAGAATAACAGAAATAGATAAAAACGGATTTCGATTTGAATGTTTAAAATTGAATGGCGAACCTGTAGAAAAAAATTTAGATTTCTTTCAATGGACTGCAATTAGTCCTTTTGAGTAAACGATGAAATATATTTTTTAATAGTTGTTTTCAGAAATTCTTCAATTCATTTTAAATCGCTTAATCTAAAATTACCTGCTACCGAATTTGGATTTATAGATAGCTATTAAAAATGTGTAGCAAAAAGTATTCATAAAATTTCTTCTATATAAATGGAGGAAACTCTAAGATTGATATCTGTTTCAAAATTGAGACACACTGCAAAAGTTTTAAATATAAAACAACCCAAAGGTTGTAAAAAAGATGAATTAATTAGATTGATAATGAGATACATAAAAAGAACAGGCGAATATAAAAATGTTTTAGTAGATTTATTAAATTTAGACGTCACAGATTATTTAAATGAAATGAAAAGAGAATTTATCAAAAATCCTAAGAGAAGAAATAAGTTGAAAAAAATATTCGATTCTTTTGATTTAAAATTTAACAATAACACAGCAGAATTTAATCCAAAAAATAACGAAGAAAAAAAGATAAAAACAGTGGTAAACCTTAAAAAAATATTTCCTGATTTGAATGAAAAATTGAAACAATTTATAAATGAACCGAAAAACCGTCCAAAACTTAAAAAACTCTTTGATTATTACGGCTTGAAATATAAAGATGAAAAATTGATCAAAAAGACAGAAAAAAAGTCAAATTACAAGCAAATTTGGAAAATCTGTTTAGACCCGATTATGAAATTGTTGAGAAAGATAAAAAATTTGTAAAAAAATTTAATACTTATAGATATGTTTATAAAATAAGACAAATAAACAAACTCACACCTGGCCAGTATTATAGTATCTTAAAAAATTTATTCAGAAGAGCAATTGGAAAAATCGAAGGAAAGGTAGATATAATTGTATTCAATCCCTATTTGACACAGCCCTTTCACCCTAAAATGATGTCGACGAAAGAAGCCTATGACACCTATTTAGATGTTTTAACGCATAAAATTGAATACAAAGAGTTGGATATTAAAGACTGTGAATTTATTTTTACAGTCGTTGATTTGCCTAAAGGTGGTAAACATTTGAAATTACTGAACGATAACGATGTTGTCGATAAAAGAAGTATAATTCAAATTAAAAATGACGATAATATCTGTTTGGCTAGATCCATCATTACAGCCCTAGCTATTCAAAATCGTAAAATTTTATGCGAAAAATTGAATCTAGAAAAACTTACAGATTTAGATGTTAAATACATAAAAATGGGTAGAAAATTACAAAAAAGTTTAGCGGAAAAATTGCATGAAATGTGTGATATTCCGTTAGAAATGTGTAATTTAGAGCATGTTAAACAATTCGAAAATTTTTTAGATATTCAAATAACTATATTTTGCAGAGAAAATTTTAACGAAAGAATATACAGCGGCGCCTATAAATCTAATTGTGTTTACATTTTAAAAAATAGAAATCATTTTGATGTCATTACAACGGTTACAGGATTTTTAGGAAAAAACCATTTTTGTGATAAATGTAAAGTCAGTTATAGTAGAAGTGATCAACATAAATGTTCTTTAAAATGCAATAGATGTTTTAGGAAAGAGAGTAATTGCGAAGGCGATGATATTCAGTGTAATGATTGTTTTAGATGTTTTAAAGGAAAAAACTGCTTCGAAAATCATAAAAATCACTCAGTCTGTGAAACACTGTGGAAATGTTTAAAATGTAAGAGAAATATCCGTAGAAGTGAAAGAGAACCGGAAGATCATAAATGTGGAGAAAGACAATGTAAAAACTGCAGAAAGTGGGTTTTGGAAGATCATAAATGTTATATACGTAGGAAAGAATCTAAGGGGGGAACTTGTAAAAATAGCTGTCCCAAAAATATAAAAGACAGAGAGAAATGGTGTAAGAAATGTCAAAAGTCAGAATTTACAGAAAAATATATGTTTTTTGACGTTGAAACGAACCAAGAGACAGGAAATCACCAAGTCAATCTAGTTATAAATCATGATTTTAACGGAATAGAAAAAATATTTAAGAATGAAAATGAATATTGTGAATGGTTATTCCAAAGAAAACATTGCGGTTATACAGTATTAGCGCATTATGGAAAAGGATTCGATTTTCAATTTCTAGCTAAATACTGCTTTAAAAATAAAATTAAAGTGTTTACAATATATCAAGGAAATAAACTCATATATATGCAAGCAATCGTATATAATATAAGGTTTATCGATTCTATTAATTTTACACTGATTCCGTTAAGAAAATTTCCTAAAACGTTTGGACTAACGGAATCGGCTAAAGGTTACTTTCCTCATTTGTTTAACACTGCTGAAAATCAAAATTATGTAGGGAAATATCCTGAAAAATACTATTATGGTTATGATACTATGACTTTAGATCAAAGAAAAACTTTTGATAAATGGTATATATCGGTAAAAAACGAAACATTTGATTTTCAAAAAGAAATTATAAAATATTGTAGATCTGATGTTGATATTTTAAGAAAAGGATGTTTAGAATTGCGAAGATTATTTCTAAACATTGCTAATATTGATCCTTTTAAATATGTCACTTTAGCTGGCGTTTGTATGGCTATATACAGAGATAAATTCATACCAGTGAATACAATAGCAATTGATGAGGAGTGTATTTCAAAAGATCAATACAGTAAGAAATCGATCATTTGGTTAGACTATCTGTCTGAAAAACACAATATCAAAATACAGCATGCTTTAAACGGTGGTGAGAAAAAACTGAAATTAGGTGATAAAACTTATAAAGTAGATGGTTTTTATAAGAATACCGTTTATCAGTTTCAAGGATGTCATTGGCACGGTTGTCCTCGCTGTTTTACAGAATCCACTGTCAATCTTCAAAATCAGATATGTATGAAAGATTTGTATGAAAGAACTCAAAAAATAAATAATAAAATAAAAGATAACGGATTTGAATTGATTGAAATATGGGAATGTGATTTTGATAATCACAAAGAAATTAAAAAATATATGAAAAATGAATGGAAAAGAGATTTTGTAGAACCTTTAAATCCTAGAAACGCATTCAGCGGAGGTAGGTGTGAACCTACCAAATTAATATACGAAATGAAAGAAAACGAAAAGGGTAGATATATCGATGTTTGTTCACTTTATCCAACAGTGAATTACTTTGATTACTATCCTGTTGGTCATCCAGTAAAGATTTATAATCCGGAAAAATATGATAAGAATTGGTATGGTTTGATACAATGCAAAGTACTTCCACCTAGAAAGCTCTATCATCCTGTTTTACCTTATAAAGGAGAAAAATTAATATTTAGTTTGTGTAAATTATGTTCAAAACCTATAAAATGCGAAAAGAAACAATGTAGAAAATGTTATGAAATACGGAATAAAGAATGTAATCATACGGATGACGAAAGAAGTTTTACTGGTACATGGACAACTACCGAAGTTGAACTGGCTATGGCTATTGAAAAAGGTTCTAAGATTTTAAATATCTATGAAGTTTGGCATTTTGAAAAAAAATCTAATGCATTATTTAAGGATTATGTTAAAATGTTTTTGAAAATCAAATTAGAAACAGATGATAAATGGTCTGAAAATTTCAAAACCGAAAAAGAATATAAAAGGTGCGTAGAAAAGAAATTGGGTATAAAGTTAGGAGAAATCAAAGAAAACCCAGGAATGAGATTTATATCCAAAATTTGTTTAAACTCTTTATGGGGAAAGTTCGGACAGAGAAAAAACTTGAAACAGACAGAGAATGTTATGGAATTATCCGATTTTTATAGAATTATACTGAACGACCGCATTAAAGACTTGAATATGATATTTTTAAATGATGAGTGTGTGCAAATGGATTATAAGATGAAAGATGAATATGTCAAGAATAACTTTAATACGAATATTTATATAGCGGCTTTTACTACCAGTTCGGCTAGAATAAGATTATATAAAATGCTTGATAAATTAGGAGATAATGTAATGTATTACGATACAGATAGTATTGTGTATATCGATGATGGCTCCAATAAAGTAAAAACGGGCTGTATGTTAGGAGAGTGGACCGATGAATTAGGAGAAGATAAATATATGAAATCGTGGATATCTGGAGCAAGTAAAGATTATGGTTATATTCTGAACGACGGTTCTTTAAAAGGAAAAGTAAAAGGTTTTAAAATGAGTTATGAGAGCGAAACTAAGCTGAATTTTGACGAGAGAATGAAAATAATAACTGGGGAAATTAACCATATAGATGTAGAAATAAATCAATTTCAGATACAAAAAGATAGAAATATTAAAGTGAATAAAATGAATAAAAGATATATGTTTGGATATGATAAAAGAAGAATTTTAGATAACTTTGATACTGTACCATTTGGATTTTAAGCCGAATTTTTTAATTTATAAAAATTGTTTTCTAATAAAATGGACGATGTCACCCTTATCATAAATGTTCAAGGTTTTATACTTCCGTTCAAATCTATAGCGAGAGAAATAAGCTGGGTTCATTTAAAACAAGAAATAGGCGAAACTATTTCTGTATTTACACCTAACTATGAATTAAGTGATCAAGACCATGGAATAGTTCGTAGATGTACTAACGATATCCATGGTTTAAGATTTAAAAGATATTCAGATAATACAGGCTTATGGATTAGTAGTGACAATGTAAAAGATTATCTCATACAATTGCATCAGATATACGGCGGCACATTTGCTTTTAAAGGAGGAGTTTTTCCGAAAAGTACCTTTGAAGAATGGGGAATTCCTATAAAAATATTAGAAGTACCGAGATGCGTTCGTATACTAGGACCTGGCTGCTCTATGTACAGATGTCTGTAGTATAAAAATTGTCTTTCAAAAATTGTTTCTGAATAAATGGAAGAATTCAACAGTCTCAGATCGTTCCCTGTTACTCATAAGCTAAAAGATTTAGAGACAGGGAAATACAAGCTGATTTCGTTGAAGAAAATTCAAACAAAATTTGGAAATACGACTATTGCAAGATTAGAAGTTAATGATATAGAAAAGGATTATTTTCTTAAAAAGAGTCATGGAAAAATATCTGAAAATGCAATAACAAAACTGAATGACGGTGGTTATATCTTTCATTTTAAAGGAAAAAATAATGATGGCTATTATGATTATGAATTAGAAAAAGCTTAATCCTACAATTTGTTTTAAATCTTACAATAATAATATTCAACATTTATCGAACTATGAAATTTTTAAACCCTCTAAATAATATTTACTGAAATACAAAATATATCTGTTTTAACTACAAATTTCTTTACTGATATACATGTGTTCATTTCGACATAAACTATTTTTTATCGAACTATGAAAATATCCAGAATAGTATTTATTATTGATAATATAAAGAGAGAATTGATTATCTATTCAAAATTTAAAGCAATTAAAAATGATCATTATTTAATCTTAATTGATTACGCTGTTATTTATAATCATCATCCTCTCTCTCTCTAAAATTTTTTTCGATATTTTAACTGTCAAACTTTTTGATGGAAATCTTACAATAATCGTCACAATACTCGATAGTTAGACAGTCTAATTTTTTAAGCAAAATCTTACAAAAATCGTTAAATATTTGCGTTTAGGGGAATATAAAAAGTGTTCCATAGTCGGTACCATATACTACTTGTATTACCACATTAGATGTAACATAATTTAAAAAATAATTTGGTTTAAATATGAAAATTTACTCAGGTATGAGTTGTTTATAGTTTACAGCATTCTAAGCAGTTGATTATTTGCGAGTTATTTATATTTCAGAAATTTCAAGGAATGTCTTGGCAAGTCACTGTTTTTCTCATGAAGTGTGACCTCTATAAAACATACTGTAATTTTTTTTGCATCAATAATTAATAAAAAAAGGTGCTTAAGGTTATCCTAGATATGCATTAATAAATCAAAAATGTATTAATATTTATTTATTTCATAAATTTAAAACATTTTAATAGCTATTTATGTCATGAGTGTTACTTTGTTTCTTAAATAAACGGTATAACTTCTGATTAAAACAAACTTAATTAAAAATTAATAGTTTTCATTTCAGTTACAATAAAGAATTAGAAATTTCTAAAAGACAAAACAATTAATTTAAGTGAACTAAAAAATGCATTAATAGAATTCTGATTCTTAGCTACATTCACGTTCATGAAAAGTGTTACCACTTATGACAAGCGGTAACACTCCTGAAACAAAGAACTTTTTTGTAACAATATTAAAAAATAAAGCTACTGTATAAAAGTGAAGTCGAAATGAAAATTTATTACAACATTTAATTGTCTACATTAGAAAATATTTAAAAATTTAAATAAAACGTAAAAAATATAAGTAACATCATTCCCTTTCATGGCATTTGTTCAAAAACATCTACTTCTTGGTCAAACTTATAGAAAATGTGATCTCCTTTCACTTTAAGAATAAGTTTTTTCCACTAAATCAAGTGCGTTTTCACTTATTTCACTTCCTGAAGTACTGTATAATCGATCTTTTAGCGATTTGCCATTCAAATTAAAACAAATTCAAATTAAAACAAGTGTAACCCTGTAAAGGTGTAAAGGAATAATAAATATTCTCTTCACCGCATATTTTACATAATGCATGTTTCAGTGCATTTCGTAAATTCATATAAATTTTAATGTGTTTGACAGAGTGTAACATCTTTAAAATTCATTTGAAATGATTTTTTTCCATAGGCCGTAATAACAGAAAAGTCTTGACTGACCCCGTAAATAAACTAATCATTCCAGTAACTTCATTTGAATTAGTGTTCGTGCTAGGGTAAACGTCAATTAGCTCCGAAAATTTCAGAGCAATCGGAGTATACACAAAACAGTTAAATCGCGGACAGGGGGTCAAACAAACCGAAATCATAAACACTTTTTAACTTTGTTGGAAAATGTTAAAAAAAGAAAAACTTTGCAATTATTGAAAAAAATAAAGTTTTTGGAAAGTTCAAACTATAATTTGTTTAAAATAGATAGTCTTTTGAAAATTAGTTATGAAGAATTAAAATTTGAATTTTAAATAGCACTTTCAAAACTCGTGTGTAGACATGAAAATCCTGTTACTATTTTTAAATACTTATAAATATATATAATATGACATAATATATTTCTGAATCATGAATTAATTATATTCATAACTTATACAGTGTCTATAGTTGGTGATTTACTTATTAATTGGTTGCTTTAAATAACCAGTGTTACTTCTTTTCTCATGAGTGTTACTTATTCAACTAACATTTATGTGCGGTAACACTCATGACATTTATTAAAGAATTCTTCACTAAAATAAATTCCAACTGTTTTCTTGAAATTTTAGTTAGGCCTATTGATTCCTTAACGAAAAATATAGCATTTCCTAACTGAACATTTTTATACGTTAAAAAAAAAATAATAATAAATAAATGGGTAACACTCCTGTAAAAAAATAAAAATATTCATCATGTTGAAATGAACTTTCCAATATACAGCAATTATAGAACAAAATTATCCAATTCTAAATTAGCGCAGTGTAAAGAAGAAACAATATTGTTTTCTCGCTGCTGTTGCCAACTGCAATATACAAATATTTTGAAAACAAATAATAATAAATTCCCTGAGGTAACATTCATATTCTTCATATGAAGACACAAAATACATTTAAATTTTAAGCTATTCAATATGTATTTTAGTATATTAAGTTTCCTATTTGTTTAATTAACACATGCTATTTTATTTGTAATCCATATGTAAAATTTTAAAAAAGTTTGGAAGCAGAAAAAAAGACTGAAATTTTGCAAGATTTTTATTCAGGACAAGTAATTTCCCATTACTTGCTAACTAAAGTACTAAAAAAAAAAAAAAAAAAAAAAAAAAAAAAAAACACTGTTTTACAATTCTGGAAAAATGTAATGAATGCATTGAATTAAGTATAAAAAGATGTGTTAATATCTGCTTTTAGAGTATAAAAAAAATAAATTTATTAAGATGAAATTTAGATTTAAATATTAGGACATCAAACCGGCAGTTCATTTGAAATTAACCCAAATAAGAAAAATCATGCGTTAAGTATAGATTATGCAGCACCTTCCAACACTTCTTGAAATCTTTAACAAAACTTTGTTATCCAGGGAAATAACGTATTATTGTCCATATCCAAATGTCTATTCCAATACTTTTGAAAAACTCTGTATTTGACCTGTCGGTTAATATACAGACTATATAATTGTAATATTTAGTATAACAAGAAAACGCCTAACTGGTTGAAATTGTCCTTTCAGAAATTTATACTAATGAATGGAAACATTTTAGAATACTTTTGTTTAGTCCTGCAAAATACATAGCTCCGTTAATACGCGAAAGTATTTTGCTAAAGTTTAGTTTAAAAATAAATTCTTTTTAAACTACTTAAATCAAATTTCCAGAAATTATTATCCCAAGGCGACCATGAATCCCGTTCTTTGCGTGACCCTGTATGTCATTTTATCTATATTCTACAAACATTTCTTAGTAAACTAAATGCAGTTTATCGTAAAAAGGCATAACATATTTAAAAACCACATTTAAGTAAATAACGCTCATATTCAGTAATCTTTCCGAAATCTTTTAATTATGTAAATATGTTCCCTGTATATCTAAATTGTGTAACAATTAGCATTTATATATATAAACCATGTAATATGCATACATCTAGTGAAACTCAAAAGTGTATATCACAATTAAAAATGCATTTCATCCATCTAACAGCCATCTTCCATAATATACAGGACTTCGGATAGAATATACTATTTGAAGTCTTTTGTATATCCCTGTAAATGCTATTCGTTCTTGAGATTTTTGTCACACAGAGACTTATAGAGTAATAGAGTGACAAACCCACAGACAGACATTTTGCAAAAATATGTTTTTTGGGGTTCTCTAAGCCCTAAAACGTTTAAATCCGTCGAAAACCGGAATGTCGAAATTTTTTTCACGAATGCAATACTTTTTTCTTGTAAATATAGAAAAAATAAAAAAGCTTGTTAAATGGTTTTTATGTGATTATATAGTATAGGTATGCCCCAAACACTCCACATTTAATTAGCTTGTACGCAGTAGCGCCAACTTTTCAAATATATTGGGTTGGTTCAATAATTTAAAAATAAAATAACACATATAATTTTTTCCCCTTTAGTATGTATGTGTGTGGCCAGAAAGAAAGGGGAGTGAATTTCTAAAGATGATAATTCGTTATTAAATTATGCTTTCTAACCAATTTTTTAAATGATTATAATTTAATTAAAATTTTATAAATAATTTTATTATATTACTAGCTGCACCCGTCGAAGTTCGACGGAAAAGAATATATATTAGATATGATATATATCAGTCTAATATGCACAATAAGATAATGAGCTAAATAAACAATTGCCACCTCTTAAAATAGGGATAACATAATTTTTCATGATGAAGGTACACAAACTTCAGAAAATAACAAAAAATAAGGAAAACAACTCATAAATTATTACGTTGGACTTAACTTCAGCTACAAACCTTTCTTAATGCGGTTTCTAAACATTTAACATTATTTAAATGCCAAATTATTTTGGATGTTAATATAATACCTCAGAAGACGAATTCAAAAATATCTGTATAGTTTATTTTTTCTCCGTTTAAATATCGCTTGGTAACTGTACAATAATTATAATATCAATAAAACATTTTAATTATAATAGAAACAGGGAGTTTCTAAACTGCATAACCATCCCACTACACATTTATAGCACTTGCAATAAAATTAATTTATTTATTGGTTTGTAGCCTCCTTGAACTTGTCAAAATTAATTTTATTGTTATTTCAACGAAAAGAAAAACGATATCTTTGTTATAACTGTATTTACTCGTGTATAAGGCGCGGTTTTTCCCCCAAACATTAGGGCAAAACGCCTAGGTGCGCCTTATACACGGAATAATTTTTTACTGTTGGATGCAGTCGAACGATATACATATGAAACAAGAAATTATTTAAAGAAGATATTAAAACTCAGAGAATGTTACTTAATTGAAGTATTACTGCATATTTATTTCATTCCTTGCAGTTTTTTATACAACAGAGCTAATGACATTATCTAAACGCTAATTAGCAATTCTCTTTACCGTCACTCATTCCTATTTCCCGTCATTCTCTTACAACCCGAAGTCTAAAAATGCATTTTCGTCTTGTTTTCTGGTCTGGTGTAATGTTTGTTTCGACTTTTTTTTTTTTTTACTGAAATTCATTTGGTCATTCTTCATTAGCGTATCAAATTTATGGTGCGCGTTACATACGAAATTTTAAGAAATCGCCATTTTTACTTGTAAAGTAGGGGTGCGCCTTATACACGCGTGCGCCCTATACACGAGTAAATACAGTAAAAAGAATAAATTTTTGTGTCTGTTGCTGATATGCAGAAAACATTTTATATATTTCTATTTTAAATAATAATTTAATACAACGAAATGATTTTAATTAATTTTTGATATTATGTAAAACAGATATATCGTAATACTGGCATATCACAGGTTTTATTCTTTTTTTTCTAATATGACATTATTTACACCTTCAGGAACACTCATATTTTCCAAAATAAACGCGTGATTTATGCAGTTATTTAAAAATTCTTTAGTTTCATAAAATATCCATTATAATTAAATAGAAATGGCGCAATTTATAGAAATATTTTCATTTGTGCACATCACGGATCTTTAAATAAATAGAAGTTCAGTTTATTTAGATGCAGGAATAAAAGTCAGTGAATATGACATCATCACTGCCACAGCTATAACAATGTATATTATACTCATGGAACAAATTTATCTGGTTTCTGATTGAGGACATTTCTCCATCGACAAAATTTCGCTTTAGATATCATATTTTATTAAAGTTTATTTTCTGTTATTTTATTGACATAATACTTAATAATATTACTCAGAAAATAATCTGTGTATTGTATCGCGATTGGTAAGTAATTATGTGCAATTATTTTATTAGGATTAAACTTTACGAAAAACATTATTTATTTTTCTTTAAAATGCGATTACACATTCACCGATGAGATCACGCTCCTGATTGGTGAAAAGTCATAAAGCAAAATAAATGTTTATTATAGTGAGAAAAGCTTAACCTGTTGCCACTGTTGTAAAGAAATGTCACGAAAAAGGCTTTTAAAATTAAAATTAAAATATAAAAATGGAGAAAATTAAAAATTAGCCAGAATGGGCACATCTACACATAAACAGCTTTCATTTAAAAAAATTATTATCAAAATCGGGCCAGTAGAAAACTCAGAGCTGATGACTAAAAAAACAGCCAGGTCTTTTAAATGTATAGATTATACTATTATAATTTCTTCCTTATAAATGCATTAATATTTATTCCGAATAACACTGGAATCGTTAACTGTTAAAAGTGCAAAAAACTAAATGTCAAGGAAAGCATTAATTTTAGTCATCAGGTACTTTATCAATTCAAGACATCAAAACAGATGGCAAAATAGTCAAGAAATTTGTTTTCATGTGAAATTTAACTACAGTGAAATCTGTCTAAGGCGGAATCGCTTGGGACTGAAATAAAATTCCGATTTAGACAGAGAAATTTTACTGACATCCCGTTCACAGAATATTAAACATTTCTTTGGCTAAAAGTTAAAACTAACGTATCTTTATTTTTTTTTTAAAATTAAATATACATGAAATCTTTACATATTTTTATATATTTATAGTAATAATAATTTACGTTAAAATTTGATAGTATACATACAGACTACTACACCCACTGTTCAACCGTTCCAAGTCATATACAATAATGGAATCATTCCCAAACTACTGTCAGCAATCAATGATGCCTTTTCTTAACCTCTGGGAATGCGACTGGACATTGCATTTCATTATAAAAAGAAAAGGTTTCTTTCCATTTATATTTCTCAGGAAATTTTTCTTCCGTCTTAAACAGTAAATTTGCTACCTGGGACCCAAAATGAATGTCCGGTTCCGCGTTACACAGATTCTCTCCGTCTTAGACAGATTTCTCAGAAATCTCTATGTTTAAAAATGAGGGACTCTGAAATGTTTCCGCCTTAGACAGATTTCCGGCTTAGGCAGATTCCGGCTTAGACAGATTTCACTGTATTCATCTTTCAAAGAGTTTTTCAGTGTTCCTGTAAATCTAATTTATGCCCTTACTATTTTTCAAAAAAAAAAAAAAAACTATTTTGAAAATGTTAAGGTAACCGAATTTTTTTTAAAACGTAATTTTCGATTAAAATATCGATTTTTTATTTTTGCAATAATACTAAAATTGAATATTTTATCTATCGAAATATGGTTATATTTTGTCTGTATCATACAGCACGATAGTGCTATATAGTAGAGCTCAGATGCATCTCTAATGTTTAAGTCCAAAGTTTGCCTCTTAATAAATTTAAACCCAATCACAGGATCACGACGAAATTGAAAAGACGAAGTGTCCTACTCTAGACCTCAAAGTTTACAAAAAATCATCCAGATCCACCGATTAGTTATGGAGATCCAGAACCCCCGTTTTGTTACTTTTTTCTCGTGAAACTGTGACGTGTCGGTCGAATGAGGACATAGTCTAAGTAAAGTTAAAATGCAAAAATTTTATTTTACTGTAGTTGGGAAAATGGGGAGTGGAGCAAGATTCAGTATTTCTGACAATTAATCACACTACTATGAGAATTAAAGTGTAGCTCATACTTACATTTACGACTAAGTACGGCTCAAAGCACTAACCCGGCTCTTCTCTTCAGGTTGCGGTCTACTTTTACTCCAACCTGTAAATAAACAGCCCGTGGCTGCACAAGTATCTTTATTCTCACGCAATCACAGTGCTGAACTAACTCTTGCCCAACTCGATTGCTGAGGCTCTCTGCTTTCACATGGCTGCTCTGATATTCTTTGCTGGAGGCTCTCCTTGCTCACCACGCCACACACCACTCACCAACTCACAATTTACAGATTTTATACTTTGCAAACTGAAGACGGAACTAGAAATTTGCATAAAACTCATAACCACAGTTAACTGTAGATCGAGGGCGCCACACACACCCCGGAAAATTAGAGTTGCATAAAGGATAGATGTCGCTTTTGCGGCACACATGTTAGAACCTTGACGTCACGATTTCTCTCAAAACACCAGAGTGCCTTTATTAAACAGGGACACTCCCTCACAAAACTAGAAAAAAAAGACAAACAACTCTATTATAACCCGAACCGAAACATCCAGCGACGTGTAATAGATTGTTCGAAAGCTTTTAAATTAAGTATGTGCCTTTCGACAATCCTGTCAAAAAATATCCTATATAGAGGAAATAGCACCCATTTAAAATTTATATAACGCTTTACCTTCCATAATTTAACATTATAGAAATATCTCCTTTTTAATTGCTAATTCAATTATTTCTTTCGAGTTGCTACCAAATAAAAATCAATATTTAAAAAAAAGAAATGATAACACGTGTTCTTTTTTTATAGGTCAATAAAAATTCTAATTCTCCTGATATGTTTTTGAATTTTTGAAATTGACGTCATTCGAAACAGAAAATACATATTTTTCATAAACATATATAAAAACTGTAACTAAATGTGTGTTGAAACAACATCGCACCTTTATTTGAATGTTTTCGACGTCAAAACAGTTGCTACAATGCAGATATTTCAATTAAAAAAGGATAATTTAGAAAAAAAAAATTCTTCTATATTTATAAAAATAACGATTTGAAAATGAAGCTATGAAAATCTGCGTATACACCTAATGGTCATAAGAAAATCTGCGTAGGTACCGTGAATCTGCAGTGGGACTACATCTGGGAAGGGGCGATTCTGTCGCCAAATGTAGCTAAGTTTTTCGCCAACTTGGCGATATATCGCCAAATCTGGAGCCCAAAATTACTCGCCAAAATTGAAGACAACTTGGCATTATTTCTAGTATTTCGCCAAACTAATATGTCTACTAATAACTTTAAACTAATACTGATAATAGTTTAGATTTGTTAGTCGAAGGTGGTTGATAAAGTTCCTAAAAGGATCTGCAAAAGCTATGAAGTCATATAAAAAAGTGGTGCAACCAGAGAGAAAAGTAGAGCTTGATCTAAAAAAATGTAACAGTAAAAATTGGGAAATATTTTCAATCTAAAAATGTTCGTGGAAAAAAAATGGAATCAGATTGTCTGTAAAGCTCATGAAATTACCCAAATTTTGGTTGGCTTAAAAGGTGGACTGAGCTTTACTGGTGCCTCATATTTAGAATTATATTATTATCTACTCAAAATGATTACTGAGGAATGTAGTCAATGGAATATATTATTATGTTGCCTCAAATCAGTAAAGCTCCACAACGCTAAATGAAGATAAACCATGAAGTAATAGTTAAAGTATAATATTAATATAATCCACAAATATGGTTGAATCGTATCTATTCATGGTTTTGAGTTTACTTGGAGCTTTGATCTTCCACTTATCAAAACTGCTGTAATGGAATTGTGTCCACAGTTTGTACTGAATGAACCGTTCGCCCCACCAGTGGCCGAGAGGTTCAGACCTTTCAACTGGTAGACGGCAGGTGCTGGGTTCGAACCCAATCGCGGCTGTCGGCCTAACCGTTCGGAGTTTTCGTGGTTTTCTTCGAACCTTGCGTAAATACGGGTTAGGTTCCCTTAGAAAGACCCCCACGAAGGGTACTCCCCCCTGGTCCTATATCCCATTAGTGTAGATAATCGGACGACAAAAATAAACTAAACCAAATTAAACGAATGAACCGTTCTCATACTGCATTAGATTAGCCTGTAACATATGGTTATGAACCCAAATATTTAAATTGGTTATGGATGATTGAAATACTGAGTGAGTTAAAAATGCCTCTTTTTCCCTCATTGATTTTCAGGTACCAGTAAAGCTCAGTCCACATTTTAAACTAACAAAATTTTGGTTAATTTCATGAGCTTTACAGACAATCTGATTCCATTTCTTTTCTACGCACATTTTTAGACTGAAAGTATCTCCCAAATTTTACTGTAGCATTTTTTTAGATCGAGTTCTACTTTTCTCTCTGGTTGCACCAGTTTTTTATATGATATAAAATAGAACTCGAGATACAGCCGTTTAAAATTACATCTATTTACAGATTTTTAAATGTGTTTTAAAGTTATTCTTACCTTTTTTCTCAAAGTGAAGCTTTTCAGATTTTTACTCAATGCCAAACATTCTAAACCACAAAATTATGCATGGTATGCCACGAAATTTTCTGTACTTCTTTTACAAATGTCTTTTGAAAATAGACCACATTCATGATAATACAGTCGACTCTCGTTAATTCGAACTCGTCGGGATCACAAGAAATGTTCGAATTATCCGAAGTTCGAATTACGGAAAGTATGAAATGAGAACATGCTTAATAGGGTACAATTACAAAGGAATTAATGTTATAGTGATTTTTAAAATTTATTATGACTGTTATCATCAGAATATGACTTAATATTAAATTAGAACATATAAATGCATAAACCAAAATAAAGATTAGAAACAAGCACGATGGAAGAAAAATTTGAAGCGTCACTGATGGACAGACGAGGCTCTAAGACAGTGGATATCAAATGCATTGTATTATACGTATACTCGTTCGGAACAATTTTCACAAAAATCAAAGAATGAGAGTTATTCAAATGATCTGAAATCCGTGAGAAAGAAAAGAAAAATGAAAAATCGGAATTCTTGTTAGTTCGAACTAAACGATGTCAAGAGAAAATGAGTTCGAATTAATGAAAAAAGTTTAACATTATTCTGCCATTGAAAATTTCGGGACTTCCTGTTGAGTTCGAATTAAGCGAAGATTCGAATTATTCGATTTCATTATTCGATTATTTAAATTAACAAGAGTCGACTGTATATTAAATAGTTTAATATTTGCACTGGTATGAATGACATGATGACATACATAAATGACAAACTTGAGACAAATTTAGCGAATTTTTCATTACATTAGTACTTTAATTGTCATATCATCCGAGGTAGAGATGTGATTATAATGTGCGTAGTCAAAATCAAATTAACGAGAGTCGACTGTATATTAAATAGTTTAATATTTGCACTGGTATGAATGACATGATGACATACATAAATGACAAACTTGAGACAAATTTAGCGAATTTTTCATTACATTAGTACTTTAATTGTCATATCATCCGAGGTAGAGATGTGATTATAATGTGCGTAGTCAAAATCAAATTAACGAGAGTCGACTGTATATTAAATAGTTTAATATTTGCACTGGTATGAATGACATGATGACATACATAAATGACAAACTTGAGACAAATTTAGCGAATTTTTCATTACATTAGTACTTTAATTGTCATATCATCCGAGGAAGAGATGTGATTATAATGTGCGTAGTCAAAATCAAATTAACGAGAGTCGACTGTATATTAAATAGTTTAATATTTGCACTGGTATGAATGACATGATGACATACATAAATGACAAACTTGAGACAAATTTAGCGAATTTTTCATTACATTAGTACTTTAATTGTCATATCATCCGAGGTAGAGATGTGATTATAATGTGCGTAGTCAAAATCAAATTAACGAGAGTCGACTGTATATTAAATAGTTTAATATTTGCACTGGTATGAATGACATGATGACATACATAAATGACAAACTTGAGACAAATTTAGCGAATTTTTCATTACATTAGTACTTTAATTGTCATATCATCCGAGGTAGAGATGTGATTATAATGTGCGTAGTAAAAATCAAATTAACGAGAGTCGACTGTATATTAAATAGTTTAATATTTGCACTGGTATGAATGACATGATGACATACATAAATGACAAACTTGAGACAAATTTAGCGAATTTTTCATTACATTAGTACTTTAATTGTCATATCATCCGAGGTAGAGATGTGATTATAATGTGCGTAGTCAAAATCAAATTAACGAGAGTCGACTGTATATTAAATAGTTTAATATTTGCGCTGGTATGAATGATATGATGACATACATAAATGACAAACTTGAGACAAATTTAGCGAATTTTTCATTACATTAGTACTTTAATTGTCATATCATCCGAGGAAGAGATGTGATTATAATGTGCGTAGTCAAAATCAAATTAACGAGAGTCGACTGTATATTAAATAGTTTAATATTTGCACTGGTATGAATGACATGATGACATACATAAATGACAAACTTGAGACAAATTTAGCGAATTTTTCATTACATTAGTACTTTAATTGTCATATCATCCGAGGAAGAGATGTGATTATAATGTGCGTAGTCAAAATCAAATTAACGAGAGTCGACTGTATATTAAATAGTTTAATATTTGCACTGGTATGAATGACATGATGACATACATAAATGACAAACTTGAGACAAATTTAGCGAATTTTTCATTACATTAGTACTTTAATTGTCATATCATCCGAGGTAGAGATGTGATTATAATGTGCGTAGTCAAAATCAAATTAACGAGAGTCGACTGTATATTAAATAGTTTAATATTTGCACTGGTATGAATGACATGATGACATACATAAATGACAAACTTGAGACAAATTTAGCGAATTTTTCATTACATTAGTACTTTAATTGTCATATCATCCGAGGTAGAGATGTGATTATAATGTGCGTAGTCAAAATCAAATTAACGAGAGTCGACTGTATATTAAATAGTTTAATATTTGCACTGGTATGAATGACATGATGACATACATAAATGACAAACTTGAGACAAATTTAGCGAATTTTTCATTACATTAGTACTTTAATTGTCATATCATCCGAGGTAGAGATGTGATTGTAATGTGCGTAGTCAAAATCAAATTAACGAGAGTCGACTGCATATTAAATAGTTTAATATTTGCACTGGTATGAATGACATGATGACATACATAAATGACAAACTTGAGACAAATTTAGCGAATTTTTCATTACATTAGTACTTTAATTGTCATATCATCCGAGGTAGAGATGTGATTATAATGTGCGTAGTCAAAATCAAATTAACGAGAGTCGACTGTATATTAAATAGTTTAATATTTGCACTGGTATGAATGACATAATGACATACATAAATGACAAACTTGAGACAAATTTAGCGAATTTTTCATTACATTAGGACTTTAATTGTCATATCATCCGAGATAGAGATGTGATTATAATGTGCGTAGTCAAAATCAAATTAACAAGAGTCGACTGTATATTAAATAGTTTAATATTTGCACTGGTATGAATGACATAATGACATACATAAATGACAAACTTGAGACAAATTTAGCGAATTTTTCATTACATTAGTACTTTAATTGTCATATCATCCGAGGTAGAGATGTGATTATAATGTGCGTAGTCAGAATCAAATTAACGAGAGTCGACTGTATATTAAATAGTTTAATATTTGCACTGGTATGAATGACATAATGACATACATAAATGACAAACTTGAGACAAATTTAGCGAATTTTTCATTACATTAGTACTTTAATTGTCATATCATCCGAGATAGAGATGTGATTATAATGTGCGTAGTCAAAATCAAATTAACAAGAGTCGACTGTATATTAAATAGTTTAATATTTGCACTGGTATGAATGACATAATGACATACATAAATGACAAACTTGAGACAAATTTAGCGAATTTTTCATTACATTAGTACTTTAATTGTCATATCATCCGAGGTAGAGATGTGATTATAATGTGCGTAGTCAAAATCAAATTAACGAGAGTCGACTGTATATTAAATAGTTTAATATTTGCACTGGTATGAATGACATAATGACATACATAAATGACAAACTTGAGACAAATTTAGCGAATTTTTCATTACATTAGTACTTTAATTGTCATATCATCCGAGATAGAGATGTGATTATAATGTGCGTAGTCAAAATCAAATTAACGAGAGTCGACTGTATATTAAATAGTTTAATATTTGCACTGGTATGAATGACATAATGACATACATAAATGACAAACTTGAGACAAATTTAGCGAATTTTTCATTACATTAGTACTTTAATTGTCATATCATCCGAGGTAGAGATGTGATTATAATGTGCGTAGTCAAAATCAAATTAACGAGAGTCGACTGTATATTAAATAGTTTAATATTTGCACTGGTATGAATGACATAATGACATACATAAATGACAAACTTGAGACAAATTTAGCGAATTTTTCATTACATTAGTACTTTAATTGTCATATCATCCGAGGTAGAGATGTGATTATAATGTGCGTAGTCAAAATCAAATTAACGAGAGTCGACTGTATATTAAATAGTTTAATATTTGCACTGTTATGAATGACATAATGACATACATAAATGACAAACTTGAGACAAATTTAGCGAATTTTTCATTACATTAATACTTTAATTGTCATATCATCCGAGATAGAGATGTGATTATAATGTGCGTAGTCAAAATCAAATTAACAAGAGTCGACTGTATATTAAATAGTTTAATATTTGCACTGGTATGAATGACATAATGACATACATAAATGACAAACTTGAGACAAATTTAGCGAATTTTTCATTACATTAGTACTTTAATTGTCATATCATCCGAGGAAGAGATGTGATTATAATGTGCGTAGTCAAAATCAAAGTGAAAGTTATTCTGTTTATTATGCAATTTTCAAAATGTCAAAATCTTATTTTATTTTTCAGTTATCACGTTTTGCGGAAATGTCAGTTTTTGACAAAATTTTGACATTTTTTCTCCTCAAAAAATTTTTTTGGGTGATTTTTACAATTTTTATATATATTTTTTTCAGTTTTAAAGTAAATGTCATTCTAAAACTAGTCGTTGGGGGAACGGGGAGGCACCGTAATACTTACCCATCATCAAAATAAAACACATGTAAACTATTTATAAAATGCATCGCAATTCCAAAGTAAAATTTAAACGCATATTTAAATAGTTTTAATATACATAATAATGAATTGCTGATGAGCCAATTTCGACAAATTATATAAAACGCCAAAATACTCAAGCAGTACCGGATTGCGCAAAAGAAACATCCTTATAATTCCAAAATTAGTAATCATATTAACTAAAAATTTGCTCCATCGGATTAAGCGTCTTATTTACAACTAAAATATATGTTTGAATTGAAATTTGAACGAAATACAGGGTCATAAAAAATCGTAGAATGTGGAAAATATGATTACACATATCTCGGCAACTAATAATCCGATCAACTTCGTACTTTATGAAAAATCTTTGTTATTTTATTGCCTTTTACGTCCATTCCTTAAAATAAAACATTTCGAAAATTTTTATGTACCTTTCATCAGAACGAATGTTTCGAGAGTCCAGAAAAAAATAGTTCCGAATTATCGAGGTTATTGATATTAAATAGGCTTCGTCCCATTTTCGCATACTAAGTACATACAAAGTTTCAAGTCTCTATGTTGATTTGTTCGGGAGATAGAGCGGTTACAGACAGACAGACAGACACGCACACAGACAGACACACAGACGGGCGGACGGCAAATTTTTTTTCTAAAAAATATGTTTTTCGGAATCTCCCCTCTCTGAAACGAGTAAACCCGTCAAAATGTTTTTCGATTTTCAACACGATTGCAAGACTTTCCGTATACTACGTATGATGGGTAAGTAAAATGGGTAACAAAAGAAAATTTAAAAATTTCCAAAAATCACTTCCGAAGGTGTGCGGATATCTTAATAAAACCAAATTTCATTTCAACGATTAAATAATTAAAAAAAAAATATGAATTATGTTGATTGAAATTGGGCAGGTGGAGAGATATGCCTATGGTGGAGAGCCTATGGTCGCGCCCCAAGGGCTCTTATAAATTGGCACCACAGCACGCACGCATGTCCTCCACACAGCTAAGCGGAATCAACAAAAGGTCACATATAAATCAACTGTATCGAATGTTAAAATGTTACACATTCAGCTCATAAATTGTATTTACAGTAATTAAAAAAAATACTCGCATTATCTCTACTTGTAAGAATTCTTTAATTAAAATAAAAAAGAAAACGAACATCTTTCTTCTTGCTTTTCAGTAGTTAAGAGAAAATTTAGCTTTTCAACAATTTTTCTTATTTTTTAAAATATGATTCAAAGAGTGAACTCAGTGTATGTTAATATTTAACTAAAAGTGCATTCTGAAAAAAAAAAAATACTGCAGATTAAATTAAAATAAAAAATAAATAAAAATTTGAGTTTTTAAAAATATTTTCTATTTTAAAGAAAGAATTATATTTTTGCCCAACATTTTTTCTTAAGATTAGATACATCTAACATTTCATTTAAACCTCTCGTCACCAAATTATCATAAAAGTTCTAAAATACCACTATAAATCATATATAAAAATATATTTTTTGTAACGTTGCTCTACCTAATTTTTTTGCTCGAGACTAAAACAGAAGGCCCAAAACACTGCTAAGCTTTTTAAGAAACCTGTTTATGTTTAAAATTATTTTGAAAGCATGCGCATAAGGGAAAGTTAAAGAATAATAAAGCCTTTTTTACCTCGTTAAAAAGTTAAGAAACTCAAAAAATAAGGCAGCTCAAAAAATTAGTTAATTTCTCTTCTAAAACAATAAAGCAACTCATGTAAATAATGCCAGAAATTATCTAGAACTGACATCTAAGTACGATTAATGCAACTATATAGAAGCCTCCCATGTATTCTAAATAATTTAATAATAACCATTTTTTTTTAATATTGCAATTTGAAGTATGAGCCTCATATGAAGTTCAGGTAATATTTTTACTGATATATGTAGTGGGAAACAATGAAATGGAACACATCTTCATATACTTTTATCTTTTAATAATAATGATGATGATGATGATTATGATGATAAACCACCCTGAAGGCAGATTTATCACATATTGAATAAAGAATTTGCAGAAAAAGTTTATATCCTATCTCACCCCAACCCCCCCCCCCCCCAAAAAAAAAAAAAAAAAAAAAAAAAAAAAAACTTTGGCATTTAAAAATATGAGAGTGAAAAAAATCTGAACATGGAAAAAATCAGTTTAAAGTTTTAATTTGTCTGGGTAGATGCGCTGGGTGTTCTAACAAAACTTACAATATCTCGCGATATATATAAGATAAAAATGAGGTGTCAAAATATTTACATTTAAACAGGTTTTCACTAAATATTAAAAAAAAAAAATCGATTTTTTGACCAACTTTAAAATAAACTATCCCCTTAACATTATAAAGAGGAAAAATCGAATGTTTTTCTGTCAAAATATTTTTACAGCATTGGTGCCATCAATTAACATAAAAAAAAAAAAAAAAAAAAAAAAAAATTAAATTACTCTGTAGAGATAATACAATGTACGTTACAAACATTTATCATGCATGTATTATAATTAAGTAATCATTGAATTTTAAATTTCAGCAGCCTTGTTTATGAAAATAAAAAAATAACTTTAAGGACTATTTACATTAAAACATCACCGCATTATACTAACAGTTATTTTAGAATAAAAAAGAATTTTATCCCTTTTATATGGATAATAAACAAATATTCTAAAGATAAACAAACTTTTGCCCTTTTTGAATATCGTATCCAAAAATAAATTCAAGTATTTTCTTTTCAAAATATTATTCTCGCTTGAGAATTATTATTTTTTAAAAACTCAATATAGATTGAATGAGAAGCTGGGTGGAAAATATTCTACTGAAAAAAGATAGAGTCTAACGACCAAATAAATTTCCATTTGGTATTCAGACTAGAACTTTCGAAGAATATAAATCAATAAACTCTTCATCCGAAATGTCATTCAATTTTTCACAGCAGTTTGTCCCTATTAAAAAAAAATCGTAAATTCGTATCCTTCTCCGGAAACTTGCTGAAATTTTGCTGTCATTTATCACGTGGAAAGGAGAATGCAAAACTTTAAAAAGAGGTTTTAAAAGTTTTATACTTAAATTATTTCACTAAATTTCTTTTTTACCCCCGGAAAGAATAGACCTTTGAGTTCAATGTCACTTTTTCCTATTTTCCCGATCATCGAACCCCTAATTTCATAAGTACTAGGAGAAGTTTTAAATTTGTCAGAAAATAAAAATAAATTTCGTGTTAAGTTGTTGTAAAATAATCGCAAAATGAATTAAAATTTGGTGCGAGAGAAATATATATATATATATATACAAATATTTATTGTTTTTTTTTCAAACAAGACAATATTGTTAAATGACAAAAAAAAAAAAAAAAAAAAAAAAAAAAAAAAAATCTCTGAAATTGTTTTTTTAAGCTCTTAGTAATTTAGATTAAAAAATATGGATTTAAATCTACAACTCCCCCTTAAAACATCAATTTAATAATCATTAATCTAAATTAACGCAATCGCAAGTTTAAGAGCTTTAAACTAGTAAATAATCTTCAAATCCTGAAAAAAAAAAAATATAGAAAAATATTTAAATTAAATACTTATGAAAATGTATTACTTTCTTGGTCACACTGTCTTTTAGACGTTTTGAGGCATTATGCAAACTCAGATGAAAGTAACATTTATTTTATGTGAGATTCAGCTCAGATGCATGCATTTATTTGTTTGTTCTAAAATGCAGAAAACATTAGGCTATTAAAAAAGGACTTAAAAATGTAAAAAAATAAAAAATAAAATAATAATAATAATAAAAAAACCCAGACATTTTAATTTTTATAAGTAAAAAAAAGAGGTACCCAAATGGGGACCCAGGGATCGAAGAGGATAAAATAGCTTCATAGTTTTTTTTAATGAATATAAATCATTATCAAATTGAAATTAATTGTTTCTCTGAACTGAAATTAGACAATAGTGATACAATAATATTATTCATATAATTGTAGAATTTTAAATATTAGTAGCCTTGTTTATATATACAGTCACCGAAAAAAAAAAAAAATCTTGACATTTCCGATTTTAGACGTTTTGTTAAATATCTAAAAATATACATAAAGAATAACTCCGAAACTCCAGATGTATAAACAAAATTGTACAGGTCATATATTTTCGAGAGGATTTTTTTCCAAAATCCAATAGCGGACCGTTAACAAATTGAAAAAGAACGAATATCTTTTGAATAACTCTTTTGACAAAACTAATGCAGTAAAAACGTTAAAACTGCAGATTATGATTAAATGGCTTATGGTAATAAACTGTGATCATTTTTATGCGGATAGCATGTATACTCGTAGAGAAATTAAGGTTTTTATAAAAACGGTCCCAAATTTTGCCAAGTTTTTTGTTTATAATTCGCAGAGTTCTCAATAAAAAACAATGTTCTTTTCAGAAAATATGAGAAACAGCATTGTACATAATACCCAGTAATCAAAATTAAAAAAAAATATTAGTAATTGCATGAAAAATGAGTAGGTTTACTATATGAATTTTCACTGCGCAGGCGTCAACTTAATAAAAAATTTATTTACATATTGTGTTACCTAAATGCATAGATCAACTTTTGTTAAAGTTTTAAACTCATAGCTTGAAAATTCTGAAAATTATCGTCGGAAGAATAAGATAAAAATCCGATATTCCCAAAATGAAACAAAACAATGAGAGGCTGCATCCATATTCTATTGATTACTGTCTACACAGTATTGCACATACTACTATTATTTGGATACAGCTTCACATCTTTTTGCTTCATTTTTGGAATAGTGGATTTTGATCTTCTTCTATCGACGATAAATTCCAGAATTTTCAAGCTATGATTTTGAAACTTTAACAAAAGTTGCTCTATATATTTAGCTAACGTAATATGCAAATGAAAGTTTTATAGAATTGGCGCATGCGCAGTGAAAATTTATTTAGTAAACCTCTCATTTTTCATACAATTATTAACATTTTTTAAGTTTGATTACAGAGTATTATGTACAATATTGTTTCTCATATTTTCTGAAAAGGGCATTGTTTTTTATCAAGAACTCTGGAAATTATAAGCAAAAAACTTGACAAAATTTGGGACCTTTTTCATAAAAACCTCAATTTCTCTAAGAGTATACATGCTATCCGCATAAAAATGAACACAGTCTATTACCATAAGCCACTTAATTACAATCTGCAATTTGAACGTTTTTACTACATTAGTTTTGACAGGGTTATTCAAAAGATATTCGTTCTTTTTCAATTTGTTGACGGTCCCCAATTGGATTTTGGAAAAATAATCTTCTCAAAAATATATGACCTATACTATTTTAAATAAAACCAAAATAAAATACTCAGATTACTTAAAGGTGTTTTTTATAGTAAATCATAGTAAATCATTTTTATAGTAATAAAATTATAAGTAATCTGAGTATTTTATTTTGGTTTTATGTATAAATAAGGTGAATTAAATGATTCGACATATGTGATATGTTATATCATTTTAATCTTTTAATCTGTACTATTTTGTTTATACATCTCGAGTTTTGGAGTTATACTTTATGTATATTTTTAGATATTCAACAAAACGTCTAAAATCGCAAGTGTCAAGATTTTTTTTGCGATGACTGTATATATAAATATATATGTGTATATATATAAAGTAAACATTATGATTATTTGCAATGAAGCACCATAGCATTATACGAATAGTTATTTCAGAATAAAGAAAGTATTTTATCTCTTCTGTATGGATCATAAACAGATATACTAACGATCAGCTTTTGCCCTTTTTCAATATTGCATCCAAAAATAAATTATTAAAGTGTGTTTTCTTATCATAATATTATTGAAGTTTGAGAATTATTTTTTTAAAAACCCAAAGTAGATTCAATGAGAAGATGGGTGGAAAATATTCTACAGAAAGAAGAGAGAGTCTAACGACCAAATAAATTTCCATTTGGTATTCAGGCTAGAACTTTGGAAGAATATAAATTAATAAACTCTTCATCCGAAATATCATTCAATTTTTCGCAGCAGTTTATCCCCATTAAAAAAAATGTATACTTTTTCCGAAACTTGCTGAAACTTTGCTATCATTTATCATGTGGAAAGAAAGATACAAAATTTTAAAAAAGAGTTTTTAAAAGTTTTATGCTTAAATTATTTCACTGAATTGTTTTTTTTTTCGAAAAGAATTAATAGACCTTTCAATTCAGTGTCACTTTTTTTCTATTTTTCCCACAACTGAACCCTAATTTCATAAGTACTATGAGAAGTTTTTTATTTTGTTAGAAAGGAAAAGTAAATTTCGTGTTGAGCTGTTGTAAAATAAACGCGAAACGAATTAAAGTTTGATGCGAGAAATAAATCTCTTTAACTTTTTCAGTTCCGAAGGTAAAATAATAATACAAATACGTATTATTATTATTTTTTTTTAATCGCGTTATATATGACAGAAGAAATATTTTTTCTGTAATTGATCCATTAATCGCTTAGTAATTTAGGTTAAAAAATGTGGATCTAAAACTACAAACTTCCTTAAAACATCAATTTAATTACCATTTACCTAAATTAATGCAATCACAAATTTAAAAGCCTTTAAAGAAGTAAATAATCTACAACTTCTCAAAAAAAAAAAAAAAAAAAAAAACTATTGAAAAAGAGTTAAGTTAAATACTTTATTAAGTTTATCACTTTTTTGGTCGTACTGTCTTTTGGACATTTTTAAGCATTTTGAAAATTCAGATGAATATAACATTTATTTAAGTAGGGATTCAGCTTAGATGCAGAAATTTGTTTATTCGTTTGCTTTCAACGTAAAGAAAATAAGTGGGAAAGTGTGATCGTAGATTGCACAGAGGGTTTCGTTTAATATCTCCTTCAAAACATTTAACTATTAAAATAACAAACGAAAAACGATTTTTCGGCGCTATTTTGGGATTTCTTTGCCATTCGTGGCAATAAGAATAGAATATTGAATTCTTCCCGAAAATGCTGACTTGATTGCATAGATTTGTTTATTTCTCTATCCGAATCTGAAGATTTAGTGATGATGTGCAAGTAAATAAAATTATGAGTGAAAGTAAAATATTGCAAAACTTAGCATAAATTTAAGGGAGACCAAACTGGTCACCAGAGCGGCAGGTGATTTAAGTGAATAAGAATTTGATAAATAAATGTAAAAAAAAAAAAAAAAAAAAAAAAAATATATATATATATATATATATATATATATATATTAATTTGCATGTCAAAATAAATGATAAATATGATGTAATATGATGAAATAAAAACAAATAAGCCCGTTTTTTGCGTGATTTATTTAATCCATCAATTTATGTTACATACATAATAATTTTACTTAAATTTACTATGCATGCAACAATTGGAAGAAATGAAATTTCAGCTTTGAAATTTACGCTACTGCCAACTTAAAACCTTCTTAATATCGTACATTTTCAATTTTAAAACAATCGTATAGGAAAAAAATGTACTTTTAAAAACAATTTGTTTAAAAACTGTATCTCAATTTATTTCTGAGATATTAATTTTTTTGTAATTTTTAATACCAATTTTGTAATTGTGGTAACAGAAGTACTCCATCTCTTTTAAATGTAAAGGATAAAAAAGAAATAATTTTTATATATATTTAAACTTTTGGCAACAATTAGAAGAGAAAAACAACAAAAAAATGAATTAATGATATTAAAAATAATATATTAATTAAATTAATTGACTATCTCAGAATTTTCTGATTTATTGTGTGACAAGAGATGTTCAGCTATAAATACACAAAATTTGAACTCTCTGGTTTCTATAGTTTTTGTTTACGGACTCTGTGATAGACAGACAGACAGACAAAGGACAGAGACGAATAGGATTTCGTCTGATGAACGAAAGTCTAAAAATCAGCTAATAAAAAGTGGACTCAAAATGCAAAAGAATTAGATGTTCTTTTAATTTTTATAAGTAAAAGAATAGAGGTACTCGAATTATTGTATTTTAAATTTCAGCTGCTTTGTTTAGAACGATAAGTAAATAATTCTTATGATTATTTGCATTGAAACATCACTACATTATACTAATAGTTATTTTAGAATGAAAAAGAATTGCATCTCTTTTGTATCGATCATAAACAGATATTCTAACGATCAACTTTTGCCTTTTTAAAATATCATATCGAAAAATAAATTCCAGTGTTTTCTTTTCAAAATATTATTCTCGTTTGAGAATTATTTTTTTAAAAACTAAATATAGATTAGTGAGAAGTTAGGTGGAAAATATTCTACTGAAAGAAGAGAGAGTCTAACGACCAAATAAATTTCCATTTGGTCTAGAAGTTTCGAAGAATATAAATCAATAAACTCTTCATCCGAAATGTCATTCAATTTTTCACAGCAGTTTATCCCTATTTAAAAAAAAAAAAAAAAAAATCGTAAATTCGTACCTTTTTCCGAAACTTGCTGAAACTTTGCTGTCATTTATCATGTGGAAAGTTGGATACACAACTTGAAAAAGAGTTTTTACAAGTTTTATTATGCTTAAATTATTTCACTGACTCACCCGGAAAAAAAAATTAATAGACCTTTGAATTCAATTGTTACTTTTTTCTATTTTTCCCACCATTGAACCCCTAATTTCATAAATACTATGAGAAGTTTTTAATTTGTTAGAAAATAAAAGTAAATTTTGTGTTAAACTGTTGCAAAATAATCGTAAAATGACTTATAATTTGATGCGAGTAAGAAACCTCTTTAAGGGGACGCATCACCTTGAAATTGATCAATATATTTATTTTCTTTTTTTAATATTAACTGAAAGCTTTTTAAATTGTGAATATTTTTAAACATCATTTTTACCTACAAGACAAATATACCGCGAGGTATTGAAATTTTTTTAATAGATCCAGCGCAATTACCCACACAAATGAAAACCTTAAACTGATTTTTCTGGCTGTTCATGTTTCTATAACTTGCTTGTTCGAAAAATGCCTAGGCTCTTTTGGCTAACTTAGATAGAAGTTTGAATTTTTTTTTACGTGTTCCCCATGATGTATTTAATATTTTTGTGTATGGATTTAATATTCAAATTTATGGTTGTATTTAAAAAAAAATATTTAAATTGAGAATTTGTTGAATTTCTTTCTTTTTTATATATGTTACAGGCCAAACCCGATTTTAGGCCAAACTAGATTGGCCTAGGCCAAACTAGTCTATCCTAATGCCCATCGGATAAACTAGTTTTTCCTAGGCCAAACTAGTCTATCCGAACGCCCATCGGATAAACTAGTTTTTCCTAGGCCAAACTAGTCTATCCGAACGCCCATCGGATAAAGTAGATTTTCCTAGGCCAAACTAGTTGGGTCGAACGGTCATTAGGATAAACTAGTTTAGCCTGCTATTTATTGGTCTGAACTAGTTTATCCTAGGACAATCTAGTTTATCCTAGGCCAATTGAGTTTGGCGTGTTTTTATTGATTCCAAAGACCCGATTCGGCGCCAATCTTCTGGTTTAGCCTAGTCCAATCTAGTTTATCCTAGGACAATTCAATTTGACGTGCTGTAATTGATGCCAACCACTGTTTGGCACGCTCACACACACACACACACACAAAATATTTCAAACTCAAATTTAATTTCTCAAAAATTAATCAAGTTTAAGCTCAATTTCAAAATATTTCAAACGAATCCACTCAGTTCAAACACATCTATTGAAATAAGCGAAGTTCATTTAAAATTCATTCTTTTATTTATTTTACTTTCTTCCGTCTTTACAATAAGTGTTCGATTCGTGAAAATTTTTTAATTCCGGTTTTTCACGCATTTACACGTTTTAGGGGTCAGAGATTCCAAAAAACATGTTTTTGCAAAATGTGAGTCTATGACTCTGTCTGACTGTCTGTGACATAAATTTTGTAGGTGCTGTATTTGAAGAACTAATGCACGAAATTTAATAAAATTTTACATTCAGGTAGTCTCTGATCTAAATTGATGCTCATTAGTTTTTGGTGTAAATTGCTCATCAGGTGAAGCTGCTGTTTTGCATTTTTTATGATATACGCATCAGCTTTATCTTAATAACTAATACAGATGTTTCCTTCAAACTTCAGATTCAGTTTGTCCATGAAATGAGTTGGTGTTGTTTCTATTTTGAGGTAAATCACTCAACATGGCTATACTATGCTGCATTTTTCACAATTTTCACAATAGCTGTATCTCAAGAACTAATGAACGGAATTCAATAAAAATTTATATTAAGATAGTCTCTGATATAAATTGATGCTGAGTACTTTTTCATGTAAACCGTTCAAAAGATGGCGCTTCTAAACTGCATTTTTACTGATTTGTAACAACATTATTTTAATAACTAATTTACGGATTTTCATCAAACTTCCGGATTCAGTAAATCCGTGATATGAACTAATTCTGTTTATGTTTTCATGTTAATTGCCCAATAGGTGGCGCTGTTGTGCTCAATTTTCCCGATTCCTGAAATAACTCTGTTGCACGAATTAATGCACGAATTTTCCTCAAACTTTAGATTCAGCAAGTCCCTGATATAAATTAGTACTAACTGATACTTTTTTATGAAAAACTGACTTAACTAAATTAAGTAGGGGGGGGGGGGGTGCCGATTAGCCTTTTGTTCCCCTCCCCTTATTCTTATCCAATGAACTCCTGAAACTAATCAGAGAAGTTAATTATCAGGATAAATCTATGTCCAAAATTTGAAGCAAATTGAATATTTCTATCAGGAGTTATCGCATTACGTACATACGTACGTAATGCGATTATGTACATACGTTACGTACATACGTACATACATACATGGTTACATACACACACACAAAATCTGCGAGCACATTAGCTCTAAGGCTTTTATAATCTGTGAGCTAAAATCGCGTCAATTATCAGCCTAGGATAAATTAGATAAAAACTAGAAAGTTGGCGCCATGACGGTCTTTAGATTCAATAAAATCACGCCAAACTGAATTGGCCTAGGACAATCTAGATCGGCCTAGGAGAAACTAATTCAGACCAATGAATAACAGGCTAAACTAGTTTATCCTAATGTGCGTCCGGCCAAACTAGTTTGTCCTAGGAAAATCTAGTTTATCCGATGGGCGTTCGGATAGACTAGTTTGGCCTAGGAAAAACTAGTCTATCCGATGGGCTTTAGGATAGACTAGTTTGGCCTAGGAAAAACTAGTTTATCCGATGGGCGTTAGGATAGACTAGTTTGGCCTAGGAAAAACTAGTTTATCCGATGGGCGTTAGGATAGACTAGTGTGGCCTAGGCCAATCTAGTTTGGCCTAAAATCGGGTTTGGCCTGTAACATATACACGAAAGGAAAAAAAAATCATATTAAATAAAAAATTCCATACATCTAAGAATCCAAGAACAGTTTTATGTAGTGTACTACAATGGATGAGGAAAAAAAATCGAAGCAAAAATATTCAGATTTGTAAAAGTAGTATGGATTTTAAAAAAGTTAATTTTTTAAAATTAAATTATAGAAAAGTAGACAGTTCTACAAAAATTATTATTTTTTTAAATTTAATTTTTTGTATTAAGTATTGTGTCACCACATATATTACAATATTATTAAAAATTGAAGATATGGTTTCCAAGATACTGTGTCCCCTTAAGTAAATTATCCCCTAGAACAGCATAAAGAGTAAAAATCGAATGCTTTTTTTTCTATCCAAAAATTGTTTAAATATTACAACACAGCGCCATCATTAAAATTAATTATTTAAAAAACTACTTTGTAGAAAAATATGAGCTTCTTTATTAACACTTGTTATACAATTATTGTAATTGAAAAGTTATTGAATTTTAAATTCCAGCAATCTTATTTATAAAAATAAATAAACATTTTTTATGATTATTTGCATTGAAACGTCACTGCATTATACTAATATTTATTTTAAAATGAAAAAGTATTTTATCTCTTTTGTATGGAACATAAACAGATATTCTAACGATCAACTTTTGCCAAATTTTTGAATATCGTATCCAAAAATTTATTCAAGTATTTTCTTTTCAAAATATTACTGTCGTTTAAGAATAATTGTTTTTAAAAACTCAATATAGATTGATTGAGAAGCTGGGTGGAAAATATTTTACTGAAAAAAAGATAGAGTCTAACGATTAAATAAACTTTCTTTTGGTATTCAGAATAGAACTTTCGAAGAATATAAATCAATAAACTCTTCATCCGAAATGTCATTCAATTTTTCACAGCAGTTTATCCCTATTTAAAAAAAATCGTAAATTCATATACTTTTTCCGAAACTTGCTGAAACTTTGCTGTCATTTATCATGTGGAAAGGAGGATGCAAAACTTGAAAAAGAGTTTTTAAAAGTTTTATTATGCTTAAATTATTTCACTGACTCACCCGGAAAGAATTACTAGACCTTTGAATTCCATTGTTACTTTTTTCTATTTTTCCCACCATTGAACTCCTAATTTCATAAGTACTATGAGAAGATTTTAATTTATTAGAAAATAAAAGTAAATTTCGTGTTAAACTGTTGCAAAATAATCGTAAAATGAATTATAATTTGATGCGAGTAAGAAACCTCTTTAAGGGGACGCATCACATTGAAATTGGTCAACATATTTATTTTCTTTTTTTAATATTAACTGAAAGCTTTTTAAATTGTGAATATTTTTAAACATCATTTTTACCTACAAGACAAATATATCGCGAGGTATTGTAATTTTTTTAAATAGATCCAGCGCAATTACCCGTACCAATAAAAACCTTAAACTGATTTTTCTCGCTGTTCATGCTTCTATCACTTGCTTGTTCGAAAAATGCCAAGGCTCTTTTGGCTAACTTAGATAGAAGTTTGAATTTTTTTTTTTACTTGTTCGTCATGGTGTATTTAATATTTTTGTGTACGGATTTAATATTCAAATTTATAGTTGTATTTTAAAAAATATTTAAATTGAGTATTTGTTGAATTTCCTTCTTTTTTTATATACACGAAAGGAAAAAAATCATATTAAATAAAAAATTCCATACATCTAAAAATCCAAGAACAGTTTTACAGCATACTACAATGAATGAGGAAAAAAAAAATCGAAGCAAAAATATTCAGATTTGTAAAAGTAGTATGAATTTTTAAAAAGTTAATTTTTTAAAATTACATTATAGAAAAGTACCGTAATTTCCTGCGTATAATCCGCGGATCAAACAATCATTTTTCGACCCAAAACTTTAAAAAGAGGATCCAAAACTTTAAAAAGAGGTTTTAAAAGTTTTATGCTTAAATTATTTCACAGATTTTTTTTTCCAAGGAAAGAATTAATAGATCTTTGAGTTCAACATCACCTTTTCCTATTTTCCCCACCATCGAGCTCCTAATTTCATAAGTACTATGAGAAATTTTTGGTTTGTTAGAAAATAAAAGAAGATTTCGTGATAAATTGTTGCAAAATAATCTCGAAATGAATTAAAATTTGTTGCGAGAAAGAAACCTCTTTAAGGGGAGACATTACCTTAACCTTTTCGGGTCTGGTATACAATTAATTGTACGTGTGTTTTAATGAAGTATTATTTTGTTTTGAGAAATACTTTTGCAATTATTTATATGTAGTAATGTTAGTATATATCTATACATTTACTATAGGACTTTATTTATGTTTAGGCATTTAAAATAATAACAATAATAAATATTTGCTTAATTCGCTTTGCATCGTTTGCGAATCTTTTGTTTTAAACATATACTTTACGCCTTAAATTTAAAATAAAGGTTACTTCCTTAAAGAATAATGTGTAATAAAGTGCAAAAAGTATTAAAAACTTGTAATACCAGTTAAATCTTGTTGTGTAATAATATTTTCTAAACACCTCCAAAAAGCAGAATAGGGCGGTCATAGCCTATTTTCAGATGAAAATGAATTAAAAAGTACACAAAATAACAATTGGTTATACGTCAGACTAGTGATGGGCGATTCTGGAAATTTTGAGAATCGATTAAAATCGACATCGAATAAAACAGCCTCGATCATAAAAAGAATCGATTTCTCAGCTCTAGAATCGATACTAGAATCGATATTTCGATATTCGCAGATAAGATCGAAATTAATAGCTCCAAAACTTAGACAATCAGCTGGACCATAATTACCGCCTTCCACCCCGGGAAGGCGGTAGGGGGGGAATTAGGACGGATGTAGAAAAAAAATAGTGGTAACAAAAAAGAGTGCCGACAGAACTGAAAACTTAAACAATTACGTGTGTATTTTTTGAATTGTTACGTCATATTTTTTGAATCGTCAGGAAATATTTTATTGAGCAGGAAATACTTTTAAATGAACAAAAAAATGTGTTACAATACTGAAGAACATATCAATATCGATTAAAAAAATTTGCGATACCATATGTCCAGCTATTGTATTTACCTCACTATAGTTACTTTCTTACATTTTAAAACGCAATAAATACGCTGACAAAAAATAGACCATGCTATCGATACCTTTGTATTAATCATTTTCCAAGTAAATCATTTTGTATTCATGACTGTTTCAATACCTATAGGTTACTTTTTGAATTATTCAAATGGGACATTCCATACAAAAGATATTACGAATTTAAAAATGACAATCTAAAGAAATAATAGCGCTGCTGAGCGCTGGGTGGCCAATAAGCTTAGGGATTGCGTTCTCAATCAAACGGTTGCGAGTTCGAACCCCAATTTCGCTCACATGTACCAATGTTTTTGTTTTTTGTTTTTTTCTGAAGAAGTTTGAAAAATTTAAATTTTAACGCATTATGGGTCCGTAACGTGACCCAGAATGATGGGGAAAATTTTTTAATGCTAGATTTGTAATGTATGAAGCATAAGCTTTCAATAGACATATTATATAAAAAAATGAGAAATGCCCCCTCCCCCCCCCCCAAAAAAAAAAAAAAAACGGTCCTATTATAAAAACTATAAAACTGGAATAGCAAAAAAAAAACGGCGCGGAAAATTTAGCTATACTAGAATTTTTCTCCCCACTGTAGCTCACGTAGAAGCAAAGTTATAGCCTTTTAAAAATTGAAATGAACAAAGTTAGGTGAATAACCGATAGGGGGGGGGAGGGTTCCACAGCCCCGGGGGTGCTATGTAGCTTAAACTTTTAAGTTAAAAATGGTAGAAAATTAAATGAGCGAAAATTTAAGGTGTGTGTTGAGAAGGGTGCAAATCTCCCCCCTCCCAACAACAATTTGTTGTTTCTTTTGAAGAAACAAAACATATGATTCCCGGCACGGCGCAGGTAAACCTCAAATGGACGAAAGGGCACCCCATATGTATCTTTTGTCAAAGATTCAAAATGTGGATCTATAATAAAAAAGAACGAGAAATGGAATATTTTTAAAACTTTATGCATATTTCGAACGGTCCTATAAGTTTCGATTGGCGCGGAAAGGGGGGGGGAATTAGAAGGGATGAGCGTGAAAAATAAAACATAATAAATTATTAATCAAAATAACTGGGCTTCTGAACAAAAATATAAGGATTGTACTTAGTGTCAAATTCATGGGGTGGCCCGCAGGGAGCATCCACACCCCAGAAGTTTTGAGATTTTATGCTTTTTAATGCACAAATTGCGATTTCCCCCCTTTTACATATGTGTAAAACATGCCTTCCTCCGGAGTCGCAAATAGCCTTCACGGTGAAAAAAACCTGCATTCAACACTCATTTGGCCGAAAGAAAAAAGAATTCTTCCTTATACGTAATTTTACATCAATACTACCATTAAAACAATAAAATTAGAAAAATCGATTATGCCCGAATCTAAAAATCGAAATCGAAATCCAAAAATCGAAATCTAAATCTAAAAATCGAAATCGAAATCTATGGTGAATCGATCTGTGCTGTGCCGATCTTACGGGCAGAATTAATTTTACTTTTTTACTTTCTTTTGTATCTTTACAAGAAGAAAGTGTTATATTCGTGAAAAATTTTGACTTCCGGTTTTTGATGGATTTATATATTTTAGAAGATTTTTAACACGATTTTTTAACACGGTTTTTAGAATATATCTGTCTATGAGTCTGTTAGTCACTCTGTGAGTCTGTATGTGACAAAAATTTCTGACAGCTTTATCTCAAGAACAAATGTACGGAATTTCACAAAACTTTAGATTTAGTTGAACTTGATATAAACTGAATCTGATTAATTTTTAGTGTATATCGACTGACAGGTGGCGCTGCTATGCTACATATTTTGCGAGTTATGCAATAGCTATATGTGAATAACTAATGCACGGATTTTCATCAAATTTCAGATTCAGTTAATTCTTCATATGAATTGATGTTGTGCACATTTTGGTGTATATCGTTTCTCAGATTGTTCTGCTATGTTGCATTTTTCATATCTTGGATTTGATATCTTGAGAATTGACGAAGTTATGAATTTTTTTCTCCCAAAAAACCTGTTTTTTGCGGCCCTTGAGCCCATTTCTAAATTTATCAAAAATCTGTCATGCATAAACTTTTGGCCTATTTCTAAGCAGTAATATAAATTTTAAACCGATTCGATATCTATTTTAATTAAGAAGTTATGGCGCTTTTTTGGTTTTCACAAAAACTCTCCCTATTTCCACCCCCTTGGACCGATTTTGCCCATTAACGAACTTAAACGAGATTTTATACCCCTTGATTTTTTGTATCAATTTGGAAGAGATTGGAGCAGAACTTTAGAAGCTATCGTATCTATAAAAAAAGGATATATATATATATATATATATATATATATATATTTATATATGTATATAAACTTTTTTACTCATGGTAGTTTTGGGGTCTAGAGGTCATGATCGGCGTAGATCTGCAAAAATTGTTTAGAAATTCCAACATTGGAGCGACCGTAATAGGTAGTATTTCATACGAAATCTACCTTAAACACTTAAAAAAATACCAAAACAATATCTCGAAATCATTGGCTCTTTTAAAAACATTGACAGTGAAAAGATTATAGAGCTTTAAATTTTGAATAAAATGAGTATCTACAATTAATATTTTTGTTGAATATTAAGGATACAATTCTACTTTAAAGTTTTAACCCCGTGGTAAGAGGATTGAATTTGGTCTGTATCTTGTGAACGGTTGGATTCCGGCAGATAATTCCTGTACTTTGCCTGACATTATTTCAACATCTTTCCAACGATACCACCTTTGACAAAACCGGTGGATCTCTTTTTATATTTCCTGATGAATGATGTTTCAGAAGAATCAGTCCTATATCAGGTAAATGATTGGATTCGGAAAGGTAGTTCCAGTATTTTCTTGAACCTGTTGTCAAGAAAACTAATAATTTTCTTGATTCTGATTTCCAGCCTATAATCAATGGTGTCCTTTTTGCCTACTTCAGGATATAATCTCGATGAATTACTGTTTTTTTACGAACAGAAAAAAAGTATGTTAGATTGATCTCGCGTCTATGTGCTCTTGTAGGAAGGGTATGCATGAAAATAACAACCCACTTGCAAAACAGGAGAAATTGATCTATTTTTTATCCTATAATATTGTTCTACTTGCTATTTGTCAGTTTTCTTTTCCAATTTTCATTTTTCTCATTCAATAATGCTTATAATTTACACCTCAAGATTAAAGCAGGTGAACAAGTATTAAAGATGCTTGTTACGGTTGCTAAAAATGTTTCGTTGGGTTTTGAAAGTTTTTTTTTTTAAAATTATTATTATTATAATGGGCACGATACTAGTTGATTTTGCAGCTGATAATTTATCAGATTTAAGAAATACAAACATCATACGAATTATCTTCCATAATTTGAGATTAAATGTTACTTTTTTTCGGCAATCGATTAGAAACATTATTGGTGAGATCAAACATCTTCGTTAAATATTTGAAACACTAGAAAAATTTTTATACTCTAAAAGATACAAAATTATACTCTTTATATGCTTTACGCATAAACTCGAAGGTTTGAAGTTATTATAAAATGTTAACATTCGGAGTTGCAGTATATTTTTAATATATAATTTTCTTGGTAATTTCATAAAGCCCACTGGTAGGGAGTTGGATTCGGAATTAATTGGAGGAAAGTTCGAAATTATTTTGATCCCTTCACTTTAGGTCTAGAATGAATATGCTATGTTTCCCCCCTCGTACTAGGTGAGTGTTAGGAAATATACATAGATTTATAGTCAAAAAACACATTTTTTAAAATACCACAACACTATCTCGAAATCACTAGCTTTTTCAAAAACATTGTCAGTACAAGTGTTGTAGAGCTTAATATTCTGAATAAAATGAGTACCAACTCTTAATACTTTTGTTGAATATTAAGATCACAATTCTATTTCAACGTTTTAGCCTCGTAGACAGAAGGTTGAAATCAGAATTAATTAGGGAAAACTGGAAATTGTTTTAATCCCCCCAGATTAGATCTAAAATTAATAACACTATATTTTTCTACTCGTGCTAGGTGAGCGTTAGGAAATATGTACATATTTAGAGTGGAAAGCACTTAAAAAAATCTTAACAATGTTTCAAAATATATAATTCTACCAAAAACATTTTCAGTACAAATGTTGTATAGCTTAAAATTCTAAATAAAACGAGCACCCACATTAATATTTTTTTCCAAATTAAGGACGCAATTCTATTTCAAAATTGTGCCTTAATCGCTAATCAAGATCTTTAAGCTAGGAGAGACAAGATTATCTTAACAATATTTCAAAATAGAACTACATCGAAAAATTGCGAATACAAGTGTTGTAGAGCTTTAAATTCTGAATAAAATGAATATCTTTATTAATATTTTTGTTCAACATTACGGTCGCAATTGGAAATATTGTAAAAAAAAAAGTGTTTTTGACAATAATATGTATATATTTCCTAAGCTCACCTAATACGAAGGGGAAAACATAACATATTCATTTTAGATTTATTCTGGAGGGATTAATACGATTTCCAATTTCCTCCTAATTAATTCTGAGTTCAACTTTCTGACCATTGCACCAAAACTTTAAAATAGAATTCCGACTTTAATATTCAACAAAAGTATTAAGTGAAGGTACTCATTTTATTCAAAACTCTGACAATTTTTTTGAAAGAGCTAATGATTTCGAGATAATGTTATATTTAAAAAAAGAAGTGTTTTTTCACTAGAAATCTCTGTATATTTCTTAACGCTCACCTAGTACGAATGGGAAAACATACCATATTCATTCTATAAATTGAAGTATTAAAATAATTTCCATCTTTTTCCTAATTAATTCTGAATTTAGCCTTTTCCCCTCCCCTACAACTAGACTAACACAGTTATTATAAGGACAATTTCTTATTAAAACAAATACTGGAAAATTACTTATAAAAATAAGCCTTTTAACATGTTTCGTAATCTTTGTTAAGAGATGAAAAAAATATTTGCCTTTTTGCAAATATTTTGCACAATATGAATGAAATAAAGCAAAAATATGTACCCCAAATAATTTAAGAAGTGTAAAATACATTAAGAAAAAATATTGAATTTTATTTTTATGCATTCATTATAGTTATTTTCTTATTTTACCGTTGTCTTTTGAAAAAAACTTCGCCTCGCATACTTTAAAAATATTAAGATCATGATATATTTTTTCAATTGATGTAAAATATTTTGAAGGACAGATTAAATATAAGATTTTCCCTAAAATACTTCCTATACAAATAGATGCAATGACCGTAACAATGTTAATAAAAACAAGCAAACCTTGAAATGGTTTGCTTGAATGGAAGTTGTGATCTCTTTTATCTTTGTCACAATCGTAATATTTTAAAAGAATACTTTTAAAATATTACGATTCTGATAATTTTTTTCAGTTCTAAAAGTGTTTTGAAGAACAAGAAGAAAAAAAAGTTTTCTTAAACTATCTTCTACGCAAATAGATGCCCTCTAGTCATAACAATAGCTTTTACAAGCAAGCAACTTTTATGAAGGTTTGATCGAATGAATATTGTATTCTAATTTTTTGAGAAATACACTATTATTTATAGCAAGTTTGTCACTCCAAAGCATTTTTAAGAAATATTTTATAATATTATGAATATAAAATTTTTTTTTAGTTCTAAAAGTGCTTAGAAGAATAAGAACGAAATGAAACTTTCCTTAAAATGTCTTTTATGCAAATAGATTATCATAACAATAACTGTTGTAAGCAAACAAGTTTTGAAATGATTTGATCAAATGAATGATGTGTTCTGATTTTTTGTAGGATATTTTTTTTATAGAAAGTTTGTTTCTTCAAAATATTTTAAATTAATACTTCATAAAATTAGGATTATGCTACATTTTTTTAGTTCTAAAAATACATTGAAGGACAAGACAAAAATGTAATTTTCCTTAAATTATCTTCTACGCAAATAGATATTATGGTCATAACAATAATTTTTATAAGCAAGCAAGTTTTAAAATGGTTTAATCGATTGGATGGTATGTTCTAATTTTTTGAAAGTTATATTATTTTTTATAGAAAGTTTGTCAGGTCAAAAGATTTTAAAAGAATACTTCATAATATAACGATTGTGCTACATTTTTTAGGTAGATTTCTTATGAAATACTACCTATTGCGATCGCTCCCATGTTGGAATTTCTGAAAAAGTTTTGCAGATCTACACCGATAATGACCCCTAGACCCCAAAAACTACCATTAGTAAAAAAGTTTATCTATCTATCGGTGTATATCACTTTCTTCTGGACACGATAAATTCTATAATTATGCTCAGATCTTCTTCAAACTTTTACATAAAATCAAGGGGCATAAAATATCGGTTAAGTTTGTTAATGAGCAAAATCGGACCAAGGGGGTGGAAGTTAGGAGGGTTTTTGTGAAAACAGAAAAAACGCGATAACTTCTAAATTAAAATAGATATTGAATCAGTTTAAAGTTTATACTACTTCTAAAGAATGGGCCAAAAGTTTGTGCTTGACAGATTTTTGATAAAGTTAAAAATGGGCTCAAGGGGCGAAAAAAAAAAAACAGGATTTTTGGAAGAAAAAAATCATAACTTCGTCATTTTATTAGATATCAAATCCAACTAAATTTTTTATAAATGTTCTCAAAATTATCTAAAACTTTTGTACTTACAAGTTTTTGACAGGAACAACTTTTACCAATGAAAAAAATTAAAAACGAAAAGAAAAAAGGGGGGGGGGGGTGGAAAATGAAAAAAATCCATAACTTACTCAATTCTTAAGCAATCAAATCTAATTAAATTTATTTTGCATCTTCTCAACAATGTCTACGACTTTTATATTAACAAATTTTTTATAGGACCAATTCATATAGCAAAAATAAATTAAACAAAAATAGGAGTTGGAGAAAAAAACTCAAATCCAAACTGCTTGTATTCTAAATCATTTTTGAATTCACTTTTGATTTTAAACGCATCAAAATGACAGAGCCTCCTATTTAGGAACTGTATAACGTGACATATTAGCCAGTTTTTTGATAAAATCTGAATATTTTTCAAAAAAGACTGCCAAAAACGGTATTTTGAACAGAATTTCCCAAAGTGATGGTGATTGAAAAAATTGAGGAAGTATAACAAATTGCATTTTTTCTGACTCATTTTTAAATCCATTTTTGTTCTCAAACGCATCCAATTTACAGGTCCTCTTATATAGAACAATATAATGTGATGGATTTGCCAGTTCTTTGATAAAGGCAGAATATATTTCAAAAAAGGCTGCCAAAATGGGAACTTCGCACAAAATTTCCCAAAGTTATGATTAAAGAGTTGAGGATGTTTTTAAATAACAAATTGGTTATTTTATGACTCATTTTTAAATTCAATTTTGCTCTCAAACTCATTCAATTGATAGTTTTTTATTATTTAGGAACTATATAATGTGAGAATTCGTCGATTTTTTGATAAAGGCAAAATATATATTTTTAAAAAGTTGTCAAAGTAGGCATTTCGCACAAAATTTCCCAAAGCGATCATGATTTAAGAATTGAGGATGTATTAAAATAACAAATTGGTTATTTTATAACTGATTTTTAAATTCAATTTTGCTTTCAAACGCATTCCATTGACAGTTATTTGTTATTTAGGAACTGTGTAATATGCCATATGGGTTAGTTTTTTGATAAAGGTTAAATATATATTTTTTTAAAGCTGTCAAAGTGAGCACTTCGAACAAAACTTCCCAAAGCGGTCATGATTTAAGAATTGAGGATGTATTCAAATAACAAATTGGTTATTTTATGACTCATTTTTAAATTCGATTTTGCTCTCAAAAGCATTCAATTGACAGTTTTTTGTTATTTAGGAACTATATAATTTGCATATTGGTCGATTTTTTAATAATAAAGTCAGAATATATTTCAAAATATGTTGTCAAAATAAGCATTTGTGCCGAATTTCGCTTAAGATGATTTTGATAAAAACCAGTTCCTACAAAAAATAAATTAAAAAATTTTCAAAAGCGGCCAAAGAAAATTGTTAAACTGGATTTATCTCTAATCATATTTTATTTTTTGTTGCTGAAATGAGCACTCTTCGAAATCTACCTCCGGCTATAGGCCAAGCCGACAGGGATTTTTCAGTTCTTAAAGTGCTTTGAAGGACAAGACAAAATTCAAACTTTTCTTAAATTATCTGCTACACAAATAGTTGCTATGGCCGTAACAATAACTTTATGAAGAAGAAAGTTTTGAAATAGTTTAATCGAATGGATGGTATGTTCTAATTTTTTGAACTCTACATTATTTTTTATAGAAGTTTTCACTCCAAAATATTTTGAAAGAATGATTCAAAATATTTGGTTTGCACTATTTTTTTTTTAGTTCTAAAAATGTTTTGAAAGACAAGACAAAAATGAAACCAGAAATGAAATTTTCCTTAAATTATCCTCTACGCGAATTGATGCTATGGGCATAACAAAGACTTCGAATGAATATTTTGAACGAATGGTGTTCTATTTTTTTTATTTATTTAGTTAATATATTTTTTTGAAGGACGCAATGTTTTTTTAAAGTTTGTCCTTTCAAAATATTTTAAAAAAGCATTTCAAAATGTAACGACTGTGATACATTTTTCCATTTCTAAAACTATTTTAAAAGACAAGAGAAAACTAAAACAAGCTATCTTCTACGCAAATAGATACTATGAACATAACAATAAATTTTTTAGCAAGCAAGACTTCAAGTGTATTGATCAGATCAACGGTGCATTTTTTTAAAAGGCCATATTGCTTTTTCTAATAAGTTTGTTCAAAATATTTCAAAAAAAAAAAAAAAAAAAAAAAAAAAAATACTTCAAAATATTTCAAAAAAAAAAAAAAAAAAAAAAAAAAATACTTCAAAGTATTACGATTGTGACATACTTTTTCAGTACTAAAACTATTAATACTTATTAAGTATCAGACTAACTGCGTTACAAAGGTAAAAATTGTATTTTTCTGAATATAAATTTCAAATCTAACGATTATGCCGTTTTCAAATATTGAATTTCGAAAATTATCGAATTTCACATCAAAATACCATAGCGAAATCTACAAAGTTTTTCTTTTTAAAAGAAATGGGTTAAAGGCTTTTATTTGAAATGAAGCTAATGCAATATGAATAATATCAATGGGAGTACTATTTTCTGAGTATTTAATGTAATGAATATAGTTTTCAATTTTTTTCAGGTTTGTATGTTTAACTTATTTTGGAAAAAGTTAGTTTGTGGGAAAATTATTCCATTTTCTTTTCTTTCTTTCTTTTTTCATTTTTCTTTTCTTTTTCCTTTCTTTCTTTTCTTTTTTTCTTTGTAAACTTAATTACTTCTGAATATCGCATAATTTTAAATTTTACACCGTGTACTTTCAAATGTAAAATGCCTGAAAATTATATTTTAATTTACTGGTTTTTTACAATTTTTAATCGAAATAGCTCGATTACGGATTAATAGTAATTATATGAACATTCTTATCAACTATTTCAAATTTTAAGGATAAACCAAGATTCCTACGCACCGTCCTAAGGATGGGCGTTTACATTTGTAACTTTTATAAGCAAGTAAGACTTTAAATGATTCGATCAAATGAATGACGTATTCTATTTTTTTAAAGAATATATTACTATTATTTTTTTTGTAGAAAATTGTTACTCCAAAATGTTTAAAAATAATTCTTCGAAATGTTATGGTTGTGATACATCTTTTTAGTTTCGAAAAGTACTTTTGAAAGACAAGACAAAAATAAAACTTTCCCCAAGTTATTTTCTACGCATATAAACGCTATGGTCATAACAAAAACTCATATAAGCAAACAAGACTTGATATGCTAGAATGAATGATGTGTTCTGTTTTATTGAAGGACACAATATGTTTCCCAGAAAGTTTATGTCGCTCAAAATATTTTAAAATGATATTTTTAAAGCAAGGAATATTAATTTGTTTCCTTATAACTATTTCAAAGTAATTTATTAGAAATATATAAAAATTACAGGATTTAAAAAAATTGTACTTGAATTCAAATGAGGAGTAAGTTCCTTTCAAATGCAATAAATAGCAAATAAAAAGAATATTGCTCAGTTAAATTGATAGCAATGAGTTCACAGGCTGTTCACAATAATTATATGTACCAGCCTTATTTTTTTCAAGGAATAATGCCCCTCGAAAAAGAAATTAAGGAGAGAATTATTTTCTATTTCCATAATTTATATTTAATGATTGAATACCCAAAACTAATCAGGTATATGTCTTATCATAATGAACCTATATCCAAAATTCGAAGCAAATTGGATGATTCTGAATAAAACCGAGAGGGGTTATCCCTCGTTACGCCCTTTATACTGAACCATCACCCCCCCCCCCATATATTCATTGGTTCACCTTATTGGAAAGAACCTATATCCAAAATTTAAAACAAATAAATAATTCTGCATAAAAACCCATTTATCTAATTTTTAAAGGCGGGGGTGTAATCGTTCATTCCCTACTTTATACATAATAAAAGAATCCCGAAACTAATCAGGGAAATGTCTTATCAATATGAATTTATATCCAAAAATTGAAGAAAATCGGTTAATGATCCATTTAATAATCCATTTACCTAAATTAAGCGGGATAGTTTCCAGATCCCTCCTTTATACGTAACCAATGAATTCCCAAAACAAATCAGAGAAGCGCCTTATCTGAATGAACCTATATTCAAAATTTGAAGCTTATTATTAAATTTTGCGTAAAAACCCATTAAAAACCATTAAAGGGGGGGGGGTACTCCCCATTCCATTCCCCACTTTATATTTAATCAATGAGCATCCAAAACTCATCACAGAGGCGTCTCACCAGAATGATCCTATAGCTAAAATTTTAATGAAATCTTTTAATTCAGCGTGAAAAACCTATTCATCTAAATTAAGAAGCGGGGGGATTTAGTTCCTCGTTTTCTCTCTTATACTTACCCAATGAACTCCCAAAATTAATCAAATAAACGCCTTATCACAATAAACATGTAGAGGAGACTAGGGATGGTTGGCCAACTTTTTTACTAAATGATTTTTAACTTTTTAAATATTGAACCTTTAACAAGTTTTACATATCATTTTATTTGTTATTCTATCAGCTATTAGAATAAAATAATGACGAAAGTGTAATATATAAGAAATTTGAAGAGAAGATCGATTTTAGCCGTGAGAAAATAATGGGTCAAGGCTCTCCCCCAGAAGGCTTTACCCATTGTATTTTTATATTGAAATATTAGAAATAGTAAAAAAATATATAAATAAAATTAGTTTAAAATAGCAGAAAAACCTTTTTCTATAAGGTTTAAACAAATAAAATAAATTTTAAAAATGCAGAATATCTTTATACTATAAAAGTTTAAACAAATAAAATAAGTTTAAAAAATACAGAATACTTTTATGCTACAATGTTTAAATAAATAAAATAAGTTTTAAAAACGTAGAATACATTTAAGTTACAAGGTTTAAACAAACAAAATAAGTTTATGAAACCCAGAATACCTTTATGCTACAAAGTTTAAAAGTTTAAAAAATCCGGAATAACTTTAAGCTACACTGGTGTCCAAAAATTAAGCATAATTGGTAATTAAGTAAATAATGAAAGAAATATAAATCGAAATGTGGTGAAACTCCAGGTGTGTAAACAAAATAGTACGCGTCATATATTTTCACGAAGAGTTTTCCCCGAAATCTAACAGGGGACCGTCAACAAATTGAAAAAGAACGAAGATCTTTTGGATAACCCTGTCAAAACTAATGTAGCAAAAGCGTTCAAACTGCACATTATGATTAAGTGGCTTATTGTAATGTACTGTGTTTATTTTTATAAGGATGGCATGTATACTCGTAGAGAAATTAAGGTTGTTATAAAAACAGTCATAAGTTTTTTGCTTATAATTTCCAGAGTTCTTAATATAAAATAATGTTCTTTTCTGAAAATATGACAAACATCATTGTACACAATACCCTGTCATCAGAATTTAAATATAATAAAAATTGTATGAAAAATGAGTAAGTTTAGTAAATAAGTTTTCAATGCGCATGCGTCAACGATATCAAAATTTCATTTGCATATTGTGTTAGCTAAATATATAGAGCAACTTTTGTAAAAGTTTCAAAAACATAGCTTGAAAATTCTGAAAATGATCGTCTATAGAATTAACTCAAAATCCGTTATTCCTAAAGAAAGCAAAAAAATCAGGGATTTTACCTAAATATAGTTGTACGTGCAATATTGTGTAGGCACTAAACAATGGAATATGGATACAGCCCCTCGTCTTTTTGCTTCATTTAGGGAATAAAGGATTTTGATCTCATTCTATCAACGATAATTTTCAGAATTTTTAAGCTATGTTTTGGAGACTTTCACAAAAGTTGCTCTATACATTGAACTAACATGATATGCAAATGAAATTTTAATAGCGTTCACACATGCGCAGTAAAAATTATTTAGTAAACCTGCTCATTTGTCATACAATTTTTATTATTTTTTAATTCTGATGACAGGATATTGTGTACAAAAATGTTTGTCATATTTTCAGAAAAGAACATTATTTTATATTAAGAACTCTGCAAATTATAAGCAAATAAAAAGAATACTGCCCAGTTAAACTAATGGCATTGAGCTCACAGGCTACGTATACTAATTGCACATTACAGCCTTATATTTTTAAGGATTATTTCCGATTGAAAAAAAATCGAAGGAGGGGAAACAGCGCCCCCTTTCCACCTTTTATACTTAATCATTGACCCTCCTAAACTAATCAGGGACATGCTTTATCATATAAAAAATCTATATCCAAAATTCAGAGCAAATCGGAAAATTCTTATTAAAAACCCATTTGTATAATTTAAGAGGAGTTATCCCCCCCTCTTTTTTATACTTAACCATTAAACTTCCAAAACTATTCAAAGATTTGAACGAAATCTGATTATTCTGCATGAAAAACCTATTTATATCAATTAAGGAGAGGGGCATTAGAACCCCCGTTCCCCTGTTTATACTTATACAATGAACACCTAATACCAATCACTGAGGCGCCTCATTAGAATGATCTTATGCCTAAATTTTGAACGAAAACTGATAATTCTGAATGAAAAACCCATTTATACCAATTAAAGAGAGGGGCATGAGCCCCCTTACCCCCTCTTATATTTATCGAATGAACTCCAGAAACTAATCAGGAAAGCGCCTTATCAGGATATACCTGTATACAAAAGTTCAAGTGAATAGGATGCTTTTATCATGCGTTATCGCGTTACGCACGTACGAACGTACATACAGAACGGACGGGCACATAAGCTCTCAAGCTATGATAGCCTGTGAGCTAAAAACTTAAGACTGTTTTTATAAAAAAATTTTAATTTCTCTACGAGTGTACATGCTATCCTTGTAAGAATAAACACAGTACATTACAATAAGCCAATTAATCATAATGTGCAGTTTGAACGCTTTTGCTAGATTAGTTTTGACAGGGTTATCCAAAAGATCTTCGTTCTTTTTTCAATTTGTTGACGGTCCCCTGTTCGATTTCGGGAAAAACTCTTCGCGAAAATATATGACGCGACCTATTTTGTTTACACACCTGGAGTTTCACCACATTTCGATTCATATTTCTTTCATTACTTACTTAATTACCAATTATGCTTAACTTTTAGACACCAGTGTATAAGATTTATACAATAAAATAAGTCTAAAAGACACAAAAAAGCTTTAAAAAACAAGGTTTAAACAAACAGTTTCAGAAACCCAGAATACCTTTATGTTACAAAGTTTAAAAGTTAAAAAAATTCTAAATGCTTTTATCTTTTAACTGCTGTTACCGCCCTACAGACCGCTGATTTTTTCAATTTTTATTGTTTAACTTATAACTTTCAGTTTTAAGTAGAAAGACTAAGAAAGTTTTTTTTCATTTGGAACGTTAGTATTACCACCAGAGACACTTGGATAAGTACATTTGTAAGAATTCGCCTTACAAATATAGAAGAGAAGAAAGAAGTGATAACTTATCTTAATAAATATCTCGGGGTTGCATTCTTCTTTATAAACTTTTTATTACTTGAAAAGACGACACTTACAAATATAACACTAACGTACACACATTATATACAAATAAAGCTTTTACATAATTCTGGCGCACGCCACCATCACAAGATAAAAACCACAGTTTTCAACCAACATTCCAATATCACTAAGAAAAAAGAACATTTTTTTAATAGAACTAGTGTTGCCAGATTTCTTTTAAACGAGAAATATTACAACTACATTTTTTTTTTAATTTAGCAAAACTCAGGTCACGTGACGCGTGAGTCTATTTTTTTTTTCTTTTACTCCTTTGGAAAGCGCGTGTTACATCCTCCCCCTCTGTTTCCGATCTACGTCTCGGAGAGGAAACAGGATGCTTTTTTGGTCTTCCTCTTTTTCTCAAGGGTGCAACTGGAATAGTTTCAGATTCTTGGAAAGGCAACAAGGGAGAAACGTGGTAAGATCCAATTCGTTCAGTAGGATTTTCTAGACTAGCAATGTCATATGTCACTAGTGACTTTTGAGTCAAAATTATGTATGGCCCATCTCTCTTAGGCATAAATTTTGCTGTTTTATTTTTACTTGCCTTGCTCACTGGGTGTAGGTTAACCCATACTTTTTCACCAGGCTTGAAATATACTTGTCTACGATTTTTATCATAATATTTCTTTCGCTGATCTTGTTTCATTTCAACACGTTCTTTCACACTTTTCGAAATATTTGCAAGTCGTTTAAGATATGGGGTTATTCGATAAGGTGGTACAGCAACAGGAGCACTATCACCTGTATTGATACGATGCTCAAGAAATGGGGTTGTCTCTCCCCCTGGTTGAAAACACTTTTCATACTTTTTCAGGAGATCATTAAGTCTTTCCCTTTCATCAGGACTTAAATTTTTGCCTTCGTCTTCACGTAAAGCATATGGGCTAACTTCGACAGCACCAGCAGACGTACTATTTTCTTCTTCGTACTCATCCACAAAATCAAACTCTTTATGAGGTTTATCACTAAAATGCCATGTTTTACTTGCAGCGTCTAACACTATGTTAGCTTTGTGCAGGAAATCCATTCCTAAAAGAGTTCTATTACCTTTGGCATTTGGTAAAACAATAAACTCTGTTTTGAAAACTCGATCTTCTATCTTTACACGCACAGTGGCAGAAAGAGTTTTTCTAGCCATCGTAGTTCCATCAGCTAATGTTACTTTATGAGTATGAGGTTTCATTGCAACACCAGCTTTCAAAAATAGTTTATACTTACGTTCTCCTGCAATAGAACGATTCGCTCCTGTATCTGCACAGACTAATACCTTCTTATTGCAGATCGTAATAGGTACATTTAGAGCTGAAACTGCTGATGTATTTAAACTATATAGCTGAAGACGATGAGCTTGCACTGTTTGTTTTTTAACCATAGGGGAACAATCTGGGCATTTCCTCTTTATAAATCCCACTTTGCCACAACCATAGCAGAATATCTCGGATTCTGAGCGACGATTATCAAACGTGGGGGAAGATCTGTCTTCTTTTGGAGGCTTACTCTGCTTCCATGTATTTTCTCGACGAGAATAATCTTTTTTCTTCTGGGGTACAACCGGGTCTTCGTTAGGGAACATAGATCTTATGGTATCATACGCATCTAATTTTCCGGCAATGTCGACTGGCGAATTTAAATTTTCCCAATCATCTAGCATATGTTGTTTGCATTCGACAGGCACGCGCCTTTTCATCTGGTCCGCTATGATCAGATCCTGAAGAGCTTCAAAAGACGTTACATTTAACTCTTTAAGCCAGTTTTCAAAGTAAGCACGTAACTCGAAGTAATAATATCTCCAAGTAATTTCTTTATCTTTGCAATGCGTGAAAAACAGCTGCCTAAACCTTTCAGCGCTAATTTTAAACCTTTTTAGAAGTAGACCTTTAACATGTGAAAAATCTGAAGCGTTTTCTTCTTTTTCACGAGCAATAAGCGTAGATATAGAAGGGGGTACAACACTGAGTAAATAAGAAACCCAGAGGTGTTCTGGTACCTTCGAAAGCTTTAACTGTCGTTCCAGGAGCACCAGAAACAATGTTACATCATCTGTCTCTGGTTTAAATGTAGGCAACAGCTTCTGGATATCTATTTTACTCTCTGGATGAGACATTATCCCTGCCGCATTACCACCTACCGCTCCACTGGAAACACTTTGGCTCTGAGCCTGTAACTTAAGCTTCTCAAGCTCAAAATTCATCTCAAACTTTTTTAATTCCAGTTCTTCCGAACGACGTTTTTCTTCTACTTCTAATTTACGCTGTTCTAATTCAGCTGCTTTTTGCTTTTCCTCTAAGTCTCGTTTACGCTGTTCTTCCTCGCGAGTCGCAATTTGGTTTCTGACTAACGAATTTACGAAATCAACTTCATACGAGGGAGAGGATTTAATCTTATCACGCAATGTGACAACAGTCATAGAGGGTTGTACATCTAAATTCATTTCTAAAGCGACCTGAAATAGGTCTTCTTTTCGTGCTTTATTGAGGTCGGACATTTGTAAATTTAGCAAACAACAAGATATATACCCACAAATGCTAAAAATTCGTTTAAATAAATTGTTCCCCGGACGTGAGCTTTGCTTTACAACTCATATAAACAAGACATTAATAAAACAAAACAGTGAACTTTAACGTTAGCAAAATATACTTTTAAAATAATTAAACTTCATAAAACTTCATAAAAGTATCTTTAAAATTTAAACTTTATTATTTTTTTTTAAGAAAATATACTTTAAATTACGTGTCATTTAATCAAAACATTATTTTAACTGATATAAAACTAGTACTGAATTGTTGGCAACATTCATAAACAATGTTCTAAATAAGTCAAAACATATCTGAATAATTAAAATGTCAAGCAATATTATTATCATATTATCAAGACAAGACTACGTAATATAGTTTTTTCAATATAACTTTAAAAGAAAAGAAAGTCTTATTTCATAAAAATAAATAAATAAATAAATGCAAAACTTACTCAATCTGTTTTAAAAATCGTATTCAATGCTATTTCACAATATATCAGGAACTCTAAATTAAATGCTTAAAAATAACTAACAACAGAACACTCAAATAGAATTTCTAATTAAATTCTGTTATCTTGCGAAACCAACAACAAAACAAACAAAAAATAATAAACGCATACCATATGACACTTGAAATACAAAGTATAAATACCTTTTAATATATTTTTCCCTTTTTTTCACTCAATTTATTTCCCTATTTGTAAAAAAAAAGAAAAATAACATCAACGTAAATAAATGCTTATTTTATTATTTATCAACCCTTTTTTTTTTTTCTTTTTTATTCGAAGTAAGGAAAGTTGTTATTTAATCAAGATAAAAATTAAACATGCATGCAGAGAATGAAAATAAACAAAAGAATAAAAAATATAAGCATGGGGAGGGAAGGGGAATTACACAATACATAAATAAATTGTAAAGTAATCAATAAATTAAAACTAATATGTGGTATGCAAAATGTTACAGACAGGTAAAATATGGTAACTTGCGAAAAGAATTATAGATACTTTAAAACTTGGCTTACTTATTGAAAATATATGACAAAAGTATCGAACTTTAAAATGTTCCAAAATAAACACATATAAGATGAAACGACGATGACTGAAGCAGAAAATTAAACAAATTCAGTCCGTAGAACATATATCACAAACAAATGAAAATGGCGCTTGGCATAAGATTATTCTGTAGAAATTTTTTTCACAGCATTGAAGAACACATTTCACAAACAAACGAGCAACGACTGCTCGTGCCATTTTCTTGCATTAAACATGCATGCATTTTTATTTCGTGCGTATTTCACAATCGAATGATTTTACATCAACGAAACAAACTTGCTATGTTAATCATTTAAAATATACTTCACAAACAGACGAGCACGACCGCTCGAGCCATTTTTTTTTCATTCTTATTAATCATATTTCATTATAAAAATATCGAACTTTTCTGGAACTAAGATAGCTGAATACTTTGAAATTGATTCGTAGCCAGACGTTGGGTAGCCATTTTGTAAGAATTCGCCTTACAAATATAGAAGAGAAGAAAGAAGTGATAACTTATCTTAATAAATATCTCGGGGTTGCATTCTTCTTTATAAACTTTTTATTACTTGAAAAGACGACACTTACAAATATAACACTAACGTACACACATTATATACAAATAAAGCTTTTACATAATTCTGGCGCACGCCACCATCACAAGATAAAAACCACAGTTTTCAACCAACATTCCAATATCACTAAGAAAAAAGAACATTTTTTTAATAGAACTAGTGTTGCCAGATTTCTTTTAAACGAGAAATATTACAACTACATTTTTTTTTTAATTTAGCAAAACTCAGGTCACGTGACGCGTGAGTCTATTTTTTTTTTCTTTTACTCCTTTGGAAAGCGCGTGTTACACATTTTAATTATAACTGCCTTGAGCAAAATTTTAAGCACAAAATACTATCCTATTAATTAATACCGAATTAAATTCACTTTTGGTGGAGCGGTCTGACTGATTGCTTCACAACAATTATGTGCTAATTTCTGTCTCATTAGTTAAAGGTTAATTTTAAAAACTTTCCTTTGTATTGCTCCTGTAATTTTACAGAATAAATTTCCTTTTTTTTTTCAAATATAAACTTTAACACTTTATTAGTTATCGAGTATAATAAAAAGATTTCCAAAAACACATAATTAAGTGAGTTTTGACTATGGTCAACCCTCTCTTACATTGATTGGATCAAGCCTCCCCACATAGCCATTTTATAATGAATAGCACATAGATATTTGAAGCCTTATTTGCTGTGCAAACTTCATGTCTTTAATTAAAGTTCAATCTTTGTGAATTAATTAAAACCTGCTTACTTTAAGACATACTTTATCTAAAAAACTCTTACAAAATATTTCTAAAAAATTTACTTTTTATGTTGAAAATTCTTCACAACTCATTCTGTCTATACCTGTTTTAAAGGTTTTTGTTTGACAATTTCATTAGCTTTGATTGCCACCTAGCAATAAAAGTCTGATACACATTTAAATATAAAATAGACGGGTGGGTCAAGCCTCTCAAATGTTCAACCATCTCTTTTCTCCCCTATCCAAAATTTGAAGCAAATCGGATATTTTTATCATGTGTCATCGCGTTACATACATACATACAGAACGGGCGGATACATAAGCTTTCAGGCTGTGATAGCCCGTGAGCTAAAAATTATAAACCTTGATTATTTTGAGAAAATTTTGTAAATTGAGATGGATCAAATAACTTTTATTCTCAATTATTAGTATTAATATTAACTTTAAATCATCCCTCCCTGAAAATTGTTAATTCGATTAAAAAATTCAGTTATAAAGGACAATCGAAAGTGGAGTGGATTCTGTTTAGTTTCAACACACCTCCTCAGGAATCCCAAACCACCCCCCATCTAAAAAGTTTATATATGTATGCATGCATGTATGTATGTATGTATGTATGTACTAAATTTTGTCTGCTCGAAAAAAGTCTCAATTATGCACGAATTGTCTTCAAACTCGCCAAATACATTGAGATGGATAATATCTTGGCGGGGATTGCAAATGCGCAAAATCGTCCCAAAAAGCGTAGGAATGAAGAAAATTCAAAAACTTCAATACCGTCTTAACATGGCTTTCATAAAAACAGCTCTTATTGAACAATAACAGGAAAAAATAAATATGATTAGTTATACTAGTTGCCAACAATAAAAAAAAAACAATAAATTTCTTACTACAACAATTATTTTGCTATTGCAAGAGTTGCTCTTGAAAAAAAAAGTTTGACAATTTTAAGAAAAATTTAATATTACGTCATAACTTTTCTATAGCAAGATTTCAATATGAAAACGGAAAATAAAATACCGTAAAATGGGGTGAATCGGAACACTTTTCAACTTCAACGTTAAAAAAAAGGAACAACTGATTTTTTAATTTTTTTTATTTTTCTACTAGAAACTTCGGTCTTGTTTTGTTCTTTACTTTTTAAGCAAAAACGAAACATTTTTTCTGTTTATATATGTATTATTTACTTTTTTAATGATGTTCCGATTCACCCCGCAGATAGGGGTGAATTGGAACAAATGTTATAATCTCTATTTATTCCAATTAAAACTTTAATAGGGTTAATAAAAACACGTAATAATGATAAGGGAGGAATAGGAACTCGTAGTTACTGTGAAACCAAGCCTTTATCTTATATACAAATAAAGATATGCCTTTTTAAAAAATAGAAAACAACTTTGAAATCAAGAAAAATTTAAATTTATTTTTAAAAACTATATTCAAATTGCAGAAGTAGAATTTAATACAAATTCTTCCCTGTTCTGAGGTATCCTTTACTAGAAGTCATTGGGTAAGTGAATCTATTGAGTAGCCCCAATCGCTGCATGTATTAATACGATCTACTAATACGCCCTCATCCCCAGCCCTTAGTATTGTTTGCATCCCTCTCTTTTTTAATTGGTTTTTCATTTTGAGATGTTTGTGTAATGTTGTGGATGTCAGAGAATAATTCTGTGAAGTTTTTCTAACTAATTTGCTATTTTTAAATTCTTTTATTGTGTGATCCATGTCTGTTGGATTAGGCGTTGACTTTTTTGTTTAACCAAGTAATTTCTTGGCACCTTTAAACTCTTCAAGTAATTAGAACAAACAAAATATTGTTACATGTATGTATATTCATACATACGTTTTCATATATTACATGAACCTAGTACTGTAAAGAAAAATAAACCATGAGAGAAAACGTGTTCCGATTCACCCCGTAAATCTTAAACCTCTGATGTTATAAGCCATCTTTTATATTTTCGTTATGTAGTTTAGAAATAAGTAGAATTTAATACAGCATATCGTTTACAGGTCTATCATTAATTAAAAATCCCCTCTCTTAGGTTTAGAATACGAAAAATACTGTAGTTACATACAAAGTTTTGAAGATGTTGAAAAAATGAGGTTTTTGAGGATCCTCTTGAAGTTTTTTTTATATACCCCAGTAGTTGTGCAAACATGTTAAAACTGAATTTCCCAACTCTTAATGTTATTACCTTCTTATGAAAAAATTGGCAACTAAAAATATCATCACATATATTTATAATGAATTTATTTGTATGTCAGGGAAGTTTCGTTCCTATTCCCCCCGCTATTCCTATTCACCCCATTTTACGGTAAATAGCTTCACGGATTTTTTTTAAAAGTAAATATTAGGAAATATAACGGATGTCTAGGGTTGGATGTACGGCTGAAACTTTGTGATGCGGGTCATTAGATTGTGTTCACATGGTTGGTATTTTTATTGAAGGTGTACACGTTAACATCGCATTTCTTTTTAATTTTACTCTGCAGACAAAAATTGTTTTTGTTTTAGATAATTTTACACATGTTCATGCTGGTTTGTTTGCTGCTAGGAACATGCATTTTTTTTCTCATTTGAAGTTTAAATTGTTATAAATACACATTATTTGCATCTTCAACTATTTTAAAGAGTTGCATTTTTTTGTTCGTTTGTCATAGAGTGTATTAGTTCTTGAAAAAAAAATAGCTTGACAATTTTAAGAAAAATTGAATATTACTTCGTAACTTTTCTATAGCAAAATTTTCATATAAACGGAAAATAAAATAAAAAGTTTCACGGATTTTTTTAAAAGTAAATATTAGGAAATATAATGGATGTCTTATTAGAAATATGATGAAGTCATATTGGAAATATAATGGATGAAAAACAGTGAATATATAACATCATGTGAGATTGTGAAAACATATTGAAAGATGATAAAAACCAGACTATGGAAATATAGGCATATTTGAACATTTCGAAGGCCTGCGATATCGTTTTCGTCATTTTAAAATCTATTCCATATCTATATATGCGTGAGTGTATTCGTGTATATTAGAATTTTTACAAAAGGTTTAGGTCCCTAGAACTCATTATTAATGATGAAACTGGATTTATCTCTGATCTTGATTTAGTTTTTTTGGTGAAATTTGTACCTAACTTCGAAATCCACCTCTGCTTTAAGCCAAGCGGGCAGGGATTTTTCTCTCTTTATATATTAAAAAAATTATTATAGTTTTCTTATTTTACATATAATAAGAATATTTCTTTTCCTGTTATAATTTATGAAATAATCTATTTTTGCTCTGTAAATATTGGATGGGAGCTGGGGAAGAACTTTTTGTGAAATAGTATGTGACACATGAAAACACATGAAAATTGTTTTTATTCTTTTTTATATACAAAAGAAAAACTAAATATTTAGAGTGGGAAAAAACTCGATATTGCCCTCTTCCTTCCCAACAGTATAGTCGCTGCAACTGAATGTGAATACAGCTAATAAATCACATTCTTTTCCGTTTCCGAAGTTCCCCGTTTTTTCCGGCATGACGGAAAAAACCAGGGACTCATATTTATAATTTCATTATATTTGCATTATATCTCATTTTATTTGCATTATTATTTTTCGGCATACCGGCAAATGTGGGGGAATAGGGTAGATGTATCACAATGTAAAATTTTTCAGAGAATCCAATCAAAAATGTCTTTCAATCTCAGAAGGTATAAAAAGCCCTTTTTACTTACCCATCATACGTAGTATAGGGTAAGTCTTGCAATCGTTTTGAAAATCGAAAATTTTTTTTGACGGATTTACACCTTTTAGATAGTAAAGATTCCGAAAAACATATTTTTACAAAAAAAAAATTTGCCGTCTGTCTGTCTGTCTGTAAACGCTCTATATCCCAAACAAATTGAGATAGAGACTTGAAATTTTGTATGTAGTTAGTATGTAAAAAATGGGACGAAGCCTATTTAATATCAACAATCTCGATTATCCGTAACTATTTTTTTCGGACTCTCGAAAAATTCGTTCTGATGAAAACTATATAAAAATTTTCGAATTTTTTTGTTCTAAGGAATGGACGTAAAAGACAATAAAATAACACACATTTTGCATATAAAACGAAGTCGATCGGATTATTAGTTGCCGAGATATTTGTAATCCTGTTTCCCACATTCTTCAATTTTTCATGCCCTGTATTTCATTCAAATTTCAATTTAGAGGTACATTTTAATTGGAAATGAGACGCTTAATTCGACGCAGTTAATCAGGTAATTGTTAGTTAATAGAATTATTATTTTTGGAGTTATAAGGATGTTTCTTTTACGCAGTTCGGTACTATTTGAGTAGTTTGGCGTTTTATATAATTTGTCAAAATTGGTAATGAGCAGTTCTTTAATAGAGCATTACTATGTATATTAACAATATTTAAATTTTGTTTATGAATTGCAAAGCATTGTGTAAATAGTTTTCACATGTTTTATTTTCATATACATATCCATGATGGGTAAGTATTACGGTGGCCCCCAACGACTAATTTCAAAAGAAAGCTGAAAAGCGTTTAAAAGAAAAATAAAATAAGTATAATAAAGATATAGGAGGAGATAAGAATACAAAACACGCCCTCAGTCAATGACTATTGGTTCAACATACACGAATATGCACGTGACCGGTCAACAAAATGTTAATTACTCTTCTGTACTCCTGAAATAATTTATTCTATTTTTAGACTATCTGAAGAGGAGTGCTTTACAAATGTTTTAAGATACATTGCAATCGCGTAAACTATTCATTAAATAAAAAATTAATGCTCCGGTTTAAGTAGTTTCAATAAAGATCTTTCCCATCTTAATGAAGAAAAAGAAAATTTCTAAAAATATTTTACAAATGAATGATGCATCTGGTTAAATTTTCACTTCCATAATTTGTTGAATTTTGAATGAAGCAAATGAGATTCGAATTCTGCAAAGAAAATATCCGAGAGCAGAAATGTTTCTTTTCATACTCAAGTACTTTTTTGATGCAATTCCACTGGTTTCGCTCGAGTGGAATAAAGTTATTACCGCATTCACGTAAGCAGAAATATCGAAATTCTTTTACTTGAAATGTTTTTTTAAATTAGAAAAAGGCATGGAAAATTGTAGAAATCAACAATGGAGTTCAAATAAGGCTCTGGAGAGGTGGACAGTGATGAATTTTGTGAAGATAGGTGAAAAACACCACAAATGCAAAGTTTAAACTAAGACCTTCGTGTTTTGAGTATTTTGTATTGAAAGTGTTTCATCTTTCCCTTTAAGATGACATATCGGATTCAGAAATTCAAGAAACTCATTATAAAATTTAAGAAAATCTCTCTTTTTTTTATCAAGGACATTTGAAAAGAAAACTGAACATACGAAAAGAAGTACTTTATTCTTAGAAATTTTATCGGATTTAAGACAAAAGACAAAAGCCTGGAAAATATCCTTTACGTAATTTTAAGTTATTAAGTTTTCCAAGCACATTCAGTATGCATTCCTCTTTCTTGCTAAATATTTATTTAAAAAGTTTCTATTTAAAACCATTTACTTTTTCTTTTTTAAAAATGAATGCCTTATACATATATTTTTTTAAATACACTGTTTAACAAGTTTCTATTAAATCATATATAATATGTGGGTAATCGAATATATTAAATCTTATGTAAAATTACACAGATTAGAAAAACCGAGATTCTGTTAAACAACAGAGAAATAATTTGGTAAATTTACAATAGATTCAGTAAATTAACATCGTTAAAAATAAACAAGACTTTGTAAATATATTTTTATCGATAATAATTTAATTTAGCTTTCAAAATTAGTGAATACCTCAATTTTCAGAGAATTTCGAAGAATTAGAATTTTTCGAGTAAATTAGAAGTGTTGTATCATTTGATTTTTATACAGTTTATTTATAACCGTTCCTGGGTTTGAACGCAAGACTTCTAGATAGAGGAAGAACACCTTACTCATGAAACTATAGCTGCTGACAAACATACATACTGATAAAAGACATACTTTGTACTCGATAATAATCGAGTACAAAGTATGTCTTTTATGATTTTGCGATGAGAAATCTATTCTATTTGTACTTTTCAAAGATTAATAGATTACATTCGATAATTTTATCAATTCTTTCAAATTTTAAGAGAAAACCACGATTTTAACTTACCCTCTTAGTACAGAGGGCTACACTACTAATAAAAAATTTATAAAAAATTATCATATGAAAATATATGTATTCAATAGTGACAATACTTTAAAAAAGCACTATAACAGAATTGAGTGTACGTTAAATTCATTAATGAATTAGTTATGTGAATCTACGAAACATTGTGTTCAAATATTATAAAACAAATGAGGTATATAATGTCGCTGACAAAAACTAGGGTAAAAAATAAATGTCTGTACTTGCCTTATAAATTTTCATGTCATAACCACTTGAATACGTAAACATCCTAACGCTCTTAAATCATATTTATAAAGCTACTTTTCCTATTTAAGCTCAGAGAACCTAAATCGATATAGCAAAAATGACAGTATAAAAAAGTTTAAAAGATATGTAATAAAGTCATGGAAAGGCTATAAACATAGCTTTTATGCTACACACCATTTCTCGTCACGAAAAAATGAAAATTTCGCATCGTTTGAAAGAATATAAACCAGTTTTAAAGTAATTTATTTATGAAAAAATATTTTCTTAAAGTTTTTGTACTTTTTTATGATTTGGGGCCCTTTTCTTACAAATTATTCTTAGAAAAGTTTCGCATTATGGTATAGAAAAATTAAACTGATATGCTTGAAAAAATGTAATGTCCTACTTTTGCAGTTTTATGAAAGTACTTTCAAGTCGAACATGTAATTTGTGAGCGCTGAAAAAACTTTATCTTCATAATTTAAACGTTGGAATACACTGAAAAAAGAAATGTCTTTATCAACGACGCATAATTTTTTTGCCACATTGCAGGAATGTTTTGACACTTTATGAAATAAGCAAAGTTGAGGCAATTCATTTAATCTGTAATGTTTTTTTATCTGCACTATCTTGAAATTTTCCACTGAATGAAATTATAAAGTTATGATAAGAACTCGATCACTAATCTCTTCTTTCGGTCTAGAGATATCTGAGAAATATTTAAATCTATTTGATGTCCGGATTTTATTCGTTTTCTGATTGGTCCGTGTTTAATGTTCAGAAATGGAATACTTCTGTTGCCACAGTTACAAAAAAGTAGTAAAAACTACAAAAATAATAACTCAAATAATAATAACTCAAAAACAAATTGAGATAAAGTTTTCAAACAAATGGCATTTAAAAATACATTTATTTTTTTCGTATACGTCGGTGTAAAAATTAAAAAATGTGAGATGTTTACAAGTTCAAAAATTTGCAATACTGAAAATTGTAAAAGTGATTGATCGAAGAATAGTAAATGTTTAGTCCATCGTATACGTGATATATAATTCTGTTATCATGTAACCCAAGTTTTGATCATCATAAAAATATTTATTATTATTATTCTGTACGTTCTGCTATCTTCAATAGAAGATAGTATTGTAATCGAAATTTCTTTTCGACTTCCGATTTTCGACGGATTTACATGTTTTAGAGGTCGAAAATTTCAAAAAACGTATTTTTACAAAATGTCTGTCTGTTCGTGTGTGTATATGTATGGGTGTGTCTTTGTATCCGTATGTCGTTATGTCTAGAATTGAACCAAATCTTTTCTGGAAGTATTTCGCTACGGGTAGTAGGTCCTCTCTGAATTTGAAAAAAATTCGCAAGAAGGGGGGGGGGCAATGTAATAGCAATTTTTGTACCATTTTCTATATTGTACCACCAAAAATGTGTATAAAGCTATGCGAAGAATTAAATCAAAATTTTTTGTGTGTTTTTGGCGATGACCAGAAGATTTTTCTTGGATTTCAAATATTCCGTGGAAAGGGGATTACGTGAAAGCGCTTTTTTGTATCATTTTCGTTATTCTTCGTAGTACTTTTGTCCATCGGCTCGTGCACAGAGTGGAAGCATTTTTAAAAAGAATCACGTTTTGAGCACCAGGCTTGGCGAGTTGGCGAAAGCGAGAACGTTCAGCTAGCTGCATTGCCAAACACAAAATAAACTAAGTTCAAATGTGTCATAAAACATATGATTAATAGAATTATATTTATTACAAGAGAATCTTTACTACTGTTTTTAATTAACTTCAATTTCTTCGAACATACCGAGTTAAGTAAATAATATTTTTGAATTGGGGTGGGGGGAACCCTATGTTTAGATGCTTTGTGAAATTTAAAGCATTTTAATCTGAAAAAGCTCTTTGTTTTAAGCTATGTTTTAATCGTAAACAACGGTGAATAACATTTCCTCATATTATAGTCCTTGCTTGATAACATTTACGGGAAAAAAAAACAAATGAACAACAAGCGCTATCTCTTTGCAGAAGGAAGGGTTGCTAATCGTTAGGTGTATGGCGTCACAAACAAGAAAGGGCGGGTAGTATTGACTTCATCTCCGCGCCAATCGTTGTTCTGGCGATAAGGTGCTCAAAACGTGATTCTTTCTGAAAATGCAGACGGGAGCATGCGTCCTGCTAAGCCGGTTATTTGCAAACAGCTAATGATAACAGAATAACGGTAAACTATTGATTTGAATAAATATAATGATTTGTATTAACTTTTCTTTTTATTCCGATAAGTTTATCGAAGCAAAAAATTAAGATGTAAATTGGTATAGCATTGAATCAGTAATAACAAAGTATTAGCACAAGTAACTACTTTTTGAAATATTAAAATATACGTATGAGATAGAAGAAAGGTTTGGGATTGGCACACCCAACTAGTTTAACGATAGAATTTATTTATAAGTCTAAAATTTTAGTCTTTAAAAATATCATTTTACAAATGGTCGTTGTAATTTGTTAAATTACCTTTTTTTTTTCTTGAGTTTTATATCTCTATACTTTTGTAAAATATCACATTAATGTTAATCACTTTATGTTATTTATTTATCCTTTTTAACCATGCCTAATTTTTTTTGTGCGCATAAAAATTTTGGAAACTTATTTTTATTTATTTATTTATTGTATTTATCTTTCTGTATGAGAAATGACAGAATATTTTTGTCAAATTTCGAGAAACTATAGTAGGGTAACATCCCCAGTAATTGGCAGGCACCAGTGATTGGCACTCTCCTACAAAAATGTCCTAAAATAAGATTTATATCCAGTCTTTTAAAAATGCAAGACCATATACCAATTATATGCTCATTTACTTTACATATTATAACTTTGATTTATGCTACTAAATGACAATAGTGCATAGGAAAGAGAAACAATTATGGCTTGTATCAAATTAGCCATTTTTCTTGCAAATACTTCATCTCTGGCTTAAAAAAGGCATGCATTTCAATTTATTATTATCTGATTTATAGTATATTTGAAATTATAATTGACAACAGTTTTGTTTAGTTGAAAAGGGTTACTTTAATTGTGTAAAAGTCTAAGTGCCAATTACTGGTGATTACAGCAACTTTTTATAAATATATTTTTATAAAAATACTTTTTCAAATATTTTTGCTTTTAGTAGGCAAAATAGATGCACAGATATGCACTCTTTGATTTAAAAATATTTGCAAGTAAATATTTTATTTCTCAGTAATGAAAATAGAAGTAAGTTTAAAGAGAAATCCTTAATGTGCCAATTACTGAGGATGTTACCCTAATTTGCCATTAAAAAAATGGGATAAATTACAGTAAAAAATAATGTGTTTTGAATGAAGGGCGTATTTGATTTATATTCCTCTTCACGTGTAATCTGAGTGTCAGGCAAAAAATTTTTGGTCGTTGGATACTTTTTATCAAAATGTTTGCTGCCAAATTCATTCTATTTCGTTCGAGAGCTAAAAGATTTAATCAAATGTCAGGTAAATTTTCAAAGAAAAGTACTTAATTTATAAACGAAACTATATTTATTCAAGATATGAGCATATTTTTACCCGTGAAAATAATAAAATTAAGATGCATGACAAATAAATTAAGAAAATAGTGTTTTCTGATATTAATTTTAAATGCATTTATACTACCAAATTTTAGCAACTTTTATATTATTTTTAGCATTTCTTTCCTCAAAATGTGCTTCTTTGTAATAAGTTATAAACACAAATCTTTAATTAAAATTTTTGAAAATCAATAAATCACCTCGATTTTTTTATTTTGTTTAAATTTTTTTTAAAGTGTCGTTGAATTTTTATGCCTAGTAATTCTTAAAAAAAAAGATTATGTTTAGTAGAATAAATTTGAGTCTGCATAAAACTTTTTGGAAACTTATTTTTTTTAACATTGCACACATACTTCCATGTGAGGAATAACAGAGCAGTTTTGCCAAATTACGAGAAACTTTATCTATCAGTTTACCATTTTTAAAAAATGGTATAAATTACGTTAAAAATAAGGTGCGTTTTGGATGAAGGATTTATTTGATTTATATTCCCTTTAACCCAGAATCTAAGTGTCAGGAAAAAAAAATTATTTGGTCGTTGGATACTTTTTGTCTAAATGTTTGCTGCCAGATTAATTCGTTGGAGAGTTGAAAGTTTTAATCAAATGTCAGGTGTATTTTCAAAGAAAAAGAGTTAATTTACATCTGAAATTAAATTTACATTCGATATATGAGCACTTTTTTTCATGAAAATAATAAAATTAAGATGCATCAGAAATAAATTAAGAGAACTGTGTTTTCTAGAATTAACTTTTAATCCTGTTATATTATTAATTTTTAGCAACTTTTATATTACTTTTAGCATATCTTTCTTCAAAATGTGTTTCTCTGCAATAAAGTAAGGAAAAAAAATCTTTTAAGTAATATTTTAGAAAATCCCCAAATCACTTCGAAAGAAAAAGTGTCGTGGAATTTTTAAGCCTAATATTTTTTCTTTAAAAAGATAATTTCTTGTAGAATAAATTTTAGTCTGCATAAAAGTTTGGAAACTTATTTTTTTAAACATTGCAGACGTATTTCCATGTGGGAAATGACAGAACATTTTTGTCACATTATGAGAAACTTCATATTACAGTTTATCATTAGAAAAAATGATATAAATTATGTTAAAATTAAATACGTTTTGGATGAAAGTGTTGTTTGATTTATATTCCCCTTAACACATAGCAAGGTTTAGCGGGAATAGCTCACTGGGGGAAAAGCCTCCTAGTATATATATATATATATATATATATATATTAAATATATATTTTTGCAGCAGATACAATTACAGCAGATATTCAGTAATATAATTACAGCAGTATTTCAACAGATACAATTACACGCTCATTTGAATAGTGTTAAAAGTATGCAATGGAACACATGAATAAAAAATAATCTAGCCAAAAAAAAAAAAAAAAAAAAAAAAAAAAAAAATTGATATTACACACACGCACACTTATGTATGTACCGGGTGTCCCAAAAATGACTGCTGTATTTTAAAATTCAATAACTTGCAAACGGTGACAGCTATTTAAAATTTTTTTGCAGGAGAATTATGTATAATGTCAGGAGTTTTTTTACCGTAATTTTTTATTTTAGTTCGCATCTCAAACAATAGGTGGCGCTGACGGCGATTGAAGGCCAGTTGATCAATGCTGAGTGAAGTGTCGACCTGGTCTTCAATCGCCGTCAGCGCCACCTATTGTTTGAGATGCGAACTAAAATAAAAAATTACGGTAAAAAAACTCCTGACATTATACAAAATCCTCCTGCAAAAATTTTTTAAATAGCTGTCACCGTTTGCAAGTTATTGAAATTTAAAATCCATCAGTCATTTTTGGGACACCCGGTATATGCTTCCTTATATAATTCTAACTTTTGATTATAGATATTAATAAAAATTATATAATGAAATGCTATCATTGCACATAAATATACATACGTATCATACACATCCGGTCATCAAGTTTTTTTTTTATGTGTCCCCGAAAATGCTCTTTCCTCGGACATAAATAAAAAGAAAAACTCGAAGAATATTTCGCAGTTGAATGACGCTTCTACTAGATTTTTAGTTCCTAAACTTATTGAATTTAGAACGACAGAAACGAGATCCGAGTTTTACAAAGAAAAATCCGAGTACAAAAATGTTTCTTTTCATGCTCAAGTACTTTTTTGATGCGATTCCACTAGCTTTTACTTGAGTGGAATAAAGTTATTACCACATTCAAGTAAGTAGAAAAATCTCAGTTTCTTTTATCTAAAATGTTTCTTTTTTGAAACGGAGAAAGCTTTGAGGAAATCAACAATGACTTTCATTGGTGGATGACTTATACAAGTTGCATTCTGGAGAGCTGAACAGATATATATGTACTTACTGAAGAGCATTCTTCACAAATAAAAATTCTGACTAAGGACCTGTTTTGAATGCTTTTCAATGAAAAGGAATAAAATGTCTGACCTTTTAAGCTTAAAATATGGTATCGGGCTATCGTATTTAAGAAATTATTAATAACAATCAATGGAATATCTTTTTAATTAAAAACGAGAATTATCGGAAGCTGAAATGCATTAGAAGAGTGTCTTCTTCTGAAGGGTTAACTAATATCTATTGAGGAAATGGAGTTATTTTTATGTATTTTTAAAAATATTTTCATTCATTCTTGTTTAATTAAGCATTTTTATACTGACCTTAAGTTCAAGATAATTTCCGAACACATTGAGTATGCATTGCTATCCTTTATTTATCTTAAAACTTCAAACTGTAATAAGTTATTTTTGAGTGTTATCTTGTTTGTAAAAAAGATGTCACTAAAAATAAATCATTAAATGTTTTAACGCTTTCTTTTATTCATTTTGTATCCTTTTTATTAAAAATTCTTGACCAGTCTAAGCATTTTCTTAAGAACTGAAGCAGTGTTTCCATAAAACTAGACTGAAATAAAACTGAAATGAATCTGCCTAAAAAGTAAAAACGTGATGGATACAAAATGTACTAATTTTCTTCATTTATTAACTTCTTTAGACAAAATTTTAATTAGGAGAAAAATACGCATATTCAACATTGAAATAACATTTACAGGTTCGGGTGAAAAGAAAAGAAAACATTTCTTGTGAATCTATTGAAGCTTGCTTACACCATACAATAAAATTAGTAAGATTAGTCTATGCAAATGGGAAGACGACGTATACAATTAAAAAAATATATATATATACAGGGTGTCCAGCAAATGCCTCCCTGATTTCAAAATTAAATTTCTCAAAAACAAAGATCGATAGTAATATGCGGTAAACGGTTTTTTCATTAGCTAAGTTGTAAAAATCTTATACAGAAATTCCAAACAGTGAATATTTTGAAAAAATTGCGTTCTGATTGCATAGAATGCTTTGATTTGACATTTTTCTTGTTTTAGATTGCCTGCAGAGAAATAAGTTTTCAGCTTACAGTGCAACATTTTAAAGATTTTTCGAAGTAAATTTTTAGAATTTCGAAATTTCGAAAATTTAATTAAAAAAAGCTATGAAATATGGCACTTTAAGCCGAAAAACACATTCTTTGGCAGCAATCTAAAGCAAGAAAAATGTCAAATCAAAGCATTCTTTGCAATCAGAACACAATCTTTTCAAAATATTTACCGTTCGAAACTTTTGTATAAGATTTTTACAGCTTACCTGATAGACAAATAGTTTACTGCATAATTCTATTGATCTTTGTTTTTGAGAAATTTAATTTTGAAATCAGGGTGTTATTTGCTGGACACCCTGTATATGTTTATATATATATATATATATATATATATATTTAAAGAAATTACAAGAACCGTATGGAAATGATTTTTTCAAAGACTAAAATTTAAGATTTATAAATAAGTTTTATGTTAATAAGAAAAATATTTTCCTCACTTTTTGTAAACAAGACATGTTTATTTTACAGTTAAAGTTAAATAAAGGTGAAACATCTCGAAGAGATTATGATTTAGACGGTTATTTTCTTCTTAAAAGATTCATTAATTTTTTAAAAGCAAAATAAAAAGGTCATAATATTTCTTTCATTATAAATTCATTCAGTATCTTGTATAGCTATATTTACTATGTCTGTATTATAAATCGCAAACATATATCTGTGCGTAACGCGTATTTTCTTCTGCGAATGGCAACACTTTCAGATTTTAAATAAAATTTCAATTTTACAATTTTTGGTACGGCAAATTTTTAAACCCCTAAAGATATTTTAAACTTTCAAGCTTCTAACAAATTTTACACTGTCGCATAGGGGCAAAAATGCATTTTTAAATGTAATTTGTTGGAAAACTGTATCTCAATTTGTTTTTTGGGTTATTGATTCTTTTGTAGTTTTTAATACTTATTTTGTAATCGTGACAACAGAAGTATTACAATAATGTAGACGCCACACTGTAAAAAAAAATTCAAGAAGTTACTAAAAATTTTTTAGTAAATTTGTATTCCACAGAATTTTTTAGTAACCATTACAAACTTTTTTTTTGCAAGTGAAACAAGCATTTCTTTTGTAAATTGAAGAAAAGAATTTTTTGTATAACTAACTTAAAAATTTTTAGTATGAGCCACCAAGCAAATTTTAGTAATAGCTCCAAAATTATTTTTAATAACCATTGCGTGCACCCGAAGGGCAGGAGGTTCCTTCGAGCTGCATCCAGACTTCTGAAGCGAAAGATTTTCGGCAAAACTGCAATAGATGGCAGCACCAAACATTGCTAACTGCTCCGACAGGATTTTCATAATCCCTTTACTAACGAGTACTTACACTACATACATTCGGGGTGTATTTGGCGGTGGTCAGTATCGAACCCGGGACCTTTTAGTCTGGAGTCCGTTACTATAACCACTATGCTATCAAGGCCACACCAAGTGAGTTTTAGTATTAGTTATTAAAAATATAAAACTATTAACTCTCTTCGTTGCTAACTTTTTTCGAGTAATTCTTACAGATTTTCTTGTAACCGACTAAGATTACTAAAAATTTTTTAGTAATTACAAGGATCGCTAAAGTTTTTTTAGTAGATCGACCTTTTTTTTTACAGTGCACAAGGATTCAGACATGTCTCAGATACTATATCTATTCTCGACAGAGAACAACAACCATTTTCCAAATGGCTATAAGTACTTGTAAATAAATGATAAGTATGTTTGAGTACTAAAGATGAAGAAATTGCTCTAAGGTAGAAGAAACGTTGAAGAGAATTCAATGAAATTTTGTTGTTTCTCAAGTTTTTGGAAACTATTCTATTATGTTCGGAATCCATTTGAAAACAAAACCGAAAAATCTTGTGTACAACATAGATTATGAAACACTTTCAAACACATTCAGAATTCTATAACAAAATTTCACAGTTTACAAAAAGTGAAAGATGATGCCTAAATGAGCTGCTTGAAAAACGCGTAATCATAGCAAATGCGGTAGCGTTTGGTATAATGTGTTTAAGAAATGGAAAATACAAACGTCTTTTTTGAGATTTCTCACGAACAATTGATTTACGATAGTGATTTTTTTTGTTAAAAGATAGAACTCGACGAGACGAATGAAATAATAGCCTCCAAACAATTATCGTAATTTACTGTAGTTTTTATTTAAATTTTAAAGAAACAAGTAAGACGTAAAATTCAACGAGCAGTAGCTAACGATCCCGTATATGTATTAATTTCATTTTTGTCTTATTTTTATCTGCATGATAAAACTTAATTACATTATTTCTTGTTGTTGCTGTTGTAATTTTTTTTATTCATTGCCAAAAAGTTTAAATAAATATAAAAATTGTTATATAATTCATTCAAATTAAATACGCCCAGCTAACACAAAAGTAGCAAAATGGCCACATGGCATATAAAAAGTGAGGCGGCCAATCCAGACAGACACTTGATTTAGGTATTTATTATATCTATATTATAGCAAAACTACCAGCGTCTCTGTTGAAAATCTGTGACCCTCGAGGTAAGGCATATGACTGCAGAGCAGCGTGTACTGAATTCGAATCCCGTTTAATGCAAGTTGCATAAAATTCGTTTTTGTTTAGAAATGCTTTTGTGTTTTTTTTTTTTTATTTCTTCTTCTAATCTTATGTTAATTGTTATTCAATTTCTAGAATTTTTCAAGCGTGGAATGTTCATTCGAGAAAGTACCTTGAATGCATTTAGCTGGTATAGCTTTTCTTTTTTTAAATATAGCTGTATGCTTTTTTAAATATAGCTTCTGTAATTTTTTCGCTCGACACCATAGTTTATTTTTAAGATATCATGCATTTTCTATGACAATGCAATGACTTTCTTGGTTATCTTAATACAACAATAAAAGTTTGCCGACTCCATAGTTTATTTTTCAGACATCATGCATTTTATATGACAATGCAATGACTTCCTTGATTATTCTAATACAACAATGAAATTTTACCGACTCCATAGATTATTTTTCAGATATCATGCACTTTATATGACAATGCAATGACTTCCTTGATTATTCTAATACAACAATAAAATTTTGCCAGCAGCAATTTTTTTGCTTTGCAAAATATTAAAAAATGTTCAGTTTTTATATAAAAATAAAATAAAATAAAATAAATGACTAATATTAAAAAATACTCCAATGAACACCAAAAAAAGTTAATATGTTTTTAAGTATGAAAAAAGATTGACAAATGCTTCTGACTGAGCATTAGGAAGGGCAAGGGAACCTTTTTTGGCTGCAACTCACTTTAATGCAAACTTTGAAAAAAAAAATGCATTACTTACGTGCATGTCAAAATTTAGTTCATTTAAGAAATGCAGTAAAACTTGCCTAAAGCAACTGAATTTTGTTCCAGTAAAAATTTGTCGCTCCGAAAGGTGGCCTCTTAATAGAGGACTTGTTTAAATCTAGATTTTAATTGTTGAAAAAAGGTAGCAATTAATGTTAATACAATTATTTTTCTTATTAGGAAAAAATGTAAAAATTCAAGTATCAAAACAAAAGTTACTAACATAAGTTAATTACAGAAGAGTTAAAAAAAAAAATGAATATATTGACTTTTGCATTGATTTTATTGTTTTATATTTTATAACTTTTATTTCTAAGTTTTTTCAAAGTTCAGTAAATAAATACTTTTTTTTTGTACGGGAACAAAAAAATGACGATTTCATTACTTTATCTATTTCTTGAATATTTAATAAGTGAATTATCACATTGCTAACTAAACGTAGAACCAACAGAGTGGAAAATGACCAAGCCAGGGATCGAACCCGGAACCCCTGGAATAATGCTCCAAGTAGTGCTCAACTATTTAAACTACGAGGATGACACCCAGCTTAGCATTTCTCATTCCATATGTTATGTAGGCTGCAACTGCAGCACAAGATGGAATCGTCGTCATGAGCACAAAATCCTGCGGCGTAACATGAGGCACAAAGAAACCCATCATCGGTGACAATATTTAATTTTAATTAATTTTTTAATTAATTTTCATAAGTGAAATTACGCTTGAAATTCTTAAATATTTAATACATGAATTACCACATTGCTAACTAAGCGTAGAACAAATAATGTGCAATGTGAGAATTCACGTATTAAATATTTAAGAATTTCAAGAAGAAATGTGCTACACTTGCAAACTTACTAATATATGGAGTAAGAAATGATGGTACTTCTAGGTTAAACCGTCGACCAATTTCGCCAAATTATGCAAATCGCCAAACTAATAGCCAAATTATACATGTTGACATAATTTTTATTTTAAATAACGAAAAAACAAATAATTAGTAGAATATTAATAAAAATATTAATAAAAAGTCGAAATAAAAATCACTTAATGACATTTTAAACATTATCGCATTTAATGTCATTGATTGTGACATTCACGATCATCCATTATTGACATTTAATCTTATAGTTTGGCGATAAATTTTTGGTCGACGGGATAACCTAGAAGTACCGAAATGATAAGCAGGGCGTCGTCCTCGTAAATTAAATAATAGAACACTTGGAGCACTATTCCGATGGTTCCTGGTTCGATCCCCGGTTTGGACATTTTCCACTCCGTTGGTTCTATGCTTAGCTAGCAATGTGATAAATCCCGTATTAAATATTCAAAAAATAGATAAAGTAATGAAATAGGTATTTTTTTTAAATTCCCGTTAAGTATTAGCTCAGTATTAGACAAGCTTAAAAATGCATACCACATCGGAAAACTCACTTCCAGCAATGTTCGAACAATACTTTTCTGAAATAAACAGTTTGTTTTGCTGCCCGTATTTTTCGGAAGCATCTTCGATTGCTAGTAATCAATAAATGTATTACAATTTCAATTATTTAGTGAAAGGAGAGATTTTAACAAACGTTTCTGAAAAAATAATTGGCATTAGGGAATATTCAAGGTAATCAAGATGCATAATTTTCCATCGGGTTCAAAAGCAAAAGAATATTATTCTTTCAGCTACTTTTTATAATTTCTTTAGAATTTATTTACTTAAGAATTTTATTATATCGATACATAAACAAGTGAATATTTGTCATTTTAGAATTACTAATTGATTCAATCCAGGTTTTCCGGTAAAGGAAAAACAGGTAAAAACCGTTTTTCAAAAACTTCAAAAGATTTTTTACATTTAGATACTTTTTTTTAGATTGCCCACCTGTAGGAACAAAAAGCTTTTTTAAAGGAAAAAGTGTCAATAATATGTTGTACGCTATTGCCACTACAGAATATTGCACGCACATATTTAGATACAGCGCCTCATCTTTTTCTTTATTTTTTCGGTAGAACGGATTTCAAACTTATTCTTTGGACGATAATTTTTAGAATTTTCAGGCTATATTTTTGAGAATTTCACAAAAATCACTCAATGCAATTAGCTAGTACATTATGCGCATTACATTTTGATTGCATTCTCGCATGTGCAATGAAACATTAATTCGTAAACCTGTGCATTTTTTATCCAATTTTTATTATTTTTTAATTTTAATTGCAGAGTACAAAGCTTTTGTCACAGTTTCTGAAAAGAACATTTGTTATATAAAAAAAATTGGGACTGTTTTTATGAAAACTTTAACTTCTCTACTAGTATACGTGCTAAAATTGAGCACATATTATTACAAAAAGCCTCTTAATTATACTTAAAGTTTGAACGCTTTCGCTACATTGGTTTTGACAGGGTTATCCGAAAAATATTCGATTTTTTTCAGTATATTGTAGGTTTCCTATGGGGTTTCGGTAATAAATCTTCTGAGAAAAAAAACGTATACTATTATGTGTACACATAATGTGGAGTTTCAGAATAATCCCTCAATATTTTTCAAGATATTAGACAAAACGTCTAAAATCACAAGTGACCAGCAGTCATTGGTGCCATAGTGTACATAAAATACATGAATTTATTCTAAATCCACGAGTTTATTGCACATATTTTTCATGTGAATCTGTTTGATGTAGCTTTTGATCCTTTTCTTGAGATTATCTATTTTAAAAAATGGCACAGTTGCCTTAATCTCTTCAGTCCCGATGACACCTCCAAAAGACACTAAAGAACTCTTTTTAATTTAAGATAAATGCTTCTAGATTTATTAAAATTACTTTTAGACCTTTTGAATAAATGCAGGCACATCATAAACAACTATACAGGGTGTCCCAGAACTTCGTGTACAAATTTGAGGAGTGGTAGAGAACATCGTTTGGAACAATAATTACATAGGAAAGTATGGGTACGTCTTGTTAACCCTTTCACAGGCACTGAAAATGTTTATAAAATTACGAAATTTTTAATACAAAATGAACATTGACACCAGAATTTTAAAATGATTTTGCCATTTAATATGTATGTGAAATGTCTGGCTTTTCTTCTTTGCAAATACATTTCTCCGCAATTTTTGATGTCATTCATATTTTTCCACATTTTAGCAATGGAAGTGCTTTGTCCGTGAAAAGCTCAAAAAGAGCACAAAGACACAGTTATGACACAATGCGGAAAGCAGTGTAGAACGCTTTATTACACAGAAAAAATTACAAGAAATAATTTAAGTTGAATTTAAAATTATCTTTCTTTATAATCAAGTATCTAAGTAGCTATTAGAAATTGCTAAAATATGGAAAAATATGAATGACATCAGAAATAATGGAAAAATGTATTTGCAAAGAAGAAAAAAAAATACATTTCACATACATAATAATTTGAAAAATCATATTAAAATTCTGGTGCCAATGTTAATTTTGTATTAAAAACTTTGTAGTTTCATATACATTTTCACCTGGCTGTGAAAGGGTTAACAAGACGTTTCCGCCATGCTTTCCAATGTAATTTTGGTTTCAAACGATGTTCTCTATCATTCCTCAAAGTTTGCACACGAAATTCTGGGACACCCTGTATATAGACCCATTCATCTTTGGCGATGCTTTATAGAAATTTTAGATTTTATTTTTTAGTCCCATGTAATATTTGTCTCAGGACTGAGGAGGTTAAATAGACCAATTTGGATTGATTAAATTGGATTAGATATACGATTATTAATTTAAAAAATAAGCAATGAATTTCGAGGACTGTACGCTTTGTACACCATTTTTTAAAAGTTTTTTTAATATTTTATAATGTATTAATCTTTTAACTTAAGTTTTTGAATATCTTTTTTTTGTATATTTGTTATATGTCTATTTTTGTTGAAACCGCCGTCCAAGATTTTAAAGGAAGCGACATTCGCCCTCCTAACTGACATGTTTTTAAAAATCACCATTTTGCAATTTCTTTTGCACTTATTTCTGACGAGGAAATAGGTACTGCAAAAAGATTCTCCAGTTAATGAGATTTCGAAGTCACAGTCAATAATCATGAAATTTACTAATGTAAGATACTAAAAAAAAATGATGAAACAACACAGATAAACAGCCTAGAAGAAAAAACATTAGTGACAGCAAAAGTTGTTGAAAATAAAGGTGACAAAGAGCAATAAGTTGTGAATAGATTATCTCGCAAAAAGGCTGAAGCTACAAAATGTCCCAAAAATTCAAAGAATCATTATAAATGTTATCTTCCTTACCAAAATCAGTTAAATCAAAGCATAAAAGAAGCTCCCCTCCCCCCCAAAAAACCCACAAACAGATGCGTTACAATTATGCCATATAAAGAAAAACCTTAAATAATAATAATAAAAAAGCGTATATAAAAAATGACATAAAAGAAGTTTTTAAAGCCCAAAAGTAAATCCGATATCAAGTTTGAAAAATTAAATGTAATTCAGTTGAAAAGAGAATGATGGAATATAAGAGCTACTGGCACAAGCTAAAAAAAATAAATAAAACTTCAGTAGCGAAGAAACAAGTTGTTGTTTTGTTTGATGATTTCATCGATCGCAAACTTTGTTTTAAATAAAATTAATTAAACTTCCTGCTCATTAAAACAATATAATATTGTTTGAGTAATTTAAGAGAATCAGGGGTCAACTTAGGCAAGTAGTCGCTGAATTTGGACTACTTTTGCGAAATTTTTGAAATTGAAATAAAACTTAATATTTTCGAAAAAATACATTAAGATTTATTTAGTAAGATTATTATATCAATGATTTAGTATATCAATAGATTGACCATATGCAGTTATATTTTGTAGAAATTTCAAAAAAGAAACCGAGTTACACCTAAAAACAAGTGGTCTAAATTCGGATATACTATAATTCGAAATCAGTAAAAATGCGCCAATATGTGTTTATTTGCTTTGAATTGATTTTAAAAAGCCTATATAAAAAACAAACATTTCTGATATAAGAATACTTTAAAAATATTTTGATGTGGCCTAAACGCTTTGGAAAATATATTGTCCTTTTAAGAAAATAGAATGTACTTTTCATTCAAGCAAGCCATTTCGAGTTTAACGAAATGGCTATTGTTATGACCATATAACTTTAGAGAAAGCTATATTATTGTTCGTCTCTCAATGGTACTTCTAATCGTATAATTGAAATACTGCAACGCAGTCGGAATTTTTCAAAACTTTGCAATTAAAAATGCATATTATTTATTTTTTACAAAGCATAATATGCATTTGTATCTTTAAATTCATACACTGTACAATAGATAATCATGAAAAAACTTTTCTTTTAGATATGTATTTTTGTGGTTTAAGATAATTTTCAAAAATTCCTCATATCTATTCATTTGTGTTGCGATGATTTTCATCTATGTATAAAGAAAAAAATAAATATTATACAAAAAGATGAGGTGCTTATACATAATATGATTACATATGGATGATTACATATTCATGTTTACATATGATTACATTAGGCCTGGGCCTTAAATCGATTTATCTCTTAAATCGATTTAAAGCTTACATCGGAAATCGCGATTTAGTCAGTTTCTTAAATCGATACATCGGAAATCGCGATTTAGTCATTGTCATACATCGCGATTTAGCCATCGCCTTACATCGTGATTTAGCCATTGCCTTACATCGCGATTTAGTCAGTCTTAAATCGTGATTTAGCCATTGGTTTTAAATCGATTTCAAATAATGATTCAGAGTTAACATCAGAAAATTGAGTTATCTACTTTGTTGTATATACTGCTTGCATGTCAAACTAGTGTTAAATCGATTTAAGCAAACTTTGCAAGCCTCAATGCTTTCCGATTTAGGAAAAAGGTGATGTAAGAAAAATATGATCTAGGGAAAACAGAGCAAGTTGGTGTTAAATCGATTTAGAGGATCCGATTTAAACACACATCACAAACCTCAGTGTTTTCGATTTAAGAAAAAGTCGATTTAAGAAAAAGACTATTTAGGAAAAACATTGAAAGCTGGTGTTAAATTGATATAGTAGGATTTGATTTAAAATTAGCAGTGGTCACTTGCCATGTGGATATTAAAAATGTAAAAGTGGCAATTAAAAAATTTCCTTCGTTTGCCACCCTTGTCGTCATTTGCCAAGTGGCGGTTAAAAAAATCCATTTTCGGTCGCCCAGTGAAATGCTGTTTTTTTCATAGAAGTATGGATCTCTACATTGATTACATCTAATTAGAAAAGTGTTTCCTTCTTTTTCCTACTGGATGCAAAAAGATTTCAATGACATAGCTGTATTTTCAATATTTTGGTTTTTTGCAGAGTTCTTTTACTGTGTTCAGTTTGATTATTTTTTCGAGAAATGCAGTTTCATTTTGCAAAAATATATTCATCGGCATTGATTCCACACACATTTCAAGTAATTTGTTGGCTATCGATCACCATCCTAGTCGTCACTCGCCAAGTGGCGATTTAATAGATCTATTTTCAATCGCCAAGTGAAATGCAGTTTTTTTCATGGAAATATGCATCTCTACATTAATTACATCTAATTAGAAAAGTGGTTATTTCTTTTTCCTACTGGATGCAAACAGATTTCAATGACATGGCTGTATTTTCAATATTTCGTTTTCTTTGCCGCATTCTTTTATCTATTTCAGTTGGATGTTTTTTTTCAAGAAATACAGTTTTATTTTGCAAAATATATTCATCAGATTTGATTCCATATGCATTTCAAGTAATTTATTGGTCATCGATCGCCACTCTAGTCATCACTCGCCAAGTGGCGACTTAAAATAATAATTACTGATCGCCAAGTGAAATACAGTTTTTTTCATCAAAATATGCATATCTACATTGATTACGTCTAATTAGAGAACTGGTTAATTCTTTTTTCTATTGGATGCAAGCAGATCTCGATGACGTTTTTGTATTTTCAATATTGCGGGGGTTTTTTGCCATGTGCTTTTAGTATATTCAATTTGATTATTTTTTCAAGAAATATAGCTTTATTCTGGAAAATATATTTATCAGCTTTGATTCTACGTGCATTTCAAATAACTTATTCCTTTTTTCACGCTGGATGCAAATGGATTTCAAGGGCATTTCAGTACCTTCAATTTTCGATTTCAGTTGTATGTTCAGCTCTTTGATTATTTTTTTCCCAAGGTAATACTGTTTAATGATGCGAAATACACTCACCAGTATAGGTGCCAACTGTATTACGTTGGTAATATAAATTTGGCGCCTCCTAAATTCCCGCGCCGGGGCAACCGCTCCCTTCTCCCCCCCCTCCCGCCCTTCTGCACGGCGCTACCCTCTCAGAAATATATGCTGTATCTCAGCCCCCTCTGAAATGATAAGTCTACATACGCTACTGCTAGCATAGATGTCAACTGCATGTGATGTGTGTAATGTATTACTAACACATTTATTAAGGGGGTCCCTCCCCCGGAAATTCTATGTTTTTAATGGTGAAAATGTGCAATTTCTCTCCCCCCCCCTCGGAGCCACAGAAATACCACCCGGAGAAAAGTGTCTGAATTCAACATTGCGTTTATTTATTAAAATCCAAAAAACAATTTTTTTTTTTTTTTTTTTTATTAATTCACTATTTATGCCTGGGGGGGGGAGGAGCAAGTTTAAAGTTAAAATTCAAATTTGCAGGTCTGAGCCTTAAATCGTCTTAACGCTTACATCGGAAATCCGATTTAACTATTGGTCTTGAATAGATACATCGAACGTCGCGATGTAGCGAAACGATGTAGCCTTGATTTAACGCTTACATCGGAAATCCGATTTAACTATTGGTTTTCAATAGATACATCGGACGTCGCGATTTAGCCAGTTCTTAAATCGCGATGTAGTGAAACGATGTAGCCTTGCCTCAATGCTTTCCGATTTAGGAAAAAGGCGATGTAAGAAAATACGATTTAGGGAAAAGAGAGCAAGTTTGTGTTAAATCGATTTAGCAGGTCAGGACAGGACCGTAGCTAGAAGTGAATAATAGGTTGCGGGGTGGGGGGGGGGGCTTGAGAAAATGTAGGGGTGCTTATTTGTTTTTCATCTTTCTTTGACACAGAAAGTAAAATTAGTGCATATTCACATTGTAGATACTATGTTTCTCATTAAACTGTTGTAATAACTTCATTTTATGCTAAAAAAGTACATGATGATGAAAATTTTGAGTCTATAACTGGTGAAAAATTAAACATCATGTTAGCTTCATATGTACAAATAGGATGAGGGAGTGCTGAAACGCTTATTTTAGATACAATTCTGCAAAACTGTAAAGGGTCTCAAAACTAAATTAGATTTTTGAACAGAATTTCATTTGGATTTTCGGAACAGAGATTCATTGAGTGACCTTGGAATCTTTTTCAGGGGGGGGGGGTCAAAATATTTTAGGGGGGGCTGAGCCGCCCATAGCGCCCCCTATGTGTTAAATCGACGTAGCAGGATTTGATTTAATACAATAAAAATTAGCGGCCGACACTTGCCATGCGGTAATTAAAGATATAAAACTGGCGATAATTTTTTTTTTTTTTCGATCGCCAAGTGAAATGCAGATTTTTTCATGGAAATACGCATCTCTACATTGATTACATTTGATTACAAAAGTGGTTTTTTCTTTTCCCTACTGGATGCAAACAGATTTCAATAATTTAGCTGTATTTTCAATCCCGGGAGCAGAATCGGCGCAACGCTGCGACAAACTATTTTTTAACTTTTAAAAATTTAGCAAAAATTAAAAAAATTCTGTCCTAAATCCAAAATTTTGGACATAAAATGCATCGCGAATTTCGATAGTCCTCGAGAAAAAATCAATTTCGTCATAAATTGCGAAAAACACGACAATTTCGTTCAAAGATCGTGAAAAAACGGTAAATTTCGTCAAAAAATCACGAAAAAAGGCAAATTTCTTCAAAAGATCACGAAGAAAGCGGCAAGTTTCTTCAAAACATCGCAAAAAAAGGCAAACTTCTTCAAAAGATCACGAAAAAACGGCAGTTTTTGTCAAAAAATCAAGAAAAAAACGACAAATTTTATGAATAAATTACAAAAAAAACGGCTAATTTCGACAAAAAATCACGAAAAAAACGGCCAATTTCTTCAAAAGATCGCGAAAAAAACGGCAATTTCGTAAAAGATCACGGAATAACGGCGAATTTCTTCAAAAAATCGCGAAAAACGGCAAATTTCTTCAAAAAATTACGAGAAAACGGAAATTTTCGTTAAAAAAATCCAAAAAACTGCAAATTACGTAAAAAAAAATCACGAAAAAACGGCAAATTTCTTCAGGAGATCGCGAAAAAACGGCAATTTTCTTCAGGAGATCGCGAAAAAACGGCAAATTTCTTCAAGAGATCGCGAAAAAAAACAGCAGGTTTCGTCAAAGGGGACTCCTCCCCCTCCTTTGGACAATGTATGAGGTGTTAAAAATTCTAAGAACAAAGACAGCTTTTTTTAAAAATGTACTTTTCTTTTGTCTATCACAAAGACTTAGGAGGTTTGAGTGCATATAATATAATGTGAGGGATTGGTCTGCAGACTGTTTTTTAAGTTTTTACTTGTGTTGCAGACTGCAGAAAAAATTTTTGCTGCTGGGTTTTCAATATTTTCGTTTTTTGTCATCTTCTTTTAGTGTGGTCAGTTGGAATTATTTTTCCAAGAAATAAAAGTTTTATTTTGGAAAATATATTAATTCACCAGGTTTGATTTCACATGCATTTCAAGTAAATTTATTGGACATCGATCGCCACCTTAGTCGTCACTCACCAAGTAGCGATTAAAAAATCTATTTTCAATCGCCAAGTGAAATGCAGTTTTTTTCATGGAAACATGCATCTTTACATTGATTACATCTAATTAAAAAAGTGGTTATTTCTTTTTCCTACTGGATGCAAACAGATTTCAATGACATAGCTTATTTTCAATATTTCGGTTTTTTGCCGAGTTCTTTTATCGTGTTCAGTTGGATTATTTTGTTAAGAAATACAGTTTTATTTTGGCAAAATATATTTATCAGCTTTGATTCCACATGCATTTCAAGTAATTTGCTGGTCATCTATCGCCACTCTAGTCATCACTCGCCAAGTGACGACTTAAAATAATAATTATTGATTGCCAAGTGAAATACAGTTTTTTTCATCAAAATATGCATATCTACATTGATTACACCTAATTAGAGAACTGGTTAATTCTTTTTTCTATTGGATGAAAGCAGATTTTGATGACATTTTTGTATTTTCAATATTGCGGGGGTTTTTTGCCATGTGTTTTTTAGTATATTCAGTTTGATTTTTTTTTCAAGAAATATAGCTTTATTCTGGAAAATATATTCATCAGCTTTGATCCCACATGCATTTCGAATAATTTATTTCTTTTTTCACACTGGATGCAAATGAATTTCAAGATCTTCAATATTCAATTTCTGTTGCATGCTCAGCTCTTGGATTATTTCCCCCCCAAGATATACTATTTAATGATGCGAAATAACTGTATACTATATAGCACAAGAAAGGATAAAGGGGGGGGGGGTTAATAAATACTGTATTTTGTCTCTATAAATAAAAAAAAATTGGTTTTCATAGTCTAAAGGTAAAATCGCTAAATCGCGATTTAGCCCTAAATCGCGATGTAGGATGGGTGATAAATCGATTTAAGAAATTCCTACATCGGCCCAGTGCTAGATTACATATATGATTTCATAATATGATTACCATTGGTTAGTGCTAATATAGCATGCACAACATTGCACGTACTACTTATATTTGGATACATCCCCTCATCTTTTTGCTTCTCTTTGGAAACAACGGATTTTGAGCTATTCACTTGTGTTGCGATGATTTTCATCTATGTATAAAGAAAAAAATAAATATTACACAGAAAGATGAGGTGCTTATACATAATATGTTTACATATGGATGATTACATATTCATGATTTCATATGATTACATACATGATTACATAATATGATTACCAGTGATTAGTGCTAATATAGCATGCACAACATTGCACGTACTACTTATATTTGGATACAGCCCCTCATCTTTTTGCTTCGCTTTGGAAACAACGGATTTTGAGCTTATTTTATCTAGAATAATTATTAAAATGCTGTTTTTGAGACATTCTCAAAAGTTGCTTTATGCATTTAGAGAACACATTATGCACATTATATTTTGATTGCATTTGCGTATGAGCATTGAGTCATTATCTAGTAAATCTACTCTTTTTTTAAACAATTTGTATTATTTTTAAATTTTGATTTCAAAGTTATGTGTACAATGTTGTTTTTCATATCTTCTGAAAAGGTCAAAGGAAAGAATTGAATTATAAAACAGAGAAAATTTCAAACGAAAACCTATGTATACGGCCAGTTTTTATAGAAGTAAACGTTAAGGCAAGTACATTTCTTGATTTTCTCAAAATTCATCATTCACCAAAATTTACAAAACGATATAAAGACGCTCGCATTTACAAAATTCGAAAGCGCAGGAACTGTTCAGATGAATGGTTGAATGTTCCTGTCTAAGACGAAAAGCAAATCCAATTTAGACGGGCTGGATCGTTGGGAATATTACTAGTACGATATTCGCAAGAAACCAAGAACTTTTTTTAGTAGACAACAAGGAAAGGGTTCATTCACGATATGCACTCACAGCATTTTCGTATAATGAAATAACCTATATTGCTTTTAGGTAAATTTAGGTAGATCTCAAAACTACTATCAGTAAAAACTATATATATAAATATGTTTAAATCTCTCTCTCTCTCTCTCTCTCTCTCTCTCTCTCTCTATATATATATATATATATATATATATATAATAAGGTGGCCATAATGAAACTGACGGTACTCAGAGTGTTCTGTAGCGCGGTCTAATTACGACAATGACATCAAATTTTGTAGGAAGATTAAAAAAGACAGGAACTAAATATTCCGCGGAAAAAATTTCGTTCCAGAAGTCACCGCCAGGGAATATTTGACGCTGTGTATTCGAAAAAGAGAAGTTAAAAAAAGAATCAATATTGAAATAAAATTACCGTTTATTTAATGAATTTAGCAATTTAATCCAAGCTCAAACTGTTAACAGTTTGTAAAAAACTAAAAATTTACATAAACATCGCCAAAGTTTCTTTATCTGCAATTTCACTTACAGAGGCTCAAAAAAAGCAACAGCAGAAAAAGAAGTTCTTTATTCAAATTTCAAAAAGTTATCCTTCATTATATCCTTCTTTAGTCGAACGAGCTCTACTTATCCAATTCTTTTATCTCAACCAGTGCATTGCGCCAGTCGTTCTTCGTTAGAAACCACAAAAAGATGCGTAAAGATAACGGTTCCTTGTTAGTTAATGGTTTAAAAGCAATGGTTGAGAATTTTGAGAAAACAAGTTCTATAAATGTTCAGTCAGGCAGAAGACGAAAATCCGTATCACAGGATACAATCGAAGAAGTGGCAACGGTGATTGTCGTGCAACAGAAAATATTGATACCACTTCCAGCACTCTTAGGATAGCTCGGAATCTGGATATGCCTAATTGTACAGTATGGAAAATACTATGAAAGATTATCCACTTCTATCCTTACAAGATCAGCTGTGTACAAGAGTTACGCTACACCGACAATGATAAACGATTGACTTTTGTTCTCACTTTTCTTGCCAGAATGGAGTTGAATGATGCTTGGAAGTGGAAAATCTTAAGAGGAGATGAGGCTGACTTTTACCTGAATGGAACTGTAAATACCCAGAACTGCGGAATTTGGGATAACAGGTCACAAAGAGCATTAGTGGAAAATCCTTTGCACTCACCAAAGATAACTGTTTGCTGTGATTTCACAGCATATATAATCATAGGTCCTTTCTTCTATGAGAACATTACTCCAATTGGATCTGTAACTTGTTCTGTTACCGGAGACAAATATCGTCAAATGCTAAACAACTTTATTATTCCGGCACTTCAGCAAAGGCACTGCCTGGAAAAAATAATTCTCATGCAAGATGGAGCCCCTCCCCATATTGCTCTGCAGGTACTGCAGCTGCTACGACAGAAATTCACAACAGAATGAGTCATTAGCCGCTGTTTTCCAATTGTATAACAAATTTTGGTCCCCTGATATTACACTGTCGCCGTTTTTGTGGACCACAGTTGGATATGCTAAATAAACGGTAATTTTATTTAAGTATTGATTCTTCTTTTTTGAAACTTTCTTTTTCGAATACACAACGCCACATATTGCCCTGGCGGTGACTATTGGAGCTAAATTGCTTTTTCGCGGAATCCTTCGTACCACGTCTTGTTTAATTCTCCGCAAAATTTGGCGCGAATCTTGCAATTAGATCGCACTACAGAACATTCAGAATACCGTCAGTTTAATTATGGCCACTTTGTATATAACTTTTTTAATGGACATGATAACTTCTAAAATTCTATTCAAATCTCTTCTAAACTGATATGTAAAATTAAGGAGCATAAAATCATGGTCAAATTCATAGTCAAATCGAAAACCCTCATATCTTCTTAGTTAAAATAGGTATCGAATCAGTTTGAAATTTATATTACTTTCAAAAAATCGTCTAAAAGTTTATGCATGACAGATTTTCTATATTTGATGACAGATTTTTTAGACATTTGATAAATTTAAAAATGGGTTCAAGGGGCGAAAAAAATGGGTTTTTGGGAGTTAAAAATTCATACCTTTGTTCATCCTCAAGATATCAAAAAACGCTATTAATATTATCTAAAACTTTTATATGTACAAGTTTTTGATAAAAGCAACTCTTATTACAAAAAAAAAAAAAAAAAATATCCGAAGAAAAATTAAGAAGAAAAAAATCCATAACTTCGTCAATTCTTAAGATATCAAATTTGATTAAACATTGTAATTATTGTACATCTTCTCAATAATACCTACAACTTTTATACTGACAAGTTTTTCGTAGGACCAATTCGTATAGCAAAAATAAATTACACAAAAATAGGATTTGGAGAAAAAACCTCAAATCCAAACTGCTCATATTCTGACTCATTTTTAAATTGATTTTACTCTCAAACACATTCATTCTGGCAGGTTCTCTTATTTAGAACCTATATATTGTGCCATATTGGCGAGTTTTGTGTAAAAGGCCGAATATATTTTCAAAAATGCTGTCGAAATTGGCATTTTGAACAGAATTTCTCGAAACGATCCTGATTGAATAATTAAGGAAGTATTCAAATAACAAACTGCTTATTTTCTGACTCATTTTTTAATCCGTTTTTGCTCTCAAACATGTTCAATTCACAGGTTTTCTTATTTAGGAACTGTATAATTTGTCATATTGGTCAGTGTTTTCATAAAGGCAGAATGTATTAAAAAAAAAAAAGCTGTCAAAGTGGACATTTCTAACAAAAGCTCCCAAAGCGATCGTGATTGAAGAATTGAGGATGTATTCAAATAACAAACTGCTTATTTTCTGACTCATTTCAAAATCCATTTTTACTCTCAAAAACGTCTAGTTGACTGGCTCTCTTATTTAGGAATTGTATATAGTGAAATATTGATCAGTTTTTTAATAAAGGCAGAATGTGTTTTAAAAAATGCTTTCAACGTGGGCATTTGAGCCGAATTTCACTTAAGATGATTTTGATAAAACCAGCTCTTACAGAAAAATGAAATTAAAAATTCTTCAAAAGCGGCCAACTAAAATTGTTAAACTGGGTTTATCTCTAATCATATTTTGTTTTTGAAATCAGTTTATTTTTGAAATAAGCTCCTAACTTCGAAATTTACCTCCGCCTACAGGCCAAGCCGACAAGGATTTTTTGAAAGGTAGTCAGTATTCTAAAGATTACTAGAATATGCTTGAAGTACACTTTAGTTCCATCTGGAAAGTTTATAGAGGGTGGAACCAAATGGATGTGCCAGCAAGATCTTTGAAACAAACTCGAGTTCAAATCCAATATGAAATAGGTTAGACAAAACTAAATAACTGTAACAAATGGCTAGACCTTTATCTTGTCATGAACCAATAGAGAACCTCTGGGGAAGATTAGCTTGAGACATATATGCTAAAAGATATGAATTTGCAGCGGTTTAAGATCTAAAGTTAAAATTTGATTGAAGTTGGTTTTTTAAAAGTGAAAACTTCTTTAAACTGTTGTTTGAAGTATGTCTGACCGAGTTCTTGAAGTTATTAGAACAAACGGCTTTAAAATTTTAACGTTTAAAAAAATGAGTTGTCTATAACTTTTGGGACAGTAAATATAAGTTTTAATTTTTCTCACTAAGTCTATGATTGCTGTCTTGCTATTATTGATAATTATAAATTGTTTTGAAATTGTTATTTCTCTTTTGAATTGAAAAATTAAGATAAAAAATCCGTTGTCTATAAATTTAGGAAAGTACTGTATTAATTGTAAGCAATATACTAATACAAATATAGATATACAATACTTAATTATACACTAAAATTTGTAAAATTAAATTGTCATTAAATAAAGTAAAAGAAACTCTGAAATAATACTTATGCATTCTAAACAAGTACCTTCAAATTTTGAAAAACTAAACTAAAAAGAAAAAAAAAATGCGTCTTTTATTTTGAAAATTGTGTTATACAATATTAGTTAAATTTAAGGTTTATGCCTACTCTCCCTCAAACCGCTGTTTTTGTGAAATTTTTTTTATTTCTTTTTTATTATTTTAAATAAAAGTTGAAACATTTAAGATTCCAAAAATGCTTTTCTTTTGGTTCAGCGATAATAAGAAGCAAACATTTTAATAACAATTTTTATTTTTCTTAAGAAAGGTGTTATAGTAAAAATAAACTACATTGACATGTTTCGGAACCGTCAAATAAGTTCCATAGTCATAATATAAATAAAACAAAATTTCAAAATATTTCTCGGACAATACAAATGACACGCGACAATGAGATATAAATAACAAAAAACACGCGCTCTATTGCAAAAAATTAAATTAAAATATAGACCATGATCTAAACTTAACTAAAAATAAAATTTTTTTATTTTAAATATGAATTATAATTTTTATTTTTTATTTTTATTATTTTATTATTTATTATTTAAAATTTTTATTTTTAGTTAAGTTTAGATCATGGTCTATATTTTAATTTAATTTTTTGCAATAGAGCGCGTGTTTTTTGTTATTTATATCTCATTGTCGCGTGTCATTTGTATTGTCCGAGAAATATTTTGAAATGTTGTTTTATTTATATTATGACTATGGAACTTATTTGGCGGTTCCGAAACATGTCAATGTAGTTTATTTTTACTATAACACCTTTCTTAAGAAAAATAAAAATTGTTATTAAAATGTTTATATAAAAGGCGAATATTTTAAAATCTGATGATTTAAAAAATCAATTGGATTTAATTAACTTTTTATCATAATAAGAAGCAAAGTTATAGGAAATGGGAAATGAACATTCTGAAACCGGAAGTGGTCATTTAAAGAGCTACAGCCATAGAAAGGTAAAGAATATATTTTAATATACAAATGTATAACATAGATACAAATATATTAATGCCTACAAATAGGGTGGATTTTAAAATTATAAACTTTAAATATAATTGTTTGATTTATCAAAATTTTGATTTGCGTTTTTCATTGCGTTTATGTTTACGAGAAACACCATTTCTCAAAAACTTTTTAAGATATTGGAATAAAACTTTTTAACAAAGTTCTGCTCATCTATAGGCAGTGTTCTCGCTGTCGCTCGCCATTGCGCCAAATTGCGAGTAAATTCTTCATTTGGCGAGTAAACAAACGATTAGATTCGCCAAATTTCTAGTGCTCAATTTTTGCTTCTCCTTTCTTTTCCTTTTTATTTTTCATACATATGCATATATACATATTTTTAATACATATGTATAGCGGATAGTTGACATTAGATTAATAACAATTGTTGTCGCAGTTATAAAAACTCAGGTTATTTTTAAAAAAATTGAAAAAAAGGGAGTACATTAAAAGATTATTATTATTATTATTATTATTATTATTATTATTATTATAATTATTATTTTGTGCTACACGGCGAATCTATCTGGCTAATACTTTTTTCATTTGGCGAATGTTTTTCATTTTTAATGAGCCAAATTACTAACGTTGATCAAATGTCAGCGAGAACACTGTCTATAGGTATATAATGAAGCAAAATATGGTTTATAAGATTGCATATAATAATTTAAGAACCATTTTTATTGCAAAATACACATTTTTTAAAGATAAAATCATGTTTTGTATGCAAAATTTGGTATCTATTAGTAAATTGTACGGAGGTATTGCAAATATTTTGTTTCATAACACAGGTAAGTAATTTGGTAGTATATTGTTAAAAAAGGGAAATATATTGAATAGATTTTGTAATAGAAAGTTTGGCATTAACTCAACTTTTTACTAAAATTTGAATAAATATTGCCTGAATGTGAAAATTAATTAAAATTGTATTAAAAATTTACGTGTATTAACAGTTTAATGCCCAGTTCTAATTAAAAACATACGTATTTGATAAAAATTTCATATTTTTCAAAAAAAAAGTGTACAAAAGATCGGTACATACCTTTAACTCTTTTTAATAAAAATACAAAATCTTTTAATTAATGAAACACAATAGTCCCAGAAATATGAATTCTCACCCAGCGTCTTACTGTACGATACTTTATTGTGTTTTAGCAATTTACAACAAAATTGAAAAGTATCTATGCATTCGGTTTTTTAGTCCGTCTGCCCACGTTTTATTACCTGTAAATATACTTTGATTTTTATGCACTTACCTAGCGGTCTTCATCCTCTACGCTGGTCGGTTTATCTAAAGAAAATTTGAAGAACACGAAATATATGTATGAATTGGGTGATGACTTTTAAAGTAATAATTTTTTTTTTAAAAAAAGCAGAAATAAACACAAAATTTTCCTGCAATAATTTGAATTCAGAAGAGAAGCAACTTGCTTTTGGCATGATGCCAAAAACACTTTTTAATAGATTTCTTGTAATTATTTTGTTTCGTCAGCGCATTCATGGAAATTAATTTTTTTTGAAAAAAAAAGTATTCAATCAATTCTTTCAAATTTTTGAATACTTTTAAATCATGTTTCATTAAAGAACTAAAAATATTTTTGAGTGAAAATACCAAAAAATCGGCGAGATATAAAATGTTTATTTTTAATAGCTTTTCTATCATTATCCAACGAACCACTCAACCGTTTTTTTTATGTTCTACAAATAGTTAGCTAATGTTTAGACACACATTAAAAAAAAGCAAGTCGATAGTGTAAAAACTTTTTGAGCTATAAAATATTTACTTGTGAAAACTGAATAACAATAGCTTTAGAATTTTTTTTAATTGAAAAAAATCGAAAATTAAAAAAAAATTATTACACTGTCACTCTCAGAAAAGAAAGAGAATTTAGAATCCGGCATCGTTTTTTATCATAATCTCTTAGAACTCTCAGGATTGGAATTCAAAAAGGCTTTCTTCGAAAATATTGAAGAAAAAGGACTGAAAATCGATGTTTCGTAAAAAATTCGAAAAAAAAATCGAAAAAAGTGTAAATAAAAAAAATTAGACCGTTAGTCTAAGAAAAGAACAATCTATTTAAAAATCTCATTTTTTTTATTTGACTCTGTTAGAACGCCCGAGATGGCAATTTAAGCAAGTTGGAAATTGCACATGAAGCGTAGTAAATAAGGTGCGTTCGTACTATAACGAAGTATTAAAAATATTCAGATCCTGCTGTTATAATACACAGTACTTCGGACATTATAGTAGTCGAAATCTTTTGTATGCTTCTATATATATATATATACAGGAAGTAACTTGTATTAAGCATCAGCAACGTATACCAATTTCATAAAACGTGAAATAGTTTAACATAATTAAAACACACTCCAAACAATATTTACCCGTATACCATTATGTATAATAAAATACTTTTGTGTGGACCTGTAATTTAATATTTAAATTAATAATAAATTGTACAGAATGTGTATTTTAATACATACTACATAAATTCATGCCTATTCTATTATATTCAAAAGAGTGTAAGATGATTAAAATGTACTTGAAACTATATTTTCTGTTGACCGTAATGTAAATGAATAGTTTTGATTATCCCTGTAATAAAACTATACATGTGATTTTCATAAAATTTTAAGCATGCAACCATTACCTATTTTAAATCTCAGATTATTTGGTTGGATAGTATTTGCTTTGTTATATGCGGACAGACAGACGGGCGGACCGACAGACTGATGGACGGACAGACATATGGACGTACTGAACGATGACTATGGGTGTTACATTTTTATGCAATTACGAATGCACCTAAAAATATTCAGATGTTGGTGTAATAGCACACAGTATTTCGGAATCAATACAGTAGCCGGAATTTGTTGTGTGTCTCTGTAAATACTATCTGCTTTTTTTTATATAGGAAGTAACTTGTAGTAATTCTCATAAACGTATATGAATTCCATAAAATGTTAAATAATTTAATACAATTAAAACGCTCCCCAAACAATGCCAATGCTCCCTATGCCATTATGTAAAGAAATTCTTCTGTGGGGCCCTGTAAATTACTGACGAATATTCTTTGTATCACAAATTGTACAGAATATATATTATAGTATACACTTCCCAGATACATACATTTTATTATGTTCAAAAGAGTGTAAGAGCATTAAAACGCAGTTGAAACTTTTTACCCATTGTCCGTAATGTATCGGAATACTTTTGATTTTTCCTGTAATTGAACTATGCATCCAATTTTCATAAAATTTCAAATGGCACGACAAAATTATGTAATATTTATATATTTTGAATATCAAAAGATTCGGTTAGGTAGCTTTTGCTCTGTTATATGCGGACAGACGGACTGAATGGCAACTATAGGTGCTACATATTTACATAATTACGAACTCACCTAAAAAGAGAAAAAATATTCTCCTTTTATCATTTACTAGCTGTTACCCGTGACTTCGTTCACATAACATTTAAAAAGTTTCAAATCCATCAATTAAGAAAACAATTTCGATTTTTAAAAGCTTGAGTGATTAATCTTTTTTCACATTTTATAGCACAAAGACTGCTGATGGTAACAATTTGATTATTTTTGTTTATATATATTAGATCATTTAAAATTTCTGTCGTGAGCATGAAATTTCATACTTGTTTTCTATGATTAAGGGGACAGTGGACCTTTTATTTGAATAAAATCGTCTACAGCAAAACCTTTGCAAAAATGTCTATTTCTGTGGTATAATAATGCCAAAACAGTTTTTTTTAATAAAAATATCATTTATGAAGTTTTTAAGATGAAAATAATAAAAGTAAGTGTATTTATATACCTTAAATCTGTTTTTCTCAAAACTAATTTTTCAGAGTTTTTAGATTTTTGAAATGCTCCTTGCGACGTAAATTTTGGGCAATATTTATGAAATTAATAAGGAAGTTTCCTGACATTGTTTAGAAAGAAATTGTGTAAGCTTTTTAAAATTCGTCTTCATTAAGATAGTCAAATTTGATTTTTTACTTATTAAAAGGCAACATTTTGATGAAAATCGATATGAAATTTAGAAAAAAATCTGTAAAATATTAACTATTCAAAAGATTAAAAAAATCATACACAGATTTGTTTATAATAGAGTTTTAAATGATAAAAACGCAAAAGCAAGAAAATATCTCAAAAATTAAGACACGAGGAGCATTTTAAAATTTCGTTTAAAAATTTAAATTTTATTAAAAAAATTTAAATTTTTAATAAGATTGGAAATTTTTTTGAAGGTGTTCTATACGCTTTTGGTGAAATGTATTTATACACAAAATTTCATATTGTTATGATGAAAATTAAAAAAGAAAAATCTTAACGTCCACCGTCCCCTTAAATGAGAAATAAATTTACGTCTGTGTTATTATATTTTAGTATTTATATTCAGTGTTGGATTCAGGGGGTCTCTCCGGAGCAATCAAATCCCCTCCCTCCCACGGAAAATTTGAGATTTTTTGTTTTCAATGGTAAAAAAGTGTAATCCCCCCCCCGAAACGCTATCTAGTCCCCCCCCCCGGAGAAAAAGTGTCTGGATTCAACACTGTTTATATTTATTCTATTTTTTATTTATTCCGTTCATAGATATTGGTTTATGTTTTCGTGACAACGAATATTACTTAAAGAAATACAAAACATAATTTCTGAAACGTATTTTGTTGTTTTTTTCGTTTTCAATTTTCAAGCTACTGAGACGAAAATGGCATCATTTTGACGAAATTAAAATATTTATCTATATGTATTACGTTAACGTATGTGGCACAAAAATCATGATTATTTGTTAATTGTTTAATGACAATGTCCAAATAAAACACATCTTATTGGTTACTGTGCAAAAGTCCTTTGGTAAGATTTAAGCTGTGGTAAATTGGGTTTATTTATGTTTTGTTCCTTCACTGCAATTATGGAGCTCCAAAATATCATTATTTTTCTTCTGTTATTTTTACTTAAAAAAAAAATAAAATTCATGAATTTTTAATTTTTCAGTTTCAAATTAAACTTGTATAATATAAATGAAATGAGTGAAAGGAATATATTAATATATTTTTAAAATTTAGTGAAATACGAAAAAATGCCACGGGTTCAATATTTGACGATTTATTGTCTGTGCCATGCTAACATAAAAATACCGAGTACATAATTTATCAGTACAGATGTCATATGCACTACATTGGTGCGTTATTTTTCTGATGCCCATTTGGCGAAAACTTCGTTTTCAGATACCAGTTACGTACAAATTTTTAACTAATTTCTATTATTTTAAAAAGGAAATAATAATAATAAGTAAAACAAGTTGGAAATTGCACGTGAAGCGTAGCAAATTAGGTGCGTTCGTACGATAACGAAGTTTTAAAAATATTACTTTCATATATCAATCTCATAAAATTGTAAATAGTGAATTACAATTAAAACGCTCATCAAACAATGTTCTCCCTATACCATTATGTAATGGAATACTTTTGTGTGGCCTTGTAAATCAATAACAAATGTTCTTTGCACCACAAATTATGTAAGATGTATATTATGATATGTAGGGGAAGATGGGGATACTTGAGCCATTTTTTGAATTTTAATTTTTTTAATTTTTTATATTTTTTTAGAATAAAATAAAATATTGAAAATGAAAATTTGATATTTTTCCTTCAACTAAAAACCACTTTCAATAAATTTTGAACTATTTTTCTATGTATAATAAATATTTATTTTTTGTTTTACATCATGGCTCAAGTATCCCCATGGCGGGGATACTTGAGCCATAGTGAAGGGATACTTGAGCCACTACGGAAAAATATCTACAAAAGTAATTTTTTTCGCTTTATTTTTGCGCAAACATTTTACAGAATGATAAATTATGAAACGTAAAGTCTTTCAAAACCAATTGAGAAAACAAAGCTAGTAATACGATCATTTTTTGTCGTTAAAACTGGTTGTCGAAGGATAATTTGAACTTGAGTTATAACGACGGTAGAAACATCCTCAGTTCAGAGCCATTTAAATTTGGAATCTGCAATTCTTCGGGCAAATTTCATTTTCAAAATATTAAGCACTTATCCAACAAATATTTTTACAGTTTTCTTTCTGGCATATTTTATTAGTAACCAAACATCAATAGAAGGTTCTCTTTCACATCATCACCATCATTGACAGAATTTTCCTCTAATTATATTGTCGAACTCATACTTTTAGTGTCGTAGCTGTCGGAATTTAAGCCAGATGTATCATTCTACTATTTCAAACACTTTTTTGATTTCACAGGAAAAGATTTTGTCTTCCTCTTTGGCTCCATGTAGGTAAGTTTAAACTGGGATTTTTGTTGCTTTTCTTGTTTTTGTGCGCTCTTTTTACCAATTTTTCTTCAATTTTCTTAATTAAAAAAAAGTTACAGCAACAGAGGTTACGATTTCAATATAAAATACTAATCTTAATATGTTATATTAAAAAATAAATATTTTAATATGTTGGACCTAACTAATTAAAATATTAGAGATTATAGCCTGTAAAACCGTTTTAAAAAGTTATTTTCATTTAATGAAAGTTAAATTGAAAACTATGTTTACATTTATCTAGACAGGCTATTTTGTTAGTCAAATCAAAAAATAAAATAGACATTTTCATTTAAAAAATATACATTTTTAAAGATTTTTAGGCCGTTATTTTTTTAAGAAAAAGAAAAATAAAATGAAAAATTATTCTCCCTTTTCTCCAGATAAATATCTATTAGTGAATATAAGGATGGAATTTTATTTTTTGTTTGTTTCACCCATGTTTAATTTCTAGTGGGGATGGTTAAGACATGGCTCAAGTATCCCCACTCTCATTGGCTCAAGTATCCCCACTATCACTATTTTTGTTTCCCAGAGTTTTACTAAATAAAGCATGCAGCAATTAGAACTATTTTAGACTCAAAATAGAATTGAAATTATGCTTATTGAATGTATGTATATAGTTGCAACTTTAAACAAAACTTTGATTACAAAAAAACAAAAAAACCATGCACCCAAATATTTACTTTAGATAGGGAAAAGACAACTATTAATCACTATACTTTCAAAATGGTACCAAGATGTGTCATTTCTTTTTTACATGTTCAGAACTATAAATATGTTATCATATTGGCAGTTTTAGAAAGAAAAATTAACCAACTGTAGAGATAATAGGGGTGGCTCAAGTATCCCCTATGCTCAAGTATCCCCACTCTCCCCTACTTTATAGTTCATATAAATTTTATTAAGTTCGCATGAGTGTAACACGATTAAAATGCATTTGAAACATTTTTACCCATTGACCGTAATGTAACGGAATACTTTTGATTATCCCTGTAATTGATCTATGCATCCGATTTTCATAAAATTTGAAATAACTCGACAAAATTATGTAATAATAATGTATTTTAAATTTCAAACGTATAGAATATATTTGAAACTTTTTCCCCATTGACCATAATGTAATTGAATACTTTTGATTGCCCCTGTAATTGATCTATGCACACGATTATCAAAAAATTTGAAATAACTCGACAGAATTATGTAATAATTGCGTATTTTAAATCACAAACGATTAAAATGCATTTGAAACTTTTTTCCCCATTGACCGTAATGTAATGGAATACTTTTGATTGCCCCTGTAATTGATTTATGCATCCGAGTTGCATAAAATTTGAAATGACTGGACAAAATTATGTAATAATTATGTATTTTAAATTTCAATCGATTCGGTTGGGTAGTTTTTGCGTTGTTATATGCGGACAAACGGACGGACGGACAGACGGACGGACTGAACGATCACTATAGGTGCTACGTATTATATAATTACGAACGCACCTAAAAAGGGATACTTAGTTACCCCATCGACTAAAAAACCATCTCCAAACTATAAGATTAAGTGCCAATAATGGATGATAATGTCGTATTCAATGACATTAAATACGATACATGTGTTTAAAACGCAATTAAGTGATTTTTACTTCGACCTTTTATTTGTATTTTTATTAATATTCTACAAATTATCTGTTTTTTCATTATTTAAAATAGAAATTATGTCAATGTGTATATTTTCGCTATCAGTTTGCGATTTGTATAATTTGGCGAAATTGGTCGACGGGATAACCAAGTAGTACCAAAAAAAGTTTAGTAAAAAAACTTAGAAAAAAACAATTTACATAATTTTAAAAAAGAAAATAAAAGTAAACAAACAGTTTATTGATAAATAGCCGGGCTACCATCTGAGGCACATATAATTACAATTTTGTTGATCGTGCCGATATGGTGCGTATATAACATCTGTGTCTATATCTTAAGCAGAATCTTCTAATTAGGCAAAAAATTGAGCAATTAAAATAAATTATTAATAAAAGCAATATGATTTAATGCATTCAAGAGAGACTAAACTGGTCGTCAAGGGCGGCTAGTATATTTTTGTTTTTCTAATTAAAATGATTGCTTTACATGAAAAAAATATTACATCATTTTTACTCGATAAAACTTTTTAGTAAAAACGCCTTTGCGACATGTTTTAACTGCCATCTTTTAAAAATAATTAATTAAAATAGTATACTAGCAAAAGCCATGCTTTGTTTGGATTCGCGAAGCATTATTTTATAAAACAGATATTTGAAAGTAAAAATATTTTTTAATATTATTTTTGCATCTTTATTAAACAAAAACGTTATTTTATGTTTTGGCGCATTTTAATTTTTTATTTATGATGTAAGACTGGCATAATAAAATATTTTCGAAGCAAACATTTACAAAATATTTTAAAATTTTCAACTAAAAGCTCTTTTAAAGATGTTTTTACAATTTCCAGTAACCACTGGTGTTTTTTAAAGTTGTTTGAAATATGCATGTTTCCAATCTTTGTAATTAACATCAAATAATCTTTGATAGCTATTTTAGAATATTATATTTGAAGAGAGCTTGAAGAAAGTTACTCCGTCAAAATCCTACTTTCTGGAAATCATATGAAATCTGCTCTCATTCATACTATGAATTTTTAACTGTAATTTTTTTTCTAATTTTTTCGTTTTTATACATGTTAGCGTATCAGAATTTTTAATATTGTAGAATTTTTCGTAAAGAAAATTTCTATTGAATGCTTAATTTTGAAGGATTTTCACTCTCGACAACGTTACGTACGTTTTTAAGCCAACTTGTGTCTATATATCCTCAATATCTACAACTGCTTCATCTAATGTTAAACCTTGGTATTTATGAATTGTAACAGCAAAAGCTAACTGCAGAAGAAAATCTATCCTTGAGCAATTTATGCTTCCATTTTTCCAGAATTTAATTATTGGGGGAATTGGTACGCAACAATTCTTATAAGTTAAATTATTGTAGTATTCAAAATTATCCATGATTATTCGCGATATCTGGTCTGGAGGCTTGTGATTTTCTTTATTACGTGCAACAAAGTCTAAAGTCCCGTTCACTAAATCTTTTTCGGTCCACAAATAAGAACGTAAAATTACTTTAGATTCAAGTGATAAAGTAAGAAATGGTTAAAGTCAATTTGTCGTTTCTGAATCGGTCAACTTTGCTTTAGTACATTTATAAAGAACTTGAATCGATGCAACAACTTCACGCTTCAGTTCTTTTAATTTTTCATTTATATAAAAAAATTAACAATTAATTTTATTTGTTTACAATTCTTTTGTTGCCACTTTACAAAAAAAAAAAAAAAAAAAAAAAAAAAAATCTATAATAAATTTTTTTTAAATGTTTAAGTGTCATCTGTGCAAACGATTTTGCTGAATAATGAAAACATTTTATTTATTAAATTAATCATGATTCTATCTACAATTACTTACTCCATGAATTATATTTTTTTTTCTGAAAATATACGCGTTTCATTTTTTATTTATTTGCTAAAATGTGTCCGTATTGGAAATGCATGTAAAATAAATTAATTAAAATAATAATTTTTTTAATGTTTTTCTGTAAAAAAATTATATTGTGCAAATCTACAGATCATAATTTATTTGTGTGTTTAATTTGAAGTTAAAATATTGAATGGTTTTTTTGTAAAGCGTACGACAAAATGTAATTTGAGTGGCCTAGTAGAGGATTCGCTTCGCTCATCCTAATTATTTTTAAAAATTCAATTCGTATGAATTAGTAGCAATAACTGTCCACTTAAATGTACGGGAGCTTAAACCGCATCCTTGGTTTTAAATGTCAATATGTTGCAGACGATTTTCGCTTCTGTGAAATAAATTCAAACATGAAACTCCAACGTGTGAACACATATTTTCAGTTCTAGGAAAGTTACTGTAATAATTGTTTTGTGCCATTGCCAAAAATTTAAATTATTTTTCATTATTATTTTAGCGAGATACAAAAAACTGAGAATCAGAACATTAACTTTCATTGAAAACTTTCATTTGTATGTAAATCCTATTAAACTTGTTAATCAGTATTAATAAAAAAAAAAAAATATTTTTCTTTTTTTAAAAATGTGACGTCATTATTTACCGATTTTTGTTAGTTTCACATATCCTTGCCTCCTGTACTTTTAACAATTACTTCAAAATTCCTATGTTATATAAAGTATAATGTCATATTTTTCCAAATGAAATATTTTATTAATAATATAGTTCTTTTTTATTCACTTTACTTCTAATTATGTCGCCATTTTTCACAGACAACCTTTTATTAATGTAGCCGATATTCATGCTTCTTATATAAAGATTTCATTTTTTATCAGGTGTGGCGTCATATTTTTTCAATTTGAATTCTTTTTATTTTAATATTCAACGTGGAAATTGTTCAACTAAAAATTAATTGCCGTGAAAAAATTATTCCAGGATTTGATTTTCTTGGCAACAGGAAATAAAAATGGTTATTTTTTATCAGAAAAATGTTAATTGATTCTGTATGAAAAATAATGAAGTTTTGAATTATTAAGGAAAATATTTGAATAAATTAATTAAAAATTAGCCTATGTTCATTTCCAGGATTTAACTTATATATATGCAAAAATTCAAAGACATGAATCCATCCGTTTTGAAGCCAATTTCATTCCAATTTTTCGGACACACTTTCACATTTATAATATACAAGGCAGAACCCGTCGAATTTCGACGAAAAAAAATGTTTAAAAAATAACTGTTTTCATTGATTTTAATGAACATATAAAATTAGGTTACAATAAAAATACACCTTATATTGGTAAATCTAAGCCTTAAAAAATGACATTTAACTTAAAGGTAACAAAATACTTTTTATCGAAATCTCAGTTGTAGAAATTGTTAAAATTAAATTTTAATCATTCATATAAGCAGAAAAAAAGCTAATAAAGCTATGTTATATTATGACAATGTTATCAATTAAAGTTGTTATGTTAGTATTCCAAAATGAAAAAAAAAGCAGAATTTATTCCACTTTGACTCAATTATTTTCACTATATCAAAATTTTAAATATGCACCTTTCTTATCTGTATTCATCTTTTAAAAAAAATAGTATTTTAATTTGATCTTTTTAATTAAAAACTTGAAGTTTCGATGCTATTAACTAAAACAGATCTAAATTATTTATATTATTTTAAATATACATGGAATTTTGTAAATAAAATCAAAATTCATAGGATTTTATAACAGACCCTTGACACAGCACATACTTTAATTTAATTTTTTGTTAACTTTTAATAAAAAAATGGCAACACAAAGGTAAAATAATCAGCTTTTTTCTTTTTTTTCTGTTTGCTTTTAATAGACATGGAGTACTTCTGTTGCCACGCTTAGAAAAAACTACAGAAAACTTATTTAAACTACAAAAAAATTAATATCTTAAAAACAAATATAGATGCAGTTTTCTAACAAATTGCATTTAAAAGAACAATTTTTCCACTTACGACGGTGTAAATATTGAAAATTTGCCATGTCTATAAGTTTAAAAGTTTTCAGTAGCAAAAACTGTGAAAATTAAATTTAATCGGAAAGTGTTGCCATTCGCAAAATGACGTATGCGTTACGCACAGATACGTTTGGCCTTTATAATATAGACGAGGTGGAACCCGTCGAACTTCGACGAAAGAAAATGTTTTAGAAGGAACTATTTCATTGATTTATAACAGCCTGCAAAATTAGCTACAGTGAAAAATGCATCTTATATTGGTTAGTTTAACTCTAAAATAAATATTATTTTAAGCTAAAATTAGCAAAATACTATTTCTATAAAAGTCAGTTGTGTCCAAATTATTAAAATTAAACTTTAATCGCATAGTAATAAGTAAAACATGATGAAGATAAGTTATTATGATGAAGTTATCAATTTAGGCTCTTACGATTGGTAAAAATGAAAAAAAAATCAAATTGACACGATCATAAAATTTCACGTGAAATCTAAACCCGTCATCATTTTCATCTTCTCAAAATTTACGTACGAAATTTTAATTTCTTTTTTTTTTTTTTTTTTTCAATTTTAAGAGAAAGTGGCGCATTTCTGTTGCCACAATTACAAAATTCGCACAAAAATTATAAAAAAAATTAATATCTCAAAAACAAATTCAGATAAAGCTTTCAAACAAATTGCATTTAAAAGTAAATTTTTTTTTCTGTATACGCCGATGTAAAAATTGAGAATGTGCGATGTTCAGAAGTGTAAAATTTGCAGTAGCGAAAATTGCAAAACCGAAATTGCAGTGGAAAGTGTTGCCATTCGCAAAATGACGTATGCGTTACGCACAGATATGTTTGGCCTTTATAATATAGATATAAGGATTGTGGGTTGACTTTAGGAGGGATCTTTTTCGACCTATGCGAACACTGTGCAGACATACAGGGAGAAAATAATTAATATTGTAACGTTTTTCATTAACAACTTAACAACTAATTGGAATTTTGATATGTGAATGGGCAATTCGGGATCCCGGGATTTTTTCCCTCCAATTCAAAACAGACTCCGTTTCGGGATCGGAGGAGATAGCGTCACATACATACATACGATCGGATTTTCATAGTATAGATTAATGTTATTTAGGGTTACCCTGGCATGTTTGGTTTTGTAAATGAAGTATATGGCATTAATAGTTCCTTTATAGAAGGACACAAAAGAATTCCGCTACATTAGGATATAGTTGGAAAAATCGTTTGAAGAGTATTTTAATGAGATTACGCTATTTCGCATCTATTGAAATTGATATAAAGCACTAAATTTCACTAGAAAATGATTACAATAGAACAGCGCATTTGGCCTATTTGTTGTACATTTTAGGAACGTAAAATAGAAATCAGTTATAATAATGTCTTTGAGTGATAATTGCTGGAAGTGCACTTCAAAATTCGGCATACGCTTTTAAGCTCAACTAATTTTTTGCATGTTACCCGTTGTACACATATTTTAAAACTCATATACAGGGCTGTAAAAAAGAATTCGCATACGATTCTCCTTATTTGCAGAAATTCTACATGTGGAATTTCCAATTGTGGTCATGTATTTTTTCACTACATTAAATTTTGGCATGCATGTAGCTAATAAATACAAATCTATATATCGTATACAGGGCTGCTTAAAAAATTCGGATAATTTTCCGATTGTAGAATGGAACAACGATTGGGTTTTCAAATGTATTTTGTGTTTTTATATGATTGAATTAGACGCAATATTTTACCTTATTGAACGGTACAGCTTTATTAAATTATTCTGAATGTGCTGAAAAGAGATTCATAATCCATGCTTGACGTCTGATATTTTTCTTCCTTTTTTAAAAATGTTTTCATTCTTAGTTTAAGTACAAAAGTCTTACAAATATCTTTAAAAAGATTCAATATCATCGGTAAACCTTTTTTTGCAGAAGTAACGAAACGACATTCTATATTTAAAAAATGTTTTCCCTCTGAGTTAAGTATAAAAGCTCTACAAATCTCTTAACAAAACCATTTCAATATCCCTAGTAAAACTTTTTGCAGAAGTAAGGAATAAAGTCACAAAACCTGGAAATACTTGTCACTGGACAATATTTTACTAGATTTTACAGTGCCTGAATTCACTGAGTACATCAGAGATTAGTGCCAAATGTAACTAACTCTAAGGAAATGTTCGCATGCAGAAATGTTTTTTTTTTTCATATTCAAGAATTTTTTTTCATGGAGTCCCTTCCCTCATAGCATGCATGTTCACAGTGACGTCACAATGACGTCACTGTGAGTCACTTTGGTCACATCACATCTGTGACGAAAATGCCACCATTCAGTGACGTCACAATGTGACTAAGATGTGACTTTCTAAAAAAAATTTCACAGTTCGTCACAATGTTAATGTCAAAGTAGTCACAAATGACACACTTTTCACAAATTGGTCACATTGTGACGTCGCAAAGTGGTCACAATGTGACGTCACAAAAGAGCTCTAAAACGGCCATAACGACTTCACATTTTAGTCACTGTGACTTCACATCGACGTCACGTGACGTCACGTCGACAATCGATGGTCACAAAGTCACAATGTGACTTCACAACGACGTTGCAGTGACGTCACCATGTCTTACCCCGTAAAGCATGGTGACGTCACTGCAACGTCGTTGTGAAGTCACATTGTGACTTTGTGACCATCGATTGTCGACGTGACGTCGATGTGAAGTCACAGTGACTAAAATGTGAAGTCGTTATGGCCGTTTTAGAGCTCTTTTGTGACGTTTCACAAAGTGGTCACAATGTGACAAATTTGTGAAAAATGTGTCATTTGTGACTAATTTGACATTAACATTGTGACAAAACTGTGACGAAAGCGACGATACATAAATTGCCAGAAACATGTTTTTTAAAGTAAATAACATGTTTTGAAGGATATTTATAAATTTTTTAAAGATTTTTAAGAAAGTTACATCTCAGTCACAATGTGACGTCACTGAGTGATGGCATTTTGGTCACAGATGTGATGTGACCAAAGTGACTCACTGTGACGTCACTGTGACCATGCATGCTATTAGGGACGGGTTAGCTTCCTCACGGAGTGAAATAAAATTATTATTCCATTCTAGTGAGTAAGAGAATGTGAAATCTTCCTCCCAAGGTACTCTTTGAGAGTTGTGAAATTGTGAAATTTAAAAGAATCAAAAGTATATTCTGTAAAAGGATCATTATGCAGTACTTTTTTCTCAGATGACTGAAATTCAATAAGTGTAATCTAAAATTTTAACATCTGCTGACTGTGACACTTCGTAGTTTCTGTAGGAAAATAATATAGTTTCCCTATATTAGAACATCCGAGTTTAAAATTACTAGTTTAAATTTTATTGTTTGAAAATTGTTTCAAAAGTTTATAAAAAGTAAATAGATATCTTGGAACTTTTAGAAATTTTATAACAAACTAATCAAGGTTTGTAATAAAACATTTATATTAACTTTATTTAGGATAACCAAGGGATATTCGGTTTTGAATATGAAGTATGTGGATTAATGGATCATTTACAAAAGGATCAAAAGAGCCCCACTAAATTAAGGTACATGTAAAAAAATCGTTTGCAGAGTATTTTAATGAGATTACGCTATTTTTTAATGTTTTGAAACTGATATAAATCGCTAGAAGATGATCATCATATAATAGGGCATTTGAAGTTGTCGTCATACATTTGGTAAACATGAACAAAAGATATCAGTTACAATACTGTCTTGTAGTAATAATTGCTGGAAGTAAGTTTTAAAATTTGTCATGGGTTTTCAAATTCAACTAATTTTTTGCATTTTACTCGTTATATATATATATTATACGTCATACAAAGGGTTGCAGAAAAGAATTCACGCACCATTCTCTTTAGTAGCAGAAACTCCTTAAGTGGAATTTCCAGTTGAGGTTACGTCTTTCTTAATTGTACTAAATTTTGGCATGTAAGTACACCGGCCTCCAAAAGTTAAAGTACAAAATGTTTTTCAAAGCTCACCAGAAAAAAAAAATGGCAGTTAGATTAAACTTCATAGTTTATATGAATGACAATAATAAGCTTTAAAAAAACTTACGCAAAAATTACAGCTACCACTTTGATTTTATAGAAAAGAATAGGTATTTGTAAATGAGATAAAAATATGCAATTACGAAGCTTTCATAATTTTGCGTGTAAGTTTCGTTGTATTTGAACTATTGTTGTCCGTTTTGTTCACAACAACCAGTAGAGTGTAGAAATGTCTAAAATAAGTCGTTGGCTCGATTCATTAAGGTGGCGGGCGGTAGGATGGATGGAAATGTGGTTATCACAGGCCGATAATGCTATACGCCTCAAGTGTCTCGCAGTGTAGTCCAGCGACTCTGGAATCAGTATGAATCCAAAGATTCTGTGTCCAGAAGGCATGTTCCAGTCCGGTCACGTGTTACAACATCTGTAGAAAACCACTTTCAAGCTCTTTCAGCCCGAAAGAGAAGACACACTGCGGTGCCGTGACTCATTGCAGACCACTTTGCACCATCAGGGAGAAGAATCTCCGCTATTACGGCGCGAAGACGTCTTGCAAATGTACAATGTAAGTCTTTATGCAAGGTGACCAGTTGTCTGAGTCCAGTTGTCAGACGACAGAGGAGGGCCCGCTTATGTTGGGCAACAGAACATCTTTCCTGGACCAGACAACAGTGCACTTCTGTACTCTTCACAGACGAGTCCAGATTCACAGTGGAGAGTGATTCAGGAAGTCTTCTGATCTGAAGAAAACAATGCACTCGATACAATCAATCGCGTGTAATCAATCAAACGCTGTGGAAACACACCGGTCCAGAAACGGTGGAATCATGGATTGGAAAGGGATCTCTCTAGGAGGCCACGCTGACCTGCATGTATTCAATGGAACTCTCACTGGCGCCAGATATCGGGATGAGATCCTTGATTTATATCTGCGCCCATATGCCAGTGCTATTAGTAATACGAGACCACTCCCAGCTGTGGTTGTTGAGGATTATGTTGCGGATCACGATTGCGAGGGAATGGAATGACCGCTCACTCTCCAGACTTGAATCAGATAGAACATCTTTGATACTATATTGGAAGATGGGTTACGGCTTTAAGTTCTCCTCCAAGGTCATTAAATGAGCAGGAACAATGATTACTCCATGTTTGGTCAGCGCTACTTATTTCGGTGTCCTACAATTTAACTGAGAGCATGGGAAAGTCGACGCCGCCAATGCATTCAAGTCCGGGGTGGACATATTCCGTATTAGAACAAGTTTTTTAATGTTGTTTCTGTCACATTCTAATACATAATACTGCGATGTACTGATTTGTCCAAGAATGGAATTTTTCACCATGAGTGCTTTTTTGTTGTATTTTCATTTATTCGTTTAACCTAAGTAAATTTCTATGTCGCATTTAATAAATAACTGTTTAATGCACATTTCCTCCAAATTTATTGTTTCTATATTCGTTCATTTGTAAATTAGACGCAGAAAACCGACTGTGTCTTAACTTTAGGAGGTCAATATAGTTAATAAATACAAATCTGTACATTAAGTACATGGCTGCTTAAAAAATTCGGATAATTTTTAAAATATAGATGGGAATAGCTGAAATTGGGTTTTTAAATGAGTTTTGTGTTTTCATGTGCTTGAATTAGACATAATATTTTCACTCATTAAACAGTACAATTTTATTACATTATTCTAAAGGTTTTCGAAAGTGTTTCAAAATATATAAATGACGCCTTTTTTTCTTCCTTATTTAAAAATGCTTTCAATCTGAATTTTAGTACAAAAGCTCAACAAATCTCTTAATAAAGACATTTCAATATCCCTTGTAAAACTTTTTACAGAACTAAGGAATCAAGTCACAAAACCTGAAAATGCTTGTCACTGGATGATATTTCACTAGATTTTACATTGCCTCAACACATTCGCTGCCGATCACGCGTCAGCGCGTTATGTGGGGGTGATGTCCAATAGCCAGTCACGCGCTGGCGCGGGAAAATCTTTCACTGATTCTTTGTTATAAAAAGTAAATCGGCTTCTGGGAAAAACCCACTTCTACAGTAAGGCATTAACTACCATCACATCTTCAGGTAAGCGGCAGAAACGTGTTAATTCACTGAGTACATGAGAGATAAGAGCAAATGTAAGTAACTTTAAGGAAATGTTCGATGCAGAAATGTTTCTTTTCATGTTCAAGAACTTTTTTTGATAGAACCCCTTAGCTTCCTCTTGCAATGGAAAAAAATTATTATTCCAATCAATTGAGTAAAAAATGCGAAATTTTTTCCCCCAAGGTACTCTTTGAGTATTAATATTTTGTGAAATTTAAAAGAATCAAAAGTATATTTCTTGAAAGGATCATTATGTTTTCTTTCCTGACATGAGTGAAGTTCAATAAGACTGTATTCAAGAAGTTTAATATGAAATTTAAAAATATGCTGACTGTAACATTTGAAGTTTCTGCAGGCAAATTAGTATATTTTATATATGTTAGAGGTTCCGAGTTTAAAATAAATTTTATTCAATGAAATATGTTTCAAAATTTATAAAAAGTAACTATCTAGGAGTATTTTGAAATTTATAAAACAAAGTCATGGTTTGTAAAAAATATTTATGTATTAACTATTTAGGGTCACCAAGGTATGTTTCTTATTGCATAGTATGTGGGATTAATAGTTCATTTACCTGAGGATTCAAAAGAATAATCCACTACATTAGAGTACAAGGGTTACAGAATATTTTAATGAGATTATGCTATTTTAAATGTATCGAAATTGATTTAAATCACTAAATTTAATTAGAAGATGATTATGATAGAATAGGAATAGAACTTTCGAAGTATTTATCATACATTTGACATACATGCACGAAAGAAATCTGTTATAGTACTGTCTTTGAACAATAAGCGCTGGAAGTACGTTTTTAAATTCGACATACGCTTTTAAATTCAACTAATGTTTTGCATGTTACTAGTTGTGCATATGTTTTATAACTCATATACAGGTCTGTAGAAAAGAATTCACGTACTATTGTACTTATTAGCAGACATCTTTTAAGTGAAATGTTCAACTGAGGTTATGCATTTCTTGAATTAACTGAATTTTGGCATTTATGTTGTTAATAAAAGCAAATCTTTGGACCATGTACAAGGCTGCTCAAAAAAACGGACAACTTTCTAATTGTAGATGGGAAAAGCTGAAATTGGGTTTTCAAATGTGTTTTGTAATTTCATGTGGTTAAATTAGACATAATATTTTAACTTAATAAACGGTAGAGCTTTGTTGAATTATTTTGAAAGTGTTGAAAAGAATTTCCCAATCTATGATTGATGCTTGTTTTTTCTTCCTTGTTAAAAAATGTTTTCATTCTGAATTTAAGTACAAAATCTCTACAAATCACTGAACAAAGCCATTTCTTTATCCCCTGTAAACTTTTTGCAGAAGTAAGGAATAAAGTCACAAAACATGAAAAAGCTTGTTACTGAATGATATTTCACTAGATTATATATTGCCTGAATTCACGGAGTACATCAGTCATAAGGGTAAATTGTAAGTAACTGCAAGGAAATGTTCGCATGCATAAAATTTTCTTTTCATATTCAAGAACTGTTTTTGGACAGAATCCCTTAGCTTCCTGGTGTAGTGAGAGGAAATTATTATTCCATTCAAGTGAGTAGAAAATGTAAAATCTTCCTCTCAAGGTACTCTTTGAGAGTTGGGAAATTGTGAAATTTAAAAGAATCAAAGGTATATTTCTTGAAAGGATCATTATGTAGTCATTTTTCCTGAGATGACTGATGTTCAACAAGTGTAATCTAAAATTTTAACACGTGCTGACTGTGACACTTTGTATTGTCTGCAGGCAAAATAGTATAGTGTCCCTATGTTAGAAATCAGAGTTTAAATTTTAGTCTATGAAAAATGTTCCAAAAATCTATAAAAAATAAATGGATATCTTGGAAATTTTTATAACAAAATAATAAAGGTTTGTAATAAAAGATTTATATAGATACATATCTTAAATCGATTTCTGAGAATTTAAAATATTTATATGCATACTAGCAAAACCCGCGGCTTTGCTCGCCGGCTTGAAATATGGCAAGTGATGCTTATAGATCTGATTTTTATTAGAAGTAATAATGTATTAAGGAATAATTCAAAAACTTCCATTTAAGCTACAGTTGGAGTGAATTTCATTATTAGATGCATTATTCCGAAATTGAGACATAAAATAATGCGGAGAACTAAAGATAATTCTAAATAAACGATAATTTAGAAAATATATTGAAACTTTTATACTCAATTCATATATTCCATCCAGTATTCACCTGAAGTATTTATTTTTTTAGGAACAATTTTCGTATGCATTTACATTTTTTAATTAATCATCATGTCACAATGCAAGTTTGTTTTCTAAGAGTCTATGATCTCTCGAAGGGTAGTGGTATTACCATAAAATGCCTATGTTAGAACGGTCATTAATTTACAAATTTTAATTTTGAAATTGGTTTGATATTTTCTAATATACCAAAGAAACGCAATTTACAAAGTTTATAAAGGCTTTTATAAAAATTTATTGCTTCTGCTTACCCCATGTGGTAGCGGTACTGGCATAGAACATAGTGGATCATGAGAATGACCTATGTAGGAACAGAGAGTGTCACCCTTGATACAAAACCATCGCTTTTATAATCTGTTTATTAATTCCTGATCTTGCACAGAAATCGTAATTTACGAATTTTTTAGAACGCTTTTTGCACCACTCCTCCGCTTCACAACTTTTAATTTCACATTTACTCCCGCCAGTTCTTAGAAGACGTTTATATTTTGTAAGTAACTACCATGCCGAATTTAAAGTTTTTGACTGCTTAATACAATAAATATCTTCATTTTGAAAACTTTTGGATCCTGCACCCTCTGTTGATAGTGTCACCGAAATAAAATGTAGCTTACGTTTGTTGTGTTTTAGCAGATTGTATCACCACCAATTTACTTTTGAAATCAGTTTGATACGCGCTCAGATTGCTTACAGATTGCCATTCGGAAAGTTTTTACTTTATTAAAAGTGTGCAGCATTTGCTGCATCGAAATTCTACCTCTTTTACAGACTATCTTTATTCTGACCAATGAGAATGCCTTACTATTAAGTCAAGAAGCAGATTTTTGTCAAAGCGGTGGAATGATGATGAAGCAAATCCTGCAGATTTTTAACAGTGTAGGACACTTCTTCGTGTACCCCCTCCCCCTTTTAAAATTCGAATTTTTAAAGAAATGCTAGAGATCATTTTTATCTTATAAGTAATTACCATGCTAAATTTCATGCTTGTAGTCCCTTCAGTAACACAAAAATGCACTTTTGGAAAGTTTTTTATTCCACCTCCTTTGGATTTGTGGCATGGACATAAGATATAGCCTATGTTTCATTCCGGAAGAACACAATCATTTTGGTACGATTACTTTTGAAATCTGTTCGGTAATTCCGGAGATTAGCCCCTACAATCAAACAATTAAACCAACAAACTTTTCCTCACTTTAATATAGGAATAGACGACATAAGATATAGCCTATGCTGGATTCTGGGTGAATACCATCATTTTGGTAATATTACTATTGAAATCGGTTGGGTAGTTCCTGAGATTAGCCCCTACAAACAAACAAAATTTTCCTCTTTATAATATAGGTATAAACGACATAAGATATAGGCTATAGTTGATTGCGGGCGAACGCCATCTATTTGGTAAAATTACTTTATAAATCGGTTCGGTAGTTCCGGAGATTAGCCCCTATAAACAAACTTTTCTTATTTATAATATATTATAGAAGACAAAAGTATTATAGAGATAAAGTATATCATATGTTTGATTTCGGGCGAATATCATAATTTTGGTACCACTACTTTTGAAATCAGTTCATTGAAATCAGTTCCGGAAATTAGCCCCTACAAACAAACTAACCTTTTCTCTTTATAATACAGGTGCAGACAACATAAGATATAGTCTATGTTGGATTCCGGATGAGCACCATCATTTTGGTAAAATTATTTTTGAAATCGGTCCAGTAGTTCCGAAGTTATGGCATAGACATAAGATATATCTATATTTGATTCTGGGCGATCAGCATCATTTTGGTAAAATTACTTTTGAAATCAGTTCGATAGGCCTGGAGATTAGCACCGAATATGTTTGATTCCGGGCGAACACTATCTGTTTGGTAAGATTATTTTTGAAATCGGTGCAGTTGTTCTGGAGATTAGCCCCTACAAACAAACAAACTTTTCCTCTTTATAATATAGATATAGACGACATAAAATATGACCTACTTTTGATTCCGGGCGAACACTATCATTTTGATACCACTCTTTTCAAATCGGTTCAGTTGTTCCGGAAATTAGCCCCTAGAAACAGATTTTTTCTCTTTATAATATAGGTATAGACACCATAAGATATAGTCTATGTTGGATTCCGGGCGAGCACCATCATTTTGGTAAAATTATTTTTGAAATCGGTCCAGTAGTTCCGAAGTTGTGGCATAGACATAAGATATAGGCTATATTTGATTCTGGGCGATCGCCATCATTTTGGGACCATTACTTTTGAAATCGTTTCGGTAGGTCCGGAGATTAGCCCCTACAAACAAACAAACAAACTTTACCTCTTTATACTATAGGTATAGATAGTGACATAAATTATTTTTTTCGACATGGCTGTTGTATAAAATATTGTTTATTTATTATTTCTGCTTTTAAATAATAGAAAATAATTTTAAAATGTGTGCGTAACTGATATTAAAAAAATCCCTGTCGGCTGGGCCTATAGGCGGAGGTAGATTTCGAAGAGTGCTCATTTCAACAACAAAAATATATATATATGATTAGAGATAAACCCAGTTTAATAACTTCATTTGGCCGTTTATGAAAAATTTTTAATTTCATTTTTCTGCAAAAACTGGTTTTATCAGAATCATCTTAAGAAAAATTCAGCTCAAATGCCCATTTTGACAACATATTTTAATAGATAATAATAGAAATAGATTCTGAATTTATTAAAAAATCGACCAAAACAGTACATTATACAGTTCCTAAATAACAAAAAACTGTCAGTTGAATGCATTTGAGAAAAAAATCGAATTTAAAAATGAGTCATAAAATAACCGATTTGTTGTTTGAATACATCCTTAATTCTTTAATAATGATTGCTTCGGAAAATTTTGTGCGAAATACTCACTTTGACAGCATTTTTAAAAATATATTCTATCTTTATCAAAAAACTGGCCAATGCGTCACAGTATATAGTTCCTAAATAAGAGGATCTGTAAATCGGATGCATTTGAGAGCGAAAATGGATTTTAAAACGAGTCATAAAAAACGCAATTTGCTATGTGAAAACTTCCTTAAATTTTCAAATCTCGAAGACTTCGGGAAATTCTGTTCAAAATACCCATTTTTGGTAGCCTTTTTCAAAATATATTCTGTCTTTATCAAAAAACCGATCAATGCATCACATTATATAGTTCCTAAATAAGAGGATCTGTAAATTGGATGCATTTGAGAGCAAAAATGGATTTAAAAACGAGTCAGAAAAAAACGTAATTTCTTATTTGAACACTTCCTATTTTCAGTCACGATGATTTCTGAAAATTCTGTTCAAAATACCCTTTTTGGTAGCCTTTTTTGAAATATATTCCGTCTTTATCAAAAAAATCCCTGTCGGCTGGGCCTATAGGCGGAGGTAGATTTCGAAAAATGCTCATTCCAATATATATATATATATATATATATATATATATATATATATATATGATTAGTTTAATAACTTCATTTGGCCGTTTATGAAAAATTTTTAATTTCATTTTTCTGCAAAAACTGGTTTTATCAGAATCATATTAAGAAAAATTCAGCTCAAATGCCCATTTTGACAACATATTTCGAAATAAATTCTGAATTTATTAAAAAATCGACCAAAACAGCACATTATACAGTTTCTAAATAACAAAAAACTGTCAGTTGAATGCTTTTGAGAAAAAGATTGAATTTAAAAATGAGTCATAAAATAACCGATTTGTTGTTTGAATACATCCTTAATTCTTTAATCATGATCGTTTCGGAAAATTTTGTGCGAAATACTCACTTTGACAGCATTTTTAAAAATATATTCTATCTTTATCAAAAAACTGGCCAATGCGTCACAGTATATAGTTCCTAAATAAGAGGATCTGTAAATTGGATGCGTTTGAGAGCGAAAATGGATTTTAAAACGAGTTATAAAAAACGCAATAAATTTTCAAATCACGATGACTTCGGGAAATTCTGTTCAAAATACCCTTTTTGGTAGCCTTTTTCGAAATATATTCTGTCTTTATTAAAAAACCGATCAATGCATCACGTTATATAGTTCCTAAATAAGGGATCTGTAAATTGGATGCGTTTGAGAGCGAAAATGGATTTTAAAACGAGTTATAAAAACGCAATAAATTTTCAAATCACGATGACTTCGGGAAATTCTGTTCAAAATACCCTTTTTGGTAGCCTTTTTTGAAATATATTCCGTCTTTATCAAAAAACTGACCAATGCATCACATTATATAGTTTCTAAATAAGAGGATCTGTAAATTGGATACGTTTGAGAACAAAAATGGATTTAAAAACGAGTCAGAAAAAAACGCAATTTCTTATTTGAATACTTCCTTCAATTTTCAGTCCCGATGACTTTCGGAAATTCTGTTCAAAATACCCTTTTTGGTAGCCTTTTATGAAATATATTCTGTCTTTATCAGAAAATTGACCAATGCGTCACTTTATACAATTTCTAAATAAGAGGATCTACCATTTGGATGCGTTTAAAATCAAAAATGAATTTAAAAATGAGTCAGAATATAAACAGTTTGGATTAGAGGTTTTTTTCTCCAACTCCTACTTTTGTTTAATTTCTTTTTGCTATACGAGTTAGTCCTATGAAAAACTTGTCAATATAAAATTGAAGATATTTTTGATGTAAAATAAATTTAATCAGATTTGATATCTTAAAAATTGACGGAGTTATGGATTTTTCTTTTTTCAGCGCCCTTTTTCTTTTCGTTTTTAATTTTTTTCATCGGTAAAAGTTAGTCCTATCAAAAACTTGTAAATACAAAAGTTTTAGATAATTTTAAGAACATTTACAAAAAATTTAGTTGGACTTGATATCTTGAAATTTGACGAAGTTATGAATTTTTTTCTCTCAAAATCCCTGTTTTTTTTCGCCCCTTGAGTCCACTTCTAAATTTATCAAAAATCTGTCATACATATACTTTTGGCCCATTTTTAAGAAGTAATATAAACTTTAAACCGATTCGATATCTACTTTCATTAAGAAGTTATGGCGTTTTTTCGGTTTTCACAAAAACGCCCCCTATTCCGACCCCCTTGGTCCGATTTTGCCCATTAACGAACTTAGCCAAGATTTTATCCCCATTGATTTTATGTACCAGTTTGGTGGAGATTGGTGAAGAATTATAGAAGTTATCGTGTCCATAAAAAAGTGAGATATATATATATATATATATAGATAGATAGATAGATAAACTGGTGCGATTGCAATAGGTAGTATTTCTTACGAAATCTACCTAAAATTAAACTATCGCCAAATTGTTCTAAAAACATACGCCAAACACTTAGCGTTTATAACATGTGTGCCAAATATTTTACTGAAACATCAAATGTTGTTGTTTCCAATTTACATTTTAATAAATGTGTTAAACTTTTCTGTTATTTAAGTGATTAATGATATAAAAATTAAGGTATTTTTTGACTTTCTTACTAAGTTTCACAGACAGTCACCTGATCCAAATCTCGTTTGAAATTTCAGAATTAATTTAAACTCGATTCGCATATAAAAACGCAGTTGGTCTGCCAAATCATATCTTTGTGGAAAATTCGATTTTAACGGTTGATCCGTACTTGCTTATGTGTTTTCCTGCTTCTAGTCCTCCATGTTTTTATATTTTTGGATGCAGGAACACACAATTGTAAACGTACGTGTGATCTGCTAAAATTCTGCTATTGTATTTCATGACTATATTCATACAGACCAGGAGGCGGCGGTACAGACAATTTGCTTATCAATTTCACATCTGCAATTCCAGAATTAGTTTTCACTTGATTCGCTTCTAAAAACACAATCGGCCTGACAAGTTATATCTCGGAGAAAAACACTTGAAAACCCGATTTTAGATATAATATTAGGTAGATTGAATTAAATATAATATTTTAATTTATTGAAGGGCACACCTTTGTTACATTATTTTGAATTGTTGGAAAGTATTTCATAATCTATTCTTGGCGACTGATTTTTTTTTATTATTGAAAATGTTTTCACCCTGAATTTAAGTACAAAAGCACTACAAATCTCTTATCCCTTGCAATATTCCCTGTAAAACTTTTTGCAGAAGTTAGGAATAAAATCACAAGATCTAGAAATACTTGTCACTGGACGATATTTCACTTCAGATTTTACAGTGCCTGAATTCACTGAGTACATAGAGATAAGTGCCAAATGTAAGTAACTCTAATAATGTTCGCATGCAGAAATTTTTCTTTTCACGTTCAAGAATATTTTTTAATTGAATCCCTTATCTTCCTCGCGGATTGGAATAAAATTATTATTCCATTTAAGTGAGTAGAAAATGTAAAATCTTCTTCTCAAGGTACTCTTTGAGAGTTGGGAAATTGTAAAATTTAAAAGAATCAAAAGTATATTTCTTGAAAGGATCATTGTGCAGTTGTTTTTCCTGAGATGACTGAAGTTCAATAAGTGTAATCTAAAATTTTAATATGTGCTGACAGTGACACTTTTTCATCAGGCAAAATAGTATAGTTTCCCTATGTTAGAGCATCCAAGTTTAAAATTACTTGTTTAAATTTTATTCTATGAAAATTGTTTCAAAAGTTTATGAAGAGTAACTGGATATCTTGAGACTTTTAGAAATATTATAAAAAAGTAATCAAAGTTTGTAACAAAATATTTATATATTAACTTTATTTAGGCTCACCAAGGCATATTCGGTTTTGTATGTGCCGTATGTGGGATTAATAGTTCATTTATAAAAGAATCAAAAGAGCTCCACTGCATTAAGGTACATGAAAAAAAATCGTTTGCAGAATATTTTAATGAGATTACGCTATTTTAAATGTTTTGAAACTGATATAAATCAATAAATTTAACTAGAAGATGTTCTTCATATAATTGGACATTTGAAGTTGCTGTCATACATTTAGTATACACGAACAAAAGAAATCAGATACAATACTGTTACGAATTTTGTAAATAGTGTTTGTACTGTAAAATAATGTAAATAATCTTATTAAGCTCCATTTCTTTACTAATATTAGTTTTTGTTACATTGTCCCTGTTATCAAGCAAACTTGTCCATTATTTTCAGTGTATGTCTACGGCAGATTGGCGAAATTATAAAGATATCGCCAAGTTGGCGTCACTTTTGGCGATATATCGCCAAGTTGGCGACAAACTTGGCGATTGTTGGCGATTGTTGGCGATGGTAACCCTTCCCTCTCAATGGTAACCCCCCTTAGGTATACTGATACATTGTTTGTTGTTCCGTGGATTTTTCGAGGTGGTTCTAGAAATTTCCAGCACCTGCTGCGAGCCTATATAAGAAGAGAAGCGATGCGAGCTGTGGTTATTATTTACCAGTCAGTCATTGAGTGAACAAGGCGTTTGTTAGCAAGTTTGCTTGAGTTTCATTTATGTTGTTTTGAATGTTATTAAGTGTTGAGACGTTGTATAAAGAGTCTCTGGGATCTAAAGCTATTCTTGTACGATAGATTTCAGCAGTTATTTTTGAATATCTAGTAACATTTGTGAGTTTTGAAGACTCTGTTGTTCTGAAGATCTGTAAATAAATTATTTTCTACTTTTCTAAGAAACAAGAGTTTGAAGTTGTCTAACCATAAGATCAAAAGAACCCCATATACGCTGCAACTTCGCTGCTTCTTGGAGTAATAATTGATGGAAGTAAGTTTTAAAATTCAGAATGTGTTTTCAAATTTAATTAATGTTCTGCATGTTACTCGTTATACATGTATTTTATACGTCGTATACAAGGCTTCAGAAAAGTATTCACGCACCATTTTTTTTATTAGAAGAAATTCCGTGAGTGGAATTTCTAGTTGTGGTTACGTATTTCTTAATTGAACTAAATTTTGGCATGTATGTACTAATAAATACAAATCTGCACATCAAGTATCAGGTTGATTAAAAAATTCGGATAATTTTTAAAATATAGATGGGAATAGCTGAAATTAGATTTTTAAATGTGTTTTGTGTTTTCAAGTGCTTGAATTAGACATTATATTTTAACACATTAAACAGTACAATTTTATTACATTATTTTGAAGGTTTTCGAAAGTGTTTCGAAATCTATGCTTGACGCCTGATTCTTTTTCTTCCTTCTTTAAAATGCTTTCAATCTGAATTTTATTACAAAAGTTCTACAAATCTCTTAACAAAGCCATTTCAATATCCCCTATAATACTTTTTACAGAACTAAGGAATAAAGTCACAAAACCTGAAAATGCTTGTCACTGGATGATATTTAACTAGATTTTACACTGCCTGAATTCACTGAGTACATAAGAGATAAGCTCAAAATGTAAGGTAACTCAAAGAAATGTTCGTATGCAGAAAAATTTCTTTTCATGTTCAAGAACTTTTTTTGATAGAATTCCTTAGCTTCCTCGCGGAGTGGAATAAAATTATTATTCCATTCAAGTGAGAAAAAAATGTGATATCTTCCTCTCAAGGTAATCTTTGAGAGCTGAGAAATTGTGAAATTTAAAAGAATCAAAAGTGTAATTCTTAAAAGGATCATTATGCAGTAGTTTTTCTTGAGATGACAGAAGTTCAATAAGACTGTATTCAAGAAGTGTAATCTAAAATTTCAAAATTGGCTGACCGTGATACTTTGAAGTTTCTGCAGGCAAAATAATATATTTTCCCTAAGTTAGAATATCCGAATTTAAAATTACTAGTTTAAATTTTGTTGTATGAAAATTGCTTCAAAAAATATAATAAACTGGAACTTTTTGAAAATTTTATATCCAAGTAATCAAGTTTTGTAACAAAATATTTATATATTAACTTTATTTGGAGTCACCAAGGCATGTTGGGTATTGTATATGAAGTATGGAGAATTAATAGTTCATTTACAGGAGGATTCAAAAGAATTCTACTGCATTAGGTACATGAGGAAAAATCGTTTACAGAATATTTTAATGAAACTACGCTATTTTAAATGTATTGAAACTGAGTTAAATTACTAAATTTAACGAGCAGATGATCATGATAGAATAGAAATAGGGCATTCGACGTATTTGCATACATTTGCCACACATGAACAAAAGAAATCTGTTACAGTACTGTCTTTAAGTAATAATTTCTGGAAGTAAATTTTAAAATTCGGCATGCGTTTTTAGATTCAAATATTTTTTTGCATGTTACTCGTTGTACATATACTTTATACGTTATATACAGAGCTGTAATAAGGTATCCACACACCATTTTCCTTATTAGCGAAAGTTCCTTAAGTGGAATTTAGAATTGAGGCTATATATTTCTTGATTCAACTAAATTTTGGCATTCATGTTGCTAATAAATACAAAACTATACATCATGTACACGGGTGCTCAAAAATTCGGATAATTTTCCAACTGTGAATGGGATGAAATTGGGTTTTGAAATGTGTTATGTGTTTTCATATTGTTGACTTAGACACAATATTTTAACTTATTAAACAGTGCAGTTTGGTTAAATTATTTTGAATGTGGGCAAATTGTTTCATATTCTATGTTTGACGCTTGACATTTTTCTTCCTTATTGAAAAATGTTTTCGTTCTGAATTTAAATATAAAAGCTCTACAAATGTCTTAAGAAAGCCATTGCAATATTTTCTAAGAAAGTTTTTGCATAAGTAAGGAATAAAGTCACAAAACCTGAAAATGCTTGTCACTGGACGATATTTCACTAGATTTTTACATTGCCTGAATTCGCGGAATACATAGAGATAACAGCAAAATGCATGCAACTCTAAAGAAATGTTCGCATGCTTAAATGTTTTTTTTTGATAGAATTTCTTCCCTTAGCTTCGTCGTGGAGTGGAATGAAATTATTATTCCATTCAAGAGAGTTGAAAATGTGAAATCGTTCTTCCAAGATACTCTTTGTGACTCTGGAAATTGTGAAATGTAAAAGAATAAAAAGTATATTCCTTGAAAGGATCATTATGCAAGTAGTTTTTCCTGAGATGACTGAAGTTTAATAAGACTGTATTCAAGAGCTGTAATGTAAAATTTTAAAATGTGCTGACTATGACACTTTGAAGTTTCTGCAGGCAAAATAGTATATTTTTCATATGTTAGAGTTTCCGAGTTTAAAATTAGTAGTTTAAATTTTATTTTATGAAAAATGTTTCAAAAGTTATAAAAAGTAAATAAATATCTTGGAGTATTTTGAAATTTATAAAACAATGTAATGATGATTTGTAACAAAATATTTATGTTTTAAATTTATTTAGGGTCACCAATATATGTTCGGTATTGAATGGTATGTGGGATTAAAAGTTCATTTACCTGAGGACTCAAAATAATTCCAGTATATTAGAGTACATTGATTAAAGAATATTTTAATGAGGTTACGCGATTTTAAAAGTATTGAAACTGATATAAATGACTAATTTTAACGGGAAGATGATTATGATAGAATAGGGTATTCGAAATATTTGTCATACATTTGGGGGGGGGGGTAGGGGGAGACATACATGCAAAAAGAAATCAGTTACAGTATTGTCTTTGAGTAACAATCACTGGAAGTATGTTTTAAAATTCAGTGTATGCTTTTAAATTCAACCAATGTTTTGCATGTTAATTCTTGTACATATATTTTATACCTTATATACAGTGCTGCAGAAAAAAATTCACATACCATTTTCCTTATTAGCGAAAATCCCTTAAGTGGAATTTTCAATCGACGCTATGCACTTGCTATTGAACTAAATTTTGGCTTGCATGTAGTAAATGAATAAAATCTATATGTAGGGAATTTGTCTATGTACCGGGATACTAAAAAACTTCGGCTAATTTTCCAGTTATAGACGGGAACAACTGAAATTAAGTTTTTTAAGTGTTATATGTTTTCATGTTGAGTTAGAGATAACAGTTTAATTTATTATACTGTGAAGCTTTGATACATTATTCTGAAGGTGTTTCATAATTCATGTTGTGATGCCTGATTTTTTTCTTTCTTGATAAAAAATGTTTTCCTTCTGAATGTAATTATACAAGCTCAATAAATCACTTACTAAAGCCATTTCAACATTCCCTATAAAACTTTTTGAAGAAGTAGTAAGGAATAAAGTCGAAAGCATGTTGCTTGTTACTGAATGATATTTCAGTAGATTTTATATTGCCTGAATTCAGTGAGTACATAGAGATAAGAGCAAAATGTAAGTAATTCTAAGGAAATGTTCGCATGCAGAAATGTTCCTTTTCATATTCAAGAACTTTTTTCGATAGAATCCCTTATCTTCCCCGAGGAGTGGAAGAAAATTGTTATTCCATTCAAGTGAGTACAAAATGGGAAATCTTCCTCTCAAGGTATTCTTTGAGACTTGGGAAATCGTGAAATTTAAAATAATCAAAAGTATATTTCTTGAAATGATCATTATGCAGTAGTTTTTCCTGAGATGAAATGAAGTTCAATAAGACTGTATTCAAAAAGTGTAATCTAAAATTTTGAAATGTGCTGACTGTGAACTTTGAAGTTTCTGCAGGCAAAATAGTATATTTTTTTCATATGTTATAGTTTCCGAGTTTAAAATTGCTCGTTTAAATTTTGTTCTATGAAAATTGCTTCAGAAATTATATGATAAATAAATGGATGTCTGGGAACTTTTTGAAATTTTTATAGCGAATTAATCAAGGTTTGTAACAAAATATTTATAGCGGGATATTTATACAATAGGTACATTTATTAAATGGATTTCTGAGAATTTTAAATATTTATATGCATGTATTCCCGAATTACAACAGCATATTAAATGCGAGACTTTTCTTATGTTAATAGAAACACCGACATTTTTATTACTAATAGTGTATGTTAAATGTATCTGTTATTCAAGTGATTAAGGATATAAAAATTAAGGTATTTTTTGACTTTCTTACTAAACTGTATAGAACGGGAGGTGGTAGCACATACAAACAGCTAATTGATTTCTCAGTTGAAATTCCACAATTAATTAAAATTCGATTTGCATATAAAAAACGCAATTTGGTCTGTCAAATCATATATTGGTGGAAAACACCTGGAAATACGATTTTAATGGTTAAGGGAGCTCAGGGGTTGAAAACTTTTCAAAAAATCGATATTTTATGATCTAATTTGATTATTCAATTAATTCTTAACTCAATGCAAACATCCGCATAAAAATATTTGCATTTTTGACGGAGTTGTAAGCATTTATGTATCAACACTTTCATAGCCGCATCCATATAATTTCAACTTTAAGTTGAAATTTTCTCAAAACTTGATTTTTGATGACTAACACCAAGATTTAAAAAAAAGTATTTGATGGAATGGCTTAGTTTTTTTTGCATGTATATAACATCATTATCTAGATTATGAATTAATATATTTTAGCTAGTTTAATATTTTGAGTATTTTTAATGGAAAAAAAGTTGTATTTTTTTGTTTTTTTTTTAAATTTTCAACTTTGAGAGATTTTTTAATACTGTTTTTATTAAGTGATAGTTATATCCTTAATTCATAATCTAGATTATGATATTATATACATGCAAAAAAAAAAATTAAGCCATTCCATCAAATAGTTTTTTTTAAATCTTGGTGTTCGTCGTCAAAAATCAAGTTTTGAGAAAACACGACTTAAAGTTGAAGTTATATGGATTGGGCTATGTAAGTATTTATACATAAATGCTTATAACTCCGTTAAAAATGCTAATATATTTATGCAGTTTTTTGCATTGAGTTAAGAATTAACTGAATAATCAAACTAGATCATAAAAAAATCGATTTTTTGAAAAGTTTTCAACTCCTGAGCCCCCAAGTCGTATGTTTATTTGTCGTTTCCTGCTTCTAGTGCTCCATATTTTCTTACTTTTGGGTGCGGGAAAATGCAATGGTAAACCTACGAGTCAACCGCTAAAACCGGGTTTTCAAGTGCTTTCCACCAAGATATGACTTGGCAGGCCGATTACGTGTTTATATGCGAATCGAGTTTAAATTAATTCTCGTAATATCAGCCTTGAACTTAATGATATTTTTGTATGTGCTGCCGCCACTCGGTCTATATGAATGTATTGCTGAAATACAATGGCACATTAGACGCAAGAACTTTTTTATGACTGTAGAAACAATCGTTTTCGGTCGCGTTCGTAATTATTTAAATACGCAGCACCTATAGTCGCCATTCAATCCATCCATCTGTCCGCATATAACAACGCAAAAATTACCCTACTGATTCGTTTAAAATTTTAAACATATTATTATTACATAATTTTGTCGAGTTATTTCAAATTTTATGAAAATCAGATGTATAGTTCAATTATAGGAACAATCAAAACTATTCCGTTACATTACGGTCAATCGGAAAAAATTGTTTCAAGCGCATTTTAATCCCGTTACCGATGAGAGCCTTTTACGAAATTTTTAATGTTTTGTCATTGGTTTTATAAAGAGAAATTTATACTTTATTAAATCTAGGAAATACTCTGACTAAATAAGGCAAATTTTACTGTAAAACTTTACTGGTGGGTATAAACAAGGATTCCTTCTGTGGTGCAAATAATATTTTTTATTAATATACAGGACCGTATAAAAAAATTCTATAACATAATAGTATAGGGGGAAATATTGTTTGGGGCACGTTTTAATTATATTAAACTACTTCATATTTTATGAAATTGGTATACGTTGCTGACGGTACAGAAAACATTTATAAAAAGTTTTAAATCCAATTGATTTTTTTTTTTTTTAAATCATCAGATTTTAAAATATTCACCTTTTATATAAACATTTTAATAACAATTTTAATTTTTCTTAAGAAAGGTGTTATAGTCAAAATAAAATACATTGACATGTTTCGGAACCGACAAATAAGTTCCATAGTCATAATATAAATAAAACAAAATTTCAAAATATTTCTCGGACAATACAAATGACACGCGACAATGAGATATAAAAAACAAAAAAACACGTGCTCTATTGTAAAAAATTAAATTAAAATATGGACCATGATCTAAAATTTAACTAAAAATAAAAATTTCAAACTATTTCATGGTCAATACAAATGACACGAGACAAAAAGATATAAAAAACACCAAAAAACACGCGTGCTATTGTAAAAAATTAAATTAAAATAAAAATATACCATGATCAAAAGAAATTCCAACTTGGTTCATCCCATTCAAGCCCTCACGAGAAATTTAGTCATTAATTCTAACCTTAACTTAGGAATAATAAAAGAAACGGTATCATTGCAAACCAGATTATTACGCGTATAAATTTCAATGGACTCTCTTATAATAGATTTACGATTACAATTAGATATGAAACATAATTTACTTTGATTAAACAATATTTTTATCTCCTCATTTAAATATGTTCTTGATAAGGCAGTGTTAGTACGTCCAAATTTAATATCAGATTCGTGCTCCCCTTTTCTAATTCCAAACTTTCTCCCAGTCATGCCTATGTAATAATTTAAGTCACCATTTTCAGTAATATAAGGTATTTCATAAACTCCAGCAAGATCATCATGTCCAATAGGATCCACTTGCTTATTAAGTAAACATCTTAATTTTGGTGGAGGAGTTGCAATCAAATCACTATTAAACTTTTTTAATTTAAATTTTAATTTCTCAAAACTGCCTTTCAGATATGGAAAAGAAACTCTTTTAAAATTTTTAGAATCACCCCCTTTATTGAATCTTTCAGTTAATCCTGGATATTGTTGTTTAGGCTTCCCTTTTCTATAATAATTAATTAATTTATTGATGCTACTTATTTTATACCCATTAGAACCTGCAATCTCACGGATCTTACGCAACTCTTCGTTTAAAAATTAATCAGAACAGACATTAAATGCTCTATCAACCATGAAACGGAAAGTAGAGAATTCATAACAAAAAGGTGAACAAGCGGAATTTGGAATAATGTGTTGGCTATTAATTTTCTTTCTATAAATTGATCTTTTCAAAGAATCACCCTCCCTAATTAAAAAAGTGCCTAAAAACGGTAAACTACAATTCGCTTCTAATTCATAGGTAAACTGAATATTTTAATCTAATTTATTAACTTTATCAACAAAATTAAGGAAAGAATCTACCCCCCATTCCCAAACCAAAAAAACATCATCAACATACCTTTTCCAAAACATAGGAACTTTGTCAAAATTTTCAAAAATTCTTTTTTCATAAGGTCTCATTTTGAATTCCGCGAGGAAACCCGAAATGGGAGAACCAATTGGAGCCCCCAACTTTTGCTCATAAATTTTCCCATCAAACATAAAGAAATTATTATTTGTGATTAACTGTAAGCCAATTTTCAGTGTCTTTTTTATGTTATCACTATACTTTTCTGAACTATCTATCAAATCACTAATATAAGAATTAACTTCACTAATGTCTATTGAATAAGTTATCTATAAGTTTTTTATATCTCATTGTCGCGTGTCATTTGTATTGTCCGAGAAATATTTTGAAATTTTGTTTTATTTATATTATGACTATGGAACTTATTTGTAGGTTCCGAAACATGTCAATGTATTTTATTTTTACTATAACACCTTTCTTAAGAAAAATTAAAATTGTTATTAAAAAGAAAACATTTAGTATTGGCAGGGACACACAAAACATTTCGGGTCTATATTGTATCCGATTTCGGTTAAGGAAGAATGTTATACCTTCGGACAGTTTTCATATTTTAATTTTTTACTTCGATGATTATAATCTGATTTAAAATTTGAAAGGCAGAATTTCAGTACACCAACATTTTTTCTCTATAATATACCGTATTTTCGGGTGTATAGCCCGCACCCTGTGTATAACCCGCACCCCTAAATCGAGCAGTGCAGTAAAAAAAGTTCGTGTATAACCCGCGGAGATGCATCGGTGTATAGTCCGCGGGCTATACACCATTTACAAACGTATATTTCGACCAGGGTTCGAAATTAGAAGCCATTAGTCATAATTTTTAACACTAATTTACCAAATTTTTTCGTGATGCATAATATCTATAGTAATTGGGCTAAAAAATGAAGATTATCAGTACCGTAATTTAACCGAAACGCCGCGGCGTTTACGTGTTTTAAGATAAAATTTCAAGCGATGCGGCGTTTACGCGCATTTTTTTTCAAAAAAGCGTGATATTTAAAAAAAAAATTCCGAAAATTAAAAAAAAAATCGATGATAAATTCAAAATTTCGGACATAAAATGTATACGTATCTTAGGTCATTGGTTCCCAAAAGGATCGAATCCTCGGAATCGATCCGAAATGCACCAACTCCGAAAAGGAACGATTCCTCGGACTCTATCTGAAATGAAACGACTCCGGAAAAGTTCGATTCCTAGAACTCGTTCCGAAATGAAACGACTCTGTAAAGGAACGAATCCTCGGAATCGTTTCGAAAAAGACTGACTGCTCTGAATCGTTCCGAAATGACATAAATCACGTACTTTTTTTTATTCTTTGCAACAGGGTAAGGTACCAACTCCGAAAAGGAACGATTCCTCGGACTGAGACGACTCTGTAAAAGGAACGATTCCTCGGAATCGTTTCGAAATGATATAAATCACGCACTTTTTTTTTTGTTCTTTGCAACAGGGTCGGTAGATTATTTTTTTGTAAAATAAACTAAAAATGATCTTAAATTCAGAATTGTCGAGATAGGAAGGTTTCCGGATTTTGGATTTTGTATTTTACAAACACAATATCTATTATACATCTATCAGTGCAATACTTGGCGAAAGTTGGGACAGTTCTTCCAAATCCAGAAATAACTGTATTTAAGCAGTAAAACAAAGGCCTTTACAAACATGAGAAAACTTTCTAGATTTCAAGGCGTAGCGAAAAAAATTTACAAATTTCGATGTTTTTTCAAATTTTTTAAGGTTTAAAAATTGTAGAAAAATATCACGATTTCCAATTTTTTTAAAAAAATCTTTGTATAACCCGCACCGTGTATAAGCCGCAGCGGCTTTTGGGGAGGTTTTTTTCTTGTATAAGCCGCGGACTATACACCCGAAAATACGGTATTTTTAGATATTCAGGCAGTTTGAAAATGAAAAATTGCCACTCATTTAAAATAGGGAAAGCAAACATGCTATGTTGTACTTTAGGACATACTATAGATTTCAGGCAATAGATAAATAATTAATTAATAATTTTGTTCAATAAATAGTACAATATTTTGTATGATAACAATAACTAATTTTGCTTCAATAAAACTTGTTTTTTTTTCAAAGAAATATTCCAGCTAACTTCAGATATACAGAAGAGCATTTTTTTCGCCAGATATTTTAGTAAGAAAGAAATCTATTTTCTCGATGTCTTACTTCAGCACATCTGTGGTACGATCATAATCAATATTTTCACCATATTTAGAATTAAATAAAATGATTTTATAACTAACAGATTCAGAATTGCTGTTTTGCTCTGGAGATGGTCTTTTATTTGATTTTCTTGCTACCCCAGTTTCCTGTTTGGCTATTTCAATTTCAGCTTTTATTACAGAAACTCTTAAAATGCAAGATTTTCTTTTTCTACTACCTTTTCTTTTTTTTTTCCTGCTTTTAGAAGCTGCTGCTTTGAAAAAGTGACCTATTTATTACTGGGAATGTGACATTTTGAGAATGTGAAGATAAACCTGTTTTGCACAGTATTGATTTCAGGGGTGGTGCGGGAGAGACATTCCTCCGTGAATATATCTATCTAATTATGTATAAATATAATAGATTGCTTCAGATATGACATTAGACAATATAACTGCATGTTCATACTATCAGCATGGCCTCCTGACTCAGACTGCCGGCTGAAGTATTTATTCTTAGTTAAGAGTTGTACATATGTGCTGCCATCTAGTGACAACATACTAAAATACATTACATGCCCATTTTATAAAAATAATTGAACAAGATAATATTGGATATTGGAAAAGGTATTTAAAATTAAAATATAGTTAGGATTGGAATTAAACTAAATATTAATAAAATAACAAAATAATGTATATTAAAAAATCATCAAAGTTAGAATTATTAAGTTAGTAAAGTTAGTTCAAGTGTCTCTATAACGCTCTGGTTTCACTATTGTTCTAGAAGATTTTCGTACAGTCCCTTGAGGCAACACTTTTTGCGACTTACTTGTTGTGCTATCTGAGATTTGCACAGGATCACTCACTGGGTCTGTAATTACTGGATAAAAATCTTCCACTGATCTCACAGGCTTTGCAGCTTGATTTAATTCAGTCTTATCAGGGCGAATATAAAATCTGTTTCTTCTATAAACATTACCATCTATACCTTTAATAATATAGGATCGAGGTTGAGGACCAATCTGAATGACAGTTCCTTGCTTCCATGGTTCATTTATGTTCTGGCGAAACCAAACTCTAGCTTTATCTTGTAAATTCGAGAGTCTTGTACTATGTTTGTTAGCATATCTCTTTTAAATCATTTGTCGTTTCTCTAATGACTCTTTTGCTTCAGCTAATGGAAAATTTGGCCTAAGTTTTTCAGGATGGCATGGCAAGAGAGATCTAAGTCGTCTGCCCATCAATAATTCAGCTGGAGAGGGGAGATCTTGTGATGGTTGAATACGATAGTCTAATAAGACCATATATAGGTCTTTCCCATCTTGTAATGCCTTAATTAAGGATTTTTTAATTGTTTGCACGGCTCTTTCAGCTTGACCATTGGCTCTAGGAAAATATGGTGATGTAAGGTTATGTTCCACATTCCACTCTTTGAGAAATTTTTGCACATCATCTGACTTGAATGGAGGTCCGCCATCACTGACCAACTCCTCTGGAATTCCATGTCTTGCAAAAATAGATTTGAAAGCAATTATAACACTTGGTGCATCGTTTCTCTTAATTATTTGGACTTCAGGATATTTCGAAAAATAATCAATTAATAAAAGATATTGCTGACCTTTTAGATAAAAAATATCACAACCAACCTTTTGCCATGGCTTTTCTGGAACATCTTGATCCAACAGAATTTCTTTTTGATTGTTACGCTGATGCTGTTGGCAAGTTTTACACTTATCAATAAAATTTTCTATGTCACAGTTCATTGATGGCCAGTAAAAATATTCTCTTGCTTTTACTTTACAAGATACTCTACCTCTGTGTGTCAAATGCAATTTTTGCAGTATTTCTGCTCTTACTACCTTTGGAACAACCAGCCTTTTACCTCGACAGATTACACCTTCATCTGTACAGTACAATTCTTCTTTGCAATGCCAATAAGGTTTAGCAAAATTTTTTGTATTTATTCTTTCACACCACCCATTTTCTATGTGGTATAGAACATCTTGCAATTCATTGTCATCAGCTGTAAATGTCGCATATTCTTTCCACTTATTTGGTGTTGCATGTGATAGCAGATTTATCTTAGCACTTTGGACTGTGTCTTCCTCGTCAATAAAATTTTCTTCTCTTAATTGAGCACGTGAAAGTGTATCAGCTATTAGAAGAAGTTTTCCAGGGACATATTCAAGCTTGAAATCATACCTATTAAGCCTGAGGAGCATACGTTGAAGTCTTGGTGATATGGCATCATATTGCTTCTTGCTTAAACCTAGCAATGGCTTGTGGTCTGTCTGCACTTCCACAGGTCTTCCATAGGTATAATAATTGAAATGCTCAAGGCCATATTTTACAGCCAGTAATTCTTTTTCGATCTGAGCATATCTTTGCTGTGTTTCAGTTAATGATGCAGAACCATACGCAACAGGTTTACTATCTTGAAGCAAAACAGCTCCCAGGCCATAATAGCTGGCATCTACTGAAACTGTTACAGCTTTGTTTTTATCAAAATATTGTAAACATGGAGCTTGTACTAGTTTTCTTTATTAGTTCAAAATCCCGTTGAACATTTTCATCCCATAGCCACTGTGTATCCTGCTTCAAAAGCTGTCTCAGTGAATGGGTTAGATTTGAAAGATGGGGCGTAAACTTAGCTAAATATGTAATCATGCCAAGAAATCTTTGCAAGTCCTCACGACTTTTTGGAATAGGGAATTCAGTTATAGCCTGTATTTTTTTTTAGGATCTGGTTCTATTCCTTTGTCAGATAATATGTGACCCAAATAATTTACCGAAGATTTTGACAACTGGGTCTTGGCAAGATTAAATTTATGATTTGCTTCTCGAGCACGAGTTAAAACTTTATGCAATAACTGGCAGTTGATTTTCACTAGAGGATGTACCAAGGGCTAAATCATCAAAATAAGGACTTATTTCGGGCATATCTTCAAAAATCTCCTCCATAGCTATCTGAAACTCTTCTGCAGCGTTGTTAAGCCCGAAAGGCATAACTAAAAATCTGAACCGTCCCCAAGGCGTTGTAAATGTAGTTAGGTATGAAGATTCTGTATCTAATGGCAATTGCCAAAAACCATTCTTTGCATCCAGGATAGTAAATATTTTGCATCCTTGAAGCCGTGCGATAAGACCATCAGCAGTTGGTATGGGGTAGTGAGGTCGCCGAATTGCCTCATTTAATGGCCTTGGATCTAAACAGATACGCAATTTTTTAGGCGAGTTAATAACAACCATATTATTTACCCATTCTGTAGGTTCACTCACTTTAGAAATTATTCCAGATTCGACCATATTTTTCAACTCATTCTTTACTTTGTCATGTAGAGCTAGTGGTATCTTACGGGGGGCTGCTATGTGGGGAACATAATTGTCTTTTAATTTTATTTTTACAATGCGGTTTAAACGACCACTTCCTGTGAACACATCAGAAAACTGCTGGATTATATCTTCGGGTTTTTGATGGGAAAAATTATACAAAGGCTTTATAACATTATCAAGTCTTTGGATAAGTTCCAGTTTCTCACAGGATTCAAGCCCTAATATTGGACTAGCATCTAAAGAGGTTACTAAAAATTTACATATCATCTCTTTTTTTTAAGTTTTACAGTTAAGAAAACACTCACCTAGAATTGGTACAATATTGTCACAGTAATCCAGTATAGGTTGCTTGCATTTTCTCACTACTGGCTTTTCACTCCATTTTAATATTTCACTTTGTGGAATAACATTGACCTGAGCACCGGTATCCAATTTAAATACAATATCGTTTCCATTTACTTTTAATTTTTGTAACCACACAGAATTTAAATTTTTACTCTCAAGTTGATTTATGCATTTCAGTTCACCTAAATAAATAAACTCTGAATCATTGTCATCATTCTGTTCCACTGCATGTAATTGACGCACCTGTTGACTGTTTACTTTTTTTCTACATACTTTCGACCAGTGATTTTTACCTTCACAGTTTCTGCATTTTGTATCAAATGCTGGACATTTTTTTGGTTCATGAGATCTGCCACAATATTTACAAAATATTTCTCTTTTATGATATCGCTCGCGGCTCTCCTTCCGTTTAATTGCATCCACATTCAATCTGCTGACTTGATCGCACATTTCCGCGGCCTGCACTTTATTATGTTCAGCAGTTTTACATTCTGCAATAATTTCTTGCAACGTTTTCTTCTTTCTGCTAGTTTCGCGAATTAATCGCTCTTGTAGCGATTTATCAGCCAACCCTTGGATAATTTTATCACGTAGCATTCGATCGACAAGATCACCGTAATTGCATCCAATAACAGCTCTCCGTAAACATGCATAATAGTCCGAAAAATTTTCGTCACTATCTTGCTTTATTTCTAGAAATTTAAATGATGCATATATTTCATTCACATAATCTTGAAAATATTTGTCAAATTCATCCAAAATTTGTTTCAACGTTATTTCATTGGCTCCTCCTACTGGTTTCAGATCAAAGGCACGAAATTGTTTTTTTAGCTCATCACCGCCAACATGACGAAAAAGCGCTGTTTTGGTTTTTTCTGATTCATTTCCATATTTCAATGCTTCAATATAATCCTCGAAATCTTGCCTCCAATATCGCCAAGACTCGGATGGATTTGAGCCCGGTTCCAATGCAGCAATGGTAGGTAAACTTCAAGCCATGTTTCAAATTTTCTTTCGTTGTTGTTCAATTTAAGAAAAAATACATGGGTCGATCTATTTCTGACACCATGTTAAATATTATGCGTGAATATATCTATCTAATTATGTATAAATATAATAGATTGCTTCAGATATGACATTAGACAATATAACTGCATGTTCATGCTATCAGCATGGCCTCCTGCCTCAGACTGCCGGCTGAAGTACTTATTCTTAGTTAAGAGTTGTATATTTGTGCTGCCATCTAGTGACAACATACTAAAATACATTACACTCCTTCGAATAATGCAATGTCCTTCTTAGAAAACTTTATATTTTGTGTTTTCCGTGGTAAAAAAAATGAAATGTCCCCAACCGGAGGCACAGAAGTCCCTCTCGAGAAAAGTGTCTGAATTCAACACTGGTTATACATTCTACTGAAAACACATTTGCTGCTGTAAATTCAGCTGTTACATTCAAAATTTCAGTTGAATGAAATAGCTATCAGTTACATTTTATTAAAAGTTCGACTTCACTGAATACAATTTTATTGATTGAATAAATGCCTGTTATTTCAAAACCTTTAATGATATTCGATGGTGTGAAAGCTTTTTAAAATGGATTTCTAACAATTTCTATTTCAATACATATTGGGATAGGTTTTCCAGGATGTGACATAATCCATTCATTAGCACAAGACTTGTAGTATGTTTTCTATGATCCAAAGACAGCAGAGTTGCAATTGTAAACAAAATAATTACAACTTTCCTGGATTTCTTTGTTGTAAGAATCAAAATACAGATGATATGTTATCCATGATTAACAACATAGTAAAATACATAAATGTACCTTCTAAAAAAACCCAGAAAAATACACCAGAACATGTGCTCTTTAGAACACTGTATCACATGGAGAGAAATAGATTTATTAGGAGTTACTAGATTTATTTTGCAATTATATTTGTAATTCATATCATCGGTTCAATCATTATAAAATATATCCAAATACAGTTGAGTTGTTTTCTTTACTTTATTTTAAATGTTTTGTGGGATTTTCTGTAAAATAAGTAACAAAATTACTTTTATTTATGCAAATTATTACAAACCATGCATTTATTATAACATTGGACATGTCCCAAGGTACAACATTTTAACTGTCCCAAGGTACAATCACCCTACAGTTTAAATACAATTAAAATGACAGTAAATCTAGAAGCACTATCATTATTTTTTCATAGTCAAAACATTTAAAAATATTCTCTTTTATAAAAAAAAATAAATAAAAAACAGTTGACTTCTTGTAAACGTATAGAGTTAAAAAGTGAAATTTGAATGGGGGGAAATATTTACTTTGGACTAGTGAAATTTTCTTTTTCTCACCGTCAGTCGTTAATGCAATGCTTTTTATGTTATCTGTTACTATGATGAGATCAGTTGGTTATAGGTCAGTATTAAAAATAAACAAAAGATCATTGTTGCTAATAGTTTTTTAGAAATTATCGATGTCCCGAGGTACAAGCGTCCCAAGGTACAACACTCTCCCCTACTGTAGTGTATATTTTAAAAATTTCGTTATAGTACGAACCCACCTCATTTGTTATGTTTGACAGGATATTTCCGACTTAGTATAACTGCTAATATCATGCTTTAAATTTATCTCTTATTATAAAATTTATTCAAATTATTAATGATGTAAAAATTAAGGTAATTTAAGACTTTCTTACTAAGCTGTAAATTATAATTAGTCGACCTTTTTTGGTCACTTCTTATTATACCCGCCCAATATCCACTTTTCTTTTCCCACTTATATTCCTGACGTATTCACAATAAGCATCTAACTCTTTCAAAATCATGACATAGAACAGGGATGAAAGTGCGCTAAAGCCATTTTGTAGCAGCTTTGGAGCAGTAAAAATCGAATTTTGAAGCAGTAAAATCTATTTTTGTAGCAGCAAAAATCAGATTTTGTAGCAGTAAATATCGAATTTTGTAGCAACAACAACAACAACAAAATAATAATAATAATAAATAATAATAATAATAACATTTCAGCAATAAAAGCTGTTTAAGGAGCAGATTGAAATACTCTAATGCTAATAAACTCTTAACAATTACAATGATTGCTATCTTGAAAAATATTTTTACATTTGAAAGAATAAATACTCAGATTAAATTTCTCCACACGTCTCAGACCTTTTAATAAAATTTGCGGTTTTTCGCGATCTTTTAACATAATTCACAAACTTTTGACCCTGTTTGTGGTTTTTTTAACTAGATTTGCGGTTTTTTACGACCTTTTGATGAAATTTGTACGTTTTCTGAGATCTTTTGACGAAATTTACGGATTTTACAATCCTTTTGATGAAATTTTTTTTTTTTTTTTTTTTTTTTTTTTTCCCACACGATTTTTTAAAGAAATGAACTTTTTTTTTTTTTTTTTTTTCCAAAATCTTTTGACCATATTTTTTCTTTATATGACGAAGTTAGATATCCTTTGACAAAATTCGGATGTTTTTTGTGATTTTTTGACAAAATACGCTTGTTTTTTGGAATCTTTTGCAGAAATGAACGTTTTTTCATGATCTTTTGATTGTGTTTTATTCTATTTTTTATAATATTAACGATTCTTTAGCAAAACTCACATTTTTCTCGCGATCCTTTGATGAAATTAGAGTGTTTTTCGTGATTTTTCGATAAAATTTGCGTGTTTTTCGCGAACTATAGTCAAAATTTGCATTATCTGTTGTCTAAATTCGCGTCTTTTTCGCGATCTATTGATGAAATTCGAGTGTTTTTCACGATCTATTGGTAAAATTCGAGTGTTTTATCCAATATATTGACGAAATTCAAGTATTTTTCGCGATCTTTGGATAAAAATTTGCATGTTTATCGCGATTTTTGACAAAATTCGCGTGTTATTTTGTGATCTTTAGACGAAATACGCTTGTTTTTCGGGATCCTTTAAAGAAGTTTGCATTTTTTTTCTGCGATCTTTTCCAGAAATTAGTGGTTTTTTTTCCCACGATCTTTTGGCTGTGTTTTGTTCACTCTTTTTTGATGATAATAAAGATCCTTTCGCAAAACTCACGTTCTTTTCGCGATTCTTTGATGAAATTCGAGTGTTTTTCGTGATTTTTCAATAAAATGTGCATGTTTTTCGCGATCTATAGACAAATTTTTCATGATTTATTAAAGAAATTCGATTGTTTTTCCCGATTTACTGGTTAAATTCGAGTGACAAAATTAGCGATCCTGGGACAAAATTCACGTTTTATTTTTTGAGGATCCTTTGCCAAAAATTCGCGTGTTTTCCGTGATTTTTTGACGAAATTCGAGCATTTTTCTCGATTTTTTTGCAGATTTACATTTTTTCCTTCAGTGTTGAATTCAGGTAGTGGCCCGGGGAGGGACATCCCCCCCGGAGCAATGAAATGTCCCCCCCAGAAATTTTGAGATTTTGGGTTTTCAATGGTCGAAAGGTACAATCCCCCCCCCCCCCCGAAACTCTATCATGTCTTCCGCGGAGCGGGAGACATGATAGAGATTTTTGAACAGAATTTCATTTGAATTTTCGAAACAGAAATTTATTTAATGACTCTGGAATTTTTTCCAGGGGGGGGGTGGGGGCTCAAAATATTTTAGGGGGGCAGAGCCGCCCATAGCGCTCTCTTAGCTACGGCACTGCCCCCCCCCCCCGCGATCTTCAGACGAAATGAGCGATTTATCTGCGATATTTTAGCAAAATCGGCGATTTATTGCGATCTTTTGTCGAAATCAGCAATTTTTCCGCGATCTTTTGACAAAATCGGCGTTTTTCCGTGTTTTTTTAATGTAATCAGCGTTTTTTTCGACGATCTTTAGGGAAATTTGCATTTTTAACCGATCTTCCCTCGAAAACGGCGTTTTATCCGCGTGATCTTTTGACGAAATCTTCGTTTTTTCCGTGATCTTTTGATGAAATCAGCATTTTTTTCCCCCAATGATCTTTTGACAAAATATTTTTAAGCGATATTTTATCGAAAACGGCGTTTTTTTCCGCGATCTTTTAACGAAATCGAAGTTATATCCGCAATCTTTAGATCAAATCAACGTTTTCCCGCAGTCTTCAGACAAAATCAGCGTTTTATCTGCGATATTTGGTGAAATTGCCGCTTTTCGCGATCCGCAGAGGAAATTCGCGTTTTTTCAGCGATCTTTTGACAAAGTTCATTGACAAAAACATTGACGAAATCGTCGTTTTTGCACGAAATATTGACGAAATGTGTGCTTTTTCGGCGATCCTTTCACGAAATTTGCATTTCTCCGCTCGCAAAACCGTACAAGTTGGCAACTATGTGGAACTGATAACTCAATTCCAAATTTTCGGAAGAGGATGCCTTAAATATTCGGAAATTTCGGACGAGAATCACCCCTGAAATAAGAGGCGAACTCTCATTAATTGGGAATAAACGGCAGCTCTCACTCTCCCAACGCGCGCGCTGTACGTCATATGACGTCCCGCTCCAAGCTCTGCGATCGGCTGCGATGAAAATGGACGTAGGAAACTGGCGGGAAAAACAACTTACGGTCGTTTGCGGAGTCACGATAAAACTCCACAAAACATCGCGTTTTTCATGACCGAATGCGCATGTTTTTGGCAATTTTTTGGCGAAATTTGCGCGTTTTTCGAGATTTTTTGCAATGTTTCTTTGTTTTTCGACGAAATTAATAGCCTAAAAAAATATTTGTTGTTGTTTCCTGGATCGACGAAATCGCGCTAAATTTCGTTTTGGCACTAAGTGCCTTTTGGCGCAGGTTTGGCGCAAAATTGAAAAAAATAGCTGTTTTGTAGCAATTTGGCGCAAAAGAGCGGTTTCGGCGCAGTCTGGCGCAATTGGCGCAGGTCTTACATCCCTGCATAGAATAAACATTTTATTTTTAACTCTCATAATTAAAATCCAGCTACCACAAATGAATAAAGTACGCACAAAAAGAAAACTTCTGCTCTAGTATTTAATTTCAACTTCATTTCCACGTCTAACATCAAAAGTGAACGAAACGACATTCTATATTTTACAAATGTTTTCCCTCTCAGTTAAATACAAAAGCTCTACAAATTTCTTAACAAAACAATTTCAATATCCCCTATCCCCTGTAAAACTTTTTGCAGGAGTAAGGAATAAAGTCACAAAACCTGAAAATACTTGGGAACTGGATGATATTACACAGGATTTTACATTGCCTGAGTTCACTGGGACATAGAGATAAGAGCAAAATGTAAGTAACTCGATGGAAATGTCCGCATGCAGAAATGTTTCTTTTCATGCTCAAGTACTTTTTTGATAGAATCCCCCTAAATTTGCCATTGAGTGGAATAAAATTATTACCGCATTCAAGTGAGTAGAAAATGTGAAATCTTCCTTTCAAGGTATTTTCCGAGACTGGGGATATTGTGAAATTTAAAAGAATCAAAAGTATATGTCTTATGAAGGTGATTATGCAGTCGTTTTTCCTGAGAAGCGTCTCATTCAAGAATTGTAATCTAAAAATTTCGAAATGTGCTGACTGCGACACTTTAAATATATTTTATGTAAAATGGTATAGTTTCTTTCATCTCTGTTAGTGAACTTGGGTTTAAACTTTAGAGTTTTAACTTTATATAATTAAGAACTTTTTTTACTGCAATAGAAGCAATCGTTTTAATTATTATTAGAAGCATATGTTAAATTTATCTTTTATTCAAGTGATTAATAATTTAAAAATTAAGATACTTTTTGACTTTCTTACTAAATTGTAGCTTATAATTATAAAATTATTTTTTTATTGTTTCTTATTACGCCTTTTTCTCCCGCAATACCCACTTTCCCTTGCCTCATATTCTTGACATATTAATAATAAGGAAATAACTCCTTAAAAATCATAGAATACAAGTTTTATATTTAAACTCTCATAATTAGAGTCTGGCTGTAGTTTGTAATTATCAGAGCTTATTTTATTCTTTTTTATTATGCTCCCTTCCCCCTTAATATGCACTTTCCCTTAAATCATATTCTTGACAAATTTACAATAAGCGCTCACTCTTTGAAAATCATGCCTTAGAATATACGTTTTATTTTTAAACTCTCATAATTGATATCCAGCTACCAGAAATAAATAAAGTACGCACAAAAATTAAACTTCTGCTCAAGTATTTAATTTCAATTGCATTTCCACGTCTAACAACGTAAGTTAACGGAACGACATTCTATATTTTAAAAATGTTTTCACTCTGAGTTAAGTATGAAAGCTCTACAAATCTCTTAACAAAACCATTTCAATATCCCTTGTAAAACTTTTTGCAGAAGTAAGGAATGAAGTCACAAAACCTGAAAATACTTCGGAACTGGATGACATTATACAAGATTTTACATTGCCTGAGTTCACTGAGCACATAGAGATAAGAGCAAAATATAAGTAACTGCAAGGAAATGTCCGCATGCAGAAATGTTTCTTTTCATGCTCAAGTACTTTTTTGATAGGATCTTCCTAGCTTTAACGTTTGAGTGGAATAAAATTATTACCACAATCAAGTGAGTGGAAAATGTGAAATCTTCCTTTCAAGGTATTTTCCGAGACTGGGGATATTGTGAAATTTAAAAGAATCAAAAGTATATGTCTTATGAAGGTGATTATGCAGTCGTTTTTCCTGAGAAGCGTCTCATTCAAGAATTGTAATCTAAAAATTTCGAAATGTGCTGACTGCGACACTTTAAATATATTTTATGTAAAATGGTATAGTTTCTTTCATCTCTGTTAGTGAACTTGGGTTTAAACTTTAGAGTTTTAACTTTATATAATTAAGAACTTTTTTTACTGCAATAGAAGCAATCGTTTTAATTATTATTAGAAGCATATGTTAAATTTATCTTTTATTCAAGTGATTAATAATTTAAAAATTAAGATACTTTTTGACTTTCTTACTAAATTGTAGCTTATAATTATAAAATTATTTTTTTATTGTTTCTTATTACGCCTTTTTCTCCCGCAATACCCACTTTCCCTTGCCTCATATTCTTGACATATTAATAATAAGGAAATAACTCCTTAAAAATCATAGAATACAAGTTTTATATTTAAACTCTCATAATTAGAGTCTGGCTGTAGTTTGTAATTATCAGAGCTTATTTTATTCTTTTTTATTATGCTCCCTTCCCCCTTAATATGCACTTTCCCTTAAATCATATTCTTGACAAATTTACAATAAGCGCTCACTCTTTGAAAATCATGCCTTAGAATATACGTTTTATTTTTAAACTCTCATAATTGATATCCAGCTACCAGAAATAAATAAAGTACGCACAAAAATTAAACTTCTGCTCAAGTATTTAATTTCAATTGCATTTCCACGTCTAACAACGTAAGTTAACGGAACGACATTCTATATTTTAAAGATGTTTTCACTCTGAGTTAAGTATGAAAGCTCTACAAATCTCTTAACAAAACCATTTCAATATCCCTTGTAAAACTTTTTGCAGAAGTAAGGAATGAAGTCACAAAACCTGAAAATACTTCGGAACTGGATGACATTATACAAGATTTTACATTGCCTGAGTTCACTGAGCACATAGAGATAAGAGCAAAATATAAGTAACTGCAAGGAAATGTCCGCATGCAGAAATGTTTCTTTTCATGCTCAAGTACTTTTTTGATAGGATCTTCCTAGCTTTAACGTTTGAGTGGAATAAAATTATTACCACAATCAAGTGAGTGGAAAATGTGAAATCTTCCTTTCAAGGTATTTTCCGAGGCTGAGGATATTGCGAAATTTAAAAGAATCAAAAGTATAAGTCTTATGAGGGTGATTATTATGAGGTTGTCTTATGAGGGTGCAGTTGTTTTTCCTGAGATGAGTTTTATTCAAGGATTGTAATCTAAAAATTTCGAAATTTGCTGATTGCAACGCTTTAAATATATTCCAGAAAAAATGGTATATTTCTCTCATCTCTGTTAGTGAACTTGAATTTAAAATTCAGTGTTTGAAATTTATATAATTAAGAACTCTTATATGGCAGTTAATTCAACCGTTTTTATTATTATTAGTATTAGCATACGTTAAATTTATCTGTTATTCAAGTGATTAATAATATAAAAATTAAGATACTTTTTGACTTTCTTATTAAATTACAGATTATAATTATTAGATTTTTTTCATTGTTTCTTATTATGCCCTTTTCTTCCGCAATACCCGTTTTCACTTATCTCATATTCTTCACAAACTCATAATAAGCGACTAACTCCTTAAAAATCATAGAATACACGTTAAATTTAAACTCTCATAATTAAAATCCAGTTACCATAAATGAGTAAAGTACATATAAAAAGTAAACTTCTGCTCGAGTATTTAATTTCAACTGCATTTCTACATCTAAAGTCTTAAGTGCACGAAACGACATTCTATATTTGATAGGATTAATATATAATCAAGGGTGGGGCATCCGATCTTCATTTCTATTGTCAAAACTTTTTTAAAATTTTCGTGAATGGCCATCGTTTGGTGCATTTACTCATATTTCGGTCCATTTTACCTGTACAAATATGCAAGGCTTAAGCCACCCTTTTACGGTGCGCCCTGAGGCGGCTGCCTCACTTGCCTCACCCCTGGCGCCGGCCCTGCAACTGCACTTCCACGTCTAACGTCATAAGTGAACGAAACGATATTCTACATTTAAAAAATGTTTTCGCTCTGAGTTAAGTATAAAAGCTCTATAAATCTCTTAACAAAACCATTTCAATAGCCCATGTAAAACTTTTTGCAGAAGTAAGGAATAAAGTCACAAAACCTGAAAATACTTCGGAACTGGATGATATTACACAAGATTTTACTTTGACTGAGTTCACTGAGTACATAGAGATAAGAGCAAAATGTAAGTAACTCGAAGGGAATGTTCTCATGCTGAAATGTTTCTTTTCATGTTCAAGTATTTTTTTGATTGAATCAAAAAATTTCAAAAATTCATTTCTGATCGCGATTGACTCAATCACAAAGCTAGGAGTAATATTATTACCGCATTCAAGTGAGTAAAAAATGTGAAATATTCCTTTCAAAGTATTTTCCGAGACTGGAGATATTGTGAAATTTAAACGAATCAAAAGTAAATGTCTTATAAGGGTGATTATGCAGTCATTTTTCCTGAGATGAGTCTTATTCAAGGATCGTAATCTAAAAATTTCGAAATGTGCTCACTGTAACACTTTAAATATATTTCAGGCAAAATGGTATATTTCCTCTCACCTCAGTTAGTGAACTTAGTTTGAGCTTATAGTTTGAACTTTATGTATAGAAGAAAATTTAATAATATTTAATAAATTATTTTAAATATTATGTATGAAAGTATAAATGAAAGTGTTTTTTAATGAAATATTCTTTATCTATATGTTTAATCTATTCCGTGAAATTTTGACATAATTTTTATATTTAAAAAGTCACAAATTTTCAACTTTCTTTCTATACTGTGGTTTTTTATTAGTAGAGCTTATTTTATTCTTTCTTATTATGCTTCCTTCCTCCTTAACCCTTTCGCGACGGGAGTCTTTTACGAAAATTTTAATGTTTTTTCACCAGTTCTAAAGAACAGAAATTTGTTCCTTGGTAAATCGAGAAAATGCTCCGATTGAATAATACAAATTTTGCAGTATAATTTTAGCGGTGGGAATAAACAAGGATTCTTAAGACTTTTTGCGGCACGTATACGAGTCGCTCGTCCCCAAGGGGTAATAGGCACTTTCCCTTACCTCATATACTTGATAAATTCCACAATAAGCGTTAACTCTTTGAAAATTATGGCATAGAATACACGTTTTATTTTTAAACTCTCATTATTAAATTCCAGCTACCACAAATGAATAAAGTACACATAAAAAGTAAACTTCTGCTCGAGTATTTGATTTCAACTGCATTTCTACGCCTTACGTCATAAGTGAACGAAACGACATTCTATATTTTAAAAATGTTTTCCCTCTGAGTTAAGTATAAAAGCTCTACAAATCTCTTAACAAGACAATTTCAATGTCCACCTGTAAAACTTTTTGCAGAAGTAAGAAATAAAGTCACAAAACCTGAAAATACTTCGGAACCGCATGATATTACACAAGATTTTACATTGCCTGAGATCACCGCGTACATAGAGATAAGAGCAAAATGTAAGTAACTCGAAGGAAATGCATGCAGAAATGTTTCTTTTCATGCTCAAGTACTTTTTTGATAGAATACCCCTAAATTTGCCGTTGAATGGAATAAAACTATTACGGCATTCAAGTGAGTAGAAAATGTGAAATCTTCCTTTCAAGGTATTTTCCGAGACTGGGGATATTATGAAATTTAAAAGAATCAAAAGTATATGTTTTAGGAGGATGATTATGCAGTCGTTTTTCCTGAGATGAGTCTTATTCAAGGATTGTAATCTAAAAATTTCGAAATGTGCTGATTGCAACACTTTAAATATATTTCAGGCAAAATGGCATATTTCCTCTCATCTCAGTTAGTGAACTTATTTTGAGCTTATAGTTTGAACTTTATGTATAGAAGAAAATTTAATAATATATAATAAATTATATAGAAGAAAGTGTTTTTTAATGAAATATTCATTATCTATATCTTTAATCTATTCCTTGAAATTTTGACATAATTTTTATCTTTAAAGAGTCAGAAATTTTCAATTTTCTTTCTAAACTGTAGTTTGTAATTAATAGAGCGTATTTTATTATTTCTTATTATGATCCCTTCCCCCCTAATATGCAATTTCCCTTACCTCAAATTCTTGACAAATTCACAATAAGCGTTCACTCTTTGAAAATTATGGCATAGAATATACGTTTTATTTTTAGATTCTCATAATTAAAATCCAGCTACCACAAATGAATAAAGTACACACTAAAAGTAAGCTTCTGCTCGAGTATTTAATTTCAACTGCATTTCCACATCTAACATCGTAAGTGAAGGAAAAGACATTCTATATTTTAAAAATGTTTTCACTCTGAGTTAAGTATAGAAGCTCTACAAATCTCTTAACAAAACCATTTCAATATCCTCAGTAAAATTTTTTGCAGAAGTAAGGAATAAAGTCACAAAACCTGAAAATACTTCGGAACTGGTGACATTACACAAGATTTTACATTGGCAGAGTTCACTGAGCACATAGAGATAAGAGCAAAATATAAGTACCTGCAAGGATATGTCCTCATGCAGAAATGTTTCTTTTCATGCTCAAGCACTTTTTTGATAGAATCTCCTTAACTTTGCCGTTGAGTGGAATAAAACTATTACAACATTCAAGTAAATAGAAAATGTGAAATCTTCCTTTCAAGGTATTTTCTGAGACTGGGGATATTGTGAAATTTAAAAGAATCAAAAGTATATGTCTTATGAGGATAATTATGCAGTTCTTTTTCCTGAGATGAGTTTTATTCAAGGATTGTAATCTAAAAATTTCGAAATGTGCTGACTGTGACACTTTAAATAATATTTCAGGCAAAATGGTATAGTTCTTCTCATCTCTGTTAGTGAACTTAGTTTGAACTTTATGTATAGAAGAAAATTTGATAATATTTAATAAATTTTATGTAAGAAAGTTTTTGTAATAAAATATTTATTATTTATATGTTTTATGTATTCCTTGGAAATTCGGCATAAATTTCAAATTTAAAGAGTTAGAAATTGTAAGTTAAACTTGGCGAATGAGGTGCATTCGTACTAGTTTCATAAATATGAACGCGATATTTAGATCATAGTGCACTAGATTTTGTACGCTTTTGCTAAAATGTATGAATACAAAATTCATTACTATTATACATATTAAATTCATCAATACGGAAATAATATGATTACGTCTTAAATATGACATAATCCCCATGGGAAACTAAAATCATTGCCTATTATGAGATAGCACTGAATTAATTAAGTATGATAGAATTTAATAGAATAATCACCTTTACAACTTAGAATCATTACCTATCATGGAATAACATAGAATTAATTCCGTATTAGTTGGATTTAATGCAAAAAAGAAAACTTTTATCAATATTTTTTAAACTTTTGAGTCGAGTTTCATAACATTTCAAATGACTTGAAAAAAATTCTACGGCCATTATATGTATATTAAATTTCATACCAATCAGTTGCGGAGTTTTTGTGCTGTTATATGTAAATGGACAGACAGATAGACGGAAAAGACGACAATTATAGGTGCTTCGTATTTATATAACGCACCTAATGAAAAGTAGCATATTATATGTAATGTATTTTCAAAAGGAAAAGTAAGATTTTCTTTCTATGCATAAATGCTGGTGTATCTTAAATTTATCTATTATCACTTAAAAAATAATTGCTATTTAACTAATTAAGTTTACAGACTTAAAATGCTTTGATATATGTATGTTTTAACAATTTTAAATGCAATAAACTTAGCATTTTTCAACAGACGATCTGGCTTTACATTGGGTGGAAAATTTATCAAAACACATTCAACTGAATAAAAAGCCCGAGATTTGTATTTGAAGGTACCTTTTGAGATGGATGAAATCCTGAAGTTTATGAGAGTCAGAACTAGATTTCTTTAGAGAATTATTATGCCATAAGGTTTTGCTTAGATGACACTGTCCTTAAAGATTATATTTTTAATTTTTTCTAAATTTACCTACTCTGTCACATTGAAAGTGTTGTAGGGAAAATGGCATATTTCATCTATGATTAGAAAATTCGATTTTTAAGGATGCACTCGAAAAAACGCTTTTCCACTTTCAACAGCTCGAAATTTTTCGATGCAATTTCAGGCACATTTTTAAAAGTAGAAACATGAAATTTGCTGAGGGGATACTTGAAGGGACGTATGAGGGGCCGTGTGATGTCTTTTTACGCTCCGTTCATTAGAATTTGAGTTATAAACAATTACCTTATTAGTATGACCCTTTTTTTCGTTCCCAGATCTCCAGCTTGGGAAAAATCGGTTCGAAATGCCGTTTTTGATTGCTTTTTTTGCAATGTTTTCTGCATTTATCAAAGAATCGACAATCACGGCACTTTGTGTACTTTCCAAATAAGAGATTTTGAAAGTTTGGTGTATTTGAGAGCAATAATGTATTAAAAAATAAATCGGAAAATAGGCAGTTTTAATCAAAATATTCTTAATTATGTTTTGTTGTATGACTTATAATTTAGAAACATACGTAAGAAGAACGCAAATTAACTGTTTAAAAAACCCTGTCATTAAAGATTTCGAACAAAATGAGTAAAAAGTTTTTCAAAAATATTCAATTTTAAATATTTACGTGAAATTTATTTCTGAAAAATTTATTAAAATTAAAATCTATCTAAAATAAACAAGTGACGTATTACATGTAATGTCTCTTCATTTGAAGCTGTACAGTCGAGGGAAAAAAACATAAATACCACAATCAACTCTAAAAAACAAATTAGTGTAAAAGAAAGTTATTGGTCCCAAGCGTGTGAAAATAAAGTCAACGTTTAAATGACGTATATAAAATTTTTTTAGGTGGCCATATGCATATCAAAACGAACCCAAACTTTGTTTCTTTCTATAATATCTTTAAATATATTAATTTAAGGCTTAAAACAGTACTCAGTAAATAATCGAGGTGGACGAACGTTTACACATAACATATTTAATACACCTAATTCACTGCACACGACATACACACATTGTAAACACAGAACAATTAATCTGGAACGTAGATACATTATGTTCCTTACATAATTCCATGGAATGGACAAGGGGCGCCATCTACCGTTTTACCTGAAAAGTAAAAGTATAAAATACCACAGCTCTTCCCCACTTAGTAATGAAGTCGTTCAGGAGCTCTTCGATGTCTTCTGGACCGTCTGAGTACCTGTGGAGAAGAAGAAGAATTAGTTTTTACATGTTCAGGAGCATCAACTGTAGCACCAGTAGGAACCGACGGTTTTGGGAGAATGTTATCCGAGCTAGTTGAATTTGAACTCGAAGAATCAGGATTATTAAAGTCAGTTGGAGTAGGTTCTGGAGCAACTGGAACATGAGAGTCAACTGTTTGCGGATCTGTGAAACTTGACTGTAAGGGTGGAAAATCATCTTGCTTCACCTTTGCATTTTCACTTCTAAAATTTTCTGCAGCATTTTCTTCGGAATTTAGATCATTAGTTAAAGAAATATATTCCCCTACATTAGTTATTTGATCAACATGACTTTTCCAAATATTTGAACCAACTTGAACTCTGTAATGTAATTTTCCTTCTCTTGCTACGATCCGACCAATTTTCCATTTGGCTTCTGGAGTATAATTTCTTACAGCTACTTTCTGGTTGACTTCAAATTCTTTTACTTTAACTTTAGATTTCCTTGCAGTTTGCTTTTCATGAACAAAATTTGCAACATTCGGCACTGTCAAATCTATATTTGTTCTTATATGACGCTTTAGAAATAAAGATGCAGGACTTTCCCCCGTTGTAACATGTGGCATCTTCCTGTACTGCATAAGAAAGTTATTCAGCTTCATTTGTAAAGTACCTGGTTCCGAAGCTAAGGCTTTTAATCCACGTTTGACCGTTTGCACATATCTCTCAGCCTGTCCATTTGTAGATGGATGGTACGGTGCACTAAATTTATGTTTTACACCATGACTTTTTAAGAATATTTCAAATTCTTCAGAAGTAAACTGCTTAGCATTATCTGATACCAAAGAAATAGGAAAACCGTATCGTGCAAAGAGAGAAGAAAGACAAATAATTGTAATTTCTGAAGTTGTACTAGGAACTATAAATACTTCTGGCCATTTACTATAAGCATCAACCACTAACAAAAGCATTTTCCCGTTAACAGGACCAAAATAATCAATATGAATTCTCTGCCATGGAGCAGTAGGCCATTCCCAATGATGTGTATCAACTTTAGGAGGATTATTTTTCAAATTTACACAAATAGAGCAATTTCTTGCAATATCTTCTATATCATGGTCTATTCCTGGCCACCATACAAAACTACGGGCTAAAGATTTCATTTTCACTATACCAAAATGACCAAAATGTAATTCCTTTAATATCTGTTGTCGATGAATTTCTGGGATAACTACCCTACAACCTTTTAAAATACAACCATGCTGAAGAGTAAATTCTTCTTGTTTTCCGCCAAAAAGTAAATTCTTTGGAATTTCTGAGCCAGAAATGAGATGCTGAAAAATTTGTCGCAAAAGAGGATCGGTTTTTGTAGCTGAAGCAATAGATTTAGCATTTAAAAGTAAAACAGAAAGTTGATTTATTTGAATGATTTCAGATTCATCAAGTCCCTCATTTGAATTATATTCGTGGGGTAAATCTTCACTACGTAATGGAAGACGCGAAAGTGCATCGACATTCCCGTGTTCAGTAGTGTTCTTATAACGAATGTCGTACTGGAACGTTTGTAAATATATGGCATATCTTTGCATTCTAGCAGCTGATAAAACAGGAATACTTTTAGAAGGTGAAAAAATTGAAACTAGTGGTTTACTATCCGTAAACAAAGTGAATCTGTTACCGTACAAATATTGAAAAATTTTTTTAACACCAAATATTATTGCTAATGCCTCCTTATCTACTTGACTATACCGTTTTTCGGCATTATTCAAGGTTCTGGATACAAATCCAATAGGCTTTTCAGTATTGTCTGGCATCACATGCGAAAGAACTGCAGAGATACCATATGGAGAACCATCCGTAGGTAAGATTAAAGGTAATTGCGGATTGAAATGGGTAAGCACTCTGTCAGAAGTAATTTCTCTTTTTATTTTTTTAAACGCTTGATCACATTTGTAAGACCAATTAAACTTTACATTCTTTTTAAGCAAATTATTCAAAGGATGTGCAATTGTCGATAAATTTGGCACAAATTTAGCGTAATAAGTTACAAGACCAAGAAATGCTTTAACCTGGGAAACATTTTCTGGCTTAGGGGCATTTACAATTGCTTCTATTTTATCTGGTGTTTTATGAATACCATGTTTATCCACTTTATACCCACAATAAGTAATTTCATCTGCCATGAAGAATGATTTTTCCTTATTTATCCGAATATTATATTTTTTCAATCTTTCTAATACTTGCTTTAACCTTTGTAAATGAATTTCGTCTGTTTCCCCAGTTATTCCTATATCATCAATAAAAATTGTAATTCCCTCAATTCCACTTAAAATTTGTTCGATTTTTCTTTGCCATATAGCAGGAGAACTACTAAGACCCATTGGTAATTTAAGAAACTGAAATAATCCTTTAGGCGTATTAATGGTTAATAATTCTTGGGATTCCTCATCAACGGGCAATTGGAGGTATGCTTGATTCAAATCAATTTTTGTAAAATGAACACCACCACTTAAAGTAGCTAACATATCTTCTATTTTAGGCAAGGGATATTTATATATATAAGGGGGCGCCATCTACCGTTTTACCTGAAAAGTAAAAGTATAAAATACCACACTTTCCATAGCAGTACCCAATTTTGACACCATAAACAAAATCTACATCCTTCAATTAGTCCATTTTTTATGAAATCCATACAATTAGTTTCCGAGAAGTTAATTATTTTAAAATGAGCCTATTTTAAGAGATATATTCAAACTGAAGTTCGGTTGTGGGTTATTGAAATGCTACAGAATAACTAAGTCATTTCTATAAATATATTATTTATTGCTGACGTGATCATTTCACTCGCTTAATGCGTTTCGACGATTGCCAACTTAAATGTTTCAATAAAATAAGTAAAAAAAAAAAAAAAAATTTCAAATCATGCTTCTCCGAGCATCATGATGGCCTTTTAAACCATCATTTTGAAGTTTTTTAATTATTATTTGAAACTACTTGAAAGAAAAATTTGAAACTGAGAATTCGTATGAAGGAGTATATAATAGTTATAAAAAAAATCGTAGGTTTCAATGAATATCTTTTTCGATTATTAATTTCACAATTTCTAATTCATAATAGTATATATATATATATATGTAGATATATACAGGGTATTTAAAAAGTTCCGGACCCATTTATTAATGTTTAATAACTCATATATTTTTCTTTTCAGGTTTGAATGTCTTTACTTTTGTAAATATCGTCTGCGCGTGTGGTTAATTTCAGATAATTTCATTTGCTTATTAATTGCATCTTTCTCTCTTTTGTTTTTGGCAACTATTGCAATGTTACGTTTATGATGTGTTTGTTCTATGTTACTTTTGTATGCGATGTTTTATTCAAGCGGATATTAAGGAGAATGCGTACACCACAAGAGAAAGCACAGATTTTATGATGGTTCATAGAAACAAAATCGATAATGCAAGCACAGAGAAATTGCAGAAGAATTTACCAAAAGATCCTCCATCCAAAAGCAGCATCTTTGCGGTGGGAAAACATTGATGACTTAAAAGCCAGAATTACAACCGCAATAGTCTGTGCGGATGCCAACATGCTTGGCGCTACCTGGCGTGCAATTGACTATCTACTTGACATTCTTCGTGCGACGAAGGGGGCACACGTGGATGTTCATCGATAACGGTCATGAAACTTTTTGAGCCTTTCTAATCATTTACGTTATTAATTTTAATCTATCTTTATTATGTTATGAGTTATTAAACATCAAAATGGGTCCAGGACTTTATAAACACCTTGTATATTAATTACAAATTCTATTTATTTATGCTTGGAATTTTCAATATGATATATACATAAAATATTATCAAATTAAGGTTATAATTTCAGGAAATTTTAATAAAAATATAAAAATGTAATTTAATATTAGAAGCCCTACACTTTGAATGTTTATAATTAAAACAAGTTGGAAATTGCACGTGAAGCGTAGCAAATGAGGTGCGTTCGTACGACAACGAAGTTTTCAAAATATCACTCTCATATATCAATCTCATAAAATTGGAAATAATTACAATTAAAATGCGCACCAAACTATGTTCTCCCCATACCATTATGCAATGGAATACTTTTGTGTTGCCTTGTTAATCAATAACATATATTATTTGCACCACAGATAATGCAAAATGTATATTATAATATGTACTTTATAGATGCATATCAATTTTATTACGTTCGAATGAGTGTAACATCATTAAAATGCATTTGAAACATTCCCTCCCCCCCATTAACCGTAATGTAACGGAACACTTTTGATTGTCCCTGTAGTTGAACTATGCATCCGATTTTGATAAAATTTGAAATAACTCGACAAAGTTGTGTAATAATTATGTATTTAAAATTTCAAACGATTAAAATGCATTTGAAACTTTTCCCCCATTGACCGTAATGTAACAGATTCCTTTTGATTGTCCCTGTAATTGATCTATGCATCCGATGTTCATAAAATTTGAAATGACTCGACAAAATTATGTAATAATTATGTATTTTAAATTTCAAACGATTCAGTTGGGTAGTTTTTGCGTTGTTATATGCGGACAGACAGACGGACAGACAGACAGACGGACGGACGGAACGACAACAATAGGTGCTACGTATTTACATAATTACGAACGCACCTAAAAATTACCATCCAAATTACTTGGAATTTTTTTTATAGATATAGTTTGAATCGAAGATTTTAAGTATATTGTCAAAATTCAGTGTTGCCAGCAAATTTTATGTACATCATTTAAAAGTAGATGTTATTTCAAATCGTTTGATACCAGTAACTTTTTTCTATTACAAATTGTTGGAGAGTTATTAAGGCGCAACATTGGTCACAAAAAAACAGACTCGGATGATAATGTTAAGTCTATGGAAGCGTTCTTTTCAAATATCTCGCACAAATTTTAATATTTTTACATGATTTTTTTTTTTTTTTTTTACATAGGATAGCTAAGATTGATCTGCAACCGGGCTAGTTTTTACTTTACCGAATTTGGTTGTATTATTTTTATATTATGATAGTTTCAAAATAGGTTTAAACCGGTTCTGAATTTCAAACTATCATAGTATAAAAAATGTATAAGCAAAATTTGAAAAAGTATAAACTAGCTCGGTTGTAGATCGTCCTCAACTACCCTATGCCAGAAAAAAAATCATGTAAAAATATTAAGATTTGAACGAGATATTTGAAAAGAACGGTCCCATAGACTTTACATTATCGTCCGGGTCTCTTTCATTGACTAGTGTGAGGCCTGAAATGCGTTTTATTTTCTTTCCATGGCTGTACAAGTACATATTTTGCTGTTTGATTTTGCGATAAAATGCAGGTTTAGATCTATTAGTTGTTCAATTATTTAAATCCCAAAGTTTTTATTTATTTTATTTTTTTTGTAAAACAATTGAATTTGTTTGAATACTACTTTTAATGATAATTTTTATTGTATTAGCAATTTTTAACACTTTTTAAGATAGTTGCAAAAAATGTTTATGAATTCGGTTTGATTGTCTGTCTGCTACATATTAAGGTGTTTTATGTTGAATATGGTGTATACATTATTTATTGTTCATTCACAGAGCCACACAAAAGAATTAATTCACCTATTTATTACAAATGATTCTACTTACATTTATCATAGAATTAATATACATGTAGAGAAGGAAAAATCGAAATTGAAAAATACATCTGTTTTTTGTTCAGTCAATAAAGCATCTAGTAATTTTGCAATTATTTGAAAGAGCTATTATACTAATTTGGAATATGCTGAGCTCAATAATAATGTGACTTACATTTTATGTTAATTTTCAATTCAAACGCTGATTAACAAACATCTGGCTTTCTCAAAAATGATTCAAATTCATTTGCTTAGAGTTAAAAATTTGTTACTTACCCATCATACGTAGTATAGGGTAAGTCTTGCAATCGTTTTGAAAATCGAAAAATTTTTTTTGACGGATTTACACGTTTTAGATAGTGGAGATTCCGAAAAACATATTTTTAGAAAAAATTTTTTGCCGTCCGTCTGTCTGTCTGTCTGTCTGTCTGTCTGTCTGTAAACGCTCTATCTCCCGAACAAATTGAGATAGAGACTTGAAATTTTGTATGTAGTTAGTATGTAAGAATGGGACGAACCCTATTTAATATCAGCAACCTCGATTATCCGGAACTATTTTTTTCGGACTCTCGAAAAATTCGTTCTGATGAAAGGTATATAAAAATTTTCGAATTTTTTTGTTCTAAGGAACGGACGTAAAAGGCAATAAAATAACACACATTTTGCATATAGAACGAAGTCGATCGGATTATTAGTTGCCGAGATATTTGTAATCTTGTTTTCCACATTCTTTGATTTTTCATGACCCTGTATTTCATTCAAATTTCAATTCAGAAGTATATTTTAATTGGAAATGAGACGCTTAATCCGACGCAGTTAATTGTTAGTTAATATTAGTATTATTTTTGGAGTTATAAGGATGTTTCTTTTACGCAGTTCGGTACTACATGAGTAGTTTGGCGTTTTATATAATTTGTCGAAATTGGTACATCAGCAGTTCTTTAATATAGCATTACTATGTATATTAACAATATTTAAATTTTGTTTATGAATTGCAATGCATTGTATAAATAGTTTCACATGTTTTATTTTCATATACATATCCATGATGGGTAAGTATTACGGTGGCCCCCAACGACTAGTTTCCTTTTCTTTTCGTGACACCTAAATCACATAAAATACCTGTCAAATACAGATTTGTCTGTAGTAATGTAAACAGCATTGATAATGTCTTTAACCGCAAATTTGAAGAAATGTTAAAGAAGATTTTGAATAGCTTAAAATTTAAATATAAAGGTAGTAATATATACTGGATCATTTTAAACAGTTATTAAATTAAGAACGAATTAATTAAAAACGATATACAGATTATACTAACATACAATTTTGAAAATCTTTCCGCTAATATTCTTATTGCAGGGTTAAAGCATATCGCATTAAAAATTATTGATTTGATTATAGATGATACATATTTGAATTTCAATTTATTTAAATTATTGTGTAATTTTTAGCTCCCAGACTATCAAAGCGTGAGAGCTTATGTGAACTCCCGTTCTGTATGTATGTACACTGTAAAAAAAAATTCAAGAGGTTACTAAAAATTTCTTAGTAAATTTGTATTCCACAGATTTTTTTAGTAACCATTACAAACTTTTTTTTTGCAAGTGAAACAAAACTGAACAAAAGAATTTTTTGTATAACTAACTTAAAAATTTTTAGCATGAGCCACAAAGCAAATTTTAGTAATAGCTCCAAAATTACTTTTAATAACCATTACGTGCAACCGAAGCGGAGGAGCTTCCTTCGAGTTGCATCCAGACTTCCAAAGCGGAAGATTTTCGGCAAAACTGCAACAGATGGCAGCACTAAACATTCTTAACTGCTCCGACAGGATTTTCATAATCCCTTTATTAACGAGACACTACAGACATTCGGGGTGTATTTGGCGGTGGCAAGTTTCGAACACGGGACCTTTTAGCCTGGAGTCCGTTACTATAACCACTATTCTATCAAGGCCACACCAACTGAGTTTTTGTAAGAGCTATTAAAAATATAAAACTATTTACTCTATTCGTTGCTAACTTTTTTCTAGTCATTCTTACAGATTTTCTAGTAACCGACTAAGATTACTAAAAATTTTTTAGTAATTACAAGGATCACTAAAGTTTTTTTAGTAGATCGACCTTTTTTTTTTTACAGAGTACGTACACTCATGCGTACGTGCGTGCGTATGCGCTTAACGCGATAATTCATGATAAAAATATTGGATCCACTTGAAATTTTGTATATAGGTATATTCTGATAAGGCGCTTCCCTGATTGGTATTAGGTGTTCATTGGACAAGTATAAACAGGGGGAACGGAGGGGCTAATGCCTCTCCCCTTGATTCATATAAATGAATTTTTCATGCAGAATTTATCAAATTTCCTTCAAATTTTAGACTTAGGATCATTTTGATGAGGACACCGCCATGATTTGTTTTGTGAGTTTATTGAATAAGCCTAACAGGGTGGATGGGAATTTCCTCCCTCCCTTCATTATGATTAATGGGGTTTTCCCTCAGAATTTATCAATTTGCTTCAAATTTTGGATACAGGTTCATTCTGATAAGACTCTTCCTTGATTGGTTTTGGGAATTCATCGGATAAGTATAAATGGGGGATCGATGGGATTACTCTCTTAATTTATTTAAATGTTTTTTCTTGCAGAATTAACCGATTTGCTTCAATTTTTAGATACAGGTTCATAGAGATAAGATGATTCCCTAATTAGCTGTGCGGTTCTTTTGTTAAGTTCTTGTTTAAAGGGTACTTGCGATTACCCACCTTAAATTTTATACATGGGTTTTTATGGAGAATTTTCCGATTTGCTTTTAATTTTGGATGTAGGTTCTTTTTGATAAGGCGTATCTCTGAATAGTTTTAGAAGTTTAATGATTAAGTATAAAAGAGGGGGAGAACTTCTCATAAATTATATAAATGTGTTTTTATTAAGAAATTTTCGATTTGCTCTCAATTTTGGATATAGATTTTTTATATGATAAAGCATGTCCCTGATTAGTTTAGTAAGTTCCATGAATAAGTATAAAAAGGGAAAATGGGGAGGGGGGCTGTTCCCCCAGTCGTAGATTTATTCTTAACTACTCGCCGCGTCCTATAAAAATCCGAAAACCAAACTCCTTTTTATAAAAAAAAATTCTGGAATCTTTCAAAGTATATGCAATGTTAAAAGTTTTGAGCAGGGTTCAATTAACTTTGAGAGCTGAAATAACTGCAATCACAAGACTTTGAAATTTCGTCCCAACATTTGGAGTTCTGATACTATAGCTCCAGATGTTGGAATGTGACTTTCACCATCTTATTTTTCCAGTCACTGCACGCCAAAAGTTGACTGAAACAGCCGGATATTTTTAACATTTTAATGAATATTGTTAATGCTTCAGATCAATAATAAGTAAAAAAAAGTAGTGTTTGAAAAAATTCTTTTAAAAGAGTTCATTAGCAATTTAAAAAACCCTGTCTAATTTTGTATTACATATCACGCCTCCACATTCCTTTACAATGCATGAATTTGGCATATAATACAAATATTATATATAATAATAAATATATAATAAATATCTTAATTCGAAGCCGAGAGCGTACTGGCATGGACAGAGAACTCTATTAAGAAAAATTAACCGACTTTCTTAAGATAGGAAGAAAGCTCAAACAAATGAATTTATATAAAAAAAATATTTTATGAATTCTCTCATATACATTTTCCTACGTAAAATACAATCATTTAGTGTTAGGTTACTTTAAGTACTAAAATGCATTGTTGCATTGATTTATTTATTAATTTTTGATTTTTTCTTTTTCTATTTTATGCAATACCTTTATTCAATGTTCTACATCAACGCTTAACTTTGTTATTCTATTACAAAATCGTAATGATAAATAACACTAGTTTACAAAACTAAACTTTTTGTCTGTTGCCGCGAATTCTGTGATTGATTATGTTCACTTATGACTTGTTTTTGTCAAATATAACCGAAAAATCTTTTGAGCAGCTTGAGTTAGTTTGTTTTTGATTTTTATCATTTAAGCCTATATATTAATCGATAGCAGGCTTATTTTATTGTTTTAAGATTAGTTTCTCAAGTTTTTGCGTCATGAGTAGTTCAAGGATACGTTGTTTAAACAATCCAGATTATTTTTGCTACATACGCGGTGAATATGTGTTTAACAATTGTAGAAAAGTTATATTAGAGTTGGTGAAAAATACCTATTTTGAGTATTTTGGGATGCTTTTGGATAAAAATGACAAGTCTTGTGCTCCCAATTGTGTTTGTAAATCGTGTGTGGAATATTTAAGATACCTGCCTTTAAATTTGAAACACCGACTATTTGTTGAGAACCATGAAATCATCTCAAAGACGGTTATTTTTGTAGCGTGAACGTAAACGGTTTAAACACTAAAAATTGAGCTAAATGGCAGTACCCAAGTACTAGTTGTGCTCAACGTCCAGTGCAGCGTTTACCTGACTCTTCAGAGTCTAAAAATATATCTGAACCATTAGAACAAGTTATTGAAGGACCAAGCTCATCACAAAATGTTGCCAATTTTGAAGGTATGTCAAATGAGCCAAAATGCTTTTCTCAAAATGAGTTAGATGATCTTGTAAGAGATTTAAATCTTTCTAAGCAAGCTTCAGAATCGCTGGCATCAAGAATAAAAGAAAAAAAAATTGCTTTCCTCATATACTAAAATAAGTTTTTCGGAAATAAAAACTCTGAAAATTATATTGAACTTGTAGAAGACTTTTTGCTACAATTACAAAATATTGGGTGCAATATGAGCATAAACCTCCACTTCCTCTGTAGACACCTGGACAGATTTCCGGAAAATTTAGGAGATATGAGCGAAGAGCAGGGAGAGCGTAAGCATCAGGACGTCATGGAAGAGTTCCTTCAGGGTTTCTGGGATACGAATTTGATGTCTGACTATTGTTGGTCTCTGATACGTCATTTTCTAAAGTCTACACATCGGAGAAGAGCTTTAAAATGAAGTTTTTTTTTAAATGAATGAATAATTATTTTTTTAGTAAAGTTTTTCTTAGTAAATACAGGTTTTTTCTGTTTAATACCTACATAGCTATAATTCAGAAATTAGACCTGATTAAAATATTCTAATTATATTTTTGAAAATAGCATATCATATGTAGTTAGCAACAGGTAAAATTTTTTCGGCAACAGATGTACTTAGTCACTAGTGTAATAAATGTTCTCTTAAAATAACTTTAAAGTAAATATAAAGCCTAATCATCCTTAGTAAGCATTTTTAAATTCCACGGAATTCTTCACGCTGAGTATTTGCATTCATCAATCTGTGAACAAAAAGAAACTGTGTTCTAGTCATTTCACTTGTTGTTTCTTTGTTGATGTTTTCAATTTCTATCGTTTTCCCCATTTTAAAAAGCAGTGAGATAGAAAAACTGAGATTTTATACTAGCTTGAATTCGGTAATAACTTTTCTCAACAGCATTGAAAGCTTGTGATATCATATGATAACAAGTATTTGAGCATGAAACGAAACATTTTTGTTGGCGGATATTTTCTGTTAAGATCTTCAAACTAAATAGTACAGTTCTACGCTTGATAAAATCGTAACAATAAATAATAAATGTTGTCTCAAATTAAATATAAAGCCTAATCATCCTTAGTAAGCTCTTTTCATTTGCACATAATTCTTCATGCTGTGTATTTGCATTCATCAAACCGTGAACGTAAAGAAACTAAGTTTTAATCATTCACCTGTAACAAAATTTGTTTACGTTTTCAACTTATATCGTTTTCGCCATTTAAAAAAAAACAGTGAGATATAAAAACTGAGATTTTATACTAGTTTGAATGCGGTAATAACTTTTCTCAATAGCACGGAAAGCTTGTGGAATCACATGATAATAAATATTTGAGCATGAAAAGAAACATTTTTGTATGCGGATGTTTTCTGTTAAGATATTTAAAATAAACAGTACAGTTTTATGCTCAACAAAACGGGAAATTGAAAACATCTGAAGATATTCAACTATAAAAATATTTTGTGATTATTTTTCAACGATAAAGTACATTGTTTTTATAAGATGAAACAATGTGCAGAAAATAAAATATTTCTTACACAGAAATTATTTGGGGATTTATTTATTCTTTAAATACTTTTTTAATCTTCAAACTAAACAGTACAGTTTTATTTTCAGTAAAATAGAACATTGAAAATAGCTGAAGATATTCAACAACAAAGTAATTCGTAATTTGTTTTATAAAGTATTTAGTTTTTTAAATGAGAAAGCAATTTACATTAACTAATAAATATTTAATGCTTTTGGTTTGGCGTAGTATTAATAATACACGTGTTTGAATTGAGTATTATTTTGTTTAAGCAGAACAAAATAACACTCAATTTGTTACTGGTTATTAATGCTACTTTTGTTACTATTTACATTTAGTAATGTTAGTACAGTGACCTCTCACTTATATGCGTTTGAAGAAATTGATTGGAAATCGTGTATAAGTGAGATCCGCGGATCTCTGAGAGGATATTACATGTTGCAATTATTCAAGCATTTTATACACAATAGGGGAAATAAAAACATTTTGAGACACAAGAATTATGATCAATAACATTTTATAAGAAAAACGGGGAGAAATATTGGTATTGCATACTTAATAAAATCCTTGCAGTTTCACTGCAAAATTTAGTTTTAAAAAATACCATAAACGTAAAATTTCATTTTACACATAAAAATATATACTTATATTTTACATTTTCCACATATTAATATATACTTACATTGAAATAAAAATGCTAATTAGTCCTCTTTTATAAATACAGGGATGTTAAATTGTTTTTGCTTACTCAATGTTTGTAGAACGAACTAATGCATCCCTAATGCATTAAAATGTGTAATTGAATTCGATGCTACATCCGACATTTTTAAGTTAACATCTCAAATTGTCCAAGGCTCCTAAAGCAGTAGCGTAAAGCAAAACATTCACAGTATCCGTTCTATCATTTTCTGATCTTTTTTTCGCTGACAGGTTATCAAAAACTATTTCAATATCTCTTACGTTCGTTGATGTTAAGTTGATCATCAACACTGACGAAAACTTAAAAAGAAAAAGATTTATGTCTTATGCCGTTCCATTCTTTTTCGTCTATGATCGATGTTAAAATAATTGTTGTTGTTTTCGATTTTCTGATAAGGAATAACTTCAGCATCTCTCATTCAACAAAACAGTACTGAAAACAAAGCAGTACTCTAAAGCAGTACTGAAGACTGTATAACTGTGAGAGAGCACTCAAAGTGGCTCTCGTTTCTTTGAACCAATAAATTAAAGTGGTTTCTAAAATATCCAATTGTCCATTCAAAATTTTTGATCATTTGTTCGCTTATCTCGAATGAATATCGGTATTATTTCCACGTATAACTGAGAGAGACAATTAAAAGTAACGCTTACAAGTGAGAGAATGATAGCACTATTTTCCTATTCTTCGTGGTGAGAAGTTACAAAATTCGCAAATAACTGATAAAAAAAAGTATAACTTAGATGCGCATAAGTGACAGGTGACTGTATATGGCTATGCACTTACTATATGACTTTATTAACGTTTAGGAATTTAGTAATAATAATAATAATAATAATAATAATAATAATTGATTAATTCTCTTTGTATCGTTTTCAATTTTTTAAATATATTATTCACTTTCTAAATTTAAAACAAAGGTTACTTTTTTGAAAGATTCATGTGTAATAAAGCGCAAAAAGTATTAGAAACTTGTGATATCAGTTAAATCTTGTTGTAATGTATTATTTTCTAAACATCTCCAAAAATTCTTCCTTAGCCTAGTATCATATGAATGGGAATTAAATAGAGTGCAAAATAACAACATTCGTTATGTTTCAGACAAAGAAATGTTCGTTAATCTCCAATTACTCTTTTTGGACAGCTAGTGTTAATGTTATCAACGTAAAGGTAATTTTTTTCTAAAAATACAAATAAAAATCAGACACGAAAGGATTAATGTAGTACTTTTTTCAATACTCCACATCAGCGCACACTGTAAAAAAAAAAAAAAAAAAAAAAAAAAAGGGTCGATCTACTAAAAAAACTTTAGTGATACTTGTAATTACTAAAAAATTTTTAGTAATCTTAGTCGGTTACAAGAAAATCTGTAAGAATTACAAGAAAAAAGTTAGCAACGAAGACAGTTAATAGTTTTATATTTTTAATAACTATTACTAAAACTCACTTGGTGTGGCCTTGATAGCATAGTGGTTATAGTAACGGACTCCAGACTAAAAGGTCCCGAGTTCGATACTGGCCACCGCCAAATACACCCCGAATGTATGTAGTGTAAGTACTCGTTAGTAAAGGGATTATGAAAATCCTGTCGGAGCTGTTAGCAATGTTTGGTGCTGCCATCTATTGCAGTTTTGCCGAAAATCTTCCGCTTCAGAAGTCTGGATGCAGCTCGAAGAAACCTCCTGCCCTTCGAGAGCGCACGTAATGGTTATTAAAAATAATTTTGGAACTATTTCTAAAATTTGCTTGGTGGCTCATACTAAAATTTTTTAAGTTAGTTATACAAAAAATTCTTTTGTTCAGTTTACAAAAGAAATACTTGTTTCACTTGCAAAAAAAAAAAAAAAAAAAAAAAAAAAAAGTTTGTAATGGTTACTAAAAAATTCTGTGGAATACAAATTTACTAAAAAAATTTTAGTAACCTCTTGAATTTTTTTTTACAGTGCATAGCGTTATTATTCTATTACAAAATCGTAACGATGGATAATAAATATTCTCTTAATATAACTTTAAAATAAATATAAAACACCAAATTGTTCTTAGTAAGCATTTTACAATTGGAGGGAATTCTTCATGCTGAATATTTGCATTCATCAATCCATGAACATGCAGAAACAAAGTTCTAGTCATTCACCTGTAATAAACCTTGTCGATGATTTCAATTTCTCTTGTTTTCGCATTTTAAAAAACACTGAAATATAAAAATTGAGAACTTCTAATAGCTTGAATGCGGTAATAACTTTTCTCAACAACACAGATAGCTTTTTGAATCACATGATAAGAAGTATTTGAACATGAAAAATAACATTTTTGTATGCGGATATTTTCAGTTAAGATTTTCAAATTAAATAGTACAGTTTTATGCTCAACAAAATGAGAAATTGAAAACATTTGAAAATATTCAACTATGAAATATTTTCTGATTTTTTTCAACGATGAAGTACATTGTTTTCTGAAGATAAAACAATTTGCCGAAAATAAAATATTTTTTGCATGAAAATAATTTGCGGATTTATTCATTTTTAAAAAAATTTTTTAATCACAAATCTAAACAGTACACTTTAATTTTCAGCAAAATAGAACATTGAAAATACCTGAAGGTATTCCATTACAAAGTTATTTATGGTTTGTTTTATAAAGTATAGTTTTTAGATGATAAAAATAATTTACAGAAAATAACAAATATTTAAAAAAAGTAATCCGAAGATTTTTTGACAACTCCGACTGCCTAAACTAAATATTCTAAGCCAGAGCTGCTACACAAAGATAAAATGAATAATTTTTTCATATTCTTTCATTTTATAAAACAAAAATTAGGCAAAATATAAAATTTTCTTACCTCCAAAATTCCATTTTCTTGAGAAAATAGGATATCGGGGCTCCGGATGATTCAAACCACCACTGGCAGCATCAGCAGTCGAAATACTCGAAATAATGTTTAACTCGAAATAATAGTCCAGGTGTTAGCAAAACTTATTTTATAATCACATCACAAAACAAAAAACAAGTACATATATATTAGCTATTTACAAGATCAAAAGCTATTTACAAGTGCGCAAAAAGCACGCTCAAATCTATTACATCTTTCTTACGTAAGTCTTAAAAACAGTTCTAAAAAGATAGAAAAAAAAGTTAAAAACAAAATGTTCTTTGGTACGAGAATGTTCTTGCGCATGCGTCACACTTCTTCTGTTTTTCAAAAAAACTAACTACGACTTTTGCTTCTGATTACGCAACTTGTTTAGCTGACAGGTGGTCGGATGAAGTAATATGAAATGTATTTCCAAATCCCAACAATCCAATTTTCTTTAAATAAAAGCAAAAACAAAAAATGCTTTAAATTCCCCTCCCATTTAATAATTTTACTATAATTCCTTATAATTTTAAAGTTATGTCAAATGAATCACAATATCATCTTAAAATTAAAAGATTTAATTAATTGACACAAAAATTAAAGATTAACTAAGTTCTTAAACTCCAAATTTTCTTATTCATACTGTTGATATGGTGGACTTTTGTGGAAAGTAATTTTTGTATCAAACAAACGAAATGCAATTAAACGAAATTAAATAAAATGAAGTTAGAACTAACTTAAAAATTACACGCATGCACATCCAAACAGCTTCATGTTTTTTTTTATGTAATAACGTACTCTTCGATAGTTAAATGGTTTTAAATTGCTTTAAAAACCCATGCTTTTTTTAAATTTCAATCTTTACTTAAAAAATAATTATTATAGTGCCTTTTTCATTGTTCTGCTTCAGCGCATAAACAACATTGTATTACAACATTTTAACGATGAATAATAAATGTTCTTTTAAAATAACTTTAAGCTAAATATAAAACATCAAATCATCATTTGTACATAATTCTTCATGCTGCGTATTTGCATTCATCAAACCGTGAACGTATAGAAACTATGTTTTAATCATTCACCTGTAACAAAATTTGTTTACGTTTTCAACTTATATCGTTTTCGCCATTTTAAAACTAGTCGTTGGGGGCCACCGTAATACTTACACATCATGGATATGTATATGAAAATAAAACATGTGAAACTATTTATACAATGCATTGCAATTCATAAACAAAATTTAAATATTGTTAATATACATAGTAATGCTATATTAAAGAACTGCTGATGTACCAATTTCGACAAATTATATAAAACGCCAAACTACTCAAGTAATACCGAACTGCGTAAAAGAAACATCCTTATAACTCCAAAAATAATAATTCTATTAACTAACAATTAACTGCGTCGGATTAAGCGTCTCATTTCCAATTAAAATATACTTTTGAATTAAAATTTTAATGAAATACAGGGTCATGAAAAATCGAAGAATGTGGAAAACAAGATTACAAATATCTCGGCAACTAATAATCCGATCAATTTTGTTCTATATGCAAAATGTGTGTTATTTTATTGCCTTTTACGTCCATTCCTTAGAACAAAAAAATTCGAAAATTTTTGTATACCTTTCATCAGAACGAATTTTTCGAGAGTCCGAAAAAAATAGTTCCGGATAACCGAGGTTGCTGATATTAAATAGGGTTCGTCCCATTCTTACATTCTAACTACATACAAAATTTCAAATCTCTATCTCAATTTGTTCGGGAGATAGAGCGTTTACAGACAGACAGACAGACAGACGGCAAAATTTTTTTTCTAAAAATATGTTTTTCGGAATCTCCACTATCTAAAACGTGTAAATCCGTCAAAAAAAAATTTCGATTTTCAAAACGATTGCAAGACTTACCCTATACTACGTATGATGGGTAAGTAAAACAGTGAGATATAAAAACTGAGATTTTATACTAGCTTGATTGCGGTAATAACTTTTCTCAACAGCATTGAAAGCTTGTGGTATCACATGATAACAAGTATTTCAGCATGAAACGAAACATTTTTGTAGATGGATATTTTCTGTTAAGATCTTCAAACTAAATAGTACAGTTTTATGCTTGACAAAACTGAAATTGAAAACATCTGACGATATTCAACTATAAAATATTTTAGGATTTTTTTTCAACGATAAAATACATTGATTTTAGAAGATAAAACAATTTGCAGAAAATAAAGTATTTCTTTAATAAAAAAATTGGGAGATTTATTAATTCTTTTAAATTTATTATTTAATCTTCAAAATAAACAGTGCAGTTTTATTTTCAGCAAAATAGAACATTGAAAATATCTGAAGATATTCAACTGCAAAATAAATTGTGGTTTGTTTTAGAAAGTACTTAATTTCTAGATGAGAAAAACCAATTTACAGAAAATAATAAATATTAAAAAAAAATGTAATTAGGAGATTTATTTGATGTTTAAATAGAACCCAAAACAAAAAATGCTTTAAAACCTTCTTCCATTTAATAATTTTACTTTAATTGCTTTTAGTTTTGAAGTTATGCCGAAAGGATCATAATATCATCTAAATGCCAAAAGATTTAATTGATGAAAAAAAATAAAAAATAAAAAACTTCCTGAAAATCTGTTCAACTTATTATTGCTCTTGCTATGGTGGATTTTTTAGGTGCGTTCGTAATTATGTAAATACGTAGCACCTATAGTGGTCGGTCAGTCCGTCCGTCTGTCCGCATATAACAACGCAAAAACTACCCAACCGAATCGTTTGAAATTTGAAATACATAATTATTACAAAATTTTGTCGAGTCATTTCAAATTTTATGAAAATCGGATGCATAGATCAATTACAGGGGCAATCAAAAGTATTCCATTACATTACGGTCAATGGGGAAAAGTTTCAAATGAATTTTAATCGTTTGAAATTTAAAATACATAATTATTACATAATTTTGTCGAGTTATTTAAATTTTTTGATAATCGGGTGCATAGATCAATTACAGGGGCAATCAAAAGTATTCAATTACATTATGGTCAATGGGGAAAAAATTTCGAATGTATTTTATACGTTTGAAATTTAAAATACATAATTATTGCATAATTTTGTCGAGTTATTTCCAGTTTTATGAAAATCGGATGCATAGATCAATTACAGGGACAATCAAAAGTATTCCGTTACATTACGGTCCATGGGGAAAAATGTTTCAAATGCATTTTAATGGTGTTACACTCATTTGAAATTAATAAAATTGATATGCATCTATAAAGTACATATTATAATATACATTTTACATAATTTGTGGTGCAAAGAACGTTTGTTATTGATTTACAAGGCCACACAAAAGTATTCCTTTCCATAATGGTATAGGGAGAACATTTTTTGATGAGTCTTTTAGTTATAATTCACTATTTACAATTTTATGAGATTGATATATGAGAGTAATATATTTAAAATTTCGTAATAGTACGAACGCACCTCATTTGCTACACTTCGCGTGCAATTTTCAACTTGTTTGTAAAGTAATCGTTTGTATCAAGTAAACGAAATGCTAATAAAATAAATAAATTTAATTTAGAAATGTAACGCACCTCTCAACTCCACTATTCTTTCCGGAGCCCAGAGGGCGCTGTTTTCATTGGTTTCTTGCATGGATATTTTTTCTTACCCCCCCCCCCCCCCAGAGTGAGATCTGAGTTAGCCCGACTGAAAACATGTCGCACCGTTGACATGAAAAATGTTCTATAATTCACATGTATGTCTAAAATCTCATCAGTAATCGTGATATGTTTTGTGTGTGTTTGTTATGTTTTGTGAAATAAATGCTTTTGTGACGTTAAGTCTTCGATTCTTCAAATAACTGTCACAGAAATAAATTAATAATCATACGCTGGTACATGCACACAGTTTCATATTTTTCTATGTAAAAATATACTCTTCGATTATTAAACTAATTTAAATACTTTGAAAAAATTGCTACATTACTTTTTATAAATTTAAATCTTTATCTTTTATTCGTTTATTTAATGTAGTGCGTTTTATATTATTCTGCATTAGCTCATAATTCAATTACAACATTTTAACGATAAATAATGTTTTCTTAAGGGGATGGTGGACGTTAAAAATTTATTTTATTCATTTTTATCATAGCAATATGAAATTTTCTGCATATATACATTTCACCAAAAGCATATAGAATACCTTAAAAAAAAATCCAATCTTATTAAAATTTGTAATTTTTTTAAAAAAAATTTAAATTTTTAAACAAAATTTTAAAATGCTCCTTGTGCCTTAATTTTTGAAATATTTTCTTGTTTTTGCATTTTTATCACTTAAAACTATATTATAAACAAATTTGTGTAAGAATTTTTAAATATCTTGAATAGTTAATACTTTACAGATTTTTTTCTAAATTCCTTATCGATTTTCATCAAAATTTTGCCTTTTAATAAGTAAAAAATAAAATTTCGCTATCTTAATGAAGACGAATTTTAAAAAGCTTACACAATTTCTTTTTAAATAATATCAGGATACTTCCTTATCAATTTTATAAATATTGATCAAAAATTAAGACGCAAGGAGCAATTCGAAAATCTAAAAACGCTGAAAAATTAGTTTTGATAAAAACAGATTTAAAAGTATATAAATACATTTATCTTTATTATTTACTCCTTAAAACCTTCGTAAATGATATTTTAATAAGAAAAAACTGTTTAGGTACTTTTATATTCCAGAAATAGACCTTTTTTCTGACGATTTTGCTATAGATGATTTTGTTCAAATAAAGGCCTACTGTCCCTTTAAAATACTTTAAAAGTACATACAGGGTATTTCACAAAGGACCCCCTAACTTTAAAAATCTATGACTCGGAAACGGTGATAGATAGAAACATGAAATTAGTGGTGTGTTTATTAAAAAAAAAAAAAAAATCGTAAGAATTTTATAAATAAATCAGAAAATTTAGTTAAAAATAGCGCTCATAGATGGCGCTGAGAGCTTTAAGACCTTCTAAAACGCAAAACGCAACGTTTCCTTCTAAAGCGACACTGTCAAAAATTTGAAACTTTTGCTTTATCGTCACTCAATCGCTTTTATAGAATATCTCTATTTTGACCAATGAGAATCCTCCAGAATACATTGAAGTAACCGTTTTATATATAAGTGGTGGAGTGACGATGCACCAAAAGTTTCAAATTTTTAACAGTGTCTTTTTAGAAGGTCTTAACGCTCTCAGCGCCATCTATGAGCGCTATTTTTAACTAAATTTTCTAATTTATGTATAAGATTCTTACGATTTTTTTAAATGACGACATCACTGGTTTCATGTTTCTATCTATCACCATTTTCGAGTTATAAAATTTTAAAGTTAGGGGTCCTTTGTGAAACACCCTGTATGAAACGTGAAGTTATTTTTAGTAAGAATTTTTCAATTGTGCGGATTTAATTAATTTACACAAAAATTAAGGAAGTTTCGAATTGAAAATTTCCTGAAAACCAGATCTACTTATTCATAGTCTTGCTATGGTGGACTTTAGTCGAAAAAATTGGTTGTATTAAGTAAACGAAATGCTATTAAAATAAATAAAATAAATTTAGAAATAATTTAAAAATTATACGCATGCACATCCACACAGTTTCATATTTTTCTATGTAAAAAAGTACTCTTCCTTAGTTAAACTGTTTTAAATACTTTAAAACCATTGCTGTGTTAATAGTTTAAAAACTTTAATCTTTATATTTTATGTATTTTTTTTAACTTACTAGTGCGCTTTTCATTCCACTGCATCAGCGCATAGACAACACTGTATTGCAATATTTTAAAGATAGATAATTCATATTCTCATAAAGTAGCTTAAAATACGTAAGAAACACACTCTAAAAAAAAAATGTGTAAATTTACACACAAAAATGTGTAAATCGATGATACAAAAACGACATGTCTATGTGTGTAAATTTGTGTGTAAATTGCGCCAAATGTGTAAATTTCAGAATACACATTTTAATGTGTAACTTGATGATAAGTCCAAATGTGTAAAAGTTATCTGATAACTCTTGAAATACACACTTTAATGTGTGAATAGCACTGAAATACACATATTTCTGAGCACTATTTTTACACATACATATGTGTAATACTCTTTTTTTACATATATTTTTGTGCAATAGGAAAATACCTACAATGTTGTGTAATATGCAAAATACACATGTTTTTGTGTTATGTACAGAATGCACAGATTTTTGTGTAATATTCTGTTTTTACACATATGTCTATGTAACATGGAAAATACATTTTTGTGTAATATTTAAAATACATAGGTTTTTGTGTACAAAGATTTACCTTATTCTTTGATGTGTAAACTGCGAAAAAGTTTTTAAAATAGCAAAACAAAATTACATGAAGAACAAATTCGTATGCTTGACTTGTTTCTAAGTACGCGATCGTAATTATGTAAATACGTAATAACTACAGTTGTCATTCAATCCGTCCGTCTGTCTATCTGTCCGTTCGCATATAACAACGCAAAAACTACTTAATCCGAATTGTTTGAAATTTAAAATACATAACTCTTGCATAATTTTATCAAGTCATTTCAATTTTTATGAAAATGAGATGCATAATTCAATTATAGAGACAGTCAAAAGCGTTCCCTTGCATAACGGCCCATGTATAAAAATAGTTTCAAGTGCCTTTTAATAATGTTACACGTTTTCGAACATAATAAAATTGACTTGCATCTATGAAGTATATACTACAATATAAATTCTGCATAATCTGTAGTACAGAGAATAGTTTTTATTAATTTACAGGGCCATACTAAAATATTACATTACATTATGGTAAAGAAGGAAACATTGTTTGGGACGCGTTTTAATTTTATAAAAATTTATCTGAAAAAAGTTATAATTGCTTCTGTGTCTGTAATTGGATTTGGTGTAAACATTTGAATTTTTCGGACTAGGTTAAAAAAAACTATTTCTTCTGACATCAAATGACATTTTTTTTAGAGTTTTTATTTATTTTTCTTGTAGTTTTTGAATGCAATACGCTTACAAAAAGTCTTCAATTTAAAAATCACAAACGAAAAACCATGAATTGAAATCTATGAAAAGCTGTCTTTTGTCATCGGTATAAAATGAAATAAGAAATGTATAGCATGTAAAATAATAAAAACTCGAAGTTTTATAGCAAAATATATTATAAACACGCTGAAATAGATAGTATTTAAACCGAATAATTATTTTAAATGCTATATAATGTTAAAACTGCAAATATTTACTCTTATGTTACAAAATGTGATTTTAAACATGAAGAAATGATTTAAAACACAAAAATAATAAATTATTTTTTCCAAATTTGTAATAAGCAGAAAATAACACACTTCTCATCCATACTATAATTTTCAAGTGTTAAATTGTAAAATAAATGAACTTACCTTTGAAAAAAAATCTGTTCTGGGCTATCAAAATTCAAAATTCATTTTAGCAATAATGATCTAAAACTGCTCATGTGATCAAACTCAGTATCGTCGTATGTTGAGAATTTTAAGAACATATGTGGCAAAAATGCTATGATGGATGATAGCAGTAATAAATAAGACCCCCGATTAAGGGTGTATTTCAATACAAATTACCTTTTTTCTGATTTATTTTTAAATTCGTTTTTTCTCTCAAGCGCATCAAACTGGCAAATTCTCTTATTTAGAAAGTATATTAGGTCCCGTGCTTTTCAATTTTTTGATAAATGCAGAAAATATTGCAAAAAAATGCTGTTAAAGTCAACGTTTTAAACCGAATTTTCCGAAGCGGGAGATCTGGGAACGAAAAAAAGAGTCATACTGGGGAAATAATAGTTTATAAATCTAATTCTAATGAATTTAACAAAAAATAAAATCACACGACATCTTATAGATCTCTTTAAAAGTATCATCAGCAAGTTTCGTGTTTTTACTTCTAAAATTGAGTCTGAAATTGTATCAGAAAATTTCGAACTGTTGAAGGTGAAAAAAATGTTTTCGAATGCACCCTTAATGCTCGCTGGTCATTTTGACTTTAGTGTACATCGCAGTTATGTAACACGGAGATACAAAGGTGTAATTCACTTTACATTATGATCTGACTGAAGCAAAATTCAAACTTTAAAAAATTTAGTTATTAAAAAATAATTTTAATCATTCATTGCGAAAATTACATTTTTATTTATAAAATTGTACATTTAAAAATAATAACTCTTGCTATCTATGATTATCATTTTTGAAAACAAAGCTCATTTTTCAGGTCTTATATGAACGTTTTTGCACAATTTTCCAAGAATCTATGTTGCCAGGGCCAATATCACTCTGATATCGTCATAAAATAATACAAGCGGATTTATAAGAATTTACTATAGTGGCTTTAAATGAAATGTGATAAATTTTTTTCCATATAATTGTCTGTTAGAAATCCATATAACCGTACTTATTTTTACCAGACACAGCTAAAAACAAAGTAGGAATACACAGTTAATAACTTTTTTTTATGTGAATGAAGTATAAAATTGCAGACCATACATAAAATAAAATCACACTTTGGTATATTATCATTAATATTTTATTTACAAGTATGGAGGATAGTTATAAATAACAAAACTTATTTTAACACTCCGCCTACCAGACAGTTCCCCCGTCGGATCGGCCAACAAAAATTAGTTTAAAATTCCGTAAAAATAGGGTGTAAAAAAATCATGATTTAAAAAGCAATAATAATAAAGATCGAATTTTTGTATTTAAATCATATTTCTTTTTATTTGAATCGGATTTTTTTTTCTCTCCAGCATTGAAATATTGAATAGATGAAGGTTTAGCCTAGGTTTCTAAGATTAATAGATTCTAGGTTTCTAAAAAATTAGACTTTTATTTACTAACATAATCTATGTTTTTGCACTTTAATCAATAAAATTTAATTATTATTTAGTAACTACAAAAATTATAAAAACTGTAAATTAGTAATTTCATTAATTAATATAATACTATAAAGTTATATACATTAATATTTTGCAATAATTATGTAAAACTATATTAAAAAATAATGATTTTACATTTATTAAAATTATCAGTTGCTGCATTTAATTTTAAATTGATTACAATCTTTAATTAGGTATATAATGCATATTGTAATGCTTAAATTAATAAACGATAATTCAGTATTTAATATTTATTCTAAAAAGAAAAAGGGCAGAATGCTTGTTCTAAAAAAAAGGCACTATTACATAAGAAAATATATTACTAATGTGCTTAGTAGCAATAAAAATAAGTACATAATTTTTTAGTATGATAAATATAAAAATCATTAATTTTCAATATTTCTATAAATCACGAATTGAAAAATACAATTAAATAACATGTTTTAATAATATCCTGCTTTTTTCCAAGAAATAAAGTTCTATCATTTTTGTTAAGTCTTAGGTGCACATATTTAGAAGTACTGCGGTATGGAGGGATTTATTTCAAAAAAGATCTGGCTATATTTCACTATTTTTTAAAAGGTAGGGTGCATTTTGTTAATTTCAAAAGGGGCAAAGTGTTGCAGCCTTAACAAATAGCCAAAATGAAACAGTAATCAACAGAATTAATAAAAACAGCAAATAAGTAATTTCAATATGGCATAACCAACACAACTAACAAATATTATTGGTAGCTCATTTTGCATTTGTAGTAACAAAAATTACTGTTAATAGCATAAATCATACCTTACACAATGTATGTGCATACTAATATATATATATATATATATATATATATATATATATATATATATATATAGCCGAAATTTAGCATACTTTAAATGCTTATTTCATATAAAAGAATAAACAATTTAATTACTTAAAGGAAATTATGACATCACAAATTATATTAGATTTAGATTTAAATATAATATTTAAATGAAATATCTTTTATGCCTTAACAAAGTTATTGTATTTAATGTTTCGCAGGACTCAGAAATTAAGATTAGAAACAATTATTTAAAGCTTTTTTATCAGATTTTGGTGTACTGTATACCGTATTCCAAATTACATTAATTTTAATACACTTTCCAAATTACATTAATCTTAGATTTTAATACGTTTGTGTCATTTAGAACAATTAGATTTAAATCAATTTTGATTTAAATAATTGATTTTTATTACAAATTGCTGATTAAAATAATGATTTAATCGCTAGCTTAAATCCACTTTTTAAAATAGTTAACACCCTAAGTAAAATCCAAATGAATGCGATAAAATTTAGAAATTGGTTTGTAAACTTGTTTTATTAGATCTAAATTCATAAAAATCTCGAAACATTTAAAAAATATATCGAATAAAAGCTAATGAATTTTAACTGTGGTTGTATGCATTATTGTAATTTTTGTGCACTGTTTATCTTTTATTTCTTTTTTCGTGGGTTAATCATATATTTTCTGATACTGTGTATCGTATAGATATTTTGAAATTCCTTTCATTAAAATCATTCACAAAATAAAATAATAAAAGCTTCTAGAATTTAAAAAAAAAATAAATAGACAATATAATTATGACATTTCAGTCTCATTCCTTCAAACATATGGATTATTCATAGATTTTTATTTATTTCAACAAAATCATAGTAATTTAAAGAAAAGCAAACAGAAAAAATATTTTTCATACCTATTTTCCATCGACATATTTCTTCATTTTTTGATGGTAATCCATAGAATCATTTGTAGAAAACAAATAGTCCAATATTAATTACAAAAACAGTGGCATGAATCTATTTTACACATACCAACAGCATTTGTAAACTTTCTTGGACGTATTTTGTATGAAACACAGAATTTTGCGATACTCTTGTAATATTTTTTGCTTAAATTTTTAAACTTAGACGGACTATACGTACATAAACGGCTATTTTTACAAACAAAATGTTCTCGTTCTCAGTGTATTCCTAAGATCAACAAATAAACTTTAGGCTAATGACAGACGACCGATTATTTTGACGCTTTGGTTTTCCAGTGAGAAATAAACATCTGCGCTACTTCCATCCACACGAACGTGACCTTTCCGTCAAAATATGCAGACGATTATCGTCTCCATTGATAATAGGAAGCTTTTAATTCGATGTTTTTAATTTAAATAAGATGGATTTTTTGGAGGAAATAAAGTATTCTGTATTTTTTTATCAATTATTCAAGAAATTAGAAAAAATATATGCATACACAGACGGTACTGTGTTCATTCTATGATAAGTGATCGATTATTTACCGGGTATTTTTATTTAAAATATCCAAAATTACAAGAATTACATCTGATGTTAAATGAAAAATTTACCATCTTTTAAGAAATACATATGACTGCAGATGCAGGACTTAAAATGGCAGTAATTGTTATTCAACTTTCATTTAGATGAAATTTCTTATTTATTGTATTATTAAATAAATAAATAAACTAAATCGATTAAAAAAAAGTTGCTACAGAACGTGATAGCAAAACAAACATCTTAGTTGCATGAATGAAAAATAGGATTGACAAATGTCTAAAGTGTGAAATTTGCGTTACATGAGTCAAGAAGTATGAGCTAACACTCCCCCCCCCCCCTCCCCCATGAGCAAAGGGTATATTTTTTTCCGTTTAGAGGCTGTACGTGCATATATAACGATGTCATAAATTTTTTGGTAAATTTGGAACTCCTCCTCCCTTACGATAGTATACTCTATCATTCATCGAACACCTTCTCCCTCCGTAATGATACATTTATTAATGTCTAAAAATTCCCTTGATATTTGGAGTTTTTGTTTTTGTTTGTTTGGAGTGATATACAAATATGGTTACATTTATTTTTCGAATAATTTATTGATACGAAACGAAGGGGCGCCAAATGAAGATTTTGTGTACCAATTTTACTCATGTCGCTGTATGCATTGTATTGTTAAAATCGTCCTGTCAGGAGTAGAGGTCTGCACGGGCCCGGGACGGCCTGCGGCCCAGGTCGGCAAAAATAAGAAAAATTGAATGGGCCATACGGGCCGGGCCGGTAAAAAAATTTAGCGGGGGCTACCGGCCCGTTATAAAGATTTGCGCAGAAACGATAAAATATGAGTTATTTTAAATGGATATGGCTTTAACGAAAATAACATGTAGAAATGTACGTCATGAGCCGATACTTAGTTTCACAGCATCAATGCAGAAATGTAACTTCTACAGTGTAGAGATCGGCATCGGATAGTTACATTGTGTGTAACGTGGGCTTAATATTTTTTTAGCAGACTCGCGTCGGGCCGAGATCAGGCTTGCATTGTTTTCCTACATGTAGACGAACTGAGCCGGAACTAGACTTAATTGTTCTCAAGAAGTTAGGGTAGACAATTTGATTTGTAAAATTATTAATAGCGATAAAAAACTTATGTTAACATAATCTTTGGATACAAACTTCTTAGTGATTATTGAATTCACTTCTCAACAACGTGAAAGTTTGACACATTTTCTGACTAATTTTTAACAGTAAAAGTATAAAATTGACAAGCCTGACTATTAAAGGGATTTGGAATCGAATAGCGTTTATGATTTTGGCAAATAAAATACTTGTATTACCTTGTTGAGATATAAGATATTGTTGTCAAATGTTTGCAGATTTTTCTCCCTTCCCATGCTGTCACTTCCAGAAATTCTATTCAAAACGCTAACTTTGACAGTATTTTCTTAAATTGCTTGTGTCAAAAAAATTGATAAATCCATTCGATTACATAGTTTCTGAATAAAAATATCTGCTAATTTTATGCGTTTCTAAAAAGAAATGAATTTAGATAAGTGTCAGAAAGTAGCTCCTTTGGATTTGAGGAAATATTTCCATAAATCTATTTTTACTGTACAGCTTCAAAAATTATTATGTTTTTAACTTTCTTTTTTTTCCTTTATTCTAAACTATGTTAATATTTTTATGAATCTTTTTTTGAATGTCGAAAATCTAAATATCTAAGTAATTATTAATGTTGCTAATGAGTATTTCCTGTAAAATATGCTGTAAAATGATCTCATAGACATGTATAAAGTATTCTTTAAAAGAATCTTACTTATATGATAAAAATCTGAATTTTTTAGAAATAGTAGAAATTGTGACCGGCCAGAACGGGCCAGGCCGGGCCTAGAAATGTAAAAATAGGAACTGGGCTGGCAGGGCCCAGGCCGAACTTTTTGTTTTTACAACGGGCTGGACCGGGCCTGGAAATTCCGGCTCTGGGGTATGCTAAAGCATTGAAGAATCTAAGAATGATATGGCATAAGGATACTGTATAAAATGGATTTTTTTTACTATTATTTTTTATTTTGTTTACAAGATTTTATTGAATCAATATTTGACAAAGCATATTGTTTGGTATCATTTTATGATTAGATGTTTTAAAATTTAAAATAAGTCGGATATTAATAAAATTCTGATACTTTTTTTTGTTTTATTCTTTATATGTTACTTTGTATACTTTTATGTACTAAATATAATTTACAGAGGAAATTTCAAGCGGGGGGGGGGAGGGGGGAGCCAAAAACCATGTTTATCCAGAGCGCAAAAAAGGCTATTTTCGGCCACGCAGGTAGTTCATTTAAATGCATTATGGCAAAGCCAAAGAAAAAATTTTAAGCAAATTGCAGGACACAATTTTTACAAAAATGTCGATTTTTTTATGATTATTTTCCTTTAGTTAAAAGCTTTTTGAAAGAATATTATACACAGTAAATTTCAACTTTTACGCTGTTTACCTACCACTATTTTTGATCAGAAAAAATTTGATTTTCTTAAAATTATATTTCCGATGATTAAGTAAGGTAAATTTATATGTTAAAATATAGTGGTGAGAAAACACCCCGTAAAACTTGGCTGGTATTGTATACATAATTATACAAAATTATATGCTTGCAGTAAATAGAACCGCTACTGCGATATGATCACGACGCATTATGATCATATCTTTGCTGTCCGTTTTTCCATTCCAAATTTTCAAAACTTTATCTAACTTATAATGATTTTAATTTCGAGGTCAATTCAGGCATAATTTAGGGCCTATTTAGAGCCATTACACAAAAATTCATTTAATAAAACACTGTTAAAAAATCCATTAAATTTACCGCGTAGAAATGTTGACAGCAGTTTTTGCCGTAAAAATTGCAGTAAAATTAGATGTAAGAAAAAAAATTACGTATGTATTACTGCAGTTTTTATGACAAAAATACTGACAAAATTGCCACCAGCAGTTTTTGCAATAAATTTAATAGATTTTTTTTCATCAGTGAACAGGCCCCCTTCTCCAAAAACCAAACATTGAAACAGGCTCCTTCTCCGAAATTATTAAAAAGACCCTTTCATAAAATTCTATAACATAAAAACATACTATCCATTACTTTTATATTGTTAGGTTTAAAAATCTGCAATTTTCAAAGGAAACTAGTTCCCCAGGTTTTTAATTTCAGTAACTGTATTTCATATTTCCTTACAAAATGTTACTTTTCACAAACATAAAATACTATTTACAAAAAGTCTTTTTATTTTTCGCAAAATCCCCCCCCCCCCTAAAATAAAACACCTGCAACGGCCTCTGAATTTAATTTAATATTCTGGAAACATACTAAGACAAAATAATATTACTATAATTTGATAAAGATTACTTTCAGTTTTTCCTTATAATAATATTTTATTGTTCTAATATTTTTCATATAAAATCTAATTTTTTACAGTAAAATTACTTTAAATGATTTTTTTAAATATGAAACAAAATTAATTAAAATAGTGTTCCCATAACTTCCTGATTTTCTTCAGATTTTTCTGACTTTTTTATTTTTTTATCTAGAGTGCAACATACCACTGATCAATTTATTGTTTTTTCTATTTTTATCTTTAGTTAATTCTGATGATATACCCTACAATATTCTTAATTATACAATATACAATCCTCTCGTACGTCAAAAATTATTTATTCCACGGCTAAATCCATTTCAAACTCTAAGGAGAAAATTCGGTGCGCAATGACATCAAAAATTCATGAAAAAATGATAAAGAAAGTCAAAATCAGTGTTGAAATAGACGTTCGTCTGCCCATCGTAATTTAAACTACAGCCTCCAGACCGTCAGCAGAGGCGAGCGGGCTGAGGGGAACGCCAGGTGCAAGCGTCAAGATTTTTTCCGCTTTTGCGACGCTGGCCCTGGAACTGTCGTCTGACCAGACGAGAACATTTCTATTCCCTCAAGAGACGGCGTCAATATCGACGTTTTAAAAAATCGCTCGTCTGACATGGCCCTTACTGTCTTTAATTAAAAAATCGTCTGCGAGTTTTCCCTATTGCACATGGCATATGCGCATGCAAAAATTATAAAGCAAAAAATGCTTACATTACTAAACTTTCAAGTTTATCACCTGTTCGTTCAAAACAGCAGGCTTAATATTTTTTTTTTCCTTTTTGAAACCACAGAAGTATAAGTGTCGCAGAAGTGTGTTTTGTTAACGACAGCTGATTGTTGACAAAAAATCACCGTAAAAGATAAACTGACATATATACCTGAACCTGAAACATTTTTACACTCTTCTATTTTTGCAAGAAAAAAATACTAGATTCGTGAAAATTTTCGAATTCTTGTTTTTAATGGATTTTACACATTTTATAAGGTTAAAAATGTTTTTATAAAATGTTTGTTTGTATGTCTGTGACTCTGTCTGTCTCTATGTGATATAAATTTTGTTGGCACTCTATCTCAAGAACTAATACATGGAATACGTTTTCATTTTATTTGAACCTTATACATACACATGCATATATACATATTTGTGTGTTAGAAATGTGATTCTATATGTCAATAATTAATTTATAACAAGCTGAAAATTGCATTTTAAACGTAGCAAATGAGATGCGTTCGTGCTATGACAAAGTTCTAAAAATATTCAGTTTTTGGTGTAATGGATACAGTATTTCGGATACAGTATAGTGGCCGAAATCTTCGGTGTGTCCCTGTAAATACTATCTGCTTTCTGTCAGCGGTGTAGTCGTAAAAAAAGCAAAGGGTATATGCATAAAACAGAGGGTATACCCTAGAGTGTATACACTATAGCTCTTTTGAGAAACAGAGGGTATACCGAGTTCCTTAAAAAAATCCAAAGGGTATACGGCGTGTACCCGCGTATACCCTCCACTACATCCCTGCTTTGTATTATACAGGAAGTAACTTATAATAAACCTCAACAACGTACATAAAATGTGAAATAGTTTAATCGTATTATAACGCGCCCCGAACGGTATCTCCCCTATAATATTATGTAATGGAATAGTTGTGTGTGGCCCTGGAAATTAATAATGAATATTCTTTGCACCACCGATTGTGCAGAACGTATATTTTATCATACACTTTTTAGATACATATAGATTGTATTATATTCGAAAGCGTGTAGCATCATTAACAAATTGGAAATTGCGCGTCAAACGTGCCAAATGAGCTGCGTTCGTACTACAATTAATTTTATAAATATTCTGAGCTTAATACATTAGCTGTTAAATTCTTATGCTAAAATGCATGAATATAAAATTTGATACGATTATATATCTCCAATTCAGTAACACGAAAATAATAGGACCTCTTCTTAAATAGGACGCAATCAAGATCGCAAACCTAGAATCATTACTTATCATGGGATACCGTGAAAATGCGTAACTGATTCGAAAACCACTGCTATTTTCATTTTTACTCTGTAACTCTTACAGATTCTTTTGTGTTACCCTGTATATGATTTACAGCATTTATATACACAAAGTAATATGCAAAAATATGGTTACACTTAAAAACTCATATCACAACTAAAAGTGCACTTCTAGCAAAAATCTGTAACGTAGAGTAGTTCTGGTGCAGTATAGTATCCGAAATCTTTTGTGAGTGCTTGTAAATACTGTTAGCGCTTTCTATTATTAAAGAAGTAACTTGCAATAAAACTGAGCAACGTATATCAACTTAATTATATACGAAATAATTTAACATGATTGAAATACGCAGAAAACAATGTTTTCCCATATATCATTATGTGACGGAATTCTTTTGTGTAGCTCTGTAAATGAATAATAAACGTTTTTTCACCATATATTGCACCGAATGTATATTTTAATACGCTTCGGTAAATGTATATAATTTTTTTCCTGTTTGGAATGCTGTAACAACATTAAAATGAACTTGAAACATTTTTTTCTCATTGACGGTAATGTAACGTAATACTTTTGAATATCCCTGTAATCAAACTATACATCCGATTTTCATAAAATTTGAAAAACTCGACAAAATCATGGATCAATTTTATATTTTAAATTTCAAACGATTCGGTTGGATAGTTTTTGCTCTATTATATGCGGACAGACGGACAGACAGACGAATGAATGGACTGAACAACGACAATCGGTCTTACATACATACATAATTACGAACGGACCTAATTTTGTATCATTTTGTATGTATTAATCACTTAAAATTTTTTTATAGTTTTCGGCCGAAAATAGGATGAGTACCAAAATTCGGTTTCAGTTTCTGTTTTGATCTTAAAAATCGTTGATTCAGTTGATCCTTAATTATGATTAACACTTTCATTCGTGTAAATGCAAGTACTTTTATACATTTACACATCTGTATGAGTTAATCAAGCGATAACAAATTGCACATTTGATTTCACATGCTAGGTACACATAAAAAAAGGTAATTTTTTGTTCAAAATGTGTAAATTTTATGACAAGTATGCATTTGTAAAAAATTACTCACTTATGTGTGTACTTATAATTAAGTTTAAATTAGACTAACACATAAATAAGTGTAAATCCAAGCATTTCTAGACATTTACACACTTGTTTGAGTTTTTCAACTGATAAAAAATTACACACTTACTTTCACATCCTAAATACACATATAAACAGGTAAATTTCAGAAAAAAATGTGTAAATTTTACGACAGGTGTGTAATTTTAGAAATTTACACATATATTCGGGTAAAATTAGCTAATTTACACATTTATTTTTTAGAGTGCATGATATCATTCTTAGTAAGCATTTTTCAATTGCACGGAATTTTCCATACTGTGTATTTGCATTCATCAATCCGTTAACATAAAGAAATTGAGTTTTAGTCATTCACTTGTAACAGAGTTTGTTGATGTTTCAATTGCTATCGTTTTCGCAATTTTAAAAATACACTGAGATATTAAATATGAGATTTTATACTAGTTTGAATGCGGCAATAACTTTTATCAATATCACGGAAAGCTTGTGGAATCACATGATAAGAAATATTTGAGCATGAAAAGAAACATTTTTGTATGCGGATATTTTTTGTTAAGATCTTCAAACTAAACAGTACAGCTTTATGCTCAACAAAATGGGAAATTGAAAACATCTGAAGATATTCAACAATAAAACATTTTATGATTTCTTTTTCAACAATAAAGTACATTAGTTTTAGAAGATAAAACAATTTTAAGAAAGAAAAATATTTCTTACATAAAAAAAAATTCGAGGATTTATTCTTTTTAAAAACAATTTTTTAATCTTCAAACTTCTGCAGAAAATAAAACTGTGCTGTTTTATTTTCAGAAAAATAAGAACATTTTGAAAATATCTGAAGATATTCAACTACAAAGTAATTTGTGATTTGTTTTATACAGTATTTCGTTTTTAGATGAGAAAAAAAATACGGAAAATATAAATATACATTTTTCTAAAACGTAATTTGGAGATTTATTTATTAGTCAAATTAAAGCAAAAACAAAAATTGCTATAAATCCCTTTCCCATTCATAACTTTATTATAATTCGTTTTAATTTTGCAGTTATTCCAAAAGAATCATAATATCATCTTAATTTTAAAAGCTTTAATTATTTGATAAAAAACTCATTAAACAAAAATTCATCACAAAAACACTAAATAAGTTCCAAATCAGAAAGGTTCCTGAGAACTAGTTCTACTTATTTATGCTCTTGTTATGGTGGACTTATGTGGATGTAATCGGTTGTATCAAGTAAACGAAATGTTGTATACATATGTATACATATATAACAATTCGTTTACTTGATACAAGCGATTACATCCACATAAGTTCACCATAACAAGAGCATAAATAAGTAATTAGAGCTTATACCGGGTGTCCCAAAAATGGGTGGTGGATTTTAAAATTCAATAACTTCCAAACGGTGACAGCTATTTAAAAAAAAAATTGCAGGAGTGTTATGTATAATGTCAGGAGTTTTTTTACCGTAATTTTGTATTTTAGTTCACATCTCAAACAATAGGTGGCGCTGACGGCGATTGAAGGTCAGGTCGACGCTCCACTCAGCACTGATCACCTGACCTTCAATCGCCGTCAGCGCCACCTATTGTTTGAGATGCGAACTAAAATAAAACATTACGGTAAAAAAAACTCCTGACATTATACATAACCCTTCTGTAAAATTTTTTTAAATAGCTGTCACCGTTTGCAAGTTATTGAATTTTAAAATCCATTAGTCATTTTTGGGACACCCGGTATATATATATATATATACTAGCAGGGGAGACCGAGCTTAGCTCGGTCAAAATTAACTTTGTGTTCAACTCGATATAGTATTTTCACTGTATCATTAACTCTGTATTATTACTGTAAAACATGTTTATAATAGTATTATTTAGAAAAACAATCAATAAGAAAACTATGTTTTTATGCGCATATTTATAAATTTTATTTTATTTTAAATTTTACAACGAAAGGACATCGATCTAAATCACTTTTTTAGCTCGGCTCTGATTGGTTTAACCATGCATCTCGAATCCTCTTAAGAATGTATAAAAAAATTCTTTACATTCTGAAAGACAATATATTTTGCTAGATATAGCCAAATTTGGAGGCATTCTTTCATTTGGCTCCAAATACGTGATTTCGTAATTTGGTTTTCGTAATTTTTATAGTCGATTTTTTGGCCATATGTCGCCAATATTTTGTCAAATATCACCAAGTTATTGGCTTTTGCCATATTCTCGTGACCCTGACCCGTATTACCCAAAATGAGCCACTAATCAAATTTGATCAAGCATGTGACATAGCTCAATCGTCTTCAGGTAATCAAAAACAGTAGAATATAAAATTGAATCAAAATCGTTCAAGCCATTTTTTAGGTAAAATTAGCTTGGCAGCATTCAGCAATGAAGCGAAATGACCCACTAATATAATTTTGTTTAACATGCGACTCAGCCCAATAGTCTTCTCGTGACAAAAAACGTTTTGTTTCAAAATTTAGGTAAAATTGATTGAGTCGTTATTGTATATAATTAGAATGACCCTAGCTCATTAAGACCCAAAATGACCCACTAATAGAATTTTCGCGAGCATGTGTCCAAGCCAAATGGTTTTCTCTTGCTCAAAAACGATATAATACAAAGTATAGTCAAAATGGTGAGTACCATTTTCTATATAAAATTAGCATGACCCATCATGACCAACAAATGACCCTTATAATCGAAATCTCTTAAACGTGTGGCCTAGCTCTTTAGTTTTAGCATGCCGAAAAACATTAGATACAAAATTTAGATAAAATCGATTGAGCTGTTTTTTAGATATAGTTGGTTTGACCCTGACCCCTTATAATCCAAAATGACCCATTGATCGAATTTTCACAAAAATCTGTCCTAACCCAATGATTTTCTTGTGACCGAAAACGATAAAATACAAAATTTAATGAAAATTGCGCGAAACGTTGTCAAGATAAAATTAAAATGACCCAAAAGTGGCCCACCAATCGAAATTTCTCGAACATGTGACCTACCCCAATGATTTTCTCATGCCAAAAATATGTTGTATACAAAATTTCGTTAAAATCGACCCACCCATTCTTTAGATGTAGCTTGACCTTGACCCATTAAGACCCACAAATGACCCTTATAATCGAAAGCTCTCGAATATGTGACTTAGTCCATTAGTTTTCTCGTTTCTAAAAATTGTTACATACAGAATTTCGTTAAAATTGATCCTGCCGTTCTTTAATTATACATAGCTTGACCCAGACCCTTTATGATCCAAAATGACCCATTTATCGAAATTTTTCGAACATGTAACCTAGTCCAAAGATTTTATCGTGCCAAAAAAATGTTGCATACAAAATTTCATTAAAATCGATCCACCTGTTCTTTAGATATAGTTTGACCATGACCCATTATGACCCATCATGACCCACAAATGACCCTCATAGTCAAAATCTCTCAAACATGTGATTTAGCCCATTAGTTTTCTCATGTCAAAAAACTGTCACTTACAAAATTTCGTTATAATCCATCACGCCGTTCTTTAAATATAAATAGCTTGACCCAGACTCTTAATGACCCAAAATGACCCATTAATCGAAATTTTTCGAACATGTAACCTAGTCCAATGATTTTATCGTGCCAAAAAAATGTTGCATACAAAATTTCGTTAAAATCGATCCACCTGTTCTTTAGATATAGGTTGACCATGACCCATTATGACCCTCAAATGACCCTCATAGTCGAAATCTCTCAAACATGTGATTTAGCCCATTAGTTTTCTCATGTCAAAAAACTGTTACATACAAAATTTCGTTATAATCCATCCCGCCGTTCTTTAAATATAAATAGCTTGACCCAGACTCTTAATGACCCAATATGCCCATTGAAATTTTTTCTCGAACATGTAACCTAGCCCAATGTTTTTCTCGTGCCCGAAAACCATAGAATGCAATTTTTAGTCAAAATTGCGTGAGAAAATCGCTAGATAAAAATAGCATGACCCACAATGACCCCAAGAATGACCCACTTACCGAATTTTCTCGAACATGTTACCTAACCCAATGGTCTTCTTGTAATCCAAAACGATACAATATAAAATTTGGTCAAAATCGTTAGAGCCGTTTTTTAGATAAAAATGGCTTGACCCATAATGACCCCAAAATGACCCACTAATCGAAATTTTTCGAACATGTGACTCAGCCCAATAGTTTTCTCGTGCCAAAAAACGATTGGATACAAAATTGCCTTAAAATCCATCCAGCCGTTCTCTAGATATAATTAGCTTGATCCTGACCCATTGAGACCCAAAATGACCCAGTAATCGAATTTTCCCGAACATGGGACCTAGCCCAATGGTCTTCTCGTGCCCGAAAATGGTAAAATCCAAATTTTTGCGAAAATCGTTAGAGCCGTTTTTGAGATAAAATTTGCCCCCCCCCCCCACACACACAATTTTTGCTCGCATTATAGTATAAGATATATATATATAACATAAAAATTATATGCATGCACATCCAAACAGCTCCATATTTTTCTATGTAAATATATACTCTTTGGTAGTTAAACTATTTTAAATACTTTATAAGCAATGCGGTATTACTTTTTTTTAAATCTGTAATCTTTATCTGTTTATTTTATTTAACGTAGCAATTGTATTCCAAATTTGAACGATAAGTAATAAATTTTCGTTTAAAGTATCTTAAAAGTACATATAAAATATAAAATTATACATATAAAATTATTCTTAGTAAACATTTTTCAATTGCACGTCATTCTTCATGCTGTGTATTTGCATTCATGAATGCGTAAACACAAAGAAACTAAATTTTATTCATTTACCTGTAGCAGACTTTGTTGATTTTTTCAATTTCTCTCGTTTTCGCCTTTTAGAAAACACTGAGATAATAAAAATTGAGATTTTTCGCTAGCATGAATGCGGTAATAACTTTTCTCAATAGCACGGAAAGCTTGTGGAATCACATGAAAAGAAGCATTTGAGCATGAAAAGAAATTTTTTTGTATGTGGATATTTCTGTTAAATCTTCAAACTAAATAGTACAGTTTTCTGCTCAAGAAAATGAAAAATTGAAAGCATCTGAAGATATTTAACTATAAAATATTTTGAGATTTTTTTTTCTCAAACGATAAAGTATATTGTTTTTTGAAGATAAAACAATTTACAGAATATAAGATATCTCTTACACGAAAATAATTCGGGTATTTATTTATTCTTTAAAAGCGATTCTTTAATCTTTAAACTAAACTGTACAATTTTATTTAAAAAAAATTGAACGTCAAAAATATCTGAAGATGTTCAACTTCAAAGTAATTTGTAAATTGTTTTATACAATATTTAGTTTTTAGATAAGGAAAAAAATAATAATATTTATTAATGCTTTTGGATTTGGTGCACTATTAGTAATTACATGTCTTTAAATTGGTAATTATTTTTGTTTTAACAAAATAAAATAATACTCAATTTGTTACTGTTTATTACTAATTATTATTGTTAATTTTATTACTGTTTACGTGTAACAAATATGACATATGTATATAAAATATTCAAAATGTATCAATAGAATGTTCATATAAAAAATATTTATTAATGCTTTTGGATTTGGTGCACTATTAGTAATTACATGTCTTTAAATTGGTAATTATTTTTGTTTTAACAAAATAAAATAATACTCAATTTGTTACTGTTTATTACTAATTATTATTGTTAATTTTATTACTGTTTACATGTAACAAATATGACATATGTATATAAAATATTCAAAATGTATCAATAGAATGTTCATATAAAAAATATTTATTAATGCTTTTGGATTTGGTGCACTATTAGTAATTACATGTCTTTAAATTGGTAATTATTTTTGTTTTAACAAAATAAAATAATACTCAATTTGTTACTGTTTATTACTAATTATTATTGTTAATTTTATTACTGTTTACATGTAACAAATATGACATATGTATATAAAATATTCAAAATGTATCAATAGAATGTTCATATAAAAAATATTTATTAATGCTTTTGGATTTGGTGCACTAATAGTAATTACATGTCTTTAAATTGGTAATTATTTTTGTTTTAACAAAATAAAATAATACTCAATTTGTTACTGTTTATTACTAATTATTATTGTTAATTTTATTACTGTTTACATGTAACAAATATGACATGTATGTTACAGGCCAAACCCGATTTTAGGCCAAACTACTTTATCCTAACGCTCATCGGATAAACTAGTTTTTCCTAGGCCAAACCGGTCTATCCTAACGCCCATCGGATAAACTAGTTTTTCCTAGGCCAAACCGGTTTATCCTAACGCTCATGGGAAAAACTAGTTTTTCCTAGGCCAAACTAGTCTATCCTAAGGCCCATAGGACAAACTAGATTTTCCTAGGCCAAACTAGTTTGACCTAACTGTCATAGGATAAACTAGTTTAGCCTGATGTTTATTTGTCTGAACTAATTTATCCTAGGCTGATCTAGTTTATCCTAGGCCAATTCAATTTGGCGTGATTTTATTAAGTTCAATGACCGCCTCAGCCCCAACATTCTAGTTTGTCCTAGGCTGATCTAGTTTATCCTAGGCAAATGTAATTTTGCGTGTTTTTAGCTCACAAACGTCAAAGTCTGAGAAATAATGAACTCGCAGGCTCTGTATGTATATACGCATGCATGTATATATGTACATAACGCGATAATTATTGATAGAAACATCCGATTTGCTTCAAATTTTAGATGTAGGTTCATTCTGATAAGGTACTTTTCTGATTAGTTTTGGGAATTCATTGGATAAGAATAAAGTGAGGGGGGCAAACGGGAGGCTAATTTTCCCACCCTTAATTTAGAGAAATGGATTATCATGCAGTATTATCAGTTTTCATTTAAAATTTTAGATATAGGATCATTCTGACAAGGCGCCTTCGTGATTAATTGTGGATGTTTATTGTTTAAATGTAGAAGAAAGGGCTATGTAGGTAACCCCACATATTTTAGATAAATGGTTTTTGATGCAGAATATACAGATTTGCTTCAAATTTTGGATATAGGCTCTTTCTGGTAAGGAGCCATATTATAATGAATATTTTTGTAGGTTTAATGGTTAAGTATGAAGGAAAAAATTAAGAATTACCCTCTTACCTAGTAAAAATTAGTTTATCCTATGGGATTTAGATAAACAAGTTTGGCGTAGGAAAAACTAGTTTATTCAATTGGCGTTGGGATAAAATAGTTTGGCCTAAGCTAACCTAATTTGGTTGAAAATCGGGTTTGCCGGTTAAAAACATATTTTTCACTAGAATAAATGTGTGTCAAGAGTTATTGTTTATAACATCAATACAGAAATTTAACATGGCCACGGTAGAGACATGATGCATTGGACATGGGGGTTTCTTATTTTTTTTCTCTGCAGACTCGTGCCGTGCTGAGATCAGACTTCTATTTATTATTATTATTATTATTATTATTATTATTATTATTATTATTATTATTATTATTATTATTATTATTATTATTATTTGCATATTCACGCCAGATCGGAGCTGAACATAATTTGGAATCGAACAGCGTTTTCCATTTTTGAGAAATTAATTACCTGTCGACATTAAAGCTATTATTATCACGGCTTTAAGTCTTTCTTTTCCGTAAAATCGTTACCGGAAATTCGAATCAAAACGTAGCTTTAATATTATTTTCTCAAAAATACATCGCTTTCATGAAAAAATGGTTAACGCCATTCGATTACATATTTTCTGAGTGAGAATGCCTGTTAATCTTATGCATTTCCGAAAAGGAATTACTTCATAAATGTGTTAGGATGTAGCTCTTTTCGATTTGAGAAAAGCCTTAAGGAATGACAGAAAAATATATCCACAAATCTACTTTTAACTAAACAGATCCAAAAGTTATGATGTTTATAACTCTCCTTTTTTCTTCGCCTCCCGTTCGCCCTCCCCCTTTACTCTTATCCATAGAATTCACAAAACTAATCAGAAAAGTACCTTACCACCCTAATAGCATGCATGGTCACAGCAACGTCACAGTGACGTCACTGTGAGTCACTTTGGTCACATGACATCTGTGACCAAAATGCCACCACTCAGTGACGTCACATTGTGACTGAGATGTGACTTTCTTAAAAATCTTTAGAAATTTATAAATATCCTTCAAAACATGTTATTTACTTTAAAAAACATGTTTCTGGCAATTTAAATATTGTCGCTTTTGTCACAGTTTCGTCACAATGTTAATGTCAAATTAGTCACAAATGACACACTTTTCACAAATTTGTCACATTGTGACCACTTCGTGAAACGTCACAAAAGAGCTCTAAAACGGCCATAACGACTTCACATTTTAGTCACTGTGACTTCACATCGACGTCACGCGACGTCACATCGACAATCAATGGTCACAAAGTCACAATGTGACATCACAACGACGTTGCAGTGACGTCACCATGCTTTACGGGCAGAATGAACATACATCCATAATTTGAAGCACATTGCATATTTCTATATACAGCTATCGTATTACGTACATACGCACATACATGCGTGCATACATACATACAGAACCTGCAAGCCTATTATTTCTTAGGCTTTGACGCCTGCGATCCCATTATTTCTTAGGCTTTGACGCCTGTTTGCTAAAAACACGTAAAATTACATTGGCCTAGGACAAACTAGATCAGCCGAAGACAAAGTAGAATGTTGGCGCTGAGGCGATCATTGAATTCAATAAAATCACGTCAACACGTAGGATAAACCGGTTTGGTCTAGGAGAAACAAGTTTATGCGATGAGCGTTAGGATAGATCGGTTTGGCCTAGGAAAAACTAGTTTATCCGATGGGCATTAGGATAAATTAGTTTGGCCTAGGCCAATCTAGTTTGGCCTAAAATCGGGTTTGGACTATAACATGTATATAAAATATTCAAAATGTATCAATAGAATGTTCATATAAATGATATATAAAATCTTTATAGACATGAATGTGTATCAACATACTATATGACTTCATTAACATCTCGGCATTTAGTAATAATAATAACAATAAATGATTGCTTAGTTATCTTTACACAGTTTGCGATTCTTTTATTTTAAACATATATTTCACACTCAAAAAATAAAAGTTACTATCCTAAACGAATCATGTGTAATATAACGCAAAAGATATTAGAATGTATTAATATCCGATAAATCTTGTATTATTTTCTAAACATCTCAAAAAAAAAAAAAAAAAAAAAAAAAAAAAAAAAAACAAAGAAAAAAAAACACCTCTTTCTTAGCGTAGTATCACATGAATATGAATCGAATAGTTTGCAAAACAAATCTTTCAGACAATGAAATGTTCATTATTCTCCAATTAAACTTTTTGGATAGCTAGTGTTAATGTTGTTAACGTAAAGATAATTTATTTTACAAAAAATAGAAATATATAAAAAGAATATTGCCCACTTAAACTGATTGCATTGAGCTCACAGGCTACGCATACTAATTGTACATTACAGCCTTGTATTTTCGTTAATTCCGTTCGAAAAAAAATAAGAAAGGGAAACAGCTCTCCCCTTTCTCCTTTTTATACTTAATCATTGAACCTCCTAAACTATCAAGGAGATGCTTTATCATATAAAAAATTTATATCCAAAATTCAGAGCAAATCGGATAATTCTTTATAAAAACCCATTTAGCATTTATATAATTTAAGAGGAGTTATTCCCCTCTTTTATATTTAACCATTAAACTTCCAAAACTATTCAGAGATTTGAACGAAATCTGACAATTCTGCTTGAAAAATCCATTTATACAAGTTAAGGGGAGGGGCATTAGAACCCCCGTTCCCCCTGTTTATAGTTATTCAATGAACATCTAATAACAGCCACGGAATCGCCTCATCAGAATGATCCTATATCTAAATTTTGAACGAAAACTGTTAATTCTGTATGAAAATCCCGTTTATATCAATTAAGGGGAGGGGCATGAGTCCCCCGTTACCCCTCTTATACACATCGAATGAACTCCAAAAACTAATCAGGGAAACGCCTTATCAGGATATACCTGTATACAAAATTTCAAGTGGATCCGATATTTTTATCATGAGTTATCGCGTTACGCACGAACGTACATACATAACGGCACATAAGCTCTCAGGCTATGATAACCTGTGAGCTAAAAAATGAGACTCGAATAACTCATCGTAGTTCCTTTGTTAATACTCTACATCAGCGCATAACATTGTTTCGCTATTACCGAATTATAATGATAAATAATAAATGTTGTCTTAAAATAACTTTAAGTTAATATAAAACGTCAACTCATCCTTAGTCAGCCTTTCTGAATTGCACTGCATTTTTCGTGCTGTGTATTTGCATTCATCAATCCGTGAACATAAAAAAACAGAGATTTAGTCATTCATCAGTAACAAACTTTGTTGATGTTTTCAGTTTCTATCGTTTTCGCCATTTTAAAAACCACTGAGATATAAATACTGAGATTTTCTGCTAGTTTGAATGCGGTAATGACTTTTCTCAATAACACGAAAAGCTTGTAGAATCACATGATGTGAAGTATTTGAGCATCAAAAGAAACATTTTTGTATGTGGATATTTTCAGTTAAGATTTTCAAACAAAACAGTACAGTTTTATGCTTAACAAAATGGAAAAGGACGTGGGTCAATAAGGGCTATTTTTCGCCCATCATATACCCGGAAAAAAGTTTCGAATTCAGATGATTGTTCTGTGGTTTTGTATAGTTAAATATATGTATTTTTGTTTAATATAAGTTTTACGTGATAAATAAAATAATAAGTCATGGAAATTATAGCCCGAAAGTAGAGTGCTTTGGCTTTTTTCTGTATTTTTGACGTTTTTTGCGTCTTTGAATTAAATTTTTACTAAGAGGCACTCGATGAACCCAATTAATTTTCACATGCAATGATCCTGCTCTTTATAAGCTTTTATATGAGCATTATTTTATTTGGGTTCAGTGTGCGCTTCTACCTGTAAAAGAAAAAAATGTATCATGTGAGAGAATCAAATGCACTACTATCGGAGCGCGTTCAGAGTTCTTTTGCCGTACTTAAAAAGTATTAACGTTGTTCATACGTCAATGTTGTTTTCTAAAATTGTTTTTGTAAATATTTAATAAAGTAATTACTAATAAATAATGCTTGGATACCAATGTCATTGTTGTAAAGTCTCGCAGAAAACTTTTCGTATCTGTTCTAATAGTAAAGTTACATTGATACTTAGATGTTCGAAAAACTGAGATTTACAAAGTGGTTCTAAATAGTGCTCTAAATGCAAATAATATGTATTTCGTGCTCTCCAGGCTCTAAATACTTCTATTTCTTCTTCTGATGTAACAATAAGAGATTATGCGTCAACGATTACTGTCAATGAGACCACAAATAAGAAACCTAATATACATTTAAATCAGTATCTCATTTTCACAACTCTAACACTTGTTGTATAATATGTAAAGGTAAGAATTGCCTTATTGTAGCAAAAGCTATTGAAACTCAAACCTTTATAGAAACTAATATCTATATTTTGTCGAGAAAACGATGCTGTAAAACTCATATTTCTTGATCGGTAATTTGACTCTGCAAGGTTTAAGTCCTGTAAGTGAGAGTACATCGGTGTAAGAAATGCGACGCATGAAAATATTTAAACCAATATCAGAAATGTAGAAAAGAAAGCCTCGATTTTGATACACTGGGACGAAAATTTTTCGACTTCTCCGAAATCTATTATATTCTCATGGGTATATTTATGTCTGGTTTTAACTATGTCTTTAAACTTGTAAAGTCCAAAATACGTTCCTCAATAAACAGGTCATCTCGTACTTACTTTGCAATGTTACTTGTAAAACTGAGAACTGGTCTCTATCGTGGTGTTCTGTCTACATTATTCAATACAAGAAAAATAATAATATCTTCTCTAAGATATGAAAACCAGGCTTTGATTGAGAACGTTGTTCTAAAACACAGTAGAAGGAACACATCACCAGAACACAAGTTATTGAAAAATATACGAGGCCTTCAGCAGGAAGATTGTTTATTCCGGATGACAACAATGATACTGTGATGATTGCTTTCGATAGCACGTACGTTTATATCTAGAAATGTGTGAACTATTCCTTTCAGAGACATTCCTTCTGGCTATACACTATGCTTTTGTTAAGCATATGGTATTCGTAATTCCTTCAAATTACATTTTGGATGTCTTCGTTCTTTACTTCGCGGAAACAAAGAACAATTACGCTAACATACTTACAAACACATTAAAAACTATTCATATAATATCAGCAAGTGGCTGAAGCCAAATGATGTTGAGAGTATTGATAGATTTTACCGGGATTGTTTGAAACTTCTGCACGAAATTGATGTTGAACATGAAATGCCAAGATTCTTAATTAAACAGCAACAGTTTTCAACAGATGATGCTAAGAGACAGTTCTCGTAATCAAAATTTGATTTTTCAGCGCACAATTTCTAAAACCTATAATATTTGAATAAAAACACAGCTCAACATTATAACATAATGGTACTGTCAGTGTAAAGTACACAAAAGTGTCGTAGAGTGCTGGGTGCTTGTTGTTTTCATATTATGGTTTCTGTCTTACAATACTACTGTAATGTACCATCGCTCAATCAAAATTAAAAAAAAACCAAATATCGAATATGTTTATATACGGTACAAGACGCAGCCGCTGGATGGTCCATTAGTGATTCTGGTGAAACAATCAATAACGAAAATAATCTAAAACACATTGTCCAGAAAGTCTAAAACTGTATTATTATTATTATTATTATTATTATTATTATTATTATTATTATTATTATTATTATTATTATTATTATTATTATTATTATTATTATTATTATTATTATTTGTTATTTATTATTTACGATATTTCATGTATTGAAATAATAATCTTAGTAAGCTCCATTTATCTTAATTTTACGCATTTTGTTGTATTTATTATTGATTATATGGATTAAAACTAATAACAGTTGTGTTTATGCTCATTAATACACATAATATTTACTTAAATCTATATTTTGTTTTTTCATTAATTATTAAACTTTCATTCAATATACTATTATTTTCTTACTTGTTATGAGGCATACTAATGAAAAAAATGTATGTCACATCTAGGTGCTGATGGGCGAAAAATGGCCCTTAGTAACCCACCTCCTTTAAAACATCTGAAGACATTCAACTATCAATTTAATTTAAATGCTTTAAGTGATAAATTAAAATAACATAAAAAGATTATAGCTTGACATGTTTCATTGCTCTTACGGCAATATTTTCAAAACGATGTTTTTTACTCAATATGTAGGAAAATTGACCCAACAGAACCACATGAAATATCTGGCGTATATGAAATACCATTCACAAAACAAGATGGAACAAAACAATATTACATTGGTGAAACAAGTAGAAAACTCAAAACTAGAATTAAAGAACATATAGCAGACATCAAATAAATAGGAAAACTACAGCTCTCTCAAGATTATATAGCAAAGAACCATTACAAATAGATTTTAAAAATAGCAGATTAATATACCCTTCTAGATCATATTTTCCGTCAATCATAAGAGAATCAATAGAAATCTTCATACGTAAAGACAATATTTGCAATGAATTTGCCTCCATGGAACTACCTAAAATATGGAAAGAAATGCTTTAAAGGTTTTTAAGACAATAATTTGTAATATGTGATGCTCACAATTATTTTTATTCATTTTTATTTCCAGTTTATTTTTATATGCTCATGTTCACGTGATTTCGGCTTTTTTTCTGTTTATTTCGGGAAATTCCTTTTTATCATTTTATTTGATTTTGAAAATGTTGCCGTAAGAGCAATGAAACATGTCAAGCTATAATCTTTTTATGTTATTTTAATTTATCACTTAAAGCATTTAAATTAAATTGATATTTTAAAGTGGTGTTTATATTATATGTGACATTCAACTATTAAATATTTTTTATAATTTTTTTTCAACGATAAAGCACATTGTTTTTAGAAGATAAAAGAATTTGCAGAAATAACCTCCTCAGTCCTGCTGTCGCCTGGAGTTAACACTAAAAAACACCCTTTAAATTAATTTAAATGCTTCTAGAATTGTTAAATCTACAGCTATACTTTTTAAATAAATGTGTGTATATTAGAAGCATCGATATATAGATTGACGCATCTTGGGAGATGTTTTATAATAATTTTAAACTGGTTTTTGTAGTGCCATGAAAAAATTTTTAAACAATTTTTTAATCTCCAATCTAAACAGTATACTTTTATTTTCAGCAAAATAGGTCATTGAAAATATATTAAGATATTTAAGTGCAAAATAATTTATGGTTTGTTTTATGAAGTATTTATTTTCCAGATGAGGAAAAAACAATTTAGAGAAAATCCTTCTATAGTAAAAAAACTAGCCTTAAAAGGAATGACTCCTGGAATGATGCTGATGTGGAAGATTTCCGGAACTAACGAATCCGGATTGTCCACTCCTTCCGTGAGTCGAATAGACCAATCAGGAAAGGGCTCCGTCTATGCATCGCCCTATGGGTTACCATAAAGAGAGGAAAAGTTACCATCGCCAACAATCGCCAAGTTTGTCGCCAACTTGGCGATATATCGCCAAATTTGGCGACTAAAATTAGTTGTCAAAAGTGACGCCAACTTGGCGATAACTGTAATATTTCGGCAAATTTTTAATTTCTTTACAACATCAGTCGTTTGATACATCATTTGAGAGGTTTGCAACTGCTTATTCATTTAAAGGATGCCTTGTGTGTCATTCTGCTCCCCAGGGGGGACACATTTTTAATTTCTTTACAACACCAGTCGTGTTACACAAGATTTGAAAGGTCTGCAACTGCTTATTCATATCATGTATGTCTTGTGTGTCACCCCCACACTCTGCTCTCCCCAGGGGGGTCACATTTTTAATTTCTTTACAACACTAGTTGTGTGACGCATCATTTGAAAGGAATATTTCGCAACTGCTTATTCATATTATGGATGTGTTGTGTGTCATCCCCCACTCTGCCCCCCAGGGGAGCACATTTTTAATTTCTTTACAACACCAATTGTGTGACACATCATTTGAGAGGTCTGTAACTGCTTATTCATATTATGGATATCTTGTGTGTAACCCCCCCCCCCGTCTGCCCTCAGAGGGGGCGTATTTTGTAATTTCTTTACAACACCAATTGTGTGACACATCATTTGAAAGGTCTGCAACTGTTTATTCATTTTATGGATGTCTTGTGTGTCACCCCTACTCTGCCCCCCAGGGGGGCACATTTTTAATTTATTTACAACACCAATCGTGTGACATCATTTGAGAGGTCTGCAGCTGCTTATTCATATTATGGATGTCTTTTGTGTCGCCTCCCCCTCTGCCCCCCTGGGGGGCACATTTTTAATTTCTTTACAACACCAGTCGTGTGACACATCATTTGAAAGGTCTGCAACTGCTTATTCATACCATGGGATATTGGCGAGCGCAGCAAGCAGGGGTAGCCAATAATTTGGAATCGCGAAGCGATTACGCGGGGGGTTGGCGAGCATAGCGAGCAGGGGGGAGGGGCCCCCCTAGTAATAATTAAAAAAAAGTAATTCGGAGATTTTGTTTATCTTTTAATAAAACCAAAAACAAAAATTGCTTTCAAATATTCTCCCTTTACTAATTTTATTATAATTGCTTTTAATCTTGGATTTCTGTCAAAAGAATTATAGTATCATAATGTTAAGTCAAATTTTAACAAGTATTAAAAAATGCTCTGACGAGCACCAAAAACGGTTAATTTGCTTTTAAATATGAAAAATTGCTTGACAAGTGCTTCTTTTGAGCATGAGAAAGAACGAGGGGTTCCTTCTTGACTGCAGCTCACTGTCAATGGCAAATTTGAAAGAATCATATTTGCGCTTTTTCCGTGTAAAAGAAATCAGTCAGATTCACGATAAATATGTGTAGCACAAAGTCATAGGCAGAAAAAACGTAGCGTAATTAAATATGAATGTAAGGCGAAATAGTATCAGAAACCTAAGTTCCTGTAGCGTATCATACTCATGCAGTGCATGTCCGCAGCATAGAACTGCACGGAAAACTGATTTGTTATGCAGCTGCAATGCAGAATCAACAGTGCAGTTTGCACAGCAGAGTCAACAGTGCATTACTAAAAAAATGAAAGACGGAAAAATTTACGCAAATTTAATTTATATGGAAAAAGCGCAAATATGACTTTTACAAATTTGGAATTCACAGTGAGCTGCAGCCAAGAAGGAACCCCTCGTTCTCTCTCATGCTCAATAGAAGCACTTGTCAAACAATTTTTCGTATTTAAAAGCATATTAACATTTTTTGGTGCTCGTCAGAGCATTTTTTAATACTTGTCATTCAAATTTTTTGACAAAAACTGAAGATTTTTTTGTATCTTGATAAGCAAAATATTCGCTGCCAAAATTTTATTGTTGTATTAGAATAATTAAGAAAGTTATTTCATTGTTATATAAAATGCATGATGTCTGAAAAATAAACGAAGGAGTCGAACGAAAATAATTACAGTACGCTCACAACTTTATTCAAAGCACTGAAGCTAAACGCTTCGCAATAAAAACAAATAATTATGTTTTTCACGTGATTTATTTAATTTGAATGAATTATGTTACATGCATAAAAAAATTATACTTATTTAAACTTGGTGGCAACAAATTGAAAAAAAAAACTTCAACAGCAACAACAAGAAACAAATTCAACTGGAGCTTTAAGACACAAATTCGATTTTATGAGAGATCGTCAAACATACAAAGATGAAAAAATATCTATTTTAAGTTTTACCAAAAGGAATAAAATAAACCAAAAATGAAGTTAATCCATCCATAGGATCGTTAGCTATCGCTTTTTGAATTTTATGTCTTTATTTTTCGTTAAAAATTAAATAAAAATCTACACTAAACTACGATAATTTTTTAATGCTATCATTTTATTCGTCTCGTCGAGTTCTATCGTTTAAAAAAATAATCTCTGCCGTACGTCAGCTGGTTCGCCAGAAATTTCAAAAAGACGTTTGCATTTTCCATTTCTTAAACATATTATAAAAACGCTACCGCGTTTGTTATGATATTAAAAGATTTAATTAATAGACGCAAAAATAGTTTAAATGAGTTCCGGAATAAAAAAGTTACTGAAAACCTATTCTTTGTATTTATGCCCTTGCTATGGTGGATTTTTGTGTAATTTAATCGCTTGTAAGTAAACGAAATGCTATTAAAATAAATAAAATAAATTTAGAAATAGCTTAAAAAAATACGCATGCATATCCACACAGTTTTTTTTTCTATGTAAAAACGTACTCTTTGGTGGTTAAACTATTTTAAATACTTTAAAACCATTGCCGCATTACTTTTTTTATATATAAATTTTAATCTTTTTTTCTTTTATTTAATGTTGTGCGTTTTTCGTTGTTCTCCATTAGCGCATGAACAACATTGAATTTCAATATTTTAACGATATATAATAAATGATCTTTTAAGGTAGTTTAAAAGTACATGAAACATCATATTATTCTTAGCAAGAATTTTTCAGTTGTGCGGAATTCTTTACGCTGTATATTTGCATATATCAATCCGTGACCGTAAAGAAAAGTAAGTTGTAGTCGTTCATATTTAACTGAGTTTATGTTCTCAATTTCTATAGCTTTCCCCATTAAAAAAGTAAATAAAAATAAAAACTCATTGAGATATAAAAATAAGATTTTCTACTAACTTGAATACGGTAATAGTTTTTATCAACAGCGATGAAAGTTTGTGGAATCCACATGATAAAAAATATCGAACTAAAAAAAAAAAAAATGTATGCGGATATTTTCTGTTAATATTTTAAAACTAAAAGTACAATTTTATGCTTAACAGAACAGGAAATTAGAAAAATCTGGAGGTATTCAGCTACAAATTATCTTGATTTTTTTCAAAAATAGACTGTTTTAGGAAAAAAAAATATCATAAAATAAAATACTTTATACGTGGAACTAGTTCGGAAAATTATATATTCTTTAAGGGGCATAAGACAAAAATTTGTCGAAACAGTTAAAAACATCGAATTTTTCACAATATCAAAATACAAATAATGTGCAATTAAATTTTTTTCTTTTATTCTTAAAGTATATATTCTTAGCTATATAATACATAAAAATAAATGTTGTATACATAAAGTTAATATTTAAAATTAAAAATTTAAAAATTTCATCTCATTAATGCGTGAATTAAAATAATTATTGATAAAACTCTAATTTTTGTACATAGAAAACAATTTTTGTACAAAATGGAATCATAACAGGCCTACTTTAAAATACCATCTAACATATACAAGAAAAGTTTTGTTTAAAATTTAATTTTAGTCGGAAAAATTAACTAAAAAATTGCAAGATTTTTTTCATGTTTTTTGAGTGCAAAAACAGACAATATATATTTCTATTTTAATGTTATTTTATTTTTTAAATATGAAGACTATATGTGTAGTTCAGTTCGTCAACTTTTTAAAGCTGTAGTTAAGTAATTTGAAAGTGACAGTGTGCGCTGACTTTATAATATAATTCTGACGTTCATTTGTACTCACCATCTATTAATGATTATAACACAAGAAATACTGCCAATTTTTAAATAGGTTTTTTTGCATATTGTTAAGATAATTTCGAAATTTCAGAATAAAACAAAACCAGAAAACTTATATTTTAAAAGTTTAAAGGCCCTGCGTCCTGTTAAATGAAAAAAGGCAATAAAAAATCCCTGCAAATTTTTCTTTTCATAATTTGCTTATATTTTCCAGGTAGTTACTCCAACGCGCTTGGAGTTACGCCGAAAAATGAGATAACAATTTAATCTTTCGATTCTAAAGAAAAGCAACTAAGTAACTTAATATATATATATAAATTTAACTTTCATCATAGTAAGAAATATTTTTTCATATTTACGAAATTTGTTATTATTTTTATTTTTTTTTTCCAATTTTAAAAACAGCGCAAATATTAATATTGCCTTTCAATTAAAATTTTATATACATGGGATTATAAAAATGTATATACCCTTTTTTAAAATTAAAACCAAATTGTTATATGTCAAAAGCAGAAGAATATTGAAAATTGCGTCACAAAATTGTATTTACACATAAATATAAAAAAAATAAAGAAAATTATAAAACAATAATTAGATTAATATGTGTTAAAAACAGTAAATGAGGAAAATTAGGTCATATTTAAAATAGCCAAATTATAATATTGCTAAACAGTTTAAATATAAAAATATATTTGCACGAGACATACATTTTATATTAAGAGATAATCCTTTTAATTATTGTTGCAAATTATAAGACAACACAAATACTATTTCTTTTCTATCTGCAAAAATATTTTCACATGAATAATAAAAAGAAAAATTCAAAATAATAAATTGACTAATATGCATTAAATTCAGTAAATGGAAGAAATTGTGTCATATTCATAAATAGACAATTGATATTATTGCCAAGACAGTTTAAATAAAAAATTAGATGTACAGTAGACATTTATTTTCTATTTCGAGATAGTCTTTTTAATTACTGTTGCAATTCTAATACGCGAAAATATGCCCTTGATAACAACAAAAATATTTTACGTGAATATTAAAAAGGAAAAAAAAACTTTGATAAAAATTACGTCAGATTTAAAACCTTGTTTAAAATTATTTTCTAATTGCATTGCTAAAAGATACCAATAGGAAAAGACTCGGTTTATTTTGTTCATTTTATATTAGCTTTTTAAAAAATGTTTAACTGATTTTATTTAATCAAACACGAAAACAATCATTAGACAACTTAATAGCAGCTTATATGCCTTACCATTTTCCAAGCAAACGGAAATCAATAGACAGCCCTTTGCAGAGAGATTGCCACTGATTTTAAAATTATAATTGAATCTTTCGTAATCTTTTGAAAATCAATCAAATCAGCGTATTTTAAAAATGTGCGGTGTCTGCACTGGGGTTGATGAGCATGATGCGCATGGGGCAGAGTCACCTGGTATTAACTTTTTATTTAATTCTCAATGATATTAAACATAAATGAATTATTTAAAATTCCCTGACTCTACTTATTTATATTGTTGCTACGGGATTTTGTAGTGATCGATATACGATTAAAATAAATGAAACAAAATAAAAGGACTGGCACAGATGTCCTATACGCACCACATTTGCACGTGGTTTTTTCCCCGCCAATTTGGCATTGTACAACTGTACCATGGTGGTGAAGATCTGTTTAATAAATTTATAACAATTGTTAATGAAATAAAATGGAAAAATTAAAGATTTCAGTGAAATGTGCTGTTTAAATAAAGCAAAAGCTTGCATTCAATATGGCTTAAGTATTAATATTTACGATTCATTGTGAAAATTATACTTACTGTTTTATTACTTATTAAGTTTAATATTTATAACTGCTTATTTATTGTATCCTTTTTTATTGAATTCATATTTATTTATTGTTATTTTTCATTTTAATTCTTTAAATTATTTTTATTATATACTATATCAATAATTATATCAAACTATCATTTATTTATTATTTCCTTTCTTAAAGTACTTAATCTCTTTCATTTTTTCACGTTACTTTATTTTTATATTGCAGTAAAAAATCACTTATGTTGTTATTGCGTGCAATTTGTACCATACATTCAAACGCAAAATTTATATAAATATAAATAGTATTATGAGGTTTATATAAAGTACTTAATTTCTTTCATTTTTTTCACGTTACTTTATTTTTATATTGCAGAAAAAAATCACTTATGTTGTTATTGCGTGCAATTTGTACCATACATTCAAACGCAAAATTTATATAAATATAAATAGTATTATGAGGTTTATATAAAGTACTTAATTTCTTTCATTTTTTTCACGTTACTTTATTTTTATATTGCAGTAAAAAATCACTTATGCTGTTATTGCGTGCAATTTGTAACATACATTCAAACGCAAAATTTATATAAATATAAATAGTATTATGAGGTTTATATAAAGTACTTAATTTCTTTCATTTTTTTCACGTTACTTTATTTTTATATTGCAGTAAAAAATCACTTATGCTGTTATTGCGTGCAATTTGTAACATACATTCAAACGCAAAATTTATATAAATATAAATAGTATTATGAGGTTTATATAAAGTACTTAATTTCTTTCATTTTTTTCACGTTACTTTATTTTTATATTGCAGTAAAAAATCACTTATGTTGTTATTGCGTGCAATTTGTACCATACATTCAAACGCAAAATTTATATAAATATAAATAGTATTATGAGGTTTATATAAAGTACTTAATTTCTTTCATTTTTTTCACGTTACTTTATTTTTATATTGCAGTAAAAAATCACTTATGCTGTTATTGCGTGCAATTTGTAACATACATTCAAACGCAAAATTTATATAAATATAAATAGTATTATGAGGTTTATATAAAGTACTTAATTTCTTTCATTTTTTTCACGTTACTTTATTTTTATATTGCAGTAAAAAATCACTTATGTTGTTATTGCGTGCAATTTGTACCATACATTCAAACGCAAAATTTATATAAATATAAATAGTATTATGAGGTTTATATAAAGTACTTAATTTCTTTCATTTTTTTCACGTTACTTTATTTTTATATTGCAGTAAAAAATCACTTATGTTGTTATTGCGTGCAATTTGTACCATACATTCAAACGCAAAATTTATATAAATATAAATAGTATTATGAGGTTTATATAAAGTACTTAATTTCTTTCATTTTTTTTCACGTTACTTTATTTTTATATTGCAGTAAAAAATCACTTATGCTGTTATTGCGTGCAATTTGTAACATACATTCAAACGCAAAATTTATATAAATATAAATAGTATTATGAGGTTTATATAAAGTACTTAATTTCTTTCATTTTTTTCACGTTACTTTATTTTTATATTGCAGTAAAAAATCACTTATGCTGTTATTGCGTGCAATTTGTAACATACATTCAAACGCAAAATTTATATAAATATAAATAGTATTATGAGGTTTATATAAAGTACTTAATTTCTTTCATTTTTTTCACGTTACTTTATTTTTATATTGCAGTAAAAAATCACTTATGTTGTTATTGCGTGCAATTTGTACCATACATTCAAACGCAAAATTTATATAAATATAAATAGTATTATGAGGTTTATATAAAGTACTTAATTTCTTTCATTTTTTTCACGTTACTTTATTTTTATATTGCAGTAAAAAATCACTTATGCTGTTATTGCGTGCAATTTGTACCATACATTCAAACGCAAAATTTATATAAATATAAATAGTATTATGAGGTTTATATAAAGTACTTAATTTCTTTCATTTTTTTCACGTTACTTTATTTTTATATTGCAGTAAAAAATCACTTATGCTGTTATTGCGTGCAATTTGTACCATACATTCAAACGCAAAATTTATATAAATATAAATAGTATTATGAGGTTTATATAAAGTACTTAATTTCTTTCATTTTTTTCACGTTACTTTATTTTTATATTGCAGTAAAAAATCACTTATGTTGTTATTGCGTGCAATTTGTACCATACATTCAAACGCAAAATTTATATAAATATAAATAGTATTATGAGGTTTATATAAAGTACTTAATTTCTTTCATTTTTTTCACGTTACTTTATTTTTATATTGCAGTAAAAAATCACTTATGCTGTTATTGCGTGCAATTTGTACCATACATTCAAACGCAAAATTTATATAAATATAAATAGTATTATGAGGTTTATATAAAGTACTTAATTTCTTTCATTTTTTTCACGTTACTTTATTTTTATATTGCAGTAAAAAATCACTTATGTTGTTATTGCGTGCAATTTGTAACATACATTCAAACGCAAAATTTATATAAATATAAATAGTATTATGAGGTTTATATAAAGTACTTAATTTCTTTCATTTTTTTCACGTTACTTTATTTTTATATTGCAGTAAAAAATCACTTATGCTGTTATTGCGTGCAATTTGTACCATACATTCAAACGCAAAATTTATATAAATATAAATAGTATTATGAGGTTTATATAAAGTACTTAATTTCTTTCATTTTTTTCACGTTACTTTATTTTTATATTGCAGTAAAAAATCACTTATGCTGTTATTGCGTGCAATTTGTAACATACATTCAAACGCTAAATTTATATAAATATAAATAGTATTATGAGGTTTATATAAAGTACTTAATTTCTTTCATTTTTTTCACGTTACTTTATTTTTATATTGCAGTAAAAAATCACTTATGTTGTTATTGCGTGCAATTTGTACCATACATTCAAACGCAAAATTTATATAAATATAAATAGTATTATGAGGTTTATATAAAGTACTTAATTTCTTTCATTTTTTTCACGTTACTTTATTTTTATATTGCAGTAAAAAATCACTTATGTTGTTATTGCGTGCAATTTGTACCATGCATTCAAACGCAAAATTTATATAAATATAAATAGTATTATGAGGTTTATATAAAGTACTTAATTTCTTTCATTTTTTTTCACGTTACTTTATTTTTATATTGCAGTAAAAAATCACTTATGCTGTTATTGCGTGCAATTTGTAACATACATTCAAACGCAAAATTTTCACCAAATTGGCGGGGAAAAAACTACGAGCAAATGTGGTGCGTATATGACATCTGTGTCAAAGGACTTTCGAAATAACATAACAAAAATTACACACACACGTACACAATTATGTATTTTCGATATATCTATATATTTTTCTATATATTTTTATGTAAAGGTAAACGCTTCGCTAATTAATATATTTTAAGAACTTTAAAATTAATGTTGCAGTATTCATAATTATCAAATTTTAAGATTTATATTTTTTCCTCTTTCATTCAATATGATTTTACTCTTCTACTGTTACACGATAACAAATAAAATTGATACTTCAATGCAATATTTCAAGATTATGTCTTCTAAAATAACTTTAAAGTATATATGGAACATCAAATCATCTTTAGTAAGCATTTTTGAAATTGCGCGAAACTCTCCACACTGCGTATTTGTAATTCATCAATCCGTGTTGTAAAGAAACTAAATTGTAATGGTTCACTTGTAACAGTCTTTGTTGATGTTCTCAATTTCTATCATTTTCGCCACTTTAAAAAACATTCAGATGGATAAACTGAGATTTTCTACTTGCTCGAATGCGGTAATAACTTTTTTTTTTCAATAGCAGTGAAAACTTGCGGAATCACTTGAGGTATTTGACCATGAAAAAAAAATATTTTTTTTATGCGAATATTTTCTACTAAAAACTTAAATTCAAATAACATAATTTTATGCTCAACAAAATGGGACATATAAAAAAAAATACGCGTGGCACTCGGGGACTGCCGCGGTAAAGCTATTGCATAGCATTTTTTATCAACTTATGCAATTATAATTATTTATTTATTTTTTATTTATGCAGTTTTTTTTTGTATTTGATATTAATTCAAGTTAAACATTTTGAGCGTGAAGACAGATAACAATTTTTTTTCTTGTATTGAACAAATGAGAAGTTAATATTGTTTAAAATAAATATTTTTATTATCTTACAATGCATGTAGGTTAATCAGGAATTTTTATCATTGAAACTATACGGTTATGTTTTGTTTACCAAACAAAATTTGGCCGCGCTACGAAAATTGATCGCGAGTTATAAACATTTTAAATTTTTCGACCCTCACCGTGGGGGGGGGGGGGTCTTCTGTCACCAAAAATGAACAATCTCTCATAATAAGTTACCAAACAAAATTTGGCCGCGCTACGAAAATTAGATCGCGAGTTATAAGCATTTTAAATTTTTCGACCCTCACCGTGGGGGGGGGGGGGTCTTCTGTCACCAAAAATGAACACTCTCTCATAATAAATTACCAAACAAATTTTGGCCGTGATACGAAAATTAGACCGCGAGTTATAAGCATTTTAACTTTTTCGACCCTCACTGTGGGGGGGGGGGGGTCTCCTGTCACCAAAAATTAACACTCTCTCATAATGAATTACCAAACAAAATTTGGCCGCGCTACGAAAATTAGATCGCGAGTTATAAGCATTTTAAATTTTTGACCCTCACCGTGGGGGTCTCCTGTCACCAAAAGTAACACTGTCTGATAATAAATTACCAAACAAAATTTGGCGTGCTACGAAAATTGATCGCGAGTTATAAACGTTTTAAATTTTTCGACCCTCACTGTGGGGGGGGGGTCTCCTGTCACCAAAAATTAACACTCTCTCATAATGAATTACCAAACAAAATTTGGCCGCGCTACGAAAATTAGATCGCGAGTTATAAGCATTTTAAATTTTTGACCCTCACCGTGGGGGATCTCCTATCACCAAAAGTAACACTGTCTCATAATAAATAACCAAACAAAATTTGGCCGCGCTACGAAAATTAGATCGCGAGTTATACGCATTTTAAATTTTTTGACCCTCACTGTGGGGAATATTCTGTCACCAAAAGTAACACTGTCTGATAATAAATTACCAAACAAAATCTGGCCGCGCTACGAAAATTAGATCGCGAGTTATAAGCATTTTAAATTTTTGACCCTCACCGTGGGGGATCTCCTATCACCAAAAGTAACACTGTCTCATAGTAAATTACCAAACAAAATTTGGCCGCGCTACGAAAATTAGATCGCGATTTATAAGCATTTTAAAATTTTCGACCCTCAGCATGGGGGGGGGGGGTCTCCTTTCACCAAAAATTAACACTGTCTCATAATAAATTACCAAACAAATTTTGGCCGTGATACGAAAATTAGACCGCGAGTTATAAGCATTTTAACTTTTTCGACCCTCACCGTGGGGGTCTCCTGTCACCAAAAGTAACACTGTCTGATAATAAATTACCAAACAAAATTTGGCGTGCTACGAAAATTGATCGCGAGTTATAAACGTTTTAAATTTTTCGACCCTCACTGTGGGGGGGGGGTCTCCTGTCACCAAAAATTAACACTCTCTCATAATGAATTACCAAACAAAATTTGGCCGCGCTACGAAAATTAGATCGCGAGTTATAAGCATTTTAAAATTTTCGACCGTCACCATGGGGGGGGGGTCTCCTTTCACCAAAAATTAACACTGTCTCATAATAAATTACCAAACAAAATTTCGCCGCGATACGAAAATTAGATCGCGACTTATAAGCATTTTAACTTTTTTGACCCTCACCGTGGGGGTCTCCTGTCACCAAAAATTGACACTGTCTCATAATAAATTACCAAACAAAATTTGGCCGCGCTACGAAAATTAGATCGCGAGTTATAAGCATTTTAAATTTTTCGATCCTCACCATTGGGCGGGTCTCCACTCACCAAAAGCTACATTATCCCACCTTGTTTTACCTTAAGACCATTCTTTTCTATACACATTCTATCAGGAATTTTTATTATTGAAACTATAGATTTATAGTAACTGAAATAAGATAGATAAGTTTGAGACTCGATATTCTCTAAATATCTGAAAAATACCGCGTCAATGTCTGCCGGAGTCTACCGAAGGATACCATGCCGAAGTCTGCCGAAGTGAAACGACGCGACGCGACGGTAGCCGAGTGTTAGGTTTTTTCGTTACGGATGTGTTAGGATATTTCTCGTTACGGAATTTTTGGATTCGGTCGCCGCGCTCAAAGCCCGCGATAAAAGCTATGCAATAGCTTAAAACTACCAGAGATATTCAATCATAAAATATTCCGTATTCAGAGGGAAAAATATTAAATACTTTAAACGAGAGAGTGATACTAGAATTTATTTAGTCTTTGAATAAAAATAAAGAGAGGTAGTTATTGTAACAAATAATCAGAAATACGAAATGATTACCGTATTTACTCCTGTATAACGCGCACTTTTTGTTTAAAAAAAATAGTGCACAATTCCTAGGTGCGCGTTATCACGGAATAACTTTTTAGTGTTAGATGAAATCACACGATATCCATATGAGTCAAGAAATGTATTCAAAGAAGACATAATCACTCGGAAAATATCTTATTTAATTGAAGTATCACTGCATCTTTATTTCACTCCTTGCACTTTTTTTTTGCATTAACATTATATAAACGCTATTTAGAAATTTTCACTACCATTACACACTCCTACTCCCCCCACCCTCCCCCGTCATTCACTCCCTATCTGTAATCTAAAAATGTTTTTTCGCTTTGTTTCTGGCCTGACGTAATGTTTGTTTAAGCTTTCTTAACTGAAATTCATATACTCATTCATTTATTTGCGTATGAAATTTACGATGCGCTTTATAAACGAGATTTTAAAAAATCGCCATTTTTTCTTGTTAAGTACGGTGCGCGCGTTATACATGCACGCGCGGTATGCATATTTCAGATGTGTATATTGCTGGGACGATTACTGTTTCTAAACCAATAGGAGAGCGTCATTATCACGGTCAAGTACACGCCCACACAGTTTGATTGACAGGAACTCGTGGACAATTGACGGTGCTAATTATAATGATAATCTGTTGCGGATGAAAGTGAGCTGACTGGCTGAATGGTTAGAGCGTCGAGCTTGAAACTGGAGGATATGGGTTCGAGTCCATCGCGGGCCGAGAGTCCGTTGGTGATTTTTTTTTTTAAATTATTGGAGGCTGTCTTTTATTAATAAATAAGACATTAAAAAATATTTCAAACCCTTTTAATATTCTAAATATCGTTCCAAAATGATTTATATATATATTAAACAAATGGGAAAAAAAGTATTCTGCGAAAATATCCGTATAAGCAAAATTCTTACTTTAATTTTTATTTATTTATTTATTTATTTATTTCAGGATCAGAGGAAGTATAATTTCTAATTGAAGTAAATAAAATTCAGTCATTTTGAAAAAAAAAAAAAAATTCTTTCGTACCTTTAATTTTTAATTACCGAGTACAAATTCAAACCATCCGAGTACAAATAAATAATAAACACACACGATCAATTGTCCACGAGTTCCTGTCAATCAAACTGTGTGGGCGTGTACTTGACCGTGATAATGACGGTCTCCTATTGGTTTAGAAACAGTAATCGTCCCAGCAATATACACATCTGAAATATGCGCGCGGTATACACGAGTAAATACGGTACATAGATTTTACTGTCTGTATTAAATGATATAGTAAAAGGTGAAAGAACATTTTTTTATTGCGCATCCTGTGTGTGCATTTTCAGCCAATCTCCCATCACACAAACACTCAGTCTGCGAGCGAACGCTAGACAGTTAAAAGCTTTGCTATGTGAGCAAAATATGAAAAAGAAATCTCTGTGTGATCTAAGAATTTTTAAGTTTAAACCGTTATCTACCGAATTATGAATTTATGAAAATTTTATATTCTAAAGCATTTTACGTAGATTGTTTAAACTAAATTAAAAGACTTACATAATCATTTAATATATTTTTCATAGATTTTAGAAGGATTAATTAAATTTGAGTTTGCAGGGATTTTGCGTAATATTTATAACTCCACTCAAATCTTTATTTTAAATTGTTTTATTAGTATTTTGTAGCATTATAAAATGTACAAATATGATGTTCTTACAATATAAATATAGAAATATTTCCGAATTGAAAAATCCAATCCCCGTCCCTCAGCGCCAATAAAACTGAAAAGATACAGAGGCAAAATAAAGTAATGCATCTGTAACTCATTCTAAACAGTATTACAACTAATTGATTCATTAAATTTTTTTTATAATAAGTAATTTTAATGGTACTTTTAAGTACCGTCGGTAGATAAAAGATTAAAATACTTGTTTTGTGTTGATGTGTGTTCTTCCAATAATTTTTTTGTTCTTGTCAGAATCAACGGCTTCATGATGTTTAGAGTAACGAAAGAACAATATCAGAATAAGTGATTTACTGTAAATTAGTTACAGTTGCTTTGAAAGGTCAGTGGTTTTAAGAATGAAAATCGAAATAACAAACATTATCTTCATAAACGGAAAGCATGCACTATCAATTTCTGTTGTAAGAATCAGCTTTTATAAGAATCGAAATCGTAATAACGAGCGTCATTATGATATGTTTAAAAAAAATTAACTACGAGATATTCAAGAACAAGAACTTAAACAATTGAAACCATCACCCTTATCAATATGAGCTATTTAGTTTGAATTTCTCACCAAAGTGTGTTGTATACTTCGATTACAAATGTTAGCTTTATTAGAAAATATTCATCTTTCTTATAATGCTACATTTATGTCGTTGTTGACATATTCTCGAACGGCAGGAGGGTTGCTAGAGCTTCCTTTGAACTGCACCGAGGGGGTAGGAAGACAGACTTCTGCAGCGGAAGATGTTCGGCAAAGCCTCAATAGTTGACAGCACCAAACATCGCCACCTCCTCAATTTTGATATGTCTCTGAAGTGGAGGGAAGTTTTCTCCAGAGATCATCATCCATGGTAACTGCTATGACAGACCACACGACTTTCAGAACCCCTTTATTTTAACAAGCATGTACACTGCACACACTCGGTGTGTCTTTGGTGATGTCAAGCATCGAACCCGGTACCTTGCAGTCTGGAGTTCGGCGATTTGACCACTAGGCTATTACGGATACATTTCTAAACGTGATTATTGATGTATTTAAGTGAATGGACGCTGAAGAAGAAAAAATATAATTTTAGAGCCCCTCACAAAGTATTTTTTTCACAGCAGTTCATCACTGAGAAATAAAGGTCACTTTCGTGCAACAGATATCGGCTAGACCCTACATCACCTGGACAAACAGCTAAAATTCGTAATTTTCTTTAGAGGTAACATTACTATTGTTTAATTTTAATTGAAAAATTGCTGTAATTCTTATACGTTTCAATCATATTGTTGCTCACAAAATTATGATATCAGAGTTCCTACCTCACACGTTTGAACTTCATAATATAGACTGGCTTTAGAAGTTACACTTCTAACGTGCTTTTTTATTGTTTTTAGGTGCGTTCGTAATTATGTAAATACGTAGCACCTATAGTTGTCGTTCAGGCCGTCCGTCCGCATATATCAACGCAAAAACTACCCAATCGAATCGTTTGAAATTTAAAATACATAATTATTACATAATTTGTCCAGTTATTTCAAATTTTACAAAAATTGGATGTATAGTTCGATTACAAGGACAATCAAAAATATTCCGTTGTATTACGGTCAATGGGGGAAAAAAATGTTTCAAATGCATTTTAATGGTGTTACACTCATTCGAACATAATAAAATTGATATGCATCTATAAAGTACATATTATAATATACATTTTGCATAATCTGCGGTGCAAAGAACATTTGTTATTGATTTGCGAAGCTGCACAAAAGGATTCCATTACATAATGGTATAGGGAAAGCATTGTTTGGTGTGCATTTTAATTGTAATGAACTATTTACAATTTAATGAGATTGATATATGAGACTGATATTTTTAGAACTTCGTTATCGTACGAACGCGCCACATTTGCTACGCTTCACGTGCAATTTCCAACTTGTTTAAAACGCAATTAACCGTTTCATTCATGCGAGCCTCATATGAGGACAGATAAATATTGCACCACAAAGAAAAAAACTAGTCGTTGGGGGGTCACCGTAATACTTACCCATCATGGATATGTATAAGAAAATAAAACATGTGAAACTATTTATACAATGCATTGCAATTCATAAACAAAATTTAAATATTGTTAATATACATAGTAATGCTATATTAAAGAACTTATGATGTACCAATTTCGACAAATTATATAAAACGCCAAACTACTCAAGTAGTACCGAACTGCGTAAAAGAAACATCCTTATAACTCCAAAAATAATAATTCCATTAACTAACAATTAACTGCGTCGGATTAAACGTCTCATTTCAAACTAAAATATACTTCTGAATTGAAATTTGAATGAAATACAGGGTCATGAAAAATCGAAGAATGTAGAAAACAAGACTACAAATATCTCGGCAACTAATAATCCGATCGACTTTGTTCTATATGCAAAATGTGTGTTATTTTGTTGCCTTTTAAATCCATTCCTTAGAACAAAAAAATTCGAAAATTTTTATATACCTTTCATCAGAACGAATTTTTCGAGAGTCCGAAAAAAATAGTTCCGGATAATCGAGGTTGCTGATATTAAATAGGGTTCGTCCCATTCTTACATACTAACTACATACAAAATTTCAAGTCTCTATCTCAATTTGTTCGGGAGATAGAGCGTTTACAGGCAGACAGACAGACAGACAGATGGACGGCAAAATTTTTTTTCTAAAAATATGTTTTTCGGAATCTCCACTATCTAAAACGTGTAAATCCGCCAAAAAATTTTTTTCGATTTTCAAAACGATTGCAAGACTTACCCTATACTACGTATGATGGGTAAGTAAAAAGCATTCATTTATTGAGATCTGATTTCTAAAGAGATAATCCAGCAAAATAATAAAATTATTTTATAATAGATTTTTATTTATCACTAAAGAATTGTTTGATTTTTAAAAATAAGAATGAAAAATTTTTAATGTATGAAAGGGTTAATAAGTAGTTAAAGTGGATATCACATTGCTTATAATATCGAAATTGATGCAATTTTGTATGAATTTAAGAATTCTTTCATATTTCTATACAGGGTGTTTCGCTACCAGACCGACAAACTTTTAGGGCTGATAGTAGACATAAAGACAAACATTATTTAATCGGAAAACATGAGGTGCAAACGTCTTCTGTAAAAGCTGTGGACCATTAAAGTTTAAGGTCCAAAAACTCAAACGCTGATAAAAATTTGAAAAAAGGGTCGATTTGTTTGCGGTTTTCGCTAAAATAATTCTTTATATCACGATTTTTTTTTAAAAGTTAAGTTCGAAAATTGTCGATACAGGGCGTTTTAGACTTTAGAGTAACGAACAAATACTTTTTGTCGTTCTTTTGTGCATCGGGTTGAAATTATTCTAAAGTTTAGACATTAACTAAAATTTTAAGCCCAAAATCGGAAACATGGGGATCGGTTAACTAGCGAAAATGTAACTGTGAACCGAGGGGGAGATTTTAAATGCTCATAAACATTGGACAAACTAATCGATTTTGTTGCGGTTTGCGTGTAGATCATTCCCTTGGTAATTATTTTATTCAAAATGACGTGCAGCTGTGGTGTCCTCTTTCTTCCATAGAGGGCGCTTCCGACACATGTCCGACATATCAATGACATTACTCCTGGTTGTTTTACTACCAGACCACCATACTTCCAGGAAGTGTAAGTGATGCAAAGACAACTCGGAGTCACACAGGAATGTAACGTTGAAAACTGCTTTTTGCATGTTACGTTTAAAAAAAGGCAGAGAAAAAAAACAACAGAAACAAGCAAAGAAACAGCAACACGTTAATGTGACATAAAACAGTTTATTTAAAGGTTTTACTAGAAAATATGTTCAAAATTACGACCAGAAGTAATTCGACATGCTTGACAGCGGCGTCGCATGTAATTCGTCACGCTTTGAAAGATTCCTGGAATCTTTGATAGATTTCCGGAAGCTACAGAAATACGAGTTGCTAAGTCTTTAATTGATGGTACGGGATTCTCATACACCTAACTTTTCAGGTGACCCCAGCAGAAGAAGCTCATACTTGATAAGTCCGGTGATCTGTCAGGCCAATAAACCGGGCCATCACGACCTATCCACCACTGTCCATATGTTACGTTGAGGTATTGGTGAACATCATTGGTAAAATGTGGAAGAGCCCGATCGTGCTGGAACCACACAGAGTTGCGCAACGAGAGAGAATCTTTCACGCGCATTGCCGTGCAGGGCGATCTACCGCAAGAAAATCGCAGCGTCATCTACTGTCGCTGTCAAGTTTGCTGGACTTTTTCTGGTCGTAATTTCGAACACTTTTTGCAGTAAAACCTTTAAATAAACTTTGTTCTGTCATTTTCACACGTTGTTGTTTCTCTGTTTGTTTCTGTTGATTTTTTCTCTGCCTTTTTTTTAACGTAACATGCAAAAAGTAGTTTTCAACGTTACATTCCTGTGTGACTCCGAGCCGTCTTTGCATCACTTACACTTCCTGGAAGTATGGTGGTCTGGTAGTAAAACAACCAGGAGTAATACCATCGAAATGTCGGACATGTGTCGGAAGCGCCCTCTATCAAAAAATGAGGACATGAAAGATGTAAGTCATTTTGAATAAAATAATTACCAAGGGAATGACCTACGCGCAAACCGCAACAAAATCTATTAGTTTGTCCAATGTTTATGAGCGTTTAAAATCTCCCCCTCGGTTCACAGTTACATTTCCGTTAGTTATCCGATCCCCATGTTTCCGATTTTGGGCTTAAAATTTAAGTTAAAGTCTAAACTTTAGAATAATTTCAACCCCATGCACAAAAGAACGGCAAAAAGTATTTGTTCGTTACTCTAAAGTCTAAAGCGCCCTCTATCAACAATTTTTGAATTTAACCTTTAAAATTAAAAAAATTAAAAATCGTGGTATAAAGAATAATTTTAGAGAAAACCGGAAACAAATTGACCCTTTTTTCTAATCTTTATCAGCGTTTGAATTTTTGAACCTTAAACTTTAATGGCCCCTAGCTCCTACAGAAGACGTTTGCGCCCCATGGTTTCCTATTTAATAATGTTTGTCTTTATGTCTATTATCACCCCTCAAAGTTTGTCGGTCTGGTAGCGAAACACCCTGTATACAGTACTCATACGAATTTGCTATTTTAAAAGTTTCCAATAAAGTTGAAAAGTGCTATGACTTTGGTTTGTTTATCCTTCTGTTCGTCTATCAGAGTGTGACAGGAACAGTCAAAACAGTTCCGGTACATTATGACCTATGAGAAAACATCGTTTCAAATGATGTTTTAATCCCTTAACAGTGCCATTAAATTAAAGTTTGAAAATTCAGGCTGCTTACGGGCTTTTTTGAAAAAAAAATTATACTTACTATATTTAATGCCATGTAAAATGACACCTGAATAAATCCAATTATACTATTTTTAAAAATGGTGGAAATAAAACAATATGGGAAAAAAACACAGCAACACACAGCCTCCGAAAATCTCTGGAGCGAGAATTAAAAGTTTAATGATGTTACAACCTTTCAAACTTACAAAATTTAAATACATTTATGAGGTGCATTAAAATAAACATTTTGTAAAACATGCGATGCAAAGAATAGTTTTTATTCATTTACAGGGCACATAAAAGAATTCCGTTATCCGTTAGGGGAATTGTTTGCAGTATATTTTAATTATGTAAAACCATTTCTTACACAATAAAATTGATCTACGTTACTGAGATTTACTATAAGTTATATCAGGTATAATAAGGAAGTGCATTGCTTTTACAGGGATACATAAAATGTTTCAGATACTTTATTGATCCAGGAGTATTGTATATTAGCGATGATTGCTGGAAATGCATTCCTCAACGCTTGCATTCCTCAAATCAATGCTTTCCTCATTTACGTAACACAAATGACAAATATATTGTAAAATTCAAAGATAAAACTCAATTTAAAATGCATTTGTAATGTAAGTGTACAAAGAGAAAATACTTAGAATTAATAAATTAGCTTGTACACTTAATTATTTTTTAAAGGTGAATATGTTGCATTTAACGACAATTTTTTTAGCTATTGTGAAAGCAGAATTTTGCACATATTTCTCTTTCATATTTTTACTGCAAAACAATGATTCATAAAAATTTTATGACACAGATTTTTGATGGATTTGCAAGTTTTGGGTTGCCCTAAGAACAGTTTGATTATTTTTTGGATCATTATTCATCTGTATGTTACGTAAAATTTGTGAGTGCTATAATTCCAAATTAATGCGCAGAATTCCATAAAATTTTATTTTTAGAAAAATGTAGATTGATAGAAATTGTTGCCCATTAAATTTTGCATACATCGCCCTGTAAGTGGCACTGCTATCATGTACTCTTCATGTTCTTGGTAAGTAACTACACAAACTTAATATGTGTAATGTCAATTGATAAAATCTGAGACGATTTGATTTGTGTTTAAGCACGAAAATATACTCTTAGTTGAAAAAAAAATCAAAGACAAAATGATGCTGTATTAGGCAAAATGATGCTGGATTTTATTAAGTAAAACTTAATTTTTTACTATGCAAATGCTAAATGAAATCAATTGTGATATTATATACGATTATAATATACAATCGATTCATGAATACAAAACATGTGAAGCATGACCTTTTTTCTTACAAATATTCAGATGTTTCTCTAATTGAATTTTTGTTTCAGTGTTTCATTTATGCTCTACTTTGTGCCATCAGAATAGGAGAATATATGAGATTGTGGTGACCTAAGACCAGTCACCAAGTTCAAAAAGCATTTAATTAGGCCTGCAAATTGTTACTATTCATGCATTAGACATTGGCGAAATGCAAAACAATTTTTTAGCACCACACGCCTAACAGAGTTGCCTATGACTAAAGAGTGAAGATAGGGTCAATTTAGGTGCGTTTATCTCAAAAGAAACGATTCAGAACATTTTTAGTGAATATTATTCTATTTTTGGAGTACGAAATTGATTTTTTGGTTAAGGCAAATGAATGAAGACACTGCTATTCACAGCCATACGTTATTTAATTAACAGTGGAATTTTCGGTTAAATGTTAATGAAATACTAGGTTCCAGTTAAGTAACAGTGTTTTTATACTAATACGTTAAAATAACGTTCAACCCTATTTAAAAGTAATAAATATTTCAGAAACAAAAATTTGCCACTGTTATTTTTTTTAAAGTTTACTAATATATTTCAGGATTTATGGAAAAAAAAATATAACACAAATTTGAATTGTCTGTATTTTTTTTTCAATTTAAATAATAAAGTATCAAATCTCCCTTGCAAGTGTATCAATCCTCTCAGTGGTGGGGAGATTTGATAAAAGAGTAGCCAATCATATATTTTTTGATATTTTTTTCAGATATTTTTTTTAAGTCAGTATCTTTTTAATAGACAAATAAAAGGCACTTTATAAGAAAACACGAAACATTTGTTTAAGAAAAATTTTCTAAGGGTTATAAATAATTGTTAGAAAAAAATGTATCATACCTCCTCTAGCTTTCCAACTAGTTTTATTAATTTGAAACGTAAAAATACATTTAACTGTACATAAATTACTTAAAAGGTGCATAAAAACATATAAAAACTTAAAAATACATTTAAAGTACCTTAAAAAGTTCAGAACGTTTTTAACCGTCACTTACGCGGTCTTCGTCAGGGAGAAAAACTCTAAATGACAGTTATTACTGCTGGCGTTCTTAGGCTGATCCGGAACAAACCATTTTTACACCGACGGGGGGGGGGGGAGGAGGGAGGATAGAATAGAAAGTGTTGAACATATTTCACGAAGCACAGGCTTAACTATTATGAATAATATTTCTCCATATTGCGTGAATATCGTAGGAAAATGCATCATTACATACTAATGCATCATTACATACTATTTCTTTTTAAAAGAATGTAGCTATTAATATATTTATTAAGAGTGATCAAACTAATTACTAACTAAAACATTGATTATTTTAAGTTTTGGTTAACATAAGTTTCAAATATTTTTACGAATATATTTTACATTTATCTAATTAAAAATACCTTTTTGTATTATGAAAGTTGTATCGGTTATGAACTTATCCGCTTTACTTAAATGCTTATTCTTGCGATTAAATAAAGCAGAGATTGTTATTCGAAGTAAGTATGAACAAAAAAGGGTAAAATTTGACAGGTATGTGAACACTAGTATACTCGTGATCAATCAGCAATCTATAAAAATTGTTAATAAAAGTAAATGAAGCGTTATTAATTGAAAAATTCTTCTTTAATCAGTTGTTTTTGTAACGAGTTTTATTTTCTTTTCTTTTTTGTATAAAATAAGCATTGATTTAAAAAAGACTCATTACAAGAAATGTTATATTAATAATAAATATTTCCGAATTTTATAAAATAAATTAGTTTTTTATGGTTTTATTTACACCATGAGTACCACGTCAATCAACAGTGAAGGACTAAGGATTTACCATTTGGGCTGTGTCAGCCACCAATGAATGACAGTCTAAAATAAGATATAAAACTAAATATATATATATATTGTTTTAAGTAATTACTGTAAATTTATTCAATATTTATTTAATTTTTATTTATTACATTATTATACTTTCTTAATTATTTAAAAAATATATTTTGTTTAGTTTTATATTCTATTTTACATTGTCAGTCATTGGTGACTGATGCTGTCTAAACGAAAATTCCAGTGTCAGTCATCGTGGCACTCAACGTGTTAAATAAAAATCTTGCATAAAAATTTCTACAACATATCAGTGTCCTTCTTTCCTAATAAACAACAAACAAGAAATACAGCAAGCAGTTACAGTTCTTTGTTTTAGAAACTCGGTTTTCCCACTTCATGGATTTTTTTTCTACTAAACGAAAGTCCTTTAATGGACTCGAATAAACTAGTTCTCGATTAATCCTAATATGTCTTTTTTGTAGCAATATTATCTTTTCTTACTAGTAGATCTTATTTTTAACTAGAAATAAAATTTTATCCAATGTTAGGTGTATTAATACAAAAGTTATTTTCATGGATGGCAAGATGTTTCTTTAATCAAGAGTGAATTATTACTTTTTATCTTTACAAGTAGGCCGTATTCGATTCGTGAATATTTTCGAATTTCGGTTTTCGACAGATTTACACGTTTTACGGATCAAAGAACCTTAAAAACATGTATTTTACAAAATGTATGTCAGGCTGTCTGTATGTGACATAAACTTTGTGGGCGCTCTACCTCACGAACTAATGCACGGAATTTAATAAAAACTTATATTCAGGTAGTCCCTGATGTAAATGAATGCTGGTTAGTTTTCGGTAGAAATCGCTCAATAGGTGGCGCTGCTTTACTGCATTTTTTGTGATTTACGCAACTGCTGTATTTAAAAAACTAACTAATTAATTTCTAAAAGGTGACGTGATACGGCACCTTTTATGCCAAATTGATGAACTATGCTGAATGTGCCTATATTGTTTTAAGCAAAAAAAAAAAAAAAATGTTTATGAAATGGTATCAATAAATCGATTAGTATCGGAAATGTTCTAACTATATTTGGATTATATCATTCTATCAACATTGTTCAACTAATTTTGAATTTATATATCACTTTAAAAATAAAAATTAATTGCATTGAAAGAAAAAAAAATAAATCAAAACATCCTAAAATTGAATTATGATCGTAAAATTATTATAATGGACACACTATGAAATATTTGATTATATTTAAACATAAAAAAGGATAAGAAATCAAACAAAACATTAAAGAATGAGATACAGATGCACTGTATTAAAATCTATATTATAAAGGCCAAACATATCTGTGGCGTAACGAATACGTCATTTTGCGAATGACAACACTTTCCCTCTGCAAATTTTAGACTTCTAAACATCGCACATTATAAAAATTTACCCCATCGTTTAGAGAAAAAAATTTATTTTTAAATGCAGTTTGTTTCAAAGCTGTATCTCAATTTATTTTTGAGATATTAATTTTTTTATAGTTTTTAGTACCAATTTTGTAACTGTGGCAACAAAATCTCTCCATTTTATATTCGAATTGAAAATGAAATTAAAATGCGTACATTAATGACAAATATATCATTTGTGATCGTGTCAATTTGGAATAAATATATTTTTTTTTCATTCGCATTTATACCAACATAAGAGCCTCAAAAGATAACTTCATGAAAATAACTGATCTTTATTATAATTTACTGATTACATATGCAATTAAAGTTTAATTTTAATAATTTGGACGACTGAGTTTTATAGGTATAGTATTTTTTAATTTTAGCTTAAAATAATATTTGTTTGAGAGTTAGACAGACCAATAAAAGAGGCATTTTTTACTGTAACTGATTTTGTATATTTATCATGAATCAATGAAACAGTTCCTTCTTAAACATTCTCTTTCGTTGAATTTCGACGAGTTCCACGTCGTCTTTATAATATAGGTACTTGTAGCCAGGGTTCTCGTTGTCGCTCGCCATTGCGCCAAATTGTGACTAAATTCTTCATTTGGCGAATAAACAAGCAATTAGATTCGTCAAATTCCTAGTGCTTAATTTTTGTTTTTTCGTTTTCATTTTTCAAACATATGCATAATGTATGTATTTTTAATATATTTGGGTACTACTCTGTTATCCCGTAGACCAATTTCGTCAAATTATACAAATCGCCAAAATTATAGCCAAATTATACATATTGACAAAATTTTTATATTAAATAACAAAAAAAAAAAAAAGAAAAAAAAATAGTAGAATATTAATAAAAATACAAATAAAAAGTCGAAATAAAAATCCCTTAATGACATTTTAAACATGTGAATCGTATTTAATGTCATTGAAAGTGACATTCACGATAATCCATTATTGGCATTTAATCTTATAGTTTGGCTATAATTTTTTGGTCGACGGGATAACCTAATAGTACCTATATTTGTAGCGGATAGTTGAAATTAGATTAATAACAATCGTTGACGCAGTTATAGAAACTTAGGTTATTTTAGAACATTTTCAAGAAAAGGGGTATACATTAAAGGATTAAAGATTTTCTTTGGGGGGGGGGGGAGGGGGGAGGAACTACACGGCGAATCTGTTTTGCTAATACTTTTTTCATTTGGCGAATGTTTTGTATTTTTAATTAGCCAAATGACTAACGTTGGTCAAATGTCAGCGAGAACACTGCTTGTAGCACAAAATAACGTCACGTTCAAATGACATAATGCTACAGTGATGTATACTGTGGCAAGTGGCTACTTCCAAGAGTTGTCATATGCTCAATTAACATTACACATATCTTCCAAGATTTTTCTTATCCTGATCCTGATTTTACAGTACATGCGTGTATATGTGGTTTTTTTGGTACTACATGGTTATCATGTCAACCAATTTCACCGAATTATTACAAATCGCCAAACTCATAGCCAAATTATACATATTGACATAAAACGAAAAAAGAAATAATTAGAAGACTATTAATTAAAATACAAATAAAAATCACTTAATGGCGTTTTAAACACGCGTATCGTATTTAATAATATTGAATGCGACATTCACGATCATCCATTATTGGCATTTAATCTTATAGTTTGGCGATGTTTTTTTGGTCGACGAGGTAACCAATCAGTACCGATTTTTTTCTTGTGCGAAAAATGGATTTTTAAAGAAAAATGAATAAGAAAAAAAATCTTGTAGTTATTAAAAATAAGATGTGGTAGAAAAACGGAAGAAATTGTCTTAGGGACAAATTAAAACCTACAAAGTACGATAAACTTCAAACGTACAACTTACGGGAAAAACGTATAATCTGGCAACCTCAATTTATAGTTGCCAGATTAATTACCTGCGGTCTATTCTGTTGAGCTGTGTCAATGACAGATCAGATGTTATGACCTACAAGGTTATCTGAGTGAAATATGCACACCGTAGTCGTGCCCAGTTAACTTAAACGGTAATGCATTGATTGGCCTTCTAAGCCAAGTATCTGGGTTATAGGTCCCCGGCCTGCACAATTTTTCACTCAGTTGGAAGTATTTAATTCGTATGATAATTCAATTTAGAGATTGAAATGCTCAAAATTGATAAACTTTAAAACTTTTCATATTATTTTTCGTTGTTATTTACTTTATTTTAGATTTTACTGGATGAAAATGGCATTAGCATTTCTAAGTGCTAATAAAAGTTTTCTTAAAATTTTTATCTCGATAATCGCTATTCTCCAGACATTTCAGTGTAGAGCAATAAAACAGTCGTAGAACAAAAAAGTTTTATCTAGGGTTTATTTTAAACGTAACTCGGATTTTCCTAGAAAAGTCATTTAGAAAACAGCAAGATTCTAACTAAAAAACATTTTAGAAGAGATTATCTACTGTCGATTTTGATATATTGATATCCGTTATCTGAATTTGAAATTCAAATTACAACAAATAATCAGTTTAAGATGGAGAACTCTGGCAGAAGTAACTGGTTACATGAATAAATTTGATTTTATAGAGATGATTTACGCTTTATTAGATTACTAGCTGTTCTGCCCGGCGTTGCCCGGGTTCATTAAAAAATAGCAAGAATTGCGAAAAACTTTAAAAATCATAATAAAAACCTCGAAAAATTTAAAAAATGCTGCACGAATTTCGTCTAAACTTCGTTGAAAAGAGTTGGGCTAGAAAATTGAAGTTGGATTACTTTTACTAATGTGGAAAAATCTTACAAATCGCAAAAAACATTAAAAATCTCATAAAAATATAAAACAAAATTTAAAAATTGTGTTTCAAAATTCGAATAAACTTTAAAGAAAAGAGATCAGAATTTAATAAATTCGGCCAAAAATTGAACCTCTAAAAAATCAAAGCGTGTCGCGAAGAAACGTAAACATCGCTTTAAAAATGGCAAAATTTTCAAGAATCTCGGAACTCAAAATTTACTCTACTTGGATAAATGTTTTGAATTTAATTAATTTGATAATGTAAAAAGCATTGAAATACGAAAAAATCTGCTAAAAAATCGCAATAAAAATCTTTAATCGCACAGGAGAAAATTTATCATATTAGCGAAGAAATTAAAAACCGAATTCCTTTTCCGTATCTAAAAAAAATCGCCGTGAACTCAAAAAGAAAAAAAGCATACTGCATTAAAAATTGCTGTAGATCAAAATAAGAGAGCAAAAAATTACCGTAAAGGATAAAAGTCTGAAACCAAACTCTTATTAGTCTAGAAATTTAAAATCGAATTCCTTTGAAAAATGTTAAAAAAAAGGACTGAGAAAGCCCAAAAATTGCATTGAAAATTGTAATGAAAGTCGTAAAAAATTAAAAAATCTAGGGGTAAAAATAGGGTAAAAATTCACTGTTATAATATAAAATATTGTAATCAAGAAATTAACCATATTAACCAAAAAGTATGAAAACGAAATCGATTTCCGGATGTAAAAAAATCGCCACGGAACTTGAAGAATGGCTAAAAATTACATTGAAAATTGCATTAAAAATAGTTAAATATTTGGAAGTCAATGCTTAAAAAAATAATATTAAGGCAGAGCGGGGGGGGGGGGGGGGTAAGGATCGAAATCATTCATAAATTACAAAATGTAGGCATAGAACGGCAAAATCATATTAAGAGATAAAACATTGCATTCGAAACATAACTACATTAAATAAAATGTTTGATATCAAAATTGGTTTCTGAATGGCAGAAATTCGCCAAGGAACTTAAAAAAATGGCTAAAAATCGTATCGAAAACTATATTAAAAGTCGCTGAATATTTAAAAGTCATGGCTGTAAAAAAATATTCAGTCGAAAATATTGTAATCGGAAATCGTTCATGAATAAGGAAAAGTAAACACGGAACACCTAAAATCCCCCAAACTAACTAAAAATTACATTGAATATCGCATTAGAAATTGGCAATATTCATAAAAGCGTGGAGAACAAATTGTACTATTTATGAACTAAGTTAGAAACCGAAATTCTTTTACCGATGTCAACAACTGTCACAGAACTTGAAAAATCACTATAAAACAGATTAAAAATCAGTAAAATTCAAAAATCCGGACAAAATTTGCCATAGTAAGATAAACATTTATATTAAATTCCTGCGGACACAATTTACCATAATGGGACAAAACATTGAAATCTGAACTCTTTCATTAGTTAAAAAATATCTACACAAAACTTGCTAAACATTTTATGAAAATACACAAAAAATCTGAATCATTGATGTCAAAATTTACTACATTAAGCTACAATTATTTAAAAATTTCTTTTCCAATTGTGAAAAAATCGCCGTGGGTTCGAAAACATCTAAAAATTGTATTTAAAAATTCATTACAAATCGCTTCAAATTTAAAAATAGTGGGGGACAACATTTACATTAATAGAGTAAAATAGTGTAATCTGAATTATTTCTTAAATACGAATGAAACAATCGGCGCAAAGCGTGAGAAATAATGAAAACATTGCTAAAAATTGCATTAAAAAATCACTAAATTTCAAAATTTGTAAATGAAGTGTAAATGTTTGAAATTAATTTCCTTTTCGAAATTTCAAAAAATAGCCGTAAGATTCAAATAAAAAGAATATTGCCCAGTTAAACTGATGGCATTGAGCTCACAGGGTACGCATACTAATTGTATATTACAGCCTTATATTTTCGTTAATTCCGTTCGAAAAAAAATTAAGAAGGGGAAACAGCCTTTTCTTTCTCCTTTTTTATACTTAATCACTTAACCTCCTAAACTATCAAGGACATGATTTATCATATAAAAAATCGATATCCAAAATTCAGAGCAAATTGGATAATTCTTAATAAAAACCCATTTAGCATTTATATAATTTAAGAGGAGTTATTCCCCTCTTTTATACTTAACCATTAAACTTCCAAAACTATTCAGAGATTTGAACGAAATCTGACAATTCTGCTTGAAAAATCCATTTATACAAGTTAAGGGGAGGGGCATTAGAACCCTCGTCCCCCCTGTTTATACTTATTCAATGAACACCTAATAACAGCCACGGACTCGCCTCATCAGAATGATCCTATATCTAAATTTTGAACGAAAACTGTTAATACTGCATAAAAACCTCGTTTATATCAATTAAGGGGAGGGGCATGAGCCCCCGTTCCCCCTGTTTATACTTATTCAATGAACACCTAATAACAGCCACGATATCGCCTCATCAGAATGATCCCATATCTAAATTTTGAAGGAAAACTGTTAATTTTGTATGAAAATCCCGTTTATATCAATTAAGGGGAGGGGCATGAGCCCCCGTTCCCCCTGTTTATTCTTATTCAATGAACACCTAATAACAGCCACGATATCGCCTCATCAGAATGATCCCATATCTAAATTTTGAAGGAAAACTGTTAATTCTGTATGAAAATCCCGTTTATATCAATTAAGGGGAGGGGCATGAGCCCCCCGTTCTCCCTGTTTATACTTATTCAATGAACACCTAATAATAACAGTCACGGATCGCCTCATCTGAATGATCCTAATCTAAATTTTGAACGAAAACTTAATTCTGCATGAAAATCCCACTTATTTGTATTAAGGGGAGGGGCATGAGCCCCCCGTTCCCCCTCTTATACATATCGAATGAACGCCAAAAACTAATCAGGGAAGCGCCTTGTCAGGATATACCTACATACAAAATTTCAAGTGGATCGGATATTTTTATCATGAGTTATCGCGTTACGCACGAACGCACATACATACAGAACGGACGGGCACATAAGCTCTCAGGCTATGATAGCCTGAGAGCTAAAAACCAATACAAAACCATTGAAAAATTCATTAAAAATCGCTAAATGTAAATACATCCCGTGAATAAAAAAAACGTAGCAACCGTTCTTTTTTACATGAATTACAAAAAAATCGACGCAGAACACAAAATAATATCAAAAATCACATTGAAAATCGGCAAAATTTAAAAAAAAAAAAGGTAAATGGTGAAATTTACTATATTAAGCTAAAAGTTTGAAACCAAAATAATTTTTTAATTGTTAAAACACCACTGTGGTGGGGATCGAAAAAAATAGTACTAAATCGCATTAAAAAGTTCATTAAAAACGCATTGAAAAATGCACTAAATATCGCTAGTTATTTTTTAAATCGCAGTAATCAGAATTTCATCAAACGGATAAAACATTCTAATCGGAAATCTGAACTATTTGATTATCCGGTTGACCAAGAAACTATCTGGGTCAAATCATAAGATTAAACTACAATAATGGCGGATCGTAAATTCCATATTCACTTGACATTAAACATGTTACATATGTTTGTTACGTCATCAAGTGGTTTTTACTTCTTATTTTTATATGTATTTGTATATGTTTTTCTAAATTATCTCTTCTTTCATTATTTAACATAAAAATTACATCTATTTGCATAATTTGGCTTGTTTCACGATTGATATAATTTGGCGAAATTGGTCGACAGGATAATCACGTAGTAAAAGGAAATCCTTTATAGATAATAAAAAATCGACACGGAACACTACAATTCTTGAAAAATCGTGTTAAAAATCTCTAAAATTATATTAGATTAAAAGTTTGAAAGCAATTCTTACTTTCGAATATCAAAAAATTACCATAAAACTTGAAAAATTTCTAAAAATTGCATTGAAAAGTGCATTAAAAATCACCAATATTAAAAAATTACAGGGGTCAAAATTTCCTCTTATAGAGTAAAACGTTGTAATTGGAAATATCTCACGAATGATAAAAATTCGACATCATACGCAAAAAATCTCGAAAATCGCATTAAAAATCGCTGAAATTCATAAATCTTAGCAGTTAAAATTTAATACATTAGTCTGAAAGTTTTAAGCAAAATTCCTTTTACTAATGTCGAATAATAGCGGCAAAATTCGAAAAAACATTGCATTTTCAACAGTTCAAGTTTTTGATAGAACAACTATGAAAAAAATAGATAATAAACGCAAAAAAATCTTGAAAAAGCGTTAAAAATCACATTGAAAATCGCATTAAAAATCGTTAAAATCTAAAATTAGTAACAAACACAAAATTTAGGGCTAAAAGTTTGAAACGGTTTTCTTTTTATCAATCTCAAAAAAAAAAAAAAAAAAAAAAAAAAAAAAAACCCGCAAAATGAGAAAAAAACACTAAAAATCGTATTAAAAATTCGTTAAAAATTCAAAAATTGCTGTACAAATTCCGAATTAACTTTGCTGAAAAGAGAAAAAAAAATTGCTATATTGGGTTAAAAGAATGAAACCGTATTTCTTTCACTAATGGGATAAAACTGCAAAAAGAACGCTAAAAATCGCTAAAAAAATTATCAAAAAATTAAAAATCGGGCACAAAATTTAGGGCTAAAAGTCTGAAACGGTTTTCTTTTTATCAATCTCAAAAAAAAAAAAAAAAAAAAAACGCAAAATCAGAAAAACACTAAAAATCGCATTAAAAATTCGTTAAAAATTCAAAAATCGCTGTACAAATTCCGAATAAACTTTGCTGAAAAGAGAAAAAAATTGCTATATTGGGTTAAAAGAATGAAACCGTATTTCTTTCACTAATGGGATAAAACTGTAAAAAAAAAAACGCTAAAAATCACCTAAAAAAATTATCAAAAAAAAAAAAAAAAAACAAACTAATAAAAAAATTGAAAATCGGGCTTCGAGGTGCAAAACTACATGTATAAAAGTACCTTCCCTACACATTTTGTAACTATGTACAGCAGACTCTTCAGAATAGCGCTGACACACACACAAACTTGTCTCTTTATTATTATAGATTTTAAAAAATAGCGTTCTATTAGTTTCATTTTTCACCACCAGGTAGAGCACTCTATTCTTCAAAAACTTTATCAAAACCATACTCTGTTAAATAACCTATCAGGTGATATATAACTCGAGGGGCTAGCGGTCTTAAGCAAAAAAATTAAGATAGTTTATGAAATTGCTATTCGGAAATAGTGGTATCTAAATTTTCAACATTTTAGGTAGATTTCACAAAAAATACTACTTATTGCATTCTCAACAGCTCAAGTTTTTGATAAAACAACTATGAAAAAAATAGATGCTAAACGCAAAAATCTTTTAAAAACGTTAAAAATCGCATTGAAAGTCGCATTGAAAATCGTTAAAATCTAAAATTCGTAACAAACACAAAATTTAGGGCATTAGGCTAAACGTTTAAAACGATTTTCTTTTTATCAATCTCAAAAAGTAGCCGCAAAATAAAAAAAACACTAAAAATCGCATTAAAAATTCGTTAAAAATTCAAAAATCGCTGTACAAATTCCGAATAAACTTTGTTGAAAAGAGAAAAAAAATTGCTATTTTGGGTTAAAAGAATGAAACCATATTCCTTTCACTAATGGGATAAAACCGCAAAAACAACGCTAAAAATCGCCTAAAAAATTATTTAAAAAAATCTAAACAAAAAATCGAAAATCGGGCTTCGAGGTGCAAAATTAAATGTAAAAAAGTACCTTCCCTCCAAATTTTGTAACTCTACGTGCAGCAGTCTCTTCATAACAGCGCTGACAGACAAACATCCTTCTCTCTTTATTATTATAGATAGAAGAAGATTAAAATGCATTTATTGTCAGGCAACGAGAGATAAATTATATTTTGGATAAGTATGTAGGATTGATAAGCGTTCCTTACACTGTCAGAAAAATTCGTCAATATACACTAAGTTATCCTCATTTTTTCACAAATAATTTCCGTACTCCCAGAAAACATATTTGATCTGTGAATTCATTCCGAGCGTCGAAAAATCAGGGAGAGATTCTGTTTATTTCTAGCACGCATGCGTATTGGGTCTGTGAATTCATTCCGAGCGTCGAAAAATGAGGGAGAGATTCTGTTTATTTCTAGCACGCATGCGTATTGGGTCTGTTAGTAATAAATTCGAATTTATTTTTAAAATGAAAAACAAAATAAACAAATTATAATGCCTAATTTAGTTTTAAAAAGACAAAAATGTTTTCGAATTTAAAAATAAATAATTACTTTCTTTATTCATTCAAAAGTTCTCACAATTTGTTATCCAAAGTTGGATAAGTTGAATAAAATTGAATATACTAAGTTATTTATATAATAAATATTCGCATTTAAAATATACTTTAAGTGAACACATTTAAAAGATATTTTAATTAAAAAATAAAATGAAAAAAATTATATTAATAATAATAAAAAAAAAAATCTTATCGAATAAAAATATAATACCCAAACTTTTTCTTTAGCAATCTACGTAATATATTTAAAATTTACATTTTTATAGTATACTAGGGGGGCCCCGCCCCCCTGCTCGCTATGCTCGCCAACCCCCCGCGTAATCGCTTCGCGATTCCAAATTATTGGCTACCCCTGCTTGCTGCGTTCGCCAATATCCCATGGTATGAATAAGCAGTTGCAGACCTTTCAAATGATGTGTCACACGACTGGTGTTGTAAAGAAATTAAAAATGTGCCCCCTGGGGGGGGCAGAGGGGGAGGCGACACACAAGACATCCATAATGTGAATAAGCAGCTGCACACCTCTCAAATGATGTCACACGACTGGTGTTATAAAGAAATTAAAAATGTGCCCCCCTGGGGGGCAGAGTGGGGGTGACACACAAGACATCCATAAAATGAATAAACAGTTGCAGAACTTTCAAATGATGTGTCACACAACTGGTGTTGTAAAGAAATTAAAAATGTGACCCCCCTGGGGAGAGCAGAGTGTGGGGGAGACACACAAGACATCCATAATATGAATAAGCAGTTGCAGACCTTTCAAATCTTGTGTAACACGACTGGTGTTGTAAAGAAATTAAAAATGTGTCCCCCCTGGGGAGCAGAATGGGGGATAACACACAAGACATCCTTTAAATGAACTAGTACATCGAACTCAGGATTCCTGGGTCACAGAGTAAAGGTGAAAAAAAATTTTTAATTTAAAATTAAAAAGTCTAATAAAAAATTTCTTACGTAACATGATTTTTAAACTGCGAACTAATTCCAAACAGCAATTTTATATGAAACATATTAATTATGTAATTATAGAAAGCTTTGTAAATTATCGGAACTTCCGTATTAGACGTAAGATAGAAGTTATTAGTCAAAGATTTTTCCAAAGAATAAAATTGCATTCGTTCATTTTTTAAACCAACGAAGAAAATATGACACACAGATATTCTTTAAAATACATTTTTGTAAAGATTAATTGATGTATCTTTTGTAAAGTAAGTTTACAACGAACTAAGTCCCCCCCCCCCCATTAAATTGATAGATAAAAACGAAATAAAACCAACAACATTCACCGGGTTTTATAACCGACAATATTTTGTCATAACAGGTTCTTAAATGCTATTTTTTTCAGTTGCTAATGGTAACTAAAATATACAGTTATCTGTTATTTTCCACGGAGAAAAGAGATAAATTGAGGTGCAGTATGAGATTAAGACGATTTGAATGGGCGTTATTCTTCCAATTTAAGTCTTATTCGGCCCAAACAAAACAACCACGTGGAACAGAGACCGAATTCTTTAACATCATTTTTTCTCTAAATGTAAAAAAGATCTGATTATATTTTAGCATTCTAAAATAACATTTCATTGTATTTATGAATTAAAATTGTATCGCTAAAAGTTTTCCTTTTTTGCGAAAGCACGCGGTTGTGTTTGATGCAATGAAGCGAGTTTCAGGGTTGCATTTTTGCTGTCACTTCCAGCCACCAAACTGCATCGCTATTCTATTTCTTTTTTTTTTTATTTTACTCTATGGCTATTTTTTCTTTATTTCCCACATAAATGCGATACTCAAGTTGCCACCATTAGAAAAATTGAACTAAAAACTACAAAAAAATCAAAAACTCTAAAACAAATTGAGATACAGTTTTCTAACAAACTGCATTTAAAAGTGCGTTTTTTTCTCTGTACGATGGTATAAAGATTGAAAACGTGCGATGTCCAGACGTTTAAAAATTTGCAATAGCGATAATTGCAAAACCGAAATTTCATCGGAAAGTGTTGCCATTCAAATTATGACGTATGCGTTACGCACAGATACGTTTGGCCTTTATTATATAGATAAGCAGTTGCAAACCTCTCAAATGATGTATCAAACGACTGATGTTGTAAAGAAATTAAAAATTTGGCGAAATATTACAGTTATCGCCAAGTTGGCGTCACTTTTGACAACTAATTTTGGTCGCCAAATTTGGCGATATATCGCCAAGTTGGCGACAAACTTGGCGATTGTTGGCGATGGTAACCTTTCCTCTCTTTATGGTAACCCATATGGCGATGCATAGACGGAGCCCTTTCCTGATTGGTCTATTCGACTCTTGGAAGGAGTGGACAACCCGGATTCGTTAGTTCCGGAAATCTTCCACATCAGCATCATTCCAGGAGTCATTCCTTTTAAGGCTAGTTTTTTTTTACTATAGAAGGATTAATACTAAACGTAAAAAAAAACCCAGCCACAGTTTCATGAAAGATGAAATCTTTCCGAAAATAACTTCAAAATTAAAAGCTTTGTAACGAAATAGACCAATCACACCCATATGAAATGAATGGTTCTACTTTAAAGCACTTCATTCGTGTACAACGGTAGTGTCGAGGTAGCGCGTTCGTCTGCCAATGCTGGGCTCGTGAGTTCGATCCTCAGCCGTGCCGGATTGATATTTTCAAGAATTTTTTTCAAATGACGGATATTTTACCTCTTTTGACGGAGAAAAAATAAACGGATAATCGTCAATCTACAGACAATTACTGGCAGCAGTGCTGCCAGTACTTTTTCTGTAAAAAGACGGAATTTTTTTTGAGAGTGTACTTCACTATTTTGACCTTTAGATCAAAATAGTGAACACATTTCTTTACTTTGTAAAAAAAAAAAAAAAGAATATTTTCGCAAATAAAGTTTGTTTTAAATGATAACTATACTGTAAACTACTCAGATGAGGCAATCCCAAAAAATTCTGCTATCTCATACGCATAATATGGATAGAAGCGAGACCTGTTGAGCAGTTTATTCCAAAAACTACAAAATGCCAATTTATATTAGTTACTAACTGAATTGGAAATTTTTTGAAAATTCGTGCATTTGTTTCGGAGATAGAGCTACTCTGATAATAATGAATAAAGCTGTATAGCAGCGCCACTTGTTGAGAGATTTACACCAAAAATAATATGTATCATATTATATCTAGAACTAAAGGAATCTGAAGTTTTCTGAAAATCCGTTCATTAGTTCTTCAGATATAGCTATTGCAAAAATCGGAAAAAGGTAGCATGGCAGAACATCTATTGGGATACATACACCAAAAACTAAATAGATCCAATTTATACTATGGTATAACTAAATCTAAAGTTTAGTCGAATTTCCGCGCATCAATTCTTGAGATAGATCGCTACAAATTTTTTCCACATACAGACTAACAGATTAACAGATAGACATTCCTCAAAAATCCCTAAATTGTGTTCAGGAGGTTTTAAAGATATAAGTCCATTGAAAACTGAAAGTCGCATTTTTTCACGAATCCAACATTTTCTTCTTGTAAAGATAGACGCAAGTAAAAGTGAAACATGATTCGATAGTATTACATTTAGAGATTCGGAATACTTAAAACCGATAAATTTTAAACCTTCCCTACTATTTTCCATTGTTATCTACTTTATTTTAGATTTTATTGGATGAAAATGGAATTAGTTTTTCTAAATGCTATTAAAAGTCTTCCTATAATTTTGTATAACGATAATCACTATTGTCTGAAAATTTCAGTATACAGCAATAAAAGAGTCGTAGAATACAAAAATTTCTCTAGGGCTTATTTTAAACGTAATCCACGTTTTCCCAGAAAAATCATTTAGCAAACAGCGAGATTTTTACCCGGACACATTTTAGAAGAGATTATTTACTGTCGATTTTGATATATTGAGATCCGTTATCTGAATCTGAAATTCAAATTACAACAAATAATCAGTTTAAGATGGAGAACTCTGGCAGAAGTTGGTAACTGGATTCATGAATAAATTTGATTTTACAGATATAAGATGATTTACTCTTTACTAGATTATGAAAATGTATTTGCTGTCAGGTAACAAGAGATAAAATATATTTTGGATAAATATGTAGGACTGAAACACGTTCTTTACGTCACTATTTTGCTCTTTAGATCAATTTTGTCTCGAAAATGAGCGTTTTGTTCGTTTATTGTGAATATATTCCTTTACTAGGTAAAATACCAAAAGTAATTGTTTTAGTAATTGAAGTTTGTTTTAACAATTTCAAGAGCGGCGGTTCACTCCTTCAAATAAAAAAAAAAAACAATTTTTTTATATTCCTTTCACAGAATATTTCGAAAGTACAGAAAAAGTAGTTCCGGATAATCGAGATTGCTCATATCAATAAGCTTTTTACTTTCTTCTGTGTTCAAAAGAAAGTATTGTAATCCAAATTTTTTGACTTCCGGTTTTCGACGGATTTACACGTTTTAGAGGTAAGAGATTCGAAAAAACATGTTTTTACAAAATCTCTGTCCGTACGTCGCTATTCTACCATCAACTAGTTGGATGTGCCAAACCCAAAACCTTTTCTATCTACGAACATTTTAATATTTCAAAATTTAGTTGCCCTTGTTAATGCCATTAATATTATTTATTCAATACTATACGAGTTATGATTTTATCTTAAATTATTTCTGCTTCAGTAAATCATTCGGAGTAAAAACGACATTCCGTCTCTGCACGAGCCGATGAACAACAGAACGATAGGCAGATTTCTTTTCTAATTCAGTCAAGATCTACTTGCCGTACCCAAAAATAATCATACACATACAATTTATTTCAGTTCTATGCGTAACTTCATACATTTTTTGATAGTAAAATAATGAAAATGGTACAGGCATCGCGATTATATCGCCTCCTGATTTTTTTCAAATTCAGGGAGGGTCTGCTAACCATAGCCAAACACTTATGCAAAAAATTTCATTCAATTCTATGCATAACTTCATGTACTTTTCTGAAATGTTAAAATATTATATTACTGTTAAAATATTAAAAGTCCTTCCGGCAATGCCGGGAGGAAGAGGTAGCTTTCATATACTTATATATTTATTTATTTATTTTAAAGTAAGTTACATTGTTCAAAAATACTAAGCTCAAATGAGTGGAAATAATCTTATAAAATTAGTGATTTCATAAGATTGAATTCTAGTTTTTGTCAAGACTGAATATTAATAGGAATTCTTAGAAATTAGTCTTCTTTTAATCAACCTGGTTTTATTTTAAGCGATTTAGAGAGTCACCAAATTCCACGATATCATAAAGTGTATGCCATTTTAAAGCAACATTGTGGATCGTTCAGATCAGACCGTTTCAAAATGTCAGCCATAAGCAAAATTCAAAGTGCTATAACTCAATCAATTTTTAAGATATAGACAAAATAAAAAATGTTCTGGAATCGTTGTTTTAAGTTCTAACACGTAAAAGAAAAATATTTTTCAACTTTTAATTTTTTTGCATTTAATTTTAAATTTTAAATTTTTTTAAAAATTTAAAATGGCCACCATTTTGAAACAAAATGGTGGATGATGCTGGCCAACGAACTCGATCGAGACATTTGTATGTACTATGTACGTACCAAGTTTCATTGAAATCGGTTCATAAATACGCGTGTTATCACGTGACAAAAATCAGATTGTTTCAAAATGTCAGCCATAAGAAAAATTCAAAGTGCTATAACTCAATCTTTTTGTAAGATATAGACAAAATAAAAAGTGTTCTGGAATCGTTGTTTTAAGTTCTAACACGTAAAAGAAAAATATTTTTCAAATTTTGATTTTTTCACATTCAATTTTAAATTTTAATTTTTTTTAAAAATTTTAAATGGCCGCCATTTTGAAACAAAATGGCGGATGATGCTGACCAACGAACTCGGTCGAGACATTCGTATGTACTATGTACATACCAAGTTTCATTCAAATCGGTTCATAAATACGTTAGTTATCGCATGACAAAAATCAGATATATATATATATATATATATATATATATATATGTCAACATTTGAACGAAGGGTAGTTTTGGGGTCTGGGGGTCATGATCGGTGAAAATATACCAAAATTTTCCAGAAGTGCTTTCCTCCGGATGGCTGCAATAGGTAGCTTTTTACTTTTTGTAATGAAAGCTACCTAAAAATGGCCCCAAAATCGCTATTGCAGCGCCTCCTTCCAGCGGATTTTTTTCAAACTCAGGAAGGATCAACTAACCACAATCAATCACTTACACAAAAATTTTGGTTCTATTCGATGCATAACTTCATGCACTTTTAGTCGGTACAATACTGAAAAATGGCACAAAAATCGCTATTGTAGCGCTCCCTTCCGGCAGTTTTAGGTAGCTTTCATTACAAAAAGTAAAAAGCTACCTATTGCAGCCGTCCGGAGGAAAGCACTTCCGGAAAATTTTGGTATATTTTCCCCGATCATGACCCCCAGACCCCAAAACCACCCTCCGTTCAAATGTTGACATATATATATATATATATATATATAACCATATATATATATATATATATATATATATCTGATTTTTGTCATGCGATAACTAACGTATTTATGAACCGATTTGAATGAAACTTGGTATGTACATAGTACATACAAATGTCTCGACCGAGTTCGTTGGCCAGCATCATCCGCCATTTTGTTTCAAAATGGCGGCCATTTTAAATTTTTTAAAAAATTTAAAATTTAAAATTAAATACGAAAAAATTAAAAGATGAAAAATATTTTTCTTTTACGTGTTAGAACTTAAAGCAAAGATTCTAGAACACTTTTTATTTTGTCTATATCTTAAAAAATGATTGAGTTATAGCACTTTCAATTTTTCTTAAGGCTGACATTTTGAAACGATCTGATTTTGTCACGTGATAACACGCGTATTTATGAACCGATTTCAATGGAACTTGGTATGTAGATAGTACATACAAATGTCTCGACCGAGTTCGTTGGCCAGCATCACACGCCATTTTGTTTCAAAATGGTGGCCATTTAAAATTTTTTAAAAAATTTAAAATTTAAAATTGAATGCGAAAAAATTAAAAGTTGAAAAATATTTTTCTTTTACGTATTAAAACTTAAAACAATGATTCCAGAACACTTTTTGTTTTGTCTATATCTTATAAAATGATTGAGTTATAGCACTTTGAATTTTGCTTATGGCTGACATTTTGAAACGGTCTGATCTGAACGATCCATCATGTTGCTTTAAAATGGCATACACTTTATGATATCGTGGAATTTGGTGACTCTCTAAATCGCTTAAAATAAAACCAGGTTGAAGAAAAGATGACTAAGATCTAAATATTCCTATTAATATTCAGTCTTGACAAAAACTAGTTTTCAATCTTATAAAATCACTAATTTTATAAGATTATTTCTACTAATTTGAGCTTAGTATTTTTGAACAATGTAACTTACTTTAAAATAAATAAATAAATGTGTAAGTATATGAAAGCTACCTCTTCCTCCCGGCATTGCCGGAAGGACTTTTTTTTTCAAATTGAGGGAGGACCAACTAGCCATAGCTAAACACTCACACAAAAAATTTGGTTCTATTCAATGCATAACTTCGTACACTTTTAATCTGTACAATATTGAAAATGTCACAAAAATCGCTATTGCAGCGCCGCCCTCCTGCGGAATATTTCAAAACTGAAGGAGGACTTTCTTGCCACAGCCAAATACTGAAAATGGCACAAAAATCGCTATTGTAGCGCTCCCTTCCGGCAGATTTTTTTTTCAAATTGAGGGAGGACCAACTAGTCATAGCTAAACTCTTACACAAAAAATTTGGTTCTATTCAATGCATAACTTCGTACACTTTTAATCTGTACAATATTGAAAATGTCACAAAAATCGCTATTGCAGCGCCGCCTTCCTGCGGAATATTTCAAAACTGAAGGAGGACTTTCTTGCCACAGCCAAATACGTTCACAAAATATTTGGTTCAATTCTATGCATATCTTCATACACTTTTTGATGGTAGAATGACGACAAACGGACACACACACAGACACACGAACAGACAGAAATTGTGTAAAAACGTGCTTTTTGAAATCTCTGACTCCTAAAATGTGGCCCCACCAGTGGCCGAGAGGTTCGGACCTCTCAACTGGTAGACGGGTTCGAACCCAATCGCGGCTGTCGGCCTAACCGTTCGGAGTTTTCCGTGGTTTTCTTCGAACCTTGCGTAAATACGGGTTAGGTTCCCTAAGAAAGACCCCCACGGAGGGCACTCCCCCTGGTCCTATATCCCATTAGCGTAGATAATCGGACGACAAAAATCAACCAACCTAAAATGTGTAAATTTACCGAAAAATGGAAGTAAAAAAAATTTCGATTACAATACTTTCTTCTATTGGAGATAGAAGAAAGTAAAAAGTGTGTGAAGATATGCATAGAATTGAACTAAATTTTTTGTGAATGCTTTTGGCTGTGGCAAGAAATTCCTCCTTCAATTTTGAAATAGTCCAATTGAAGGGGACTCTGCAACAACGATTTTTGTACTGTTTTCAATATTGTACCACATAAAAGTGTATGAAGTTATGCATGGAATTGAACGAAATTTTTTGTGAATGCTTTTGGCTGTGGCAAGAAATTCCTCCTTCAATTTTGAAATATTCCAATTGAAGGGGACTCTGCAACAACGATTTTTGTACTGTTTTCAATATTGTACCACCTAAAAGTGCATGAAGTTATGCATAGAATTGAAAGAAATTTTTTGTGAATGCTTTTGGCTGTGGCAAGAAATTCCTCCTTCAATTTTGAAATAGTCCAATTGAAGGGGGACTCTGCAACAACGAGTTTTGTACTGTTTTCAATATTGTACCACCTATAAGTGCATGAAGTTATGCATGGAATTGAAAGAAATTTTTTGTGAATGCTTTTGGCTGTGGCAAGAAATTCCTCCTTCAATTTTGAAATAGTCCAATTGAAGGGGACTCTGCAACAACGATTTTTGTACTGTTTTCAATATTGTACCACCTAAAAGTTCATGAAGTTATGCATGGAATTGAAAGAAATATTTTGTGAATGCTTTTGGCTGTGGCAAGAAATTCCTCCTTCAATTTTGAAATAGTCCAATTGAAGGGGGACTCTGCAACAACGATTTTTGTACTGTTTTCAATATTGTACCACCTAAAAGTGCATGAAGTTATGCATAGAATTGAAAGAAATTTTTTGTGAATGCTTTTGGCTGTGGCAAGAAATTCCTCCTTCAATTTTGAAATTGTCCAATTGAAAGGGGACTCTGCAACAACGATTTCTGTACTGTTTTCAATATTGTACCACCTAAAAGTGCATGAAGTTATGCATAGAATTGAAAGAAATTTTTTGTGAATGCTTTTGGCTGTGGCAAGAAATTCCTCCTTCAATTTTGAAATTGTCCAATTGAAGGGGGACTCTGCAACAACGATTTTTGTACTGTTTTCAATATTGTACCACCTAAAAGTGCATGAAGTTATGCATAGAATTGAACGAAATTTTTTGTGAATGCTTTTGGCTGTGGCAAGAAATTCCTCCTTCAATTTTGAAATAGTCCAATTGAAGGGGACTCTGCAACAACGATTTTTGTACTGTTTTCAATATTGTACCACCTAAAAGTGCATGAAGTTATGCATAGAATTGAACGAAATTTTTTGTGAATGCTTTTGGCTGTGGCAAGAAATTCCTCCTTCAATTTTGAAATATTCCAATTGAAGGGGGACTCTGCAACAACGATTTTTGTACTGTTTTCAATATTGTACCACATAAAAGTGTATGAAGTTATGCATGGAATTGAACGAAATTTTTTGTGAATGCTTTTGGCTGTGGCAAGAAATTCCTCCTTCAATTTTGAAATATTCCAATTGAAGGGGGACTCTGCAACAACGATTTTTGTACTGTTTTCAATATTGTACCACATAAAAGTGTATGAAGTTATGCATGGAATTGAACGAAATTTTTTGTGAATGCTTTTGGCTGTGGCAAGAAATTCCTCCTTCAATTTTGAAATATTCCAATTGAAGGGGGACTCTGCAACAACGATTTTTGTACTGTTTTCAATATTGTACCACCTAAAAGTGCATGAAGTTATGCATGGAATTGAACGAAATTTTTTGTGAATGCTTTTGGCTGTGGCAAGAAATTCCTCCTTCAATTTTGAAATATTCCAATTGAAGGGGGACTCTGCAACAACGATTTTTGTACTGTTTTCAATATTGTACCACCTAAAAGTGCATGAAGTTATGCATAGAATTGAAAGAAATTTTTTGTGAATGCTTTTGGCTGTGGCAAGAAATTCCTCCTTCAATTTTGAAATTGTCCAATTGAAGGGGGACTTTGCAACAACGATTTTTGTACTGTTTTCAATATTGTACCACATAAAAGTGTATGAAGTTATGCATGGAATTGAACGAAATTTTTTGTGAATGCTTTTGGCTGTGGCAAGAAATTCCTCCTTCAATTTTGGAATATTCCAATTGAAGGGGGACTCTGCAACAACGATTTTTGTACTGTTTTCAATATTGTACCACCTAAAAGTGCATGAAGTTATGCATAGAATTGAACGAAATTTTTTGTGAATGCTTTTGGCTGTGGCAAGAAATTCCTCCTTCAATTTTGAAATATTCCAATTGAAGGGGGACTCTGCAACAACGATTTTTGTACTGTTTTCAATATTGTACCACATAAAAGTGTATGAAGTTATGCATAGAATTGAAAGAAATTTTTTGTGAATGCTTTTGGCTGTGGCAAGAAATTCCTCCTTCAATTTTGGAATATTCCAATTGAAGGGGGACTCTGCAACAACGATTTTTGTACTGTTTTCAATATTGTACCACCTAAAAGTGCATGAAGTTATGCATAGAATTGAAAGAAATTTTTTGTGAATGCTTTTGGCTGTGGCAAGAAATTCCTCCTTCAATTTTGAAATAGTCCAATTGAAGGGGACTCTGCAACAACGATTTTTGTACTGTTTTCAATATTGTACCACATAAAAGTGTATGAAGTTATGCATGGAATTGAACGAAATTTTTTGTGAATGCTTTTGGCTGTGGCAAGAAATTCCTCCTTCAATTTTGAAATATTCCAATTGAAGGGGGACTCTGCAACAACGATTTTTGTACTGTTTTCAATATTGTACCACCTAAAAGTGCATGAAGTTATGCATAGAATTGAAAGAAATTTTTTGTGAATGCTTTTGGCTGTGGCAAGAAATTCCTCCTACAATTTTGAAATTGTCCAATTGAAGGGGGACTTTGCAACAACGATTTTTGTACTGTTTTCAATATTGTACCACCTAAAAGTGCATGAAGTTATGCATAGAATTGAAAGAAATATTTGTGAATGCTATGAAATTTGTTTCAATTTTGAAATAGTCCAATTGAAGGGGGACTCTGCAACAACGATTTTTGTACTGTTTTCAATATTGTACCACCTAAAAGTGCATGAAGTTATGCATAGAATTGAACGAAATTTTTTGTGAATGCTTTTGGCTGTGGCAAGAAATTCCTCCTTCAATTTTGAAATATTCCAATTGAAGGGGGACTCTGCAACAACGATTTTTGTACTGTTTTCAATATTGTACCACCTAAAAGTGCATGAAGTTATGCATGGAATTGAAAGAAATTTTCTGTGAATGCTTTTGGCTGTGGCAAGAAATTCCTCCTTCAATTTTGAAATAGTCCAATTGAAGGGGACTCTGCAACAACGATTTTTGTACTGTTTTCAATATTGTACCACATAAAAGTGTATGAAGTTATGCATGGAATTGAACGAAATTTTTTGTGAATGCTTTTGGCTGTGGCAAGAAATTCCTCCTTCAATTTTGGAATATTCCAATTGAAGGGGGACTCTGCAAAAACGATTTTTGTACTGTTTTCAATATTGTACCACCTAAAAGTGCATGAAGTTATGCATATAATTGAAAGAAATTTTTTGTGAATGCTTTTGGCTGTGGCAAGAAATTCCTCCTTCAATTTTGAAATATTCCAATTGAAGGGGGACTCTGCAACAACGATTTTTGTACTGTTTTCAATATTGTACCACATAAAAGTGTATGAAGTTATGCATGGAATTGAACGAAATTTTTTGTGAATGCTTTTGGCTGTGGCAAGAAATTCCTCCTTCAATTTTGAAATATTCCAATTGAAGGGGGACTCTGCAACAACGATTTTTGTACTGTTTTCAATATTGTACCACCTAAAAGTGCATGAAGTTATGCATAGAATTGAAAGAAATTTTTTGTGAATGCTTTTGGCTGTGGCAAGAAATTCCTCCTTCAATTTTGAAATATTCCAATTGAAGGGGACTCTGCAACAACGATTTTTGTACTGTTTTCAATATTGTACCACCTAAAAGTGCATGAAGTTATGCATAGAATTGAAAGAAATTTTTTGTGTAACTGTTTGGCTATGGCTACTAGGTCCGTCCTGAATTTGAAAAAAAAAAATCCGCTGAAAGAGGGCGATATAATCACGATGTCTGTGCCATTTTAATTATTTTGTCATCAAAAAGTGTATGAAATTATGCATAAAACTGTAGTAAAATTTTCGTATATGATTATTTTTGGGTATGGCAAGTAGGTTCTCCCTGAATTTGAGAAAAAAATCTGCCTATCATTCTATTGTCCATCGGCTCGTGCAGAGACGGAAACTCGTTTTTAGGTGCGTTCGTAATTATGTAAATGCGTAGCACCTATTGTTGTCGCTCAGTCCGTCCGTCTATCCGTCCGCATATAACAACGCAAAAACTACCCAACCGAATCGTTTGAAATTTAAAATATATAATTATTACATAATTTTGTCGAGTCATTTTAAATTTTATGAAAATCGGATGGATAGATCAATTACAGGGACAATCAAAAGATTCCGTTACATTACGTCAATGGGGAAAAAAAAGTTTCAAATGCATTTTAATCGTTTGAAATTTAAAATGTATATTTATTACATGATTTTGTCGAGTCATTTCAAATGTTACGAAAATCGGATGCATAGATCAGTTACAGGGGCAATCAAAAGTATTCTGTTACATTACAATCAATGGGAAAAAAAGTTTCAAATGCGTTTTAAGCGTTTGAATATTAAAACGTTTAATTATTACATAATTTTGTCGAGTCATTTCAAATGTTATGAAAATCGGATGCATAGATCAATTACATGGACAATCAAAATATTCTGCTACATTACGATCAATGGGAAAAAAATGTTTCAAATGTATTTTAATGGTGTTACACTCATTTGAACATAATATAATTGACATGAATCTATGATGTATGTACAAAAATCTACATTCTGTACAATCTGGGATGCAGAGAATATTTATTATTAAATTACAGGGCCACACAAATGTATTCCACTAAATAATGTTATACGTGGAAACATTGTTTGGGGCGTGTTTTAATTATATTAAACTACTTCATATTTTTTGAATAAGATATACGTTAATGAAGTATAATAAAAATTACTCCCTGCATATTTACCCTACATATATATCAACACAAAGATTTCGACCACTGTACTGTATCCAAAGTACGCTCTACTATATCAGCAAGATCTGAATATTTTAAAACTTATAGTACGAATGCACCTCATTTGCTACGCTTCACGTGCAATTTCCAACTTGTTACTCTCTTTAACTGACTGATCAAGAAATTTAAGATGAACTTCAATGTTAGTGTAGTATTGAATTAAATTTTTTAAAGAATTAATACGTGTAACTATTTTTTTAAATATTAAAATGTACGTATGAGATGGAAGAAAGTTTTGGAATTTGCCCATCCAACTTGTTTTCATTATTACATACTAAGTACACACCGTATTTCAAGTCTCTGTCTCAATTCGTTCAGTAAACAGAGCATTTATAGACAGACAGAAAGACAAACAAACAGACACACAGACAGACGACCGGATTTTTTTTTCTAAAAATATGTTTTTTTAATCCTTTCCGGTACACCATGCCCGGTCTGGAATACTTAATTTTAATTCCAAACTTGCAAATGGCACCAATAATATTGTAGTAAAAATTCGCTCTCACAATAAAAGCTTAAATTAAGGACTTCAAAATATCTAAAAAAAAATCGTTTATGAATTCCGGTGTCAGTTGATAATATCTCATTCTACCAACAGATTTTGCTCACTCTGGAAAAGGTTAAATCTCCAGTGTCTGAAACATGTAAATCCACTAAAATTTTTTTTTTCGATTTTCAAAACGACTGCAAGGCTTTCCTTTAATATATCATGTGTCAATAAAAAGACAGATGTTTCCTAAATTACGATAATTCGCTATAATCACGAACGAAAATGCTTGGTAACCACTTCCATATCACCCTCTATTCCGAAAAGTGCTTCTTTATCTTTCAATACCTCAGATTTTTTTTTTAAATTAAAAAATAATTTATAAAAGTTAAAGTTTTTGGCTACTTGTCTCTTTCGGAAACGTTTTCGAATAGATTTTACAATGTATTAATCAATTATCTTTATCCGGAATATTGGTTTTTTGGATGGTGTCAGATCTCAATTAAGAATTTTTAGCGGCATAACTGAAATTGTGCATGCAACTGTAACAGTAAAATGTTAAGTTTAATGTTAATGTTGTAAATTATTTATGTTTTTCAATTAAACATGTTTGCTTAACATGAAAATATTTACCTGGGACCCTATAGCATCCAAAACACTTGTTTTCTGGATGGACATAACTGACAAATGCACTTTAACATGTTTAACTATATGTACATGTAAACTTTTAGAAAATTATTGGCAACTAATAAAAAGATTCAGTTCTTCAGCTAATTATTTCAGCTAAGATTCAGCTAATAAAAAGATTCTTCATTCAGTTTCAAAGATGAAATTTCTGTGAGATTTCTAAAGATAAAGGGACACTTTTCGGAATCTTGGTGTTTCGAAAGAAGTGTTTTTTATGAATGTAATGAGCTTCGCAAAAGTCTAAATACAGTGAAACCTCCAAATAAGGAACACTCCGAATAAGGGACAAAAGTAGTGGTCCAAAAGATGTCCTTTATTTGGAGGTCTCACTGAGTAAGGAACTCCGAATAAGGGACACCTCCATTTAAGGGACGAAAGTTGCGGTCCCATAGGTGTCCCTTATTTGGAGGTTTCACTGTATAAAAATGAATAAAATTTTTAAATACGGTTAAGGATTTTAGCCTCAAGATAAATATACTGGTAGTTGGAATTCCAACATTGTTTAACTATTGAAGATTTGTCACATTCCTGCTTTCTGGTGATCTTTAGCCTAATTCTAAGAGCACGCTTCATCTGCCCAGCATAAGAGAGGCTGCACTCACAAAAATTTTTATATATGTTACCCCGGTATTATGGTCGTCATTTGGATCTTTGAGATTGAGAAAAGAAAATTTATTGGTTGGAAAGGAAACAACTTTGAAACTAATTCTGTTGGGAATAGTAGAGATTTGTGTTCTGTTTTTCCTTAAAATTAGTTTGATCAAATTAAATCAGGCAAATTGAGTTTTTTTTTCTTTTTCTTTTTCTTTCTTTCTTTTTTTTTTTTTTTTTAATTTTGACGATATTTTCTGTTAAAATTCTTTTAGAATTCTTTTCTATTGTAATGAAAAACTAGTCGTTGGAGGCCACCGTAATACTTACCCATCATGGATATGCATAACAAAATATATGAAAACATAACATATGTAAACAGTTTATAAAATGCATTACAATTCTAAAATAAAATATAAACGTATATTTAAGCATTTTTAACACATCGTCATGCTCTATTAATGAATTTCCTCATGCACCAATTTCGATAAATTGTATGACACGCCAAACTATTCAAGTAGCACTGAATTGCATAAAAGAAACATCCTTATAACTCTAAAAATAATTATCATATTCACTAACGGTTACTTGCATCGAATTAAGTGTCTCATTTGCAATTAAAAGATATCTTTGAATTGAAATTTGAATGAAATACAGGGTCATGAAAAATCAAAGAATGTGAAAAACAGGATTAGAACTATCTCGATAACTAATAATCCAATTAACTTCATTTTTTATGCAAAATTTGTGTAAATTTATTGCCCTTTTACGTCCACTCCTTAAAAAAAAAATCGAAATTTTTTATATACCTTTCATCAGAACGAATTTTTCGAGAGTCCGAAAAAAATAGTTCCGGATAATCGAGGTTACTGATATTAAATAGGCTTCATTCCATTCTTACTTACTAAGCACATACAAAATTTCAAGTCTCTATCTCAATTTGTTTGAGAGATAGAGCGGTTACAGACAGACTTACAGACGGACGGACGGCATTTTTTTTAAATTATGTTTTTCGGAATCTCCAGTGTCCGAAACGTGTAAATCCGTCAAATTTTTTTTTTCGATTTTCAAAACGATTGCAAGATTTACCCTATACTACGTATGATGGGTAAGTAAAATCACATCATCAAGGATATAATCAATTGAGATAAATAAATTTCACCTTCTTTTTTCTCTGCGATAACATAAATTATGCTATCATTTAAATTGCTATTATTTAACAGAAAAAAAATACCGAAAATCTTTTAAATTAACTTTAAAACATAAAAGTTAGAATATTATTTTAAAAAGCTAGTGCGGTTATACCTAGAAATGAACAGCTTTCATTTGAACAAAAATAATTAATAAAAATGCTTCAGTCGGAAAATTAAGGCAAATGAGCAGAATAACAGTCTTGTCTTTTAAATAGATACACTCACCGTAGGCGATCCTCCACTCGCCCTTCCTGTAAATCCATTGGAAGTGGCGGACAGGTTTCTTGGCGGATTCCACGCTTCCGTAGCGCCTCAGGGATCCCCTGAAAGATCCCCTCACCCTGCGGATTAACCCTATCATGAACACTATTATTTAACCCTTTCCGGCGCGGTGTCCCTTAAAAAGGACACCTAATTTTAATTTTACTGGCACCAAGAATATTTAATTAAAATTTTCCTTTGATAAAATGCCTGAAAGTAAGCAAGTTTGTATTCTCTAATAAATTCGTTTATAAATTCTGGTGGCAGATAATTATTTCAATTAAACTTACTCCGCGCCGGATTCGTTTCACACAGTATTTGTGTTGAAAAAAATGTATATTTAATAAAGAAAATAAAATTTAGCATGCCAAAAATACGAAACATTTTCTTGAAAAATAAATGTTCCATCTTCTATTCTTATTTTATAGGGTACTTTATATGCGATATAGTTTTTAAACTTCCATCGATAATAGTATTACAAGATAAATATTCTGTAATCCATTTCTTAATATCTCATAATATAAATTCGATTTCTTGTAACTATGCAGAAAATTAATTTTATTACTATATAGAAGAATGAACAGGAAATTCCCTTCTCGTCAAATATTACTGCATATTTTCTAATGTTACGAAATAACATTTTGAAATTGAATCAGAAAATTCAATTATTTGATATCTGAATAAATACTCCTAACGCAATAGGAAATCGAAACTTATTTTAGCAGATCTTTCCCCGGAGAATATATTCTTGCTATTTGTTATAACCTCGCATTGGCTAAAATCGTTGTAGCACTTAAAGTAAGTTGGAAAACATGAAATGCACGATTATTTTTCTTATTTTAAACGTTATAAAGAAAACAAGATTATTTTCATGATTAAATGAGTAGCTGTAGATTTTCATGAGATTTGTACAATGTTTCAAGTGGAAAATAAAATAAAATATTGACCGGAGTGCAGAATAGTAGGGACGATAATTTAATTGATTAAATAATAAGTATTATTGTTTTAATTCGCATAAAAACTGTCAAAATTGCCTTTATCAAACTAAATTTGAAATACAAACATATGAAAAAAGTTGAAAAAGAATTTTTATTACTACCGTATAATATGTTGCATATTCACTAAATATGCAATAGTAACAAAATAAGAATAAAACAGATATTTCTATATTATAGAAAGTTTGTCTGGCAGTTCTATATGATTTATGTTTAATGATTTCAGTGTGAACTGTGGTCGCAATGTAATTACAATGCAATTGTATGTAATTAATTATAGTTACAATTACATTCTGTGAAAAATTCTTTTAGCAAAGTACCTGGATCCACAACCAGCCCATTATTTGACAAAATCTCTGCGCTGGAATGTGTATAATTATAATCAGTTACATACAATTAAATTGTAGTAAGTCATAAACCGTTGACTTCGACGACTGAAATTATTTCAAAGAACTGAATGACTGAATTTATAAAAATAATCACCTAACTACACTGTAAAAAAAAAAAGTGTCGATCTACTAAAAAAACTTTAGTGATCCTTGTAATTACTAAAAAATGTTTAGTAATCTTAGTCGGTTACTAGAAAATCTGTAAGAATTACTAGAAAAAAGTTAGCAATGGATAGAGTTAATAGTTTTACATTTTTAATAGCTATTACTAAAACTCACTTGGTGTGACCTTGATAGCATAGTGGTTATAGTAACGGACTCCAGGCTAAAAGGTACCGGGTTCGATACCGGACGCCGCCAAATTAAGTACTCGTTAATAAAGGGATTATGAAAATCCTGTCAGAGCAAATAGCAATGTTTGGTGCTGCTATCTATTGAGGTTTTGCCGAAAATCTATCGCTTCAGAAGTTTGGATGCCGCTCGAAGGAAGCTCCTGTCCTTCAAGCGGGCGCACGTAAAGGTTATTAAAATAATTTTGGAGCTATTACTAAAATTTTCTTGGTGGCTCATACTAAAAATTTTTATATTAGTTATACAAAAAATTCTTTTGTTCAGTTTACAAAAGAAATGTTTGTTTCACTTGCAAAAAAAAAGTTTGTAATGGTTACTAAAAAATTCTGTGGAATACAAATTTACTAAAGAATTTTTAGTAACCTCTTGAATTTTTTTTTACAGTGTACCGGGTGTCCCAAAAATGACTGATGGATTTTAAAATTCAATAACTTGCAAACGGTGACAGCTATTTAAAAAAATTTTGCAGGACGGTTATGTTTAATGTCAGGAGTTTTTTTACCGTAATTTTTATTTTAGTTCGCATCTCAAACAATAGGTGGCGCTGACGGCGATTGAAGGCCAGGTGATCAGCGCTGAGTGAAGCGTCGACCTGGCCTTCAATCGCCGTCAGCTCCACCTATTGTTTGAGATGCGAACTAAAATAAAAAATCACGGTAAAAAAACTCCTGGCATTATACATAACCCTCCTGCAAAATTTTTTAAATAGCTGTCACCGTTTGCAAGTTATTGAATTTTAAAATCCATCAGTCATTTTTGGGACACCCGGTAAATACAATAATTAACGCTTTGTATCACCGTGTTTCAGATCTGCAACCTACCCAAAAATATACAGGGTGATTCCGAATTTTTTTTACAATAAAAAAGGGGTGATAGTACACATCAAGACAAACAATATTAAATAGGAAACCAAGGGTCCAAAACGTTTTCCTAAGGAAATAGCCACCATTAAAGTTTAGGGACCAAAATTTCAAATAAACATAAACAAGTTGGAAATTGCACGTGAAGCGTAGCAAATGAGGTGCGTTCGTACGATAACGAAGTTTTAAAAATATTACTTTCATTTATCAATCTCATAAAATTGTAAATAGTGAATTACAATTAAAACGCTCATCAAACAATGCTCTTCCTATACCATTATGTAATGGAATACTTTTGTGTGGCCTTGTCAATCAATAACAAATGTTCTTTGCACCACAAATTATGTAAGATGCATATTATAATATGTACTTTATAGTTGCATATAAATTTTATAAAGTTCGCATGTGTGTAACATGATTAAAATGCATTTGAAACATTTTTCCCATTGACCGTAATGTAACGGAATACTTTTTATTGTCCCTGTAATTGATCTATGCATCCGATTTTCATAAAATTTGAAATAACTAGACACAATTATGTAATAATTATGTATTTTAAATTTCAAACGTATAGAATATATTTGAAACTTTTTCCCCATTGACCATAATGTAATGGAATACTTTTGATTGCCCCTGTAATTGATCTATGCACACGATTATCAAAAAAATATGAAATAACTCGACATAATTGGGTAATAATTGCGTATTTTAAATTTCAAACGATTAAAATGCATTTGAAACTTTTTTCCCCATTGACCGTAATGTAATGGAATACTTTTGATTGCCCCTGTAATTGATCTATGCACACGATTATCAAAAAATTTGAAATAACTCGACATAATTATGTAATAATTGCGTATTTTAAATTTCAAACGATTAAAATGCATTTGAAACTTTTTTCCCCATTGACCGTAATGTAATGGAATACTTTTGATTGCCCCTGTAATTGATCTATGCACACGATTATCAAAAAATGTGAAATAACTCGACAGAATTATGTAATAATTGCGTATTTTAAATTTCAAACGATTAAAATGCATTTGAAACTTTTTTCCCCATTGACCGTAATGTAATGGAATACTTTTGATTGCCCCTGTAATTGATCTATGCATCCGAATTTCATAAAATTTGAAATGACTCGACAAAATTATGTAATAATTATGTATTTTAAATTTCAAACGATTCGGTTGGGTAGTTTTTGCGTTGTTATATGCGGACAGACGGACGGACAGACGGACGGACGGACAGACGGACGGACAGACGGACGGACTGAACGACCACTATAGGTGCTACGTATTATATAATTACGAACGCACCTAAAAACGGAAAAATCGCTCGATTGATTTGCGGTTTTCACTAAAATTATTCTTTATGTCGGCATTTTCTTGAAATTAAATTATAGAGATAAATTTCAAAAAATGCCGATAGAGGGCGCTTTAGACTTTGGAGTAACGAACAACTATTTTTTGCCGGTAGTTTTTGCATCTCATTAAATGTTTTCGTAAGCTTAGACTCAAACTTAAATTTTGAGCTCAAAATCTGTAGTTGGGAGTGGTTAAATAACACAAACTGAGCTGTGTTCAGATGGTTCAAATTTCAAATGATTATAAAAAACGGAAAAATTGGTCGATTGATTTGCGGTTTTCACTAAAACTATTCTTTATTTAGGTATTTGCGTGAAAATAAATTGTAAAGATAAATTTTAAAAAATGTCGATAGAGGGCGCTTTAGACTTTGGAGTAACGAACAACTCTTTTTTGGCGTTATTTTTTGCATCTTATTAAATGCTTTCGTAAGCTTAGGCTAAAACTTAAATTTTGAGCTCAAAATCTGAATAGCTGGGAGTGGTTAAGTAGACAAACTTAGCTGTGTTCAGAGGGTTCAAATTTTAAATAATTGTAAAAAACGGAAAAATTGGTCGATTAGTTTGCGGTTTTTGCTAAAACTAATTTTTAAATCAGCAGTTTACTTGATCAGTCAGTGTTTTCTTGGAAATAATTTTTAAAGATTAATTTCACAAAATCCCGGTAGAGGGCGCCTTAGACTTTGGAGTAGCGTACAACTATTTTTAACTTTTATTTTTTAAATCTCATTAAATGCTTTCAAATGCATAGACTTAAATTTTGGGCTAAAATTCTGAATCGTTGGGAGTGCGAAAAATTAAATTGTGCTCGAGGAGGAAAGAGGGTTAAATTTTAACTCCTGAACACACTTCAGTTTGCGCTTCGTAACTCCTCATAACGATTCAGGATTTGAGCTCAAAATTTAAGTTTAAATCTAAGCTTCCGAGAACATTTAAAATGCTTTTGCAAGCATTTAATTAGAATCAAAAAATAATGGTTAAAATGAATTGTTGGTTTCTCTGAAGTTTAAGGCTCCCTCTGACGGAATTTTTTGAGATTTATCTTTAAAAATTATTTTCAAGAAGATACTGACATAAAGAATAGTTTTATTTTAAACCGCAAACGAATCGACCAATTTTTCCATTTTCTATAATTACTTTCAATTTGAACCTCCCCCTCCCCCTTGAACACAGTTCAGTTTGTGCTACTTAATCACTCCCTACTATTCAGATTTTAAGCTCAAAATTTAAGTTTAAGTCTAACCTTCCTAAATCATTTAAAGAGATGCAAACAATAACGGCAAAAAAGAGTGTTTCGTTACTCCAAAGTCTAAAGCGCCCTCTATCGGCATTTTTTGAAATTAATCTTTATAATTTATTTTCACGAAAATACCTAAATAAAGAATAGTTTTAGTGAAAACCGCAAATCAATCGAACAATTTTTCCGCTTTTTATAATTATTTGAAATTTGAACCCTATGAACACAGCTCAGTTTGTGTTACTTAACCACACCCAACTACAGATTTTGGGCTCAAAATTTAAGTTTGAGTCTAAGGTTACGAAAACATTTAATGAGATGCAAAAAATACCGGCAAAAAATAGTTGTTCGTTACTCCAAAGTCTAAAGCGCCCTCTATTGGCATTTTTTGAAATTTATCTTTATAATTTAATTTCAAGAAAATGCCGACATAAAGAATAATTTTAGTGAAAACCGCAAATCAATCGACCGGTTTTTCCGTTTTCTATGTTTACTTGAAATTTTGGTCCCTAAACTTTAATGGCGGCTATCTCCTTAGGAAAACGTTTTGGACCCTTGGTCTCCTATTTAATATTGTTTGTCTTGATGTGTACTATCACCCCTCTTTTATTGTAAAAAAAATTTGGAATCACCCTGTATAATACTTACACAGTAAGTTTTAAAACACGATTTAATTTGTTGGTTAATATTTTTCAATACTCAACTTAATACAAATTGATGATTGAAATTCTAGACAGACGATGATATTGAATTGATTTCTTATACTAAAGTTTTGTTTATCATTTGAGACGCTTCTGTTCATTGTTGCAAACATTAACTTACTAAATTTTGTAAATTTAAAAAAACTTGTTGGATGTGCTAATCCCAAAACTTTCATCTACCTCTTACGTACTTTTTAATATTTTGAAAAATAGTTACTTGTTAATGCCGTTAATAATTTTAATTCAATACTATACCAACTTTGAGTTTCATTTTGAATTTCTGCTTCAGTCAATTATTCAGAGTAAAAACGAGTTTCCGGTTCTGCACGAGCCGATGGACAATAGAACGATAGACAGATTTTTTTTCAAATTCAGGAAAAACTTACTTGCCATTTCAAAAAAAAAAAAAAAAAAAAAAAAAAAAAAAAAATCATACAAAAAATTTTTAGTTCAGTTCTATGCATAACTTCATACACTTTTTGATGGTAAAATAATGAAAATGGCGCAGAAACCATGATTATAGCGCCCCCTTCCGCGGATTTGTTTTTAAAATTCAGGTAGGATCAACTAGCCATTGTCATACACTTACACAAAAAATTTGGTTCAGTTTGATGCATAACTTCATACACTTTTAGTCGTTACAATATTGAAAATGGGACAAACATCGTGATTGCAGCGCCCCCTTCCGGCGGAATATTTCAAAAATAAAGGAGGATCTGCTAGCCATAGTCAAAAACATTCACAAAAAATTTGGTTCAATTCTATGCATGTCTTCATACACGTTTTGATGGTAGAATGGCGACATACGGACACACACACAGACAGACACTTTGTAAAAACATGTTTTTTGGAATCTCTGACCCCTAAAACGTGTAAATCCATCGAAACCGGAAGTCGAAAAAAAATTTCGATTACAATACTTTATTGAAGTTAGAAAGTAAATGAATAAAAGTAGATTTTTACACTTGCAAGTATGCTTTAGATACTTTAAAATTTTGCAATTCAAAATGATCAATATTTGTGAGAAATATGTCAATTTCTGTTTTTTGTAAATTGTACCTTCAATAGAAGAAAGTATTATAATAATTTTTTTTTTTACTTCAGATTTTCGATATACACGTATTAGGGTTCAGAGATTCCAAAAAACACCTTTTTAGAAAATGTCTGTATGTCTGTGTGTGTGTCCGTATGTCGCCATTCTACCATCAAAAAGTGTATGAAGCTATGCATAGAACTGAACCAAATTTTTTGTGAATGTTTTTGGCTGTGGCAAGCAGGTTCTTCTTCAATTATGAAATATTCCACTGGAAGAGGGCGCTGCAATAACAATTTTTGTGCCATTTTCAATATTGTACCGACTAAAAGTGTATGAAGTTATATATCGAATTCAACCAAATTTCTTGTGTAAGTGTGTGGCTAGTTGGTCCTTCCTGAATTAAAAAAAATCCGTCGGAAGGGGGCGCTGCAATAACAATTTTTGTACCATTTTCAAATCGAATCGAACGAAATTTTTTGTGTAAGTGTTTGGGTATGGCTAGTTTCTTCTTCCTGAATTTGAAAAAATCCGCCTGAAGGGGGCGCTGCAAAAGCGTTTTTTAAGTCATTTTCAATATTTTACCACATAAAAGTGTATGAAGTTATGCATACGCATTATGCAAGAAGAATGGAATGAATTTTTTTGTATAAGTGTTTGACTATGGTCAGCAGACCTTCACTGAATTTGAAAAAAATCCGCCGGAAGAAGGCTCTATGATAGCGATGTCTGTGCCATTTTTATTATTGCACAATCAAAAAGCGTTTGATGCTAAGCATAGAACTGAACAAAATTTTTTGTGTATGGTTTTCTTGTAGTATGGTGAGAAGATCCTTCCCGAATTTGAAAAAAAAATCTGAATATCGTTCTCCTGTTCATCGGCTCGTGCAAATACGGAAACTCGTTTTTATTCCGATTAATTGGCATAAGCAGAAATTTAAGATGCAAATCATAGTTGATATAATATTGAATTAATAATATTAACGCATTAAGATGTGTAACTAAATTTTGAAATATTAAAATGTACGTACAATATAGAAGAATGATTTTGGATTGGCACATTCAACTAGTTTAATAAATAATTACTTTAGTTTTACAATCTAAATTTTTTATAATTTGTTTTACATGCTTAAAAAGATATATTCTGAGTTAATATTTTTCAAATTCAAGTTGTTGAACAACAAAGTGATAATGAAAATTTGTCCGACCTGGTCGGACAAAACAGGGAACTTGGAAAAAATAATTAAAAGCACATTGTAACTTTGCAATAATAATATTTATCAAAGGCAAACTTACAGAAATTGTCAATTGAATTGTTTCACGCAAAACATTAAATTAATCATCACTGAAAAATCAGTTTGTTTACACGACTTCTGCTTTGTTAGTGGGAGCTGACATGCCGCTCGCAGAGAAGTAATGATAGAAGTTTCCGCTAAATATCTCTACAAATAATGCCATAAGGCCTGGTTCCCGGTTTTATCCAACTTTCCCTTAAATATTTTCTCGAATTTATTGTTATGTTTCTTAGTTGCAAATTTAAATGTAATACCATTTAATTTTTATTTTTTTGGTACTGACGGAGGAAGCGGCTGAGGAAAGGAAAAGGAAAATTCTGAACAATAGCTCCAAGCTATAAGCATGATAGAGTATTTTCCTGCGGACGCCCTTAACCCGTTTGATAATTTATTCTTTTGAGGTCAACTTTACAATAAAGACCCAGCAATTTCCTGAAATTACAAGAAATTTTACGGAAAATTAAAATAATAATAATAATAAAATGTAATTTAACAAATTAGAACGACCATTTCGAAAAATATTTTTTCAAGGACTAAAATTTAAGACTAATAAAGAAATTCTATATTAAAAAAATGTTTTTTTTCCTCACTTTTTTTATAAACAATACATGCTTATTTTACAATTAAAATTAAACAAAGGTGAAAAATCTCGGAGATTTTATTATTTATACATTTTCTTCCGAAAGAGTTTATTAACTTTTTAACAATATAAAGAGGTGATAATGTTTCTTCATTTCTGAATTTTATCAATTATTTATATGGTTATATTTGGCCTATATATTTTAGAAAGGATAATCACATCTGTGTGTAATGCATACGTCCTTCTGTGAAGGGCAACACATTCAAATTTTAAATGAAATTTTGATTTTACAATTTTCGGTACTGCAAATTTTTAAACTTCTAAACATTGCACATTTTCAATTTTTACACCGTTATATAGGAGGAAAAATGTACTCTTAAACAATATTTGTTTGAAAGCTGTATCTCAATTTGTTTTTGAGGTATTAATTTTTTTGCAACTTGTAATACTTTTTTTTGTCATCGTGGCAACAAAAGTTTTCAAAAATGCAGACATCACAAGGATTCAGAAACGTCTTTCATTTATCTACTCTAGATCGAGAATAACAAACCTTTTTCGAAATGGTTTAAAAAATTGCAAGGTTTCAAATTTGTCGATGTGACAAAACACACCATGCCTTACAAATAGCGTTTCCCGGTGTCCGATTTTCAAGTACGCCAATGCACTTCTCGCGAAACACCTATACACGGGACGCAAAATGTCCGGATTTTTCGTGAACCATAACTTCTCATAAGTTTGTTTCAGTTTCAAGCTATTTGTTAATTTGTATCGAGTGCACTCTTAAAACGAAAGAGCTGATTTGGCTTTTCATGAAAGAGCTGTAATTTTTTCGATCATAAAAGAGTTGTTTTTCAAACAATTAAATCTTCTTGATCTAAATTGGTTATTTAAATATCTCAACTTCATTTAAATTGGTTAAAACTCGAGTTATTTCAACTCTTTTTTTAAGAAGCTGCCTTTCGACATTTGAGATGAGTGGATTTCAGCTCAACTTGAGCTATTTTGTGGCTGACTTTTTAAGAGAGTGCAATTCGAAGTAGTAACAACAGTGAAAGCTAAACCTGTCTACAGGGTGATTAAAAAGTAAAACGTGGACAAACTGATATGGCAAGGATAAAAAATCCCATAGAAACATAGGACCGCAGACCACTTATTGAGCCACAAATACAGAGTGTTTCCTCCTAACTCAATTTGGGTTGACGGTAATAAATTAAAGAAAACTGCAGTACATTTTAATAAACCATTTAACAGACTTTTTTACCTTTGTTTTAAATGTGATAACACCAAACGAAAGTGGTTGAAGTTTGCATTATACACACCAGCAATATGCATTTGGCACTTCACATTTTGGACTGTGATAATCAGTTTGTGCGGTATCATCGATTGCTTGAGCAATAAGCTTTTTCAGATCTTTTCGTAACGTTATCACATTTCACACAAAACGAGGTACATATCGTTGCATTTTCATTGCAATATTTTTATTTTCCTCGAGATTATTACTTTCAAACCGGGTGTAGTTAAAATGAATCACTCTGTATTTGTGACTCAATAAGTAATTTGTTACCCTATTTTCCTATGGGATTTTTTATCCTTGAAGTTGTATGCTTGATATGTCATATCATTTTGTCCACAAATTTTTTTACTCACCCTGTATAATGAAACGTTATGATTCTTCCATCCCCATAGGTATAACGTAGAAATCTACTTTCTAAGACGAAATATTTTTCGCTCCCTGTTTTTTTGTCTTCGAGGATTTAACGTACATTGCTGAAGAAAACTTCTGAAAATCGGTATACTTTTATTACGGCATGCTGGCTGAAACGTAAATATTTAACGGCCTTTCAAGAAGCAATAGGACAATCACCTCGTCGAATTGAAGGTTGAAATTCCAGATTTATTAAAACTTGATTCGCACATTAAAAAGCAATTGATCTGCAGAGTCATATATAGATGGAAAACACCTGAAAAAAAAAAACGATTTTAGCGGTTGATTCCTAGGTTTACCAGTGTGTTTGTCTGCTCTTAGTCCTTCATGTTCTTAGTACTTTGAGTACAAGTGAATATAATGATAAATCTAAGAATCCCCAACTAAAATCAGGTCTGAAGGTGGTTTCTTTCAAGATATGAATTGGCAGATCAGTTGAATTTTTATATGCTAATTGACTTCTGTCTGATCCTGGAATTTCAGTTTCTAACTTGATGAGGTGATGGTGTTTGCTGCCGCCACCCGGTATAATACATTTGTATTTACTCCATCAAAACGGAATTTAGTTTCCGGCAGCTAGCGACAAAACTTGTGATTGCGCTTTCACACATTCTACTTTATATGATTGTTGTATTTATTTAATGTAATAAAACCTTAATAAGTTGGAATCTCAACAAGAGAAAGATTCAATTTCTTACAAATTTTCATCTTACTGGGTGTTTTTTTGTATTATGCATCTGCACTGTAAAAAAAAGGTCGATCTACTAAAAAAACTTTAGTGATCCTTGTAATTACTAAAAAATTGTTAGTAATCTTAGTCGGTTACTAGAAAATCTGTAAGAATTACTAGAAAAAAGTTAGCAACGAATAGAGTTAATAGTTTTATATTTTTAATAGCTCTTACTAAAACTCAGTTGGTGTGGCCTTGATAGCATAGTGGTTATAGTAACGGACTCCAGGGTAAAAGGTCCCAGGTTCAAAACTTGCCACCGCCAAATACACCCCGAATGTCTGTAGTGTCTCGTTAATAAAGGGATTATGAAAATCCTGTCGGAACAGTTAAGAAGGTTTAGTGCTGCCATCTATTGCAGTTTTGCGGAAAATCTTCCGCTTCATAAGTCTGGATGCAACTCGAAGGAAGCTCCTCCGCTTCGGTTGCACGTAATGGTTATTAAAAGTAATTTTGGAGCTATTACTAAAATTTGCTTTGTGGCTCATACTAAAAAATTTTAAGTTAGTTATACAAAAAATTCTTTTGTTCAGTTTTCAAAAGAAATGCTTGTTTCACTTGCAAAAAAAAAAAAAGTTTGTAATGGTTACTAAAAAATTCTGTGGAATACAAATTTACTAAGAAATTTTTAGTAACCTCTTGAATTTTTTTTTTTTACAGTGTGCTTTAGAAACCATAAAGTTTTAACGCTTAAGTCAAGATTCTGCTTATAGATAAGTATTTTTTTCATAGCATTTACTGAATTGTCACACATGATAAAAAAAAAAATCACATAGGAACATAGGGCCGCAAACCACTAGGGCCAGAACGAAACACCCTGTATTTCTGGCTCAATAGCCAGAAATACAAATTAGCTGTTTTGAACTAATTTTTTTAATACTAAGCGTAACAAAATACTTAAAAGTGAATTACTTTTGTTATGTTTCAATATACAAATTAAAAACGATGCATAGTTTCTTTATGAAATAAACATTAAAATTTTGTATATATATGCGCAATATCACATACGCACATTTACATTTAAATTCATTCATACATCACACATATCTAAAGATAATTCAACTGTTAACAGTCTGAATACATGAAACTCTTTTCATGGAAAATTAATTTGTAATACCATATGGCGATGCCATAAATTTTATTTGTAATATTTTCTCCCTTTTCTTCTTAGATTAGAAGATAAAAGAAAAAGAAATTCCTGAAATCCATTTAAAAGTGTTCAGTAGAATATCCCCGTGTATTCTGTTTCTTTTTTTTTAAAGGAAATAATTTCTGTGCTACCTGATTGAATGAATAACAGCTCCCTTTTCTTGTCAAATATAGCAATATATTTTCAGATGTCCGAGATGACGTTTTAAAATTGAATCAGAAAAATTGAATTATTTGATATCTGAATAAATATATCTTATGAGATGGGAAATCGAGATTTATTTCAGAATTTCTATCTCCAGAGGAATGATGTTTCCATTCGAAATGTATTTTTCATTAGCTAATATTGTTGCTCTACGCAAAATATGCTAGGAAAGCATAAAGTTTAGGATAAATTTCTTGTGCATATTAAATAAAATAGGTGGAATATGATAATTTATGGAATTAAATCGACGAGCCTATACAACTGAGAATTTTCTGGTGGGATATAGAATTAAATAAATCTGTCTCAAAATTGAATTTCTTATTCTCTTGATAACGTCTTTATTTAGTGCATATATCGGGGTTGCGAGTTTATCCTCCTTTTTTCTTCGAAAATTTCAAATTCCAATCGAACATAACCCCAAAAGATGTTTTACATTATGCGATCACGAAATACTTCTCATTCAATGCAGCAAAAAATAATATTTGTACTTTCTGGTGTGAACTAAAAATTTCTGAATAGGATACAAACCAAACTGGCAATCCTGGTATATATCGTCTAATTGATTTATATTTATTATTTTACGAAACAGTTAGAATTCTTATTTTAATGTATTAAAATTGTTAATTTTCATTCATGGAAGATAGAATATAAATGTTCGAGAAATGATAAAATACACTTTTATTCATATTTTACCACTAATTTTGAAGCGACCTTGATAAAATATCTTGTAATTTAAACCTCCAGAGTAGATTTAATATTAGGTAGATTTTATTTTTCCACAGACAAATTTCTAAACCAACCAATCAACCAATGATAACAGATTCAGTGAATAATTTTTTTTTGTAATTTTTTTCATTAAAAACTTGTTAATAGATCAGAATGCTGTTTGTGACAAAAACCGTGTCATAAATATGGAATTTTTTCAAACCTTTCCCCTTCTGTTTATTTTAGTCCTGCTTTTGATTTTAAAGTCATAGCACGTATTTTTGGTAAAAATGATTGAATTTTTTAACTTGCCCTTTTTTCATTTTCGTCAGTTTTTTTAAAGATTTTTTTTCCTATTCACAACATGAATTTAAGAACAAACTAAATCTTCATACTATAACTGGTTAATTTATCTTTTAGGTTAATTTATATTTTATTTTTTAGATATCCTGTGATAACTTAAATTTACTACACTTTAATGTTAAAATGAGTATCAGAGAGTACAACCCGATTATGGAAATGTCATGGCTCTTCAATCCTTCGCGCCATTTAATCACAATGATTCTAATTTATTTGGGGAAACAAATTCTATAAAAAATGAAATTTTAAGGCATATTTTGAGGGATTATTTAGGCATTTTTTTCAAAAGATAAACATGATGTAGGTAAAATTAATATTTAGCCACAGTGTATTTTTCTCAATTCTGACCTACCTATATCTATCAGGCCTTATCGTACTTTAATAGTAGAAGAAAAAGAAATTTTAAATCAGATTCAACATTTATTAGCTATTGGGTTAAGTAAAGAGAGCAATATCTTTTCCTCTTCCCCTGTTAGACATGTAGAAAAACGTAGATTATGTGTTGATTGCCGTAAATTAAATCCTGTAATGGAAAATGATGCTGAACCTTTTCCTCGTATTGACGAAATATTAAATAAATTGTAGTGCCCAGTATTTTTCCACTTTGGATTTAGACTCTGGCTAATGGCACATGCCCATACGTCCAGCAGATAATGAAAAATTAGTTTTTACGAACAATTCTGGATTATTTGAATGGAATGTTGTATTATTTGGTGTAAAAGTTGGACCCTCCCTATCCCATATTCAATAGAACACTTCGAAGAATTCTTACTAAATGTAAAGTAGATTTTTTCTGTTATTATTTTGATGACATAATTAACTTTTCTTCCTCCTTAGAAGAGCACATCCAACACTTGAGCGAAATTTTTGAACTATGTAGACTTGAAAATATCAAACTTAAATTACCTAAGTCCAGTTTCATTCAAAATAAAACTATTTTCTTAGGTTATGAAATAAAAATTGATACTCTAACTCCTGCTAATACTAATATATATGCTATCAAAAAATTAAAACTTCCACAAATGTTAAAGAACTCCAAAGATTCTTAGGATCCATTAGTGCATATCATAAATTTATAGATAAATATGCAGAAATTAGACATCCCTTCAATAAATTACTCAAGAAATATACCATATGGGAATGGAATACAGATTGTCAAAACTCTTTTTAAAAATTAAAAAAAATCCTTATTGCTAAACCTGTTCTGAAAATTTATGATCTTTAGTTACCCCTTCATATGTTTGTTGATGCCTCACAGATAGCAGAATAACCAGATAGTAATATTTTTTACATCTAGTTGCATACTATGTTAGGGGATTGAGAAGTTATAAAAGAATTTATAACTGAATTAGAGTGTCTTGCTATAATTGAAACTTTAGACAAATTTTATTATTATTTTCATGGAATTAAATTTACCATTCATACTGGTCATGCATCACTTGTGTTGTTAAAAAATGTTAAAAATATAAGAGGTAGATTAATCAGATGGTCCTTGAGGCTAATTATGTTCGAATATGGTATTGCATATGAAAAAAGGTACCACAAATATTTAAGCTAATATGTTGACTAGAAATCCTACTACATATCTTATTCGATCACTTACATTTCTTTTGGATATTAGAGAAATTATGTAAATGTAGGAAAAAGATAATGTGTGCTGTAAAACTGTCTCAATGAAAACGGGTTTATGACAGGGAAAAAAGAAATGTTTCGGAAAAATAATAGTAACTATGTCCTTGAGAAGGAAACTACTTAATATTGCACATGAAAATTTTTTATTATTACATATCTGTATAATAAAGACTTGCAATTTTGCCTTGAGATAACTTTTCCGTGTTGTCCAGTGTTAAAAACAGATGTGCAAGTTGAAAAGCCTCTCTACCTTAAAGTTTTATTACACGAGGGGTAAATTCACTTCAAATTTCAGGTGTCTCCATGTTATTTTACGGCACCTGGGGAGTCGCTTCGAAAGCAAGCAATTATCTTCTTTGACACGAATGTGAAAAATAACAGAAGTAAGTATTGATTACGTTCATTAATAACTACGAGGTGGAACCCGTCGAAATTCGACGAAAGAAAATGTTTAAGAAGGAACTGCTTCATTGATTTATAATAAATCTACAAAATTACTTACAGTAAAAAATGCATCTTATATTGATCAGTCAACCTCTAAAACAAATATTATAAAAATACATCTTATATTGATCAGTCTAACTCTAAAACAAATATTATTTTAAGCTAAGATTAACAAAATTCTATAAAATTCAGTTGCCCAAATTCCAAGATCCTGTCCAAGATCAGCTATTATGATGAATTTATCAATTGAGACTCTTATGTTTGGTATAAATGCGAATGAAAAAAACAAAATTTATTCCAAATTGACACTATCTTAGAATATCACACGAAATTAAAACTCGTCTTAATTTTCATCTTCTCAAAATTTAACCATGCACTTCTCATATCCGTATTCACCATATTTAAAAAATGATATTTTAATTTGATCTTTTTAAAATCACTTTAACTCAAAACTTGAAGTTATTTAACTGATAAATAAAAGCGAAATAAAATCGAAATCACGGAATTTTATAACAGGCGATATTTTTTGCAAAGTATATTTATTTTAATTTGTATTTTTTTTTCAATTTTTAGAGAAAATGGAGAGATTATGTTGCCACAAATTACAAAATTAGTACCAAAAACTATAAAAAAATTAATATCTCAAAAATAAATTGAGATACAGCTTTCAAACAAATTGCAATTAAAAGTACTTTTTTTCTCTATACGATGGTGTAAAAAACGGAAATATGCAATGTTTAAAAGTATAAAATTCGCAGTAGCGAAAAATGCAAAAGCGAAATTTCATGGGAAAGTGTTGCCATTCGCAAAATGACGTATGCGTTACGCACAGATACGTTTGGATTTTATAATATAGATATCGTAATATTAATAATATATATTTCACAACGAAAAAGTAAGAATGGGGGACAATGGTGGACAAAATGATTGGTCAATTTACCAGATAACTATTTAGCTAGATCACGGATAATATCCAAATTAAAAAGCGAGTGATTTTAATTTAATTTCTATAATGGGAAAAGTCCGCTATCCTGTGCGGAGGTGGAGAAACTTGGCGAAAAAATTTGCGCCAAAATGCCATTTTGGTGACATGAAAAAATTTTCAAGATGGCTGAAAAACATCGTTTCTAAATCTTTGTTACATAAAAATCAATGGTTTTGCACCATTTTATAAAAATAGAAAATTATGTAAAATCATAGATTTATAAATAACAAAGATTTAAAAACAATGTTTTTCTGCCATCTTGAAAAAATTTCCTCGATGAAATAACACAATTTTTAGCAATCTAAATAAATAAACTTTTCTACTGTCAGGGGGTCTCTGCCCCCCTGAACCCTCCATTTTAATAATAATTCAATAATATAGGGAAAAAACTTACCAAAGCTTGTAGTAAGATGCTTAAAATATTGCACAACTGCCAAAAAAATGCATTTAATATTTAACAAGTAAGAAAAATCATGCGTTAAGCATAGATTATGAAGCACTTTCCAACACTTAATGAAATCTTTAACAAAACTTTGTTATTTAGGGAAATAATAGTGTATAGCCAAATATACCCAAATATGTATTCCAGTACATTAGAACAGCCCTGTATTTCATATGTCAGTTCATATAATGGGAAAATTTAGCTTAGCAAGAAAATACCCAGTAGCCTTAAATTTCTTTTTCAGCAATTCATACTATTAGATGGAAACATACTTGGATACTTTTGTTCAGCCCTGTAGTTTACATTGTATCTTTATTACACGTCAGCATTAGGCTAAAGTTTATTGTAAACTAAAACACTTTTAAAACAACTGAAATCACATTCTCATAAATCATCATTCATAGGCGTCCATGTACCGAATTCTTTGCATGGCCCTGTATATCCCTTTATCTATATTCTGCAAACATTTCTCAGTAAATTGAATGCAGCTCAGCGTAAAAATGCATAGCTTATTTAAGAACCACGTTTAAAAAATTTACGCTCATATTCAGTAACGTTGGTGAGCTCTTTTGGGTAGTCCTGTATATCAACTATAACATTTATACACACCATATAATGTGCATATATTTAGCGAAATATAAACGCGAATATCATAATTAAAATGCATTTCATCCCTCCATCAGCCATCATCGGACACATATACGGTACTTCGGAAAAAATATACTATTTGAAATCTTTTGTATGGCCCTGTAAATGCTATGTACTTCATATTATGCAAGACAGTAGCGTATAATTTATATTAAGCTTCAGTGACATATATCAATTTTATTATACAGGAAAAAGCTTAATATATTTAAAATATGTCACACACAATTCCTCCTTTTACCACTATCTAATGGAATTCTTTTGTGTGGCCCTGTAAATGAATAATAGCCACATTTTCACCTTATATTTTATAGAATGCATATTTTAATGTTTGACAGGGTATAGCATCTTTAAAATTCCTTTGAAACGATTTTTCCCCATAGGCCGTAATGTAATAGGAAACTTTTGATTCGCCCTGTAGACAAACTAATCATGGTAGAAACTTCATTTTCGATAGGACTTGTGCCAGTGTAAACGTCAATAACGTCCTAAAATTTCATGGCAATCCGAGTATATTAACGATTTTTCCCCATAGGCCGTAATGTAATGGGAAACTTTTGATTCGCCCTGTAGATAAACTAATCATGGTAGAAACTTCATTTTCAATAGGACTTGTGCTAGGGTAAACGTCAATAAGGTCCTAAAATTTCATGGCAATCCGAGTATATTAACGATTTTTCCCCATAGGCCGTAATATAATGGGAAACTTTTGATTCGCCCTGTAGATAAACTAATCATGGTAGATACTTCATTTTCAATAGGGTTCGTGCTAGGGTAAAGCTCAATAACGTATAAAAATTTCATAGCAATCCGAGTATATTTACGGGAGTTAGAGCGCGGACAGACGGACAGACGGACAGACGGCCATCCGGCCAGACGGAGAGACGGCCAGACAAACCGAATGCATAGGCACTTTTCAACTTTGTTGGAAAGTGCTAAAAACGGGGAGTTTAATATTGCTATTATTACTATTATATTGCTATTATTATTGCTACATTGCTAATTCTGGCTTAATATTTAAACCAGATCGAAATGCTTATCGCCAAAACCCGCGTAATAATAATAATAATAATAATAATAATAATAATAATAATAAAAAAAAAAAAAAAAACCCAAAAATTTAGCACAGGATATCGGATTTGTCCCTGTTTTTCACGTTTATTATGCTTGTAATTTTATTTTCTATTTACATGCTGAAGATTATTCGATTAAAAAAAGTTCAAACGTGTAAATAAAAATTTTTAATGTATTTTTAAATGTTTTTATTAATACAACAACGGTCTTATAAGCAAAATATTCATTTATAATATTGATTCTTACTTTTTCGTCATAGAATATACATTATTAATATTACGATACATCTTCTTTGACGCCTAAAACGAAGCGACTTGCCAGTAACAGCCAAAGAAATGCTTCGAAATCTGATGATGGAAAAACCCTTTCTCGAACAGCCAATGAAATGCTTACAAAACGAGAACACGCAGGCGATTTTTGTCGTTGGCTAACGGAAAATATTCTATCTTGTGCTGCATTTGTAGCCATGTAATAGTGAGAATTTCCAGACTGGGTGTCGTTCATATGGTTTAGTTGGTAAATTGTGTGTTCGCTGTACTGATGGCCCAGGTTCGAGTTCCAGCATGAAAACTTTTTTACTACGTTGGCATTTGCACCTCTTAAACAATTAATAATTTTCAAATTGATTTTCATTTGAAAAAATCAAATCATATGTTAAAAATTAGATGAAGAATATACATGTAAAACTGATTAAAACAGAAATTCTAATTTTAATTCCTGTCAGAAAATTTTAGCTAAAAAAATGGCAAAAAATTACCTCTGTTAGTAAATAAAGGTACTTTCGATTTTTTGGAATATTGTTTTAATGCTATGCATTTTTGAAATAGGGTAATGCTTGGAACAATGATAAATGATTCAGAGTTAAAGTGCTATTACACGTAAAAATTGCAAGCGACAAAAATCGCCTGCGTTTTTTCGTGTTCTTAGCATTTAATTGGCTGTTCGAGAAGAGTCTTTACCATCATTTGGATTTCCAAGCATTTGATTGGCTCTTACTGGCGACTCGCTTGATTCCAAGCGTCAAAGACGCTCCGACACAAGAGAATCGCGCGCTAACCAAGCGACTCCTCTGGGCCCATAGAATAACATGGAGACGCCTGCGATTTGACGCCTGCAGCAGCGCACGTGTAATAGCACCTTTAGGTTATGAATCACGTATTTTTTTTTATTTCGATAAAAAAAAATAAATAGCTTGTTTTACGATTTTGCCTTCGACAAGTTTGAGTGAGACTTGCTTAAGCTGTTTTGAGATTAAAATAACATTTGAAATGTGTCCGCAATTTTTTATTTAAAAATATTTGCAATTTATTATTTACGAATTCTTTTAATATTTCACGTAAAATATTTTTTTATAAACCAATACGTGTAACTGCAGTCTTTTAGGTAGCTTTCATTACAAAAAGTAAAAAGCTACCTATTGCAGCCGTCCGGAGGAAAGCACTTGCAGAAAATTTTGGTATATTTTCACCGATCATGACCCCCAGACCCCAAAACCACTCTCCGTTCAAATGTTGACATATATATATATATATATAACCATATATATATATATATATATATATATATATATATATATATACATATATATATTTGATTTTTGTCATGCGATAACTAACGTATTTATGAACCGATTTGAATGAAACTTTGTATGTACATAGTACATACAAATGTCTCGAACGAGTTCGTTGGCCAGCATCATCCGACATTTTGTTTCAAAATGACGGCCATTTTAATTTTTTTTAATATTTAAAATTTAAAATTCAATGCGAAAAAATTAAAAGTTGAAAAATATTTTTCTTTTGCGTGTTAAAGCTTAAAACAACAATTCCAGAACACTTTTTATTTCGTCTATACCTTAAAAAATGATTGAATTATAGCACTTTGAATTTTTCTTATGGCTGACATTTTGAAACGATCTGATTTTTGTCACGTCATAACACGCGTATTTATGAACCGATTTGAATGAAACTTGGTATATACATAGTACATACAAATGTCTCGACCAAATTCGTTGCCCAGTATCATCCGCCATTTTGTTTCAAAATGGCAACCATTTTAAATTTTTTAAAAAATTTTAAATTTAAAATAAGATCTGAAAAAATTAAAAATTGAAAAATATTTTTTTTTTACGTGTTAGAATTTAAAACAACGATTCCAGAACACTTTTTATTTTGTCTATATCTTAAAAAATGATTGAGTTATAGCACTTTGAGTTTTTCTTATGGTTGACATTTTGAAACGATCTGATTTTTGTCACGTGATAACACGCGTATTTATGAATCGATTTAAATATAACTTGGTGTGTACATAGTATATACTGAGGCCTGAATCGATTTCGATACTCAGTTCCATCCGCCATCTTATTTCAAAATGGCGGCCATTTAAATTTTTTTATAAATTTTAAAATTTAAAATTAGGTACAAGAATGTGAGAAATTGAAAAAGATTTTTCTTTTATGCATTTGAACTTTATACAAAGATTCCAGAGCATTTTTTGTTTCGTCTGTATCTTAAAAAATGGCTGAGTTATCGCATTTTTAATTTCTAGTGTTGCTCATATGTTGAAATGATCTGATTTTCGTCACGTGATAACACACGCGTATTTATGAACTGATTTGGATATAACTCCGTGTGCACATAGTACATAGCAATGCCTTGACCACGTTCACTGTCCAGCTTCTTCCGTCCTCTTGTTTCAAAATGGAAGCCATTTAAGCTTGTCCAAAAATCTTTTAAATGTATAATGATGTACAAACAAAACATTAGATATTGAAAAAAGGTTCTTTTTAAAGTATTTATCTTAATAATGAATTCATGAGTATTTTTTGCTTTGTCTTTAACTTAAAAAACGCCTGAGCAGTTTGAATTTCTAACGTGGGTGACATTGTTTAAAAAATCAATTTGAACGCGACAGCACTTGTATATATTAATCGATTTCAATATGAGTGTGCATGTGCACCTGAATTAAGATTTCGATCAAGCTCATAATCAGGTTCCACTAATTTGAGCTTAGTGTTTTTGAATAATGTAACTTAATTTAAAATAAATAAACAAATATATAAGTATATGAAAGTTACCTCTTCCTCCCGGCACTGCCGGAAGGACTATTTTAAAAATACATTGCATTTCTATATTTTACAATTTAAAAAAAAGCTAGGTGTTTTAAAAATACTGTTTGGAACTTTATTTTTCAGAAGTATTTTATATGAATGTTTTCATTCATAAAATATTAATATTTCATTTCGTATTCGAATTTCTGTTTAAAAAGAAACTTTCTATCATTGCAAATGGAGATAACTACTTTTATTTATGGATAGTTTGTACGTTGATTTCGTATTGCGTTTAGGAAAAATCTAGATATTATAACGTAATACTTTTTTTCTGTTTTCCATTATTTTGTTTGGATACTTTTAAAGTAAAATTTATACTAAAAGATAAATTTCGTTTATATTCATATGTGTATACATTATAAGAATATACAATTTTCATTATGTCCCAATCTCACAAAACGCTGCTTTTTCCTCTTACAAAGAAATAACGAGAAAGAAAAAATCATGCGTCAAACATACATTGTGAAGCACTTTCCAGCATATTCTGAATAATATAACAAAACTGCTTCGTTTGAAAAATTTAAATATTACGTCTTATTTCGCAATTTGTAAATGTGTAACACTTTCAAAACGGAATATCAGTGCTTTCCGTATGCAGCGGGAAAATTATCCGAAAATTTTTAGCATCCCTGTATATGATATACACTATATTGCCATTGATTATTGGACACTTGCGATTTTAGACATTTTACTAAATATCTAGAAAAATACATGAGGAATCATCTCGAAACTCTTAGTGTATAAATATAATAGTATAAGTAATACATCTCCGTGAAGATTTTTTACCGAAACTCCATAGGGGACCGTCAACAAATTAAAAAATACTGAATAGCTTTTGAATAACCCTGTCAAAACTAATGTAGCAAAAGCGCTCAAACTCTAGATTATGATTGAATGCCTTATTGTAATACACTGTGTTCATTTTTATGTAAATAGCATGCATACTCGCAGAGTAATTAAGGATTTTATAAAAATGGTCCCAAATTTTTCCAAGTTTTTTCCTTATAATTTTCAGAGTCCTTAATATAAAATAATATTTTTTTCAGAAAATATGACATACAACATTGCACACAGTACCCTGTAATCAGAATTAAAAAATAATAAAAATTGTATGAAAAATGAATAGGTTTACTAAATAATTTTTTACTACGCATGCGTCAAAGATATCAAAATTTCATTTGCATATTATGTTAGCTAAATGTATAGAGCAACTTTTGTAAAAGTCTCAAAATTATAGCTTGAAAATTCTGAAAGTAATCGTCTATAGAAAAAGGACAAAATCCGTTGTTTCCAAAATGAAGCAAAAAAATGAGGGATTTTATCCAAAAGTAGTCGTAACATCCCGTATTGTGTATTCTATATTGACACTTATCAATGAATATATGGATACAACCCCTCTTGTTTTTGCTTCATTTTGAGAATAACGGATTTTCAACTTATTTAATTGACGATTATTTTCAGAATTTTCACGTTATGATTTTGTGACTTTCACAAAAGTTGCTCTATACATTTAGCTAATATAATATGCAAATGATATTTTGATATCGTTGACGCATGCGCAGTAAAAAATTATTTAGTAAACCAACTCATTTTGTATACAATTTTCATTATTTTTTAATTCTTATTACAGGGTACTGTGTGCAATGTCGTTTGTCATATTTTCTGAAAAAAATATTATTTTATATTAAGGACTCTGAAAATTATAAGGAAAAAACTTGGAAAAATTTGGGACCATTTTTATAAAATCCTTAATTACTCTGCGAGTATGCATGCTATTTACATAAAAATGAACACAGTGTATTACAATAAGGCATTCAATCATAATCTAGAGTTTGAGCGCTTTTGCTACATTAGTTTTGACAGGGTTATTCAAAAGATATTCATTCTTTTTTAATATGTTGACGGTCCCCTATGGAGTTTCGGTAAAAAATCTTCACGGAGATGTATGACGTATACTATTATATTTATACACTAAGAGTTTCGAGATGATTCCTCATGTATTTTTCTAGATATTTAGTAAAATGTCTAAAATCTCAAGTGTCCAATAATCAATGGCAATATAGTGTAGAAATCTATATGTATTAGCAAGATACATTCCAAAATTTAATTGATTGAAACATATTTTTCAGTTGACAATTCCCTTTAGTGATTTCCTTTAATAAGGAGAAAGGTATTCGAATACTTTTGTGCAGTCCCGTATGTGATGTATTGAATTTATATATGAAGAGTAATATGCAAAAGGTTAAAGCTATATTATAAAGGCCAAACGTATCTGTGCGTAACGCATACGTCATTTTTCGAATGGCAATACTTTATGATGAAATTTCACTTTTGCAATTTACAATACTGCAAATTTTTTAACTCCTAGACATCGCACATTTTCAATTTTTAAACCGTTGTGTAGGGAAAAATATGTACTTTTAAATGCAGTTTGTTTGAAAACTGTATCTTAATTTGTTTTTGAGATGTTAATTTTTTTGTGGTTGATGATGATTTTTTTGTAGTTTTTCATTTAATTTTTCTGGAGGTGGCAATTTGAGTACTCCATTTCTGTGCAAAGAAAAGGAAAAATAGCCATAAAGTTAAAAGAAGAAATAGAGAGTGGCTGGGAGTGGTGCAAAAAATGTAACCCTGAAATCTGCTGCATTAAGCCCAAATACAACCGCGTGTTTTCGCTAAAAAGAAGGAAACTTTCAATGTCAAGTCTGTGGAAACTTTTAGTACTATAGTTTATAGTTTATAATAAAATAAAACGCTACTTTATATTGCTTAAACTAAAGCATATCATTTTTATTTAGAAAAAACCGCACGGCTGATGTCAAAGGATTTAGTATCTTTTAAATGTGATTCTTTTTTCTCTCCGGGTTGAATTTTTTTCGCCGAGATAGCAAGCAAACAAAGACGATCTTGGCAATAATTCCAGGTTTAAAGTAATGTCCGGTTCTCCAAATTTTTGTCCAATTGTTTAAGACATTCAATTGTAATTATATTAAAATAACATTACTCGCTTAATGTAATTTTTTACAAATTTCAGTTAAACTTCTTAAAGCAGACGATTTTTTTAGTTCTTTTTTGTTACCTGTCATTTTACCAGAAGGAAAATGCAAAACAAAATTATTTAATTTTTCTTTCTTCTTGGAATAATTATATTTTTTATGTGATTTATTTTTTACTTTATTTTTAGAACGATTTTATTTTCCAAATATATTTTCAGAAAAGAAAAAATAGTACGTTTTCGCATAAAAAAATTGATCTGAAATAGAAAAAAAAAAGATGCAAAAGACGAAATGAGATTTCATAATTCGCCAATTTCCAATGTTTAAAATGTAATTGAAAATTTGGTTTGGCATGACTTGTAAAAATCAACGTTTACGTATTTCACGGATAATATGGCATCTTCTTTGCACGTTGAAGTGACGGAGTGCAATGTTTATTCTTTTAATTTGCGTTGTGTATTTTAATTTATAAAACGAATTTTAAATTTGTCATAGAGTTAACTTTGAAGCAAACTTTTTTGAAAAAAATGTACATGCAGTCATTTTTTTACTTTTAACATTTTAGCATGCGCGTAAGATTTTTCGATACTACTTGGTTATCCCGTCGACCAAAAAACTATCGCCAAATTATAAGATTAAATGCCAGAAATGGATGATTTGTGAATGTCATATTCAATGATATTGAATACGATACACATATTTAAAATGTCATCAAGAGGTGTTTAATACCACTTTTTATTTGTATTTTTATTCATGTTTTACTAATTTATTTGTTTTTCCGTTATTTAAAATAAAAATTATGTCAACATATATAACTTGGCTATTAGTTTGCGATTTTTTTTTAATTTGGCGAAAATGGTCGATTCGATAATCAAGTAATACCGATTTTTCATATGCACAAAATCTATATTGTAACAAACAAATGTGTCCGTGTGTAGCACTGACGTTATTTTGCTAATGACAACATTTCAGGATAAATGACTTTTTGCAACTTTTGTTACTGCAATTTTTTAATCTTTAAACGTCACACATTTAAAATTTTTATTTCATCATATAGGAAAAGAAATCTATTTTCAAATGCAATTTGATTGAAAACTGTATCTCATTTGACTCATTTATTGGGAGCTTATATTTTTCAAGCATTTTTTTATACACAATTTACTTATACATCTACGAATATTGTTCCTGATAATTTTACATTATAAAATTAAAATTGGTTGAGTAATAAAATAAAAGAATGGTTAAAAACGCAGATTAAATTATTAAAAATTACGAATTCAACATGCAATCAAACAACTTAAAATTTTACACTGCTAAATAAGAAAAAGAAATTGAAAATATTTTGAATTTGTTTAATAACTGTATTTCAATTTACTGATTGGCTGTGGTTTAAAAAAGAATCAGGTGCGAGTTATTTTAAAATTTACCTCTACCGAGTGAAACTCGATTACGGTAGATTAATCTATTTGTCCTTAGAAAAATATAAAGAGTTCGGGATTTGTTTCCGGCTAATATACTATAGCAAAATTAAAATATCCTTTATAAATAATAAAATAAAATAAAATAAATGAATACAAATTTAACAGACATGTAATTGAATTACGTGCTCGAAGCACTGAAATGACCAGAAGCAAAATTGCTGCCGTAACGAATGGCTAATAACTTCCGGCATGCGTCTAATACGGAAATGTGACTAGAAAAAATTCATTGCTTTATTTGATTCCATAATTAATATTTTTCATTTAACCCTTTAACCTAACCATGTTTTTCCGATATGTAATATTTTAATTCAAAGATTGATTTAACATAATATTGAGATTAATGTTATTTTTTTCAATTGTATCAGATAAAAAATATGTAAAGTTATTAAATACAAATCTTCATACCAATATTTTTCACAGTTATTATTTTATGAATGAAACATGATTGAAAAAATCCGCAAGATACTTAACCATTTGAAGGAAAAAAGCATTTCAATTCTTAAAATGCTGAAATGATTGATTGACACCAGAATTTACAAACAAATTTATTTCAAAATATTTAAAAGCGTTTCTTCACGTATTTGACAAAAATAAAATTGCTATTTCAAATTACTGTTATTAGTGTGGCGTTTTGCAATTAAAATTAAGTGAGATATATTTTATCTCACCCCCTTCAAGGAGTTAAAGTGTTAAACATGCTTTTTTGGAGTTAGTTAGCAATCTAAAACGCATATTACATGTAGAAAATTCATTAAAGTTTTCTATTTAAAAAACGCTTTTTATCTTTGCTATGTAACCCGGTAAGCCCGGGTTCGATCTACTATAAATTTAAAAGCGCATTCCGAATTTTAAACTATTAATTAATGTACCGTCCAGCAATTATTGCGCAAAGACAGCTGTCTTTGGTAGTACTAGTGCTGTAACCAACTTCGTTTGTCTAAATTAATAAAAAATGCTATGAATGCTCTATTTTAACATAATCGTAGAAAAAATTCAGCGTTTTTATCAGTTTAAATACATTTAAAATAGTATAATGTTATTAAAATACTCTTCAAACGATTTTTTCCCATTTATCATAATCTAAACGAATTCTTTTGAGTGTTTCTGTAAATAAACTATTAATCGTACGTTCTTCATATGCAATATTAAACATGCTTTGCTGACCCTAAATAAGCTTTCTCAGTTGCATGAAAATCTCAGTATATTTACGGGAGTTAGAGCGTCAACAGGTGGACAGAGAAACCGAATGCGTAAACACTTTTTAACTTTGTTGGAAAGTACTAAAAATTACGAAATACAGCACATTTTCTGATACTTTTATTCATATACGCATTTAATTTGTAAGTAAGCTATTAAATGCATTTCTAAAAAAAATATTGTAATATTGAATTTTAACGTTTTAATGAATATAATTTGAAACTACCGTCCTTGGGCATACCTTCATTTAAAACAGAAAATAATTCTGACAATACTTTTAACAATATAAAAGTTTTTGAAATTTGAAGAAATTTTGAAGAAAAAGAAAAAAAAATTAAATTTTTTTATAATTTTTCTCTGTTATTCCTTTTTTTTCACAAGCATGGAGTAATTTAATTATCACCATTAAAAAAATATTGTTATAATTAGATAAAAAATATAATATCTTCAAAATTAATTCAAATTAAATAAATTATAATACCATTTTTGTTATACACAAATTAATACAGACAGTTAATAATAATTTCACTGAAAAAAATTCCGTATTTTAAAAGTTATAGTCAGCCGTTTAATCAGCCTTTTCGTAAATTAGTTTCATAAATTAGCTTCATTAGGAATTTTTATATATAGGGCAGATTTAGTATTTAATAATGGATATGTAACTAAATACGTCACGATTCTCTGACAATTATATGGTGCTCCCCCCCCCCAAACAACAACAAAAAAAAAAATATGTAATTTAACAAATTACAACGACTATTTGGAAAATAATATTTTTAAGACTATAATTCTAGCTTTATAAATGATTTCTATATTTAAAAAAATAATAATAATATCATTTTTATGATGATCAAAACATAGCTTAAGTAATAACAGAGTCGTATTAATATGCCTGGACATTTAAAGTCATGTTAATATTCCTGGACCAATCATAAACAAATGTTAAATGGAATTTCAGTTTAACAATTTTTGGTACTGTAAATTTTTAAACTTCTAAATATCCCACATTTTCAATTTTTACACCGTCGTATAAAGAAAAAAAAGTGTACTTTCAAATGCAATTTGTTTGAAAGCTGTATCTCAATTTGTTTTTGAGTTATAATTTATTTTGTAGTTTTTTTAATACCTTTTATTTCATCGTGGCAACAGAAGTATTCCATTTCTAGACATTAAGAATGGACCAATCAGAAAACGAATAAAGTAAAAAAAGTTGCGGAATTCAACCAATAAAAAAATTCAGATATACTTCAGATTTCCAAATTATTTACCAATAACGAGAACTATTTTCCAAATCGTTAAAAAAAATCGACTTATATTTTTTTTGATCGGAATAGATTTCAAAAATCATCTTTACAATGAAATTGAAATTAGATGTGATTTAATGTTTGTTTATCGTGAAATATTGCATGTGTACGTTTCATTCAACACATTTATTTTGATTTTAATACTTTAGTTAATAGAAAACATTTGAAAACGTGTATATTTCATTTTCTATCTTTGCTAGCATCTCTCTGGCCAATGCAAAGATGTATGGATTGGAAAAAATACACTCCCAAGCGAGAGATCTCGAAAAATAAGTTCCAATCTTCCATCTGACTTCAAGTATTTGTTCAGATACCTGATAATTCAGTTTCTCTGATATGATTTAAAAATAATTTCGTGCGACGGAAAATATATTGCCAGATCTGACGAGAAAAGAAATTGAGAAATTACTGCTCGCTCAGCCACGCAAAATTTAATATGTTTTCTCAAGGAAAGAAAATCTGATCGAAGCTAACTTACGAAGGATAATAAAATAGGCACAGTTTTTATTTTCTTCTTTTTTAAACCCAGATATGATTATCTATGCATATAATACGTTATATTTTGTAAAATAAAGTTTTAAAGGTGAATAGAAAATTTGAAATTTGAAAATGATGAAAAAGAAAAAATCTAATAATCCCTATAATTTTACTCTGTTATCATTTTATTTTTCGCCCCGAAATGGAGTAATTTAGTTGCCACCATTACAAAAATATTGTTAAAATGAGAAAAAAATAATATCTTCAAAATTTATTAAAATTTAATAAATTGTAATACTTCTTTTAATACATGCGGATTAATATGGATAATTGATGCTAATTTCAATGTCAAGAAATTCTGTATTTTAAAAAATTACAGCTGTGAAATGTGTGTGTCTTTGTGTAAATTATTTTCATATATTAGCTTTATTAGGAATTTATATATATAGGGAAGATTTAATATTTAATAATGGATATGTAACTAAATGCGTCACGATTCTCTGACAATAATATGGTGCTTACCCCCCCCCCCCTAAAAATCTACTTTTATAAATATATATGTAATTTATTTATCGGAATGAATTTTAAAAGCCATCTTTACATTGAAATTAAAATTAGATGTAATTTAATCTTTATTTATCGGGGAACATTACATCTGTACATTTCATTCAACATACTTATTTTGATTTTAGTAATAATAGAAAAACATTTGAAAAGTTTATAGAAAACATTTGAAATCTTGTACATTTCATTTTAGAACATTGAGCATTTTTAGAACACACTTTCATTTTCTACTTGTGCTACCGATATCTCTCTGGCCAATACAAAGATTCTGAATGGGAAAGAACCACTCCCAAGCCAAATATCAGAAAAAATAAGTTCCAATCTTTCATCTCACTTCAGGTATTTGTTCAGATATCTGATAATTCTGTTTCTCTGATTCGATTTCAAAGTAATTTCGTACGACGGAAAATATATTGCCAGATTGGACGAGAAAAGAAATTGAGAAATTAGTACTCGCTCAGCCAAATAAAATTTAATAATATGTTTTCTCAAGAGAAAGAGAATCTAATCGAAGCCAACTTACGCAAGATAATAAAATAGACATAGTTTTTATTTTCTTCTTTTTTTAAAATCAAGATATGATTATATATGCACATAATAGAATATATTTTGCAAAATAAAGTTTCAGAGTTGAATAAATGTGAAATTTGAAAATGACGAAAATGAAGAAATCTAATAATCCCTATGATTTTTCTTTGTTATTACCTTTTTTTTTTCTCACAAAAATGGAGTAATTCAGTTGCCCCTATTACAAAAATATTGTTAAAATTAGAAATATAAATAATATCTTCAAAACTTTACTTTAATTATACGTTATACTTTAATTATACGTGGATCAATTCGGATAATTGATGCTAATTTCACTTCTAAAACTTTCGTACTTTATAAATAATACAGTGAAACCTCGTTAACATAAACTTCAAGGGGAATCAAAATTTTGTTCATGTTAACAATAATTCATGTTATCAGCGTTATTTCTTTGTATTCGTTTTTATAGGGTACTGTGAAAACAATTTATGTTAAAAGTAATTCATCTCAAACGTGTCCATGTTAATGAGTTTTGACTGTAATTGTGAAACTTAATCAGACATTTAATCAGTCGTTTGGTAAATTTGTTTCATTAGTATTTAAAACATCTATAGGGTACATTTGATTTTAATATTAGTATGTAATGTAACTATGTGGTATACAATATGATCCTCTGATAATAATATGGTGTATGCAAAAAAATATAATAATAATAAAAATAATAATAATTATAATCTTTTAAAAATTAGATTCCGATTCTAATGTCACATTTAGTTGTAAATCGTAATTGATAAAAAAGTTATTCTCTCCTTCTATTATACAATAGATGACACCATTTATGCAAAGTTTATATGTTATGTTTTTGATCAGAACACATATCAAAAATCATCTTTACAATGAAATTGAAATTAGATGTGATTTGAAGTTTGTTTACCGTGGAGCATTACATTTTCACATTTAATTCAACTTACTTATATTGGTTTCAATAGCAAAAATTTGAAATCGTGTATATTTCATTTTATATCTTTCATTTTCTATGTGTGCTACCGATCTCTCTGGCCAATGCAAAAATTTATGAATTGGAAAGATCCACTTCCAAGCGAGAGATCCTCGAAAATAAGTTCCGATCTTCCATCTCCCTTCAGGTATTTGTTCAGATATCTGATAATTCATTTCCTCTGATTCGATTTCAAAGTAATTTCGTACGACGGGAAACATGTTGCTAGATTTGACAAGAAAAGAAATTGAGAAATTACTGCTCGCTTGGCCAAACAAAATTTAATAATATGGTTTTCTCAAGAGAAAGAAAATCTAATCGAAGCCAACTTACGCAGGATAATAAAATAGACACAGTTTTATATATTTATATGCATATATAACAGATTATATTATGTCAAATAAGATTTTGAAGTTAAAAATAATATATTTTTATATTTTGATCTGCTGATAAAGCATTTAACAATTTTGCAGTTGTTTGAAAAAGTTATGCTAATATGAAGCACATCAAGCCTAAGAATAATGTTATATACAATATACATCACTATATAAATTAAACTATTCTTTATGTCGGTATTTTATTGAAAATAAATTATAAAGATTAATTTCAAAAAATGCCGATAGAGGGCGCTTTAGACTTCGGATTAACGAAATAATCCTTCCTAATACTATTTTTTGCCGTTATTTTTTGCATCTCATTAAATGGTTTCGTAGGCTTAGATTTAAACTTAAATTTTGAGCTTAAAATCTGAATAGTTGGGAGTGGTTAAGTAGCACAAACTGAACTGTGTTCAGAGGGTTTAAATTTCAAACAAAACGGAAAACTATAAAAAAACGGAAAAATTAGTCGATTCGCTTGAGGTTTTTGCTAAAACTACTCTTTAAATCAGTGTTTTCTTAAAATTACATTTTAAAGATTAATTTCACAAAATGCCGAAAGAGGGCGCTTTAGACTTGGAGTAGCGTACAACTATTTTTGACCGTTATTTTTTTAATCTCATTAAATGCTTTCAAATGCTTAGATTTAAATTTTGAGATCAAATTCTGAGTCGTTGCGAGTGTTTAAGTAGCGAAAAAGTGAACTGTGTTCGAGGGGGGGGGGATTAAAATTTAACTCCTGAACACACTTCAGTTTGCGCTTCTTAACCCCTCCCAACGATTCAAATTTGAGTTCAAAATTTAAGTTTAAATCTAAGATTTCGAAAACATTTAACAAGTTTTGGAAAGCATTTAATTACTTACAAAAAATAACGGTTAAAATTTGTTGTTGGTTACTCTGAAGTTTAAGGCGCCCACTAACGGAATTTTTTGAAATTTATCTTTAAAATTCATTTTCAATTAGATACTGACTTAAAGAATAGTTTTATTTTAAACCGCAAACGAATCGACTAATTTTTCCGTTTTTTATTATCATTTGAAATTTGAACCCTCTGAACACAGTTCAGTTTGTGCTCTTTAACCACTCCCAACTATTCAGATTTTGAGCTCAGAATTTAAGTCAAGTGTAAGTTTACGAAATCATTTATTCAGATGCAAAAAACAACGTAAAAAGTAGTTGTTCGTTACTCCAAAGTTTAAAGCACCCTCTATCGGCATTTTTTGAAATTTATCTTTATAATACATTTTTAATAAAATAACGACATAAGGAATAGATTTAGTGAAAACCGCAAATCAATCGACCAATTTTTCCGTTTTTTATAATCATTTGAAATTTAAACCCTCTGAACACAGTCAAGTTTGGGCTACTTAACCGCTTCCAACTATTCAGATTTTGAGCTCAAAATTTAAGTTTAAGTCTAAGCTTACGAAACCATTTAATAAGATGCAAAAAATCACGGCAAAAAATAGTTTTTCATTACTTCAAATTCTAAAGCGCCCTCTATCGGCATTTTTCAAATTTTATCTTTATAATTTATTTTCAAGAAAATCTATACATATAATAAAACAGTAGGACCCGGTGTGTCTGTACATTGAAGATAATTGACAAAAATGGAGTCAGGGCGATAAAAGAAAACCAATGAAACACAAAAAAATTTTTTTTGAATTTTTTGTCTGTCTGTCTGTCTGTCTGTCTGTCTGTTTGTTCGAGGTTATCTTCGTAACTACTGAATGGATTTTTATGCGGTTTTCACTAATGAAGAATGCACACTCCCGGGCAGTGTATAGGCTTTGTTTCATCAAAATCGGACAACAGACAAAAAAGTAACAAAAGAAACAAAAGAAACTATTAGGTGCGCTGCTCACGTTTTTTAGTACATAACGTTTTTTAGTACATATAAAATCCAATAGATGTCACTGTGCGATTTTAAAACGCGCTATCGTTATGTTTTCGCCAGTCTACTTAAGTATGAGAAAGTTTCAAGCTGGCTGTCGTTCCATGTGGTTTAGTCGGTAGAACGTCAGTGCGCCATACTGATGGCCCGGGTTCGATTCCCAGCATGGAATTTTTTTTCACTATGTTGGCATTAACGCCTATAAGCAATTAAAAGAATTTGAAATATTGTATTCAAGGCGAATTTTCTCTCTGGGAAAATTTCCTTGCATTAATATGTCAGTGTAATTTTTTTTTCGATTTAATTTTTTTTTTCGAAACTTTGTTTTTCTTAAAAAAATTACAGTAAATATTTGATATTTCCCAACGTTTTTTGAATGATCGACTTGCTTTTTTTTTTTTAATGTATGTCTGAACCTTATCTAACTACTTCTTCAAGATTTCTTTAGATAAACCGACCAGCGTAGCGGGCGAAGGCCGCTAGTACCAACATAAAGAATAATTTTAGTGAAAACCGCAAATCAATCAACCAATTTTTCTGTTTTTTATGTGTATTTGAAATTTTGGAACCGAAACTTTAATGGCGGCTATCTCCTTTGGAAAACGTTTGGGACCCTTGGCTTCCTATTTACTATTACTCGTCTTGATGTGTTCTATCACCCCCTAGCGTATATACCATTTGTTTAGGGACACCCTGTATATATATATACAGAGGTGTGAAAATTATTAGAATAATGGTGAATTTTTCAGTTTTTCGTCATCAATGTTGTATATACTTGCAAATTTTCATGAAATGTAGTTTGTTTTGTTTATCTAGTCATTTTTCCCCTCATTTAGAATAGTTTTGGAGATATAATTTTGTTAAATGTTGCCATTTTTAAAAAAAGAAAACTATTTGAACCAAAGCAATAAAATTTTTTTCATTGCATAAAGAATTTGTTTGATTAACAAACGAATTTAAAATTAAATTTTAAAATTGTCTCCTTGCTGTGCTAGTATTTTCTTACTTTTCTTGAGTTAGTATCAGAGTTATCTTATTCTTAAAGCAAATATTTTCGCTGTTTTGATTAGTTTATACTAAATGGTAGCATTTTTTCCCTTGTCAAAGGATTATTGCATGATTATGGGTGAAACAAGGGCTATTTCTCCTAGAAAACTAGTTGTGCCAAAGTATCTCATGCAAGAAAATAACTATACATAGTTCGAAATCTCTAAAAACAAAAATCCCGCAAGCATTTGTGTGTAGAATAAAACGATCTTTGGGCTCCAAATGTGAATATGAAAATTCCAGAGTAGTGAAATGTGGAACGAAAAGTAAATTGACGTCAAGAACAGAAAGGAAATTTTCCAAAATGCTAAAAATAACAGAAGAGCAATTAAACATGAACTAAAAATATATTTTCAAGCGTATGGAGTAAATGTGTGCAATTCTTTTATACGTGAAAAGTTTATCTCAGCTACACTCATTTCTCGTCATCCTCGAAAAAAGGCTAAAATCACATCTACTATGGCAAAGAAGAGACTTGTTTAGGCAAACGTTATACAAAGACAATTCGAAAATAATAGGAGTAAAGTGGGAAATATTAATTTTACCTTAATTAATCAGTTGAACTTAAGTTGTTCATTTCTTTTCTTAAAATCATGATTTTTGGATACTGACTAAAAATACAAAACTGTTTATAAATATGATTAAAAAAATTTTATAAGAATATTTCTCTACAAAATACATACCTTAAGGAATATTTTATCTACTAGGTATGTTTTTCTGATGAATCAATGTTTACGATATCAGAAGAAAGCAGTCAATATATCAATAGACGGACCAATGAAAAATTCTCCTCAAGTTAAAAAAAACAAACGGTTTAGCATCCTACTAAAGTAATGGTTTGGATCGTGGTGTCTTCTCAGGGTACTGGGCATTTATACACTGTAAAAGTCCCTATGTATCAATATTAGCATAACAAAGTGCTGGAACAAAGACTAATTCCACAATTAAATGACAGGTTTCTAATTGGAGACTGCTTATTTATGCATGATGGAACTCCGTGCCATAAAACTTCATCTGTGACCAATTTTTTGGATGAAAAAAAAATGTAAAAACCCTTCCGTGGCCTGGTAACAGCCCAGGTATGAATCCCATAGAGAATCTTTGGGTCATTGTAAAGAAAAAAAAGAAATGCAGCATCACAAACAAGAAAAAGACTCATCCAAATTTTGCACCATGACAACGCAAGACAAATTAATTACCAAAAACTCATACAAAGTATACCAAAACGCATCAAATTTTTAATAAAAAACAAGGGAATGCACAGTAAATATTAAATGTATCAATATTTTTTTAAATAATGTAATATTTCTTTAATATAACAAAGTTTTACTGTAAACTTCACAATTATTCTAATAATTTTCACACCTCTGTATATATATATATATATATATATATTGTTGCAGCGTGTATGGGGGTCTTTTGATCTTATGGTTAGAGAACTTCAAACTCTTGTCTCTTAGAAAAGTAGAAAATAATTTATTTACAGATCTTCAGAACAACAGAGTCTTCGAAACTCACAAATATTGCTAGATATTCAAAATTAACTGCTCAAATCTATCGTACAAGTATAGCTTTAGATCCCAGAGACTCTTTATACAACGTCTCAACACTTAATAACATCTAAAACAACATAAATGAAACTCAAGCAAACTTGCTAACAAACGCCTTGTTCACTCAATGACTGACTGGTAAATAATAACAACAACAGATCGTATCGCTCTCCTTATATAGGCTCGCAGCAGGTGCTGGAAATTTCTAGAACCATCTCGAAAAATCCACGGAACAACATTCAATGTATCAGTATATCAATAGGGGGGGTTACCATAGAGTAGGGAAGGGTTACCATCGCCAACAATCGCAAAGTTTGTCGCCAACTTGGCGATATATCGCCAAATTTGGCGACCAAAATTAGTCGCCAAAAGTGACGCCAACTTGGCGATATCTCTAATATTTCGCAAAGTTGCCATAGATATTCACTGAAAATAATAGACAAGTTTGCTTGATAACAGAGACAATGTAACAAAAACTAATATTAGTAAAGAAATGGAGCTTAATAAGATTATTTACATTATTTTACAGTATAAACACTAACTATTTACAAAATTCGTAACAATATAATTCCTTTAAAACCATTTCACTGACAAGCGGTGTTTAACACGCTCACTGACTAGAAAACTGCAAGAACTGTAAGTCACCGATTTTGACGAAAGTGGCATCGTTGTGAAGATCTCACTGTGAGCATTTCAAAAGTCAGTGGAACTACCCGTTGGAAATAAGCCGTTTTCGAGATATCTGACAATTTATGCCACGTTGTTAGTGCACACTTATAGGGGAATCCGAAAAAAAAATAGTTTAGTTTTTGACGAAAGTGGCATTGTTGGGAAAATCTCATCTTGATAAGTAAAAAACCCAAAGGAGCTAACTACCCATAAAAAATTAGCCGTTTTCGACATATCCGATAATTTATGTCACGTAGCTAGTGTACATTTACTGAGGAACCGCAATAACAAGTAACATAACAAATCATTTTAAGCAATTGAATAATATTATGCATGACAGGAGCTATGATTTAAGGAGCTCCGAAAGAACTTGGTTTGCAGTTAGATCTCACTTCTTTTATTAGCGAAACCTTTAACGAACTTGGCATTTTTTCACATTCATGTTTTTGACATGATATCATTATTTTTTGTCACATCACTTGTTTTATGAGCAAAACTTTTAACGAACTTGGCATTTTTTCACATTCATGTTTTTGATAGGATTTACATTTTTCTTTTTTAAAATTACGTAAATTGTTTTATTCTACAGTTATTAATTGAACTTTTTTTATTTATTGTTACCATTTCCTTTTTAAAAATATGTATGTAACTGGTATTAGAAAACAAGTTTTTTGCCAAATTTTCGTCCAAAAAAATTGCGCCAATGTTCTGCTTGCATGACGTCTGCGCCCTTCAACATAGCACTTTTATTAAAATAATTTAAAAATTAAGATGAAAAAAAATTTATGATTGGAATACAAAACTAACTAATTCAGTTATGCGAGATTGCTTTGGCACAAAATTAACTACAGTTGTTGTAACTATAATCCTATCAAAAACATGAATGTGAAAGAATGCCAAGTTCATTAAAGGTTTCGCTAATAAAGGACGTGAGATCTAACTGCAAACCAAGTTCTTTCGAAGCTCCTTAAATCATAGCTCCTATAATGAATAATATTCTTCAATTGCTTAAAATGATTTGGTATGTTACTTGTTATTCAATAGAGCGACTTAGCAAGTTTTTTCTTATTCAAATTTCTCTATTTAATTGATCAGAACTTAAAGTTAATTACTTAATTAATTTTTCAATACCTTAACTTCAGTGTACTTATTTGATCATTCGATTGACTAGATCTTTGCCAATCAGATTCTAGATTAAATTGTACTCTGATCCAAACATTAAAGTTGGTGGCTGAAAACCTGCCAAGTCGCTCTATTGAATAAGAAGTAACATATCAAATCATTTTAAGCAATTGAAGAATATTATGCATGACAAGAGCTATGATTTAAGGAGCTTCGAAAGAACTTGGTTTGCAGTTAGATCTCATGTCTTATATTAGCGAAACCTTTAACGAACTTGGCATTCTTTCACATTCATGTTTTTGATAGGATATCATTATTTTTTGCCAAATCACTTCTTTTATTAGCGAAATCTTTAACGAACTTAGCATTTTTCCACATTCTTTTCTTTTCTTTCTAACCGATGGCCAGGCCCCTACCTGCCGAGTTATCTCAGCTTAACGGGTTAGATACCTGGTATCGGGGCGGTCGACCGCCTAATTGCCGCGTAGCGGCAATAAACCTGATTTCTTTGCTACGCATGCCATCATTTCTGCAGTGCTTGCTTGTCGTTGAGCATACTTTGTTTCGCCTGTTTGTTGTTTGAACTGTAATTGGCTTCGCAAGATGGTCTCGTAATTTAGAGCCTTGATCAGATGACGAGATCTTCACCTGGCAAGGCACCTCCAGAGGTATAATTCACAGGTAACTTGGAGGACTTTGCACCCACGACGGATTTTACATGCACCAGGCGCCATTAGCGTACATGATGTAATTTTTGCCGGCAAAGTGGCGAACCACTAAGACAAGTACCCGGGTCGGCTGTTTAGGTTTAGTGCTTTGTTGGTAATCTTTGTGGTTTATTGCACATTGGGTTAACTTTGTGATTTGTTGCCGCACACCTTGTACTCATTTTTCCACATTCATGTTTTTGATAGGATATCATTATTTTTTGTCAAATAAGTAGGTATTTGTTTACTTTTTGAAATAAATTGGCTTAATATTAAATTAGTCTTCTTTAATACTAATTAATCTTACAGCTTTTTCCTGCGTTTTTTCACAGTTTTTTTCAGTTAAATTTAAAAATTTTAACATTAGGACTGCTTATATTCCTTTAACTTCCACTAATAAGGATGTTTCTTTTATGTGATTGGGTACTAATTGATTATGGCGTCGACCAAAAAAGTTTATCGCCAACTTGGTGATATATCGCCAAATTGACGACAAAATTACCCGCCAGAAGTGATGCTAACTTGGCGCTATTTCTGGTATTCTGCCAAATTTTCATTCACTCCCTTTGTAATCTAGCAATTTATCCAATACTTTTGTTAGAGCAAGGAATGTAACATCATTTTGACATCTTATTTTAAAATCGGTCGCTAACTTCCCAATATTGCTATTTAGAAAGTTTTTAGAGCGCTTTTCGCGCATTTTTAAATTTTGTATTTATTAGCAAATATTTTTAGTGATCATTTATATCTTATAAATAATGAACATGCCAAATTTGATGTTTCTAGGCCCTTAACATACAGACATCGCAATTTTAGAAATTTTGGTACTACTAGGTTATCTCGTCGACCAGAAAATTATCGCCAAACTATAAGATTAAATGCCAATAATGGATGATTGTGAATGCCACATTCAATGATAATAAATACGATTCACGTGTTTAAAATGTCAGTAAGTGATTTTTATTTTGACTTTTTATTAATATTTTTATTAATATTCTGCTAATTATTTGTTTTTTCGTTATTTAAAGTAAAAATTATGTCAATATGTATAATTTGGCTATTAGTTTGGCGATTTATGTAATTTGGCGAAATTGGTTGACGGGATAACAGAATAGTACCGAATTTTTTCTCATTTTTGCTGTTTTAACCCTTTTGGATTAATGGCTTCGACATAAGATATAGCCTATATTGGAACAAGGACTGTCATCATCATTTTGATATAATTACTTTTAAGATTGGTTTGCTGTTTGCTGAGATTGGTTAAAAATCCCAATCTAGAACATTTTTAGAACGCTTTTCGCGCATTTTTACCCTTTTTGAATTCCATATTTTTTAGCAAATGCCCTTAGAGATCATTTATATCTTATAAATAATTAACATGCCAAATTTTACATTTCTAGGTCCACCAGAAATACAAAAGTTGCATTTTTAGAATGTTTTTTGCTTCTTCATCCTCTTATGGTTAATGGTATACACGTAAAATATAGCCTATGATTGTACCGGGGTGAATATCATTTTTTTTGGTATCATTAATTTTGAAATCGGTTCATAGTTTCAGAGATTAGCCCAGATACTTGCCAAAAGTAACGCCAACTTGGCACTATTTTTGATATTTCGCGAAATTCCCATAAACTCTAAAATGCCAAATTTTATAATTTCAGTCTCTTAACATACAGACATGGCATTTTTAGAATGTTTTTTGCTTTTTTACCCCCTTAGGGTTAGTGGCATCGACATAAGATATAGCCTATGTTGGAGCAAGAACTGCCATCATCATTTTGATATCATTACTTTTAAGATCGGTTTGTTGTTTGCTGAGATTGTTTTAAAATCGCTATTTAGAACGTTTTCAGAATGCTCTTCGCGGATTTCCACCCCTTTTAAATTTGGTTTTTTTTAGCAAATGTCATTAGTGAACATTTATATCGTATAAATAATTAACATGCCAAATTTTGTGCTTCTAGGCCCTTCAGTAAACAAAAATCACATTTTTATAATGTTTTTTACTTCTAAACCCTCTTTTGGTTAGTAGCAAAGACATAAGGTATAGTCTGTTTGAACCGGGCCGAATACCATCATTTTGGTACCATTACTTTTGAAATCGATTTCGTAGTTTCAGACATAAGCCCCGATACTCGCCAAAAATGATGCCAACTTGGCACTATTTCTGGTATTTTGTGAAATTCTCATAAACTCCCATTGTAATCCAATATTTATCTCCTTACCAAGCACTAATGTTTAATTAATGGTGATTTCTGATTTTTTCCCTATTTATAGATCCAATTACCTATCTCCACACCAAATAACAACTTCCTAACAAGGAAGGTCTCCATACGGGCATACTCAGAAAAATCTGAAAAAATTACAGAATGTTCTTCTCATATAGTTATATATGTTTATAAAAAAAATTTCGGCTGAACCTCTTATAACGTCCGTAAAAAAATAATAAAAAATTCGTTTATTTGGCGATTTATCTCCGGTTGGCGAAAAAACGAAATTTTGAAAAATACGCTTTTACGCTTCGAATACTTTTTAAAGAAAAAACTTTCTATGTTAAATTTATTGAAATAAGTTTAGTTTAAGTAATTTTAGTTTTGCATTTTTACTTTACTTTAAGTGTAATTTTGTCATATACGTTTATGTGTACTTATAACAAAATGAAATTAATACATTTTATCATTTAAAACACAATTTAAATTGATTAATATTGTTCCAAATTGAAAAATACACTGTTAAAAATCTGCTGCATTTTCTTGCAACGCACTCCCTTGCTTGTATAGAATCGGTTACTTGGCCGTGAAATGGAGCTTTCTGATTGGTTGGAATAGAGATATTATATACAAGGGGTGGAGTGCGTTGCAACAAAATGCAGCAGAATTTTAACAGTGTATGACACGGTCAATTCACAGTGCTATGGAGCATTCTCATTGGTCAGAAGAGAGATGTTCTATAAAAGCAGTGGAGTGACGTTGCAGTAAATGCTGCAGATTTTTAACAGTGAAGTCAATTAAAATAAATTTTCAGATTCGTTAAAATCGTCTGCTTTTGGCGAGGAAATGCACTGCTCGCCAAATCCCGCGTCGCTTTCAGCTTTTCACGCCAATTATTCCAAACTATTTTATTTTTTTTACATATCTAATAATGTAATTCCGCCGCTAATTTTCACTGATCCTTTATTACCTACATGAGTAGTTTAATTCGTATTTTTTTCAAAAAATTCTGAGTATGCCGCCAATGGAGGCCTTCCTTGTAAGTCACCTGGAAATATTCAAACATTTTGATGAGTAAGTCAGTGAGTCAGTGAGTCAGTGGTAAGATCAGTGATTTTCAGACGTCAATTTCTCGTGAACGGTAAAAGATTTAAAAAAAAAAATTATAGGATTCGGAAATTAGAAGATGGTCTTACACGACACGAAAAATTGCAATTGTGTAGGTCAAAAAGAATTTAAGTTATTGAGGGGTCAAAAGTAGCCCGAAATGGTTCGGGCAATATAACCCACGTCCAGTGTTTCGTCTTTTACTTTGTGAACTTGGTGACACACTGCCGTGTGTCTAGATTATCAAGCCAGAAATTAAATTGCAAAGTAAAGCAATTATGAATTATCAAGGAATGCTAAAGCAACAGAATATCATAAACAATGAATTAATCAGTTTATGTAAATTAATGGAAATATATGGTAATGTTAAAAAAATGATGAATATTTTCAAATCGAAGTAGATTAATGGTTTAAAATGTTTTAAAGAAGAGGAATTTATAACAATTTTTTAATGACGCCTTCTCGCGATCGTTTGGAATAATTATATTTTGTTATAGGGATTAAAATTGCTTTACATGAAAATTATATTTACTATAAATTTAAAATAACATGTTATCATTATATTTTAATCTTAATCAACTGTATGAGAATTAATAATACATTATAGCATCTAAAAAATAGTACTAGCATTATGGATAGTTTAAATGGACAACTTACTGGTTAAATTAAAAAAGTAATTATAATTATCAAGCCATAAATTAAATTGCGAATTAAAACAATTACGCATTATCAAGGAATGCTATGTCACAGAATATCATAAACAATTAATTAGCTATTGTTACACTGTAACTTTTCCTTTAAAAAATATCATATTAACATATGTGCACATATTTTCCTGGAGATCCGTCCTTCCTCCATAATCTAACATCTGCCCACCCATATATATGTATATATATACAGAGTGTTTAAAAAATGACTGGTACATTTGAAAAATCAATAAAAACTAAACGGGAAGCGATAGAACTACACCGTTTGCTGCAATATGCTTAGGACAACAGTAAATTTTTAGGCAGACAAGCTTTGGAAACTAGTTACAACTTTCAACAACAGATGGCGCTGCAGTCCGCAAAAAACTAAAGTACGATATTTTTCCCATATCCACCATGCGCAGCAATTATATGACTTAGTCTCAGAATGAAATTACCAGAAATATTTGTAGACGCGTTAGATGGGATGGCTTCACAAACAGAAGAAATGTATTGCTTCAGTTGTTCAATTGTTTCTGGATTTTGGCGGCACACCTGGTCTTTCAAGTCAAAAATCCTCTATTCTAAAGAATAAACCATTTTTTCACAGCATACTTGCTATCTATGTACAGCACACGCTTACAGCAGAAAGGCGACTTACAGAATGGCGAACTCACAGACTGCGTTTTCTTGTATATTTTTTAAATCGCCTGCAGCGCCATCTGTTGTTAAATGTTGTAACTAATTTCGAAAGTTCGTCTGCCTGAAAATTTACTGTTGTCCCAAGCATATTGCAACAAATGGTGTATTTCTATCGCTGTCCGTATAATTTTTATTGATTTTTCAATTATATCGGTCATTTTTGAAACACCTTGTATATATATATATATATATATATATATATATATATATATATGTGTGGGATTAAAGAATGAAGTATTCAGCAATAAAAGATAATAAACTCAATGATTTAATGAACGTGATATCCCAAGTGAGGCTCGTGTGATGATGCATGAAAAGAATGAGGTGTTCTATAGATTTCAGCGATGGCGAGTTTGATGGACTTTTAAAGCAAAGCTCAGGGAAGTTTATTTATACTGAATATTATTCAGTTCTACCGTTATTTTTTAATGCTACGTATATATTTTATGTCTATTAAACCTTTTTATCTTATCAAGAATATTTGTTTTGCTTTAATCATAAGTTAATCACTTAATATCCCACAATTTTTGGGGGCTCGGCCGGGATTTGAATGATTTCGCTTATTTATATTTGAATTTGAATTTCACGATGAAAGCTATTTTGTACTAAGAAGATCTAAGTCTAAGAATGTTTTGTTTTTAATCTAAAACGTATTATATAAAAAACGAACTGTTTGTTATATGTGTAATGATTAGAAATTATCCGTAATCAAGCCTGCAAGATAGTGCACTATATTGTTTTGCTGAAGTGTAAACAAAAATTATAATGTCTGTTCTGAATAAAGCTAGAAAGGCGGACTTGTTAACATTGTGTGATGACCTAGGTATAGTTGTGCCTCAGAGTCCAAGAATAATTGATTTGATAAAGTTGGTGACGGAATCGAAGGACTATGAAGAAAATTTTGTAAAAGTCCGACTTGAAATCATTGCCGCGGAGAGAATAGAAAAAGAAAGACTAGAAGCAGAAAAAGAAAAAGAAGAAAGAAGACTAGAAGCAGAAAAAGAAGAAAGAAGACTAGAGGTAGAAAAAGAAGAAAGACGGTTAAAGCTGGAGGCAGAAAAAGAAGAAAGACGGTTAGAAGCAGAAAGAAGATTAGAGGAAAAGAAGATGGAGATGGAGTACGAATTACGAAAAATTGAACTTCAAGGAAATATGACAAATACAAGTGACGGTTCGGCCGTAACTGGTTCAGGTAAGCAACTGGATTTGTCTAAATTAATGTCACACTTTGATGGGAAGGGTGATATCAGTATCTATTTAGTTCTATTCGAGAGACAGATTTCTAGGATGAATATAACAAAAGAAAATTGGGTAATGCACTTATTAAGTTTAATGACGCTAGAAATTGCTAATGTTATAACTAGAGACCCAGAAACATTAACAAATAACTACGATTATGTAAAAAACTTGCTGCTCAAAAGATTCAAATTGACGCCAGAAGAGTTTAGGCAAAAATTAATGTCGCATAAGAAAGAAAACCCAGCCACTTGGCGCGATCTAGCATTTGAGTTAAGGAATTATTTAGAAGAATGGATTACCGGTCTTGATGTATCCAATTTTGAAGATTTAAGAGAATTAATATTAGTAGATCAAATCAAGAGAAGGTTACCGATAGAAATGAAGGAACATTTTATCGATGATCTTCCCAAAATTAAAAGTGTTGATACATTAGTTTGTAAACTGGATGATTACGAAACAGCAAGACGTAATATTAAAGCCATGAATAGAAATTCACACCACTTTGAAGAAAAGAAACCAAAAATGCGCGAAAATGGTTATTCAAAACCGTGGTTACCATATCAACGTTATAATACTTTAAGAAAACAACAATTTAAAGATAATACAGATAATGTAAATGAATCTTCTTATTTAAATGAAAAGAACGGGGCACAAATTATGTGTTTCAAAAGTAATCGTCTTGGCCACGTAATATCGTAGTGTAATAATGGGAATAATAAACAAATAAAAAATGACAGCCAAAATCGGAGCCAAAACCCGCGATTATCCAATCACAAAGAAATGAATTCTACAGTAATCACACAAACAAATAGCGCCAAACCTGATTGCTTGAAAAATATTGATATTAACGGTAAAAATACACAGATCTTCTTCGACACTGGAAGTGATATCAGTTTGGTGAGTTATGAATATTATACAAAATAGGCTCGCCAAGATTATTTTCAAATCATATCTCTTTGTCAGGCATAGAAAAAGAAGTTGTTTATCCTAAAGGATACTTCCCATATGAATTTAATATTGATGGTTTTCTAATCAGAGCGAATTTTCATGTGTTAAAATCTCTTGCGTATGATATTTTATTGGGATATGATGTGATAAGCAAATTAAATTTGGCGATAGACGAGAACGGAATTAAGATCGTTGGCAAACGCAATAGTATTCAAGTAGGTTACACTGAAGTTCAGAAGAATTCTGATTTAAAATTGAATCATGATGCCAGAAATAATAATGAAAAGAAAACGTCTACGTTAGATAATTAACGTGATGAAAATATTATAATTGCAAATGATAATACTGCAGGAGGTAATTACTTGATTAATTTCGCGAGAGTTATAGAAGAAAATGAAATTGATTTGAATCACGTGAGAAATTTAAAAATTAGAAAAGAAATAAATGAGAAAGAAGAAAATTTAATTAGTAAGAAAAGATTGAGTGAAAGAAACGAGACATCACAAACAGGACGAATGAATGACCTAAAAGAAAAACGCAATTTATGTGCGCGCGCCAATGAAAATAAAAATGAAACGAGGAAAATTGGAAAATATTATAAACGGAAAAACACGAGGGAAGAAAAGAATATTGAAGAAGTTAATGCAAATAAACAGAAATTTATCAGAAATTACAAGAAGCGTGATTACAATGATAGAGATGAAGAAAAGAAATATTATTCGAGAAGTAATTTTAATAGAAAGTGTCACACATGTGAAAATCCGAGAAAATATTTAGGGGAAAGAAAACTTGAAATTTTTGAAAAAGAAAGGGTTGAACCGTGTGAAAGGAATAATAAAACAAGCATCAAAACAAATTTTAATGGTCCGCGTAGAAATCTATATTTTTGGAGTAATAGTGATTACAGAAAACAATTTGACATGATGAGAAAAGTACCTTACGTATATGAATTAAATGATCCCGTGGTAATCCAAGAAACGCAGTATAGAACAGGACTGAAAAAGGAAAAATTCCATGGACCTTGTAAAGTTACTAAAGTAAAGTCAAATGATCGTTATGAAATAGATAAAATTGGAGACCATGATGGTCCCAACAAGACATCAACTGCTGCAGAATATATGAAGCCCTGGAGTAACACATCTGCATAACGTGACATGTTTTTGTTTTATGTTTACCTGTTTTGTTTGTGTAAATGTGTGCCTAAATTTTTATAAGCAGCTACCGAGGACGTCAGAATCGTCAGGATGACCGAGAATGTGGGATTAAAGAATGAAGTATTCAGCAATAAAAGATAAAAAACTCAATGATTTAATGAACGTGACATCACAAATGAGACTCATGTGATGATGCCTCGAAAGAACGAGGTGTTCTATAGATTTCAGCGATGGCGAGTTTGATGGACTTTTAATGCAAAGCTCAGGGAAGCTTATTTATACTGAATATTATTCAGTTTTACTGTTATTTTTGAATGCTACGTATATATTTTATGTCTATTAAACCTTTTTATCTTATCAAGAATATTTGTTTTGCTTAAATCATAAGTTAATCACTTAATATCCCATATATATATATATATATATATATATATACACTATATTGCCATTGATTATGGGACACTTGCGATTTTAGTCATTTTACTAAATATCTAAAAAAATACATGAGGAATCATCTCGAAACTCTTAGTGTATAAATATAATAGTATACGTCATACACCTCCGTGAAGAGTTTTTACCGAAACTCCATAGGGGACCGTCAACAAATTAAAAAAGAATGAATATCTTTTGAGTAACCCTGTCAAAACTAATGTAGCAAAAGCGCCCAAACTCTAGATTATGATTGAATGCCTTATTGTAATACACTGTGTTCATTTTTATGCAAATAGCATGCATACTCGCAGAGTAATTAAGGTCTTTATAAAAATGGTCCCAAATTTTTCCAAGTTTTTTCCTTATAATTTTCAGAGTTCTTAATATAAAATAATATTTTTTTCAGAAAATATGGCAAACAACATTGCACACAGTACCCTGTTATCAGAATTAAAAAATAATGAAAATTATATACAAAATGAGTTGGTTTACTAAATAATTTTTTACTGCGCATGCGTCAACGATATCAAAATTTCATTTGCATATTATGTTAGCTAAATGTATAGAGCAACTTTTGTGAAAGTCACAAACTCATAACTTGAAAATTCTGAAAATAATCGTCAATTGAATAAGTTGAAAATCCGTTATTCTCAAAATGAAGCAAAAACAAGAGGGGTTGTATCCATATATTCATTGATTAGTGTCAATATAGAATACACAATACGGGATGTTACGACTACTTTTGGATAAAATCCCTCATTTTTTTGCTTCATTTTGGAAACAACGTATTTTGTCCTTTTTCTATAGACGATTACTTTCAGAATTTTCAAGCTATAATTTTGAGACTTTTACAAAAGTTGCTCTATACATTTAGCTAACATAATATGCAAATGAAATTTTGATATCTTTGACGCATGCGCAGTAAAAAATTATTTAGTAAACCTACTCATTTTTCATACATTTTTTATTATTTTTTAATTCTGATTACAGGGTACTGTGTGCAATGTTGTTTGTCATATTTTCTGAAAAAAATATTATTTTATATTAAGAACTCTGAAAATTATAAGGAAAAAACTTGGAAAAATTTGGGACCATTATTTTAAAAACCTTAATTACTCTGCGAGTATGCATGCTATTTGCATAAAAATGAACACAGTGTATTACAATAAGGCATTCAATCATAATCTAGAGTTTGCGCGCCTTTGCTACATTAGTTTTGCCAGGGCTATTCAAAAGATATTCATTCTTTTTTAATTTGTTGACGGTCCCCTATGGAATTTCGGTAAAAAATCTTCACGTAGATGTATGACGTATACTATTATATTTATACATTAAGAGTTTCGAGATGATTCCTCATGTATTTTTCTAGATATTTAGTAAAATGTCTAAAATCGCAAGTGTCCCATAATCAATGGCAATATAGTGTATATATATATATATATATATATATATATATATATATTTTTTTTTTTTTTGATCAGTTGATAAAGCACCTAACAATTCTGCAGTTATTTGAAAAAGTTATTCTAATATGGTGCACATTAAACGGATCAATAATGTTTTCTACAATCTACATAAATTTATAAATAAAACACTCATGAAAAAAGATATAACGTTTTCAAACATGGTTTTGATTTTATTACCAATAGTATTTTTTTCCTTCAGTTTAAATGATCTGTTAATTTTAATTTAAAGCATTAAAAAGAAAAAAAATACAGAGAAAATAACATTACGAATTTCCTCTTTGTGAAACTCTGAAATGATTAAAATGCGTTTTCGTTTCTCATATCACATTCAGTTGTAAATACTAATTGATAAATACAGAGTTTCCAGTAAATAACACCCTGATTTCAAAATTAAATTTCTCAAAAACAAAGATTGATAATAATATGCGGTAAACGGTTTTTTCATTGGGTAAGCTGTAAAAATCTTATACAGAAATTTCAAACAGTGAATATTTTGAAAAAATTGCTTTCTGATTGCATAGAATGCTTTGATTTGACATTTTTCTTGTTTTAGATTGCCTGCAGAGAAATAATTTTTCAGCTTACAGTGCAATATTTTAAAGATTTTTCGAAGTAAATTTTTAGAATTTCGAAATTTCAAAAATTTAATTAAAAAAAACTATGAAATATGACATTTTAAGCCGAAAAACACATTCTCTGGCAGCAATCTAAAGCAAGAAAAATGTCAAATCAAAGCATTCTTTGCAATCAGAACACAATATTTTCAAAATATTTACCGTTCGAAACTTTTGTATAAGATTTTTACAGCTTACCTGATAAACAAACCGTTTACTGCATAATTCTATGGATCATTGTTTTTGAGAAATTTAATTTTGAAATCAGGGTGTTATTTGCTGGACACCCTGTATGTCATTTTCTCTTTGTAACATACAACAGATGGTAACATACACACAGAGTTATTTTTTTTCTTAGCTAGTACAAAACATTTGAAATCATGCATATTTCATTTTATAGCTTTCATTTTCTATGCATGCTACCGATCTCTCTGGACAATGCAATGATATATGAATGGGAAAGATCCACTTCAAGCGAGAGATCCCCGAAAAATGAGTTCCTATCTTCCATCTCGCTTGCAAGTATTTGTTCAGATATCTGATAATTCAGTTCCTCTGATTCGATTTCAAAGTAATTTCCTATGACGAAAATTTATTGCTAGATTTGACAAGAAAAGAAATTGAGAAATTACTGCTCGCTCAGCCAAACAAAATTTAATATGTTTTCTCAAGGGAAAGAAAATCTAATCGAAGCCAACTTACGCAGGATAATAAAATAGACACAGTTTTATTTTCTTCTCTTTTTGATCAAGATATGTATATACCGGGCGTCCCAAAAAATTTGTAATGGTTACTAAAAAATTCTGTGGAATACAAATTTACTAAAGAATTTTTAGTAACCTCTTGAATTTTTTTTTACAGTGTACCGGGTGTCCCAAAAATGACTGATGGATTTTAAAATTCAATAACTTGCAAACGGTGACAGCTATTTAAACAATTTTTGCAGGAGGGTTATGTATAATGTCAGAAGTTTTTTTACCGTAATTTTTTATTTTAGTTCGCATCTCAAACAATAGGTGACGCTGACGGCGATTGAAGTCCAGGTGATCAGTGTTGAGTAAAGCGTCCACTTGGCCTTCAATCGCCGTCAACGCCACCTATTGTTTGAGATGCGAACTAAAATAAAAAATCACGGTAAAAAAAACTCCTGACATTATACATAACTCTCCTGCAAAAATTTTTAAAATAGCTGTCACCGTTTGCAAGTTATTGAATTTTAAAATCCACCAGTCATTTTTGGGACACCCGGTACATACATACATATATATATATATATATATTTATATATATATGTATATATAATTATGTATCGAAATTCAGCCGTTTTACAAACATAACTTTAAAAATATCACAACTGAAATAATACAAAATAAATAAATAAATAAATAAATCAGAACAGATGTAAATTTTCCATGTGAGTGAAAAAAGTCATGGCCAGGATTTGAACCAGGAACTTATTGGCTGAAGCCACCAATGCTCTTCCTACTGAGACATTCCGGACACGAACAATGGAGGACTATTTCACCCCCAAAAACATAACAATCATATAATCTGATCTGATACTGTGGATCACCCCAACAGGATAAATCGACGATCAATGTATGGAAACTGCAGAAGACACTGCATACAGAATTAGAATTTAATGGTTTTTCATCCATTCCATGTAAAATTTACACCTGTTATAATTGATTTACCGATTGAAAAATCGTGTTAGATATTAATCTATAAATCAGAACGTCTATATTTGGAGCCATCATGCATGAAATATTATATAAAGTAATTTTAAGCCTGAGGTTTTTGCTTTGGTTTTGCAAGTTTCGATTGTGTTCATTTTGATTTTTGTCCATGTTTCAATGCGGTAATTTAGTATTAAATTCGATGGTTAATATATTGTTTTCCAATTAATGATTATATATATATATATAAAATAGGTTATATTTATTAAATTAAGATTTTGAAGTTAAAAAAATAATTTTTAGTTTAAAATAATAATTTTGTTCATCTCACGAAACCCTATCTATCCTTATTCTCTGTCTGTCCGTCAGTCGTGGAGTCAAACGCAAATACTATATAAATCAGAGACTTCAAATTTTGTGTACTTACAGCTAAATATCCCGTGCCACACAACAAATCAAAACACTTTGAAAAAGCCTATTATTTTAATTAAATTATTTTTTTCAGTTAAATCTGTTCATTTTTGCTATTTATATTTTAAATGGAAAATTTAACTTCAATGTTTTATTTATCGACCTTATAACGTGGAGGTACAGTGTCTCACTAGTCAACAGAAGGTTATTAGTTCAATCCTAGTTGCTGAAAGTTAAAATTGTCGTATTAAGTTCAATTTAATTAAAAAAAATCGCATTTTTTGCCAATTCAAGGGTTACTATTGTTTACTTACCCATCATACGTAGTATAGGGTAAGTCTTGCAATCGTTTTGAAAATCGAAAATTTTTTTTGACGGATTTACACCTTTTAGATAGTGGAGATTCCGAAAAACATATTTTTAGAAAAAAAATTTTGCCGTCCGTCTGTCTGTCTGTCTGTCTGTAAATACTCTATCTCCCGAACAAATTAAGATAGAGACTTGAAATTTTGTATGTAGTTAGTATGTAAGAATGGGACGAACTCTATTTAATATCAGCAACCTCGATTATCCGGAACTATTTTTTTCGGACTCTCGAAAAATTCGTTCTGATGAAAGGTATATAAAAATTTTCGAATTTTTCTGTTCTAAGGAAAGGACGTAAAAGGCAGTAAAATAACACACATTTTGCATATAGAACGAAGTCGATCGGATTATTAGTTGCCGAGATATTTGTAATCTTGTTTTCTACATTCTTCGATTTTTCATGACCCTGTATTTCATTCAAATTTCAATTCAGAAGTATATTTTAATTGGAAATGAGACGTTTAATCCGATGCAGTTAATTGTTAGTTAATAGATTTATTATTTTTGGAGTTATAAGGATGTTTCTTTTACGCAGTTGGGAACTACTTGAGTAGTTTGGCGTTTTATATAATTTGTCGAAATTGGTACATCAGAAATTCTTTTATATAGCATTACTATGTATATTAACAATATTTAAATTTTGTTTATGAATTGCAATGCATTGTATAAATGGTTTCACATGTTTTATTTTCATATGCCTATCCATGATGGGTAAGTATTACGGTGGCCCCCAACGACTAGTTTCTTTTGTCATTGACACTCATAATAATTTTTGGAATTCATATTTACTTTCTATTTCAAAAACTATTCACATTTAAAAGTGATTCGACATTTTAACTTTCGTTTAATCAATTTTTTTCTATTAGAAATTTTAAAATTTTACTCATATCTGCATTAATTTTTTTTTTAAATTTCGGATTTTCAAAAAAAATTGGAATTTTATAAATTTTGAAAAAATAATTTGATTTTAACATTTTTAATTTGATTTGAAATAAATAACTACCTTTATTTAGTTATTTCGTAATTAAATTTATTAATGCTATGTAAGAATTCTATGTAAGAATTTAATAATTATAAATTATCAATTTAGATTCATTAATAAAGGATAAGTCGGTTCGAAAGAAATATTAAACTAAACTCTCTATGCAAACTGCGATCGCTTTTACTCATACATTTTTTCCCCCTTTTTTATTAGTTGATAAAACAACTAACATTTTTGTTATGGTATTTGTATTCAACGTACTTATTTTGATTTTAATACTGTAACTAATAGTACTGTAAAATGTTTGTAATCATGTATATTTCATTTTACTGCTTTCATTTTTTATGTGTGCTGTCGATCTCTCTGGCCAATGCAAAGATATATGAATTGGGAAAGACCCACTCCCAACCGAGAGATCCTCGAAAAAATAAGTTCCGATCTTCCAACTCACTTCAGGTGTTTGTTCATATAGCTGGTAATTCAGTTTCTCTGATTCGATTTCAAAGTAATTTCGTACGACGGAAAATATATTGCCAGATTTGACAAGAAAAGAAATTGAGAAATTACTGCTCGCTCAGCCAAACAAAATTTAATAATATGTTTTATCAAGGGAAAGAAAATCTAATTAAAGTCAACTTGCGTAGAATAATAATCTTCCAACTCACTTCAGGTGTTTCTTCATATAGCTGATAATTCAGTTTCTCTGATTCGATTTCAAAGTAATTTCGTACGACGGAAAATATATTGCCAGATTTGACAAGAAAAGAAATTGAGAAATTACTGCTCGCTCAGCCAAACAAAATTTAATAATATGTTTTATCAAGGGAAAGAAAATCTAATTGAAGTCAACTTGCGTAGAATAATAATCTTCCAACTCACTTCAGGTGTTTGTTCATATAGCTGATAATTCACTTTCTCTGATTCGATTTCAAAGTAATTTCGTACGACGGAAAATATATTGCCAGATTTGACAAGAAAAGAAATTGAGAAATTACTGCTCGCTCAGCCAAACAAAATTTAATAATATGTTTTATCAAGGGAAAGAAAATCTAATTGAAGTCAACTTGCGTAGAATAATAATCTTCCAACTCACTTCAGGTGTTTGTTCATATAGCTGATAATTCACTTTCTCTGATTCGATTTCAAAGTAATTTCGTACGACGGAAAATATATTGCCAGATTTGACAAGAAAAGAAATTGAGAAATTACAGCTCGCTCAGCCAAACAAAATTTAATAATATGTTTTATCAAGGGAAAGAAAATCTAATTGAAGTCAACTTGCGTAGAATAATAATCTTCCAACTCACTTCAGGTGTTTCTTCATATAGCTGATAATTCAGTTTCTCTGATTCGATTTCAAAGTAATTTCGTACGACGGAAAATATATTGCCAGATTTGACAAGAAAAGAAATTGAGAAATTACTGCTCGCTCAGCCAAACAAAATTTAATCATATGTTTTATCAAGGGAAAGAAAATCTAATTGAAGTCAACTTGCGTAGAATAATAAAATAGACATAGTTTACTTTTCTTTTTTTTTTTTTTTTTAAATCAAGAGATAATTTTATGTATTTATACGTATATATAGTAGATTATATTTTGTAAAGTAAGATCTTGAACTTAAAAATAATACATATATTTTGATCAGTTGAGAAAGCACCTAACAGTTTTGCAGTTGTTTGCAAAAGTTAAGCTAATATAATGCACATTTAACTTAATTATAATATTTTCTACAGTATACATAATAGATCATATTTTATAAAATAGGATTTTGAAGTTAAAAATACTATAGATACAACGTTTTCAAAAATTGTTTTATTTTATTTCCAAGAGTATATTTTCCCTTCAGTTTTAAAAAAAAAACTTTTTATTTATTTTTATTTTTATTTTATTTATTTATTTATTTATTTAAACATAAAAAAGCAGGAAAAAGAACATTAAGAATTTGTCCATTTTCAAGATTCTCAAAAGATTAAAATTCGTTTTCTCTTCTCATATCACATTCCGTTGTAAATCCTGATTGGTAAAAAAAATGATTCTTACTTTGTAACATTCTATAGATGGTATCATAAATACGGACTTTTTTCTTAGCTACTAAAATCCCATTTGAGATCCTGTATATTTCATTTTCTATGTTTGCTACAAATCTCTCTGATGCATGCAAATATATATGAACAGATCAACACCTAAGCGAGGATCCTCGAAAAATAAGTTATGATCTTCCAACTCACGTCAGGTATTTGTTCAGATTGTGACGTGACGTTGGGTGTCGCCGGTGACGTGTCGATCAAATGAGGACATAGTCTAAGTAAAGTTAAAATTGAACACTTTTATTTAGTATAGTTGGGAAAATGGGGAGTGTAGCCAAAGTTCAATATTTCTAACAACTAAACATAATACTATGAAAATAAAATTTTAGCTTACTCACGTTACAACTAAGTCCGGCTCGAAGCACCGACTCCGGATCTTCTTTCGATCTAATCTTATTCTAACCTGTAATAAAACAGCCCGTGGCTGCACCAATAACTTTATTCTTAAACAATCACAGTGCTAACTAACTCTTACCCGACTTGATTGCTGAGGCTCCTCTATACCTTCACACGGCAGCTCTGCTATTTTTAGCTGGATGCTATCCCGGCTCACCACGCCACACAACACACACCACATACCAACTCACAGCTTTTATACTTTGCAAACTGAAGACGGAGCTAGAAATTTGCATAAAACTCATAACCGCAGTTAACTGTAGACCGAGACCGCCACACACTCCAGAAAATTATAGTTGCATAAAGGATAGATGTCGCTTTTGCGCCACACATGTTAGAACTTTGACGTCACGATCTCACTCAAAACACCAGAGTGCCTTTATTACAAAGGGACGCTCCCCCACAAGATATCTGATAATTCAGTTTCTCTGATTCGATTTCAAAGTAATTTCCTGCGATGGAAAATATATTTCTAGATTTGACAAGAAAACAAATTGAGAAATTACTGTTCGCTCAGCCAAACAAAATTTAATAATATGTTTTATCAAGGGAAAGAAAATCTAATTGAAATGAACTTGCGCAACATAATAAAATAGACATAGTTTACTTTACATTATTTTTAATCAAGATATAATTTTATGTATTTATACGAATATATAGTAGATTATATTTAGTAAAATAAGACCTTGAAGTTAAAAATAATGCATATATAATGATCAGCTGAAAAAGCACCTTACAGTTTTTTAAGTTGATTGAAAAAGTTAAGCTAATATGATGCACATTAAACTTAATAATAATGTCTTCTACAGTACACATAATAGATCATATTTTGTAAAATAGGATTTTGAAGTTAAAAATACAATATATACAACGTTTTCAAAAATGGTTTTGATTTTATTTTTCCTTCAGTTGAACCGATGAACAGATATTGATAATAATTTTTTTGTTTTAAAGTATAAGATACTTATGTGGTCCCATTTTAATTTCATTAAATTCTGATCCAAAATTTCATTAAATTCTGATGCAAATTTAATTTCATTAAATTCTGAACTTTTATAAAATAAAAACTTTAAATTTCAAATTCTTTTTGAAGCAATCGTCCAATTAAAAGCGTTCATTCTTTTCAATAAATTATATTCAAACATTAAAAAATACAATTTCGATTCACATTACATCATATACAAAATACAGGGTGAGCAAAAAGTCCGTAAAAACTTTAAAAATTCATAAAAACAAAAAAAATAACCGAAATGAAAAACGGTTTGCAGGGTTAGCATCCATAGGTCACGGTGATTTTTTAACGACAGAAATAAAAAATAATTCAAAAAGCAGCCGACAGATGGCGCTGGTACTTGCTCCTTAGAAATATGCAAATGAACCGGTTATAAGAGCTTGCGCTCCTAATACACAACTAGTTCACCGTTGTGAGCGTGAACTTGATCAAGGATGCTCACTGCGAAGGACAAAGCTTTGTTGGTGAAGTTATTTTACATGAACAAGGAATCAGCGACTATTGCTTTGCGTAAACTCCGATTTCAAAAGGATTTGAGGACGGGAAAGGGGCCTTTAACAGCGGCAGGCCTCATAAAGCTTGTTCGGCCGTTTGAGGAAACATTCTGTTCTTTATTTGGGTATCTTTTCTTTGATTTGGGTACGTCAGCGCCACCTATTGGCTGTTTTTTGAATTATTTTTTTTCATGTCTTAAAAAAATCCCCGTGACCTATAGATACTAACCTTGCAAAACGTTTTTCATTTCGGTTATTTTTTCGGTTTTTATGAATTTTTAAAGTTTTTACGGACTTTTTGCTCACCCTGTATGTCACGAGAATTAAAGATGAGAGGATTAAAATAAAATAAATAAACATGGATAATAGAATTAACAATAACAAAAAAATACGAAAAATGTGATGCTACCAGAAGAAATTATTACTCTTACACAGATACGAAATCTTTTTTCTTCAAAGTGCGAAATCTAGACTAAACAAAGGTCGGGCTCTAGATAGACTTTTTCGAAGTTAGCGAAAGAAGATTGACGCTAGTTTATACTAGCAGTTTGGCATTAACGCATATGAATGCATAGTTTTAAATATGCTTATGATTTGATAAAAAATAATGATTTATCGTAATTTATCTTTCATTGTTTCAACCGTTTTCAAATCATAAGCATATTAAAGCTATGTATTCATATGAGTTAGTGCCAAATTGTCGCTAAGCTTGATTCCTTTTTTTTAAGTCGGTTAGTATATTTTTTAAAGCATATTTTATTATTTCTTAGCTAATAGAATCCCTTTTGAAATGCTGTATATTTCATTTTCTATGTGTGCTACCGATCTTTCTGGTCAATGCAAAGATATATGAATTGGACAGATCCACTTCCAAATTATAGATCCTCGAAAAATAAGTTCCGATCTTCCATCTCACTTCAAGTATTTGTTCAGATATTTGATAATTCAGTTCCTCTGATTCGATTTCAAAGTAATTTCGTACGACGGAAAATATATTACCAGATCGGAAGAGAAAAGAAATCGAGAAATTACTGCTTGCTCAACCAAACAAAATATAATAATATGTTTTCTCAAGAGAAAGAAAATCTAGTCGAAGCTAACTTTTGCAGGATAATAAAATAGACACATTTTTATTTTCTTCTTTTTTTTTTAAAGAAAATATGATTATATATATATATATATATATATATATATATATATATATATATATATAATAGATTATATTTTGTAAAATAATATTATGTAGTTAAAAAAAATAATTTATTGGGTTTCTTCAATTGACGAAATCTTTCTTAAATCACTTGGCACCAGGGGCCTTGAAAATGTGTTTGGGGTGCCATTGAGTGTTTCACGGTAATTAGGGTGCCGCGCAATGCATATCGTTGGAAGATTTTCACTCCTTAGTCATTTGCGCATGCTCTGTAACGTGTATCCTTGCACTTCAACTCGCTGTCACTGGTGGATCAACATAGCAGTTTTTTCCTACGATAACTATCCCCGCTATACGCTATCCCAATTTTGTTTAGAACTTCGGATGGCTAACTTTCGGTGAGCTTTTTTACATAAAGCAACCTTTGAATTTCAGGACATATGAACATTTCAGGGAGACTTTGAAGGTGAGCTTGATGGCCGAGTGGATAGGGTGCTGAGCTTGTAAACAGACGTTCTGCGTTCGAATCCATCGAGGGCCGAAAGTCGGTTAGTAAATTTTCAAATTTTTTATCATTGGGCACTCTGGATTAAGGGTGCCATCTTTTTACCCTAATTAAAGGTGCTATTTTGGCTCCTTTAGGGGTGGTCACCAGTGAGACAAGCCTTTCACCCTTAAAAGGTGCAATGTGTCACCATTAGTTTTAACAGTGTTAGGAAAATAATGTTTTCAAAGACTATAATTTTAGACTTTTAAATGATTTCTATATTAAAAAAACAATAATAAAATAATTTTTATGATAATCAAAACGTAAAATATTATATGCCTGAACTTTTAGAAACACATTAATATTCCTGGACCAATGAAAAACAAATATTAAATGAAATTTCATTTTAACAATTTTTGGTACGGCAAATTTTAAAACCTCTAAACATCGCACATTTTTACTTTTTACATTGTCGTATAAAGAAGAAAAAATAATATTAAATGCAACTTGTTTGAAACCGGTATCTAAATTTGTTTTTGAGTTACTTTTTTTGTCATCGTGGCAACAGAAGTGTTCCATTTTTGGACATTAAACGTGAACCAATCAGAAAACGAATAAAATAAAAAACAGAAGTATTTCATTTCTAGACATTAAGCATGGAAACGATCAGGAAAACGAATAAAATAAAATAAGTTGCAGAATTCAACTAATAAAAAGATACAGATATACTTCAGATTTCCCTATTCTCTACCAAGAACAACTATTTTCCAGAATAGTTAAAAAATAATATTTCCACTTCTAACTAAGATAGAAACGTCATTATAAGCTTAAAAAACAAAGGTATTTTTAATACAATAAAATGTTTTTAGAAAATTTCAAAATTTTTGTCCCCCGGACCCTCTTAATTGCATTAGAGTTACAGATTATTATTTTACCAACTAAGCATATTGTTTCTATTTCAAATCTATCATAATATTTTTTTAGCAGAATACTTTCAGGCATAATATAAAATAAATTGAATTATTTGATATCTGAATAAATATGTGTCTAGTATTATGGGAAAACGTTATTTACTTTTGCATATTTCTCCTCAAAGAATGTATCTTTCTATTTGGAATAACATAGTTTCGATCGTAAAACTTTCGAAACTATGAATCAGCTGGAAGACATAAATTGTGTAATTTCCTTCTCTGCTCCCAATATTAAATAATACAAATTTAATGGCATATAAAGATTTTATCTTTTATCCGAAGAAGTCAAGGAAATTATGTTTTAATCTTAAAACAAGTAAGAAATATCATGCGTTAAGCATAGATTAGGAAGTACTTTCTAACACTTCATGAAAACAAATTATTTCCTTATTTCCATAACAAAACTTCGTTATTTATGGAAATAAGGGTATATAGCCAAATATAGCAAAACATGTTTTTCAATACTTTTGAACAGCCCTGTATTTGATCTGTCAGTTGATATACATATACTTGTCAGTTAATATACATATACTTGGAAATATACTTGAATACTTTTGTTCAGTATTGCAGTTTACCTTATACCTTTATTATATGTCAGTATTAAGGAAAGTGCTAAAAAGAGAATTTTAAGCATTTTTTATGCATATTATGTTTTGCCCGTAAATTATCGCTTGCTAATAAAGCGCTGACACAGGCGACTAAAATGCTACTAAAAGCTACTAATTTCAGTATCAGGTGGCTATAATGACTATTTTAGGCCCAAAAATCATTCCAAAGCGACTACTTCAAGAAAAAAGCGAATGTATTTGGATTCCAGCGACTATTTTTACTGAAAATAATTGATTTTTTTTCGCAAAACACCTGTAAAATGATCTTAGTGAATGACTTAGTCTGTCACTTTTTTGTCCTACGTTACGTAAAGATCTTGAATTTATGTATATGTTTTTTCAACTTTGATTGTACATGTAAAAGAGTAGACCTTTTTTTTTAATGAGTTTGAGTACTCTCTAATTTCTTTCCCGTAAGCAAACAGTAAATGATCCCTTTTAATGTTGAAATAGAGGGGACAATTTTACTGCGCTGATGGAATGGTTTCAGAATTACAGTGAAATGTTTCATTTTCAGTTGAAATAATTTCATGTTTTTAGCACCCCACCATCATATGGATTTGAACAAAAGGGTCATTTGGGGGAGGCTATTGAGTGCAGTTGACGGAAATCGGCATGTGTTTCATCGAACTTTGACAAACTACAAGATATTTTTCCATAGTTGCTTAAACAGATTTGATATTTTTATAAAGAACATATTTTAAAATTTGTGATATTTTCCCTCAAGACGACTTATGAAATCTTTCCGCGATCTTTTTTGCACAGTCATTCAAGTTGATTTCACAATTTTTCCCGCGACTCATTGCACATTTCGCGATTTTTTATCGGGCAATAGTTTTATGAAACTCACTATTTTATTTTACTTATTTATTTATTTTCTTATGCCCCTATTTGCCCCAATTCCCGATACATATATTTTCCCGTAATTGATGGTAGTCACTATTTCTTTTCCTTGATTTTTTACACGATCATTTGGTTAAATTCTCAACTTTTTGACTAAATTCGCGGAGTTTTTTTTCAGCGATCATTTGGCGAAATGTGCTATTTTTTGTCATGATGTTTAGACGAAATTCGCGTTTCTGTGCATTCTTTTGACGAAATTTACGATGATTTTTCCGCGACCGAATGATGAAAATCGCTATTCGATTCCGTGACTTGCGGTAAAATGCCACAGTATTTTTTATAATTGTTTGAGGAGATTCGCGACTTTTTTCCAAGATGAATTGCAAAATCCCTTCACTCCGCTGTCATTTGATAAAAATTATTACTTCATTTTGCGGGCTTTTTACCATCGTTGAAGGAGATTTCTCGATTGTTTCCACGACCCATTGCAAATTTCACAATATTTTTTCTGGCGATCGTATCATGACACTGACGATTTTTTTCTGCTATTCTTTGCCAATTTTCCTGATTTTTTTCCCGTGATCCTTTCACGCAACTCATTTTTTCCGGCATCCTTTAAAAAATTTCGCAAATTTTTCTACGACCGATTGACGAAATTTATTTCTCTATATATTTTTTCTGAAGCCGATTGATGTTATTCGCCGTTTGTTTCAAATATCATTTGTCTAAATTTGTGATTCTTTTCCCACAATCATTTTACGAAGTTCTCCATTTTCTTTTCAAGACCAACTTGCGAAATTCTTGATGTTTTGCGCGATTATTTGTTTAAATTCTCGATTTTTTGCGTGATTATTTGACTAATTTCGTTTCTTTTTGTATGCGACCATTTGATAAATTTTCCATTTTTTTTTCATGATTTTTAGATGAAATTTGTAATTTTTCTGCCTTCTTTTGAGTAAATTTGCGGTGATTTATCCGTGACAGAGTGACAAAAATCGCCATTTGTTTTCGCGATATTTGATAAATTTCAAGATGTTTTTTCACAGTCCTATGAGATTCGGGTTTTTTTTCCGACGAATTACCAAAATTCGCGATTTTCTTTTCGCGATCTTTTGCCAAATTTCGTAAAGTTTTCTCTAACCGATTGACAAAAATATTTTTTCCGAGACTATTTGTTGAAATTCGCGGACTACATTTCTCCAAAACCTATTAATGAAGTTTGGTATTTGTCTCATAGACATCTGTTGACGAAATTTTTGATTTGTTGCGGGACTGTTTGATTATTCTTAATTTCTTGCGCGACTATTTCACCAAATTCAGATTTTTTTCTTTCCACAATCGTTTGACAATTCTTTACCGATATTTTCGAGTTTTTTTCGCGACTGTTTATTAAATTGATTTTACAAAATTCCCCACCTTTTCAAGAAAAAAAATCGTAGTTTTTACGAAAATTAAAAAACATTCGCAATCAAATTACATGCCTGTGCATAAGATAAATTTCGAAGATTCTATTTACAAAAAATCTTTATGTGCGATATACTCTTTTGTATGGGATTGTGTTACCCCGCAAGCAGGGGTGATGCTGTTCCGAATTTTTTGAAAAATTAAGGCACTCAGTTTCCAAAATTTTAAAAAGTCGGTCGTAAGTACAAAAATTTGGATTAAAAAAGTTTCAGAATGTATACATGTATATATATATATATACATCAATCGTTCGTAGATAAGTTTGTCAGGATGTTTGTAAGTACGCCAGTTTTGTCAAAGAATCTCGAAAATAACCGCAAATTTCCTCAATGATTCGCGGAAAAACTCGATTTTCATTTTAAAAAATCGTGAATTTCGTGAAAGGATCGCGGAAAAAACGTGAATTTTATGAAAGAATCGCTGAATAAACCAACGCAAATTTTGCTAAGAGATTTCAAAAAAGACAGTTTTTTTCAAATGATCGAGGGAGAAAAATGCAAATTTGGCCAAAAGTTCGCGAAAAAAAAAAAAAAAAAAAAAAAAAAACGCGAATTTTTGCTCACTAAAGTATTAGGAAAACTAGTCGTTGGAGGCCACCGTAATACTTACCCATCATAGATAGGCATATGAAAATAAAACATGTGAAAACTATTTATACAATGCATTTCAATTCCAAAACAAAATTTAAATATTGTTAATATGCATAGTAATGCTCTATTAATGAATTACTGATGTACCAATTTCGACAAATTATATAAAACGCCAAACTACTCAAGTAATACCGAACTACGTAAAAGAAACATCCTTATAACTCCAAAAATAATAATAATATAAGCTAACAGTTTACGCGTTGGATTAAGCGTCTCATTTTCAATTGAAATATACCTCTGAATTGAAATTTGAATGAAATACAGGGTCATGAAAAATCGAAGAATGTGGAAAACAGGATCAGAAATATCTCGGCAACTAATAATCCGATCGACTTCGTTCTATATGAAAAATGTGTGTTATTTTATTGCCTTTTACGTCCATTCCTTAGAACAAAAAAATTCGAAAATTTTTATATACCTTTCATCAGAACGAATTTTTCGAGAGTCCGAAAAAAATAGTTCCGGATAATCGAGGTTGCTGATATTAAATAGGGTTCGTCCCATTCTTACATACTAACTACATACAAAATTTCAAGTCTCTATCTCAATTTGTTCGGGAGATAGAGCGTTTACAGACAGACAGACAGACAGACAGACAGACGGCAAAATTTTTTTTCTAAAAATATGTTTTTCGGAATCTCCACTATCTAAAACGTGTAAATCCGTCAAAAATTTTTTTTTCGATTTTCAAAACTATTGCAAGACTTACCCTATACTACGTATGATGGGTAAGTAAAACAGGAAATTCTTCAAAGAAGGATGAAAAAAAAAAAACCCCTCGAATTTCGTGTAAGGGCCTCAGAAAAAATTTACAATTAGCACCATTAGGAAATTCGCCTTCTTGGCTGTAACTTTTCAGAAAATTTGCTGTGAATCGGGGGTGATTCTGTTCCGAATTTTACGAAAAATTAAGACAATCATTTTCGAAAATATATGATTTTAATTGAATTGCAAATATTTATTTAAAATTTGCTTCATAAATTTCCTTTTTTTAGTTTTTAAAATCAGATTTGTCGAGTGTTTAAACTTTTGAGAATGATCCCAAGCATTGATATTATATAGTAATTAATAAGTAAAATTAAATAATAAGTAAATACATATGAATAAATAATATTTTGATAAAAATTAGAATAAATTTTTTTTAATTGTATGTTAAAAAATAAAATACATTCTGCCATTTAAAATCCGATTTGCGGAGTGTTTAAACTTTTGAGAAGGATCCATGCGTAGATATCACATAGTAATTAATAAGTTAAGTTTAATAATAAGTAAATATACGTAAATAAATAATAAATAATAAATAATAAATAAAAATCAAATTTGCATATTTTGATAAAAAGTACACTCCATTTTTTTAAATTGCATGTTAAAAAAATAAGATACTGAGTTCTTTGAACATAAGAAATATACTTTTGAAATTATGTTTTTCCACGAATAACTTGAAAATTCAAGAATTAATATTCTGTAGTAGAAACGTTCTGCAGAATTTTTATTTTTCTCTCGATGTTTCTGTGGAAAACTTTTTATTTTAATATTACTTGGGCAGGGGAAAAAGAAGTTTTTTCTATTTTCAAATTTTGGAATGATGTTTTAAGGTTTGACGGAATAAACTTTCGAAAATATGTTATCATTTGTCAACGTGACTTTGTGAAAGTTTTAATAAGTAGAAAAAGTATAAGCATTAATTTTCTGTTTATCTAAGCCATTTTAATGAGACTAAGAGATTTTAGGAATTTAAAAAAATTGTGCAATATTAAATGATTTGAATTGTGCAACCAACAAAAATTGATTATTTGATTTGATTTTAACTAATGCCGAGTATTCATTTTCAATTGGCTTCATAGATTTCCTTCTTCATTTTTTTTAAAATCAGATTTGCCGAATGTTTGAGCTTTTGTGGAGTATACCATGCACGGATTTTACATAATAATTAATAACAAAAGTTTAATAATAAGTAAATATACATAAATGAATATATTTTAATAAAAATTAGACTTAAAATTTTAAAACTTTATGATAAAAAAATAATATATTGAGTCTTTTGAACATAAGAAGTATATTTTTGAAATTGCTTTTTTGCATGAATAACTTGAAAATTTTAGAATCAATATTTTGTTGTAGAAATTTTTTTCAGCGTTTTTATGTTTCACTCGAGTTTTTTCCGTGGAAAAGTTTTTATTCTAATTTTACTTAGGTAGTGTAAAAACAATTTTTTTCTCTTTTCACATTTTGGAATGATTTTTTAGGGTTGGAGGAAATAAACTTTCGAAAAGATGTTATCATTTGTCAACGTGACTTTGTGAAAGTTATAATAGGTAGGAAAAATCATAAGCATTTGTTTTCTGTTTATGTAAACAATTACAATGAGATTAGGAATTTAGAAACAATGGTGCAATTTTTAGTGATTTAAGTTATGTTTTTATGTGATATTGAAGTGTACATTAAAAAAAACATGACAAATAATAATATATTTGCATATATATGTATTAAAAAAAAGAAGTTGTGCATAAATATTTTGATCTATTTTACAATAAAGTATTTGGACATGCCGCCGACAACATTTTGAAATTTCATTTTCAAAAATAACTTGAAAATTGAGGAATGTTATAGAATTAATATTATGTAGTAAAAATGTACTGATTTATGTTTATTTTTCTCTCTGTTTCAGAGGAAAAGTTCTTGTAGCGAAAAAAATAAATTTTCTCCCTTGTTACTTTAGGCTGCTAAAAATATTATGTTAGGTTGAAGCGAGATTTTTGGTGTAATAATTTTAAGTGGGTACTTGGTGTAATAAATCCAAGGAGTAAGTGTGATCGCAGATCATACAGAGGGTCTCGTTTAATATATCCTTTAAGAGACTTTTTCATTAAAATAACAAACGAAATTTGTCAATAGAATATTAATCACTCCGAATTCTTAAAAAAATTTGCTAAATGGTTTTCCGGCGCTATTTCGGATTTCTTCACCAATCGACTTAACCAGAATAGAATATTGAATTCTTTCCCTGAATGCTGCCTTGATCGCATAGGTCGAAACAAATTTAAAAAAAAAATGCTCAGTTAAACAGAGCATTTTTAAAAAGAAGTATTGTTTTAAAAAATTAATAACAGAAATCATTTTAAAGTGCGCCAAGAGAAGTTCCGAAGTTCGTTGTAGAACATGCGTTGTATAGTGAATCATAATTTGTGTTATGTTAAACCACAATTTGCGGTTAGATTAAACTAAGATTTAGAATTGTAATATGTCGGTATGTAGCTTCAGATTTAACAGCAATATTTTCTCTGTTCAATATGAAAAGCTAAGTAAAAGACTTAATAAATTGCACTTATCATTTTGGTCCTTTCAACCCGGGAGTCTGTTTCACAAATTTTATTCGTTCGACACAATTTTTTAAAAAGAAGTTTCCTTCAAGTATACAATTTCAAAAATGCTCGAATTAAGTAAATTAAATGTAATTTTGCTTAATTAGTAGCTCCAAAATTAAAAAAAAATAGATGATGTCCAGTCAGACTGGACATGCGCGTGCAAAGGATTAAAGCAGAAGTAAATTTGAATTTTTCATTGAACAACATACATCTGACTTGTTGCTTGGCAGGAAGGCCTGCCTCAAGTTATCGTCAATATATAGGGAAGGAGATAGCAAAACGAAGTTTTACAATACGAGGGAGGTACAGCAGGGAGCTCCACTAAGGGGTGCTTGCAATGGATTCAGAGGTAATCAACCCAAATGATGTGATACGCTTGCAAGAACTTGGTGTCTTGGTGCCTTAACCACTCGGCCACGAATGCCCCGCACATTTGAAATTTAATAAAGCTATTGTTTTTTGTTAGATTGTTTTTCTCTCAGGAATTAGTTGATTGGTGAGTTTGAATATTCCGTAGAATTGGAAGTTAAGATTTGCTCCTGAATTGAAGTTAGACATGATATAAAACTTGGTCAAAATATATAGGAGTATGCGCGTAAAGAGGATGAATATCACAGGCGCATAGCTGAGAAAAACGATGAGACTGGAACTCCAAAAGTAAATATTTGTCTCAGACAGGAGCAAAAGAATGCCCTGGACATTGAGACTTTATGAAAATGGCACCGACTCGCGAATGGTCAGGGAAACACATAGTAAAAAATGTTAACAGTATTTTTTTATAGAAAATATTTCGTATAATATAAAAGGATTAAAGAAGGCGAATTTCTCTTTAACTAGTAATTGCTGATATTTAACACTTTTTATGGCTATGTTTTTCCCTGACCACTCGCCAAAATATGGCATCAACGATTCTATGTAACTACAAAAAAAAACTTCGTTTTAATCTTACTTAAAATTTTAATAAATAAAAAAAAATAAAAAAAAACGCTATTTTTGCAATAGGGTGATACGTTTTCTCAAAAATTAATACACCGATCGTATTAAAATTTTGCTCTTTCTTTAACATGGGATTTCCTATGAACTGAATGAAATTTTTTTAGTTCCGATTATAGCTAATTTTACAACGCTATTTTTAGTGTAAATTGTACCAAAAATTGCAGTATTTTGCATAGAACTCTGACACACAAAATTCAGGTTTAAATTTTTAGTCAAACCCTTCGTCCTATCACTAGATATTTTTATCTACGAACAGATAAATTTGGTTTTTTAATTTCAGATAAAGTTATCCTGACCACCACGAGATCAACTTTTTAAAGGGTCACAGGATAAAAAGTCTTATAAGCTGAATTTGCAAAATTTTAGAATGAAAATTTTATAAAATGTTATTTTTTTATGTACATTAATTTATAAGTAATTTATTTATAATATATAAAAAATAGAGACTTTACTACCTCTGAGAAAATAGTTCGGTGAATGAATTCAGAACGGCCGTTCTGGCAACACTGGGGAAACAAAACGTTGCACCTGCATAAAGGCAAGTGTTGACCATCTTCTCCCGCCGTTGTTCAGTTGAGCGTCGTTTACGTTCTGCGTATGACTTGCTTTACAAACTGCTTGTTCAGTGTGTTGGTTCTTAACTGAGAACAGGAAAATGAAAAACCAAGAGATCAGTTTAAAGATTGGTTTTAAGATTTGCAAGACACTGAAAGAAATTCATGAGGGGTGGTGCAAATTGAACATCCATCATTTTCGCCAGATCTCAAACCGCCAGACTTCTTCCTATTTCCACGACTCAAACTCTCTTTGAAAGAGATTTGACCATATTGCTGACATCCAACAAAACGTGACGAAGCTTTTGAACTCCATCCCAAAAAAACACTTCTTGCAAATTTCCCATGACATGTATAACAGATCTCAGCGGTGCATAGTCATTGCTGCTGAAATGTTCCAAAATTTCTAAAAGGTTCGATCCCACTTTTTTAACCCATCTGTCATGTTGACATAATCATATCATTTTCTTTTAGTTTTATCAATATAAATATGCATTTTAAGCTAAGCATAATGTCATTTTTATCGGAACAGATTTTACAGATGTATTTTATGTACGCACTTTTAAACTTAACCACCATGAATTCAAATATAAATATACTTATCATTTAAATAAATTATGCATAAAAATAAAATAAATCGTGTCGCTATTCTCCTGAGCTTAGACTACATAAGAATTTTATTCATTTCTAAAAACAAAGTACACTTACAGAAACATTTTTATCAACATTAAATCAATAAATTAAAAAATAATAATTAATAATAAAATAATCCATTCTTTGGATGAGTTCGTACCGGATGTATGTTTTATTATGCAGTGTTTAGACGTTATTCCACACTATGGTATTTTAATAACATGATGGAAAAATATGTAATGCAATATTTTTACTTAAAATAAAAGAATAATGTAGAAAAAATACTATTAGAGTGGTATTAACATTTTTGATTAAAAAGGAAAAAAAAACTACTATCTATTCAGTATGTGTGTATTTTTATAACAATTTATATTAATTAAGGTTTTTCTGCTTTACAGAAACAATTTTTTCTTAATTTTTTCAAATGAAAAATTAATAAAATTGATCCGCTATCTCTTTTATAAATATTATTTTTTTGTATTTTTAACAATGCAATTAAAAAAAGATTCTTTTTGAAATGAAATCGTTTCTGTAATTACTACTCGAAATTTTAATTATTTATTTGCCAGAACAAAATGAATTTTTTTAATTAAATGATTCTTTAAAAATTTCAATCCTTAAAAGTAAAAAGATTATTTTTTATAGTGTTCATTTTGAAGAAATAAGATTCTTTTCATATCTCTGTGTAGACTGTAGATTATAATAATGGAAGTTTCAAAAATATTTGATTTTCGTAGATATATAAGGAGCTCCTTCTTTATATAAATTTGATAATTGTTCTTCACTCAAACATTAGAAATTATAAAATTTTAAAAATATATCGGTGTTTTTTTTTAATTTGAAAAACTGTGTTTAGCAAATTGAAATATTTTATTCGCCTTAAAAAATGTTACAAGACATTTAAATAACAGGAATAACGTTTGGCTTAATTTCGTATTTCAATAGGATGAAATTGAATTTGAGATTTCTATTTCATTTTTATTAGTTGCGAGACTGTTGATTGTTAATCCTCAGATTTGTTGTATCAGCACTCAGTCTATTTTTAAATTATTTTCTCTTCGCTTCCTGGATTCACATACACTGTAAAAAAATCCGTTAATACACACAAATTTTTCCGTAAAATTTTACGAAATAAATTCATTTTTCCGAGAAAATAATGCAATTTCCATACTTGACATTTTTATATTACAAATCCGTATAAATCCAGTAAGTTTTCCATCAATTTCTATGTTGCTTTCAAAATAGCATAAGTTCTGTAAATGATGTTTTGAAATAGTTGTTCTGTTAGGAAAGATAAGTAATTTTTGTAATACTTGTCTTACAATGATATTATTTTCAACGAAACTCCCATATATTAGCTAAATATGGTTCTATGTTGAATTCATTCCAGTTATTCCCAAATATTTACTAAACAGTTATGATGCTAAATTGGTATTTAAGGCGATGAATCTCATAGCATCATCTATAACAGGAATAGAAAAAATATTACAGCGAGTTGTTTATACAACAACTCGCTATGATATTTTTCTCTATTTATTTCTGTTTTAATAATAAAAAGCTAACATATTGTTACAATATTAAGAATAATAATAATAAAAAAAGATAGCATTTTATATATATATTTTTTAATTTGAAGTAGTTAAAAAGGAAATTTTTTAATTTATTTTATTAAGGAAATTTATTTGAGTTTATTTTTCATCATGATTTTAAAATAAGTTAAAATGAAAAAAGTTCTATTTTTAATTTACATATGTATATAATCTATTCACTTTAAGCCGTTCGCACATAGCTGCACCACATTTTAAGTGATTTAAACCAAAACCTTATTATATCAAGGAGCAAAAAAAAAAAATCTGAAGTTTATGAAAATCCCTCTATTAGTTCTTGATATAAAGCTATAGATGAAAATAAAGAAATTAGCAGCATCGCAGCGCTACTGTTAGGTGATTTACTCTAAAAGGTAATTGACACTATATTATATCAAGTAATAAAGGAATCTGAAATTTTTATGAAAATCCGTCCATCAGTTTTTGAGATATAGGTCTTGTTGAAATAGTGAAAAAGTAGCATAGGAGCGCCATTTGCTGGGTGATGTACACCAAAATCTAATAATCTCCAGTTTATACTATGGTATAACTGAATCTAATGCGCATTAGTTTTTGAGATAGAGCGCCCACAAATTCTTTGTCACATGGACTCATTCAGTCACAGACAGACATTTTGTAAAAACTTGTTTTTTAGGTTCTCCGTTCCTTAAAACATCTAAATCCGTCTAAAACAGGAATTCGGAAATTTGCACGAATCTTTCTTTTTGTAAAAATAGAAGAATTTAAGAAGCCAAAGTTTGGTATGCTTTTGATTTGCTTAGATGACCATCTATGCTAGGCCATTTGTTTCCCTAAGGAAATTTTATATAAATCATTTAAAAGTAGATTTTATTTTCAATATTTTTGCATCAGAACTTTTATCTGTCATAATTAACTATAGAGTTAGTCTGGGGGTGTTCACGTTTTAATTCTAGTACTGTATTTGAGAAAATTCCAAGGTTTTCTATTTACGGATGTACATATGTGTTTGTTATATCTAAAAAAATTTAAATTGTCACAAACGTGCAGTTCTATAAAACGCTATCATTATTCTGTAAAATATATCTGCATTAGAATGAGTAACTTTAAGTGGTAATTGAAAATTACTGAGCAAACAATCCAGAAATATTTCGTAGAAATAATGGCAATTTTCTTCTTAAAAATAACTCCCTTGAAAATTGATGTTTTATATTTTGAGACAGTTTTTGATTAAGTTAACAGCAGTTTGCTTTTTGCGGTGCAGAACACTTTCACAGCGAAAATGTTGAAATGAATATGAATGACATCGTTATTTACGTACAAATGTAAATGAAAATATGAAAGAGCTATTCTTGTCAAACATAATAAACGGGCGCACTGTAAGAAAAAAAGGGTCGATCTACTAAAAAAACTTTAGTAATCCTTGTAATTACTAAAAAATGTTTAGTAATCTTAGTCGGTTACTAGAAAATCTGTAAGAATTACTAGAAAAAAGTTAGCAACGAATAGAGTTAATAGTTTTATATTTTTAATAGCTATTACTAAAACTCACTTGGCGTGGCCTCGATAGCATAGTGGTTATAGTAACGGCCTCCAGGCTAAAAGGTCCCGGGTTCAATACTGGACAGCGCCAAGTACGCCCCGAATGTATGTAGTGTAAGTACTGTATAATAAAGGGGTTATGAATTTCCTGTTGGAGCTGGTCGCAATGTTTGGTGCTGCCATCTATTGCGTTTTTGCCGAAAATCTATCGCTTCAGAAGTCTGGATGCAGCTCGAAGGAAGCTGCTGCCCTTCGGACGCACGTAATTGTTATTAAAAATAATTTTGGAGCTATTACTAAAATTTGCTTGGTGGCTCATACTAAAAAATTTTAAGTTAGTTATACAAAATATTCTTTTGTTCAGTTTACAAAAGAAATGCATGTTTCACTTGCAAAAAAAAAAGTTTGTAGTGGTTACTAAAAAATTCTGTGGAATACAAATTTACTAAAAAATGTTTAGTAACCTCTTGGATTTTTTTTTACAGTGCGGTGTCATCGTGGCATGTGGGAATTAAACTGGCTGTTCCACGTAATGTAACAATGAAACACAAAGAGTTAATAGAACATTAGGACATAGATTCAAAAATAGTAATCGTTTCTTGGTGTTGCTGCTTCCAACCTAACAATCTCTTGGTCACTTTAGTTTCGATATTTGATTGTAGATGTTAGAATCAAATGCCATTCGGTATGCTATTATTATTATTATTTTTGTTATTAAAACTGTTATTATTTTCTTTTATTTTTTTGAATTTACAAAAATCTAAATGATCAATAAATATCAATGAAAATAGGAAAAACTGCCAGTTGACTAAGATATAGGCCTTGTTTTTTTCTTTTTGAATTTAATTTCACGCCAAAACACGTAAACTTCAAGCAGAAGGTATATATTTTCTGGAAACATTAATTCCTAAATATTTTACATTAAAAATAGTTTTCTGACTAAAAGAAAAAACAAGTAAGAAAAATCATGCGTTAAGCATAGATTATGAAGCACTTTCCAACACTTAATGAAATCTTTAACAAAACTTTGTTATTTAGGGAAATAATAGTGTATAGCCAAATATACCCAAATATGTATTCCAGTACATTAGAACAGCCCTATATTTCATATGTCAGTTCATATAATGGGAAAATTTAGCTTAGCAAGAAAACACCCAGTAGCTTGAAATTTCTTTTTCAGCAATTCATACTATTAGATGGAAACATGCTTGAATACTTTTGTTCAGATCTGTAGTTTACATTGTACCTTTATTACACGTCAGCATTAGGCTAAAATTTATTGTAAACTAAAACACTTTTAAAACAACTGAAATCACATTCTCATAAATCATCATTCATAGGCGTCCATGTACCGAATTCTTTGCGCGGCCCTGTATATCCCTTTATCTATATTCTGCAAACATTTCTCAGTAAATTGAATGAAGCTCAGCGTAAAAATGCATAGCTTGTTTAATAACCACGTTTAAATAATTTACGCTCATATTCAGTAACGTTGGTGAGCTCTTTTGGGTAGCCCTGTATATCAACTATAACATTTATACACACCATATAATGTGCATATATTTAGCGAAATATAAACGCGAATATCATAATTAAAATGCATTTCATCCCTCCATCAGCCATCATCGGACACATACGGTACTTCGGAAAGAATATACTATTTGAAATCTTTTGTATAGCCCTGTAAATGCTATGTACTTCATATTATGCAAGACAGTAACGTATAATTTATATTAAGCTTCAGTGACATATATCAATTTTAGAATACATGAAAAAGCTTAATATATTTAAAGTATGTCACACACAATTCCCCCTTTTACCATTATCTAATGGAATTCTTTTATGTGGGCCTGTAAATGAATAATAGCTACATTTTCAGCTTATATTTTATAGAATGCATATTTTAATATGTTTGACAGGGTATAACATCTTTAAAATTCCTTTGAAACGATTTTTCCCCATAGGCCGTAATGTAATAGGAAACTTTTGATTCGCCCTGTAGATAAACTAATTATGGTAGAAACTTCATTTTCGATAGAACTTGTGCTAGGGTAAACGTCAATAACGTCCTAAAATTTCATGGCGATCCGAGTATATTAAAGATTTTTCCCCATAGGCCGTAATGTCATGGGAAACTTTTGATTCTCTCTGTAGATAAACTAATCGTGGTAGATACTTCATTTTCAGTAGGGTTCGTGCTAGGGTAAACCTCAATAACGTCCTGAAATTTTATGGCAATCCGAGTATATTAACGATTTTTCCCCATAGGCCGTAATGTAATGGGAAACTTTTGATTCTCTCTGTAGATAAACTAATCATGGTAGATACTTCATTTTCAGTACGGTTCGTGCTAGGGTAAACCTCAATAACGTCCTAAAATTTCATGGCAATCCGAGTATATAAACGATTTTTCCCCATAGACCGTAATGTAATGGGGAACTTTTGATTCGCCCTGTAGATAAACTAATCATGGTAGAAACTTCATTTTCAATAGGACTTGTGCTAGGGTAAACGTCAATAACGTCCTAAAATTTCATGGCAATCCGAGTATATTAACGATTTTTCCCCATAGGCCGTAATGTAATGGGAAACTTTTGATTCTCTCTGTAGATAAACTAATCATGGTAGATACTTCATTTTCAATAGGGTTCGTGCTAGGGTAAACCTCAATAACGTATAAAAATTTCATAGCAATCCGAGTATATTTACGGGAGTTAGAGCGCGGACAGACGGACAGACGGACAGACGGACAGACAAACCGAATGTATAAGCACTTTTCAACTTTGTTGGAAAGTGCTAAAAAAAGGATGTATCATTTATGATTTTTCCACTTTGTTAATCAAAAAGTATTATAATTTGATTTTTTTTATGACTATAACAAATATATTATGTAAACTGTAATTTAAAATTGTATTTAAAGTATTGCATCATAAAACAGGAAAAAATGAATGTTGCAATAATTATGTAACTAATATGCATATACACTACATGGCCATTGATGAGCTTCCATTTGCGATTTAAACATTTTGCTAAATATCAAGAAAAATACATACGGAATTAACTCGAAACTCTTAGTGTATAAATATAATAGTACAAGTCATAATTTTCGAGAATATTTTTTCCCGAAACTCCATAGGGGATTATCAACAAATTAAAAAAGAATGAATATCTTTTGGATAACCCTGTCAAAACTAATGTAGAAAAAGAGCTCAAACTCTAGATTTTGAATAAGTGGCTTAATGTAATAAACTGTGTTCTGTTTTATTCGAATAGCATGTATACTCGTAGAGAAATTAAAGTTTTTTTAAAAATGGTCCCAAATTTTGCCAAGTTTTTTGCTTATTATTTGCAGAGTTCTTAATATAAAGTAACATTCTTTTCCGAAAGTATGACAAATAATATTGCACGCAATACCCTGTAAATACAATTGAAAATAACAAAAATTGTATGAAAAATGAGTAGGTTTACTAAATAATTTTTCTAACTAATAAATTGACACTGCGCATGTGTCAACGATATCAAAATTTCTTTTGCATATTATGTTAGCTGAATGTATAGAGCAACTTTTGTTAAAGTCGCAAAATCATAGCTTGAAAATTCTGAAAATAATCGTTAACAGAATAAGTTGAAAATCCGTTACTCTCAAAATGATGCAAAAACAAGATGGATTTTATCCATATGTAGTAGTACGTCTAATATTGTGTATTTTATTGTAACACTAATCAATGAATATATGGATACAACCCCTCTTGTTTTTGCTTCATTTTGGGAATAATGGATTTTCAACTTATTGTATTGACGATTATTTTCAGAATTTTCAAGCTATGATTTTGCGACTTTTACAAAAGCTGCTCTATACATTTAGCTAACATAATATGTAAATGAAATTTCGATATCGTTGACGCATGCGCAGTGAAAAACTGTTTAGTAAACCTACTCATTTTTCATACAATTTTTATTATTTTTAAATTCTAATTACAGGGTATTGTGTGCAATTTTATTTGTCATATTTTCAGAAAATAATGTTGAATTATATTAAGAACTCTGCAAATTATAAGCAAAAAAACTTGAAAAATTTGGGACAATTTTTATAAAAACCTTAATTTCTCTACGAGTATACATGCTATTCGCATAAAAATGAACACAGCTTATTACAATAAGCTACTTAATCATAATCTAGAGTTTGAGCTCTTTTGCTACATTAGTTTTGACAGGGTTATCCAAAAGATATTCATTATTTTTTAATTTGTGGACGGTTCCCTATGGAGTTTCGGGAAAAAATCTTCACGTAAATATATGACTTGTACTATTATATTTATACACTGAGTGTTTCAGGATAATTCCTCATGTATTTTTCCAGATATTTAACAAAATGTCTAAAGTCGCAAGTGGACGCTCATCAATGGCCATGTAGTGTATACATGTATATATATACCGGGTGTCCCAAAAATGACTGGTGGATTTTAAAATTCAATAACTTGCAAACGGTGACAGCTATTTAAAAAAATTTTATAGGAGGGTTATGTATAATGTCAGGAGTTTTTTTACCGTAATTTTTTTATCTTAGTTCGTATCGCAAACAATAGGTGGTGCTGACGGCGATTGAAGGCCAGATGATCAGTCCTGAGTGAGCGTCCACCTGGCCTTCAATCGCCATCAGCGCCACCTATTGTTTGAGATGCGAACTAAAATAAAAAATACGGTAAAAAAAAACTCCTGATATTATACGTAACCCTCCTGCAAAAATTTTTTAAATAGCTGTCACCGTTTGCAAGTTATTGAATTTTAAAATCCATCAGTCATTTTTGGGACACCCGGTATATACAGGGTGTTTCGCTACCAGACCGACAAACTTTGAGGGGTGATAGTAGATATAAAGACAAACATTATTAAATAGGAAACCATGGGGCGCAAACGTCTTCTGTAGGAGCTAGGGGCCATTAAAGTTTAAGGTCCAAAAATTCAAACGCTGATAAAAATTATTCACTAAAATCATTCTTTATATCACGATTTTTTATTTTTTTTCATTTTAAAGGTTAAGTTCAAAAATTGTCGATAGAGGGCGCTTTAGACTTTAGAATAACGAACAAATACTTTTTGCCGTTCTTTAGTCAATGGGGTTGAAATTATTCTAAAGTTTAGACTTTAACTTAAATTTTAAGCCCGAAATCGGAAGCATGGAGATCGGTTAACTAGCAAAAATTTAACTGTGAACCGAAGGGGAGATTTTAAAAGCTCATAAACATTGGACAAACTAATCGATTTTGTTGCGGTTTGCGTGTAGGTCATTCCCTTTGTAATTATTTTATTCAAAATGACGTACAGCTGTGGTGTCCTCATTTTTTGACAGACGGAGCTTCCGACACATCTCCGACATTTCAATGGCATTACTCCTAGGTGTTTTACTACCAGACCACCATACTTCCAGGAAGTGTAAGGGATGCAAAGACGACTCGGGATTACACAGGAATGTAACGTTTAAAATTGCTTTTTTGCATGTTACGTTTAAAAAAAGCAGAGAAAAACAACAGAAACAAGCAGAGAAACAGCAACCTATTAAAGTGACAGAACAAAGTTTATTTAAAGGTTTTAGTGCAAACAGTGTTCGAAATTACGACCAGAAAAAGTCCGGCAAACTTGACAGCGAAAGTAGATGGCGTTGTGATTTTCTTGCGGTAGATGGGATTTCTGGCGGTAGAACGGTAATGCGCGTGAAAGTTTCTCTCTCGTTGCGCAGCTCTATGTGGTTCCAGCACGATCGGGCTCTTCCACATTTTACCAATGATGTTCACCGATACCTCAACATAACATATGGACAGCGGTGGATAGGTCGTGATGGCTCGCTTTATTTGCCTGCCTGATGACCGTACCTATTAAGTATGAGCTTCTTCTGCTGGGGTCACATGAAAAGTTGGGTGCATGAGAATCCCGTACCATCAATTAAAGTCTTAGCAGCTCATATTTCTGTAGCTTCCGGAAATCTATCAAAGATTCCAGGAATCTTTCAAAGCGTGAGGATTTACTTGCGACGCCGCTGTCAAGCATGTCGAATTACTTCTGGTCGTAATTTCGAACGTCTTTTCTAGTAAAACCTTTAAATAAACTGTTTTATGTCATATTAACGTGTTGCTGTTTCTCTGCTTCCTTTAACCATAACTCGCAAAAAACTCACTTTCAACGTTACATTCCTATGTGATTCCGAGTCGCTTTTGCATCCCTAACACTACCTGGAAGTATGGTAGTCTGGAAGTAAAACACCCAGGAGTAATGCCATTGAAATGTCGGAGATGTGTCTGAATGTCGGCTCTCAATGAAAAAATGAGGACACCACAGCTGTACGTAATTTTGAATAAAATAATTACCAAGGGAATGACCTACACGCAAACCGCAACAAAATCGATTAATTTTTCGAATGTTTATGAGCGTTTAAAATCTCCCCCTCGATTCACAGTTAAATTTTCGCTAGTTAACCGATCCCCATGTTTCCTGTTTTGGGCTTAAAATTTAACTTAGTCTAAACTTTAGAATAATTTCAATCCCATGCACAAAAGAACGGCAAAAAGTATTTGTTCATTACTCTAAAGTCTAAAGCGCCCTCTATCGACAACTTTCGAACCTAACCCTTAAAATTAAAAAAATTAAAAATCGTGATATAAAGAATGATTTTAAAGAAAACCGCAAACAAATCGACCCTTTTTTCTAATTTTTAACAGCGTTTGAATTTTTGGACCTTAAACTTTAATGGCCCCTAGCTCCTACAGAAGACGTTTGCGCCCCATGGTTTCCTATTTAATAATGTTTGTCTTTATGTCTACTATCACCCCTCAAAGTTTGTCAGTCTGGTAGCGAAACACCCTGTATATATATACATATATGTATTACGCTTAAAATTACATTTAAATCTACAAAACTTGTAAATTATTTTTACACATGTATTTTTCGAGTAGCAGGCTATTTGTATATATTAGTCTTTACTCAATATTAATTTTGTGACTTATAAATTATTTTACTATTCAAAAATTAATTTTGAATCATTCAGTAACAGCAAATTTTTAATGATTTTAATCTGTATCATTTCTCAAAGTAAATTGCGACTATTGATTTCCTTAACATTATTTTTTTTTGGCGACAAAATCATTACGTTAAAATTCATAATTTTAACTCAATGGATATTATTCAAATATATTATATCACGATATTATACATGCCTTATATTTTAATTGTAATAAGAATTAAAAAAATATATATTGCAAAAAATGCTTAAAATAGTACAATTTCAACAGAAAGCCTTTTGCTTAAACTAATTGTCGATAAATGGCGGCGCCAAACAAATATTTATCAACGAAGTAAGTCTGTATGAAAACTAATGATAGCTGGTTATTACTTATTTTTAATTTAAAACCTTAAATACTATAACTGGATAGTTTTTAAAAGTTTTAAAGAAAATGAAGCCAATTAGATGTGATACAAAGCAGATTATGCGTATATTTTCATTGATTCTTAATTGCAATATTTACTTATGCATAACGGGGCCGCGATTAGTTCGTTTTTAGGGAGGATAGGAAATCCGGAATCGTTACATTAGCGTATTATATAAACAGATGTATCAATTATTTTTTTCGAATGTTCTGGAAATAGTATATGCAATACTATGTATTGGCAAAAGTGTGTAGCATATACTATGTTTTATACAATCCCTCATATTTTTGCTCGTTTTGGAAACAACTGATTTTGAGCTTATTCTATCGATGATAATTTTTTCAATTTGCAAATTATATTTTCCAGCTTTTCAGAAAAGTAACTCTATAAATTTAGCTAATACATTATGCGCATTATATTTTGATTGCATTCGCACAATCACATGGAAACAATATTCAGTAAATTTGCTCATTTCTCATCCAATTTCTATTGTTTTTTAACTCTGATTGCAGGGTATTACACGATATTGTTATAAAAATGAACGCAATTTATAATAATAAGTCTTTTAATTATGTTCTGTGGTTTGAACGCTTTTGCTATTTATTTTTGGTTTTGTTAGAATTATCCAAAATATATACTTTTTTTTTCAACTTGTTGACTCTATAGGGTTTCGAAAAAATATCTTCACGGAAATGTATGACTTATACTATTCTGTTTACACACGTGAAATTTCAGGGTAATTTTTCATGTATTTTTCTAGATATTTAACAAAATGTCTAAAATCGCAATTGACCGGTTGTAATTGGCCTTGTAGTGTATGTTTTACAAAATAAATTTTGAAAAATTAATTGCAATTTTATATGCATTTTCCATGATAAAGAAAAGGGGCAAAAATTTATTTTTTTATAAAAAATGAGTGTGGTCTAGAATAGCGTGCATTATATTAATTCAGTTTAATAAAATTTATACATTATAATAAGTAAATATGTTTACCATCCAAAATGTGAATTGTAACTACTGCTTAGAAGACATTTTGACTTTTATGCATCTTAGCTTGAAATAACACAGCCTCGATATTTTCTTAATGTATTCTGTTCTTTTTCACCTTTTCCTTTCGCTTTGAATAATTCAACAACTTTGAAGAAAAATATCCTGTTGCGTTACTTTAGTCAGTTTGAATAACTTAAACATAAATTCAAAAGTAATACATTTTAAAGAATGAAAGATGTTTTTAAGAATGCTCTTCGACTTTCTCTTGGGACAAAAATAATGAATGTTTAGAAAATGTAAGCAGTGTTTGTTAGTTTTGATTTATTAAAATATGAAAAGTTTTTAGAGTTTTTAAAGGAATATTAAAATGATGAAATTTTGATTGGTAATATTAACATGAGTATTTTTGTCACTTAAAGTTTCTAAAAGAAAAGTTTTCTGCATTTTATCAGTTTTATATATAATTATTTACCATATATATATAACATCCATCTGGGAATTTTTGTAACTTGAGTTTTGCTGAATGGATTTTATGCGACTTGCACTATTAGTTAGACAGTTTACCAGGAAAGATTTTAGTAGATAATGTCTGCATTTATTAATTGTAGGATTATGTGAAAATTTCTGTAATCAGGTTAATCCGATTATGAAACATTAGGTTATATAAAAAGTTTATCTGAGCGTATTTTCACGGAACTTTTATGATATTTTAGCTAATTTTTCAAGCGCGGTTTTAGTACACTGTAAAAAAAATCTGCAAAGGTACTAAACCTTTTCTAGGAAACTGGGATTCCAAGAACTTTTCCTGTAACGGTAACAGCAAAAATTTAAGTTTCAGAATCGATTACATGAATTTTTCCTGTTATCGTTACATGAAAAGTTCTTGGAATCCCAGTTTCCTAGAAAATGTTTAGTACCTTCACAGATTTTTTTTTACAGTGTACTTACATATTTTTCGTCATCGGTTCCATATATATTTATAGTGACCAGTTCAGTAATTAACCGAAAGTACTAAATACGATTTTTAATTTTTTGCCTTTTTAAAAAGTTCTGTTGGACAATTTTCATGGATGTTGCATTGTGAGTTTGATTATTTTTTACCCCTTAACGCGCAGTGTTGCCGGGCCGGCAACACCTAAAGTTCCCCCTGTTTAGAGACACAAAAATTCCGTGAATATTTCAAAAACTGCTCTAATGGCTAATTTAAATCTTTCTTATGAGTTCTAGATGGCAGCACCACAGAGATCAAACTCTACTGTTTTTAAATAATAGGTAAAACGTTTTACTGTAATACGTGCTTCACAGCAATGCTCTTCTCACTGCGCTTATCAATGCTTTACTTATGAGAGGTTACCACTTCGGCAACAGCTGTATAATTAAAATGGTTAGTGCAATCTTTACAAAGCAATACCTGTGTACTCCTCTAGGCCTAAATAGATTGCCTAATTTTTTATTTCTTTAAATTCCAACTTTAAAGTGTAGTGCGCCGGAAAGGGTTAAAGGATTTGTTTAGTATGTTACATATAATTCTATCGTACTTTAAATGATCAATTGTGTTATTTTTTGAAGTTATTATCATTTTGGCCCTGGATTTTATTTAAAATCGGTAGCAATTGCACAAATAATTAACGTAAGAGAATTAGTTTCTTACCTGAGGAATCCATCATGGAGGTTGGTCATCATTGGGTTGGCAATCGCTTGTTTGCCACGATGCGTGCTTCTGGACAAGTACACTGTAAAAAAAAATCTGTGAAGGTACTAAACATTTTCTAGGAAACTGGGATTCCAAGAACTTTTCATGTAACGGCAACAGGAAAAATTCATGTAATCGATTCGGAAACTTGACTTTTTGCTGTTACCGTTACAGGAAAAGCTCTTGGAATCGCAGTTTCCAAGAAAAAGTTTAGTACCTTTGCAGATTTTTTTTTTTTTTTACAGTGTATAGGAAAAGCTGAAAGCTAAGGATTTCAATTTTATTCAATAGGCTGTGAGTGATTTAAAGTGTAAATGAAATTCTTAGAAAACAAAATCCTGGTACATGATAATTCTTTAGTTTGCACATACATTTGATTACATTGTGAACTAAAAATATAGCAAGTTGGAAATTGCACGTGAAGCGTAGCAAATTAGGTTCGTTCGTACGATAACGAAGTTTTAAAAATATTACTTTCATATATCAATCTCATAAAATTGTAAATAGTGAATTACAATTAAAACGCTCATCAAACAATGTTCTCCCTATACCATTACGTAATGGAATACTTTTGTGTGGCCTTGTAAATCAATAACAAATGTTCTTTGCACCACAAATTATGTAAGATGTATATTATAATATGTACTTTATAGTTGCATATAAATTTTATTAACTTCCCATGTGCGTAATACCATTAAAATGCATTTGAAACATTTTTACCCATTGACCGTAATGTAACGGAATACTTTTGATTATCCCTGTAATTGATCTATGCATCCGATTTTCCTAAAATTTGAAATAACTCGACAAAATTATGTAATAATTATGTATTTTAAATTTCAAACGTATAGAATATATTTGAAACTTTTTTCCCATTGACCATAATGTAATTGAATACTTTTGATTGCCCCTGTAATTGATCTATTCACACGATTATCAAAAAATTTGAAATAACTCGACAGAATTATGTAATAATTGCGTATTTTAAATTTCAAAAGATTAAAATGCATTTGAAACTTTTTTTCCCCATTGACCGTAATGTAATGGAATACTTTTGATTGCCCCTGTAATTGATCTATGCATCTGAGTTTCATAAAATTTGAAATGACCCGACAAAATTATGTAATAATTATGTATTTTAAATTTCAAACGATTCGGTTGGGTAGTGTTTGCGTTGTTATATGCGGACGGACAGACGCACGGACAGACAGACGGACGGACGGACAGAAGACCACTATAGGTGCTACGTATTATATAATTACGAACGCACCTAAAAAGAAATACTATTAGATAATGTTACTTGATTACATATTTTAAAGGATTATGTAAGGAGAGAACGGTGCTTAAATTATTTGCACCTATCTTTTTCAACTCCAAAATTACATCTACACAAGTTCGTGTAGCGATTTTACGTTCTAAAATAGCTGCTGCATTAAGCAGAAAAATTGTGAAGGAAATGTAATATTCTTTTTTATTGTTCATTTTTTTCTAAAGTTCATTTCACTTCGTTCTTATAAGGAAAGAAAAGAAAGAGTTAATTCTTTACTATAATATGCTAACCTGTGAATTATTTTTGTATAATCGAATCATATTTTGTAGTCTCGTGACAGACTAAAGGTCCTTAAAATAGTCTGAATGTTGTCTAACATAAAAAAAATTATAATAAAAAAAAATAAAATAAAGAATAACCCATGAGCGCCCGTATCGTTTTCATCAATTTCGAAAGACATTTCACATAAAGATCTGTAATATTTAACCCTTTCCGGCACACTGTGCCCGGTCCGGGATAGCTTATTTTAATTCCAAACTTGCAAACGGCACCAATAATATTTTAATAAAATTTTGCTTTTGCAATAAAAGCTTAAATTAAGGATTTCAAAATATCTAAAAAATTCGTTTGCGAATTCCAGTGTCAATCGATAATTTCTCATTTTACTACAGATTTTGCCAGTACCGGAAAGGGTATAAAGCACAACGTCAAATTGATATATAACACTGATTAAAAAGTTTCAGTTTAAAGTTTATACAGTCCAGGTTACGCAAAATTGTTTTCATTATTTAGACAAGAATCCCACTACTTCACCTGGTGTAATATACCAATGGAGTTATGAATAAAGAGGAGGAGGCATATTGTGTATTGTACAACAGTTGCTAGTGAAGTACATTGTTATAAATGTGAAACTTTTGCTGCATCGTCACTCCACCACTTTTATAGAATATCCCTATTTTGACCAATGAGACTGCTTCATAATATAGTGAAGTAATCGTTTTCTGTAAAAGCAGTGGAGTAACGATGCAGCAAAAATTTGAAATTTTTAACAGTGTAACGGAAGAGGTTATCATATGAAAACGGATTTTTTTTTAAACGGACACAGAATATCTGATTACTTTCGGTTAAAAATTCTACCAGCTTGAATAGAAAATGTAGTCTTATTTAAGCGCTTCATTCAGAAGAAATTTCAGTTACAGGGAATAAACAAGAAAGGGAAAGCAGGTCTAACCAGAGTCCTGGAAGGACAAAAAAAACACCTCACTGACTTCATTGTCACGGCCTCGCTCAGGTGTTTTTCGTAATCACTCCTGAATTTTACCGACCTTCTAACCCCCTTGTGGGGCACTTGCTGCTTATCTATCCCAAAATGGAGACTAGATGCCCGTAACGGAACCCTGATGTACCAGAAAAGCCCTATCTTGCGGCATATACTCCATCTCGGTAAGATCATCCCGACCAATCTCCTCTAGCATGCGTGAAAGTTTTCAGTACACGCGAGGCGTCCCAGAGATGAGACTAAGCGCCGACCATTAGCATTCGCAAGTGTCATTGAAAGGTCCACTAGACGAGATAGACAATGCCTCGCTAGAGAGTCCGAGTGTCTGGAAAACCACACTGAACCCCCGCATTTCAGCTGGGGGACCGCGCAAGACCACACAAGGTTCCGCCACCCATTACCATTACCTCATAGCACCCGTGTTCCGAAGCACTAGTGTTTCTTCGTCGTGTAATGGGAAACACTAACGTAAAGAAGCAGATATCTCTCATCATCCCGGGAGGACGAGGAAACCCCGTCTAAAAGATCAGAAACCGTCTCCTGGCTCAATGATTAGAAGTGGGAAAGTTAGGTTAAGCACTGCTAGGTGTTCATCACTAGGCACAGTAAATTCCTATGGACCATATTCTTCCGTTTGGTTCGAGGCTACGGAAATTCGTCTGCTTGGGAAAAACGTTCAATGGTGCTATTAATAGCGCCATTGAAAAGCATTGTGATAAGAAAATTTATGCTTATATTTTATTTGTATATAAAGTTTTAGACTTTTTCAGAGACAGGTATGAGTTATATATTAATTCTTTTCCCTATTTTAAAGCAATTGCATTTACATTTTTCATTTTATTTATAAAATAAAAATTTTATTTTTTAATTAATAAGTATATATGGTGTTTAATTAGTACGTATATGAATTTTTATAGAAAATAATTCGTACAGAATAAATTTGCAGTATTTTACACATGCATTTATCTATATTTATGCTTGAACCAAATGTTGCAAAAACGAAACCAATGCGCTAGCAGCCGCTTTTTTATCCACATGATTCCCACTGTGACGTCACGCGAATACTGTCCATAGTTGATAGACAAGGAAGACCTAAATCTGACCAAGAGTTATGCTCTCTATGTGTCACTGCATTAACCGGTGAATCTGGGGCAACGATGGCCTCCCCATGTGACTATTCTCTGATTGAACGAGAGCACATCCGTTCACCACCCACCTCGAAGTCAATTCACAATTGTTTCATTTATAGAAGACACAAGGAGATGAGCCACCCAAAGAAGGGGAATTCCGCGGAGATCGTGAATAGTGTGCCCGCTAGTTCTAGCACGCCAGGCGCTGTCCAAAACTTTTCCGACGGTCGTTATGGGAGATACCGCACGCCGATCCCGTGAATCCCATTGACAGTAGAGGCTCCTCATGTCTTGTTTTACAGAGCTCACATTCTCCTGTTAGGCTCCCTCTACAGTCAAGATGATTTTGGTCCTATCATGCCTAGAGTCACCACATAGTCCGGTTATTAACACTACGATCATCCTATAGATGTCGCTGCCTAGTTTATCTCGAAAGAGCTTTAATAGTAAATTACATTTATGTATTTTTATTAACATCTAATAAAATCACAATTATAATGTGATATTTTTTTTTGTATGTTTATAAGATTAAAAAGTTTAAAAATAAATGCATTCTTTTCTTCATAAACCATATTACAGACAAACTTTCCTTTAACAAAATCCCTATTTAACGAAGTTTTCGACTTAACAAAATTTTCTACTGAACCTTGAATTTGCACTATTAGCATAAAAATTAATCTCCATATTACGAAAAAAAAAAGTCTATATAACGAAGTTTATTTCACTTTCATGCGTGTACAGGTTCAAACGAAGAGGTTATTGTTGCGATGGATGATGAATTTATTTTTGTAGATTGTATGAAAATCAAGTACAATTATATGTTTTATCATTTCTTTTTAAAAGGAAAAAATCTGAAATCCTTTGATACAATAAGAAGGGAATTCCACTTTCTCGAAAATGTTAGAGATAAACTGCTCACATACTTACAATAGTTTAAAAAATTTCATGAACAGTGTATTTTTTTTATCAGAAGCATGTAGAAAGTAATATTAGGGCAAATCGGGGCTAGTTGGCTACAAGGGTAAATAGGCGCAGTCTTCATAATTTGTCTGTTTATGGATAGATGACTTAGCCTGTCGCAGAATATCTTTGTTCTTGTTTTCTATAGCACCCGTTGTAGTTTTGCAGCGTTACCCATGTGCAGTGGACATTTATTACGATTTTTCTTCTTTTTGCATTTATAAATAATTATTTGTTGCTTCACTGTTTTTCTAATTTCTAATACATGTCAAATTGCGATTTAACTTTTGAAGTTTTTCATTGTGCATGTTTAACTCTACCTGTTCCTCATGTGATTTACTTGAATTTTTTACGTTTAATGGGTTAGATATCCAATTTTGTGAAGAAATTTGTTATGGAGCTAGTAGGCACATTTGACATATTTTCTGCTATTTTAACCCGTTTTATCAAATAATAATTTTTTTTTACAGAAAATACGTGTAATGAAAAAAAACTGAACAGGTTGTCACACTGAAGAAATTTATAATAAATGATGTGGTAGTTGCATTAATTAACGGACGATGTATTAGACAAACTATTAAAGCTTTTAATATTCCATTAAGAAGTCTGACCAGATATTTCTAAATTACGAAAAATAAATTTTAATTAATTAAATGATTTCCCGTTCGTTGTAGTGCAAGAAGAGTTTGCTTGATCCATCATTTAAAGCTTTTTGACATCACTAATATTTTTAAATACAATTTCATACTATCTAAAGGAAGAAATAATTAGAATAAATATTGCGAATATTTTAACTTACAAAAATTAGTGTGTATCTCATATTCTAAATTTATTGGACGTAAAAAAATGATTAGTTGATTAAACAAATGATGATGTTCATAACTCACCCATGACAAGCCAGAAGCTGGATCTTCAAAATATTCAGTATAAACTTTTTTCGGATTTATTTCCAGCTGTCACTGGAGCTCCTCGGGTTTCAGCTTAGGATGTTAGATAAATATATCCTGAGTATGTCAGACTAATAAAAAAACAGAATTACGAAAGAAATTAGGGGAAAATAGCCATGGGCAAAAAGGGAGCCGTTTGAATATTGGCAGATTCATCAAATCTGAAGGCAATGGAAAAGGAAAATTAAGCTTTAGGCAGGAAAAAGACGAAGTAGAAAAAAAAAGATAAAAAAGGCAACAGAAAGCCGGCCAAAAGTAAACAGATAATAAGAAAAACATTTTTTAAAATATAATAAAAGGAAACTTGTTTTTGAGAAAAGCACAAATCTTGACAATAGCTCAGATGATGAGGAATGTTAATGGTACTATAGGAAAAGCAAAAACAGATGTGCGCACAGTGCGTGTTATCAAATACAAAGGGTGTGTGATGCAATGTTTCGGTATATGCAATCAGCGCAAACTAAAGAACTCGATTTTAAGTCTGTGATAACCGTAACTCTGATGATGATATCGAGTACGATAAAAGTTAATAATAAGAATAAAAAAGATAGATTTAGAATAGATAATAAGAAAAACATTTTTTAAACCATAATAAAAGGAAACTTATTTTTGAGAAAAGCACAAATCTTGACAATAGCTCAGATGATGAGGAATGTTAATGGTACTATAGGAAAAGCAAAAACAGATGTGCGCACAGTGTGTGTTGTCAAATACAAAGGGTGTGCGATGCAATGTTTCGGCATATGCAATCAGCGCAAACTAAAGAACTCGATTTTAAGTCTGTGATAATCGTAACTCTGATGATGATATCGAGTACGATAAAAGTTACTCAATGCTAATGTTTTATTAATTAATAAAACATTAATTAGCTTTTATAGTTTTATAATTAAAAATCAACATTGTTCAGGGATAATTTTTTTGTTTAAACTTGCTGGTAATAATAAAATAGATTTTTCTTAACTCCATGTCTTATTTGAGCTTCAATTAACATTTTATAAAGTGTGAGCCAACTTACCCAGTAGGTAAAGCCAATTTGCAGGGCGACGGAGTAGGTCGCCCTGCAACTTTTTATCTATTACTTTAAACATAAACTACAAGAGCTACAAACTTAGAACTCCGGGTATTTATAGCCAAATGTCTGTGCTTGTGCAGTGAAATTTTCGTTAAAACTTAAATAAAACATTATTAATAAAAATAATACTGCCCAGTTAAACTGATGGCATTGAGCTCACAGGCTACGCATACTAATTGCACATTACAGCCTTATGCTTTCAAGGGTTATTTCCGATCGAAAAAAAATCAAAGGAGGGGAAACAGCTTCCCCTATCCCCCCTTTTATCCTTAATCATTGAACCCCCTAAACTAATCAGGGACATGCTTTATCATAAAAAAATCTATATTCAAAATTCAGAGCAAATCGGAAAATTCTTAATAAAAACCCATTTATATAATTTAAGAGGAGTAATCCCCCTATCTTTTATACTTAACCATTAAACTTCCAAAACTATTCAGAGATTTGAACGAAATCTGATTATTCTGCATGTAAAATCCATTTATATCAATTAAGGGGAGGGGCATTAGAACCCCCGTTCCCCCTGTTTATACTTATACAATGAACACCTAATACCAATCACCGAGGTGCCTCATTAGCATGACCTTATACCTAAATTTTGAGCGAAAACTGTTAATTCAGAATGAAAAACCCATTTATATTAATTAAGGGGAGGGACATGAGCCCCCCGTTCCCCCTCTTATACTTATCGAATGAACTCGAAAAACTAATCAGGGAAGCGCCTTATCAGGATATATCTGTATACAAAATTTCAAGTGGATAGGTTACTTTTATCATGAGTTATCGCGTTACGCACGTAAGAACGTACATACAGAACGGGCGGGCACATAAGCTCTCAGGCTATGATAGCCTGTGAGCTAAAAACTATAAATAAAAATTATGCCTATTAGCTCTGGTCTCTCCTACAGGTTTTTTTAAAGTTAAAAATTTTAAAAACTGAGATAAAAGAGAAAAATACGGTACGCTTCAGTTTTTGCTTACTGCAGTTTATTAAATGTGTTTTCTAAACATTATTCTAATTAAATTTCTCTCATATACCTACATTACATAAAACAAAAGCTACTGCAAGAAGTTAAAATACATTGTTTCAATATTTACATTTTATAGGTGTATTTTTCCTTTTATGAATGTGTACTTTAATATAAAAATTTCATGAATTGATTTGTTTTTTATTTAGCGAATTTTCTTTATAACGAAGTGCTTAAGTGGAACGACGAGACTTGATTAAAGGAAAGTTTCACTGTATTTGTCAATTCAATAAATGTGTTAAAAATGAATCGAATACAATTACGCATGCAGCCGTTCCAAAAATAAGATTAGATTTATTTTATTGATTTGCTGCAGATATCAGGCCAGATGCTGTAAACGGTAAAAGTTTAGTTGGGTGAATCAGGGATTCATGCTGAAAATTCGTCCGGGTTGACTTTGGTATGTACTTGGTACAGCTTTGGCGGCGTCAGCCAAGGCATTTCTGGTTTGAATTTTGGCACGACCTTTTTCCACTCACTGTTATATTTATTTATGATTTGAGATTTTATTATACTGCTAAATTTTATTTCAAAGTCAAGTCTGTCATAGTACCTATTTGGTGTTGCTGATTTTACAAAAATTGAAGATATTAAGGTTATCTGTCTAATCATTTCAACAAGTTCGATCAAAATTACGATACTGTAATGTAATGTACACTGTAAAAAAATCTGTAATCCTACACATGTAAAGTTGCCGAAATATGCATGCTTACTAACATTTTATCTGTTAACTGTACAAGAAAAGATGTGAATCTACAAAACTAATTTTGTAAAGCTACAGAAATCTGCAACTTCACAAACGAAATTACTAAAATAGCAGTTATCTTACAAAATTTTATGTGTAACCAGTGTTGCAGTTACATAAAAAATTCTAGGAGTCCCAGTTTCCTAAAAAACTCTTAGTAACCTTACACATATTTTGATTTTCAGTGTAAATCTGTTACGTGAATTTTTGCTGTTGCCTTTACATATAAAGTTCTAAGAATCCCAGTTTCCTAGAAAACATTTAGTAATTTTACAGATTTATTTTACAGTGCAAATAGAAAAAAAGATGCAATAGGTATGACTTTTGATGTGTTATTACGAGCAATACTTTTGTGTTTTTAACCGTTATTGAACACGATTGTATTTAAAATGCATGCACTGAAAAAAAAAAAGAAAATATTTTACTCAATGTCAAATAACACTGTAGAAAACAAATCATTATGTCAGCGGTAAAATAAATTTTTGATAGCAAAAAATATTAATTATCTAATATATGTGCGGTTTTTAATACCATTTGTTTTTAGATAAAGATTATTTAAATCTTTAAAAACAAATAATAAAAATTTTCGCAAGTGAAAAGACATTAAATTTGTTTTGCTATCTCTTTTGTTCAAGATTTTCTGAGTATTTTTTCGTTTGAAACATTTGTAATTAGAAAAAGATTCTTCCTGAAATCAGATCTTTTCTCTAATTACTTCCTAAAATTTTAATTATTTGTTTACTAGAAGAAAATGCATTTCTTGGATAAATCTTTCTTTAAAAGTTTCAAAGTTTATAAGAAAAACTTTTTATGATAAGATTATCATTTTATGTTTTTCGTTTTGATAAAATAGAGATTCTAAATTTCCTTTCATCTTCTCCAATTGGAAATGTGTGTAAATTAAAAGATTAAATGAAAACTTTACAAGTACTTGATTTTCTTTAAAATATAAAAATCCCTTTCTTTACATAAGTCAGATAATTTTTTTACTTTGCCAGAAATTATCAAACAATAACAAGTATGATAAGTCATGCTTTAAGAATAGATTACGAAACACTTTCCAACACTTCTTGCAAATCTTCCGGTATCGCAAACAATTCACCCCTTTAATGTTATGTAATGAAATTCTTTTGTGTGGCCCTGTAAATGAACAATAACTAATCTTTCCATTGTATAGTTTGCAGAGAATTTGTTTTTTGTGCATTTCGTACATGCATGCAAATTTTAATATGTTTGGCAGACATCTTTGAAATTCATTTGAAACGATTTTTTCCCATACGTCGTAATGAAATGAAAAACTTTGGATTGCCCCTGTGTAAATGAACTAATCATGCTAGAAACTTCAATTACCATAGGGTTCATGCTAGGGTTAACGTCAATAACTCCCAAAAACTTCATGGATTACCAAATATATTTCCGAGAGATAGAGTGCGATATATTAAGCTGATAATTTAAGGAGAATTAATGGGACTGTTGTATTATTTTTAATCACTAGGAAAAATATTCTAATATTTTGACTTTTCAAAATATTTTTTTTTCAATTTATCTTTTCAAAAATGATATTAATATTTAAGATATTAATTAAGTTTAATCAACAATAAGTTCTTAATAAAAGTATCGTTTGCATATTTGCATTAAAAGATATTAAATTACCAAATGATATTTTCAATTTGTAAAAAAAGTAATTATTCCAATACTTTAAATATGAGCTGTACAGATGTTTAAATTATTGTATTAAATTATAAAAACATATTGAAATTTCATAAATCTTTTCCATTGCAAAGGAAAAAGGCAATGCTGTACTGTTTTATAAAGTAAGTGTAGGTTGTTTAGTAAGCTCGTTTAGTAATTTATATACATTAGAATAAATAAATATGTTGATAATGTAAGATGCAAAACGTAACTTTTGCTTAAAAGAAATTTTAAGATGAATTTTGACTTTTATGTAGCTTAAAATAACATAGCCTCAGTGTATTTTTAATGGATTCTTTTCTTTTTCTCATTTTACGTTTAGCTTTGAATAATTCAACAACTTTCAAGAAAAATATCTTGTTGCGTTATTTTAGGCAGTTTGAATAATTTAAAGATAAAGCCAAAATAATACATTTTAAACAATAAAATAAGATTTTAAGAATGCTCTTCGACATTTCTCTTGGGACTAAAATAATAGGAGTTTAGAAAATGTAAGTAGAGTTCATTAGTTTTGTACCATTAAAACACGAAATGTATGTATATTTTTCAAAGAAGCATCAAAATAGTGGAATTTTGGACTGATAGTTTCAAACTGATAACTGTCGTCATGTAATGTTTTTAAAATATAATCTATGAGCCTTTTGCCAGTTGTTTAAATATTTATTAGTTAAAAAAAACCACTATCTAATCAGATATTTTTCAAAAAAATGTTTATTATGAGATTTTAGTTTTATTTTGAAATTTTGTAATTTACGTCATTTTATAAAATTATTAAAATCCTGTAAATTTTTAATGTATACATTTGTTAGGAAAAATATTGAAATAATTTTTACAGGTCTGAAAGTTCTTTTAATATTACATTTTTTAATACATGTAATGAAAAAAGAAATGATTAATGTACAAATAAGATTTATAGCGTTTTATCATACATTCATACATTATAACACACATTGTAAAAGTATGTGCTAAAATATTTTGAAATATATTTGTACTCTAACATTTTACGAGAAAACTGAAGATTATTAAACATATAAATTTAACACAAAAATAGTCATTTATAAATAGTATTTTTAATAGCTTTCCAGCATTTTTAGATTTTAAAAAGGATAGGCCATACCATCTATTCTAGGCCTATACAAAACTCCAGCACTTACTAAAAGTTCTCAAAGATGCCTGACTACTGTTTTATAAGGGTAGTTTAATAGAAGAGTGAAGTTCTGCAATTTTTCGGAAGTTCATGTTGCCATGAATCAATAATATTTAAACAAGAAGAAGAAATCTAATCTACCGATCTTTGAGTTTCGCAAAATGCATATGAATCTCCATAATTTGTTACTCACGGTTATTTTACAAAGACAACTTAAAATGATAGCTGTGATATTGCAGTGGTTACTTTTATTGATGTGTTAGTAGAAAATTCCGCTTTTACATTTGATTCCGCCGAAAGGTACTTTTGCTGCAGTCAAGACTTACACTGTTAAAAATATTGTAAAAAATTACTTCTATTTTCAAATTCTGTTTATTTTCTGACCAATAAGAACGTTGCATAAACGTTTATTGAGACGTTTTCATTCATCAGGAAACAGATAGTCCTTGAAAACAGAGGTAATTTTTTACAACATTTTTAACAGTGTGCTGCAGAAGTAAACAGTGGCGATGTACAAAATTTTTTGTATGGTACGTGGGCAGTAGATTTTCTACAAGTCTGTGAGTATTTATGAGATATAGTATTTTCATCTACTTAGAATGAAGTAGTATTATTTCGGTTCACGGAATCTACTTAGTTGTTTAATATTAAATGAGGATTATGTTTCTAGTTGAGAGAAATAAGTAGTTTCAATTTACAGGGACTTAAGTATAACTCCAACTTCAAAATGTACAATTTCTGGTTACATATTATAATCATATGAAAAAAATGTAGCTCCCACTAATGAGAAAAAAAGCTAACTTTTCATATCTAAAATTAAACAATGTTATTAAATATGCTTTTCAAAAATACAAGCATATACTATTATAATTATCTAAAAAGTAGCCCTTGAATATTTTAAATTTTATTTAAAAAAATCTATAAATGTAGTGCTTCTATGGTACAGTTATCTACATTCAAAATGATTAAGATTTTATGAATTAACTTTTTCAATTCATGAATTAAAGGATAATGAGCTTTGAAAACTATAATAAAGGGGAACTTTGTAAAATTTTGATCACACTTATCCATTTATTTGTTTTTTAAAGAAGAAAAAAAGGCCGAAATTTCCCCCCCTGCTCAATGATAAAATTTTTCTATAAATGCATTACGCATTTTAAAGGAAAAATCAGTTTAATCTTATATAGAATCTTAGAAAAATTTAGCTCAGAGATGCATGTAAAATTATGCATTAGGAATCCGAAAAACTTTGCTTATATCTTACATGATCATTGATCTTTAGGGTTTGTATTCGATAGCGTCATAATCAGCTTAGATTAAGGTTTATGCATTACTTTTAAAGTGAAATCTTTTGTTTGGGTGTAAGAAATTCCAAACAAACAGCTTCAAGCAAACAAACAATATATAAACTTTCCCTTACATTACCGATGATAGTTATATGTCCCACTGCGAAAATAGACATCATTAGAGAAAATAGCGATTTAACAATTTAAAAACTACTGTTACAATAAAATGCTACTTAATGTCTGTTTTAAACACCTTTCATGTACATATAAACTTAATTAACCTATTCCTACTTTGATTAAAAGATTATTTTAATACGTTTTCAGTATACATGAAGATTATTTACGAATTCGGTTTTTATGATTCTTTGTGATCTAACTTGGGTAAATCAACTCGAATTACGACGCAAATAACAGATGTTGATGAAGCTCAGCTTGGCATAATCGGTACTGAAAATGAAGAACTATACAGGGTGATTCCAAATTTTTTTACAATAAAAGAGGGGTGATAGTACACATCAAGACAAACAATATTAAATAGGAGACTAAGGGTCCCAAACGTTTTCCAAAGGAGATAGCCGCCATTAAAGTTTAGGGTCCAAAATTTCAAATAAACATAAAAAATGGAAAAATCGGTCGATTGATTTGCGGTTTTCACTAAAATTATTCTTTATTTCGGCATTTTCTTGAAATTGAATTATAAAGATAAATTTCAAAAAATGCCGATAGAGGGCGCTTTAGACTTTGGAGTAACGAAAAACTATTTTTTGCCGGTATTTTTTGCATTTCATTAAATGTTTTCGTAAGCTTAGACTCAAACTTAAATTTTGAGCTCAAAACCTGAAAATGGGAGTGGTTAAGTAGCACAAACTGAACTGTGTTCAGAGGGTTCAAATTTCAAATGATTATAAAAAAACGGCAAAATTCGTTCATTGATTTGCGGTTTTCACTAAAACTATTCTTTATGTCGGTATTTTCTTAAAAATAAATTATAAAGATAAATTTAAAAAAATGTCGATAGAGGGCGCTTTAGACTTTGGAGTAAGGAACAACTAATTTTTGCCGTTATTTTTTGCATCTCATTAAATGTTAGACTTAAGCTTAGACTTAAACTTAAATTTTGAGCACAAAATCTGAATAGTAGGGAGTAGTTAAGTAGCACAAACTTAACTGTGTTTATGGGGGGGGGGGGGGGAGGGTGTTCAATATTAAAATAATTATAGAAAATGGTAAAATTTGTCGATTCGTTTGCGGTTTAAAATAAAACTTTTCTTTAAGTCAGTATCTTCTTGAAAATAAATTTTAAAGATAAATTTCAAAAAATTCCATTAGAGGGCGCCTTAAACTTCAGAGTAACCAACAATTAATTTTAACCATTATTTTTTTTGTTCTAATATAATGCTTGCAAAAACTTTTTAAATGTTTTCGGAAGCTTAGATTTAAACTTAAATTTTGAGTTCAAAATCTGGATAATTAGGAATAGTTAAGTAGCGCAAATTGAAGTGTCTTCGGGAGTTGAAAATTAACCCTCCCCCCTCCTCGAACACAATTCGATATTTCGCTACTTAAACACTTCAAACGATTCAGAATTTGAGCCTAAAATTTAAGTTTATGCGTTTGAAAGCATTTAATGAGATTAAAAAAATAACAGTCAAAAATAGTTGTACGCTACTCCAAAGTCTAAGGCGCCCTCTATCGCCATTTTGTGAAATTTATCTTTAAAATTTATTTTCATGAAAATGCTCATTTAGAAATTAGTTTTAGCGAAAACCTCAAACGAATCGACCAATTTTTCCGTTTTTTATAATCATTTGAAATTTGAACCCTGAACACAGTTCAGTTTGTCTACATAACCACTCCCAACTATTCAGATTTTGAGCTCAAAATTTAAGTTTAAGTCTAAGCTTACGAAAGCATTTAATAAGGTGCAAAAAATAACGCCAAAGAAGAGTTGTTCGTTATTCCAAAGTCTAAAGCGCCCTCTATCGGCATTTTTTGAAAATTATCTTTATAATTTATTTTTAAGAAAATACCGACATAAAGAATAGTTTTAGTGAAAACCGCAAATCAATGAACCAATTTTTCCGTTTTTTTATAATCATTTGAAATTTGAACCCTCTGAACACAGTTCAGTTTGTTCTACTTAACCACTCCCACTTTCAGATTTTGAGCTCAAAATTTAAGTTTTAGTCTAAGCTTCCGAGAACATTTAATATGATGCAAAAAATACCGGCAAAAAATAGTTTTTCGTTACTCCAAAGTCTAAAGCGCCCTCTATCGGCATTTTTTGAAATTTATCTTTATAATTTAATTTCAAGAAAATGCCGACATAAAGAATAATTTTAGTGAAAACCGCAAATCAATCGACCGATTTTTCCATTTTTTATGTTTATTTGAAATTTTGGACCCTAAACTTTAATGGTGGCTATCTCCTTTGGAAAACGTTTGGGACCCTTAGTCTCCTATTTAATATTGTTTGTCTTGATGTGCACTATCACCCCTCTTTTATTGTAAAAAAAATTTGGAATCACCCTGTATATCGTTAGTACGGCACTCAAAAATACGTTGAATTATGGTCTACGGGAGAAAATTGCTTATAGTGTATTTTAATAATGTTCATCGTATGAAACATATTGCAATTTATTTACATGATTAAGAGGGCTACAATATTGTTTTCTGTAGAATAGGGTGTACGAAGGGCCATCGTAAAGTTTTAATCATCTCTAGGAAATAATTGAGATAGAAACTTTCTAAGAAAGACACATGATGCATGAAATCGGCCTCATGTACGGGAAATCTTCAACCACGATAAGTTCCAATGTGGATAAAAGGGAATCAATAAAAACAGGTACTGTAATGGAAAATGTGAATGGGCTATGAAAAAAGAGATCACAAAAAATTGAAAATATCGAACCATTATTATTAATTTGGACTAATCAAAAACAATTAGATGAAGATTCGATTTCGCCATTATATGTGAAAAAGACCAACTATCGTATTCCAATCTCATTCAAAAATTGCCTGTGACGATTGCTGTCTTATGTGATTTTAAGACCAGCAGAATCTGGTTCGAAAAATTTTAAAAGCGCACTCGAATATACAGAGCTACTTGAGTTCCAAAGACGCAATTTTGGACAAGCCTGAAGCCAAAATATTTGACTCGAATTTAAGGATTAAGTAGAGGTTGCAGGATTCACCCACCAATAAGTTTTTAACTATAATGAAACTGGCCTCTTTGAAAAAAAAAATATCGAACAGCACATTCGTTATACTGCAGGCGAAGGTACTGGCAGGAGAAAAGCGTATGAAAGATAGGTTAACATTCTTGTTGTATGATAATGATAGTGATGATCATAAAAGGAAGCACTTAAAGATATACTATTCAGAAATTGCTGAAATTTTTAGCAGAAAGAATGTGACTGAAAGTAAATTGTGTACGACGTGGAGAGCAAAAAAGAGACTGTGAGTCGCGTGCCAATTTTGAAAAAATGGATGAATGGAATGTGAAAAATTACCTCCAGAATGATGAGGTGCTCTTAAGTATCGCATACTGAAACATTTTAGGAGGAGCTCAATTTTATCGCACGAAGTCCTTGCACCTAACATGACACTACTCACACAGTCCATCTATTAGATTGTGACTTAGTTTCGAGGAACTGTACACAAAAACAATGCTTAAAAGTGGTTTGAGATGCCATTAGATACAAAATTGTTTTAAAAAGAGTTCTGTAAAAAAATCCATTCTCCACTAAATTAACTTCATAGGAAAGACTAGAAGGAAGTGACATACAGAAGATTGAACTTTGCCTGGAAGAAATTACGGTCAGAATGTGTGGATGAGAGAAATTTCGAAGAGTTTAGTCTTTCTCGGATATCCCTACACATGTGGTGCAGTCAATTGTTTATTTTGGGAAGACCATGGGATTGAAGGCAAGTGGTGAGGATATGGAAAAATTGGTGGATGAGCACAACGATGAATTCAACATGAAGAGCTGGAAGATCTTCACCTAAAAATCCGACAGACGCAGACAAACGATTTGCTTCAGATGTCGGATGAACAGACAAAAGAATAAAGTGACTTCTTCAAAGATTAGGACATTTCTATGTGGAGCAAGGTATAAAGATTTGTGGAGAAAATCTTCTCGAGAAATCTGACAGATGCAGACAAACGATTTGCTTCAGATGTTGGTTGAAGAGACAAAAGAATAAAGTGACTTCTTCAAAGATTAGGACATTTCTATGTGGAGCAAGGTACAAAGATTTGTGGAGAAAATCTTCTCGAGAAATCCGACAGACGCAGACAAACGATTTGCTTCAGATGTTGGATGAAGAGACAAAAGAATAAAGTGACTTCTTCAAAGATTAGGACATTTCTATGTGGAGCAAAGTACAAAGATTTGTGGAGAAAATCTTCTCGATAAATCCGACAGATGCAGACAAACGATTTGCTTCAGATGTTGAATGAAAAGACAAAAGAATAAAGTGACTTCTTTAAAGATTAGGACATTTCTATGTGGAGCAAGGTACAAAGATTTGTGAAGAAAATCCTCTCGGAAAATCCTCTCCAAGCCGTATCTTCAACTTGTTTAACTGTAATATCTTGTCCCTTTTTAGACGAATTTTAAAGAGACTGCAGAAACAGACCAGTTAGCCAGCGTTTTTGAGAGATGATATAGGTCGTCAAAAGCTTGTTCTACTGCTAAATAATCCAAAAAGGAAACAAACTGTATATAGTGCCTTGATATCGTATCTCATGCACATTATTTTAGTTTCTTATTGGTTTTAGTATTTAACGCTATACTCATTCTCTATAAAATGTGTTTTTGGTACGTATTTCGGAATGCTTAGAATGTATTAATTGTATTTAGATAAAATAATGTGGAAATAATTGCCTCAGTTTTCGTCAGTTTCACATTTTGCCAATTATTTTCGCATGGATTATCGATTAAAACCGAGGTATTTATTAATATCCTATGTGGTATCCATACAAATCTATAGATTATATGAAAAGCTGCAGAAACAAATTCTCTATAGATTACAATATTTGAAATTGAGTTTTTAAATGTATAATGCATTTTCTAAATTGCTTACTTTCAATCGTCTTTCGACTGTTTAGTCGATAAAAATGTATTATAATAGCCTGAATTTGTTGGAAAGTGTTTCGTAATTTATGTTTGATCTATGATTTTTCTTTCTTCTTCTGTTTTTCAATAATAATAAAACTGGTTTTAAATTCACGTTAAAAAAAAACTCTATTATTTTAAAAACGCTCAAAGCTTGATATTTATATCTATATTTAAAGTATCAATCTTATGATGCATTAAATCGGTTTTTTATTTTTTTCCCTCCTGTTTACTTCTATCACAAAAAGCTTGTAATCTGACGCGCACAAAGTAATAGAACTATGTCTTAATAGAGACTATCATAAGTTTGGCTGTGTCATCATTGTTGAAGAAACGACTTTTAAACTCATCAGTGTGAAAAAAGGACTGTCAAATAATAGTTTTAGTCAGAGATAAGAGCTGAAAAAATTCTCATTTGCTGCGGGGAAAAAAAAGCAAAAAAAAAACATAAATTTGAGTTGACTATATCTGAGCGTTTTATAAAAATTTAATGTGTTTGCAAAATGGGTACTGAGAGTCGGTTTATTTACGTTTAAGTATTATGTCTTATTCGTAGTTCTAGTTTAAGTAGAAAATTGTTTTGAAGTACCTTTCGAAAAATGTAAAAATTTAAGAAAAATATCATGTACAGATCTGCCCTGCATATAAAATCCTATTGAAAAGAAATTATGAAACGACTGATTTTATTTAAGAGATATTTTTACAAAAATATAGAATCTTTGGCGTAAAATTAACACAAATTATCCGTATTGATAGATTTATATCAAAAGTGGTATTAGATTTTTAAATTTTAAATTAATTTTTGGGATATCATTTTTTTTTCTAATTTTAATGATATTTCGGTAAACACCATATTTATGGTGGCAACTAAATGACTCCCTTTTTGTAGAAAAGATAGGAAAAGGTAAAATATAGAGATTATTAGATTTCTGATATTGTCGTCATTTTCAAATTGAAATTAGCTTTTATTTCCATCTATTTACGAAAGTAAAAACAATAGTGCGATTAAATTTGAAATATAATTCTTTAAATAATAATTATAATAATATTAAATAAATAACTAGATGGAACCCGTCAAAACTTGACGGCACCACAGAAATAAAAGGTATTTTCCAGCTATTAAAGGATTTTTTAATGACTAATCTTCAGCAAAAATTTCAATAAATAAAAGAAAAACCTGCATTTTACATCCAGGCAAATGACCTGCAATTGGCAGAGTTACATTCAAACATGCTGCTATAGAATTAGAATCTCTCTCATTCGATAATTTTTCATTTACAAATACAACACCAATAAATTGTACATGACATGAATAAACCATAAATTACCGTCATTTCTCATTTCATACAAAATATACATACTTCACTTACTTCGCAGCAAAATAAGACAAATTATAGTTTGCCATTTAGCAACAACTGTAACAATGATCCTCTCAGTGGTTAATTTGTTTTTACATTACCCACCCCGTTCAACAAATAAACATTTGCATTTTCAACTAACTTTTCTATTACATTTTCATAAATCAAAAATACATGTCGATTTCACATATTAAAAAAATTAATGATATTTATTCTGGCTAGGTGAAACCCGTCAAAACTTGACGGCAACAATATGAAAGAACTAAAGAAAAAAAAGTATTTTGCCGCTATAAAAAAAATTAATATTTCTTAAAAATTTCAATATGCTTTTCCATTTACCAACGTAACACCAACATGACATGATCCTGGGCACAGAATCGGTGCAATGCTGCGACACACGTCACAAACTCTTGAAAATGTTTGAAGATTATTTTTCTACTGTTAAAGTTTTTTTAAAAAAATGCTAGAAATCATTTACTATGTACAAAAATTTCTCTAGGTACCATAAAAAATGCCAATTTTGGCAAATAATCACAAAAAATAGCTATTTTCGTTAAAATACCCCCCCCCCCAAAAAAAAAACAAACATCCGGAAATTTTGCAAATGGATGTGAAAAAAAAACAGCAAATTTCGTCAACAGATTGCAAAAAACAACAAATTTTATGAAAAGATCTCTAAAAAATTTGTCAAAAAAATGCAAAAAAAAAAAAAAAATTGTCTAGGTATTCCAAACAAAACAAATTTCGTGAAAGTATTGCAAAAAATCAAAATTTTGCCAAAACGTCTAAAAAAAATTGGCAATTTTCATGAAAAAATTTCGAAAAATAAAGCCAAATTTGACAAAAAAAAAAAAAAAAAAAAAAAAAAAATCCCTAAAAAATGGCAAATTTGTAAACATAGTGTGAAAAAAAAATTCAAAATATTGTAAGAAAACAAAAAAATTTGACAAATGATTGTGAGTAAACAACAAATTTCGTCAAAGGATTAAAAAAAAAAAAAGCAAATTTCATCAAATAATCACAAAAAAAGTAAATTTCACAAAAAAACCCAAAAAATTTTGCAAAAAGATCTTCAATAAAACAGGAAATTACATCGAAAGATTGTGACAAAACGACAATTTCATCGAAAGAACTCGAGAAAAACGATAAACTTCTCCGAAACTGTCTAGGTATCATAAAAGACACAAATTTCGTCCAAAGATCTCAGAAGCACATAAATTTTGTCTAGGTAATCGCAAAAAAAGGTAAATTTTGCAAAAAATAGCAAAAAAAAAAAAAAAAAGAACAACAACAAATTTCTCAAAAAGATAACAAAAAACGACAATTTCTCAAAAAAGTCATGAAAAAAGGTTAAATTCGATAAAACGGCAAATTACATCAAAAGATTGTGAGAAAAAAACAACTTTCATTAATTGCAGGGGGAAAAGATGCAACATTTCTTTGTTTATCAGAAAAAAAAAATCACAAAATTTCTCGATCCATCACATGAAAAATAGAAAATTTGTCAATCAGTCGAAGAAAAAAATAAAAAAATCGACAGTTGGTCATGTGGGGTAAAAATTATAAAATTCATTAATGAATCATGAATAAAAAGTCATTTAGTTATGTAAAAAAGCGCACAAAAATGTTGTGATTGATCGAGACATTTCAGAATGTCTTTTCTGGGTAATCTTACGATGCGAATACTGCAGTTCAGTGTACCCATTGAACTGTGTGCTGAGTGACATATGTTTATTGACTCATTCTATAGGCAATTAAAAATATGTATGGAATTTTTTATCGCAATGTAATAAGTATATTTTTAACATAGGATCAGAGTAAATTAGTCTTTTAAACAAATAACCTGGTAAGTGAGAACTAACTTTTTTATTGATAGGCAATGTAACATCGGGTCGATCGAGTTTATTTTGATTTTGCCCTTGTTTTTGAAGGACATAATTTAACCGTTTTTTCTATTGCATAACACTTCTTATTTTGTTTTCAATCTTTTTTTTTTTTTAGTAATTTCTTATTGTGATCTTCATTTCTGTCATACGAAAAATTCATTTCTATTTCGCCTATAGCATTTACATAATGTTGACAAATTTCTGAAAAAAAAAAAACAAAAAAAAAAAAAAAAAAAAGAAAAAAAAAAACCAACAAATTTTCAAAAAAAGGATAAATTCGATAAAACGGCAAATTGCATCGAAAGATGGCAAGAAAATACGACAAATTTCACCTAAAATCCCTGAGAAAACAAATAATTATTTCCTGGTATCATAAAAGACGTGAATTTCGTCAAAAGATCGTTAAAGTACTTTAAGTTTGTCTAAGTACTTCAAAAAATGCAAATATTGGTAAACAGATTGTGAGAAAACAACATATTTTGTCAAAAGATGAAAAAAAGAGGCACATTTCATCATAAGAACACAAAAAAGGTAAATTTTGCAAAAAAAAGGGAAAAAAATGACAAATTTCTGAAAATAACAAAAAAAAACCCAACACATTTCACAAAAAAAAAAAATCACGAAAAAAGGAATAATTTGATAAAACGGCAAATTACATTGAAAGATGGCAAGAAAAAACGACAAATTTCACCTAAAATCCCTGAGAAAACAAATAATTATTTCCTGGTATAATAAAAGACGTGAATTTCGTCAAAAGATCGTGAAAATACTTTAAATTTGTCTAGGTACTTCAAAAAATGCAAATATTGGTAAACAGATTGTGAGAAAACAACATATTTTGTCAAAAGGTGAAAAAAAGAGGCACATTTCATCAAAAAAACACAAAAAAGGTAAATTTTGCAAAAAAAAAGTGAAAAAAATGAGAAATTTCTGAAAATAACAAAAAAAAAAACCCAACAAATTTCACAAAAAAAAATCACGAAAAAAAGAATAATTTGATAAAACGGCAAATTACATTGAAAGATGGCAAGAAAAAACGACAAATTTCACCTAAAATCCCTGAGAAAACAAATAATTATTTCCTGGTATAATAAAAAACATGAATTTCGTCAAAAGATCGTGAAAATACTTTAAATTTGTCTAGGTACTTCAAAAAATGCAAATATTGGTAAACAGATTGTGAGAAAACAACACATTTTGTCAAAAGATGAAAAAAAGAGGTACATTTAATTAAAAGATCACAAAAAAGGTAAATTTTGCAAAAAAAAAAGGTGAAAAAAAAAGACAAATTTCTGAAAATATCAAAAAAATGAGAAATTTCACAAAAAAAAAGATAATTTCGATAAAACAGCAAATTGCATCGAAAGATCGTGAGAAAATGACAAATTTCACCGAAAATCCCTGAGAAAACAAATAATTTTATCCAAGTATAAAAAAAAAAAACATGAATTTTGGCAAATAATTACAAAAAATAACAAATTTTGGCAAAATACCCCCCCCCCCCAAAAAAAAAAGAACACCTGGAAATTTTGTAAATAGATGTGAAAAAAAAAAACAGCAAATTTCGTCAACAGATTGCAAAAAACAACAAATTTCTTCAAAAGATCTCTAAAAAATTTGTCAAAAAACTGCAGAAGAAAAAATTGTCCAGGTATCTCAAATAAAACAAATTTCATGAAAATATTGCAAAAAATCAAAATTTTGCCAAAACGTTTAAAAAAATTTCGAAAAAAAAGCAAATTTTGACAAAAAAAAATCTCTAAAAAATGGCAAATTAAACATATTGTGAAAAAAAAATTCAAAATATTGTGAGAAAACAACAAATTTTGACAAATATTTGTGAGTAAACAGCAAATTTCGTCAAAGGATTGAAAAAAAAGCACATTTCGTCAAATAATCACAAAAAAGGTAATTTTGCAGAAAAAACAACAAATTTTGCAAAAAGATCTTCAATAAAACGGGAAATTACATCGAAAGATCATGACAAAACGACAATTTCATCGAAAGAACCCGAGAAAAACGATAAACTTCTTCGAAACTGTCCAGGTATCATAAAAGACACAAATTTCGTCCAAAGATCTCAAAAGCACAGAAATTTTGTCTAGGTAATCGAAAAAAAATGTAAATTTCGCAAAAAATAGCAAAAAAAGACAAATTTCTCAAAAAGATAACAAAAAACGACATTTTCTTTAAAAAAAAAATCACGAAAGAAGGATAAATTCAATAAAACGGCAAATTACATCAAAAGATTGCAAGAAAAAAATAACAAATTTCAAAAAACAACTTCCATTAATTGCAGGGAGAAAAGATGCAACATTTCTTTGTTCATCAGAAAAAAAAAAAAAATCACAAAATTTCTCGATCCATCACATGAAAAATAGAAAATTTGTCAATCAGTTTGACAGTTGGTCATGTGGGGTAAAAATTATAAAATTCATTAATCAATCATGGAAAAAAAGTCATTCAGTAAAACCCCACAAAAATTATCAATCAGTAGAAGTCCCCACAAAAATCTTGTGATTGATTGAGACATTTCAGAATGTTTTTTGCATGTCCAATTTAAAAAAATATATGTATATATATTTTCTAGCTGCAGATTTAAAAAAGTAAGTTATTTATAAGGCATCTATTTTGATCTCTTATTATTTTGTTTATTTTTTGCAAGACCTACGTTTATTTAGTTAAGTAATACGAATTTAGAATTTGCAATGTTTTGTCTTTTGTTATTTTTTATCAATTTTCAAAATGATAATGCAACAAATGTAAATGCTATAGGCAAAATGGAAATGAAATTTTCATATGACAGAAATGAAGATCACAATAAGGAATCACTTTAGAAAAAAGAAAAAGATTGAAAACAAAATAAGAAGTGTTACGCAATAGAAAAAACGGTTAAATTATGTCCTTCAATAAAAACGGGCAAAATCAAAATAAATAATATTATGAAATATAAAATTAAGCATCGATCAAAAAAATGCTCTCCGAGAAAAGTTTTTGCGAACATCGTAAGTGACATGGGTACACATACTTCAGTGTACCCATGGCAAAATAGAAATGTATTTTTCATATGGCAGAAATGAAGATCACAATAAGGAATTACTTAAAAAAAAAAAAAAATTGAAAACAAAATAAGAAGTATTATGCAAAAGAAAAAACGGTTAAATTATGTCCTTCAATAAAAACGGGCAAAATCAAAATAAATAAACTCGATCGACCCGATGTTACATTGCCATTCAAAAAAAAGGTTCTCACTTACCAGGTTATATTGTTGAAACGACTAATCTAAGGTGTAATAAATTACTCTGATCCTATGTTAAAAACACACTAATTAAGTTGCGATAAAAAAATCCATACAGATATTTAATTGCACATTTTAAACATATGTCACCTCAGCACACAGTAAATCCACAAACAATGTACGCGGGCATACCACGCTAACATTTAGAGACAGTAAGTATCTCTTCTCTCATTGGTTCTGTTGTCGGATCTGCGCAAGCACGAATCTGCGCAAGCGCAGAGAGCTGTTTGAGTGTGCTGACGAATCTGCGCAAGCGCAGAGAGCTGTTTGAGTGTGCTGAATAAAAATGGGGTTTCTTTTAATATATAGATAATTTCTTATTTATTTTAATACATTTTCAGCATTTCAAGAGATATTTCTTTCATATTTTAGAAAAGGCTATTATTTCAAATTGTTGCCTGTTATATAACAAATAATAATAAATTGTTATTGTTAAAAATTATTTGCACTGGAAAATTTTTTTATTAAATGATTACATGTTAAAAGCAGAAAAAAATTGAAAATTACTTCATTAAAACTGCATTTACAATGACTATTAAAAAAGAAAGAAAATTTTAAAATAATAAATTCACTAATTTATTAATTCATTATGATTTTAAAGTGATAAATGGAAGAAATTACGTAATATTTAAAATGGCCAAATAATAAGACTGCGAAACATTTTGAATTTTAAAATATACAGTAAAGCATCGTTTATACGACGATCACTTATACGACGTTTACATTTATACGACGTTTTACTGTGGTCCCGATTCATTCCTATTTATTTTAATGTAAAAATATATCTTTTATACGACGCCCAAAATCGTTTATACGTCGATTTTTCGATTTTGTATAGGTTTATGTTTGTTTATTTTTCTTGTGTATTTTACGAATGAGCGGAAGTTGGCAGCTATGAATGACACCAAAGAGCTCTCCACATTATAAAAATGTGGGCTGGTGTTCGATTAGTCTGAAAAATCAGCTTACGTGTAACTGATTACATTGGGAGGGGCCATTCTATTTTCGAGGATGGTCAGCTTTCCCGACCTGTTTTAAGTTGCAAATAGACTATCCTTCTAACTGTCATCAGTATTGGCGACTTTTAGTTGGCCACGCGGGATTTTTGATCTTTAACTTTAAATGGAAAAGAAATAATGTTCTGCAAATGAGGAACCTTTGGGTGAAACATAAAAGTACGCATATTTAAATTGCTTACTAATCCCCCCCCCCCCCGTTTTTAAGATTATTTGTTCATTTTGGTTTGTTTAATTTAAAAAATCCTCGCGCAAATCATCACGTTAAACATTAAAATTTAGTGAAAACAAAATTATTTCTAGATTTGGAAGTGAAAATCGATTATACGTCGTTATCGTTTATACGACGTTTTTCGGTAGTCCCTTCAGCGTCGTATAAACGATGCTCCACTGTAGTTACAAAAGGCCCTTATTTGAGTTTTCGAGATGATTTTTTAACACTTGTCGCCAATTGTAAGGTAGCACAAATAATATTTTTTTTCTAACAGCAAAACTATTTTTACGCGAATAATAAAAAGAGAAAGAAAATTTTAAAATGATAAATCTATTTATATGAGTTAAAAGAAGTAAATGTGATAATTTACGTCATGGTTAAATTAGACAAATGGTGATTTTGACAGCGAGTTAAAAAATAAAAACATATCTATGCGAGACATTTCTTTATATTTCGAGATGATCTTTTAAACGAATAATGCCAATTCTAAAATAGCGCAAATAGCAGTATTTCCTTTGTAAAGTAAAAGTATTTTCGCGTAAATATTAAAAACAGAAAGAAAATTTTATGAAAATTACGTCTGATTTTAAAAAGATATATTTAAAGTGCCTTTTTTTAAAACAATCTTTTATAGTGTTTTTGAAAAATACCGAGAGGCGAAGATTCCAATTTACTTAATTCATTTTATATTATCTTATTTTAAAATGTTTAGCTGATTTTATGTAACCAAACACGAAAATAGCTATCAGATGTCTCAAAAGCAGCTGATTAGGATTTAAAATTTCACAATCAAAGGGAAATGGATGAAAACCCATTTAAAGGGAGATCACCACTGGTTTTTAGGGTTCCGTACTTAAAAAGTGAGAACGGAACCAATATAAAATCCCTCCTGTGTTTGTCGCCCGTCTTTCCTGTCATTGGACTCGTTTATGGAGCATAAACTAGGTTAGCTATGAAATATGGAAAACTCATCTTGGAGGAGGTAATAAAAACTATTGACCCACATATTTACAGTTTTTTAAATATACACAAATGTACCTAGGGAAATTTTAGAAGGGGTAATTAAATTATTTAAAAAAAATATTTTCTTTGAATATCATGATGGATATCATATGAAAGCTTTTGCAACACTGAACTCAAAAATACATTTCTTTTATTTGTAAGTACTATATTTTCAGAGATAGCGTCGAAAATGTAGTGTAAAATTATGTCCCTTGTAATCGTTAATTTAAACACTAAAGGAAAACTATAGCAATTACCGTCGGTCACATGGTGTTTGAGAAAACTGCATTTTTCCATTACACACAAATTTCTATTTGCGGCATTGAGAAAAGGTGTTGAGAAGCGCTGGAGGTACATATTGTAGTAGAAGTATAAAAACATTATTGATAACGATTTTCGAAAAAAAAAATTGTCGGCAATAACCCGAGAAATTAACCCTTAAAGAGACAAACGATTTGGATGTACATAACGATAAGGGCAGCATATTCGATGTACCATTGGCTTTTAAAGCCTAAATTATAAGTTTTAATGTTATATTTGTGTAACTGACTGCTCAACAGCAGCATAAAAGTAATAAATGTGTAATTGTCAAAACATATTAATTTAATTAAAATTATTAACATAAATACTATGGAATTCCCGACTAGTTTACATTAAGTGGATCTTTCAATACGCCTTCCGTGTATTTAAAAGTCAATTAAAAACCAATCTTCTAAAACTCGGCAAAAACGAAGGCACTTTGCAACTTTGCGACTTCCTTTCAAAGCATACTTAGCACAATGTCAAATTTAAACTTTGAACATGAGTTTTGTTTCCGGTACACTGTAAAGAGAAAAAAAATCATAACTCTTCTGAATTTAGTTTTATGAAAGGCCAAATGAAAATTAAATATGGACTATTTTCACTGTAAATACCGAATTAAATTCATAAAAAGAAAAACAAAGATTAGGATAAGATTAAAGAAAGACTTATAGAGAATAGAAATAATTAATATTATTTAGTCTTCATATCTCTTAGAAATTATATGGTATACTCATTGTTATTTTTCTAATATATGCAGCTGTGTTCAATCCAACGTTGTATAGTATTTTATAAACTCCCCTCATAGCATGGATGGTCACAGTGACGTCACAATGACGCCACTGTGAGTCACTTTGGTCACATAACATCTGTGACCAAAATTCCACTACTCAGTGACGTCACATTGTGACTGAGATGTGACTTTATTAAAAATTTCGAGAAAATTACAAATATTCTTCAAAACATGTTATTTACTTTAAAAAACATGTTTTTGGCAATTTAGATATCGTTGCTTTTGTCACAGTTTCGTCACAATGTTAATGTCAAATTAGTCACAAATGACACATTTTTCACAAATTTGTCACATTGTGACCACTTAGTGAAACGTCACAAAAGAGCTCTAAAACAGCCATAACGACTTCACATTTTAGTCACTGTGACTTCACATCGACGTCACGTAACGTCACATTGCCAATCGATGGTCACAATGCCACAATTTGACTTCACAACGACGTCGCAGTGACGTCACCATGCCTTACGGGTCATTTACGGGTCATTTACGGGTCAATCTCTAAATAACGATTTTTTTTAAGTAATACAATTAATAATTCATATATATTTATTTTAAGGAACCCTCTGAGTGTTAGTAACACTCGCACCATTTTTTTAATTACACTGCAAATCCGTGCAGCAATTTTTCAACACTAACTGAACATAATAATTAATACTTCTGAGTAAAATCGTTTCTAATTGTCTTATGAATGTGCTGTGACGGGAAAAATATTGTGTAAAAAGTGTTGTTAACATACTCTCTTAAAAAGTCAGCCACAAAATAACTCAAATTGAACCGAAATCCACTCATCTCACGTTTCGAAAGGCAGCTTCTCGAAAAGAGTTGAAATAACTCGAGTGAACGAGTTGTTTTTAAGCAATTTAAATCAAGTCGAGCTATTTAAATAACCAAATTAAATCAAGAAGATTCAATCGTTTGAAAAACAACTCATTTATGATCGAAAAGATTACAGCCTGAGAAGCCAAATCAACTCTTTCGTTTTAAGAGTGTAATTTTTCCAGACATGCAGCTATTGATATTTATTGGTAAAAATCAGTCAACTCATTAAGTAATCTCCTGCATTTTTATTTCTAGAAAGCAAAATATCTCTTGTTTCATTTTTTTAAATTGTGTTATTTTAAAGGCACCATGTAGAGAGTGTTCTGAAAGCGTTTTACATGTGTTGTTTTATAGTGTTTTAAATTGTGTGATGCTTACAATGTGTTGTCAGTTTCGTAACAAAGTATTGGGCAGCGCAACACTATTGTAAGTACAAATTTTCATCAACACAATTTCCAACACTATTTCAGTACTGTTAACAACATTATTTTTTAGAACACATTTCTAGATAGAAGCACTTTTTTTAACATATTAAGAACACATTTCTAGATGGCAGCACTTTTGCAACATATTAAGAAAACAACCGCAACACAAAAAAATGAATCACAACAAATTAATGTGTCGTAAATTTGATGACAAAAAGTGTTCTTTGTGTTTACATTTTTATTTAAGAATTTGCAGTGTACAATTCAATCTTCTGTAATCTTTTAAAAACCTATTGAACAGGAGTGTTTTTAGAACCTGTGGTGTCTGAATTGTTGTTGACAAGCCTAATGCATAGAACATAAATCCCTTTTAGCTTAAGAGCTACTGAACCCTGGGAGTAACGGTCGTCCTGTAAGGATAGAAATTTGCATACCTACGATTTATAGCATGCTAAGAGCAATAGCCTTGACCTGGCAGGCGTCAGCCCTGCACGTCATCCGGCCCTTTATTTTTTGAACTGTCAAGTAAATTGAATTTAAAAACTTGTTCCTGTAAGTTTAAAAATTTAATAGGATAAAGTTTATTTATTGTAAATCTTTAAAAAAATTTGACAGGCGATTACAATGAGCACAAGTATATGACAGGTGAATTAAAAAGAGCACAGTTGATGTGGTAAAATAAACTTTGTCCTGTATAGTTAAAATTTAGATATGTTTTTAAGTAAACGTTTTAAAATAAATATGTACAATGCCAGGCGGTTTTGAACAGCATAAGACCTTGACAGGCGAGGGGAAAGCTGCTAAGGGCGTGCGAGTAAGAAATGTAATGTGAACGCATACAGTAACTGCAATATATTTTATTAGGTTTTATACAATCTACATTAGCTTTAACATTCATTTTCATCATCATTCGACATTTCACTATCACTGTTTTCATTATCATCTGACTCTTCAGAAATGTTTTCCTCTTCCGAAAATAGTAAAAAAAAATATATATTTTAATAAATCAATAAGGTCGTTAAGAATTGAATATCAAGCTCAATTGCATAGGACTGTATAATAAATCTTACTGAATAAAATAGTCGTATGTTACCTGAAATGTAATCCTCAGTTCCAGTCGATTGTGCTGTGGCAGTATCATTAGGTCCTTGTAAAAGTATGTCGTACATAGAAGAAGGAACCGTATTCCCTTCAAACTAATTATACTCGTAACGACCATCAATTAAGTTCCAACCGTTATTTTCAGGGGTAAGAATTGTTGGTTCTTTTAAATGACAATTTCGCCAGATATTTGTAATGTGTGCAGTTCTCAATAATTGTTGCTGTAGTTCGCGTTGGCACGGCGGGCGGTAGATTTGATTAATCATAACTTATTACTTTCTTCATGAACACTTTAGGATTATTTGTGTTATATGTAGCAAGGAATTTTTCATAGCGCGCATTATTTAATTTTGAACATTTAAAACCATACATTTGGCATACAAATTTCTCTATTATCGGAAATAATTTTCTTTCTTCTCTACTACTTTTCTCTGTTCTTTGCAATATCTCCGCATCTTCCAACAGCTCACATAATTTTGCATCAACAACAGAATCCTTTAAATTTACATATTTTTTTCTGTCCCTCTTGATAATTGTAATTTCATCGAAATTCTGTAACAATTTAGCTTCAAACCGCTGGATACTAAAATTAACATCAACATCTTCATCATTTTCTTCGAGTATTCCTTCTAATAACTCAAAGCAATATTTACATAAGTATGTGAATGAAAATGTCCTTTTTTTTATTTATTATTTCCTCGCTGATAAAAATTTTCATTTCATCAAAAGCCAGTTTGTGAAAATATTTCCAACTCTTCTTCGGTCGTGATTTTGTTTTCACTTGTTCTTGCAAAGTATATATGGCAATTGTTCGACAGCTATTATGATAAAAAGTCAATGAGCTTGAATCTGCGCTAACTTTTTCATAAAATTCATTATCGTCGCCAAACTCTTTCAGAACTTGCATCAAACTTGCTCTTTCTGACGAGTGAAGAGTCCTTTGACTCGTTTATATTTACTTTTACAAAACACACATAACCTATCAGCATTGCTCGTTTTACTAACGGGCATTTCAGCGGATGTTGATGCTCCGCTTTCTTCAGTAGCTATTGGAGGGGCTACTGTCACTGTTTCGACGTTTGTCAACGACATTTCTATATAAAAAAATCATTGAGATATTCATATTTAATGATTAATAATACAGTGAAAACCGATTATGACGATATTGTTTATAATAAAATAGCGGTTATCTTGAACAAAATTAAAAGTCCCGGCTGATTTCTATATGAACGCCTTAACAAAAGCACATTTTTTTACATTTATTGCTACGAAATACCGGATTGAGCAAGCACATTTTACTCATTTTTTCGGAGAATTATAACTGTAGCTAAGCTGTATTGTAAACAATTGAAATAGGAAACAGTATCCACATCTGGCACGTATAATGAATGATCAATGGCCATTATCGCAAAAGTAAAGATCTTACAAAAAACTCTAAACCAGACACTAATTTAAAAACAAAACATGTACGTAGTTAAGGCTTCGTCATATTTCTTAGTTCAGTTTGTAACTTATCTGAACACAAGACACACCAAAACTTTTTTTTTTTTCTTTTGAGTTAACTGCATTGACTTATAATACAGAAAAAACATGTGAAAAATGTCGCAAACGAAAAGACAACAAATTACATAATATCCAACATGAACACATTTTTTTCTATTAATATCTACGGATTTATATGTATGTATATATGCTTAACATACCGCGTCATAAAAAATATTTTGTACCTCTAAATCATTAGTGCCGGTTGTTACAAATATCGGTATTTACAAATAAAAATGAGTAGTCCCTTCTATTTCGTTATAACAGATTTCGACTGTAATTTGTATTTTTACGCGATTTTTTTTTATTTCCGTCAAAAATAATAATTAATTAAATCTTGATTTGCACATTAATATAGTTATTGTTGTAGTACCATTACTATGAATAATTTTCATTTAATATATATTTAGTAATGATTAAATTTGTGCCACGTAATTAAACCAAGAATATAGTTACAATTAAAGAATATACAAGATAATAAAAAATACCTGATGATGATGCTGGTAGATTTTAAATTGATAATTCACTCGTGTGATATTTTTTCATCACGACCAGAAAGTTTTTTTAACATTTCACATGATAACCAGTATTTGCGTTAATTTCCTCTGGCAAAGAAATATCTTTGAATTTTAAATTATTGTCTTTTCTTATTTTCAATATTGATTTACTTTTATTCAACGTAGTCTCTGTAAATCGTACAGTTTTTTCATCAGTTTCTTGGTTACAAATCACACAAACCACGTGCTCAGATTCCATCCTGCACTTTATTTACTGAAATGTTAATATAAAGTACAACAATACACAATATCACTACACAATTAATAATAATAATAATAATAAATTAGATTTTATAAAAATTTGAAATCACTCAACATAAAAAATATTATATCTCATAGCATCCACACAAGGAAAAATCGTTCACTCAGTAAGGCAGACGATTTTGAAGCAGCTATTAATTCCTACGAAGCCAGACGAAATGCGGCAGAAAAAGAACTGAACTGAGTTGATGGGGAATGAAATGTTTTGATTTGTTGTAAGAAGACTAAGATAGGGACGACGAATTAATTAGAGTTTATGATTATTTAAATTGTAAATATTGTTTTTGTAAATAGTCGTTTTTGTAAATAGTAATGTTTGAATATAAGTATTTAAAAGTTTTAAACGGTGTCAGATCTTAATTAATTATGAGTTAATTATAATTCCGAAAGAACTTTTAGAAGGAAGAAGAATTCCATCTCGCACGCCCTTAGCAGCTTTCTCCTCGCCTGTCAAGGTCTTATGCTGTTCAAAACCGCCTGGCATTGTACATATTTATTTTAAAACGTTTACTTAAAAACATATCTAAATTTTAACTATACAGGACAAAGTTTATTTTACCTCATCAACTGTACTCTTTTTAATTCACCTGTCATATACTTCTGCTCATTGTAATCGCCTGTCAAATTTTTTTTAAGATTTACAATAAATAAACTTTATTCTATTAAATTTTTAAACTTACAGCAACAAGTTTTTAAACTCAATTTACTTGACAGTTCAAACATTAAAGGGCCTGATGACGTGCAGGGCTGACGCCTGCCAGGTCATGGCTATTGCTCTTAGCATGCTATAAATCGTAGGTATGCAAATTTCTATGCTTACAGGACAACCGTTACTCCTAGGGTTCAGTAGCTCTCCAGCTATTTGGTTCATATGTAACTGTGAAGAAAATTAAAGAAGCATCATTATCGTTATTTTATCATCGGTTAATAAATGTACAATAAGAATCGTTATTTTTATTCACTGCACGGTGTGTCACATCTGGCACATGTCCAGTGTTCTCGCTGACAATTGACCAACGTTAGTAATTTGGCTAATTAAAAAAAAAAAAAAAAAAACATTCGCCAAATGAAAAAAGTATTAGCAAAATGAATTCGCCGTGTAGCAAAATAAATAAATAAATATCTTTAATTTTTTTATGTACCCCCTTTTTTCAATATGTTCTAAAATAACCTAAGTTTTTATAACTGCGACAGCGATTGTTATCAATCTAATTTCAACTCTCCGCTACAAATGTTAAAAATATGTATATATTAATATATATATATATAAGACCATTTATAGTAAACAATATTAACCATCTGAAATTAACCATTGAATTTAATAACTTATATACAGGGTGATTCCGAATTTTTTTTTACAATAAAAGAGGGGTGATAGTACACATCAAGACAAACAATACTAAATAGGAGACCAAGGGTCCAAAACGTTTTCCTAAGGAAATAGTCGCCTTTAAAGTTTAGGTACCAAAATTTCAAATAAACATAAAAAACGGAAAAATCGGTCGATTGATTTGCGGTTTTCGCTAAAATTATTCTTTATGTCGGCATTTTCTTGAAATTAAATTATAAAGATAAATTTCAAAAAATGCCGATACAGGGCGCTTTAGACTTTGGAGTAACGAACAACTATTTTTTGCCGGAATTTTTTGCACCTCATTAAATGTTTTCGTAAGTTTACACTCAAACTTAAATTTTAAGCTCAAAATCTGTAGTTGGGAGTGGTTAAGTAACACAAACTGAGCTGTGTTCAGAGAATTCAAATTTCAAATGATTTTTAAAAAAACGGAAAAATTGGTCGATTAATTTGCGGTTTTCACTAAAACTATTCTTTATTTAGGTATTTTCGAGGGAATAAATTATAAAGATAAATTTCAAATAATGCCGATAGAGGGCGCTTTAGACTTTGGAGTAATGAACAACTATTTTTTGCCGTTATTGTTTGCATCTCTTTAAATGATTTAGGAAGGTTAGACTTAAACTTAAATTTTGAGCTGAAAATCTGAATAGTAGGGAGTGGTTAAGTAGCACAAAGTGAACTGTGTTCAAGGGGGAGGGGGAGGTTCAAATTTAAAGTAATTATAGAGAATGGAAAAATTGGTCGATTCGTTTGCGGTTTAAAATAAAACTATTCTTGAAGTCAGTATCTTCTTGAAAATAATTTTTAAAGATATATCAAGGGCGCCTTAAACTTCAGAGGAACCAACAATTCATTTTAACCATTATTTTTTGGTTCTAATTAAATGCTTGCAAAAGCATTTTAAATGTTCTCGGAAGCTTAGATTTAAACTTAAATTTTGAGCTCAAATCCTGAATCGTTATGAGAAGTTAAGAAGCGCAAACTGAAATGTGTTCAGGAGTTAAAATATAACCCTCTTTCCTCCTCGAGCACAATTCAATTTTTCGTTGCTTAAACACTCCCAACGATTCAGAATTTCAGCCCAAAATTTAAGTCTATGCATTTGAAAGCATTTAATGAGATTAAAAAAATAACAGTTAAAAATAGTTGTACGCTACTCCAAAGTCTAAGGCGCCCTCTATCGGCATTTTTTGAAATTTTTCTTTAAAAATTATTTCTAAGAAAACACTGATTGATCAAGAAATCTGCTGATTTAAAAATTAGTTTTAGCAAAAACCGCAAATGTATCGACCAATTTTACCGTTATTTACAATTATTTAAAATTTGAACCCTCTGAACACAGTTAAGTTTGTCTACTTAACCACTCCCAGCTATTCAGATTTTGAGCTCAAAATTTAAGTTTAAGTCTAAGCTTACGAAAGCATTTAAAATGATGCAAAAAATAACGCCAAAAAAGAGTGTTTCGTTACTCCAAAGTCTAAAGTGCCCTCTATCGGCATTTTTTGAAATTTAACTTTATAATTTATTTTCACGAAAATACCTAAATAAAGAACAGTTTTAGTGAAAACCGCCAATCAATCGACCAATTTTTCTGTTTTGTATAATCATTTGAAATTTGAACCCTCTGAACACAGCTCAGTTTGTGTTACTTAACCACTCCCAACTACAGATTTTGAGCTCAAAATTTAAGTTTGAGTCTAAGCTTACGAAAACATTTAATGAGATGCAAAAAATACCGGCAAAAAATAGTTGTTCGTTACTCCAAAGTCTAAAGCGCCCTCTATCGGCATTTTTTGAAATTTATCTTTATAATTTAATTTCAAGAAAATGCCGACATAAAGAATAATTTAAGTGAAAACCGAAAATCAATCGACCGATTTTCCCGTTTTTTATGTTTATTTGAAATTTTTGTCAATAAACTTTAATGGCGGCTATTTCCTTAGGAAAACGTTTTGGACCCTTGGTCTCCTATTTAGTATTGTTTGTCTTGATGTGTACTATCACCCCTCTTTTATTGTAAAAAAAATTCGGAATCACCCTGTATATATATGTGCATGTGTATGAAAAACGAAAAAGAAAAGGAAGAAAAAAACAAAAATCGAGCAATAGCAATTTGACGAATCTTATCGCTTGCTTGCTCGCCAAATGAAGAATTTAGTCGCAATTTGGCGCAATGGCGCATGAGCAGTGTGAACACTGCTCATGTCACTATAATTTTACTATAATTCTTATCATGTGCCATGAATTAAGTCAATATGATTGCTTTAACTGATCAATAACAGTCGAAAGACTAGAATAGCACTCATTTTCTCCATGTTCGGTGGCTGTATTTGATATAAAATTAGAATTTGCTCTTCGGAAAAAAAAAAGATCAAGCTATTAAGGCAAAATTTACTTTCATTATTTTTTCTGCATTACTTACAGATATATGAACTTAATTAAAAATAAAGAAAATTGCAGAGTCTTAAGCAAATAAAATTAATTAATTAAAGTCAATTTAATTGCAAAATATAGCAATACAATATTTAAAAACCCAGTGTGAGGTAAACGCCATAAAATATCAAACTTTATCTGAAATAAATTATTTTTTTTTTCTATTTTTCCCATTATTAGACCGATATAGAGATTCCAAATATAGTCGACTCTCGTTAATTCGAAATCGGATAATTCGAATTTTCGCTTAATTCGAACTAAACATGAAGTCCCGAAATTTTCAATGGTAGAGTAACGTTAATCTTTTGCATTAATTCGAACTCATTTTCTCTTGACATCGTTTAATTCGAACTAACGAGAGTTCCGATTTTTCATTCTTCTTTTCTTTTTCACGGATTTCAGGTCATTTGAATAACTTTCTTTCTTTGATTTATGTGCTAATTGTTCCGAACGAGTATACATATAATCCCATGCATTTGATATCTCTTTCTAAGTGCCCCGTTTGTCCATCAGTGACACTACAAATTTTTCTTCCATTGTGCTATTAATTAGTTTATGCATTTATACATTCTAATTTAATATTAAATCATAACATACATAATAAATTTAAAAACATTATAACATCAATTCCTTTGTAATAGTACCATATTAAGCATGTCCTCATTTCATACTTTCCATAATTCAAACTTCGGATAATTCGAACATTTCTTGTGGTCTCGACGAGTTCGAATTAACGAGAGCCGTAATTTTTTTTTTCATAAAAACAGAAAAAATCGTGTAGTGAAGGGTTAAATATAAACTAATAATATTAAAACAATTTTAAACATAATATCAATATTTGTCTTACTTGTATTTTTAATGATAGCAATAATTATTGGTGCTATTTTTACAACAGAATCCGTTTACGGTAATATAAATTGTACAACTTGATTTGATATAAATCTTGCAGATTTTTAAAATAATTTCTTTTCTATGCATATCTTGCATTAGCTAAAGTATTAAAATATCAGACGCATGCAATGAGAAATATTCGACTTAGAGCAGCTGTTGATAATGTGACCGATCACTGAATTTGTTTTTTTGGAATAGCTATTACAGCGTCAAACAAACGTCGAAGTTTAATTGCTTTACTAAATCAGAAATTCTGCGCGTCAGATTTAGTTGCAAAACCCATTTATATAACATGCAATGAGGCAATAAACTTACGATATTATTACGCACATAAACTGTATTATAATAACAATAAAATCCTTCACTGTGTTGTTAGAATTTATTTTTTGGAATGTTCACTTAATTTGTTTTTGTTTTTTAGTACTTTTTTGTTGTGTTTAACCGTTACAGAATTCCGTTTTTTAATTCTGTGATACTTTTTGGTACTTTGATCACTCAGTTTTCTTACTTTTTTTCGTACTTTACTTTGATTAATGATACTTTACTTTGATCATACATAAGCAACACAAATGTAGTATAATAAAATTGGCATTCGTATGTGTAATATAAAGCATTTTTAAAAAAATTAATTCATTTATGAAAATGTCAAAATTCCAGATTGCATTTTTCCTCTTATGAAAATAATACACTATTTTACAAATGAATTATAACTTAGTACTGAAAATTAAAATAAACTTTAAAATAACGATTGGTAAGTAATTCTTTTAAAAATAGAGAAAATTAAAGTTTTTTTCCTTACGTTTATTAAACTGCGATTGGAAAGTATAAGATTGTACAAGACTGAAAATTATAATTTTTTTGTAATATACATAGATATATTTATATCTATATGCAGATTCTTTTGAAAGCAATCTAACTTTGAAGCTATTTAAAGTTTATCATTTTTAAGTAAAAGTTTTAAATTATAGCGATATATAGAAATTGATAAATCCTTATGAAATAATGACGTTTGCTATACTTTTTCAGCTTTCAATTACAAGAAAATATAAAAAATAATTGATAATCAAGATTAAAAATACCTAGAGATCTCATCCGGTTTTTCAGGATTTGGAAAAAAAAGAAAAAGAAAGATAAAGAAAAATTTGGTGACAATTATGTCAAATATATAACATTATATTTAAAACATCTTACCTAAAATTATTTTCTTAAAGCATTGTTAAAGATTACCAGCAAGCTAAGACTGCGTACAGATTTTACGTACCAGATTAATGCGCAAATATTTTCAGTTGCATAGCAGAATTTTTACGTAAACTTTTCTAGCTGCGATGCAGAATTTAGACATGCATGGCTAACAAAATAATGTGAAATGAATGCTGTTAATTTAGGATGTTTGTCTTATGAATATCTTAGTTGAACATGGAAATATTTTTATGAGAATTGATAGAAATACAGATATTTCCTGTCGATTCTGGATAAAAAAAATTGATTACTATGTCGTTGATTACTAAACTTCTTCCTAAAAGTTCCAAAACTTACAGGTAGAAACAAATTTAATTTTTTAAAATGCTTTTTTAAAGTCTCAAAAATCCATTTTTTCAGGATAAACAAATGTTTTTGGATTCGTGGTTAACTCGAAAATATTTGCAATATTTTTAGTGAGTTGTCTTGATACATTAAGAAACATTCTTCTTTTTTACAGAGTAGTTTCCTTTATTTTAGAGATAACCATTTGACAATTACTTTTTTACGAATAGAAGATTATTTATGTGAATGTTCTAATTATTTGCACACTTAAAATAAATGGTATCACCTAATTCACCAATAGTATCACTTCTGGTGACATGGGTATATATAAATATACCATAAAAATTGATATGAATATTAATATAAATTTTTCGAATTATTTGAAGACGAATAAAAATTTTTCAATGCCTTTTTTATAACACTTGTAATTCTTCTATTTTACGTACCCAACATAAGGGTAAGTCTTGTAGTAATTTTAATAATCGAAAAATTTTTTGACGAATTTACACGTTTCAGACACAGGAAATTCCGAAAGATACATACAAACACACACATACACACATATAAACTGCCGTCCATCCATACATTTGTGTGTCTGTAAACGCTCTATTGAAAGTGAGATAGAAACTTGAAATTTGGTGTATACTTAGTATGTAATAATGGGAAGAAACCTATAGAATATCAATAACCTGGGTATCCGGAATTTTTTTTTGGACTCCCGAAATATTCTCTCTGATAAAAGATATATAAAAATTTTTGTATTCAAAATTGTTTATTTTAAGAAGTACAAAAAAATGTACAAAGAATGAAGTCTAATGGATAATTAATTGTCGAGATATTTATAAAAATATTTCTCACATTCTTCGATTTTTTATGACTCTGTATTTCATTTAAATTTTAATTCGAAAACATATTTTAATTGGAAATGAGATGCAAAATCGGACGCAAAAAACTGTTAGGTAATATGATTATCTTTTTTAGAATTATAACACTGTTTATTTTACGAAATTCTGTACTACTTGTTTTACCTGCTGACTAAAAAACTATCGCCAAACTATCTATCTATATTATAAAGGCCAAACGTATCTGTGCGTAACGCATACGTCATTTTGAAAAAAAAAAATGTACTTTTAAATGCAATTTGTTTGAATGCTGTATCTCAATTTATTTTTGAGAGATTAATTTTTTCATAGTTTTTATTACCAAGTTTGTAATTGTGGCAAAAAAATCACTCCATTTTCTCTTAGGGAGATGAGAAATTTCAAATGTACATGTACGCAATTGCTCTGGAGAAACCATGCTGTAAGTACCTGTGAAAGGATTATTCCTATGTTTTAAGAAATTATAAAAATCAGACCTATTAATTAGTTTTTTTAATAAATCGCCCCTCAATTTGGATATGGGCCCCATAACTAATAGTCACGGGTTTTATAGGGCAGCTAGAAATTCAACGTTATCGCGTAATTTAACTATAACACATGGCCCTTTTAAACTGGTAACCCTAGGGAGATGAGAAATTTCAAATGTACATCTATGCACTTTCTCTCGAGAAACCATGCTGTAAGCATCTGTGAAAGGATTATTCCTATGTTTTAGAATATTTAAATAAATCTTAAAATTAATGTTAATCCCTTGAAGTCTGTCGTTTTATGAAAATGCGACATGTATATATATATATATATATATATCTGGAATGTTAACGCATAACGTTATGGTGTAGAAATTTTCTGCATCAATTTAGTTTTCCCTTCCTGTTTCAGTGGAAAAGTTCTTATTTTAATATTTCTGCTTCTGTGGAGAAAAAAAAAATTCTTTCTTGTCAAATGTAGAGATTCTTTTTTACCACTGAAAGGAAGGTCTTTTTACATAGGTTTTAATAAATTTAAATCTTTGATCTCTGAATAAATATTGCTATATACAATATTAAAACACTGTTATCAAACAGCGACGAATTTTTACAAACCCTTTTTTAGGGTGAGTAAATGAAAGAATTTTTTTTATGTTTATGTTTTTACAATTTTTTATAAATATAGAAAGTTATGGAGAAATTTCTAATAATTATTTTTTATATGGAGTTTAAGCGTGTAACTCTTCAAAAAAAAAAAAAAAAAAAAAAAAAAAAGTTAAAAAGAAGAATGAAATATTTTTTTAAAATAATAAGTCGGAATTTTCTTACTGTTGAAAATTGAAGTTACTACTAAATAAATGTACCCCTCTGCATCGATTACATACAATTAAAGCAAAATTTTGATACTGTACTGTTACGTAAATGGAAGGACCCACACATTTCAGTATGAATATTTTTGAAGAGCTATTATCAGTCATATATATTGATTTCTTTATCATTATACGACATATTATTTTTTAAATTCAACGTACTGAAACAAGTAAAATAAAAATGTAATACTTAAGTCAAATAACAGTGTAGAAAATAAATTATATTTGCAGCGGAATTAAATGTTTCATAAGAAGATAATCTTTGGGGGTCATCGTAATACTCATCTACCATGGATATGAATAATATAAAATATGAAAATAAAACCCATGAAAGCTGTTTATGAAATGGATCGAAATTCCAAATGAAATTTAAATGTATGTTTAAATATTTTTAACAAAACAAGACCTTAATGGATTACATTGGGAGTCTATAGAAATTCGGCGAAATATCAAAAATAGCGCCAAATTGCCGTCACGTTTGGCAAGTAATTTTGGTCGACATATTTTGCCATATACCGCTACATTGGCGAAAAACTTAACGACATTTTTTTTAATCTTCGGGATAATCAAATAGTATCGAATCGCGTTAAAGAAACATCCTTATAAATCAAAAAGAGATAATCATATTAACTAACAGTCTACGGCGTAGCGTTAAATGTTTTATTTACGATTAAAATATGAATTGAAATTTGAAAGAAATACAGGGTCATGAAAAATCGAAGAATATAGAAAATTTGATTACAAATATCTCGGCAACTAATGGTCCGATTGACTTTCTTCCATATGCAAAAAATATGATTTTTTATTATCTTTTATATTCACTTCTTAAAATAAACAATTTCGAAAATTCTCATGTATCTTTGATCAGAACGAATAATCTGAAAAAAAGTTCCGGACAATCGAGTTTACTGATATTCAATAAGCTTCTTTCCATTGTACTATGTACATACCAATTTTCAAGTCATTATCTCAATTCGTTTGGGAGATAGAGCGTTTAAAGCACTTAGACAGGCAGACAGACACACAAACCGACAGATCTACAGACAGAAGGATAGCCCTTTTTTTTTTCTAAAAATATATTTTTCGGAATCTTTAGCATCTGATACGTGTAAATCCGTCAAAGGAAATTTTATAATTTTTAAAACAAATATAAAATTTATCTTATGCCACGTATGTTGAGCAAGTAAAAATAGTGACTAATCAATATATGTGAGGTTTTCAATGCAATTTATATTAAAAAAACTTACTTCAGTTTTACAAAAACAAAAATATCTTAAAGATTTTTAAGTGAAAAGTTAATAAAACTCAGCCGCTATCACGTTTTATTGAAAACATTCTCGCTACTTCTTTTCGTTTGCAACATTTGTAATTAAAAGAAAGATTCTTTTTGAAACAAAATCTTCTCTGTAATTACTTCTTGAAATTTTAATTATTTGTTTATCAGAACAAAATGCATTTCCTTGATTAAATGCTGTTTTAAAAGTTTCAAGTTTAAAAGTAAAAACTTGAAGATTATTTTTCATGTTTTTCGTTTCGAAATAATGCTAAATTTAATTCCCCTTCATCCTCTTAGTTGGAAACAACTGTAATCTATAATGATGAAAACTGTACAAATATTTGATTTTCTTAGGTGTATAGGAAGCTTTTATCTTTACATAAGTGTCATTATTGTTCTTTCCTGAAAAGAAAACCACAAAAATAGTGTATTTTTTATATAGATTTTTTTTAAGTATGTATATATTGATAGCGAATAGTTATGCTTAATTTAATCTAAAAAAATATCCAAAAACGTAACAAAATTTCTAAATAAAAGAATAAACTGAGGCTTAATTTTGAATTTCAGAAGAGTAAATATGATTTCATAGTTTATCATTTCATTTTTATTAAACGCGAAACAATTCTGCATAAAATTAGTTCTAACTGCATTTAATGCATTTTTCTAATTGCAGCTCACAAACAGGGTTTAATGTTTTATAGTATGTGAACTTTGCTGCGTTGCTGAACTACACTGTTAAAAAAATATGTTAAGTTACTAAAATTGTGGAAACTGTGATTCCCAATATTTTTATTTAACATCAACAACAAAAATTCATGTAACAGCTGAAATAAAAACTAGTCGTTGGGGCCCACCGTAATACTTACCCATCATGGATATGTATATGAAAATAAAACATGTGAAAACTATTTATACAATGCATTGCAATTCATAAACAAAATTTAAATATTGTTAATATACATAGTAATGCTATATTAAAGAACTGCTGATGTACCAATTTCGACAAATTATATAAAACGCCAAACTATTCAAGTAGTACCGAACTGCGTAAAAGAAACATCCTTATAACTCCAAAAATAATAATTCTATTAACTAACAATTAACTGTGTCGGATTAAGCGTCTCATTTCCAATTAAAACATACCTCTGAATTGAAATTTGAATGAAATACAGGGTCATGAAAAATCGAAGAATGTGGAAAACAGGATTACAAATATCTCGGCAACTAATAATCCGATAAACTTCGTTCTATATGCAAAATGTGTGTTATTTTATTGCCTTTTACGTCCATTTCTTAAAACAAAAAAATTCGAAAATTTTTATATACCTTTCATCAGAACGAATTTTTCGAGGGTCCGAAAAAAATAGTTCCAGATAATCGAGGTTGCTGATATTAAATAGGGTTCGTTCCATTCTTACATACTAACTACATACAAAATTTCAAGTCTCTATCTCAATTTGTTCGGGAGATAGAGCGTTTACAGACATACAGAAAATAGTTCCAGATAATCGAGGTTGCTGATATTAAATAGGGTTCGTCCCATTCTTACATACTAACTACATACAAAATTTCAAGTCTCTATCTCAATTTGTTTGGGAGATAGAGCGTTTACAGACAGACAGACGGACGGACGGCAAATTTTTTTTTTCTAAAAATATGTTTTTCGGAATCTCAACTATCTAAAACGTGTAATTCCGTCAAAAATTTTTTTTCGATTTTCAAAACGAGTGCAAGATTTACCCTATACTACGTAAGATGGGTAAGTAAAATCAAAAGATGTGTAAGATTACTAAGAATTTTTTGAGGATTCTGGAATGCCAGTAATTTTGTATATAACTACAGCCCGGGTTACAGATATAATTTTAGTAAGATTGTTGCAATTTTAGTAGATGCTTCTCTAAAGCTACAGATATTTATAACTTTACAAAAACTAGTTTTGTAAAATTATAATTTCTTTTGTACAGTGTAGAGATTAAACTTTAGTTAGCATACAGATTTCTTTTACTTTACATCTGCACAATTGTGAATATATTTTAAAACACACAAAAATCCGTTTTTTGATTTACGCAAGGGCAAACTTCTGCCTGCATTTTATAATTGAATACACAGCCTTATTTAAAAAAATATTCTAAACAAAACACCCCTTAGCAAAAAATGGCTTAGAATTATCATTAAAAAACCATAAGTGAAATCATGTGGTATTTTTGCCTGTGGTAAAAAATAACTTTTGGAAAAACATTATAAACATTAAATGTATGGTTATTTTTATGGCACTGTAAGGTACAATAATAATAATAATAATAATTTCGGTGGCTCCACTTACTAAGCATATGGGAACTTATATTTATTAATGTATTTCTACCTTTTGAATGGCGGAGGTTAGGTCCGAGATTCTCAAATGTCACTAATATGTGTTACAAATGTCACAAAACTAAATATTGATAACTTAGCAACCTTGTTTATCATCAACTTTTCAGGAACTTTATGATTGTTTCATCATTAATTTCTACTAAAGTGCATTGCACCTTAACAATCCCAAAATGACCCACTAATCAAATTTCCTTGAATTTATGACCTAGACCAGTGATGTTCTCCTATACTGAAATGGCAGGATATAAAATTTAGTTATAATCGTTAAAGATGTGTTTCAGGTAAAATTTCACAGGGATATAGGTATACATACATATACACACTAGATATACTCGTGTTTATACTATATGATACGTATAGGTTCTTCCATTAATACTCCTAAATAAAAAAAAAATACTTGAAATTTTGCAGTTGATTTCGATGACGAAAAAAATGTATTTTTCATAAAATACTCCTAAATAATAAAAAAAAAATACTTGAAATTTTGCAGTTGATTTCGGTAAGGAGAAAAATGTATTTTTCATAAAATACTCCTAAATTAAAAAAAAAAAACATTTCTTCAAATTTTGCAGTTGATTTCGATGAGGAAAAAAAATGTATTTTTCATAAAATACTTCTAAATTGAAAAAAATTACGTGAAATTTAGCAGTTGATTTCGATGAGGAAAAAAAAATATTTTTCCTAAAATACTACTAAATAAAAAAAGATTACTTGAAATTTTGCAGTTGATTTCGATGAGGGAAAAAATATGTATTTTTCAAAAAATTGGTTTTGTTTAGAATAACGTGTATTACGTCAACTCTGTTTGATCACATTGTGTATTAGAATAAGTAAAAATTTTTATCAAGTACGATATGAAGTGTAACTTCTGTTTATAAAAAAAATGAAGTGGAATTTCTCTTTTATGCAACTTATCTTAAAATAACACAGCCTTAGTATTTTTTCAACGTATTCCCTTCATTTTCCCTTTATTCTTGAGCTCAGAATAATTCAGCAACTTTCAAGACAAATATCTTGTTGCGTTACTTTAGTCAGTTTGACTAATTTAAACATAACGTCAAAAGAATCCCTTTTAAACAATAAAATATGTTTTTAAGAATGCACTTCAATGTACCTTTGGGAAATTAAATGATGAATGTTTGGAATATTTTGAGAGTTTTAAACTATTAAAATACGAAAGTCATACAAAGTTTCTAAAGAAATAGTAAAATGATGCAATTTTCTTAAATAAAGTGTAAAAATTCTAAAGAAAAATAAAAAAGTTCTAATTTCATATTGAATATTTTTGAATGTATTTTGCATTTCGAACGCAAACGAGCACTACTTTAACGTTGGGGTGCCGCAGGGTTCGTGTCTCGGGCCGGTCCTGTGGCTCGTGTTGATAAACAGCTTGCTGAAACGTCTTGGTATTGAGGAGGCATAGACCATACTTGTCTTTGCCAACGATATACTCATCCTTGCACGTTGCACGGTTCTCTATAGGTTCGCTGACATTCTTCAGCGGGTTCTCGCAGAGATTCACGCGTGGGAGATAGGATGCAGCCTGGAGTTTAGCTTCGATAAGTGTTTGTACACTGTCATACCAGCGAAAGGAAAGATGGATTACGACCCCTCATTACGCATCCGGATGGGTGGACACAGGGTCAAGTTTTCCAAACAAATCAAGTACCTAGGTGTGGTCATAGACAGGGATTTTAGTTGGATGCCTCACTTGAATCTCGTCCAAGATAAGGCAACCAAAGTCCAGTATAAGTCAACTAGATTAGGAACAGCCACCTGGGGACTTAAGCCTCATGTTCGTAAGACGGTCTACTCGGTGGTGGCCGAGCGTATAGTCTTGTACGCGGCCCCTATCTAGTACTCCAACAAAGTGGCTCTTCGTAGCAGACTACGGAGCATTCAGAGAGGTATCCTGCTGTGTGTCACCAAGTGTTACAGCTCGGTGTAAACCGATGCGTTGAATGTCTTCTCTGGGGTGATTCCCCTGGACCTCCGTGCTGGTATCGAACGCGACTTCGAGGCCCTCACAAGATGGGGTGAGAGTACTGATAGACCGAATCTCTCAACAGAAATGGTGGTGGTTTGGAAGTACCAACCTCAACGACGCTATCCAGGTCGAATATCTTGGACGCCGGAACTCATCCGGAAGACTCCGTATACTTACTATACGGACGGTTCCAAACTAGTTGGTGAGAGAGTGGGCTGCGCCTATCACCTCGCCAATAGGGATGGCGTTGTTGCGGAGGGAAGGTTCGGCCACTCCGATGAGTCGACCGTTTTCGCGACCGAGGTCCATGCGATCAAGGAAGCGATCTCTGACGCTCTTCGGAGAGGTCTCGGTGAACTTGTCATCTGCTCGGATTTGAGATCGGCGCTTCAAGCGCTTTACTCCTTAGTACCTAGGCACAAAGTAGTAGCCGAGGTAGCCAAATGAGGGAATCAGGGTCCATATGAACTGGATTAAGGGTCATGTCGGATACGCCTTTAACGAACATGCCGATACTCTGGCTAAGGAGGCTGCGTGTCGACAAACGGTCGACATTCATGTTCCTCTCTCAGGACGTCAAGTCCAGAGGAAGCTCCTTTACCGGGCGCATATAGATTGGCAGGAACGGTACAATTGATCTGAGAACGGCCGGATGACATATGTGATCTTCCAGAGAGTCTCCACTCGGATAATCCAGGGCGATTTCTTTCTAAACCAGGTTCTAACCGGACATGGTGCCTTCGGTGATCATCAGGCCCCGCTTTTTCAAAGGCAACCCTGCGTGCTTTTGCGGGAATGGGATTAGCACGATTAGACAGTGCGTCTATGAGTGGCCCTGTCGAAGTCCATCAGGTTAAAGAGTTTCCCACCAAACTTCCACACTCGAATGCTTACCGATCTTTGCTTTGATCATTACAGCAGGAAGGGAATCGTTGAGATAGTCAGCGAGCTCTTGACAAAAACTTTAGATCGGGTGGGTCGCCAGGCCAATTGAGCTCTCGACCGTCTTGTCCCGAAGATTTCTCGAACGCATGATTTCCAAATCGTTCGAACGCAACGCTCTATTAGAGGAGTCCGAGGCCACTTGTGGGCGCGATTTGGACTAAGCGACTATGTAAAGTTTTTCAGGGTTTTCCTTGTACGTAACGAGAATTCGAGTCGCTTTCCCGGAAGTCCTCCCTGAAGGCTGGGCCCACTGATCAGTGGTGTGCTCAGGCAGCTTTTGCTACGTCGCCTGCTTCATTTGCTCCCCTCGGTGTCAGCCTGGTGGGGCGCGGGAGGTGTCGTTACGGTTGCTGCGGTTTGGCGAGCCGCCGGGCTGCGACGCTTGGGTCGTGAACCCGGTGCCCTTGCATGATGTTCCTGGCCGGTAGCGGCGTTGTTGCGGGGGCCGGGCGTAACTTGGTTCCTCTTGATTGGGGGTCTCGTGACTTCCCTGTTTGGACCGCATGGAGCCTCTGGGCTCTGGATCGGGAAACTCATAGTTTTAACTTTCCTAAAGCATTTTTGCAATCGGAACTGTATGTCTATGACTAACGGTTTATAAATTAGCCATTGTCCACCGTTGAGAGTGGATCCCCTGCATAGCGCTGCAAGCAAAAACCTTTAAATCGAAGTTGAATTTTTCGGCTTACCTCTTATTTTAAAGGAAACAGTCGTTGCAGCACCTGAGAGTTACAAAGTTGGCGCATGTATTTGAGCTCTGGTTTGTCGTCTGCTCGAAAATCGAGATCGAATCTAATCAGCAATACAGTTTATTACTGCATAATATTCCTTTGTTGGCAAGAGGCTCTAGCATGGTCAGACGTATACGGGATTTGAGATTTTTTTATGTGAATCTGAATCCTTTTCGCACTTATTTTTCGGAATGAAAATTTATCTCTTTGTTAAAAATAGTAGATTTTAGATAATGAAACAACTATAAATAATTTTAAATAACAACAAAAAATATTCTGGTCTATCGACAGAAATATTTGCATTTTTTATCATTTATTCGTTTATTATTATTATTATTATTATTATTGTTATTATTATTATTATTATTATTATTATTATTATTATTATTATTATTATTATTATTATTATTATTATTATTATTATTATTATTATTATTTGTTTTACTTTTCATTACATATTTAAACATGAGAAATTTCATAGTTAAAAAATTACTTAAACGTGAAAAAACATGCATTTAATTTATATTTTTTCAAATTTCAATTATCATACATATTTTTTTTCAATTGCGGTTCGAAATTGATTGATAAAAATTTTCGCTCCAAAACCATCCGTCATACAGTCCGGACCTTGCACCTAGAGACTTCAACTTATTCCTTTACAGGAAGAACCTGTTTTCAGGACAGTACTTGTACGCCAATGTCATGATCAAAATTGAATTTGAAATATTGTTTCGACAACAGGCGGCAAACTTCTATGACAATGGAATACAGAAGCTTGTATTCAGATTAACGAAATGCTCAGACAACGGTGGCAATTATATAGGAAAATAAACTATATAATTAAAAATAATTCGTAGTAAAAATGTCATTAAATAACATTTTTTGAGCGTGTTTGCGGCATTGTATCTTTACTCTTCGAAAAGGCATTGTATGTTTGAATTATCAAACGTGTTATGCGTTTACTGAATTATTTCTTTAGAAATCATCACCGGGGAGATTTTGTTACACGACGGTTCTGAATGTTATGGAATGTATTTCACAATCCAATTTTTGCCAATAATTTTTCCTTCTTCTTATAATTTTCACTAATAATAATATAAATATATTTTATTTTTCATGATAAAAAAAAATCTAGATTAATTCCAAAATACTCAAAGCTTTATATTTAAACAAAATTAAAAATTCTATCAATTGCATGCTGCATAAAATTGACTCTTTATACTTTTTTATATCCCCTGCAACACAAAAAAGCTTGTAATCTGACACACGCAATGTAACAGAACTATCTTGTAATAGACGTTATCATAAGTTCCGCTGTGTCATTATTGCTGAAGGAATGGGTTTAAAACTCATCAGTGTGGAAATATGGCCGTCGAATAATAGTTTTAGTCAAAGATAAGAACTGAAAGAACTCTCATTATCTGAGATAAAAAAAAGATAAATCTGAGTTTTTGAGTTGACTGTATCTTAGCATTGTATAGGAATTGAATGCATTTGTAAAAATGATGATGAAAGATGTTATATTTAGGTTTAAATATAACGTATTATTTTTACTTCTTCTCTATTTACGAATTGTTTCTTTGAATTACTTTTCAAAAACAGTGAGAATTAAAGAAAAACATGATATTTTTAGATATAGCACTCATAGATAACTTGATAAAAGATAAAAACAAGCATTATTTTTTTCACCAGAAATCAGTTATGTACTTTAAAAGTCTTTATTCTTATTTAAATATAAAATAAAAGTAATGAGGTTATTTAATTATCCGATTGATATTTTTCTTACGTATTGGTAATATCATAAATTATCGTAAATATTCTTAAAATAGAATCCGCCTGTGCTTACTTAAATTTTATAATTGTGTTTCACATAAATCATTAAAATTTTCAAAATGATATTTCATTTCTATGTATGCCTTGCATTTACACTGAAGAGTCATAATTACAGAATCATGCAATGAGAAATGTCGGACCTTGAGCAGCTGTTTATAATGTGAGTGATAGCGGAATTTGTTTTTCTAAAATAGCTATTACCATGTAAAACGAGCGTCGGAATTTAATTGCCTTAGTAAATCATTAATGTTGCGCGTCAGATAAACTTGGATGTCCCCATTTGTATAAATTGTAATGAGGCAATAAACACACCAGATTACACTTACTCATTATTGTTTATTAAATATGCAATAAAAGTATTGAAGTAATTTAAATATACGATTGGTATTTGTCTTAATATCAATATTATCATAAATTTTCGTAATTATTCATAAAATAGAATCCGTCTATCCTTATTTAAATTTTATAGTTATGTTTCACCATAAATATTGCATAAACCGTGCTTTTTAAAAAAATGATACTTCTTTTCTGTGTAGGTCTTGCATTTACTAAAGAGTCATAATCACTAAAGCATGCAGTGAGAAATGTCGGACCTTGAGCAGCTGTTTATAATGTGAGTGATAGCGGAATTTGTTTTTCTAAAATAGATATTACCATGTAAAACGAGCGTCGGAATTTAATTGCCTTAGTAAATCATTAATGTTGCGCGTCAGATAAACTTGGATGTCCCCATTTGTATAAATTGTAATGAGGCAATAAACACACCAGATTACACTTACTCATTATTGTTTATTAAATATGCAATAAAAGTATTGAAGTAATTTAAATATACGATTGGTATTTGTCTTAATATCAATATTATCATAAATTTTCGTAATTATTCATAAAATAGAATCCGTCTATCCTTATTTAAATTTTATAGTTATGTTTCACCATAAATATTGCATAAACCGTGCTTTTTTTAAAAATGATACTTCTTTTCTGTGTAGGTCTTGCATTTACTAAAGAGTCATAATCACTAAAGCATGCAGTGAGAAATGTCGGACCTTGAGCAGCTGTTTATAATGTGAGTGATAGCGGAATTTGTTTTTCTAAAATAGCTATTACCATGTAAAACGAGCGTCGGAATTTAATTGCCTTAGTAAATCATTAATGTTGCGCGTCAGATAAACTTGGATGTCCCCATTTGTATAAATTGTAATGAGGCAATAAACACACCAGATTACACTTACTCATTATTGTTTATTAAATATGCAATAAAAGTATTGAAGTAATTAAAATATACGATTGGTATTTGTCTTAATATCAATATTATCATAAATTTTCGTAATTATTCATAAAATAGAATCCGTCTATCCTTATTTAAATTTTATAGTTATGTTTCACCATAAATATTGCATAAACCGTGCTTTTTTTAAAAATGATACTTCTTTTCTGTGTAGGTCTTGCATTTACTAAAGAGTCATAATCACTAAAGCATGCAGTGAGAAATGTCGGACCTTGAGCAGCTGTTTATAATGTGAGTGATAGCGGAATTTGTTTTTCTAAAATAGCTATTACCATGTAAAACGAGCGTCGGAATTTTATTGCCTTAGTAAATCATTAATGTTGCGCGTCAGATAAACTTGGATGTCCCCATTTGTATAAATTGTAATGAGGCAATAAACACACCAGATTACACTTACTCATTATTGTTTATTAAATATGCAATAAAAGTATTGAAGTAATTAAAATATACGATTGGTATTTGTCTTAATATCAATATTATTATAAATTTTCGTAATTATTCATAAAATAGAATCCGTCTATCCTTATTTAAATTTTATAGTTATGTTTCACCATAAATATTGCATAAACCGTGCTTTTTTTAAAAATGATACTTCTTTTCTGTGTAGGTCTTGCATTTACTAAAGAGTCATAATTACTAAAGCATGCAGTGAGAAATGTCTGACCTTGAGCAGCTGTTTATAAAGTGAGTGATAGCGGAATTTGTTTTTCTAAAATAGCTATTACCATGTCAAACGAGCGTCGGAATTTAATCGCCTTTGTAAATCATTAATGTTGCGCGTCAGATAAACTTGGATGTCCCCATTTGTATAAATTGTAATGAGGCAATAAACACACCAGATTACACTTACTCATTATTGTTTATTAAATATGCAATAAAAGTATTGAAGTAATTTAAATATACGATTGGTATTTGTCTTAATATCAATATTATCATAAATTTTCGTAATTATTCATAAAATAGAATCCGTCTATCCTTATTTAAATTTTATAGTTATGTTTCACCATAAATATTGCATAAACCGTGCTCTTTTTTAAAAATTATACTTCTTATCTGTGTAGGTCTTGCATTTACTAAAGAGTCATAATCACTAAAGCATGCAGTGAGAAATGTCGGACCTTGAGCAGCTGTTTATAATGTGAGTGATAGCGGAATTTGTTTTTCTAAAATAGCTATTACCATGTCAAACGAGCGTCGGAATTTAATTGCCTTAGTAAATCATTAATGTTGCGCGTCAGATAAACTTGGATGTCCCCATTTGTATAAATTGTAATGAGGCAATAAACACACCAGATTACACTTACTCATTATTGTTTATTAAATATGCAATAAAAGTATTGAAGTAATTTAAATATACGATTGGTATTTGTCTTAATATCAATATTATCATAAATTTTCGTAATTATTCATAAAATAGAATCCGTCTATCCTTATTTAAATTTTATAGTTATGTTTCACCATAAATATTCCATAAACCGTGCTTTTTTTAAAAATGATACTTCTTTTCTGTGTAGGTCTTGCATTTACTAAAGAGTCATAATCACTAAAGCATGCAGTGAGAAATGTCGGACCTTGAGCAGCTGTTTATAATGTGAGTGATAGCGGAATTTGTTTTTCTAAAATAGCTATTATCATGTCAAACGAGCGTCGGAATTTAATTGCCTTAGTAAATCATTAATGTTGCGCGTCAGATAAACTTGGATGTCCCCATTTGTATAAATTGTAATGAGGCAATAAACACACCAGATTACACTTACTCATTATTGTTTATTAAATATGCAATAAAAGTATTGAAGTAATTTAAATATACGATTGGTATTTGTCTTAATATCAATATTATCATAAATTTTCGTAATTATTCATAAAATAGAATCCGTCTATCCTTATTTAAATTTTATAGTTATGTTTCACCATAAATATTGCATAAACCGTGCTTTTTTTAAAAATGATACTTCTTTTCTGTGTAGGTCTTGCATTTACTAAAGAGTCATAATCACTAAAGCATGCAGTGAGAAATGTCGGACCTTGAGCAGCTGTTTATAATGTGAGTGATAGCGGAATTTGTTTTTCTAAAATAGCTATTACCATGTCAAACGAGCGTCGGAATTTAATTGCCTTAGTAAATCATTAATGTTGCGCGTCAGATAAACTTGGATGTCCCCATTTGTATAAATTGTAATGAGGCAATAAACACACCAGATTACACTTACTCATTATTGTTTATTAAATATGCAATAAAAGTATTGAAGTAATTTAAATATACGATTGGTATTTGTCTTAATATCAATATTATCATAAATTTTCGTAATTATTCATAAAATAGAATCCGTCTATCCATATTTAAATTTTATATTTATGTTTCACCATAAATATTGCATAAACCGTGCTCTTTTTTCAAAAAGAAACTTCATTTCTGTGTAGGTCTTGCATTTACTAAAGAGTCATAATTACTAAAGCATGCAGTGAGAAATGTCTGACCTTGAGCAGCTGTTTATAAAGTGAGTGATAGCGGAATTTGTTTTTCTAAAATAGCTATTACCATGTAAAACGTGCATCGGAATTTAATCGCCTTAGTAAATCATTAACCCTTTAAATCCCATGCTAGAACACATTCTAGAAATTATGTAGTTTATTTCACACCAGAAAAATTCAATGGCTAATTTCGTTTTATTTAATTACGGAATGTTCTGTTATTGATTAAAGCAAATATCGTGGTTTTAATTTTCTGGTGGGAACTGAAATATACGAATTAAAATATCTCGGGCGGTCTCGGGCGGTTAGGGATCCAGAGTGTTAATGTTGCGCGTCAGATATACTTGGATGTCCCATTTATATAAATTGTAATGAGGCAATAAACACACCAAATTACACTTAATCATTATTGTTTATTAAATATAAAATAAAAGTATTGAAGTAATTTAAATATACGATTGATATTTGTCTTAATATCAATTTTATCATAAATTGTCATAATTATTCTTAAAATAGAATCCCTCTGTGCTTATTTAAATTTTATAGTTATGTTACACTATAAATATTGCATAAACCGTGCTTTTTTTTCAAGAAGAAACTTCATTTATGTGTAGGTATTGCATTTACTAAAGAGTCATAATTACTAAAGCATGTAATGAGAAATGTTGGTCTTAGAACAGCTGTTGATAATGTGAGTGACCGCGGAATTTGTTTTTTTTAGAACAGGCTATTACCGTGTCAAATGTACGTTGGAATTTAATTGCTTTAGTAAATCCTAAATGTTGTGCGTCAGATGTACTTGGATATCATTAGTATCATATGTAATGAGGCAATAAACACACCAGATTTTTCTTGGCATCAACTGCATAATACAAATGCAAAAAAATCTTTTGATTTGTTATAAATGGAATTATTTTGATGGAATGTACCTCGAAGAATGTTTTTGAATTTATATTTCTTAAATATTTTAAATTGAATAAAAATACATACCAATTAATTTATTGGAATGTATCTTGAAAAATGTTTTTTAATTTATGTTGCTAAAATGCTTTAAATTGAGGATATTTTTTCATAAAGAACAATATATAAGATACACAAATATAATAGATTCAGCATTATTATGTATAGTAGAACACCCTTTTTTAATTAACGCAAAGATAAAAGTCTAAAATTTCCCAATTGCATTGTTATTCTTTTGAAACCAATAGATAAAATTATTTGTTTTCAAATTCTCATTCTGCAAGGAAATTGAAAAAATATAGGAAAATATAGATTTTTATAGAATTCATACATTTGCGTGGATGGAGTTAGTTTCACATTCGATTTTTACAAATAATTTTCTTTCTCGTTATAATTTTCAATAGTAATAATATACGTAGATACTTTCATCATAAACATATGTACATTCAAAGACACTTAAAGTTACACTTAAAAATTAATATTCGAACTAAATTAAAAATTCTATCAACTGAATGATGCTTGAAATTGGTTCTTTACACTTTTTTATATCCCTTCTCCTCAAAAAAGCTTGTAATCTGGGAAATGATATGTAACAGAACTATCTTGTAAAAGACGCAATCATAAGTTCAACTGTGCCATTATTGCTGAAGGAATGAGTTTAAAACACATCAGTGTGGAAATAACACCGTTGAATAATAGTTTTAGTCAAAGATAAGAGCTAAATCAACTCTCATTTGCTGCGATAAAAAAAGATAAATCAGAGTTTTTCAGTTGACTATATCTAAGTGTTGTATAGAAATGCATTTGATGAAATATGGCCGTTGAATAATAGTTTTAGTCAAAGATAAGAGCTGAATTAACTCTCGTTTGCTGCGATAAAAAAAGATAAATCTCAGTTTTTGAGTTGACTATATCTCAGGAATCAAATGTATTTGTAAAAATGATGATGAATGATGTTATATTTAAGTTTAAATGTAACGTATTATTTGTACTTCTTGTCTATTTACGAATTGTTTCTTTGAATTAATTTTAAAAAACAGTAAAAATTAAAAGAAAAACCATAATATGCATTTATAGATAACTTAAGAAAAGATTGATGAATATCATTAGTGTTATTTCACTAGAAATCAGAAATGTACTTTAAATAATCATTATTGTCATTTAAATATTAAATAAAAGTTATGAAGTAATTTAAATAACCAATTGATGTTTGTCTCACTTATCAATATTATCACAAATTATCGTAAATATTCTTAAAATAGAATCCGGCTATGCTTATTTTAATTTTATAGTTATGTTTCATACAAACCATCCAAACTTTTAAATCGATTATTTTATTTATATGTATTATATGTATCTATTATATGTTTTGCGATTATTAAAGAGTCATATTTACAGAAGCGTGGACTGAGAAATTTTGGGCTTTTAGCAGCTGTTGATAATGTGAGTGATAGCGGAATTTGTTTTTTCTGGAATAGCTATTACCATATCAAACAAACGTCAAAATTTAATTGCCTTAGTAAATCATTAATGTTGTGCGTCAGATATATTTGGATATCCCATTTGTATAACATGTAATGAGGCAATAAATACACCAGATTTTTCTTGGCATCAACTGCAGAATGTGAATACATAAAAGAAAAAAATATTTTTGCCTCGTTTTAAGTAGAATTAATTTATTGGAATGTATCTCGAAGAATGTTTTTTAATTTATGTTGTTAAAACACTTTAAATTGGTGCTATTTCTTCATAAAGAACAATGTATAATAGACATAAATGCAATAGATTAAGCATTAGAATGTGCAGTAGAATATCCTTTTTTAATTAATGCAGAGATCCAAGTCTAAAATTTCCTAATTGCGTTGTTATTCATTTGAAAATATTATTTGCTTTCAAATTATTATTCTGCAAGGAAAATGGAAAAAAAATGCAGGAAAATATCAAGTTTTATGAAATTCATACATTTACGCGGATGGAATGTGTTTGAAAATCGATTTTTAAGAACGAGTTTTCTTTCTTCTTATAATTTTCAATAATAATAATATAATTATTTTTAGTTTCATGATAAAAAAATTACATTAATTCAAAAATACTTGACGCTTAATATTTAAACTAAATCGAAAATTCTACCAGCTGTATGATGCATAAAATTTACTCTTTATACTTTTTTATATTCGTTATACCACAAAAAGCTTGTAATTTGACACACGCAATGTAACAGAACTATGTCGTAAAAGACGCTATCATAAGTTCCACTGTGTCATTATTTCTGAAGGAATGGATTTAAAACTCATCAGTGTGGAAATATGGCCGTCGAATAATAGTTTTAGTCAAAGATAGGAACTAGAAGAACTCTCATTATCTGAGATAAAAAAAAGATAAATCTGAGTTTTTCAGTTGACTATATCTAAGCGTTGTATAGAAATTGAATGCATTTGTAAAAATGATGATGAGAGATGTTTTATTTAAGTTTAAATTAAAGCATAGCACGGCAGTGCTATGCTTTATTTATTTCCAGTGTGACTCCGTAATGTTATTTTAATACGGAATTTAACATTGAACGAGTTATTTACTAGACTTTTTCCCACATTTTGTACGCGCTTCCACAAATTTTCTTCAAAAGATCTAATTGTTTAAAAAAATAAATTCCCTCCAATCAAAAAATATATATATACAGAGGTCAATGGACATATTTCCTGTAGCAATTAATCATTTTTACGTGATAAATAAAATTGATTTTTTTTGTAAGCATTAAAAATGGTATATTTACGACGTCATATTAGAAATGAAACGGAGATTTGCAAACATTTGGTACAAATACAAGAATCGTCAACAGAAAACAATATGAAGCATGATTTTTAAAATAAAAGGACATTTTCAAACATTGATCAAGAAGCTTCTAACTGAAGAAATATAGAAAATAAGTAAATTAAACATTTTTCTACCTATTGTCTCTGCAAAATAATAGAAAATAAATGTATATATGTAACTGGTATTTGAAAGCGAGTTCTTTGACATATTGGCATTAAAAAAAAATGCACTAAACCCAGTGCGTATGTGACATTTGCGCCGGGATTTCGTAGTTATACCACATTTTTAAAAATTTCTTCTCCTTATATGTTCCAAGAAAATCAAAATAAATTTAGGTGAATAAAAGTTTTCAAAAAAAAAAAAAGTATTTGAGAAAAATAGTATTTTATCCTTGGTATGTAATGAAACTAGTAAATCTGCAGAATTGGGTCTTCAAACATAGCAATTTTTTAAGGTTAAACCACAGAATTGTAAATTACTTGGTGTAAGACTTTTTGGCACTGTAATAAATTCGCCAATTCTATCAACCTAAATATTCAAATGCAATGTAAACAAGTATAAACAATAATGTTTACAAATATATTTTTTTAATTCCCGATTTGGTGATTTTTTTAAATCGTGACTAAATTTGTAATTTTACAAATATTTAATTTATTGGATAAAATCCATTTTAAATCAACGGTACTACTTGGTTATCCCGTCGACCAACTATCGCCAAACTATGAGATTAAATGCCAGTAATGAATGATCGTGAATGTCACATTCAATGACCAAGGCCACCTTTAGCCTTTTTTGTGAATGACATTAAATACCTATACGTATTTAGAGATGTCATCAATTGATTTTATTTCCACTTCACTAGTGTTTTATCCATTTATTTGTACTTTTGTAGTAAAAAATGTCAATATTAAATACCTATACGTATTTAGAGATTTCATCAAATGATTTTATTTCCACTTTTTACTAGTGTTTTATCCCTTTATTTGTACTTTTGTTATAAAAAATGTCAATATGTATAATTTGGCTATTAGTTTGGCGACTTATATAATTTGGCGAAATTGGTTGACGGGATAACCAAGTACCGAATTAACTTGTATTAAATTCATTATTCCGATGATTTTAATATGATAAAACACTACATGATTCAATTTTTAAAATATCGAAAAGAGTTTCTGTTGAAAAATAGCTGTTTTTTATACTTTAAGTTAATATTTTTATAAGACTCTTTTGATTCACTATCTCTATGAGTTAATAAAATTGAAGCACATTTGGAATATTCATAATGCGTCACCTTTATGCACAGATGTCTAATACTTACCATGTTGGCGCAATTTTTTTCTGATGCCAATTTGGCGAAAATTTTGTTTTCAAATACATATCACATATATATTTTTAAATTATTTTCTAATATTTAAAAAGGGAAATAGTGATAAATAAATAAAAGTTTATTAGTAACTATAGAGCAAAATGATCTACATATTTTTTTTTTTAAAGAGTAATAGAAAATAAACAATTTATTAGTAAATAAACAACGCTAACCATGTCAACATGTGAGGCATATAATATCCATTTTGTTCCAATTGCGCCAATATGTTGCACATGTGACATCTATCCCCAACTTTTCTACGCTGAATCCTGCCCAGAGCTTCAATAGCGGTTTGAATTTCTGTCGAAGTTAAATTTCAATTTTGGGCAGAATTTCAATTCAAACATTGATTAATTTATCAAGCAGCTTCTAAATGAAGAAATACAGAAAATAAATAAATATGACGTAATACATAAAATAAAAAAATAAATACATTTTATTGATACTATGTCTTGAGATATTGTTGGAGGAATATTATATTGTCTAGGGTGAATGTCTAGAACTATACTGCTGACGCAATGTATCAATGCTGATTGTTAAGTATAAATATCAGTTTCATGCAGAAGAGATTTTTCTGCCGAATATGACTTCATGATTCATAAGAAAAGAATTCGCCAAAGAAAAAAGTGACATCTGATTTTTGCGTGATTCCATCGTAAAAAGTGAAATTGATTTTAAGAATTAAAAAGCGCACATTTATGACGTCATATTGGAAATGAAACAGAGATTTTGAAATATTTGGTATCAAGACAGGAAGCATGTACAGATTTCAGTTCTAGATGTAAAAAATAGTTAACGATTTGGAAATGAGGCAGACGATTTGGAAATGGATCAATGAAAATCTGTGCAAAACCCAGTGGAGAAATGAAAATCTACATAGATAACCGCGGAGATAGAGTTTTTAATTGGGAGTGGTTCTGGAGTTTAGGTATCGTGATCGGTATAGATCTGGAAAAATAAATCAGAAATTCCTACGTAGGGGAGAACATAATAGTTTGTATTTCATCAAATAAAATTTCGTCCAAAAATCTAATTTAATTTTGAGGCCCTTTCACCGTTTTGCAGAATTGCTAAATCTTAACTAAAGTGCTTCAACACTCGCTCATCCTGCTTGCACATATGAAGCCAACATGATGTTTAATCTTGAACTAGTTATACACTCAAATTTTTCATCACCATATTCTTTTTTAGCGTAAAATGGAACTATTACAACAATTTAATAAGAAACATGGAAATTACAATGTGAATATGCACTAATATATTTTTTTGCATCAGAGGAAGAGAGAGAGAAACATGAGCCCCTCGGACGTTCTCTTGAGCGCACCCCCTCCTCCCCTCCATAGTTCACTTCTAGCTATGGCCCTGGGCCCAGTAATTGTGATACGATTCCGCATAAATGAAGTCCTGAGGATGGTACCCTCAGTTAATTTTGAAATGAGCTCATCTGAATGCAGTAGTTATTAAAAAACTTGAGATATTAAACAAAAACATAATTTGCAGAACAAATTAAAAAAACAAAATTTATTTACTGCACTATTTAAGCCCGAGAAGGAACAGATATTAAGATATTTGATTTATTTATTTTATAATTTAGTATTAAATTTTTGTATCAAATAATTTAAATTATGCGAACATTAAAAAAATAAAAAAGAAATTCAAACAATATGGTACTTAAAAACCCTAAATCTTAGATACCGTTCAAACAAAATCCAAATAAATCTTAGACCTTTTTTCTAAACTTAACTTGCAAATATTTGTTTTGCAGATTTTGTATAATGTTTACAGTAGGTATAGATAAAAAGAATAGACACATCTAAAAAGCAAATGTTCAGAAAAAGTCTAAGATTTATTTGGATTTCGTTTGAACGGATTCTAAGATTTAGGGTTTTTAAGTACCATATTGTTTGAGTTTCATTTTTATTTTTTTAATATTCACATAATTTAAATTATTTGATACAAAAATTTAATACTAAATTATAAAATAAATAAATCAAATATCTTAATATCTGTTCCTTCTCGGGCTTAAATAATGCAGGAAATAAATTTTGTTTTTTTAATTTGTTCTGCAAATTATGTTTTGTTTAATATAACATATTATTTGTACTTCTTCTCTATTTACAAATTGTTTCTTTGAATTATTTTTCAAAAATAATGAAAATTTAAGAAGAACATAATATGCATTTATAGATAGCATAGCAAAAGATTAACAAATATCATTATTGTTATTTCACCAGACATCAGTAATGTACTTTAAATAGTCATTATTGTTACTTAAATATGAATTAAAAGTAAAAAAACTAATTTAAATATCCGATTGATATTTGTCTCACTTATCAATATTATGATTAGTTCCATGTTTGTCTTGTATTTAGTAAAGATCCCTAATTACAGAAGCATGCAATGAGAAATGTTGGGCTTAGAGCAGCTGTGATCGCGGAATTCGTTTTTCTGGAATAGCTATTACCACGTCAAACGGACGTCGGAATTTAATTGCTTTAGTAAATCGTAAATGTTGACCGTCAGGTATACTTGGATATCCAATTTGTATCATAAGTAATGACGCAATAAACACACCAGATTATTCATGGTATCAACTGTTTATCAAGAAAAAAAAACTTAGCCTCGTTCTAAATGAAATTAGTTTATTGGAATGTATATCGAAGAATGTTTTTGAGTTTATGTTGCTAAAATACTTTAAATTGATGATATTTTTTCATAAAGACAATGTATAATATATATAAATGTAATTGTTTCAGAATTAATGTATATGTTACAGGCCAAACCCGATTTTAGGCCAAACTAGAATGGCCTAGGATCGCAGATTCTGTATGTACGCATGTATGTACGTACGTATATACTTAACGCGATAACTCTTGATAGAAATAATGTAATTTGACGTGTTTTTATTTGATCAGGCTGCCAAAGAGTGTGAACTAATATGCCCATGGGCTCTATATCTATGCATGTACGTATATAATTCGCAATAATTCTTCATAGAAATATCCGATTTGCATTAAAATTTCAATATAGGTTTATTCTTATGAGGAGCTTTTCTGATGAATTTTGAGAGGTCATTAGAGAAGAATAAGAGGTAGAAAGAGCAAGAGGCAGAATTGCCCCTTTTCTTAATTCAAATAAATGTGTTTCCATGCATTATTCGCATATTTTATTCAAAGTTTAGATATAATAGCATTCTGTTGTGGCGCCTCCATGATTAGTTGTGGGTGTTCATTGTTTAAGTATAAAGGTAGGAAGGGAATAGAGGTAACACCCCATAATTTATGTAAATGCTTTTTTCACGCAGAATTTACCGATTTGCTTCAAATTTTAGAAATAGATTAATTTTGGTAAAGCGCTTCCCTAATAAATTTTGGGGGTTAATTGGTTAAAAAACAAACGAAAGTACGGGGGGCTCCCGCCTAATTTTGGCAAATGGGTTTTTCATGCAGAATTAATCCATTTGTTGCAATTTTGGATTAGTTCATTCTGATGAAGCACTTCACTGATTAATTTTGGTATTTCTTTAGTTTAGGGGAAACGTACAATTTATTCCTTCCTTAAATTAGATAAATTGATTATAATACAGAATTATCCAATTTGCTTAAAATTTTGGACATTAATTTATTTTGATAAGGCGCCTCTTTAATTTTTGTTGTTGTTGTTGTTGCTGTTGTTAAGTATAATGAGGTAGTGGACGATTTATCGCTTTCCTTAAATTAGATAAATTTGTATTTATGCAGATTTATCCAATTTGCCGTAAATTTTGAATATGGTTTATTTTATAAGGCGAATAATAATTATGAGGGTTTAATGATTAAGTATAAAAAGAGGAATTGGGATTACCCCCATTAAATCAGATGAATGGTTTTTTGAGCAGAATTATTTGATTTCCTTGAATTTTGGATAATTTTTCGATTTTATAAAGAGTATCTGTGATTACTTTTGGGGGTTCAATGGTCAAGTATAATTGGGGGAAGTGGGAAAATTTAATCCCTCTTACGTCATTTTTCGAGGATGTTATTCTTTAAAAAAATAAGGCTGTAATACACAATTTGTGTAAACAGCCTGTGAATGCAAAAACTCAGTTTAACTGGGCAATATTGTTTTAAATATTGATCCAGACCTGCTCCTTTGCTAACATTGTGTAAAGCGGTTTTGTCATCACCCCTGTATAATGTATAGGTTTGCACGGGCCAGAGTTTCGAGACCGGATCTCGCCCTTCCCGTATTTTGACCCGACCCTTTGTAAAAATTAAAAGTTCAGCCCGAGCTCTGCCTGTACAAAAATCAGTGAAAAGAGACTCAGTTCAGGTCGAGCTGGCCCTGCTCAATTTCTGCAAAAATTTCAGATTTTACTTCACATACAATTAAGATTCCTTTAAAAAATATTGCATATATATTTATCGGATAAATTTACAATGAAATTTTAAATTACATTGTGTTCGGAGAATGGAAAATACACAATGTATTATTGATTATTTAGATTCTTAGACCTTTCAATATTCAAAAAAGGATTTATTAAATAATTAATGTAGTTTAGAATAGAAGAAAAAAAGGAGATTTATAAAGATCATAACTTGTGTATCCGTTTAGTAAAAAGAATATTTGTGATATTCAATATAGTTCGTGCTAGGATAAACATCAATAACATATAAAAATTTCAGAGCAATCCGAGCACATTTACGGGAGTTAGAACACGGACAGACGGCCATGCGGCCATAGGGCCAGACAAACCGAATGCATAAACACTTTTCAACTTTGTTGGAAAGTGTTAAAAAAAGCAAACAAACAACAACATCATAACGAAATAAAGAAATATTGTAATCTGACATAGGCAAAGTAATAGAACTATGTCATAATAGATACTGTCATAAATTCCACTGCGTCATTATTGGTGAAGAAACGATTTTAAAACTTATCAGTGTGAAAATACGGCCTTGAAATCATAGTTTTAGATAAAGATAAGAGCTAAAAAAAACTGCAAATTTAAAAAGAATCTGAAAAGTTAAATCTAAGGGAAGTACATCTCAGTGTTATTTAGGAATCAAATATACTTGTAAACGGATACATAGAGAGGCGTTATATTAAGGTTTAAATATATCTAATTTGTACATTTGTTTATGTAGAAATTTTTAAATTACTTTTCAAAAAAACATTAATATTAAAAAAGATAATATACATTAATGTACAGCTTTAAAAATGTTGACAAATATTATCACTGATATTTTATCAACAATGAATATAATATACTAAATAATAATAATTTTTATTTAAGTATAAAACAATGATAATAAAGAATACTGCCCAGTTAAAGTGAAGGCATTGAGCTCACAGGCTACAAATACTAATTGCACATTAAAGCTTTATATTTTCAAGGGTTAATTCCGTTCGAAAAAAAAAATTAAGAAGGGGAAACAGCTCTCCCCTTTTCTCTTTTTTTATACTTAATCATTGAACCTCCTATACTATCAAAGACATGCTTTATCATATAAAAAATCTATATCCAAAATTCAGAGCAAATTAGATAATTCTTAATAAAAACCCATTTAGCATTTATATAATTTAAAAAGAGTTATCCCCCTCTTTTATACTTAACCATTAAACTTCCAAAACTATTCAGAGATTTGAACGAAATCTGAAAATTCTGCTTGAAAAACCCATTTATATAAATTAAGGGGGGGGGGACATTAGAACCCCTGTTCCCCTTATTTATACTTATTCAATGAACACCTAATAACAGTCACGGAATCGCCTCATCAGAATGATCCAAATCTAAATTTTGAACGAAAATTAATTCTGCATGAAAATCCCATTTATATCAACTAACGGGGGGGGGATTAGAGCCCCTGTTCCCCCTATTTATACTTATTCAATGAACACCTAATAACAGTCACGGAATCGCCTCATCAGAATGATCCTAATCTAAATTTTGAACGAAAACTTAATTCTGCATGAAAATCCCATTTATATCAACTAACGGGGGGGGGGCATTAGAACCCCTGTTCCCCCTATTTATACTTATTCAATGAACACCTAATAACAGTCACGGAATCGCCTCATCAGAATGATCCTAATCTAAATTTTGAACGAAAACTTAATTCTGCATGAAAATCCCATTTATATCAACTAACGGGGGGGGGGCATTAGAACCCCTGTTCCCCCTATTTATACTTATTCAATGAACACCTAATAACAGTCACGGAATCGCCTCATCAGAATGATCCTAATCTAAATTTTGAACGAAAACTTAATTCTGCATGAAAATCCCATTTATATCAACTAACGGGGGGGGGGGCATTAGAACCCCTGTTCCCCCTATTTATACTTATTCAATGAACAACTAATAACAGTCACTGAATCGCCTCATCAGAATGATCCTAATCTAAATTTTGAACGAAAACTTAATTCTGCATGAAAATCCCATTTATATCAACTAACGGGGGGGGGGGCATTAGAACCCCTGTTCCCCCTATTTATACTTATTCAATGAACACCTAATAACAGTCACGGAATCGCCTCATCAGAATGATCCTAATCTAAATTTTGAAAACTTAATTCTGCATGAAAATCCCATTTATATCAAACTAACGGGAGGGGGCATTAGAACCCCTGTTCCCCCTATTTATACTTAATCAATGAACACCTAATAACAGTCACGGAATCGCCTCATCAGAATGATCCTAATCTAAATTTTGAAAACTTAATTCTGCATGAAAATCCCATCTATATCAACTAACGGGGGGCATGAGCCCCCCGTTCCCCCTCTTATACATATCGAATGAACTCCAAAAACTAATCAGGGAAGCGCCTTGTCAGGATATACCTACATACAAAATTTCAAGTGGATCGGATATTTTTATCATGAGTTATCGCGTTACGTACATACGAACATACATACAGAACGGACGGGCACATAAGCTCTCAGGCTATGATAGCCTGTGAGCTAATAAAAGGCTTTTAAATTGCATAAAAACACTTGCCTTACTTACATTATCACTATTAACTGTGGCTATTCTTACAAGTTTAGTTAACGAAAATTTAAATTTTATAATTAAATTCCATATAAATAACGATTTTTTTTATAAAGATTTCATTTCCATGTATACGAGGTGGAACCCGTCGAACTTCGACGAAACAAAATTGTTTAGAAGGAACTATTTCATTGATTTATAACAACGTACAAAATTTGCTACAGTGAAAAATGCATCTTATATTGGTCAGTTTAATTCTAAAAGAAATATTATTTTAAGCTAAAATTAACAAAATACCATTTCTATAAAAGTCAGTTGTCCAATTAATGTATTAAAATTAAACTTTGATCACATATGTAATAAGTAAAACATGATAAAGATAACTTATTATGATGAAGTTATCAATTTAGGCTCTTACGATTGGTAAAAATGAAAAAAAAAAAAAAAAAAAAAAAAAAAATCAAATTGACACGATCATAAAATTCCACCTGAAATCTAAACCCGTCATCATTTTCATCTTCTCAAAATTTACGTACAAAATTTTAATTTCATTTTTTTTAAGAGAAAGCGGCGCATTTCTGTTGCCACAATTACAAAATTCGAACAAAAACTATAAAAAAAATTAATATCTCAAAAATAAATTGAGATACATCTTTGAAACAAATTGCATTTAAAAGTAAATTTTTTTCTGTATACGCCGATGTAAAAATTGAGAATGTGCGATGTTCAGAAGTCTAAAACTTGCAGTAGCGAAAATTGCAAAACCGAAACTGCAGGGGAAAGTGTTGCCATTCGCAAAATGACGTATGCGTTACGCACGGATACGTTTGGCCTTTATAATATAGATGTTGCATTTTCTAAAGAGTCTTAATTACAGATGCATGCAATGAGAAATGTTCGACTTACAGCAGCTGTTGTTAATGTGAGGGATCACGGAATTTGTTTTCTGGAATACCTATCACCATGTCAAATGAGAGCTGGAGTTTAATTGCTTTACTAAATCAGAAATAGTATGAGTCACATTTGCTTCAAAAACCCATTTGTGTAACACATAATGGGGCAATAAAGAGAAGAGTTTATTCCTGGCATCAACTGAATAATATTAATAATAAAAAAAGACTTTTGCCGTGTTATATATATATGTGTGATTCTCAAAATAGGGGACAATTTCAAAAGTGAAATCTTAAAAAAATTACTGTTAGCAAAATTTCTGAAAAAAAATAGGTGTTGTTAATGTAGTATTAGGTATACTTTACATGTAATCAGCAGAGCTAAATATTTAAAAATTAACTTAAAAAAATTTTTTTTTGAGCCATGCTAATGACAAAACAAATTGCATGGAATAAATATATTAAGAAATTTTTATTTTCTTCCTGTTTAAATATTTTTTTCTATATTTATTAGCCTTCCTTTTCTGCAAATGGTTTCCATTTTTACATACATAATATAAGGAGAATAAAAACATTACCAAAGAGCAAACTTTGTTTACATGAGCAACATTCTGACACTAACAATGTAAAAAGCTGTCTTAGTGATTTTCTGACAGATTTAATGCATATTTTTGGGATAATAAATGTAATACCTAAATTTATATGTAAAATTAAACTTTATAAAAGATACAATTTAAGCAGTGGTTACATTTATGCACATAGGAGTCTTTAGCATGGACAGAAAAACCATGCTAATGACACTGATATTTGTCCATGCTAATGACAAATTTTAATTTAAATAAGATTATGAGCCATAATATAATCACAATGCAATAGTCCTTTATGGGGCTTTTTAAAACACTAAAGTTCTATGCAAATAAGCAAAATAAAAATTTTAATTATAAAATAAACATGAAAATTATTATCCATTCTAATGACATACAATTGATGTACGCCCCTAATATTCAACTTCTATTCTTAAAATACAATACATACTTCTATTTTTAGGCTGGGATAAAATCTCTACTGGTTGCCATGGAGAAACTTTATATTTTCAAACTATTGTCATATGTGAAAATGAAATTTTGATTAATAACCAGCTGTTCTAGTATGACCTTGTTTTGAAAATGGAATATGGAGGACAAACTTTAATTCTTTTTTTATATACTATAATTTTATTTTTAAAAAGAAATTTATTGGATAAATCCTCTCCTTGATTAATTCAAAGAAAGAATAACATTTGTTTTATTTTATAAACATGATATTAACTCTTGAAAAATGCTAGTATACACAAGGCACAGCTGCTGTGGACATCCATGCTAATGACATTTTGAACATTTATTCTGTTATTTTAAAGTGTTTTTAACTAAAAAGTGAGTAATTCTTGAGTGCAAATAATGAATAATATTAAGACAAACATATCTAAATATAAAAATATGACAGAAAACCTCTCAATTTTTTTTGCATGCCGAAAGACATAAATTGTCCCCTATTTTGAGAATCACCCATATATATATATATTTAGAATATCCTCTCATCATTTTTTCAAGCATTTGTCACTAACATAATTTACATTTATGATAATGCTTCATAAAGAACAACTTGTGATCAGCCTATTCGTAACAGATTTAAAATTATTATGTGTAATGTAAAACACATTTTCCAAATGAAATTATCGATGAAAGTTTTAAATTTATGGATTGCATTTTTCTTTTTTTTTAAATAACATATCTATATTATAAAGGCCAAACGTATCTGTGCGTAACGCATACGTCATTTTGTGAATGGCAACACTTTTCCATGCAATTTCAGTTTTTCATTTTTCGCTACTGCAAATTTTATAGTTCTAAACATAGCATATTTCCGATTTTTACACCGTCGTATAGAGAAAAAAATGTACTTTTAAATGCAATTTGTTTGAAAGCTGTATCTCAATTTGTTTTTGAGATGTTAATTTTTTTTATAGTTTTTAGTACCAGTTTTGTAAATGTGGCAACAGAATTACTCCATTTTCTCTTAAAATTGAAAAAAAAATTAACTGAAGATACTTTGCAAAAAATATCGTCGGTTAAAAAATTCCGTGATTTCGGTTTTATTTCGTTTTTATTGATCAGTTAAATAAGTTTAAGTTTTGAGTTAAAGTGATTTTAAAATGATGAAATTAAAATAATATTTTTTAAAACATAGTGAAGATGGATATGAGAAGTACGTGTTTAAATTTTGAGAGGATGAAAATTATGAGGGGTTTTAATTTCGCGTGAAATTCTATGATCGTGTCAATTTGGAATATTTTTTTTCATTCGAATTTATACAAAACATAACAGTCTCAATTGATAAATTCATCATAATAACTGATCTTTATTATATTTTACTGATTTTATATGCGATTAAAATTTAATTTAAAAAATTTAGACTGAACTGAGTTTTGTAGTATTTTGTTAAACTTAGATTAAAATAATATTTGTTTTAGAGTTACACTGATCAATATAAGATGTATTTTTTATAATATTTGTTTGCGAAGTAGACTGATCAATATAAGATGTATTTTTTCTGTAATTAATTTTGTAGATTTATTATAAATCAATGAAACAGTTCCTTCTTAAACATTTTCTTTCGTCGAATTTCGAAAGGTTCCACTCGTTATTTTACAAATAAGTTATTATTCTGTCTTGTAAATTAAAACAAGCAATAAAATAAAGACTATTATGAAACTCATAAACTAAAAAGAAATAAAATAATAATTTAGTTGTTAAAATTATTAAACTGCGATTGAAGTAATTAAGGGTGTCCGAGAAGATATATAGTGTTACGAATTTGTAAATAGTTAGTGTTTGTACTGTAAAATAATGTAAATAATCTTATTAAGCTCCATTCCTTTACTAATATTAGCTTTTGTCCCTGTTATCAAGCAAACTTGTCTATTATTTTCAGTAATTGTCTATGGCAGCTTTGCGAAATATTAGAGATATCGCCAAGTTGGCGTCACTTTTGGCGACTAACTTTGGTCACCAAATTTGGCGATATATCGCCAAGTTGGTGACAAAATTGGCTATTGTTGGCGATGGTAACCCCTTCCCTCTCTATGGTAACCCCCAGGTCTACTGTTACATTGAATGTTTTTCCTTGGTTTCTCGATTTTTCTAGAAGGTTGTAGAAATTTCCGGCGCATGCTACGAGCCTATATAAGGAGAGCAATGCGAGCTGTTGTGGTTATTATTTACCAGTCAGTCATTGAGTGAGCTACGATTAAGCAAGTTTGCTTGAGTTTTATTTACGTTGTTTTGAATGTGATTTAGTGTTGAGACATTGTATAAAAAGTCTCTGGAACCTATATCTGCACTTGTACGATAGATTTGAACAATTATTTTTGAATATCTAGTAATATTTGTGAGTTTCGAAGACTCTGTAGTTCTGAAGAACTGCAAATAAATTATTTTCGACTTTTCTAAAAGACAAGAGTTTGAAGTTGTCTAACCATAAGATCAAAAGAACCCTATATACGCAACAATTTTTGGTGTCAGAAGTGGGATCTTATGGCGAAAACAAGAGCAATGGACGGACAACTGAAAGAACTATTAGATGCTATCAATGGCATAAAAACAGAATTGACGAATAAAATTGACCAAGGCCAAGAAGAGTTGGCGGAAAAAATGAATAAAGACCAAGAAGTGTTGGCGGAAAAAATGAATAAAGGCCAAGAAGAGTTGTTGGAAGAGTTGACAAACAAAGCTGATAAAGGCCAAGAAGAATTGGCGGAAAAAATGAATAAAGGCCAAAAAGAGTTGGCGGAAAAAATGAATAAAGGCCAAGAAGAGTTGGCGGAAAAAATGAATAAAGGCCAAGAAGAGTTGGCGGAAAAAATGAATAAAGGCCAAGAAGAGTTGGCGGAAAAAATGAATAAAGGCCAAGATGAGTTGACTGAAAAGATTAATAAAGGCCAAGAATAAATGAAGTAAACTTTAGAAGAAAAGTTCTCGTCGGTAGAGAGAAGAATAGGCTCGGTAGAAGAGAACATAGAGGAAGTAGAAGAGAAAATTCAGAATGAAGTTAGTAATGTTGAAGAGAAAATGGAAAGGAAAATGGCGGAAGTAGAAGAGAAAATTCAGAATGAAGTTAGTAACGTTGAAGAGAAAATAAGTGAAGTAGATGAAAAGCTAAATAAAAAAATATAAGATCTTGAGAAGAAGCTTTCAGCGTCCAGTGGTAATTATGAAGAATTTAGGAATCCGCCAGCTTCTCCTGTGCAAGTTAAGCTGTCGACATACGACGGAAAGAGTTCCTGGCAAGTTTACAAAACCCAATTCACCATTGTAGCCGAAGCGAACAAATGGAGTGACGAGGTGAAAGCTTGTCAACTGGCAGCATCTTTGAGAGGAGAAGCCGCCGACGTGCTGCAAACATTGTCCGATATGACGCAACTCAATTTTGAGACTCTAAGTTGTGCACTTGAAAGGAGATTCGGCGAAAAATTCTTCAAAGATATACGAGAATACAAATTAAGAGCCGCCATCAAATATCGAGTGAAACCCTTCAAGAGTTTGCCTCAGAGATTGAACGGCTTGCAAATTTAGCATTCATCGACTGCCCAACAAATGTACGGGAAATGCTCTCACTGCAGTACTTTGTAGACGGAATAAAAGATTCAGAAGTGCAGAGAGCGGTACGAATGGCAGATGTGCAGGATTTAAAGGCTGCATTACTATATGCCTTAAAGTTGGAAGCCGCTACACAAGCCAACCGAAGAGATCGTTATTCAGTCCGAGGGGCAACGATGAACAAAAGCTCAGACACTGAGAGCGACGTCTTGAAAGAAATTAGGAAATTAAATCAAGAGCTTGAAGCCATAAAATATGGAAAAACAAGCTCAAGGAGATATAATCTCACGTGCTGGGGATGCGGTGATACAGGACATCTCCGAAGAAATTGCCCCAAAATCCACGAACGTGAGATAAATTCAAACAGTCAGCAGGGAAACTAAATTTTGGCCATCTCGCGGGGCGGAGGTTGCCAGAGAATGAAAAGCCCCACCTGAAGATCCTCCAGATATCAAAAATGAGTGGCGGTGATAATGAATTATATGTGATAGGCTTTATTAATGGAATTCAGTGCCGTATGATTGTCGATACAGGAGCCAATGTTACAATAATAAGAGAAGATTTGGCTCGAAAATTGAAATGTAAACTCATCTGGACTGCACCCTGCGTTACCCTGCAAACTGTGACGGGCGACAAGATAGTCATATATGGAAAGGCCAATTTAACCATCAACTTTGGAGGAAAGAAATATTATCATACGGCATATGTGGCTGACATAACAGATCCTTGCTTAATCGGGCTAGATTTTCTGAAGAAGTTTGGCTTCAAACTTGATTTCAAAAATAACAAAATGCTCTCAAAATTTGAAGAAATAAGTCTTTTTGGATTAAATAACGAAATTGGATGTAAACAAGCAGTAATAGCCAAAGAAGACATGAATCTAGATCCAAGAACAGAATTTTTAGTTCTATATATATATATATATATATATTAGTTCTATATATATATATATATAGTTTATATATATATATATATATATTTAGCTGATTAAAATAGAAAATTAAAAATATCTCTCCCTAGGTCTTTTTCATGTACTATAACACTATTTAAGAAATTTTAGTAATACCAAAATATTGAAAATTGAATGAGGAGTAGTAATTTTAAAAAGTGTATTCTTCGACAAAAAAAAAAAAAAAAAAAAAAAAAAAAATCATAAAAATCCCCATAAAATGTACTTTTTATAAAAAAGTGAATTTTTTGCTAATTATTCCTCACAAAAGATTCTTAAATAGTACACCAAAATTCATTACTTTAAAATCAATAATAAAAATTTTGGGGTTTTGCTTACGGGTCTCCCTTAAAGGGAATTCATCGAATTCCATTCATCTTTCATCTCCCTTCATCGAATTATTTTGATATTTCTTTAAAGAAAATGTTATAAAGAATTATCCAAAAAAATATATATATATTACTCAAGCTTGAAAAAATTAACTGGATATGAAAACTACATTTTTTTAAATTATAAGATATTCTTAAGGTAGTATAATTATTTTAACAAGTTACAGTTATAAAATATATTTTGAGTTAAACAGTAACAGTTAAAAAATATATTTTGAGATATTGCACAATAAACTTCTCAGTTTGATTACAATAGCTAAAGTGTGGATAACTTTTAAATAATGCTTCTATTCTTCGCTAGACGCCCTACAATTGGCGACAAAGGCAAACAAAGAGTTACTTTATGTTAGATTTTGCGACGGATGCATTGTTATTATAATTGAGTTGTAAATCAAAGAATATTTCTTGTCAGCTGCTTGAATAAGATAATACACTTTATTTCTTGTAAGATATCATGCGCAAAAAATAAGTTTAAATTAAAATATTCATATTAGTGCTGCAGGCATTCTGTATTTTGATGCTGAAAATGTTGATTTGAAAGTAATATATTTGTATAATGGGTTTATACTAAAAATGTATTTCATCCCTAAAAAATTTTTAATTAAAATATAAATTATGAGTTTAATGTGGATTGTTTTAAATCGAAATTTAACATTTAAGTAAATGAAATTTTTTTCTAATTTATATTTATAGAAATTTTAGTACAGATTAGCTGGAAAATAAATTTGATTTTCTCCCAAATAAGCTTAAAATGTAAATGAATTAAAATTGTCACATATTTTTTTATCTCTTGCACTGTTATGAAATTGCAGTGAAGTCACCCATCTGTACTATTAAAATATTATACATAAGAATTTCTTTCTAGGTGGACATCTCGGGAACTATCAAACCGATTTCAACAATATTGTTTCAGAATGATGATGACAATCTTCTGCTATGTATTTATGTATTTACGAATGCATTTAAAAATATATTTCATCATCATGATTCAAATTCACTGTCATTAATATTTAAAATCAATAAATATTTCTTTATTTAAACATCATTATTTAATTATCTTGTAACTAACTGCTTCTTGAATTTAATTGACTGATTTGTCATCCATAGTTTATTTCTTCTCTTAATGTATGTCGTTAAATTTTTTACAATCGCCTTAAAAATGAATATTATTTTAAAAAAATCACAGAAAAAAGACATTTTCCCTAAAAATGCTTTAATTTAAATCTATGTTTAAACATGGTTAAATCTTGGTATGGGTTTAAACTTGTGCTATTCTGTGCTTAGAAGAGATAAAATTTGTAGTTTTCCACGTAATTTACCTTTTAAACTAGTTTTTCAAAAAAAAAAAAAAATAATAATAATAATCGCATGAATAGTTTCTATCATAAAATTCTGTTATAAATATTGGTAGATAATACTTAATATAATGTTCGAAATATTTCTTTAAAAAAAAAAAAAACTTTAATAAAAGAAATAATTTAAGTCTGTGACGGGAGCAGAAGATATTATCCGGAAAAAAGCAATAAAAATGCTTTCCGTAATAAATGAATTCACGTATCATGTTTTAAACACAAAACAGAAGCTCTGTGAAGGATGTAAAAGATATTATCCGGAAAAAAGCGATAAAAGTGTTTTTCTACAATAAATGAATTCATGTATCATGTTTCGTTTGACAAAAAATATCCCAGAATCATTGGGATGTAAGTGAAAATTATTATAGGTGGAGAATTTTTCACATTTTAAAGCTGTAAAAAGTTTAACAATTAAAATGATTACTTTACGAAATAACAATTTAAGTCCATTAAACAAAGTTATTAGCACAATAACTTAACAAATCTATCATTGCAAAACAAAACTGGTAGATGAACAATATCTTTAATTCAGCTAAAATAATCAGTAATTTATTTTTATATATGAACGTAATATTCTGCAAATTTCAAAATTAAGTGTAAGAATTAAAATGATTACTTGGCGAAATAACAATTTAAGTCCATTAAACAAAGTTATTAGCACAATAACTTAACAAATCTACCATTGCAAAACAAAACTGGTAGATGAACAACATCTTTAATTCAGCTAAAATAATCAGTACTCTATTTTTATATATTAAAGTAATATTCTGCAAATTTCAGTCCATAAAAATCGTGAAAATATTGCTAATTAAGGACATCAGAAGCCAAGGGGATAAGTGACAAAATTGAAAAAAATTGAACTAAGTACACAGACGACTTGGAAATATTCTTTTTTCTTTTCAGGTAAATGAATATAAGTGATTTTCTAATTAAGTTAATAATTATCAATATTCATTAATTAAAAATTTTTAAAAAATGTACTCTACTTTTTCCACACATATTGATATAAGAGTTCAAAGTTTACAAAAAAAGTGCAGTTTCCAATTTCAGTTTAGTCAATTATTATTGATGTTTGAATTTAACGTCAATTATCCTTGCACTCTATTCCGAATCGAATTTTCGTTACTTGTGCTTCTTGTCTTCTGAGGGCCTGCTTTATGAATTCACTATTCACCTACTATCAGACTCTTGAAAATATTACATAAAAACTGGATTTTCTTAAATTGTACTAGCACATTACCCTAATAGCATGCATGATCACAGTGAGGTTAATGTGAGTCACTTTAATCACATCACATCTGTGACCAAAATGCCACCACTCAGTGACTTCAGACTGATTGTGACTGAGATGTAACTTTCTTAAAAATCTTTAGAAATTTATAAATATCCTTCAAAACATGTTATTAACTTTAAAAAAAAAACATGTTTCTGGCAGTTTATAGATCGTCGCTTTTGTCACAGTTTCGTCACAATGTTAATGTCAAATTAGTCACAAATGACACATTATTCACAAATTTGTCACATTGTGACCACTTTGTGAAACGGCACAAAAGAGCTCTAAAACGGTCATAACGATTTCACATTTTAGTCACTGTGACTTCACATCGACGTCACGTGATGTCACATCGACAATCGATGGTCACAAAGTCACAATGTGACTTCACAACGACGTTGCAGTGACGTCAGCATGCTTTACGGGTAGTTTCCCTGCTTGTACAAATTTCCCATTGGCTATCCAATCTAAATTCTTGTAATTCTGTTAGCCAATTAATCTATCATTTGAAGCATATTTTTCTTTTTATATAAATGAGTAAAAGTGCATCAATCTTTGCACTGGTGACGGTATGCTGAATGTTACTGAAACTAGTATGCTATAAGTATAAAAGTTCTGATGCTAATAACGCTCTTTGATCTGCTTACAATGGAGCATATGATTATTTAAAAAAATATATTAACTAAAAAAAAGCGAGTTGCTCAGAAATCGCAATGATTACATATTTTTTGACTATACTATTTGAAGCTATTTTTATTTTCTGACAGGAAAAATTTTAGATGCAATCTCAAGGTCGCTAGTGGCCCCATGGCAGCTATATATTTTGACCTGGCGATTAATTTTGGCGTCTAACTCACAATCCTTTGTCGAATTTCGTATTTTTTCTCACGATCATTTGAAGAAAATCGCTTTTTTCGTAATCTTGTGACAAAAATAGTGTTTTTTTCGCGATCTTTTGACGAAAATAGCGTGTTTATTCAGGATCCTCTAACAAAAATAAAATTTTTTTTCACAATGTGGAGACTGGAATTTTTGAATTTAGGAGCCTTTGACTCCTTAAAAACTTTGGGTATCTGCATCTGTAGTCTGCTGTTTATTCTTTGATTACTATCATACTAATTAATTTTACAATGAAGAAGATAAAGCATTTAGTTATATTTAAAGAAAACAAAAATAATGCGTGCGGCATTGATGATGAAACACTTTAAAGCACATTCTATATAACAAAAATTCGTATAGATTATTAAGGTGAAAAATAATGTCGAAATGAACAATTTGGAAAACTCTTAATCATAACGTATGTCAAAACAAAATTTCCGTTATTTCGATGAATAGTCGTGAAAACGTACCGTAAAATGGGGTGAATAGGAACAGTGGGGTGAATCGGAACGAAACTTCCTAGTCATACAAATAAATTCATTATAAATATATGTGATGATATTTTTAGTTGCCAATTTTTTATAAGAAGGTAATAACATTAAGAATTCGGAAATTCTGTTTTGCCATGTTGGAACCACTACTGGGGTATATAAAAAAAAAACTGCAAATGGATCCTCAAAAACCTTATTTTTTCAACGTCTTCTAAACTTTGTGTGTAACTGCAGTATTTTTCGTAGCGTTGCAAAGGTTAGAAAAAACCCGGTTTAAACCCGGGAATAAACCGGATTTTTTAGGAATAAACCTGGAAGAAACCCGGGATTTTTTGGAATAATTCGGTTTTTTGGGAATAAACCTGGGAATAAACTTGGTCAATTGGAAATAAACCCGGGAATAAACCGACTTTTTGCAACTCTAATTTTTCGTATTCTATACCTAAGAGCAGGGATTTTTAATTAATGATAGACCTGTAAACGGTATGCTGTATTAAATTCTGCTTATTTATAAACTGCATAATGAAAAAGTGAAAGATAGCTTATAACATCAGAGATTTAAGATTTACGGGGTGAATCGGAACACGTTTTATCTCATGGTTTATTTTTCTATACAGTAACAGTTTCATGTAATATGTGAAAACATATGTATGTTCAAATTACTAAGAAAAATTGCACAGAATTATTCTCTGGCATCCACAACATTACAAAAACATCTAAAAATGGAAAAAGAATTAAAAAAGAGAGGAATGCAAACAGTACTAAGGGCTGGGAATAAGGGCATACTAGTAGATCGTATTGTTAAGAATTTTGTAAATAGTTAGTGTTTGTACTGTAAAATAATGTAAATAATCTTATTAAGCTCAATTTCTTTACTAATATTAGTTTTTGTTACATTGTCTCTGTTATCAAGCAAACTTCTCTATTATTTTCAGTGAATGTCTATGGCAGCTTTGCGAAATATTAGAGATATCGCCAAGTTGGCGTCACTTTTGGCGACTAATTTTGGTCGCCAAATTTGGCGATATATCGCCAAGTGGGCGACAAACTTGGCGATTGTTGGCGATGGTAACCCTTCCCTCTCTATGGTAACCCCCCTCTCTATGGTAACCCCCCTTAGGTATGCTGATACACTGAATGTTTTTCCTTGGTTTCTGGATTATTCGAGAAGCCTATGGAAATTTCCAGCACATGCTGCGAGCCTATATAAGGAGAGCAATACGAGCTGTCGTGGTTATTATTTATCAGACAGTCATTGAGTGAGCTGCGATTGTTTAAGCAAGTTTGCTTGTGTTTTTTCTACGTTGTTTTGAATGTGATTTAAAGTTGAGATATTGTATAAAGAGTCTCTGGGACCCTATATCTGTACTTGTACGATAGATTTGCAACAATTATTTTTGAATATCGTGTAATATTTGTGAATTTCGAAGACACCGTTTTTCTGAAGATCTGTAAATAAATTATTTTCTACTTTTCTAAGAGGCAAGAGTTTGAAGTTGTCTAACCATAAGATCAAAAGAACCCTATATACGCAACAAACATTTGGGTCAGGAGTCGGAATCTTATGGCGAAAACAAGAACAATGGACGGACAACTGAAAGAACTGTTAGATGCTATCAATGGCATAAAGAGAAAATTGACGAAAGGCCAAGAAGAGTTGGCGGAAAAAATGAATAAAGGCCAAGAAGAGTTGGCGAAAAAAATGAATAAAGGCCAAGAAGAGTTGGCGGAAAACATGAATAAAGGCCAAGAAGAGTTGGCGGAAAAAAATGAATAAAGGTCAAGAAGAGTTGGCGGATAAAATGAATAAACGCCAAGAAGAGTTAACGGATAAAATGAATAAAGGCCAAGAAAAAATGAAGAAAACTTTTGAAGAAAAGTTCTCGTCGGTAGAGAGAAGAATAGGTTCGGTAGAAGAGAAAATACAGAAAGTAGAAGAGAAAATACAGAAAGTAGAAGAGAAAATTCAGAATGAAATAAGTAACGTTGAAGAGAAAATAGTTGACGTAGATGTAAAGCTAAATAAAAGAGTAGAAGATCTTGAGAAGAAGCTTTCAGCGTCTAGTAGTAATTATGAAGAATTTAGGAATCCACCTGCTTCTCCTGTGCACGTTAAGCTGTCGACATACGACGGAAAAAGTTCCTGGCAAGTTTATAAGACCCAATTCACCATTGTAGCCGAAGCGAACAAATAGAGTGACGAAGTGAAAGCTTGTCAAATGGTAGCATCTTTGAGAGGAGATGCCGCCGACGTGCTGCAAACATTTCCCGATATGACGCAATTTAATTTTGAGACTCTAAGTTGTGCTCTTGAAATGAGATTCGGAAAAAAAATCCTGAAAGATTATGCGAGAATACAAATGAAGAGCCGCCATCAAAAATCGAGTGAAACCCTTTAAGAGTTTGCCTCAGAAATTGAACTGCTTGCAAATTTAGCATTCATCGACTGCCCAACAAATGTACGGGAAATGCTTTCACTACAGTATTTTGTAGACGGAATAAAAGATCCCGAAGTGCAGAGAGCGGTACGAATGGCACATGTGCAAGATTTAAAGGCTGCATTACTATATGCCTTAAAATTGGAAGCAGCAACACAAGCCAGCCGAAAAGATCGTCATTCAGTCCGATGGGCAACGGTGAACAAAAGCTCAGACACTGAGATGGACGTCTTGAAAGAAATTAGGAAAATAAATCAAGAGCTTGGAGCTTTAAAATGTGGAAAAACAAGCTCAAGGAGACTGAATCTCACGTGCTGGGGATGCGGTGATACAGGACATCTCCGAAGAAACTGCCTCAAAGTCCACGAACGTAAGATAAATTCAACACCAGAGAATGAAAAGCCCCACCTGAAGATCCTTCAAATATAGAAAATGAGTGGCGGTGATAATAAATTATATGTGATAGGCTTTATTAACGGAATTCAGTAACGTATGATTGTTGATACAGGAGCCAATGTAACAATAATAAGAGATGATTTGGCTCGAAAACTGAAATGTAAACTCATCTGGACTCCACCCTGCGTTACCCTGCAAACTGTGACGGGCGACAAGATAGGCATATATGGAAAGGCCAATTTAACCATCAACTTTGGAGGAAGCAAATATTATCATACGGCATATGTGGCTGACATAACAGATCCTTGCTTAATCGGACTAGATTTTCTGAAGAAATTTGGCTTCAAACTTGATTTCAAAAATAATAAAATGCTCTAAAAATTTGTAGAAATAAGTCTTTTTGGATTAAATAACGAAATTGAATGTAAACAAATAGTAATAGCCAAAGAAGACATCAGTCTAGATCCAAGAATAGAATTTTTAGTTCTTGCTGTAATTAAAAATGAAACTAATTATCGATTTGGCCATATAGATTATCCCGAAGACAATAGTACACAAGCAGGAGTATTGGTGGCTTCATCTGTAGTGGACCTCTCGAAAAAGACCATTCCAGTCAGAATTGTTAACATCAGTGATAAGACGAGAATTATCAAGAAAGGAGAGGTGATAGCGTCATGTGCTCCTGTGACGTGCATATGTCAAAATTCCAATCACTCTCAGAAATCTTCAGATAATTTAGTCAAGGATTTGTTACAAAATACAGACTTAGATCCAAAACAGATGGACGCTGCGGAAAATTTAATTAGGGAATTCCAAAGTTTATTCTCCCAAACATCCGAAGACTTTGGACGAACCAAAATGGCACAACACCGAATTGATACTGGAGATCACTCACCTATTAAACAACACCCTAGACGATTACCTTTTGCCAAGCAAGAAGAGGTGCAAAATTTAATTAAGGATATGGAAGAAAATGACGTCATCGAACCATCGACAAGTCCATGGGCGTCTCCCATTGTATTAGTAAGAAACAAGGATGGTTCAACAAGATTTTGTGTAGACTACCGCCGACTGAATGACGTCACTAAAGAGGATAGTTACCCTCGACCAAGTATCGACGACAATCTCGACACACTTGCGGGCAACACTTGGTTCTCGACTTTGGATCTGAGGAGTGGATACTGGCAGGTAGAGATCCATCCGGACGACCGCGAGAAGACTGCCTTTACAACGGGACAAGGATTATGGCAGTTCAATGTAATGCCTTTTGGTCTGTGTAACGCACTTGCAACTTTCGAACGGCTTATGGAAACGGTTCTCCGGGGGCTGTCACATGAAGCATGTCTTGTTTATTTAGATGATATCATAATCATAGGAAAATCTTTTGATGAACATCTGAACAACCTCAGGCGGGAGCTACAAAATTTAAAGGAAGCTAATTTGAAGTTAAGCCCTTCGAAGTGCAGTTTGTTTCGCAATGAAGTCGCATACCTTGGACACATCATTTCGGCGGAAGGCGTTAGGACTGATCCGGAGAAGTTATCGGCCGTGAAAAATAGGAGTCGTCCAGCAGATGTTCACCAGCTTCGGAGCTTTCCAGGATTATGCACCTATTACAGAAAATTCGTCAAAGGCTTCTCGATGATTGCAAGTCCACTTCAGAAATTAACAGAAGCCAAACAAAAATTTATGTGGACACAGGAATGTAACGCTGCTTTCGAAAAGCTTAAGGAGGCCTTAACATCCACTCCAATTCTGTCATATCCTCAAATCGATAAACAGTTTATACTTCATACGGATGCAAGTAACGAAAGCATTGGCGCTGTACTGTCCCAGGAAATCGACGTCCAGGAGCGTGTTATCGCCTATTTCAGCAACTGCTTATCAAAGGCAGAGCGAAACTACTGCGTAACAAGAAAAGAGCTTCTTGCTGTAGTGAAAGCCATGGACCATTTTCATCACTATCTGTACGGTCGAAAATTCCTGATCCGAACTGATCATGCTTCTCTAACTTGGCTATTGAATTTTAAGAACCCAGAAGGCCAGATAGCCAGGTGGATACAAAAGCTTCAAGAGTACGATATGGAGATACGACATCGAAAAGGCTCATCACATGGAAATGCAGATGCTCTCTCAAGAAGACCCTGCTCAGAGAATTGTTGATACTGCGACCGAGTTGAGAAGAAATTTAATGTCAAAGGTCCTATAGTAAGACAAGCTGCAACTGGGTCTACATCATCGCAAGATCAGTGGAGTGATGAGAGCTTGCGTAAAGATCAACTTGCTGATCCTGAAATTAAGCCAATTTTAGAGCTGAAAGAGGAGTCTAACAGGAAGTCCAGCTGGCAAGACATGGCCCATTATCATCCTATGACTAAACGTTATTGGGCTCTCTGGGATTCCCTACATTTGAAGAACGGTATCTTGTACCGAAAATGGGAGTCTGACGATGGAAAGACATGTAGATGGCAACTACTACTCCCTAAGTCGAGAACTTCTATGGTTCTTCAAGAACTGCATTGTAGTCCCACAGGAGGTCATTTTGGTGTAATGAAGACCCTGCAAAAGGTTCGAGAGCGTTTCTACTGGAATAATGTTCGCAGTGATGTGGGGAAGTGGTGTCGAACTTGTGACACCTGTGTAACACGTAAAGGTCCAAAGAGGCGCACCCGTGGACGATTGCAGTGTTATAATATAGGAGCGCCTTTCGAACGAATTGCTCTAGACATCCAGGGTCCTCTTCCTAGAACATCTGATGGCAATAAGTACATCCTCTTTGTCATGGACTACTTCACTAAGTGGCCTGAAGCCTACGCCATTCATAATCAAGAGGCGGTAACCGTAGCAGACATACTGGTTCAACACTGGGTTTCCATATATGGAGTTCCTCTTCAAATCCATTCCGATCAAGGAAGAAACTTTGATTCGGCTGTGTTTAAGGAGATGTGTGGACTACTCGTCATGGACAAATCTCGAACTACACCTCTACATCCTCAATCGGACGGCATGGTGGAGCGTTTCAATCGTACCATCCTAAATAGCCTCTCTCTCCTGGTGTCTAGAGACCAACAGGACTGGGACAAGAAATTGCCTCTTTTCCTGCTTGCCTACAGGAGTGCTGCACATGAGGCTACTGGTTATTCCCCTTCTCAAATGCTCTTTGGTCGTGATCTTCGTCTACCTGCGGATCTTTTGTTTGGCCGTCCTCCTGATGCTCCTTTATCGCCCGAGGAGTACGTGGATGAACTCCAGGCACGGATTGAGGAGATTCATCGTCTAGTGAGGAACCGAATCGGACTGGCATCGGAAAAGATGAAGACACGGTACGACATAAAGGCAATTGGTCATCAATTCAACGCAGGTGACAAAGTTTGGTTGTGGAATCCCATACGTCGTAAGGGACTGTCGCCAAAATTACAAAGAAACTGGGACGGTCCTTACACAGTCGTCAACAGGCCGAATGACGTCGTCGTACGCATACAAAAATCGCCACACACCAAACCCAAGGTCGTACATTATAACCGGCTAGCCCCTTATTTTGGCCAAAGTGATTAGAAATTCAAAACTGGAATTTCAGACCATGGTCATGAAAGTCACTTTTTGTAAATATATAAATAGTAATTAGTTCTTATTTATGTAAATCTTATTATTTATTTATTTATTTATTTATTTATTTATTTATTTGTTTATTTATTTTAAGTGTTTTCCTCTAACTCAAGGATTGCACTGCCCGGGACGTGCAGTCTTTGAGGAGGGGGTAGTGTTACGAATTTTGTAAATAGTTAGTGTTTGTACTGTAAAATAATGTAAATAATCTTATTAAGCTCCATTTCTTTACTAATATTAGTTTTTGTTACATTGTCTCTGTTATCAAGGAAACTTCTCTATTATTTTCAGTGAATGCCTATGGCAGCTTTGCGAAATATTAGAGATATCGCCAAGTTGGCGTCACTTTTGGCGACTAATTTTGGTTGCCAATTTTGGCGATATATCGCCAAGTTGGCGACAAACTTGGCGATTGTTGGCGATGGTAACCCTTCCCTCTCTATGATAACCCCTCTTTATGATAACATACCCCCCTCTATGATAACATTCAATGTATCAGCATACATTAGGTATGCTGATACATTGAATGTTTTTCCTTGGTTTCTGGATTATTGGAGAAGCCTATGGAAATTTTCAGCACATGCTGCGAGCCTATATAAGGAGAGCAATACGAGCTGTCGTGGTTATTATTTATCAGTCAGTCATTGAGTGTGCTGCGATTGTTTAAGCAAGCTGCTTTGGTTTTCTCTATGTTGTTTTGAATGTGATTTAGCGTTGAGACATTGTATAAAGAGTCTCTGGGACGCTATATCTGTACTTGTACGATAGATTTGCAACAGTTATTTTTGAATATCGAGTAATATTTGTGAGTTTCGAAGACTCTGTTGTTCTGAAGATCTGTAAATAAATTATTTTCTACTTTTCTAAGAGGCAAGAGTTTGAAGTTGTCTAACCATAAGATCAAAAGAACCCTATATACGCAACAGTATTAATACATGCAGCGATTGGGGCTACTCAATAAATTCACTTACCCAATGGCTACTAGAAAAGGATAACACAAAACAGATTTGAATTTGTATTAAATTGCAACTTCTGCAGCTCGAATATAATTTCTTAGAATCAATTTTAATTTTTTTGAGTTCAAAGTTGTTTTCTAATTTTTAAAAAGGCATATCTTTACTTGTATATAAAATAAAGTCTTGGTTTGATAGTAACTACGTGTTCCTATTCCTACCTTATCATTATTATTTAATTTTATTAACTCTATTAAAGTTTGAATCAAAATAAATAAAGATCATAACATTTGTTTCGATTCACCCCTATCTGCGGGTTGAATTAGAACACCATTAAAAAAATTAAATATATAAATAAGATTTATATATATTAAATACATATAAAACAGTAACAAATGTTACGTTTTTGCTTATAAAGTGAAGAACGAAGCAAAACCGAAGTTTCTATTAAAAAAAAAATTAAAAGTCAGTTGTTGCTTTTTTTTAATGTTAAAGTTGAAAAGTGTTCCGATTCACCGGATTGTACGGTATATTTTTTGTGCAGTAATGTATATGATCTATTGATACGTATGTATACTATATAGTATGCTAAAAATTATTTCCTTTCAACTCATTGCACAGTTGAAAATCTCCATTCAGTTTTTTCGTCAATAAATGGATTATGTTGAAAGCTTTTGTGTGGCACTGTATATGATCTACAAAATTTGTACACACAAAGAACATTTAAAAGATAATTAAATTTACAAACATATATCAGAATTGAAAACTCACTTACAGCAGCTATTCGTATATTTCGTTGCCTTCAATAGTTCAATTATTGTTTATTTTCCCTTGAACCAAACTCTACCTTGGGTGTCCCTATACCTGAACAATTACAATTAGTACAATACACATAGCACAATTCAGGGATAAATATAAATTTCAACATGTTTAAAATAGTGTAACATCATTAAAATGCACTTCAAACAACTTATACCCCTAGACCCTAAAGTAACGAAATTCTTTTGAGTGTATCTGTAAATGAATAATAGGGGGAACTGGGGCACATTGATACATGTGGGCACATTGATACACCCCCTCTACTGCTCACAGGGTCATTACAGGAAGTTTCTCAATAGCTCCAAAAGGTGATGCAAAGGCACTCAACTACATACAGAAAATCTTGGGTTGATTCAGTAGTTTGATGAAATGGGACGCGTGATTTATTGTTTTTGTAGGTCGAAAGTAAATTTGAATTGTTCAATTGAAATGGTTTTATACAAATGTTCCAGTGTTTTCAACCAAAAAGAATACTCTCCCTGGCAAGAAAGCTACTCTTTATAAGTTCCTCATTCTTTATTGTTTGGTAAATTATGAGGTATTGGATTTAAGTCTCATTTTATTCAAAATAGCTGTATGGGGCACATTGATACAGTTTATGTCGGGGCACATTGAAACAACCTAAATTCTTTTCTAGTTCATTTTTCTTTACCTTTTATTACTTTTTTTACCACACACTCTTTAATCCAACCATTTTTCGCCAAAAATGTCTAATATTAGTTTTAATTGAAAGGAAATAGCTCTAATTTTTTATATTATAACATTTTATAGCATTTTTGCAAACAGAAGACATACGAATTTATCCAAAATATAGTACTAGTAGAACTAACAAAAGAAAAGGACGTCAGAATGGCTAATCTCGAATTTATATCGATTTTCCAGAAAAAATGTATTTTCGAGATGAGAAATGTTAAGTAAAAGAAACAAGCTGCCGAACAGCATAGAATATTTATATTATAATCAGAATTTTTAGTATAATTATCCTTTATTTTCTGTTTATAAACCGATTTATAAACAGAAAACCTGGTAATTTTTTCATATTTCCTAAGAAAAAAGATAATGATGGGGTTTTAAGTGCTAGATATGACAAAGTTACCACAGCCAACAATCAGACAAGGAACAGCCAGAACTTCAGGTCATTATACATTTCATTTTGATTGCTTTAACATTGCTTGCAAATAAATTGTGGGTGATTTGAATTTCTATAAATATAAAATTGTTTGCTAACTATTTTTCAATGAAAAATATGCATGGTGTTATTTTGTCTCCATTTTTCCCAGACGTATCAAAATGCCCCATGAGGTGTATCAATCTTCCCCGGCGATGAGGCACATTGATACGAATGACTTTTTTTTTATTTTTTTAAAAATTACATGCAAAAATAATATATAAAACAACGATTGGACATTTTTGTAACACGCTGCATAAGTTTTTCTGACAGCACATGGAAAAATAACTTGAAATTTCTGCTTTCTGGATATCGAAAAAATTCTTAGAAAAAAACTGTATCAATGTGCCTCAATTCCCTCTAAATACTTTTATTTCTTTGTCAATACCGAACATTTCGTATTAGACACCAATGACACGCATCCATTTCATTCTGGGGTGATGCTGCAGGTTTTAGTTTAATTGGAGTAAAATGATTTTAAGATATTTGTAAAAAGACAAATAGTGTACAAATTTCTTATTTTAGAAATATTCTACTGTATTTTTAATATTTTAATGGTATTCTGTATCAACATTCTGTTGTAAACGTCAATAACACATAAAATTTTCATGACAATCCGAATATATTGGCACGAGCTAAAGCACAGAGAGAAAAATAAACCGAAATAATAAGCACTTTTCAACTATGTTGGAAAGTTTTAAAACATTATTTTTGCAACAGACTTCCAATGTTTGTGACATCATTATTAGACATTCTAATAAAAGAATACTGCCCAGTTAAACTGATGGCATTGAGCTCACAGGTTACGCATACTAATTGTACATTGCAGCCTTATATTTTCAAGGGTTAATTCCGTTCGAAAAAAATATTCAGGAGGGGGGATCAGCTCTCCCCTTTCCCCTTTTTATACTTAATCATTGAACCCTCTAAACTGATCAGAGAAATGTTTTATCATCTAAAAAATCCATATCCAAAATTTAGAGCAAATCGGAAAATTCTTAGTAAAAACCCATTTATATAATTTAAGAAGAGTTATCCTTCTTTTTTATATACTTAACCATTAAACTTCCAAAACTATTCAGAGATTTGAACGAAATCTGACAATTCTGCGTGAAAAACCCACTTATATAAATTAAGGGGAGGGGCATTAGAACCGCCATTTCCCTTGCTTATATTTATCCAATGAACACCTAATACCAATCACGGAAGCACTTCATCAGAATGATCCTATGTGTAAATTTTGAACAAAAACTAATATTTCTGCATGAAAAACCCATTCATATCAATTAAGGGGAGGGGCATGAGCCCCCCGTTCCCCCTTTTATACATATCGAATGAACTCCAAAAGCTAATCAGGGAAGCGCCTTATCAGGATATATCCATATACAAAATTTCGAGTGGATGGGATAATTTTATCATGAATTATCGCGTTACGTACGTACAAACGTAAGCACATACATACAGAACGGGCGGGCACATAAGCTCTCAGGCTATGATAGCCTGTGAGCTAAAAGCTAATATACGAATAATGGTGAAAATGGCTTTTCATTACATGGGCAAAAGCTAATACATAGATTTCGGTTAAAAAAATAAAACTTTTTTTTTATATATAATTTGGCAGTTACAGCTTTTTTCGCTTTTGGCCTCAATTGCTTTGTAGAAATAATTTATTATCATTTTGTTTAAAATGTACATTAAAGTATCTTTTTAGCTGAATCGCTCACAGATACAGGGCTGCCACAGTTCGACTATTTTTATAATATAAATTTTAAAATATATATTTCTTGCAAATGTTGCCAAATTATCTGTTAAGGATTGCTGTTTAAAGAAAGTGGTGCCAGTTAGAATTAAAAAATAATCGCCTGTGGCAGCCCTGTGAATATATTTTACAGAATTCATGATGCATGATTTTTCTTTCGCTTAATTCCTGTTGCTTTTTTGCTTAATAAAGTCATTAAAGTTTTTGCATAAATCTACAAATACATCGTAACGTAAAAATGGTTTATAAAGAAATCATTTATGTTTATGAGTAAAATAATTGTGTTATTTCATGTCGAGAAGCGACAAAATTTGTTGTTGTTAAATTATTTTAAAGCACAAAGAAGCAAAAGTTTATCGCATGGCTAATTTTTTTCAGAAAATTCTGTTATATAAATTTACGCAGATAAGATTTAATATGACATTCGAAGGGTTTCTATTAAAAAAATTTCTTATAAGAAATAATTCAAGTTTTTGTGAAGAATATAAAAGATATTATCCGTAAAAAAGCAATAAATGTTCATTTCTATAACAAATAAATATTTCTATCTTAAGGCTTTCTGATGAAAAAAAAAAAAAAAAAAAAAAAAAAAAAAACGAATGATTTTAGGCGGAAAAAGTCTCGTAAACTCTCAGGATATCATTAAATGAAAAAAATACCTATTTATGTCTTTAATTTTCTAAAATATTAAAATTTACTAATAATTTATACATTGTAATATGTTCTTATAAATATACTTGAATGCAACTCGTTATGAATTCAGTGTAATTCATTCTTTTAACCCATTAGTGCCTAGCGTCCCATTTTTGGGACAGTTTTAGAAAATTCAAGTAAGCGCTTTTCACACCAGAATAATGAGGATAAATAAATAATTTCTTTCTCGAGACAAATTTCTCGATAAATTAAGATAAAAGTTATTCTTGCTTTAAAAGTGGTGGGAAAATGCAAAATTTGAATTTTAATGAAGAAAATAATTCAGGCATTAATGGGTTAAACACTGAATAACATACACTTTAAAAACTAAAATCTGTAATTATACAGATATTAATTTTTGCAGAAATCAATATGCTTACTAAAATAGTTGTATCTAACACTCGTATTCACCAACTACTTCTACCTCGAGTTATATCGAAAACCTCGGTCGAACGCTCACACAGTATTCACCTTTAATCCTTATTGGATATATGCTTGATAATGTCCAATCAAATTCTATCATGAATTTCATTTGAGTGTTCGACCGAGGCTTTCTAAATTGAGGTATATGGTGAATACGAGCATTAAAATATGAAATGAAATTCAATGCTCACACAGTATTCACCTTTAATTCTGGTTGGACATATGCTTGATAATGTCCAATCAAATTCTATCATGAATTTCATTTGAGTGTTCGACCGAGGCTTTCTAAATTGAGGTATATTGTGAATACGAGCATTAAAATATGAAATGAAATTCAATGTTCACACAGTATTCACCTTTAATTCTGGTTGGACATATGCTTGATAATGTCCAATCAAATTCTATCATGAATTTCATTTGAGTGTTCGACCGAGGCTTTCTAAATTGAGGTAGATGGTGAATACGAGCATTAAAATATGAAATGAAATTCTCGCAAGTCGAATTTTCTAAATTTAAACTGTTTTGTATTGTTATTGTTTGGTCATTTCACAAAGCTAACGACAAAGACAGGCTTCCGCGGTGCATTCCAAATATCTTTTTTCTACAGACCGCTGGAATGATGTAGTGGTCTATTCGTGCACCCGCATTGGTGTATTCGTGCATCACGAGATTCTAGCGGTCTGCAACCCCCCCCCCCAAAAAAAAAAAAATAAAAATAAAAAAATACGTGGAATGCACCACGGTAGTCTGTTTTTTTCGTTAGCCTCAGTCATTTCATGTATGACGCAATTTTTTCCATTTACTGCTCTTAATGTACATTAATTTATTACTTTATTATTTTCTTTTTCTTTTTTATAACACGTGAAAATACTTTCGTTGCTAGAAAAGAAATGCTTTTATTTATGCTACTTTAGGATTGTCAATAATAGTTTGAAAGAACACACAGAAATATGGAATGCCTTGTGTAAATATATTTTTGAATTCAAATAGTCGTATCGTTTTAAATCCGACGTAATTTTCACAAAAGTTATATATATATATATTTTCACGTGAAAATGATTCGTTTAAAAGGAAATATCATTTGCGCTGTCTTAGAATTCTCAACAGTAGTTGGAAAGTTTATCTCAAAATATGAAATAAATGTCTCGCGCAAATATATTTTTCAATTTAAACTGTTTGGCATTATTATAATTTGGCCATCTTACGGTCCAAGACGGATATAAGATAAAATCTTACAAAATCAACAATGAATTTTCAGAAAGATATGTCGCTATAAGATGCATAGTGTCTCAGTGCATGATAAAAGCATAAAAAGTGTTTTTCTTCTCAAGGAATCCCTGAAAGCTAGTAATGAAATGTAGGAAAATTTTTCAAAATGCCTGTTTGTATCAAAATAAATTTAACTGCAAACTCCAGGAATTTATTTCACGAATATTTGATTCACGATATTTGTTTCACAGAATTTATGATTCATGGTAACTTTTTGCTTACATGATATTGCATAATTTTCTCACAGATATATTACATTCTTAACATTTTTCTGGTAGAGATAGATGTTTATATTAAAACGCTTTTATTTTACTCTGTAGGTAAAACATATATGCTATTTCATATCAAGAACAGATAAAATTGGCAAACTTCCGCGTAATTTATTAAACTACTTTAAAACAGGAAAAAGCAAAAGTGTATCGCACGAATAGCCTCTTTCCGGAAATTTCGTTATAAGTATTCGGAGATAAAATGTAATGTTCGAGGGATTTCCTCTAATAAATTTTTAATGAAAGAAATAATTCAAATTCTGCATGGGATGTAGACGATATTAATCAGAATAAAGCAATAAAATATATTTTATACAGTAAATGAATTCCTGTATCATAAAATTTTTTGTAAGAAAAGGGAAATCTCAGATTCTTGATTTAAACAAAAATGTTCATAAGCGGATATAGTGTACATAAATGTCCGGAAAAGCCTTAAATTATAGATTGAAAATTAAAGTTAAAATTTTATTATTTTATTTTCTAAAAATAATAAAATTTTGTTACCTGTGGATGTATTTTAAGTTTTTCTTCTTACAGAGTATTTGAATATATTATAATGTATATTACTTATACTGCAAATAAAAGCAATTTTTTTTTTATCTTCTGCGGTTCTCAAGTAAAATAAAAAACAAAACCGTTCGATTTCTTTTCTTATTTTTTTTCTATAGATATGAACGTTTTTGACTTTGGATCAAAATTTATAAACGGTAGAACTTTCTAAAATGCATAGTGTTTTCAGAGTTTACAAAATGCATTTCAGGCATTTATGCATTCAGACACTAATGCATTCCAGTGCTTCCAAGAATGAAGAAATTTTCATTACTGTTTAACTCAACCCTCACAAGTATAATTATTTGTCATTCTGTTGCTATACGCTGCACAGGATCTCAGTGCTTGATGCAAGATCTGTGATTTTCTTCTCAAGAATTTCTCAAAGCTTGTAATGAAAAGTAAGAAATTTTTTTTTCAGAATGCTAGTTTGTATCAAAGTACATTTAATTGTGAAATCCAGCAATCTATTTTATGAATATTTGATTCACCATGTTTGTTTCAGTGAATTTACCTTCCATGTTAAATTTTCGCTTATATGATATTGCATTATTTTCTCAGAAATAAATTACATTTTTAGAATTGTCAGAAAGAGAAACGTGTTTATCTTGTAACGCTTTCATTTCAGTCTGTAGGTAAAATGTATAAGCTATTTCTTAACTAGAGCAGATAAAATTGATAGATTTCAGCGTAATTTATTAAACTACTTTAAAACATGAAATAGCAAAAGTTTATCGCACGGATAGTCTCTTTCAGGAAATTCTGTTATAAATATTCGGGTATAAAATGTAATGTGTTCAAAGGATTTCCTCTAATAAAACTTTAATAAAAGAAATAATTCAAATTATGCGTGCAATGTGGAAGATATTATCCAGAATAAAGCAATAAAATATATTTTCTTCAGCAAATGAATTTATGTATCCTAAAGTTGTTTTCAAGAAAACGAAAATCTCAGAATGATTCTTGATTTAAACAAAAATGTTCATAAGCGGATAAATTGTACATAAATTTTCGGAAAAGCTTTAAATTATAGCTTTAAAGTTAAAATTTATTTACTCCATTTTCTAAAAGATAATAAATTACGTTACTTATGAATGCATTTTACGTTTTGCTTTTTACGGAGTATTTGAATATTTTATATTGCATGTTACTTATACTGTACATAATTTCAAATATTTTTTATCTTCCGCGGTTATCAAGGAAACATATAATACTGACGAAACGAGGAAGATGATAACTAAACTGTTTGATTTTTTTTTTCTTTAGAGATGAAGGTTTTGGCTTTGGTTCAAAATCAATAAATGGCAGAACTTCCTGAAATATGTAGTATTTTCCTCTGAGTTTCCAAAATGCATTCCAGGCAGAATTGTATTCCAAAGCTGCCAAGAAAATAAGAAATTTCCATCATTATTTAACTAAACACTCTGATGTAAAAATCAATTTTCATTATTTTTCATTATTTGATTCACTGAATAGATGAGTCATGTTAACTTTTCGCTTATATGATATTGCATTATTTTCTCAGATATAGATTACATTTTTAGAATTGTCTGATAGTGATAGGTGTTTATCTTGAAACACTTTCATTTAAAACTGTAGGTAAGATATATATGTTATTTCACATCTAGAACCCATAAAACTGATTGCCTTCCGCGTAATTTATAAAACTACTTGAAAACGTAAAACAGCAAAAAGATATTGCTCAGATAGTCTCTTCTTTCAGGAAACTCTGTTATAAATATTCGGGATAAAATGTAATATTCAAAGGATTTCCTCTAATAAAACTTTAATAAAGGAAATAATTCAAATTCTGCGTGAGATAGTGGTGTAGAAGATATTGTTCAGATTAAAGCAATAAAATGTATTTTCTACAGTAAATGAATTCATGTACCTTAAATTTGTTTGTGAGAAAAAAGAAAACTCAGATTCTTGATTTAAACGAAAATTCTCATAAACTGATATAGTGCACATAAATGTTTGGAAAATCAGATATCTAGAACAGATAAAATTGGCAGCATTCCACGTAATTTATTAAGCAGGACTGAGCAAAGCAACAGAGAAACGCAGGCTTATATACCCGTTATGGGAGTATCACACACAAAAAAGCAACCTATGAGAACAAAGCATTATGAACAACTGGTGGGGACAAGTAGAAACATCTACCGGAGAACGAACAAAACTAAACTAAGGGAAAAAAAAGGATTAAATTAAAGTCTTCCAAATGCTTGGAGCATAACGTGTTCATGATAAGTCATTGACTAATGAGGGAGAATTTTTAATGATGTGATAAGCTTTCCAAAAATTAAGATCAAGAATAGAAGATCAGTTATGGATGGTGGCTGGAGAAAAGTTGAATCCAAGTTGTTAAGACCAACAATGTTGAACAATAGAAGAGCTTTTAAGCTCTTGAGTTTTAATATACCTTTTTTGCTCCTTTAAACGGAATCTAAGAGCACGTTTAATAGGATAAGAAAACCACATTAAACCACATTGCCAAGGCATTTCATAAATACCCCAGTTATCTAAGCGATCAATAGGGTGCTTAAGATTTGAAAAAGCAATTTTATTAACTGGAGAAAAAAATAACATTGAAATCGAACCTTCTTAAAATTTTAGTAACTTGCTGACTGATTTTAGAAAAAAATGGTAAAAAAAAAGCCAAACTTTTTTCATTAATTATAAATAGAAGTTTTCTTATACGTCCATTAAAAACATTTTAAAAATATGCATTAAAATATTTAATTGCTATAAAGGACGTCAAATACTAATAAAAACATTAAAAGATCTTAATAATTTTTAGATGTTTCGATTGAATTTACTCAATCATCATCAGAAAAACAAAATACAAATAAACACAAAGATGGAAAATAACAATAAAGTATTACAAATGAAATTTAAAAATTTTAAAAAATAAAAATCACGCGCATTATATTTTAATTATGTATCACGTTGCTTAATTTTTAAATTATTTAAATAATAAATTAGTTAAATAATTTAAAAATTAAGCAACGTGATACATAATTAAAATATAACGCGCGTGATTTTTATTTTTTTAAATTTTTAAATTTCATTTGTAATAGTTTATTGTTATTTTCCATCTTTGTGTTTATTTGTATTTTATTTTTCTGATGATGATTGAGTAAATTCAATCGAAACATGTAAAAATTATTAAGATCTTTTAATGTTTTTATTAGTATTTGACGTCCTTTATAGCAATTAAATATTTTAATGCATATTTTTGAAACAAATTTTTTCATTTAAAGGAGCAAAAAAGGCATATTAAAAATCAAGAACTTAAAATGGCCTTCTATTGCTCAACATTGCTGGTATTCACAGCATATATTCAATTTTTCTTCAGCCACCACTATCCATAACTGTCCTTCTATTCTTGATCTTAATTTTTATGAAGCTTATCACGTTATAAAAAATTCTTACTCCTTAGTCAATGACTTATCAAGTATTCCTTATTTTCAAGCATTTGGAAGTCTTCAATTTCATCATTTTTCCCCTCAGTTTTATTTTGTTCGTTCTCCGGTAGATGTCTCTATTTGTCCACCCAATTATTCATGCTGCATTCTTCTCATTGGTTGCATTTCTTTTGGCGGGATTGCTCTCGTAACGGGTATATAAGGCTGCGTTTCTCTGTCTCTTTGCTCAGCTTTGCTTTTCCTAGCTCAATGGGTCTTTCACTGATGAAGAATCTGTATAATAGATTCGAAACGGCCGTTTCTTTATTTTTTCATTCATTATTTGTGCATTTCTAATACTTGTTTTTCTATCCTTATACATTTTTGCATAAGGCTTTATTTGCTATTTTAATTATATCTAACTGAACTTTTCGATTTTTTTAAACATTTTTACTTTACTTCTATACAGATGAAGATTTTTGGCTTTGGATAAAAATTAATAAATGTCAGAACTTACCGAAATATGTTATATTTTTTTCTGAGTTTACAAAACGCATTCCAGTGCTTCCAAGAAAGTAAGAAATTTTCATCAGTACTTAACTTAAAACTCTCATGCATAAATTATTTTTAATTATTCTTAAAAATATGCTGATATAAGATGCACAGGGTCTCAGTGTTTGATTCAAAATTCAATAAAAGTGGGTTTTTTTTTTGAGGATTTTCTCAGAGCTAATTATGAATGGTAAAATTTTTTTTCAAAATGCCTGTTTGTATCAAAATGCATTTAACTATAAATTCCGGGAATCTATTTCATGAATATTTGATTCACGATGTTTATTTCACTGAATGTATGACTCAAGTCAACTTTTCGCTTATATAATATTGCATTATTTTCTCAGAAATAAATTAATTTTTTGTCTGATAGAGATAGGTTTTTATCTTGAAACGCTTACATTTAAGTCTGCAGGTAAAGCATATATAATATTTTATATCTAGAACAGATAAAACTGGTAAACTTCCGTGTAATTTATTAAATTACTTTAAAATATAAAACAGCAAAAGTATATTGCACGAATAATCTCTTTCAGAAAATTCTGTTGTGAATAGTCGGGGATAAAATGTAATGTTCAAAGGATTCCCTCTTATAAATCTTTAATGAAAGAAATAATTCAAATTCTGCATGGGATGTAGAAAGTATTATCTATAATAATAAAGAGAGAAGGATGTTTGTCTGTCAGCGCTGTTCTGAAGAGACTGCTGCACGTAGAGTTACAAAATTTGGAGAGAAGGTACTTTTTTACATGTAGTTTTGCACCTCGAAGCCCGATTTTCGATTTTTTGTTTAGATTTTTTTTAAATAATTTTTTAGGCGATTTTTAGCGTTATTTTTGCGGTTTTATCCCTTTAGTGAAAGGAATACAGTTTCATTCTTTTAACCCAAAATAGCAATTTTTTTTCTCTTTTCAACAAAGTTTATTCGGAATTTGTACAGCGATTTTTGAATTTTTAACGAATTTTTAATGCGATTTTTAGTGTTTTTTCTCATTTTGCGGCCTTTTTTTGAGATTGATAAAAAAATCGTTTTAAACTTTTAGCCTAATGCCCTAAATTTTGTGTTTGTTACGATTTTTAGATTTTAACGATTTTTAATGTGATTTTCAATGCGATTTTTAACGTTTTTTAAAGATTTTTGCGTTTAGCATCTATTTTTTTCATAGTTGTTCTATCAAAAACTTGAGCTGTTGAGAATGCAATAAGTAGTATTTTTTGTGAAATCTACCTAGAATGTCAAAATTTAAGTACCACTATTTTCGAATAGCAATTTCATAAAATATCTTAAATTCTTGCTTAAGACCGCTACCCCCTCGAGTTATATATCACCTGATAGGTTATTTAACAGAATATGATTTTGATAAAGTTTTTGAAGAATAGAGTGCTCTACCTGGTGGTGGAAAATGGAACTAATAGAAGGTTTTTTTTTTAAATCTATAATAATAAAGATACAAGTTTGTGTGTGTCAGCGCTGTTCTGAATAGTCTGCTGTACGTAGAGTTACAAAATGTGGAGGGAAGGTACTTTTACACATGCAGTTTTGCACCTCGAAGCCCGATTTTCAATTTTTTGATTAGATTTTTTTGATAATTTTTTTAGGCGATTTTTAGCGTTCTTTTTGCAGTTTTATCCCATTAGTGAAAGAAATGCGGTTTCATTCTTTTAACCCAATATAGCAATTTTTTTTTATCTTTACAGCAAAGTTTATTCGGAATTTGTACAGCGATTTTTGAATTTTTAACGAATTTTTAATGTGATTGTTAGTGTTTTTTCTCATTTTGCGTTTTTTTTTTTTTTTTTTTTTTTTTTTTTTTTTTTTTTTTGAGATTGATAAAAATAAAACCGTTTCAAACTTTTAGCCCTAAATCTTGTGTTTGTTACGAATTTTAGATTTTAACGATTTTTAATGCGATTTTCAATGTGATTTTTAACGCTTTTTCAAGAATTTTTTGCGTTTAGCATCTAAATTTTCATAGTTGTTCTATCAAAATCTTAAGCTGTTGAGAATGCAATAAGTAGTTTTTTTTTCTTTTTTTTTTTTTTTTTTTTGCGAAATTTACCTAAAATGTGAAAAATTTAGTTACCACTATTTTCAAATAGCAATTTCATAAAATATCTTAAATTCTTGCTTAAGACCGCTACCCCCTCGAGTAATATATCACCTGATAGGTTGTTTAACAGAGTATCGTTTGGATAAAGTTTTTGAAGAATAGAGTGCGCTAGCTGGTGGTGAAAAATGGAACTAACAGAACGCGATTTTGTTAAAATTTGGAAATATAACAATGTGATTTATTTTAAATGGTTTATAATACATGACAAAAAATGTAAACAAAGAATGGTGTAACGCATTTCGGGGTGCGTGAAAGGAGGGGCGCGAACAAAATTAGGAAATGTAATAAGGAGATCTGTTTTACACTTTAAGGTAGTTTTACACTTTAATTTAGAAAAACATTAATACAAATACATATAAAAATAAGAAGTAAAAACCACTTGATGACGTAACAAACATATGTAACATGCTTAATGTCAAGTGAATATGGAATTTACGATCCGCCATCATTGTAGTTTAATCTTATGGTTTGACCCAGATATGGTATGACCCTTGGTCAACCGGATAATCAAATAGTTCAGATTTCCGATTAGAATGTTTTATCCGTTTGATGAAATTATGATTACTGCGATTTAAAAAATAACTAGCGATATTTAGTGCATTTTTCAATGCGTTTTTAATGAACTTTTTAATGCGATTTAGTACTATTTTTTTCGATCCCCACCACAGTGGTGTTTTAACAATTAAAAAATTATATTGGTTTCAAACTTTTAGCCTAATATAGTAAATTTCACCATTTACCTTTTTTAATTTTGTCGATTTTCAATGTGATTTTTGATATATTTTGTGTTCTGCGTCGATATTTTTGTAATTCATGTAAAAAAGAATGGTTGCTACGTTTTACACGACTAGAATATTATTTTATTCACGGGATGTATTTACATTTAGCGATTTTTAATGAATTTTGCAATAGTTTTGTATTGGTTTTTTGAATCTCACGGCTATTTTTTGAAATTTCGAAAAGGAAATTAATTTCAAACATTTACACGTCATTTACGAATTTTGAAATTTAGTGATATTTTAATGCAATTTTTAGCAAAGTTTTCATTATTTCTCACGCTTTGCCCCGATTTTTTCATTGGTATTTAAGAAATAATTCAGATTACATTTTTTTACTCTATTAATGTAAATGTTGTCCCCCGCTATATATTTAAATTTGAAACGATTTGTAATGAATTTTTGAATACAATTTTTAGATGTTTTAGAGTCTACGGTGATTTTTTCACAATTGGAAGAGAAATTTTTAAATAATTTGTAGCTTAATGTAGTAAATTTTGACATCAATGATTCAGATTTTTTGTGTATTTTCATAAAATGTTTAGCAAGTTTTGTGTCGATAATTTTTAACTAATGAAAGAGTTCAGATTTCAATATTTTGTCCCATTATAGTAAATTATGTCCGCAGAAATTTAATATAAATGTTTATCTTACTATGGCAAATTTTGTCCGGATTTTTGAATTTTACTGATTTTTAATCTGTTTTATAGTGATTTTTCAAGTTCTGTGACAGTTGTTGACATCGGTAAAAGAATTTCGGTTTCTAACTTTTAGCATTAATAGTACAGTTTGTTCTCCATGCTTTTATGAATTTTGCCATTTTCTAATGCGATATTCAATGTAATTTTTAGATAGTTTGGGGGGATTTCAGGTGTTCCGTGTTGACTTTTTCTTATTCATGAACGATTTCCGATTACAATATTTTCGACTGAATATTAAATTTTTACAACCATGACTTTTAAATATTCAGTGATTTTTAATATAGTTTTCGATACGATTTTTAGCCATTTTTTTAAGTTCCTTGGCGATTTTCTGCCATTCAGAAACCAATTTTGATATTAAACATTTTGTTTAATGTAGTTATGTTTCGAATGCATTGTTTTATCTCTTAATGTGATTTTGGCGTTCCATGCCTACATTTTGTAATTTATGAATGATTTCGATCATACCCCGCCGCCCTGCCTTAATATTATTTTTTTAAGCATTGACTTCCAAATATTTAGCTATTTTTAATGCAATTTTCAATGTAATTTTTAGCCATTCTTCAAGTTCCGTGGCGATTTTTTTACATCCGGAAATCGATTTCGATTTCAAACTTTTTGTTTAACATTTTTCATTTCTTGATTACAATATTTTATATTATACAGTGAATTTTTACCCTAGGGATTTTTTAATGTTTTACGACTTTCATTACAATTTTCAATGCAATTTTTAAGCTTTCTCAGTCTTTTTTCTTTTCTTTTCTTTTTTTTTTTTTTTTTTTTTTTTTTTTACATTTTTCAAAGGAATTCGATTTTAAATTTCTAGACTAATAAGAGTTTGGTTTCAAACTTTTATCCTTTACCGTAATTGTTTTGCTCTCTTATTTTGATCACGAACAATTTTTAATGCGGTATGCTTTTTTTATGAGTTTATGGCGATTTTCAGATACGGAAAAAGAATTCGGTTTTTAATTTCTTCGCTAATATGATAAATTTTCTCCTGTGCGATTAAACATTTTTATTGCGATTTTTTAGCAGTTTTTTTTTTCGTATTTCAATGCTTTTTACATTATCAAATTAATTAGATTCAAAACATTTATCCAAGTAGAGTAAATTTTGAGTTCCGTGATTTTTGAAAATTTTGCCATTTTTAAAGCGATGTTTACGTTTCTTCGCGACCCGCTTCGATTTTTTAGAGGTTCAATTTTTGGCCGAATTTATTAAATTCTGATCTCTTTTCTTCAAAGTTTATTGTAGTTAGTAAAGTTTTGAAACACAATTTTTGAATTTTGTTTTATATTTTTATGAGATTTTTAATGTTTTTTGCGATTTGTAAGATTTTTCCAAATTAGTAAAAATAATCCATTTTCTAGCCCATCTCTTTTCAACGAAGTTTAGACCGAATTCGTGCAGCATTTTTTAAATTTTTCGAGGTTTTTATTATGATTTTTAAAGTTTTTTTGCAATTCTTGCTATTTTTTTATGAACACGGGCAACGCCGGGCAGAACAGCTAGTCCAGAATAAAGCAATAAAATATATTTTCTACAGTAAATGAATTCATGTATCATAAAATTGCTTGTAAGAAAAAGAAAATCGCTGAATGATTCTTGATTTAAACAAAAATTTTCATAAGCGGATATATTGTACATAAATGCTCGAAAAAGCATTAAATTATAGATTGAAATTTAAAGTTTAAGTTTATTTGCTTTTTTTTCTAAAAATAATAAAATTTTAGTTATTTATGGATGTATTTTACATTTTGCTTCTTACGGAGTGTTTGTATGTATTACATCGCATGTCACCTATGCTGTAAATAAAAACAAATACACTATAGTATATACCACAATTCTCAAATAAAGCATGTGATACTTCCAAATCGAAGGGGATTTCGAACTAAACTGTTCGATTTCTTTTTTTACATTATTTACTTTGTTTCAACCAGAGTTGGGCAAAATACACCGAAAAATCATTTTCGATACAAAATACAAAATACATTAGTTTTAGAATCTAAAATACAAAATACAAAATACTTTTCAAATTGAAAAAGTTCAAAATACAAAATACATGTATTTTGAAAATACATTCAAAATACAAAATACATTTGAAAAAAAAAATTATATGAGATTAGATGTTTTGTATATGAGATGTATATGAGATTAGATTAGATGTGTCCGACAAAGTTAGCTGGCCAATTTTAATCCCGACAGTCCGGTCGGGCCTGACCGGACCTGTTTTTCAGTCGTTCTGGGCCTGTCCGGGTCGGGTATCGGGTTTATTTATTTATTTTTTTCAGAAAGATAAACTCAGATGGGCCTCGTCATCACTTTTTCGGGACCCGGCTTTACTTGTTTCTGCAGATTCGCGCTTGACTAATTCCTTCCAGATCGGATCGGGATCGGGTTTCATTTTTTTCCTAGAGAACTAATTGCGGTAGTCAAAAATATTAGTATAGATACCGATCCAGCCCGTATGAAAACCATTGGCTCATTCCAGCCTATGGGAAAAATCAGTAAAATCAGGTCCGACCCGACATTTTTTTTTTTTTTAATGTACGTATTTTTAAATTGCTATAATTTTACCATTACAATTATTATTATTCTTTATGACTAGTAAGTATATTTCTGGATAATAAAATTAAAGCACAGCAAAGGGAACTCTAAAATGATTCTGTCTATAAATTCTGTCTTAAACAGGAAATGTGTTGATTCATGCAAAATAAGTTTGATAACAAGAAAGAAGAATATGATACATTTACAACAAGCTACGTTCCTCGTCCCTGCTAAGAAATAAACTTGTCTGTAATCTATTTTTTTTTCCCTATCCTGTGCGAAAGCTTCTCAGAAAATTTTACTGTATAGCATTTTTCGATTTTTAAGTTTCCAAGGCATAAAATGATATTAAGACTGCTCTCATCTGTTCTGCTCAACAAGTGCAAATGTTTTGACACATTTACAAATCCATTTTTTAACGGAAAGTTATAAAATTGGAAGGCCTGATTATGGAAGTGATTTCGAATCGAACTGAATTTTCCATTTTTGTAGCAATAAATTATCTGTTGATTTATAATGATTTCGATCACGTGACAAGCACGATTTTCACCCCAGTTTCAGTGGTTATTCTTCTTTCGCGAGGAAATTCGATTCAAAACGCCCACTTTGACATCATTTTCTGTAAAATCTATTGCATTTGCAAATTATGCGAAAATGAGTGGCGATTTCTCCACCTTCTATCTTCCTGCATTTCCAAACAAAAATAAATTAAAACATGTGTCATAAAGTTGCCCTTTTTGACTAAGAACAGCCTTAATTATAACAAAAACATTTACATAAAAATAAATATTCATTTTAAAATTAAATATCGCAGTTCAAAGTGATTTTTTAAAAGAAAGTCTATAGACTTTCTTTTAAAAACATGAAAAAAAAATATATTTTTTTGATTATAATTCCTCGAACAAGATGATTTTTAACCACATTGACACAGAAATTTATGTTTTCTGTGAATTTAATTGATCCGGGCTAATCAAGTTTTTGCACGAACAGGGCCTGGATGAACTTTTAGCTTTTATATCGAGCCGGACTAATTCCGGGATTTTACTTTTTGTATCAGACTCTGTTAATATTTCTTTTCTAAGGATCGAAACTTTATACTGGTTCGGTTTGTGTCGGAATGTGCCGAACAAAAAGGGTCTTTGTTCGGTTTAAACCGGACATAATAATTTCGGCCTGTGTAGACCTCTCATTTGTGCTTGCACAAAGCAACTGTTAGGTGTTTTTGTAACACCGATTAAATTCTTTGAAATTATAAATTATCAAAATAAAGAAGCAAAAGGAAAGATAAAGAAAACAAATCAATCTATTTGAAAATATTTTTTATAAAATAAACGAAGAATACTTACAGATAAAATGTTGAAATGTATACAAAAATATAAAATCTTTCTTGGGTATAATTCAGCTTCATTTTAAGGATAGGAGTAAAGTGTTATCAAAACAATCTATAAATCAAAATTATGCTTGGAAATTATAATAGGCCTTCAAAAGAAAAAAAACTCTCAGATTGAAAATTACTTCATAAATATCTTTTTGGAGAATTTATAATTAAGGATAGACAGAGCAGGTTTTAAAGGCCGAAACTGAATCTCGGTGATTGGAAGTAATAGTTAATAATAATACATAGCAGAATATGAAGTTTGGTGACATTTAGTGCATTAGTTTTGTTAAAATACTGTAAATCCTGAAAAATGCAGCATAACAGCGCCACCTGCTGGACGATTTGCACCAACACTTAATTAGTGGCGATTTATATTAAGATCAAACTAAATCTGAAATTCGTTGAGAATATATGCATTACTACTTGAGATAAAGCTAGTGCAGAAATCGTGAAAAATGTAGCATAGTAAGGTCACTTATCTGCTGAGCAATTCACGCCAAAACCTAATCGGCAACAACTTATGTCAACATCTAACTGAATCAGAAATTTGATGAAAATCCGTACACTAGTTTTTGAGATACAGTTTTTGCGAAAATTGTGAAAGACGAAGCATATCAGCGGCACCTTTTGGAAGAGTTACACCATTACCTAATACTTAACATAACTTATGTAAATGTCTAACAGAATCTAAAATTTTATTAAACTCTGTGCATTAATTCTTAAGATAGAGGGCCCACAAAATTTGCATCATACACTGATAAACTCATAAGTAGACATTTCCTAAAAACCGTCAGTGTTCAGGACCTTCAAAAATATAAATCCATCGACAATCTGAAGTCGAATTTTTTCACGAATCCAATACTTTTTTGTTGTAAAGATACGGAAAAGTAAAAAAAAGTGCGAGTGAGTAAAATTCGAAACGGCAGTTCAGTAGTTATTCTTGGACGTATAAATAAACACATAGATGTAAAAGCATGTCATCAGCAGTACAGCCTCCTTCGTAGGCTAAATATCCATCAATATGTATAATAATAAATACGTAATTCGGTTTATTAAAAATATAGTTCGATAATGCCTCAAACACTACTACGCAAATACAATCATGCTTCTCATGAATAAAAAATAAGAAATAATTTAAAAAGGAATGTTAAATAAACATGTTAAATATTTTCGTTTAAATCTTGGGAATATCATAATGTGTAGAAATACAACGTTTGGGGTATCATGATACCAAATAAGTTTATTAAGTTATTTTTTTAAGTCATGTTTTTTTGTGTTTAATAAATGTCTTCTATCAATGCATCATTTTTCGTCTTGGTCTGTTTTGAAAACCCTCCGATCTTGAATGAGTCATTACATTAAAAAAAACTTAGAGCCGTGCGAAAAAAAAAAAAAAAAAAAAAAAACTGCGCCCAGGCAAAGTTTCAATTTGGCGCACCCCCCTCCTACCCAGAACTTCTCCTTGTAATAGGCCAAAAATAACGTTGGTACTATAAATTTGGCGCCCCCTCAATTTCTGCGGCCTGGACAACAGTCCCCTTCTCCCTCCCTCCTTTCTTATGGCGCTGTAAAAATACTTTAAATACTCATAACGTAATTTTCCTTCAGTTTTATTGCAAAGATGTACTTAAACATAAGTATGCTATACAAGAAATAATGATTGCAAATTAAAAATTCCTATTGCTATTTAAATAAGAATCATTTATTGATTTTTTTTTTATTAATTTGCAAAGTTAAATGTTAAACATTTCTAACACACACTCTCTGAACAATGAACGTTGATCTCGGTTGATACATAAATACTCGGGATACTCAGGATACGTAAATAACTTCACAATTAGTAATGTGTAAATTTCTATGCTTGTATATCTGTACAAAATACAAAATAATGTTTCATTAATCTTTTGTAAATTTTAGTCTAAACAAATATATGCACATTCCCGCATATTGAAAATCATAAATATTCTTCTAAAGGGGAGATAATTTTGCAATTAAACAAATTAACATTCTCATTGATTAAAAACTTTCATCTGTAAAACTTCCGTTTACAATCGAAACTCAAAAAGAATCAAACTTTGGCTTTGTACAGCAATCGTACACAAACATTAAATTACATTTCTTCTCTACTACTACATTACTTTTTTTTTATATGGTTCTTTAAAAAACACTAGACACAGCAAAAATCTAAATAATTCTTCCTGTTTATCACACAGTAGTTTTTGTCGTTCGCTTAGAAACGTTATAATTATAAAATCTAGAACTTTAGAATTGTAACAGTTCAGCAAAAATGCCTTAATAAAACAGAAGATTGATTCTAATCCTTATCGTATCAGTAGTTGTAAAGTATGTTTGCATTAACTTTCAGAAACGAACCCTATAAGACAAAGAAAACAGAAGGCTCGTATTATTCTTTTATGAATTTTACATCTGCGGTTTCAAGGAAGCAACTGGAAACCTGCAGAAATGTATTTTGAATATGAAATGTATTTTCAAAATACAAAATACTTAAAAAAACATTTCAAAATACATTACCAAAATACTTTCGTTTAGTGAGGTTAAAATACAAAATACAAAATACAAATGTATTTTGAAAATGTATTTCAAATACATGTATTTTCGATACTGCCCATCTCTGGTTTCAACTGAAATGAAGGTTTTAGGCTTTGGATCAAAATCAATAATTGACAGAAGTACCTAAATTAGTATGTAGTATTTTCCTCTGAGTTTACAAAGTTCATTCCAGACAGTAACGCATGCCAATGATTTCAAGAAAGAAGAAAAAACAAGTAAAAAAATCATGCGTTAAACATAGATTATGAAGCACTTTCCAACACTTCATGAAATGTTTAACAAAACTTTGTTATTTCGGGAAATTATAGTGTATGGCCAAATATACCTAAATATGTATTCCAGTACTTTTGAACAGCCCTGTATTTCATCTGTAAGTTGATATAATGGGAAAATTTAGTTTAGCAAGAAAAATAACCAGTAGCTTGAAATTTCTTTTTAAGCAATTCATACTATTATATGGAAACAAACTTGAATACTTTTGTTCAGCCCTGTAGTTTACCTTGTACCTTTATTACAAGTCAGCATTAGGCTCAAATTTATTGTAAAGTAAAACACTTTTAAAACAACTGATATCACATTCTCATAAATTATCTTTCATAGGCGTCCATGTACTGAATTCTTTGTGTGGCCTGTATATCCTTTTATCTATATTCTGCAAACATTTCTCAGTAAATTGAATGCAGTTCAGCGTAAAAAATCTATAACGTATTTAAGAACCACGTTTAAGTAATTTATGCTCATATTCAGTAACGTTGGCGAGCTCTTTTGGGTAGCCCTGTATATCAACTATAACATTTATACACACCATATAATGGGCATATATTTAGCTAACATAAACGTGCATATCATAATTAAAATGCATTTCATCCCTCCATCAGCCATCATCGGACACATATACGGTATTTCGGAAAGAATATACTATTTGAAATCTTTTGTATGGTGCTATGTACTTCATATTATGCAAGACAGTATCGTAAAATTTGTATTAAGCTTCAGTGACATGTGTCAATTTTATTATACATGAAGTAGTTTAATATATTTAAAATATGTCGCACACAATTCCCTCTTTACCATTATCTAATGAAATTCTTTTGTGCGGCCCTGTAAATAAATAATAGCTATATTTTCACTGCATACGTTACAGTATGCATGTTTTACTGCATTTAGCGAATTCGTATGACTATGAGTATGTTTGACTGGGTATTAGACCTTTACGATTCATTTGAACGATTTTTCCACCTAAGCCGTAATGTAATGGAAAAGTTTTTACTCTCTATGTAAATAAACTAATCATGGTAGAAACTTCATTTTCAATAGGGTTCGTGCTAGGGTAGACCTTAAAAACGAATATAAATTTCATAGCAATCCGAGTATATTTACTGGAGTTAGATCGCGACCAGACGGCCATCCGGCCATACAGCCAGACGTTCATACTTCCAGACAAACCGAATGCATAAGCACTTTTCAACTTTGTTGGAAGGTGCTAAAAAACATCACTTTTTAACTTAACACTCTCCAGCATAAATTATTTTTCATTAATTTTAATTATTCACAAAATTATGCTGCTATAAGCTCCTCAGGGTCTCAGTGCTTGTTGCAAGATTCATCAAAAGTGTTTCTCTTCTTATGATACATGAATTCATTTACTGTAGAAAATATATTTTATTGCTTTATTCTGGATAATATCTTCTACATCCCCCGCAGAATTTGAATTATTTCTTTCATTAAAGTTTTATTAGAGGAAATCTTTTGAACATTACATTTTATTACCGAATATTTATAACAGAATTTAGTGAAAGAGACTATCTGTGCGATAAACGTTTGCTGTTTTATGTTTTAGATTAGTTTAATAAATTACGCGGAATGCTAACAATTTTATCTGTTCTAGATATGAAAGCTATTAATGAAATGTAGGAAAATTTTTCAAAATGCCTGTTTGTATCAAAATACATTTAACAGTAAATTCCAGGAATCTATTTCATGAATATTTGATTCACGATGTTTGTTACACAGAATTTATCATTCACTTTAAATTTTAGCTATCATAATGTTGCATTAATTTCTCAAAAATAAATTACATTTTTAGAATTGTCTGTTAGAGATAGGTGTTTATCTTGAAACGCTTTCATTTCAGGCTGTGGGTAAAACTTATATACTATTTCATATCTAGAACAGATAAAATTGTTAGCATTCCGCGTAATTTATTAAACTAATCTAAAGCATGAAACAGCAAACGTTTATCGCACAGATAGTCTCTTTCACTAAATTCTGTTATAAATATTCGGTAATAAAATGTAATGTTCAAAAGATTTCCTCTAATAAAACTTTAATGAAAGAAATAATTCAAATTCTGCGGGGGATGTAGAAGATATTATCCAGAATAAAGCAATAAAATTTTCTACAGTAAATGAATTCATGTATCATAAAGTTGTTTGTATGAAAAAAAAAAATCTCAGAATGTTTTTTATTTAAATAAAAATATTCGCAAGCAGATATATTGTACATAAATGTTCGGAAAAACATTAAATTATAGATTGAAATTTAGAGTTAAAATTTATTTGATTTATTTCTTAAAAATAATAAAATTTAGTTATTTATGAATGCATTTTATGGTTTGCTTGTTACTTAGTATTTGATTATATTATATTGCATGTTTTTATATTGTAAATAAAAACATGTATTTCAGTGAATTTGCAGTGTTGCATGTGATACCTCTAAGCCGAAGAGGAAATCTAAATAGACAATTCGATTTTTTTTTAAACATTTTTACTTATAGTCTATAAGAGATAACTAGCAGGAGTGACCGAGCTTAGCTCGGTCAAAATGAATTTTGTGTTTAACTCGATAGTATATTTACTTTATCAGTCTCTCTGTATTATTACTACTATAAAATATATTATTTATAATATTATTATTTACAAAAACAATAAAAAAACTATGTATGTATGCACATGTTTAAAATTTTTACATTGATTTGACATATACTACGAAAGGACATCGATAAAAATCACTTTTTTAGTTCATGTCTGATTGGCTTAACCATGCATCTCGAATCCTATTAAGAATGTATAAAAATTTCTTCACATACTTAAATACAATATTTTCTGCCAAATTTGGCGACATTCTTTCATTTGGCGTCAAATACGTATTTTGGTACTTTTGATTTTAATAGTCAATTTTTCTTGGCCAAATGTCGCCAGTATTTTGCCAAATATCGTTAACTTTTTGGCGGTTGCCATATTTTCATGATCCTTACACGTAATACGCAAAATGACCCACTAATGAAATTTGATCAAACATTGACTTAGTTCAATGGTTTTCAGGAAATCAAACACAGTGAAATATAAAATTGAATCAAAATCGTTTAAGACATTTCTTAGGTAAAATTAGCTTGAATGAAATGACCAACTTATATATACACTGCTCAAAACAATTAAAGGCTATTGCAGTTTTTGGTGTATTTTGTATCTGGGAAACTTTTTAGCTGATTGATACATGGTCGACAGACATAGTAGGTTATATGAGAATAAATTACACATATTTGGCAGAAAAAAATGCATTTTATTGCACATCTGTGTACAAAAGGAAAAAAACACAATTTGTGCATATGAGAAAAAAAGAATAAGAAAAGGTGTTTTCTTCAAAGAAAATCATTTTCAGTAGGGGGTATGGTTTCCACGGGCGGCCAGCAACGTTGAACACCTTTGAGGCATGGGCTCAATGAGGCTATTAATGACGAGTTGGGGTATTCTGCCCCACTCTTCCAGAAGCGCTCTTTCCAGTTCTTGGAGAGTTCGTCTGGATTGTTGGCGGCCAGAAATTCGTCTTCCTAGAGCGTCCCAAACGTGCTCGATTGGATTCATGTCTGGAGAACACGCTGGCCATTCCATTCGAACGATTCCTTCCCCGAAAAGGAAATCCTCCACCAGGTTTGCACGATGTGGCCTACAGTTATCGTCCATTAAAATGAAGTTATCTCCGATTCCTGCAGCGTAAGGGACTACAATAGGTCTGAGGATCTCATCCCTATATCGGCGACCAGTCAGAGCTCCATCTCGAATGATGTAGAGGTCAGTGTGCCCGTCAATGGAGATGCCACCATACACCAACACTCCTCCACCGCCAAATCTGACACTTTCGTGAACGATCGCAGGATTATTCCTACTGCCACGGTCCCTCCAGATGAAAATACGCCTATTATCCGGATGCACAGAAAAACGGGACTCGTCAGAAAACAGAATATTGCTCCATTCATTTCTCCTCCAGTTGACATGCTCGGTTGCCCTCTCCCTGCGGTCGCGACGATGCCTTGATGTTAATCTAACATATACCATCGGTCGGCGAGCATACAGACCTACAGCATGGAGCCGGTTTCGGACCGTCTGAGTTGAAATCGTAGTGCCTGTAGCCGAGCGAAGGTGTTGTTGGAGAAGAGTAGCGTTCATGTTTCGGTGTCTCCGAGCTGTTAACTCTAAATACCGATCTTCATTGCGCGTTGTTGCCCGTCTACGACCTTGCCCTGGTCTTCGGCCTGCACATCCACTCTCCAAAAAACGGTTCCAGATCCTGGAAATGACACTTTGTGATACTCCAATGGCTTGCGCTACTTCGGCTTGAGTTTGGCCCCCTTCTAACCTACCAACAATTCTCTAAGCTTCTGAATCTGTCATATGACTTCGCTGAGACATCGTACTCATCGAAACAAAGCAATAACTGAATGCCAATCATCCTTGTCTCCATTCTCTTTTATCCAGTTGAATGTCAAATTTCATTCGCTGCCGCTGAAGCGACGTTTTTGACGTCGAACTCAAAATTGGCATACTCCACAGTTTGAAAACCAGAAAAATTTGCATTTGTGATTCTCTTCTTCTATTTTCGGCAAGAAAAATTTCGTTTATATCGTTATTTTATATAAAACTTCAAATATCCCTGTTTTGAGCAGTGTATATATATATTTAACATGCGACTCATCCCAATAGTCTTCGCGTGACAAAAAATGGTTCTTTACAAAATTTAGGTAAACTTGGTTGAGTCGTTGTTACGTATAATTAGAATGACCATGAATTATTATGACCCAAAATCACCCACTAATTGAATTTTCGCGAGCATATGTCCTAGCCGAATGGTTTTCTCTTGCCTCAGAACAATATAATACAAAGTATCGTCAAAAGAGTGAGAGCCATTTGCTAACTGAAATTTGCATGACCCATCATGACCCACAAACCTTTTAATGACCTTTATAATCGAAATCTCTCGAACATGTGGCTTAGTCCATTAGTTTTTTCGAGCCGAAAAATGCTTGAAAACACAATTTAGATAAAATCAATTGAGCCTTTTTTTATATATATTTAGTTTGATCCTGACGCATTATGATCGAAAAAGAACCATTAATAGAATTTTCTCGATCATTTGACCAAATGAAAACATTTTATCGTACCCGATGCGATAGAATATAAAATTTAGTCAAAATTGCGAGACGAATTGTCTAGATAAAATTAACATGACCCACGATGACACAAAAATGACCCACGAATCGAATTCTCTCTGACACTTGACATAACCCAATATTCTTATTGTAATCCAAAACGTTAGTGTACTAAACTTTGTCAAAGTCGTTAGAACCATTTTTTAGATGAAATTGGTTTGACCCAAAATGATCCAAAGTGACCCACTAATCAAAATTTCTCGAACATCTGATATAGCTCATTTTTTTTTCTCCTAAAAAAAATGCTGTATACCAAATTTCTTTAAAATAGATACACCCGTTCTTTAGCTATAGCTTGACCATGACCCATTATTACCCATCATGACCCACAAATGACCCTTATAATCAAAATCTCTCGAACATGTGACCGAGTCCATTAATTTTCTCGTGTCTAAAAACTGTTACTTACAAAATTTCGTTAAAATCGATCCTGCCGTTCTTTAAATATAAATAGCTTGACCGAGACCCTTTATGACTCTTTATGACCCACGAATCGAAATTTCTCGAACATGTAATATAGCCCAATAGTTTTATCGTGCCGAAAAAATGTTGTACACAAAATTTCGTCAAAATCGATCTACTTGTTCTTTAGATATAGCTTGATCATGACATACTATGACCCATCATGACCCACAAATGACTCTTATAATCGAAATATCTCGATCGTGTGACTTAGCCTATTAGCTTTCTTGTGTCAAAAAACTGTTACAGACAAAATTTCGATGAAATTGATTCTACCGTTCTTTAAATATAAATAGCTTGACCCACTTCCTTAATGACCCAATATGACCCATTAAATTTTTTTCTGGAACATGTAACCTTGCCCAATGTTTTTCTCGTGCCCGAAAACCATAGAATGCAATTTTTGGTCAAAATTGCGTGAGAATATCTCTAGATAAAAATAGCATGACCCACAATGACCCCATAAATGACCCACGAACCGAATTTTCTCGAACATGTTACCTAACCCAATGGTCTTCTTGTAATCCAAAACGATAAAATATAAAATTTGGTGAAAATCGTTAGAGCCGTTTTTTAGATAAATATGGCTTGACCCATAATTACCCACTAATCGAAATTTTTCGAACATATGACCCAGCGCAATAGCTTACTCGTGCCAAAAAACGATTGGATACAAAATTTCCTTAAAATCAATCCAGCCTTTCTCTAGCTATAAATAACTTGATCCTGACCCATTATGACCCAGAATGACCCAATAATCGAATTTTCTCGAACATGTGACCTAGTCCAATGGTCTTCTCGTGCCCGAAAATGGTAAAATCCAAATTTTTGCGAAAATCATTAGAGCCATTTTTGAGAGAAAATTTACACACACACACTCAATTTTTTCTCGCATTATAATATAAGATAAAAAAAAATTTTTGGCTTTAGATCAAAACCGATACATTACAGAGCCTCCTAAAATGTGAAATACTTTTCTCTGACTTTATAAAACTTTTTCCAGATAATCTAACTTCTAAGAAATTTCCATCACTAGTAAACTTCAATACTCTTACACTAAGAACATTTCAAGATTTCCAGCTCGTTTAATTAATTAAAATTCTTGTGTTTGTTGCTGTGTAATTTAGGTTATTGATAACTTAATTGATATTTTAAGGGTGTTAGTAATTATAGATTTGTTTTTGCAAACCTAAAAAGTCTCCTAAAAAGCAATTTCAGAAAAAGAACCCCTTGTTATTTCCCATGGTGAGTTTTTGTTTGTGTAAAATGAAGAGCATGTATTTGCAGTATAATTTCACCTTCGGTTTTGTCATCACCTAATATCGGTGGTTTCGTATACTAACCTCTTAAGACTTTCCGGGTCTGAAGCGGTTGATATAGGAAAAAATACATATCCGTGAACTGAAATATACTCCTTCCGAATTCCACGATTCTGAAAAACATTCTGTGTCTTTAGAAACTTTGGAAACAAATGTGCTTTCCAGGTTTAAAGAAGCATAAATAAAAATAGTTTCGAACATTCTACAATATACACTGCTGGCCACCCAAATTGCAACACCAAGAAAAACAAGAGATATCACAACAAAATTTATTGTGTAGATAACATGTTGACCAAGTAACAAATGATTAAATTTACAGCATTCTATGAAGCGTGGTTCCTGCCAAAATCAGTACCCAGAGTAGCCGCCGTTGTTGGAGATCACAGCTGCCACACGCCTCTGCATTGATTCAAAGAGACTTTGAATGTGTTCTTGGGGTACAGCAGACCAAGCAGCTTCCACACGTTGCCAAAATTGATCTGGTGTGACAGCTGGGGATGAACTCTGGGTCAGTCGTTGAGCAATCATGGACCACATGTTTTCTATCGGCGAAAGATCCGGAGAGCGCGCCGGCCAGGGAAGCAATTGAAACTGGTGATTGACGAAGAACCCTTGGACAATGCGTGCCACGTTTGGCTGTGCATTATCCTGCTGAAATATGGCTGTATGCAAGCCCTGAAGGTAAGGAAGGACAACTGGCTCCAACACCTCGGAGATGTAGAGCTGGCTGGTTAAAGTACCGGCAATGCGTACTAGAGGAGTGCGAGAGAGATATCCGATACCGCCCCATACCATAATACCCAGTGCAGGACCAGTGTGACGGTGCATAATGCAGCTGTTCAGCATCCTCTCTCCACGGTGTCTCCAGACTCGAATCCGACCGTCGTGGTGTTGCATACAAAAGCGTGACTCGTCAGTAAAGAGAATTTCATTCCATTCTGTCGTCCACATCTTTCTTTCATCGCACCATTGGCGGCGGAGACGTCTGTGGTTCCGCGTCAGAGGTAGACAAAGCAACGGACGTCTTGCGGACAGACCATTCTGCTGTAAACGACGTCGAATGGTACGCGCAGACACTGGATGATGCGTTACAGACTGAATCTGCTGTGATATGGTTCGTGATGTGACTGAGCGGTCCGTCACTGCCATGCGTACAATCTGCCTGTCATCACGTGACGTGGTGCACTGAGGTCGATGCGGTCGATCACGTCTGTCCGTCGTACCCTGTTGCACCCAACGATCACATATCCGCATCACAGTTGTTTGGTTTCGTCCAACACGACGACCGATTTCCCTGAAAGATAACCCACAATCTCGGTAGCCACTATCCTTCCTCTGTCAAACTCGGATACTTGATCAAAAGATGATCGTTGTTTCCTACGAGGCATAATTTATCGTTTTTTTTTTTTAAAAAGCAAGAAAAACACAATTGCTGTACTTGAAACCGTCGAAATCTCCAAGCCTTAAATAGCGCTTTGAGGTGGCGCCACAGGCGCGCTTGATATGCGTCTGCGCTGAAATTCTAATCATTTGCATATCTCACCTCAGCTAATGCATGTTGTAAATTTCATATTATTTGCATGCTTCCTTCAGGGTGTTGCATTTACCATGGCCAGCAGTGTAATTGAATAATGTTTGGGAATTCTGTTTGCCTATTTGTTTATCTGTGATATAACTCACATAAATGTAGCCAGATTGCTATGAAATTGGTATATGTTATTTGGATTTACTACGGTATGTAATGAAAATGACGTGTATAAAGTTTATGGTTATTTTACAGGGACATTTAAAATGATTACGTTGAATTATGGCCTATGAAGCGACTATTGTTTGCGATGTATTGTTATGCATTGTGATCTCTCTTTTTTTTAAACAAAAATTTTAAATAAACTAAATTTGTATAATAAAGAAATTTGTGAAAACATAAGTGAGAATTTTTAAAAAATTCAATATTTTTTTAAATATTAAGGATAAAAGAACCCAATAAATTTCTCAAAATAATGTTTTTTGACCTTTTTTTTGGGGGGGGGGCGTGGAGGGTGTGGGGCAGGTGTTTCAGTTGAAATTTTAAGTAAACAAAAAACAAAAACTTTTTTTTAAAGGATAAATTAGTTTTAAGTTATCGACCCTTTTGCACATTGTCAATTAGTATTTACACTGTGAAAAAAAAAAGTGTCGATCTACTAAAAAAACTTTAGTGATCTTTGTAATTACTAAAAAAATTTTAGTAATCTTAGTCGGTTACAAGAAAATCTGTAAGAATTACTAGAAAAAAGTTAGCAACGAATAGAGTTAATAAATTTAAATTTTTAATAGCTATTACTAAAACCCACTTGGTGTGGCCTTGATAGCATAGTGGTTATAGTAACGGAATCCAGGCTAAAAGGTCCCGGGTTCGATACTGGCCACTGCCAAATACACCCCGAATGCATGCAGCGTAAGTACTCCTTAATAAAGGGATTATGAATATCCTGACGGAGCAGTAGTAATGTTTGGTGCTGCCATCTATTGCGGTTTTGCCGAAAATCTTTCGATCCAGAAGTCTGGATGCAGCTCGAAGGAAGCTCCTGCCCTTCGAGCCCACGTAATGGTTATTAAAATAATTTTGGAGCTATTACTAAAATTTGCTTGGTGGCTCATACTAAAAATTTTTAAGTTAGTCATACAAAAAATTCTTTTGTTCAGTTTACAAAAGAATTGCTTGTTTCATTTGCAAAAAAAAAAAAAGTTTGCAATGGTTACTAAAAAATTCTATGGAATAAAATTTACTAAAAAATTTTTAGTAACCTCTTGAATTTTTTTTTACAGTGTAGAATACGAAATATTTCTGCATATGGAATCATAATAAACATCAGTAAATGCAATTCCCATTTTAATTGTTTATGATTTGGATGACATTACCTCTTCATATTTCCGAAACTTTAGCGATGACTGACCATCTCGTCTTCATGACTGTATATAGATAACCAAATACGTCATATGTGATATAATATTCCAACTGAGAATAGAGCAACGTGTTTTATTTCAATATAAATGATCACAATCACGTTGTCAGATTTTTCACCATACAAATTATCGTTCACAATAGTATATTTACGTTAAATTTTATACGAGATGATATCCTAAAGTATCAGTCACAAGCGAATATTTTTATAATCTGTTCGCATCAATATTTAAAAGAAAATAAATTTTATGGCAAACTAGCTGTTACCCGTGACTTCGTTCACATAACATATAAAGAAGAATCAATTAATCAATAAAACAAAAGAATTCTTTGGTTAAAAGCATGTGTGATTAACTTTTTATAGCGATTTATAGTAAAATTCTTCTGATGATCCTTTTTTGCCGATTTTTTTGCTGGTTTAAGTTTTCCTAACAGCTACCTATACTAATAGATAGAAACCTTCTTGAATACTTTTGTTCAGCACTGTAGTTTACCTAGTACCTTTAATATACGAAAGTATTTTTCTAAACTTTCGTTCAAACAAAAATATTCCTTATTACTACTTAAATTACATTTTTAGAAATTATCATCCGAAGACAACCATGTATCCAGTTCTTTGCGTGACCCCGTATATCATTTTATCGATATACTACAAACATTTCTTAGTTTACTGAATGCAGTTCAAAATAAAAATGCATATTTTACTTAAAAACCACCTTTAAGTAAGTACGCTCAAATTCAGCAACCTTTCCAAGATATTTGTGTAAACCTGTATATCTAAATTGTGTAAATATCAGACTTTATACACACCATTTATAATGCAATAATTTAGTGAAACTTAAAAACACATATCATAATTCAAAATGCATTTCATCCATGCAACCTTCATCATCCATCCTATACAGTACTTCAGATAGAATGTATGCAATTTAAAATCTTTTGTGTGTCCCTGTAAATGCTATGCACTTCATATTATGCATGAAATAAATCACAATAAGTCTCAGCAATGTATATCAATTTGATTATACATGAAATCGTTTGCCATAATTAAAATGTGTCGCAAACTGTTCCTGCCTTTATTCTTATGCAATGGAATTCTTCTGTGTGACCCTGTAAATGAATAGTGTCCTTTTCACCGCATATATTATAAAATGCATATTTTAGTGCACTTTTTGATGCATATAAATCTGAATATGTTTCACAGGGTGTAACATCGTTAAAATTCAATTGAAACGATTTTTCTCCATAACGCCGTAATGTAAAGGAAATTTTTGACTACTCCCATAAATAAACTAATCATGGTAGAAACTTCATTTTCAATAGGTGTTCGTGCCAACGTAAATGTTAATAAAGTACAAAAATTTCATGGCTACTCGTATTGCCATGAAATTTACGAAAGTTAGATAGCTGCCAGACGGACAGACAAACCGAAAGCAACTTTTCAACTTTGTTGGAAAGTGTTAAAAAGTAGAGTAAAAAATATACTAATCAGTAGTTTTATTTTCCGCCTTTTCTCCACAAAAAAATTCTTCCATTGATAATTATGAGTTTTGAATAAAATTTTTCATTTGTATGTAACTTATAACTTATTAATTAGTATAAGTAAAAAATATTTCTCATTCATTTTAAAGATGACGTTATTATTTATCTATCTAGATTAACTACTGGTATTCATGCCTCTTGTATTTTTAACGACTACGATAAAAAAGGCAACACTAGACACCGGGCTTGCTCATTCCTTATCATGACGTCACAAAAGGTGGTTGCTCGCTATCAACGACATCCAGCGATTGGTACAAAACGATGGATGTGTCACTTTGAGCCTTGTCTGTACCAATCGCTGACAGCGGCCAGCCACTTTTTGTGACGTTGCGATAAGGAATGATCAAGCCCGGTATCTAGTGTAGCTCTGCTTTAAATTACCTGTTTTATTTCAACTATGACGTCACATTTTTTTCATGTGAAATATTTGATTGAAAACATTATTCTTTTTCATTCTTTTTTTACTGCTAATTATGTCGCCATTTTTGACAAAAAAATTCGTATTAATAGAACAAATATACTTGTTTAATATATAACAGAAAATCCTCTCTTTATTTCTATTTCACATATGACGTCATATTTATTTTCTTTTAATTTTTTTTTCATTTTTTTGCACGGAAATTATTCAATTGAAAATTTATTGCCGCTGAAAAATTATCATTCCGGATTTCTATTTTATTGGCAACACGAAAGGAAAATGGTTAAATTTTATCTGAAAAATGCCTATTGATTCTGTATGAAAAATAACGAAATTTTGAATTATTAAGGAAAATATCTGAATAAATCAACTAAAAATTAGCCTATGTTCATTTCCTTAATTTAGCTTATCTATATGCAAAGATCCAAAGACATTAATCCATCCGTTTTGAAGCCAATTTCATTCCAATTTTCGAGCACACTTTCACATTTATAATAAATATAAGACTTCTCTTGCACATGCTTTCAAAGCGTATGTAAAAAAAAAAAAATCTTTTGAAAAAGAATTTTTGCAAGCGAGGTTGCATTAAAAAAAATATTCACCTGTAATTGAAATTTTGCGATACCCCTATGTGTATTTACTTTTCATTATGTGCGTACTTTTTCATTTTATGCAATTTTATGCCGGTTCTGTTTATTTTAATCATATTTCATGTTATGGGAAATCCTAAGTTAACTGTTTTTCATTGTATTAACTTTCTAACCCTTTGGAAAATGGTTACTGCTCTCGGTCTAGGGATATCTGACAAGGAAGGTCTCCATACGGGCATACTCAGAAAAATCTGAAAAAATTACAGAATGTTCTTCTCATATAGTTATATATGTTTATAAAGAAAATTTCGGCGGAACCTCCTTATAACGTCCGTAAAAAATAATAAAAATTTCGTGTATTTGGCGATTTATCTACGGTTGGCGAAGAAACGAAATTTTGAAAAATACGCTTTTACGCTTCGAATACTTTAAAAAAAAACTTTCTATGTTCAATTTATTTAAATAAGTTTAGTTTAAGTAATTTTACTTTTGAATTTTTACTTTACTTTAAGTGTAATTTTGTCATATACGTTTATATGTACTTATAACAAAATGAAATTAATATATTTTATCATTTAAAACACAATTTAAATTGATTAAAATTGTTCCAAACTGAAAAATACACTGTTAAAAATCTGCTGCATTTTGTTGCAACTCCCTTGCTTCTATAGAAAACGGTTACTTGGCCGTGAAATGGAGCTTTCTCATTGGTTGGAATAGAGATATTATATACAAGCAGTGGAGTACGTTGCAACAAAATGCAGCAGATTTTTAACAGTGTATGACACGGTCAATTCACCGTGCTATGGAGCATTCTCATTGGTCAGAAGAGAGATATTCTATAAAAGTAGTGGAGTGACGGTGCAGTAAATGCTGCAGATTTTTAACAGCGAAGTCAATTAAAATCAATTTTCAGATTCGTTAAAATCGTCTGCTTTTGGTGAGGTAATGCACTGCTCGCCAAATTTCGCATCGCTTTCAGCTTTTCACGCCAATTATTCCAAACTATTTTATTTTTTTACATATCTAATAATGTAATTCCGCCGCTAATTTTCACTGATCCTTTATTACCTACATGAGTAGTTTAATTCGTATTTTTTTCAAAAAATTCTGAGTATGCCCCCAATGGAGACCTTCCTTGTGAGTGTTATCTTAATTCTTGTGATGTCCGAATTTTATTCGTTTTCTAACTAATCCATGTTTAATCCATGGCGTAAGTAACATATGACTCTGTTATTACGAGGCCACCAATCGAGTATTTTCTCTTTACTTTCAACAGGAATGGAATATTTCTGGTGTTACGACGGCAAAAAAGGTATAAAAACTATTTAAAAAAAATTCATAACTCAGAAACGAATTGAGATACAGATTACAAACAAATTGCATTTTAAAGTAAATGTTTTTTGCTATACGATGGTGTAAAAAATAAAAATATGCGATATTTAAAAGTTTAAAACTTTGTTCTATTGAAAATAGTAAAACAAAAATTTCATTTAAAATTTGTGTCTGATTGGCCCAGGAATATTAATGTTTAATCCATAGAGTATGTGATATATGACTCTGATATTATGTAATACACGATTCTATCCTCCTAAAAATGATGTTTCTTTTTTTAATATAGAATTTATCTATTAATCTAAAATTTTTGTATTTGTAAAATATTTTGTAAAATTTCAAAATGGTCGCTGTAATTTGTTAAATTACATTTTTCCCTTATCATGTAGATTACTTTTTATCGAGTTGAGGTTTGTGATGATTACTTTTTAAGGCTATGTTAGGTAATACATTAAAATAAAATATAGATTTTATTTTAAAATAAAGATTTAATACCGATTTATCAATTTTACAACAATAACATTAATTAAAAAATTTATAATTGTTTTAGTAAAATTTCTCTTTTAAAAGAACATATGAAAATATTTAAGTACTTTTTGTTGATCTTAAACCATTTTTTTTTCAAAATCACTTTAAAGTAGAAATAAAGATTTCTAACAATTTTTCATGAACTTTAACATAAAAAAAATCTTGTAATACTTAGTTTCTAAATGCTTCTTTATATTTCGATGCATGTAATATTTTTAGAAATAAGTATAAATGTTTATTTAAAAGAAATTTTAATGAATAACTATTTTTTTTTAAGGTAGACGTTGCTTCAAAATTTTGATTGATGAGATTTACACAAACGAATGAAAAACTGTTCAGTTAGCGATGGAGATTTGCTTAGTTTAAATAAATTTTAACAATAAATAAAAATTAAATCCATCGAATATTAATTATATGACGTGATTGATGTTTTCTTTGTTAAAATAAAGAGTATAAAAACAATTGTGATCAGTTTAACTATTTGTTTTTATTTTTTCACAACTAACAGGTTTTTGTAATGCAATGGCGCAGCCAGAATTTAGTTCTAGGGGTGGTTTTGAGTTTCTGATAAAAATGTTTGCCGGTTATTCGAACCACCGGTTAATATAATCAGCACCAATTAGAATGTTTACTGTATAATACTTAAACTGAAAAAGCGTCTGTGTGGCAGGAAATCATCATTCTTTTAGCATAAATCGTCTCAGAAAAGTGATTTAGTTCAACCAACCAATTTTTACTTAACTAATCCATGTAATATGCTCTTTCATAGTTTTAAGTAGAATTTTCGCCATTTAATTAAATTACTTTATTAAATCAAATCGAATTCAATAAAGCCTCGGATTCCGAAATATACCAAAACTTTTAAATATTAAGTTTGGTTTTGATTCATACAAGCGGCAATTATGGCAGTCTTTCTTAGCTCTAAAAGGGGTTTTAACACTAAAATCGCCCCCTTCGCTGTGCCACTGGTGTAATGTACATTTGTAGGTATATGAGGTAAACCTACAATTGTATATTTTTGACAATGTCTTTTATTGTCTGTAGAGAGATATTATTACTTGACACCCTTGTATAAATGCAAAATGAAAACAAACGTTTGTAAAAACAAAGTTGAAGATAGATGAGGAGTGTAGGAGTACATTTATTTTTGAGTATTAACTGAATATTGGTACAGAGGGGGAAGAATGTTGAATAATGACGCATGTAACAGAAAGGACATTTACTAACTATAATTAAATTAAGCAATAAGATTTATTTTCACATATCATCAAAATATCTGTGATGCAATTGGGCTAGAGATATTTTCTACTACGGCACACGATCTTGTTGATATTCAAGAATTCTATCCAAGACGGCAGGTTGAGTGTGACCTTCTTAATCGATGACTCAGAAGTGCCCATTCGTGTTGTGCAAGAAATCACGATGCCTGGATCGACATCTATGAAATTCTGCTACCTTCACACATGAGTTCCGGTTTGTCTTGCTAAATATTTCAAGGCATGTGCTCACTTAATAAAAACAAGGCATCAGGTAAAAACAATGTAAAAGTCTTCAAAAATGTCATTCCAGAAGAAGTACAATCGCGGTTTGGGCTATAACGGGCAGTCACACTGTGTGACGTTGGCGAGTTCTAAGTGTTGTTAGATATCGAGACGAGATATTTAATCCTTATGGTAAATTATGTTATTTATATGCTATTGACATTATAAGATAGGTGCTATCGGCAGGGATCTCATTGGTTCATTTTCTGAAAACCAGTAATTTTTTTGAAAGAAATTCGTGCTAGGTTTAAGAAACAATACCAAGAAAAACGCTCTTCCTGATATGTTTCTACGGAATTTATAAATAAGTTTTTTCTTTACATAAAAGTAGTGCACAAAAAGCGGACCAAGTGGAATCTCTGTATCGGTAATAAATTCATTTTAATGTATGAATATCCTAACCGAGGTAAGCTTTTTGAGGTATATCTCAGTATCGAGATTTGAAGTGAATGAGCAGCCCAGTTGAATCTCGAGATCTTAATCCTATAGAATGTTGGTACTACTTGGGACCAATTGGGCGTCGACCAATTTTGTCAAATTATAAAAATCGCCAAATTATTAGTCAAGTTCTACAAATCGACGCAATGTTTATTTTAAATAACGAAATAACAAATCATATAGTAAAACATTAATAAAAATACAAAAAAAAGTGGAATTTAAAATCACTTAATAACGTAACAAACACATGTTTTGTATTTAATATCAAGTGAATGTGACATATATTAAACCCATTATTGACGTTTAATCTTAGAGTTTGGCGATAGTTTTTCGGTCGACGGGATAACCATGTAGTACCAGAATATCTTTAGACTACCTCAGGCAGACGAGTGGCTTCTTTAAGGCCTTCTCCAAAGTCATTTAATGAACTGCAATAAACATTTTGTTCCAGCTGCTGGCGCGTCTCCCCATTTTGGTATTGAAAAACATAATTGAGAGTATGGATTGCCGATATCATCAATACATTACAAGTAGAGGCAGAAATATTTATAAACCGTGTATAAAAATAAACTTATATGAACCCCATTCATTTATCCAATATGTGTGGTGATTTATTTTTAGATTAAGTTGTGAAAGTTTACAAAAAGTAGACTTCTTTATTTGTAAATCATGCCTGAGGTTGAAGTTTTGTAAAATTAAATACTTAATTCGAAATTCTTCTAAATTTCATGTTTTTCAGTTTATTTCTTGTAAAATTATACACAAAATCTGACTATAATTGAGCTTTTAGAGGCTAGTGTATGCACAGCATCCAAGAAGAAAATTGATACACATAAACATTATTTAAAGAGAACTTTGCCGTTTATTGCCTCAGTGCAGCAGTTTCATTTTTTGTGAGTTTTCTACAGTGGATCGCTCTGTGTAATCGTCTTTATCGACATTTTTAAACAAGTTGTGCCAGTTATATGTTTGACACCAATATAAGGTACCAATATCTCTGCAATATTCTTTGACATTATAATTTGTTGGAAGGGTAATAATTACACTTTGAGCAACCACGCTTGTTTCATGCAAAATACAACACTTTGTCGGAAATTGCACGTCAAGCGCATCAAATGGGGTGCATTCGTACTGCAGCGAAGTTTTACAAATTTTCAGATCTTGATGTAATAGTACAGAGTAGCTGGGATACAGAATAGTATTCGAATTTGTCAGTCGCTGTAAATGCTATCTGCTTTCTATTATACAGGAAGTAACATATAGTAAACCTCAGTAATTTATATAACTTTCATACAATGTAAAACAATGTAAAATATTTGAAATAAATCCAAAAAATGTTTCCCCTCATATCATTATCTAATGGAAGGCTTTTGTGCGGCCCTGTAAATAAATAACAAATACTCTTTGCCCCACAGATTGTATAAAATGTATATTTTAGTATATACTTCATAGTTGCATATCAATTTTATTACATTCGGAAGAGTGCAACATCTTTAAAATGCACTTAAAACTTTTTACTTATTGACCGCAATGTAACGAAATAATTTTGATTGTTCCTGCAATTAAACTTTACGAGGTAGAACCCTTCGAATTTCGACGAAAGAAAATATTTAGGAAGGAGCTCTTTCATTGACTTATAATAAACCAACAAAAATAGTTACAATAAACAATACTCCTTTTTATTGGTAAGTCTAACTATTAAATACATGATATTTAACCTAAAGTTAACAAAATACTATTTCTATAAAACTCAGTTGTCTGAAATGTTAAAATTATATATATAAAACCCCTCCGTGTACGACGATTCCGGGGACAACCCATCCACGAGAAAAATAAACCTATTGCAACTGCGTCCACGTTAGGCTTAACTATTCCGAGCTGTTCACAAATATTCTAACTGTTCAACTTATGAAGATATACATGTGAAAGATTTATTCATTACTCATTTTCTTTAAAACCTACAAAAACTATTTAATTATAATGTTTAAGTTCTAAATAAAACAACCAGCAATTACGGAAAAAAACAAACCAAACAAAAAATGTATACAAATCAATACTGTTGCCATTCAAGAATGACAAATTCCGTGATTGAATCTTTAGAATGAATCCTTTGTAACATCACGACTCAAGAATGATCAGGTGCGTTCGGGATCTATGCGCGCTGAGCGCGCGCGCTCAGGAGACAGAATACGTGGAGTGGATCTTGCAGCGGAATAGCACTCGGTAAAAACTCCTGAGTTCGCGCGCGAAGCGCCTGTATCTCCCAAACACGTTCATTGTTTACTCTTTATTGTTGACATTGTTTTCGATCTTATTAGAGTGTTTTCTTTTAAGTATTAGCTAAAACATGGGCCAAAATAGGAAATTTTTTTATCCATTTTAGATATTTTTATTATTTTCTTTCAGTATTTTTCGATATATTTTGGTTGTAGTTTCACAATATATTCTTTTATAATTGATTTTTTTGCCTTACTTTATTCTTTTAAAATTTATGTATTTACGATTTGTTCACTACAATCCCCCCATCCACCAGACAGTTTTGTTATAGTTTTAAATGCAAATTTTGTTAAAATTTTCTTTTTTTATAGATTTTTCCCCCCATGTTTAACTGCTGTATTTTTAAAAATTGTTTAAGCCAGTGGCTGATTGACCACAGTTGTATTTTTTATCATCACTTTAAAAATGCAAACACGTCATTTTGACGGGCTGTCTTCTAGTTAAACACTAATAGTGCATGAAAGCAGTAAAAAGTAATATATATCTGTTATTATAATAAAGTTATCAAATAAGGCTCTTATGCTAGTATTCCAAAATGGAAAAAAAAGCAAAATTTAATCCACTTAGGCTCAATCAGAGAATTTTTTCCCCGTGAAATTGAGCTTGATATCATTTTCACCATATCAAAATTTAAATGTGCAACTTATCTGTATTCACATAAAAAAAATTACATTTTAATTTAATTATTTTTCTTAAAAACTTGAAGTCTCGATGCTATAAGCTGAACAGATACTAAACTATTTATATTCTTTTAAGTGTGAATGAAGTTTTGAAAATGAAATAAAAATTCGCCGGATTTTATAACAAACAATATTCTTCAAAAATTTCAAATTTTTGCGCTTTTATTTTTGCGCTATTTATTTAGAAGTTCAAAACTTGCAGCAGCGAAAATTGCAAAACCGAAATTGCATTTCAAATTTTAAAGTGTTGCCATTCGCAGTCTGACGTATGCGTTACGCACAGATACTTTTGGCCTTTATAATATAGATATCCGATTTTCATAAAATTTGAAGTGAGTCGACAAAATTATGTAATAAATATATATTTTAAATTTCAAACGATTCAGTAGGGTAATTTTCGCTCTGTTATATGCGTGCAGACGGACTGAAAGATGACTAAAGGTGCGAAGTATTTACAGAATTACGAACGCACCTAAAAAGACGGATGCTTCTTAGTTTGCAAAAATGTACTATAATCATGAATGAAAATATACAGCAAACCCTTAACGAGTGATTGAAAATTCCAAAAAAACATCCCTTTACCTTAAAAAACCCCAGAAAATATTTATTTTCTAACTTTAAAGACGAATTTACAAAATTAAATTTTTATTAGCAGCCCGTCAATTTCGGAAACGTTCATGAGTAGATTTTACAGTGCAATAATCATTTTTTTCAAATAGTTCTGTTTTGGATTTATTTATTAATTCTCAGGTAAATATTTTAATATTCAGGAAATATGTTTAATATGCAAGCATGCTAAAATAACTGAAGTAATATTAATATGAAAATTAGCATTATTTTGTTGCAATTGCATGCATAAATTCAGTTATACAGCTGTAAATGTTTACTTAAAAGTTCTCAGAATCCGAAAAACCGATTTTTCGGCTACACACAATTAATTATTCCATTGTAAAATCTACTAGGAAATGTTTTCAAAATTTACTGCTGTATTGCAAGATTGGGGGCATTTTTAGGTGCGTTCGTAACTATGTAAATACGTGGCAACTATAGTTGTCGTTCTGTCCATCCGTCTGTCCGCATACAGCAACGCAAAAACTACCAAATTGGATCATTTAAAATTTAAAAGATATAATTATTACATAATTTTGTTGAGTCATTTCAAGTTTTATGAAAATCGGATGCATAAATCAATTACAGGAACAATCAAAAATATTCCGTTGCATTACGGTCAATGGGTAAAAAAGTTTCAAATGCATTTTAATGGTGTTAGACTCATTCAAACATAGTAAAATTGATATGCATCTATGAAGTACATATTATAATATACATTTTGCGTAATTTGCGGTGCAAAGAACATTTGTTATTGATTTACAAGGCCACACAAAAGTATTCCATTACATAATGGCATAGGGAGAACATTTTTTTGGTGCGCGTTTTAAATGTAAATAATTATGTAACATTATATGAGATGGACATACGTTGCTGAGGAATACCACAAGTTATTTTCTGTATAAAATAAAGCAGATAGTATTTACAGGAACACACAAAATATTTTCGTTACTTTACTATATTTGAAATACTGTGTAAATATATATAAAGATCTGAATGATTTTAGGTGCTTACTGAATTATGTAAATAGCTAGCACCTATATTCGCCGTTCTGTCTGTCAGTCCGTCTGTCTGCCCGAATGTAACAAAAGGAAAACATGCCCAAATAAATCGCACGATATTGAAAATATATAATTTTAGCGTAATTTTGTCGACTCATTAGAAATTTTATGGAAATCGGATGTATAGTTTAATTGAGGGACAATCAAAAGTATGCCATTACATTAGGATCAATAGGAAAAAATAGTTTCAAGTGCTTTTTAATGATGTTAAACTCTTCCGAATGTAACAGAATTAACATGAATTTATGAAGTATATATATAAGGTGGTGTGGGGTAATAACGACAGGCGGGGTAATAACGCCAAGTGCTAATATTTTGCATAATTATGAAATAATCTGGTAAATGACACCCATGTGCTCTGCGCAGAAGGGTTTTGAGTCATATAAATTTCAAAAAACAGCTTCAAGTTAATTTGTTTCATTTTTAGGTCTTATTGTTTTTACAAGCAACTAAAATTAACGTTGATCTAAAATTTGCGAGATATGTTTTGTGATGTGAAGACTATTTTTTTTAATCCGGAAATACTTTGTTAATTACATAAATTTTTAGTACATTTCATGGACTTTCAAAATATTGGTGAAGATTTTGGATATCTTCTCGAGATAATTTGTAATTTAAAATGTACAGCGCAATAACTATAACGGGGTAATAACGCCAATCCTTGGCATTAATATCCCGGTTGATTCCCTACAGTGGCCGAGCTACATCCTAAATACTAATTCAAATAAACACAGTTAAAACTGTGCAATGTTTCTAATAATTCTATTTAAGCGGTCCTTTTTAAGCAAAAAGAAGCTCACAGTCTGATATTCTTTTGCCTCATCCTCCCCCCCCCCCCCACACCACACCTTTATTTTTCTTATACTTTCACAAAAAATTGAACATTTTCAATAGCTTAGAATGCAATTTGTCAATTTCTAAGTTTTTAGAGTTTGTATTTTTAGAACTGGGCAATCTACATGCAATTATTCCATCTTATTTCATAGTTTTGTTTGCATGGCGTTATTACCCATATAGGTGGGTAATAACGCCAAATAGCATTGGTCAAGAAATCACGCCATTACGTTTTATGAATACATATCTGTTAAATTATTTTTTTTATATAGATAGTCAATGAGTTGCTGTATCGAATCATATATTTGTTTGAAAAATACAAACTAAAACTGAGCCGTGAAAATTGGTCGAACCTTAACGTGGCGTTATTACCCCAGGGTACCTTATATATATATATATATATACCAAAATATATATTCTGTACAATCTCTGATGAAAAGAATAGTTATTATTAAATTACAGGGCTACACAAATGTATTCCACTACAAAATGCTATACGGGGAAACATTGTTGGGGGCGTGTTTGAATTATATTAAACTGTTTCACATTTTATGAATATGTTATATGTTGCTGAGATATAATAAAAGTTACTCCCTGTGTATTTTCAGGAACAGAAAAATGATTTCGACCACTGTACTGTATCCGAAGTATTGTCTACTATATCAGCAAGATCTGAATATTTTTAAAACTTCGTTATCGTACGAACGCACTTCATTTGCTACGATCCACGTGCAATTTCCAACTTGTTTAATTCAGGTCCTTTGACTGTCACCACTTATTTATCGGAATCGATTTTTTTTTTTTTTTTTTTTTTTTTTTTTTTTTACTTCCAGTTTCCGAAGGATTTATACTTTTAGAAGTCAGAGATTCTAAAAGCATGTTTTGCAAAATGTCTATCCGTGTGTATGTGTGTGTCTGTCTGCGTGTTTGTACATCGTCATTGTATCATCAAAAAGAGTATAAAGTTATGCATAGAATTAAACCGAATTTTTTGTGCATGATTTTGGCAAACAGGTCCTATTTCAATTTTTAAATTTTTCGCCTAAAGGGGGCGCTGTAATAGTGATTTTTGTGCCCTTTTCAATATTGTACCATCGAAAAATGTAGAAAGTTATTCTTAGAACTGAACCAATTTTTTTATGTATTTATTTGATTATGACTAGTTGGTTCTCCTTGAATTTGATAAAAATCGCCGAAAGGGGGCGCTGTAATAGTGATTTTTTTTTTGCCAATTTCAATATTGTATCACCTAAAAGTGTATGAAGTTATGCATAGAATTGAACCTAATTTTTTGTGTATGTGTCTAGCAACAGCATGCAGATCCTTCCTGAATTTCAAGGGATTCAGACGGTAGGGGGCATTTTAATACTGATGTCTATGCCATCTTCAAATTTGTATACTGAAAAGTGGATGAAGTTATGCATAGAATTGAATCAAATTTTTTATGCAAATGTTTGGCTATTACTAATAAGTCTTCTCTAAATTTGAAATAAATCCACCGGAAGGGGCGCTGTAATGGCGATTTTTGTGCCATTTTCAATCTTGTACCACTTAAAAGTGTATGAAGTTATGCACAGAAGTGAAAGAAAAATGTTGCGTGTGTTTTTGGCAGATTACTCTTGAATTTGGAAATATTACGCGACAAAGTAGCATTACGATAGCCTTTTTTGTATCATTTTGTAGATGTTTTTGTTGTTTTATTTTAATTGGCTCGTGCAGAAACGGGAACTCGCACCCTGTTAAGCCGGCTATTTGCAAAGATCTGATAACAACAGAATAAGGGAAAACTATTGATTTTAATTAATATCATGATTCACATTAACTCCTTTTTACTCTTATTAATTGACTGAAGCAGAAGTTTAAGATGAAAATCAAAGTTGCTCTAGTACTGAATTAATAATATTGAAATACTAACGTGTGTACATAATGTTTGAAATATTAAAATATACGTATGAGAGAGAAGAAAGTTATTGGATTGCCACATCTAACTAGTTTAAAATGAGACACTTCGCCTTATTTTTCAGGAATTTTCATCTATTTTTAAATAAACCGAATATTTCAAAAAAAAAAAAAAAAAAAAAAAAAAAAAAGAATCGGTGTCAATTAAACACCGCAATCTGGAAAAGTGACCTACAGGTAACTAATAAAAATTTTTTTTTACAAATTCGAGTTTAAATTTCGAAAAGAAAATATTTTCTGAAATTTCTGAAGAGAAAGAAACTCTTTTCGAAATTTTGAGGGAATCGGAAGAGGTTATTATACAGGGTGTCCACTCTCAACGGTGGCCAATGGCTAATTTCTAAACCGTTAGTCATAGACATATAGTTCCAATTGCAAAAAAGGCTTTAAAAAAGGTAAAGAATTGTTTTTAAAGCGATTTAGGTGAAAAACAATTTTTATTAAAAAATTACGAAAATTGATTTTTTATATGGTCTCCCGGTCTTATAAGTGATATTTAGTAAATTTTTCCCACTACTCTAACAAGTAAGCGAAAAAAGGTCCCATTCATCTAACATTAAAATTATCCGAGTTATGAAATTTTAAATTTCATGACTTAAACCACTTTTCTGTGACCAAAAACGGATGAATTAAGAGCCCACAATAGTCACAGGAAAAGTACACAAAAAGACCCGGATGACCATGTAAAGTCTATGGGAGCGTTCTTTTCTAATATCTCGTTCAAATTTTAATATTTTGACATGATTTTTTTTGCATAAAATAGTTCAGGACGATCCACAACCGGGCTAGTTTTTACTTTTTCGGTTTTGGTTATATATTTTTTATATTATGATAGTTTCAGTTTCAGAACCGATTTAAACCGGTTTTGAAAATTAAAGTAATTTTTTTAAAAAAATCTAAAACCAAAATCGAAAAAGTAAAAACTAGCCCGGTTGTGGATTGCCCTCAGCTATCTTGTGCAAAAAAATCATGCAAAAATATTAAAATTTGAGCGAGATATTAGAAAAGAACGCTCCCATAGACTTTACATGGTCATCCGGGTCTGTTTGAGCAATTTTTCTGTGACTATTGTGGGCTCTTAAACTGAGCTTTAAGGGAACGTACACTAACTGGTTAAAGTACTATAAAGGACGTCCATTACCAGAACGATCCAATGGCTACTTCCTAAACCATTTGTCACATACATATAGTTCCAATTACAAAAATGTTTTATATGAGGCAAAGAAATATTTTTAAAGCGATTTAACTGAAGGTGTTACCACCGTTAAGTTTTACGATAGTGTTAATTTTAATTAGTTAACTTCTAGATTGGGTTAAAGTAATTGAAGACGTGAGTTTCAAAATTCTCTTTATCAAGAAAATTAAATTTTAGAAAATCGCGAAAAACCTTTAAATGCGTCCATTGATTTTTATTATAAATTCGGAAATTGTAGAGTTAAATTAGTGCAGATTTGTATAGACTGAAAAAAACCCAAATGCGATAAGGCGAGTTTTGAAATTCACATCCTCAATTGTATTTTTACATACGTTTTATTTTGTAAGGAAATAAAACTGCTTCTTTCCATGATTTTAAATTTAAAAAGGTATGTTATTTTGATAAATTTATATTTTACTTAAAACGTTCCTAAGTATATTTTCCTAGTTCAAAATTTGTAATCAAATTTTAATTCACTTCCAAATATCCGATCGAGGTTCAATTTGCATACTTATTTATATCCGATGACATTGTAATATTAATACTATTTTAGTTGCGTACCATTTATTTATTTTATAGGATTACACTAAATTATATTAGGTTAAGTGTTCCAATAGTATTTTAAATATGAATAATTCTGTAACGAATTATGACTGTTGCTTTTCATAATTTAATTAATCAAAATTTCTGTTATATTTTTATTTATATTTTTAGTACAAGTTGTATATTTTGCTTTAATATGTAAACATCAACATATATTTAAAAATAATATTGTAAAAATTATTTTACTTTCAATGTTTAATGTTGAATTTGATATCTGACATTTATTTCCAGTAAATTTGTGACTGACCCCTATTTTGCAGCAAAAAATGTGCTTCAACTTTAAGCAGCTATTATAAGGAACTATTATAAGGAACAATAAGGCCATAGTAGACTATTATTTTGACCGTAGGTAACTTATCATGACTATCATAGCAATAATCATTTTAAAAAAATCTTCAATAGTTGAGACAATGTACTAAAAACATAAATTCTAGTTTGAGAAATTTATATAATAATACGATAAAAGATACGCTTTCAGAAATTAGATGCACCAAAAGAAATTTAGTTTTTATAATTATTACTTACCCACCATAGATAGTATAGGGTAAGTCTTGCAACCGTTTTGAAAACAACAAAGAAAAAATTGACGGATTTTCTCGTTTCAGATATACTGGAGATTCCGAAAAACATATTTTTAGAAAAAAAAAAAATCTCTGTCGGCTTGGCCTATAGCCGGAGGTAGATTTCGAAGAGTTTTCATTTCAACAACAAAAAATAGAATATTATTAAAGATAAACCCAATTTAACTACTATATTGTGCACTTTTGAAATTTTTTTAATTTCATTTTTCTGTAAGAAGTGGTTTTATCAAAATCATCTTAAGCGAAATTCGGCTCAAACGCCCATTTTGACAACATATTTTGAAATACATTCTGACATTATTTAAAAATCGACCAATACGCACATTATATAGTTCCTAAATAAAAAAAAAATTGTCAACATAATGCGTTTGAGAGCAAAATTGAATTTAAAATGAGTCATAAAATAAACAATGTGTTATTTGAATGCATCCACAATTCTATAAGCAAGATCAATTTGGGAAATTTTGTGCGAAGTGCCCACTTTGACAGCTTTTTAAAAATATATATTTAGCCTTTATCAAAAAACTGACTAATACGGTATATTACACAGTTCCTAAATAACAAATAACTGTCAGTGGAATGCGTTTGAGAGCAAAATTGAAGTTAAAAAAGAGTAATAAAATAACCAAATTGTTATTTGAATACATCCTCAATTCTCAATCATGATCGCTTTGGGAAATTTTGTGCGAAGTGCCCATTTTGGCAGACTTTTTTGAAATATATTCTGGTTTTATCAAAAAACTGGCCAATCCGTCACATTATATAGTTCCTAAATAAGAGAACCTGTAAATTGTATGCGTTTGAGAACAAAAATGGATTTAAAAATTACTCTTTTTTCAATCACGACCACTTAGGGAAATTCTGTTCAATGTACCTTTTTTGACAGTCTTTTTTGAAATATATTCTGCCTTTACCAAAAAACTGGCCAATAAGTCACATTATACAGCTCCTAAATAAAAGGATTTGCCATTTGGATGTGTTTAAAATCAAAAATGAATTCAAAAAATAAATCACAATATAAACAGTTTGGATTTGAGGTTTTTTCTTCAACTCCGATTTTTGTTTATTTCTGCTATAAGAATTGGTCCTATGAAAAACTTGTTGATATAAAAGTTGTAGATATTATTAAGAAGATGTAAAATAAATTTAATTAGATTTGATTGCTTAAGAATTGAGTAAGTTATGTTTTTTTTTTCCACCCCTTTTTCTTTTCTTTTTTAATTTTTTTCATCAATAAAAATTGGTCCTATCAAAAACTTGTAAATACAAAAGTTTTAGATAATATTGAGAACATTTATACAAAATTTAGTTGGATTTGATATCTTGAGAATTGACGAAGTTATGAATTTTTTCTCCCAAAAACCATGTTTTTTTCGTCCCTTGACCCCATTTTTAATTTTATCAAAAATCTATCATACAGAAACTTTTCCCCCACTTTTTAGAAGTAATATAAACTTTACACCGATTCGATATCTATTTTAATTAAGAAGTTATCGCGTGTTTTCTGTTTTCACAAAACCCTCCCTATTTCCACCCCCTTGGTCCGATTTTGCCCGTTTACGAACTCAACTGAGATTTTATGCCCCTCAATTTTATGTAGAAGTTTGGAGAAGAACTGAGCATAATTATGGAAGTTATTGTGTCTAGAAGAAAGTGAAATATATATATATATAGATAGATAGATAAACTTTTTTACTGATGGTAGTTTTAGGGTCTAGGAGTCATGATCGATGAAGATCTGCAAAAAGTTTTCAGAAATTCCAACATGGGAGAGAATGCAATAGGTAGTATTTCATACGAAATCTACCTAAAATTTTGCCGTCCATCCGTATGTCTGTCTGTCTGTAACCGCTTTATTTCCGGAACAAATTGAGATAGAGACATGAAATTTTGTATGTACTTAGTATATAAGAATGGAACGAACCCTATTTAATATCAGTAACCTCAATTATCCGGAACTATTTTTTCGGACTCTTGAAAAATTCGTTCTGCTGAAAGGTACAGAAAAATTTTCGAAATTTTTTATTTTAAGGAATGGACGTAAAAGGCAATAAAATAACACAAATTTTGCATAAAGAATAAAGTCGATCAGATTATTAGTTGCCGAGATATGTGTAATCCCGTTTTCCACATTCTTCGATTTTTCATGACCCTGTATTTCCTTCAAATTTCAATTCAAAGATATATTTTACATGGGTATGAGACGCTTAATCTGACGCAGTAAACTGTTATTTATTATTATTATTATTATTAGAGTTATAAGGATGTTTCTTTTACGCATTTCATAACTAATTGAGTATTTTGGCGTTTCATATAATTTGTCGTTATTGGCTCATCAGCAATTCATTAATAGAGCATTACTATGCATATTAAAACTATTTAAATATGCGTTTAATTTTTTTGGAATTGTGATGTATTCTATAAATAGTTTACACATATTTTATTTTCATATTTTATACTATGCATATCCCTGACGGGTAAGTATTACGGTGGCCCCTCCAACGACTAGTTTTTAAATCTCGGAAATATATTGTTTTCAGAGGTTTCTAAAAATATATAATGCATTTTGAATTCGTGAGTAACTCGAAAGTCTTAGATTAAATAACTTTTTAATTTTTTTAGAGAGTACTTTTGCCATTTAACTCGCATAACAGAATTCTTTTAAGTGTAATATTTAATATTTTTCCAAACAATATAGATTAATATTAAAAGCTTTTTCTCTTTACCGAACGATTAAAATTCTCGATGAAATTGTAAAAGATAGCTTTTTCCAAATTTTCTAACTTTGTATGGAAGTCAAATAACCATACTTAAACCAGAAATTTTATTCAATAAAACGTGGTTTGTTTTTACTTATTTGATTTAATTTAGTAGGAACATTTCCGGTACTAGATATATACATTTTTAAAAAACGTGCTTTCCTGAGAAAGGCAATTTTTTTCGCAAGTGACGTTCATTCGTAACAAACTTTTATTTAATTCAAACTGTACAATAACTAAAACAAACAGATGTGTATATTTGTTTTGTTCTTAAATATTTGGAAATTTCAACCTATGTTTTTTGTATTTACTCCTGACAAAAAGTATATAACAAAAGAGATTTTTATTTGTATGTTTTTATTTGGTTTTTCATTGAAAATATTTTCAATTTCCCTTTTTCACTAAAAATATTTCTAACAGCGATAACATTTAATCAGAAATTTATTGTTTTAAAAATTTTCCTTATAAGAATTGAAACAATTTTTTTTTCGAAAGCGAGATTATTTCAGTATTTTATTTGTCTGCGTTTTTTCTTTTTTTGTTATTTATTATTATTTTTTTAATAATGTAAAGCACTTATAAAGAGGGAAAACCCTAATATAAAGAATATACGCATTTTACTAAATTGGTATTAATAATTTATTAGTATTTTATGTTAAAATTAACTTCTTCTAATTAAATAAATTTCCTGTGTTTTTGAAGTGAAGATACTCACTCTCTCTCTCTCACACACACACATATATATATGTTGTAAGCATGAAGATTATACTTCAGTTCTACAAATTTCGATTATATTAATTTTAATTTTTTTCCATGTTTTAATGGAATAAATTTGTATTAAATTTGACGGTTTATTGATTAAAAGCAAATTTCGACATTCATTAAAATACAATATAGGTAAAAACAATATTAATCACAAATAAAACATATTTACACCCAAAATTTGAAATTCATTCTAACGAGTCATCTTGAGAGGATTTAGATGATCTCGACGGAGCAAAATGCACACTATAACATTGTCACACACATTAAACTAAATACGTATGCATTAAACGAATAAGGTATTCTGTAGTATGTAGGTATGTTTCATATATATATATATATATATATATATATATATATATATATATATATATATATATATTATAAAACTTTAAGTTTTATGAAAATCCGTGCATTATTTCTTACGATACAACTATTGTGGAAATGCAGACATTCAGCACTACCTGTTGACCTACTTGCATCAAAAAGTAATCAGCTCCAATTATATCAAAGTCTAACACAATTAAAAGTTTAGTGAATTTCTGTTCATTATTTTACCAGAATGAGAGATTTTAATTTTTTTATCACATACAGACTCACAGAAGACTCACATAATAATACGCTAACATAATAATACTCTCACATAATAATACGAACTCTTCAAAAAAGTATAAATCCATTGAAAAATGAAAGATGGAACAATTCCGGAATCCCATATATCAAGGTCTAGCTGGATATAGCACTTTCTGAAATTCTGCACATTTTTTATTGACATAGATTAGTCACAAAACATTTGTCACGTGCAGATTTACAGAGAGAGAGAGAGAGACAAGGAGAATCATAGACAAACATTTTTTTAAAAACCACCAACTCGTGTTCAGGATCTTCTAAAACGTACAAATCCATCGAAAACCGGAAGTCGAAATCTTTCAAGAATCTATTCCCTTTTTCTTGTAAATATAGAAAAAAATATAAAAAGGTTCTTTAAAATATTAGATATCTCATCAAAAAACGACTCGTTGTAAATGATTCTGCCATGACCCACTCATCGTAAAATAACGGAATACTTATCACTATCCCTGTAACAGATCTATGCATTCGATTTTCTTGAAATTGGAAATGATTCGACAGAATTATCTAATAATTTTAAATTTCAAACGATTTAAATGCAGTTGAAACTTTTTTTCCCGTTGGCCGTAATGTAACGGAATACTTTTGATTGTCCCTGTAATTGAACTATGAATCCGATTTTCATAAAATTTGAAATCAATCGACAAAATTATGTAATAATTATACATTTTAAATTTCAAAGGATTCGGTTCGGTAGCTTTTGCGTTGTTATATGCAGAGAAATAGACAGACGGACGGATGGTGCTACCTAGTTACATAATTACGAACGCACCTAAAAAAATAGATGAAATCAATTTGCTTAAATTCCTTCATTTGCCATTCATTTCATTGCTGTTTGTTTTCCTTGGTGAGAAACTGTGTTGAAATTCTATGATACAGGAAGATATTTTATTTTTATGATATTTTATTATTTTGCTGAAAAAATATTTTATCAACATTTACTTTAGCTTCTTACAGCAGTTCCAAAACACTTCCATTTTGTGTTATTAAAATACTTTTATTAAGAGACATGTTATGTTAACATAGAATGTGAGAAACTCATTTCATTTCGGAAATAATATATCGAAGATCATTATTAAATATTTTCCTATTTAGATTTTTGTATCTTAAATAGCCCTTTTTTATTTAAATATAGATAGTAAAGTTAAACAGTTTTCACAAGTACACACAATTACAGTACAATTTTCACAGGTAAACAATACTTTAATACAAAAAGGAACTATCACAATTCCTTAGAGAATATTTGTTCTTCATCCAGAAAGTTCGCAGTTTAATCATTAAGGTAGAGATGTGTCGAAATATTAAAAATATATATTGATTATACATGCAATTTTTTTTGTACCTTCTATTATCTATATGTATAAAAAATGTTTAAAAATTATGTTTTCTCGCATAAAATATTTATTTAGATAAAACTATTCAAAAACAAAAATCCTAATACAACATATGTATGTATCTATATATATGCGTTTTTTTAAATGATTGAAAAGTTTTAATTTCTTTTTGTATTTGTTCCTTGATAATATATATATGACATTTAATAAGTTTCCACTGAGATTATATTTTCTCTTGTAACTAGGTTTAACATTTAAGGAGCGTTTGATTGCATCATTCTTTTTTGGAAGTCTCCATAACCGAAAATATTTCCCTAAAATAAGAAGATTATACTAATATGTCTATGCATGTTTTTTTAATTATATGCATGTATATATAAAAGAGAAAAAGAAAAACAAAAAAAGAAGGTCATGCATCAAGCATATATTATGAAGCACTTACGAACAAATTCAGAATAATGTAACAAAACTGCACCATTTAAAATATTAAAAAATAATGTCTTATTTCACAATATGGAAATGTATAACGCAATTCAAAACGAATTTCAGCTGTTCCCTTCTAGTAACTGAAAATTATCCACATTTTGTTGCAGCTCCCTATATGATGTAGGTATTTGCATCTATAAAAAAATGGATTCCGAAATTTAGTTCATTTAAGAGATACACACATTTCATTTGAAAATCCCCCTTCAGCAATTTACTCTAATAAAGATATCGGTACGCGAATAATTTTGTGCAGCGCTGTGTATGAGGTAAAGAAATTACATATAAAGAGCCATATGCAAAAAAAAAAAAAAATAAATAAAAAAAATAAATAAAATAAATTTAAAAGCGCATACTGAATTTTAAAACGTACTCTTCAACATTTATTTCGTAAAGACGGTACTGCAACCGATTTCTTTACTGTGTGTTTACATTAAATTAATAAAAAGTATTATGAATACTCTATTTTCACAAGGTCGTAGTGAAATTCACTGATTTATAGCAGTTTCAATACATTTGAAATAGCGTAATATCATTAAAATACTTAAAACGATTTTTTCCCTATACCATAATGTAATCGAATTCTTTTGAATGTCCCTGTAAATGAACCATTAATCGTACATACTTAATATACAATAGCAAGCATGCTTTTAGGTCCCTAAATGTTTTTTATCAATTGCATGAAAATCCGAATACATACACGGGAGTTAGAGCGTGAACAGTTAGACAGACAGATAGACAAACCGAATGCATAAGCACTTTTGAACTTTGCTGGAAAGTGCTAAAAAAAGATAAAGAAATGGAAGAAACGAACAAATATACAACATTAATTTAACTGATGTGTTACAATTGTATGTTAGAATTATGTGAATTTCTTTCAAAGAAAATGCATTTAGTGAATTTAATTATTGAATGCCTTTTTTAATTTTCAGTGATAAGTGAATATATATTTCAAAGTAATAAATAAAATAAAAATATGATAGTAATAATGGAAAGACGGAAATAAACAGCTGATGTGAAAAATGTATCGGAGAATTTTCATCATAAACAAAAACATATATAACTGTTTCTCCTTTAAAAAATTCATCTCTTTTGAGTAGTATTCAATATAATAGAAAAAAAGATCTTTAGCAGGAATTCTATTTGTTCAATTTCGCAAGAAGCTTTTTATAAATAGTCGATACTCTTATATAATTTATGTTTATCCTTCATGGTATTGTATCTGTTACTGTGTACTTAAAAGGAATATATGTTTATAAGAAAGGATTAAATCTCTATGAATAGATAATAAAAAATAAATTATTTGATGCAAACCTTTTTCTAATTGCGAAAAATATCTGCATGTTGATTTTAAAAAAAGTAAAATGCCTATGAAAAATTCGCTTCAAGCATAAAGAAATTGGAAATTGCACGTCAAGCGTAGCAAAAGTGGTGCGTTCGTATTACAAAGAAGTTTTACAAATATTTAGATCTTGGTGTAATAGTATGCAGTACTCCGGATATAGTATTCTCCCCTGTAAATACTATCTGCTTTCCCGTCATGTATAACGCTCATCAGCGTTATACAGAAAGCAACTAAAGTAAGCATTAGCAATGATTATCAATTTCGTAAAATTGAAAAAGTTTAACACAATTAAAACGCGTCTCAAACAATTTTTCGATCTATACCATTATGCAATGGAATACTTTTGTGTGGCCCTGCAAATTAATAACTAATATTCTTTGTACCACACATTGTAGAGAATGTATATTTTAGAATACAATTCATAGATGAAAATGAATTTTATTATATTCGAAAATGTGTAAGACCATGAAAATGCACTTGAAAACATATTTCCACATTGGCCATAATGTAACGTAATACATTTGATAATTCCTCTAATTAAACTATGCATTAGATTTTCATAAATATTGAAATGACTTGACGAAATTATGCAAAAACTATATATTTTAAATTTCAAAGATTCGGTTGGATAGTTTTCTTCTGTTATATGCGGACAGACGGACGGATGGACTGAACGGCGACTATAGATGCTAGGCATTTACATAATTACGAACGCACCTAAAGAATGTCTATCAATTACATAAATATTGAATACTTTCTGTGAATAATTTTAATGAAATATTTGGCAGAATTTACACAAATTCTTCTTTCTACACTATGTGGTTTAAATTGAAAAAAATTATGTCCCTTTGCATTTTATGTTATAAATTCACGCTATTGTAAGTTGCTGTAAGATAAATAATTTATTAACATTTATTTTAACCGCTTAGTGCTATTTCGGATACATTTGAATTCTGTGTGTTTTCATTATACACTAAATATAATCTACGTCAAGAAAGAATGTAAGAAATCCGCTTTATTCCAAGTATGATATGTTGCAGAGAGTTTTTAAATATCTTTTTACAGAAATTTTGTCATGAAAAGCAATTGCTACTTAACAATGTAAACTAAAGTTGTACTATTTCTTTAAATTATTATTTAGATAAATGGTAGTTAATATTTTAAATCAAAAGAACAATGCTATAATTTTATAAGGTATACTTGTTTTTTTGTACAAATAATTTAAAATATAACAAGTTCCAACTTAAAAAGTTGAAATAGGTATAAATAGTGTTTATTCTAACAGCCTATTGGAAAAAATAAAAGTAAGTTTATTTGCAAAAACCATTTATTTAGACAAAATTACTGTCCAAGAACTAAAATCTTAATATACCTACCTTTACTTTGTTTTTAAGCATTCAGAAAACTCAATTTAAATTTTGTATATTTTTTTATGTACATAACACGAAACATTTTTATTTATGTTTTCTGTTTACTTTACCATCGAAAGAATGTCTTTTCTTACCTTTTTTGTTAAACATTTAACCAAAATTTTATTGTTTTCCGCCATGTGTCTTTTGTAATACATTTTAAGAACATGGTTATTCTAGTATTTTATTTATTCGCGTTTTAGAAAAGAAAAAATGAAAGAAGAATACATAATATGGTAAATATTGACATTAATTAATTTGTTAGCAGTTCATATATGTTTTATTTCTTTAATGTACCTGAGAGAGTTATTCTAAGTTTATATTTAAGTGAAAGCACAATTTTTCTTTTTTTTTTTTTACAGAAGAAATTAATAAATGTTATTTCTTCATTCCACAAGTGATATTAACAAATACTTGTTATTTATTTTTTGAGATTATATCGCTCACTATCAAGAAAAGTGACAAATCTCGCAAAAATTCATTTTTTGTTTTATTCGGTCTGCCATAAATGATTCTTAATGTACAAAATATATTATAAATGTAGCTGTACGAAAATTCATTTTACTAGCTGACCGCCCGGCGGTTCCACAGTTTCTGCCCGGCGGTGCCCGGGCAGAAACTGTGCCCGGACTGTCATTGGAAAATATAACACTGGAGTGAACTTGAAAAAAACAGACTGAATAATATTTATATAGCACAGGTGTCATACACACACACATTGGCACAATTTTTTTCAGATTCCGATTTGGCTAAAACCTCGTTTTCGAATACCAGCTACATATATATTTTTTGAAAGGGAGCAACAATAAATAAAAAAAGTTTAATTAATAACTATAGTACCAAAAGTATGACACTTACTGTTAAAGAATGAAAAGACGAGAAAAATACTTTAGGTTGAATGTAAATGGCTTATTGGTTTCAGATCGAGGATAGATACATGGAAAATTAAGATTTGCGAAATGCTAATGTGATGCATATTAGAAAACTTCACTACAAATACAAATATATCTGCTTTGTTAAAAAAAAAAAAAAAAAAAAAAAAAAAAAAAAAGGAATGGACGATTTTACGGTATTTTTACTGGTAATCTATACGTCAGTAAATTTACTATTTTTTAACGGAAAGTTTTCCGTAAATTCCTCAAAATTTTCCTTTTTTCGTGATTTTTCTGGAATTTACAAAAAATTTTTCCGTTAAAAAACAGTAATTTTTACTGGTGTCCAGATTACCGGAAACGACAGTTATAGAGTCAAAAGATCTAACTCTAGAAAGAGCGAAAAAGTTAAACTTGAAATTGCAAAACGTAAACAAATCAAATTTGAGATGCGTTTTGTTTGATCGTTTGTTTCACCTCTCTTCTGTGTGAGGAAGTAAGATTACCCAACCTCCAAAACCTGGTCTTCGTCTTCACATTTAAGTGTTTTATGCTTTTATGCATGTTTTCACGCTTGCAGACAGAGCTAAGTGTTGAAATTTCATGTTTTTAGTAAAATCATTCAATTTTTTTTTTTTATTCTGTAAAATATACTTTTGTTGAGACATCTCATTTTTCTTGCGGGTTAGCGAAAAAATGAAATTATCCGAGATCAGACGGTTTCTTTTTCATATTAAGTTTATTTTAAATGTTGAAATATATTGCTGTACAGTTATTTACACTACCAGACAATCTGGTAATTCCAAATTATTCAATAAATATTACATTACAATGATGCATAAAATTCAACAATTCTAATAAAATCTAAACATTCGAAAACATTGCGATCGCCTCGGCAAAGCAGAATTGGTTGCCACTTAGCATCATATAAATTTCTCGCTCGCAGGTGAACCATGTCACGTGATCACTATCATCAGATGAGATATCGCAACATCCCTCCCCCCCCCGGGTGATTACATTAATCAAAATTAAATGCAAAGAATAATGAACAATAATAGTGTAAATATAGTTAACAAATGCAATTAATTTAATTACTTAGAAAAATCATAAAATATTAATTAAAGTTCCAACTTATAAATCAGTTGTATGTGCCGTTTGATAAATCCTCATGCTGTCTTCAACATTACACTTCTGATTTTTTCATCTCGTCCCTTGAAGAGTTCGGTGATTTTAGCTAATTTCCATAAATGTCTCGGGACCTTGTCGTCACCTACTAAAACTACATTATTTACATTAAATTCACAATTTTCACTTATGGGCTGTACATTATGTATACCTTTTATATTCTCCCTTCCAACGTTTTCAAAATTGGTTCATCAACAACTTTTCTCAACACAAATATCTTTTCAATAAAAATCTTTTTGAGCTGGAGAAGATCTGCTCCTTGTTACGACCAGCCTGGTGGTGACGTAAAGATGTTATCCTTTTCCCGATTAAAAAAAATGTGATGGGGTGAGAGGTGATGGTTCTGAAGAATCGTTATACACATACGTAATGGGACGAGAATTTAAAATTGCCGAAATTTCGGTCAGAATAGTTTGTAATTCTTCAAATGATAATAAAGCCCCCCCCCCCCTAATATTTTCCTTAATATAATTTTAGTCATCTTAACCATCCTCTCCCAATAACCACTCCATCAAGTTTCTCTTTCAACAATATATATAAATTTTATGCCCTTTTTTCCAAAGTATTTTTGGACATTTGGATCTGCAACGTTCGTGTAGAGTGTGTTTAGTTCATTTTCAGCTGCCTTGAATGTTTTGGCATTGTAGCAGTTAATAGTTCTGCACACCCCACTTCGAGTGACAAATCTTCTGAACGCCATCAAGAATTGTTCGGATCTCAAAGCTGATTTAAATATTTCTGGATATTTTGTTTGTATATTAATCTAAAAGGAAATTAAGGATTTTCCATTGAAATGTTATTTCTTGTTGAAATTGTCATATCTTTTTAAACAGATGAAATAAAAGATATATTTTGTTGACAAACCACGATTGTTCCGCGACCCACGAAAACAACTGTCGCGACCCACCATTAGGTCGCGACCCATAGATTGGGAATCGCAGTTCAAACTCTTCCCTCATAAAAATCACATGATTTACCAAAATATCTCTAGATTCCGAATTTTCTTCCCTACCTTGAACTACAAATCCGAACAAACTCTGTTGCAATTAAATATCTACTTTTTCTAACACTTTTATAACACTAAACTTCCCATATATAGTCTGAACCGATCAAAATGTGTACATCTTTACTAGTTGCACTATCAGATAATTCAATTTCTTGACGTAGTGCAAGATTCTTAACCCATTGAGAAGGAATTTCTATTTTTCCATGCGTAACCTTATCAATCACCACGGCTTGTATTTTGATGCATTTATTAGAATCTGTTGTATTTTCCAATTCCATTTCCACTATATCATAACACTGACTTGATTTAGTTTGTTTATCCGCAAAGGACTTTTTGAACAAAAGTCCGATTCGATCCCTCATCTAACAAAACAAGAACAATTTCAGATTTTTTTTCCCCTTTGATATTGCAATGAGTGTCTGCAACAAAACAGGAGAACATTCTTTTCTTTCCTTTTTATTTTTGAAACATCTGGTGGAAGCTTATGACGTGACAATATCTGGCGTCGAGTCAGAGTTTTGATCATCCGAATTATTTTTAACGGATGTCAGCAATTTGTCGCAAATTAATTCATTGTGGCGCAATTTACAAATTTTGCATAAATGATTCCTTTTAAAAGAAAATTTAGCGATGTGTTTTCGTTTAAGGCAAATGAAACAACGACTATTATTTTTAAGATAATTTTCCCTTTCATTTATTGTCAGAGGACAGTTCATACTTATGTGACTCTTATCAAGACAAAAAATGGAAGTTTCATTCGTAGCAGTCGTTAAGAGCCCACAATAGTCACAAGAAAAGTACACAAAAAACCCGGATGACCATGTAAAGTCTATGGGAGCGTTCTTTTCTAATATCTCGCTCAAATTTTAATATTTTTGCATGATTTTTTTGCACAAGATAGCTGAGGGCAATCCACAACCGGGATAGTTTTTACTTTTTCGATTTTGGTTATATATTTTTTATATTACGATAGTTTCAGTTTCAGAACCGGTTTAAACCGGTTTCGAAAGTGAAAGTAATTTTTTAAAGAAAATCTGAAACAAAAATTGAAAAAGTAAAAACTAGCCCGGTTGTGGATTGCCCTCAGCTATCTTGTGCAAAAAAATCATGCAAAAATATCAAAATTTGAGCGAGATATTAGAAAAGAACGCTCCCATAGACTTTACATGGTCATCCGGGTCTTTTGGAGTAATTTTTCTGTGACTATTGTGGGCTCTTAAGACAGCGGCTGAAGAAAGCCTTGTGTTATCATTTCTTTTCTGATTCAAATAACATTCATTTTTACTGTTTTGATTTATTTCCTTTTTACGGAATGTTGATTCATTCAAATTCCCACCCTTAGAATTAGCTAACAATAACGATGTTTCCCGACATTCTACCTCCTTTCTCAAAAATTCCATTAAATTCTTAATATCAAATAATTCACTCGTTTCCCGTTTCCTATTATAACTCAAACTTAAATCTTCGGGAATTTTCTGTAAAATTACCGGTAAAAGAAGTTACTGTATGTTTCAGTTGCAACATCAAGCGATTGCAGTAATCGGATCTGTACTTCAATCGCGTCATACATTTTCCTTTACCCTACTACATTTGATGAATTCCTTACTGGTTCCGTAAGCAAAAGCTTGTTCATATGGGAACTAATGATTAAATCCGATCTCCCGAATCTACTTTTCAATAATTGAATGGATGAATCATAATTCTCATTCGTTAGCGAAAAACCATAAACAGCACTTAATGCTAACCCACCTAAATACGTCTTTAAATAAGTGAATTTCTCGATTTTACGCAATGAGTCGTTGTTATGGACAGCAACCTCATATGAGTTCCAAAAATCTAGCCACTGACTACAGTCCCCATAAAACTTAACTATATTAAATTTTGGCAATTTAAGTGTTCTGTTTTCGTTATGCAAGATCGCGTGTGAAAGGTCATTGTTATATATCACTGGCTTATCATTAGAGGCAGTATCGTTACAGTGATACGTTACACAATGGTTACAGTGTCATTTCACAGTGTCATACACTAAAAAAATTCCATAGACCTGACGATAACCATCCTGTTAAACGAAGCAAGTGTATCATTATTCGGTTAAAAAATGATAAAATATTGCAGATTTTTAAACTTATAAAAATCAAACATTTTCAGTTTATGTACCGTCGAATATCGAAATTAGCACTTTGAAATGCATTTAATTTGGAACCCACTTTTCAATTTATTTTTGAGATATTAAATATTTTTAAAGTTCTTATTGTAATGTCTGTAATGGAGGCTACTGAAATTGAAGTTCCCGTAAAGCATGGTGACGTCACTGTGACGTCATTGTGAAGTCACATTGGAACTTTGTGACCATCGATCGTCGATGTGAAGTCACAGTGATTAAAATGTGAAGTCGTTATGGCCGTTTTAGAGCTATTTTGTGACGTCACATTGTGACCACTTTGTGAGGTCACGGTGTGACAAATTTGGGAAAAATGTGTCATTTGTGACTACTTTGACATTAACATTGTGACGAAACTGTGGCAAAAGCGACGATATTTAAATTGCCAGAAACATGTTTTTTAAAGTAAATAACATGTTTTGAAGAATGTTTGTAATTTTCTAAGGATTTTTAAGAAAGTCACTTTCCAGTCACAATGTGACATCACTGAGTGGTAGCATTCTGGTCACAGATGTGTTGTGAGCAAAGTGACTCACAGTGATGTCATTGTGACGTGACTGTGACCATGCATGCTATGAGGATACTTTATCTCTGTAGAATGTAAAAGGGAAAATGTTGAATACTATAACTTTTTGTTTCCATTTTTTCAAAACAATTCAAAAAAATTAAAATGCGTTCTGTGCTCCGAACAGTTTCAGCTATAAAAACTTCATAAAAAATAGGTCTGACTCATTTTCTCTTCTTTTATTTAATTCCTATCAAAAAGCAGAAAAATACAGTTTTATTAATCCTTTTTAAATAACACTTTCCAAAATTTGAAAATAAAAATTAAATGAATGATATCTGATAAAACATGAAGCTATTTTAATTCTAAAATATCGAATTTATCCCATATCTTTAGAAAAAAAGGCTGTAGTCAGGATTGTTCTAATCAAAGAACGTAGATTAAGTCCTTTAATTCTGATTGGCTGATGAGTAATGCCATTAAATACGTCACTCTTTTAACAAAGTGCACTCCAGTGCAATATCGGGTATTTTTCAAGGTTCTTTTATGAAATGGAGTATTTGAAAATTAGGAAGTGACATATTTTGGTGGTTTTCCTCATTGTTTTTCGTATATTTTATATTGAATTAAAGTTATGCAGAAAATTTTAAAAGTATTTAATGCCAGGCTTAATTTTAAAAGTATTTAATGCCAGGCTTTCCGTGTTATCAGTGGGTTAAGATATTTCACTCTCGTCATTGAGTGAGATATTTCATTCTCGATGACGGAGTGACACATTTTATTCTCGACAATAGAGTGTAATATTTCACTTTGGACAATTGAACGAAATATTTCACTCCTTCCTAGGAAATGGAAACTTCCGCCCTTTAAAGAGTTTATTTTTATAAATTTCACACCAAAAAGAGTGAAAAGACTTGTTATTTTTTTCAAAGCGTGCACTTTTTATTCATCCTATTTTTAGAGTGAAAACAAATGGAAAAGAAATATTCCTTTCCATGTAACTTTTTATGGGGAGGTCGGGCACATCTTTGTGACATTTTCTAATAAATATGGTGTAATTTTAGGATTTTAATCCTTTTTGTTTCAACTTTTCATTTTGAAAACTTACAATTCAAATATTCGGCATTTTTCACAACGAAAGTTTCTTAATGTAATTTCTTTTCTTCTTAAAAAATAAAAATAATGTAGTAATTTCGATTTCATCTGTAACATTTCAAAATTTTAATCAAATACTTATATAAAAATTGCAGTTCAATATAGTATCGAGAGTAATTCCTATTTGCATTTTTTTTCTAACAAGTTTCAATTTTTAATAAGTTTCACCCCGGGATTTTCTTAATCTAACTTTCAATATCCAATAAATTTAACCAATACATAAGAAAATTCATAGTAGAAGAAATAAAATAAGCAGTACTGGTTTTTCGTTCTAGATATCTCAGTAAATATTTTACAAATATTTAAGGATTTCTTATGCAAATGTTAAATTTTTAAAATGTTTATTCTAAAGAAAAATAACTTGAATTTATGAATTGATCGAACTTTTTCTGTTTCCAACAATACTTTACGTTTTTGTTTAATTTTTAAAATAAAAAAATTCAGAACCATTTTTCCGAATATTGACATTATTTTAACAGTAATAGCAATGCATTAAAATTCTCCAAGATATTGCAAAAGTTAAAAGTTTGCAGATTTCGATCTTAAGAAAACAGGAATAAATCATCGATTTATGTTTATACTCACTTTTAAAAGTTTTATAAAGTCAGGAAAGAAGCGAACGAAAAAGGAGAGAAATAAAATTTTATTTTCCCTCTGTCAAACTTAAACTGAATGGAAAATTGAAAAACTGAAGATTTATACGGAAATTTCTTTAAAAATACACATTTGTCAATAGTTATGGATTATATATTGCCAATATTATTATCATTATTATTTTTGCAGCTCAGAACGTGAGCAGTAAAGCGAATTGCTTCAAGTTGTTGATGGAGGTTTTTGAAGAAAATAAGTGATTTCGAACTGGATGTGGATTTTAGTGCATTAATAAAAGATGAGGCTTGAGACCTTGAGAAACTCCATGCTTGTTAAAATTAATAAATTGAGAAAGTTCATACAGAAATTGCGGCCACTTGTAATTTTGTGAGGGATTTCTTTTAAAAACGACGAGGATATAACATGAAAACATTAAGAATTATTTTTCGAAGAAGTCTCAACACTTTTTATGGATGAAGCGATATAAAATAAGTGAAACAAAAGTAAATACGTAATAAATTTACACAATGCGTGATGCCTTACTGTATTAAAATATATTATATTAATCTTGAAAGGAAAATTTCCAGGTGAAATGAGTTAAGTTTTGTTTTATTTGTAATAATATTAATAATAAATTACGTGTTAATAATAAATTTGATACTCCCAAAAATTGAAGTTACTACGTATTAGTAAAACAAATTAAAAATTAAAAATTGTATTTTCTCTTTCTGTATAAATAAACCGATTAATTTAATAAACGCCAACTTAACTTATTTTTAAATTCTTTTTACAAATATTTATTTACGAATATAGTTATCTGAAACTAACAGGATTGTAATGTTTTCATGTTTGAAATTTAAAATTTTAATATAAATAATTGCATCAATTTTTAAATAAAGTTGCTCACATAAAAACATTTGTACTAAATACACAAAGAGTTTATGATAAGCGAATATTTGTTATTTCATTGAACTTCTTAAAATAATTGTCTAATTTGTTTTATGTTTCAAAATTTTAAAAGAAAAATTTTAGAATCATTTTAAGCATTTATGTTTTCAATAAGAACACATGAATTCAAATTATCCAGGATATTGTAAAAGTTAAAGTTAGTTTATTTTAAATCTGGAATAAAAATCAATAAATCATTTATTTACGTTTATGGTCACTTTTAAAAGTTTTATAAAATTAAGGAAAATAGTCAAATTGATTTCTATTTCGCCAAATCTAAAGCGAGACAAAAGTTAAAAACTTACAAGGAGAGGACCAAGCTTGATAATCACAAATTTTTATTATTTTAATATATGTTGTATACCAGAAGCTCCTTAGCCTCAGATTCGATGGATTTTATATAACGATTCTTAGTTCTTATGAAACAAGCAGGTATCATGTAAGAGCACAACCTAAATACATACTATGAAAAGGAAAGGGTAGTGTTGATCGTAACTCAGTTGATATAAAGTTCGCTCATTGATCAGCGGGGCCCGGGTTGTATACTCGGGCGCACTACATTTTCCATCTCTCTTTTTTTGTTTTATAATCATAATTTGATAATCTCAAATAAAAATCTTAATTTCACACCTTACCTAAAATGGTAGAATATTTAAATATTAATTTAGCAAATTTAATTTTTAAACTATTATTTCTTATTACTCAAATCGATATATATATATATATATATATATATATATATATATATATATATATATATATTTCATATTTTAGAAATGCAAGTATAAAAACTCAGAAGGTTAGAGTGCATATCTATTTGTAAACCATTTAACAATAAACAATTAACCATAAAGAAGATAAAGGCAAGAAAAAACAGTCTGTTCTCATCAGAGGGAGGACAGACAAATCTAACCCTACTCCCCTTTTTTCAAAAGTTTAAATTGTTGCAGGTTTCTTAACGCCTGCCAAACCTGCAGTCAAAAATAATACATAATAACAAAAATTCCAGTTTTTAATAAAAAAAGGCAAACTAAAAACGATTTAATCAACATAAAACTATAAATTTAAAATACATTTGAACACATAAAAAACAAAAATTAACATCAAAATAAAATAACCTTTATATTATAAAGAAATCTATCATGATTTAAAAATTATCAAATAAAATGAATGCAGCATTTTCCATGCTTCCCCCCTTACCTGCACAAGAAAAAAAAAAAAACAAAAAAAAACAGTAATACCATTTAATATCTTCTGCCTATAAAAATCCAAATTAACAAGAATGCTTCTTACATATCCATTTTCATATTTTTTTCAATTTCAAGTCTGCATGCCTTCTTCACACTCGGAACTTCAGACTGTACTCGTTCTGTTATGGGCTTCAGAATATAACCTTTATAGCCATATCACACGGGAGGCTTTCGCTCAACTTTTCCTCCAACAGAACATTTCAATGAGCAAAACTTGATTGACCTTGATGGAGGAGAGAATTTTGCTGGTTATTTTAGCTCACCGAGCATTTTCCATGTCGCCCGGGAAATGTTGAACGTTCTGTCAGCGCTGATCATTTGAACCAATAGGAGCGAAGTTTGTTTGTTTGGAGGGGGGTTTTTTGAGACTTATAGCGGCTGAGCTGTTGTCTCGAAGGAGCGAAGTGAGAGTTCTAAAAACCTGTTCGAAGTTTGAAAAACCTGTTTACCGAGTACGCAGTAGTTGGGAGAACATGTTGTGTGAAATGATTCTGAAATGTTTGTTGTTTATCATTCTACGTGTGATACCGCTATTATATAGAATGTTCGGGAAGCATGCGCTCATTTTAAAAGTTATCCCGACAAACCACAACGTTGCCAATTATTTTTTATAACAGTTCTTAAATAGTATTTCAAAAAAAATAATTGGATAATTATTATTTTAAAAAAGATTGACAATAAATTTAGAAACTTGCTTATAAAAATATCTTTCATTACTACAAATTTTATAAAAACGAATTAATTAATTAATCATAATATTTGTGTAAATACTTTTATGCAAATTTGAATACCAATGTGGCATACTTTTGGTTAAAAAAAATTAAAACTTTTTCTTTTATCACATAAATCTAAATTTACTTCATTTTCCAAAGTATTAAAAGAAATATCCAAAAAATCAACATCATAATCATCACTACTTGCCCTATTCAATTTTAAAAAATCTGCATAAATTTTCTTATATTCATTAGTAAAATCAAAATTGAAAATTAAAATATCATCAATATACCTAAAGATTTTTAAAGATTTATTATAGTTTATAATGTATTTATATTCAAAATAAAATAAAAATAAATTAGCTGCAGTACTAGAATAATTTGTCTCCATTCCTATTCCACAAATCTGTTTATATCTATTACTATTAAAATTCACATAATTATTGTAAAAACAAAAATGACATAAACTTAAAAAAAAACTCGATTAATTTTCAACTCATCTTCTAAATAAAATAAATCAAAAATATTCATTAAAACATTAAATACTTGATCAATAGGTATATTGGTGAATATGTTTTCAAAATCGAATACCTGCATTTTTTTTGAGTAGTGAAATTAAAATTGTTTAATACTTCAAAACTATTATCTATTGACCAAAATTAGCTAGAATTTTTAAACTTAACTTTCAAAAAATTATATATTCTTTTTAAAAACTTTTGTAAATTAAATTACATTTTTTTATTAAGACTATTAGTAGTACTACAAATACATCGGAATTTGATAGGAGTCTTATTAAATTTAGGCGTCAAAAATATAAATGGGAATCAGTGATGATTAGAAACATCAAAATTATATAAAAACAGACTTTTTCTTGCATGAAAAGAATTTTTGACTATAGGATCCTTTACAATGTTAATTTTGGCATAAAAAATTGTATTATTTAATTCATCATTTATTTTTTCTATAAAATTTCTTTCAAATTATAGCAAAATTACTGGCAGCCTTGTCTACTGGAACTATTACAAAATTCTTATCTAAATCATTTAGTATAAAAATTATATCTTCTTTACTAAAAGTCTGATATTCATATGCATTTGAATTCAAAAAATTACATAAAAAGTCTTTGAAATTCTCCAACAGTTGAGATTGTTACTCAAAAAATGCCTCCAATGGCATACTAAATTTGTAACTTTGTTTTTAAATAAAATTATTAACATCATTAATAAAAATTTTTAAAGCTTTATCATAACTAATATTGCTATTAATTCTAAATTTAGTTCCAAAATTCATCAAATATTTTATATTTCTGTTTTTAATTATATCTAAATTGCCAGTTATTACATGACCATAATGATTATCAATAAAATTTACAAAATCTGATTCATTACAAAAAAAAAATCTAAAGAACTGTTAAATTCCAATAAAGCAGTTTGTCTGTAATTAAAAATCTTACTACTGATTGATTTGGAATAATTGAAAGCTGTTGAAATTATGCAATCCTTAATAGGAAAAAGGTCATAAATACTCTTTTAAATTTTATTCATTTTTAGGTAATCATAAGCTTTTTGTTGAAACTTAATATTAAAGTAAACTATATCCTTCTGTATATTGTCTTTACCAATTAGCTTAAAATTAGTCAAATCACAAATCAAATGTTTAAATTGCATACTATTAAATTTAAAAACACAAAAACATTTTTTAATTTTTCTAATTGTACTGATTTTTAATTTAAACAAATTATTTTTTGCATTTATAACATTATAAGAATTACTAAAATTATCTTCTAAACCCTTTAACCACTTATTAGGGATAATTAAATTAATATTTTGAGAAAATATCATAGAGCCCCTTTTCCCTCTTATTCTTTCGATTTTATCATTAAAATTATAAAATAAATCATATACATTAGAAACTTTTACTAAATTTACATTGTTAATTAAAATATTTAAGCCATATGGATAAACGGTTTTAAATTTGAACATAAAATCATTTTCTTTACTTAATCTGTCATTTTTAACTTCCACATGATCCAAAATTTGAATACGAATATCACCAAATGTATGAATTCTAAAATGTGTAATCTCAAAGGTTGGGCAATCCTTATTTTCATTATAAACATCTAAAAGATGACCAGTTATTCTCACATGTAATTCATTATCAATTTGACCAAAATAGCATTGTTTACAAGTTAAACAATCAATTTTATATATTACATTATTAAACTTTCAAAAAAGAATATAGTTTACTATACCATTGTGAAAAGTCCGCGTTTGAAATGGTAGAAAACGGTACCATTTTAAATATTTGACCGCTCCCCCTAAAAAATCCTCCCGTCCTATATTTGATGTTCAATACTCTTTAAAATATTTATTATATGTTATAATTTATCGGAAAGCTCCGAAAGGTTTTGTGAAGTTTTTTTTCAATTAGTTTACGATTCATCATTTCTTTTCCTTTTTTAAAAATCGACTTTTTTATTTTTAAAAAAAACTTGGATTCTTATAAATTTAGATATTATTAAACAGCGTTTAAAGATTATGCTCGATGCATAACTTTAAAATCTGTAAATGGTGCAGTTTTAAAATTCGGCGGCGTATCAAAGAATCCTAATAAGGTACCCTGGGGTAATAACGCCACGTTAAGGTTCTACCAATTTTCACGGATCAGTTTTAGTTTGTATTTTTCAAACAAATATATGATTCGATACAGCAACTCATTGACTATCTGTATAAAAAAAATAATTTAACAGATATGTATTCATAAAATGTAATGGCGTGATTTCTTGACCAATGTTATTTGGCGTTATTACCCACCTATATGGGTAATAACGCCATGCAAACAAAACTATGAAATAAGATGGAATAATGGCATGTAGATTGCCCAATTCTAAAAATACAAACTCTACAAACTTAGAAATTGACAAATTGCATTCTAAGCTATTGAAAATGTTCAATTTTTTGTGAAAGTGTAAGAAAAATATAAGTGTGGTGCGGGGGGGGGGGGGGGAGGGAGGATGAGGCAAAATAATATCGGACCGTGAGTTTCTTTTTGCTTAAAAAGGACCGCTTAAATAGAATTATTAGAAACATTGCACAGTTTTAACTGTGTTTCTTTCAATCAGTATTTAGGATGTAACTCGGCCACTGTAGAGAATCAACCGGGGTATTAATGCCAAGGATTGGCGTTATTACCCCGTTATAGTTATTGCGCTGTACATTTTAAATTACAAATTATCTCGAGAAGATATCCAAAATCTTCAAGAATATTCTGAAAGTCCATGAAATGTACTACAAATTTATGTAATTAACAAAGTATTTCCGGATAAAAAATAGTCTTCACATCACAAAACGTATTTCGCAAATTTTAGATCAAGCGTGAATTTTAGTTGCTTGTAAAAACAATAAGACCTAAAAATGAAACAAATTAACTTGAAGCTGTTTTTTGCAATTTATATGACTCAAAACCCTTCTGCGCAGAGCACATGCGAGTCATTTACCAGATTATTTCATAATTATGAGAAATATTAGCACTTGGCGTTATTACCCCGCCTGGCGTTATTACCCCAGACCACCTTATAAAAATTCTTTGTGGTTTAGAAAAACTTGCTTTAAAATGGAGAAAATCATCCAAGTAACGAATTAATAATTAATGTATAAGGTTGTAATTGAGCAACTGCGAAGAAATTTACATATTTAAAATCAGCGAAAAATTCTTCATCTGAATTGATAAAAATTAAATTTATAAATTTTACATTCGAAAATAGTTACAGGTCGTCTAAAAATGCCCCTACTATCTGACGCCCAGCAGACTGCATTGTCTAATACCTGCTCTCGTTCAGAAAGATTTCTCGAAATTTTTTCTTTGATTGGAAATAAAATGAGATTTTATAAATGGATTTTTACGGATTTTTCAAATATTTACAGGAGTATGAAAATAATTTTTAGAATTTCTGAAAGAGGATTTTTTTCTGCATTTAGCTGTCTAAATTTTTGAGTTTTTAGGCCCAGAAGTATTTAAAATACAGCCCTTTATTAAAAAGCCTAGTACATTCATCGCCATGGCAACACTGTATTTACATTAACCCTTTTCGTTTTCTTTGCATTTTCGAAGAAATATTCTGTGGTTTGAAAAAAATCTATGCTCTTATTAGTCCGGGAGCCGACCGTCGATTTTTCTATGTATCGAGTACAAGGACCGTACATACATCAAAATGTAGGTCTCAATGCGCACATTAAGAATATTACTGGCTGCCAGGTCCTATTCTGCCGGAACCCAAGACAGCCGCACTTTTATGACGTCAATTTTGAGTGTTTACCTATGTATCGAGTACAAGGACCGGACCTACATCAAAATGTAGGTCTCAATGTGCACATTAAGAATATCACTTGCTGCCAGGTCCTATCCTGCCGGAACCCGTTGGCAGCAGTACATTTATGACATAGGCAAACACTCAAAATTGACGTCATAAATGTGCGGCTGCCACCAAGTTCCGGCAGGATAGGACCTGGCAGCCAGTGATATTCTTAATGTGCACATTGATACTTACATTTTGATGTATGTCTGGTCCTTGTACTCGATACACAGGTAAACACTCAAAATTGACGTCATAAAAGTGCGGCTGCCTTGTGTTCCGGCTAGATAGGACCTGGCAGCCAGTGATATTCTTAATGTGCACATTGAGACCTACATTTTGATGTATGTCCGCGCCTTGTACTCGATACATAGGAAAATCGACGGTCGGCTCCCGGACTAATTGAATTACGAGTATTTTTGCTTTCCTCTAATTCAGGGATTTTAATTAATTTCGCAACTAATTATTAGAATTTTAAAATTCTGAATCAGGTACATTAGGAAAGACCTTGGACAATCTTCAGAAAAAATTTGACACTCCTGCGTACCGTAGTTTCTGCCAACTATCGCAGACACACAAACACATATAAACACACAGAGCGATTTTTTTTTATCCGTATAGATATTATCCGTTAAAGACAGGGACGGTTTGGACTTATTTAATGACAGAGGCGGCGTACTCTATGTACAATCGACTTTTAAAGCCTAAAAATCAACTTAAAAAAATATTTTTTGTAATACAGTACCTAGTATCTGTATAAAAGCAATAAATTTCAAATTGTTGAAAACAAACTAATTTAATTAGAATTATTCACATGAACAGTGTGGGTTTTGCAAATTGTTTACAAATTGTTGAATACGCTTCTCGAGTCTTTAAAAATTAATTAAAAACCTATCTGGAAAAACGCGGTACAGACCAAGGTGGCACGAGATAGCAATTTTGCACGCGCAAATTAGATTTTGTAGCGTGCTCAGCATAATACCAAGTTTTGAACTTTGAACTAGAGTTTCCCGGAAATTATCCGATTAAATAAGTTAAACTTTAGAATAAAAAAATAACTCTGGGAATAATGAGGGATTCTTAAAGTCTTAAGTGGCACGTATACCAGTCGCTCGTCATCAATGAGTTAATAATTCCCCCAATACTTCAAATATTTTATCTCCTAAAAAGCACCACACACAGTCCTAAGCAACTACGGCATGTTTTCCCAATTAATTCAGATATTTTTCGTAGTTGTGATTGAAATATGGCCTCCAGTTACCTCAGCGAATTTCCTTCAGCGCTCTCAATTGCCTCAAATCAGGTTGTTCATTGTAGTAATAATCGCTTAGGGAATAGAAAAATTACTAGAAAACTCGATAATAATATAATCGAATTTACTTACGGTATTAAAGAGAAAAACTGAGAGGTGTTCGTATTTTATTTCATAGATGGCAGAAACTTTTAGTTTTGACTGTGCTGATGTTTCATTTATAACCATATTATTAACTGACAGTTCGTCACCTGAGAATAATAAAATTCTATTTGTGTTTTTGAAAAAATGACTTATCGATATAGAAATCTTCTATTTGTATCAATGAAGGCATTTCTGGATTAAAATAATGTAATAATATAATTGTAATGTCATAACATACATAAATTATATGTAACATCATTTTGATGAAAAATTGCCTTAATAAATACAAATAGAACATTTCTATATTGGTAAGTCCTTTTTTTTTCAAAAACACAGATAGAACCTTATTATTCTCAGGTGACGAGTTATCTACACGGATCATGAGTGAAAATAACGTTAAGAAAAGCTTTTCAAATCAATTTTTGTGCAAGGTTATTCAAAATGGAAAACGAAAAAATTTATTTTTGTCATGTTATTTTATATTAGTTTAAAAAAGGAACGAGGTTGCATGTGCTACAAAAAATATTCAACATGTTTATCTGGATCATGTTCACTCTTTTAGAACAGTTAAAAAGTGGTTTTGTTGATTTCAAAATAGTGATTCCAATCTAATCATGAAATTCGCTGTGACTGACCTTCTGATATTGATTATAATTTAATCTGTAAAGTAGAAAATCATAATCAGATTACTGCTGAAAAAATTGCTGAGAGACCAAATGTTGAAAACTGGATTGTATTTCACCATTTGGAACAAGTTGTACACACTTTGAAACTGAATGCCTCAGAAATCGGACACAAACTTTTGGAATCACACAATGTATACACACATATATATATATTTTTCTCAGATACAATGCAATTGTTTAGAATTTTCAAAGCTTAGTAGATTAACCATAGAAATGATAATAAAATCTTGAAATAACGTTAATTTTCCGGAACAATACAAACATAAACCTATCATATTTGATAAATGGAAATTTCTTGATATTATAGACATTCTCATTATCAGTCTGCTGCATAAGATTTTACATATAGCGTTGCTATTATGTCCTCACATTTTTAGACGAATTAAATTATGGAAAGAGGGAATACCATAATATTGTGTAAACTCGTAATATTTATATTACGAGTATATGTATATATAATTTATTTCTTGATGTTTGAATAACAAATGAATTTTGAATTACGAAAATCGTCTTTGATTTTGATAGAAAATATGCACATTATATTTATGGTTAACAATAATGTTAGGAATTTAACGAGTTTCTGAAATTTCTGAACTTTTATCTGTTTACTTTTTAAGTGCATGACAGACGATAACGATTATGAAAATAATTTTAAAATATTTTGTCAACTTATTTCATTTCGATTTGTATCATTAAAAAGAAATCCAAAAGAAATAAAACGGATAAGGAACTTTCTGCTTAATGATCTTATTTTCAAATTAATGTAAAAAAATTCCTTTTATGATAGTTTAAAAAACACAAGATGAGAATTTAAATGAATAAAATTCGAAATTTATAGCTTGTTGTCTACATGTAACTTATAATGAAATGTCTTTTGAGTCACTGTTCAATTTGTTTTTGTGTAAGATTTGAAATGAAATGATCATTGAAAGTGTGTAATAGATTATCTTTCAAAACAAAGATATATTCAATAATACATATGTATATTTTATACTTGCGTAATATCAGAGAGGAAATTCTCAATTGATAACTTTTTAATTACTTACTAAATTGCATGTTACTGATTATCTATAGAAATAATGTTTGATTTTTCAATATTTTGAAAAGTTTAAATTAAACTTAGACCAGCCAATATAAAGTTACTTATTGCAAATATTTTCTATAATTTCAATCAAATAGTTTTTTAAACATCTTGATTAGTCAAATTCCACGGTACCCGACTCGTTTTTTATAAAGGAAAATATTTTAATTATGTAAATCAACATTTCTAATATCAATATCTAATTTCTTATCATTGTTGTAATATTATTATTCAACTTTTCTTATGCATTAAAAAAAATGAAAATTGCTGATTTTTAACAAATCAATTACCAATCGATGAAGAGATAAATAAATAGAATAGAAAATCAAATTATAATTATTAAAATTGGAGTATCGGAGTTGCTAAAGATAAATTCTATAATAAAATTGTAATGAAATATAATTAAAATATTATTAAAACACACACCAAAGATACAAAAGAAGCTGAATTGCATTTTTTCTCATGCAACCACTAAGAAGAAAGTAGCGCTTCTCATATTTTTAAGAAAAATATGATGCTTTTATTGTTATGTAAAATAATTGGAAATTGTCAAAAAATATATTTATTTCTGACAGCAAATTTCAATGGCAGAGTTTTGATACTTTATGTGAAAATCTCTAAATCATTTAAATTTTGAGAATTTCTAATATGCATAACAGTAGAAACAGAAATACAAAATCATTTAAAATTCAAATTTAAATTCGAAAACCGAGTATTTTGCGGGTTAAAGAAATATACAATCTTATTAAATTTATATAATTTCAAGATAGCTTAAATATGATTCAAAATAAGTAACACTACGAATATAAAATTGTATGTTTAGAATAAGAATGTTTTATTTAAATATAATTCCAAATTTTATGCGTATCAGTTTAATCATTTTCCCAGAAAAACTGTTTTTAGATGATGAAAATTTGCGAATTGAGACAATTTAAGTTAAAACTTCTATTTATGTTACGTTTTACGGATCTTGAAACAAATATATACTTACTTAAGATATTTTCTTGCAATATATTTTGTTTACTCGGAGCATTTGATCTGTTGAATGCAATAATATATTTCAATAATATTCTTTTATTATTATATTTTTAAATTTCGTCAAAAAGCTTGTAAAGATTCTGGTACTTGAAATACTTTCCGATCTATTTATTTGTGTTCAGTTTTATGAACTTTTACAGAAAAAATTGATTTCTCATTTCATTACAATTCGCTTTAAATATCATTATTAAAAAATGCTTATCATCCATTATCCTTTTAAAAAAAATGCTATGATCAATAAAAATAGCTTTTTGTAATCTATTTTAGATAAAATTACTGAATAGTATGATTTGGATTTCAAAACTTGTTAGACTGCCTACTTTAATAAAATAGACGCACCCACATAAACTAATCCTTAGGGGGTGGGGCACCGTAATGCTTATCCATATGCAAAATATAAAATACGAAAATAAACCATGTGTAAACTATTTATAAAATGCATCCCGATTCCAAAATAAAACTTAAACTTAAACTTAAATATCTTCAACAGATAGCAATGGTCTATTAATGATTTGCTATTGAACCAATTTCAACAAATTATATAAAGAACCGAACTACTCAAGTAATACCGAATTGTTTAAGAGAAACATCCTTATAACTCCCAAAATTATAATCATATTAACTAACAATTTACTCTGTCGGACTAACCTTTTCATTTCCTTTAAAATATATCTTTGAATTGAAATTTGAATGAAAAACAGAAGAAGTCATGAAAAATCGAAGAGTGTAGAAATTAGGATTACAATTATCTCGGCAACTAATTATGCGATCGACTTCGTTCTTTATGCAAAATTTGTGTTATTTTATTGGTCTTTTACATCCATACTTTAAAATAATAAAAATTGAAAATTTTTATGTATCTTTCATGAAAAGGAATATTCCAGTTTTTGTCAAATAGATGTTGGCACTGCATGTGTTCCTGCATGTGATTGACTAAAAAGATAACAAAATGGTAATAACGAATTTTTAAAATTCAACATTGTTTTGTTTTGTTTTTTGCAGTGTTACAGTGTTTTCCTGATGAAAGTCAGTCATAAAAGATGATCGAAACGTAGATTATTTCAACTTTATTTTAATGTTTGTATAGTTTTTAAACTTTACAACGATTTATATAACGTTTAGTACACTTGAGATTTCTATTTTCCCCATCCTTATGTAAGTTATACTCCTTATAAATAAAAAATATATATAATTTTGAATTTTCAAATAAAACATTAACAAAACATTAATCAAATGATATTGCCTTTCAGTTTTTTAAAGTATACTGGCCTTAAAAGGTAAGGTACAGCTGGTTTTTTGCGTCTAATATGCAAACGAATGAATATAGAAAAGACAAATTTGGAGGAAATGTGCGCTAAGCTGTTATTTATTAAATGCGACATAGAAATTTACTTAAGTTAAATTTATAAATGAAATTACATAAAAAAATCTCCTAGTGGAAAATCCTATTCTTGGAGAAATCAGTACATCATAGTATTATGCAGTAAAATGTGACAGAAAAGTTAAAAAACTGGTTCTAATACTGAATATGTCCACCCCGGACTTGAATGCATTGGCGGCATCGATTTTCCATACTCTCAATTAGATTGTCGGACACCGAAATAGGTAGCGTTGACCAGACAGAGAATAAGATTTGTTTCAGGTCCGTTCAGGACTTAGGCTCCACCAGTGGCCGAGAGGTTCAGACCTCTCAACTGGTAGACGGCAGGTGCTGGGTTCGAACCGAATCGCGGCTGTCGGCCTAATCGTTCGGAGTTTTCGTGGTTTTCTTCGAACCTTACGTAAATACGGGTTAGGTTCCCTTAGAAAGACCCCCACGAAGGGAAATCCCCCCCCCCTGGTCCTATATCCCTAGCGTAGATAATCAGACGGCAAAAATAAACCAAACCAAACCAAACCGTTCAGGACTTAAAGCCGGATCCTAACTTTTAAGATAGGCCCAAAGACACTCAAGTGTACTAAAGTGTAGACTCAAGTGTACTAAAGATCTTCTATCAGATTCAAGTCTGGAGACTGAGCTAGCCATTTCATTCTCTCCAAACCACGATCCTCAAGATAATCCTCAACAACCACAGCTCGGTGTGGTCTCACATTATCTTCCATTTGAATGAAACCATTGCGAACAGCACAAGCATATATGTGCACATTTGAATCAAAGGTCTCATTCCGATATCTCGCACCAGTCAGAGTTCCTCCATGGAATACACACAGCTCAGTGCGGCCTCCGAGTGACATCCTTGCCCAAAGCATGATTGCACCGTTTCTGTGCCTGTGTGTTTCGACAGTTTTTGATTGATGGTATCACGTACATTCTTTTCACCAGTTCAATACACTGTAAAAAAAAATTCAAGAGGTTACTAAAAATTCTTTAGTAAATTTGTATTCCACAGTATTTTTTAGTAACCATTACAAACTTTTTTTTTGCAAGTGAAGCAAGCATTTCTTTTGTAAACTGAACAAAAGAATTTTTTGTATAACTAACTTAAAAATTTTTAGTATGAGCCACCAAGAAAATTTTAGTAATAGCTCCAAAATTGTTTTTAATAACCTTTACGTGCGCCCGAAGGACAGGAGCTGGATCCAAACTTCTGAAGCGATATATTTTCGGCAAAACCGCAATGGATGGCAGCACCAAAAATGCTACCTGCTCTGACAGGATTTTCATAATCCCTTTATTAACGAGTACTTACACTACATACATTCGGGACGTATTTGACGGTGTCGAACCCGGGACCACTTAGCCTGGAATCCGTTACTATAACCACTATGCTATCAAGGCCACACCAAGCGAGTTTTAGTAATAGCTATTAAAAATGTAAAACTATTAACTCTATCCATTGTTAACTTTTTTCTAGTAATTCTTACAGATTTTCTAGTAACCGACTAAGATTACTAAAAATTTTTTAGTAATTACAAGGATCACTAAAGTTATTTTAGTAGATCGACCCTTTTTTTTTTACAGTGTAGACGTCCTGAATCGCTCTCCAGAGTGAATATGGACTCATGTGTGAAGAGTAGAGAAGCATACTGCTGTCTGGTCTGGGAAACATGTTCTCTTGCCCAACATATGCGGGCCCTTCTCTGTCGTCTGTTGAGAGCAGGGTTACCGGCTTTTAACCGGGCCAAAAAAAAGTCGGCCGGCTTTTTTTTGGTTTTATCCACTTTAAAAAAGCCAGCTTTTATTTTTAAAATGTTAATTTGTATCGAATCCATATTATATTTGGTTCGATTTATTTTTAATACATTTTTACTTATTTACCACTAAAAAAGTTATAAATTTTATTTAATTTTTCAAATAAACAAGATTTTATAACCGCTAAAAGTCAACTCTGAAGGCATTATGTCTGAAAAATATAAATCTTGGAAAAAGGAAAATATACTCAAAAAATGTGTTTTAAACTTTTATGTTTCATAGTTCTACTTATTACACATTCTTAAGAATTAGTGTTACGAATTTTGTAAATAGTTAGTGTTTGTACTGTAAAATAATGTAAATAATCTTATTAAGCTCCATTCCTTTACTAATATTAGTTTTTGTTACATTGTCTCTGTTATCAAGCAAACTTGTCTATTATTTTTAGTGAATGTCTATGGCAGCTTTGCGAAATATTAGAAATATCGCCAAGTTGGCGTCACTTTTGGCGACTAATTTTGGTCGCCAAATTTGGCGATATATCGCCAAGTTGGCGACAAACTTGGCGATTGTTGGCGATGGTAACCCTTTCCTCTCTATGGTACCCCCCCCCTTAGATATACTGATACATTGTTTGTTGTTCCGTGGTTTTCCGGATTTTTCTAGAAGGTTGCAGAAATTTCCACCGCATGCGGCGAGACTATATATAGGAGAGCCGATGCGAGCTGTTGTTGTTATTATTTACCAGTCAGTCATTGAGTGAACTTCTAGGCTACTGTTAAAGCAAGTTTGCTTGAGTCTTATTTACGTTATTTTGAATGTGATTTTAGTGTTGAGACGTTGTATAAAGAGTCTGTGGAACCTATATCTGCACTTGTACGATAGATTTGAACAGTTATTTTTGAATATCTAGTAATATTTGTGAGTTTCGAAGACTCTGTTGTTCTGAAGATCTGTAAATAAATTATTTTCTACTTTTCTAAGAGAAAAGAGTTTGAAGTTGTCTAACCATAAGATCGAATGAACCCTATAAACGTTGTAACATTTGGTGTCAGGAGTCGGGATCTTATGGCGAAAACAAGAACAATGGACGGACAACTGAAAGAACTGTTAGATGCTATTAACGGATTAAGAACAAAGCTGACCAATAAAATTGATAAAGGCCAAGAAGAGTTGGCGGATAAAATGAATAAAGGCCAAGAACAGTTGGCGGATAAAATGAATAAAGACCAAGAAGAGTTGGCGGATAAAATGAATAAAGGCCAAGAAGAGTTGGCGGAAAAAATGAATAAAGGCCAAGAAGAGTTGGCGGACAAAATGAATAAAAACGAAGAAAGAATGGAACAGTTGACAAATAAAATTGATAAAGGCCAAGAAGAGGTGACTGAAGAAATGAGAAGAAGCCAAGAGAGAATGGAAGAATTAAAGGAGGAAGTTAATAAAAGCCAAGAAGAAATGAAGAAAACTTTGGAAGAAAAGTTCTCGTCGGTAGAGAGAAGAATAGATTCGGTAGAAGAAAAAATTCAGAATGAAGTTAATAATGTTGAAGAGAAAATGGAAAGAAAAATAGAGGAAGTAGAAGAGAAAATTCAGAATGAAGTTAGCAATGTTGAAAAGAAGATGGAGAGTAAAATAGAGGATAGAATACAAGATATGGAGAAGAAGCTTTCAGCGTGCAGTAGTAATTATGAAGAATTTAGGAATCCGCCTGCTTCTCCTGTGCAAGTTAAGCTGTCGACATACGACGGAAAGCGTTCCTGGCAAGTTTACAAAACCCAATTCACCATTGTAGCCGAAGCGAACAAATGGAGTGACGAGGTGAAAGCTTGTCAACTGGCAGCATCTTTGAGAGGAGAAACCGCCGACGTGCTGCAAACATTGCCCGATATGACGTAACTCAATTTTGAGACTCTAAGTTGTGCACTTGAAATGAGATTCGGAGAAAAATTCTTGAAGGATTATACGAGAATACAAATAAAGAGCCGCCATCAAAAATCGAGTGAAACCCTTCAAGAGTTTGCCTCAGAAATAGAACGGCTGGCAAATTTGGCATTCATCGATTGCTTAACAAATGTACGGGAAATGCTCTCACTGAAGTACTTTGTAGACGGAATAAAAGATCCCGAAGTGCAGAGAGCGGTACGAATGGCAGATGTACAGGATTTAAAGGCTGCATTACTATATGCCTTAAAGTTGGAAGCAGCTACACAAGCCAGCCGAAGAGATCGTCATTCAGTCCGAGGGGCAACGGTGAACAAAAGCTCAGACACTGAGATCGACTTCTTGAAAGAAATTAGGAAAATAAATCAAGAACTTGAAGCTTTAAAATGCGGAAGAACAAGCTCAAGAAGACAAAATCTCACGTGCTGGCGATGCGGTGATGCAGGACATCTCCGAAGAAATTGCCCAAAAGTCCACGAACATGAGATGAATTCAAGACCAGAGAATAAAAAGCCCCACCTGAAGATCCTTCAAATATCGAAAATGAGTGGCGGCGATAATGAATTATATGTGATAGGATTTATTAACGAAATTCAATGCCGTATGATTGTCGATACAGGAGCCAATGTGACAATAATAAGAGAAGATTTGGCTCGGAAATTGAAATCTAAACTCAATTGGACTCCACCATGCGTTACCCTGCAAACTATGACGGGCGACAAGATAGGCATATATGGGAAGGCCAATTTAACCATCAACTTTAAAGGAACGAAATATTATCATACGGCATATGTGGCTGACATAACAGATCCTTGCTTAATCGGATTAGATTTTCTGAAGAAGTTTGGTTTCAAACTTGACTTCAAAAATAACAAAATGCTCTCAAAATTTGAAGAAATAAGTCTTTTTGGATTAAATAACGAAATTGAATGTAAACAAATAGTAATAGCCAAAGAAGACATCAGTCTAGATCCAAGAACAGAATTTTTAGTTCCAGCTGTAATTAAAAATGAAACTAATTACCGATTTGGCCATGTAGATTATCCAGAAGACAATAGTACTTACTCCAGGAGTATTGGTGGCTTCTTCTGTGGTAGACCTCTCGAAAAAGACCATTCCAGTCAGAATTGCTAACATCAGTGATAAGACGAGGACTATCAAGAAAGGAGAGGTGATAGCATCATGTGCTCCTGTGACGTGCATAAGTCAAAATTCCAGTCACTCTGAGAATTCCAGTCACTCTCACTTATCAAATCTTTAGATAATTTAGTCAAGGATTTGTTACAAAATACGGACTTAGATCCAAATAAAAGGGATGCTGCGGAAAGTTTAATTAGAGAATTCCAAAGTTTATTTTCCCAAACATCTGAAGACTTTGGACGAACTAAAATGGCACAACATCGAACTGACACGGGAGATCACTCCCCTATTAAACAGCACCCTAGACGATTACCTTTTGCCAAGCAAGAAGAGGTGCAGAATTTAATTAAGGATATGGAAGAAAATGACGTCATCGAACCATCGACAAGTCCATGGTGGTCTCCCATTGAATTAGTAAGAAAGAAGGATGGTTCTACAAGATTTTGTGTAGACTACCGCCGACTGAATGACGTCACTAAAAAGGATAGTTACCCTCTACCAAGGATCGACGACACTCTCGACACACTTGCGGGCAACACTTGGTTCTCGACTCTGCATCTGAAGAGTGGTTAAAGTAGGTAGAGATCCATCCGGACGACCGCGAGAAGACTGCCTTTACAACGGGACAAGGATTATGGCAGTTCAAGGTAATGCTTGTGGTCTGTGTAACGCACCTGCAACTTTCGAACGACTTATGGAAACGGTTCTCCGGGGCCTGTCATATGAAGCATGTCTTGTTTATTTAGATGATATCATAATCAAGGAAAATCTTTTAATGAACATCTGAACAACCTCAGGCGGCTGCTACAAAAATTAAAGGAAGCTAGTTTGAAGTTAAGCCCTTCGAAGTGCAGTTTATTTCGAAATGAAGTCGCCTACCTTGGACACATCATTTTGGCGGAAGGAGTTAGGACTAATCCAGAGAAGATAGCGGCTGTGAAAAATTGGAATCGTCAAGCAGATGTTCACCAGCTACGGAGCTTTCTAGGATTATGCACCTATTACAGAAAATTTCTCAAAGGCTTCTCGATGATTGCAAGACCACTTCATAAATTAACAGAAGCCAATCAAAAATTTACGTGGACACAAGAATGTGACGCTATTTTCGAAAAGCTTAAGGAGGCCTTAACATCCACTCCAATTCTGTCATATCCTCAAATCGATAAACAGTTTATACTTGATACGGATGCAAGTAACGAAAGCATTGGCGCTGTACTGTCCCAGGAAATCGACGGCCAGGAGCGTGTTATCGCCTATTTCAGCAAGTGCTTATCAAAGGCAGAGCGAAACTACTGCGTAACAAGAAAAGAGCTTCTTGCTGTAGTGAAAGCCATAGACCATTTTCATCACTATCTGTACGGTCGAAAATTCCTGATCCGAACTAATCATGCTTCTCTAACTTGACTATTGAATTTTAAGAACCCTGAAGGCCAGATAGCCAGGTGGATACAAAAGCTTCAAGAGTACGATATGGAGATACGACATCGAAAAGGCTCATCACATGGAAATGCAGATGCTCTCTCAAGAAGACCCTGCTCAGAAAATTGTAGATACTGCGACCGGGTTGAGAAGAAATTTAGTGTCAAAGGTCCTATAGTGAGACAAGTTACAACTGGGTCTACATCATCGCAAGATCCGTGGAGTGACAAGAGCCTGCGTAAAGATCAACTTGCTGATCCTGAAATTAAGCCAATTCTAGAGCTGAAAGAGGAGTCCAACAGGAAGCCCAGCTGGCAAAACATGGCCCATTACCTTCCTACGACTAAATGTTATTAGTCTCTCTGGGATTCCCTACATTTGAAGAACGGTATCTTGTACCGAAAATGGGAGTCTGACGATGGAATGACATGTAGATAGCAACTACTACTCCCTAAGTCGAGAATTTCTATGGTCCTTAAAGAACTGCATGGTAGTCCCACAGAAGGCCATTTTGGTGTAATGAAGATCCTGCAAAAGGTTTGAGAGCGTTTCTACTGGAATAATGTTCGCAGTGACGTGGAGAAGTGGTGTCGAACTTGTGACACCTGTGTAGCACGCAAAGGTCCAAAGAGGCGCACCCGTGGACGATTCCAACTTTATAATGTAGGAGCTCCTTTCGAACGAATTGCTCTAGACATCCTGGGTCCACTTCCTAGAACAACTGATGGCAATAAGTACATCCTCGTTGTCATGGACTACTTCACTAAGTGGCCTGAAGCCTACGCCATTTCTAATCAAGAGGCGGTAACCGTAGCAGACATACTGATTCAACACTGGGTTTCCAGATACGGAGTTCCTCTTCAAATCCATTCCGATCAAGGAAGAAATTTTGATTCGGCTGTGTTCAAGGAAATGTGTGGACTACTCGGCATGGACAAAACTCGAACTACACTTCTACATCCTCAATCGGACGGCATGGTTGAGCGGTTCAATCGTACCATCCTAAATAGCCTCTCCCTCCTTGTGTTTAAAGATCAACAAGACTGGGACAAGAAATTGCCTCTTTCCCTGCTTGCCTACAGGAGTGCCACTCATGAGGCCACTGGTTACTCCCCTTCTCAAATGCTCTTTGGTCGTGATCTTCGTCTACCTGCGGATCTTTTGTTTGGTCGTCCTCCTGACGCTCCTTTGTCGCCTGAAGAATACGTGGTTGAACTCCAGGCACGGGTTGAGGAGATTCATCGTCTAGCGAGGAACCGAATCGGACTGGCAACGGAAAAGATGAAGACACGGTACGACACAAAGGCAACAGGACATGAGTTCAACGAAGGTGACAAAGTTTGGTTGTGGAATCCGATACGTCGTAAGGGACTGTCGCCAAAATTACAAAGGAACTGGGACGGTCCTTACACAGTCGTCAACAGGCTGAAGGGCGTCGTTGTACGCATACAAAAATCGCCACACGCCAAACCCAAGGTCGTACACTATAACCGGCTAGCCCCTTATTTTGGCCAAGGTGAATAGAAATTCAAAACTGGAATTTCAGACCATGGTCATGAAAGTCACTTTTTGTATATATGTAAATAGTAATTAGTTCTTATTTATGTAAATCTTATTATTATTATTTATTTGTTTATTTATTTATTTATTTGTTTATTTATTTTAAGTGTTTTCCTCTAACTCAAGGATTGCACTGCCCGGGACGTGCAGTCTTTGAGGAGGGGGTAGTGTTACGAATTTTGTAAATAGTTAGTGTTTGTACTATAAAATAATGTAAATAATCTTATTAAGCTCCATTTCTTTACTAATATTAGTTTTTGTTACATTGTCTCTGTTATCAAGCAAACTTGTCTATTATTTTCAGTGAATGTCTATGGCAGCTTTGCGAAATATTAGAGATATCGCCAAGTTGGCGACAAACTTGGCGATTGTTGGCGATGGTAACCCTTTCCTCTCTATGGTAACCCCCCCTTAGATATACTGATACATTGTTTGTTGTTCCGTGGTTTTCCGGATTTTTCTAGAAGGTTGTAGAAATTTCCACCGCATACGGCGAGACTATATATAGGAGAGCCGATGCGAGCTGTTGTTATTATTATTTACCAGTCAGTCATTGAGTGAACTTCTAAGGTACTGTTTAAGCAAGTTTGCTTGAGTTTTATTTACGTTGTTTTGAATGTGATTTAGTGTTGAGACATTGTATAAAAAGTCTCTGGAACCTATATCTGCACTTGTACGATAGGTTTGAACAGTTATTTTTGAATATCTAGTAATATTTGTGAATTTCGAAGACTCTGTTGTTCTGAAGATCTGTAAATAAATTATTTTCTACTTTTCTAAGAGAAAAGAGTTTGAGGTTGTCTAACCATAAGATCGAAAGAACCCTATAAACGTTGGAACATTATATTTAATTGAATTATGACAAAATGAATCACATCAAAGTATTCATGGAAACATCCTTACAGGTCAATATGTACAGATTAAGTCATAAAATGAACAATTTTGAGAGAGAAATTAAAAAGGATTCGGTATTTGAGGAAAGTTTATCACATAATTACATAAAATTGCACAACAGCAAAAAAGGTTCTAATAAAATTTGTTGAATTAAAATTTTGAATAATTCTTTGTTATTTAAAAGTGCATATATGCCCACTTGCATGAATGAATATTTCATGCATATGTTAATTGTGAATACTGAAAAAAAATGTGAAATATAAAATGTTATGAGATATGGATAGTTCGAAATACTATTTTCAATAGTGAGAAATGGTGTTTTTTTATATGTATGATTTCAAATCTTTATAGGGAATAAAACATGACATTTTAATAACTCTTAAAATTAATTAAGCAATAAAACATGTAACTAAGTAACCATAGTCCTCTTTAATTTTATAAAGCAGTAAAAATGGAAAAACAAGGGTAGGATTAAAGGTCAATGTAAATCAGAAAAAAGCACTTGGTATGGCCATTTTACAATTTAGCTGACATATTTGCAATTCTGACTACAAACCACTAGCAACTCCATCAATGTGTTATTCTAGTATTAATGTCTTCATTATTGAAAAATTGGGTTATAACCCAATTTTTCATAATGATTCATAATTAAAATCCCAATTTTTCATTTTAATAAATAAATTTATTAAACTCAAAGTAAATTAAACATCATTAAAATTAGTTAAAAAACACTTAAAAATGTGTAGCTTATAATTAAAAGGCTTCATTGTATAAAAGCCAATTATGGCCAAAAAGGCCAATTTTGGCCAAAAAAAAGCCGGCTAAAATCAATAAAAGCCAACCGGCCAGACTTTTTTAAATTTTAGCCGGCTTTGTTTGCAACCTTGGTTGAGAGGGACGCACACAACTTGTTGCATCGCATAGAGACCTGGATTGTGAAGACGTATTCGCAACGTATTCTCCACCCTGATGCTGCAAAGGGGTCTGTGATGAATTGAGGACGTTAGTGCGTTTTCTCCTTGTGGTCGAAAGAGCTAGAAAGCAGTCTTCTGGAAATGTTGTAATACATGGGTGACCTGGAACATGTCACAGAATGGACACAGAATCTTCGAATTCATTCTGATTCCAGAGTAGTTGGACTACACTGCGAGACACATTGAGCCGTCTAGCAGTGACAACTCTATTTCCATTCATCTTACTGGGCCAACGACTTCTAGACATTTCTAGACTCCACTGGTTGTTGTGAATGAAACTGATAACAATAGTTCCAATACAACAAAACTTACAAGCGAAATTACGAAAGCTTCGTTAATTACATATTTTTTCTCTCTTTCACAATTACCTATTTTTTCTATAAAATAAAAATGGTAGCTCTAGTTTTTGTGTAAGTTTTTAAAGATTATTATTGTCATTCATATAAACTATTTAATTGTTACAATTTTGTAAAAAACAAAAAACAAACAAACAAACAAACAAACAAAAAAAACATTTAAAATGTTCCAAAAGCTCAATAAATTCAATTCAAAAATAATTTTATTTTGTGCTATCATACAACATTTCAGTATACCTTTACAACTACAGAAGCCTCCAAAATAATTTCCTAAAACGCAATATTCTTTATAATTATACCTGCTGTCAAAATAATCTCAAAGAAATGCAAAATTTTAAATTTTAAATTCAATTTTAAAGCCTTAAGTAACAGATAAAACTTTCATATGTATTTTTTTAAATTTAACTATTATAAAATTATGAAGTGATTTCTTAAATTTTCGAATTATAAATATTTTCTGATATTACCAATGCAAGGATGAATTTTCTTAAGACTATTTAATTTTTTATTACCCGAAAATGATTTCCTTTAATATTTTTTAGCTTGCCTGCAGTCTTTTTGTGTGCGTTCGTAATAACGGAAATACGTAGCACCTTTAGTGCCTGTTTTGTCCGTCCGTCTGTCTACGTCTGATGGAACAAAAATTCTCCAACTAAATGGTTTGAAATACAAGATATATAATCTTTATGATTATAATCGTTGTTGAATTTTATCGAGTCATTTCAAGTTTTATGAAAATCGGATGCATAATTGAATTATAAGGACAGTCAAAAGTATTCTATTACAATAAGGTAAATGAGAAAGAATAGTTTCAAATGAATTTTGACGGTGTGACACCCTTTGAAACATAAGGAAATTGATATCCATTTATAAAATACACTAAAATATACTTTGTGTATAATATGTGGTTCTAAGAATATACTTTATTCATTTACAGGACTACTGAAAAAATTAGTTTTTAAATAGTATAGAGGGAAACATCGTTTGCAGCGAATTTTGATTATATTAAACTATTTGACATATACTAAAATTTTCATATAAGTTACTGAGGTTTATTACAAGTTACTTACTGTATAATAGAAAATGCATAGTATTTTTAAGGAAACACAAAAAATTTAAGATAATATACTGAATCTGAATCACTGTATTTATTAGTGATGATTACTGGGAGTGCATTTTTAGTTGTAATGTAAGTTTTTAAGTTTAAGTATTTTTTGTAGATTGGATTACATGTATTCAAATGTAGATCGTATACAGGACTACACAAAAGAATTTGTAAGGTATACTGTATTCGAAAGAAAATTGCTTACAGGTTGTTTTTTAATGAGTTACGAATTTTTACTCTGAATTACGTTTAGTATTCTAAGATATGTTATAATTATGTGCATGGCCACATAAAGAATTGGATACATTGCTATCAATGAATGATGATATCTAGGAGTGTGATTTCAGTAATTTTAATTCTATTTATTAATTAAATTGTAGCTAAATAGAGCCGTGTTCATAAAGATAGTAGATAAAATACAGAGTTGTACAAAATAATTCAATTAAGCTTCTCTTAATTGGTATAAATTGTTGAAAGTAAAATTTCAACCCATTTTTTTTTTTTTTTTTTTTTTTTTTTTTTTAATTTTCCAACATAGTTCGAAAATTGAATTCAGTTTGTCTATCCATCTGGCCGTCTGTCTGTCTATCTGAACTCTAACTTGCTTTAATATAGTTGGATTACTCTGTACCTAATAAATGCTACTGAGATTTACTCTGCCTTATTCGGTATTGAATATAAACTATGTCGCTTTTATAGATTATTTAAAGGTTCACTCGAAAGTATTTCATTAGATTATGGTCTATGGAGAAATGTCGTAATTATATAAATACATAAAACCTATAGCCGCCGTCTGGACCTTCTGTCCGATTTTCGCATATAATAGCACAAAAACTATCCAAAAGAATGATTTAAATTCCATATTTATTAAATTTCGTATTAAAAGTAATAAATCGGTCTTATATGAAGCAATGCCCCCTTATCATAATATCAAGGCCTCGCATTCAGGAGAAAATCCATTGTTGAAATTGTCCCTATAATTGCCAACTTATTATATGACTTTGTCTCGTATGTAATGCCACCTGGTGCATACTACTGCTAATAATCCCATAGGAAATAATGGAAAACATTTTAGTTTCTAACATTAGATGGCGCTACCAACGTGAAAATCATGTAGTTCAGTGCCCCCTGTACTGCAGTCAAAGGAAACTTGGCGAATGACAAGCCTTGATATTATGATAAGTTAGCCTTGATATGAAGTATGCCATAAAAGGGGGTGAATAGGAACAACGGGTTAAACATGAACGAAACTTCCCGGTAATACAAATAAATTCATTAAAAATATATGTGTTGATATTTTTAGTTGCCAATTTTTTTTATAAAAAGGTAATAAGAGTAAGAATTGGGAAATTCAGTTTTGACATATTGGCACCACTACTGGGGTTTAAAAAAACTTCAAGTGGATCCTCAAAAACCTTATTTTTTCAACGTCTTCAAAATTTTGTATGTAACTACAGTATTTTTCGCATTCTAAAATTAAGAGAAGGGATTTTTAATTAATGATAGAACTGTAAACGATGTGCTATATTAAATTCTACTTATTTCCGAACTACATGATGAAAAAATGAAAAATGTCTTGTAATATCAGAGTTTTAAGATATACGAGGTGAATCGGAACACGTTTTCTCTCATGGTTTATTTTTCTATATAGTAAAAGTGTCATGTAATATATAAAAATATATGTATGAATATGTATGGTAACAATATTTTGTTTGTTCGAATTACTTCAAGAGTTTAAAGGTGCCAAGAAATTACTTAGTTAAACAAAAAAGTCAACGCCCAATCCAACAGACTTGGAACACACAATAAAAGAATTTAAAAATGGCAAATTAGTTAGAAAAACTATACAGAATTATTCTCTAACATGCAAAATATTACAAAAATATCTCAAAATGAAAACCCAATTAAAAAAGTGAGGAATGCAAGCAGTACAAGGGCTGGGAATAAGGGCGTATTAGTATATCATATTGATGCATGCAGCGATTAGGGCTACTCAGTAGATTCACTTACCCAATGACTACTGGTAAAGGATAACAAAGAACAGGACTGAATTTGTATTAAATTCTACTTCTGCAATTCGAATACAATTTCTTAAAATAAATTTAAATTTTTTTTGAGTTCAAAGTTGTTTTCTAATTTTTAAAAAGGCATAGCTTTACTTGTATATAAAATAAAGGCTTGGATTTACAGTAAACTCTATTCCTATTCTTCCCTTATCATTACTACCTATTTTTATTAACCATATTAATGTTTGAATCAAAATAAATGAAGATTATAACATTCGTTCTGATTCACCTTTATCTGCGGGGTGAATCGGAACACCATTAAAAAAATAAAATATGTATACATAAACAGTAACAAATGTTAGGTTTTTGCTTAAAAGGTAAAGAACAAAACAAGACCGAAGTTTCTAGTAAAAAATAAAAGAATTAAAAAATCAGTTATTACTTTTTTTAACGTTAAAGTTGAAAAGTATTCCGATTCACCCCATTTTATGGTAAATGAAAATTACAAAAATCATATTTCGGAAATTCCGTGATTTTGATGTAATTATAGTAGAATCTGTTTATAACAGAGCGAATACTAACTAAACATAATTTTTTCTTTTCAATTTCAATCAAAAGACAGATCTAAAACATATTATAATCCTGTTTTTATATTTTAATTTTTTTTCTCCGACTGTGATATGCATTAATTAATATCATTACACGATTTTAATTAAATATTACTGATAATATTTAATGCATATGAAACTGCAATCTTTTGAACATTTGGAATAACGCATTATCTTTGAAGTTATAATTTATTCTAATTTTGGCAAAAAAGATGTGAAACACAGGCACACAGTCAGCCAGGTAAAATCAGAAATCAACCTTTAGCGTAGTTGAATTTTAGTGAATTAAACATTTTTCACCGTCAAGCATTTGCGAAAGTTTTTCTTATTCTTAGCAACACTATTTAAAGAGAGGAATTTCCCTTCAGTTTATATAGTTTAGTATATCTTTATAAAAATTTAAATTTTACAGAAATCTGATGAACATAATTGGAATCTTAAAAGTGCTTTGTTGTGGATACCTCAACCCTGTTTAACAACAACTTTTCCGCCGATTTCAATCTGATTTCAGTTGCTTTGTTTTTTCAACATCGTATAAAGAGTCCTCCTGATGGAACATATTAACAAAAAAAAAATTAATTAAAAATATTCGCTTTCTTTTTTTACATTTTAATTTTATTGTTAATAAATTATTTTGAAATTAGAACAAAAATAGTTTGAATTTACACGGTACAAGAACAAGAAGCTACGTTGGATGGAGGCAAACCCTTCAGAATAGTTTAAGAGTCGGTAAAATTTATCGGCATACAAATCAGTTATGCGCTCTGTTATAGTTCCCATGTTGCAAAAATGGTCTCGAAAATCTTTGTTTTATGAACTTAAATTAATGAATAAGTAAAAAGTAAAAAGTCAGATCTCAAGTACCATAAGCTGTGCAAGTTAATGAAACTTCACGCAATTAAGAAAAATTTCCATCTGCTAATAAATAATTCTGTGCAGGATAAATATGGAGGACAGGGTCCCACAGCGTTAGAACAAAGACACCCTTTTAACAGCCACCCTTGATATATTTTTTTAAATATTTCGTTATTGTTGTGATGCTTAAGCATGACGATATGTATTTATATATTTAGGAACACTCATGTTTTTCACCCAAAATGCTCAGGATGAAATCTCTGGCTCATATAAAATAACATTTTGTGCTCTTGTAAAATTTTACCAATATAAAAATTTCGAAAATTATCATCATATACGATTTATGAGCAAATGTTCAGTTTTCAGTCTAAAGTGTACTTATGTATAGTGTATATATATGTGTATGCATGCTTATTTTAACTTGATTGTTTTCTTAAGGAAAATCATTTGTACGTTGTTTGCATAAGTAAACAAAAATTCCTTTTCTTATCAAATTCAGCAATATACCTTTAGCTTTATAAAAGACGTTTTTAAATCGCATGAAAGAAATCGAATTGTTTTGTAAGCAAATAAACATTTCCTGTATTATAAAAAATTGATACATATTTTCCTATATTTTACTTTAAAGAATATACATTTCATCTAAGAATAACGTAGTTTTGATCGTAAAAGTTATATTTTTAAGAATAACTTGGTTTTGATCGTAAAAGTTACATTTTTAAGAATAAGATCAGGGAATACAAAATGTATAATTCCACTTTCACCTTCCAATGAGGATTAATGTAACTTTAACAGAACATAAAAGATTTTGCCTCTCAAGCGATGAGATCCATATTAATGAAAAGTTGTTGTGCATCAGTAGTAGTTTCATTCTTATTTATGTTTTATTTATCATGTGTTAAATGTATTTATTATATTTCTTTTTATTATAGGTCCATTTTGTGGTAATTTTTTTATCTTTGTTCTATTTTATTTTTTATTGCTGAAATTTTAGTTTCTATATCATCATAATTATAACCTACTCACATAAGGAGGATAAATCCAGAAAAAAAGGTTACAAGCAGAAGCATTTGAAAAATATAGTAAGTTCTCTCTAAGGCGGAATGGATCGGGACCAAGAAAAATCTCCTTAGTAGATAATAATCCGCCTTTAGAAAATTTTACCCTATGCCTATGGTTTCACAGAGACTTTTAAATATTTCCGGGTTAGACAGATTTTCGTCTTACATAGAGACCACCCTACAGAGAGTTTACTATAATTATTATGGAGCTAATATATTTTTTTTAGAGTGGCGATATTTGGCGTTAGTTGACTTAGTTGTTCTGTGGATAGATGGCATTAGTTGGCAGACGCACCACTGTGAGTAAAATGCTAAAACGCTTAGAAAAGTGATATTACATCCGCCACTTTGACAAAATTATATGATGTCATCCAACGCAAACGATACGTAAATGGATGATGGTGCCATCCTCCCGCATGGCCATACCAGCCCAATAATGCTTACCAGATGCAAGTATTGCTACAAAACTAGAAATGGGTCGCCCAGAGCTAGTCTTTCAAACAGCCGAGATTTGGCACTCAATGACTATTTCTCTTTATATGCATTCGTTATTATGTATAAACGTAGCTCCTATAGTCGTCGTTCAGTCCGTCCATTAGGGTGGCGTGAAAAAGACCAAAAAAAATTTTTTTCGGAATTTTTTCTTTGGATAGGTTTAAAAAGTTGCCTTTTGGCACACTGAATATAAGGTTAAAATTTCATTTCGTTTGGAATTCATCTTTAGTCCCCTACCAGCTCTTAAAGATTATGCTCTTTATATGTGAAAATCCAGATTTCACTATATAGTGTAAATGACCAAAAAAAGTTTTTTTGAAATTTTTTCTTTGGATAGGTCTAAAATGTTGCTTTTTTGCACACTGAATATATTGTTAAAATTTCATTTCATTTGGAGTTCATTTTGGTTCCCTACCAGCTCTTAAAGATTATGCCCTTTTTATGTGAAAATCAAGATTTCACAATGTAGTGAAAATTAATCAACTTTAAAAAAAAAAACTAAATTTCTGATTTCAGTAAAATAACCCACAATAATGACTTCTTAAAGTATTACTTGTGAACGGTCTAAGTATAGTTGAGTTTTAACTCTTTGAATCACGAATAAAACCCTAAAATATGAATCGTATTGTCGCAGAGATGAGAAAACACAATAATTAGACATGCTTTCACTTTTATTTTTCGAATGCACATGAAAGATAGTTCTCCAAATATAAAGGTAATGCAGTTTTCTGAATAAATAGTAATTAAATGAAAAGAATATATACGATGTATTGTAAAACAATCTTTCATTTCATTCTAATTTATATTGGTCTTTGTTATCAAAATTAGGTATTACCTTTCGTGATTTGATTTTGCTCATATATATACGGCTCTCGCTTCTACTACTATAGCCGCAAATGGTGCTTCAACAATTAAGTTTAGGCATCTTTCGAATACTTGAATCTAACAGGGAAATTTTTCAATTGAAAAGATGGGATTTTCGATTTTTTTTCTGAGAATTTCCACTTTTTTTGGTACTCTTTTAAGAATGTGGGGTGATTTCACATTTTTGTCATTTAATAATGTTTATATAGTTTGTAACACTGAATTTCAATATTGGAATATGAAACTGTCTTATTGTAGAACATATAATATCCTTCATCTTCAATATTCTTCGGAATCCAAATTCTCAAAACATGATTATTTTTATCAGTTATCGTTCCTGTAAATTTTCATCTCAGTAACAGAAGTATACGTTTTGTTGAATAACAGGATTGAGAATTTTCTTTAAAAATTCCCTCAAATAATAAAACAACTTAATAGTTTAAAAAAAAACATTTTCAGCTCTATTGTTGCAAGAAGAATCTTTCTTGAAGTGAAACAACATAGACAAATGTACTTTCATGACAAATTAAGTCATAATCTTCAGATTTTGGGAGGAATTCTGACTTCCAATCTGCAAACCAAGTAATCAATTGGTAGTTGTCAATCATTTAGAGTGCGACATACTCGCTGGATTAAGATTTACCAGATTTGAGGAACATTAGCCGAATGCAAATGTTTGACGCATGTCATAAAGATAATTTTGGTCTGCACTTAACTCTCCAGAGTTCATTTCTGTGTGATAAGAGCAGATATTTTTTAATTTCTATAACTGTCTATTGCTCACATTGATCCAACGACTTTCCAATTAGAATAGAAAAAGCTCGTGAACCTTTATTTTGTTTATCAAGCTCAATGACTTGATAAACAATCGGCAATTCGTTTGCAGAGAGTTGACATATTAACCACTAAAACGGACGACTAAATCTTAGTTTGAAAAGTCTATTAGCATGATTTTTTATCTTACTTTTTACAGTTGTTCTGTCACAACCTATTGCCATAAATTTATGAAGGTTTAAATGTTTTTCAGTGCAATATTTTAATATTTCCTGCAATGATCTTTCCTGGTCCAAAAGATGCTGTAATGTGTGCCAAATACAATTCATTTGACTGTTAAAATCAAAGATTATGTTTGTAACTTATAGTTCTTCCATATATCTCCAATTTTCAATAATTTCCTTTGATTTTGGGAAATTGAATAAGCTTCTGATATTCAGAAAAATTGTTGTCTATAATTTTATCAATACGTCTTTGGGAAACTACAATAATTGATGCCTTCGATGTTTTCTCTCAGGATTTTTTTTACCTCTGGTTTTGACGAAACTTTACAGTTACTGATGTGTTTTATTTATTGTTTTGTATAATAATAATATTTTATAGCATTCTGCTATTGTTGGCAAAACCGCTTTATTTAGTTTTGAAGAATCACCAACTTCTAGTAAAGGTACACTTCGATTTGCTTGCACACGTACTCATTTTGGCTGTAAAAATGAGAACATACAATTTTTAAAACTCAATAAACTGTTTCAAATATTTTAAAATTAAGACCTAAAGTTTGAAAATGATGAGAGGAATTCCATTATACATTTTAAATATAAAAATATCAAACGATATTACCAAAATATCCTGTTAATGTACAATTTATGGTAAAAATCTATCGTATAAACCAATGAAAATATAAATGTCTTGGTAGGGGACTCAAGAAGTTTTTCAAAATTCATGAAATTTTGCACGTGTATTAGATGTACAAAAAGGCAACTTTTCGCTGCTATCCAAAATCAAAATTCCAACTTTCGATTTTTCACTCCACCCTACCGCCCATCCATCCGTCCTTCTGTCTGCCCGCATATAACAGAGCAAAAAATACCCAACCGTATTGTTTGAAATTTACTATATATAATTGTATAATTTTGTCGAATCATTTCAAATTTAAGAAAATCGGATGCATAGTTTAATTACAGGATGAATCAAAAGTATTCCGTTATGTACAAAAGAATGTACTAAAATATGCATTCTGTATGATGTGTGATGCAAAGAATATTTGTTATTAACTTACAGGGACACACAAAAGTATCCGAATACGTAATGGTATGGGGAAAGGAAACATTGTTTGGGGGGGGGGGGCGTTTTAATTACATCAAACTGTTGAGATTTAAAGTGAATTAACATAGGATAGATTTATTTGTTAATCAGAAGTGATATTACCTGCGAATTCTTCTTGACGGCATCTTGCAGGTCACAGGTATCGGTTTCTTAACTACGAATGTTGGTTCTGGAATCACAGACTACAGGAAACTGTTTGAAATAGCTGATTGGTGGTTAGATAGCTTGAATGATGAGTTTTTTTACACAAACAAATAAGATTTGTTGAGATATAAAGGGATTTTAATAGAATCCTTCGAATTAAGATTTCGCATCTTGTAAACATACTTAGAATAGAAACATTTTTTGTTCTGAACTGTCACGCAGTCAATCTGCGGAATAAGGAATAATCTAAAAGGATGGATTACAGATGAATATATACAAAACATATATGAAAAAACATATTGGGAATTAACAAACACAAATGAATGAGAATTAATGAATATAATAATTAATTAGAGTTATTTAACAGTCTCGTATTATTAGGAACAAAGTTTTAGTGCTGCCATCTAGAGCCATTTTTCAGAAGTAATAGTGCCATTTCTGAAGATTCCTTTTAAGATTCAACACAAACTATTTCACTTTTCATGAAATAGATGTACGTGGCTGAAATTTACTACAAGTTACTTCTTGTACAATAGAAAGCAGGTAGTATTTATAGGAGCAACCGAAAGATTTCAGCTACTGTACTGTATGTGAAGTACTAGATACTATTATAACAAGATCTGAGTATTTTTAAAACTTCGTTATAGTAGGAAAGCACAAATTTGTTACTCTTGACGTTCAATTCCCGAATTGTTTCGAATTGAAATGATACACTTACCTGAAGCAATGGATTTTTCTCACATAAACAGTAGCCTTGTTTAATGGAGACAAATGGGATTTCTATAAAGCCGAGTTAAACAAGTTGCTCCTGCGTACGGATAAAAATTTACATAGATTGGGTGGTTATGTGAAAACGTGAACGGTAAGTGTGCTTCATAATTTTTTGGTCTATTGTGAATAAATAATTTTTTATTACGCTTGTAAAATTTTTGTACTCTTTTTTTTTGTATTATAACTACTTTTAGAAATATTTAGATATTGGTGAAATAGCTATCACTCTAATGCAAAAATGCATGAAAACAAAATTTATTACGATTACATATCTATAAAATTTAATAATAGGGAAAAAATATGACTCCATCTTAAATAAGACCTAATCTCTATAGCAATCAAGATTCATTACCAATCTTCTGACATCATAGTATTAATTACATATGACAGATTTAAATAGAATGGAAAAACTTTTATTAATTTCTTTTGAAAGTTTATTTATATTGTCATAAAATTTGAAATGACTCAACAACACTCTGCAGCGACTATACATATTTCAAACCATTCGGTTGGGTAGTTTTGCATTGTTATATGCGGACAGAAGGACGGACCAGACGACTGCTATAGATGTTACGCATTAATATATTTAAGAACGTACCTAAGATTTAAATTTTGTTGGAATACATGATATCGCGCTGCTACGTAGTTTGATTAAACCTGTAAAATAAACTAAATAAAACTTAAACAAACATAATTTTTCCGATCGTACATACCAGTAAACATATAAATAAATTTAGAAAAACTCCTTTAAACATGTTGTTTTGAATTCTCATGTTCAGTAAAAAAAAAATATATATATAAACATAATATCACAGATGCTTTTATAGCAAAATTCGTCTTATTTTTGTCGGCTGGTTTAATTTTTCGAAAGCGTTGATGTCTATTATTTCTTTAAATTAGATTCAAAACTGTTTGAAAGCCATTATTTGTCTACATATAAACAACAAAATAAAATAAAGTGTATTCCTTTTTAAATGTAATTGATTTTGTGGAAATAAACAGGATTTAAAAATAGGTATAAATGGATCTCTTCTTATGGAAATATGCTCTTAAATATGTACATTATTTCTACTTCGGGAAACTGAATAAACAACAGTAAACAAGGAAGGAAACTCATGCGTTGTCTATTGATTCGAAAATGAAGTTTGTTATGATAACACTGATTTTCTTTTTAACTCTTTGAAGTATAGAAGTCTTCATGGGATAGACATGTATTAAGGCCACTGAAATGGGACTAAAAATAAGGTACCCTGGGGTAATAACGCCACGTTAAGGTTCTACCAATTTTCACGGCTTAGTTTTAGATTGTATTTTTCAAACAAATATAGGATCTGATACAGCAACTCATTGACTATCTATATAAAATAAAATAATTTAACAGATATGTATTCATAAAATGTAATGGCGTTTTTTCTTGACCAATGCTATTTGGCGTTATTACCCACCTATATGGGTAATAACGCCATGCAAACAAAACTATGAAATAAGATGGAATAATTGCATCTAGATAGCCCAATTCTAAAAATACAAACTCTACAAACTTAGAAATTGACAAATTGCATTCTAAGCTATTGAAAATGTTCAATTTTTTGTGAAAGTGTAAGAAAAATAAAGGTGTGGTGTGGGAGGAGGGAATGAGGCAAAAGAATATCAGACCGTGAGCTTCTTTTTGCTTAAAAAGGACCGTTTAAACAGAAATATGAGAAACATTGGACAGTTTTAACTGTGTTTATATGAATCAGTATTTAGGATGTAGCTCGGCCACTGTAGGGAATCAACCGGGGTACTAAAGTCAAGGATTGGCGTTATTACCCCAGTATAGTTATTGCGCAGTACATTTTAAATTACAAATTATCTCGAGAAGATATCCAAAATCTTCAACAACATTTTAAAAGTACATGAAATGCACTACAAATTTATGTAATTAACAAAGTATTTCCGGATAAAAAGATAGTCTTCACATCACAAAACGTATCTCACAAATTTTAGATCAAGCGTTAATTTTAGTTGTTTGTAAAAACAATAAGACCTAAAAATGAAACAAATTAACTTGAAGCTGTTTTTTGCGATTTATATGACTTAAAACCCTTCTGCGCAGAGCACATGAGTGTCATTTACCTGATTATTTCATAATTATGCAAAATATAAGCACTTGGCGTTATTACCCCGCCTGGCGTTATTACCCCAGGGTACCTTACATGTTTTATGATATTCACACCGACGGGATTTCCGAAGAAAAACAGAAATTTTTAATATTTATAATAATAATAATAAACGAAGACTTGATAAAAAATATTTTATGTCATAGCATTCCATAGCATGCCATGTTATACTGCAAAATAATTTCATTTACAAACGACTGATAATCTAAGAACTGACAGTACAAAAAACTAAGATATCGAGCATAGGGAAAAACCCGCTATATTTTATAAAAGAGTAGTAATAGTGGAATCTAATGATCCATGTCTGCCAGAAATGAAGTGGTGCATAAACCAAAAATGTATACCACTAGTGGTTTATTTTTCATTGTTTGTCTTCACTCAAAGGCATGAAATGATTGTAAGACAAACACAAAGATAAAACTGCGAGTAAACCACTAGTGGTATTAATTTTTGGCTTATGCACCACTTCACTTTTGGGAGACATGGATGATTAGATTCCCCAGTTTCTAATCTTCCATAAAAGAAAGATTTTTTTCTTGCGCTCGGTACGTTAGGTTTTTGTGCAGTCGGCTCATGTAATATGAGATCAGACAGAATTTCTATCAAAAAAGATTGGCATTCGAATATAATTGGTTGAATGCATCCGATTGGCCATTCAGATGTATAAGTTTGATTAATGAATCTGCATTGTATTTTTCATGTTTTACTTTATTATTTAAGCTTTTAATAAATTTACTATCTTTTTAGTTCTTACTCAACGGATCAGATGAACGATATTTGAACTTTATGCAATTGAAAAAGGAAATTTGGCGCAGAAAGGACAAACGTAGGTGTGTGAAATAGATTGTGAGGCGGTAGCACAGATAATCACCTCATGGACCTCACGGCTGAAATTACAGAATTAGTTAAAACTTGATTCGCATATTAAAACGCAACTGGTCGGTCAAGTCCTATCTTGGTAGAAAACATCCGAAAATCCTATTTTAACAGTTGACTGGTAGGTTTACGATTGTGTTTTCTTGCTCGCAGATCTCCATGTTTCATGCTTTTGGGAGTAGAAAAACATAAAGGTAAATCAACAAGTCAAACGCTAAAATCGGGTTTTTTGGTTTTTTCCTCAAAGATATGATTTGGCAGACCGATTGTGTTTTAATACGCGAATCGAATTTTAACTAATTCCGGAATTTCAATCGTGAACTCAATGAGATGATTGTCTGTGCTGCCACTCCTAAACCGCTGATGTTAGTTTGTTGAGTGACAACTTTAGATCATCAAATTTCCTTTTTATTATTTTTATTACATTTTTTAAGATTTCTAAGGTATGTACCAAATATTTTCCATTTTTACGCCATTGATTAGAGAAAAAAATTATTTTCAAATTCAATTTGTTTGAAAAGTAAGTCGGAATTTTTATAGCAAAGTGCATAGCAATTTATTGAATCTTTATTATTTTAAGAATCATTTTCAAGCCCGATTTCTTAATATATATACAGACGAACCTCTATATAACAAAACTCCATAATCGAATTCCTCCATATAACGAATTTTTAGTAAGAACGGTCCCCTTTTCGCATGATTACATTAAAAACAGACTCCATATAGCGAAATATCTATCTCCATACAACGAATTTTTTCATAAATTGATCTTAATTTATTCAGTTTTAAAAAAGCTTCGAAATCATATGGAATCAATTTTCCATCACTTATTTTTGATTTATCGTTCAGTGGAGAGGTTTTTTTTTTTTTTTTTTTTTTTTTTTATAAATATTACTTCCCTACATATTCTTTAAATCTAACAAGTTCATCCCACCTCCCACACACCTTTCAACATCCTTCTCAAAACACAGTCAATTGAATTGTTACACATATAAGAGAGGAATCAATGAGAGCACATAAGAGAGACCTTCAAATGGAGGAAAATATCAACTACAATTTTTCATTCCTTGCTAAAATTTGAGAATTTTTTTTGAGAGCGAAACAATTGTAATTTTAAAATCAAAACAACAAAAAATTACAGATTTCTTCCTCTGAAATTTATGTAAGTCTTCCTTATTTGATTTTCATTAAGCTTTCAAATAAATGTCTTTTCTCTTTTTTGAAACTGCTTAAATATGTAAGAAATAAAATGTTAGGTTAATATATACTTTTAAACATTTCAAATTCTTAATTAAAAAGATCAAAAATAATATTTGTTCAAAATTTACACATTAAATACTATTTTTAACATCATACTCTATACATCGAATTTCTCTATATAACGAATTTTTTACTGGAACGATGGATTTCGTTATATAGAGGCTCGGCTGTATATATATGCAACTTGCAAACACAGGATTTCAAAAGATAAACCTTTTTACTCTAAAATTACTATACATAAAATCCTTCAGCATTATTCTTCAGAATATATTCTATAACGAAATTAAAACTATATCAATTTGTAGATAAATTAATAAAATATAAATAAAAGACAAATTTACGGAAGATAAATCACCCTCCCCCCTTCAATCTTTGAACTAAGAATAAAAATGCCAAGTGGTTTTTCGCGATTTCTTCGCCTGTTCGATCCTTTCACAAAGCCAATAAGATATTATAACTTATTATTATAACATATTATTATATGGTAAGTTTATTTCCCCGACATGAAAAATTAATGTATTTTTTGTATCATTTTTTGCAATAAATTAATCAGTTATCCAGATTTCTTACACTGTAAAAAAAATCTGTAAAAGTACTAAACATTTTCTAGGACACTGGGATTCCAAAAACTTTTCATGTATCGATAACAGGAAAAATCCATGTAACCGATTCTAAAACTTGAGTTTTTGTTGTTACCGTTACAGGAAAAGTTCTTGGAATCCCAGTTTCCTAGATAAAGTGTAGTACCTTTACAGATTTTTTTTTGCAGTGTACAAGTAATATATTTTTGTTCGTGGTTTAAAAAAATTTTCTTTTATTTTGATTTAAATGACTTTGCACTTTACTGTCGCCTATTAATTTCCGTAAGAAAGAACTTTATAGATTCTTTGGCTGTGTTAATGGAATTAATATTTATGAAAGATACAGATTAACTGCAACTGAATTTTTCTGTTTCAATCAAAGGAAAAATAAAAGGATAAAACCCAAATAAGAAACTAGTAGAATTCAAAAAATATAAAAGTGCTTTTACAAACTGCACTGTTAAAAATTTTCAGCTTTCTGTCCAGTCCTTTAATTGTTTTTATAGAAAACGATTACACAGCTGTCATTTTACGCTATTCTGACCATGTTATTGCTCATTTTATGGTTAGAATATAATTAAATTATTTTAATACATGTTGTTATTATTATTAAGGTAATTGTCGTATCGTGACGCAGACTTTTGAATTACTTCACCAACAAAACTCGACGCCAACGCATTCAGCCACTTTCGCAAAACATCTTTTCTTTTTCTTTTTTTCTTTTTTTTTCTTTTTCTTCTTTTTCTTTTTTGTTTTTTTGTTTTTTTTGTTTTAACATTTTGACGATTCTGAATTCTTAAAAAATTCTTTCGATGGAGAAACAAATGATAATCGCTAGAAGCTAGATTCGGGACGATACGGTAGACTTCAATTGTAAAATATATATCCATTGGTCCAACCTTCCTTTAATTTCCGATTCTGAACCGATACTGAAATTTTTCTCAATTTTCGATATTTCTGCCGTAAAATCCAGTTATTTGACTGCATTAACAAAATGTTGATTTTTAAATGCATTTCACAAGCCGCGGAATTTTAATCTAATGTACCTTTAAAAATAATTGAACAAAGGGAGTCTATTTCGTAGAACTATATATTTCACTCAACCGGTTGCTTAGACGTTGTTGCAAAATCTCCTCCGATGAAAGTGACGTTTCTTTCTCGCTTGCGATCGAGCGATCTATTTATATGAGGCTAAGTGGCAACCAGTTTTGCGTTGTCTTGATGATAGCAATATTTTGGAATGTTTTAGTTTATTATTAGAGTTGTTGAAGTTTATGCATCTTGGAATGTTATATTTATTGAATAATAGTGGAAATACCAGATTGTCTGGTATTGTAAATATTTGTATAGTAATAGTTCAACATTTAAAATAAAACTATTATCAAACGAAAAATCTTCTGATATTAGAATAATTTTCTTTTCAGATGTTTAGTGACAATTGTGTCATGGCTTAGGTGTAGTCTTGCGTTTACATTGCAATGCAACTTTTCTTTAAAGAAAACAATTAAGTAAATCATATAATGTGGTTCAAATTTGCATAAATGTCATTAATTTACTACATAAAAAATTGGCAACAAAGTAAAACAATGTTTACAATAATTAGAATGACAATGCAGATTAGAAATCTTCGATTTCTCGGATAAATGAGGGAATTTCATTTAAATTTAGTTTTATTTTAAAGGAGATTATATAAAAATAAAATGAAATCGCAAATGATAAAATAGAAAATATAATTAGAAATTAAACCATAATATAGATTTTGTAAAAAAAAAAAAAAAAAAAAAAAAAAATGTCAAAACAAACAGTTTTGCGAACTGTTCCAGTATTGTTTTAAAGATAAGTGTTTTTTATGTATTATAACACGGTGGAAAATCAAGTTTAAGAACCTTTTAAACTAAACATAAATCACATACATCTATAAATTTTGAAACAAAAATATGAAACTAAACGAAATTGGCATTTAGTGCTTTACTTCAATCTCTTGTTATTTATATAGAATTCCGCATTATTTTATATTATTTTATATCGATAGAAAATAAAAATATAATATGAGAATTATCTATGTCTGTAAAACAAAAACATATTTTCAGATAAAATTTGTTAGTGTTTTGAGTTGTATATATATTATAAGGCTGTAGATATAAAGGTAAACATGTTTGTATTGAAAGTAAACATCTTTTAAAACATATACTGTAAGTAATCCTTGCTAATCCAATTCTACTTTGTCGTCACAGTAAATTCAATTTCGTAACAGAAAAAAGTTTTACGTTTCAAAACTGTCAAAAGCTTAATAAATCCAATTCAACCTGCATTTGATTTTATATGAATAAACTGCATTTTTAATATAACTTAACAACTATACTCGGTTCCAAACAATTTTTTGATAAAAATATCCTCCTTAATTCCACCACCTGTCAAAATAATCTTAAGAAAACATACTAACTTAAAATTAAAATCCAGTTCTAATGCCGTAAGAACTGATAAAACTTTCATAGATATTTTGTAAGAACTTTAAATAATTTTTAAAGAAATACGAATGATTCCTTATATTTCCAAGTCACGAATATTTTGTTACTAACCAAATAAGTTTAAATTTCAGAAAAAAATGTTCAGTCTTTGATTACCCTTGAAGGTTTTTCTGAGATAATTTGCAGTTTTTCTAATTATTATCAGATGAAACCCACCAAAATTCGACGTTAAAAAGAGTTTTAAAATGCCCTCATCAATCATTCTGCGTTTCAATTTCATTTTTCACAAACACATGCATTGTTTTAAGCTTATTAGTTTTTAAAAGTACTAATTTTTATTAGTTTTTTTTTTTGTAAAATTGGAGAAAATATTTTTCAATAGTATTAGGATAATTTGCAGATTAAACAGAATTTTGATGCTTTCGGCTGATAATTTTTTTGCATGGATTCCTCGTTTTTGTTCCATTATCCGAATGGATTAACTATTTTCACTACTGGAATAATCTCCCTGTTATAAAGCAACGTATACAGAGGATGCATAAAAAATAGTGAAATATTATTCTTAGCATAGTCTGATTCAAAACATATATTAGGCAATTTGACATGATATTAATTTTATGTTCCATATAAACTGAAAGTCTGTGTTTTGGTAAGCAGATTTCAGTTTACTGGCAAATTCTGCATTCTATAGATAGTCTAATCTTTTAATTTATCGTTTTTTGGGGAAGTGGGGGTGGAGAAAGGGACTTTTGATCCTCTATTCTTTAAGTTGTTTATATAAATATATTTGAAAAATAATTCATATTTGAAAATAATTTAAAATGTCGCTAAATTGAGAGTCCTTTTAGAAATAAATTTACTTTAAAAGCTAATTTTATTCCTGTTTTATCATGCATCAAATGAAATTGTACAGTATTTAAATCTTAAGGTAATGTAAGTACGATTAAAGTGCAAGTGATAGCGCTGTTCATCGTCATACATTTCTAAAAATTCTGGTTCAGTATTAGTTGCCGTTCAACAATAGACTACTATTTTTTGACGATGTTACAGGCCAAACCCGATTTTAGGCCAAACTAGATTGGCCTAGGCCAAACCGGTCTATCCTAACGGCCATCGGATAAACTAGTTTTTCCTAGGCCAAACCGGTCTATCCTAACGCCCATCGGATATACTAGTTGTTCCTAGGCCAAACCGGTTTATCCTAACGCCCATCGGACAAACTAGTTTTTCCTAGGCCAAATTAGTCTATCCTAAGACCCATAGGACAAACTAGTTTTTCCTAGGCCAAACTAGTTTCGCCTAACTTTTATAGGATAAACTAGTTTAGTCTGCTGTTTATTGGTCTGAACTAGTTTATCCTAGGCCGATCTAGATTATCCTAGGCCAATTCAATTTGGCGTGATTTTATTGAATTCAATGACCGCCTCAGCGCCAACGTTCTAGTTTGTCCTAGGCTGAACTAGTTTATCCTAGGTCGATCTAGATTATCCTAGGCCAATTCAATTTGGCGTGATTTTATTGAATTCAATGACCGCCTCAGCGCCAACGTTCTAGTTTGTCCTAGGCTGATCTAGTTTATCCTAGGCCAATGTATTTTACGTGTTTTTAGCTCACAGGCGTCAAAGCCTGAGAAATAATGGGCTCGCAAGTTCTGTATGTACGCATGTATGTACACATGTATGTACGTACGTATGTACGTAACACGATAACTCTTGATAGAAATAATGTAATTTGACGTTGACGTGTTATTATCTCATTAGACTACCAAAGCCTGAGAAATAATGTGCCCCTGGATTCTGTATCTATGTATGTACGTAAGTACGTAACGCAAAAATTCTTGATAGAAATACCCGATTTGCATCAAACTTTCAATATAGGTTTATTCTTATGAGTTTTTTTGTTTAATTTTGGGAGGTCATTGGAGACTAATAAGCGGGAGGAAGATCGAGAGGCTGATTCGCCCCTTCCCTTAAATCAAATAAATGGGTTTCCATGCATTATTAGCATATTTTACAATAAAAAAATAGATATAGAAGCATTCTGATGAGGCGCCTCCATGATTAGTTGTGGATGTTCATCGTTTAAGTATAAAGAGAGGGGGAAATATAAGTAACGCCCCATAATTTATGTAAATACTTTTTTCAAGCAGAATTTGCTGATTTGCTTAAATTTTTGAAATAGATTCATTCTGGTAAGGTGCTTCCCTAATTAGTTTTGGAGGTTAATTGGTTCAGAACAAATGGAAGAAAGGGGAAATCCCGCCTATTTTTGCCAAATGGGTTTTTCATGCAGAATTAACCGATTTGCTGCAAATCTTTGATTTGTTCATTCTGATGAAGCGCTTCACTGATTAATTTTGGTGGTTCTTTGGTTAAGTATAAAGGGGAAGCGTACAATTTATTTCCTTAAATTAGATAAATTAGATAAATTAGTTATAATACAGAATTATCCAATTTGCTTAAAATTTTGGACATGAATTCATTTTGATCAGACGCTTCTTTAATTAATTTTTCTTTTGGTTAAATATAATGGGGTAGTGGACGATTTATTGCCTTCCTTAAATTAAATAAATGGGTTTTAACCCTTTAATTCCCACATTAGAACACATTCTATAAATTATGTAGTTCGTTTCACACCAGAAAAATTCAATGGATAATTTCATTTTATTTAAATACGTAATGTTCTGTTATTGATTAAAGCAAATATTGTTGTTTTAATTTTCTGGTGGGAATTGAAATATACAAATTAAAATATCTCGGGCGGTTTGGGATCCAGAGGTTTAAGCAGAAGTATCTGATTTGCCGATTAAATTTTGAATATAGTTTTTTTCATAAGGTGAATCCCTGAATAGTTTTGAGGGTTTAATGATTAAGTATAAAAGGAGGAATGTAGGATTACCCTCCTTAAATCAGATGAATGGTTTTTTAGCAGAATTATCTGATTTGCTTCAAATTTTGGATAATTGTTCAATTTTATAAAGCGTATCTGCAATTAGTTTTGGGGTTCAATGGTTAAGTATAATTAAGAGAAATGGGGAAAAGTAATCTCCCTCACTTGTTTTTTCGAGGGTGGTATTTAAAAAAAGAGTCTGTAATACACAATTAGTGTAAACAGCCTGTGAATGCAAAGCCATTACTTTAACAGGGCAATATTCTTTTTAATATTAATCCTGACTACTGCTGTCTAATCTTGCGCAAAGTGATTTTTAAAGAGTTATCACTCCTGTATAATGTATTTTATTTGAAAAGTAGTAGAATACTGTTACAGGTTTGCACGGGCCGAAATTTCGAAGCCCGGTATAAAAATTAAAAGTTCAGCCCGAGATCTGCCTGTAAAAATTCATTGAAAAGGGACTCAGTCCGGCTCGACCCTGCCCTACTCAATTTCTGCAAAAAATTCAGATTTTAATTCACATACATTTAAGATTCCTTTAAAGAATACTGCATACATATTTATGATTAAATTTACAATGTATTTTTAAATTACGATGCGTTCGCTAAATGGAAAATACTCAATGTATTATTGATTATTTAGATTCTTAGTCCTTCAATATTCAAATAGGAATTCATTAAATAGTTAGAATAAACGAAAAAAAGGAGTGTTATAAACATCATAACTTTTCAATATGTTTAGTAAAAAGTAGATTTGTAAATATATTTTTCTATCATTCCTTAAGGGTTTTCTCAAATCCAAAAGAGCTACATCCTAACACATTTATTAATTAATTACTTTTCGGAAATGCATAAGATTAACAGGCATTCTCACTCAGAAAATATGTAATCGTATGGCGTTAACCATTTTTCATAAAAGCAATGATTCTTTGAGAAAATACTATTTAAGCTACGTTTTGAATCAAATTTCCAGTTGCGACTTTACGGAAAAGAGAAACTTGACGCCATGACGAAAATAGCTATATGTCGACAGGTAATTAATTTCTCAAAAATGGAAAACGCTGTTCGATTCTAAATTATGTTCAGCTGCGATCTGGCTCGAATAATAATAATAATAATAATAATAATAATAATAATAATAATAATAATAATAATAATAATAATAAAAGCAAGCTTATCACAGCATGGTCTGAGTCTTCAGAAAGAAAAATAAAAATAAGCAAACACCATGTCCAATGTATCATGTCTCTACGGTGGACATGTTAAATTTCTGCATTGATATTACAAGCAATGACTCTTGACACACATTTATGCTTATTCTAGTGAAAGATATGTTTTTACGGGCCAAACCCAATTTTGAGCCAAATTATATTAGCCTACACCAAACTGTTTTATCCTAATTCAAATTGGATAAACTAGTTTTCCAATGCCAAACTTATTTCTCTAAATGTCCATAGGATAAACTAGTTTTTCCTATGAAAGTTGGTAATCCTTTACTTTTTCTTTCATACTTAATCATTAAACTCCCCAAAGCTATTCAAGGAATCGCTTATCAGAAAGAACATATATCCAAATTTGACGCAAATCCGTAAATTCTGCATCAAAACCATTTATCTAAATTATTGGGGGGGGGGGGGGTTACCTACATTGCCCTTTGTTTTACACTTAAACGATAAACATCCACAACTAATCACGGGGCATCTTGTCAGAATGATCCTATACCTAAAATTTTAAATGAAAACTGATAATTCTGCATGAAAAATCCATTTCTCTGAATTAACAATGGGGTATTAGCCTCCCTTTCACCCCCTCTTAATCTTATCCAATGAATTCCCAAAACTAATCAGAAAAGTACCTTATCAAAATGAAACTACTTCCAAAATTTTAAGCAAATCGAATATTTCTACCAAGAGTTATCGCATTACGTACATATGTACGTGAACACGTACAATCATGCGTACATACATGCGTACATACATAAATATAGAACCTGCGAGCTCATTATTTCTCGGGCTTTGACGCCTGTGAGCTAAAAACACGTAAAATTATATTGGCCTAGGATAAACTAGGTCAGCCTAGGACAAACTAGATCAGCCTAGGACAAACTAGAATGTTGGCGCTGAGACGGTCATTGAATTCAATAAAATCACGCCAAATTGAATTGGCCTAGGATAATCTAGATCGGCCTAGGATAAACTAGTTCAGACCAATAAACAGCAGGCTAAACTAGTTTATCCTATAAGAGTTAGGCCAAACTAGTTTGGCCTAGGAAAAACTAGTTTGTCCTATGGGTCTTAGGATAGACTAGTTTGGCCTAGGAAAAACTAGTTTGTCCGATGGGCGTTAGGATAAACCGGTTTGGCCTAGGAAAAACTAGTTTATCCGATGGGCGTTAGGATAGACCGGTTTGGCCTAGGAAAAACTAGTTTATCCGATGGGCGTTAGGATAGACCGGTTTGTCCTAGGCCATTCTAGTTTGGCCTAAAATCGGGTTTGGCCTGTAACAACGACAACAGAAAATTCCAACATGAAAGAAATATAACTTTGTCAATAATAAGAAATTGTTAAATGTATTTACAATAAATCTGCAAAAATTGTTCCTGAAGTCTTACATAACCCTTATATATATTTTTTAAACAATAAAATCATTTCTTATTTATTTGAATTTTCCGAAAATTTTTTACTTTTAGGAATTCTTTATTTAAATATTAATATATCTTACTTAATTTTTTTAGAGAAAGAGAACATGAAATAGAGATAAAATAATAAATAAGGTCTCCAATTACAATCTTTACAAACCATAAATGAAGAATCACTATAAATTAAGTCATTTTGGCAACATCAGATCAATTTTTCTTTTTTTTATGTGTCTCAAGGTCAAAATGTATTTTAAACTGAGCCTGTTACCCACTTTCTCCGGAACAAACTTTTCACACGTACTATATATACAGGGTGGTCATAAAAAACTTTGCCGGTATATGGAGTTCTAGCGCCCAGTCTGTTGAGCCGATCGAGGAGAAATTTCAGGTATAGCTATTCAGAGGTATGAGCCCGAGATTCTCTGAACAGCATCAAAATGGCACTCACGGTTACGGTTTTAGTTGCAGAAACTCGAAATTTTCCAATGGCAACACCCTTTTTTTTCATCGCAAAATGCTCAGAGAAAGGAGTAAATTTGCATATGACACAGAGTCAGTTCACTAATCTCTGATTACAACACAGATGGGAGAAAACTTTTATTTTGATTAATCTTTTTCCACATGTGTGCCATCACAGGCAATTGCAGATTGCATGGTGGCGACTGTGGACAGTACAGCCGAACGTTACATCGCATGAGGGATGTTTGCAATGTCACGTTTGATAGAACCTTTCAGATCCGGCAAATTTTGCGGGTTGCATATGTACAGATTTTATATATCCCCAGAACCTGAAATCCATAGGAGTGGGGTCGGGGGATCGCGGAGGTCATTGACGTTACCAGTTAAGGTAAAATGTGCTCCGTCCGTTCATGATATGCGAAGAGGTCGATCGTTATCTCCATCATATTGGATAAGAAATCCATTAACAAAGTCTATATGTTGTTGATGGTCTCTCACTTCCAACATCTAAGCGCGCTGGTACCGGTAAAGAAACTTGCGGGTTACAGAGCGCAATAACTTTAAGACCATTGATTTTGGTATATCAAATACACGAGATGCACCTTTTGTAGTTAGCATACGTCCTCTGGTCACTATGTGATGCACTTCCATAATACACTGCTCAAAACAATTAAAGGATATTTGAAGTTTTATATAAAATAAAGATATAAACGAAATTTTTTTTGCCGAAAATAGAAGAAGAGAATCACAAACGCACATTTTTCTGGTTTTCAAACTGTGGAGTATGCAAATTTTGAGTTCGACGTCAAAAACGTCGCTTCAGCGGCAGCCAATGACATTTGACTTTCAACTGGATAAAAGAGAATGAAGACAAGGATGATCGGCATTCAGTGATTGCTTTGTTTCGATGAGTACGATGTCTCAGCGAAGTCATTTGACAGATTCAGAAGCTTGGAGAATTGTTGGTAGGTTAGAAGGGGGCCAAACTCAAGCCGAAGTAGCGCAAGCCATTGGAGTGTCACAAAGTGTCATTTCCAGGATCTAGAACCGTTTTTTGGAGAGTGGATGTGCAAGCCGAAGGCCAAGGCAAGGTCTTAGACGGGCAACAACGCCTAATGAAGATCGGTATTTAGCCTTAACAGCTCGGAGACACCGAAACATGAACGCTACTCTTCTCCAACAACACCTTCGATCGGCTACAGGCACCACGATTTCATTTCAGACTGTCCGAAACCGGTTCCATGCTGTAGGTCTTTATGCTCGCCGACCGATGGTATGTGTTAGATTAACATCAAGGCATCGTCGCGACCGCAGGGAGTGTGCAACCGATCATGTCAACTGGAGAAATCAATGGAGCAATATTCTGTTTTCTGACGAGTCCCGTTTTTCTGTGCATCCGGATAATAGGCGTATTTTCATCTGGAGGGACCGTGGCAGTAGGAATAATCCTGCGATCGTTCACGAAAGTGTCAGATTTGGCGGTGGATGAGTGTTGGTGTATGGTGGCATCTCCATTGACGGGCACACTGACCTCTACATCATTCGAGATGGAGCTCTGACTGGTTGCCGATATAGGAATGAGATCCTCAGACCTATTGTAGTCCCTTACACTGCAGCAATCGGAGATAACTTCCTTTTAATGGACGATAACTGCAGGCCACATCGTGCAAACCTGGTGGAGGATTTCGTTTTCGAGGAAGGAATCGTTCGAAGGGAATGGCCAGCGTGTTCTCCAGACATGAATCCAATCGAGCACGTTTGGGACGCTCTAAGGAAGACGACTTTCTGGCCGCCAACAACCCCCACAAACTCTCCAAGAACTGGATAGAGCTCTTCTGGAAGAGTGGGGCAGAATACCCCAACTCGTCATTAATAGCCTCATTGAGTCCATGCCTCAAATGTGTTCAACGTTGCTGGCCTTCTGTGGAAACCATACCTCCTACTGAAAATTATTTTCTTTGAAGAAAACACCTTTTCTTATTCTTTTTTCTTATATGCACAAATTGTGTTTTTTCCTTTTTTACACAAATGCGCAATAAAATGCATTTTTTTCTGCCAAACATGTGTAATTTATTCTCATATAACCTACTATGTCTGTCGACCATGTATCAATCAGCTAAAAAGTTTCCCAGATACAAAATCCACCTAAAACTGCAATATCCTTTAATTGTTTTGAGCAGTGTAGTATCCTCAGGAACAGTTGGTCATCCGGATCACACACTATCAAAGGTGCAGCCAGTTTCTTTGAATTTCATTACTAAATCACGAAAAGCTTTTGAAATGCATAGGTCACGTATTTTGCGATGGTTTCGACGGTAAACGCGCCAGGTTTTCGCAGCATTCATCTCATTTTGATAACAGTTTTACCAACTCACCACGAACGAAGTCATTTTGTTGGCAACCGCGAGCTCCGACCGAAGAACTAACATTCCCACCCTACTTTTTATCAATTTTCTACGCTGACTATCTGGCAAATGATGTTCCGTGATTGGTATTTTGTCTCTGTAATATTCAAATATTCTTCGTGCGTCTTCGTCGTGTTTTTTTTTTTGGGGGGAGGCTTTTCGTAGAGCTGATTTTGTGCGAGCATAACGCGTCCGTTTATTGCAATAATCATACCGTTTCAACGCTCTTTAGGGTTTTTGCATGCGCTGAGCATTTTGCGATAAAAGAAAATTGGTTTTGCCATAGGAAAATTTCGATTTTCTATAAGTATAACTGTAACCGTGAGCGCCATTTTGTTGTCGTTCATAGAATTTCGAGCTCATATCTCTGAATAGCTATATCTGAAATTTCATCTCAATCGATTGAACGGACTGACCACTAGATCTCCATATATCGGCAATTTTTTTTTATGACCACCCTGTACATACTTTTATATTTAAGAAGCATCTATTAATATAAAAACATATTTTCTATTTTATTGTAATGAAAATGTGGCATCATAAAATTAAAGTGCTTAAACATATAAAAACACAATAAACAATTTTCTCGTGACGTTCAGTGTAAATATGAATATGTATTTTCTTATAAAGTACACCTGACTAAATATTTTGTATCTCAATTTAACTGGCTTATTAAAAAATACATTGAATGCCCGAGTGGTTAAGATGCTGCCCTGCTAACCTGGAGATTGTGGGTTCGATTCCCGCTGGCTCCATTGCACACACACTTTGTGCAGAGCTCCTGGTTGCATTTCTCATGTGTGTTGTAAATTTCCTTGTGCTCTCTCGTCCTTGTATATTAACGATGACTTATAAGCAGGCTTTCATGTCGAGCACACAAATCGGATGTATGTTATTCAAATAAATAAATAAATACATTGAAAAAGCTACGTGTCTGAATATTTTTTATTATTTTTCTTTTCTCCGCAATAATGGAAGTAATCCAATTGCTACTGTTTTGAAGAAAATTAATAAAAAATCTTTTAGATAGCAAGAATTAGTAGAAGTTTCGGATACTCTTTGAGAACTTCTAATATAAGAGATCATTGTTTACAAAGACCAATATAAAAAATAGAGGTATATACCTAAAATATTTTTAATGAGATAGAATTAGTATAATTAGAAAATTATTTTGTGTCACTGATGAATTGTCTACATTTTATGTTATTTGACATAAAAAAGTATTGGTCAGAGGCATAGAGCCACCCCGGGTCAGTATTATAATTAATTAATAATTATGTACAGTTATGCATGCATGAATTATAAAAAAAATTCGGACATTTTCTTTTTCGATTGAAATTAATAAAATAAACACAATTATATTCTGGTTTGAATAAATTTTTGATCGATTGATCGATACTTACTTATAATTTTGTGTAACACGCCCATTCATGCAAATCCAGACATTTTTGCTAAATTTACAATACTTACCTGAGTTTATCAAGGATAACGAATTGCACATTTGATTTCATATCGTCACCTGAGAATAATAAGGTTCTAACTGACATTTTGAAAAAAACTGACTTTTTGGCATAGGAATGTTCTACTTGTATCAATGAATGCATTTCTGCATTAAAATTTCAATATATATATAACTTACATCCGCTTGCGAAGATAAATATAGAATAATATAGTTAGTAATAATATAGTTCCATGAGAAATTGTTGAAAGCAGTCAGAATAACAGAGTTCTATGTGCAAAGTAATCGCAGACAGCATATAAGATAATATATTATTATTTTATTTTACAATATATAATGAAAACCGACAACCTTTTATTTCTTGTGTGAAAGAATATATTATTTCGATAATTTAATCGTTTTTCGGTAAAATATAGAGGAAATTTTTATCAGTAAAAATCCTTTTAAATATTTGTTTTATCACGTCGATATGCAAAACGAATTGTGTTTAATTTTATTAATGGACCTGATCCAAGCAGGGATGAAGAATTAATCCTAATTCATTTAGATTTAGAAAATCATGAGGGAAGAATGGATGACAGTTTAGATGAAACACCAGCTCTAGATACTTTTGGTGCTAAAACACTTTAAAAAAATCAGTAAAATTCCTACAAACCCAATTGATAGCAGGACTATGAGTTTTTCCTAAGTTAAAAGTGCCGTTGTGTGGTTTTGCGTATCGTACTGACGATACTTTGCCTCCAGCTGCAAACAAAATACCTGAGATAAATTTTCAAGCAGAATAATCTCAAATGATATCAAGAGTAAAATAAAAGATCATATTGAAAGTTTTCCCGAAACACCACAACAGAGCCAGCACTAAAAAATACTTAGATTCAGGGCTTAAATTACAAAAAAATAAATGTTTTGTACTTTCAGAAATGCATAGGAAGCAATGTAGAGCCAGTGAAACTTTTAGGTTATAGGCACATACCGGGTGTCCCAAAAATGACTGATGGATTTTAAAATTCAATAACTTGCAAACGATGACAGCTATTTAAAAAAATTTTGCAGGATGTTTATGTATAATGTCGAGTTTTTTTACCGTAATTTTTTATTTTAGTTCGCATCTCAAACAATAGGTGGTGCTGACGGCGATTGAAGGCCAGGTGTTCAGTGCTGAGTGAAGCGTCGAGTTGGCCTCCAACCGCCATAAGCGCCACCTATTGTTTGAGATGCGAACTAAAATATAAAATTACGGTAAAAAAAACTCCTGACGTTATAGATAAGCCTCCTGCAAAAATTTTTTAAATAGCTGTCACCGTTTGCAAGTTATTGAATTTAAAAATCCATCAGTCATTTTTGGGACACCCGGTATTTAGTACGCAGTTCAACATAGAATGCAATGAACCAAAGAAAGATAGGTGTGATCACTGTGGGGAGTTTAAACATGCTGAAACCCAGGGACCCAGGGAGAAATTTATAATGACATGCAATTTAAATATGATCTGCATAAAAAAGAAGTTGAACTCTCAGAAAGGATGACAGAAATTCCCCTGATAAGTCAGTCATTTGCTTTGTATTAGATAAGTTATAACATGTCCCAAACGTGATGTCAGCAACTTTTTCTATAAAGAAAATTAACTTGTATAACATGACAGCGCATGCAACATGGAGAAAGAAAAGAAAGCATATTGTTGCTTTTGGGCAGACGACATGTCAGGCAGAGATGGTAATGACATAAGCTCTGCTGTATCAACGACTGTTCGGAAGATACTGATAGTCTTTCCACATGCTGATAGTTTAATTTTATACTGTGACAGTTGTGTTCCTCAGAATAGAAACCAAATGATATTTTATGCAATTACAATACTTATACAACCTCATCCACATATTATGGACATTACAATAAGATATTGTACACCTGGACATTCATCTGTGCAAGAAGTGGGTAATATTCAAACCAAATAGAAAGAGCAATGAATGTAGCAGAATATTTTTCACTACTTTCATTTATACGTCTGTTGCTGAGAGTAAATCGCAATTTATCATTTTACAACCCTGAGAATGAAATCAAAACAGTTCTTAGATTTCCAGTCGTGTAGCAAAAAAATTGCCTATAACTGTGCCTATAATTTGCCTATAATAATTGTGCGAATTATGATTCACACAACTTCTTTACAATATTGAGTTTAAGGCAAGAAACTGTTGTGACCATAATTTCACAGAGGTGAATTTGCAAAGGATCCCCTCCAAACGACGAGGAGTATCAACATCATTTCCACAAAGGATTTTACCATATCCTAAAATAGCACAGAGAAAGAAGGATTACACTAACAAAGATAAAATAAGAGCATGCTAAAGTAGTTTCTGAGAGATAAAAGGTTCTATTTTCAAAATATGTTTAAAAGAAAATAGCCTAACTGTAATATAAAAAAAGCATGTTTTATAAAATATTCCAAAATTTCGATTAACTTATTTTGTTAATTTAAAAAGAACAAGAAAGTTTTTTCCTTAGAGATATAAAGTCCTTTCTTTTGATCAAGAGTATACCTGACTGTAATACAAAAAATTTCCTTTATAATTCATTTCAATTTCATCTATCAATATAATTACAATTTTTTTTATTATTTTTCATACTCCCCCACTGAAATAACACGATAAAAAAGCAAAAATGTTGTGTTCATATTTAATAAAATTAAATATTTAAGCTATCTTATGTTCAGTTAAGTAATATCTTTAACTTAGGTATATTCATTAGTTTTGTGAAAATAGTTTAATTAGTACGAATAAGTGAAAGCGGCAATTTGCTGTCATTGTTCTACAATATAGATAGTAATAAATATTTTACTAGTATTGAAGTTTATTCGAATTAATAAAAAAAATTTCCCTTTGTTAAATTATAAAAAATTACGCAAATTAAGAAAAATATTGTTTTTCCATGATAGAACCATCTTATTCTAAAGATAACACGACGTTTGAGAATAATATGGTTCTATCAAATTTTTTAAATGTAAAAAAATCCATGAAAATGTTATTTAAAAACTTTGATTTTGTAGAATCACTGTCTATACCTACATATGAACCTATTAGTGCCAAAAGTTTTTTGCAAACTTTAACAGCTGCACGTACACAGCATGCTGATTTTCAAAGTCTTCTAACTCGAAATTGATTTTTGGCCAGATAGAACCATCTTATTCTCAGGTGACGATATGTTAGATACACATTAATACATTAATATTTAGAATTATTAAAATGGTAAAAATTTATATAATATGTAACTGCATATTTTAATGGCTTTTCACAGTCGATTTTTGCAGTGTTTTTACATTTAAAGTTTTCATATTTGATACGGGAAATAAATTACTGACGACGCGTTAAATGATTGTTCCTAGTTTTGGTCATCAATCTGATTCAAAATCCCAAATACAATCATACGGCCGGTTTAAAGTACTTTTTAAAATCTTTAACTCTCTCTATATATTAGCATTTTAAGAGGTTTTTGAAGTTTATGTTTTTGCCACACTACGATTTTGCAATATGGTGAGTTTTTTGTTACATATGTGACGTGACGTACGTTACATGCAGTGACATAACAGTATAACGTCATAAAATTATTTTAAATTGCCAAAAAAATGTAATATTACTGTAAATAACATGTTTTCAAGAATTTTTATAATTTTTTAAAGTTTTCTCAGAAGTTCAAATCTCAGCCATATTGTGACATTTCTGAATGGGGGTATTTTGGTCACAGATGAGACGTATCCACAGTGACGTCACTGTGACCACGTATGTTATGAGGAAACAGGGATAAACTACGATGTGTATGCGGAAATTTGTATACAGAAATATTTTGTTGGGGCTAAAAAGTTTTTCAAAATCACATGAATTGTTCAAAATCGTTTTCTAATTATCATGTATATCTATATATCTATATTATGTTTCTTGGGTGACGACATCGTTTTTCGATGGATTTGTGTGTTATTTTACAATAGCCAATAGTGGCATTGTTTACATACTTTTCTGTAGCTCTTATTTTAGACTAAATCGTAAATGCGGATATTTTAAGGGGATGCGAATGATGTCATTTTATAACTAAAAGAGATTACAAAGTACAAAACATATAGTACAAAACATATAGTACAAAACATATTTCAAAATTTAAAACTGAAATATGTTTTGTACTATCAATATTTATGTGCATTGTTTTTCATGGGGACGACATTAATTTATATAAAGGTCAAATTTATGTTTTCTAGCTTTATATATTGATTAGTTATGTACTGAATGAGCCTTGAATATGCGTATTTCATAATAATAGCATTGTTTACGCATTTACGATTTGAACTACTTCAAACATATTTACAAAAACGAAATTAAAGTTATAAGGAAGAAATATTTACTTCAAAGAATTTGGAAATTTTAGAATATATTTTAGTTAATATTTTCTTTCTCAATTATTAAAAAAATGAGTTGAAGCATTCTATTGCTATCGCATTTGACATTTAAAACTACAGTGTCAGTTTTTCGAAATCATTTAGTGAGAATTATAAAACATGATATTTACACTCTTTAGGAATCTTTTTTCTTCGAATACGTTCCTTTTTTAGTGTTCTTTACATAAAATACCTTTTCTTTCTCACTATCTATCTTTGTCTATTCCATTCTCTAGGTAATACTTATGAACGAAAAATGCGTTTCTGGATTTGATGTGATTGAACAAAAGATTGTCCCTTATGAGCAGTAGTTCTAAGGTTTAAAAGAATTGAAACAACGTAAACGTTTTTCTCTGCCAAGTATTGTATTTTTATTGTATTTCATTTTATTTCATTTTGGTTCACGTACAATGTTGAGATCTGTAATAAATGTTAAATTTAGAAATACATTTAAATATATATATATATAAAGAATTTATTTTAAAATAACTTTTTTTAAATAGAAGATGATATACATGGCATCTCCAAAAACGACTACGGACATTTAAAAAATAAAAAATCATACTTTAATATATTTTAAGATGGTACAAGTGAGATGCTTCCAAAAACACATGTGTACACAAAAATAAAACTAGCCGGATGTGGGAGTCCCAAAACTTTCTCCTATTTCATACACGTAACATACTACCAGAAAATAAAACTTAGCAGCGTAAATGCTTAAGTAATTTACACCGAGATCTAATATAAAACAACTTATTTCAGTTCTAACTAAATCCGAAATTTGATGAAAATCCGTGTATTAGCATCTGAGATAGAATCATCACAGGAATCGGAAAAAAAAATCGATAGAAGTGAATAGTTGAGCCATTTATTCTAAAAACTAAAGAATACTAATTTACACCAGGGACTAACAAAATTTGAAGTTTGATGGAAATCCGTAAATTAGTTCCTGAGAACAGCTACTGTGATAATCATGAATAGTGCCATATACCAGGGGCCACTTGTTGACTGATTTACACCAAAACGTAATCAAAACCACGTTACATCAAGAACTATGAGAATCTTAAGTTTTATGGAGATCCGTCCGTACACAGTAAAAATGAAGACCCAAATTGGGTTGAAAGATTTCTGGGTATAGTAATTTTCCTGAAATGGTACAGTAAGGATTCCAAAATGGTAGAGTATTGTTCCCAAAATGGTTCAAAACAGAGCAGATTTTTATTAACACTAAATTAATCAAAATTTCTGAGGTATAATGTATATACTATCTAAGATATTTTAATTGTTTTAATGTCATTAAAAATCAGACTTTTTTAAAACGATTTTGTGCTACAAACTGAACTTTCCAAATTGGAACAATTTTGTACCCAGAAATCTTTCAACCCAATGTGGGTCTTCATTTTTTACTGTGTAGATAGGAGATCCGTCCGATGGAGATCCGTCCGATATAGTTATTGTGGACATCGTGAAAAAGGAAACGCAGCAGCACCATCTGTTGGGCGACATGCTCCAAAACATAATCAGATCCAGTTTATATCGAGATACATAAGGTCTACTTGAATCTAGAGTTTTGTGAATTCCGTTCTTCAGAGAGGGGAGCCAGACAATTTATGTTACATACAGACAGACTCACAGACAGTCATTTTGCAAGAAAAACATGTTTTTTTTATCTCTGACACCTCAAGCGTACAAATCCGTCAAAAACTGGAATTTGATTCTTTTCATGAATCCAATACTTTCTTCTTGTAATGATAAAAGAAAGTAAAAATATCTTAAGTTGTAGTCAGCAGATGACGCTACACTATCTCATATTATATGAAGCATTTAATGGCAATTAATTTTTAAAATTGTAACTTTTTTTTTTAATTTGAAATGTTAAACAGAATGGAGAGTGAAAAAAATGATATTTTGATACAACGTTATAAATTTCGATGATTTATAAAATTCATTTTAGGACTTCTCAGAGCTTTGAAAGTTTTTAAGTGTAGGATTTTTCTGTGTTGGTGATTATATATAAAATCATAAATTATGCTTTCAGAACACACAAACACACACATACACACACACACATATATATATGTATATATATATATATATATATATTGGCTTGTATACAGGATTTAATTTACATGTTAATTATACTTAAAGGCAGTATAAATAGTGGTTTCAATGGATTATTGTTATGGTAATATCTGAGTTACTTTGGTTTTATTGTAAAAGTATTTATATACATACATACGTACATACATACACACACACATATATATATATATATATATATATATGTGTGTGTGTGTCCAGTAAATAACTGACCCATTTTGAGCTTAAATAACAAATAAACGGTTTGAGATAATAATGTGCGGTTTGCAGTATTGTTATTAGAAAAGCAATAAATTTTTAAACATGTACTTTGTTAATATAGTTCAAATTTCGGAAAAAAATATCGCGCTGGCGGTAACAGGCTGTTTGAATACAGACATGACTCTAATTTCCATAAATGTGAGATTTTCGGCTGAACCTGCATCTATATGTTGTCGAATCTGAATCTATATGTTCAATCGACTCTCGAATCAGCTTCAGAAATAGGATACGTTGGTTGGAAAGGGATTTAAAATAATATTTGTGATTGAACCATCTGTATTATATTTCCCCTCCTCAGTCTTGAGACTGAGATATTATTTTAAATATTATTATATTACATTAACAAAGTGCATATTTTAAAATTTATTTATATTCTAATAACAATACAGCAAGCCGCGTATTTTTATCTCAAACAGTTTTTTTGTTATTTACATTCAAAATGGGTCAGTCATTTACTGGACACCCGGTATATGAATAATATTATAGATAAGACACAAATTAGAAAGCCCAGTTATTACTTAAAAAAAAAAATTCATCATACTAAAATATTTAGTTGGGTGGTTTTAGTTTCATATGTGTTTTATTCCGTTCTTAGAAGGTGATAGAAAGTCCTCACACAAATTTTAAGATGAAGTAAATAGTTACGTAGGGGGGTTGTAAGTGTTCAAGAACCATACCCACATGCTATTTTTAGTGCAACATTGTCAGGGTAAGGCTTTTTCTCAATTTAGTAATAAAATACAACGCAGTGTGAAACTGTACAACTTTGAATAATGATTTCAAACCGTGTTTCAGCTTTTTTTCGATTTTTCCAGACATTTGAGGATTTTTGATTATTTTTCTAATATTATAATGGTATTATAATAATACATAAGGAAACTTTTGTAGTTGCGGTTTTTATAACTTATATTTTCAAATAGAATTATTGTTACATCTATACTAATCAAATAACAAATCGCTCTGTCTGTGTGTGTGTTTGTGTGTCGGCGAAGGCTAATTAAATCTATCGCACGCGGAAGAAAATTTAGGTGAAGATAGTCCAAGACAGGTCCTGATGCACCGGAGTCTTGAAATTTTGAGTGCCAGGGCCACTGGGTATTATGCACTAAATTGCTAATAACTTGAACCCTTTTTGTCAAATCTTCTTCGTTTTGAAAGAACTTTTTCCACTTAGTTATTCTACCCTTTATACTTTAAACTATGGACCCACTAGGGAATAATGGGGCCCTGCCCAGAGCCCCTTGAACATTTCGTGCTCCAAACATTTTTCACTCCCTCCTTCTCAGTTCAAAATTTTAAAGTTGAGTCTTGGCCATTTCTTCCAGGGCCAATTTTCTGATTTTTTTTTCGGGCCCTAAGACCATTTTTTAAGCATTTACCCAATCAATTGGTGCATTTAAAAAAATAGTATTCTAACGACTAATTCATAGCCTATGGTTAATTTTGACTAATTAAAGATCTAAAGAGATGTGTACTAAGATATTTTTACATGTTTTCATGTAAGGGCCCTGGTTATAACTGTCAGTTGGTCCCTCGGGCACCACCTATTACATCTCCCTTAAAAATGGTCAAATTCACTAGCTTTTTTTCTAATAATTTCTTAGCTCCTCTAGCTACGACATGAATGACAATAATATTTCTCAGATTCAGCTACGGCCAATTTTGAATATTATTCGCCTTCTTGGGGCCCTTGGAACAGCTTCTTTAAAAATAAATCAAACTGCTTGTAATTATTAACATACTTTTAGTGTTCTCACATTATTTATAATCTAAAAACATATTTTGACACCAAACTATAATGCGAAATTACTCCTACCTCTTGGGGCCCGGTACAGGGCTCCTTGAAGTTTTTGTAATAAGAAAGTTTTAATAAATTGCTTTTTTTTAATCAGATCTTCATTTTTAGGGTTCTTTATCCTTTTAAATATTTTTATTTATCGCCATTCTATATGAGATACTGTGGCCCTCTAGGGAATCAAAAGGCTTTGCGCCCCTTTAGTTTTTTGTGCGCCAAAGATTTATCACCTTTTAAATTTCTCATCTTCTCAGTTCAAAATTTTAAAGTTGAGTCTTGGACTCTTCTACCAGGATCAATACCCCCATTTTTTTAATCGGGCACTAGGGCCCTTTTTTAACATTTACGTAATTAATTGTTGCATGTAAAAGAATATATTATTTCAACGAATAATTCATACCTTAATACCTAATTAAAGATTCGTGCTTTGACTTTATTAGAAGATAATATTACTTTAAGCTATAAAACCTTATATTTACAAGCAACAAAACAAATTGTCTATGTTCTAAAAAAGACAGAACTAGTTTATCACAAAGCAGTACACCGAAATAAAAAATCGATTCAGGAAGACTGAGAAAGTCCTCAGCCAGATTTGATAATATTTTAAAAAGTGACATTTTGTAAAAACCAACAATAACAAGTGTAGAAATAAATGATGTGACAATCCTAATTTTTTTTTATTTCAAACATGCTAATATTTTTTGAAAAATGCAGCATAGCAGGGCCACATGTAGAGCAATTTATACCAAAAATTGAACAACACTAATCTGTTTCAGGAACTAACTGAATCTGAAATTTGATGAAAATTCGTGCATTAGTTCTTGACACAGAATTATTACAATAATCATGAATAATGCTGCACAGCAGTGATACCTGTTGAACAATTTCCACCAAAACATAATCTGCTGTAAAATATCAAGTAATTACAGAATCTAATGATTTATGAGAATCTGTTCACTAATTCTTCAGATAAGACTGTTGTGGAAATTGTGAATGATGCTGCATAGCAGCGCTCCCTGTTGAGCGATATAAACCAAAAGCCAATCAGATCTTGTTCATATCAAGATCTGACAAAATCTAAAGTTTTGAGAAATTCCGTGCATTAGTTCTTGAGATATAGTGCTGACAACATTTTTATCACATACAGAGACACAGAGTGACAGAGTGGCCAACAGATTCAAAGCCAGTCATTTTCTAAAAACCATCAAATCGTGTTCAGGACCTTCTGAAACGTATAAATCCATCGAAAACCGGAAATGCTATTTTTTCACGAATCAAATACTTTATTCTTTTAAAGATAAAATAAGTAAAAAGAAACATTACTAATTAATGTATGAGTTAGCGCTGACTTTACATTTTTTAACGAATGTCAAGATTTTTTAAACTGGTAATGTAATATTTTTTCTACTACTTCTGAAAGACAATTTCCCACAAATAATTTTGATATGCATACTTTATATCAATTTTCTTTAAAAGAAACATGTGCAACCACTTATATAACTATTCTTTTTGATTTTTGATAAAATATTGATTGTAAAATGGAAAAATAATAGGAAAGGGAGAAAACAGAAGATTTTTTTTGTTCGTTTTTACGAGATGTGAAACAAGTGGCTGTTTTATAAATGGAAAATGTCTAAATTATCAGCCCCTGTGTTCTATAATGTGGAAAAAATGAAACAATACGAATAACAACAAAATATGAAATCTACTTCAAGGAAAAATGTGAGAATATTTCATATATTGTGTTTTAAGGGGGGAAAATATTGATTTCTACATCTTTCAGCGAAAGTTGTAGTTAAAAAAAAAAGTCAAAAGAAGAAAAAAACGCAATTTAATGGTCTAGAAATATTTGGTATATAGAAAAGCAATTTTTACAATATTTATAGATTATTCTTAGAAAAAATAATATATTTTTAGGAGACAAAATAAATCTGCCGCGGAATGCCATTTTTTTTTTTTGTTTCGAAAGATCTATAAATAATGTATGTGGCTTTCGGATAAAAGGTTTTTAAAACTTGATGTATTGCGTAAAAAGTGAAGTTTTGATGGTGTTCTAACTTAATAGTACTCGATTATTAAAAAGTCACAAATGTTTCCTAAGACATTCACTTTAATTCTGAATAAATTTTAAATATTTTCATTTAACATACAGAATAAGCTAAGTTTTTGTTATCGTAGGTATACTTTTAATCGTGCTAAAATTATACTAAACAATGGCTATAAGACTCAATTTTTGAATTTTTATCAGATACCAAAAATTGCATTCTAAGTTTTTTCAGAGCATTTTATGAGATACAAAAAATAACGTTAAAAAACAGTTTCACCTTTCTCCAAAATCTAAAGCTCCCTCTACCGACAAATTTAAAACTTTTCCTTTAAAATTTATTTTCAAGAAAGTACTGACACAAAAAATAGTTTTAACGAAAACCGCAAACAAATCCAGGTTCATTTCATGGTGACTTACATTACATTTTGAAATATTTTCAGCAATCTTAGTAACATAACACGCATAAGAAAATTATTCAAACTGTAAATATCACATGATTTGCTAATTAAACTTATTCAAAGCCCAATTTAAATGAAAATTATCAAATTTAAATGTTATTTCTTAAATTTTTGGTAGTTTTATTTTCTACGGTAACTGCCATTTCCGAAAAAGGAAAGTTATCATAGTTAATGTACTTTTCATTATCATTTATTAGATAATTTTCATTCAAATTTACCTTTTGATTGGTTTCATGGACAAATCATGTTAATTTTACACTTGAAAATTTTTTGTGTTATAGTAGCTGAGTCGCCCGGCGCGGCGTTGCCCGCGCCCGTAATAATATTCTTAAATAAACCTGGAATTGACACTGCAAAATCTCAGTAAAAGACCTAATATCGAACCAAATTCCCGTTGCCTACGGTAGCAGAAGCTATTTAGCAGAAGCGCTACATACACATGCAAAAAAGGGATGGGGGGTGGAAGGTCTAGAATCTTTTAGTTTCATATTCCACCACCAGAGGGCGAACTCTTTTCTTAACAAAGCTGTTTCTGATCTTAAGAAAGATATTTGATGAAATTTTTATTCTGAAATAGGGGTATGTACACTTTTATAATTTTATGTTAAATAAGTATTATTTATCCCAGGGCTCTGACAAATACGCATCTAAAATTTTATGGTTTTATAATATTTGATCACGCTTTCCTTAAAATAATTATTGCTTGCCCTCTGGCCATAATTTGACGCCCCCTACTCTTTACAATCTATATTATGTGTTATAAACTATCTGAAATTTTTATATTAAATGAGTAATATTTATCCCAGAACTTAGTGAAAGTCCGCATTTGAAATTGTAGAAAACGATACAATTCTAAGTATTTGACCGCCGCATCTTATTTGATGCTTACTACTCTTTAAAATATGTACTATGTGTTATAATTTATCTGAAAGCTCAGAAACTGTCGTTATGTGATTTTTTTTTTTTAAGAATTTTAATTAATTTGTGTTTTCATCTTTCTTTTCCTTTTTTAGAAAAAACATTTTTTTACTTAAAAAAAAATTGGATTTTTATAAATTTAGATATTATTAAACAGCGTTTAACCTCTTGGGGACGAGCGAAACGTATATGTGCCGCAAAAAGGCTTAAGGCCCCTGTCCTCGCTCGAGGAAACGCTAGCTAGCTAATGCTATTTCTATGGGGAAGCATTTTTCTAATAACTCTTTCGCATTTTGACATTTTTCAATATTTTTTTTTTTGCATTGGATAGCTGAGGTGCATGCCGAAAGCGCACCTTTTTTACTTTTTCGATTTTGGTTGCAGATATATTTTTTAAAAAGCACTTTCAGTTTCGAAACCGATTTTGAAAGTGGAACTAACTTTGTAAAAAATATCTGCAACCAAAATCGAAAAAGTAAAAAAGGTGCGCTTACGGCATCCACCTCAGCTATCCAATGCAAAAAAAGTTATTCAAAAATGTCAAAATGCGAAAGAGTTATTAGAAAAATGCTTCCCCATAGGAATAGCATTAGCTCGCGAGCGTTTCTTCGAGCGAGGACAGGGGCCTTAAGAATCCTTCTTTATCTCCACCAGTAAAATGTTACTGTGAAATTTCCCTTATTTAATCGCAGCATTATCTCGATTTATTAAGCCACAAATTTCTGTTTTTAAAAACCGGTGACAATGCATTAAAAGTTTCGTAAAATGCTCCCGTCGCGAAGGGGTTAAAGGTATTGCTCGATGCATAACTTTAAAATATCCAAATAGCGCATTTAAAAAAAATTGACAGGGTGCTAAAGAATCCTTATATAAAAATCGTTTATGGTTTCGAAAAATTCGCATTTAAATAGAGCAAGTCATCCAAGTAACGAATTAAAAATTAATATCTAAGGTTGTAATTGAGCGACTGTGAAGAAATTTACATATTTGAAATCAGCAAAAAAATTGTCATCTGGATATATAAATATTAAATTTATAAATTTAATATTTCAAAAACATTACAGGTCGTCTATAAATGCCAGTACTCACTAGCGCCCAGCTGTCTGCGATGAACACCCGCTCTCGTTATGAAAGATTTCACAAAAATCTGTTTCTTTAAACGGAAATAAAACGAGATTTTATAAATAGATTTTTAATGAATTTTTCAACTATTTATAGGAGCAGGAAAATAATATTTAAAATTTCTGAAAGATGAATTTTTTCTGTATCTAGCTGTTTAATTTTTGAGTTTTTAGGTTCAGTAGATTTTAAAACGCAACCCTTTATAAAAAAAACCGAGTACATTTATTGGTAGCCCTTCATATACATTAACCCTTTTCCCTCTCTTCCAGCTTTCGAAGAAATATTCTGCGGATTGATAAAAATCTATGCTTCTATTGAATTATGAGCACTTTTCCATTCTTCTGATTTAGGAATTTTAATTAATTTCGCAACTAATTATTAGAATTTTAAAATTCTGAGGGTCAGGTACATTAGGAGAGCCCTTGAACAATCTTCACAAAAACATTGAGTCATCTACGTGCCGTAATTTTCGCTAGCCATCGCAGACAGACGGACACATACATACACACACACAACAACAGAGTGATTTGTTATTTTATTAGTATAGATAACTAAAATTACTGCAGTAAATTGTTCTAAATATAACGTAAGTTATTATGAAATGACCCTCCAGTAATTGCTCAGTTTTTTTAATAATTATTTGAACCTCAACTGTAAAGTCTCCTATCTCCTTTGGAAGATGTTTGGAGACGTTTTGGAGGAAATTTTTGCTTAATTTTGGGAACAATGGATTTTGAGACTATTCTTATCTATCGACGATCACATTCAGAATTTTCAAGCTATGTTTTTTGAGACATTCACAAAAGTTGCTCTATACGTTTGGCTAACACAATATGCAAATAAAATTTTTATACCGTTCACGCATGTGCAGTTTAAAAATTAATTAATAAACATGCTTCTTTTTCAAACAATTTTTGTTATTTTTTAATTCTGATTGCAGGGTATTATGTACAATGTTGTTTGTCATATTTATTGGAGAGAACATCTTTTTATATTGAGAATCCTAATTATAGGCAAAAAACTCGGCAAAATTTGGGACTTTTTTAATAAAAAGCTTAATTTCTCTGCGAGTATACATGTTATCCACCACAAATGAACATAATTTATAACAATACTCACTTAATCATAATCTAAACTTGGAACGATTTTGCTGCATTAGTTTTTACAGGATTATCCAAAAGATATTCCTTTATTTTAATTTGTTGATGGTCTCCTATTAAGTTTGGAGAAAGTAGTAATATATAGTAATATATGTTGTATATGGCCTGTACTATTATGCTTACAAACCTGGAGTTTTAGAAAATGTTTTTATGATTTCTTTAGATTCAATAAATCGCTAATATCGCAAGTGACCAGCGACCTTTGGCCGTATATCGATGTAATGTATCCACAATTAACAGTGGAACTGATAAAAAATACATATGCAAGTGATGTAGGGGAGAGAAAGGCACGTCTGAACTGGAGGCACCTTTGAACATTTCAAATATTTTTTTTAATGTCATGGCAATATATTACTACTGCATCAGTGCAATAAGTATACAAGACTGCATCATGTTGTATGCTCATTACTATCAAATCAAGATATATATTTTTCTTCCTTTTGAATCCAAACTTAAGAAAATAAAGCTGTAAGATTTTTGTTCAAAATTTTGCATCTTTAAAATTTTAATTAATTGTTTAACAATTAAAAAGATGTAATCTTTAGTTTATAAGCTTTGTTTTATTCAAATTCTTCAGCTGAATTGAGTAAACAGTTGTAATGTTGAATTTCATGTGTGGGACACCACTGAACAAAAAAGCTGGGACACCATTGAATATCTAAAATTATGAAGAAAAAAGTTGTTGATGTACCTAAATATTATTATTTTTGGAATTTTTTTCTATGTGAAAAGAGGTTAATTAAGAATATCAAAAAACATGGATTTATGCTGTTAACGATTCTCTCCTTACTGCACACATATATTACAATCTCTGGATTTATAAGCGAATGGAAGTTTCAAATCTGAATTGATGATAGCATTCCTTTATTGAATAATTGCAAATCCCGGTTACTCAATAATTATTCATGATTTAGCAGGGCTGTTTAACAAAACCTACACTCTTTCATTTACTTTTTCCCAAACATTACTTTTGGTTTTCTTACTAGATAAAATGGTATTTAAGTCAAGTTTTTTTCATAAGAGAAAAAATGAAAATTTTAATTTTCCAGAAGCATCAGATATTATATTGGTGTATTTCAAGGATATTTAAAAAAAGTCTCCACAACCAAACATAACTGGAGGTATTATCTGTTGTTTCAACAATGATTTTTGACATCAACTTAATGGATTTAAGTTTGGTTAAATAATAGAAAAATTATTAGTTTCAATAAAATATAGTTTTTTAATTCTATCCATATTACTTTATATTTACGAAAGATGTGCAGCTTTTTATGAAAACTCTAAATATTTTCATATTTTATTCATTTGTTCAAAGGTGCCTCTTCCTTGTACAAAGGTACCTTTACATGGGGCAGGTTTGAATAGGGATTTTTCAGCTTTTTAAATCTTTAGAACTTTTTTAGTTTACATGGAAAATTTTTAATTTCTGATTCATATGATGAAGAAATGCATTGTTTTTATTATGTAATACTTAAAATGCAAAAAAAAAAAATATATATATATATAATTCAAATAAAAAATGTATTATTACTTTTTTAAATAGTTCAAATGTGCCCCCCTCTCTCAAATTACTTTTTCTGCTATATAACCCCCCCAAAAAAAAAACAAAATAATTATTGTTATGCTTCTTTTATATCACTTTTTAAAAAAATAAACATGCCCAAACACTTAAAATTATTATTTTTGAATTTTGATAAAATATAGAGAAACTTAAAAAATAAGAAAGTGGACATAATGGAAGATTTTTTTTGTTCGTTTTTACAAGATGTGAAACAAGTGGCTGTTTTATTAATGGAAAATATCTAAGTTGTCAGCCCCTGTGTTCCATAATGTCGAAAAAATGAAACAATACGAATAACAACAAAATATGAAATCAACTTCAAGGGAAAATGCGAGAATATTTCATATATTGTCTTATAAGGGGAAAAATTATTGATTTCTACATCCTCCGAAAGTTCTAGTTAAAAAACAATACAATAGAAAAAAAAACGCAGTTTAATGGTCTAGAAATATTTGGTATATAGAAAAGCAATTTTTGCAATATTTATAGATTGTTCTTAGACAAAATAATATATTTTCAGCAGACAAAATAAATCTGCCGGGAAATGCCATTTTTTGTTTCGAAAGATCAATAAGTAATGTATTTGGCTTTCGGCTAAAAGGTTTTTAAAACTTGATGTATTATGTAAAAATTGAAGTTTTTCGTTGCTCTAACTTAACATTGCTTGATTATTAAAAAAGCCACAAAGTTTCCGTAAACATTCACTTTAATTTTAAATAAATTTTAAATATTTTCTTTTAATACTGAATAAGACTTTTTTTTCATCATAAATATGCTTTTAATATACGTTAAGATAAGGTAAAGAATGGTTATTAGAATTACTTTTGAAATTTTTACTTTAAAAAAAAGCTAGAGAGCTTTTTTATACAGTAAAATTAAAAATCAATTTTAAAGTTTGATACATGGCATAAAATTTGAATATTTTTCGGTTTTTTACCATATTACTGAGCACCACACATACATAAACTAATTATGCTTCCTCTATAAAAGCTTAGTTTCAAGCGTAGTAAGAATTAATTAAAGATGAATTAACACATCCCTATCAAGTTATAATATTTTAACGAAAATATAATTTCACGATCAAACTTAAAGCGACTGAACTCGGATATTATTTGAACTTAAGAGTTAGTTGTTAATAATGAGAAGAAAATCGATAGATAATGTTAAGGCAATATAAAGGTTCTTTTTAAAATTTTCTTCAAATGTTATTATTTTTATTTTTTTCTTTGGGTTGGGGGGGGGGGGGTGGAATATGAAGTATATGCTTTATTTGATAAATTTTTATTTTACACCGTTAGTTGCAAATTATTTCTGTGGATATTTTCGCTTTCATATCCAGTTTAAAATATGAAAGTGTAAAAAAAGCTACAAACAAAACCGAAAAGGGGAAATCAATACCTGTTAAGACGATGCCGAGATATCTCATTCAAAAAAAAATCATTTAAAAATATTGAATTCGAACAAGAATTTTAAAAAGAATCCCCTCATTCAAGTAATGTGCGATTTCAGACACCTGAAGTTTGTTCACGAAATTATTATTATTATTATTATTATTATTATTATTATTATTATTATTATTATTATTATTATTATTATTAATATTATTGTTGCTGTTGTTGTTGTTAAAATATTATGCCTCTTTAGGAAGATAATACATTTTTAATTATTTTGATTTTATAATGTATGGAAGCGAAGTGTAATTTGTTTATGGCCTTGAATAGACATTAATGTCTTTGCCTTGTTAAATAGAACTTTTTGTATTTGATATTACTTTTCTGCAAACTTCTTTTTTCATATTTTACCCATTTCCCATTCTGATTCACGATATACTTTTATGTAAGACCAGTTCATTCCAATATCAATTAATAAATTTTAAGAAAAATCACTGTTTCTAATCGACATAATAGTTTCATATAAGAACTTTTTGATTTTTTACATGACAGGTTAGATTCTTTTCATAAATCTCTAATTGCATGCGAAGTGCAATAGATTCATCCTTCCATTTAGTATTCTGTTTGTGTTTTTCTTTAGGGTGTGCGGGATGGGAAAGGGGTATAAGGCGATATCCTTCCTACTATTGCTCCACCGTTTTGCAGTACAGTCGGCTCTCGTTAATTCGAACTCGTCGGGACCCTAAGAAATGTTCGAATTATCCGAAGTTCGAATTATGGGAAATATGAAAAGAAAACATGCTTAGTATGGTGCTATTATAAAGGAATTAATGTCACAGTGTTTTTTTAAATTTACTTCATCTGTTATCATTAGAATATGACTTAATATAAAATTAGAATGCATAAATATAGAAACTAATTAAAATATTAGAAATAAGCACAATGGAAGAAAAATTTAAAGCGTCACTGATGAACTGACGGGACACTAAGAAAGTGGATATCAAATGCATCGGATTACATGCATAATCGTTCGGAACAAATTTCACAAAAATCAAAGAAAGAAATCTATTCAAATGGTCTGAAATCCGTGAGAAAAAAAAAGAAATAGGAAAAATCGGAATTCCCGTTAGTTCGAATTCAATGAAGTCAAGAGAAAATGAGTTCGAATTAATGGAAATTTTTAACGTTATTCTGCCATTGAAAATTTCGGGACTTCATGTTTAGTTCTAATTAAGCGAAGATTCGAATTATCCGATTTCGAATTAACTAGAGTCGACTGTACCTGGATCATTCTTAACATCACGATATCTAAATATCTCCTATTTCTTTAATACATAATTTTAAAAGGTTTACCAGTTTTATTAAAATTATTTACCAACTTTTAGCAACACTCTTTCTGATCGATATGAGGATTTTACAAAACAATTTTAGGTTTAAATTTAAGATTATAAGTTGCAGTGATTCCTTCAACTTGTATGAGTCTTCCACCATCGCGATGAGGTGAATTTCGACTTCTTGTCTTACTTACTGCTATTCTCCTTGAAAAAGTTGATTCATTCTCATCTTTTTCCCACAATGTGTCATCCCCATCGTATTTCCACTTTCTTCTATCTCTAATTGAAGAAAGTATTGTAATCGAAAATTTGTCGACTTCCGGTTTTACGCGTTTTAGGGGTCTGAGATTTCGAAAAACATGCTTTTAGAAAATGTCTGTGTGTCTGTGTGTCCGTATGTCGCCATTCTACCATCAAAATGTGTATGAAGATAGGCATAGAATTGAACCAAATTTTTTGTGAATGTTTTTGGCTGTGGCAAGCAGGGTTTTCTTCAATTTTGAAATATTACTCAGAAAGAGGGAGCTGCAATAACAATTTTGTGTCATTTTCCATATTATACCGACTAAAAGTGTATGAAGTTATGCATTGAATTAAACCAAATTTTTTGCGTAAGTGTATGGCTATGGCTAGTTGATCCTCCTTTGAATTAAAAATAATCCGTCGGAAGTGGGCGCTGCAATAGCGATATTTGTGCCATTTTCAATATTGCACCGACTAAAAGAGTATGAAGTTATACATCGAATTGAACGAAATTTGTTGTGTAAGTATTTGGCTATGGTCAGCACACCCTCTCTTAATTTGAAAAAAATCCGCCGGAAGGAGGCGTTATAATCGCGATGTCTGTGCCATTTTTATTATTGTACCATTAAAAAGTGTTTGATGTTATGCATAGAACTGAACTAAGTTTTTTGTACATCATATTTTTGGAGTATGGTGAGTAGATACTTTTTGAATTTGAAATAAATTCTGAATATCGTTATACTGTTCATCGGCTTGTGCAGATACGTAAACTCCTTTTTATTCCGATTAATTGACAGAGGAAGAAATATAAGTTGCAAATCATAGTTGGTATAGTATTGAATTAATAATATTAACGGCATTAACATGTGCAACTAAATTTTGAAATATGAAAATGTACGTATGAGATAGAGGAAAATTTTGGAATTGGCACATCCAACTAGTTTTTTCTTTAATACAAAACTTTATTCAGATATCTCGTTTAATTATTAGTGCTGCATAATTTTCAAAACGAGAATATTTTTTTATTTATTTGTTGCAAGTAGTAATTCTAAATACCATTTTTTGATACAGGTTTAGATGACAAATTTGAAAATAATATTCACACACCTCTATACTACATAATAAGTCAACTGTACATGTGGTAGGTAAAATTACACGTATTTTATAAAACTATTTTTTCTTTTATTTTTATTTAGCTTCTCTAAAGATCATTCCTTAATTTATCTTCTAAACTTAATGTTACTTTTTGAAGGCTTTTATTTCAATCCTAGAGCGTTATATCAATTCATTTTGAAACATAAATAAATGGCACCAGAATGTTGTGGGTTTTAAATTGTACAAACATGCCTTTGTAATAAACATTCAATTTCATTTAAGTATTTGTAAAGTACGGTTTAAATTGATTTTTGATTTAGAATTTCCCAAATTGTTTACTTTTGATGTATGTAAATAAGATTATATTTGTGCTTACTTCTATCTTCTATCGAAAAAAGTATTGTAATCGAAATTTCTTTCGACATCCGGTTTTTGTCGTATTTACCTGTTTTAGAAGTCAGATATCCCTAAAAAAAGTTTTACAATATGTCTGCCTGTACGTGTATCCGTGAGTCCATATGTCCGTGCGTCGCCACTGTGACATCGAAAAATGTATGAAGTTATTGCAGAATTGAACCATTTTTTAATTAATAGTTTTTTCCGCCATTTTCTTTTCAAAGAGTGTATAAATTTATAAAAAGAATTGTTTTTTTTTTTTTTTTTTTTTTTTTTTTTTTTTTTTTTGCGTATATCTTTGTTTATGACCAGCAGGTCAGCATTTGGAAATACTCCACTGGAAATAAGCGCTGTAATAGCGATTTTTTTAAAATAACTTACAGTTGACATACACTACATTAATGAAAAGCGTTTAATTTTAATAACTATCATGATGAATATCAACTCTTTTTTTATTCCGACTAACTGACTAAAGCAGAAATTTATGATGAAAATAACAGTTTGTATACTATTGAACTGATAACATTAATATAATGACATATGTAACTACTTTTATAAATATTTACATGCATGAGATAGAAAAAAAGTTCTCGGATTGGCACTTCCAGCGAATTTTGATTTATGTTACGAAAGTATATCAGTTTGAGTACTTATTTAATTTTAAATAACTTACAGAAAACGTTTAGTTCTACATTTATTATTTTTCTAATTATATATTATTAAAGCTACATTAAATATAAAAAAATAAGAGTGTAGAAAAAATAGTCCACGAGAAATTTATTTTGTAAAGAATAATTTCGCTATCTGAAACCAATTTTTTGTTATTTCCTCAAGAATATTTTGAAAGGAAATTTCAGAGTGTATAGTAATTTCCTGATTTCTTATTCAGAAATAGAAATAGTATCCTTTTTTTCAAATCGATATCTTTAAAAAGCAAAGTTTTAAATCCCGTTTTGGATAGAATAGTTTAAAGAAATTTAAATATAAGGAGATAAGCATTTTGAAAACAGTTCTCAGAATTTAAAATGTTTTCTTCGTAAATAACACAAAGAATAGAATTAAATTCTATGATATGCTTTTAGTAAATATGTCCAGAGATTTTTTTAAAAATCATTAGATAAGGTATATTTCAAAAATCGCATGTTAGTATAATTCACAATTTATTCCAATACATTTGAAGTAAAGCTCTATTATTTTTTACTTTCTTCTATTATGAATAGAAGAAAGTATTGTAATCGAAAATTTATTCGACTTCCGGTTTTCGATGGATTTGCACGTTTTAGGGGTTATAGATTCCAAAAAACATGTTTTTACAAAATGCCTGTCTGTCCGTGTGTGTATGTCCATTTGTTGCAAATTCTATCATTAAAAAGTATTTGAAGATATACATCGAATTGAACCAAATACTTTGTTAATGTTTTTGGCTGTGGCAAAGGGAACCTCCTTCAATTTGAAATAATCCGCTGGAAAGGGGCGTTGCAATAGCAATTTTTGTGCCATTTTTGATATTTTAACTCGAATAGTGTATGAAGTTATGCATAGAATTGAACCAAATTTTTTATGTAAGCGTTTTGCTATGGCCAGTTGGTCCTCCCTGTATTTGAAAAAGAAAAAAATAATCCAACGGAAGGATATTCTGCAACAGCGATTTTTGTGCCATTTTCTATATTTTACCACATAATTTGCATGTAGTTATGCATAGAATTGAACCTAATTTTTTATGTAAGCGTTTTGCTATGGCCAGTTGGTCCTCCCTGTATTTGAAAAAGAAAAAAATAATCCAACGGAAGGATATTCTGCAACAGCGATTTTTGTGCCATTTTCTATATTTTACCACATAATTTGCATGTAGTTATGCATAGAATTGAACCAAATTTTTTATGTAAGCGTTTTGCTATGGCCAGTTGGTCCTCCCTGTATTTGAAAAAGAAAAAAATAATCCAACGGAAGGATATTCTGCAACAGCGATTTTTGTGCCATTTTCTATATTTTACCACATAATTTGCATGTAGTTATGCATAGAATTGAACCAAATTTTTTATGTAAGCGTTTTGCTATGGCCAGTTGGTCCTCCCTGTATTTGAAAAAGAAAAAAATAATCCAACGGAAGGATATTCTGCAACAGCGATTTTTGTGCCATTTTCTATATTTTACCACATAATTTGCATGTAGTTATGCATAGAATTGAACCAAATTTTTTATGTAAGCGTTTTGCTATGGCCAGTTGGTCCTCCCTGTATTTGAAAAAGAAAAAAATAATCCAACGGAAGGATATTCTGCAACAGCGATTTTTGTGCCATTTTCTATATTTTACCACATAATTTGCATGTAGTTATGCATAGAATTGAACCAAATTTTTTATGTAAGCGTTTTGCTATGGCCAGTTGGTCCTCCCTGTATTTGAAAAAGAAAAAAATAATCCAACGGAAGGATATTCTGCAACAGCGATTTTTGTGCCATTTTCTATATTTTACCACATAATTTGCATGTAGTTATGCATAGAATTGAACCAAATTTTTTATGTAAGCGTTTTGCTATGGCCAGTTGGTCCTCCCTGTATTTGAAAAAGAAAAAAATAATCCAACGAAAGGATATTCTGCAACAGCGATTTTTGTGCCATTTTCTATATTTTACCACATAATTTGCATGTAGTTATGCATAGAATTGAACCAAATTTTTTATGTAAGCGTTTTGCTATGGCCAGTTGGTCCTCCCTGTATTTGAAAAAGAAAAAATAATCCAACGGAAGGATATTCTGCAACAGCGATTTTTGTGCCATTTTCTATATTTTACCACATAATTTGCATGTAGTTATGCATAGAATTGAACCAAATTTTTTATGTAAGCGTTTTGCTATGGCCAGTTGGTCCTCCCTGTATTTGAAAAAGAAAAAAATAATCCAACGGAAGGATATTCTGCAACAGCGATTTTTGTGCCATTTTCTATATTTTACCACATAATTTGCATGTAGTTATGCATAGAATTGAACCAAATTTTTTATGTAAGCGTTTTGCTATGGCCAGTTGGTCCTCCCTGTATTTGAAAAAGAAAAAAATAATCCAACGGAAGGATATTCTGCAACAGCGATTTTTGTGCCATTTTCTATATTTTACCACATAATTTGCATGTAGTTATGCATAGAATTGAACCAAATTTTTTATGTAAGCGTTTTGCTATGGCCAGTTGGTCCTCCCTGTATTTGAAAAAGAAAAAAATAATCCAACGGAAGGATATTCTGCAACAGCGATTTTTGTGCCATTTTCTATATTTTACCACATAATTTGCATGTAGTTATGCATAGAATTGAACCAAATTTTTTGTGCAAGTGTTTGGCTATGGTAAGCCTGAATTTGAAAAGAAAACGCCAGAAGAGGGCGCTATAATCTATACCATTTTCATTATTTTACCACCAAAAAGTGTATAAAATTTTGTACAGAATTGAACCAATTTTTGTGTGTAGTTTTGGCTAAGGCAAATGTTATGACATAAAATATATCTCAAATTTCAACAAAAAATAAAAAAAAAGGATTTCGCTAATTGTTTAAAGAAAAATTGCTCATTTTTTAAAGCATCGCGAAAAAAATGTGAATTTTGCCAAACAATCATGAGAAAAGGGCAAATTTTGTCAGAAAATTGGAAAAAAAAGCAACAAATTTTGTCAAGAAATCATGGGAAAAGGCAAATTTAACCCGCTCTACCCCCTCCCCAAACAAACCCCTTGTGTAAAAAAAACAAGCGTCTTGAAACGATCACAAAAACTGCAAATTTCGTCAAAAAACAATGCGAAAAACATATAGATAATTCCAGAAGTGAATCCTCCTCCCCCTTCTGTTGTACTTTTCAAAAAATTTACTGTGATTTTTTTCTTTTTAAAATTAGAATCACTAATCTAGACAAATGTGTCTGAAACATAAAAATACATTAGAATATCTTTATCCTCTTCAGACCTGAGGTACACAAACGTGTACCTCCATTCTTTTCCTCATAAAAACTAAACTGTCTGAAAATTTTGCATTATTACTTTACTTCTGTACATAGGAATACTTTTTGCTTTAAAACACAACCAATAAATGTCAGCACTGCTGAAAATTACTTTATAAAGGAAATATTATTTTCATACGAGTTCCGAAAATATCTTCAAGACATCGTAGCCAAAAAAGTAAGAAATATTCATGATTAGTTAACTTAAATGCTTTACAATAAAATAAAAAAAATTGAGGATTTGCTGATCATTTACTTGTTTAAAGACCTTAATTTTCTTATTGCATAAATTTATATTACTGATAGTTAAGCTGATGTTTTAAGGGGATTGGTACTTTTATATCCATATTCATAAACCTAAATTACCATTCCCCTAAAGTACTGATTTTATAAAAATTACTCTTTCTTTCATCTATGTTGTCATTTCGATTATGCAAAAGCAATAAATATATATTTGAAGAGTTATTTTATGCTCAGGTCTGAAGAGGTTAAACGGCATTGCTTATCTGGATTATAAATTTTTGTATTATATAAATCGTTCCACATTTGTTAAATATATTTTATAAAAATAATTCAAATACACCTGGACTAAAATAATTCATTATATTACTCATTTTTATAAATATTTATTGAAATAGTATTTTTTTTATTTAAAAGTTCTAAATTAAGGCGACAAAATTGAACTAATGCATTAAATATAGTCTTCCAGAGAGTAGCGATTTTTTACAGTCTGGGAATTCAGGTGCTTCTTCACTGATAATTTCATTGTTTACATCTCAGAAGTTGTGCGTTATATGGAGAATTGCGTTATAAAGCTCTTCCAGTGTATAGTTGCTATGGTTCTTGATAATTTTTTAAACAAATTACCGTATTTACTCATGTATAGGACGCACGCGTGTATAATTGTTACACGCGTGTACCCCTACTTTATAAGTAAAAATGGCGATTTCTTAAAATCTCGTATATAAAGCGCACCATAAATTTGATACGCTAATGAAGAATGACCAAATAAATTTCAACAACAACAACAAAAAAAAAAAAAAAAAAAAAAAAAAAAAAAAAAAAAAAAAAAAAAAAAAAAAAATTCGAAACAAACATTATACCAGACCAGAAAACAAGACAAAAATGCATTTTTAGACTTCGGGTTCTAAGAGAATTACGGTAAATAGGAGTGAGTGACGGTAAAGAGAATTGCTAATTAGCGTTTAGATAATGGCATTAGCTCTGTTGTATAAAACACTGCAAGGAATGAAATAAATTTGGAGTAATACTTCAATTAAGAAACATTTTCCGAGTTTTAATATCTTCTTTGAATAATTTCTTCTTTCATATGTATATCGTTCGACTGCATCCAACAGTGAAAAATTATTCCGTGTATAAGGCGCACCTAGGAGTTTTGCCGAAATTTTTTGGAAAAAAAGTGTGCCTTATACACGAGTAAATATGGTATTTGAGTGTTGCATTGATTGCGGCTAAGTAATTGTGTTTATTGCATTCTTTTAGCTAAGCATGTGAAGCATGGTGTTTGCAAAAGTAGTTTTGCATTTCAGTGACATGTTTCGTAATTATTTGTGAAGTTAAATCTTCACCTAGAAGATTTAACCAATGATCAGAACAGCCATATGTTATAAATTTATCAGCATCTCTTAGTTTTGGCCTCATTTGTTAAAATAAAATCATTAAAAACCTTTTTTTAAACATTATATTTTTTTTACCAGTGGCAAAAATTGTGGCAAAAAGTATTTTTGCCTGGAGGGTTTTTACCATGTTTTTTTTTCACTTCGGCAAAAAATGGCCATCCCTGACAATTTGTATTAACTATTCAGCGTTAACTAGTACAGAGGAATACACACTATATAAAAAATCCTTGGTCATTTTAAATCGTCATGTTTTTTGCCATTTATAAGTATTAAACTTTGTGTGGAGCGTCTCTTTATGTAATTGACGTCATATCAAAGGGAAACTCCAATATAAGATATTTCAGCATTTCATTTTTGGTATTAATTTTTATGTATTGATTACTTCCTAATTTATATGCATGCATGGCTGTTTTGCATAGTTAGTTTTATAATGTTTCAAAAGCCTCGACGAATTTATAGATAATATTTTGTAATTTTGTGTTTCACTTTTTTTATTTTCGTCATTTGAATTTCTAGCAGTAAAATGGTCAATTAAAGATAGTATCTCATTTTAATAATTGTAAAATCTATGTTCTGACTAATATCACTCAGACTAAGACCTTAGAGGGAAATCCTAGATTTTGGTATAAAAAAAATATTTTCCAAGCAATTAGAAATAATACATCATAGCAAACGCTGTAGCGTTTGGTATAATATGTTTAAGAAATAGAAAGTGCAAACAATTTTCTAAAATTTCTGGCGAACCAGTTGAGATACGCCAGTGAAATTTTTTTTAAAAGATAGAACTCGACGAGACGAATAAAATGACAGCATTCAAAAAATTACTGCAGCTTAGAATAGTTTTTTATTTAATTTTAAAAGAAAAAATGAAGGCAAAAAATTCAACTAAGTCTAGCTAACGTTTCCGTGGATGGATTAACTTCGTTTTTGGTTTTATTTTAATCCTCATGGTTAAACTTAAAACAGTTTTTTTTCATCTTTGTATGTTTAACGGTCGCTGAGAAAATCGAATTTTTGTCTGAAATTTCCAGCTGAACATAGTCTTTTTCTTATATTTGTTACTTCTTGTAATTGTTGCACGTAAGTTCCAAATGCTATTACTTTCTTTTATCTTCGATAGAAGAAAGTATTGTAATCGAATTTTTTTCACTTTTCGTTTTTCGGCGGATTTACACATTTTAGGGTCAGAGATTCTAAAAAACACGTTTTTACAAATGTCTGTTTGTCCGTGTGTGTGTCCGTATGTCGCCATTATACCATCGAAAAGTATATGAAGATATGCATAGAATTGAGCTAAATTTCTGTGTATGTGTTTGGCTCTGGCAAACAGGTCCTCCTTCAATTTTTAAATATTCTGCCAAAAGAGGTCGCTGTAATAGCGATTTTCGTGCCATTTTCAATATTTTACAATCGAAAAATGAATAAAGTTTTGCATAGAATTGAACCAATTTTTTTGTGCGAGTGTTTTGCGACAGCTAGTTGGTGTTGCTTGAATTGGAAAAAAAAATCCATAGGAAGGAGGCGCTGCAATAGTGATTTTTGTACCATTTTCAATATTGTACCACCATAAAGTGTATGAAATTGTATATAGAACTGAACCAGACTTTTTGTGTAAATGTTTGGATATGGCTAGATGGACCTCCCTGAATTTAAAAGAACATCTGTGTATCGTTGTATTGTCCATCGGCTTGTGCAAATACGGGATTTCGCGTCCTTCTAACCAGCTATTTGTGAATAGCTGATGGCAACAGAATATTTGAAAATTATGTATCGTTATAAACATCATGATCCTCATTAACTCGTTTTTAGCTCACACGCTATCATAGCCTGAGAGCTTATGTGCCCGTCCGTTCCGTATGTACGTTCGTGCGTAACGCCATAACTCATGATAAAAATATCGGATCCACTTGAAATTTTGTATATAAGTATATCCTCATAAGGCGCTTCCCTGATTAGTTTTAGGAGTTTATTCGATATGTATAAGAGGGGGAACGGGGGGCTCTTGCCCCTCCCCTTAATTGATATAAACGGGATTTTTATGCAGAATTAGCAGTTTTCGTTCAAAATTTAGATATAGGATCATTCTGATGAGGCGATACCGTGGCTGTTATTAGGTGTTCATTGAATAAGTATAAACAGGGGAAGGGGGAGGCTCATGCCCCTCCCCTTAATTGATATAAACGGGATTTTCATGCAGAATTAACAGTTTTCGTTCAAAATTTAGATATAGGATTATTCTGATGAGGTGATTCCGTGACTGTTATTAGATGTTCATTGAATAAGTATAAACAGGGGGAAAGGGGGTTCTAATGCCCCTCCCCTTAATTTTTATAAATGGGGTTTTCAAGCAGAATTGTCAGATTTTATTAAGAATTATCCGATTTGCTTTGAATTTTGGATGTAGCTTTTTTATATGATAAAGCATGTCCTTGATAGTTTAGGAGGTTCAATGATTAAGTATAAAAAAGGGGAGAGCTGTTTCCCCTTCTTAATTTTTTTTCGAACGGAATTAACCCTTGAAAATATAAGGCTGTAATGTACAATTAGTATGCGTAGCCTGTGAGCTCAATGCCATCAGTTTAACTGGGCAGTATTCTTTTTATTACTCTGATAATCGACTGAAGTAGAAATTTAAGATAAAAATCAAAATTGGTATAGTATTAAATTAATAATAATAAAGTATCAACATGTGTAATTTATTTTGGAAACATTAAAACGTTTTGGGAAAGTTTGGGGATTGGCACATCCATCTAGTTTTATTTCACTGTAAAAAATAGCTTTTTAGAGCTATTTCAAAAGGCAAGGTTTCTTTAATAGTAAACAGGATTTTTTTTTTTTTTTTTTTTTTTTTTTTGTAATACAAGAGTTTATTGAAGTAAGGCAGTTAACATTCATATATTTAAAGCTTCAATAATAATAAGGCATTTTTATATTGGATTTTTAATAAATAATTAAAGTTTAAAAGAAATAAAAGTCATACTGCCATTACAAAATTATTTTTTGCGCTCTTAAAATATACATATTAATATTACGAAAAGGAAAAAAAATCGTACGGAATCACGAAAGAGTATTTCTACTTAAAAAAAAAAAAATTAAAATTTATCTTTTATTAAATAGAACTCCTTAAACAAAATGTATGTCATTTATTTTACTTTGCTTAATAGAAATTCTATTGAGTATAAGTGCTAAGTGGAAAGATATTTAATAATGCGTCTGAAATACATTACTTTCAGAATAAACAAATTCTTTGCATTCTTTCTTAACGTAGATTAATTTTAGTGGTTTAATGAAAATACCACGAATACAAGTGTTTCCAAAAATACAAGACGAAGCTAATATAAAAGTTGATAAAATGTCATCTCTAGAGAAAGATGAAGTAATATAAATTTTAATGGTTGATGTGAAATGCAATACATTTTTTTTTATTAATATAGGTTTTATATCACGTAAAATGCCATAAATAATTGTAAAAAGAAAAAAAAAATCTAAAATTTTTATAAGTTATAAAGTTGTTGCCTATACCAAAGAAAATTTATTAACTTAATAATTTATTAAAACAAGTAAAATTTAGATATACAAAATCAAAAATATATTAAGCTATATTATTTTATATGAGCATATATCTTCATTGTTGGTTGGTATATATCAGTTGTGCATAGGTCATTTTCACGGGTATGAGATTTTCACAAATAATTGTATTACAGCCCATGAAGCAAAGTAATGTAACAATGTAAGTACAGCTCATATTCAAAATATTAGAATAATTACCTTTTTTTTAGAAATTGAAAATATCATTTGGTAATTTAATCTATATATATAAAAGGAATTCCGAGGATAATTAATTGAGGCACAGATAGGCTCTCATCCTCTATACCTTTTATTTATAGAGATTTTACACAGCTTAGGTAAACGCAGAAGAAATATAAAACAGATAATGTATTTATCACAAAAAATCGTCTGCTAAGAAAATCTTTTTTCATTTTGAACTCTATAAATAAAAGGAATAAAGCAGAAGAAATATAAAACAGATAATGTATTTATCACAAAAAATCGTCTGCTAAGAAAATCTTTTTTCATTTTGAACTCTATAAATAAAAGGAATAAAGCAGAAGAAATATAAAACAGATAATGTATTTATCACAAAAAATCGTCTGCTAAGAAAATCTTTTTTCATTTTGAACTCTATAAATAAAAGGAATAAAGCAGAAGAAATATAAAACAGATAATGTATTTATCACAAAAAATCGTCTGCTAAGAAAATCTTTTTTCATTTTGAACTTCTATAAATAAAAGGACAGATAGGCTCTCAAACAGTGAATCGTCGAATATAATTGAAGAACAAATGGAAGAACAAATGGAAGAACAAATGGAAGAACAAATGGAAGAACAGATGGAAGAACAGAAAGAAGAACAGATGGAAGAACAAATGGAAGACCTCTTCATTAACAATAAAAAAAGATATGCAAACGAAACCCCAGAACACCGATCAAACATATCTGCCGGAAACTGACGAGACATGGCACAGAAACGTGAATGTGTGGGGTTGTAGAACTGGCATTCAGATAGTCTTCGGGCTACTGAGGGCGGGCAACCGTCTAGTGTCTTTTAATGAAAATATGCAAACGATATTTTTATTAAGAACTTATTGTTGATTAAACTTACTTGTTATCTTAAATTTAATATCATTTTTGAAAAGCTTAATTGCAAAAAAATTATTTTGAAAAGTCAAAATATTAGAATATTTATTCAAGTGGTTCAAAATATTAGAATATTTCACATTAATTCTCCTTTAATTATTACCAATACTTAACTGGTGGCATCATTGATTAAATTCAGACTATTTTATTTAAAATCAGTATTCTTTTTTGCAGTTTGTTTCTTTTTCATCTTAAAATGGGCCGTGTGAGTGATATTCCTGAATCTACCAAATTTCGTATGGTTGATTTGTATCGGCACGGTAAAAATCAATGTTTTATAGCGAATTATTTACATTGTTCGCAATCGAGCGTTAGTAAAATACTAACACAATATTCAAAAAGTGGAAAATTTCAAAATAATCGCCGAAATGGTGGCCGAAAACCAAAAACATCTGCTAGAGATGACAGGAAACTGAAGCGTATAGTTAAGAAAAACCGTTTAAAAATTGTGCGATTCTTGCACCGAAAATTGAAAGAAGAAGGAGTTGAAGTTTCTACATCGACAACATTAAGACGTCTCCATAAATTTAAATTTGAATCTCGTGTACCGAAAACAAAACCTCTCATGACTGCAAGACAAAAACGTATAAGATTGAATTGGTGTAAATCAAGACGTTTATGGAGCAATGAAGATTGGAAAAATATATTATTTAGTGATGAAAGTATGTTTTGTGTTTCATATGGTAATCAAGGTATTCGAGTTTGGAGAATGAAGCAAGAAGCATTTGATAAAGAATGCCTTAAACGTTCCGTAAAATTTACTGCTAGTGTCATGGTTTGGGGTTGTATGAGTGCAGAAGGACCTGGAAAGTTATGCATCGTCTACGAAAAGGTTAACTCTCTGATATATCAAGAAATTTTAGAATATTACATGATTCCGTCTTCAGAAGATTTATTTGAAAATGATTTCATCTTTCAACAACATTTAGCGTCCCCGCATACCTCGGTGTCAACTAAGAATTGGTTCCGCCAACGCAACATTAAGGTACTTCCTTGGCCACCAAATCCTCTTAATCCCATCGAAAACTTATGGTGTATAATGAAGAAAAAACTTCAAGAAAATCCTCCTTCAAGTAAATCTGAGTTAGTGGCACGTATAAAGTCTATTTGGGCTAATATTGATAGAAATGTTTGTAAACACCTTGTATATAGTATGCAAGATCGATTGTACGCTGTTATGAAAGCTAAATGGGATGCTACAAAATATTAACTACCATTTACTTCATATTCATAAGGTAATATTGTTGCGTAAAATAAGATATTCTAATATTTTGAACCAATCTAAATTTTATTCTAATATTCTGGTGTGTTTAAGGAAGCTGTATACCTAATTTATTGTGCTGTATATTATATTTTATAATTGTTAAAATCTTATCTAAACATTCCAGATTTAATTTATACGAAATTTAATTGCATTTACTTAGTATAAAAAATAAATAAATGACAAATAATTTTTTCTTATTACTTTTTCTCAATTATTCTAATATTTTGAATATGAGCTGTAGTTTTAGCATTACTTAATATATAATGTCTCGTTTATCGATATTTCGATTTTCTGAGGTTTTAGAAAGCCATAAAAAATTATACATTTAAATGTGTTTAAAACACTTAAAGTAATAGAAAAAAATTGAGTAAAAAAGAAAAGAAAAGAAAACTGAAATGACTAACATAACAATAAAGACTAGCTGACCCGCCCAGCGTTTTTCGGTCCCTGATAATAATATTAAAGGAACCTGAAATATGTATAATTTACCTCTAACTTGTAATAATTGCAAACACGTTGTCTGAAATATGTAACCGCTAACTGTGTAAAAAATCGGTAAAAAAAAAAAAAAAAAAAAAAAAAAAAAAAAAAAAAAGAAAAAAAAAACATTTTACGATAAGAATACTCGGCTAAAAAGCCTGCAAAAGAAAACAGGGAGAGAATATGCGATTTTCGTATTAAAATGTTGCTATGTATCCGTAAAAATCACTAATAAGTCACGTAACTATTTAATTTTTCTCGTCGAAACACTAAGTAAAATATTTTGAATTTCAAATGAATTATATCACTCTTAAATCCGACTATGCATTGAATGAAATCGAATGAAATCGATGCACGATGATTAGCTAAAAGTTTAGCATGTAGTATTGCAATTTCAGATCCATTGAACAAAATTAAGTATATATTATTAATCAAAACATGCGCAATATTTTACTAGTGGATAAAATACTAACTGTAACCTAATTGTAACGCTACTGTAATATATATATAACTTAACTGCAACTTATCATAACCTAACCGTAACTTAAATATAACATAAATGCAATCTAACCGCCACCTTATCGTAACATATTCGTAATCTAATTGTAATCTAACTGCATCTTAACTTTAATCTAACAGGAATTTAAATGTAACCTAAGACTAACCAAGCCATAACCTAATCGCAACCTAACTGTAACATAAATCTAACCTTAGTGTTACCTATCCGTAACCAAACTTGAACTTAACATTAACTATAAACTAACTATCCTAATCTTACACTTGCTACAAAGAACTGTAGTTCCACATTTCAACGCCACGGGGTGCAATGTTTGGTACGTACGGATCACCACAACCTGCGGCGAAATATATAGCAGTCTTGCTGCGCACGCTTTGCTGAATGTTTCAGTTTCACTTTCCATCACCAGAATGAGCAATCTTCCGTAAACAAACCTAGATGTAGACGATAGTCCGATTTTCAATCTATCTGTCGACCCGACGGGGGGGGGGGGATACAAATAGCAATTTAAAATATTCTGAAATTTCTATTCGGAAATAAGGGTAGCCACCTCAGAATTAAGAGACTAATATTGATATATAAGAACCTCCTGCTGCATAAGGCTCGCTGCTACATGCTTCACTAAATAGCAGGCAAGCTGCGCATGCTCTGTGAAATATATTAGTTCCAGTTTTCACTTCCAAGAGCGCTCTCATTTCTAAACAAACATATATCTGAACGAAACTCCGTTATCAAACCTATTCGTAGATATATTAGTCAAGGAAAAGGAAATAAGAATTAATAAATTTAGCGAAATTATTGTTCGGGAATAATCATGTCGCCATGCGAAAAAGTTTTTTTTTTTTTTTTTTTTTTTTACCTAACCGGGGAGAAGCCAATAATCATATATCTATACTGTAGGGAAGGGCTTTTTTTCCGTTGATCAGTTGAGGGGAAACTGATTTGTGCATTTGACATTGTGCATGAAACATACGTGCGTTTTGAGATGTTTTTTTTCACTGGAATGTCGGTTCAAAGTTGTAAATCGCATATAAACGACGTGTCGAGAGGTTTTTTTTTTTGGTTGGAGAGCCGAGGAAAACTGGTGTTCGCAAATTCGACTTATTTCGGGAGGTTTTTTATCCGGTAGGGAGTCAGGTTTATAGGAATAATTCTGAAAAATAATGATTGCACCCTTTTTTAGAAAAATATATAGTCTATAAGTAACAGTTATTTCAAGTTTTTTAACATCATCTAGTCGTATTGGATATTTTTTCTTTTAATCCAGCGGTACCCTGAGTTATGTCTCCTTGACTTACGACTCCTCGCATTTATGTCATCTGGCTCGGAAAAAAAAAATCCTTAATTAAAAGGTACTTTGAATCTTTTAACCGACTTCAAAAAAGGAGGATGAAGTTATCAATTCGACGCGTATGTATATTTTTTTAATGTATGTTCACCGATTATTCTGAAACTATCCAACCGATAAATTTGGATTTTGTGTTAAATGAAAGAGGTTACTCTCGAATTGGTACCACTTCCATTTCATCGAAATTGCTTCAGTACTTTTTTAGTAACTAGGCAAAAACTAATAAAATTAGTGATTTCTCGCAAATCAAATGTGACATGGGCTTGGGCATTGTAACATTGAATTGCACTCCGTTTGGGCTCGCCAAATGGAGTGCAGTCAGGATGGCTGAGCGGTCTAAGGCGCCAGATTTAATCTCTGGTTCTCAAAATAGAGAGTGGGTTCGAACTTTACTCCTGACATATGTATATAATTTACAATAATTTTTTCCATATCATAATTTTTATTAACCGACTTCAAAAAAGGAGGAGGATATTATCAATTCGACGCGTATGTATTTTTTATGTATCTTCACCGATTACTCCGAAATTATCCAATCGATTAATTTGTTTTTTCGGTTAAATGAAAGAGGTTACTCTCGAATTGGTACCACTTCCATTTCATCGAAATTTGATCAGTACTTTTTTACTAATTAAACAAAAACTAATAAAATTAGCAATTTCTGGAAAATTAAAAGTAACATGGACTTTGAATAAGCTTGCCAAATGGAGTGCAGTCAGGATGACCGAGTGGTTTAAGGAGCCAGATTTAATCCCTAGTCCTTGAAAGAGAGCGTGGGTTCGAGCCTCACTCCTGACATACGTGTATAATTTACAATGATTTTTTCCGTATTCCCTTCCTGAGCAATTTTTTGCTCACTTTAAAATATTCACTTTGTAATATAAATTTACCAATCAGTTTGATTGTATTAAAATAATAATATATTTTACTATCTCAGATTTACAACATAAAAAATGGTGTTACTACAGCTAGTGTTGCCGACATTGTCGGTGCGATGGATTTACATGGCAAGGATCTTTCATGGCAGTAGACATAAAGCATAATTACCAATCTCAGTGAGATCACAATTATAAACCCTTCTGCATTATATCAAGAAATAGGAGCTAAGAGAAGAAAGGTCAGCACTAAAACGAAAACTGTGAATTTAAATCAGATTACCCGACAAAAATGACATGTGAGCAATATTACCAACAAATATGGTTTGAAGGAAATGAGAATACCATAATTTGCTTCCAAAGCTTCTATATTTTGATGTACTATGCTTACTAAAATGCGTCAATTTGTAACATCTAGACCGATTATGACGCATTAACCGAGTCTATTAAATGTGAAAGAAGATGGATTTTCTAATCTTTTATAATTGAGTTCACGGAAAAGACTAGCGTGAAACAAAAAGATATTGGCAACAACATATTGTAACGCAAAATGTGGATGTCATAAAAGATTTATATCATAAAATCACTTCTATGAACTGAATCGCATTAACTAAGATGTGCCAAATGGCAGAAGAACCAATAACGGAAGAATACTTGATTGTTTTCAAATCTCCAGATTTTAACACATTTCTTACTGCCACAATGCAATAAGAAATATAATATCTGCAAATGAGAGTATATTAATGCCACTATGAAATAAATACCTATTTTTAAAATATTGAAGCCTCAAATTAAAATGTGCTTAAACTTTTTTTTTTTTGAATCTAGAAATTTCATTAATGATAAGACATTTCATGAAACGCTTTTCGCCTCTTTTGCACTCTATTTTTCCCGGTCAGCTTTTGATACGTTATTGGGCCTTCATTCTCCATTTCGTAGAACCATTTTCATAAGACGAAGCTTTTTTTTATTATGAATTTCCAAAGACTAGTACTTTTTCATGCGACAAAATCAGCAATTTCCATCAAAATAATAATAATAATAATAAATGAAAAATAAATAAATACGAATAAAATAAAAATGAAATAAAATAAAAATCGTTAACTTTTAATTAAAGAGAGAAAAATAAATTTTTCTACCAAGAATTGAACCGACTTGAAAAACTACTGCAAAGTGAAAAATAATTTTTTTACACAATTGTAATAAGAATTTAAATTATGAGCGTAGTATTTACCATGCGTACTATTATATTTATGTACATTAATTTGATATTTTAGAGTCAGTGCCAGCCAAGCCAAGTTCAGAATTAAAATTAGTTATCCAATGCAAATCGTAAAAGAATAAAGTTAAATTTAACACTAAATTTTAAGTTGTAAAAAAATTCGTAGATACTTAGATGTGTGTCTAATGGAAAATTACATGTAACTTGGCTTGACTGGCACCGATTCCAAAAAATCACGTTAATAAACATAAATATAATAATACGCATCGCAAATTCTACGCTCTTAATTTATTTTCTTATTACCATTGTGTAAAAAAAAATTACTTTTCACTTTGCAATAGTTTTTGAAGTCGGTTCAATTTTTGGTAGAAAAGTTTACTTGAATGTTTATGATTAAATGAAGATAAAATTTCCCACAACTGTAAAGACCAAACAAATAAAAAAAATTAACTTTGAAAAGATTAGAAAAATAATCTTGTTGCTACAAAGAATTTTTAAAAAAAAAAGATGAAAATTGACGGTTCAATTTTGATTTGAAGATATTTAATAGCCTCAAAGTTTTGAACGGTGCATCTACAGGAACAATAAATTTTATATTTATAACTTATCTATGTATTCTAACTTTTTGTATCCCAAACGCATTTGTTTTGATAATGTTAAATGTATGTAATGCAAACCCTAAGTGCAATATAATATGCTCATTTAGACTTCGGAGAATTTTTATTACTTGTCCTTTTTAGGTGCGTTCGTAATTATGTAAATACGTAGCACCTATTGTTGTCGCTCAGCCCGTCCGTCTGTCTGTCCGTCTGTCCGTCTGTCCGCACATAACAACGCAAAAACTACCCAACCGAATCGTTTGAAATTTAAGATACATAATTATAACATAATTTTGTCGAGTCATTTCAAATTTTATGAAAATCGGATGGATAGATCAATTACAGGGACATTCAAAAGGATTCCGTTACATTACGGTCAATAGGGAAAAAAGTTTTAAATGCATTTTAATCGTTTGAAATTTAAAACATATAATTATTGCGTAATTTTGTCGAGTCATTTCAAATATTATGAAAATCGGACGCATAGATCAATTACAGGGACAATCAAAAGGATTCCGTTACATTACGGTCAATGGGGAAAAAGTTTCAAATGCATTTTAATGATGTTACACTCATTCGAACATAATAGAATTGGCATGAATCTATCAAATATATACTTAAATATGCATTCTGTACGGTCTGTGATGCAAAGAATTTTTATTATTAAATTACAGGGCCACACAAAAGTATTCCACTATATTATGCTATACGGGGAAACATGGTTTGGTACGCGTTTTAATTATATTCAACTGTTTCACATTTTATGAATAAGATATACGTTGCTGAGGTGTAATAAAAAATACTTCCTGCATATTTACAGAAACGTAAAGCTTTCGACTACTATACTGTATCCGGAGTACGCTCTACTATATCAGCAAGATCTGAATATTTTTAAAACTTCGTTATCGTACGAACGCACCTCATTTGCTATGTTCACGTGCAATTTCCACTTGTTTGTTTATCTAAATGTACCTCAACTTACGTCGTTAGTCTTGGTATGAATTACTGACTTAAATCAAGGTATTCTGTATTATTTTGAATATCAACATTTTATTTTAGCGAAGAAAATAAAAACCGCATTTTGTCATTTATCAATTTGCGAAATTTTAGTTTAAATGAAAACTTTATTTATTTATTTTTTTTTTTACATTTCATGAAGCAATTGATAAAACATTTAGCGAAAGAATGTTAAAATTGTAATTTTACTAATAATTTTTATGTAAATTACTTGATAAATATCTCCTGAATATGTAAAAATAATTAAATTTTTTTTCTCACGCCTGTTTATCCTGTGATTAACCTAGGAATTGTCCGGATATTTATTTAACCCTTTCCGGCGCAGTGTTGCCTGGTCGGCAACATCTAAAGTTCCCCCTGTTTAGAGACACAAAAACTTCGTGAATATTTCAAAAACTACTCTAATGGCTACTTTGAATCTTTCTTAAGAGTTCTAGATAGTAGCACCACAGAAATCAAATTCTACTATTTTTAAATAATAGGTAAGATATTTTACTCTAATACGCGCTTCACAGCAATGCTCTTCTCACTGCACTTATCAAAGCTGTACTTGCACGGTGTTACCACTTCGGCAACAGCTATAAAATTAAAATGGTTTGTGCAATCTTTACAAAATTAAACCTTTGTACTCCTCTAGGCCTAAAAAGATTGCCTAATTTTTTTTCTTTAAATTCGAACTTTAAAGAGTACTGCGCCGGAAAGGGTTAAATTGTATAAAATTTAAAAATAAATTTTATTTTAACTGCTTAAATTCTAAACTTTTTTCAAAAGCATTGCGCAAGAAATTTTGAAAGAGAAAATATTTATCTGAATTCTCTAATAAATGTATAATACCAAACTTTACTTAGTTCCTTTCCTTTCATTCGTTTTTTCTTTTACTTTTACAAAAATAAAATAAAATAAAATAAATAAATAAAATAAAATAAAATAATGGAAGAAAGTCTTTTTTTTAAGGAATAAATTGATTATGTTTCTAAAAAAGAATTGAAGGATAAACAATGAAAATTCGGATTACATGTTAACATAGTTAAAATTGGAGAAACTCAATGGAATAGTAAACGTGAAAGCACATAAATAAGAGTCTCATCTTTCCTTGTTTATATGTTCAATCCACAGCAAATGAATCGGATTTTTCTGACATTCAAAATTAAAATAATTTAACATAATAAAAAACTCGATATAAATATATTTTTTCGCAGTTTTAGATAAATAATTATTTATTGCAGGAAAACACTTTTGAATACTTCTTCCTATCCCCTATTGTATTTCAGGAAAAAATGCTTTACAATCTAAAATTATTATTTTGTTAAATAACTAGCAGGCGTCGCCCGCTACGCTGGTCCTCTCTTCAAAACGACCCTTTGATTTTTTACAGTAAGTTTTATTACAGAACGACACAACCATACGCAATTTATAGAAACTATTCCTGAAAATCCATGTATCTAACAATGTAAGTCTCATCAAAATCTGTTTATTAGTAATTTTTATAAAGACTGATCTTTCATAGCCATTTTCACGTCATTATAGAAATTTACACCAACATAACTGACTAACATAATTGAGATTTGTAGAGCAATAAGAAATATACTAAAAACACCCCAGAAAAATTATCTAACTTACAATATAAATTCCATTAAAATGCGGCTAGTAGACCTTTTTAAAATAAATAATATTCTATAAATGGGTTCTCGTTATTTTAAAACTTTCTCCCATAATTCGATATATAAGTAACATAAAACGATGTGAAACATGTTAAATGCTTCCCCCCAAAAATTATCTGATAGTGTAACTTCTATGAAAATGTTTGCAGCAAGATTTAGGCTGGCTATCAACTGTCAGAACGAAATACGAATTTACCATTTATGTGCAATGTGGAAGTAGATAGATGTAATGTCATAATAATATTCATCTTTAAGATTTCTAATACGGCATATATTGTTTCATAATTGCTAACTAAACTTTCTTTTATTTATTATTATTTCCTTTTTAAAGTAATAGAAAATAATTAAATATATGTATGATAGCTACTGGTATTTGAAAACAAAGATTTTGTTGAATTTGCGTCAGAAAAATATCTCACCAATGTGCTGCGTATATGACATCTGTGCCAAAAATGTATATGTAAATGGTATTTGAAAACGAAGCTTTTGCGGAGTAGGCCTCGGAAAAGTATCGCGTCAATGTGTTGCGTATATGACATCTGTGCCATATGCCTTTTCACAAATTTCATTAAAAATATAAAACAATAAATGAAGAGTTCTGTATCCTATTCTGATTTGCCCGATTGACGAAAAAATCCGAAATGGGGGCAAAATGCCGTTTTAGCATCTTGCCAAATTTTTTCAGGTGTCACAAAACCATCATTTAAAATTTTTTATAAACATATATTTTTACGTTAAAACGTTATATTTTTATTCTGTTAAAAAAATAAATAAAAGTAAATAAACAATTTATTAATACATTAGCAACAGTATCCAGGTTACCATGTCAGGTAAAATAATGCCATTTTGGCGCAAATTAAGTACCCCGATGCGTATATGATATCTGTTCCCATAAATCTCCGTATGAATAATTTTAGCTCCCTTAAATTGTATTTAAATAAAACTATACTAACAGTTCCTTTTCTCTGTTAATATTTTTTCTAAATTAATATAGCCGTTTCAATTATTTAATCAACAATAGCATAATATATAATTGCGCAGCTGATAAATATTTACAAATAACAATCTTTGCAGCTTAAAACAAAGAAAAAATTCTCAATTTGTTTAAATAAAATGGATGTATCGTTATATTATGAATACAGTGCAAACGTATACATTTGTGTAAATACATCCATTAATCTTTTTAAATACATCCAGTAGTTTTTTTAATTAGTTCAGACACACTTAAAAAATTCTGTTACAAAATGGCGTCATTTATAAATTATTTAATTTTATTTTCAGGTAAATGTTTTGTTATTTCGGAGCCAAATAGATAGGCAAAAGAAGTAATAAATCGCCAGACATTGATTCAATGGATCGGCTTTTACAACGAATATTTCTTTTAAGCCGTACAAAGTTTGATGCCATATTTAAATTAAATATCTTTATTTTATTTTATTTCTAATTATTTTTTTATATTTGTATTTGAAATAAAATCAATATTAGTTTTTTAATTTTGTTTTTTGAAATGTTTGTATTTTTTTCATTTTAAATTATTATAAATATTTCAATTCTTTTAAAAGATAGCTTAATATTCTGTCGCCAAATAAAAAACAAATGGCAAATGGTAACCCTTCCGTGCAAAATTAAAGAACTTTTCGCCATAACTTTATAACTAATTTACGTAGTATGATGTACTATATACGAAAACCTTTCTTGAAATATTACCTATCTGATGGTATATGTTAAATCAAAATTCCTTCAGTGGAACTGAAGGAGTAGATGGAAAACCGATAATTTCCATTTGTATTTTATATATACATGGTAGAACCCGTCAAATTTTGACGAAAGAAAATGTTTAAGAAGGAACTGTTTCATTAACTTATAATAAACCTACAAAATTAGCTATAGTAAAAAATGCATTTTATAGTGGTACGTCTAACTCTTCAACAAACGATATTTATCGTCAAATTAACAAAATACTATTTCTATAAAACGCAGTTGTAGAATTTGTTAAAATTAAACTTTAATCGTATATGTAAGCAGTAAAAAATAAAGATATGTTATTGTGATAAAGTTATCAATTAAGATTCTTATGCTAGTATTCCAAAATGATAAAAAGCAAAATTTATTCAACTTTGACTCAATCATAGATTTTTTTCCCCGTGAAATCTAAACCCGGCATCATTTTCGCCATATCAAAATTTACAAATGTACATTTCACATCTGTATTCAAAAATACGTTTAAAAAAAACGGCATTTTAATTTGATAATTTTGATTCAAAACTTGAAGTCTCAATGCTATTAGCTGAAATAGATATTAAACTGTTGATATTCCTTTATGTGTAAATCAAATTTTGTAAATGAAATCAAAATTCACTGGGTTTTATAACAGAAGATATTTAAATTTCTATTTTTTTGCTTTTAATAACAAAATGGCAACATAAAGATATACTCAATTTTTTCCTTTTTTCTTTGCTTTAAATAGAGATGGAGTACTGTTGCCACGATTAGAAAAGAGGTATTAAAAGCTACAAAAAAATTAATATTTGAAAAACAAATTAAGATACACCTTTCAAACAAATTTCATTTAAAAGTACATTTTTTCCCTACACGATGGTGTAAAAATTGAAAATGTGTGACATTAAGAAGTTTAAAAACTTTTAGTAGCAAAAATTGTAATACCGAAATTCATTTAAAATTTGAAAGTGTTGCCATGCACAAAATGACGCATGCGTTACGCACAGATACATTTCGCCTTTATAATATAGATATAAGTAGATTAATTCTGTTGTGTTAACATTTAGTATAAGAATTATAATGCTCCCATTGGTATAGCCATAACATTTGTCTTAATGCTTTATTGATAAATACCTTTTGATTTGTTTTAATAAAATCTCCTTTTATCCAGGCTGGTCCTCATTCATCATTATTTTTACCTATGCTGTTGCGCTGCGCCGGTTCTCAGTTGAATGGTATTATGCGATGACATAACACAGTCGCAATAATTCGGTAGTTACCCAATGAAGTGGAAACGGGCATCTTCAATTCTTATTTAATTTTAATTGGAAGACAATATTTACAGCTTATATAAATATTCTACATTATTTACACAAAAGATGTGAAACTTATTCTCAAAATATTCTTCTGTCAACACGAGTCAACACATCTGTACGCAAATATTCACACACTATAAACAAAGGCTGATGTTACCAAATAGCCGAAAGCCGATTTTCCCAAAATTTCTTAAATTTCCCCCCAAATCACTGATTTTTCAGAAAAAGTGCTCAACGTAATTTCTACTCAAAAAGCCAAATTTTACATTTTCAGTTTTCATTTATAATTTTTTTCAACTGATTTAATTACAATGTTTTCCCCTAATACAGCATTAAAAAAAAAATGTTCCCAATTTCCAAACATAAACATTTGAACTCAGCAGAATTATGCATATACACATTGGCCTCCAAAAGTTAAGCTAAAGCATGCTTTTTGAAGTTCACCAGAAAAAAATGGCAGTCAGATTAAACTTCATTGTTTATATGAATGACAACAATAAGCTTTAAGAAAAGTTACGCAAAAATTACAGCTACCAGTTTTATTTTATAGAAAATAATAGGTATTTGTGAATGAGAAAGAAATATGCAATTACGAAACTTTCGTAGTTTCGCGTGTAAGTTTTGTTGTACTTTAACTATCGTTGTCTGGTGCGAGATATCGCGATTAGATCATTGATTCATACGTGCGCCCATATCTCGGTGCTATTGGCAATGGTTTCATTCTAATGGATGACAATGCGAGCCCATGCCGAGTTGTGGTTGCTGAAGATTATCTTGATAATCACGGTTTGGAGAGAATAGAATGGCCAGCTCAATAGAATGGCTCAGACTTATATACGATAGAACACTTTTGGAACAATCTTGGAAAATCGGATTGCGGCTTTAAGTCATCCTCCAAGATCAAGAAATGAGCAGAACAAGGGTTACCTCATGTCTGATTAGCGCTACCTGTTTTGGTGTCCGAGAATTTAATTGAGAGCATGGAAAGTCGATGCCGCCAATGCATTCAAATCCGGGATGGACATATTCCGTATTCGAACCAGTTTTTTAATGTTTCTGTCACATTTTACTGCTTAATGCTGCGATGTACGGATTTCGCCGATAATGGAATTTTCCACCATGAATGCTTTTATGTTGTAATTTCATTTATACGTATAACTTAAGTAAATTTATATGTCGCATTTAATAAAAAACTGTTTAGCGCATATTTCCTCCAAATTTGTTGTTTCTATATTGATTCATTTGCAAATTAGACGCAAAAAACCTGTTTTATCTTAACTTTTGGAGGCCAGTGTATATTCGCAGCTAATTACCAAGAATATATTTTACCACAACAAGTTTGTTTGCACTTTTTATTTAAATTGCTGCCAGTCGACGATGATGGCCTATCATTACATTAACTCCATCTACAGTTTTTTTTATCAGTAACATTTTTAAAGTTTAGACTATCTCGAATAATTTGGGTTTTGAATGGATCTGAGATGATGTTGGCATTATCTGTTTCTATCTGACTTAAATTATAAAACATTATTTTCCAATCAGCTAATCTTAAGCAAAGCTTCATTGTTTTATCAATCATTAGAATTGTGTGAATAACAAAATAAATATAGTATCTTTAATTATATCTTTTAAAAAGCGCAGCAAATGAACGTTTCGGTTATATCCTGAAGATTTAATAATGTGAAGGTCCGAGTGGCTTAAGACCGCACAGTTTACATTCAAATTTCTTATATAGAGAACTAGGAGGGCTGCTGTATTCATTCAGCAATGCTCAATTCTAAACTTAGCGATGTGATTGTAGTATGTAGTTGCAGGTCTTCCAAATATCTCAATTGGCATTCCAGAAAACGCAGATTAACCAGCCTTACACAACAGCAATATACATATACATATCATTGTTTTTATTTTTGTTGTAAAAATCTGTACTATTAAACAAAATGTAATTCTAAGCTTGTGTGTCTGGCCCCGATAAATAGAAAAATCTGTCGCACTTACTTATCAGAAAATTAAGGTGAGAGATAATCCGCGGCAAATCGTGATGATCCTGTGATACGTGTAAATGGAGAGCACGACCACGAGAATAATAATTTATTTCAATTATTTCTGTATGTTGTCTTTAATTTTTAAATCAAAATCGTATTCGAGACAGACCCACTATTGTTGGATGTCGGAAAGTAAATACTGAAATTCTGAAAACAATTTCCCAAGATTTTCCCTCAAAATGCTCCTAGTCACCAAAAATGTCCCCAAAAAATCCCCATATAGGATCAAAAACCCCCCAATAGGGGACAAAATCTCCAATTTTGCAACACTGAGAAAGCGCACTATGAGCCAGGAGGTTTGGCACAGTAAAGCCATCGCGAATCATTCATTGCCGTTTTGGTGTTAAAACATAATTATCCACGTATGCAATCTCCTTCCCCCTTCCCCCCCCCCGGATTCATCACTCCAGTTTGACTATCAATCGCTGATTCTGTTCTGGACATCAAATGCTTTTGTCGTACTCAGCTCGTACAACAACGTACAATGCATGTAAAAAATTTTAAAATAAAAAAATTGATATATTAATTTTTTTTAAAAATCAAATGAAATTAAAATGAGTGTACTATAATGGGCATTATAAAGTTCAAAAATAGAATAATCTAAAATAATATCTATGTAACATTTTCAATGAATGTGAATTGCCTAAGATTATCTCAAATTAAGTTTATCCCTTTTATAACTGAAGAGAATTTAATAAGAAAATTTCTATCAGTAAGGTCTAGAATATATATAAAGTGTAACATAATATACATAACTGTATAATACGCAGAAAAACTGGATTCATCATCTCATATGGATGATAATTCAAGAATGATAACACTAGTTTACATTACATCTGTTGCCGAAAAAATTTTAGCTGTTGCTGACTACATATGATATGCTATTTTAAAAAATATAATTAGAATATTTCAATCAGCTCTAGTTTATGAGTTTCAGCTATGTAGGTATTAAAAAGAAAAAACACGTATTTACTAAGAAAAACCTTACTAAAAAAAAGAATTTGTTGAGTTTTAAAAAACTTTGTTTTAAAGCTCTTCTCTGATGTGCAGGCTTTGGAAAATGACATATCAGAGACCAACAACAGTCAGACATCATATTCGTATCCCAGGAACTCTGATAGCGCTCTTCCATGACGCATAAGTCCTGATGCATACGATCTCTCTGCTCTTCGCTCATAACTCCTAATTTTTCCGGAAACCTGTCCAGGTGACTATGGAGAAAGTGGAGTTTCATGCTCATATTGCACCCCATATTTTTTAATTGTAGCAGAAGGTCTTCTACAAGTTCAATATAACTTTCAGTTTTTTTATTTCCGATAAAACCTAATCTTAGTAACTGAGAAAGCAATTTTTTTCTTTTAAACTTGATGCTAACAATTCTGAAGCTCTTTTAGAAAGACTAATCTCTTACAAGATCATCTAACTCATTTTAGGAAAAGCATTTTGACTTATTTGACATATCTTCAAAATCAGCATCATTTTTGTGATGAGCTTGGTCCTTCAATGTCTTGTTCTAATGGTTCAGATATATTTTTAGCCTCTGAAGAGTCACGTGAACACTGCAGTGGACGTTGAACACAACTAGTACTTGGGTACTGCCATTTAGCACGATTTTTAGTGCTTAAACCGTTTACGTTCACGCTACAAGAACAACAGTCTTCGAGATGGTTTCGTGGTTTTCGCTAAATAGTCGGTGTTCCTGGCAATTTTTTTACCACTTTTGCGTATCTTAAATATTCTACACACGATTTACAAACACAATTGGGAGGCCAAGACTTCTCATTTTTATCCAAGAACATCCCTAAATACTCAAAGTAGATATTCCCCCCCAACTCTGATATAACTTTTTTACAATTGTTAACACATATTCTCCGCATATGTAGCAAAAATGATCTGAATTGTTTAAACAACGTCTTTTTGAACTACTCATGACGCAAAAACTTGAGAAACTAATTTTAACACAGTAAAATACGCCTGTTATCAATTAATATATATGCTTAAATGATAAAAATCAAGAACAAATTAACTCGAGTACTCAAAAAATTTTCCGGTAGCATTTGACAAAAACAAGTCATAAGTGAACATTATCAACCTCAGAATTCGCAGCAACAGACAAAAAGTTTAATTTTGTAAACTAGTGTAATTTGGAGTGCTTTATGTTTTTCATAAATAAAAATTTAATTTAATATGAAGCAGTAAAGTAATAATGATGTTCTGGGCAGTACAAAATCGGGCAGTACTTGTGTTCTGGGCAGTACTTATTCAAATACATTTAAAATACATTTGAATTTCTGACTATGTTATGAATCTTTTAAATATATTTACACTATGTAGTGTATCTATAGATCATGTATAGGGATGCCAAAAAAACTCGTGTATTTAATTGGCAGTAGTAATTGAAACCTGCTTTTCAAATGTGTTATGGTTTTTATAAATTGTTTACATAAATATCGTCTTTCAACTTCTTAAAAGATGAATTTCCGTTGCAGTAATTTTGGAAAGTGTTTGCTACATTATGCTTGATTCATGATTTTTCTTTATTGTTTTAATTATGGAGACTAATTTGCTAATAGGATAATTAACACACGAGCGTAAAAAATCCCAGCTACAAATTACGTTCTTAGTTCTCCCAGTCCAATTACAAAATATTTTTCTTTTGTTCTTTTGTTTCTATGTTCCTTTGTTTCCATTTGTAAAAATTGTTCAACGAAATATTTTCTCTTAAATAAATAAAATGATGTTTAAGCCATGTTGTTAAACTTCCAAATATCTAAACAAATAATTACATCTCTAACATAATTTGCCTTGCAATTAAATGTCTGTTCTGGAGATGTAATAAAAAATGTTTTAGTCGAACAAATAAAATATTTCTAACTGAATTAACAAATTAAATCAGCGTACACAGGGAAACAGATTCACATTAATTAAATGCATTTATTTCTCTATTAAAGTTTCTCAAATATTTTTTGTAGTAGTAAGTTTGAGTTTGTATATTATGTTTTATGCGGGAAGCAGTAAACTTCCTTTAATTACAAAAGTGTCACAGATATATTTTATGCAATGATATGCTTAAAAAGTAATTTAAATAACTGGATATTTCAATATTTTTTTATTTAGTTTAAAATTAACATTTAAAACCATTTATACTGAAATACGCACTGTCAAATGATAAGTGCGTCTTAATACTGGAAATTATTACAAACCACTTACGAAAATTTACAGGGTGAATCTAAACTCTTGCACAAAACTTTAAGAGTACACACCAAGGTAATAGTACACACCAAGATAAACAATATTACATAGGAAACTAAGGGTCCCAAACGTCTTCCGAAGGAGATAAGTGCCATTAAAGTTTAGGGTCCAAAATTTCAAATGATTATAAAAAAGGTCTTACGGCCAGTGAGACATAGCTTTCATATTCGTTACTTTGAAAAAAATATCAAATTCAGTTATTTAACCATACAAAGCTCAAATTAGTAAAACACGATTATGGAAGATTCGATCCTGTCAATAGTAAATATGAATGGAAGTTTCGACAAATTAATCAACTTTATACAAACTTGTTTTTATTTAAAGTCATTTATATTTGATCAACAAATTCGGCGATAGAATGAAGTTGCATTTGAAAGTAACATGATGGACGAAATTAACCAATGAGCTTGATCGAGATCTCATATTCATTCACATCGAAATCAGTTGTTATATCAAATTGCTATCGCAGACATATAGATTTTTTAAAAAGCCATCCACTTTAGAAATTAAAACTGTTATATATATATGCCATTTTTTAAGATAAACACAAAACAAAAACTGCTTTTCATCTTTTTAAATTTTTTGCACTTTATTTTAAATTTAAAATTAAAAAAAATGGCCTATATTTTGAAACAAGATGGCGGATGAAGTTGGATAACGGAATCGGTCATGGCATTTGTATGTAGTATGTATACAAGAAGTTACATCCAAATCATTTCATTAATATCCGTGTTATAACGTGACAAATGTCAAATCATTCCAAAATGTCAGTCATACTAGAAATTCAAAGTGCTATAATTCAGTCATTTTTTACGATACAGACGAAACAAAAAATTTCTCTGGAGTCTCTATCAAGTTAAAACACAAAAAAGGAAAATCTTTTTAAATTTCTAATTTTTGTGTACCTGATTTTAAATTTTAAATTCCTGCCGCCATTTTGAAACAACATGGGGGATGAAATTGGCCAACGAATTCGGTTCAGATATCGGTATATACTATTTACGTACGAAATTACATCCAAATAGGTTCATAACTACGTGTGTTATTACGTGACAAATGTCAGACCGTGTTATTACGTAACAAATTCAAAATGTCAGCTACGCTACAGATTCAAAGTGCTATAACTCAACCATTTTTAAAATATAGACAAAAAAAAAAAAAAAAAAAAAAAAAAAAAAAAAACGCTCTGGATTCGTTGTTTTAAGGTCAAACACATTGAAGAGCAGTATTTTTATACTTCTAATTTTTTTTGTACTTAATTTTCAATTTTAATTAAAAAAAATTCGATGGCTGTCATTTTGAAACAAGATGGCAGATGATGCTGAAAAACGAACTCGGTCGAGACATCAGTATGCACCAAGTTTCATTCAAATTGATTCATAAATACGATAGTTACAACATGACCAAAATCAGATTTATATATATGTCAACTTTGAATAGAGGATGGTTTTGGGTTCTGGGGGTGATAATCGGTGAAAATATACCAAAATTGTCCGGAAGTGTTTTCCTCCGGACGGCTGCAAGAGGTAGCGTTTTACTTTTTTTTAATGAAAGCTACTTAAAAAGGAAAAAAATCGATTCGTTTGCGGTTTTCGCAAAAACTCTTCTTTATGCAACTATTTTTTTGAAAATAAATTTTAAAAATAAAGCCGATGAAAACCACAAAATGCCTATAGAGGGGACTTTACACTTTGGACTAACGAATAATTATTTTTTTTACTATTATTTTTAGTACGTCATTAACTGTTTTCTAAAGTTCAGACTTAAACATGAATTTTAGCCTTAAATAGCCTTAGATTAATAGTTGGGAGTGTTTAAGTTGTGCTGTCAGAACTGTGTTCGTGAGTTGAAATTTGATCCCTCCCCTCACGCGCACACTCTTGCGCTACTTATCCATTCCTATTTCTTAACAGCATTTAATGGGATACAAAAAATAACGTTAAAAAATAGTTGCTCATAACTCCAATATCTAAAGCGCCCTCTATCAGCATTTTTTGAAAGTTATCTTTAAAATTTATTAACCGACTTCAAAAAAGGAGCGGAGGTTATCAATTGAACACGTGTGTATTTTTTTTCTACGTATGCTCACTGATTACTCTGAAACTATCCAACTGATTAATTTGGTTTTGGTGTTAAATGAAAGAGCTTGCTCTCGAATTGGTACCACTTCCGTTTCATCGAAATTGGTTCATTACTTTGTTAGTAGTTAGACAAAAGCTAGTAAAATTAGTGATTTCTCGCTAACTAAAAGTGTTGAATAAGTTCTCTGAATGGCGTGCAGACAGAATGGCCGAGCGGTCTAAGGCGCCTGATTTAAACTGTAGTTGTCGAAAGAGAGCATGGGTTCGAACCCCACTCCTGAAATGCGTGTATAATTTACAGTAAATTTTTCCGTGTTATAATTTTTATTATTAACAGACTTCAAAAAAGGAGGAAGAAGTTATCAATTCGACCGGTATGTATTTTTTTTTTTTTTTAAATGTATATTCGCCAATTACTTGGAAACTATCCGACAGATTAATTTTGCTTTTGTGTTAAATGAAAGAGGTTACTCTTGCATTGGAATAAGAAATTAACTTAAGAGAGTAGTATTTACCATGCGTATCATTTTATTTATGTACATTAATTTGATTTTTGGGAGTCGGTGCATGCCAGCCAAACCAAGTTCAAAATTAAAATTAATTGTCCAATGCATATTGTAAAAGAATAAAGTTATTTTTTAAGCTAAATATTAAATGGTACAAAAAACTCGTAGATACTATGATGTGTGTCTATTGGAAAATTACATGCAACTTGGTTTGGCTGGTACCGACTCCAAAAAGTCAAATTAATGTACATAAATAAAATAACACGCATGGTAAATACTACGCTCGTAATTTAATTTCTTATTACTATTATGTAAGAAAAAATATTTTTCACTTTGCAGTAGTTTTTGAAGTCGGTTCAATTTTCGGTAGAAAAGTTTATTTTCAAGAAAATAATTGAAATAAAAAATAGTTTTAGCGAAAACCGCAAATGAATCGACCACTTTTTCTGTTTTTTTATCATAAGTTGAAATTTTGGACAATAAACTAATAGCGCCTATCTCCTTCGGAAGATAAAAAGATATAATTGCGAAAACAGAAAGATTGCGAGTTCTAGAATTCAAGCGGAAACATTTCAATTTACAGGTGCAATTTCTACAACTGAGTGAGTTATTACAAGTCGTATAAAATTTTTAGTATAATTGTGTTAAACTAATTAAGTGTATTCTACACTTATTGGAGTTCTTTTGTCTGCAGTATATATATTTAATTGTTCCCGATAACATACAAGGTATTCTTGCCAAAAAGTTGCCTGTCTGAAATATGTCCATCGTGTTCGTCCAAAGTAATTTAATGGAAATAACGCAAGTCCCACCAGTGGCCGAGAGGTTCTGACCTCTCAACTGGTAGACGGCAGGTGCTGGGTTCAAACCCAATCGCGGCTGTCGGCCTAACCGTTCGGAGTTTTCTTCGAAATACGGGTTAGGTTCTCTTAGAAAGACCCCCACGAAGGGCACTCCCCCCTGATCCTATATCCCTAGTGTAGATAATCGGACGACAAAAATAAACCAAACGAAAGAACGCAGGCAACTTAAGCCAAGGTTCTAAGTTCGAATCCAGACTAGGACATTTAAATTTACTCAGTCGAAGCAAATTATAATTCGTAGGAAAATAAGTTGGTTTTAAAACGAGATTCTATTTCAATAAATTCATGATTGGCTGAAGTTAATAATTAAAGGGAAGTTTCGTGCTTCCTTATTTTAAGAATTTTTAATCATATTTATTTGCCTTTTCTGGATCTGTATGCTTTAAAATAGAAAATTTCTTTGGGATTTCTATTCTGTTTTTGGTTGAAGGTAATAATTAAAGGGAAGTTTCGTGCTTCCTTATTTTAAGAATTTTTAATCATATTTATTTGCCTTTTCTGGATCTGTATGCTTTAAAATAGAAAATTTCTTTGGGATTTCTATTCTGTTTTTGGTTGAAGGTAATAATTAAAGGGAAGTTTCGTGCTTCCTTATTTTAAGAATTTTTAATCATATTTATTTGCCTTTTCTGGATCTGTATGCTTTAAAATAGCAAATTTCTTTGAGATTTCTATTCTGTTTTATTATTTTATCCTTTGATCTTCCTGAAACAAATATTAAATTATTCTTAAAAAGGGAGAATAGGAAATTATTTATTTTTTGTTAATATTTAAAAAAAAAAAGTTAAAGGTTTTCTTTTATTTAGAAACTATATATTATGCAAAACAGTATAAAAAATGGTATTACTTTGTCTGAAGATTTTGTTTATTATACGATTTTTGAAATTTGCATTAAAATACTACCTTTTTACGAAAGAAAAAAAAAATCCTTCTTTCCGTAATTGGAAAATGAAATAAAATGTTTTGGTGTTTTTTGTAAAAGCTGAACTAAAAATACTCCACTAGAAACGAAACGTGCTCATCAGAAAACATCATCCAGAGAAAAGTCCACTTATGTTCAACTGCATCCCCGTCTGATATGAAATTTCGGACAGAAATTTCTAAAAAAAGGGTATATATTTGTTCGAAGTGAGAGTAATATGTATGTTTCTTTCAGAAAATATATACAAAAAAGAAAATTTGGTTTTAAAAAATGAAAAAAAAAAAAAAAAAAAAAAAAAAAAACTAAATTAATTTTCGGACACTTTTAGAAAAATTAAACTATTTTCTAGTCTGTGTTTTTACGATAAAAGATTTGAAAGTATTACATCGTTGTTAAAAATTTGTTTCAAGAGAAGTTTCAAGTTTTGGTTTATAGTATTTTTTATATTAAAAACTATAAAACATAAAACCATTTTTGAGCATTAATTTGATTTATGATAGCTTTGCAATTTTTAAGTCTACAATTAAAAAAAAAATCTCAAATAATGTGAAACATAAAATTAATAAAACATTTTCAACCCTTTCCGATAAAGTTGAAAAGTTTTTATGAATTTTGTTTATCTGTCTCCAAATCTCGTAAATAACCTCGGATTTCCTGAAATTTTTGGTAGTTACTGATGCTTACCCTGCCCCGAACCCTATTTAAATTGAAATTTCTAGTATGTTTAGTTTATTTACAGGGACAGTCAAACGTATTCGGCTGTAGTAAGACCAAAGGGAAAAATCGTTTCAGTGAATGTTAAAGTTGTTACATCCTTTCAAACATATAAAAACTGATATGCATTAACGATGTGTACTAAAATGTTTTCGTAGAATATGCAGTGCATGTATAATTCGAAGTAAATAGTATTTACAGGGACATACTAAAAGTTTCAAATAATACATTCTATTTGAAGTAAAGACCAGAAGTATTCGAAGCATGATGGCAAGAAATGTATTTTTAATTGATATGAGTTTATAGTCTGATTATGTTTATGCATATTACATGGTATGTATAAATCCTACACAAAAAAGTTAATAAAAGGTACACTCTAAAAAATAAATGTGTAAATTAGTCAAATTTACACACATTTATCTGTAAATTTGTAAATTTACATACTTGCCATGTACTTTACACATTTTTTTGCAGAATTTTACCTGTTTTTATGTGTATTTAGCTTTTGAAACTAAGTGTGTAATTTGTTATCACTTGAAAAACATAAATAAGTGTGTAAAAGTATAAAAATACCTAAATTGACACCGATTGGTGTGTTATTGTAATTTACGCATAGTTCTTATATACACTGATAAGTGTGTAACTTTCTAAAATCACCCGCTTGTCATGAAAATTACACATTTTGTAAAAAGAATTACTTGTTTTTATGTGCATTTATTTTGTGAAATTAAGACTGCAAGTTGTTGTTGGTTGGTTACCCAGACAAATGTGTAAAATTAGAAAAATACTTGGATTTACAGGAAATTTTGTGTTATTTTAAATGTTCGTCTGCATTTTGTATAATAGCAAGTACGCAGGTGAAAAATGAAAATTGAAAACATCTGCTGTATCGTAGTTTCGCCATTTTTAGAATCGAACATGTCAAAAGAGGAAAATTTGTTCTCCTCTGTTAACTCAACAAATAAGAATAAATAATAATGCAATTACAAATAATCGAGGAGTGTTAATTAACACAGAATGTTTGTCTTCGTATTTAGAAAAAATTGAACTATCTTTTCTTTTCTATTGTGATTTTACCGGCATGAAAAAATGGATAATCTATAACAAAGGTATGTAAATGTTTTGTTCTAATGAAAATAAAGCTTTTCAATTGACAACTAATTTAATAGATTTTCATGGTTCAGTTTTTCATATTTAAACTGTAAGTTTTTTGACATACAACCAAAAATTAAGGAATTTAAATGTCATTATAAATATTAGCAGCATTATTATATTTAAGAAAATGATAAAATTTCGGTGCTTTATTTTCTAATATTGTTCGTTTCTTTTCTATTTGAATATATCTAATCTTTTTCTAGCTCAGATTCCTTTTATTATGTAAAAATGTAAAATGATGTTTATGATTTCTGTGTGTTATGAAAGTTTTATCATAAAAAATGCTATCATATTTCAACTAAATTATGATTATTTTACTGAATTAGTAAAATTTAGATTAGAAAATCTTAATCCTTGTCCGAGTTCCAAAGGTGTCGGAAAAGTGACTGCGTTCCTTCATATGCTTTTTTGTGTGTTTCTGTACTTATAAAAAAAATTTGATACTTCTTAAGATGTATTGTATAAACCTGTAATAAATAAATATATATATAAGAATGTAAATAAATAAAAAAATAAATAAAAGTTATGCGCGCATTTTTTTTTTTTGGGGGGGGGGGAGGACGTTTTTTGAAGCAAGCTATTTTAAAGTATTACATATTACACTTCAGTACAGGTAGATGTGCCAGTAATGGACACCCTTCTAGTAATGTATCAACAATAAATCACAATAATGTAATTACAATAAATAAATAAATAAATTCAAACTAAGCTTTTATTATTTTTTCATAGGGAGCGAACGATTTTAATCAGCTGACTTAAACCGGTAATTAAATCGTAATTTAATCAACTTTTTTTATCATTGACTAAAATCATAAATGTTATAAAGATTTAAAATGACAGAAAAAAAGTATTAAAATCTAAGATTACCATAATTAGGCAAGTTTCTACAGGTATTGATTTTGAATACACAAAAAAGCTTTAAATAATTATTTCTAATCTTAATTTCTGAGTATTGTCAAAGACTTAAGCATGATAATTTTGTAAAAAGCATAGTTTTTATCTTATAAGTATAAAAATCATTTAATTTAAAAATGATATTCAAATCTAGTATAAATTACAAGGTCAAAATTTCCTTTTAATAATCAAATTATTGATTCTTTTATATAATATAGGCATAGCAAGTATAATAATTTTCTGCAAATAAACGAATAAAGCAGCCAAATCTTATTTTCTCATTCTACTTTTGCAATAATAAATTTATAGCAAATATTGGAACTAAAAATAGAATGAAAAAATGACATCGGCTGAATCGCTATTGTAAAAGAAGGCATGAGAAAAAAAATATTAAGCATAGCAAGAGCTTATTCAGTAAAAGTTGAATGTTTTTACTTTTTCAACTCATATACACCATATAAAAATTTTCATGATTAATTAAGGCAGCAAAACTGTCTGAAACAGTAAATGCTGAGAACTTCCACTAAGTGCTAATAATGGTGCTGTTTAATGTTTTGAGGATTTCATATATAATTGGCTATTTCTTATATTTACTTTGTATGTGTGTATGAATGTGCTGACATATTTTGGGGGGTTAATATATGCAAACGTGGATGTAAATTTAGATTCAGGCTATTGACAGATTGCAAAATGAGATGCAAATAAATTTGTTAATTTTGTTAATTGTGTTACTAATTGATGAAATTACTTATTTGCAGGTGTTATTAATTCTGTAACTATTTGCTGTTTCCTCTAAGCACTTTTTTAGGGTGGAAAAACTTTCTTATTATGGAATTGGCAAAATGCACCCTACTTTATTAAAATATAATTAAATTCACTTACAGTAAACACAGATTTCTTGTAATACAACTTCCAAATTACACATTATTTCTTAATCTAAGTTCCCAATATCTTATGAAAGTGATAGAGAATTATTTCTTTAAGAAAAAATTAAAACATGTTATTATTTAATTGTATTTTTCAATTTGTAATTCATAAAATTATTAAAATTAATGGCACTTTGTTTATCATAATGAGAAACTGAATGCTTTTTATAATTACTAAACAAATTACTAAGTATATTTCCATATGAAATAGTGTACTTTTTGGAACTAGCATCTTCCCTTCTTTTCTTTCTAGAAAGAGCACAAAATTGTTAATAATCATTTTAGTAATTAAAATATGTTATATAGTAATTAAAAATTATATTATTACTAATTTTATGCTAACTAAAAATGTATATTATGTTCCTAAATACAGAGATTGTTTTTTAATAATTATTAATTTTAAATAGTGTTAATAGTTTATGTTAAATGCAATTATTAATAATTGGAATAAATGTAGATATCACTAGTATTTAATATAGTTTTGCATAATATTGCATAATATTATTTCAAAATATTAATGTGTATAATGTTATTATATGCTACAAAGGAAACTACTACTAAAAATAGCTCATAGTTACAGACATTATAAAACTACTTTGTAGTTTTTATAATGTCTGTAACTATGAACTATTAGTTATGTTAGTTAAAGGATAAAGACAAAGATTATGTTAGCAATTAGAGGAGTTTTTGTTTTTTGTTTTGGTAGACTAAAATCCTTGGTAGTCATTCAGTATTTGAACATTGGGGACAAAAATCATAAAATTCCAATTTATATCAAAATAATCTGATTTAGTCCTTTCAGGTATGATGTACTACTCATAGTACGTGTCTTTTAATGGGGTATTATTTTGTTTTAAGAAATATTTTTGCTGATATTTACATGCAGTAATGTTATTATATGTCTATGCATTTACTGTATGACTTCATTTTATGCTTAAGCATTTAATTATTATTATTATTTAGTTAATTTTCTCTGCGCTGTTTGCGATTCTTTTATTTCAAACATCATATTTCACTCTTTAAATTTAAAATAAAAGTTACTTTCTTGAAAGAATCATGTCTAATAATGCGCAGAATGTAGGAGAAAGTTCTAATATCAGTTAAATCTTATTGCAACGCAATATTTTCTAAACATTTCCCGAAATTCTTTTTTAGCCTATGGCCATATGTATATTGAATAATACGCAAAATAGCAACATTCGTTATGTTTCAGATTATGAAATATTGGTGAAACACTAATTAATGTACTTGGATAGCTAGTATTAATATTAATAATGTAAAAGTGTGTATTATTAATAATATTAATATTACTTATTAATATTATTAATAATATTTCTGAAAAAATTGCTCTTTAAAATATTAAAAACAATATGAGTTGTTATAGCAGTAAATATGAGCGAGAGAATTTCTTTTTAACTTTAATTTAAAAGACAGAAATTGTAAGGAATTGAAATTATGCACAGTCTGAGCATAAATTGTGATCTCACGGTTGTAGAACTATAAACCAACTCTAAAAGAAATTACAAATTGGTAATTAAAATTTCAGTTTATCATGCTTTATATAAAAACGGGTATATCGGTGATACGAAAATGATTTGTCTTTTATTTAGTGTGGTGTGAAAATTGCCAAAATACATTGCTGGTACACTATTTTCTGGGCATCAAACAGAGCTACCAGAAAATATAATCTCAATCAGTAAATGATATTGTTCTTTGAACAATTTTTTTAATCATTAAAATTATCATTATTAATCATTGGGAATTAATTCCCAATTTAAACATACTAAAACATATAATGTTAACGCTAAATGCTTAAAAATATGTCTGCTTGGAATATTACACAAATATCTAAATATTTTGATTATTACACACAAATCTGTGTTTTGCATGTTCAGCAGAAATATTTATATGAATAGAATGCTACACAAAAATCTGTGTATTTTGCATATTATACAAAAACCTGTGTAATTTACATACTACACAAAAAATTGAGTATTTTACATAAAACACAAAAGTATGTGTTTCTTGCATTATACACAAAAATACATTTAATCACAGAAAATTACACATATGAATGTGTGAGAATATTGCACATAAATCTGTGTATTCTTCTGCAATTTACACATTAAAGTGTGTATTTCAAGACTTATCAGATAACATTTACACATTTGGACTTATCATCAAATTACACTTTAAAATGTGTATTTTCAAATTTACACATTAGGCGTGTATTTTAAAAATTTACACACCAATTTACACACATAGACATGTCGTTTTTGTATCATCGATATACCTGTTTTTATGTGTAAATTTACACATTTTTTTAGAGTGTACTGAGGACAAGTGTAAACTACTTAAAGGTGGTTTTTAAACGAGTTGTGCATTTTTACGTTGAACTACATTCAGTTATACTACTTAGTCTTGATTGGCGATCATTTGGGACCCTTTAAATGTACGCTAAGCATTACGTCATGTTACTCATAATTTAATTTACTTTTTGAATCTTTCAAAAAATCGAAATGCACTGATAGGAATATCAAAAACTCGGTATTTTTATGTTAGTCGATCGCAGGTTAATATCCAAAAAATCTTACCGTCACATTTTTCACACTTTATTAATTTTATTTAAAGTAACTCATTTTATTTAAAATGCGTGACTTTAATTTAATGCTGAAACATTTAAAATGCATCACATTTACTTATTTCTTAAAAAGAAAAAAAAGGAAAAGAAAAGAAAAAAGAAAAGGAAAGCAGAAAAAATGTAATAGAATAAATAATTATAAATTGTTCTTAATATGTTGCAAAAGTATTGCTATCTAGAAATGTTTTCTAAAAATAGTGTTGTTAACTGTATTGAATTAATGCTGATGAAAATATGTTCTTATAATAGTGTTCTACTACACTGTAAAAAATAAAAATCTGCAAATGTACTAAATAAACTTTTATTTGGAAACTGGGATTCCATGAACTTTTCCTGTAACGGTAACAGCAAAAATTCAAGTTTCAGAATCGATTACATGCACTGTAAAAAATCTCAGATGTTTCTGAATATGTAAAAATGTACTGTAATCAAAAACGAAAACATACAGTGACATCTTCTAACTCATCTAAGGTTTCGAAAAACATTCCTTTACCTTTAAAAATCCCAGAAAGTTATTTGTTTTCGAAATTTAAAGAAGAATTTCTAAAAATTAATTTTTATTAGCTGCCCGTCCATTTCGGAAACGTTTCTAAGTAGCTTTTACAGTAGAATAATCACTTTTCTCAAATCAAACTGTCACTTTTTCGGATTCTATCAGTTCTCAAGTAAACGTTTTCAGCTGCATAACTGATTTTGTGCATGCAATTGTAGCAAAATAATGACAATTTTCATATTAATGATAATACTGTTAATATTGTATGTTTGTCTATTAAACGTGCTCTCTGAATATCAAAATATTTTCGTATGAATTGGTAGCATCCCAAAAAGTGATATTTTGATTTGAGAAAAGTGATTATTGTACTGTAAAAGCTACTTAGAAACGTTTCCGAAATGGACGGGCAGCTAATAAAAATTAATTTTTATAAATTCTTCTTTAAATTTCGAAAACAAATAGCTTTCTGGGATTTTTAAAGGTAAAGAAACGTTTTTCGAAACCTTAGGTGAGTTAGAAGAGGTCACTGTATATTTTCGTTTTTGATTACAGTACATTTTTATATATTCAGAAACATGTGACATTTTTTACAGTGTGAATTTTTCCTGTTATAGTTACATGAAAATTTCTTGGAATCCCAATTTCCTAGAAAATGTTTAGTACCATCACAAATTTTTTTTTACAGTGTACACAACACTTTGTCACGAAATTAACCCTTGTACACTGTAAAAAAAATTCTGGAAAGATACTAAACTTTTTCTAGGAAACTGGGATTCCTAGAACTTTTCCTGTAACGGTAACAGCAAAAAGTCAAGTTTCAGAATCGATTACTTGAATTTTTCCTGTTATCGTTACATGAAAAGTTCTTGGAATCCCAGTTTCCTAGAAAATGTTTAGTACCTTTACGGATTTTTTTTTACAGTGTAATTCATCCGTCTCCGATATGAGGACAGATAAAAATTCCCTAATATATATATATATATATATATATATATATATATATATATATATACCGGGTGTCCCAAAAATGACTGATGGATTTTAAAATTCAATAACTTGCAAACGGTGACACCTATTTAAAAAATTTTTGCAGGAGGGTTATGTATAATGTCAGGAGTTTTTTTTCCGTAATTTGATTTTAGTTCGCATCGCAAACAACAGGTGGCGCTGACGGCGAATGAAGGCCAGGTGATCAATGCTGAGTGAAGCGTCGACCTGTCCTTCATTCGCCGTCAGCGCCACCTGTTGTTTGCGATGCGAACTAAAATAAAAAATTGCGGTAAAAAAAAAAACTCCTGATATTATACATAACCCTCCTGCAAGAATTTTTTAAATAGCTGTCACCGTTTGCAAGTTATTGAATTTTAGAATCCATCAGTCATTTTTGGGACACCCGGTATATATATATATATATATATATATAAAGCATTCATTTATAGAGATGTGATTTGTGGACAGATAATAAATAGCATGCAGCACAACATTTTATAATGGGTTTTTCATTTATCAAAAAAATATACTAATGAAAAATAATGAATAAAATGAAAAATATGCATGAGAGGGTTAACAACACACTTTCAAAAACACTTTCTCCATGGTACTACAAAATTACACAATTTAGAAAATAAAATAAGAGACAGTTTTCTTTTTAAAAAATTGCAGGAGATTAATGAATGAGTTCACTAATTTTTACCAATAGATATTAACTGCATTTCTCGAAAATTACGCAATTTGTAACAACACTCTTTGCACATTCTTTCTCCTGGCACAACACAACCGAAAAGAAAGTCAGAAGTGTTAATTATTACGTTCAGTTAAGTGTTCTAAACATATTTCAAGAATTTGCAGTGTATTTGAGGCTTTTTGCAATCAATCTAATTGGGTTTTGGTTTGATGGAATATTTTTGCTGGATCCAATGGATTTCGTAATGACTTCAAATGAAATTTTTTTGTTTATAGTCGGATCGCGGGTGTTCGGATTGATCTTTGGGTTATTTTTGTCAGATTTCTTTCAGGTCATATTTCGCCAAAAATAAAAATAAAATCAGGTTCGGACGGTTTCATGTCATGGAAAGTTTTTCGTGTTGTTCGGATTGGGTTACGATTCTTGAATATTTTTGTCTTTTTCAGATTAGTTTTGGTCATATTTCAGGCTTTTGTTTTTAAATCAAATGAAAATGTTAGGTTCTGGACGAGTTCATGTACATAAAAATTACTTCGTCTCGGATTGAGTTTCGGTTCTTTGGAACATTTAGGTACGATTCAAATTTGGTTCGGATCAGATTTCAGGTTTTATTTTCAAATGAATTTTTTAGGTTCGAGTTGGGTATATGTCACGGAAAATATTTTGTCTTTCTCGAATCGAGTTAAAGTTCCTTGAAAATTTTATTTCTGTTGCAGGTTTCGTTTGGTGATATTTCGGGGGTTTTATTTCAAACAAGGTTTTTAGGTTCGGTTTGGCTTGTGTGCCCACTGAAATTATTTTGTCTTGTTTGAATCCGGTTATGCTTCAGTTGAATATTTTTGAGGGCCTCATGTTTGGTTGGGTCAGATTTAACACTTTTGCAATGGAATTTTTAGGATAGGGCGGTTTTCATGTTTTTAGAATTTATTTTGTCTTACTCAGATCGGAGAATGGTCTACTCTTTTCAGATTGTTCGTTCGGATCAGATTGCATTTTAATAAGTATAAAACTATCACGTTGGGGAGAAATAATGGTCATTTTTCAAATTTCCTAAATCTGTCTAGGATCTTTGCAATAAGCCTGAAAAATATCAGGCTAGTATGAAAAGGGAGATATTCCCCAACTTACTCGATTTTTTGTATTTTTTTCAACTATTATTTGTTATAAAGTCAGCAAGAGGTGTTTATTTTTTGCCACGTCTGTACAATAACCACATTAGTATGCTGTTGAGATAGATCATTTCATATATTTATGAGGTGACTCCAAATCATTCTTCAAATTTTAGTGTGTTCCTTATTTGTTTAGCTGATCAAATCGTCAGTTGATAAATATGAGGTATAACTTTATCTTTATAATTCTGATGTTTCAGAAGAATCCGATAAGCTTATTTTTCGATAAAATGTAAAATTTAAAGTGGTTAGTGTTTAATGGTTACATAATGTAAATGAACGTTCAGTCCATAAGAAAAAAGTAAATACCACCAGATAACTCTAAAAAAATATTGGTACCACATTGTTTATTTTTTTTTTATTTAAAAAAATGTTTTTTTTTAATTTTTTATTTTGTTTCGTATAGTACCAAAAATATCAATGCATTTTAAAACATTCAAATATCGAGCGATTATGTGAAAACAATTTATTTTGCTCTCATATAAAATACCGACTCTTCTTTGCTTCTCTTATTTAAGGTATAGCAAATCTTTCTTATCAAATTAAAGCCGTAATTTTATCATTTTCTTCAATTTTCTCCGCCTTAATATAGAAAAGAAATAGATTTCTATTGAACAGATAACATGTACTATTGAAACATTTTCTTAAGTTAAATTCTTTTTATTTGATTTAATAAGAAAACTCTTTTTATGAACATTTTATTCTGTAGATGAAGAGACTTTAAAATATAAGGTTTGTGATAGTTTAGAAAATGAATTTAATTTCTTTTATATATTATATTTAGAAGAGTATATGTGCTAGTTATGTTAAAATGTCGCTGTAAGATATTTTGGGATGTTTAAGAAAAATATTTTGTTAATTCCTTATCTGCCACTGCCTTATTCTGGGAACATTACATCAATATTTGTTTTCTAAAATATATTTTAAGTATTGCCAAAAAGTTTATGTTAGTTGTATTTTAAATGTATGATATGACTTCTGTGACTTTTTTAAAGTTTTATTTAAGTTTTGAATTTTTTTAAAGTGTTTATAAGAACGAAATTTTGCTTTTTGACAAAATTTTTTTTAAGTAACTTATTAATATAAATTGTAATTTTGAGATTGCAACGCCTGACTAATTTTTACTTTCTTCTATCTTAAAAAGAAAAAAGTATTGGAATCGTAAAAATTTTGAAAATTCGATTTTCTACTGATTTACAGATTTTAGGGGTTAGAGAACCCGAAAATCATGTTTTTGCAAAATTTCTGCGTGTGAGTCTGTGAGTCTGTTTGCCTGTATGTGGGACAAAAATATTGTGGGTGCTCTATCTCAAGAACTAATGCATGGATTTTCATCAAACTTTAGATTCAGCAAGTGCGTGATAAAAAATTGATCCAGATTAGTTTTTGGGATACCCCCCAACATGTGGCATCGTTAAACAGGCTTTTTAAAAAAGATTTTGCTATAGAGCTATCTCAAAAATTAATGCGTGGAATTTCATCAAATTTGAGATTCAGTTAAAAGTAACTTACTTGTGATACATCTGGTGAGGCTGAGCTTTCCGTAAATTCCAAATCAAAAGTCAGCAAAGAAGTATCGTATTTACGGATTAATAAAAGAAAGTTGAAAGCTACGTCTAAATATAATTAAAAAAATATTAGGGTAGCTTTCATTACAAAAAGTAAAAAGCTACATATTGCATCCATCCGGAGGAAAGCACTTCCGGAAAATTTTGGTATATTTTCATCGAGCATGACCCCAAGACTCCAAAACCACCCTCCATTCAAATGTTGACATATATATATATATATATATATACATGTATATCTGATTTTTGTGATGCTGTAACTATCGTATTTATGAACCAGTTTGAATGAAGTTTGGTACAAACATATTACATACAAATGTCTCGACCCAGATCGTTGGTCAGCATCATCCGCCATCTTGTTTCAAAATGGCAGCCATTTAAATTAAAAAAATTAAATTTAAAATTAAAAATTGAAAAATATTTTTCTTTTATGTGTTAGAACTTAAAACAAAGATCCAGTACATTTTTTATTTCATCTATATCTTAAAAAATGACTGAGTTAAAGCACTGTGAATATCTAGTGTGGCTGATATTTTGAAACGATGTGATTTTTGTCACGTGATAACACACGTACTTATGAACCGATTTGGATGTAACTTGGTATGTGCATACTACATACCGATGCCTGGACCGATTTGGTTGGCCAGGTCCATCGGCTATCTTGTTTCAAAATAACGAAATATTATTTTTTTTTTAATTTAAATTTTTAAATTAGGTACAAAAAAGTAAGAAATTGCAAGGGATTTTCCTTTTGTAAGTTTGAATTTGCTACAAAGATTCCAAAGCATTTTTTGTTCCATTTATATCTTGAAAAATGGCTGAGTTATAGTACATTTCAATTTCTTACCGGTACTGCTGGAAGGACTTTACATAACAGGCATTTTTTTAAACAGTTTTCAATTTATTGAAAAAAATGACGAAATATTATTTTTTTTTTAATTTAAATTTTAAAATTAGGTACAAAAAAGTAAGAAATTGCAAGAGATTTTCCTTTTGTAAGTTTGAATTAGCTACAAAGATTCCAAAGCATTTTTTGTTCCATTTATATCTTGAAAAATGGCTGAGTTATAGTACATTTCAATTTCTTACCGGTACTGCTGGAAGGACTTTACATAACAGGCATTTTTTTAAACAGTTTTCAATTTATTGAAAAAAATGACGAAATATTATTTTTTTTTTAATTTAAATTTTAAAATTAGGTACAAAAAAGTAAGAAATTGCAAGAGATTTTCCTTTTGTAAGTTTGAATTAGCTACAAAGATTCCAAAGCATTTTTTGTTCCATTTATATCTTGAAAAATGGCTGAGTTATAGTACATTTCAATTTCTTACCGGTACTGCTGGAAGGACTTTACATAACAGGCATTTTTTTAAACAGTTTTCAATTTATTGAAAAAAATGACGAAATATTATTTTTTTTTAATTTAAATTTTAAAATTAGGTACAAAAAAGTAAGAAATTGCAAGAGATTTTCCTTTTGTAAGTTTGAATTAGCTACAAAGATTCCAAAGCATTTTTTGTTCCATTTATATCTTGAAAAATGGCTGAGTTATAGTACATTTCAATTTCTTACCGGTACTGCTGGAAGGACTTTACATAACAGGCATTTTTTTAAACAGTTTTCAATTTATTGAAAAAAATGACGAAATATTATTTTTTTTTTTAATTTAAATTTTAAAATTAGGTACAAAAAAGTAAGAAATTGCAAGAGATTTTCCTTTTGTAAGTTTGAATTAGCTACAAAGATTCCAAAGCATTTTTTGTTCCATTTATATCTTGAAAAATGGCTGAGTTATAGTACATTTCAATTTCTTACCGGTACTGCTGGAAGGACTTTACATAACAGGCATTTTTTTAAACAGTTTTCAATTTATTGAAAAAAATGACGAAATATTATTATTTTTTTTAATTTAAATTTTAAAATTAGGTACAAAAAAGTAAGAAATTGCAAGAGATTTTCCTTTTGTAAGTTTGAATTAGCTACAAAGATTCCAAAGCATTTTTTGTTCCATTTATATCTTGAAAAATGGCTGAGTTATAGTACATTTCAATTTCTTACCGGTACTGCTGGAAGGACTTTACATAACAGGCATTTTTTTAAACAGTTTTCAATTTATTGAAAAAAATGACGAAATATTATTATTTTTTTTAATTTAAATTTTAAAATTAGGTACAAAAAAGTAAGAAATTGCAAGAGATTTTCCTTTTGTAAGTTTGAATTAGCTACAAAGATTCCAAAGCATTTTTTGTTCCATTTATATCTTGAAAAATGGCTGAGTTATAGTACATTTCAATTTCTTACCGGTACTGCTGGAAGGACTTTACATAACAGGAATTTTTTTAAACAGTTTTCTATTTATTGAAAAAAAAACGTTAGACATAACTTACATGAAGTAAGAGAGAAATAAGTTTAATTTGTAAAGTGAAATTATGCCGTAGTGCAGAAATAGGTTTTTAGAACTAAAGTTGTTTGTCCTAACAATATTTTTGAAGCACCCTGAATATTACTTTTTTTTAGATTTTACTTTATAAATTATTATTGGAGATACCTAGGTGTGTACTTTACTTTTAAAAGCAGTCCCATTCTGAAAGAAGTTAAATTTGCATCTGATAATAAATTAAAAAATCCTATAAAAATCTCAATTTGATTAATCTGAGAAGGCATATACGAATTGATCCATTATAATGGGTTTTCAGAAAAGATTAAATCAGATATGTATGCGAGCGAATTCCAATGTTAGTCCAAAAAAAAGGTAAAAAGGAAATTTATCATTTGATCATCTTTGACGTATAGACATTTGCTGATTTATAAGATGACAAGATTTGAACGCTATTTCATAGAAGAAAAAAAGACATTAGGAATGAAAAAATTTATTTCTTTGAATAACAATTGTTTTAAAAGTATCTTTGCTGTACGAATATTACATAAAAAAAGTTCACGAATAATATATATTCACTCTTACTCTTATAATTATTTGCTGTAAAGTAAACTGTTTTACGGATGCAAAAGAAAAGCTCTTTTAGAATACTTTTTAAATTAATTACATAGTTTATGAGTTTTCATAAAAATCTCATCGATGTTTATAATAAACATTGATGGATATAATTATTCTCATGATGTTTATAATATTCTATTACAATTTTCTGCCCTTCAAACATATGTATGTATGTAAACATATATAGTAACTATGCCTATATATATAGTAAGTGTATGTCCTATATGTATAGCCTATATATAGTAAGACTCTGTTAATTTTTAGATGATTTCATTAACAACTAATCGCATGTTGCATTCCCAAAATTTTCTTCAATCTTAATCATATTTATACTTTAAAATTCGATTTCACATTGCTAAAATTAAATGTCAATCCATGTCCATCATTAGGATTCTAATGAAATGAAATTTTGTCCATTAAGATTTTGAAATGTGGTTTGCAAATAAAATCATGTAAAACCAGTATAGTAGTGCTACTTGTTGGATTAAATACACCAAAATGTAATATGCTGCAACTTATGCCACCTTCTAAATGAATCTGAAGTTTAATTAAAAATCCGTACATTAGTTCTCGATATTGAGCTATTGCGGAAATCGTGAAAAAAGCAACATCACAGATACATCTGAAAAAAAAAATCTAATATTTTCTTAAAATTTCGATTTTGATCTGTGATTACTTTAATTTATTTTTAACTTATCCCTCGATGAACGACAAAATCGCGTGCAAATATTTCAAACTTTGAAATTTAATAAAAGTACAAGAGTCAAAGATTTTATGTTATGTCTATCATGATATATGTAAACTTTTTAATTAATTTTTTAACTTTACACAATGCTGCAGTTTGAATATTTAGCTCATTTGAAACGTTTTTGTAACTAGAGCTACATATCTACGATCAACGGTAGATAAATTAAAAGTCGGCGATAGATAGCATATTATACCCTGTATATTACTGATTACATATACGTACAAAGTTTTAATAATTTATGAACAATTGAAATTTAAGGATATAGTACTTAGGTAACATTAGATTAAATTAATATTTATTTTATGAGTAGATCTATCCAATATTCGATGAATTTTGTATTGCAATTAATTTTGTTAAGTTTATTATAAGTCAATGTAACATTTATTTTTTAGGTAATTTTTTTCGTCAAAATTTAAGCGATTCCACTTCGTATTTATTGACTTTAGTTATTCACGATGCATTTCTCTGGATATATTGAAAAAATCTCAAAGGAATTTGAATGTATTAAAATTACTTTAAGCAGTATACGTTTTCTAAATATATTATAAAGTATTATAAAAACGATCTCTGAAGATTTTATAAATTCAAAAATTTCTAACCTCGGTACTATGTACCGTAAAGATATATTTCTTTTACAAAAGCATATCGTCTTTGTTCTGTTATTTGTCATATACTATAGATGCCATAAGTTAACCCTATTATTTAAGCTATACCTTCAAATATATTTCAAGGATTTATAACTTGACATCAATGTCTTTTATTTGTAACATCAGTATATTTCATTTTGGCTCATTTATCACAAAAATAAAACTGGTTTAGTAAAGTTATATATATAAATTCTTTTCCTTTATCTAACGGTGAATGTTTTTCTTTCTTTTACTGTACTTTCATATTTTACGGATTAAACTTAGGGGATTAAATGTCGATGCACACAAATAAAGCGGATGGCATATTGTGCAAAGTTGTTTCAAAAACTGAGTATTGCATTAATTTTAGGGTTCCATAATTAAAAAGTAAACACGAAACCATTATAAGTCATAAAAATATACATAAAAATACATACATACATACATAAAAATACATATAATAATACGCATGCTCTTAATTTAATTATTAATTATTATGTAAAAATAATGTTTTTTACTTTGCAATAGTTTTGAAAAAATGTTTTTTTTTTGGATAAAAAAGAAACCCAACAAACACATGACTGACGGCCTACAGACGATTTCATTGCGGCCAGAAGGAGTTAAGGCCATTTGTAACAAAACAATGCGGTACCGCAAATGACCCGCCGCTAGTTGCGGCAGCTACCGCCGAGCCAGTAACGGATCGGCGATGAGAGAACAGTTACATTTACATTGCCGGCCAACTCCTAAGGGTCAGTTTCCGGCAATAATGTAATGGCGTATCATACTCTAGAAAGCAAAGGGCCGTTATAATCTAACCAGCTTTTTTATTTAAAGAAAGAGAGAGTATTTTTTGTGTCTCCATTTCTTTCAGAAATTACTTCAAATCTGGGTTTTAATAAACATATAAATATGTTGTAAGTTTTATATTTAAAACAGTAATAGAGATGTCATATTTTTATTTAGTTTCAAAATATTTTTTTTATAAATAATAAAAATTGCTCCCAAAATGTATACAGTATTCCAAATAATTTCTTCAGGCGCTCTTTTGCATTCATTATTTATAAAAAATAGCTAAAGGAAAATGAATAAATGTTTAAAATACATTAAAGATATTTAAAATAAATATTAAAATAGAAAAAGTCTTTAGATTGTTCCTAAATCAGTCTCTGTCTGCTTTCCCCACCTACTCTGTAATGCAAAACTCTCGTATACATACATGTATAATTTTTAGTTGTAAATGCATAAATATTTCTAAAATTGCCTATTACAGTATTTCTAAAATTGGCATAAAAGCCAAATTACTTTTTTTTTTTAAGGAAAGAATTTTTTTTCTTAAAAATAAAAAAGGTTGTTTTTTTTAAGGGGGGGGGGAAAGAAAAAAGAAAGGAAAAAAAGAAAGAAAGAAAGAAAAGAAATACATTTCGATTTCCTTGCCTCTGCAAGCGTGGGTGGAAGGCAAAGGTTGTGGGCTAATAATTCTCCCTTAAAATGAATAATTTTTCTGTAGAACAGTACATTTTTAAAAAATTCTTTTGTTCATTTTGTTTAAAAAGTGTTTTACTTTTTTCCTGTGTAAAAACATGCTTTTGATACATTTTGTTACATCAATTACTTTCTGATACATTTAATTATTTTTGTACATAAATGAATAAAATTTGTTTTTGTAATCGAACAACTATTTTCATTTTTCATGAATGTGTATATCTGAAATGGAATCCACACTTCCATACATTTTTCTTAACCCGCGCCCTTTTACACTCATCATTTATAAAAAAAATCTGAAAGAAAATGAAAAAAAATTAAATAGATTAAAATAATTTAATATAAATATTTAACCAAAAAGTCCTTATATAAAAGTAAATTTCAGTAAAGGTAGCAGATCTTTCAGAATATGCTGTGAAGTTTGATGTTTTGTACCAAAAAGCTGGACGCGAGAGCACGGGAAATGGTAAAAAAAAACGGAAATAATAAAAATTCAATCGCTTACAAGTTGTAATTCATGCCTAGATTTTAAAAAAATGAAACGAAAACTGCTCAATGACAAATCGCTATAATAATCATTTGGTCAAGATTAATGTTTTTGCTCTTAAAAATACATCACAAAATGTGTAGAAAAGATTCGGGACATTGAAAGGGTCGAAAAAAAAAACACATTTTTAAAAAAATATGCTTAAAAAAAATTAAAAACATAAGCCCACTAGAATCTCAAGTTAACGAAAAATTTTCAATGATTTCTTTAAAATTACTAAAGATCGTACAATCATTTCTTAAAGTTCTTTCTTAGAGAAGTAAATGCCTAAAACTTTGATAAAAGTATTCTATCGATATGTATATTTTTTAACTTAAATTTCTGTAATATGACTTTTCATTTTGTTTCAAAAACATCATACAATCTTTTATTTATGAAAAAATGATTAAAATGCAGTAAAACACTGTGTAAGACGGAAATCTATATATTTCGCAAAGATTTTCAAGTTTCTGCGAATTTATTGAGATAGAGTAAAATTTATTTATGGCGGAATATTGTCTACGATAGGAAACTTTCTCGATTCAAATCTATTTCGCCTTACACAGTTTACTGTATTTAAAATCCTGAAGAGTTGTCGTTAAATTTGCGAAACGTCTCCTTAAAAAAAAATTCCATTAAACATTAAAATACATAAAAATATACCCGGGCTGTAAGAATGTATCGTTAAATAGACATAATTTTTAAATCCAGTTACATCAAATAGACGTTTATTTTACTATATCTGTAAAAAGATTCCTTATCTTTCTCCCTTTTTTTCTGAGGAATTTCAAGGACACATCAGTGACCTAGCAGTTTTTCGCTGACTCACCCCTCTCCCCCGTTCCCGTCTTTGTCAATTATCTCTGTCATTCCTTAAGGTCTAGACGAACAGCACTAGTTTTTATTACACTAAAAGAGCAATCAATCAATCATTGTTTTCGAACTGAACAAGGGTGAAACCTCGTTAAATGGTTTTTGTGGGACTGACCCTACCTATTTGACAAAGGAAGGGGAACTTTTATCGACTCCATCTTCGGTCGTAAACCTGTCAACTGATATTCCTCTCTTGAAGTTCAGATTCAGAACACTAGAAGTGCAATTTATACATCAAAGCGCCGAAACGAAAGATCAAAGATAGCGCAAGAAGTTAGTGCGAAAAACTGTGTGTGTGCCCGCAGCCTTATTCCAACTTCACACCTGATGCTAGCTGGCACACTGGTGCAGCAGTCTTTATCTCCGAGGATATTTACACATAAAATATTGTAAGTCTTTTCAATTTTTGTCTATTCATTAAAGATTTTTAACTCTAAAATATTTCTGCATCATTTTATTGTATTTGTTTTTATATTAGAACCGTATTAATACGTATTTTGGTTTTCGCAAACGCACAATAACATTTATTTAATATTTATTAATTTTAATAAATTTAGTTTTCTTCAAAATTTCATTTAGTTTGTATCATTAAATGTATTTTTTTTATACGAAATGCTTTATTGTTGGAATTATATAAATCGATTTTAAATATTGTGAATTTTCAATGTTTCTTTCTTAACATTTTAGTTAACTTAAAATTAATTGTTTCAATTTTTTTTTTTTAAATATATATATATACAACTTTCAAAGAAAAGGATTTTTTCCCCCTTTCTAAGTGCGGATAATAATTTCTCCTTGGTGAAAATGCCATTAAAACCATTAACTAAATAATTTTAATGCACTAAAGAAATAGAGTAAAGATGAAACGCAATATTAATTACTCGAAATACTTTTCTGAGAAAAGATTATAATTATTTTGCTCAATTTCGAAAGGAAAATCTAATATTATCTGACATAAACAAACTAAAAATGTGCACAAGAACGAGAGACGGTTATATATATATATACAAAAAAAAAAAAAAAAAAAAAAAAAAAAAAGGTTTGTGACTTATGTAAACATCAAACTCTATTTTTATTTATTTTAAATAGCTGTTTTTTTTTTCATAAATTGAAAATGATGCAAAAATAATTGTGATTTAATGTACTTTAATGAATGGACATCAAATATTAACAGACTTAACAATAAGAGAAACTAAACACCACATACATATATAAAATAGATTTATTTTAATATAAAATACATAATAAATCATACTAAGAATATATGTTATTTAGGCGTAAGTTCAAAATGTGTTGAATAAAAAATAATTGTTGAATAATAGCTTGAATGACAAATGTTTCTTCATGAAAAATTAATATAGAAATAATAATTTAGGTTCATTTTTCAAACATGTATAAATTTATTTATCTTGAGCTTTTTATAAATATTATGCTTGGCATACTGATTTTATTTTTCAAATTGTATATGAAAAGCAACTGTTTATAAATGGCATTATTTATACCTATATTTTTTTAATGCATAATAGAATAAATAAACAAATTATTAAGTTCAATATGCCAAGTATTGTATTTTGGAAAAATTCAAGAAAAGTAAATTTATATATACATATATTTATTGTACCTAAATTATTCTTAATATATTTATTTTTTATGCAGAAACATTTAATCATTCAAGCAATTCTTCAATAAATATTTTTTATTCAACAAATTTTGAATTTATGCTTAAATAATTTTTATGGCAAGGCAGTGGCAGGCTTTTGGAGAGTAGAAATCATTAAAGGCTCTTTTGCGGGCAGCTTTTGGCTAAATTTAATTCTTACAAAACACAAATGGCATGGCTAGGGTAAACTTCTGGCTAGCTTTGATTGTTAATGGCCTTTAAAAGAATAACTGTGGCCAGTTTGAGGCTGTCTGATATTTTGGTAAAAAGTTAATGGCACACTTGTGGGCATCTTCTTGTGGTCGCGTTCTGGCCGGCGTGACAGTTTTTTGACGGAGCCGTTACGGCAAAGAACGGCGGGCCGTCACCAAACACTTTGGGCCAACGTTAACGACACCTTTAGTGGCCCACAAGTTATGTGTTTGTTGGGAATATATATATTTATTTTCCGATGATCATGAAGTATTTTGCATTTAATAATTTTTTTTTATAAAAAAGTTCCGTTATAGAGAGATTTCACTTTAGACGGATTCCTCTATGGGCACGTCCATTTTATCAGTTTTTGCTATATTTTGCTCAATATATAGATTGTTAAAAGATGTTAACCCCCCAGAAAAATTTCAGAGCCCCCCCCCCCTAGCATGACTTGCTGGTTACGGCCATGAGCTGTGAATATTATACCTCAAATTGTCAATGAAGTACATGCCTTTGTAAGTCATAGTAACATGTATAAATTTCGTAATGTTTCAATCATTGTAGTGACTCTAAAACATATTTTGAATAATTACCGCTTGTAGACGGTAGTGTTTTTGGCATATTTTGTTCTACCCTGTACAATTAAAAGTAAATAATTGACTATCAAGTAATTATAAGTGTCATATCGCGCTTGTGCAAGAAAACTCATGCTTTATGTAGCTGTAACAATATACTAAAATTATATTACCGCGAGAATCTCACAAACCAGGAATTCAAGATAAGATTTAATTCATAAGATATATTTACATATATTCTTTATATAATTCGTTATGTTAACGAATATATTTACATATATTTTTACATATATTCGTCTCAGTAATAAGTTGCAAAATATCGCAAATATTTCGTTACATATATTACATATACACGGTAGATATTTTTTGTTTTTTCAGTGTCAACACAATTGTTCAATGTTCATTAATAAATTTTTGTTGGTTGTTCGGTTGAATATGAAAATAAATCAGATGAAATGCATGAGGAACATACATATACATCATAATGTATTATTTACTGTTTAAGAAAACTGAATATTTATAAATATGTGATGAATTGTATATCATTTATTTTTCAGAAGATAAATAACTTATTGCTAAAATAGGCTTTCTGGGAATAAATTTTCATGTATATCTTTCATAAAGAGTAAGCTACATTTCAAACCTGAAACATAACTCAAGAATTTACCACTGCCTGCTAAAGATATAGTGTGAGAAATATTTGTCACAATATAAAACAGCGGAAACCTAAAAGTTGAAAAATTGCGGATTTGAAAATTTAGTAATGTTGTATTTTTCTATTCAAAATGTTTAGGTTTATTCATATCTTCATCTTATTTAAAATTCGTTTTAGTTTACATTTTTTTTTAGATTAAAACACAATTTTGAAAAAATAATATTTGTCATAGCAGAGGTTTCGTATTTAACATTCACTCTCATTCAAAAGTTGGCAACAACTGCAATTTCATGTAATTTGTAAATCTGATTTAAATGTTTTACGTCTTTTTTTTGGCTTTAGAATAGTTTGTATTGAAGATTGCTATCCTCCAGAGACTAATAATGTTTTCTTTAACACTTTTAAACATATTTGAAAAGGCTTATGAATTGGGTTTGTTTGTCCGTCTGTTTCCCAATGCTCTAAGTCACGTAAGTATAATAAGATTGACATTAAATTATTATCGATTTTGGAAATAAATACGGCATGTTTGGTATTGAAAATGAAGAGTATAGCAATTGTGGTTCACTTACAGAGATACTCAAAAAATTCCGCTATGTTATTGCGTGTGGGGGAAATAATTTCAAATGCATTTTTTATTGAACTTACTCTATTTTAAACTTCTTGAAATGGATATATATCACTGAAGTATCACTGTTAAAACTAATGGTGACACATTGCACCTTTTAGGGGTGAAAGGCTTGTCTCACTGGTGACACCCCTAAAGGAGCCAGAATGACACCTTTAATTAGGGTGAAAAGATGACACCCTTAATCCAGAGTGTCCAATAATAAAAAATTAAAAATATACAAACCGACTTTTGGCCGTCGAAAGATTTGAACTCACAGCGTCTGATTATAAGCTCAGCGTTCTAACCGCTCGGCCATCGAGCTCACCTTCATTCATTCATAGCCATAGATATTACTTGCCGTCAAAGAAAACAGAAAGACACACGTCACAGCGCATGCGCATGGTTCCAGTCACCCGATGAGTGCCACATTGCTGCCAATGCGAAGTGTATGGCACCTTATTCAGCTCCAATTACCCAGTAAGAGACCTGTCGGCACTGCAACCACATATCCAAGCCCCTAAGGCACCCTAGGGTTCCAAATGGCACCGGTTTGTCACATTCACTTTTAACAGTGATACTAAAAGGTTCATATGGAATGGGGTGAGCATAGAATTTATTGTTCCTTTAAGCGGACACATAAAAGAATTTTTTACAGAAGGAAATGAATGACAAATGAGCCACTGATGTCCAAGAACGATAATTGATGGAAGTGTATCTCATTTGTGGTATGAATTTTTAATTTAACTATTTTTTAAATGTTACTTGGTATGAACAAATTCTATCTCATATATAGGGCTGCACAAAAGTTTTCAAGAATATCCGTTTATTGGCGGAAATTGCTAAATGAGAATTTCCTATTAACTGAAATATCTTATAGCATACTATGTAGTATACATACAGATCGACATATCATATACAGGACTGCACAAGAAAAGTATACTTATCTATTCATATTTAAAGCAGAAATTAGGTTTACAAATGCATTATGCGTTTTCGAAAATGTTCATTTAGATACCGTTGTTCACCTCAGTAAATTATGAATTTAAGTTATAGCATTTTCAATGTGTTGGAAAAAGTTTCATAATCTTTTGAAGTATGAAATGAATTTTCGGTCTTGTTTAAATTGCAGTAAGATACGAAGGTATTGTTGACTTTACAATACAGCTGATGACGGACATAAATTAATTTTCTACACGAATAGTTATTTATTAATTGTTTTAATACTAAATATTTTAGAGATTATTTTAAATAATGACATTTTATTGTATGAAACAACTTTTTATTATCAATATTATTAAGATTTTAATTAAAGCCAGCAGATGGATTACAAACTAATATATATTTAGCAATTTGTATCACACTGCAACCTAATATATATTTAGCGATATATAACATTTTTTAGATGTTGGTCTAAAGATGTACTTATAAAGAAAAATGAAGCTAAAAATATCTTGAAAACATCAGTCAAACCAGAATCTAATCCATTGATTCAATCTAAGTAACATTAAATAAGAAAGAAAAACCATGCTGTAAACATAGATTATTCAGCATTTTCCCGTACTTACTGAATTTTTAAAAGAACATCGCTGCTTTATAGGGTAAAAAAAAAAAAAAAAAAAAAAAAATTAACAAACTATGTTAAAAAACTCATATTTGAAAACCATATTTCAGAAGTTACCGTCACTAGTGGTAAAGTAGTGTAATTATTTTACACAGTTCTATATTTAATATATAATTCATATATATACTACAAAATACTCTAAAACTTAGTTCAATTAGAAAACGCTTAATAGGTCGAAATCATCGTTTAGCATTTTCTACGGAAATGTACTTGAATTTATTTGTTCATCACTGTACATTACAAACAAATTTTGATTTGCGCTAAATATTAAACAAAATATTTAGCAAATATTAAGCAATATATAACTACTTGAATCACATTTCAAAACATATTTATCCTTAGAAAGTCAAGTATCCAACTTTCCCGAGGCTTTGTATATGATTTCATTTATATGAGATGGAACCCGTATAATTTCGATGAAAGAAAGCGCTTTCATCAAAGAAAGCGCGAACGAACTGTTTCGTTGACTTAATAATAAATCGACAAAATTATTTACAAAAAAAAAAAAAAAAAGCATTCCATATTGGTAAAAATTCGCAAGCAAATGCTATTTTAACATTTCAACATATGATAAAATGCAAGTGGTCATGTTTTACCCAGTTCATTATTATTCTACTTTAATATATTTTTCTTTCAATTTTTAATAATGGAAGTAAGTAAGTAATTTGCTTTCTCCTCATCATATGATTCATGATCGTATCATATAAACTTCCGTAAGATCGTCCATACTAATGGGGAGTCTTTCGAGAGTTTATATGATTCCATTTATTAGAGAAGGAGGAATAAAAAACTTTTATAAAGGCATGATCCAACGTAAATTTGAAATCAGACGTAAAGAACACATAACAGATATAAAACTTAACAGGAAGAAAAACGCTCTATCCAGGTTAAATCAAAAAGAAAATATCAACATACTTTTTAATGAGAGTAAATTAATATACAGGTCTAATTTTTATTTAAAATTATTCATAAGAGAATCAATTGAAATTTATTTAAATAGTTCACTAATTTGTAACGATACACTGCCATTTCGCATCCCAAATATATGGATTGAATGGTTAGACAATTTACATGGTAATTGTTTTACTAGACCAAGGACAATATCAAATTAAAAAAATGCGCGTGATACATTTAATTTATTTATTTTCAATAACTCTTTATTCTGATTTTCACGTTCATTGTATTTGTAATTTTTATTTTTCTATTTATATTCTGAGGATGACTCTATTAATTTTTGAGTTGAAACATGTAAATAAAAATGTTTTAATATATTTTAAATGTTTTTGTTATTATACAACGTCTTAGAAGCAAAATGTTTTATGATATAAATTCTCATATTTTTATGAAGAATATATATTATTAGTATTACGAGTTAGTGGACGTAGTCAGGACTTATTTAGTGTTATTTTTCACATTCATATTTTGCAATAGTACAGGGACATTTATATTTGAACTTTCATTTAAGATACACTTTCTAGAAAGTTGATGATGAAATGTTCATGTAAACATTTTCACATAGATCTAAACCGTTTTCGTAAAAACTTCTTTAATAAAAAAAGTTTTGTGATACATAGATTTATTTACAGAAAAAAATCTATTATTACTTTTTTTCAGATAATATCATCGATATCCCTTCACAGAGACTGAATATTTCTTTTAATAAAACTTTATTATAAGAATTTTTCGAGCATAATGTTAAGAATTATCTTTTTATTTGTAAAACTTTTGCTGTTTGGAACTTTATAATAAATTATAAAAAAAGAAAAAAATTACGGTTTTATGGATTTCTATCATGAAATTGCGTAAAAAATGTATCTAAGATCTTAAATATTTTTCATTTATTTATTTGCTTCCCCCCCCCCCTAAGATATGAATATTTTTCTTCTATATATACAGGGTGATTCATAAAAGATGGGTAGAACTTTAAGGGGTTATAGTACACTTAAAGACAAATAATATTAAATAGGAGACTAAGGGTCCCAGACGTATTCCCAAGGAGATAGGGGGCATTAAAGTTTAGGGTCCGAAATTTCAAATGATTATAAAAATGGAAAAATTGGTCGATTCGTTTGCGGTTTTTGCAAAAAATTTTCTTTATGCCAGTATTTTCTTGAAATAAAATTTTAAAGTTCAATTTCAAAAAATGCCGATAGGGGGCGCTTTAGACTTTGGAGTAACAAACAACTATTTTTTAACGTTATTTTTTGTATTTCTTTAAATGATTTCGAAAGCTTAGACTTAAACTTAAATTTTGATCTAAAAATCTGAGTCCTAACGAGTAGTTAAGTAGCGTAAACTGAAATTTGAAATTTGAAACCCTTCTCCCCCCAGAACAAAAATCAGTTATTCCCGATCTTTGTGTCGTAGATTAGGCTCTAACTACTGCCGCGTTTTCCTAAAATTATTCTTTATGTCAGTATTTTCTTGAAAATAAATTTTAAAGAAAATTTTCAAAAAATTCCGATAGAGGGCGCTTTAGACTTTGGAGTAACGAACAACTATTTTATACCGTTATTTTTTGTGTCTCATTAAATGTTTTCTAAAGCTTAGACTTAAATTTTCAGCCCAAAATCTGAATCGTTAGACGTGGTTAAGTTTCCGGGGAGAGGGGTTTGAAATTTCTACTCCTGAGCACAGTTCAGTTTACCATGTCCACACATTGTGTGCTGTGATACGAGGTAAGAAGACACAAATTAGGATTATGTTACCAAAGCATATTTATTAACATGTAATTACAATAAATGTTCAAAATTGTGACCACCAGAGGTTATGCACGCAGAACAACGGCGAAGAATGGAACAGCGAACATTCGCGAAAACATCAGGCTTTTCGAGCACTTCCGCTACAGCGGCGGAAAATCTGGCGACCAGTTCCTCGGGGGATTCAATGGGTGTCTCATACATAAGAGCCTTCAATTGTCCCCAAAAAAAGAAATCGAGGGGTGAAAGATCTGGCGAGCGAGCAGGCCAAGCAACAGGACCACCTCGACCAATCCATCTGTTCGGAAATGTGATGTCCAGATAGTTGCGGACGTCTCGTACGTAATGGGCTGGCGCTTCATCGTGATGGAACCACATGACCCGCCGGATGCGTGGAGGAACAACGTTTAACAGGTCTGGCAGCACATGTTGCAGAAATGTGAGGTATGTTTTACCGTTGAGGCATTCAGGAAGAAGGTACGGTCCGATTAGGTGATCTCCGAGGATTCCTGCCCAAACATTGATGGAAAAGCGTCTCTGATGAGCATGTGGATACGTAGCATGTGGATTGACATCCGCCGATACATGTGCATTGTGTGTGTTAAATGTACCTTCACGTGTGAAGGTACATTCATCGGTGAAAAGCACAGTTCGTCCAAAATGTGGATTTAGCGCGTTCTGCTGCAGAAACCAGCGGGAGAATTCAATACGATTTGGATAATCTCTGGAGACAGTTTCTGGACTCGTTGCACATAAAACGGGAGCAAATGTTCATCCTTCAGTACCCTCCAAGTCATGGACTGTGAGGTATCCACCTGCCTAGCCACTGTTCGTGTACTTGTACTTGGCTGCGCCGCTACTACATCCAGAATGGCTTCTGCAACAACTACTGATTCGTCCTTTTTTGCACGACCTGCATTCGACCGGGAAGCGAGAAATGATCCCGTCTCACACAACTGTCTGTGCAAGCCCTCGAAAGTTTTGCGGTTAGGCAACCGCCTGTTGGGAAATCGCTCTCCGTACATTCGTTGTGCCTCTGCACCATTTCCATCTGCCGCTCCGTAAATTAAATTCATCTCAGCCTTTTCCTTATTCGTGAAGGGCACCATCTTCCGATTCATTACTACAGCGACTTACACTTGACTCACCGTTCAGTGGTTTTTATGCCTGAATCGTGTCGAAATTTTGCATACGCGTTCTTCTTCTTCCCCATTTGACATTTGCATACTTTCTGTCTCCTTCTTCACCCGGTGACTAGCGTCAGGAATGGAGCTTTAACGTTTGCATGAGCGACGTTTCCAACTGTGCCAGTGCCTTTATGAGTGAATTCCGATTATGCAGTCCTTGACGAAAGTTGTATTTTTCCCTCGTATCACAGCACAGAATCGTTGGGCATGGTTAAGTAGTGCAAACTGAACTATGTTCAGAAGTTGAAATTTGAACCCCCTCCCCTCGCTACTGAACCACGCTCAGCGATTCAGATTTTGAGCTGAAAATTTAAGTTTAAGTCTAAGCTTTAGAAAGCATTTAATGAGACACAAAAAATAACGGTATAAAATAGTTGTTCGTTACTCCAAAGTCTAAAGCGCCCTCTATCGGAATTTTTTGAAACTTTTCTTTAAAATTTATTTTCAAGAAAATACTGACATAAAGAATAATTTTAGCAAAACGCGGCAGTAGTTAGAGCCTAATCTACGACACAAAGATCGGGAATAACTGATTTTTGTTCTGGGGGGAGAAGGGTTTCAAATTTCAAATTTCAGTTTACGCTACTTAACTACTCGTTAGGACTCAGATTTTTAGATCAAAATTTAAGTTTAAGTCTAAGCTTTCGAAATCATTTAAAGAAATACAAAAAATAACGTTAAAAAATAGTTGTTTGTTACTCCAAAGTCTAAAGCGCCCCCTATCGGCATTTTTTGAAATTGAACTTTAAAATTTTATTTCAAGAAAATACTGGCATAAAGAAAATTTTTTGCAAAAACCGCAAACGAATCGACCAATTTTTCCATTTTTTATAATCATTTGAAATTTCGGACCCTAAAATTTAATGCCCCTATCTCCTTGGGAATACGTCTGGGACCCTTAGTCTCCTATTTAATATTATTTGTCTTTAAGTGTACTATAACCCCTTAAAGTTCTGCCCATCTTTTATGAATCACCCTGTATAGTGCTCAGTAAAAGTTTAGATACTGGTGTTTTTTAACCTTTAAATAAAAAATACCAGCACTTGAGTTTTATAAATGGCTATATTTATCTTTAAATATATTTTAAACAATGTAGAATAAAAATAATGTTTATAATATAAGATAATAAATTTAACTGAAAAAAGGAAAATGTGCATATTCCAAAAGTTTAGACACTCTTTTAGTTTTTTGCAAATTGCTCATGGAAAAATGCAAATTTCTAAGCTATGATGTCACATGTCTGAAGTATTTGATTATGCCTCGATATAACATCAATTGGTGAAGATGCTGCGAGCTAAAAATATTCAGTTAGATGACGTAATTGAAGTAGGAAAGATGAAATGGAAAGGGAAGACTGCTGCAGAAATTTCAGCTACATTGAATAGTCCAAAGTGTTCTGTCAATGAAGTACAATTTAAGGATGACTTTTTCAAAACAAAACATAATCTAGAAAGACCTTGTGTGACGAGAAAATGAGATGAAAAGAGGATCCATAAACTAACACTTATACAAATGATGATTGCTAATCACATTAAAAGTAAGTCAGGACATTATGTGTCGAGGATATGATTCGTAGATGAATTAAAGAAACAGGTAAATAAATTTATACAGAAATGATAGAACAATCAGCTTTGAAATCTCGCTACAAATTGGCGAAAATGCAATGAACTTGCAAACGTACGTCATACGCTCCCAAATGCTACGCCATGATATTCAGTAACGAAAAAAATGAAATTTGAATGGTCCAAACGGGTGGGCATACTATTGGCACAACTTTCAATAAGGAGCCTGGGACTTCCTTAAGAGCCCACAATAGTCACAGGAAAAGTACACAAAAAGACCCGGATGACCATGTAAAGTCTATGGGAGCGTTCTTTTCTAATATCTCGTTCAAATTTTAATACTTTGACATGATTTTTTTGCATAAAATAGTTGAAGACGATCCACAACCGGGCTAGTTTTTACTTTTTCGATTTTGGTTTTAGATTTTATTTTAAAAATTACTTTAATTTTCAAAACCGGTTTAAACCGGTTCTGAAACTGAAACTACCATAATATAAAAAATATATAACCAAAATCGAAAAAGTAAAAACTAGCCCGGTTGTGGATCGTCCTGAACTATTTTATGCAAAAAAAAAAATCATGTCAAAAAATTAAAATTTGAACGAGATATTAGAAAAGAACGCTCCCATAGACTTTACATGGTCATCCGGGTCTTTTTGTGTACTTTTCCTGTGACTATTGTGGGCTCTTAAGTCGACAACAAGGAGGTGACTTATTAAGAATTTGGTCCTCACTTTGCTTTAATGCTCGTGTATCTCTGGAGTTATTCAATGGTTGCAAAGCAACACAAGACTGCGCACATACGTTGGAGATTAATTTTTAGTCATTTGGGGAACTTTTAGCTGATCGAAAGAATGGATTTTAGCAAGATAATGCGTCTATTCATGTTGCATATAAAAGAAGAACTTCGTTTAACACTGAAAATATTACTGATCTCAACTGGCTGGCGTGTAGCTCTGATCTGGACCCAATCAAAAACCTATGTAACATCCCATATCGTAACCTTTATGCAAATTTTTGGTATACTTTTCTGTTAATGAGCTTCGAGCTTCTGTTGAACATGTTTGGTACAAAATAGACCCCCAAGTGACGCAGCATTTAGTTTCTTTGATGAAAAGTGATATTTTTGCACTAACTGCAGACAATGTGGCTGCAAGTCGATTTTAATTTGTAATTAATTTTCTGTAAATAAACAAATTGTCTATACTTTTGCCACAATGTTAATTTCCTTTTTTGTTATTATATATTATGTAAAAGGTCAAATTCAATATTTATTGTTTGCCAATAAAAGATAAGTCACAAGTAATGTATGACAGATGAATTGCAAAAATTCGGTACATACTTTTGAATATGGAGCGTAATCGATCATTGTCTAAACTTTTGCTGAGCACTGTGTATATAAAATAAAGTAAGTTGGTTAATAATGTGGTCTATGAATAAATTGAAGTTAAGTGTATTAATTAAAGCAAAACTTTCCTAAAATTACATTTTGAAAATTCAGAATTTTTAAGTATCTAGGGGGCTGTGCCCCTTACGAGCTACCTCGTTAATCCCCATCCCGCCTCTAATAATTAGTTAATTTGATTCCGCTTTAAAAAAATTTCGGAAGACTGAAATATAATAAAAAACACTGACGATCACCATATAAACGGGCATTAATTCTTTTTCGTTTTACGGAGGGAGGTTTTAGGAAAATAAGTTTCTGTTAATGACTGTTTTCGTGTTTGATTAAATAAGATTATTTAAACCTTTCAGTATCATGTAATGTAAAATGAACTTAATCAACAGAGTCTTAGCTTCCCGGTATTTTTTAACATTTTTATAAAGTAATGTTTTTAAATAAGTGATTCTTAAATGTACCATTTTACATACGACATAATTTTCACTAAACTGTTTTTTTCTTTTTATAATGATTATGCGGAAATATTTTTTATCGTTACAAAGGAAATATTATTATTCGTATTGTCTAATTTTGTTTTTTAAATTTGACGTAGTATTTTTCCGTCTACAACTTGAAAGAATTTGTTATTTAACAATTTTCTTTTTTTTTTCCTTAACCTTCCCACTGCCGGTACCGGATATATCTGTTCACCAGGATGCAGGTTTCACTGCCGTTGAATCATTCTTTAAATTAATATAATTCTTCAGATATAATCCAGTTCTAAGAAATTAACTTATGAATGATGCTTTCTCGTTTTTACTTTTCAACTTTGGTTTCAGAATTATTTGAAAAAATTACTTCAACGGTTGGAACCGGTTCTTGAATTGAAACTATCCTAATATTTAAAAATGTAACCAAAATCGAATAAGTAAATTCTAGCCTGGTAGTAGATCGTTTTCTGCTATCCTAAAAAAAAAGTGAAAATATTTAAATTTGAGCGATGTGTTTAAAAATAACGCCCTCGGACTTAGCATTATCATCCAAGTCTTTTTGAGTGATTTGAGGCGCCTTTTAATGAAGAAAGAACTATTGTCACAAAAAATTCATTGTCAGCGGTGAATTTGTTGATTTTATTTAGGATGCAGTGATTCTCTTTCTTAACTAGGAGGCCTTTGGAACGCTATCGAGGAGATCTTAAAGAAATTTATTGGGAGTAGAGATTTAATGTTCAACCACACCCTCCGTCGGTGCAGCTTGTTAAGGTGCGAATAGACCATCATTCTACTGTTATCACTATCGGCGTCATATCTTGTGGCCTCACTGGGATTTTGATCTTTAACGGCTTAAAAGAAAAGGCTGATGTCCTACAAGATAGGAACTTTTCCGTCAAGTACAGCTACAGTCCTTATTTTTGCCCATTGTTGATTCCACGCATCCTTTCGTAAATAAACCTCAGAAGGGTCCAGAACAAAAGATTTCCTGTAAAACTGTAGAAAGATACCAAAACAAACGTTTACACGCAGCTTTAGTATTCTTGCCTAGTGCATGGGCTTCTTCCAAATACGATTCTCCATTGTTAAGAAATCTGGGAAATTTTTAATCTTATTTCACTTTGAATTCGCAAAACAAATTACGGTCCTCAGTTCAGAATGAAACAGAAGGTGCTAAGTATAACCGAGATAGGTTTGACTGCCGTAAGATGTTAACTTTGACACCATACAGTGAAATGACTCCTATCTTCGGAAAAATCGTTAACAGTAATTTAAAGATAAATTGGAAAGGATCACCTGGGACATCATAGGATTATGTAAAGTAAGAAGAACTTACATTAACTTACGGAGCGAAAACATGAGCGCAAACAAAACTAATGGTACACAAATTAAAAACTGCACAGCAAAGCATGGAAATACATATGCCAGGCATAACTATAAGAGGCAGAAAGAGAATAGCATGGATAAGAAGTAGGGCAGCAGTTTTTGACACTATCATCGAGATAATTAAACGGCTAAAAGAAAAATGGGCTGGGAACATTGCAAGAAGAAAAGACAACAGATAGAATACAAATACTGTGCTATTGTATACCGGAGACATAAAACGACCAAGAAGACGATCACATGTAAAATGGAGTGACGAAATCAGAAAAGTGGGCGGTGTTAATTGGATGATTACAGGACTAGATAGAAAAAAAATTAAAAATTCAGAGAGAGATTTTAAACCAACAGTGATTAGAATATGTTTATTGTTGTTGTTGTTTATGATGAGGATGATATAAAAATAGAGAAATGTTGTGTATTCTTTAATTCCCCCAAAGTCTTCTAGCACCGATGTTTTCAAAAGAGAAGTATTAGTCTTGTTTAATGATATAAATTCAGTGAAAAATTAAAGATGAATATTTCTGGTTAAAAAAATGGTGCCATATTTCTACGCACCACATAATGAATACCACTGTTCTTCATACCTGAAGAATATTTTAACAATGCTTGAAGATTTATTTTTGGTGTAATAGCAAGTGTTTATTATTTAAAACAAAAAACAAATTGTTTTTGCTAATTTATCTTAATAATACAAAGCCAGTTTGAGAATCGTACCTTTCTGCGAAATGAAAAATTTTCTTCATTCAGTAATTGGAGCAGAAATAAAATGCTACGTTGTTTTTTTCTCAAGATAATCTACAAATATTCCACTAGAAACAAAACGCAGTCACAAACAAACTTATCTCAGAGAGACATCCTCTTCTGCTCAACTGCTTCCATGTCTGATATAAAATTTCGTATAAAAAAGTATAAAAAAAAGTATAAATCTTTTTGAAGTGAAAGTTATAGTTTTTTCTTTGAAGTAAAACTGCAAATATATACACAGAAATAAATAAATAAATAAATAAATAAAGACATATAAGAAATAACGGATTTTGTTAACAGAATTAAATTGATTTTTTTGTCTATGTTTCAGGATAAGTGAATTAGCGGCATTGCATCCGTATTAAAAAGTGTAGATCTTACAAGGTTCAGGTTTGCATTTATAAGTATTGTTGTACAACTGTTATTTTTTAGCATTATTTCGGTTTACAATTACTTCGATTTTTTTTTTTTGGTCTACAAAAAATACACGTACTCATTCAGAAAAAAAAAAACTTTTTTAAATTTAAGGACAAACGAACTAAACTTTCTTATTCAAGCTATGCGTGGTTGCAATAAATTCATAAATATTCCATGCTTGAAAATCACTTAAGACATATCATTTCATACACCATTCTATAGACTATCAGTAAACTTAGATGTACCAAATAAATCCCATTTGAAAGTATTTTTCTCTTATTTGGCTGTTTAAAAATTTTCATTGTTTGATTGCAAATATGTTTAATTAATGTTTTTATTTTAATACTATTCTTTTATTTATTTTTAAAGAAAGTATTAAATTTTTTTTTTTATGGAAAGTTTGTCAAAAACAAAAGTTGAAAAATATTTGTAGTTTCTTGCGCTAAATGTTATACATTATTATAATGTATTGAAGCCGCAGGTAATAAGAAAAATTGCAAAAAATCATGTTTGAAAATTATTTTTAAAAGAATAATAAATCAGTCAATTAAAATACAGACTTTAACAAATCGCATTTTTAAGTAGACTTTTCTTTCCGATACAAAGTTCTAAAAATTGAATACATATGGTGGTAAGATTAAAAAATTGTTGTAGCGAAAATTTAAAAACCGAAATTTAATTGCGAAGTGTTGCCAAATTCAAAATGGCGTCAGCGTTACCCACAGATACATTTGTTCTTTATAATACAGATACGTAATCCGGAAATATAATAAGGATCAGTTATTATGATAAAGTTATCTATTGAGGCACTAATTTTTCGTATTCAGGTATGAAAAATAAAAAAATTTAGTCTACTTTTATACGATCATAGATTTTTTTCCTCGTGAAATCTAAACCCGACTTTTTATTTTATTTTTTCTTAAAATTTACATCTGAACATCTCATATTCGTGTTCACCATTTTCAAAAAACTGGTATTTTAAGAATTATCATTTTAAAATCACTTCAACTCAAACTTGAAATCATGATTGTCAGCGTGTTATCAGTCGCACTCTTATCTAGAAATTCTAATCTCATAACCGGAAAATAAAAATTGACGTAATATATGTTTTTTAGGCGTATCGTAAAAATGTTTAGTTTTATCTAAGAAAATTATAGTTTTCTTTTAAATTTGACGTCATTTTCACTTATTTAAGAATTTCGCCAAGTGTCTAAAACTTAGTATCAGAACACATGTAGAAGGAAACAAATACGGAAATGTTTTGAAAAAAAAATGCGTGCTGTTTAAATTATTGCGTTGCTAACCAGAAATTCTTTTCTTCCGGAATTGTGCACCACTGAACCCTATACAACAATTAGTGTCAAAAATTTTGTCAAAAAGAGGCATAAATAAATATAAACAAACCTCACTTTTCGCCTCTTCTCTGCGATAATGCAAGCTATTTAACTACTTTAAAGCTTTCAAATTATCTAAAACATATTTTAGTTTTAAGAATTATAATAAACTTTCTTTTAATAAAATCATGTCATTTGCGTCCAATACTTCGTATTATACATGAACAAAATATATAGTGAAGTTTAGTGATAAATATCATTTTTATTATATTTGAAATAGTTTAATATAATTAAAATTAGCTGCAAACATTTCTTCTCCTATACAATGAAATTATTTTGTGTCGTCCTGTAAATGAATAATAACTATAAGTCACATTACATATTCTACAGAATGCATAATTTAGTGCACTTAATAAATGCATATCATTTTTATTAAGTTTGAAACGATTTTTTCCATTTGACCGTAATGTAACGGATTACTGTGATTGTCTTTGTAAATAAACTAAAGATGCTACAAACTTCATATAAAATGAGGATCGTGCTACATTAATTATCAATAACATAAAAAAAAATTCAGGGCAAATCGAGTATATTTACTGAGTTAGAACATGGACAGCCTGCCAGAGAAATTGAAATAATAATGAATATAAAGTGTAAAAACTATAAGATAAAATATTTCCCTTTCCATCCAGGTCCTCCCCAGGTTTTATTAAAGCAATTGCTTTCATTATGATTGTGATGTCGAGAATATTCTTAACCAAGTTCATTTTTTATTTTTTTGCAGAAAATGATTTGTTTATCAATATTAATCTTGATACAGTCGCATACGAAACATTGAGATCATTCAAGAGCCCTTAATTTGAAAATCAGACAAAATGTGATAGTTGTATTTTTTGATTTGCTTGATTTTTTTATATGTTGAAGTAAATCATATTTGATGAATAGTGTGCAGTTTCGAAGCCCTGAAAAATCCTTTCTTTCCTATAGAAAATATCAAATTTCGAGGCTGTGAATGCCATTTTTATGAAAAATGAAATGGTTGGAGTGGTATATCTCTGGCAAGCAATAACATCGCAAAATTCTTTTGGCATAAACGTATATTATAACACTAAATGCTTATTAAAATTTATTTGTTTCCATGGGACAGTGTTATTTTACATTGTTATGTGCCCCAAAGTACAGTCAAAATGACGTTTTTGCCCATTTTCAGCTCTTAATACCTCATTTAAGCTATAATACCCAAAAGTTTTTCTTATAGAATATGAAAGTGCACTACTAGGACAAGCTAAATAATATAGTACTGCGCGGGGATATTGTTGCTGTTAGTAGCTATAACCGGTTAAATATTCAAAATTTCCAAAATCTGCAACGTTTAAGATAGTTTTTTAAAAAAAAGCGCCATAGTTCAATGAAAAAAAATGTCACCCAATAGTTGAACATATGTACAAAAACATGGAAAAGAAAAGAAGTGGGATCTCTTTATAATTTTAGACCAAAAAGTACAAGTAAAACAATGTCAACAATCACATTTTTTCCCTAAGAATAAATGAAACATCCAAATTCTCTTTCGTCTTTCTATGATTTTTCCGTTTGAGTAAATGAAATATCCCTTTGTTGTCGCCTCTTCCGAAAGAGAAACAGGATGTTTCATTTTCTCTTAGGGAAAAAATTTGATGATGGACATTTCTTTTCCTATATATTTTTTTCATTTTTTTTACTAAAATAAAATCACGAGGTCCCACTTCTTTTTCTTTTCCATTCAACTCCACTTCTTTTTCAATTCCACTTCTTTTTCATTCAAATAAGGCGCTTTTTTGAAATAAACTACTTTAAATGTTGCTGATTTTAGAAATGTTTAATATTTAACAGGTTATAGCTACTAATAGCAACAATATATCCGTGCAGTACTATATTATTTAGCTTGTCCTAGTAGTGCACTTTCATATTATATAAGAAAAACTTAGGGGTATTTTAGCTTTAATAAGATATTAAGAGCGGAAAATGGACAAAAACGTCATTTGGACTGTACTTTGTGCAACATAACAATGTAAAATAGCAATGCTCCATGGAACCAAAAAATTTGAATAAGGAGGTAGTGTTATACTATTAGTTTATGCCAAAAGAACTTTGGGATGTTGTTGCTTGCCAGAGATATACCACTCCAAACATATTGGGTTTGGTTTGGTTTGGTTTGGTTTATTTTTGTCGCCCGATTATCTGCGCTAGGGATATAGGACCAGGGGGGGAGGGCCCTTCGTGGGGGTCTTTCTAAGGGAACCTAACCCGTATTTACGCAAGGTTTGAAGAAAACCACGAAAACTCCGAACGGTTAGGCCGACAGCCGCGATTGGGTTTGAGCCCAGCACCTGCCGTCTACCAGTTGAGAGGTCCGTACCTCTCGGCCACTGGTGGGGCCCCAAACATATTGGGATTTCATTTTTCATAAAAATGGTATTCACAAACGCGATATTTTCTATAGGGAAGAGAACATTTTTTCAGAGTTTCAAAATTGTAGATTAATCATTAAATATGATTTACTTCAACATAAAAAAAGCATCAAGGCAATTAAAAAATACAACTATCAAAACATCACTTTTTTGTCTGAATTTTAAGATAAGGGCTTTTATTTAAAAGGTATTTATAAGAGTTTAAATGCACTTTGTTATCGTTTAACATGTTATAACTTTAGTTTAATTAACTGCTAATTGAATTTTTTCATTCCTAATCTCTTGATTCTCTGGTTAGACTTATGGAAAAACTGTCGAACATTAAATTGTGCGTTTAATAGCAATATGCACTGTAAAAAAAAAAAAAAAAAAATCTGTGAAGGTACTAAACATTTTCTAGGGAATCTGGGATTCCAAGAACTTTTCCTGTAACGGTACCAGCAAAAATTCAAGTTTTAGAATCGGTTACATGGGTTTTTCCTGTTGCCGTTACATGAAAAGTTCTTGGAATCCCAGTTTCCTAGAAAATGTTTAGTACCTTTACAGATTTTTTTTACAGTGTGAGTTCAAACTTTTGGGCTCCATGTTACAGTTCTATCTTAATAAAACTCGTACCAATAAATACCACTTTTAAAATATATGCATCTATATATTTTTACTATTTATGCTAAATTATTGTTTATACTAGCTTTCTGCAGCTTTTTATATTGAAACTATGTAGTTATTTTTAAGCGTCGTACACTGTAAAAAAAATTCTGTAAAGGTACTAAACATTTTCTAGGAAACTGGGATTCCAAGAAATTTTCATGTAACGATAACAGGAAAAATTCCTGTAACCGATTCTGAAACTTGAATTTTTGCTGTTACCTTTACAGGAAAAGTTCTTGGAATCCCAGTTTCCTAGAAAATGTTTAGTACCTTTACAGAATTTTTTTACAGTGTATGGATGAGTTGAATTATTTTCGCCGCTTACTACATCTTTGCTTTTGAACAATTTTCAAGCATTTTATATCCCGTTCCTCACCACACCTCCCGGAAAAAAATAAATACATAAACAAAAATATTGTTTCAAAAGTAATTTTAGGAATGTGCATGTGTCTAATATCTTAAGACTGGTTATTTTTTAAAAAAAGTCGGGAATATTTATACTCACGTAGAATGATAAATATAATACTACAGATAAAGATATTTATTTGATTTACCACTTAATTATAATAACAGTGCATGCAACAAAAAAATCAACTTAAAGTAAGTCTTTTGTTAGCGTTTCTTATCAACTGCAGGTGGTCTATAAAGAATAGAATGGTTTTTTATAAAATGTCAGCACTTTAGCTCGTAATATCAAACTAAGAAGTTATTCAAAGCACCACGAAAAAATACAAAAGAAACTGTAAAAGAAAAAACTAATGATGCATTTCTTAACATAGTTTTCTAATTAAAATATAAATCTGCATATAAAACTATTCTTATTGTGCTCATAAAAGATGATTCTTTTTTTTTTCCTTTTTCTTTTTTTACATTTGTAATAGATACGGGTTATATGCTAGAAAACGATTTTTTTTTCTTTAAGTAGTGTTTTGTTTCAAATACTTTTTTAATAGACCAGTTGATGTGTAATGTATAAAAAAAAGTTTTTCATTATTCTAAATTTCAAAATATTGTCTGACAGTCATACCCTCATATTTAGTTACCAGATCTATTTGGGAGACTTTTTAATGCCTTTTTTCAAGCTAATAAAGTCCTTTATCTCTTTAATCTAAAATAAAGTAACTTAAGCTGTCACCGCAGCTGACATTGCGATTTTTGTGATCGAGAGTCTTCCTTCAGCAATATTAAAAAACTATATCATTCAAAAATATAAAAATAAGTAATATTAGAGAGGAATGTTTGATAAACACGCCGATGTAAACAGTTTTTAAATCAAATATTTAATGTAAAAAATATTTAACGTTAAAGTTGGTCAATATCGCTCCAATAAAAAAAATTTATAGGAGCAAACTATACATAAGAATTTAATTAATATTAGATAATTTTATACGTTATAACTTCCTGGAGAGCATACTGTAATTATGTTTCAATTTGACTAATTCTTTGATGTTTTATTTTAATTTTAAATTAAAATTTTCAGCATTTCAAATGATATTTTTTACATATTTTAGAAAAGGGTTTTTTTTAAGTTGTTACAAATTTGTAAAAACCGTGCAAATAATAACATTTTTTCAAATAAAAAAAATTATTTGCACGTGGCTGTTATGAACATAAAAAAATCCTATAAATCAGAATTAATTTATTACACATTTAATGCAAGAAAATATTGTAATCACATCATTAAATAAAAACAATATTGCCCAGTTAAACTGATGGCATTGAGCTCACAGGCTGCACATACTAATTGTTCATTACAACCTGATACTTTCAAGGGTTAATTCCTTTCGAAAAACAAATTAAGGAGAGGAAACAGCTTCCCCCATTTCCCCCTTTTATACTTAATCATTGAACCCCCTAAACTAATTAGGGACATGCTTAATCATATAAATAATCTACATCTAAAATTCAGAGCAAATCGTAAAATTCTTAATAAAAACCCATTTATGTAATTTAAGAGAAGTTATCCCCATATTTTATACTTAAGCATGAAACTTCCAAAACTAATCAGAGATTTAAAAGAAAATCTGATAATTCTGCGTGAAAAACCCATTTATATAAATTAAGGGGAGGGGCATTAGAACTCCCGTTCTCCCTGTTTATACTTATCCAATGAACACCTAATACCAAACACAGAGGTGCTTCATCAGAATGATCCTATATCTAAATTTTGAAAGAAAACTGATTATTCTGCAAGAAAAACTCATTTATATCAATTAAGGGGAGGGGCATGCGTTCCCGTTCCCCCGCTTACATATATCGAATGAACTCCAAAAACTAATCAGGGAAGCGCTTTATCAGAATATACTTATATGCAAAATTTCAAATGGATCGGATATTTTTATCATGAGTTATCGCGTTACACGCATACGCGCATACAGAATGGGCGGGCACATAAGCTCTCAGGCTATGATATCCTGTGAGCTAAAAAACTATATTTACACGTAAATTTTAAAATAGAAAGAAAATGTTAAAGTGATAAAGGCATTAATGCGAATTAAAAATTGCAAGCGGAGAAAGTTACGTCATATATCGTATAATAATCTTGCCTAACAGTTTAAATTTGAAAACATATTTAGACGACATATTTATTTAACTTTTTTTTTTTTTTATAATCTTTTAACCCTTCAATGTACAATTTTTTCTAATTTTATGGAAAAAAGTATTTGAAATTTTTATATCGTTCTAACAATGGAAAAAATGGTAAAACATTTTTTTTTTCAAATTTTCAGCTAAATTGAGATATTTTATCATATATATAATTAGGATCCGGTATATGTAATTAGGGTTTTAAATATTGTATTACTATATTTTGCAATTAAATGGGCTTATATTAATTAATTTTATTTGTTTAATACTCTGCTTTTTTACCTTCTTCTATCTTTACAAGAAGAAAGTATTGGATTCATGAACATTTTCGGCTTCCGGTTTTCGACGGATTTATACGCTTTAGGAGGTCCTGAACATGCTTTGACTATTTATAGAAAATGTCTGTCTGTGAGTCTGTCTGTCTGTCTGCCTGTATGTGACAAAAAATTTGTGGGCGCTTTATCTCAAGAACTAATGCTCGAAATTTCATACAATTTTATATTCAGTTAGATTTTGGTATGAATTAGTGCCTATTGGTTTTTGGTGTAAATTGGCCTGCAGGTGGCACTGCTATACTACGTTTTTCATGATTTTAATTATTACTATATCTCAAGAACTAATGCACATAATTTTACCAAACTTCAGATTCTGTGAGATCTTAATATACATAGACGCTGATTAAGTTTTGGGGTAAATTGGCCCGCAGGTGGCGCTGCTATGCCACATCTTTCATGATTTTCATGAGATAGCCAAATAACATTTCCATTTTAACAAGGGAAATATTTTTACGTGAATTTAAAAAAAAAAAAAAAAAAAAAAAAAAAAAAAAAACTTTGGGAATAACTACGTCAAATTTAAAAATGTTTTATTTAAAACTGATTTCTTATATTGTTGTTCAAAAATACCGAAAAGGAAAGATTCTGTTTACTTAATTCATTCTATATTAGCTTATTTGGAAATGTTTAACAGATCGTATTTAATTAATGAAGAAAACAGCCATTGGATTTCGTAAATAGAAACTAAATAGACCTTAAAATTTCCCAATCAAATAAAATGGAAAATCATTTACAAGTAGATTGCCACACGTTTTTTATTTATAATTCAATCTTCCGCATTTTTTTTTAAGCCGATCAAATTAGCATGTTTTTAGAGTCTGTTATGCTTGAACCGTGATTGGCGAGAGTTGCTCGGAGGGGACAGAGCCCTCTAGTATCGTAAAGTTATATATTATTTGTAACTGATAAAATGTTGCTTTAAAATATCTATCTATCTATCTATATATATATGGGTCACCCCAATGAAAGTGACAGTGCTGTAACAAATCTATCATTAGAAGTGAAAGATGACTGCGCATGCTCCTATAGCGGTCGCAAAGTACTGGAAATGTAAGAGATATCGTCAGATCCCGCCACATGCATATGTGATGGTTGGGAACACATTGAAAGGCATTTTTCGCATTATGCATGCCTCCAAAGTGTGTTAACATGCCCTCATGCAATTTTAAACAGAGGGAAATGTGAGTGCTACTAAAATCTATAGTCGAATGCAAAATGTGTATGACATGGTGTGTAGGTCAGGCAGATAGGTATTTCGATGTTGTAACGATTTACGTAGTGGAAGAAACAGTAGTAACGACAAGTCACAATCTGGTCAAGTTCACGGGTTTTTTCCAGTATAAAAATCTCTATGCCCTCGAAATATCCTATCTGCGTGACATACAAATTGTGCCATAAACATTTTTCATTCAACGATACACTGTAAAAAAACGGACGATTTTGCGGAAGTATTACTGGTAATCTAGACGCCAGTACAATATACTGTTTTTTAACGGAAAAAATTTCGGTAAACTCCAGAAAAAACTCGAGAAAACGGAATTTTTTCTGTTTAAAAACAGTATATTTTACTGGCGCCTAGATTACCAGTAATACTTCTGTTAAATCGTCCGTTTTTTTACAGTGTATATTTCATTACCATTTTTCTTTTTTACTATAAAAAATTGCAAGACGGCGCGTCGACACCGTTTGCAAGCATCCATTATACTAAAGATATCTGTTAACATGCTCCCATTCAATCACACACACATCTAGAGGGATCTAACGATAGGAAATGCATTTCCAGCATTCTGCGCCCTCTATATACTTAAAATATATTTATGAGATAAAACACACAATTTTAAACATCTCCAAACTTCTAAAAAATTGATATTTTTACACGTAAAATAATTTCTGTTTAACAAATACGATAATTTTTAAACATAGTCTTTATTTTTAAATAATTATTAGTGTAAGATAAACTAAAAATATAGCTTCATTTTGAAATTATAAAATATTTATGTATCTTAATTTTGTTCTAAATTGGAGAGAAGGTTTAGCTGTTGCAGATTTGTTACACTTTAATGTTATTTCTTTTGAAAGATATTTCTCTGAACTAGTGCATCAAAATAATCCTGTCCTGAAAATTATTTTTTATTCAGAAATTTTATCTACAGAACAGTACAGCCAGTAAAAAACACCAGTAAAACCAGTAGAACAGTAAATATAGATAACGAGAGAGAAAATCTATGTTCTGTAAAGAAAAATAAAATATTTGCAAAAATACATTTTCTTTCAAATACGAAACATATTTTCCGTTCTTTTTAAGAGATTTTATAGAATTTATCGCTCAGGTTTTACATATGAAGGAAGGTGAATATTGAATGTTTTTGTTCATTTTTTTTTAATTATTAAAAAATAAAAGATCAACCAAATATATTACACACTAAATTTATAAAAAGCCACGCTTTTAGAGGATATAGATTGAATTTTATGGTTAGTCTTTTATTATCTATACTAATATAATAAAAAAAGAACTCTTGCCTGACTATCTCATCAACAAAGAAATGAAAAGACTGAAGTAAAGGCCAAGAAAGTTTTTACAGTAGATTAATATTATGTCGTAAACAGGAAATAAATAAGGTTTTTTAAAAATTCTCCTCCAAGTAGCGTTAAATGGAGTGTCAAATTCATTATTCAATGATGGATATTATCAGTGGATCATTTTCCATACCTCAGCGGTAGGTTTAGGTAGGGGCGTGAAATTCAGAATAAAAAAAATCTACAAGAAATACTTAAACATGCATACTGCGATTTTAAAAATTCAACCATTAAAAACGTAAATAAGTGTCGAATGTTTTAGAACATTTTATTGAATCTCAGTAGTTGTTTTAGGCAGGAGCTTGAACTTTAGTTTAAAAGTTCTAATAAAAAGAAAAGGCTTTGTTAAATTCGATGAGTATTTTTTAGATTTTTGAAGCAGTAATCTTCGTTATCATTTAATTTTTATAGTAAAAATTATTTTATTATTATTCGAGTTAAATTTGTTCTGTTTTTTTTTAAATTAATTACCAAGCTGGATTAACAATTTTTATTAATATAAAATTGTTATACTGAATATAAGTATAAATATTTATTGGTAATAATTATTATGTCGTAAATACATTAATAATTATTAAGTGGTAAGTTTGTTAATAATAATTAATAATTATTAAGAAATACGTTTGCTAATAATTAAGTATTATATGTAACAAGTTCATTATAAGTCAGTAAGAAAAAAAAATTAAAATTTTAATCTGGTTTTAATTTTTTTAAAATTTCTTGTATTTGTCTACCACGTCAACTAATATTTCAAAGAAATACCAGATTTTAAAGCCCAAGCAAAAACAAGTTCATTATAAGTCAGTAAGCAAAAAAGAAAATTTGGAAAATTCAGATATTTAATTTTAACTTCAACGACTTTAATTTTTTTTTTAAACGAAGCGTGAAGCAGGAAAATTTGCATAAAAAATATACTGGAACTAAGAAAGTAGTTCAATATATTTTCAAATTTTAAAACTGACGACATAAGACACAGAAATTAGAAATTTTCTATAGAATATTTTAAAGCAATGTAAAATTACCATAGCATGAAACACGTCCCAAAATTAAATTATGAAAAGCTTTCAAATTTTTCAATTTATATTCTAACCAATAAAAATTTAAGTTTTTTATACTTTGTATAAATGCGAAAATAGTTTCCAAGGTGATCAGTTTTGTAAAACTTTTTAAATATTTTGTCAGTAACAGTTTTTGAAACGTTTTGCATTCGTATGGATAATGTTTTTCGACACCATTTAATTCACGTTATGTCAAACTACATATCAAATATGATAAAAAAAATTAAAGATTTTTACAGTACATTTAGTATGGTGCATTTATTTTCATATTAGATTAACCTGATGATAATTTAATTTTTTCTGAATATATTTTATAAAAATTTCTACGTGGATGATGAATAATCATTTTTCCCCTTAAAACACTTTTGACAATTTTAAAAGTTTTTTTGGGGAAAGTTTAATGTTTGCCTTCATTAAAATGGCCATTTTGTGCTATTTTTTTTTATTTTTTTAATACTTTTATTTAAAAAAAAAAACATTTTTTGTGATTCCAAATCTATTGTAATTTAAATATTACGACTACTAGTACAGTGAACCCCCCCCCCCCAAAAAAAACAAGGGGGTAAGTGTAATCGCAGATCGCACTAATGGTTTCGTTTAATATCTCCTTCAAAACATTTTATCATTAAATTAACAAACGAAAAACTGTTTTTCGGCGCTATTTTGGATTTTGAACCAATCGCGCCAATAAGAACAAAGTATATAATTTTTCCTCTAAATGCTGCCTTGATCGCATTGATTTCTCTATTAGAAGCTGAGATATTTGAATTAGAGTGAAGCTACGCAAGTAAATAAAAATATGGATAAAAGTAAAATATTGCAAAGCTTAGCATAAATTTAAAGGAGACAAAACTAAGGGAGCCTAATAATTTAAATGAATAAGAATTTAATAAATAAATAAAATATTTCACTTCGCGTGTCAAAATAGATCATAAATAGGATGAAAAAATAAGCACGTGATTTATTTAATCCATTAATTTATCTTGCATACATAATAATTTCATTTAAATTTGCTTGCAAGAATTAGAAGAAATGAAATTTTAATTTTGAAATTTACATTACTGCAAATTTTTAAACCTGTAAAAATCACATATTTTCAACTTTTAAACCATTGTAGAGGGAGAAAATGTATTTTTACTGTCAGTTTGTTTGAAAGCTTCACCTCAATTTATTTTTAAGATATTAATTTTTTTGTAGTTTTTAATACCATTTTTGTAATTGTGGCAACAGAATTAATTACTCTATTTCTTTTAAAAGTGAAAGAAATGGGGTAATTAGAAGAGAGAAAATAACAACAACAACAACAACAAAAAAAAACCCATGAACTGATAATATTAAAATAAATATTTTAATTAAAATAATAGTTTTTTTCAAAATTTTATGATTTGTTGTGTGACAACAGATATTCAGCTATAAGTATACAAAAATTTGAACTCTCTGGCTTATGTAGTTTTTGTGTACGGACTCTGTGACAGACTGACAGAAGACAGAGACGAATAGGGTTTCTTCAGATGAACGAAACCCTAAAAAGATACCGCCTTCACCTAGAATGAATAATTAGTCATGTTTTGAATCCTTAAACTAGATTTATAAATTTCTGAACTATGCGAATCGGCTAAACAACTCCACTGAATAGACGGAAGGATCTAGAAATTCTAATACTTTGCTTTCTAGGTGACGAAACAATATTAAATCGTTTCAGCAACGAGAAATCTTCACTTGCTGCTTGTTGATAAACTCGAAATATAGTAGATAAACTCGAAATCAAGTTACTAAACCAAATCTCTTGCTTTCGTATCCATTTACAGATTTTGAAATACATTGACCACGAAAATATAGGAAAATCGATGTAAATTTTCCAAGAGGTGAAAAAAGTCTGGGACAGGATTCGAACCAGGGATGTATTGGCTGAAGCCGCCAATGCTCTTCCAACTGAGTTATACCGGACGAATTCTGGAGGACTTTTTCACCCAAATGACCCCAACGATCACAGAATCTGGTCTGATACAATGGATCAGCATAACAGAATAAATCGAAGGTCACTATTTGGAGCCTTCGTTATTGCTATTATCACGTACAATAAATAGTATTACATGGCATGTTTGAAATGTATTTCAATTAAGGGGACACAACATCTTGAAATTGGTCAAATTAACGTTTTAGTTTTTTTTAACATTAAATGAAAGCTTCTTTATTTGTGAACATGTTGTCACCTCATTTTTACCTATATGACAAATATATCGCTATATATTGTAAATTTTGTTAATAGATTCTGCGCAATTGCCCATACAAATTAAAATTTTAAACTGATGTATTAATGTATTTCAGCAAAAAATGCATAATTTAATTTAAATCTAGCTAAGGTAATTCATTACAATACTCTGTAATGCTGTTTTTCAGCCCATCATATGTTATAGAGGATTTTGTCATATCACGTAATGGCAAACATTTGGTTTACTTAAGAATGCAAACCAAAGTTTAAAATGCAATTTAAGTAATTATTGCTCATAGGGCAGTACTATAAATGAATTCTTTTGTACAGCCCTCGTTGTGTTTACCCTAAATGTGCGATGATTGCAATGTATACAGTGATTTTCTGTGAGAAACTATTGGGTGAGTACAAAAGTTCATGCGGAGTTTGAGAGTAAAATCACACAGTGATTAGACAAACAAAGCTCTTTATTCAATTTATGAGATATACTCCATCGTTTTCTATAATCTGTTTCCAACGTTCTGGCAGCATACGGATGCCCGGATCATAAAATTTGCCTGGTTTAGATATGAAGAACGAAGACACGACGTTTTTTAAGGCATCCAAAGAGTCAAGTTTTTTTCCATTTAAATGATTTTGCGATGATTCGAACAATTGATTATCAGGTGGTTTAATACCAGAGGAATACGGTGGATGAGTTAGGATATCCCATTTCAGGCTGTTCTGTTTGCGCAAAGTTTGTTTCGAAACGTGTGATTTGACGTCGTCATGATGAAAGACGGCACCCTTGCTATTTGGCAAAATTGAACGTTTCTGTTTCATTTATCGATTTAGATTGGTTAACTGGCGACAGTACTTGACTAAATCAATCGTTTGGCCAGCGGGGGAAAACACAAAATAAATTATACCCTTGCAATCCCACGAAACACAGAGCATCACTTTCATCGGGTGCAAACTGGCATTTGCCATCGCGTCATCATGCTCACATTGCTGAACATTGTTGTAAAGGACCCATTTCTCATCGCAGGTCACTAATCGATCCAAAAATGGCTCGTTTTTCAGCCGCCTGAGTAAAGAAACTTCAGCAGAAATTCGCTCGATTTTGTTCCTCTCGGTGGGCAAATGGGGCACCCATATATCGAGCTTCAAATCGAATCTTATATTTTTAAACGCCGAAAAGTGGTTGATTGGTGAACGTTAAGTGCTGTAGCAACTTCCTCTGTTGAATTTCGCGGAGTATTTTTAACTAAAGTACGCACAACATCACATCAATGTGTGAAGGTCGATCGGATTGTGGTCCGTCTTCAAGGTTAAACTCTTCGCAGCGAAATATCACAAGCCATTTTTCCACAGTTCGTTTAGTTGGTGCTTGATCTTGATAAAGATCTTAATTGTTTTTTACGGCATCTGCAACGTTTATTCCCTTCCGAAACTCGTAAAGCATAACATGCCGTAAATGCACCTTTCCGACACTCATTTTGAAAGTAAATTTTCTTGAAATAAATAGTATCTACACAAATTATTTTATTTGAAATAAAAGCTGCACATGTTACCTTTCCAACAATCTGTCTTACGTAGATGACAGTATTAATGATTTCACTTTACGAAGCTTCTAACGACACCTATTGCAACTCCGCACGAACTTTTGCACTCACCCAATAATTGTACCCTTTCTAAAGAATATAAATTTCGTTATATATGAAAAAATTAAACTTAAACATAATACAAATCCCCAGCAGAATTCGTTTGAGTGACAAAGTAAATGAATAATAAATCCTTTACAAAATTTTCAATCCTTTGCATTCAAGAAATGAAACTAAAATCCATAGAAATCATGTAATCCATAAAAATTCCATAGAAAATCCATAGAAATTATATTTCTTTGTATTTCATACATTCAATATGTCTTAAACGATGTGTGTCCTCAATTTGCACTTAAAGCAAAAAATTTTCCCATTAATCGCGTATTGTAACGAAATACTTGTATCTCTACCCGTAAGTGAATTGTAAACGATACACACTTAATTTTCATGATCGATTATTCTATATTACACATCAATTATTTACAGAAGTTAGAGAGTATTCTGAATATATTTAAAAGACTTAGAGCACGGCGGAGAGGCTAACTCTTTTCATGTACAGCGAGACCACAATTAAAATGCACGTGTTTGAAGGGCCCTACAAGTTAAACTACTTCTAATGATTTAGAAAGCTTTGTAATTTATAATTTTTAGAGTATGCTGAAATGGCGTTAGGCAAAATAAATGATTAATTTTGAATTTGATAGATAGCTGAAGGTTTAATGTTAGCAAATATAAACAAAAATATTTCGTTTTAAAATAGACATATTTTGAAACGGTAATTTTTTTAACTCTTGGGCATCTCAAATTTTCCAGTAAAAAAGTCCTTTTAAATGCGGTTTGTTTGAAAACGGGATCTCAATTTATTTCTGAAATATGGATTTTTTTTTCTCTCAACTAAAGTTTTTTTTTTTTTTTTTTTTTTTTTGTAAAAAGAAAAAAAAAGAAAAATAGTAGATAGTTATACTTGATTGGCTGTCATTTTTCCATACCAACAGAAAAAAAAATGTAAATAATTTTGAAAAAACACCAATTTAGGATTTTGATAAAACATGCAGCTATTATAAATTGTACAGGGTGAGTCAAAAATATGGAAGCAATAGGTTATCTCCTTAAATATTGCCTCTAAACCCATATTTCCAATTGCAAAAATTCAGAAAAAAGGTGAAATTTCTGATAAGATAGATTGTAACTCCATGGGGGTCTATTTGAAAAAAAAAAAAACGAAAATTAAATTTTTATACGGCCCCCGTAGAGCATAATTCCCAATTAGGAAATTATTCCTTATCCATTCCTAAATTGAACAAAAGAAATTTCATCTCTGTATCTGAAAATCTGACAGAGGTATTAAAATCCAAAATTCTCCAAAATTCGTGACTTACACCACTGTACCATGCCTGTAAACGAAGAATTTTTGACTTGATTTCAAAGCAAATGAAGGATCATCCTCAAATTATCCGTATTAAATGTTGATTCAAGACCATGCCTGTTATTTGGACATAATAAAGCAGCGTATTGATTTAAATCAAAACTTGTTTTCAAAATATGTTGTTCGTTAGCACTGGAGGTCTGCATGGATCTAAGTCCGGTCACAAACCGACCCATAGGGAAAAAATTTCTGCCCGGCATGGAAAAATGTTAAAATCCTAATCCGGACTAGAATGGAAAAAAGTTTAAATCATAGCCCGGCTCAGCCATGAATTTCTACATAGTTTTGAATACTACATAGATGAACACTACAGCCATGAATACTACATAGTTTCTACATAGTGTAGTTAAAAATTGTTTCGCGGGGAGGAGTTCTGACCAAATACTTATTATAGCTTTTCGTTTTTTATATTTATGCTTTTTATTATTAAAGAAGCGCCAAATGCTGTGATATATTTATTTTATCAAAGAATCTCTGTTTACATCTAAATGTTTCACTTATATTTTAATATCGCTAATCCATATCTCGTGCGTTGGAGACTTTGAAAACCATAGGAAAGTAAAAATACGTAATAGACAAATGCCCTTCCTAGGGGGGTTAAATGGAGTTTATTTTTTCTTAGGTATTATTGTATTCATTTTGCATGGACAAAACATTTTTTGTTTAAGACAAAATTCCGTCATAGGCAGATTTTTTTCTGGTTTTTATTGTGTTTAATTTTTTAGCATTTAAATATACTATTCGTAAAAAAAAAATAAAATAAATAAAATAAATAAAATTAAAGTTTTTTTGTAAAATAAAAGCGATTTTAAAATCTATGTGGTTTTCGTAAAAAGTTTGATTGAACCAAATTTTACTTATTTCATGCACGTATTAGGTCAGTCAGAGACAGTGGATACGGATAATTTTAATACGGATTGTTCGAGACTGGGATTAAAAATTTCGTCCAGTGCAGACTTATTAAAGTTAAGAATTGTTAAAGAAAAAAAGGACAAATTTGAAGCATGTCATTTTTAATTATTTTATATTAGGTTTGTTTCGGGCAAAATTGAAAAATTATTTACTCTTGAAAATAAGATTTTTTTTAGGTTATATTATTTTTTCAATAAATATTTTTAATAGTTCTAAAATTAATATTGAAAAACAAAAACCCCGAAACAAAACTAAAATCAGATTTTCATCTTTAATTAAATGGAAAGAAATTGAAATCCGATAAATAATGTTTGGAGTTATAACGATTTTTAATTATCCCATTTAAAACAGTACTAAACATAAGAAATTTTTATAAATTGTATGATAAATTTTTGGATGTGATTTACTTAGCAAATTATATGGCTAACCATCACAAATAAAAAAAAATAAATTCTAACTCAAAATATAGAATTTTTACACGTTTCATAGAACTGTTAAAGTAACATTGTCTTTTGAATTGTGCGCATTTCAATTTGTGTCTAATCCCTTAAAACCTGATGAATTAATCAAACGGCTATAACTCTACAAGTTTTGAAGATATGAAGATACAACTTTTTGTGTATTATTCAGGACTGGATAAGTAAAATTTTCCTAATTGGAATTTTTATTTTACGGGAGCCTTATAAAAAGTTAATTTTCGTAATTTTTCAAATAGAACCCCCATGGAGTTGCAACATATCTTATAAAAATTTTACCTTTTTTAATGAATTTTTGCAATTGGAAGTATGGGTCTAGGGGCAATATTTAAGGAGATAGCCTATTGTTTCGATATTTATGACTCACCCTGTATATAATTTTATTTGATGTTACAAACACGTCAATCATTAAATCCAATCTCACACATTTTTTGTCGAGTTTCCTCAATGATGACATTGCTTTTTTTGCTGAATTTGTGCATTATTCTGCGTTAGTGACGTCATGTTGTTTAAGACTGTATCGTAAATATAGAATTATTCATCGGATGTAAATGACGTTTATTTTATATAAAATAAAAGAGTGTATTTCATGTCTTGTAACTGAAATCTGTTTTGTATTTTATACATTTATATGTATGTTTTTTCTTTTCATCGAGGGCGGTACTAGATTCTAAAAATGCAGAATTCCTTTTTTCTAGTAACAGAAATTTATAGTACATACATTTTGTCACGTCATTTGTTTAAAAATTGCATTATTATTGTTTTTATTGCAGACCTTACTTTTGAATGCCCTAAAGTCAATAAATGCCAAACTTTTTTTTAAATGTTTCAGTCAATTTAGCTTCTAGATACTTTCAAACACGTGTACTTTAATTATAAACACCTGCTACTATGGAAAGTATTAAAAAGTATTAACTACGTAAATATCATTCTTTAAATTATATCGTTTTGACATGCAATTTTAGTTAACATAAAAATATAAATTACTTTCGAATATATTGTTTGTGATTATCATAACTGCAATCTGAAACACACAGAAAAAATGAAGGCTTATTGCAGATATAAGTTATTCTATTTTTTTCTTTTTTTTAAAGAAAATAAAACAGATTTTACAAGGATGACGTATGAAATAGCTTTAGCTATAAAACATTTTCTTGCTACATGCAGCGGAAAAGAAGAGAAAAATGAAACGATTTCAACCTAGTTTTTTGAGATTATATATCAAGCTGCAGTTTTTCAATTCCTCGAACAATTTCTTTATTTCTGCGGCTGTGTATCCAGTTAAATTAATCTATTTTTCTTTTTTTTATTTCTATGGCTGCTAGATCTTTTTTGTGTACTTGAAACCCAACGTCATTTCTTACAAGTTTCAAAAGGAAAAATTTCTCCTAAATTAAAAAATCGGAGGAATATGTAGAGTACATGTTTATTTGATTCAAAATCCAATGTTAATTATAAATATAAAGTCGGGTGTAGCAATCCCAAAATATTATACATGTTAATAAATCAAAACTCTTTATCACATTGGTAAATTAAATGACAAACTAAAGACATGACATTCCGTGTATTAGTTCTTGAAATAGGACGTTTCCAGATATCAGGAAAAATGCAACATAAAATTGCCACTGTTGAGAGATATACACCAAAACGCATTCAGCAATAATATTTGTCAAAGCTGTATCTAAATTTGAAGTTTGGTGAAAATTCGAGCAGTAGTTCTCGAGACAGAATATTGCGGGAATCGGGGCTGCATAGTAGCATAGTCTGCAAAAGTCTGCATAGTAGCGAAAACTGTTTGGCGAATGACATCAAAACATAAACGGAAACAGTTCATATCAAGGATTGACTGAATTCGATGTTTGATGAAAAACTCTGCATTAATTGTTGAGATAGAGCTATTACGGAAAATGTGAAAAATGCGGCATAGTAGTTTCAACTCCTGAATGATTTGCACCAAAAAGTGATAATCGTCAATTCATACCAGGGACTGCCTGTAAATATATATGTTTTTTCAATTCCGTGCATCTTGGGATAGAACGCCCACAAAATTTACACAGACAGACAAAGTCACAGACACACTGATTCATAGATCCACAGGCTCGCAGATTTATTGACAAACATTTAATAAAAACATGTCTTTTGGAATCTCTGACCCCTAAAATGTGTAAATTTATCAATAACCCGCATTCGAATTTTTTCAATAATCCAATACTTTATTCTTATAAAGATAGCAGAAAGTAAAAGTTGGATTAGATCAATAGTCTTAAATTATTAAAAAAAAGATACAAGGCATAGTAAAAGTTTTGTTATCTTTTAACATTTTTAAAAACTTTCCATGACTATTTAAATGGATAATTTAAAATCTAGTTGATCTGAACAAGTACAACGAATGCCTTAAACGTAACTACTAAGTCCATTAAAACTGTTGATATAACTTGAAGATTATACATACGGTAATATGAAAATTGATGCTTGAAATACTGTTTATTTTTAGGATTTTTTTAAGACTTTTCAAATCCTCTTAGGAATACGTTACTTACCAACTTCGTAGAAATGTCAAATGCAATTAATTTTATTTTATTTTATTTATTTATTTTTCAGACTGAGTATTGCCTTTCACTTGTTCTTGTACAGTAACTCGCAAAGATATATTTGAAAAGGGTGTATATGGCCACCATCCATGTCCAAACAATGCCCAGAAAGATACTATTAATACTGAATATAATAATATATTGAATCGCACATAATAACAGTGTCATACAATACCTATCATGACATCAAATTTCATTTAGATAGATTAGAGATAATTAGTGTATTGGAATGGTTGTAAAATATCTTCATTATTGTTAAAATCATCAATGATAATATGTAATCAGCTTGGTAAGCGCTTTATTTAATAATCTGCTACCCCGGTTTTCAGAGCAAAAATGGTTTATTGTGATATGTATAATAATTCTTAAAAAAATTATTTGATCTTTTTGAGGCACCTTTTAAGATTGTATTGATTTCGCATTATTATTAGAAAAATATCATGATTCTGAACTTTTGACACCTGTGAATTTGCAAATACAATTAAATTTTTCATAACGTAAATCAATAAATTAATTAAATAAAGTAAATCTTGCATTATTTATTTGCTTATTTATAAATCAAGTTTTAAAATTGTCATAAAAATAACACGAAAACAAATTCTAAATTAACTATATTATTTTAAATCCGTTATTATTCATTCCTAATAAAGTGCGAGAAATAAAAAAAAATACAAGAGAGTTATTAAAAAAAACCACTATAAATGAATGAGTAGTAATACAATTTTCAAATAAATTGCATTTAAAGTAATGATTTTTTTCCTATTCGATGATGTAAAAATTGAAAATATCTCATATTTATAAGTTTACAAAAATTGCTTTCTTGCAAATTCCAAGCCGTCCATGCCGATCTTGCAAGATATCCTTATATATTGCATCATTCGTCTTGCTGTAGACTTCAAATAATGGACCGTCACTTTTTGAAGAAAATATTCCCCACAGCATAACGTGTTCTCCGCCATGCTCCATTGTGGAAAAAACATATGTCGAATCAAATTTTTTGTTGTCAGATCAAAGGACGTAGTGTTTGCCATCAAACCAAAAACTTTGCCCTTCGATCCATGGGAAATTAGTACTTTTTTCCAGTTTTCACTTGATCAGACTTTGAGTTTTTTGGAAAACGCCAGTCGGGTAAAATTTTTTTTCACTTACGAAATTTTTTTAACACCTACTCTTTCATAAAATTCTGCATCACGTCAGCATCTTGACATGGTAGACCGACTTATTCAATCAATATTTTCATTCCGTAAATCGCGGGATATTGCAAGAGCATTTTTATGCGGGACATCAACTGCTTTTCTCCTGATAATCCTGTCCACAAGAATAGTTATTGTCCAGAATTACTCAGACCTCAGAGAGTCCTGAAGATCATGGGCATCTTTATATAATTTTTAAATATCGTTCACAGTAGATTTTCTGATCGATTATTTTGCCGCAATTTCATGAGAAGATTGGCTCTTTAGCAACAAACTAATGACTCATTTACGGATAATAATAGTTGATTTTTTTTTTATTTAAACTGCGCTATTCACCTTGATTCTTTCACAAAAACGGCCAAAAAAGACTTTACCGATAGATAAAGCTGAGGAAGGATGAAAGTTGAAAACTTTTGCGCACGCGAATTCGGAATACTGCCTTTGTTTATGAAGTATCTTCAATATCCAATCAAAATGATCAGGTGGTCGGAGGTCATTCACATATTTATGATGTTTGGAGCAATTGTGTTTCTTCTTTGCTTAAACCTTCTGGTAAACAAATCAAAGAAAGTAACTAGTTGGAAACATTTGACTGATAGTGTACATAAAACTCCCAAGATGTGTCTGGAAAAAAAAAGATATTTTTTCCCGCTAGTCCTTTTTATCATATAAATGTATTCTGAAATAGAAAAATAAAACGTGAAAGAAAAATTATACGCCATGTATGCATTATAAAGCACTTATTAATGATTCCAGATTATGTTAATGAAACCTCAACGTTTAATAAAGTAAAATAAGGTATCTGAATTAAACAATTTCAAAAGCACATAACAACATTAAACATACTTTTAGATATAGCCTGTCACACACATAAATATATCCAGTTCCATACATTACTATGTTTATGAATTTACTTATTTTCTACAATTTGTTTTAGTATTAAATAGTGTGTTATTAGTAGTAAATACAGTTCAGTTCTAAAATACATAAGTGCTCTTAAATATTTCACTGTTATGTGTTGTGGTATTTATGATTGTATGTATGTCGGCCAATTATCTACGCTTTGTGATGTAGGCCCTATGGGATGGGATGCCTTCCGTGGGAGTCTTTCTAAGGGATCCTAACCCGTATTAACGCAAGGTTCGAAGAAAACCACGGAAAACTCCGAACGGTTAGGCCGACAGTCGCGATTGGGTTCGAACCCAGCACCTACCATCTACCAGTTTGGAGGTCAGAACATCGCGGCCACTGGCGTGGTATTTATGAATTACTGATTATGATTCATGATTTATGCATTATGATTCGCCCTGAATATGACCGATACAATTTACGCACCATACGTAATATGTAATATAATTTTAATCGTAAAAATTTACATCAAACGCATGTAAAATTTAAAAACGTCATTCTAGCGCTTTTGGCTAATAGACGATTCTGTAAATGTATATGGTGTAACTAATTATTTTGCGCGACCATGCAAATACACGATACGTACTTTTCACTCGATATTCAACTGAAAACATGTTTTAGGGCATTCATAGTCAGAAAAGCGTATGAATTTATTTTTTCGAAATGGCATTAGATCTTTAGAATAGACTGCAACCTATTTTTTCGAATGACCATAATGTAAAGTTCTTTGAGTGACACTGCAAACAAACTATGAATTAAACACATTCAATTTTCATTACTAAAAAAGCCGTAAAGACTTTTTATTCTAACTCATACCAGTTACATGGCAATTCAAGTAAATTTGCCACAGTTAAAATACAGTCACACCGTCATATGGCAGACAAGAAGACAGGCAACAGATACTCAAACCGAATGGATTATTTTATGGTGATTAAGAGTGCGATAATGTGTTATTTAGGAAATAATACATACATAAGCTATATTACTCATTTTTCCTACGCGATATCTACTTTTCTTTTCTTTTTATGCTGCTACATTACCGGCATTTTCAATAATTTCAAATCCTTTAATAATATCAATCATTAATGCTATTAAATTCTCCTTAATTAATTATTATTTTACTCAGTTAACTTAAACATAGAGCTTTTACTTTATTCTCAATTGTCTCAACATTTTTGTCCTAATTCTGTCATTTAGTGGGAATTCGAATCTTTTAAAAAGAGTCACTTCTACTTTTTCTTTTTAATTATTTTTATTCCAAGATCTTACGCTTACTGGGGTAAATGTTTATTCTTAATCTTTTTTAGCTGATTACGTACAACGCCCTTTGCAGAATTATTCTCACTGGACCTCTTCACAAGATTTTCTTAACCAATCAGAAATGCGTGACGTCATTATTTGTATTTGTTTTATTTCGAGTTTGACCAAAAAGCAGGTCGTTCGGTGGAAACTCAGATTTCTTTATTTTAAATTTCTTATAATATCCACTATGATTTGTCACAGCAAAAACCTGAACTTTAACATTAAAATATAATCTGTTTTTTAGCTGATGTGTTGTTAATAAAGATTAACAGCTAAGCAACTCTCTTAGTTATTTCATGGAGTCTTCGATTCGAAACTATTCTTTTGCCTATTGACCACCCCACGACCTGCAATAACGACTGGCAAGGTGTCGGTGTTTCTCGAAATTAATTCAAGCATCACTAAACAGAATTATCATGCAATCCGTTATAAGTAATTATCGCAAGATTTTCTACAATATCACATATATTTTGAATATTTTTGAAAAATTTATATTTATTTCTGTTAGTGCTATTTGGTTAATGCGTACAAATTCACGCTGTTAATAATAATAATAATAATCAATAAAAAAACCGTATTTTTTTATTTTACCTTTAAATTTATTTTTACTTAAAGGTATATTCTGAACTTCATTTAAATAAAGAATTAATATCATCTTAAAAATAGAAAAAAATATTTTTTTTTCTGGTATATAAAGATTTTCAAAAATAATGTTTAAATTAGTGAATCAAAATGTTCAACCAGTTTGTCTGAATGCAGAAATATTTATTAAGAATCAAACTGGTTGAATTATGTTATTGTGTAAATGTTTATTGCTTAAATTTTTCTCTTTTGTGTCAAAAGAATTTTTTTGCATTTTAAAATATTGAAGATTCCTTGTGTTTAATTCAACTTAGAATTCAGTAAAATAAATGGAAGAAACGAAAAGGTATATATTTTTAAAGCTATATTATTTAGAAGTATGTGATGAATTATCTATCATTTATATATCTAGAACATAGATAATGCATTTTTAAAATGGACTACCTGGAAAAGAATTTTCATGTATTTCTATCACAAAGGAAAAAGCTATATTTCAAACTTTATAAATAATGCAATCCACAACTGCCCTCTAAATATAGTCTTTGGGTAATATTTTTCAAAATATAAAGCAGCGGTAGCGTACAGCTGAAATATTGATGCTTCTTTGCTTAGTATTGTGCTATCTCTAAGCAAAATATTTATGTTCATTCATTTCTCACTTCTTATTTAAATTTCTAAGGTTTACATCTTTAAATGATAAATTACAACTGAGAAGAATTTTTTTTTACATAAGAAGATGTTATTTATATAAATATAAATAGCCTTTTTACAAATTGGCAACAATTACTATTCATCATAATTCGTTAATCTAATGCAGATATTCAGATCTTTGTGGGTTTAAAACTGTTATTTTTGAATAAAGCAAGAACTGCAGTGGCAATCATTAATTTTAAAATTATAGCGAGTTTAATGCTTGAAGATATCGGATGATAAATGTGCTATGTTGGAAAAAAAAATAGCTAGTTATAAGATTGGAAAAAACCAACAGCTCTACCACCTATTAAACGACTATTTGAAGAAACCTAATACTCATATAGATATTAAAAGTAAATAGCAGTGATAAAGTAAGCATTTGTCAATAAACGCAAACAGATATTTGGATCTTTACAGTTTATTTCTGAAAATGAAGATTGTGAAATGTACAGGGTGGCCCAAAGGTAGATAAACACTCATAACTGATTCTGCCTTTTCTTTTGTTTCTAGGGTAAACGATCCAGACCGCAGACCACAGTTCTGTGAGATTCCAGAAAGCACGTCACAATACGACAGTCGAAGAATTTCATTGATGATGCATTTAAACAAATTTGTTCTAACCGGAATACTAGGTCTGAGAGTGTCGGGAACAAGTTGCAGAAATTAATCATCGACAAAGGTGGACATTTTCAATACTTTCTGGATTAAATGTGTAACTATATATGTAATTAAACGTGTATAAAAAGTAGTGATGTATAAGTAACTGTATATCTATTTTTGCGCCAACCTGTAGTACTTTTACTATTTTTATTATTGCGGAATCTATTATTGTAGACGTTGTTATGCAAGGGAATATACACCAAAGCTAATTTCATAGCTTCAATAATTATTTGAGGGTTAGTATGGGTACCGTTAATTTCTAGGTGAAAAATGGTTCATTATCAATTAAAAATTATTATATATAATTTCTAATCTATTTACTTTTTTCATTGTAACTAAATAGTTGTATACAATATCATAAATAGATCCAAAATTTTAATTTAAAAACAAATCAGTTATAAAATGTATATCATACTTTTTTATCGATGCAATGATATTGAACAATTGTGCCAATTCGTGATTTTAAAGAAACATCATTTATGTATTGCTTTAATAGAGGAAATCAATTCGATGATAATACTATTTCGCTTTTAAAGTTGCAAACATAATTATATTTAAAATCAGTATAAGAGTTAAATTACAATCTGTTTTTGCATATTATGGATTTTTAAATTTTGTAATATGCATGCTTACTTTTTGAACTATTTTAAATGCAGCTTTTTTTTTCCTGCTTTTATTTTTATCTTACATGAGCATGTGCATGTTTTATTCGATGTTATGCGATGGCACTACAACAAATTTGAACGAGTTTCGAATTTTTATTATTCAAATGTAGATCAAACTTAAATGTACATATATATGTATGTTGAATGTTAAATGATGAGGAATAAGGGTTTAAAAATAAAAAAAATGCTAAATTAATGTTTAAATATGCTAACGTTGTGGTTTAGTTACGATATTAAAATTTTTAAATTATAAGTATACTTATTAAACAAAAAATGAAACAACCAAATGTAGCGCTAACCGATATCGATACTGGGCTCACTGGTCAGCGAACGAAGGCTATACCAACTGTGTTACGACCAACCATGTTCTAGCTTTCCAAAGTAAGTATTTAAATTGTGTTATAATATTAGAACCTCCTGTTTTCCGAGACCTTAAGAGGGTAGTATAAAATCTATTGAGCTTGAGGCTAAAGGGTCTCTTCCCTATAATATATATTAAAATAATTGAAACCTGTGATTATCAAGGTTGTCCGTATCTTTGTTAGTCAAATTACCAAAGGAGCACAAATCATTTTTAAAATGATTCATAACGTTTCCATACTTTAATTAAACTAATAAATACACTTATGATATTGCTAAAAAACTTAAATAGATTATGACTGATTTGAAAAATAGTTCATTAACTGTTTAAACAAAGTGTAAAATATTACAGAAAAGAATTATGTGCATTTTTTAACCCAGTCAGATAAGCATAAAGTAAAGACTATTAATAATTATAATATATATTAATATATATTAATATATAATATATATTAATAATTATAATAACAAAATAAACGTAGGTGATTTTAGAAAAAAATCCCCTCAACAAGAAATTTGTTATCGGTTATACTTACTGTATCTATTCGATTTATTATATTTTTCACTCATAAAAATTTATTCAAAGAATAGAAAATTTAATGCCTGTGTGAGAAAACTTTTCATTGCATACTAACAAATATCTAAGAAGAAGAGAATCCTGAATAATGTTAAATAATGTTTTGTACATGTGGCAATAAACTTTATCTGTCTATCTATCTATATACATATTTTTTAAAAATAGTTCACGATTTTAATGCAGCAAAATCTGAAGAAAACGTTTGTCTAAACCATTATTATATATAAAAGATGAACAATATTTACATAAAACATATTTTAATCATTCATCAAAAAGTAATATATACACAATAAATAGAGTCAAACGTTTTTCTAATCCATGGTGAAATCCAAAATAAACAAATGACTTTATCTGAGAGTATTGTTTACACTTAATTATTTAAGCATTCTCAAAGAACTTCTTTTATCTAAAAGTATAGGTCACTTTAATAATTTAGACATTTTAAAAATGCAGAATGTTTTGAAAGAGAATATTTCGAGCCATTTTTTATTTGCTTTTATTCACGATAGTTATCAAACAATGTCTTTTAGAATCTATAATTAACAATATTTACAGAAAATATACTTTAATCATAACAAACAATAGTTTTTAATTGCTACATCCCTTTACAACAATAGTTTGGCTTTAAATTTTATAATGTACCCATGGGATGAATAAATACATATCTTAATTCCTTTGCATACAAAACTAAATTAAAGTGCAAAATGAAATTTAACTGCCAGAAACATCCATCGTTATAGAATACTACTCGAGTCTATCGCATATGCAATTAATTACAGATGTTTCGTGAGTAAAAAAAAAAAAAAACATTTTAAAAACAACTTTAAAAGCTTGTTTAAAAATGTGTTTCAATTACAAAATCTTATGTTTATGTAATTAAATTACTAGTAGTTAAAATTTTATCGATCTTTTATAAAAGTGCAATTATTTCTAAAATGATATCTTGAAAATCTCACATATTTTAACTTTACAAAATTTAATTTAAAAATGTAAAAATAAAAAGGAATCAGAGGAAGAAATTCTTTCTAAACAATAATTTGATGTTTAGAATATTGCATGAAATGCATATTGAAAATTACTAAATTAGTTTCTAATGCGAATAGTTTAAAATTGACAGTATAAATTACTTAGACAGCAAAAACAATTATTTTCGAGTTGAAATGTTATTAAATTTCGTCATATTTAAAAAAAAGATATTTAGCACTATTTTATTCTTTCTTCTACATACATTAAACCTTCAGATATTCAGGTTAACTGTTTAAAGTATAAAGCTCTTGAAGTTAACATCCTATTAAAAGAATAGCTCCATTTGAGAATGTATTAATCATCATTTTTTTACTTTTCAAAATTCAGTTTTCGAAATTATTTAAAAAATCTTCGTCACACAATTTTCAGCATTAGAGATTATTAAATTAATACAATGAACCAATATTATGCGAAAAATCAAAAAGCATTTTCTGTTAGCGCTAAAATAAAATAACATGTTTAGATGCAATTTTTTTAACCATTAGGAAAATAATTGTTGGTTTCGGTCGAGAATAGATATATCTGAGGCATATCTGAATCCTTGTGGTGTTCGCATTACATTGGCCCAGGTATAGTAATGTTTAATCCATAGTGCACGTGACATATGTCTCTGTTATTACGTGAGCCACGTTTTGATCATTATAAAAATGACATTTTTACTGATTTCGATTAACTCAATAGGAAACATTTAAGCAACTTGCTTTGGACAATAGATGTCCACATTTTAGGTAGCTTTCATTGCAAAAAGTAAAAAACTACCAATTGCGGCCGTCCGGAGGAAAGCACTTACGGAACATTTTGGTATATTTTCACCGATCATGACCCCCAGACCCCAAAACCACCCTCCGTTCAAATGTTGACACACATATATGTTAGTGCTCGCGATGGGATACGTATAGCAGCTATACGTTTAAACGATATACGTATATCCGTATAATACGCTTTTCTGCTATACGGATACTTTAGAATATACGTTTAAACGTATCCGGATACGTATAACGCGTATCAACTAAACGTATATTTAAGAATACGTATATTTAAAGTATACGTATATTCCACGTATCGTATCTAATTTAAATAGTAGACTTCATCAGTCGTATGTCACTGGATTGAGAATAATTTGGAAATCGGTGGTGTTACGACAGGAATCCGCATAGTATGTCTTATATATAAGAGATCGAGCAATAAAAAGCGTATACTTTATAAAAACTTTTGCAAAAAGTTCACAAAAAATCAGACTCTTGATTGGCCAATCTCGTTTCACTAACAGTGAAATATCTATCTGGATTCCGACCAAGATTGTAGAAAGACAGCATAGTAGCTCCACCTGTTGAACGATTTACACACAAAACTAATCAGCACCAATTTCTATCAGGCACTACCTGAAAATATAGGGGAGACTGGGGCACATGTGAACATAGCTTTTTTCTCATAACTGGGTTAATTTTTATAAGCAAAACTACTCAATATAGTAAACAGTACTTTTTTTACGCATGGTAATTTTTTTAACTATTTTTATAGCTCTTCTTACATTTCTTAATAGTTTTAGGAATTCAAAAAAAAGTTAATATGTGCCCCAACGAAGGGGCAGCTGTAAAACACAAGGGCAACATGTGAACACAAGGAAAAATAATTATTTGACACGTTTTTTATTATCTTTTCCATATGTTACCATAATCATTAGTTGTACTATCTGTTAAATTCACTATAAAGAAAAATATATGTATATTTATTTAGTTTCTGAGTGATATGTTTAAGCAAAATATTATAAAATAAAAGTAAATAGATTGTGTTTTTGGAGGGGAGGGGGGGATTAGATAATTGATAAAATATTGTTGCAATAAAATAAAGTTTAAAGAAGTAAACTTGAGAAAATAATAGAATTTAAATTTTGCTTAGGGCTTTTTGTTTGAGATAGATTTTACGGAGGGAGCATTTGGATAATATTTGTCGGAAATCTACCGAAAGGCGAAAGATTTTCATTCCTATATTTGCCTTATTTGCCTATAAATTAAGGATAAAAAATTGTTTTCCGTTTATAAGCTTCCTCCAAATTTAATTTATTTTGCTTTTAAAAGAAAGGGGGGGGGCGTGGAAGTCAATAATGAAGATTTCACAGTAGTTTAAAAATTTTATTTTCTTAAAATATAATTTTATTTTCATAGCTGTTTCAGAAACGGAAGCAAACTAGTACTACAAGTTTGCAACAAATGAAATAAAAAAAAAATTTCAAAGTTGTTATACGTAATATTTTTTGCATTAACGACGCATAAAAAATAGTATTGAAAACCGTTAAATAAAATAATGTATAACATTTATTGCATTTTAGAAAACATTAAATTTATTTAAATTACAATTGAACATAAACAAGCTTGTTGCTTTTTATGTATTTGCTGACAGATATGTTTGTAAAAGTTTCTATACAAAATCAAGTTTATAAGGCAGAAATATCTTCTATTTCAATAAAATTATAGATAATGGAGCTGGCATTATTTTCATGAAGTTAACTAAAAGGAATAGAATAACTGAATGATTATTGGAGAATTCAATGCCGTGTTTAGATCTGCTCCAACTAGACTCTTGACAAGTGCCCCACACTCCCACAAGAGTTAAAATGACAAATCTTTAACATTTTTCAATTTTAGCAAAAAAAATTATCGTAAATTTTTCTTAGTATCCACAACATATGTTAAAACGTTAATTTTTTTAAAAAATGAATAAATAAAATTATTCTCTTAGCAAGTTGGAGATTTTACTTTTGAGTTCAGTTAAGCAGTAATTTGGCTCCTGGGGACAAACAATAGCAATGTTCTCATATGCCCCATTTTCACACGTGCCCCAGTCTCCCCCATATATGTTTCTTATTTCTGTGTATTAGGTTTTGAGATAGAGCACCCACAAATCTCATGTCACACACAGACAGACAAAGTCACAAACTCACAGGCAGATATTTTGTAAAAACACGTTTTTTGGACTCTCTTACCCTTAAAACGTGTAAGCCCGTCGAAAGTTTTCCCTTATTAATTAAATACTTTCTTCTTGTAAAGATACAAGAAAAGATAAAAAAGTAAGTACTGCGCCACAGATCTTCCAAAGAATAGTTTGATTCTACCGCAACTAATGTAAGACATTTCATAATAAATAACTTAGTTTTTGGGGAAAAAACAAAACAAAATCTAAACTGAGGAACGTATTCAGATTTTTTTAAGTGCCTGCAAAACAAGTATAGTTAAGTAAACACATCGTAGTTCTTTGAACAAAGAAACGCGATGGGGATACTCTACCCGATATTTCTCAATGTCGTTAATCCGCAGAAAAAAAATTAAAAAATCAAATTTCATACCTTGAGCGAAAACCGTTTAAACGTTTATACGTTTAACCGCTTGCATAAGATCCGTATATACGATGTACCGTATATGCTCTTTTGTGTTATACGTATAATCGCCGATGCCATATTATACGTATAGCAAATCCGTATTTCGTATAATACGTATTATACGTATACTCGTATAAACGTATAATCGAGAGCACTAATATATATATATGGTTTTTGTAATGCTGTAACTATCGTATTTATGAACCGATTTAAATGAAACTTGGTATGTAGATAGTATCTACAAATATCTCGACCGAGAACGTTGGCCAGCATCATCCACTATCTTGTTTAAAAAAAGCGGCTATTTAATTATTTTTATTTTAAATTTAAAATTTAATGCAAAAAATATAAAAGTTGAAATATATTTTTCTTTTATGTGTTAAAACATAAAACAAAGATTCCAGAACTTTTTTAGTTTCATCTGTATCTTAAAAAATGACTGAGTTATAGCACTTTGAATTTCTAGTGTGGCTGATATTATGAAACGATCTGATTTTTATCACGTGATAACACATGTATTTATGAACCGATTTGATTTTAACTTGGTGTGTACATAGTACATACTGAGGCCTGGACCTAGTTTGTTAGCCAGTTCTATCTGCCATCTTGTTTCAAAATGGAGGCCATTAAAGTTGTATTTTTTTAATTAAATTTAAAATTAGGTACAAAAAAGTAAAAAATTGAAAAAAGATTTTTCTTTTATGCTTTTAACCTTGATACAATGGTGGTCAGAATTATAAGAACTGTTGAAAACATATTAAAAACTATGCCTTATAGCGCTTGCGCCACACAAGGATTTTTATTTAATATCGTTTTAAACTTAATTCATCATATTATATAAGAGATCAATAATAATAAGGCAAGATAATCTTACCTTTTATTCTTCTGGTTCTTCAGAATATTCCATTCTTCATGGCCGCCATGTTTACGAATCTTCGAATGGAGTTCAGCCTTTTATAACTTATTAATTAATTAAATATTGCTGAAATGATAAATATTTGATTAAGTACTGTTCTATATGAACAATGGCCTTGTTCTACTTTTAAACTAATAATTATTATTACATATTATGTAATTACATTGCTGCTATTAAGCAGCGAACAACAATAAAACGTTTACATTATCATACACCGAGAGCACAACAAACACTGAGAAAAATTAAAATGTCAAAAAAAGTGTTTCGAAATGTTCTTTTTCATTTATTTTGTTTTTGGTCGTCACGTGACTTCACTGCAGTAGAAAAGGAATAAGCGTCCTTGAATGAATCAGTTTATTTCGTTGTTGAATTGTTCCGAAATAGGGAAAAAATAATTACTTTTTTTTATGATATGCTAAAAAATGAAATCTTTTTATTGTGAATAGATCTAACTTGATTTTATTCAGCTGAAATAGTGATTAGTTTATTTCAACACCCTTCCTCAATCACTTCAGATGAATAAGACTGTAGGTTCATAGATTCTCGATGTTTCACCAGTTGAGGCTTTGGCAGGGGTTTTGTACGTGCATCGGCTATCATATCTTCAGATGGGCAGTATTTCAGGCTTATTATTTTGTCTTCTTTGAGTTGTTTAATGGCGTGGAATTTTATGTTAATATGCTTGGTATATTTCGAAAACTTTGTATTCTCTACCATTTTTATCGCACTCTGATTATCTTCGAAAATCGTAATAGGTTCGTGTTGTTTCAAACCTAAGTCATTCAATAATTTTTCCAGCCAAATAATTTCTTGAGCTGCTGCGGCTGCTGATATAAATTCAGCTTCTGCCGAAGAATAAGCAATACAGTTCTGTTTCTTCGTGTACCAATTAATAGGTATTTTTCCTAGAAAGAAAATATTTCCAGTTGTTGATTTCCTTGTTCTGGTGTCACCTCCCCAGTCTGAGTCTGCATAAGCTACCAATACTGGTTGGTCGTCTGTGCTGATTGTTAGTTTTAATTCTTTTGTGCAGTATTGATAGTTGACCACTCGTTTTGCTGCTTTCCAGTCCATCTCACGGGGCGTTTCGCATCTCCTGCTGAGGATATTAACTGCAGCTGATATATCTGGACGTGTGTTAGTGGCTATGTATAACAAAGATCCAATGATTTTTCTAAAATTTGTGTTATTAGGCAACAAATTTTGTTCGTCTTCTATTTTATAAAAGCCGTGGTCCATCGGAGTTCCTACGGGTTTTGCTTCTTTTAATCCTAGTTTATTTACAAGTTCTTCGATTTTTGATTTTTGGCTTAGTGTATATCCGTTTTCTGTTTTCTTTATTTCAGTACCGAGAAAATACGCTATATGACCGAGGTCTTTAAGCTCCTATTCTTCTTTAAGTAGTTTTACTATAATGTCAACAGTTTTTTCGCCACCGGATAGTAATATGTCGTCAACATATATAATTATGTAAGTGTAATTTTCATTTTCTTTTCTGGTGAACAAGCAGGAATAAGCTATACTTTGATTAAAATTCAGTTTTTTTAAGGTCTGTTCGATTCTTTTGTGCCAAGTTCTGGCTGCCTGTTTTAGGCCATATATTGATTTTTTCAGTCTGCAGACTTTGTTTTCAGAATTCTTTTCTATGTAGACTTCCGACTGTTTCATATACACTTCTTCCTCAAGCTCACCATACAGAAAGGCGGTGTCAATATCTATGTGTCTAACGTTTTGTTTGTGGTATGCGGCTGCTGCTAAAAATGCGCGAACTGTTGTTTGTGAGACGACAGGGGCAAATGTCTCATCATAATTTTCACCGTATTTTTGACTACTAGGCGTGCTTTATATTTTTGAACATTTCCATATCTATCTAGTTTCTTTTTAAATGTCCATTTTGATCCTATAATTTTTTTGTTTGGTGGAGGATCCACTAATTCCCATGTGTTATGTTTTTTTAGCGAATTGATTTCCGCTTGTGTAGCTTTGAGCCAATTTTCTTTTTCACAGGGATTATCAATTTCCTGTATGTCATTCCAACTAGTGGGTTCATTCATTTGGTTATTGTTTACATAACAGACGTATCTGTCTGTTGGTACCCCCCTGTTTGATCTTTGCGATCTTCTAAGTTCAGTGGTGGGTTGTTTGGACGAGGTTGGTTCCTCGATTGTGTTGTTTATTTCTGCTTCGATGTAATTTTTATCATCATATGAATTTTCTGCATCTTTACTTTCTTTAAAGTTAATTTTGCTATTCTCTAGGAATTTTACGGTTCTTGCTATTACTATTTTATTATCTTTAGTGTATACGTGGTATCCCTTTGAATTGTTATCATACCCTACGAATGTCCCTTCCTGAGCTCTATCGTCTAATTTTCCTCGATGTTGTTTGTTTACATATATGTATGCTTTGCAGCCGAATGTACGTAAATAGTGCAAATTTGGTTTGCGTTTAAACCAAAGCTCGTGTGGGGTTTTATTCGTTGATCTTGTTGGTAAGCGATTTTGTAAATGATTCGCGGTATTAATTGCTTCTCCCCAAAATCTTTGCGGTAAATTGGCTTCGCGTAATAGACTTCTAGTCATGTCTAATAGTGATCTATTTTTCCTCTCAGCTACGCCGTTCTGGCTCGGACAATATGGCACAGATAGTTGGTGTTTTATACCTCTTTTGCTTAGGTAGTCATTTGTTTCTCTACTCATGTATTCTCTGCCATTATCGGATCTTATTGCTTTCGGATATGAACCGAATTGGTTTCGTACCATAGCTATATAGTCGATTAATTTATCTTGCACTTCGTCTTTATGACTTAATAAGTATATTACTGTAAACCTAGAGTAATCGTCTATGAAGGTTACAAACATTGTTTTTCCGCCAATTGTGGGGGATCCTATGGATGTGCATACGTCTGTGTGCACTAGATCGAGTACTCTGCCTGTTTTGTTTTTATATGTTGTTTTTGGATAAGGTGCATCGCTTATTTTTGTTTGTATGCATGTTTCGTATATTGTTTCATGACTACAATTATTTAGTTCTATTTCATAGGTTAAATTTTCTTTAATCATTTCCTTTATGGAATTGTAGTTTCTGTGACCTAGGCGTTTGTGCCACAATTCTATGTAATTTTTATTTTTGCATTCATGCGCAATGTTTACTGCATTAGATTCTATATTCTCTAACAATTCAACCTCATATAGATTGTTTTTCATTTTTGCTTCCAAGTATATTTTCCCATTTCGGGATAGCGTGCATTTTTCTTTATCAAAAACTAGTTTATAACCGTTCTTTGTTGCCTTACTTACTGAAATTAAATTTGATTCTAAATCAGGTACGTATAATACTTCCTTTAATGTAATTTTGTTTACACCTCCGTCGGATGTTTTTGTCATAAATGTGGTTTCTCCCACACCATGCGAATTTAACGATTTTCCGTTTGCAATAATAACGATAGTTTTTTCGGTGTCGTTTAATTTAGTAAACAAGTCTTAATCGTTTAAAATATGTGTGGAAGATCCAGAATCAATAATCCACGTTTGTTTTCCAGTTTTCTCAATTAGAAAGGCTGCGTCGCTGCTTCGATCTGTTTTTAGTTTTGTTTTTAATTTGGCTTATATTCTTGTTTACGATCATTAAATTCATTTTGATTATACGATTGTTGATAACAGAGAGACGTTGTATTGTTTTTGTTTTTGTATGTTTGTTGTTTTTGTGTATTTGGGTGAGTTTGTCTATTTTTCAGATGCCAACATTCCCTGTAAGTATGACTTTTCAATTTACAGTACGTAGAATATTTTTCCCTTTTGCTATTATCATTTGGGAACCTTTTTTGTGTTTTAAACGCTTTGGTAGAATTGTCGCCCTGATCCGCGTTTTCAACTCTTCTGTTATATTCATCAGTTAGTTTATTTATAATAAATTCTGGTGTTAAATCAATTTCATCGCGGGCCTCAAGTGCTACAACCAATGTATTATAGCTTGGGGGTAATGAGCACAGCAATAATGCTGAAAGGTGCGAATCGTTAATACTTTCCCCAATCGCTAATAGTTTATCTTTTAATTCTAAAATGTACGTTATGTGTTTAATTAAGTTACCATTTTCTGGCAGCCTTGCCCCATATAATTTTATTAATAAATGTAATTTACTAGACAAATTCCCCCTTTCATGTATGGCTCTGAGCGCGTCCCAGGTTTGTCGGGCAGTATTTAGCCCTTTTACATGCACTAGTTGGGAATCTTCAATTGCAAGATTGATAATTGCTCTGGCTTTATTATCCTTCTTTTGCCAAACTGCGGTAATCGGATTTGGTATTGTATCTGTTATTACCTCGAAAATTTCTTCACTTATTAATAACATTTCTATCTTGAATTTCCATGTTGAGTAGTTGTTTTGATTTAATTTTTCTATTAACTGAAATTCTTTCGAAGCGGCCATAAAGGATCTTATTTATCAACTTATAAATATTAAATCTCGTAATTCGATGAGAAATTGTTTTTATTTTTCTTTATATTATATAAGAGATTTACTCTATTTATCTTTATTCATTCAAATATAACGAATATATCACTTGTTATGTTTATGCATTCAATTTCAACAAATATTTTATATATTTTCAATAACGTTGAGAAAAAAAAACAAATATATTTTTTCACAATAATTATATGCATTAGTAATGATACGATTTATTTTTATAAGGCCATTTTTATTTGTTTATATCATATTATTATTACCTTGTGTGTTAAGTTCAGTCTTTCATAATCAATTTGTTGAAAATATAATAAAAACTATGCCTTATAGCGCTTGCGCCACACAAGGATTTTTATTTAATATCGTTTTAAACTTAATTCATCATATTATATAAGAGATCAATAATAATAAGGCAAGATAATCTTACCTTTTATTCTTCTGGTTCTTCAGAATATTCCATTCTTCATGGCCGCCATGTTTACGAATCTTCGAATGGAGTTCAGCCTTTTATAACTTATTAATTAATTAAATATTGCTAAAATGATAAATATTTGATTAAGTACTGTTCTAAATGAACAATGGCCTTGTTCTACTTTTAAACTAATAATTATTATTACATATTATGATATTACATTACTGCTATTAAGCAGCGAACAACAATAAAACGTTTACATTATCATACACCGAGAGCACAACAAACACTGAGAAAAATTAAAATGTCAAAAAAAGTGTTTCGAAATGTTCTTTTTCATTTATTTGGTTTTTGTTCGTCACGTGACTTCACTACAGAAGAAAAGGAATAAGCATCCTTGAATGAATCAGTTTATTTCGTTGTTGAATTGTTCCGAAATAGGGAAAAAAATAATTACTTTTCTTTTTTTTATGATATGCTAAAAAATGAAATCTTTTTATTGTGAATAGATCTAACTTGATTTTATTCAGCTGAAATAGTGATTAGTTTATTTCAACAAGAACAATTGAAAATTGTTTCTAAAAAATTATTTCTGAGCTAAATATAGTGAAATTTATGCACAAAATGCTTTTTTATGCAAGAAATCATTGTAGAATGCAAAACATTGAAAAATACAACATATGAATATTTTGTCAAAATTGACAAAATATGTCATTGTAAAAATTGGACAAAATTATAAAGACAATGAATGTTTTTGCTTGAAACACACTGATAACTAATAATCTTCCCGCTTCTTCTCAATCACTTTTATCAGTCTTGACGTCATGGAGTTTGACAGTTTTTTAAGGGGACGATGGACGTTAAAAATTTATTTTATTCATTTTTATTATAGCAATATGAAATTTTGTGCATATATACATTTCACCAAAAGCATATAGAATACCTTCAAAAAATTTCCAACCTTATTAAAATTTGTAATTTTTTTAGAAAAATTTCAATTTTTAAACGAAATTTTAAAATGCTCCTCGTGTCTTAATTTTTGAAATATTTTCTTGGTTTTGCATTTTTATCACTTAAAACTATATTATAAACAAATTTGGGTAAGATTTTTTTTAAATCTCTTGAATAGTTAATATTTTACAGATTTTTTTCTAAATTCCTTATCGATTTTCATCAAAATTTTGCCTTTTAATAAGTAAAAAATAAAATTTGTCTATCTTAATGAAGACGAATTTTAAAAAGCATACCCAATTTCTTTTTAAATAATATCAGGATACTTCCTTATCAATTTTATAAATATTGATCAAAAATTAAGACGCAAGGAGCAATTCAAAAATCTAAAAACGCTGAAAAATTAGTTTTGAGAAAAACAGATTTAAAGTATATAAATAAATTTATCTTTATTAATTACTCCTTAAAACCTTCATAAATGATATTTTAATAAGAAAAAACTGTTTAGGTACTATTATTCCCCAGAAATAGTCCTTGTTTCTGACGATTTTGCTCAAATAAAGGTCCACTGTCCCCTTAAGAACGTTTATGGAAAATTTTTGTGATCTTTTTCGATGGAAGTCATGAGTTCTTGCTTGTTTTGAGATTATATACCATTTTTGCATACTTTGTGTGCCAGAATATCCAACAGGTTTTTCATAGGATTCATATCATGGCTTCTCGCCGGCCAATCAAGTAGTTTTACGAAATTAGCATCAAACCACGAGTTTGAAGTTTGGGAAACATGAATCGAGGCATTGTCCTGCAGGAAAAATGATCTCCAACCGCTATTAACGGCGCTTCTGGTAAAAGATTATCGCTCAATACATCAACGTAACTCTTAGAATTCCTCCTTCCCTGCACAAAAAATATTGGAGTAGTTCTACTAGTTGTGAAACCTCCCCATACCGTAACTGAGTCACTTCGAAATACATGCTTTGTGAAAATTGCTTTTTCTCTACGAAGATCACACTAAAAGTTGCAAAAACAATATAATCTATCCAAATTAATCTTTTTCTCACCGAAAAGACAGAATTCCACTTTTTTCCCATAGTATTACAGTTTTCGCCAAACTCCATCCCCAGTCTCTCATGAAATTTTGTAAGAGGCGGCCTTGACACTTGTTTATTACAACGAACTTTTTACTTTCCTTTTATAAAACACGTCGAAAAGTTCGAGCACTTGCATTCTAAGTTCAAATTGCGTTTTTTTTTTCTTTTTTTTGGGGGGGAGTAAGCTCGCCTTATTATTCTTCTTTCCCCCCATACAAAAACAGAAGATAGCCTGCTTGTATGTCTTTGCCGTCCATATTTACCGGTATTTTAAAAATGATTGTAAATAACCGTTCTTGATCTATTAAACTTTGTAGTAATTTAGCTTACAGAAAGTCCTGAATTTTGAAATGTATCCATTTTTCCTTTCCGAAACTCCAAAAACTTTGCATCTTGCAGCATCTTTGAAAAACAGAACAATACGATCCCAAACGCTTACTACAAATTTATATCATCTGGAAACTCCGTGTGCAGAGCAAAAAATATGCAAATTTTACTTTTTAAGACACACAGATACAGTTGTTCTTATATTTCTGTCCATATCAGATGGCTGTATAAATTTATAATACATTTTATGAATATGAATTTACCAGATATTTCCATAAAAACATACAAAAATAATCCTTACTTTTCATTGGTCTCCAGCTATTAAATTTGCATAAGTTTCCTGCTAAATATAACCAAGATTTTGAAATTTTTGTCTTGTCCTTATAATAGTGACCACCACTGTACAAAGATTCCAGAGCATTTTTGTTTCGTCTGTATCTTAAAAAATGGCTGAGTTATACCACTTTTAAATTCTAGTGTTGATCACATTTTGAATGATCTATTTTTCGTCAGGTACGCGCGCATTTATAAACCGATTTAGATGTAACTTGGTATGTACGTAGTACATACCGATCCCTTGACCGAGTTCGTTGGCCAGTTCCATGCACTGTCTTATTTCAAAATAGTGGAATATTAAAATTAAAAAAAAAATTAAAATTTTAAAATCACGTATAAAAATGTAAGAAATTGAAAACGATCTTTCTTTTGTGTGTTTGACCTTGATACAAAGATTCCAGAACACTTTTTGCTTCACCGAATCTTTAAAAATGGTTGAGTTATAGCACGTTCAATTTCTAGTGTGGTTGACATTTTGAAACGGTCTGAAATTTGTCACGCGATAATATGTATATTTATAAACTGATTTGGATATAACTCTGTGTACATAGTACATACCAATGCTTTGACCGAGTTCACTGCTGAACTTCATCCGCCATCTTGTTTAAAAAAGGTGACCATTTAAGTTTGTCAAAAATCTTTTAATGTATAATGATGTACAAACAAAAAATTAGGAATTGAAAAAAATCTTTATGAATGTTTGATCTTAATACATGGATTCCGGAATATTTTTTGCTTTGTCTTTACCTTAAAAACGCCTGAGATATAGCAGTTTAAATTTCTCACGTGGGTGAAATTTTTTAAACAATCAATTTGCCTGCTACAGCACACGTATATATTAATCGATTTCGATGTGAGTGTGCATGTGCACAAGAATTAAGATTTCGACCAAGCTTATTGGTTTTTTTAACCATCAAGTTGTTTTAAAATGGTTTACACTTCATGATATCGTAGAATTTGACAAGCTTATAAATCGCTTAAAATAAAACCAGCTTGAACAAAAGATGACTAATTACTAAAAATTCCCATTAATATTCAGTATTGTCAAAAACTAGTATTCAATCTTATATAATCAGGTTCCACTAATTTGAGCTTCGTATGTTTAAATAATATAACTTAATTTAAAGTAAATAAATAAATATAAATCAGATATATGAAAGCTACCTCTTCCTTCCGCTAGTGCCGGAAGGGCTTTTATTTTGTTTGTACAAAATTCTTTATGTTTAGAACAATTTTTATTTGAATAGAAAATGGAACTTTCGTAGTCAACAAAGAAGAAAGTAAAAAAAAAGTTACGAAAGGAGTAGACACAAATTATCGAATATGGAAAAACCTTAATTCAAAGAAAGACGTCATATGAAGGATCGTCTTTTAAAGAAAGACAATAAAGTTTGATTATTTATTCCACCAATTAACAAATTTGCGACGTCATGAAAAAAGAAACAATCTAATGTTGAGAACTGATTGATTGTAAAATACCATTTTTTCTTTACATTTTTTCTAACGTAGAATTTATTTATAAGTCTTAATTTTTAGCTAAATGGTTGTAATTTGATAAATTATTTTTTTATTATTATTTCGTGCTTTCCTTTCGTTTTATGATTCTTCGTGATGCATGTATGTATATGCATTAGGGTGGAGTGAAAAAAATATTTTTTAAAAATCAAAAACGGGTAGGTGCCAAAAGTTGCCTTTATACTAGTACATGAACTGCGTGAAATTTTACCGCTGAAACAAAATGGCTTGAGTCTGCGCTTTTGCTCTGAAAATCGAAATTTTGGGTAAAATTTGTCATTTTTTGACATTTTTTCAAAAAAATTAAAAAATTTCTGGAGAGTTGGTTATTATTTAAAAGTGTTACTTAAACCTTTATATTTACCTGCTTAACATATTTAAACTATAAAACAATATCTTTATACAGTATAGCTGGAGCAAAACAGACAACTTTTGGGAAAAACCAGCGTTACCTCTCTATTTGAGCATACAGAGAAATGTTGTTTTGAATGCATTTCTTACCTAGCTGCTTTCAAAACTATTCTCATATAACTCGTAGATATGGCTGCATTTCATATCCCACCCGTCTCAGCTACTCAACTATCTAGGCCCAGTGTTTTATTTATGTATTCAATTGTTATTTTTTCCCGAAGAAGGGCATAAGTTTTCTATATATCAAAGTAGTTTACCTCTTCTTTGTTTTCACTGACATTGGATGCTACTGGTGTGACCTGCTGCACGTATGTTTTTATACCTTGTATAACAGAAAGGTAATGTATTAGGTATGTTGTTGATAGAACCTATTCAGCAGTCTAATATCTTCATTAAATTTTCATATAATTAATACATTATGATTGGGAAGTCTGTTATCAGAACATTTTTTTCAATCAATTACATTATATATATAATGATATGCCTAAAAATTAATTGTATGAATTCAATTTCAAGTATGTCATCATTTACTGTACCTATTACATTGAATATATTTTGAGAAGCTAGCAGTTTAATATTATGACGATCGTCACAGAGAATTGCAAACAAAATTTTTGTGTAAAGCAATAATATTTCGAAAGAATTTTTAGTATTTATTTTATGTCGTTTCCTGTGATGTTTCGTAGTCGAGTAATTTGTAATAAGTTTTTAGACCTATTCCTTAGGTGTGTATTACATTTGGTATAAAATATCCCGCGGTATAAACTTGTATCCCGCGGTATATATTTTGTGAGTGAATCTATAGACTCTGATTGCCAGTCTGTGCTTATATAAAGAGGGAAATTCTATTCGCTTTATGAGTTGTTTTTTTGTGCGAGATTTTTTCTAAATTACTATTCCCCATTTCTTCTGAGAAATAGCTTTCCTTATGAATTAGCTTTGCAATTTCCGACAGAAATTTCTAGTCTGTTCTGAGTATCTTTTACTTAATTTGAGAAAATAATTTTTCAAAATTATTATTTATTTATAAAAAATTGCAATAGGAAGTGAATAGTACGTAGACAAAGATTTTCTTATTGATCCAATGAATCCATGTAGATTATAACGTTTTACATCGATTTCTCTAATGATTGACGCAGAGGAAATTCACTGGAGTTGGAGTAGCATATGATCCATTATTATACCCAATTCAAAGCTTATCCAATGCAAAGTGGTTCACGGCGACAAATAGAATTTTCCTAAATTTAAATGAGTACTTATAGTCGATTAGAGTCTGTACATTCTCTCAAAAAAGTACTATGCATTATAAGTTTATGCCTTGGACAGTTCACCATCAAATATTCTTTACTTATAAAATGGGGATCTAAAAGTTAATAGGAAATTACCTGGCTACGAAAACACTTAGAAAACGGCATAAAACTAATGCAAAAAAAAAAAAAAGTTATTTACAACAACCGTTGCTTGGCACGTGCAGGACAAATTCCATTGCAATTCTCTCTGACGATCACCAGAAATCACATTAAACAGCTCGCTTCTCAATATATAAAAAATGCAAAATTAGAATAAATGATGGCATACTTATAGTTGAAATACTTGAAATCATCTTTGAAGCAGTCATTACGTAAAAATATATAATTCACTGAAAAAATGTTGTGGTAACAGAACTTCCGATCACTTTCATCAACTGGATGTAAGTTTGATAAAGATAATAGATGGCCGAATAGATCCCTTTAATAATATTCCCATACATTACTCTGCTTGTCTTTTTTTGTATAAGCTGTAAAAATATACATTAAGATAGTTACAGCAGCATGTGTATACAAAGAACAGATAAACTTGGTGGATGCATCGAAAACATGCCAAATTTTGATAAAGAAAATCACAAATCAATATATAGATAAAACGCTGTACTAAGATGATCGAATAGTTGGGACGGGTGGTATATGAAATATAACCACCTCCACTACGTATGTCCAAGGTAGTTTTGAAAAGAAGAGCTGTATTAAAAACAATAATTCATTATATGTCCCAATAGAGTGGTAATGCCGTTTTCTTACCAAGAGTTGACTGTTTTGCTTCGGCTATACGTAATAAAAATATTGTTTTATAGTTTAAATATGTTAAGCAGAAAAATATAAAGGTTTAAGTAACACTTTTAAATAATAACCAGCTCTGTAGGAATTTTTCAATTTTTTTTGAAAAAATGTCAAAAAATGACAAATTTTACCCAAAATTTAGATTTTTGGAGCAAAAGTGCAGACTCAAGCCATTTTTTTTCAGCGGTAAAAATTCACACAGTTGATGTACTAGTATAAAGGCAACTTTTGGCACTTACCTGTTTTTCATTTTTTAAAAATAATTTTTTTCGCTCCACCCTAATATGCATTTATCTGTTTTCATAATTTTCATGGTACGAATTGATCCTTAAACTTCTATATTTATTTATTTATTTATTAATATGAGTGTATTTCATCATCTACGTTTCAAGTAAATTTGAAGAAACGCAAGTTTGTCATATTCAAACGAAAAGGAGATGATTAAACTTACATAGAGTGTAATTCGCATCTCACTATAACATAGAATATCATATGTGTCGCAAATATGCGTCTCACAGTTCTTCCAGAGGAACCTTTTTTTTATTTTATTATCTACAGTGGATGGCAAAATTATTACTTACAGTATAATATCGGTTATTTTTTTTCTTCTATCAACATTAACAAGTGAGATTTGGAGGTGTGGTCAAACGATAAAAACGTTAAACGCGTAACTTGCGTCAGGGATGTTATTGAACACTTGATGATTTAAATGTGTTCAATTGTTTATGACGAATTCTATTATCCACTAAATATGTAAAAAAACCCAGTTTGATAAAAGCCTTGATTATTGCTTGGCATGATACTAAATAATTAAAATAAAAAGTACATGAAAAATATATATCCATTGGAGATACAGAGAAGTATAATCCGTAAAGGGAGATTCAACGAAATATTGAGGAATAATTTGGCCACCTACTGTACCATTATAAACACACGAGGTACCTTTCTACTGCAAGTGATCTAGGATTGTGTAACAAAAGTTACTGTTTAGAAATACTGCTAAAAAAAAAAAAAAAAAAAAAAAAAAAAAAGGGGAATTTATGACTGTTACTATTTACGAATTAGAATCTTGTGTTTTTCTTCTCGCCTCAATTTATGATTAAAAATGAAAAATTATTTGTAACAGTAAATATTTTAAATGCATGGTTTTTAACTGCAATGAAGAAAACATTACTGTGTATAACTTCGCAAACGACCCGAGTGAAGTTCTTCGTACTCTTTCCTGGTAATCATGTGTACCATTGTTAATGAAGTTGTTAGGATTGGTGCACTTTTTTCTGTTTAATGTATTACTTAATTAATGTGCATTATTTGCAGAAAACTTGTGTATTAATTTACACCTTTCAGTTTTTAGTAAATAACTAGCGAGCTACGCCCGTTAGCCTGGCCACTTTTTCCAAACGAACCTCGATACTAAATAGTATATAATAAGCAAAAAAATTCCTTTAATAAGCAAGTCTTGGTGTTCGAATCCTCAAGCACAAAAAAGTAAATTAAAGAGCTATGGTTGTTATGCGCCCATTATCCCGTTAAACATATGTGATTTCGCACGGTGGGCGCTACTCGCACTTGAAAAACAAAGGTAACAAAGAGTTTCAAAGAAAAAAGCTATTAAGTTGTTTGTCAGTGTTTGAAATTTCATATTTTATTCTACGGATAAAGTTTGAAACAAAAGAAAATCAGAGAATAATCGTAACTCATTTTTTACAAAGAAATTTTAGTACGTAATAACAAAACATGCAAAGTATGTTAGAGGTTATATTGAAAGATTTGCATAGTCTGTGCATGACGCATGAAGTTTTACTTCTTTGTCAAATTATGGAAAACTTAAACCTTTTAATGCCTTGCATATTTCAATACGAACATAAAACTAACATGTTTAGTTAACACTCTTTATAATATAGTTTTCCGTAAAAAAAAAAAAATAAATAAATGAATAGAATTAAAACTAAAAAATAAACTCGGTGTGTTTAATCATTTCCTAATGTAGGAAAAGACTAAAGTATGTAAGTTGCAGTACTAGATTGAGAGCGATACATTTGCCAATGTTTTGTAAGCCTAAAATAAATGTATAACTTAAAAAAATTACGATTTCTAGGAAGTTTAATCCGTAAATTTCATCAATTATAAACTTAAGATGCAATCCCATTCACTCTTTCAAAATTTATCAGTAAATTTTTAGAATCTCAAGTTTTAGCTTCAATTTGGAAGAAAACTTAAAGCAGACATTACTAGAGTGTTTCAAGTAATTTTAGAGCTTTTGTGATTTTCCCTAAAAATTAAAATGAAAAAAAATGAAAATAGCATAAACTTTAATGATAATACGAATTTCTAAATAGCTAAAAGCTCTACCTCTAACGAGCTGACCTTACAAAACTCTATTCAGACTCTAAAAATCCGTTACTTTGATCGGTTTAAAAAAATACAGGAGATTGAATTATAATTTAAGAAAAAACTTTGCGATCTCCCTAAAAACGCATTCCAATTCATTTTCATTTTACTGAGGGATAGCATGTACAATGGAAAAAAATTGTATGTACAATTTTTGTTGTTGTTGTTGCATTAAAATTTATTTTATCCTATGTTATGCGAATGCAAAATTTTAAAATTTTCTTCCTAGTAGTTTTCGATTTATGCTTAAAAAATGTTAAGATGGTGTTTTAAGCGGTCGTCTATGATGTGTAGTATAACATAATTTGAAGACATATAATGTATTACTCATTTTATTGAAAATTTTTGGCTTGGCAATAGACAAAATATATTAAGTCAGTGAATAGGTGACGTTGTCAAAAAATAATACATTAAAGGAAGTGGGTTAGAAATTCCATAGAATTTCAGTAACAATTTGTTGCAATTCATAAGTTTTTCAAATGTTAGTTTCATAATTCACATTTGTTTGCTAACAATAATTTCATTATACACAATTCAGAATAAAAAATTATAAAAATTACAAGTTTAATAAATTAGGTGGTGGGGTTGTTTAGTATCATAACTATAGTACAAATTAACACATTCAGATTATAAAATCAAGCGAGATTAATAAAAATATAAATAAGTAACGTTACACTAAATTTTCTAAATTTTGAATGTTTTTAATTCAAAAACGTATCATCCAAATGACTTTAAATGTTGTTCCTAAAACCCTCGGCACAAAGTTTCCGATCATTACCCCAACACTACCATATATTATAAGTAAGCATTATTTATTCTCGTTGCATTAAAATTAAATGATTATCGAAGATAATAAATTTGTAGTATATATCATGAAAAACAATATGCAATAAAGAAAAATCATTATATATCAATTTTTTAATATAATAATGGTGATTGAAATTTAAACATCAAAGAACAAATTATTCAATCACTCTTTGATTTGGAAAGAAATAACCGATCACTATACTTAATATTTAGTAAATCCACTTTTAGGAATATTGGTCGGCCATTCATGGTTTTATTGGTTAATTACCTACATTTTGTAGGAATTTCTTCACTGATTTGGTGCGATATGGAGCTGTATTGTCATCTTGAAATTAGAAGTCATTTTGATCCCCGAACCATTGATCAATGCTGCTAATCAAAAAACCCACTAAAATATCAATGTAAACTTCAAAGTTTACTGTACGTAACACAATACACAACTTACCGACGACTTGTGATGTAATACAACTCCAAGCTGCAAATGCAGGTGAAAATTTAATCTTCGTATTGACACACTTATCATTGAACACTGCTCCAAACAAATTTTCCACAATCATCACTTTTACCGAGAGATATGCGAGATCCATTGCTAAAAATAACTATTTCATTTATCATATGGCCAATACACATGTTTTTTACACCATTGCAGGTGCTCTTTTCTATGATTCTTTGTCAAGTAAGGTTTTGTTTTAATTTTACATGATTTAAATCTTGCTACACTTAGACGATTACGTACAGTGTGGTCACATATCTTTACGTTATACTTAGACCATTCGGAATCAAGTTGTTTTGAGGTTGCTTGACGCTTTCGTTTCCCTATTTCTACAAGTTTTATTTGCCTTCCTATTTATTGACATTCGTGGTCCTCCAATTCGAGGTAAATTTTCCACGCTGCTAGTTAACTGATATTTTTTCCAAATATCGCATACCGTATTTTGAGCATAATGAAATAAAGCAACCACTTTTCATTGTGAATTTCCTTCTTCCAATAATTAAATCATGCGGGTTTTTAAATCGCACGACAGGTTTTTTACACGAGTCATTTTCCAACACTTAAGAGCTGCTTTTAATCTCAAAACTGGAAGATTTCTTATTTTAAATAGGATTCAGATATCGTACGCATGCGTAGAAACTCTAATCTGTTTTCAATATGTAAAATTCAAACTTGTTTTCTCAGTGATCGATTACTATTTTCCAAATTCAGTCTTGATCGGATGTTTTTTTTACTCATGAAGAAACATTTTTGCTTGCATTATAATTATAAATTATATTATTGTTATATTGAATCATTGACTTTCTCATATACGTAGACGCCAAATCGCATTGTTATCTCGGCATGGTTTCGAATCCAACATCTTTGGCGAAAAGATGCTGTTTTTTGGCGGTGATCGCTTTATTGGCAACTTTCAGATTTCACAAAGAGAAAAGAAGAAGCGCGATCCAATTCAAGACAAACATAGCAATATGAGTTTCGGCGGGAGAAAAACCGGTTTGGCGTGCTAAATCTGCCCTCCGTCACGTGACGGAAGGCACACATCTCGGCCTACAAAAAGGTTGCTATTTTGGAGTCTAAGTATCTTAAGGTCATTGTATTGAATTTACATTTTATTTATATTTTAATGCGCTTTCTATTATTTGGCATATATTATATCGCTCCTAGGCTCTTGAATCGGGAAGTATATGCTTCGAAATACAAAACTCATAAACTTGATAACAGTGATCGGAAACTTTCTGCCAAGGGTTGTAGACAGCTTGAACAAATAATTTATACATTAAAAACAAAGTTTTTATGATTTGTTGATAGCTCTAAATAATTATTATATGTCTATTTAAAAGTAGACTTTATCTTCAATCGTTTGGTGTCATTAAACTAACATTTACTATAATTTTTTACAGTACTACTATAATTTAATTTTAGTTAGTAGTGGGTTTCTGCTTTTTTTCCATGACTGTATAACTGAATTGATTAACAATTAACTTTACACATACTAAATAAATAAATATGTAATAAATATGTAAAATATGTAATAAATAAATAAGTAAATATACATAAATATATATTAATTTTAGGAAAATCTTATAAACACTTTAATTTTTAATGTTATTAGGTTTTTAATATGATGTTTTTCAGAAGGTTATTTGTGGGTAATACATTCGCGTATAAATATTTTCATTCATATCAAAGTAATTTTTAAAATGTTTTGTTATTAAATAAGTTAATGGTATATGAAGTTATCTTCTTCAGAAAGAAAACTTTCATTAAAGAATCTTGTAAGAACCCTAATTTTTATCTTTATTAGATTTTAAATATAATATTTTTCAGAAGGATAGTTATAGATAATACATTTGCATATAAACGTTTTCATTCAGATCCAAATAAGCTTTGAATTTTTTTTTGTTAGTAAATAATTTAATGATGCATGAATTTCTTTTCTTCAGAAAGAAAACTTTTATTAGTTTTTTCCGGATAATATAATCCTACATCCCGAATACAACGTGAATTATATCTTTTAATAAAATTTTATTAAAAGAATCTTTCGAATGTTGTATTACATGTTATCTAAAAATATTTATAACAGATTTTTCTAAAAGGAACTATCCACCCTATATATGTTTTTATGTTTTGGGTTTTAGAATAATTTAATAAATAATGTTGAAGTTTTCGGATTTTATCTATTCTAGACATGAAATCCCATAAAAGTTTTACTGATGACCTTTACTTAAAATTATTTTTCCAAAATATTTAAGAAATATTTTTTCAAAACTGTAATTTTTTTCTGACAATATGTAAGAACTTTTACAGCTCATTACTAATTCAAATAAAATAAAAATAAACGTCTAAGGAGAGAAGTATTTTTGTATAAATTTTGAAGATGTTTGTTTTAAATCAACTGAGAAATTCTTTAAATTTAACAAAAATTAAATAACGATTTCTTGTATCTCTTTAAATTTGAAGTTTTCAAAATGTTTAAACTGTTCTGATTTGCGATTACTGAAACTGCAATTTTAAAATTCTGCATAATACATGTAATTTTTATCTCTCAAGATATTGGTATTTCGAAATACATACATACATACATACACATATATATATATATATATATATATATATATATATATATATATATATATATATATATATATATATATAATAGAAAGCTGATAGTTTAAAAATGGAAAACTTTAGTGGCAACCAAAATTCGTACACATTTAGAATTTTGCATGCATATGTAAAATGGCTTGTTTTTTAAATGATGCAAACATGCAGAGTTTTTTAATAAGAAAAGCAGCAAACCTCCTAAAAGAGTGCTGCAAATCTTGGCATAAAGATTATTTGATTATTAATAAAATGGAAATAACATGTATGGTAAACATGAGTAACATGGTGAAGGTTTTAAAATGCATCACATTTAATACGTATTTTAACATAATTTCAATTTTTAAATCACTAATAAATTTAACGTTTGAGTTTACAAATATGTTTTTTGTTTATTTTTATTCATAAATTGAAGTGTTAAAATATTTCGGTATTTAAAATGCGTAATATTTATTGCCATACTTGTGGTTAATTTTGAAAAAAGTAAAACAATGAGAAAAGAGTTCTTTTTTCAAATTGCTGTGATGCCAGTGATACCTATTTTTTCACATTTAATTCTCATATCACACGTTATATATTTCAATAGTGGGAACTACACATTTAAGAGAAAATAATTTGTTAAATCTGTTCTATGTCAACTTACAATATTTTTATTCTTACTATTCTTTTGAACATACATATTAACTTAAAAACTTTCTAAAGTATGTATTTTAGTTAAAAATGAAAGAAAAAATGAAATAAATTGTGTAAAAATAATTTATGAATTGATAATTTTTATTTCCAGTATTTAGATTTACTGAGATATTTTTCTTTGTTCATGAATTCAGGCAAGACATAAGATATGACATCTTCATGTTAATAAAACATGGCAATATTGCTACATTTACGATATAATGTAAATATTATTCGTTTAAAATGTAACAATTAACAATTAAGGACGTAAATATTTTTCTCCTTAAACAGATAAGTTACATTTCATACCACATTTCAATGAAAAGGTACTTTGTGTTTTCTCTACGTGGAGTTTCTGTTACCAAATGAAGAGATTACAAGGTGTTTTAAAACTATGTGCCAGGAATGTAAAGTTAGGGAAAGAAGACCTAAATAAGCAGATTTCATATAAGAACGTGGAGTGCAACAGTCGCATTCAAGCATTGGAGGACGCTCTTGAGTATGGCGGATGAAAGCCTTTCGACGGCTTCAATTAACACTATCCGCAAGGATTTCGAGCAATTGCTACATTACATCAATGCGGAGCTTGACGACATGCATTTTAAGTATGCAGTTGCATAAGAAAATGGCTCGCATCCAATGTGTACATGCTAACTTTTGAGTTTATGGAAGAATTATCTTCTATTGTGCGTAATGCTTCTTTTTCTTTTGCGTTAATTCTTCAATATTTTCTAGTGCACGTATCACGGCTCGAAGAATAAAATGATGCATTCGCGCACAACTTCTGATGAAGATGCTCAAATGTTCGACGATTTGGCTGATTCTTATCCGTGTATCGGGATCTTCAAGGGAATAATTATACAAAGCTGTACTATTTTGTATGAACAGTACTGTCTAAACAAAATATGTATTTTTCTCCCTCTTGAATCTAAACTTAAAAAAATAAAGTTGTAAGATATTTCTTTACAAATTTCTATCCCTAAAATTTTAATTTATTGTTCAATGCTTAAACAAGGATGTTAGCTTTAGTTTATAAGCTTTGTTTTATTCAAATTCTTTAGCCGATTTGTTTAAACCGTTGTAATGTTGAACTCGATGTGATGGGGCACGATTAAAGAAAAAAGTTGGGACACCATTGAACAGCGAAAAAACACCGAATAAACTGGTGATAAATAATAATTGATATAATTTAAAGAGAACGCATAAATTACGAAGTAAAGAGCTGTTAATGTATCTAAATATTATTATTTCTGATTTTTTTTTTAATGTGAAAAGAGGTTAAGTAAGAATGTCAAGAACATGGACTTATACTGCTTACAATTCCCCTTACTGCACACATAGGTTTCAAACTTTGTATGTATCAGTGATGGGAAGTATAAAATCTAAATTGAATCAAATCTAAATTCATTTATTGGATAATTGCAAATCGTGGATACAAAATAATGATTCATGATTTAACAGGTTTCCAAACATCATTTTTGGTTTCCTTAACGGATAAAACATAATTTTATATTAGGTCTCTTAAAAAAAATAGAGAATGAAAAATTTTAATTTTCCAGAAGCATCAGATATCACATTGATGTATTTCAAGGATATTGTAAAAAAGTCTTCAGAACTAAATACAACTGGAGGGACACTTTGTATTTTATCAATAATGAGTTTTAACATCAATTTTGATGGGTTTAATTTCTGTTAAATAACAAAAACAATAGAAATTTCAACAAAATGTAGTTATTTAATTTTATTCATATTACTTTATATTTCTGTATCATATGCAACTTTTTATAAAATTCTAAATATTTTCATATTTTATTCATTTGTTCAAAGGTGCCCCTTGCTTGTTCAAAGGTACCCCTACATGGGGCAGGTTTTAACAAAAATCTTTCAACTTTTTAAATCCTCACGACTTATTTAATTTCTTTGGGAAATATTTAATTTATGGTTCATATGATGAAGAAATGCTTTGTTTTTATTATGTGAAATTTAAAATTCAATAATTATAATTCAAGTAAAAAATATATTGATTTTCTGAAAAAAAATGTTCAAAGGTACCCCCCCCCCCCAACCCGTATATATCGCGTCAAGTAAATGTATTTAAAACTCTCACTTCTATTAAATATATGTATTCTTTTACAAACTTTATTAAAAAATTTCTCATCACACATAAAAGTAGATGAACATATCTGGAACATACATATATAAGATGAACATATCTATTTTATTTGAGTGATATTTCGGTAGTATGGTAGAGAAACACGTTTATCTTGTGGAGGAATAATTTTTTCAATGACAAGGGTTTTGCAGAAAAAGAATGTCAATTTAAATTAAATAAAAGTTTTGCATTTCCATTTAAATCGTCTTATATGATTTCGTTCCGTAGTACTCCCAAGTTAAATATACAGAAAAAAAACATTTAATTTAGTTAATGTAGTGCAAAACTCTTTTTTTATTTAATAAAGCCAAATTATCACTTTTCCATTTATCATCTAAAAAAATAAGTATTTATGAACAAATGCATACATTTTTTGCGAATTTCACTCAAAAATTTCATATGAAACATGAAAGTAGGTAAACATGGACTTTTCTTTGAGCGATAGTTTGGTAACAAGCACATTTTATTTGTGAATATTTTTTAGCTACAATGGTTTCGTAGAAAATAATTAAATTTATTTTTTTATTATAGAACAAGAGATTGTTTTTCTATTTCTATCGTTTAATAGACTGTTTTGCCCGCGTAAATCCGCTAAATCAAATGCACACACACACACACACACACAAAAACGTTCATTAAACTAATACAGTGCAAATTATTTTTTTTCATTAAAAAAAAAAAAAAAAACAAATTCTTATGTTTGTAAGTAAGTTCTTAAAAAAATATATACATTTAAATATTTAAAGCACGTTGAACAAATGCATATATTTTTTTACAAATTTCACGACGAACTTTCATACTAAATATGAAAGTGGATAAACATAAATGGTGTTTTCTTTGATCGATAATTTGATAACAAGCACGTTTCATTTTTAGTGGAATAATTTTTTGACTTTCTGTAGAATCGAAGAATAAAAATTAAATTTCTTTTTAACTTATAGAAAAACGTCTGTACTTCTGTTTATATCATCTTGTTCTTCCGAGATAATCCTGCAAATCAAATATACAACAAAGACACAAAAACTATAAAAAAAAAAAAAAAAAAAAAAAAAAAATCAGTCAATTTAGGTAGTAAAGTGAAGTAATTTTTGAAGCTAATTTTTTTTTGTATATATTGCATCAAAGAAAAGCATTCATAACTCTCACTTCGAACAAATGCATACTATTTTTTAGAATCTTCCCTACAAAATGTCTTATCAAATATGAAAGTCGAAAAACAAAAATGGACTTTTCTTTAAGCAATACTTAAGTAATAAGCACGTTTCATTTCTAGTGAAATATTTTTTGACTAACCGTAATGTCGCAGAAAAAGAAGTATTTTTTTAATTATAGAAATAAGATTATTTTTCTTTTTATATCGTTTTACAGATTGTTCTTCCAAAATAATCCTTGAAATAAAAAAACAGACAACAAACAACAACAAACAAGACAAAGAAACAACAACAATAAGAACAAAAACAATAAAAAATACCCATTTAATTTTATTAATAGAGTGCAAATATTCTTTTTTTCCATAAAAAAACAAAATCTGATTTTTGTGTGAAACAAACGCATTTACAGCTCTTATTTAGATCAACTGTATACTTTTATTTTTACAAACTTCACTGCAAAAATTCATATCAGACATGAAAGAACATGAACATAAATGGACTTTACTTTGGAGCGCTGTTTTGTTGAGAAAACTTTTATTTCTAGTGGAGTATTTTTAGAAAATGTTTTACAAAAAACATCAATGTATTTTACTCTTTTTCTAAATATAAGAAGAAATATGTCATTTCTCAAAAAGCGCTCAAGCAAGCTTCATACTTTGTATGTTTTTTTTTTTTAAATTGAATAATCTAAAACAAGCTAAAAATTTTTTTGCTCATAAGACGTTAATATAGGACCTTATATGTACTGCAACCTACAGAAATTTTCTCATTTTCTTCTTAATATGATTTTTTTGCTATGTTGTAAAACGCTTATGCTTCTAGCGAATAATTTTATTTCTTTATTTTACCTATTTTATACTGACATTGAGTTTTAAAATATTTAATATTCCTCAGTTGAACGGTCAGCTTTTTTTTAAAAATGCGTTATAACAGTTCACTATTAGTTGTTACGCAAATGACTTAAGAATGTTAATTTAAACTAATGTAATTCACACTCGAAAAAAAAATGGAAAATTACAAAAAAAAAAAAAAAAAAATTGTAGATTTATATTTTAAGAACATTTTGTGGCAACAATAAAAATTCATCTAACAGATACATATTTGCACTTTGAATTAAAAAAATGTCAAGGTTACTAAGACAGTTTTTGGAAAATCGTATTACCAGAACTTTTCAAGTAACGGTAAAGAGAATTACAGATAAAATTTTAGTAAAATTACTAAAATTTTAGTAGATTCTTTTGTAAAATTACAGATGTCTCTAGTTTTGCTTACAATTTTTGTAGAATGACATCATTTTCTTGTATAGTGTACAAGATTTTAGTAAGTATAACAGATTTCAGCAAATTTAGATTATTAAGGTTACAGTTTTTTTACAGTGAATGCTCAAGTATAGGCATTCACGTATGATATATTTAAATCAGTGGTTCCCAACCTTTTATTGGGTACGCCGCACCAAATCATCTGTAACTTCAATATGTTTTCTCCCACCCTTTAATTTGTAAAACTTGTCTCTTATCAAGTAAAAAAATAAAAAAATAAAATAAAAATAAAAATAAAAAACTGTTTATACCTTGGAAGCGTAATAGAGCTTTAACAACAACTATTAATTTCGCATTATTTAAACTTATCAAAGTATGAATCTTCTGTCACAAATGTATTTTTAGCATAATTTTATAAATACAATGATGTTATGCATCTTCACCTTTGTGCCAAAAAAGAGTTTTGTTGTACTTTACCTACTTTGTTTAAATTTATCAACTCACATCACTGTTATAGAAAAGTGTTATGGTGTCTGCATTTTTATCTTCACAAAATGTCTTAAAGTTAGACTTACATTTAATGTTAAAATTGATAAATTCATGCATTTTATAATGAATTTTCATAAGTTATTAAAGGAGGGTGGAGAAGCTTTGGACGCTAAATTTTATTTCTATGGTTAACTCAATACACATAAAGCTTTACATGATTCTCGTCTTTATCAAATTTTAGTAGCTGTTATCCCCCCCTCCACCTCGTCATACCTGGGTTTTTTTTCAAATGTACTTAAATGTATTCTGTGTATTATCTAACTTTAAAAAATAAAAGGCATATGCCTTCATGCTAATCTATTTAATGTGTAAGATTCTTGCACTAGAGTCAAACGTATCTACTACCTTACCATTTCTTAAACTAATGATATTTAGGGATTATAATTTTCATAAAGTTGATAGTAACCTCTTTCAGATATTGCATACATTTTTCAAAGCTAAACAAGTTTAAGACAGTTAAATTTGTACATATTTTTTACTAGTTTCATCTTTAAAATATTCTTTGTTTAACACATAACAGAGTGAATAGATTGAAAAAATAATGACAAAATACTTATAAAATTTATCTTTTTAGACAATTTTTTTTAATTCCAACTATTTTCATATATATGAAGATTTTTGCTTTGATTTTCTTTCCTTCTTCATTAGAATATACTACATAAATCTCTGCATGGATTTTTAAATGTATGGCATTTTACATTTATAAGATTTTTCCCCTCATATATTAAAAAACGAAGAAAACTTAATAAAGTTATTTAAAATAACTATAAAATAAATGTTAAATCCAAGTACAGAAATATTAAATATACCATAGAGAACAAATTTGAAAAAATCAAACTTTTATCTAAATTAGCAAAAGAAAAACTTTAGTATTTATGGAGCAAGTAAGTTATGAAAATATAACCACGCAGAAAAGTAAGTTTAAAGTTTTCATTTGTGCGGATAATTGGATTTATTATCAAAATTTACAATATCTCGCGATATAATTTTCGCATAGATAAAAATGAGGTATCAAAATATTCACAATAAAAAAAAATTCAATTAATATTAATAAAAAAAGAAAATCAATTTTTTGACCATTTTCAAAGTATTGTGTTCACTAATTTTGGTTTTTTAAATTTTGCTTGTATTTGTGTTTGCTATTAGTCTCCCATATTACTTTAAAAGTATTCATATGTATTTATATATATAAACACAAACGAAACTGATAGCGAATGACAGTGACACCAAATTAAATGTGAGGCCTGAGCCCACCCAATAATTATGAATCCTAGCGTGGAAATGTTCATTGTTCGATTTCGTTATTTATTTCATTATTATTTTATTATTTACTTTTCTCCCCCAAAACAAAATTTATATTGCCAATAACCGCGCGTTTTAATTCTCCGACTGACATCCATCCCTAGTAGCAAACCAATATTGGTATAACGTTGCGCCAATATTTCATTCATTGGAAATATTGCTAATAAAACGCCAATATTGAATATATATTGGCACTTCACTGGAAATATTTCCAATGAATCCCAATATTATAAATATTTTGGCGTTACATTGGAAATATTTCCAATGAATTCCCAATATTGTACAAATGTCGGCGTTACATTGGAAATATTTCCAATGAAACCCCAATATTTAACTAATATTGGCGATTTATTGGCAATATTTCCAATGAAATCCCAATATTGGCATAATATCGGCCGCAAACAATGGCTAAATAATCGCAAAATGTAAACACTTCAATATTGGAGCAATATTTCATGCCAGTATTGCGCCAATGCGCCAATATTGCTCCAAGATGTACCCAATGTTGGTCCAATATTACTTGTGTGGTGTTTAGTGGGGGGGGGGGGGACGTTTCTAACGACGTTCCGAAACAAGAAAATAAAATGTGTGATCGTTTTTTGGGTAGTACATTGCAATGTTTTGGCCGCAAACGACCACAAGACATGAAGCAAATATAGATCAACAACTTTTGTAATCATTTGCAGGAAAATATAATTAAAAAAATAAAAATAGAGCTTATCTGCATAAACTTGAATGAGAAAGTGAGCAGATTTACATAGAAGAATAAGTTCATAACATTTTTTAGTAAAGAACTTTTATTTATTTTTATTTATGAAGATAAATGCATATAAATTCTTGGTACATATTATAGCTTTTAGAAGATATGACTCTCATATTTTTAGAGCCGGGCACGGAAGGCATATTTTCCCTTATATAAAAATTTATAAATGAATCGAAGAACTTATTTCAAATAATTATACCTTTTCTTGAATTCTCTTGAGGAATAAGGGGTAAAATATCAACATACACAATAAAACTAAGAAGTGCTCCTTCCTATGTTGAGCATACACTGTACCGCTAATGGACATTTTAAGTGAGCGACGTGCCAACACTTATAAAAAGAAAACGTTCCTTCAGGAGAACACAGCACTCTCTAAAACCGAAAAATATTCCTTTATATGAAACTTTCTTCTTTTTTTTGAAATCATAAGATGCTTCCTTCATAGACGAACAAATCCCAAAAATATCTCCACAAAGGGACAAAAGACTTTCCCTGCCCCCTAAATAATTCTATTTTTTTGCACTAAAAATGCTGAACGTTAGTCGTAAAAAATCGAACAAACCACTTCTATTGTAATCCCACACATCACTTTTGCAGGCGTATATTACCGTACATCTGCCGACGCCCGCTCCGTACTAACTCGAAACCGCCTCCCCTCAGTTCTGCTCTCTTCTCAACTGATGAAACGACAGCCGCTGTTCCGGAAAGAAGGCAGGGGTTGCCATAAAAATAAAAATACGCCAACTGGTGAGGCAAAAGGAAGTGGCGAAAAAAATAGAGAGGCCAAGCGCATCACTACGAATAAGGAAACAGTATTTCAAGAATAAACTTTTATATCAGCAGAACGATGCGGAGCCAAAACTTGATATCAGGACGCACTAACTTTCAAATCAGAAGAATAGTACCTGATTGGACAATAGGAGGAGTCATAAAACGGAAGAAGACACCCCATCGAACATTCTAGAAAAGACAGGAAACCTCTACAACCGGAAGGAACAAAATTTCAAACTGATTTCAACATTTGAAATCAACAAAAAGTTAGGTAATAAAAATAACTTTACAGGGGAGATTAAAAAAAGCGAGAATTAAGATAACTTTTAGAATGCGAAATATATAATAAATGACTAAAGATTAAAACCAAAAATAGACGATAAATTGAATTAAATAAAAATATGGCAGTGGTTAAGAGTAACCACAACATATTACCCCGGCTTCCCCAAGAGAAAATATTGGTGAGATGTACAAATTAAATAATTTTTACATCGAGACAATATTTTCTAAATAATGCACAATGTACATATAAAACAGTCATAAATATAAATAAACTAATAAGAATTACTTGAATATCAATAATTTTTCTGATTTATAATTTATAGTCATATTCATGATATGGTGATATTACAAGAATATGAGCGTCTATTATAAGGAAAAACTCATGAGAATATGATTTTAAGAAATTCTAACTATCTTAAAGCATTATAGCAAGACTTAAAAGTCTTATTTTTCACCACCTGTCGACCCTTTAAAGAAAAACAAACTGGTTGTACGATTTTACTTAAATATCTTTGAGCCCACCCAATATTTCTGAGCCAACCGAATATTTTTCAAAAGCCGGCCCCACTGGCGAATGAGTGAGTAATAAATTTGGAATCGCCTCCTGCAGATTACGTTGGGAACCACTGATTTATGCAATAAAATAACAGTAGTTTTGTTTTATAGTAAAGAGATCGAAACTGTAATTAATATATATATATATATATCGGGTGTCCCCAAAATGACTGATGGATTTTAAAATTCAATAACTCGCAAACGGTGACAGCTATTTAAAAAAATTTTGCAGGAGGGTTATGTATAATGTCAGGAGTTTTTTTTACCGTAATTTTTTATTTTAGTTCGCATCTCAAACAATAGGTGGCGTTGACAGCGATTGAAGGCCAGGTCGACGCTTCACTCAGCACTGATCACCTGGCCTTCAATCGCCGTCAGCGTCACCTATTGTTTGAGATGCAAACTAAAGTAAAAAATTACGATAAAAAAACTCCTGACATTATACATAACCCTCCTGCAAAAATTTTTTAAATAGCTGTCACCGTTTGCAAGTTATTGAATTTTAAAATCCATCAGTCATTTTTGGGACATCCGGTATATATATACGAATCATGGAAAAGACGAGTTAACGTACATTAACGCAAATAAAATTTTTCAATAAAAATAAAATAATCCTAAAAAAATTGGTCAAAAAATAATAATATATCCTTCTACATATATGGAGCTTCTAAAGTATATTCTCAGAAAAAAATTGTTTAATGTATTAATTTTGCTGCTGTAAAATTTTTTTAATTGAATAATATGGACCAATTTTTTTATTAAATATAAAATGATTCAATATTAAAACAAACGTCTGTGTTTACCATACATTTATATTATATCACTGATTTTATTATTTATGTCTAATAAGTTTTATTAATATTCTTTTTGTTAAAAAAGATTTGTTCGCTAACATATTTTTGTTGATAAGACTTTCGGTCACAATATATTATTTACTGAAACATTGATAGCGTTAGTTACTGTTTTAGAGTAGAGAGATATATTTTCAATGTTTATCAAACAGGCATACATGAAATAGCCTTTTTCAGCAGAAATAATTTTACTTAAAATTTTACTTAATAAATAAAAAAAGCGAATACCAGAAAAATTAGCTCAGTATTTTTAAATAAAAATCAAAAATTTTTATAACAGCTGTGCTTCCTGCACAATGGTAACCGTATACAGAAAAGCTGAGAAGAAAATTTCTTTGATTTACTAGTTTATTACGATACCAGTCAAAGCTTCTCAAAACTAATACTACAAAGAACCCTTTTGTGTGCCACTTTTACCATCTACATGTGGGCGTTTAAAGAACAGAATTATTATGTAATAATTGGATACAATATAACTAGTAATATTAAAGTGAGACATTAAAGTAAGATATTCCTAACATTGTATTTCAAAAGAATGCGAAAGAATCTGTGAAAGAAAGAAAAATAAATCCCAGAGAATAATGAAGTTTCCAAATTGAAGAAAACTTCACAAAATTAAGTCATTATAATTCATTCAATATAGTTTTATGTTAAACGTATTTTTATCATTTTCTTATACATGCGAAAATATTCAGGGATTACTTTGCAAAAAAAGGTGTGAATAGATTTTTCTTTAAATTTAATTTATTAAGTTTCCGATATATCTCCTAGAAGTTTTCTAATTTCATAAAATGAAAAGAATCTGTTGATCTGCATAGTTATTATTTTAAATATTTTTATGCTTAGGAATTTGTATATTACATAGATATATCAGTTAAAGATAAAACACATTATATTATATCTTGATTTTAGGGATCAAGATATCAGCGGATATAATTTTATAATGCATAAGCATAATATTTAAGTATACACTGTAAGAAAAAAAATAAATGTTCCTGTATGTTGCAAAACTTTACAAAAAAATAACTTAATTCCTTCGGAGTTATGCATGACTTGAAAATGCATTTCTTTATATTCAGAAACCTCAGAGACCAATAATTTTGAAGATTTAAATAAACATTCCTGAAACAATGGATTGTTCTTTTTTTTATAAACAAAGACTAAAACGAAGCTTTTCCGACTAGTTTGTACAGCGTGTTTGTGAAAACACTGATCAAGTTGTTTTTTGAGCACAAAAAATCAATTTTTTGGATGTTATCAATTCTCAAGTAAATCAATATTTTCATATGCGTAAAGGAGTTTAGACATGCTATAGTAGCAAAATAAGAAAAATTTAGTATTAAAATCGTTATGCTAATATTTTTTTGAGTTTATTTGGAATCAAAATGTTTATTTTATAAATAATATTTTCCAAAAAAATGATATTTATATTATGTCACTTTTTGATCGTAATCTGGATAAGGTAATTTATACCTAAGCATGGCTAAACAACAGTCTATTCACTTATATTCCAACGCTGTCAAAGGTCTGTCCTTATCATTTATAAAGTAATAAATTTAATAAAGTAATAAATTTGGAATCGCCTCCCGCAGATGGGAACCACTGATTTATGATATAAAATAACAGTAGTTTTGTTTTATAGTAAAGAGATCGAAACTGTAAATAATATATGTATATATACCGGGTGTTTCCAAAATGACTGATGGATTTTAAAATTCAATAACTTGCAAACGGTGACAGCTATTTAAAGACTTTTTGCAGGAGGGATATGTATAATGTCAGGAGTTTTTTTTTTTACCGTAATTTTTTATTTTAGCTCGCATCTCAAACAATAGGTGGCGTTGACGGCGATTAAAGGACAGGTTAACGCTTCACTCAGCACTGATCACCTGGCCTTCGATCGCCGTCAGCGCCACCTATTGTTTGGAATGCGAACTAAAATAAAAAATTACGGTAGAAAAAAAAAACTCCTGACATTATACATAACCCTCCTGCAAAAATTTTTTAAATAGCTGTCACCGTTTGCAAGTTATTGAATTTTAAAATCCATCAGTCATTTTTGGGACACGACTTTATTCGCTATAAAATGCTAATGAAACTGTTTTATTTGAGTTCTCTTTTAATTATAGAGCTCATTTTGAATACGTATATTTAAAAAAAGCATGTCAATGAATATTACATTCAATTGTAATTTGTATACTAGGAACCAAGGAAAAATTGACGAATATAGATAATGAGTTTGATGTTGTAACGAAGCATCTTCATCTATTTTATTTACAACTCGATGTTTAGCACTATCTATGCTTTTGTACGTATTACGTCTGAAGATTTCCAGATATAAGAGATTTGTAAAATCTCAATGGGGATCTATCAACATTTAATAATTAGCTTGTATATTAAACATCAGTTGATCTCAATCATAATTTTTCCATTAAAAGAAATCTGATAAATATTTCACCAATTTTCCTGCATTTCTGTAATAGTGGAAACAATTTTTTCTTATTATCTTAAAATGAAAGCCAGCAGAGTAAATTATATCATTTTCGCTTTATCAAGTCATTTTCTCATTAAAAATTAAAAGAAATCCATTTTATTCTTTTATTTACATTCAGGGGGGCAATCATTATTACATGCATTCATTTCAGATATTTGAATGAATTCAAGAGTTGAATAATGATGCTTAAAAATTCTAAATTATTATAAAATAATATTATTTAAATATTAGGATGTTTTAAATTTTAATGGCATTTCTCTAATAGCGGCAAAAAGGTTTTTATTGTCGGAGATGAGAGACAGAGAAAAAGATTAATCATGTCATTTTCTTTTTAGAATTGAAAAGAGAACCTAATAGGACATTTCATCTTTCTTGCATTCAGTTAAATGATTATTACATGTTGCATTTATTTCACTTATCAGAATTAGTATTTTTACACATTTGTTTCATTAAGATTTTTTAAAAATCCAAAATGATATCCATAAATAATAATCCCAAATAATTTCTTTTTCTTTTTCTTTAGTGTTGCATAAATTACTGGTTTTGAACGAATTCATTCAAAATATTCGCAATTTATGAATGAAATCAAATGTTTAAAAAATTGTATTTTCCTCTCAAAACCATTTCGGTTTAATCATCTTTGCACTTCGAACTAGACAAAAGTTACGACAATTTTTTTTAAGTCTATGGAATTTGTGTCAAAGTTCAAGATGACAGTCTTTTAGTAATTTTTTTTCAATATTCATATTATCAATATTAAGAATCATAATTATAAAATAACAGCAACAATGTTTTCAAATAAGGGAGACTAGAATATCTTGATCATTCGGCAGGCTTAACCCATCTTTCAGTTTTTCTATTTAAATTAATTTCAGAATTTTACAAATAAGTGTTAACCAAGACCACAAGAAAACTCAAACAATTCTCTTTGTTTCATATAAGGTGGTCTGGTGTAATAACGCCAGGCGGGGTAGTAACTCCAAGTGCTTATATTATGCATAATTATGAAATAATCTGGTAAATGACACCCATGTGCTCTGCGCAGAAGCGTTTTGAGTAATATAAATAGCAAAAAACAACTTCAAATTAATTTGTTCATTTTTAGGTGCTATTGTTTTTACAAGCAACTAAAATTAACGCTTGATCTAAAATTTGCGAGAGACGTTTTGTGATGTGAAGACTATTTTTTTTATCCGGAAATATTTTGTTAATTACATAAATTTGTAATACATTTCACGTACTTTCAAAATGTTGTTGAAGATTTTGGATATCTTCTCGAGATAATTTGTAATTTAAAATGTACAACGCAATAACTATAACGGGCTAATAACGCCAATCCTTGGCATTAATACCCCGTTTGATTCCCTACAGTGGCCGAGCTACATCCTAAATACTGATTCAAATAAACACAGTTAAAACTGTGCAATGTTTCTAAAAATTCTATTTAAGCGGTCCTTTTTAAGCAAAAAGGACCTCACGGTCTGATATTCTTTTGCCTCACCCCCCCCCCCCACACCTTTATTTTTCTTACACTTTCACAAAAAATTGAGCATTTTCAATAGCTTAGAATGCAATTTGTCAATTTCTAAGTTTGCAGAGTTTGTTTGTATTTTTAGAATTGGGCAATCTACATGCAATTATTCCATCTTATTTTATAGCTCTATTTGCATGGCTTTATTACCCATATAGGCGGGTAATAATGCCAAATAGCATTGGTCAAGAAATCACGCCATTACATTTTATGAATACATATCTGTTAAATTATTTTTTTTATAGATAGTCAATGAGTTGCTGTATAAAATCATATATTTGTTTGAAAAATACAAACTAAAACTGAGCCGTGAAAATTGGTAGAACCTTAACGTGGCGTTATTACCCCAGGGTACCTTAGATGTTTGAAATAAATGTGAAAAAAATCAGTGATTATTAATTATATCCTAATTGATTCCATTTTTGCATTACAATTAAAAATAACTTTTAAAATTTGAATAGAAAATGACGTTGCACTAAAAAATGTATTAACCTCCTGAAATTGTTACATTTTAAAACTTTCTCATTACGTTGATACTAAAGAGACATTAGGCGAATGTGAAAGAAATATGAGAGAAAATGACATCATATTTAAAAGAAATGACTTCTTTAAAAAAACGAATTTTTTTGTTAAAAATACATCTAAAAAGGGATAAATTTCCGGAACTTTTACTCGGTGGTACTTAGATTAAAACCTCAAGTTAAGAGTGGGTCTATCTCAATGCAAAGATGTAGTTGTCAAACGTGACTTCAAATTAAAAAAAATATTTAGTAATAATCTATTACACTTAAAAATATTTTTTAAGTAGCAAATACTGGTATGAGAACTGCGTATGCAAATTTCGAGAGTGTTAAAATGACGCATGATTTTGATTTCATGAAGAAAAGTAAAATTGGGATTGTGTCTGGCTGAAATATTTTTTGCTGATTTTTTATTCTGTCATATAGAATAAAAGCTTCCCCTGATAATTCGATTGCATTTACTTATCTTGAATATGTTTTACTTATTGCGTATACGAATAAAGAAATAGGATTTTGGTAATATTTTTTTAGGAGTCAGACTATAATTATTGCACTACTGTCATACTGTATTTTTTTAGGAATCAGTAATTTTTGATGCATTTTTTATTGTAACTATTTTTCTAGATTTTTTAAAAATAACACCTTCTTAAATATTTCCATTCGAAATTCTAAGGATTTCATCTCGTTATGTTATATATATTTTTTATTTACCAAAAGAGATATTTTTTGGTATTGGCTTCGTGCCAGAATTTAGCAATAGTAGAAATCGCCAAAGATTGCTGTTTTTCATTAAATGATTACTCTGATAATTTCAGTTTTTAAGCGTAAAATCATTTACATGTCTTAAATTTGTGTCTTTTTTTTTATTTATGGGTTGATAAAATTTAAATTTCATTATGGAAATTTCGCTGAAAACAAAAACTGAATCAATTATTCATTTTAATTTAAATGCAGATATAGTCGAATTTATCTTTTGTAATATTCTCTTTGTAAGTAACAGAAATATATCTTAGAAAAAACATGGTTGAAAATTCTTTTAAAAAGAATACAAATTGAACGAATGCGCAAAAATTTTCAAACAAATTGCATTGAAAAGCTGATTTCTTTCTCTATTAAACGGTATAAAAATTAAAATGCGCAAAATTTAAAAATTTTAAAAACCACAATAAAAGTAAATAAAAGACAAATTTGATTATCTACTATTGCTATTCACAAAATGACCTCAATTTTACGTACAAATATGTTTTTCCTTTACAAGATAGATAAATAGTGTTGATATGTCAAAGAATTAAAAAAGATAGTAAGTCCTAAAATCGTCATAAAATTTTTTTTAAAGTTAAATCGAGTATGGAAAAAACACAGCTGTAAGCAGACCAAAAGTCTTGAAAACCAGACACGAAAGGAGAGTTTAAAAGTTATCATCAACTGAAACATACTCAGATAAAGAAATTTTAAAAATGACTAGGTTCGAACGCAATACAGTTTATTGATTTGGAAATTTCTAATACACACCAAAATTGTGTAAATCCTCTTTTACTGTCTATGTAAAAAACTCATCGTTTACATCTGATCAAAAGAAGTGGAACTTGGATGAGTCTGAAGGCTGAAAATATCATCGTCTTGATTTGAGAAAAGTAAAAGAAATTTTCTGAAAACGTCAATCAAGTTGCGAATCCTTTAGGACATGGGACTATTTTTCATTCAACGACCGGGAGGCTTATTGGTATTTCTTTCAGGAAAATTTAATTCAAAATCATTTTTAAAACGTCCTTCTGACCATAATTCACTTGTTTCAACACTTCTTCCGAAGAAAAATGAAATTATCAGAAAGGCAACATACCTATCTACAAAATCCATGACTCAAAATTCTCGCTTCAGTTGAAAAATATTGTAATTTTGTAAGGATCACACAGAAGTTAATTATGAAGAGCTCTAATAAGACGAGTTTGTAAAAATGGAAAACGTTTTTCTTCGAATTCCGAACTCAAGTTCAAAGTTGAAGATGAATGTACTATTATTTTGGCACAATCAAACTGTTTGGTAAATTTATTATACGAGTTGAATATTTCCAACTGAGCGAAAATTTTCTCAGGCCGGAAATCGAAGCCAGATCCTTGGCTTATAAGGCCAATGCATTATCTATTAAGCTAAATCGGCGATAGCCGGCTGGGATTTTACCAATAAGGTTATCTGAGCGGAAAATCCCCGCCGCTATCGTCCAGTTAGCTTAACCCTTTAACGATCATAGCATTTTCATTGCTAAGATGTCAAAATAAATGAATGACACCGGTAATTAAGAACAAATATAGTTCTAAATAAGAAAACGTGATTTTTCACATACATAATAAAAGGGATATTTTTAGATAAAAATACCGGTGTCAGTGTTGCATATCGGAATTAAAATTTTGTGGTTTCGTGGCGAAACCAATGAACGTTAAAGGGTTAAACGGTAAAGCATTGATCTTGTAAGCCAAGAATCTGGATTCAGTTCCCGGCCTGGACAATTTTTCGCTCAGTTGGAAATATTCAACTCGTATGATAAATTTACCAATTAGTTAGATTGGGCTAAAATAATAGTATATCTACGTACCCTTCGTTATATGTAGTTCCATTACCTGCGATTTATTCTGCCGCGCTGTCTAAATGACAGACCGGACGTTATGACTAATTAGGTTATCTGAGCGAAAAACCCCACCCGTCTATCACCCAGTTAGCTTAAACGGTAAACCATTGGCCTTGTAAGCCAAGGATCTGTGTTCGATTCCCGGCCTGGGCATTTTTCGCTCAGTTGGAAATATTCAATTCGTGTGAAGATGAATGACATAAAAGAAATCCTGAACTTTGCCAAAACTTAATGTCAATGAAATATAGAATATTTGTAGTCATTAAACTTAAGAAAGAATATATAAATTTTTAAGTATTTGTTTTTTCGTTACTGTATTATCTTTAATTTGCTGTCCTTAAAGTTTTTACGCACCGAAAAATAGTGCCTTTCTAGTCAATTACTTTATTTTCGTAATAAAATACTTACAGGTCAATTTTATTGACTTTTTTATTAGCTTTTCAACTTACTCATAGACATTATAGAAAACTTATTTTTATCCTATTTGAAAATTTTGAAAATTTCATACGTTTTTCACTGTTCTTAACATTTTTACACACGCTGTATACTCATAATATACAGAATTTTAAAATGGTGAATTATGTGAAAAGGCATTTAAATTGAGCTCAAAAATGTCTTCTAACATAAATAAACTATTTGGTGTATTTTATTATTTTAAAAATATGAGCAGCAACCAAGCTTAAATTAGACGAGATAAATGAGTAAATATAAATATTTTATTTGCGAAAAAAAGTATATACCTGAAAGAGTCTATTTTTCAGCTTTTAAATTTCCACTGTTTTATGTTTTGATAAATATTTCTAAAATTTATCTTTTGCAAACAGCAGTGGAATTCTCGGATTATTTGTCAGTACTGAAATATATATTTTTCTTTATGATGGGAATACATGAAAATTCGTTCTACGTAAGCATATTTTGGGACTATATTATTTATCTTCTGAAACAACGAATGATGTATAATTCAACACATGCATTGAAATATTCGAATTATCTTTTAAAGTAAACAATAATTTCATAATAATGCTTTTTTCCCTATTTACGGATTATTTTTAGGTAAGTTAAACTATCAACAAAAGCATGTTAATAATTTAAAATATAAAACAGATGCATTCATATAAAAGAAAAATATTTACGCCAGAAACTTAATCGCAAATATGTAACTTAAAATGAAAATTAATTTACACACAAAGCAAATGAATAATTTTTGCATATAATATTCATATTTGTAATCCTAATTAAAACATAAAAACATGTTATATTTTTTTCTACTATCGAATGTATAAATTCAAAAAGTACACTGGTAAAAAAATGTCTAGAAATAGTGATTAGATGATTTCACATGTAGGGGAGAGTGGGGATACTTGAACCACCCCTATTATCTCTACAGTTGGTTAATTTTTCTTTCTAAAACTGGCAATATGGTAACATATTTATAGTTCTGAACATGTAAAAAAGAAATCACATACCATTTTGAAAGTATGGTGATTAATAGTTGCTTTTAATAGTAAATATTTAGGTGCATATATATATATATATATATATATATTTTTTTTTTTTTTTTTTTTTTTTTTTTTTTTTGTAATCAAAGTTTTGTTTAAAGTTGCAACAATATACATAAATTTAATAAGTATGATTTCAATTGTATTTTGAATCTAAAATAGTTTAAATAGCTGCATGCTTTATTTAGTAAAACTCTGATAAACAAAAATGGTGGTTATGGGGATACTTGAGCCAGTGAGATTGGGGATACTTGAGACATGGCTCAACCATCCCCACTAGGAAATTAGACATGGGTGAAACATTCAAAAAATAAAACTACGTCCTTATATTCACTAATAGATTTTTTTTCTGTATAAAAGGGAGAGATTATTTCTTAAAAAATAATGAAATTTTAAAAAAAAAATTTAAATGTATATTTTTTTAATGCAAATGTCCATTTTATTTTTCATTTTGACTAACAAAATAGCCTGTCTAGATAAATGTAAGTATAGTTTTCAATTTAACTTTTATTACATTAAAATAAGTTATATTAACTGTTTTACCGGTCATAATCTCCAATACTTTAATAAGTTAGATCCAACACATTAAAATATTTATATTTTAATACAGTATATAAGATTAATATTTTATATTGAAATTGTAACTTCTGTTACTGTAACTTTTTTTAATCAAAGAAATGCAAAATCAAAGATCCGCAAGAGAGGGCAGCACTAAGTTACCATGAAGCTAAAAGTAAAAAGATGTTGCTACCATCAATATAACTCAAGTTGAAATGATCCTTCGACCACCAGTTATAACATCAAAAAATGATCGTATTACTAGCTTTGTTTTCTCAATTGGTTTTGAAGGACTTTATGTATCATAATTTATCATTCTGTAAAATATTTGTGCAAAAATAAAGCGAAAAAAATTACTTTTGTAGGTATTTTTTCGTACTGACTCAAGTGTCCCTTCACCATGGCTCAAGTATCCCCCTCATGGGGATACTTGAGCCACGATGTAAAACAAAAAGTAAAAATTTATTAGACATAGAAAAATAGTTCAAAATTATTTGAAAGTGTTTTTCAGTTAAAGAAAAAATATCAAATTTTCATTTTCAATATTTTATTTTGTTCTAAGAAATTATAAAAAAATTAAAAAAAATAAGTTTAAAAAATGGCTCAAGTATCCCCATCTTCCCCTACATGATTTATCAAATATCTACCAAAATTGGTAGTTTACACACAATGGTTGGTGTATTAATTATTAAGTATTTACTTATTCGTTAATGTATTGTCATTACTTTGCTGTTCTTAAAATTTTTACACAGGTTGAAACAATGTTTTCCTAAACAATTATATTATTTTCATAGTAAATACTTACAAATAAATTTTATTGACTCTTTTATCAGCTTTTCAATTTTATGATATACATCATAGAAAACTTAATTTTAAATTATTTGAGATTTATCGAAATATTTTATATTTCTCGCACTCCTTAAATGTTTTACACGCATTGTGTATTCAAAATATGCTGAATTTTAAAGTTGCAAATTATAAGAAAAGAATATATTAAGCTCAAAAATGTTTTCTACCCTAAATAAACTCTTTGGTGTATTTTATTGTTTTAAAAATACATGCAGCAGCTCAGCCTAAATTAGACGAGATGGTTGAGTAAATATAAATATTTTATTTGCGAAAAGAAGAAGTATATACCTGAATGAATTTATTTTTTAACTTTTAAGCTTCCACTGTTTTGTGTTCTGATAAATATTTCTAAAATTTATCTTTAGCAAACAGTAATGGAATTTTTGGATTATTTGTCAGGATTGAAAGACATATTTTTTTTCTTTTTGATGGAAATACACAAAAAATGGTTTCTACATAGCATATTTTGGGACTACATAATTTATCTTCTGAAATAACGAATGATATGTAATTCAACGCATACGTTTAAACATTCGCATTCTCTTTAAAAGTAAGCAATGATTTCACAAAAATATTTTTTTTCTCTATTTACTGATTATTTTTAGTTAAGTTAAACTACCAACAAGACTACGTTAAAGATTTAAAACATAAAATAATTGTACTGATATATAAGCAAAAATATTAACAGCAGAAAATAGATTGCAAGTATCTAGCTTAAGAAAAAAAAATCGATTTAAAAACAAAGCAATAGGATAATTTTTGCATGTAATATGTATGCTTGAAATCCTAATTAAAATTTAAAACCATGTTTTAAATTTATTTTTAACGCTTTTTAACAACGTCGAAAAGGGTTTAGAATTCGGCTTGTCTGTCTGTCCACGCTCTAACTCCCGCGTCTGGTCCTACTGTCTGTCTGTCATATAATAGCGCAAAAACTGCTTAACCGAATGGTTTGAAGTTTGTATCTGGAACAGCAAGCAACGACAGTGTTACAATAAATATATCGGCCATCCACCAATAGGCTTGCAGACTGGACGACAACAATGCTGTTTACCAAGACGAGCTATATGCTATCTCCTAAACACTTATATGGATCCAAGCACAAACAGATACTTCTCCGCATTTCAGATATAGCAACTATCTGTCTAATCTGCAGGTATTAAAAATAACAGCACTGAAGTTGATCCCGAATTTTCTCTCAAAGGTATGGCTGGCAATGAATTGGTGGACACTTTAGTAAAATAATCTACAAGGAAACTCAAAATAGATCATTATCTTCCTCTTCCACCTAGATACGTGAAACGTTCTTTAAAACACATATTCTTAATCTTTCACTGGACGATTTTTTCTATTTTTATGATATTTAAAATCTGTGTATCGGCCTAATTTAGTGAAAAAAAGTAGATAAATAAATAAATAAATATTAATAGATTTCAAATTTTCAGCTATAAGTTTATATTTTATGACATGTACCCCACAATGAGGGATTTTAAATATTTTAATAAAATATTTTGCACTTAATTGGGCTTATATTAATTAATTTTATATGCTTAAATCTCTGAAACTTTCTTGATATTAATATTTTTAACTAGTCAGTAAAAATAATAATAGTAAATTTTGCATAATAGCTTGATCAAAAGTGTTTTTGTTTCTGAAGAACAAATCCTAATTTTCTCAAATCCTTATGCCATCTGGCATATAATATATATGTGTTATTCCATTCTTTGAACTGTTCTTAATCAGTTTCAGCGATTACATCGGCCAAACGTACGGCACATAATGAGAATTATAGCATTTTTTGGTATTTGCCACATATGGCAGATGGTCCAGTGAAGAGTTACAGACTGGTAAGGACATTGATACATTTCATCAAAAGTAAGACACACTTATACTCTAATCCCAAAAGCCTCTTACACACTATCCCACCTCATTTTCCACACTACATGTTTTCTTCCTACGTCCACACTACATGTAGTTGGAAATATTCAATTCATATGATTACTTCACCAATCAATTAGATTGTGTTGAAAATAATAGTATATCTTCGTACCCATCGTCATATGGAGTTCCATTACCTGCGGTCTATTCTGTTGAGCTGTCTAAATGACAGACCAGATGTTATGACCAATAAGGTTATCTGAGCGAAAAATCCCAGCTGGCTATCGCCCAGGTAGCTTAACAGGTAAAGCATTGGCCTTGTAAGCCAAGTATCTGGGTTCGATTCCCAGCCTGGTCAACTTTTCGCCCAGTTAAAAATATTCAATGCGTATGATTACTTTACCAATCAGTTAGATTGTGTTGAAAATAATAGTATGTTTTCTTACTGTTATGGTCTTTTTCAACAGCCATCTGTAAAATCCCATCGAGCTTATTCGGACGGATGCAATGCGGTCAGCAAGATATAGCATCACACCGATATTTCATTGCATTCTAACAAGTCAATGAGATCTCAGATCTGTTCAAAATCCTCATCCTTGTTATTTTTCTCACTCAACCAATTCTTGAAATGAGAAACATGCATGAACACTTACAAATATTTCTCTAATTTAACGTAGGGGACGCATCTGTATTTCAAACTTCTCATCTGCGTCACCTGCCACGATTAGAGCCAGTACCATCTAAAAAGGTTTAAGTAATTTAACAAAACGGTTTTGTTAGAGTTCCACTTCCACATATTAACACGAGGCAATTCCTACGAACGACGCACCGAAAGTTCCCACCATCCTCTGGCTACGCAGTGACGCGCGTGGAATCTGTTTTCCGCAGAGATTTCCCCCTACTGTAAAGCCTTATCCAGATTAACCCTTTCCGTCGCAGTGTTGCCGGGTCGGCAACACTTAAAGTTCTCCTTGTTTAGAGACATAAAAACTCCGTGAATATTTCAAAAACTACTCTAATGGCTACTTTAAACCTTTCTGATGAGTTCTAGATCGCAGCACCACACAAGTGAAATTCTACTGTTTTTAAATGATAGGTAAAATATTTTACTCTAACACGCAATTCACAGCAATGCTCTTCTCACTGCGGTTATCAATGTTTTACCTATGGGAGGTGACCACTTCGGCAGCAGCTGTATAATTAAAATGGTTTGTGCAATCTTTACAAAATTATAAATGTGTACTCCTCTAGGCCTAAATAGATTGCCTAATTTTTCTTTTCTTTAAAATCCAACTTTAAAGAGTAGTGCGCCGGAAAGGGTTAAACCCTTTCCCTTGACTGTGATTGGATTTCCCTGTAAGTTTTAGATGTAGGTCCAGAACTTTTTTTAAGAACATTTACAGAAATAAAGCCCACTGTCTCGTTTTCGTCATTTCTGACGAAAATTGTACATATTTTAAAACATCCGTCTACTTTTAAAACGTCGATTTTAATGAAAATTTGCATTTTTTTTTTTTTTTACAGAAAAAGCATTTTTGTCCCCAAATCTGTTTTTATTATCTTGTACTCCTATTAAAAAGGAAATTGGAGCTCTTTATATAAAAGCAGACGGCGTTAATTTAAACCGAAGTTTGAAACTTAAAATGAGTTTTCTAAAAAATAGATTTTTATCAGAAAAGGTAAATAGGTATTACTCTAACTCAAAATTTTATTTTCCTATAGCCATTGAATTTTTTTGTAACTTTTCGATAACGCGGTAAGAATGTAATGAACAAAAAAAAATTAACTGTAAGTGATTTACTTGTTGATGTGTAGTTGTTTTAATGAAGCATCACGAGTAAAGTTGCTGAAGTTTTCTACGTTATTCTAATATAATCAACTGTATTTCTTTTAGATTTTCCTATATTGACTATTTTTTAGTTCATTACACTCAAGAGTGTCTAATATACCTATGTTGAAAAAAAAAGAATTGTGTTATATGCATTTTTTGTTTCTTTAGAACTAGGGCCATTTTTCATAAATAAATGATAAAAAATAACCAAGATTCTTAAAAATTTTAAAAGTTGCATAGATATTATATATATATATATATATATATACTTTTATAAATATAACCAAAGTAATTCAAATATTACCATTCAATAAAACAATGAAACCAGTATTTTTCCAATCATCTTATTGAAAACAGTTGAAGTTTGAATTGAAATAGAAGGCAGATTACCAAAATAATGAAAGGTAAATGGATAGTAAATAAATTATGCAATACATAGAAACATAATTTCTAATAAATAAAGCCCCTATTTTTAATTCAGATAAGTATATTATTACAATACCAACTAAAATACAATTTTGGTAGATCCGAAGCTATAACAATGGTAAATATTTCCAAAAAGTATGAAAGAAGCAGCAAGAATAACAAATTGAATAAATACATCATTTCATGCGCCATGCAGCATTAAAGTAATGTATTTTAAAAAATTTTAAAATAAGGTTAATTTATGACAAAATAGGTCTAAATTGAAATAATCCACAAAATAGCTACAAGAAATCATGTTATCTTATGAAATATATATAGATATTAATTATCTTTATTCTATATTAGACTAGTGAAAAATGCTCCAAGGAGTAGTGCAAAAGCAGAATATGATTTTAATTGAGCATTAAAAAGTAATGGACAAGTTTATTTTTTGGAAAAAGTACACAAACATTTAAAAGTAATGAACAAATTTATTTTATTGAAAAAATGCCCAAGCATTTAAAAGTGATGGACAAGACTTGAAACTGAGTCAAGAACTAGTAAATAATTTCCTCAAGACTTGAAAATGGCTGATCATGCTCTTATGTGACAAGCACATTCAACGTCCTTTTTTTATCCCTATCTATCTTAGTATAGGCATGTTGGCAGAATCTAACACTGTGCTTTAGAAAAACTCAGTTTTCACAACAAGTATTAGATACAGTATCTATATTAAACACATCCTGGCCCCTCTTTAACAAAGCCTTGATATTACTGCTTTGCACCGTATTTACTCTTATCACAACCATTTTTTGCACGCAATCTTATCACTAAAAAACAGTTTTTCTATCCAATCTTTTTTCTAAAAATTTTTAAGCGGATTTTTATTAGCAAAAGATAAAATAGTGCTAAAATTTTTATATTTTCATAAGTAATCGATAAGTTTATCAAAAGCACTGTATATTTCAAGCAAATTTTGATTTTAATAAAGTTAGAATACCTGATAAGCACTTAACATGTACAGCCAAACAGCAACTGCTTTTCCATTTTTTTATGTACTTGGACATAATAAAATTGCCATAAGAGTTACTACTTCACAAGTAAATTGTTAAGGAGCAGCATGTGGTAAATTTAGCTACTTCATCAAAAACTTGCTCTGAAAGTTCAGCTTTTATAGAGCACAATGTTATATTCTGATAACGTGTCAATACTAAGATAGACAAGGATAAAAAAAGGACGTTGAATATGCTTGTCACATAAGAGCATGATCAGCCATTTTCAAGTCTTGAGGAAATTATTTACTAGTTCTTGAATAGTTTCAAGTCTTTCACTTTTAAATGCTTGGGCATTTTTTCAATAAAATAAACTTGTTCATTACTTTTAAATATTTGTGTACTTTTTCCAAAAAATAAACTTGTCCATTACTTTTTAATGCTCAATTAAAATCATATTCTGCTTTTGCACTGCTCCTTTGAGCATTTTTCACTAGTCCTTCTATTTTTCCATATTCCATAGGGATACTGCACAACTTGTTTTGTATTTTATATATAGAAAACAAAATCTTATTTGTATTGAAATTAAAAAATGCTACATACTCTAATACTCTGGTGTTACAAATTTAAAAAACTTTTTAAACAGGATTTTCTATACCAAAATTCTACGGTAGTTTAAAAAAAAAAAAAAATATCAGTTTTTTACTAAAGTGAATAAAATAATAAATCCTTTCAAAGAATAGATTTTTCATTCAAATATCCATTATTTTTGCCAAAAAAAGGAACTTTTTTTATGCAAGAGCTTTTTTTATGCAAAATTTCAGAAGATGAATAACTATTGCAAAAATAATAATAATCTGAAGCAGTGTTCCATTCAGACACCACTTTTCTCCAGGAGGGACTTTACTAGCTCCGGGCTGGGGAGGGGGGGGGGGATCCATTTTTTCACTGTTGTAAACACAAAATGCCTGATTTTCCTGAGGGGGGGGGAGGTATTTCATTGCTGCAGGCCACCCCCTGAATTTAACATTGAATCCTGAACTTCATCAACACATTATTTTGTTTTAAAAAATGCACTCAACACTTGTACAATTTCTTAATCAGGTTGGTGTAGGTTGCAATTAATCTTCGTATTTATAATATCATATCCAAGTAAATAAAATTTTTCGAAATTAAAATCATCGAGTCGTTGAATTCCAATAACGAAAGTATTAGTTCCGTTCTTGAATCCCTGGTGCTGCGCTCAATAATATTATTTTTTAAGCAGCAGAACTTGGAATTGACCGAATTGGCCGATTGAAATTGACCGATTTGGTGCAGCGTCACTCCACCGCTTTTATAGGAAATGATTGCTTTACTGTGTTATGGAGCATTGGCCATAAGACCATAATTGGCCATATGGCCATTCTCATTGGCCATAAAGAGATATTCTATAAAAGCAGTGGAGTGACTCTGCAACAAATGGGTCAAATTTTTAACAGTGCACTGTTAAAAATCTGCTGCATTTTGCTGCAACGCCCTCCACCACTTGTATATAATATCTCTATTCCAACCAATGAGAAAGCGCCATTTCACGTCCAAGTAACCGTTTTCTATACAAGCAGGGGAGTGCGTTGCAGCAAAATGCAGCAGATTTTTAACAGTGTGCATATCCTTGGCGCTATAGTTTACAGGAGTGGTACATTGTTCAAAATTTGAAACTTTTGTTGCATCGCAACTCCATCGCTTTGATAGAATATCTCTATTTTGATCGATGAGAATCCTCGATAATGCATTTAAGTAATCGTTTTCTACTTATCTACTATATCGTTTCCGTATATTTATTTTTTCAATCAGCACCAATGTGCGCACTTTATTAGAAGATGCGCTCTATTAGAGGGCGCATTCTTTTAGAATAAATACGGTATATACTTATAGTAAATACACTTTGTTAAAGTACAGGGCCCCAATATTTGACAGGTATGCCAGGCATTTTTGCCATTGATGCCATTGTGCTAAAAACAAAATATAAATAAATGAAAAAAATGGATAAAATATAAATTTGGCATGGTGCAAAAAATTGCCTAATTTAAAATTAAAAATCAAATTTGACAGCCACCAGGGCTAGCCACCGTGCATAATTGTTCAGTAAATGATTCATTAAAAAATGACAAAAATCAGCATGTCAAAAATTTCAAAAAAATTCATACGTTGTTAAACAATTAAGTTAAAAATAAGAGAAAAAAAAGCATTCTGTATTTTTTTATGCTTAATCGAATGGTGTAACTGGTTTTTCTCTCCGATGATCAGAAGTACCTTAGATTGATGACTGCTATTCTTTTATTTCATCTTGTAAAAAAACTGTTTAACGTAAAGCTATGAATTTTTGCAGGGTTAATTAGCATCGCAAAATCTTTAAAATGAAGTTTACCGCAACATTATTTCTGCAATAGAACGTTAGATATACCCATTTATGACCAAGTTTGGAAAATACGCAATTTCAGAAAAACCGCCCAGCGAAATAACGTTTTCTCGATGACTACCCCGGGATAAAAAGTTTGTCTTTTGTTTAAAAAAAAATTAAGTTTTTATCTTTAGTAGTTTTCGAGAAAAGTGCTGTGACACAAAATTTTTGTCCGATTTTCAGAATACTCTACAGTACACCTACAGTATGCCATAAAAAAAAAATTGTGCTATGTTGTGCTTCTTGGTCAGACGAACATTTTAAAAAAAATCATCAAAGAAAAATTGAAAAATCCGTGTTTTTGCGGTTTCCTAAGCTTAAGCATTATCGCTCAACCATATTATTGTTGCGCGCTGCCGCGCGCACAATGATTACACTGAAAAATACCAAAAATGTGTCAAAAGAGAATTAAGAAAAAATGTCTCCGAACATAGTCAGTGAGACCTTTTAGACCTCAATTATCTGAAATACCTGCATACCTGAAATTGTGCATGCAATTGTAAGAGAAAAAGTAATTATTTTAGTGTTAACGCTAAGGAATTATTTATTTAATATCTTGCTGAATTCGAAAAATAGGTTTTTTGGGTAGAGCGAACTGATAAATGTAGTGTAAGAACTAGTACGAAACGTTTTAGCAAACTACGGGCGTCTAATAAAAAAATTATTTTCATAAATTCTTCTTTAAATTTCAACGACAAATTCTTTTGTAATGTTTCTTAGAGATAGGAATGCTTTTTGGAATCTTTGGTGGCTCATAGGAGGTTATTATATGTTTCTGTTCCTAATTAAAGTACATTTTCGAAAATTTGAAAACCTTTGTCATTTTTCTTTACAATGCATGAGCGTAAATTGCTTAGTGGTGATTTTCAATTCCCGTAAAGCACGGTGACGTCACTGCAACATCGTTGTGAAGTCACATTGTGACTTTGTGACCATCGATTGTCGATGTGACGTCAGGTGACGTCGATGTGAAGTCACAGTGACTAAAATGTGAAGTCGTTATGGCCGTTTTAGAGCTCTTTTGTGACGTTTCACAAAGTGGTCACAATGTGACAAATTTGTAAAAAATGTGTCATTTATGACTAATTTGACATTAACATTGTGACGAAACTGTGACAAAAGCGACGATATTTAAATTGCCAAAAGCATGTTTTTTAAAGTAAATAACATGTTTTGAAGGATGTTTATAAATTTCTAAAGATTTTTAAGAAAGTCACATCTCAGTCACAATGTGACGTCACTGAGAGGTAGCATTTTGGTCACAGATGTGATGTGACCAAAGTGACTCACAGTGACGTCACTGTGACCATGCATGCTATTCTTAATTGCTTTTCCTAATTGCTATTCCTAGGGTTGCTATATAACATTTTATAGCATTTTATAGCCTAAATGTATTTAGTACATTAAGAGCCCACAATAGTCACAGAAAAAGTACACAAAAAGACCCGGATGATCACGTAAAGTCTATGGGAGCGTTCTTTTCGAATATCTCGCTCAAATTTTAATATTTTTGAATGATGTTTTTGCGAAAGACAGCTGAGGGCAATCCACAACCGGGCTAGTTTTTACTTTTTCAATTTTTGTTTCAGATTTGCTTTAAAAAATTACTTTAACTTTCGAAACCGGTTTAAACCGGTTCTGAAACTGAAACTATCGTAATATAAAAAATATATAACCAAAATCAAAAAAGTAAAAACTAACCCGGTTGTGGATTGCCCTCAGCCATCTTGTGCAAAAAAATCATGCAAAAATATTAAAATTTGAGCGAGATATTAGAAAAGAATGCTCCCATAGACTTTACGTGATCATCTGGGTCTTTTTGTGTACTTTTTCTGTGACTATTGTGGGCTCTTAAAGCTGTTTGTAAATTGTAAATAAATAAAAGTACAGGGCGACGTAATAAAATGCCTTCTATTGAGGATAACTGCTGGAATTGTGGTCCAGATGAGGTATGATTTTTTTTCTCTTTCCAAGAAGAAAGTATCGGTTTAGTTATAATTTTTGAATTTCATTTTTGACGGATTTACATGTTTTAGAGAGTCAGATATTTTAAAAACATGTTTTTATAAACTTTGTGAGCGCTCAATCTAGTATTTTATTTTTTATCTGTGTGTTTCTATAATTATTTAATGAAGACACGAGCATTAAAGAATATCCACTTGAAGTAGATAAATGAGTTATTTAAAAAACCTCCACGACATCCTTCGAAACATTTGTATACACAATATATTTCGTTGCAGACAAAAGAGGCACAAATAAATCCTTTTCTCAGGAAGTATGCACATTGCTACCGAAGCTATAATAAGGTAAGATCTTTATTTATTTATTGGTTTTATTTGGAAAAGAAGACTTATGGAATATTATCATGGGGCAGTTATTAAGGAAGTTATCGTATTATAACAATAAAAACTGAAAATACTTCATCTGCCATTTATTTAACTAAGTATTATTCATGTAGGAAAGATAAGGTTTTTTTCTCTTTTTTAAGAAAATAAGTTTTTCCATTTCTAATATATTTCTTGAATGAAAGGGCTAAAATCTTTCATGTTATAAATCAGAGAGCGGCTTTACGTCAAAAATGACCAAGTGATAAATTGCATTTTTTCTTATATGCTAACGGCAGAATTCGCTTGCATATTTATCAGATTGAACACGATTTCTGAAACTAACATTAATGGATCTATTTGTTCAAGAGTTTTTGGCTTAATAATGATGGATATTTGTGAAATTTTCAGATATATTACCATATCAAAGTTTAAAACGGTTGTAACTTATTTAAGCGACAGCTGACAAAAGAAAAAGGATGTACATAAAATCTGTGAAATTTTAAATAAAATAAACAGCAAAACTACAATTATATAAAAATAGCTATTATATTGAGGGTTTTTTTTTCAGAATATGTATATTTAAGAACTAGTATATACTTTTTGGCTAGTTTTTTTTTTTTTTTTTTTTTTTTTTTTTTTTTTTTTGCACGGGTATGACAACAAAATCTGCTCATGTGATTATTTTATTTGCATTAGTGACTTTTTCGTTTATTAATTAGTCTTTTTTTAAGTTGTTTGTTCTATTTCTACGATTAGTGTTGCATTGTAGTCTAAAGTGTATATGTTACAGTTAATTTGATAAATACAGTAATTATTAATAGTAACCGGTTTTTATTAATAATAACAACTCCTTTTGGAAAATTTAACAAATGCTGCATAGTAATCAAATTTACCTGTTATTATTAATAATTACAAATGATGTTCGGTTAATATGATTAATTAATTTTAGTAACGAATTTTACAAAAAAAAGTACTATCATACCTACTTGAATCTTATAGCAAAATTAATTATTAGGGGCAATATACTCAGTCAGAAGTCTTCTATTAATAAGAACAAAACACTAAACAGTTTAAAATAATTATTTTCACAATTGCTGAATGAATTAAATAAAAATAATAAACTCTGAAATATTCAAAGAACATATTATACAGCTTTGAAATGCATACCTTTAACAATAAAAATTTAAAAAATGTATACAAAATAAACATCTCAAGTCACCAAATGAGTTGAAATGCATTAAATTTACCCTGCTTGATTGGTAATTATTAATAATAACCAGTTAATTTGATAAATTCTCTGACATTTATCTCATTAACCGGTTTATTTGGATATAATTAAGTTATTATTAATAATAACTATCTACCATTAATTAGAACAGATTAATGTACTATCATACCTATATGAATCTTATAACAAAATTAATTATTAGAAGAAACAATATTCAGTCAAAAGAAGTGTTCTATTAATAAGACCAAAACACTAAACAGTTTAAAATAATTATTTCCACAATTACTGAATGAATTAAATAAAAATAACAAATACTGAAATATTCGAAGAATAAATTATACAGCTTTGAAATGCATACTTTTAGCAATATAAATAAAAAAATATATAAAATAAACAACTCAAGTCATCAAATGAGTTGAAATGTGTTGAAATACATTTACAATGCTTGATTGGTAATTGTTAATAACGAGGTGGAATCCGTCGAAATTCGACGAAATTTTTTTTTTAAATAACTGTTTTATTTATTTACAATAAATCTGCAAAATTAGTTACAGTAAAAAATACATCTTATATTGCTCAGTCTAACTCTCAAGCAAATATTATTTTAAGCTAAAATTAACAATATACTATAAAACCAAATTATTCAAATTATTAAACGAAATAAAACCGAAATTCCCCAGATTTTTTAACAGACATGTTTTATTTAATTTTTTTTTTCAATTTTGAGAGAATGGAGCGATTGTCATAATTACAAAATCTGTTGCCACAATTACAAAATTGGTACTAAAAATAATAATAATATATCAAAAATAAATTGAGATACAGCTTTGAAACAAATCTTAATTAAAAGTACATTTTTTTCTCTATACGACGGTGTAAAAATTTAAAATGTACGATGTTTAGAAGTGTGAAATTGGCAGTACCGAAAATTGCAAAACCAAAATTGTATGGGAAAGTGATGCGCAGTTAAATTTCTATTTTTAAGAGAAATTTAATTTTAGATTTTCAATTTTGAGAGAAAATGGAGTGATTCTGTTGCCTCAAATACAAAATTTGTTCTAAAAACTATATATAAAAAAGAATATTTCAAAAATAAATTGAAATACAATTTACAAACAAATTGCATTTAAAAGTATATATATATATTTTTCTCTATACGACGGTGTAAAAATTTAAAACATGCGATGTTTAGAAGTGTAAAATTTGCAATAGCGAAAATTGTAAAACCGAAAGTACAGGGAAAAGTGTTGCCATTCGCAAAATGACGCATGTGTTATGCACTGATACGTTTGGCCTTTATAATATAGATAACCAGTTTATTCATAAATTCTCATAAACTTATCCTATTAACCGGTTTAATTGGATATAATTTAGTTATTATCAATATTAGCTGGCTACTATTCATAATAACAGATTAATCAAATTGATCTTAACATATACACGATTACGGATCAAAATGAATATTTATTAATTTAACGGAAGGTACATTTTATTGAAAATTTTAATTCAACGTTCACCTATTGTTTTATATTTAAAAAAAATATGTAGCATACGAGTACGTGAGATTCAAATGTCGCCTTATCCAAAATTTAAGAAAGGCTTTATTTTTCTTCTGTTGCTTTGGCAAATCTGCACTTCAAAGGCAGCAGAATTTCAAAAATCTTGCTTCATTCTATATTTCTGGAATTGTAAAATCTTGTTTACAATCAAAATCAATAGATAAAGTGAAAAGTTTTTTGATTATTTCTTCAAATTGGATTTTCAGAATTAAGTTCAGATTCACGTCAGAATTTAAGATTCATGTCTTCAGATATCTTACACTATAATGCGAGCAAAAATTGTATGGGCATTTTTGTATAAATTTTATCTTAAAAATGAGTCCAACGATTTTTACAAAATTTTGTATTTCACCATTTTCAGGTACGAGAAGACCATTGGGCTAGGTCACAGATCGAGAAAATTCTATTAGTGGATTATTTTAGGTCATAATAGGCCAGGGTCAAGATAATTACGTCTAAAAAACGGCTCAATCGATTTTAACGAAATTTTGCATTTAACCGATTATTGGCTCGAGAAAACTACTGAACAAGGTCACATGTTTAAGAAATCACGATTAGTGGTCGTTTTTGGTCATAATGATTCTGGGGCTAGTTAATTGGATAAAAAACGGCTGAAATGATATCTAGAGAATTTTATATTACCCCGTTTTTGGATACGAGAAGATTAGTGGGCTTGATCATACATTCGAGAAATTTCGATTGGTGGGTCCGTTTTGGGTCACTACCATTTAAATTTTATCCAGAAAACGCTCTAACGAATTTTATAAAATTTTGTATTTTATCGTTTTCGAACTCGAGAAAACCATTGGGCTAGGTTGCATGTTCGAGAAAATTCGATAAATGGGTCTAGTTGAGTTACTGTATATCCGGGTTGAACTAATTTTATCTAAAAAACGGCTGAAACTTTAATGATAAAATTTTGTATCATATCGTTTTCAAACACGAGATTGGACCAGATCTTACATTTGAGAAATTTCGATTAGTGGGTCATTTTTGGGTTACTACAGGTTAAGCTAAAGTTATCTAAAATACGTTATTAGTGATTTTAACTGTATACATCCAAGAAATAGAGAAAAGAAACACGATTTATCTCCGAGTGTATTACTTTAAGTGTTTCTTTTTACAAATATACAATACGTACATATATTTATTTAGTAAACGATTACTTTGGGAAAGACAAATCTCTTTCAATAAACATCCTATTGTTAAGCCGGAGACTTCCGAAATAATTTGATTAGGCTGTGACAAAAGATATACTGCAAAAATTTTTGGGCTTGCTATCGTTCTTGTTTTTTTATAACATCTATATCATAATGAAACTTCATCTTGTCCTAAATACCTTGTACCAAATAAAACAGCCCCACCAGTGGCCGAGAGGTTCGGACCTCTCAACTGGTAGACGGCAGGTGCTGGGTTCGAACCCAATCGCGGCTGTCGGCCTAACCGTTCGGAGTTTTCCGTGGTTTTCTTCGTACCTTGCGTAAATACGGGTTAGGTTCCCTTAGAAAGACTCCCACGGAGGGCACTCCCCCTGGTCCTATATCCCATTAGCGTAGATAATCGGACGACAAAAATCAACCAACCAACCAAATAAAACAACTTGGAATTTGCACGTGAAGCGTAGCAAATGAGGTGCGTTCATACGATAACCAAGTTTTTAAAATATTCAGATCTTGCTGTTATAGTTGATGGTACTTCGGATATAGTATAGTGGTCTAAATCTTGTTTGTGTTCCTGTAAATATACAGGAAGAAACTTTTATTACACCTCAGCAACGTATATCATATTCATAAAATGTGAAATAGTTTACTATAATTAACACATGCCCCAAACAATGTTTTCCCGTATAGCATAATGTAATGGAATACTTTTGTGTGGCCCCCGTAATTTAATAATATATATTATTTGCATCATAGATTGTACAGAATGCATGTTTCAATATATATATACATACTTCATAGGTTCATGGATTCTATTATATTCGAATGAGTTAGACACCATTAAAATTCATTTGAAACTTTTTCCCCATTGACCGTAATGTAACGGAATACTTTTGAGTGACCCTGCAATCAATCGATTCATTCGATTTTCATAAATTTTGAAATGACTCCACTAATTATGTAATAATTATCTATTTTAAATTTCAAACGATTCAGTTGGGTAGTTTTTGCGTTGTTATATGCGGACAGAAGGACAGACAGACGAACAGACAGAAGTACTGAACGACAACTATAGATGCTACGTATTTACATAATTACGAACGCACCTAAAAAAACATCTTCCTAAAATATTAGAGATTTCCTTCCATTTTGTGAAAACAATTGAACATAGATTTTGATATATTAATCCATTCTGCATAGCAAAATTTCCTGCTAACATATATTTAAGGATTTTAACAAATAATTTTAAAAAGGTATATTTGGATTATTTAATGGTTGGAAATAACTATTGAATAAACAGAACAATGAAATTTTAAAAGTTAAAACTGTAAAAATTTCGTTTTTTCATCGCTCGATCGTCTTAATCCATGGAAGTGTTCAACTACCACCAACGCGAATTTATCCATTCTAAAAAAAAAAGTAACTTACGCTGTCACCGCGGCTGAAATTGAGATTTTTGTGACCACGAGTTTTTCTTCATTAATATTAAGAAAATTTCTTCGTACAAAAATATGAAAATAAGTAGTATTAGAGAAAAATGTTTGATAAACACGCCGATGTCGACAGTTTTTAAAACGAACAGTAATTGTAAGAGATATTTAAAGTTAAAGTTAAATCGCTTCACTAAAGCAGTTTTATTGAACCAAAAATAATACATTGGAATTTGATAATTTTAGATCTTTTCATATGTTATAATTTTCCGGAGTACAGATTGCCATTATCTTCTTAATTTGACTATTTCTTTGATTAAAATAGCAAGATATTCTTCAGCCTCACAGATATTCTTCTCATCCTCCTAACCAGAAAGTTGCGGCTTTTAAAACTTTTGTTTTCTGGCCTTCCAATATTTGTTCAACTCCTCAGTTACTCAGTGATGAACTTAATTATCTAAAAGCTATTGCTGTTGATCGTGGTTATTCCCCTAATATTATAGATTCAATTCATAGGAAATTGACAAAATCCACCCTTTCTGAAAGGAAAAACTTTAATTCGAACTCCAATTCTTTGGTTGTTTTGCCTTTTTTCCCCAAAATCAGTCAGCAAGTTGCTAAAATTTTAAAAAGGTTCGATTTCAATGTTATTTTTTCTCCTGTTAATAAAATTGCTTTTTCAAATCTTAAGCACCCCATTGATTGCTTAGATAACTGGGGTATTTACCAAATTTCTTGCCAATGTGGTCTTTCTTATATTGGTCAGACTAAACGTGCTCTTAGATTTCGTTTAATGGAACATAAAAGGCATGTCAAAAATCAAGAGCTTAAACGTTCCTCTATTGCTCAACATTGTTGGTCTTCACAACATAAGTTTAACTTTTCTTCAGCCACCATCATCCATAAATGTCCTCCCATTCTTGATCTTGATTTTTGGGAAGCTTACCACATCATAAAAAAGTCTCACTCCTTAGTCAATGACTTATCTAGTACTCCTTATTTTCCAAGTATTTGGAAATCTTTAATTTAATACTATTTTTTTCCACTCGTTTTTAAGTTTTTGTTTTGCTTGTTCTCCGATAGATGTCGCTACTTGTCCACCCGGTTGTTTTGACTGCTTTCTTCTCATTGGTTGCTTTTCTTTAGGCGGAATTGTTCCCATAGCGGGTATATAAGCCTGCGTCTCGCTGTCTCTTTGCTTAGTTTTGCTATTTTTAGCTCGCTGAGTTTTGCACTGATGAAGAATCTCGACAGTAGATTCGAAATAGCTATTTGCTACCTTCTCATACTTTATTTGTGCATTTAATCGTTGGTTTTCTATCTTTAAAAACTTCTTTGATGATATATTTCCATTTAAAAAATTAAAATTTTCATATTTAAAGCGATACTTTTTACATATTTTAGAAAAGATTATAATTTTAAGTTGTTGCCAATTTGTGAAAACCGCGGAAAGAATAATATTCTTTCAAACAGAAAATATATTTGCACGTAGCTGTTATAAACAGAAAAAAATCTTACAAATCAGAATATATTTTTGCATATTTAAATCAAGAAAATATTGTAATTACATCGTAAAAATTATATTTGTGAATTTTAAAAGAGAAAGAAAATATTAAAACATTAAAAGCATTAATGCGAGTTAAAAATTGCAAAGGAAGAAAGTTACATTATATGTCACATAGAAATCTTTTCAAACAGTTTATATTTAAAGACATATTTACACGAAACATCAATTTCAAATTTTTTTCATTTAACTTTTTATTACACAATTTTTTTGTATTTTTAAGGAAAAAAATTATTTGAATTCGTTAAATCGGTCTAATAATGAAAAAAAAAAAATCAAATTTTTAGCTAAATTTAAAAGTTTTTTGGCGTGTACCCGATATACACAATTAGGGTTTTTAAATATTGTATTGCTATATTTTGCAATTAAATGGGCTTAAATTAATTAATTTTATCTGTTAAATACTCTTCATTTTTTATTATATTAATATTTTTAATTATTCAGAAAAAAAATAAATAAAAGTAAAATTTGCCCTAATAGCTTGATCGAAATTTGTTTTGTTTCCAAAGAACAAATTCTTTTTTTTTTGGGGGGGGGGGGAGGGGTCAAATTCCGCCATCTGACATGGACAAAATATCTGTTATTTTATTCTTTTTACTGTCCTTTATTATTTACAGCAATCATATTGGCCAAATTCATGGCGCAAAATGACAATTATAGTGTTTTTAGATATGTGCCAGATATATCACAATGTGCAGGGAAGGGTTAAACTATTGTTTCCAACTGTAATGCGCTGCAAATAAAAATATTTACTTTCAACAAAAGTATTTTCACATGAATTTAAAAAAAGAAATCTGATTTAAGAAAAAAAATCAGCATGCTTCGAGATTAGTAAATAGGAGAAATTAAGTCATATTGAAAATGACCTGACAAAAATATTGCAGAAAAATTAAACATAAAAATCTATTTACACGAGACATTTATTTCTTATTTTGAGATGATCTTTTTAAGAGTCGCTGCATCTTCTAAGACAGCGCAAATGACATTTTCTTTCTAACAAAGAAAATATTTTTACGTGAATAGAAAAAAGAAAGAAAACTTTGGGAATAATTAAGTCAGATTTAAAACATTAAATTTAAAATGTTTTATTTAAAACCTCTCTCTTATAGTGTTTGAAAAAAGATTCTGTTTATTTCGTTTATTCTATATTAGCTTATTTGCAAATATATTTACTGTGTCATACATTCAAATAATAGTCTTCATTAGCTTTATTTATTTTAATTTTGTTTTCAATGTTTTTATTATTATTGATAATATGGATTAAAATTACTGTCAATAGCATACATGTTCACTAATCTGCATAATTATTTATTCAATATATTTTTTCCCTATCAATTTTAGAACTTTCATTCAAAATATTTTATACTCTCATTTGTTATGAGTTAGAGAAGAGTGGGGAGAATGGGACACTTTTTACAAGTAATTATAAAATCAAATTTACTTAAAAATATCAACTTTTAGAATTGAAAAGGAAACATTTTTTAATGCTCCTGAATTATATCGAAATATAACATGCAAAGACATTTCTATTATTAAGGAAATTGTAAGTGTGTTCCATACCCCCCTACTGACATGGTGGTATAGGGGAGCTAATAAACTGAGTATGATATGGCACAAATGCTGCAGTGTTGACAACATATATTCTAATAGAGATTGTGAATTGATCAACCTATTTGAAGTGTAGATAGTAATCAGACTGGCCTATCATTTATGGAGCTGGCAATTTTAACAAAAAAAAAATCATTTTTTGCAAAACATAATAAGAATTTTAAAATGTTCAGGTTTACTTAAAAGACGATTAAAAAAATCGAATATGGACGTTAATAGTTAATTTTATTTAAAAACATCTTAGTACTTTCAAGCCTTTAATCAGACTCTTCCTCAGAGAATATTTTCTTTACTTATACAAATACATGATTCCGTTTTGAAAATGTACGAGACTATAACTATTATAGTTGAAAGTAGAAGTAATATATGCAGGGTGTTTCTAAATTCATGGTACAAACTTTAAGGGGTGATAGTATACGTCTAGACAAACAATATTAAATAAACAACTGAGGGTATCAAACGTCTTCCGAAGGAGATAGGCGCCATTAAGGCTTAGGGTCCAAAATTTCAAATGATTATAAAAAATGGAAAAATAGCTTGTTTTGTTTGCGGTTTTCATTAAAACTATTGTTTATGTCAGTATTTTCTTAAAAATAAATTATAAAGATAAATTTCAAAAAATGTCGATAGAGGGCGCTTTAGACTTTAAAGTAAGGAAAAAACTATTTTTTAACGTTATTTTTTCCATCTCATTGAATGTTTTCGGAAGCTTAGATTTAAACTTAAATTTTGAGCTCAAAATCTGAATAGTTGGGAGTAGTTAAGTAGCGCAAACTGAACTGTGTACAAGGGGGAAGGAAAAGTTGAAATTTCGAATGATTAAAAAAAAACGAAAGCATTGGTCGATTCGTTTGCAGTTTTCGATAAAACAAACTTTATGTTTTTATTGCCTTGAAAATAAATTTTAAAGATAAATTTAAAAGAATTCCGTTAGAGGGCGCCTTAAAATTTAGAGTAACCAAAAACTATTTTTAAAAATTATTTATTAGATCTAATTAAATGCCTGCAATAGTTCAGACTTAAATTTTGAACTCAAATTCTGAATCGTTCGGAGGGGTTAAAAAGTGCAAAGTTTAACTGTGTTCAAGGGGGGAGTGGAGGGTTAAATTTCAATTCCTGAATAGGTTCAGTTTGTGCTTCTTAACGCCTATCCAATGATTTAGAATTTGAGTTCAAAATTTAAGTGTAAGCTTTTGAAAACATTTAATTAGATACAAAAAATAACGGTGAAAAATAGTCGTTTTTTACTCTTAATTTTACGGCGCCCTCTAACGGAATTTTTTGAAATTTATCTTTAAAATTTATTTTTAAGAAAATACTGACAAAAAGAATAATATTAGCAAAAACCGCAAACGAATCGACCAATTTTCTCGTTTTTTATAATAATTTGAAATTTAAACCTTACCTACCCCCTTGAACACAGTTCAGTTTGCGCTACTTAACCACTCCCAACTATTCAGATTTTGAACTCAAAATTTAAGTTTAAGTCTAAGCTTCCGAAAACATTTAATGAGATGCAAAAAATAACGGTAAAATATAGTTGTCCGTTACTTCAAAGTCTAAAACGCCCACTATCGACATTTTTTGAAATTTATCTTTACAATTTATTTTTAAGAAAATACTGACATAAACAATATTTTTAGTGAAAACCGCAAACGAATCGACCTATTTTTCCGTTTTTTATAATTATTTGAAATTTTGGATCCTAAGCCTTAATAGCGCCTATCTCCTTCGGAAGACGTTTGAGACCCTTAGTTGCCTATTTAATACTGTTTGTCTAGATGTGTACTATCACCCCTTAAAGTTTTTACCATGAATTTAGAAACGCCCTGTATATTATTATTAATTGCAGTCCATTTAATTTATTATTCCACTCTGTGTTCGTTTATCAGTTATCATTTTTAATTGCATGTTTTGAAGATTGAATTAGTAATGTTTTAGATGAACGGTAAAAAGAAATATTTAACTGTTTTACCATGAATTTTAATACGGCATTTTCTTAATTTTTTATGTTTATACTCAGTTTTAGTTTTTTAATATTATAAAGTGTAATTTAAAACAAAAATTGTCCTCTACAGCTTCAATTATTCCTGTATAATTTATTCCTGTTTTTTTTTTTTTTGTAATAATATTTAACATGAACACAATCATTTACACAAATGTCAAAACTATCATTAAACAAATTGATTTCCTTCTTTGCAAACTTTTCATCTTCAATGGTTATGCAAGTTTGCATCGTTATCTGAAATTCTAGTTTCTTCATCGCTGGGATTTCTGAAAACTAGAAAGAATTTTTTGTTTATTTATTTATTTATGTTTATTTATTTATTTGTTTACGTTCATATTTACACAGAAAAAAAATTACAAAAATAATAATAAATAAAAAGCAGACTAATCGGATGCAAGCAAAAAGTTAAGGTTTATTAAACCAAAATAGATAAGAAAATCATACAAGTTAGAAATTTGCACGTCAAGAGAAGAAACTGAGGTGCGTTTATAGTATAAGGAAGTTTTAAATATATTCAGATCTTGGTATAATAGTATATAATACTTCGGATACAGTAGAGTATCCAAAATCTTTTGTGTATCCCTGTAAAAATCTGTTTTGTATTATACAGGAAGAATTTTGTAGTGAGTCTCAGCAACTATCAATTTCATAAAATGTGAAATAGTTTAATATTATTAAAAGGTGCTCAAAACAATGTTTCCACATATACTATTATGTAATGGAATACTTTAGTGTAGCCCTGTAAATTAATAGCATATATTCAGATATTACGTATATTCAGGTATCAGATTCTTTGTATCACAGATTTTACAGAATGTATATTTTAGTACATACTTCTTAGATGCATATCAATTTTATTATGTTCGAAATAGTGTATTTCGCATCCAGTTTTTAAAATATTTATTAAATACCTTAAAAATAATAATATGAATTATAAAAAGAAAAAAACAAAAATAAAAATGATTGATATTACTGTTCTTTTTATAATTTTCTTGATCTGTTTCTGAAAAAAATGAAAATGATTGATTTTATTCCTCTCCTTATATATTTTTTTATTTGTTTCTTTTAAAATAGACCATCAATAGTCCCCTAACATACTTTTATCCCAAATACTTTTGTGTCCGTCTTCAAAAAGTTTAACCTCTTAATGAAAACGTTCGCCCTGATCGTGCCTCCTTGCCCTAACTCGCCCCATCTTGCAATGTACCCCCTTTTCTCATTACAAATTTTTGCTTATTTTTATTTTTTTAAATTTTTAATTAAAGATTTGCGAAATATCTTTACCTGTTGGTAAAAAAATGAATGTCAATTTCGGATTCAGCTCTACAGAATAATACATAAAAATCAATTATCAAAAACTGAAAAACGCGACATAAACTAACTCTTGCAGACTGGTGTAATCTATGAACATTTTAAAGTATTATATTCATTTTCTAAAAAAATCATGTTTTTATTTTTCATCATTTTATTTAATAAAAATTCTGTTTATTTTTTCTTATTATATGTTTATTAGAAACTGTATATTCTGCATTATTATGTCAAAATAATTAAAGATTTCAAATTTATATTCCAGTATTACTTTTACTCTCAACCACTTTTTTTTTTTAAATTTATCTGACAAAAAGTTTTTCTATTAAATACGTGAATGTCGCCTAATTATTTGGTCAATTTTAATCGTAGAACAGCAGGGCTTTTTTTTTTCTCTTACCTCTCAGTGTAACAGGAGTGTAATAATTCAAAGGACCGGAATAACGTATAAAAAACTTACATTTCGTAATTTTTGGATAAATGATTTTATTTACCCAAATCGGTTGTAAAATATTCCTTTACCTCATTTAAAACATTTATGTAATTGGAACTATTTGTCTATGACTAACGGTTTAAGAATTATCGTTGGACAGCCTGTAAATAAAACAAGTTGGAAAGTGCACGTGAACGTAGCAAATGAGGTGCGTTCGTACGATAACGAAGTTTTTAAAATATTCAGATCTTGCTGATATAGTAGAGCGTACTTCGGATACAGTATAGTAGTCGAAATTTTTGTGTTTCAGTAAATATGCAGGAAGTAATTTTTATTACACCTCAGCAACGTATATCTTATTCATAAACTGTGAAATAGTTGAATATAATTAAAACACGCCCCAAATAATGTTTCCCCGTACAGCATTATATAGTGGAATACTTTTGTGTGGCCCTGTAATTTAATAATAAAAATTCTTTGCATCACAGATTGTACAGAATGCATATTTTAGTATATATTTCATAGATTCATGCCAATTCTATTATGTTCGAATGAGTGTAACACCATTAAAATGCATTTGAAACTTTTTCCCCATTGACCGTAATGTAGCGGAATCCTTTTGATTGTCCCTGTAATTGATCTACACATCCGATTTTCATAACATTTGAAATGACTCGACAAAATTACACAATAATTATATGTTTTAAATTTCAAACGATTAAAATGCATTTAAAACTTTTTTCCCTATTGACCGTAATGTAACGGAATCCTTTTGAATGTCCCTGTAATTGATCTATCCATCCGATTTTCATAACATTTGAAATGACTCGACAAAATTATGTTATAATTATGTATTTTAAATTTCAAACGATTTGGTTGGGTAGTTTTTGCGTTGTTATATGCGGACAGACGGACAGACGGACAGACAGACGGACGAACGGACTGAGCGACAACAATAGGTGCTACGTATTTACATAATTACGAACGCACCTAAAAATGTGATGTGATAGATTTTTTTTTCAAATACTGCCTTTCATTAGTAAGAGGTAGTGTAATAAGAAAATATGTGTTTTGTCAAAAGTGTATAATAAATGTCTAAATTTGTAAACCAGTGTTATTTATTTTGTTAAATTTATTTCTGTAAAACTTCTTTACTCAAACAACGAATTCCAAAATTTATTCTTTTGATGAATTATATCTTTTAATTACCACGAGAAGTTTGAATAGATATATCTTTGGTGAATATTTAATCTAATTTGTATTTCAAATTTATAAAACTGCTCTTTGCTTACTAAAATTCTAAATAAATAATAGGCCCTAAAATGTCCTCCAGCAAAGACCGTCTGCAACTTAAATGCGCACATGTTTAGGAAATATCTATTAAAGACACTTTTGAAATTTCTAAACTTTTATTTAGTTTGCGTTTCATCTGCCGCAAAGTAATGATAAGCACTCGAAATTTTAAAGAGGCTTTCATGGCTTATGGCAAAGAACGCATTATGTTTTGAATTTTCTTGGATGTTTAGAATAGAAGTCTGTCCGAAAATTTAGCATGATAATAACGGTTATTTGATATACCTTAGATTAAGAGTTTAATAAAAGTTTTGATTTGAATTTAATGAGTATTTTTTCAAACTTTTTTCTATATCGTTAATGGTTATTTGGATGAAACTAGAAAAATATTTCTTAAATTTGTTATTATATATTTTATTGAAAATTGTTGCATTTTTTTCAAAATTCTCTTTTCAGCATAAAGAGCGAATGATATTTTAAAGTGTAGTTAATAGTGACAAAAATATTAGAAATAAAATGTATTTATTTTTAAGATAGTGTCAGAGTATGTTATATATTAAAATGTTGTCGTAATTACAATGGTGTGCAAAAATTCAGGATGACACAGATAAATTAGCATAAAAGCCAAACAAGGCAATAGAGCAGATTAAAAGATCAATCAGGTGCACTGTAAAAAATAATTCAAGAGGTTACTAAAATTTTTTTTGTAAATTTGTATTCCACAGAATTTTTTAGTAACCATTACAAACTTTTTTTTTTTTTTTGCAAGTGTAACAAACACTTCTTTTGTAAACTGAACAAAAGAATTTTTTGTATAACTAACTTAAAACTTTTTAGTATGAGACACCAAGCAAATTTTAGTAATAGCTCCAAAATTATTTTTAGTAACTATGACGCGTGCCCGAAGGGCAGGAGCTTCCTTCGAGCTGCATCCAGTGAGTAAAAAGACAGACGTCTGAAACGTAGAGTTGCAAAAAATCGGTTTATTCCCGGGTTTATTTCCAATAGACCAGGTTTATTCCCAGGTTTATTCCCAAGAAACCGAATTATTCCAAAAAATCCCGGGTTTTTTTCCAGGTTTATTCCTAAAAACCCGGTTTATTCCCGGGTTTAAACCGGGTTTTTTCTAACCTTTGCAACGCTACTGAAACGGAAGATTTTCAGCAAAGCCGCAATAGATGGCAGCATTGCCACCATGTTTCTAAAGGGGGGGGGGGGTGAGTTCAGAGATCATTGCACAAGGTAACTACTACGACAGGATTTTCATAATCCCTTTATTTAACAAGTACTTACTTTGCATACATTCGGAGCATATTTGATGGCGGCAAGCATCGAGCCCAGGTACTTTCAGCCTGGAGTTCAGTGCTATGACCACTAGGCTATCACGGCCACACCAAGTGAGTTTTAGTAATAGCTATTAAAAATGTAAAACTATTAACTGTATTCGTTGCTAGCTTTTTTCTAGTAATTCTTACAGATTCCTTGTAACCGAGTAAGATTACTAAAAATTTTTTAGTAATAATAAGGATCACTAGAATTTTTTTAGTAGATCGACCCTTCCTTTACAGTGTGTTAGACTTTGAACTGTTGAAATAGGGCACGTGCAATGTACGGACGACAGCATTTTTATTCCATTTAAAAATGTGTTTATCAGAATCTCCAATGTCTGAAACATGTAAATTTGTCAAACTAAAAAATAATAATAATTTTCAAAACGATTACAAGACCTACCCTATATTACGTATGATCTAAAATTGATCGTGTTTCTGATAATTGATTTTAACTTCAATGCATTTTAAAAATCGGAAGCAGAAATAAGCATTCGATGAAAGGTATTTGCATAAAAAACAAATTGAAAATAACAAAAAATTATCAACTTATTTTCAATTATTAAAATGTATGAGGTACTAATTTTAAGAACTTTTTAGAAAGAAAAAGGTAAAGTAAAGATGGAACAAAATATGTTTAAAACTAAATGTTTTAAAGAAAAAATTTATTAAATGAATCTTCTAAAATTTTTCAATTTAAATTTCTACGATAAGCGAAGCCATATTTTTGTGTTTTTTTTTAATAGAAAAATAAAAGCATAATACATTTCCTTTGAGTTTAGATCTATTTAATTTTTAGTATTTCTTTAGCACTTATATTTTTTAAGGTTATTAAGGTAGTTACACTTAAGTTCATGTTTGCTTAAGCAAAACACAAAAAGACAGAAAGATCTTGCCGTCTCGGCCTACAGGCGGAGGAAGATTTAGTTTAAGTACTAATTTCACTAACAAAAACTAAATCAAAGTCAGCGATAAACCTAGTTTAACAATTTCACCGGGCAGCTTTTTCACGAGATCTTAATTCATTTTACTGTAAGAGTTGGTTTTAACGGAATCATATTAAGGCGATAATTCCATCTTCAACACCTATTTTTTTTCATCCCTGTGGATTAGTTCATTTTGTTAAAAACATGTTAATGCAAAAGTTACAGATAATATTATGGATATTTATATGATAAATTAAACCATGCGGTGATTGTTTCATTAACTGAACCGTTCATTATATTTTAAAAGAGAATATTTTCATAGAGACAGGTGTGCGATAAATAAAGCAGTGCTATATACAGGATTTCTCAGAATTATTAAAAGTTTTCCTCACACCCATAAAACCTTTCAACCATCTTAGTGCGAATTAACGAAGGATTATTATTTTTTTTATGTGTCCCAACCAATTTTAATTCTTTCGAACAAAGTTGAAAAGTGCTTATGCATTCGGTTTTTCTGTCCGTCAGTCCGAGCACTAATTCCCATAAATATACTCCGATTTTCATGTAATTAATAAACATTATTAAAGGTATTTTAATCATGTTTGGTATTATATATGAAGTATATAAGATTAATGGTTTATTTATAGAGGCTCGCAAAAGAATTCCTTTACTTAATGGTATATGGGAAAATATTGTTTGAAGAGTATTTTAAAAAGACTGCGTTATTTCAAAGTTATTAAAACTAAAAATATATATATATAATAATAATAATATCATACGTTATTGAGGCTATGATTACGTTTTAACAGAACATTAGTAACATTTTTTATTCATACAGGGACACGCAAAAGAAATGGATTGCAGTACTGTCTTTGAGTAATAGCAGCTGTAATGTGCGTTTTAAAATGTGATATGCGCTTTGAAAATTAACTATTTTTTGTTTATTTATTTACAGGGGCACTCAAAACAATTTTGTTACATTATGATATTAATGGAAAAATCATTTGAAGAGTATTTTAATGAGATTGCATTATTTCAAGTGCATTGAAATTGATTTAAATGACAGAATACCACCACGGTTATTTTATAACCTGACATTCATAGCAAATTTTATTCATTTACAAGAATACACAAAAGAAATCGATTAAGTACTATCTTTGAGTAATAATTGATGGAATGTGCATTTTAAAACTCGGTACACGCTTTGAAATTTAACTACCAAGTGCATGCTATTCGTTAAATATACGTTATCCGCAGGTCTGAATAAAAATATTCACTTATGATTCTCCTTATTAGGGAAAATTATTAAAGGGGAGTTTTCAACTGAGGTGTATGTGTATCTTTAGTGAACTAAATTTTGCCATGCATGTAGTTAATAGATGTAAATTATATATCATATTCTGGGTGAATAAAAATCCAAAAATTCGAATAATTTTTCAATTGTAGATGAGATTAGCTAAAATTGGATTTTTAAATGTGTTATAAATTTTGATAAATTCAATTAGACAGAATATTTTAATTTTTTAAGCGGTACAGTTTTATTGCATTATTCTGAATCTGTTGAAAAGTAATTCACTATCTATACTTGACTCATGATTTTTTCTTTCTTGTAATTTTTACTTTTATTTTTGTATTACTTAAATATTCTCTTGCTGTAAGAGTTAGTCCCATTAAAAACTTAAAAAACACAAAGATTTAGACAATATTAAGAAGAGTTTAAATAGATTTATGTGGATTTGATACCTTATAAATTAATGAAGTTTTAATTTCTTTTTCTTTTCCAACTCCCCTCCCCCTGTATTTTTCGTTATTTTATTTTACTTTCATTAATATTCTATTTATTTATTTATTATTTTTTAATAAATTAATTATTCTCTTGCCAATTTAGTCACATCAAAAACTGCGCAATACAAAAGTTGTAGATAATATTAAGACGATTTTTAATACATTTAAGTAGATTTGATATGTTATAAATTAGTGTAGTTTTGGATTTTTTTTCGTCATCAACTCATTCCTTTCTGTGATTTGTTTCGTTCATTTTATTTTATTTTGTTTATTATTATTATTATTATTATTATTATTGCTGTAAGGGCAATATTAAAAGCTTGTCCTATAAAAATTTTAGAAAATATTCAGAAGCTTTATATCAGATTTAAATGGATTTGATATTTTGTGAATTGACGAAGTTAGGATATTTAACTTCTTAAAACCCTCTTTGGCGCCATTTATTTTCAATTTTCATGGCATCAAAAATCTGTCTTTCGTAATTTTTTGGTCCTTTACCTAGAAGTAATAATAACTTAAAACTGCTTTTATACCTATTATAATTAAAAAGTTATGGGGACTTTTCGATTTTCACAAAAACTCTCCCCTTTTCGAGCACATTGGTCAGATTTTAACCGGTAACGAACTTGACTAAACTTTTCTTCTCTTTATTTTATATATCTGTTTGTACAAAATCATGGAAGCGATCGTGCCCGTGAAAAGTTATATATATGTAATAATAATAAGCATCAAATCACAAAAATGGACGGTCGGATTTCGTTAGTGAAGCATTATCATTCAACACCCGATGAGGGCCACTTAAAAGGACACATTGACCACAGATAAAGTCATTATTACTGGCAGTATGGCCTGAGAACGATGCACTGTGAGGTATTTGAAGAATCTGGCTGGCCAAAAATCGGTTTCATAAAGTACAGCGCACGGTCGAATGGAGGGATACTAGTTGAAGATGAGTCTATGGGGAATTCTGTGATACCATTTTTATCTTGTTTAAGTGACTGATGACTCTCTCTTATCAGTTGAAAGTAGAGTGTTGCGTTAAACGAATTGGCGTCAGATCATTGTGCATTGTGATTTTCTATTTTCGAAAGTGAATAACTTTATTTTTGAAAGTATTTAAAATCTAATCGTTATGGATAGTGGCGAGGCAGGTATCTATTATTATTTTTTTAGTCTTTGAATTAAGAAAAAGATAGTTTTTGTATCTGCAAAATTAATTTAAATTAACATGTATTTTCCTATTATTTTTGTCCCTTATTTCTGACTTCACGAAGGGTTTAGTTATATTTCCAAGCTTTTCCAAGCAGAGTTACTTGCTGTACCAATAAGTATTCATCCTTTATTTTGTGTTTTTGTTTAAAGTAGTTCTGCATTCGTTCGCTTTTGAAATTGAAGGCAATATAAATATGCTCTTCCAAATTTCTGAATAAGCATCCGAAATTACTATGTACTGATAATTAACTCATATTTATGATATAAATTTTAAAATGCAAAATGTTGTTATGATTTACTAGAAAGTGATCATATTTGTTTACTTTTCAGTCAATGTGATTGAAATGAATTTACATTAATTAAAAAAAATTGCTTTAAAATAATGTATTCATCCTCTTTCATCTTTTTAAAGAACGTTTCAGAAAATAAAAGGAATGCATTGCTTGTTGTTAACTTTTTTTGTCTAAAAAATAAGTTGAGTCAATTTTGCATAAGTTTTTGTTAAAAATTAGTTAAAGGTTGCGAGATTTTTTAAAAAACAAAAGTAATGTTATCTATCTAAATTGTATATACTTATTATGCATTCTCTTTTCCAGATTTCGTATTTATTTTCATTTAGGGTCTTCGAGTGTCAAAATAATGACTAGAAATTAATTTTTTTACATTATGCAATAGCAAAACCTACCAAATGTAAATTATAGACTGAATTTTCTTCAAAATTACCTTCTTAATAATGATACTTTTGATAATGATGAATTAAAAAATTTCAAGCACAATTTTTCACAATTTAAGAATAAATTCAAGCGCAAATGTATCGCAGCCCTTTACAAATTAGATATTTTTATGAAAAATAATAAGGACTGGTTGAATAAGGACTCTTACAGTGGAAATTTCAAGAAAAATAAATGGACCATGAAGGAGAGCAAAAACTTTCAGTGAATCCAATGATAGGACAAAGCGAAGAAAGTTTGAAAGTTTGAGGAGATCAACAGATGTGGAAGTACTTACACATGCCGCTCAGTTAAAACTAGAAATTACAGTGAACATAGATGCAGCCCATGTGTCAAAAGAATTAACATAATCACCAAAGCAAGCAACCAAATATAAAAACCATATTTGAGAAGTCAGCAAACAGAAAAGAAAACACAAATATTCACTTTACAAACATTATCATTATTTGTCGAAACTAATCTTTCCAGGAACCAATATGAAATTATAAGACGATATTAAAAAAATGTATATACCCGTGCTACAGTCTTTTACAACAAGCGGAAATTGATTGCTATCCAGAAAAGCAGTCTTTTAAAATTACCGAAATTTGTGGATAAATCAGTACTAAAAAACAACTTAATTTAACAGTGACTTTATTATTCATTTATTTGAAAGAAATTTTGAAAAATTTAAATGAATTGGAAAAATTGGTGCATTAATTCTTATATGCAATTGGGGCTGTGATGTATCGCAACAAAAACAATAAAAACAAAAATCTGAGAGTGATTCTTCTTCTCATATTTCAGAGCTTATTTGTTCCAATTCAATTAATTTGTAGTATAAACAACAAAATTATCAGACAAAACCTATTGTATGCCTCACTACTACTACACCAATAATACTCCAATAACACATCTCCCTACCACAGCATAAAACTATTTATCATAATTATTATTTATTTTATAAATTATAATTTATTTTATAATTATTATTTATTTTATAATACTAATTTTGTTCAATAAAACTAGTACAAAGTTTTAAAACATCAATGATTTTTTAAATAGTAAACAATATTTATTACGAAAAAGTCCTTTAATTACTATTTGAAACGTTTAAGTTAGTTTAAAACAAAAAAAAAATTTTGGCCGCCCAGATTTGTCAAATACCCCACTGTGCGACGGTAAAAAGATGTAAAATTGAGGTTTCTTCAGACACGGCAACTTATGGAGTTTAAGAGTTTATTAAACGTATTTTCTAAAAGCTACTTCATATTTTTATGACTGGTTAATCATAAGTCCACCACTGGCAAAAAAAGTAGCGAAAGTAGCTCCGAAACTCAGCATCTTGAAAGAAAATGACGAATAAAAATATTCGAATTAATTTCTGCACTTGGCGTGAGGGGTTTGGCAGTGGAGAGGACAGATGATTTCTGGCTTCAAAGCTCAAGTCGGTGCGTTTTACGCAGCGAAAATCGCGGAATAATGCAGCCTTAATGCCGAGTGTCAATGAACGGCATCAGGAGGTGAAGAAAAGAGTGGAATCAATTACGTTATTGGCCAGAAATTAAGACGTCACGCTAGAACTATAATTGAGTCGCAAAGCTTCTCTAATTGAAAAGGACGTGCATGGACCGAAAAATTGAAAAGGATTAGGGGATGGCAAATGTTTTGATAAAATATATAAAAAAAAAACTTCGAAAAGAATATTTTTTATTCTAAAAAGGAGAAATGAAATAGTAAAATAGATTAATAGTTCTAAATAGAAGATTAAAATTTTAATAATACAATTGAGTTATTTTTAGGAAAATAAATAGCAGATTACGCTGAATTAAGGAGAGAGGAATTTTGATGTTAATTAAAATTTAGAATATTACAGATTAGAATATTACAGATATATTAGAATCCTAATTTTTATAAGAATTTTGAACAAAATCGAAACGGGAATATGGCGAAAATTTTATATTATTACATATATATAGAGATAGATAGGTAAATAGATAAATTGATAAATAAAATTTTGAACTGGTGTTTGTTTTGGTTTCTAGGTGCCATAATCAACAAATGTCTGAAAAAAATCAGAAATTCTAACATAGAGGGGAGTATAATAGGTAGTCATTTTTCACGAAATTTACCTAAAAATAAACAGCGTTTGTAAGAAATTTTGCCTATACTATCATACATATTAAAAGATATTAAAAATATATTATAAAAAATCGCCAATGGAAATCCGTTTCTTTTTTTTTTTAATATTCTTTAAAAAGTAAACTGATTCCCCCGCAAATAGAAAAAAAATATATTCTTGTTTTGTTCAATTTAAGTTTTTGTTCAAGTTCATATTGATGTAATGTAAAAGTTCTAAACGGAACTCATATGGAAATTTCCTCAATTCAATCTGCAATATAATGCAAACATTCTCTGAAAATACATTTATTATTAAAAAATCGGTGCATTATTCATGAGGGAGAATTTTCAAATAACATTATAAACAATAAAAATAGAGAATAAAGGAGACTATACTATATACTGGGAGATATACTAGAATATTTTTTTCAAGCATTATTTCATATTATACAAACTATTATTTATTTATGAAGTTCTAAATTCTATAATTTTCATTCACGTTACGCTATTGAAAAATGATATATCTTTCATAAATATGACTGAATATACAGTTGAATTTCTGCAGCTAAAATAAAAATTTTATATTTATTTTTAGAATAAGAGAATGTTAGAAGCAAATATTTTGCAAAAGATTATATCGACAAACACTGTAAAAAAGGGTCGATCTACTAAAAAAATTGTAGTGATTCTTGCAATTACTAAAAAAATTTTATTAATCTTAGTCGGTTACAAGAAAATCTGTAAGAATTACTAGAAAAAAGCTAGTAACGAATAGAGTTAATAGCTTTATATTTTTAATAGCTATTACTAAAACTCACTTGGTGTGGCCGTGATAGCCTAGTGGTTATAGCAACGGACTCCAGGCTGAAAGGTCCCGAGTGCGATGCTAGACGCCACCAAATACGACCGAATGTATGCAGTGTAAGTACTCGTTAAATAAAGGGATTATGAAAATTCTCTCGGAGCAGGTATGAATGTTTGGTGCTGCCATCTATTGCGGCTTTGCCGAAAATCTTCCTCTTCAGAAGTCTGGATGCAGCTTGAAGGAAGCCCCTCTACTTCGGGCACACGTAATGGTTATTAAAAATAATTTTGGAGCTATTGCTAAAATTTGCTTGGTGGCTCATACTAAAATTCTTTAAGTTAGTTACACAAAAAATTCTTTTGTTCAGTTTACAAAAGAAATGCTTGTTTCACTTGCAAAAAAAAAGTTTGTACTGGTTACTAAAAAATTCTGCGGAATGCAAATTTACTAAAAAATTTTTAGTAACATCTTGATTTTTTTTTTTTTTACAGTGAAGGGTGCATATATTACCTGAACAATTAAAATAAAAATTAAGATTAAAAAATGATTTTAACAGTATAAATATTTTTCGTGTTTAGTAAATCAACTGAAAATGTCTATAATTACGGTTCAAACAATATACAAAAGTAAAAAATCTCGTAATGAAAAAATCACAGTAAAATGTTTTTTTATGAAGGTTTTTTAACATTTTATGATACATCTTTGTTTAGATAAAAAAAATAAACATGCTTTCTCATTTTTTTATTCTATAGAATAGTTCTAATAATAGAACTTAAAAAACTCACTATTTTTCAACGTATTTATTAAAATCTGTACCAAAAATTTACCCAATACATTTCAAAAAAGAAAACTAGATATTTTTCAAGAAAATCATCTTGAATATTTTGGATAACATAAATCGCTACCCAAGTTTAAATTTTATTTAAGGAAATATACCTACAACATAAGTAAATTTCTTGAAATTGCATTTCTAATGAAACACGATTTTAATTGATTATTTTACTTATTTATTTACTGTGAATTATTTCTGATCAGAAACCATTTCCTTCAAATGAATTTTAATAGTATTGTGAAGCCCTTTGAAGATCATCAATTTAATTATATTCCCCTTTATAGCTTACGTTCCTCAAGGAGATTTCAAAAGTTCTTGAACTATATTTATCCTAATCTGTAGTTTGAATCCATATAACTGCTCTCTGCATATTAAAGTCTAGAATAAATGATTTGTTTTAAAATGTCCTTCAGCAAAGATTCGTTCCCGTCTTAGATATTTACGGGGTTGTGCAATATCTGCTTAGGAAAGTTTTAAAATTTCTAAACTTTTATCTATCTATATCTTAGCTGCCGCAAGGAGAGATGCCTGCGTCGAGATAAATACTCGACAGTTTAAAGAGGCTTTTATAACCTAAAGCAAGAGGCGGTTTAGATGTTTTACATATTCTTTAATATTTAATAAAGGACTGCTACCTTACAAAAATATATCTTAATATTAGAGATATTTTCGTAATATTTTATTCTATAGTTGAAGTTATATATATATATATATATATATATATATGGGTGATTCTCAAAATAGGGGACAATTTCAAAAGTGAAATCTTAAAAAAATTACTATTAGCAAAATTCCTGAAAAAAAAATAGGTGTTGTTAATATAGTATTAGGTATACTTTACATGTAGTCAGCAGAGCTAAATATTTAAAAATTAACTTAAAAAAATAATTAGTATTTTTTGAGCCATGCTAATGACAAAACAAATTGCATGGAATAAATATATCAAGAAATTTTTATTTTCTTCTTGTTTAAATATTTGTTTCTATATTTATTAGCTTTCCTTTTCAGCAAATGGTTTCCATTTTTACATATATACATATAAGGAGAATAAAAACACTACCAAAGAGCAAACTTTGTTTACATGAGCAACATTCTGACACTAACAATGTAAGAAGTTGTCTTAGTGATTTTCTGACAGATTTAATGCATATTTTAGGGATAATAAATGTAATACCTAAATTTTTATGTAAAATTAAACATTATAAAAGATACAATGTAAGCAATGGTTACATTTATGCACATAGGAGTCTTTAGCATGGACAGAAGAACCATGCTAATAACACTGATATTTGTCCATGCCAATGACAAATTTTAATTTAAATAAGATTGTGAGTCATAATATAATCACAATGCAATAGTCTTTTGTGGGGCTTTTTAAAACACAAAAGTCCTATGCAAATAAGTAAAATAAAAAATTTAATTATGAAAGAAACATGAAAATTATTATCCATTCTCATGACATACAATTGACGTACGCCCCTAATTTTCAACTTCTATTCTTAAAATACAATACATGCTTCTATTTTCATCCTGGGATAAAATGGCTACTTGTTGCCATAGAGAAACTTTATAGTTTCAAACAATTGTCATATGTGAAAATGAAATTTTCATTAATAACCAGCTGTTATAGTATGACCTTGTTTTGAAAATAGAATATAGAGGACAAACTTTAGTTCTTTTTTTATATACTATAATTTTATCTTTAAAAAGAAATTTATTGGATAAATCCTCTCCTTGATTAATTTAAAGAAAGAATAACATTTGTTTTATTTTATAAACATGATATTAACTCTTGAAAAAGCTAATATATGCAAGGCACAGCTGCTGTGGACATCCATGCTAATGACATTTTGAACATTTATTCTGTTATTTTAAGGTGTTCTTAACTAAAAAGTGAGTAATTCTTGAGTGCAAATAATGAATAATATTAAGACAAACATATCTAAATATAAAAACATGACAGAAAACCTCTCAATTTTTTTTGTATGCCGAAAGACATAAATTGTTCCCTATTTTGAGAATCACCCATATATACAGATGCAATAAAACTAAGAAATTCATATCTTTGAACTTTGTGAGGAAATAGTTTTTTTAGCTACACTGTAAAAAAAAAGGGTCGATCTACTAAAAAAACTTTAGTGATCCTTGTAATTATTAAAAAATTTTTAGTAATCTTATTCGGTTACAAAAAAATCTGTAAGAATTACTAGAAAAAAGTTAGCAACGAATAGAGTTAATAGTTTTATATTTTTAATAGCTCTTACCAAAATTTAGTTGGTGTGGCCTTGATAGCATAGTGGCTATTGTAACAGACTCCAGGCTAAAAGGTCCCGGGTTCGAAACTTGCCGCCGCCAAATACGCCCCGAATGTATGTAGTGTCTCGTTAATAAAGAGATTATGCATATCCTGTTTGAGCAGGTAGGAATGTTTGGTGCTGCCATCTATTGCGGTTTTGCCGAAAATCTTCCGCTTCAAAAGTCTGGATGCAGCTCGAAGGAAGCTCCTGCCCTTCGGGCGCACGTAATGGTTATTGAAAATAATTTTGGAGTTATTACTAAAATTTGCTTGGTGGCTCATACTAAAAATTTTTAAGTTAGTTATACAAAATATTCTTTTGTTCAATTTACAAAAGAAATGCTTGTTTCCCTTGCAAAAATAAAGTTTGTAATGGTTACTAAAAAATTCTGTGGAATACAAATTTACTAAGAAATTTTTAGTAACCTCTTGAATTTTTTTTACAGTGTATGCATGGCATATTTCCCGACTTTAATACCTAATTCAGTATAATCACATTTCAATTTTTGATGCTCTTATACTGTTTTAACTCAACAGTATCTAATTATGAATTCGGCAATCGCACCGTTAATTATACTAAAAATATGTACTAAAATAAAGACAGATTACTAAATGGTACGCTTATAAAAAGAATATATTTAAAATACACTTAAAAATTACCTACTGTTCATTCGCTTCTGCACTGTAAAAAAAAAGGGTCGATCTACTAAAAAAACTTTAGTGATCTTTGTAAATACTCAAAAATTTTTAGTAATCTTAGTCGGTTACAAGAAAATCTGTAACAAATACTAGAAAAAAGTTAGCAACGAAGAGAGTTAATAGTTTTATATTTTTAATAACCATTACTAAAACTCACTTGGTGTGGCCTCGGTAGCATAGTGGTTATAGTAATGGACTCCAGACTAAAAGGTCCCGGGTTCGATAATGGCCATCGCCAAATACGCCCCGAAATGTATGTAGTGTAAGTACTGGTTAGTAAAGGGATTATGAAAATCCTGTCGGATCAGTTATCAATGTTTGGTACTGCCACCTATTGCAGTTTTGCCAAAAATCTTCCGCTTCAGAAATCTGAATGCAGCTCGAAGGAACCTCCTGCCCTTCGGGAGCACGTAATGGTTATTAAAAATAATTTTGGAGCTATTACGAAAATTTGCTTGGCGGCTCATACTAAAAATTTTTAAGTTAGTTATACAAAAAATTCTTTTGTTCAGTTTACAAAAGAAATGCTTGTTTCACTTGCAAAAAAAATTTTTGTATTGGTTACTAAAAAAATCTGTTTAATACAAATTTACTAAAAAATTTTTAGTAACCTCTTGAATTTTTTTTACAGTGTATGCATGGCATAATTCCCGACCTTATTACCTAATTCAGTATAATCACATTTCAATTTTTGATGCTCTTATACTGTTTTAACTCAACAGTATCTAATTATGAATTCGGCAATCGCACCGTTAATTATACTAAAAATATGTACTAAAATAAAGACAGATTACTAAATGGTACGCTTATAAAAAGAATATATTTATAATACATTTAAAAATTATCAACCTTTCATTCGCTTCTGTGAACGTCGTCAGGATGCAATGGAAAGATGTTAAATGTAGTTTAATGTTTTAAAATATAAACATATACGTCCAAGAGTCCACGCGCATAGTTGAGTTGAGAGTGCATAAACCTGCTTTTTATTAATTATAGCATATTATACCAGATTTTATGAATGGAATATGATAAAATGATCGTTATAAGCTCGCGGCCGGCCCGAGCTTAATGATCGTAATGAACTCTAAAATTTTAGTGAGATATGGATTTTTGCATGGAATTATAATTTTAGTTTCATCAAAATTAATTTTGCTCCCCTCATTTGAAATATATAATATTGCGAGGACTGTACTCACAAGGGGGGTCTCCATACGGGAATACTCAGAAAAATCTGAAAAAAAATACAGAATGTTCTTCTCATATAGTTATATATGTTTATAAAAAAAATTTCGGCGGAAACTCCTTATAACGTCCGTGCAATATAATAAAAATTTCGTTTATTTGGCGATTTATCTCAGGTTGGCGAAAAAACGAAATTTTGAAAAACACGCTTTTACGCTTCGAATACTTTTTAAAGAAAAAACTTTCTATGTTCAATTTATTTAAATAAGTTTAGTTTAAGTAATTTTAGTTTTGCATTTTTGCTTTACTTTAAGTGTAATTTTGTCATATACGTTTATATGTACTTATAACAAAATGAAATTAATGTATTTTATCATTTAAAACACAATTTAAATTGATTAAAATTGTTCCAAATTGAAAAATACACTGTTAAAAATCTGCTGCATTTTGTTGCAACGGACTCCCTTGCTTGTATAGAAAACGGTTACTTGGCCGTGAAATGGATCTTTCTCACTGGTTGGAATAGAGATATTATATACAAGCGGTGGCGTGCGTTGCAACAAAATGCAGCAGATTTTTAACAGTGTATGACACGGTCAATTCACTGTGCTATAGAGCATTCTCATTGGCCAGAAGAGAGATATTCTATAAAAGTAGTGGAGTGACGTTGCAGTAAATGCTGCAGATTTTTAACAGTGAAGTCAATTAAAATCAATTTTCAGTTTCGTTAAAATCGTCTGCTTTTGGCGAGGAAATGCACTGCTCGCCAAATCCCGCGTCGCTTTCACCTTTTCACGCCAATTATTCCAAACTCTTTTATTTTTTTACATATCTAATAATGTAATTCCGCCGCTAATTTTCACTGATCCTTTATTACCTACATGAGTAGTTTAATACGTATTTTTTTCAAAAATTTTTGAGTATGCCCCCAATGGAGACCTTCCTTGTCAGTTTTGACTGTGCAATATCTCTTTTGTAATCTTTAAATCTCTTTGAAAATTTTTGTTCAGTGTCACTAATGTATAACAATCTTTCGTTGTTTGCGAGGATAATTGGAATTTCATAAACTCCTGCCATTTGATGATTATGAATTTTATCTATATTGTTACTAAGAAACCGTATTAGGTATGGATGGGGTATGGCTATTAATTTTATATTGAATTCATGAAGAACCTTTTTAAATTTTTCCTACATAAGAAGAACATAATGCATACTTCTGTGCTTAATATGTAAACTACTGAAAAAACGCTGGGCTAAAGGAGGGGGATAATTTTTAAGTGTATATAAAATATATTTTTTTTATAAGTCTACCATTTAGTAATCTGTATTTATTTTAATACACATTTTTAGTCAAGAATATCTTTTCAAAGTTCCTGAGTGTGAAGTTCGTGAGTGTTTTCTGTATTTTTCATAATGTTGTATTGTTTCTTGCATAATAAAAATGACAGCAAAACATGTTGGAAATTTAAATGATTTCATTGTTTCTGCTACATCAACTTTAATTTTGTTGCATTTATTTTAAATTTTAAAAATAAAAAAAAAGTAAATGGACGCCATTTTGAAACAAGATGGCAGATGATGCTGACCAACGAACGCGGTCGAGATATTTGTATGTACTGTGTACCTACCAAATTTCATTCAAATCGGTTCATAAATACGACAGTTACAGCATGACAAAGATTATATATATATATATATATATATATGTGTGTGTGTGTGTGTGTGCGTGTGTGTGTGTTTGTGTGTGTCAACATTTGAACGGAGGATGGTTTTTGGGAGTGGGGGTGATAATCGGTGAAAATATACCAAAATTTTCCGGAAGTACTTTCCTCCGGACGACTGCAATAGGTAGATTTTTTACTTTTTATAATGAAAGCTACCTAAAATAGATTAATAGTTCTAAATAAAAGATTGACATTTTAATAATACATTTGAGATCTTTTTAGAAAAATAAGTATGATTTTACGCCGAAGTAAAGAAAAACGGAATTTAAATGATAGTTAAAATTTTTAATATTACTGAAATATAAGTAAAATTACATGTTTATAAGAATTTGGAACAAAATTGAAACGGGAAAATGGCGAAAACTTTTTACTATTACTTATGTATATCAAATTCATAAAACAGACCAATACATTTTAAAATTGCGAGGCGAACACATTTTGGACAAATCTATTTAAAATACTTAAAAAAAATCTAAACTTTTATCTAGCTGTGTTTCAGGTACCGCAAAGTATAGTGATAAGCACGCGTAAGTTCAAATAAGCTTTTATGACCTGCGGCAAAGTATATTTTAGATATTTGAACTTTTCTTAAATTCTCCGAAAAATTAGCATAATAATAATGAATGTTTGAAGGATTTTAAGATCAAACGTTTAGTAACCTTTTTAATTTCATTTAATAAATGTTTCATTAAAAATTCTCTTAACTGAAATTCATCAAGATTACTTTGAATAGTTAAATAAATGTAATTTTCAAATTTATTAATAACTATTTTTTCTTCAGAAAAGTATATTAGATGCTTTTGATGTACTTTCTTCTGGAGTTAAGAAAATTTTTCACTTTAAGTGCAGGGTAATGTAATAAACGTACAAAGTTTTTAAAAATATTGCATTTGACAGTTTTTAATGCATTGGAATTACATTGTTTTCAAGCCGCTTATAACACATCCCAACTGAGTTGATAAATGTTTATGCATTTGACTTGTTTGACTTTCTGGCCTTTTTATAACTCCCGTAAATGTACTCGGATTTTCATTCAATTCATAAACTTTATTTAGAAACACCAATGCATGCTTGGAATTGTATATGAAGTATGTGGGACTAATAGTTCATTTACAGGGACACCCAAAAGAATTCTACTACATTTGATACATGAGAAAATTCTTTTGCAGAGTTTTTTTAAAGCGGTTAGCTACTTGAAATGTATTAAAACTGATATAAATCACTGAGTAATTTCACAAAAGATGATTGTGATAGAATTAGGCATTCATAGCATTTGTTGTTCATTTACAGGGACACACACGCAAAAGACGGTTACGTTATTTCTTTGAGTAATAATTGCTTGAAGTACATTTAAAAATTTGGTAATCGCTTTTTAAATTTTTAAATTTTTGCATGTTAATCACTGTGTATATTTTTTTACTTCACACATAAGGTGTCACAAAAGAATTTACGTACCATTCTCCATATTAGCGAAAATTTTTAACTGCGGAATATGTACTTTTTAAATGAACTACATTTTTGCATGCATGTAGTTAATTTATACAAATCTTTATATCCTACTAGCGGCCTTCGCCCGCTACGCTGTTCGGTTTATCTAAAAAAACTTGAAGAACACGAAATATCACTTCTGTTATATTCAAAGAAGTGTATCAAAGTACTTGAAACAATTTTTTCCTATTGACCGTAATGTGATGGAATACTTTTGTTTGTCATTGACATTGTTATTAAATTATGCATTCGATTTTCATAAATTTTTAATTGACTGGCAAAAGTATGCAACAGTTTCACATTTTAAATCTCAAACGATTTTGTTAGGTAGTTTTTGCTCTATTATTACAGACAGACGAACGGAAGGACAGACTGAACAATGACTGTAATTTGGTGTAATCATGTGCAACGTATATCAATTTAATAAAATATTAAATAGTTTAATACTATTAAAATGCGTACCAAACAGTGTCTCAATATATAATTATATAATGGAATAAATATTTTAGCGTGGCCCTGTAATTCAATAAGTAATGTAATTTGCACCACATATTGTACATAATTTATATAATAGTATATTCTTCATAGATGCACATGATTTTTATTATGTTCAAAAGAGTGTAACACCATTAAAATGCACTTGAAAAAATTTCTCCCATTGATCGTAATGTATCGAAATCCTTTTGATTGTCCCTGTAATTGAACTATGCATCCGAGTTTCATAAAATTTGAAATAACCCGACAAAATTATCGAATAATTATATAGTTTAAGTTTCAGACTATTCGGTTGGATAGTTTTTGAGTTGTTATATGCGGATAGATGGACGGACGGACAGACAAGCAAATGGGCAACTCGGGATCCCGGAATTTTTTCGCTTTAATAATAAAAAAAAAAATAAAAAAAAACGCGACGTTTCTCCGTTTCCGGGATCCGAGGAGATAACGTTAGATACATACACACTGTTAAAAATCTGCTGCATTTTGCTGCAACGCACTCCCCTGCTTGTATAGAAAACGGTTACTTGGACGTGAAATGGCGCTTTCTCATTGGTTGGAATAGAGATATTATATACAAGTGGTGGAGGGCGTTGCAGCAAAATGCAGCAGATTTTTAACAGTGCATACGGTCGGATTTTAATAGTCTAGATAGATGACTTTTTACATTATTCGGATGATTTTCTTATTGTTGATAGGAACCACTGAAGTTGGTGTTCGAATGCGTTATGCGTTTCCATACATTTAAATATAATATTTTAACTTATTAAATGTGCTACATTAATACGGCGATTGAAGGCCAGGTGATTAGTGCTGAGTGAAGCTTTGACGTGGCCTTCAATCGCCATCAGTGCCACCTATTGTTTGAGATGCGAACTAAAATAAAAAATTACGGTAAAAAACAAAAAAAAACTCCTGACATCATACGTAATCCTCCTGCAAAAATTTTTTAAATAGCTGTCACCATTTGCAAGTTATTGATTTTTAAAATCCATCTGTCAATTTTGGGACACCCGGTATGTAGTGCAATTCCAAAATTTGGGGAAAAGTTGAAAAAACATTTCCCTGAATAAATAACAGCACTGAACCATATTCATCTTCAACTTGGCATTCTTGCGAGCGTTAGTATAACTTCTGGTAGCCATTTTTCACAACCTGCCATAAGGCCTCCTGGGATGTTGTTTTCATTGCATCTTAAACCTAAAAACGGCATCCCTGTAAATGTTTTTTCATTGATGAGAAGAGGTAAAAGTCACATGGGGCTACGTCCATTTCATAGAGGAGGATGGGGAAGCACATTAATGGGAGCTTTCACGAGCAATTCTTTTAACAGTTGGTATCGTTGTGCTGGTGCGAAAGTACCAGTGTCAGGCCTCGGCAAAACTTGTCCATCGTGTTTATAGTCTTCGATGGATTCTCGGTCCTTTTTAAAACGTCGATGTCATTCAAAAATCTTTTGTCTCTCCATGGTAGATTCATCGTAGACATTTCTCAAGATTTTCTAAGTCTTTATTGATGTTTTACCTAATCGTTGACGGGAAGTTAATGCTGCAACGCTGTTGAAAAAATGGTATCTTTATTACGTCGCCGAACAAAGATAACTAACTTCGGAAGGTAAAAGCTGCGCGTGCGGTTCGTACATATGACATGGACTAAAACAACATTAGCAAGTAGGGGCGGATTGGGGGAACACATTTCAGGCGATTTTATTTTAGGCAGTTGCTTTCGTTGTCAAGAATGGCCGCACTCCCTGAATTTTTGAATTGTACTACGTACATAATACAGATTGAATTATTTTGTTTTATTAAACATCTTATTGTCGAATGAAAAAGAAAATTAATGTATCAGATTGAAAATAAAGAAATTTTTTTTAAAAGTTGACTGAAAACTGCCTTAAAAATAATTATCGTATGCTTTAATAGGTGATGTCGTTTTGACTGACGAATATGTTACATGTACCATGGATCTTATGATATTTCTTTTGCATGCATAAAAGGCATAATTCTAAGATTTTCATATTTTCAAAAATTAGATATTTCTCAGTTTATTCATGAAATTATGTATTCGAAATTTCCTCATTTTTATTAAATAAATCCTCATTTAGAAAAAAATAATAGTTTTAAAAAATTTTATGCAATTTAAATAATTCCTTTTTTTTCTAAGGATTAATAGCCGTATAAATAATGGATTCTTATATTTACTGATTTATGGTGATATTTAACCATCAATTTTCAACAGTTTCGGTCTGGATATGTATTTGTGATGAATTACTCTACATTTCTTGTTAAGTGCTTCAAATAGAAAATTATAAAATTAATTCTTCTGTCATATTATATCTTACTTTTCTTCCGGAAATTTTAAAAGTTCTTGGGTGAATATTTATTCTAAACTGTACTTTATTTCCACATAACTATGCTCTCTTGACATTAAAATAATGAATAAATAATCAGTTTTAAAATGTATTTCAGACACTATCTTCGCCATCTTAAATATCCCATTTGCTTTTGCAATATCTATTTAAGAAAGTTTGAAATTTCTAAAATTTATCTGCATGAGTTTCAGTTGCCTCAAAGTGTTTACGAATACTTTACAACGAAGTTTTATAACTTCCATCAAACCTCAGTTTAGTTGTTTTAAATATTCCAAAATATTTAATAAATGAATAATATATAAAGAAACATCGTGATAGTGATATAAATATAGCGATATTTCATATAATTTCATCCTACGATTTCAATTACGTGAGTTTTCAACGAAATTAATATACTTGTCGCTTTTGAATGACTTTTCACATATGTGAAGTAAATTTAGGTTAATTTTATGTGAGTAATGTTTATATTGAGAATGCAAATTTTACAGCAATATTGGGGCATATTTGAAACAATAACATTAAAATATATATTGGTTAATATTGTTTTGAAAACATATGCTATGTTTGAAAGGTATTATATTGCGATGATCATTAAGAAATATTCTTACACTAAAAATTTAAGTAGAAAGATATGCTCAGAGCGGACAATTAATATTTTTTTTATTCATTTATCGTAAGAGAATTTCTTTTTTTAATTGCATAAAATCAACTTATATAACATTATATATAATTACTAGCAGCCTTCGCCCACTACTCTAGTCAGTTTCTTTAAAAGAATCTTTAATAAAACGAAATGCATCTAGTAAATATAAAATAAAAATAATACTAATACCTAATCAAATAGTCATAAGTGTTTCGCATTGGTATAATCTCACATTATCCGATTCAAAATCGATGCTAACGACGTATTAGACAATTTAGCTCTAATATCACTATGTTTAACTATTTTTAGTAGATTTGCAATCTTAAATTCCTGGCTTTTACCTAAAACTGCTGGTGAGATATGGCGAAATGTTCTAAAAATATGACCACTTCATCATCCCTAAAAATATGACCACTTCGAACCATCTTAGATGGGAATTTCTAAAATAGATAAAATGCACGTTTAAATTTGTTTTGAAAGATTAATTATCTCAAATTCATGCCTCTATCTAAAACTGCAGCTGAGGTATTATGGAATAACCGAAAAGTTTGGTACCTTCCATTAATCCTTTTGGAGGGAAGAGGGGAATTTCTAAAATCGAAGAAAAATATGTATAATAATTTAAAGGTTTGTTATCGGGAATTTCATGCTTTTACCAAATGTTGTTTCTCGGGAATGGCTAGTGATGAACGATTTTCGAAATTTTACGGATGGAAAAAAATTATCATCGTAAAAAAATACTGTCGATACAGTCATCGATGACTTCCGGGAATCTACAATCGAAATGTTCTACAATCATTTATAAAAATCATTGTTTTTACGTACTTATGAAGTAAATTTTAGTAAATACACGAAAATTAAAAACAGAGACAATTAAAAAACAACAAACCAAAGAGAGGCAATAAGGGTTACATAGTGAAAAATTCATGTGATGGTGTCCCCTGGTTACAAAAGTAGATAAGATGCCAGTAAGTATAAAATAATAAGGAAGTTTATGTATTAAAATTTAGCATTTTTTTATTAACAGAAAATTGCCAAATAAATACAAATTAAAAGCACCTCTTGTGGCAAAAAATAAAAGGATGGTGAATAAGATTTTTTTTGTTTTTTTCTTTGTCATTTAAGATTATTTCTGTAATTTTACCATTATTAGATTACGTTAAACATACCGTCCAGATGGGGCAAAATGAGGGAGGAGTGGCAAGGGAAATGCACAAATGAATAAGTGGTCACAGGGCTTACCAACGGTACATCACATGAAGGGTGACGGCTAAATTTAGAAAAATGCCCTCCCCATCTGTTTAAAGGGGAGGGAGGGACTCGGAAGGTGTATAATATGAAATAGTAGTCCCAGAGCTTTTTAATGATATATCACATGAAAGGTGTCGCCAAAAGTTGAAAAAGTGCACCCCACGGTTTTAGCTATTGTGCTGCCTGGAAAACATTCCCCATCATTCTCTCTGTTAAAAATTTTCATATATTATACATAATATATGAAAATTTCATATATTATACATATATTTATCTTAGGGCTCTGTAAAAAAATCAGATTTCAAATGATAAGAACACTATGATTTCAAAAGAGTTCGAAAATTTCGCTAACGCGCGGAGGGGGGAATTGGGGAGGAAAGGAAAAGATCTCTACAATCTGAAAGAGTGATCCGAGAACTTTAGGATGATATATCACATGACGGGTCTAAAATAGTCTGAAATTTTCGATCCATTCAGGGGTAGAAAATTTAAGGTCTCTGAAACACATGTTTAATTATTTTTCTAAGTACATTTATTCTTGCCATTTCACCTCCAACCTAAAACGGCTGCTGAGATGTGCCAAGTGCTCTAAAAATTTCGACCATTCTTTTACTCTTCTCCCCTCAGGGGTGGAATTTATAAAATTGCTGAAATTTGTGTTTAATTATTTTTTAGTAGATTTATATTCTGAAATTTCACGCTTTTACCTATAAAGGCGGCTGAGATATAGCAAGATGTTCTATAATTTTCGACCCCCTATTTTATCCCCTTTGAGGGGGAATTTTCAAAAATGCCGTCTTGGTGCACGTTTACATCATAAGAAGTATATTTTCCCAATTTTCATGTTTCTAGGTTCAATAGTTTGAGCTGTGCTTTGATTATCAGTCAGTCAGGACTAACTATTATAGATACATAAGCATAATTTTCATATGTATAAAATTTATTTAATCTAAAGAGGCCGTTAATCTATTTTTATGTAGAAACAAAAGTAATTTACTTATAAACAAATATTCTATATGTTGCATATGTTTATATGCATACAAATACATATAAGCAAAAAAAAATCTTTATCAGGCTTGTTTTTATAACTATTTACATATTTTGGCAACTATTTCACTTTTTAAAGACCAAAATGCACAAAGCTTTAAAAAAATGCCAAGGCCCTTGCAGCAGAATAAAACATAAACAAATAATTAATCGTAATAATAATAAGATAAACTAAAATATTTGGCAAAAATATCGGGAAAAGTTCCATATCCTGTTTTTTGGTTGGGGGGGCATTAAATTAATGGATGATGTTGCCTTTGGGGTTGCTTTTTTACTACTAGAATGGACTTTAGCTGTTTGTTTGTTTTTGTATATTTTTTTGTAATTTTTTTTTTTTTGCATTTATCATATTTTTTTTCGGAAGTACATATTATAGGTGTATTTGTTTATAGGTACATATATTGCTTATTTACATATGTATATCGCTATATATAATTAGAAATGCATACAAATATATCTAAAATGTATATAAATAAAAATATTTACATAAACATCGTATATTTTTTTAACATGTGACATACGTAACGTTTATTATATCTTTATAAACCATTTAAAAATAATGTTTTTTACCTCCATCTTGAGAAATCTGGTAAATTGCTAAAAATGGCTTTTTGTTGCCAACTTTCATTTTTTTCTGATATGGTGACCTGGCTATTGTTGTTTATTTACCGAGAATTTTTCTATTTTCTTTTCTAAAATGACATAAATAGTTTTGATCTATATAATCAATGTATACGACATCTGTGCCAAATATTTTATTTAAATATCAAACATTTTTTATTCTAATTTGCATTCTAATAAACACCTATTCTACGATAACTTCAATTGAAATTAAGTTGACAACTTAAAAATTGTTATAAAACACATCGCGCGAATTCCGTTGCACATACGACATCTGTGCCAAATATTTCATTTATTTAGGCTATTGCTGTTTATTTATAAAGGATTTTTTTTTCATTTTATTTTTTATAATGATATAAATTATTTTGTTCTACATAGGGGGATGACCCCAGTAATTGGCACTTTAAGGATTTGACTTTAAACTTGCCTCTGTTTTTTTTACTTAGGGAAAAAATATTTACATGCAAATAATTTTAAATCAAACAATGTATTTCTGTGCATTTATTTTGCTCACTAAAAGCAAAAATATTTGAGTAGGTTTTTTTTATAAATATATTTTTATGAAAAGTTACTATAATCACCAGTAATTGGTACCTAGTACACCAATGTATGGCACCTTCTGACCCAGTAATTGGCACATGTTTATATAAGTAAAAAAACGCTTTATTTTTTTACTTTTTAAATAATATACATGAAAATATTATGACTATGAGAAACAAAATATTAATTATGACATATTATACGCAGAAAATCGTGGTTATAAGATTACATAGCTTAATAATATTAATTATAACAACTTTATGCAAAAAATATTAATCATCACATAATCAATACTAAGTCACACATCTTGATGTGGGAAACGTAAATGTTTTACGCAAATAAACATATAATTTGAAATGTTAATGGATAAATATTAATATAGAAATAAACGCTGTTTCATTTGCCGGTATGCAGTTTTGATTTTTAGAATAATGGGCGGCTCCAGATAAAATGGGACATTACCTGACAATTCTAAAGGACCATAAAAAATGAAACGGTTCTCTATAGTTGCTATATCTGATTTTAAGGGCCAAATATATTCATTTTCCTTTGTTTCTTTTAAAAATTTAACAGTAGACTCTGCAGAGGTCAAATCAATAATGCGACCTATGTGATACTGTTCATCATAAAAAACTGCATAATAACGTTCTTTGAACAAATTTATTCCATTTTTGATATCTTTATCACTATCTGTAAGACTTCCCAACTTGATATTATCACTATCTGTAGAGTCATCATAAATTATATCTGCATCAGACTCTGAATCTTTTGAATTGTTGTTTCTATATTTTTTCTTTTTCTGTACATTCTTAATTTTCTTAGAGTTTTTATTAAGAAGCAGTTCTTTTTTAACTAGTCTCTTCTGTCTTTGCTCCTCTTTTTGCCTCTCATTTTCAGTCTTCTCATTTTCCTTCTTCTGGTAGTATTTTTGCCATTCACTGGATGTTGCAACTGATGGAATTTTTTCTTTAGGAACTCTAGATTTTTTCTTCTTTTGTATAGGTTCAGGCCAAAACAACGCTCGTTTAAAAGGAGAACTTACTGTAGTTTTAATGATATTAGAAGATTTAGATGCTATTACAAAATTTTCATTTTTTTGAAACATCAGTTGCATTTAATTGGATTTGTGAAGGTCTTGGGACTTCTAGATCTGTTTCAAAAGTATCAGAAATCAAACTAGAGGCAGGGCATTCAGGGTTACTAGCTTCAACAGATATGCTAGAAGCAGCAAGATTGGACACAGAAGTAGTACAGTTAGACGCATTGTAAGCAGTATGACTAGATGCATTAGTAGGAGCAGTAGAATCAGGTATACTAGAAGCAGTAAGATTATGGTCATCAGAACAAATAAGATTTGACATACAAGAAGCGTTAGTATTAAAAACATCAGAAGTGGCAGGATTAGATGCAGTAGAAGCAGTAGAATTAGATATATTTGCCACAAGATTATCAGAAACAGTGTTATATTTCATTTTTTGCCATACTTTGTATTGCTCTGTTGCATGTGCATCACCATTCCACTCATAAGATGCAGAAAAGCATTCGTTAAATTTATTTAAAAGGCTTTCCTCAATAAAATGCTCTAAATCTTTTAATGACTGTGAATATGTATTTTTAGCTACAGGGGTTGGACAAAAATATGGAAACATCTTAAAAAAACACGTTTCCTTGCCTAGTATTGTGTACGGTACCCGTTGTTATTCAAAACAGCTTACAGTCTTCACGGAATGGATAAATACAGTTTCTGTATGTTTGCCAAGGGAATATTGTACCATTATTCCTGCAAAACGGTGGCAAGTTCAGATAATGATGTTGGCGGTGGATAGCGAGAACGCACTTTCCGCTCCAATGTAGACCACAAAGGTTCGATAATATTCAAGTCTGATGATTTTGGTGGCCTGGGGAGATGCGAAAATTCATCCTCGTGCTCAGAAAACCAGTCCATGACAATGTGAGCTGTGTGAACGGGGACGTTGTCGTCTTGGAAGATACCATCATCACTGTGGAACAAAGCTTGTACCATTGGATAGACTTGATCGGCCAAAATGTTCACATAAGTCTGAGCAGTAATACGCCCTTACAAAGTTATCATGGGGCCAGAAGAGAACCACGATATGGCTGCCCAAACCATCACCGAACCCCCGCCAAGTTTCACTCTTGGCAACAAGCAGTCTGTATTATAGGCTTGAGATGGCGTTCTCCAGCCATAAACTCGGACAGAAGTGGGGAGCAATGTGAAAGAAGACTCATCAGACCATATTACGCTCTTCCACTGCTCTATAGTCCAGGCTGTATGACTTAAACACCACTTTTTCCTGTTACAGGCATTAGCATTACTGATGGATGGCTTTTCAATTGCAACACGACCAGCAATTCCCTATTTATGAAACTCCCTTCTAATTGTTTTGGTACTCACAGGATTTGGTAACACAACATTCATTTCAGCAGTAACTTTTGCAGCTGCGGACTGCTTATTTTTCGCGATAATCCTCCTTAATGATCGTCTGTCACGATCACTCAGCACACACTTTCGTCCGCGCTGTGATTTAGCGGATGATGTTTTTTCCGCATTTCAAATATGCGGAATAAATCTTCGACACAGTACCTCTTGAAACACTAAAAACCTCGGCTACCTTGCTTACGGAAGCACCCACCATACGCGCGCCAACAATTTGTCCACGTTCGAAGTCTGTCAACTCTGACATAATGCAATGATAATCTCACATAACAGTGCTCCAACAACGACTGAACGGTGTAGCGAGTTTACGAAGTTGTATAGGTGGCGTCAGTAGGCGAAAACTCCAGTGCCATCAACATAGTTCATTATAATCAATCTTTCTTTCAAACATGCATTTCAAAAGGTGTTTCCATATTTTTGTCCAACCCCTGTATTTTTGAAGTAGAATCAAACATATTTGCTTCTTCAGTTAATTTGTCACATTTGCTATAATCAACTGCATCTGGTTTAAATGGATACAGGTCACAACGCCTAAAGCCGTTAGAAATACATTCAGGACTAATGCTTCTAACAACACCTTCAAACATTTTTGCAAATGTAATTTTTGTAACAGCTTTATGAGAGTTGCTTACTCTTCATTCATGAACTAATTGTTTCCACTTTAATTTCATCACTTTGAATAAGCTAACGTCGCATTGTTGCATCATATGTGTTGAATTTGGAGGGAGAGCAATCAATATTATACCTTTTTCAGCACAAAACTTGCTTAAATGTAATGTAAGATGACTCTTGTGACCATCCATAAAAAGTATTATTGGCAAATCTACCTGATTTTGCTGCAACCATGGAAAAAATATATTAGCTATAAATTCATAAAATATTTCCCCATTCATCCAACCACTTTTACTTTTCCCTAAACTCCAACTTTTAGGAGAATTATTTACCAATTCTGATGGCAATCTCACGTAGGGATAAACTATAAATGGTGGACAAACAACACCATCAGCTCGAACTGTCATCAGTACAGTAAGCGATTCTTTGTCTGAGCCTTGTACTATTTCATAAACATCTTTGCATCCTTTTGGAGCTAAGACTTTTCCAGTCTTGGGACAAAGCAAAAATGCAGCCTCATCACAATTGTATATTTTCTGGGGATCTTTCAAGACGTCTTTGAGATTTTCTTTGCAAAAATAATCGTCCATTTCTTTAAACCACATTCGCAAACCTACCTCAGTTACTTTGGCTCTTGACTGAGTAAGGGTTTCTGGGACGCGCACGCTAATTTCAGGATGACGAGCTAAAAATAATTTAAACCATTTTTTCCCAGGTTTAGTATTTGTGAATGGAGTTTTCCTGTTTGACATTTGAATAATTTTTTGAACTGTACATAATAAATCTTCTTTTACGAAGGGAAATCCAGCTTTGGCAATGCTTAAAATCCATTTTACTAACGTATTTTCTTCTTCTGCTGTAAGAACTGATGATGGTCCCATTTTTCTTTCTCTTGGAGTTTTCCCTTTCACTTTGTTTTCTAAAGTACTACGAAGCACACCAAATTTAACACTGGCTTTATGACAACTCATGTTTTTAGTATCAACAGCGTGCATTGCATTCTTCATGGCTTCTTTAGAATATAAGAATTTGGGTTTAAACCCTTTCAATGAATTTATTGCAGGCGAAGATGCCATATTTCAGGTTTCTGAGAGAAAAAAGCAGCATATTAGCTTGAAAAGCGAATACTTTAAAACAATACAATAGGGTAGATGTGCCAGTAATGGACTCCCTTAAGAAATTTCTTTAAAAAGTGTTTTTTATCAATTGTTGTAATTATTATATTCCTGTTTTTCATGTTATATTAATCTTTAAACAATATTTAATAAATCCCACAGTTACATTTCACAATAGAAATAATATTTTAATTTTAAATAATCGAAATATATCAAAATACTCAAGCCCAGTAATGGACACCCCCCCCTAAAATCTTAAAAATAAATAGTTTTCTAAATGACCATTGGTTTGAGAAATTCAAAGTTTTATATTACTATTCAGACAAAAACATTCAGTTTTTACAAGGAAAAAAAAAAGAATATTAAATAAGTAAAGTCAACTTTTAGCATGTTCCTTAAGATTTTCAATCAAAATCAGTAAAACTTTATTTTTTGCTTCCTAATTGCTTTGATGAAAAGTGTTAAAAAAATAATCCAGATATAAAGCATTTAAGAGGGAATTAAGAAAATAATAATAAAAGTTTAACTATTATTATTTCTTTTTAATAAACCAAAAACTGTGAGGCGGCCCATTACTGGCACATCTACCCTATGTTTGGGTCATTTTCAAAATAAGTGCATTTTGGTGTCTTATTGTTAAAATACTTATATTAAAAAAAAATAAAAAAATTCCAACCCTTACTTGTTCTTTGTGTCTTTTTTTAATAGTGCGAGTGTTGAATCAAATAATTTATTTAAAAATAAATTAGTTTAAAAATAAAAATAAATTGACTTTTCAAAGGGAACAGTGCTTGTCTCAAATCTTAACTTTCATTTTTAACATGTTATAATTTCTAATGAATAATCACTATTTTGATTGATTTGGGCAATTTTATTTTGAGAACAATATAAATTTTGAGTACTTATAGAAATATGTGTGAAAATCTATTTTAATATGGAATAAGTTTATGAAATAAGGCGGTCTTGCATGATTTGTGTCATTGGTCAAACAACTAATATTTTTCAGTTTTAAACATTACTCTGATCATAAAAAATTTGAAAGAATTTGCTTTTTTATGTTAAAAACGCTGTTTGTAAACAAAATGATGGAAAAATTAGCTGCCTCCATGTGATCTACTTTTTACAAAGAGGAAAATATTTCTAAATATGATAAGTTCTTTTATTATGCGTCACTGGTCTAACAAACATTTTACTAAAGTGATAATAGATTAAATTAAGTTGTGGGAAAATTTATACCTTAAAACAATTAAAAAATTTCTGAAAATTTACTTTATTTTGAAAATGACCTGTTTACATTAATACCCAGTAATTGTCATGCCAGCACCAGTAATTGTCATTTGAATTTTTAATTCATGCCAATTACTGGTACTATTTTATATTTTTGAATAAAAACAACAGCTAAACAAAATTAGTTTATAACTTTAAAAGTACTGCCAAAATAAATGTCTTAACGTTAAATTTTCTGATTCCCCAGTAATTGGCACATGTGCCAATTACTGGGAATTAGCAAAACTGAAGCACCATTAAATGGCATTTGTGATTAATTCATAAATCCAAATATTTATGTCAAAAATGCTTCTACAGAATTAAAGTTATGCTTTTCAACTAATCAAATCTTTTGTCAATCAAAATTTAAAATGTTTTATAAATCAGAGAATAATGGAACGAAAATGCATACTACCTTAAGCCAGATACGAAGCATCTGCAACCAAAATGGTTAATTTGATACAAGGTACAATTGATTCTCTTATAATGCACTACGGCCATCTAGTAGCATAAATCAAAGTTATAATCTTTAAGGTAAAGGGACATATAGCTGGTATATGGTTTTGTATTTTTAAAAGACTAAATATAAATCTTATTTTAGAACATAATTGTAGGACATGCCAATCACTGGTGCATGCCAATTACTGGGGGTGTTACCCTAGTTGTTGTGTAAAATATCGTTTATTTGTCATTTCCTCGTTTAAATAATAGAAAATAATTTAAAAATATGTGTGTAACTGATTTTCAAAAATTAAGTTATCACCAAATTGTTATGAAAAACATCGCGCCAAACCCAGTGCGTAATCTGTGCCAAATATTTTATTTAATCATCAAACGTTGTTATTTCTAATTTACATTCTAATATACATATATTCTTACTTCAATTGAAATTAAGTTGACAACTTACTATCCGACTTCATAAAGAAAACAAATGTAAGATATTCATTCGCATGAACGGCAAAAAATATTTAACCATGAAGATAATAATTCGCAAAGCAGTCCAATAACGAATGGACATGGACAATAATTCTTATGATGTCTTTGCATGTAAATTGGAGGCGCTATTGGTAAGTTGTTTCGGAGAATTTTTTTGTTGTGGGCCACCCTTATCACATTGGGGTATAAAAAATAGATAACAACCTATTCTGATACCTACTGAGTATACATACATCATCAAAATTGGTTAAGCCGTTTCCGAGAAGTATGACAACTAACACTGTGCCACGAGAATTTTATACATTAGATTAGATATAATATCATGTTATTTTTCAATTTCGAAAGTTCATTAATTTATCTGAGTTCTCTCTTCATCCAATTCAATATGTTAAAGAAATAAGTGATATGGATGATTTTGAATTTCGAAAAGTAACGATTTTAATTCAGAAATGAGGAGCTGCTATGGATGTATGGAATAAATGGATGTATGGATTTACATCCATTTATTAGTACCCAATACAGCATACACGATATTCCAAGAACTACTATATTTAGATACATTTTTTCATTTTTTTGTTCCATTTGGGAATAATTGTTTTGAACGCATTTCTATCAACGAATTAATAATTTTCAGAATTTTTAAGCTATGATTTTAAGACTTTCACAAAACGTGCTATTTACATTTAAATAACACATTTTGCACGCTATATAACTTTGAATATTATTTAGTAAACCTGCTCAGTTTTCATAAAATTTTTATTATTTTTTTAATTTTAATTATAGGATATTGTGTATAATGTTGTTTGTCATATTTTCTCAAAATATTTTTTTGCTGTTATTCTAGGACCTCCTTAAATTATAAGCAAAAACTTGGCAGAATTTGGAACAGTTTTTATGTAAACATTAATTACTCGGCGAGAATATATGTTATCTTGAAGCAATTGAACACAGTTCATTACAATGGGACACTTAATCATAATTTCAGTTTCAATGATTTCACTACATTAGTTTTGAAAGGGTTATCCAAGATATACTCGTTTTTTAAATATTTGTTGACGGTCCCTTCTGGAGTTTTGGGAAAAAAAATCCTCGCCGATATATATGAGTTGTATTACTCTGTTTACGCATTTGGAATTTAAGTATAATTACTCATGCATTTTTTCTACACTGTTAAAAAAATCTGAAATAACAGATATATTTCCCCTGAATTTTACAGGAAAAGTTCCTTTTCACAACAAAAGGACATTTTCCGTAAAAATCTGAAAACTCCACCATATTATGTAAAAATAACGAAACGGATGGATATAGAAAGAAAGAAACTGAGACACACCTTTGGGTCTCTGTCGCTGAGTGATCACGGCACTACGCCACAAAACATTAAATTTAAATAATTTCATCAATTTTAAAATTTAAATTAAATTATTATCATTAAAAATCAAACCTTGTAACAGAATGAGGCTTCTTCAAACGGAGTTTTCTTTTATTTTATTTTCCAAAACGGAAAATCTATACTAACGGAGCGGTAAATGTCTAGCAACTTTCCTGCCAGTAGTTTTATCGTCAATTCACAGATATTTTTAACAGTGTAGATACTTAATAAAATGTCTAAAAGCGCAAGAGACTGTTCACCTTTGGTTATATATTGTACTCTCTTAAAAGGTCAGTCAAAAAATAACACAAGTTGAGCCTAAATTCGCCATCTTACTCTCTTAAAAAGTCAGCCACAAAATAGCTCAAGTTGAGCTGAAATCCACTCATCTCAATGTTGAAAGGCAGCTTCTCAAAAAAGAGTTGAAATAACTCGAGTTTTAACCACTTTAAATGAAGTTGAGCTATTTAAATAACCAATTTAGATCAAGAAGATTTAATCGTTTCAAAAACAACTCTTTTATGATCGAAAAAATTACAGCTCTTTCATGAGAAGCCAAATCAGCTCTTACGTTTTAAGAGGGTACGTTTTGAAAGGTAGATTCTCATAAAGAGTTGAAAGAACTTAAGTGAGTGAGTTGTTCCTAAACAATTTAAATCAAGATGAGTTATTTAAATAAGCAACCTAAATCAAGATGAGTAAAGCATTTAAAAAACAACTCATTCACGATTCAATAAATTACAGATTTTTTCTGAGAAGCCAAATCCACTCTTTCGTTTTAAGAGTGTATATCGGTAAGTTTGCAACCACGGCAAAATTGGAAAATTCTTCCTAAGCGCACAACCCTAAGGCGAATAATGAGCGCTAATAAAGTCCCCCATAGGCGAACACCCACTGAGAAAAAAAAATCGCTTTCACCCAAGAATGAGTAGAATTAGAATAATTAATCCTGTTGCATGCTAATACTTCAAAAATCACTACCACAATGCTAAAATTATATGACAATCTATTCTCATCATGAGGATTAAAGGCATGCAATTCCGTGTGTGTTCCGTTTTTGTGCCCCTTTTGATTGGTTGATTCTAGTCAAAAAAATAAGTTTTCTGAAAATTGAAAAAAGTTTCCGGGAATATATAAAAAAATATTCTAATTATTTCTTGAAATGGTCTTTTAACCATATAATGAAACATATTTTTTCATTTCATCGTATTAGTATCTCAAATATTGCATTTTTTAGCAACTTTAGTTATTTAATGGAAATTAAGATGAAATTTTGTGTCCCCTTAAAAATTTCGTGCCCAGCACACGGGTTCGGGTGCCCGTGCGAGTCAGGTTCTGTAGTTTTTGAAATAGGACTGTTGCGTATATCGTGAAAAATGGAACATAAAAGTGCAACTTGTTGGGCAATTTATACCAAAACATAAACGCAACTATATTTATCCAGATATATTTGAATCTAAAGTTTTGATGGAAAAATTCGTGCTTTAGTTCTTAAGATAGAGCTATTGCATAAATCGTGAAAATTAGCAAAGTTCCGCCAACTGTTGGCCGTTTGACACCAAAACATAAATAAAACTACTTAATATCATTGATTTTCCAAAACTAAAATTTGATGAAAATCTGTTCATTAATTCTGGCGATAAAACTATTGCGGAAATCGTGAAAAATTTAACATAGCAGTGCTAATTGTTGAGCGATGCGCTTCAAAATGTAAACAACATCAATTCAGGGCTAGCTAAATCTGACGTTTGATGGAAATTCGTGCATTAATTTTTGAGATAGAGTTGTTGCATAAGTCGTGAAAAGCAGCATAGTAGCACTGTTTGTTGTGCGATTTACACCAAAATGTAAACATCATTTGATGTCATGGACTAACTGAATCAGAAGTTTGGTGGAAATACATGCATTACATTTAGAGATATAGCTATTGCGTAAATCGTAAATAATGCAGCATAGCACCGCCACCTTTTGTGCAATTTACACCAAAAACTATTCAGATCAATTTATATCAAGGATTACTTGAATATATATATTTTTATAAAATTCCATGCTTCTTGAGATAGAGCATCCACAAAATTTATATCACATACAGACTGACAGACAGACCAACAGTGTCACAGACTCACAGACAAACATTTTGTAAAAATAGGTTTTTGGAATCTCTGACTCCGAAAACATGTTAAACCGTCAAAAACTAGTATTTGAAAAATGTTCTCAAATCTAATACTTCCTTTTTGTAAAATTAGAAGGAAGTAAAAAATAAGAATTTTTAATAGAAATGAAAGGCTTTTAAATGATTTATTTTTAAAATAACTGTCTTGTTGAATAAATTCAACAAGAATTCAGAAAGTTTCAGAAACCCCTAAGAAAAAAAAAATATTAGTATAATTTTTAGTAAAATATTCATTGGTTACAAATCGTAATATTTTCAAATATGAATTTCAAATTTATATTTATATACAATTTTTAATCTATAAAAATCACATAATTATTTTTCAGTTGGTTAATGCTAGAAAACAGAAAAAAGGCCCTCGTTAAAAAATAATTATTAGAGTAGGTATGGATATAAGGAAATGCACACTGTAAGAAAATAACGGTCGATCTACTAAAAAAATTTTAGTAATCCTTGTAATTAATAAAAAATTTTTGTAATCTTACTCGGTTACAAGGAATCTGTAAGAAATACTAGAAAAAAGCTAGCAACGAATCAAGTTAATAGTTTTACATTTTTAATAGCTATTACTAAAACTCACTTGGCGTGGCCTTGATAGCCTAGTGGTCATAGCACCGAACTCCAGGCTGAAAGTACCCGGGTTCGATGCTGGACGCCACCAAATGTGCACCGAATGTATGCAACGTAAGATCACGTTAAATAAAGGGATTATGAAAATCCTGTCATGGCAGTTACGATGGGTAATTATCTCTGGACTTTCCCTCCATTTTAGATAACATGTCAAAATAGAGCAGGTAGCAATGTTTGATGCTGCCATCTATTGCGGCTTTGCCGAAAATCTTCCGCTTTAGAAGTCTGTCTTTTTAGCCATTGGATGCAGCTCAAATGAAGCTACTGCCCTTCGGGCACACGTAATGGTTACTCAAAATAATTTTGGAGCTATTACTAAAATTTGCTTGGTGGCTCATACTAAAAAGTTTAAAGTTAGTTATACAAAAAATTCTTTTGTTCAGTTTACAAAAAAAAATGTTTGTTTCACTTGCAAAAAAAAGTTTGCAATGGTTACTACAAAATTCCGTGGAATACAAATTTACTAAAAAATTTTTAGTAACCCCTTAATTTTTTTTTTTTTTTTTTTTTTTTTTTTTTTTACAGTGCAGATTATCATTAGAAGTCAAACTTTTTAAGAATTTTTAATTGTTAAATGTAATTTTAATTTAGAAATGCACTCTTTCGCTCAGATTTTTTGTACATTTACGTAAAAAGCGAAAAATGAAATATGCTATAAAAATGATAAAAATAAGTAAATAAAAGTACAAATTACAAATTATAGTAACCATTTGAAAAATGATTATTTTCAAAGACTTAAATTTACGACTCATAAATAGATTTTAAAAAATCCTTACTTTTTGTAAACAACTCATGTTTACTTTACAGTTAAATTTAAATAAAGGTGAAATATTTCGAAGAGAGAATCATCTATTATGTCACTCCCATGTATATTCCTAAAGGAATTATTAATTTTTTTCAAGGTGATAGTGTTACTTTCTTTCTGAATTCATTCAATTTCTTATGTAGTTATATCTGCCCTACCTATATTATAAAGGACAAACATATCTGTGTGTCTCCCATCGTTCTTCTGCGAATGGCATTACTTTCAAACATTAAATGAAATTTCAGCTTTACAATTTTCAGTACTGCTAATTTTTAACCTTCTAGACATCGCGTGCTTTAAATTTTTAAATCATCGCGTCATATAATGAAAAAATGTACTTTTAAATGCAATTCATTTGAAAACCGTATCTCTGTTTGTTTTTAAGAATTCGCAATTAATTCTCTATTAATTTTTTTGTAGTTTTTAATGCTTTTTTTGTCATTGTGGCAACAGAATTATTCCATTTCCGGTGAAAATAAAGGGAAAAGAGTAGATTAAACGATGACTTACGTAATAACATAATCATATATTACGTACGACATGGATTAAACGTTGACAAATCAGCAAAAGAATAAAAACCTGGCATCAGAAAGATTCGATATCCCCAGATATTTTTAGACAAAAAAAAAAAAACTACCATTTGCGAAATATTTAATAAATAAAAATTTCATTGTAGTTTTAGTAATATTCACTAATTCAATGAACACAAAATCGGACTCCATTCATTTTTGTTTTGACTTACTTCTTTAAACATAATCTTTCTCTCTCAAACGTAAAGATTAAATTTCTGCCTAACATTTTTTTTTTACTATTATTTTAAAATAAAATAGTTATCTTTCAACTAAATCCATTTAAAAATCTTTGCGTTTTGGAAGATATTGAAGTTCAAAAACTTTTTCAACAGAGAATTTTAATCTGAAATACATTCAACTTCAAAAATTATTATTATTATTTTTTGTTTGCATAATTCAAACACAAAAAAGATAAAGTTTGAGAACGATACTTAAAATTAGATAGAAATTTCTGTTTCTCATAATAATTTTCAATTTAAAATAAATAAAAATAGAAATATGAAGAATATTTATTTCGAATCGGAATATCATTTTTGATTCTAAGTGAATAGTGCTGTGAAATTATTTATCTTTGAAAAAATTTATAGTTACCTAAATTGTTGAGATAATGTTTATTCAAGCATATTTTGAAAACCCATAGTATTAAATTCCGAATACGCATAACTTAAAAACTCTTATTGAAGTCTTACCTCTCTAAAATCAACGGTACGCCTAATATTTAAGTTTGAAATTTTTACTTTTAGAAAATCCCGGTTTGAAATGAAAATCTGAATTCTTTCTTATGCGAAATTTTACATCAATACTACCATTAAAACAGTAGAATTGGAAAAATCGATTCAATCTGAAATATAGATCGACCACGACTCGATTCGAAGGGATAAAAAATAACAATTCTAGTTGTATTAAAATCGTTCAAAAATGCGATTTCAATTTAAGTATAAATCAAAATAAAATCGATTTTGCCCGCATCTAAAAAATCGAAATCGAATCTGTATAAAATCGATTCGCTATTGTGGATTCTACTACAGAATGTGACAGAAGGTCGTGTTCAAGTAATCAGCTCTCCGCATTTTTTTTCAACTGGATTTTGCCATTTTGTAATGTGATTGGTCAGTTGTTTCTACGACAAAGAGACTGTTTTTGGCTCAAAGGACTGTTTTCGTGGGAAAAATCTTGATGTTAGGGAATTTATTTAGAATGGACAAGGAAAAGAGAGAATCTCTGTTTAAATTAGCGTTGCAAAGGTTAGAAAAAACCCGGTTTAAACCCGGGAATAAACCGGGTTTTTAGGAATAAACCTGGAAAAAACCCGGGATTTTTTGGAATAATTCGGTTTTTTGGGAATAAACCTGGGAATAAACCTGGGAATAAACCTGGTCTATTGGAAATAAACCCGGGAATAAACCGACTTTTTGCAATTGTAGTTTAAATTCCGGCTCAATGACAAAATTGATTTCTAAAGAAAGAAGATAATTCCCATTAACTTATGAGAAAATGGGGGGTGGGGGGAGTCACTTGCGTTTCGATTGCATTCTGGTACTTTTTAAAGAATTATGAGGGAGGCTATGTAGATTTTTAAATATGTTTACATATACAAAGTCTGTATTTTAAGTGATGAGAATATTTTGGTCGTGACGCAACAAGGCGTGATAGCGCGCTCCCTCTGGTTAGAGTTAACCTTGAAAACGCCATATGAAAACGCATTCGCCTGCTAGTTAACGTTGAGTAAGGATCTCACTCGGCGTATACGTCTAAAAAAGCGTGTGCAAGTTGAAGATGCAGCAAAATATTGAACAGCGTTACACAATCAAACTTTGTGCTCGCCTTAGAAAATCTTTGAGTACGACCCGGAAACAAAAGGACAGAGCAGCAAATGGCACACTCCGCAGTCCTCGCGACAGAAAAAAGCTCGCAGGTCCAAATCCAAGATCGTGTTTTTTTTTTTAAGCGAAAGGTGTGATCCACTCCGAATTTATGTCTGAAAGACAAATAGTGAATGGTCCCCTACTACGTGGAAGTGCTGAAAAGACTGAGACGGGTCAATCGAGTTCGATTAGAAATTGCTACAGAGTGGAAGCTGCTTCACGGTAACATTCCATGTCACACCAGGTACAGGGTGAGTGAGTGCCTGACGAAAAATGGCATCAGAACGATTCCCCAGCCTCTTTACAGTCCCGACATGGCCCCTGCAGACTTTTTTCTTTTCTCCAGAATGAAAACCGCCCTGAAAATCGCCACCACGGATCCCTGGATACTGTGAAAGCGGCTTGCACAGGTGCTTTAAGGGACATCTCAGTTGCGGACTTCCAGGGAGCATACGAAGCATGAAAAAGTCGCCTGCAAAAGTGTGTCAATGCTCAAGGAGTATACTTCAAAGAATATTGAAGTGTTGCACCGATATTGGTAATATATTTTTTTCTGCATTTATTCTCATTACTTAAAATACAGACCCTGTACATATATAATTCTAGACATAAAATGTCGCTTATTTTATTTTCAAGAAGAAAAACAAATTGTTTGTAATTTTTTTTTTGGCTGTATGATCTTATTTAAAGAAATAATAACCTAAGAATTACAAAATTCGAATATGCTGTTAAACATAGCACATTTTATTATTTTTGTAAATTGTCTGTCTTTCAATCTGGCTATTTATTTGTCATTGATAAAAATTTTGTGGTCTCTCTATCTCAAGAACTAATGGTTGGAATCTGTTGAGACTTTAGATTCAGCTAGACCTTCATATAAATTAGTGCTGATTACTTATGGTGAAAATCGCTCAATAGGTGGCGTTGCTATGTTATATTTTTCATGATTGCTGCAAGATCGCTATCTCAAAAAATTATGCATGGATTTTTACCAAATTTCAGATTCAGTTTGATATTGACATAAATTGCTGATGATTAGGTATTGATTTAAATCTATCTGCAGGTGACGCTGCTATGCTGCATTTTTTTCCGATTTTTGAAATAGCTGTATCTCAAGAACTAATCCAGGACATTTTATAAAGCTTTATTCAATTAGACATTTTCATAAGTTTGGTGTTTATTAGGTTTCATTGTAAACAACTCTACAAGGGGTGTTACTATGCTATTTTTATCTGCAGTGTTAAATTCAGACATTTTTCTCCGGGAGGGGTTTTTACGTCTCCTTGAGTGGGGGGGGGGGGGGTCATTTTAGACTTCAGCGAAGGGAGATGACTTTTGCAAATTTACGACATATTTTTGAAGCGCTTAACATTATGCAAAATTTAAACTTTAAACAAAGGTTTTATTTTAGCTATATTGTATAAACAAAAGATTATTACTATGTTGATAGCAATTTTATGAAATGACAAATGAAGCTTAAATACGCACTGTTTCTATTATCAGTACTGAATTAAGTTTAAAAAGAAAAAAATAACAGAATACAGATTAATAAAAGAACTATACAGAATAGCAATATCTTATTATTATCTTATTAATATATTATTTATATTTCATATTTTTTAAAAGTTTTATTATATAGACATTCATATTTTCCAACTACATACAGCTATACTCTACCTTTCGTTTTATAGTTTTTTTAAAAAGTCTTATTATTCTTTTAGCAAAAATTTCTTTCAGTAACATAATACAGTTAATAATTATAACATTTTGTGAAGGGAACTCTCTGAACACGAGATTACTCGTACTTAACGGTTTCTTTTAATAACTATATATTACTTAAATTGGGGAGCTGATGTTTATTTAAAATTGTTTTTGAAATCTGAACATTAAGTTTTGAATAGACGTATTGGAATTTCTATCAAAACATTTACTAGTTATAAATTGTAAACTCTTCAACTAAGTATTTGTTATTTTTTATATTTATTTTTTAATAAAAAAATCACATAAAATTAATTGTTAATTGTAAAGCACCGAAAACAACCAGTGTTAGAAAACGATTAAATCGGGAGGTAAGGATAAAAACAAATTTAGATAGCATTAGGAAGTTTAAGTTTTTGATTATTTATGGTTTAATTAATTTAATTTCAAATTTTAAATTCGAATATTAGAAGCGATATGATGCCACCTATGTTTTGTACATTTAATACAAAATTTGAAAAAAAAAAAAAAAAAAAAAAAAAAAAAAAAAAAAAAAAAAAAAAAGCACGTTGTGAAGAAAATAAGAAAATTTTGTTGGATTTTATTTTTAATATAAAGGATTATAATAAACGAATTACGAGATTATTATTATTTTTTAACTATTATACATGTAAGCTAATAAGTGCTATATGAAAACAAAAATCGAGTTTTTGTTGTAGTTGTAAATGTTCGATTTGCGAACCTTTCGTAACAGGATAAACACTTGATCAAGTTCATTTCCCATACTTGCCAATTCAACAATTACGTTGGTTTACGCGGTTTATACATTTTTGAAAGATGTGTATTTTTCATAGATGCCAGTGCACTGAATACGGGAAAATTGAAAAAAATTTGTCTTGTCCAGTTTTAAAAATATTTATAAAATACTTCAAAGAATAATAATAGGGTCAAAAAATAATTAGAAATGATTGATTTTATTCTTCTTTTTATTATTTTCTTGACATGTTTCTCTTACAATAAACCAACAGCAGTCCTCTAACATACGTTTGTCCCAAAAACCTGTGTGACTGTCTTCAAATAGTTTAAGATCTTGGTGAAATTGCTGTCCCTGCTCGTCACTCATGATGGCCAAAATTCCAGGGAAAACTTCAGGTGTAACTGGAGAAAAAATATCTTTAGAGACATTTTACACCCAATTTATGATAGTTTTTTTTCCTAAATTAGCACTATGTTTTATAATTTTTTCAGAATCCGGGAACGATCCTTTTTCCTCATCAATATCGTGAAATAAAGACTTTGTCACAATCTGTCTCATATCCCAATGTGCAACCTTCTCCCGTAAAAAAAAAATTCTTGCTGATTTTTTTATTTTTTTTATTTTAAAATTTACGATTTGCAAAAATTCTTTACTTGGTAAAAAATAAAGGAAAATTTCAGATTCAGCAGAATAGAATACAAATACATAAGAATCAGATATCAAAAACTAAAAAAAAAAAATGGGATAACTTTTGCAGGGTAGTGTTATCTAATGACATTTTTAAATATCATTTTGTAAAGATTGAAGATGTTGATTTTCATCATTTTATTTAACAAAAATTGTGTTTTCTTCTTGGTATGTCTATTACAAGTTGTGTATTTTGCATTAACATGCCAAAATGATTATAGATTTCATATTTATACAGCAACGTTAATTTTATTCTCAACCATTTTTTAAATGTATCTGACAATTTTTTTTTTCAAATTAAATTTGTGAATGATTCCTAATTTGCAGAAAAATTATGTTCCAACTTTAAGCATCTGATACTCGGTTAATTTACATCATAACAGACATTTTCTTTTACTTGTCAGTGTAATAGGAAAATTTTATTAATTAAAAAGTTATGAGATAATATATTTTTATTAGAATTATATGCTCTCTTAATCATGCGAATATATTTTTATTATATATGAACATATAAGAGAGAAATAAAATTATGAGAGAATATATTTTTATTTAAATTATATGCTCTCATAATTATGAGAATATATTTGTATCAGAATTATATGCTCTCATAATTATGAGAATGTATTTGTATCAGAATTATATGCTCTCATAATTATGAGAATATATTTTTATTATATATATTTTTATTGGAAAATCTATGCCCAGCTGATACTCGGTCAATTTTAATCATACAATAACGGACATTTTCTTTTACTTGTCAGTGTAATAGGAAAATTTTACTAAATACAACTTATAGGACCGGAGAACTGCATAAAATTTTAGATTTCGTAGTTTTTTAATAAATGATTTTATTGACCCAAATCGCTTTTAAAATGTACCATTTAAAACATTTTTGTAATCAGAACTATATGCCTATTGCTATTGGACACCGTTGAGAGTGGAGATCCTATATTTAAGAGAGTAAAAAAATTAACGCGATAGATTTCTTTCAAATACCGACTTTCATTAATAAAAAGTAGTGTAATAAGAAAGTAAATGTTTCTCTAAATGTATGTAAAAAATGTTTGAATTTGTAAACCAGGTTTATTAATTCAATTTTGCTGCTTTAAAACTCTGTATAATATAGCACTGATGCACCGTGACATTTTGCAGTACATCAATGCTGTAATAAGAATCCCTGATTTCGTAAAACGGCCAAATGAGTGGATTGAATTTTAATTAATAATAAGTATTTTTCGTATTGCAAAATATCAAACATTTGTAGCAAAAAACAAAAACTTAGAGTGTTCTACTTTATATTCAACTATTACTTATTGCTATATGAGTAATAATTTTGAAAGTATGAATTTTTAAAATTCGATCATTCATTTATGTTTAGGCGATGTTATCGTTGTTTTTTCAAATCCCATATTTATCTTCGCAATGCCAGATAAAATTGCAGCTATGTATAAACTGTAAAAATACTGAACATAGCAAATTATTTTGTTTTAAGAAAAACTTTAAACCAGAAATATCAAAAAATCAAACGATTGTGTCTAATTCTCATTGTAATTTGAAAAATTTAAACATGCTGATTTATTGTAAACATGCTGTGTAACTGCTCAAGGTAACTCAAAATCAAAAGTAGTTCTTTTATTGCCTGATTCTGCAAGCGAGAAAAGCTTTATTACAAAAACATTAGCTCATGAATTAAATTTGCCTGATTTACGAAAAGAACATTTAACTATATTTGCTTTTGATATTGATCAAGGTCGGAAAGAAGAATATGATGTTTTTAAAAATAAATAAAGATGTAAATTGATTTATCGCCGTTTCATAAATGTTGAGGTATTAGCTACGGATTTAATAAGCGCAACAACTTTGAAAGTTGCAAATTCTGATCCTTTATTTACAAAATATGTTGACAGTAAAATATCAAAATTAGCAGATCCTACCCCCCCCCCCCCAGGAATTAGCAGTACAAATTTTACTTGGAGCCGATTATTTTTGGAATGTGCAGAAAGGCATCGTAGAAGAAATTAATGAACATTTATGTGTAGCTAATACACTTTTTGGTTACACGATAGTGGGAAAAATTAACTCTGAAAGTAGCAAAATAATTAACGCTTTTCATGTATCGGTTAATGAAAAGGAAAATTTTGATTTGCAAAGGTTTTGGGATCTTGAATCATTGGGTATTTCTGATAGTAAAAGTGAACTATTTTCACAAAAGGATTTAGATGCACTTGATTTTTTTAATGATAATTTAAATTTTGTTAATAGAAGATATGAAACGAAACTTTTGTGGAAGGTAAACAAAAATGAATTGGAATCCAATTTTGATGTAGCTAAACAGAGAGTTTGGGGATTAAAATCAAAATTATGCTAAAATGAATGATTATTAAATGAATATAAAAAATATCAAATGAGCAGTCTGATTTGGGTATAACTGATGAATGTAAATTTGATAAAAACGAAGTGAACACATATTACATGCCTTACAGACCAGTAATAAGGGAAGATAAATTGACAACTAAAGTAAGACTAGTTTTTGACTCGTCGTCTAAAGATAATGGAGCAAAATCTTAAAATGACTACTTATTTTCTGGTCCCAATTTAATTCCCAATGTTTTGGATATTATTTTAAGATTCCGTCTTCACAAGATTGCCTTCTCAGCAGACACAGAGAAAGCAATTTTACAAATTCAGATAGAAGATGAAGATTTTTGAGGTTCTTGTGGTTTGATAATATCACTAGTAATAATTCCATTTTCAAGGTCTTCCGCATGACTCGTGTAACTTTTGGTGTAACAACCTCACCATTTCTCCTTTCTGCAATCATCAAACATCACATTGAGGGATATAAAGATCTTTTTGAGAAAATAGTTAGTATGTTAAATACTTCATTGTATGTTGATGACTTGTTCCATGGTGCGGATTCAGTAAATGAAGCTTTTGTTTTATCGAACGGTGCAGAGAAAATATTGGGTGAGGCCAATAAGAAATTAAGAAAATTCAAAACCAATTCTATAGAATTAAAAATTGTATGGAAAGAACATGGGATAAATTTTGAGGAAGACACGCTTGCACAAAACCTTTCAAAGATATTGGGAATTATATGGATGACAGAATGTGACACATTGAAAATAGATTTACAACCACTTTCGGTAGGATTTGATAGTCAAATTATCACTAAGCGTCTTGTTTTACAAACTATGGCTAAAATTTATGATCCAATTGGACTCATTTCTCTCTTTGTAATAAGAATGAAATATTTTGATGCAAGAAGTCTGGGAACATGGGATGGACTGGGATTCTATATTACCAGTTCCTTTAACTGAAAATTTCAGAAAATGGGTTTATGAAATTAAAGAGTAAATTTTGAAATGCATAGAAAATATTTTATAAATAATGTAAAACTAAATCCTGAAACTGCTCAGCTTTTTATTTTTTCTGATGTTAGTATAAAGCGATATGAGACAGTAGGCTATATTCTTGATCCCTTTTCTTGTGAAACTACAGTTGATATTGCAAAATCTAGAGTGGCACCTCTAAAAAGATTACCTTACCTCGCTTTGAACTTCTTGGAGCATTTACATCTGCAAGTTTAACGAATTATTTAAGGGGGATACTTAAAATTGTTAATGAAAATATATTTTGTCTTTGCGACTCACAAAATTTTTTGCACTTAATAAAAGGCAGTGCCAGTAAATGGAAACCCTTTGTCGCAAATCGCGTACGTGAAATTCAAAAGCTTGTTGCTACTGTGCAATGGAAATTTTGTAAATGAAAAGAAAATCCTGCAGACGTTCTCTCTCGTGGTTGTTCTGCATCTGAATTGATCAATAACTCTGTATGTTTAAATGGTCCCTGCTGGTTGAAAGAATTTTTTTTTTTACTAATATTTACCCATGAAACTCCAACAAATCTCTCTGATGAGGAGGTCCTGCAGGAAAAACGTAAAATGCTTGTTTGCTCCGTATCCCAAAATATTCCTCAATTCCAACTTTTGTATAAATTTTCATCCTGGACTAAACTGAGACAAATTATGGCTTGGTGCCTCAGATTGATCAAAAATATTAGATGTCCATTTGAAAAAATCAATGGTTTCTTAACTGTTCAAGAACTTGAAGGGGCAACAAACTCTATTGTGAAACTGATTCAAAGCCATGAATTCGGAGAAGAACTGAAAACGCTACATTCCAAAAAAACCTCAATTCTAAAAGTAAATTACTTCCTTTACATCCTTTTCTTGACGAAAATGGTATTCTTCGTGTTGAAGGTAGGTTAAGAAATGCAAATGAATACCAAAAACATCAAATTATTCTACCTAAAAGGCATCATGTTACAGATTTGATAATAAAATATTTTCATGAGAAGCATCTTCATAGTGGCACTCAATTAACAATTTCGGCTATTTGACAGAAATTTTGGATAGTTAATGCTAAAGAAGCTGTAAAAAGAGAAATAAGGAAATGTATTAAATGTTTCCGAAATACTTCACACCTTTCATCTCAGTTGATGGAAAATCTTCCATCATCACGTGTGGCACAAGCTCGAGTATTTTCGAAGGTAGGAGTGGATTTAGCTGGCCTTTTTTTGATCAAACCTCGTAAGGGGCGTGGTGTGAAACCCTTTAAGCATTATATTTGCCTTTACATTTGTTTTGCAACGAAAGCTATCCATCTTGAAATTGTCACAAATCTTACTACTGAAACCTTTCTAGCCTCGTTGTAAAGGTTTGTGGCTTAACGTGGAAAGCCTCAAGAAATATATTCAGATAGAGGCACAAATTTTGTAGGAGCTTGTATTATAGATCTGTATTTTAAAGTATATTTACCAGGTTCTTTTTTAAGATGCATTCGCTAGAGTTGTAGGCTGTGATCAATAAAATAAATGCCTTTTGAGAACTGTGTTTATTTGAAGTAGAGTTATAAAAATTAAATCATTTCTTACAGAAATAGTTAGGGATGGTGCCTGTAAGCATTTTTAAGAGACCTTCTTTACATGTCTGAGTCCGTGAAGCGAGGGCGAGGTAATTGAATTTCTCATTCAGAATTCACACATTGGCATCACAGAATTGGCGAAAGGAGCATGTGAAAAATGAATGATATCATAACCATGAAATTTTCTGTTACGCTTTAAACAATTAAGATGATTTTGAATTTAATGCAGGGCACCCAGAAATGGGCAGTCCTAAAAAAATGCGCCAAAAAGAATTCGCGCCAAAATCGTACGTTATAGGTCTATTTTTGGGAGAATGTTATCAATAGACAAAACACAGAGCATGTACATGAAAAGTTTTTATGTAATAAAGAAGTTAGGCTCAACATTACGCAGAGAGAAAATGAAATTTTACTGGCCGCAAACACATTCGATCTTTATTCTTTTTTTTATTTGTTTCCAGCAAGGGTGAAATACGCATCTTAATGAATTCTCTTTATCTGACAGCCGTTTTTCAGTAATAAGAAAGATGCTAAATGTTTTTCTTTCTTTTCTTTTGAACGGAAAGTTATTGTGGGATCGAAATAAAACTTTAAGATAAAATAGATATTTAATTAAAGATTAGCTTTAACTGTAATTTAGAAAAATGTAAAATTTAAGAATACTATATGTGATTCTACATCACAGAGCTGAACGGGAAATGAAGAAAATGATGGTTCGAATATTTTCTGATGAAAATTTTAGCAAGTATCTGACTGACGAAATGATAATAGGGAAATTTAATCCACCTTCTGCCCCTCACTTTGGAGGCCTTTGGGAAGCGGGAATAAAACAAATGCTAAATCATTTTAAAAGAACAATTGGTGAACAGATTTTGACTCATGAAGAGTTCTTAAAATTATTTGCACAGATTGAGTCATGTTTAAATTTAAGACCGCCCGTGGCTGAATCTTCTGACCCCAATGACTTCACTTCTTTGACACCAGAACATTTTATTATAGGAGCACCAATTACATCCTTGCCTGACATCTCTTCTACATATGTTACTCCCTTAGAACTTTGGAAATTGCTGCAAAAGATTTTTCGAAGCTTTTGGAAAAGGTGGTCTTCAGACTACCTCTCACAACTGCAACAGCGAACAAAGTGGTTTAAGAGTAATCTGAACTTAAAAATCAATGACTTAGTGCTGATAAAGGAAGAAAACCAGCCCCCATTAAGGTGCAAATTGGGCCGAATAATTGAACTATTTCCTGGTGAAGATAGTCATGTTCGGGTTGTGAAATTGAAATCTTTGCATGGGGAACTGAAAAGCCCCATAACAAAACTGTCTCCTTTACCTATAGAACCATGAATGTATTTGATTTGTTTATTTTCTTTCATGTGTTTAATTTTTGTGATTTACAGAAATATAATGTATATTATTTTTTTTCAGTTTTCAGTTTATACAAACTTAAAACTCCTGTTGAAAGGTAGAATTCATAATTGAAGTTGTTTTATTTTATTTAAATACTTTTTAAAAAACTTTCCAGGTAAAATGTTTCCATTTTATTATTTTAATATTTGATAAATTGATATTTGTTTAAGAAAACTGATAAAATTATACTTGTATTAATTTAAAGTCTGATGCAATCCGTTCATGGAGGCGGAAGATATTTAGGCGCAATGCCTTAAATAAAAAAATCAAATTTATTGACATTATAATGGATTTGACTTTGACAAAAATTAAATACTGTCAAATAAAAGTTCTTGATTAAGATTTATGAGTAAAATAATAATTTAAAACTACTTAATACTGATTTATTTGTTTTATAATTAAATGTTGATTCTTGATTTGTTGATTTCGTGATTGATTTATTATTAAATTAATGTTTTATTTCTTGATAAATTGACTACTTAAGTGATTTTGAAATCATTAAAAGATATTTATTGGTCTTATAATTATTTTATGTCAAATTAATATTTTATTTCTCGATAAGTTATCAACTTAAGTTATTTTGAAATCATTAACAGAGATATATTGGTTTTTTAATTATTTTACGTCATGTTAGTGAAAAATTTTTAAATTTATGATCATGTAAATCTATTTTGATGCTTTTTCTTATTATTATATTTTCCTAAAAAAGTTCAGTATTGATTCTGCAGCCAGGCAGATAAAATGTACATATTAGCTGTGTAACTAAAGTGTGTAGATCAGAATCTTGAAATAGGTTCAAGGCTCTCTATGCGAGGATATCAATTGACTTGTACCAATAAGAGTATAGTGTAGTAAATTGGATACTGCCCTCACATCTTTTGAATCTTAACATATTTTTTCTCTGATTTTGATAAACATAGCGTTATATATTCGTTCAGAGTAACTTAAAATAAAGGAACTAAGAAATTTCCGTTGTAGGCAGTGGGCATAGGTAGTCAACTACCACTTATAGTGATTTTCAACTGTAACTTAGTGAAGTTGAATTTTTTTTTCTCTTAGCTCAAAATAATAAAGGAACTAAGAAATTTAAGTTAGGGGCAAGGAAGCATAGATAGGAACGCCCATACCTGAATTTAAAAAAAGATGGATATTTTAATACTAAAACTTATAATTTCCAAGTAACAAAATAAAGTAGGAACTAATAAATTTTTCGCTAAGAAAGTAAGTGGATGGGATGGGAAATCCCTAATTCGATTTTGAAGTATAATTGAAATTATTTTTCTCCGATTAAAGTCTCTGAATTTATCGGACACAGTTATACTAGAGATACATTACAAAGTGTACTTCTAAATTCATGGCTGGATAATAACTTCAAATTAACTGCAGTGATTCTACGGTTATAAAATCTTATGTATTTTTTTTTTTGATTATAAAATAACTTTATAAAAACTACAGTGTTTTTAAAGTTAATAGCTCATAGAATGTTTAAAATAAATTACTGCAAAATCACCTTCAATTAACTATAAAATAACTGAAGTAATTTTATAGTTGAGATTGCACTAGAGAAAGTCTAAAGTTAACATTAGAAAAACCTCAAAAACACTTTACTTCTGCGAAAAAACTGCAGTTCATTTTTAGCTGGGTAATGCATATATTCTAATGTGTTTTAATAAACTATTGATTTATTAATCTTAATTGCTCTCCCAACTGTGAACGACTGTGATTATTTGAACATTTGTTTGAGTGACAGTAACATTTTTATGGTGCCGTAAACGCGGAATTGCTTAAAGAATTTTTCTTGTACTTGAAAAAATTTTGCTTGGATTATTACCTGACATGAACACTACTTGGACAGAAGGATATTACCTGAAATAAACAGGTAAGAAAAATATTTCATTATATATCAATTAGAGATTAAGATTTTATCTATTTCTCATGGAAAATTTTGAAAATTTTAAAGCAAAGCGTTCTGTTGATCGAACAAGTTTTACCAAATTAATTACAAAATTAGAAACGTTATGAAATGACGATATTGATAATACAAAAACTGATGAATTACTAGACTTTCATGAAATATTGTCTTTAAAAGAATCTAATTTTCAAAATTTAAATCATGAAATTGAAGCTTAAATATCTGACTTAAAAGAATATGAAAATGACATTACTAACAGTGAAAAGTATAATGATCAGTTGATAAAAGCTAAATTTAAAATTAACTAGTTGGATGTGCCAATCCCAAAACTTTCTTCTATCTCATACATACATTTTAATATTAAAAAAAATAGTTACTCATTTTAATGCTTTAATAATTTTAATTCAATGCCTTACCAACTTTGATTTTCATCTTAAATTTCTTCTTCAATCAATTAATCGGAGTAAAAACGAATTTCCGTCTCTGTACGAGCCGATGGACAATAGAATGATAAGCAGATTTTTTTTTTTTTCAAATTCAGAGAGTACCTACTTGCCTTACCAAAAAATAATCTTATACAAAATGTTTAGTTCAGTTCTAGAACTAACTTCATAGACTTTTATGTGGTGCAGTATTGAAAATGGCATAAAATTCGGTATTGCAGCGCCCCCTTCTGGCGGATTTTTTTCAGATGCAGGGCGATCCAACTAGCCATAGCCATACACTTACACAAAAAATTTCGTTCAATTCGATGCATAACTTCATGTACTTTTGGTCGGTACAATATTGAAAATGGCACAAAAATCGCGATTGCAACGTCCCCTTCCGACGGATTTTTTTTCAAATTCAGGGAGGACCAACTAGCCATAGTCATACAGATACAAAAAAATTTGGTTCAATTCGATGCATAACTTCATATACTTTTGGTCGGTACAATATTGAAAATGGGTCAAAAATCGCGGATGCAACGCCCCCTTCCGGCGGAATATTTCAAAACTGAAGGAGGACCTGCTTGCCACAGCCAAAAACATTCACAAAAAATTTGGTTCAATTCTATGCATAACTTCATACACTTTTAGATGGTAGAATGGCGACACACAGACACACACACGGACACACATACAGACACACATACAGACACACGGACAGACAGACATTTTGTAAAAACATGTTTTTTGGAGTATCTGACCCCTAAAACGTGTAAATCCGTCGAAAACCGGAAGTCGAAAAAAATTTCGATTACAATACTTTCTTCTATTGAAGATAGAAGAAAGTAAAAATAGATGCAATAAGTAAATGCAATAAAGGCAATATTTGCACTTTCAAGAGGTTACTAAAAATTTTTTAGTAAATTTGTATTCCACAGAATTTTTTAATAACCATTACAAAATTTTTTTGCAAGTGAAACAAACATATTTTTTGTAAACTGAACAAAAGAATTTTTTGTATAACTAACTTAAAACTTTTTAGTATGAGCCACCAAGCAAATTTTAGTAATAGCTCCAAAATTATTTTTAGTAACCATTACGTGTTCCCGAAGACCAAGAGCTTCCTTCGAGTTGCATACAGTGGGTAAAAAGACAGACTTCTGAAACGGAAGGTTTTCGGTAAAGCCCAATAGATGGCAGCACGGAACATTGTTACCTGCTCTATTTTGACATGTTTCTAAAGGGAAGAACAAGTCCAGAAATCCTTACCCATGGTAACTGTTACGACAGGATTTTCACAATCCCTTTATTTAACGAGTACTTACATTGCATACATTCGGTGCATATTTGGTGGCGTCCAGCATCGAACCCGGGTACTTTCAGTCTGGAGTTCGGTGCTATGACCACTAGGCTATCACGGCCACACTAAGTGAGTTTTAGTAATCGCTATTAAAAATGTAAAACTATTAACTCTATTCGTTTCTAGGTTTTTTCTAGTAATTCTTACAAATTCCTTGTAACCGATTAAGATTTCTAAAAATTTTTTAGTAATTACAAGGATCACTAAATTTTTTTTAGTAGATCAACCTTTTTTTTACAGTGTAGTTCTGTAAATGCATTGAATAGTTCTCTCAGTGGAACAGAAGCAAGTTCTTATTCTGCCATGAATTTGCCTAAATTAAATGTTCCGAAAATTTCTCGTGAAATCGAAGAATGAGTAGAATTTTTAATTGTTTTGAAACATCCATACACCAGAATAAATCACTGTCTAAGATAGAAAAATTTGCATATTTAAAATCTTTATTATGCAATCGTGCATACAATGTGGTAGAAGGATTTCCATTGACAGAACAAAATTATGATACCTGTACTGATTTATTAAAGGACCGGTTTGGTAAAGTTGATGTTATTATTAATAAACATATGTCTAATTTGTTAATCATGTAACCCGTGAAAAATTGCTCAAATTTAAATGCATTAAGAAGATTGCATGATGTTTGCGAAATAAATATCAGAAGTTTAAGAAATTTAAGTGTAACATCTAATTCCTATGGGCATTTATTAAATCCTATTTTAATTAAGTTATTGCCCCATGAACTGGTAATTGAAAGTGAAAAAATTTAGCTGATGAAAAGAAAAGATTAATGTTAAAAAAAGGTAGATGTTATCGGTGTTTTTTCAAATCCCATTTATCTTCGCAATGCCGCATAAAATTGCAGCCATGTATAAAGTGTAAAAGTACTGAGCATAACAAAATATTTTTTTTTAAAAATTCTGAAAATAGTCATAGTATATGTATATTTTATTTATTTTTTTTAATATATTCAATAGTTTTTGAGATACTTTTAAAACAAATTAACAAAAAATGGCAATATATCAACTAATTTTAACATATTTGATCAAAAATTTTCCATAATAACCCTTTCATACATACAAATAAATCTTACTAAGCATTTTTGCATAATGCTTGTAAAGCATTTTAAAAAATGATTTTAACTTAATTTTTTGTGTTTTTCGTTGAAAATTCATTCAAAATTTCATACAACTGAAATTTAAAAAATTGAAATGCATCTAAACAAGTTTATTTTTAGTATCATTTGTTAACACATATGTAGAGAGCATTTAAAAAAAATCAGAAAAATTGGGCATAAAGTATTGCGTATGGAACCTTTTGAAGACGAAAATATTCATTCTGAGAAAAAAATTGGTTTTAGTAACTAAGGTACCCTGGGGTAATAACGCCACGTTAAGGTTCTACCAAGTTTCACGGCTCAGTTTTAGATTGTATTTTTCAAACAAATATATGATTTGATGCAGCAACTCATTGACTATCTATATAAAAAAATAATTTAACAGATACGTATTCATAAAATGTAATGGCGTGATTTCTTGACTAATGCTATTTGGCGTTATTACCCACCTATATGGGTAATAACGCCATGCAAACAAAACTATGAAATAAGATGGAATAATTGCATGTAGATTGCCTAATTCTAAAAATACAAACTCTACAAACTTAGAAATTGACAAATTGCATTCTAAGCTATTGAAAATGTTAAATTTTTTGTGAAAGTGTAAGAAAAATAAAGGTATGGTGTGGGGGGGATGATGAGGCAAAAGAATATCAGACCGTGAGCTTCTTTTTGCTTAAAAAGGACCGTTTAAATAGAATTACTAGAAACATTGCACAGTTTTAACTGTGTTTATTTTAATCAGTATTTAGGATGTAGTTCGACCACTGTAGGCAATCAACCGGGGTATTAATGCCAAGGATTGGCGTTATTACCCCGTTATAGTTATTGCGCTGTACATTTTAAATTACAAATTATCTCGAGAAGAATCCAAAATCTTCAACAACATTTTGAAAGTCCATGAAATGTACTACAAATTTATGTAATTAACAAAGTTTTTATGGATAAAAAAATAGTCTTCATATCACAAAACGTATCTCGCAAATTTTAGATCAAGCGTTAATTTTAGTTGCTTGTAAAAACAATAAGACCTAAAAATGAAACAAATTAACTTAAAGCTGTTTTTTGCGATTTATATGACTCAAAACCCTTCTGCGAGGAGCACATGGGTGTCATTTACCTGATTATTTCATAATTATGCAAAATATAAGCACTTGGCGTTATTACCCCAGGGTACCTTACAATGTTTATAATTGCTTAATATTTTCATACTGACACATCTTCAGTTATATTTAAGGTCTATAATATCATTTCTAGGTTATATGTAAATGTTTTATGTTTTTATGTTAAATTCACATAAAATGTGTGACTTCGATAGTAATTCATGCAAAGGACGTAAAGTATCTGAATTTTAAAAAATCTTCTCAAAACTAATTTTTTTTTATTTTCTCATGATTATTTTTTTAATTTTTTTGGAAATATTAATGGTATAAATACCTCGTTTTGTACAAATTTTTGTTAAATATATTAAATAGTTGTTGAGAACTAGATTTTTTTTATGTTAAAAAGATTGGGGACAAAAAGTAATTACTCTAAATACATTGTAAACAAACGCTAAAAGAAACAGTTAAAAGTTACAGTTAAAGTATTGTTTTGCGAAATCACAAAATTAATAAGTATGATGTGGAAAATAATAACACTGAGTAAGGTAAAATGAAAAACTAGTTTACCGCTACGAATCGGCGAAAAAGTAAACAAAGGGGCGTGACAACATCAGGTGATTGGATAAAAATGCTTGTAACTCCAGTAAAAATAGTCGAAATTGAAAATTTCTTTTAGAGTTCAATACGGGGAGTTCATATAATGTTATTATGCTAAAAATGAAAATTCGACAATTTGATAATATTTTGCGATTTTGAAAGTCCATTGTACCCTTAAAAATTTATTTCTAACAAACCTAAAGGATTATATTTCCTTCTGTTAAAATTCAAACTTTTTTCTTTAAAAAAAAAACAGTTTTTTTTTTAAGGGGGGATTTATATTAATGTGTTTTTTATTTAAGGGGTCAGGTACCTTTGATCGATTAAAATAGAAGCAAAATTTGCATACAGTATTGATCTCAATATCTTTAAATCTATCGCTTTTAAGAACTTCAAATTTTTAACACATATTTAAATAATCTTCCTGTAACTGTTACAGGTCATGGAATATTTTTATACCTTCACCATAAAATTAAATTAAAAAATTACAAAAGGTCTTTTTTTCTCGAAGAAAAATCATACATAGTCTTGCGCGCAGCTTGACATGCATAAAAAATATCATAAAGACCTAAAATCACTTTATATATAAAGAAAAATAGTCAATAATCAAAATGACGAACCCTAGTTACTTTAAATTCTGTCTTTGTATAAAAAATACATAAAAATATGAAAAATAACAAAATTTAGCACTTTTTTTTGTAAATAATAATTCATAACTTAAAAAATTCATACACAAAAGTAATAGTAGTTCGTCATTTTAAGCATTTATATGTTATGTAACTTCTGTAAAAATTTCATCAAATTCTACTCAACCATTTTCGAGCAATCATGCGCGCAAGTTGAAAAAATAGCATTTTGAGAAAATCCAATTTAAAGATAAAATTTCTTTTTAAAACATATTATGCAAAATATCTTTAGATATTTAAGTATACATATATTTATTTACTTACCTATTTATATAAAAACATAAATTCAATAAGTTTCATTATAAAAAAATAGTAAATAGTGTGCTATAAAACATGCAAAATGAATATAAATACACAAATAACATATACTGATACAACATTTTTCTATATATTTATTCATTATTTACAAAATTTTTACATGAAACTGGTAATACTTCATCATTTTCAATATTTATATGCTATGTAAGAGATGTTAATTTTTTATGACATTTTAGACAACCATTTCGGAGAAATCATGCGCGCAGTTGAATCGTAAACGTAAAAACGAAAATAATTTTTCATCATATCGTTCTTCTAAGTAACCATTCATTATCTAATAAATCCTTACATGACACTGATAACAATTCGTCATTTTCAACATTTGAATGTTTTGTATGAGCTGTTAATTTTTTATAAAATTTTAGCCAACAATTTCAAAGAAATCATGCGCGCTATTGAATCGTAAACGGAAAAACGAAAAAAATTTTTCCTCATATCATTCTTCTGAATAACCATTTATTATTTAATAAATCCTTACATGACACTGATAATACTTCGTCATTTTCAACATTTGAATGTTTTGTAAGAGCTGTTAATTTTTTATAAAATTTTAGACAACCATTTCGGAGAAATCATGCGCGCTATTGAATCGTAAACGTAAAAACGAAAATAATTTTTCCTCATATCATTCTTCTAAATAACCATTCATTATTTAATAAATCCTTACATGACACTGATAACAATTCGTCATTTTCAACATTTGAATGTTTTGTATGAGCTGTTAATTTTTTATAAAATTTTAGCCAACAATTTCAAAGAAATCATGCGCGCTATTGAATCGTAAACATAAAAACGAAAAATTTTTTCCTCATATCATTCTTCTAAATAACCATTCATTATTTAATAAATCCTTACATGACACTGATAATACTTCGTCATTTTCAACATTTGAATGTTTTGTAAGAGCTGTTAATTTTTTATAAAATTTTAGCCAACTATTTCAAAGAAATCATGCGCGCTATTGAATCGTAAACGGAAAAAATTTTTCCTCATATCATTCTTCTGAATAACCATTCATTATTTAATAAATCCTTACATGACACTGATAATACTTCGTCATTTTCAACATTTGAATGTTTTGTAAGAGCTGTTAATTTTTTATAAAATTTTAGACAACCATTTCGGAGAAATCATGCGCGCTATTGAATCGTAAACGTAAAAACGAAAATAATTTTTCCTCATATCATTCTTCTAAATAACCATTCATTATTTAATAAATCCTTACATGACACTGATAACAATTCGTCATTTTCAACATTTGAATGTTTTGTATGAGCTGTTAATTTTTTATAAAATTTTAGCCAACCATTTCGGAGAAATCATGCGCGCTATTGAATCGTAAACGAAAAAACGAAAATATTTTTTCCTTACATCATTTTTCTAAATAACCATTCATTATTTAATAAATTCTTACATGACACTGATAACAATTCGTCATTTTCAACATTTGAATGTTTTGTATGAGCTGTTAATTTTTTATAAAATTTTAGCCAACAGTTTTGGAGAAATCATGTGCGCTATTGAATCCTAAGCGTAAAAACGAAAATTATTTTTGTGAAAATTCAATTGAAAGAAAAGATTGACTTAGGAACTTATTATGAAACATTATTTTTAAGTATTGCAGTAATTTATATAATTATTTACTTATCTTATTTATACACATGAATTTAATAAATATTAAAAAATAAATATTGTGTACTAAATCAAGAAAAATAAAAAGTAGAAATAAAAATAAATTTACCTTTACAAGAACAATACTACATCATCTGTTTACTTAGATTATTAGGTTGATAAACTTTTTAGAAGACTTGTGAAACAAAAATCTATAAATTCATTCTGATGTTTTCTATTGCATGACATAAATAAACCTTTTAGAAATTTGAACACTAATTTACATACATATACTTTGATAACTATCATCGCATGGGATAACAGATGGAAAAAAACTTTGCTCAAAGATTTTCACAAAACTTAACACATTTAAAAAACACCGGCACTGTAAATTTCACCTTCCTCCAAGAGAAATTTATCTTTCTGAGCAATTTCTTTCATTCGCTTACTTTTTCTTGCTTCTTTTGTGTTTTGAAGAAAGCGTAAATTAGAAGTTGCAATCCTTTGGTCGTCTAACTGTTTCAAACATCCTCGAGCATGTGCACCAACTGTCAAGCCAAATTCTTGCATTACATTCATTTTTCCTTGATTGCCATCATTAAACAAAATAACTGCTTCATTTGTAGCAATTTCCACAATCCTTTTACCTACTCCTTGTGTTTTTGGACATAATTTCCATATTAAAGAATTTATCGATTCATTGTTGTTCTGGGTCTTACCTCCTAAGCAGAAGTTTTGGCTGCGATAAGTCATTAAAAATTGGTTTTATAGTATCCATTACACTAGTCGGGACTGTGTTCTTGTGTTTAAATGTTTTAATGGTACCACAAGCAACTGCTTTATTATATTTGCACCAAGATTCACTTCCAGTAGGGCAAAATGAATGTAGAGGCTCGGCATCCGTTGAACGAGTATGAAAATATGCAGCCCAGATAGCTTTACGCATTTCATGTAAATTGTTTTTATTCTGTCGAATTGCATTTCCATAATAATCTGTTAGCTTAGCAATGATGTTGTCCGTAAGTCTACCTTTTCCTCCAAGTGCTTTACCTTCACTACATTTTACTTTGTTTTGTTTAAGTTTTCGTAAGCGTGTGCCCATTCTCTTTTGAATGTGACCCACGCATTCAATTTTTTCAACTTTTGTATCAGAACCATATGGGCTGGCCTCTGATATGGCTTGAAAAGTTTTGGCATCACCATCACCTATATATCCAATGTACTTTACGTTTCTTGTGGCTTCTGAACGTTGAAATATTCGAACCATACCACTTAGTTCCATTTTTCCAGCAGATCCATCGTGGTTATTGAGGCAATCATTTTCATGGGTTTTTTTCCATGAATTATATTCATGCGTCCCTTTTTTTAGTTTCCATGCATCACATGACTTGCAAAATGAGGAAAGGACTTCAGTATCAATAACTTTGCCGCTTTTGTCACCAATGACAGTGCACACACCTATTCGTGAAGTATGACCCCGAGTTTTCCATGTACCGTCACCACTGATATTTAAGCATGAAGAATCAGTCAGAGTTACTTCTTCTGAAGCTGCAGATATCATAGATTTTTCTGTGACAGATGCAGAGCATTTCTGTAGAACCTTTATCGCAGCATTGTAAGATATTTTGGAAACCGGTTGAGGCAGATCCATGATTCCACAAAAGTTTCATTGCTGCATACCCCAGTCCAATTGATCTAATGGCATAAATATATCTGTTGTTAATTTCTGAAATTTTGTTATTTTCGCCGATCTTCTTAGAATTCTTAAATTTAATAACTTCAGCACAATTTTCACATAAAATCGAAATTTTAGATGATAAGCCACATTCAATTTCTTCTGTTATACTTACTTCACCACCACAAGCTTTACAGCATAAAAATTTTTCCAGAATGGAAAACATGTGACTGACATCCATAATACGATATCCATCAAAGCTAGAATTATATTCAAACTCCTTGTTTACAGAAAGTTTTCTCTGTGAAGCACTGTTATTCAGTGAATCATTTTCACTTTTCGTCAACTTTTTGGTATATATATTACCAGTAAATTTCCTTTTTTTCGGTCGTATCCCAGAAGCTCTTTTAGGTGTGTTTTCGCTAAGAACTTCACTCATTGTAGCAGAAGATTATTAACGAAATAAATAAAATTAATTTAAAGCTAAAATAAAACTTATTCGCAAACAAATCACTATAAAAAAATCAGAAATTCAGCATCGAAAGAGTAAACAACACAACGTGCATAGATTTATTTCTAAATCAAGCTAAATAGCTTGAATCTAAAGTTGAAGTAGCAGTTGCTAATTTCTGCTTGATTTCCTGAAAGGAAAGGGAAAATAAATAACCACAGAGTAAAGAAAAATAAGAGTAGAAATCCTTGAATCTTATCAGCTACGGCCGGCGCCTGCTGCGTGAAAAATGTAAACAAACAGTCTAGCCCTTTAAATATCGCTGTTTCATGAAAAGAGGCCTTACTATTTTGCCCATAACTTCGTTTCTAATGAGAATTTTTTCATGGGGTTTGTTTTAATATGAATCTAAAAGATTATACTTTCATATAAAGCAATAAAAAAAATCGAAATTTTGACCATTTGAAAGGTACCTGACCCCTTAAAGGATATTGTAATTCCAAGAGTTTTTCGACACAGAATTTTACTGCGAAGTATCATTTACATTCTACACTGCGAAATATGGATTTTTTTTCATTGTACGAAAGACAAAAAGTTGAAATAGAAGAACATGATTGAAAATTTCTTTAGACTTATGCTATTTTTCATTAGAATTTGTTATTTAAATTTTAAAAATGTGCAGAGGCATGGAAAAGAATTTATTTGTAATAAAGGTAACATTTTTGATTTTACTTGAATGTTGATCAGATTATTTAACTAACTAAATAATTCCACAAACACTCATTGTTATTTATAAATATTTCAGAAAATCATAATTTAAATTGAAGTGAAGGTTCGAATATATTAGAATTTCTAGTACGGTGTTGTTATATCTTGAAAAGTTTTCAAAATTAGGATCATAATAGTACTTATATACAGTGTATGACCAAATTATACTGGCAAATTCAGAGGAGTGATAGAAAGCATCAAACTAACGAAAACTTACCATAGAAAATTATATCGTGAACTAGTCATTTAATCAAAATCTACCCTAAATTTGGTTAATGTTAATAAATTTCGGAAGACTGAAGCACATTATGATGAAATTTCAATGCTCACCTTTCTTGTAAATATGATGACAGCAATATTAGTCGGACGTAGTAATCGCAAAACAATCTTCTATTTAAAGCATCTTAATATTTCAAAAAGTAATTATACATATTCATATATTCTGTACTATTAGTTCAATACGATACCAACAAAGATTTTTATTTTTAAATTCTGGTTCAGTCAATTAATCATAGTAAAAATGAGTTAATCTAGACCATGATATATATTAAAATCAATCGATTTTCCTTAATCTGTTGTCATCAGCTGTTTGTGAATATCTAGCTTAGCAGAAGGTGAGTTTCCGTCACTGCTCGAGCCGCCAATGGACAATAAAACAGGAGAAAATCGTAAAATTGCACAAAAACGAATATCACAGCATCACTTTCCGACGGAATATGTTCAAATTCAAAGAGCACTACCTGGAATAGCCAAAAACATACACAAAAAATTTATTCAGTTCTATGTATAACATCATACAGATTTCGACGGTAAAATATTGAAATGGGTACAGATATTACAATTATATTGCCTTCTTTTGACGGATTTTTTTCAAATTCAGACAGTTCGTGCCGGTAATTGCCCAATATGTACACAACAATTTTGTTAAATTCTGTTCATAATTTTATGGACTTCTCGATGGTGCAATAATGAAAATGGCATAAAAATGGTTATTACAGCGCCCCTTTCCGGCAGAATATTTTTAAATTGAAGGAGGACTTGCTTTCAATAGACCAATGCATAAAAAAAGACTCTATTCTATGCATAACTCCACGCACTTTTCGATGGTACAATGATGGGGTATATACTGACAGACAGACATTTTGTATAAACATATTTTTTGGGACTTCTGACCCCTAAAACGAGTAAAGTCGAAAAAGTTCCATTCAGTGCTGGACTCCACTAGTGGCGGAGATGTTCTGACCTCTCAACTGGTAGACGGTAGGTGCTGGGTTCGAACACAATTGTTGCAGTCGCCTAACAATTCGGAGTTTTCGCGGTTTTCTTCGAACCTTGCGTAAATACGGGTTAGGTTCCCTTAGAAAGACCCACACGAAGGCTATTCCCCCTTGGGCCTATATCCCTCGAGTACATAATCTGCAGGTACAAAATGAATAAAATAATCGATTCAGTACTTTTTATTTTGCTTTTCCACTGACAAGAGGTCTCAGGTTCAAACCCCAGGACGATACGAACAAATCCTGTACAAATTAAATTAAACACTATAGCAGTTCAAGTTTTTACGCAAAATTTAAATACTTTAAATCTTACTGAAGACTGAGGTATTCGCTAATTTTGAAAACTAAATTAAATTATTATCCTAAAAAATTTACAGTCTTGTGACTTTTTAACTATGTTAGTTTACAGAGTCTATTGTGATTTTACTGAATAACGTCTCTATTATTTAACAGAAACTCGGTTTTTCTAGTCTTTTTGTAGTTTCACATAAAACTTAAAAAAGTGGTTTACCTGTAGATTTTCTCTAATTCGTCAGAAATATTTTTGAGGTGTTCTTTTTTTTTTACTGAAGGAGAATAGCATAAAAAGAGGGACTGAAGTATTTATTTTACGCGTCAGTAGTAACTATTTGACGCTGTACATTTCGTACTGTGGTTATCAGATCAAACGGTAACATCGATTGCGAGAATACCTTTCAATTTAAAAAAAATTCTGTCAAATCAAAGAAAAAAAGCGAGACTCGCTGTAAATTTACACTAGCTATCAGTTAAATGCATTCGATCGAGATTATCGGTCATCATTTTACAGTTATTATCCTTATATTTTACTTAATTCCTTGTTGAAAAATTCCTTGAAAAAATTAAAATTATTTCTCACAAGAAAATGAGTGGCTCGCTAATTTGGAAAATAAAATTAAGTTATTATTATTAAAAATAATTTTCAGATTCTTGCTTATGTTTAACGATGTTAATTTACAGAAATCTATTGTAAATTTAAAGAATAACATCTCTGTTATTTGACAGAATCTTGGTTTTTCTAATCTCTGTTATTTTACACAAGACTTAAGATAATTGAATATCCATAGCTTCTCTATAATTTCACACACACAAAAAATATGAATAATAATAATAAAAAAAAGTGTGTTTTTCCACGGCATTTTTTGATTTTACGACATTTCATTCAATACTTGATACATATAATGACATTTTCATTACAATATTTTTTGTTTTCGAAAAATTATTACCATGAAAAAGTTTCAGTTAGCTTGAAGCACTTTGTACTTGTGTATAAATAAAAGATTTGTGACTGCATGTTGTATTGCAAAATTTTCATCTTTTTCATGCCTATTATTATTCCTCTGAATTTTTCATTTAAATTCTACACCACTCTGCCATTTTTGTTTTATACATAGAAATAACATGTTATATTTTGTTAAGCTTAGGATGGTTTATAAAAAAACACAGAGAAAAAAATCAAGAAAGAAACAATTATTTGTCAAGCATAGATTACGAAGCACTTTTCCGACACAAAACTGCACCGTTTAAAATTTTAAAACATTAAGTTCATTTCACCTTGTGTAAATGTATAACGCATTTCAAAACATAATTTTAGGTATTCATATCTACTATCGAAAAACTATACGACATTTTCAACAGCCCTGTATATGATATAGAGATTAATATCTATTAACAACAGGCATTCCAAAATTTATTTCATTTAAGAGACACATATACTTCATTTGAAAACTCCCCTTCACCAATTTCCTCCAATAAGGAAAATGGTATTAGTATACTTTTGTACAGCTCTGTATATATAAGGAATAGAATTTATGTATAAAGAATAATATTAAAAAAAATTAAATTTCAAAATGCATACCGAATTTTAAAGCGAACTATCCAACAATTATCACGCAAAGTCAGTATCGTAACCGATTTATTTTGTTTGTCCCTGTAAATTTATAAAAATGCTATGAATGCTCTGTTTCAACGTAATCATAGTGAAATTCAGTGATTTATATCACTTTCGATGCATTTGATATAGCGTAATATCATTAAAATACTCTCCAAATAAATTCCCCCCTATTCCATAACGTAATCAAATTCTTTTGAGTGTCCCTGTAAGTGAACTATTAATCGTACATACTTCATATGCAATAGCAAACATGTTTTCGTGCCTCTAAATAAGCTTTATCAACTGCATGAAAATCTGAGTATATTTACGGGAATTAGAGCGTGGACAGACTGACAGACAAATCGAATGCATAAGCACTTTTCAGCTTTGTTGAAAAGTGCTTAAAAGCATACTTATCATAGGAGACATGAATGAATAAAATACATTAACATCAGAAGCTAAAATATTATATAATTTATTTTGGCTACATATAATTCTAAATTGTAAATTCTGACATTCTTTTCGATCCAATTTCAGTCGGTATTTCGTGTATTTATAATAAATGCAAAGATAGAAAAATGAAACAGTTCTGAAAAAAAAATGGATGGGAAAATATAATGTAGTTTTATTTTTCTTGTCATTCGGTAATATATTCTTCAATGAATTGGAAATGGAATTCAATTTCATTCTTGTTTTGAATTACCTCTTTAAACAAAGTCGTTGTTTCAGACACATAAAAGATGATATTTCTGTCTGTTTAAATTCAAACTTATTTCCTTTTAAATGAAAGAGTTGTTTTTTTTTCGAATGAAAACATATTGAAAAATTTGTATTTTAAAAAGTATTGTGTTTCAAACACTTATTCGATATGGAATTTTAATGTCAGTTTACAGTTTACTTCAGGGACTATGAATTATTTTTACTTTCTTCTATCTTTACAAGAAGAAAGTATTGGATTCGTGAAATTTTCCCTAATTTCCCGTTTTCGACGGATTTACACGTTTTAGAGATCAGAGATTACAAAAAGCATGTTTTTACAAAATATCTATCTGTGAGTTTTGTCTGTCCGTCAGTTTGTCTGTATGTGACATAAATTTTGTGGGCGATCTATCTTAAGAATCAATGCACGGAATTTTACAATATTTTAGATTGAGTTGGACCTTGAAATAAACTAGATCTGATTAGTTTTGGTGTATATAATCCATTGCTATGCTGCCTTTATACAATTTCCACACTAGTTATATCTCAAGAACTAAAGGACTGATTTTCATAAAAATTCAGATTCCATTAGTCCTTGATATAACATGATTCTGATTACGTTTTGATGCAAATCGCACAAGAGATTGCGCTGCTATGCGGCATTATTCATGATTATCGTAATAGTTCTATCTTAGCAACTTATGGACGAATTTTCATGACACTTAAATTCAGTTAGTTTCTGAAATAAATTAGTATTCTTTAGTTTTTGAAGAAAATTGCTATAACAAGTGGCAGTGCTATGTAGCATTCTTGATTATGATATTAAAGCTATCTCACGATCTAATGCACAGTCCCTTATATAAATTAGCATTCTTTAGTTTTTGATGTAAATTGCTCAATAGTTGGAACTTCTGTCCTGTATTTTTACTATTTCTGTGACAATCTCAAATACTACACTGTACAAAAAATCTGTAAAGGTACTAAACCTTTTCTAGGAAACTGGGATTCCAAGAACTTTTCCTGTAACGGTAACAGCAAAATTTCAAGTTTCAAAATCGATTACATGATTTTTTTCTGCTACCGTTACATGAAAAGTTCTTGGAATCCCAGTTTCCTAGAAAATGTTTAGTACCTTCACAGATTTTTTTTTTTTTTTTTTTTTTTTTTTTTTTTTTTACAGTGTAATGCACGAATTTTTATGAAATTTAAGATTCAGTTAGAACGTGAAATAAGTAGACGCAGATTACATTTTTATGTAAATTACCTAACCGTTCGCTCAGCTATGCTTCATTTTTCTGGAAGTATTAACGTGTATCAGATAAAAGAAAAATCTGGGATTGTCACGTTTGACTAGTTTTAATAAATACGGAAAGATTAATAAACGTGTTTCTAGTTATAATTCTCATTTTGAAATTATTGCTGAACAATTTACTGATGAAAGGTATCCAGGGCTTAATTTCTAACAAAAAAAGTACAGGAGCTCTAACATTTTGTAATATAGTAACTACCAAAGCATATTTCTCCATCTTTTTCCCGTAGACCTTTTGCATATCATACATTATTTGCAGATCTGTACAAAAAAAAAAAAGGCTCTAATTGGACTTAAAAAAAATTAAATATTTCAAAAATTACAAATTTAGACCTAATTCATAGATTGTTAGTATGTATAATAATCTTTGTTACCAACCATAAAAATCTTTCTGAAAGATCAGATTTAAAGTTATTACATATTTTGACCATTTAAAACAGAAAACGACCTTTTTTGGACTATTTTTTAATAGAAAAAAAACACCCACTATACTGCCAAGCTATTTATAAATTATTATACTTGCAAGAAATCCTTAATAAATTTCAAAGGAAACATAATGCGACACAGTTCAAAGAAATTAGTAAAATAATTAAAAAAAATTACAAATTCACACTCAATCTAGTCATTGTTGGGGTTTGGATCATAATTCTCATTAAGAATTCTTTGATTCAGATTTTAAAATTATATATATTTCACCTATTTTTTGTTGCCTAGGGAAAGGGGTGAATTCAAAGAAAAAATCCATTTACATATACCAGCAAAATTTTTAATAAGTAATCAACTGAAAAATAATGTGTCATAGTTTAAGAAAAAAGAAATGTCTTTTCAAATTATAAGGGGAAAAAATATAATTTTAAAGTGTAAATATATTGTAAATTAGTCGAGGTAAAACATTTCTTTTAAACTGATTTCTTCATTAATCAAGGTAAAAGCATTCTCTTTTCATAAATCAATTATTTAATTTGTAATGTTAAAATGTTCAAACATTCATTGTGTACATACACAAATAAAATTGTAATTCAGAGAAACATGATAAAAAAACTGATTTTTTTTTAAATACTGATTTTTAAAATAAGTCAAAAGAATACATACCCTTCTTTGGGGAAGGACACTAGATGCTCCTAGATATGCGATACGTTACTACGCTAATACGTCACAAATGTCGTTTTGGGAGGCAATAACGCGACGTTTTAAGAAATGGGAGGAAAAGGAAAACATAATTTAGGCTTCGGCTTTTCGGATGCGCTGTTCCTAGGGCTCCGGGGCGCAATATTTATGAGCTCCGGTGAATTCTGAAAATATTTAAATATCCACCAAAAACAAAAAAGTACCGGAGCTGAGCTCCGGTGAGCTCCGGCGCAAATTAAGCACTGAAGGTATCTATATTATAAAAGCCAAATGTATCTGTGCGTAACGCATACGTATCATTTTGTGAATGGCTTCGGTTTCAGAATTTTGCTACAGAAAATTTTACACTTCTAAACATCGCACATTTTAAATTTTTACACCGTCGTATAGAGAAAAAAAATGTATTTTTAAATGAAATTCGTTTGAAAGCTATATCTCTATTTTTTAGCTATTAATTTTTTTATAGTTTTTAGTACCAATTTTGTTATTGTGGCAGCAAAATCACTTAATTTTTTTCCAAAATTAAAAAATAGAAGATGAAAAAAAGAGAAAGAAAAAAAAACATAAATTAAAATGCGCAATATTTTCCCATGGAATTTCGGTTTGCAGTTTTCGGTACTGCAAATTTTACACTTATAAGCATCGCACATTTTAAATTTTTACATCGTCATGTGGAGAAAAAATGTACTTTTAAATGCAATTTGTTTCAAAGCTGTATCTCTATTTTTGAGCTATTATTTTTTTATATAATTTTTAGTACCATTTTTGTAATTGTGGCAACAAAATCGATCATTTCATTTTCCCTTAAAAGTACACTTATACACTACACAAGTATCTCATAGCAAAATATGAGAAGGAGACAGAGGAAAAAAAAAAACAGAAAATGAAATGTGTATACTATTTTTAAAATTGCCTGCTATAAAAGCCGGTGAATTTCAGTTTATTCGTCTAATAATTTAGGTAAATGAGTTTTATAGTACAGTGGAACCTCCTAAAGTGACCACCTTGGTAAAGTGGGCACCTGGCTAAAGAGACCGCTTTTGGAAAATGTTACCTGTGTCCATATAAAATAATATAAGAATTGTCCCGTAATATGACCACCCTAATGTGTCTACCTGTGTAAAGTGACCAGTTAGCCTGTCTTTGCCAATGTTATTTGAACCTGTAAAAATGTGACCATCCATTTTTCTGCATTCTGAAAATTTTCAAACTAAAATTTTCAAACTAGTTACTATTTGCTTAATGTATAAAGAGACCGATTTGTCTCTTATTGTAATGATATCTGCATTTGTCTAAGGTAACTTTTACTGGAAAGTTTATTTTTCCAGTCATAGAAACACTACCTTTATGGAATTACGATGAAAATAAAAATGCGTATAAATTACAGAGTACCTTGTCGCTATGAGTTATTTAAATCAATCTCTACGGAATTTCAACTGTATTCAAAAGGAATAATGTGAGTTTAAAGTAAATTATCCTTTATTCTGCATACTTTAAATTAATGAATCAATTATTGTTAATTAATCAGTTCATTACATAATAAAATTCATTTTTCCTTATTTATATTTTATTTTTTTTGAAATGACAATATTTTAATGTGCCAAAAGACATTCCATAAAGTGACCACCTCTATATAGTGACCATTTTAGCCTGTCCCAATGGTGGTCACTTTAGACAGGTTCCACTGTTTTTTTGTTAATTTTATCTTAAAATAGTATTTGTTTGTGAGTTAGACTGACCAATATAAGACGCATTTTTTTACTGTAACTAATTTTGTAGAATTGTTATAAATCAATGAAACAGTTCTTTCTGGAGGATTTTTCTTTCGTCGAATTTCGACGGGTTCCCCCTCGTATTTTTTAACGCAGCTTATGAATTATGTTGAATTTTCTGATGAAATATGATGTAATAAATCACATTTTGCGAAGATTATTAAAAGTTGAAGAACTAAATGTTTTCACTCAAAGTAACATAAACTATTTAAGCCTCTGCTGAACAGAAAACAAAAGTAATTGTGTGTAAATTTCAATTATACACAATTATTAAAAAAAACAGGCAGAAAATCAACGTTTAAAAATCCACAAATAATACACTAATAACAGCCGACAAGATAAGTCTTGATTGCTGAAGATAAGTCGTTAAAAATCCTTTGTTAACTAAAAAATACCTTTGTTTAGGTGCGTTCGTAATTATGTAAATACGTAGCACCTACTGTTGTCGCTCAGTCCGTCCGTCTGTCCGTCTGTCTGTCTGTCCGTCTGTCTGTCCGTCTGTTCGCATATAAAAAAGCAAAAACTACCCAACCGAATCGTTTGAAATTTAAAATACATAATTATAACATACTTTAGTCGTGTCATTTCAAATTTTATGAAAATCGGATGGATAAATCAATTACAGGGACATTCAAAAGGATTTCGTTACATTACGGTCAATAGGGAAAAAAGTTTTAAATGCATTTTAATCGTTTGAAATTTAAAATATAAAATTATTGCGTAATTTTGTCATGTCATTTCAAATGTTATGAAAATCGGATGCATAGATCAATTACAGGGACAATCAAAAGGATTCCGTTACATTACGGTCAATGGGGAAAAAGTTTCAAATGCATTTTAATGATGTTACACTCATTCGAACATAATAAAATTGGCATGAATCTATGAAATATATACTAAAATATGCATTCTGTACAATCTGTGATGCAAAGAATTTTTATTATTAAATTACAGGGCCACACAAAAGTATTCCACTATATAATGCTATACGGGGAAACATGGTTTGGTACGTGTTTTAATTATATTCAACTATTTCGCATTTTATGAATAAGATATACGTTGCTGAGGTGTAATAAAAATTACTTCCTGCATATTTACAGAAACGTAAAGATTTCGACTACTATACTGTATCCGGAGTGCGCTCTACTATATCCGCAAGATCTGAATATTTTAAAAACTTCGTTATCGTACGAACGCACCTCATTTGATACGTTCACGTGCAATTTCCAACTTGGTTTTTTTTTTTTTTGGTGCCGTCAAGTTTTAAAGGGTTTCATCTAGTTATATTTATAATTTTGGACAGCGAATCAGCATCTATTGAAAGAATTAAAACTATTTTTTTAAAGAAATTTTTTTATATAACTCTTTGCAAAATTTACGAGATATTTCAAAATCACGTTAAATATAAACACATTCTTAGAGATAACAGTTTATGAATTACTGAATTTTAAATTTAGGCATTTCTTTGTAAAACACCCTGTAACTTTATAATATTGATACATTTACGAAACCTCATGAAAAAAAAAAATTACGTTTTTTGGTTAAATGAACAACATTGTTTTTTTTTTTCCAAATGCAGCAGTAAATTTTTTACTTTACAAAATGACTTTCTGAAAATCGCATCAGAGAAATTGAATTAGTTGATGTCTGAATAAATTTTGCAAAATGGGAAATCGAAACGTATTTCGTAGATAGCTCTCAAGAGAATGAATCTTTTTTTCTTTAAAAGACTTTTCTTTTGCCTATCTATTTGTTGTTGTACTCACATTAAACAGAAAAACACAAGTTTTGGATTTATTAGCAACAGTTATTAATAAAATTATGTTATAATAATAAAGACAATCCATACACGGATTATTTTTCTTTTGTACTTTCTTCACTCATTAATAGAAATTATAATATAATAGAAATTATAATAATATTGTAATTGAATTTTTTTTTCTACTTCACAGTAAAAATTGAAGACCCAAATTGGGTTGAAAGATTTCTGGGTATAATAATTTTCCTGAAATGGTACAGTAAGGATTCCAAAATGGTAGAGTATTGTTCCCAAAAATAGATAACCCAAAATGGTTCAAAACAGAGCAGATTTTTATTAACATTCAATTAATCAAAATTTCTGAGGTATAATGTATATACTATCTAAGATATTTTAATTGTTTTAAAGTCATTAAAAATCAGACTTATTTAAAACGATTTTGTGCTACAAACTGAACTTTCCAAATTGGAACAATTCTGTACCCAGAAAACTTTCAACCCAATTTGGGTCTTTATTTTTTTTACTGTGTTCCAGATTTACACGTTTGAGGAGACAGTGTTTCCAAAAAACATGTTTTATACAAAATGTCTCTCTCTCCAAATGTGCGTGGACATTGTGCCACCGAAAAGTGAATAAAGATATGCATAGAATTGAACAACATTTTTTGGGAGAGTGTTTGGCTATGTCTAGTAGGTCCTCCCTGAATTTGAAAAGAATCCGCCGAAAGGGGGCGACATAACAGCGATTGTCATGCAAATTTTCAATATTGAATTGAAAAAATATTAAGTTATGCATAAAAAATTCAGCTAATTTTTTTGTATAAGTGTTTGACTGTGGACAGCAGGCCTTCCTTGAGTTTGAAGAAAATCCGCCAGAGGGGGCCACTATAACTGCGATGCATGTGTCATTTTTTTTATTGTATCATCAAAAAGTGTATGAAGTTGCGCATAGAGCTGAAGGAATTTTTTTGGTGCATGATTATTTTTGGGTATGGCAAGCAGGTTCTTCCTGAAAAAATGTGCCAGAAGGGAACGTTGTAAAAGCGATTTCCGTGCTATTGTCATCATTGCACTATCTAAAACTGTACCGGGTGTCCCAAAAATGACTGATGGATTTTAAAATTCAATAACTTGCAAACGGTAACAGCTATTTAAAAAATTTTTGCAGGAGGGTTATGTAAAATGTCAGGAGTTTTTTTTACCGTACTTTTTTATTTTAGTTCAAATTTCAAACAATAGATGGCGCTGACGGCGATCGAAGGCCAGGTGATCAGTGCTGAGTGAGGTCAGTTTCGTTGTCAACCAGGACTTCAATTGCCGACAGCGCCATCTATTGTTTGAAATTCGAACTAAAATAAAAATTTACAGTAAAAAAACTCCTGACATTATACATAACCCTCCTGCAAAAATTTTTTTGATAGCTGTCACCGTTTGCAAGTTATTGAATTTTAAAATCCAAACTGTCTTTTTTGGGACACCCGGTATAAAGTTATGTAGAATTGAAGCAAATTATCTGTGTGTGTTTTTGCTATAACCAGATCTTCCTTGAATTTGGAATTAATAGTGGGAAAAGAGCACTGTGATAGCGCTTTTTGTATCATTTTCTCGATTCTTCGTAGTTCAGTTGTCCATCGGCTCGTGAAGAAACGGGAACTCATGTACTGCTAAACGAGCTTTTTGTAAACAGCATAATATCAAGACCCACATTTACTTGCTTTTGCTCCGATTAATTGAGATTAGTATTATTTTGTTTGAAGAAAAAATTTTGCTACTATTTGCATGTAGTAATATTAGTATATATCTAAGCATTTACTATGGGATTTCATTTATGTTTAAGCATTTAGTAATAAAAATGATTATTATTATTTGCTTAGTTCTCTTTTCACCGTTTCCGTTTCTTTTATTTTAAACATATATTTTATTTTAAACATGCATGTTTTCTGAAAGAATCATGTGTAACAAAGTGAAAAAAAGCATTAGAAAGTTATACCATAAGTTAAATCTTATTGCAATTTAATATTTTCTAAACATTACCAAAACTTCTTCCTTAGCCTATTGTCATATAAATATCAACTGAATAGTACACAAAACAACAACATTCCTTATCTTTCAGACAATGAATATTCGTAAAATACTAATTAATCTATTTGGATTGTCAGTATTAATGTTATTAACGTAAAAGTAATTTATGAAGTGAAATATTAAGGTGTACGTATGAGAAAGAAGAAAGTTTTGGGATTGGTACATTCAACTAGTTTATAAATTTGAGTTTATGTGTTGCTCACTAGGTGGAATACGATAAAATTATGATTATTTTTAAATCTATTGAAATTAGACATAGTTCAAAACTTTCTGTTATTTCTTTTGTAAAGTTGTTGTACCGGGTGCCCCAAAAATGATTGATGGATTTTAAAATTCAAAAACTTGCAAACGGTGACAGCTATTTAAAATTTTTTTGCAGGAGAGTTCTGCATAAGGTCAGGAGTTTTTTTACCGTAATTTTTTTTAGTTCGAATTTTAAACAATAGGTGGCGCTGATGACGATTGAAGGCCAGGTGATCAGTGCTGAGTGAAGCGTCGACCTGGCCCTCAATCGCCGTCAGCGCCACCTATTGCTTGAAATTCGAACTAAAATAAAAAATTACGGTAAAAAACTCCTGACATTATACATAACCCTCCTGCAAAAAATTTTTTAATAGCTGCCACCGTTTGCAAGTTATTGAATTTTAAAATCCATCAGTCATTTTTGGGACACCCGGTAGTTATTGTATTTTTAATTACATTTCTATTCATATCGGGATCCCAAAAATAATTGATACTCTTCCAGTGGTTAACCGAAAATAACTGATATCCTTCCAGTAATTTATCGATTTTTTTAAAATGTTACACTATTTCAAGCGGAAATGAGTTTTTTATGTGGTACTGTATATAATATTTTTGCTTGAATGTTAGTTGCTGTCAACTGCAAAAGAAGTCATTTTATGTCTCATTTTTTATTAGAAAGAATAAACACTTAGTTTTTTACTAGTTAAAGACAATTAAGCAAAGTTATTATAACCCACTTCTATCTTCTACTTTAGGGGATTTCAATTTCATCCATAATAAGATAGACTAGGAGTCGGCAGCACAAACAACCTCCTGATCGTGCTCATGTATGAAATTCCATGATTTGTGAAAACTCGATTCGCATATTAAAACGCAATCGGTCTGTCAAGTCATATTTTGATGGAAAACAACTAAAAAACCAATTTCAGTGGTTCCCTAATAGCATACATGGTCACAGTGACGTCACTTTGGTCACATCATATATGTGACCAAAATGCCACCACTCAGTGATGTCACATTGTAACTGAGATGTGACTTTCTTAAAAATCTTTAGAAATTTATAAATATCCCTGAAAGCATGCTATTTACTTTTAGAAACATGTTTCTGTCAATTTAAATATCGTCGCTTTTGTCACAGTTTCGTCACAATGTTAATGTCAAATTAGTCACAAATGACACATTTTTCACAAATATTTCACATTGTGACCACTTTGTGAAACGTTACAAAAGATCTCTAAAACGGCCATAACGACTTCACATTTTAGTCACTGTGACTTCACATCGACGTCACGTGACGTCACATCGACAATCGATGGTCACAAAGTCACAATGTGACTTCACAACGACGTTGCAGTGACGTCACCATGCTTTACGGGTTGACTCATAGGCTAATCATTGTGTTTATTTGCTTCCAATCCACCATGTTTTCATACATTTGAAAGCACAATGGTAAGCCTACGAAGCAACCTGTAAAACCGGGTGTATTCGATGAGGTGATTGATTGTCCGTGCTGCGGCATCCTGGTCTATTAGGGCTTGTAACAATCTTGCTACTTTACTTTTAAAACTTAAAAGGAAAGAAATAGAAATAAAAAAATTACCAATGACTTTATTTGATAAACTATTGGCTGAGTTACTCTATATATTTTTGTAAATTTTAAAAGCTTTTGTTAATTTCATTTCAAACGCCCTAAGTTTTTAACACATGAAATACATGCCTAGTGAATGAGTACCATATTTATACATCTATTAAACAAAAGGCAATAAACACATAGAAAATATGGCAACTAACTGAACCGAAAAAGGAAAAGTCCTTAATAAGCTCTAATTCATATTTTTCATATTTTCATGAATTTATACATAGAGAGAACCACAGAGTAGTCGGTACGGCCACATTGTACAACTTGTTTTTGTTACAATTACATTTTTTTTTTATTTTGGTTAAATTTTAATAAGGCAATATAAAACAAGATTTATCTTACTTTTTTCAAATCATCGTTCAGATTTTAAATTTATAACTAGATAATTATTCTCAACGAAAAAAGTGTATTTTAATACAAATAAATTACTAATTGAATTAAAAGAATAAATAGAACATTTGGCCCAATTTATTTTAGCGCACAATATAATGCTACAGGTTATGTATTATGACACAGATAAATGCCCTTCTATATCGCATCGATAGGTTTATATGCCCTTTATAAGATGTAAATATATTTCATCTAATAATCTCAGATATAATTGAAATGATCGAATGCATTTTTGTCAGTAAACAAGTATTATCATCGAAACCGTTTTCATAGATCTAGAAAGTTCGAATTTTATTCGATTACTGATTCCGCAATAGATTTTGCGGTGATGGGAATTTCAATTACATTTCGTTTCATTCCATATTAGGAAATATAATTACCTGGTTGAGGTCGGAAATCTGAATTATGAAATCATTCATCCATATGTCATCTGATGCTGGATGTTTCACGTAATAACTTGATGTAGGTTTCCTGGGTATATTGAAATTACTCAGATTTTTATCTATTATGTAGTAAATATTGTAACATTTAATACTTAAATCAAGCAGAAAATAATGTTTTTCTACTACCAAACGTACTCGAAGTGCAGGTTTTAAATGAATATCACAGATTTAAAGGTCTATTAAAGGAAAACAAAAGAAAGTAAATCTCTATTGTTAATATTGTTGCATAAGAAAAATAACAATTGAAAGTTAAAGTTATAATTGTAGAGTCTTAAAAAAAAGTAAATAACCCTAACTAAATCCTCAAAAATTATTGTAGAAGATAATTACTGATACCAAACGTTTGGAAATAAAGTCTACTTTTAAATGATGCATATAAAATTTGCTTAGGAGTCCATCTACATATTAAAACGATCCCAAATTTCATTTTTTTTCAATGGCAATATTCGGATCCGAATATTTTTTCAAATATTGGATTTAAACTATGCCTAAGCACCAAATTTTAAGTCATTTGAATAATAACTTTTTTAATTATAAACACTCAAAATTTAGTCCTTTCAATTTTAAATTATATTTTCATATTTCTTATATCTTCTCAAATTATGCTCCCAAAGTGCTATTTTTTTGTAACAGTAATACTAAAATACTCAAGCATAAATACGTTGAATTTGCAATTTTTGTTATTTTATGATATGAATTATGAGATTATTATTCGAAAATATTATAAAGTGCAGCCTACATTTTTTTTCATGGAATTATATTTATTAAGTCTTGCTTTTTGGAAATCCAAAATTTCTAATTTTTCTTTCAAGTAGTTTTAAATATCATTAAATAATATATGTTTCTTCTATAATTTTAAGTAGAATTGGGTTTTTCAAAGTTATATTTTAAATAGACTTTGTTCAAGAAAAATTGCTATAGATTAGATTTGGGAATGATATATGTTTGTGGCCAAAGATAAAAAAATAAATCTACCAGATAAAGTTTCGTTAAATAAAATGTAATTCATATTTAAACTATTAAAAAGTATGGATTCAAATTCTTTATAAATTATTTACTAAATATTTTAAATTGTTTTATTCTGCAAAATTCTTTTGTTACGATGGCTATTTTGTATATGATTTTAAATCAGTTTAACATATTTAACCCTCATTCATATATTTTAGATTATTTGCTCATTGTTTTTATTTATTAATATTTTTAAGTAGTTACAGATGTATGCACACGTATGAAAATAAAAATTCGAGTTCAATATTGAGTCGTTCCATGTTATAGAGTAAATTGGGTGAAGAAGCAATAGGTTTGCATTTAATCGTTTTAAGAATATCTCGTTGGTTTTATTTGTTGTTCATTGACTTCTTATCATACAACCCGATAGTGCTGTATACTAGAGCTCAGACGCATCTCTAATGTTAAAGTCGAAAGTTTGCCTCTTAATAACTTTAGACCCAATCATCGGATCGCGACGAAATTAAAAAGGCGGAGCGTCCTACTCTCAAAGTTTACAAGAAATCATCCAGATCCACCGATTAGTTATGGTGATCCAGAACCCCTGTTTTGTCACTTTTTTCTCGTGAAACAAGAAAAAAGGACAAACAACTCAATTATAATTCGAACCAAGAAACATTCGAAAGTCTTGTAAAAAGATATCCAATATTAAGGAAATAGCACCAATTAAAATTTTATATAACGCTAATATTAAAAAGAAATGATAGCGCGTGTTATTTCTTTTAATAGATAACAAAAATTCTGATTCTCCTTATAGATTTTTGCATTTCTGAAATTCACGTCTTTCGAAACAGAAAAAAAATATTTTTCATAAACATATATATAAACTGTTACTAAATATGTGTTTAAAAATATCGCACTTTTATTTGAGTATTTTTTACATCAAAATAATTAGTACAATACATATATTAAAATTAAGAAGGAATAATTTAGGAAATTTTTTTTCTGTATATATATATAAATAACGATTTGAAAATGAAGCTATGAAAACCGGTGTAGATACCTATGGTCATAAGAATATCTGCGTACATACTGCGAAACTGCAGTGGGACTACCATCGGGGAGGGGGCGGTTATGTCGCACAATATCGCCAAGTTTTTCGTCAACTTGGCGATATACCGCCAAATCTGTCACCCAAAATTACTCGCCAAAATCGAAGACAACTTGGCTTTATTTCCGGTATTTCGCCAAACTAATATATCTACTAATAACTTTAAACTAATACTAATAATAATTTAGATTTGTTAGTTGAAAGTGATTGATGAAGTCTCTGAAAGGATCTGAAAAAGCTATGAAATCAGGCAAAAAAACTGGTGCAACCAGAGATAAAAGTAGCGCTCCATATTAAAAAAATGTTACAATAAAATTTGGGAAACGTTTTCAATCTAAAAATATGCGTAGAAAAGAAATAGAATCAGATGACCTGTAAAGCTCATGAAATAACCCAAATTTTTGTTAGCTGAAAATGTGTACTGAGCTTTACTTGTGCCTTATATTCAGAATTATACTATTATTCACGCAAAATGATTACCGAGCAAAGCAGTCAATTGAATATATTGTTATGTTGTCACAAATCAGTTAAGCTCTCCAACGTTAAACGAATATAAACCATGAAGTAGTAATTAAAGTACAACATTTATATTATCAGGTTGTTAAGGAATTGATGTAGATAAATATCTCTGAACACAAATATTTAGTATTTAGTTGAATAGTATCTCTTCAAGGTTTTCGGTCTACTAGGAGCTTTGATCATCCACTTATCAAATCCGCTGGAATGGAATTGTGTCCACACTTTCTACTGCATGGACCGTTCTCACACTTCATTACATCAACCTGTAACCTATAGTTATGAATCCAAATTTTTAAACTGGTTATGGATGATTGGAATATGAAGTAAGTTTAAAATGCCTCTTTTTTCCAGATTGATTTTAAGGCACCAGTAAATTTCAGTCCTCATTTTTAGCTAACAAAAAATTGGGTTATTTTATAAGCTTTACCGATCATCTGATTCTAATTCTTTTCTACGCATATTTTTAGATTGAAAACATTTCACAAATTTTACTGTAACATTTTTTTAGATCGAGATCTACTTTTCTCTCTGGTTCCACCAGTTTTTTGCCTGGTTAAAGTTACCATTCTTATGCATGATTTAAAAATATGTTTCATTTCAAAGATATTATAGAAAGCATCGAACATATTGATTTCATAAACACTTGCATTTCGGCATCTTACTTCAAGGTATGGGTAAGATGGCCGACGAAAAAAACCATAGTCTCACTCCCTGATGTGAAGAAGCAGGATCTGGCGACAATTTATTCTTTGCAGAAAGGGCAGGTACTAGTAATTTCTAAAAATATCAGATTTATTTCTCTGTTATTTAAACTAAGATGTGTATAGGGAAACACAGAAGTGAAGTAAAAGACACTTAAGAGAAGTGTTAAGACGAAATAGCAGTAAAAAGCTCAGCGACAATTTTTTTAACTGAATGCAAACGGAAATTAAAGTATCAACGGGGAATCTTCTTGCTTACAACTGAGCAGCGCAACATTTCCCTACAGCAACTGCGCATATTAAAACTGCGTAATATGTCACCTTCTGAAAATGACATCTTACCTCAAATTATTAAAATAGTAGAAAATTTAAATGCTGATAATATTTTTCTAAAGCGCTCATACAGAAAGAATTACAAACTGAAACTAACATCAATTATTCATCCGTATCACAGAATAGTATAATACTTATAGGAATTTAAAATATTTGAGTAAGTTATGAAAATGTATTACTTTCTTCAGTTTGCAGTGAAATTTGCATATTGCCATGATCCTCTTGCGTTATTCAATTGATAAGAAAAACAACTATAGGGTTTGTTGACAATTTATTCATGTCATTTTCTCATACATATGTCAAATATGTTTATTACCTTTCACAAGATACTTAAAAGTGGAAAACATCCACTATTTATGATGCATCATTTCAGAGAGGAAAAAAAAGGAATTTTAATTAATGAATCTGAAATTTCTGATAACAGTTCTTTATCAGCATTTTCTAATTTCTTCATCTCTCGCTGTTTTAATTATAGATGATACATTAAAATGCAGCCTACCAGCTTAAGTTACTACAGATTCATATTTTAGCAAGATTGAATCAAAAATTCAATGCACCACCTGCGAGTCAATAAAAGAGGAGTTAAATACTGATTTTAATCTTGGAAAATTTATTCACTTTTTTACAAAAAATGTTCTCAGAAAATATCAAGGAATAGAAAATTCGTTCAAATGCTGATTTTCTTAAACTTTCAATACTAATAGGAATTTTTTTTTAAATCACAGAGCGGTGTTTTTAAACTTTCGTTGTTTTATCTGAACATGGTGGATATTGTCAAAAAATTCATTTCGGCTGTGTAATCAGAAAATGTTAAAATTTACTTACAGGTGGTTGCACATATGCTACTTTTCTGCAAGTTGAGGTCTTAACATCTAAACTAAATGTGAAAGAATAAATATCTTCAAGAAACGTGAGAATCAAAAACAACGAAACCAGAAATGTACAAAATGCCACTTCATTTTACGAAGAAAGGACAAGAAGTGTTTGAACCGATATGCACATTGAGCAAACGCTTATGAAAGGTCGTTTTAGAATAATTCGTGGAGGGGATTTAACTGAAAGTCAACGTTCAACTGGGAATCTTAAACCATTCTACACTGTAAAAAAAAATTGGGAAAGTTACAAAATTTTTTCTAGTAGAATTGTATTCCAAGAACTTTTTATGTAACGGCAACAATAAAAATTCATGTAACAGATACAGATTTGCATCAAACAAATTTTAAGGTTACTAAGAATTTCTTTGGGAAATCGTATTCCAAGAACTTTCTAAGTGACAATAACGAGCATTATAGATAAAATTTTAGTAAAGTTACCAAAATTTTAGTAAATTCTTTTGTAAAGTTACAGATGGTTTTAGTTTTGCTTACAAGTTTTGTAGATTGACATCATTTTCTTGTACAGTGTACACATAAAATTTTAGTAAGCTTAAGAGATTTCGGTTAATTTAGATTACTAAGGTTACAGATTTTTTTACAGTGTAGATGTAGTGATGTAGTACGTGCAATGAGTTTGTTGACAAATGTTTCACGTATTGGTAAGAAACAACATACTGGTTTAACTGATGCAAGAATGGTGCGAGATTTCGAAGATATGAAAACGATAATGCAATATATTATAAACAACAATCCATTTACTACTACTTCAACTGATTTATGGAATAATGTTTATGAATTTACAGATAGAAAGAGCAAATTTACTGCAGGCAATGCTGGCATTAGTTGAAGAAACATTCAAGACAACACAATTCCACATTTTAGAAGTGAAACTTTATTGAAACCAGACAAAAAAGTTACCACAAAAGTTTAAAAAAAGGAATTATTATTGCTGGTGAGAGTCATGATGTAGATACCGGGTGTCCAGTAAATAACTGACCCATTTTGAACTTAAATAACAAATAAACGGTTTGAGATAATAATGCGCGGTTTGCGGCATTGTTATTAGAAAATCAATAAATTTTTAAACATGTACTTTGTTAATATAGTTCAAATTTCGGAAAAAAATATCGCGCTGGCGGTAACAGGCTGTTTGAATACAGACATGACTCTAATTTTCATAAATATGAGATTTTCGGCTGAATCTGAGTCTATATGTTGTCGATTCTGAATCTATATGTCGAATCGACTTTCAAATCAGCTTCAGAAATAGGGTACTTTGGGTGGAAAGTGATTTAAAATAATATTTGTGATTGAACCATCTGTATTATATTTCCCCTCCTCAGTCTTGAGACTGAGATATTATTTTAAATATCATTATATTACATTAACAAAGTGCATATTTTAAAATTTATTTATATTCTAATAACAATACAGCAAGCCGCGCATTTTTATCTCAAACAGTTTTTTTTGTTATTTACATTCGAAATGGGTCAGTCATTTACTGGACACCCGGTATATGCCTTTTAACGTCGATGATACTTGTTTATATCTTCTTGAATATTAGCACTCAAGGTACAACAGAGCGTTTAAATTATGCGTTATTCATTCTACGAACTTCATTATTTGACTAGAGTACCCAACAAATGGAAAATATGGATAAAGCATCATTGTCACACTCATTAGATCGCTTGAATGTCAATGAAAAACACTGATCTCATTTTATTTAATTCATCATTAATTGCATTATTTGTTGCATTAATAATACTATGGCGATAGAAAAGCGACAGTATTTTTTGAAAGGTATGTAAAGAAAATATAAAAGATACTAAGCAAAGATTATGCGTAAATTAATATTTGGTGAAAATTCATCAATAATCATTAAGAAATACAAATTTCTTTCAAACTCCTCAAATGAGAATTATTGGAGAATTTTTTTCAAAAAAGGGATCATTCCGTCAGCCATGCAGAATATGATGCAGACACGGTAATCATCAGAGTATCTTTAAATATAGCCCACGTCACTGTAGTAACTGATGACACTGATATTTTACTCCTACTACTATATCATACTTCAAAAAAACATTTCCATGCAGTTTGCCACGCGATCTGACAATGATAGTGATATTCAAGTCATGCAAAGATCTATTGGAGATAAAACTTTCCAACAATTTACTGTTTGCTTGCGCATTAACAGGATGTGTCATCGCCAGTGTATTACTTACAAGAAGATAAATGTTCTGGGTAAACTGAGTTTTAACCCACTTCTTGGCGCGTTTTTTTTGACGCGCGATGACTGCGCCATGCCTTGCTTTCTTTTCCGTTTAGGTGCTGCTCTTCTTGGCAATCCTCGGAGAGATTTCGCTCCTCGGCTTGCGCATACTCCGTTCGTTCTTTCTTTTCTAGTTTTCTTATTGGACTAGAGAGGAGAAACATTTAAAATTTTGAAGTCTCGCGCCTTGAAATTAATTAAATATCTTGTGTCTCATTAGAGGCCGTTGGATTTCGAAGAGTGTAACATCGAGTGAGTAAATTTTTTGGGGGCAATATACGAATGATTTTTTTAAATTAGAAACCTTTGTTTTGTATTTATAAGGAAGTATTTTCTACATTTCTATTGTTTATTGAATGCAGAGACTGTGCTTTGTATTTAAAAGTAAGTGTTTTAGGCTTTTCTTTAGTACTTTAGATGTTTTGAATCTTAATGTTATTTAGTTTCATATTATATATAAAGAAAAACATTATTTGATTTCAAAGCTTAGTATATTTCTTTAGAAAATCTATTATTGATTTCTTTTTTTATTTAAAAAAAGGCTGGTTTTGTTTTTAAAAGAGGGTAGGGGGAACTGGGGTACATTGATACAGTTTTTTTCTAAGATTTTTTTTGGTGTCAAGAAAGTAGAAAATTCAAGTTTTTTTTCCATGAGGTGACAGCAAAACTTGTGTAGTATGTTATAAAAATGTACAATCATTGTTTTATGTAGTATTTTTGCATGTAATTTTAAAATAATCAAAAAAAGTCATTTGTATCAATGTGCCCCATCCCCGGGGCAGATTGATACGTTTAAGAAAAATGACTACAAAATAATACCAATGCATATTTTTCATAAAAAATGAGTTAGTAAACCATTTTATATTTATTTATTAAAATTCAAATCACCCACAATTTATTTTTAAGCAATATTAAAGCAATCAAAATTAAATATATTATGACTTGATGTTCTGTCTGTTTCTTGTCTGATTGTTGGCTGTGGTACTTTGTCATATCTAGCACTTCAACCCCAGCATTATCTTCTTTCTTATGAAAGATGAAAAAATTACCAGTTTTTCTGTTTATAAATAGGTTCATAAACAGAAAATAAAGGATAATTATATTAAAAATTCTGTTTATAATATAAGTATCATTTTCTGTTCTGCAGTTTGTTTCTCTTACTTAACATTTCTCATGTCGAAAATACTTTTTTCTCTGGAGAATCGATATAAATTCGAGATTTGCCAGAATACCGTCCTTTTCTTTTATTAGTTCTACTAGCACTAGTTGCTGGGTAAGTTCCTATGTCTTCTGTTTTCAAAAATACTATAAAATGCTCTAATATAAAGAAATTAGAGCTATTTCACTTCAATAAAAACTAATATTAGAAATTTTTCGTGAAAAAAAGGTTGGATTAAGGAGTGTATGGTAAAAAAAATAATAAAAGATAATGAAAATATGAACTATTAAAGGATTTAGGCTGTATCAATGTGCCCCGTCATAAACTGTATCAATGTGCCCCATACAGCGATTTTGAATAAAATGAGTCTCAAATCCAACACTTCACAATATATCTAACAATAAATAATGAGGAACTGATAAAGAGTAGCAGTACTTACCAGGGAGAGTATTCATTTTGGTTGAAAATACTGGAACAGTTGTATAATAGCATTTCAATTGTACAACTCAAATTTACTTTTGAACAACAAAAACAATAAATCACCCGTCCCATTTCATCAAACTGCTGAATCATTCCAAGATTTTCTGTATGTAGTTGAATACACTAGCATCACCTTTTGGAGCTGTTGTGAAACTTCCTGTAATGACCCTGTGAGCGGTAGAGGGGGTGTATCAATGTGCCCCATGTATCAATGTACCCCAGTTCCCCCTATGTCTTTTGCGTAGTGTCTCCTGGACTTAAATCCCGCTTCGGGAGACAAAACGCAAAAGCGCGCCAGTGTGACGATATTTTGGAAGCGCACCAAGAAGGGGGTTAAAACTCAGTCGCCCCAATGTTCTATTTAAAATATCATTTAATCAAAATTTTTATGCCAATGGTCTTCCCTTTATGGATCTTATAAAGATGTTACTACTGAAAAATTGGATGAAAATGGCTGTAAAGTTCTTGTGTCATTTCACTCATGCAACATTGAAACAAGATACCCAAACGTGGTTCTTTATGAACAATATATGAGAAAATAGCTTTAGTGAAAAAGAATTTAATGTTGCTGATTTGCATTTATTATAAAATGTATCGAAATACCACCCACATCAATTGCTTTTACAGTGCTTTATGTCGGAAAAATATCAATATTTCAACTCCTGTTCCTTCTCTATGGCATTTCATAGATGGCTAATTTCAGCTGATATTAACTGCCTTAAATTCAGCAGCAGAATAATTCTTACATGTGATTAAACGTGCCTGTCGAACTACAATTGCGGAATCATGTAACGGTACAAAGAATAGATGTTGCTGATGTGGACTTCCGTGTTCAGTATTTTGTAAAAATTGTCGTGAAAAGAACTATGCAAACACAGGAAATAGCTTTGATATAGAGAAAAGTGAAGAAAGGATTTGAATGTGGTTATATTATTATGATTTTATAAATATAATTAAATCTTTTTATTGTGTGTTAATTTAAAATTGTTGAAATTTAGATAAAATGATGTTTTTTAAGAATCCCAAATATTTCATTTTTTGTTATCATTTTTAAAAATTTACTTCTTTTTTTTTAATTATGATATTCTTTTTCAACTTGAAATATCTTGAAATTTAATGCTTCACATAACAATTTATGATTTTTTAAAAAGGCGTCCTTTTCCTCCCCCCCCCTCTGTTCCCAAAAAAGAAAAAAATAAGATAAAAATAAAAATAAATAAACATTTTGCTCAGCAGTACGACTATATATTTTTAGTATGTTTGTTAGTAGAGTGTTAATTACAAATGATAAGAAGAATCATTTTTGCACCAATTAGTTCCACTTGAAACTGTTGCTTTGCTTATTTCTACTGCACTGATTTAATATATTTTGATCGGGCACGCGCTTACATTTTTAGGTGTGTTCGTAATTATGTAAATACGTAGCACCTATTGTTATCGCTCAGTCCGTCCGTCTGTCTGTCTGTCTGTCCGTTCGTCTGTCCGTTGTCCGTCCGCATATAACAACGCAAAAACTACCCAACCGAATCGTTTGAAATTTAAAATACATAATTATTACATAATTTTGTCGAGCCATTTCAAATTTTATGAAAATCGGATGGATAGATCAATTACAGGAACAATCAAAAGGATTCCTTTACATTACGGTCAATGGGGAAAAGTTTCAAATGCATTTTAATCGTTTGAAATTTAAAACGTATATTTATTACATAATTTTGACGAGTCATTTCAAATTTTATGAAAATCGTATGGATAGATCAATTACAGGGACAATCAAAAGGATTCCGTTACATTACGGTCAATGGGGAAAAAAGTTTCAAATGCATTTTAATCGTTTGAAATTTAAAACGTATATTTATTACATAATTTTGTGGAGTCATTTTAAATGTTATGAAAATCGGATGCATTGATCAATTACAGGGACAATATAAAGTATTCCGTTACATTACGGTCAATGGGGAAAAAAGTTTCAAATGCATTTTAATGGTGTTACACTCATTTGAATATAACAGAATTGACATGAATCTATGAAATATGTACTAAAAAATACATTTTGTACAATCTGTGATGCAAAGAATATTTATTATTAAATTACAGGGCCACACAAATGTATTCCACTAAATAATGTTATACGGGGAAACATTGCTTGGGGGGGGGGGGTGTTTTAATTATATTAAACTACTTCACATTTTATGAATAAGATATACGTTAATGAAGTATAATACAAATTACTCCTTGCATATTTACAGAAACACAAAGATTTCGACCACTGTACTGTATCCAAAGTATGCTCTACTATATCAGCAAGATCTGAATATTTTAAAACTTCGTTATCAACGAACGCACCTCATTTGCTACGCTTTACGTGCAATTTCCAACTTGTAACTCATGTCTTCTTAAATTATTAAACTTTCTTAACCCCTTCGTAACGGGAGCCTTTTAATATTTTTTTAATTTTTGTCACCGGTTTTTTAAAAAGAAATTTGTGACTTTTTAAATCGAGAAAATGTTTCGATTAAATAAGGCAAATTTTACAGTAAAATTTTACTACTGGGGATAAACAGTGATTTTTAAGCCTTTTTGCGTCGCGTACACATGTCACTCATCACCAAGTGGTTAATAATTTAGAAAAGTTATAAAATTCACTTTAAAATTATTTTCCCATAATAATAATACAACCTATAAGGATTTAATTTCAGTCAAAAACAAAGTATAGCCTTTTCGATAGTTGAGAACGTATCTAATCTTTTGAGACAACGTTTATATTCAAAAATATGTGTTTCTGTTAGCAGAAGAAATCCACAAAATGTATATTCCTTATCCTATTTTTTTATTGTTTAGATTATTTATATTTTCAGTATATTGTTCCCATCGAAGAAATGGGATCATGCCTGGATCTTTTTTATACAGAGCGTTTACTGAAAATATACATCGTTATGTATGTATATTCCCCTTCTCTTTAAACTTAATACGGATATGTTTCATTCTTCTACACGTAATCCTAAGCTCTTTGTATGTCTCTTTATCTTTATCTTCCGGCTCGAAGACTTTTCTAAGAAATATTTTTTTAATTTATTTGTGAAAATTGGCTGTGTTTTACAAACTCGAAAAGTATAATATTTTGTATAAATTATAAAATGTAACTTTATTAACAGATGTATAAATTTTGATATTATACGTTAGAAAGAAAAACTCAAATTAATTTTTAAACAAAATATGAAAGTAACTTTTTTTTTTCTACTGAAATCACGGCTTAAAGGCAAATTAGGGATTTTTTTTTCATTTTAAATAATTTTGCAAAATAGAGCTGTCTTTTAATGTCAATTCTTAAATGTTTTTCTTTATTAATTAAATTTTAGTTTTCGATGGTATAGTATTCTTATATTGAGAAACACCGAAAATACTGGCGATAAATATATATCAATATAAATAAAAACTTTGTTAAATCACCATAAAAAGAAAAATTATACAGGACGCGTTTCGAGCTGCAAAATTACCGCTCGTCATCAGCTGGTCCAAACACGTGTCACAACGGACAGAGTGGAAATAACAGTGAAATAAAGAGGGAGAAGATTACACAGAGTGCGACAGGTGGCGCTGCTTGTCAGAGCCAAGGAGGAAGAGAAAAGTAGAGATAAACTCAAAGAAGGTGGGAGGAGATTACAAAGAGTGTCCCAGGTGGCGCTGGCTAAAAAACCCAGGTGGCAAGAAAAACTAATGAAAGATAAAGAAAACAATTGAAAAATAACTAAAATAAAATAAAATAAAAATAAATAAATAAATAAAAATCAAAATAAAATAAAATAAAATTAATTAATTAAAAAATGATATAATAAAATAAATGAATAAAAATAATAGATAATAAAATAGTAAAAAAAAAAAAACTTAATTAAATAAAAACTAAAAATAATTATAGTAATAATAATAAACTACAAAAGTAATTTCCATGCAGGAGAAAGGGAGGGGGATGAAGAGAGATCGTTGACAAGAGTATTATTCTTATAGTTAAATAAACGATCAAGTGCGAGTATTACTCGCGCTAAGAAGATTCCGTACAATAAACACCTGTATTATTAACTCCTTAGGAGCAAGCAATTACTATTCGTGCCATTAAAATTTCTCAGAATCCTTCATTATTCCCACTAGTTATTTTTTATTCTAAAGTATACCTTATTTAATTACAGCATTTTGCCAATTCAACTACAGAAAATTTTCGGTTTTCAAAAACTGGTGGTTAAAGATTAAAAATGAAGCAAAATGACCTCATCGCGAAGGAGTTAACTGTATTATTTAAAAGATAATCCTTGCTGAAAGAATAATAAGACTTTGTAAGAAACTATACAAAATAGGGTTGGTTTAAGCATTATTTTGAAAACAATTTGTCATTTTAAATATTTAAATGCTACATTTTGTCACATAATTTTCTACAAATACGCAATACTAATTTCAAATTTAATTTTACCAAATGTCAGCGGTCTTATACATTCAACTTTCAGTTTCCGATGTTTAATACCTGTTAAGATTCGATCTGTTCCTGGAGAACTGCAATTGAATTTCATTGCTTTTTTGCTCTATTTACACATTTGAAATTTAATCTACACTCGTATCTCATATGTTCTTTTGTAATTTTGTTCAATCTTTTTACTCTTAATCTACTACTTTTTATCATCTTCACGACTTCCCAAGGTCTTTTTATGTGATAAAAGGGATGTTAAAAGTAAATTATGCATTGCACGTTTATTAAATTTAGAAAACAATCGAACTATCTAATGTACTCAAAAAGTTGCTTTTAAATGTTACCCGTTAGAAATATTAGGCTTTCTTCTCCCTATCTCCTTAAACATCGTTTTCTGATTCAGCAACTCCGATTTCTAAAATATTTGCTCAATTGTTTTAAGAATATAAAAACAATTGAGCTTTTAAGAATACTTTTAAGAATGCTATACTTTTAAGAATATAAAAAGTATATATAAATGTGATTAAAAAAAGCATGCTTTGATTAAAATTGATATAAATGTAGAAAATATACATAATTTTGTAAATGCATTAAAAGGTAGAAAGCTTTGAAAACCTTAAATGCACGGAGTTTAAATTAAATAACAGTAAACTCGATTATGGAAAATTAATCGATATAAATGGGAATTTTACCAAGTTGCATATGTATAATCAAATTCGTTTCATGTATGGAAATCTATTTTTGTCCTCGAATTTTAGCGATATTTCGTCATGTTGACCAAATTTTGACGATAATTCACAAATTTAGCTAAAATCTTCCGTTATTGTGGTGAACATTTATTTTGCAACATTCATTTTCAACAAATACTTACTGTTGAAGCTGATGTCGATTTCTTCATGGCCAATTAAATGTCACCATTAAATATATACACTATGAGACCAAAGATGACTGACCGCTTGCGACTTTAGATATTTTGTTAAATATCTAGAAAAATACATGAGGAATTTTCCTGAAACTTTTAAATATAATAATGCAGGTCATACGCTTCAGTGAAAATGTTTTCCCGAAACTCTATAGGGACGGTCAACAAATTGAAAAAGAACGAATAACTTTTGGATAAACCTGTCAAAACTAATGTAGCAAAAACGCTCAAACTGTAGAATTTGATTAAGTGGCTTATTGTAATATAGTGTGTTCATTTTTTATGTGGATAGTATGTATATTCGTAGAGAAATTAAAGTTTTTATAAAAACAGTTCCAAAATTTCCCAAGTTTTTTTGCTTATAATTTGCAGAGTTTATAATATAAAATAATGTTCTTTTCTGAAAATATGACACACAAAACTGTACACAACTCCCTATCATCAGAATTAAAAAATAATAAAAATTGTATGAAAAATGAGTAGGTTTATTAAGTAATTTTTCAGTGCGCATGCGTCAACGATAACAAAATTTCATTTGGATATTGTGTTAGCTAAATGTATAGAGCAAGTTTTGTAAATATTTCAAAAGATAGCTCGAAAATTCTGAAAGTAATCATCTATAGCATCAGCTCAAAATCGGTTATTCTCAAAGTGAGGAAAAAAGATGCGGGATTGTATAGATATATCCATTGATTTATGGCAATATAGAATACACAATATGGCACATACTATTGTATTCGGATAAAACCCCAGATTTTTTCTTTTTTTTTTTTTTTTTTTTTTTTTTTTTTTTGCTTCATTTTGGGAATAACGGATTTTGAGTAGATTCTATAGACGATCACTTTCAGAATTTTCAAGCTATGTTTTTGAAACTTTTACAGAAGTTGTTCTATACATCTAGCTAACAAAATATGCAAATGAAATTTTGATATCTTTAACGCATGCGCAATGAAAACTTTTTTTGTAATCCTGCCCATTTTTTTTACAAATTTTTATTATTTTTTAATTCTGATACAAAGGTATTGTGTAAAATGTTATTTGTCATATTTCCAGAAAATAACATTATTTTATATTACGAACTCCGCAAATTATAAGCAAAAAATGTGGAAAAATTTGGGACTGCTTTTTTTAAACCTTAATTTCTCTACGAGTATATACATGCTATTCACATAAAAATAAGCACAGTATGAAACAATGAGCCACCTAAGCATAATCTACAGTTTGAGCGCTTTTGCTACATTAGTTTTGACAGGGTTATACAAAAATTATTCGCTCTTTTTCAATTTTTTGACGATCCCCTATTAAGTTTCGAGAAAAAAATCTTCACAAACATGTGTGACATGTACTATTATGTTTACACACTTAGAATTTCAGGATAATTCCTCATGTATTTTTCTTGATATTTAACAAAATGTATAAAATCGTAATTAGTCACTCATCTTTGCCCATATAGTGCATTTACCCCACATCCTGTTGCCGCTATTAGGGATAAGATTAAAAATAAATCAATGTTCAATTGATGTATTACTATGAGAAATAGTCGTATATATTCCAAATTTTAAATCACTCTGTTTTCAAGATGTGAGTGAAAAATGAGTCTCAAGATATGTCTGCCGAAAACAAACATATTTGCTAGTTAAAAGAAAGCATGTAATAATTAAAAGAAAATCAAACATAAAACTTAAATTATGATTGACTAAATGATACTTTTTTAGATACAAGTAATAAATAGAAAATTACACGCAGGGGGGTTATAATTAAAATTACCCTTTATAGCACTTTCCAACAAAGTTAAATAGTGCTTAGGTATTCCGTTTGTCAGTCCGTCTGTCCGCGGTCTAACTCACGTAAATATACTCGGATTGCCTTGAAATTTTTGGACGTTATAAACATTTATACTTGCACAAAACCTATTAAAAATAAAGTTTCTACCTTGATTAGTTTATTTACAGGGAGAGTCAGAAATTTTCTATTAAATTACGGCCTATGGGAAAAATTGTTCCAAAGGAATTTTAAAGATGTTACAGCCTGTCAAACATATTAAAATTTAAATGTATTTGAGAGGTGCAGTAAAATATGCATTCCATAAAAGATGTGGTGAAAATATAGATATATTAATTTACAGGACCACAGAAAAGATTTCCATTAGATAATGACAAAGGGGTGAATTGTGTGAAACATATTGTTACGAATTTTGTAAATAGTTAGTGTTTGTACTGTAAAATAATGTAAATAATCTTATTAAGGTCCATTTCTTTACTAATATTAGTTTTTGTTACATTGTCTCTGTTATCAAGCAAACTTGTCTATTATTTTCAGTGAATGTCTATGGCAGCTTTGCTAAATATTAGAGATATCGCCAAATTGGCGTCACTTTTGGCGACTAATTTTGGTTGCCAAATTTGGCGATATATCGCCAAGTTGGCGACAAATTGGCGATTGTTGGCGATGGTAACCCTTCCCTACTCTACGGTAACCCCCCTATTGATATTCTGATACATTGAATGTTGTTCCGTGGATTTTTCGAGATGGTTCTAGAAATTTCCAGCACCTGCTGCGAGCCTATATAAGGAGAGCGATACGAGCTGTTGTTATTATTATTTACCAGTCAGTCATTGAGTGAACAACGCGTTTGTTAAGCAAGTTTGTTTGAGTCTTATTTACGTTATTTTGAATGTGATTTAGTGTTGAGACGTTGTATAAAGAGTCTCTGGAACCTATATCTGCACTTATACGATAGATTTGAACAATTATTTTTGAATATCTAGAAATATTTGTGAGTTTCGAAGACTCTGTTGTTCTGAAGTTCTGTAAATAAAATATTTTCTACTTTTCTATAAGCAAGAGTTTGAAGTTGTCTAACCATAAGATCAAAAGAACCCTATATACGCTGCAACATTTGGTGTCAGGAGTCGGGATCTAATGGCGAAAACGAGAACAATGGACGGACAACTGAAAGAACTGTTAGATGCTATCAATGGCATAAAGACAGAAATGAATAAAGGCCAAGAAGAGTTGGCGGAAAAAATAAATAAAGGCCAAGAAGAGTTGGCAGATAAAATGAATAAAGGCCAAGAAAAGTTGGCAGATAAAATGAATAAAGGCCAAGAAGAGTTGGCGGATAAAATGAATAAAAACGAAGAAAGAATGGAACAGTTGACAAATAAAATTGATAAAGGCCAAGAAGAAATGAAGAAAACTTTTGAAGAAAAGTTTCTCGTCGGTAGAGAGAAGAATAGGTTCGGTAGAAGAGAAAATACAGGAAGTAGAAGATAAAATTCAGAATGAAATAAGTAACGTTGAAGAGAAAATAGTTGACGTAGATGTAAAGCTAAATAAAAGAGTAGAAGATCTTGAGAAGAAGCTTCAGCGCCTTTCAGCGTCTAGTGGTAATTATGAAGAATTTAGGAATCCGCCTGCTTCTCCCGTGCACATTAAGCTGTCGACATACGACGGAAAGAGTTCCTGGCAAGTTTACAAGACTCAATTCACCATAGTAGTCGAAGCGAACAAATGGAGTGACGAGGTGAAAGCTTGTCAACTGGCAGCATCTTTGAGAGGAGAAACCGCCGACGTGCTGCAAACATTGCCCGATATCACGCAACTCAATTTTGAGACTCTAAGTTGTGCACTTGAAATGAGATTCGGAGAAAAATTTTTATTAAAAAAAAAATACAAATGAAGAGCTGCCATCAAAAATCGAGTGAAACCCTTCAAGAGTTTGCCTCGGAAATTGAACGACTTGCAAATTTAGCATTCATTGACTGCCCAACAAATGTACGGGAAATGCTCTCACTGCAATATTTTGTAGACGGAATAAAAGATCCAGAAGTGCAGAGAGCGGTACGAATGGCAGATGTGCAGGATTTAAAGGCTGCATTACTATATGCCTTAAAGTTGGAAGCAGCTACACAAGCCAGCCGAAAAGATCGTCATTCAGTCCGAGGGGCAACGGTAAACAAAAGCTCCGACACGGAGATCGACTTCTTGAAAGAAATTAGGAAAATAAATCAAGAGCTTGAAGCTTTGAAATACGGAAGAACAAGCTCAAGAAGACAGAATCTCACGTGCTGGGGATGCGGTGATACAGGACATCTCCGAAGTAATTGCCCCAAAATCCACGAACGTGAGATAAATTCAAACAGTCAGCAAGGAAACTAAATTTTGGCCATCTCGCGGGGCGGAGGTTGCCAGAGAATGAAAAGCCCCACCTGAAGATCCTCCAGATATCAAAAATGAGTGGTGGTGATAATGAATTATATGTGATAGGCTTTATTAACGGAATTCAGTGCCGTATGATTGTCGATACAGGAGCCAATGTAACAATAATAAGAGAAGATTTGGCTCGAAAATTGAAATTTAAACTCATCTGGACTCCACCCTGCGTTACCCTGCAAACTGTGACGGGCGACAAGATAGGTATATATGGAAAGGCCAATTTAACTATCAACTTTGGAGGAAGCATATATTATCATACGGCTTATGTGGCTGACATAACAGATCCTTGCATAATCGGGATAGATTTTCTGAAGAAGTTTGGCTTCAAACTTGATTTTAAAAACAATGAAATGCTATCTAAATTTGAAGAAATAAGCCTTTTTGGATTAAATAACGAAATTGAATATAAACAAACAGTAATAGCCAAAGAAGACATCAATCTAGGACCAAGAACAGAATTTTTAGTTCCAGCTGTAATTAACAATGAAACTAATTATCGATTTGGCCATATAGATTATCCAGAGGACAATAGTAAACAAGCAGGAGTATTGGTGGCTTCATCTGTGGTGGACCTCTCGAAGAAGACCATTCCAGTCAGAATTGCTAACATCAGTGATAAGACGAGGACTATCAAGAAAGGAGAGGTGATAGCGTCATGTGCTCCTGTGACGTGCATAAGTCAAAATTTCAGTCACTCTGAGAAATCTTCAGATAATTTACTCAAGGATTTGTTACAAAATACAGACTTAGATCCAAAACAGATGGAAGCTGCGGAAAATTTAATTAGAGAATTCCAAAGTTTATTTTCCCAAACATCTGAAGACTTTGGACGAGCTAAAATGGCACAACACCGAATTGACACGGGAGATCACTCTCCTATTAAACAGCACCCTAGACAATTACCTTTTCCCAAGCAAGAAGAGGTGCAGAATTTAATTAAGGATATGGAAGAAAATGACGTCATCGAACCATAGACAAGTCCATGGGCGTCTCCCATTGTATTAGTAAGAAAGAAGGATGGTTCTACAAGATTTTGTGTAGACTACCGCCGACTGAATGACGTCACTAAAAAGGATAGTTACCCTCTACCAAGGATCGACAACACTCTCGACACACTTGCGGGCAACATTTGGTTCTCGACTTTAGACCTGAAGAGTGGTTACTGGCAGGTAGAGATCCATCCCGACGACCGCGAGAAGACTGCCTTCACAAGGGGACAAGGATTATGGCAATTCAAGGTAATGCCTTTTGGTCTATGTAATGCACCTGCAACTTTTGAACGGCTTATGGAAACGGTTCTCCGGGGGTTGTCATATGAGGCATGCCTTGTTTATTTAGACGATATCATAATCATAGGAAAATCTTTTGATGAACATCTGAACAACCTCAGGCGGGTGCTACAAAAGTTAAAGGAAGCTAATTTGAAGTTAAGCCCTTCGAAGTGCAGTTTGTTTCGCAATGAAGTCGCCTACCTTGGACACATAATTTCGGCCGAAGGAGTTAGGACTGATCCGGAGAAGATATCAGCCGTGAAAAATTGGAGTCGTCCAGCAGATGTTCACCAGCTGCGGAGTTTTCTAGGATTATGCACCTATTACAGAAAATTTGTCAAAGGCTTCTCGATGATTGCAAGACCACTTCATAAATTAACAGAAGCCAATCAAAAATTTATGTGGACACAGGAATGTGACGCTGCTTTCGAAAAGCTTAAGGAGGCCTTAACATCCACTCCAATTCTGTCATATCCTGAAATCAATAAACAGTTTATACTGGATACGGATGCAAGTAACGAAAGCATTGGCGCTGTACTGTCCCAGGAAATCGACGGCCAGGAGCGTGTTATCGCCTATTTCAGCAAATGCTTATCAAAGGCAGACCGAAACTACTGCGTAACAAGAAAAGAGCTTCTTGCTGTAGTGAAAGCCGTACACAATTTTCACCACTATCTTTACGGTCGAAAGTTCCTGATCCGAACTGATCATGCTTCTCTAACTTGGCTATTGAATTTTAAGAACCCTGAAGGCTAGATAGCCAGGTGGATACAAAAGCTTCAAGAGTACGATATGGAGATACGACATCGAAAAGGCTCATCACATGGAAATGCAGATGCTCTCTCAAGAAGACCCTGCTCAGAGAATTGTAGATACTGCGACCGAATTGAGAAGAAATTTAATGTCAAAGGTCCTATAGTAAGACAAGTTACAACTGGTTCTACATCATCGCAAGATCAGTAGTGTGATGAGAGCCAGCGTAAAGATCAACTTGCTGATCCTGAAATCAAGCCAATTCTAGAGCTGAAAGAGGAGTCCAACAGGAAGCCCAGCTGGCAAGACATGGCCCATTACCATCTAACGACTAAACGTTATTGGGCTCTCTGGGATTCCTTACATTTGAAGAACGGCATCTTGTACCGAAAGTGGGAGTCTGACGATGGAAAGGCATGTAGATGGCAACTACTACTCCGTAAGTCGAGAATTTCTATGATCCTTCAAGAACTGCATGGTAGTCCCACAGGAGGTCATTTTGGTGTAATGAAGACCCTGCAAAAGTTTCGAGAGCGTTTCTACTGGAATAATGTTCGCAGTGATGTAGAGAAGTGGTGTCGAACTTGTGACACCTGTGTAGCACGTAAAGGTCCAAAGAGGCGCACCCGTGGACGATTGCAGCGTTTTAATGTAGGAGCTCCTTTCAAACGAATTTCTCTAGATATCCTGGGTCCTCTTCCTAGAACATCTGATGGCAACAAGTACATCCTCGTTGTCATGGATTACTTCACTAAGTGGCCTGAAGCCTACGCCATTCCTAATCGAGAGGCAGTAACCGTAGCAGACATACTAGTTCAACACTGGGTTTCCAGATACGGAGTTCCTCTTCAAATCCATTCCGATCAAGGAAGAAACTTTGATTCAGCTGTGTTTAAGGAAATGTGCGGACTGCTCGGCATGGACAAAACTCGAACAACACCTCTACACCCTCAATCGGACGGCATGGTGGAGCGGTTCAATCGTACCATCCTAAATAGCCTCTCTCTCCAGAGACCAACAGGACTGGGACAAGAAATTGCCTATTTTCCTGCTTGCCTACAGCAGTGCCACTCATGAGGCCACTGGTTACTCCCCTTCTCAAATGCTCTTTGGTCGTGATCTTCGGCTGCCTGCGGATCTTTTGTTTGGTCGTCCTCCTGACGCTCCTTTGTCGCCTGAAGAATACGTGGATGGACTCCAGGAACGGATTGAGGAGGTTCATTGTCTAGCGAGAAACCGAATCGGACTGGCATCAGAAAAAATGATGACACGGTACGACATAAAGGCAACTGGACATGAGTTCAACGAAGGTGACAAAGTTTGGTTGTGGAATCCCATACGTCGTAAGGGACTGTCGCCAAAATTACAAAGAAACTGGGACGGTCCTTACACAGTCGTCAACAGGCTGAATGACGTCGTCGTACGCATACGAAAATCGCCACACACCAAGCCCAAGGTCGTACACTATAACCGGCTAGCCCCTTATTTTGGCCAAAATGATTAAAAATTCTAAACTGGAATTTCAGACCATGGTCATGAAAGTCACTTTTTGTAAATATGTAAATAGTAATTAGTTCTTATTTATGTACATCTTATTATTATTATTATTATTAATTATTATTTTTTATTTATTTACTTATTTTAAGTGTTTTCCTCTAACTCAAGGATTGCACTGCCCGGGACGTGCAGTCTTTGAGGAGGGGGTAGTGTTACGAATTTTGTGAATAGTTAGTGTTTGTACTGTAAAATAATGTAAATAATCTTATTAAGCTCCATTTCTTTACTAATATTAGTTTTTGTTAAATTGTCTCTGTTATCAAGCAAACTTGTCTATTATTTTCAGTGAATGTCTATGGCAGCTTTGCGAAATATTAGAGATATCGCCAAGTTGGCGTCACTTTTGGCGATTAATTTTGGTCGCCAAATTTGGCGATATATCGCCAAGTTGGCGACAAACTTGGCGATTGTTGGCGATGGTAACCCTTCCCTACTCTATGGTAACCCCCCTATTGATATACTGATACATTGAATGTTTAAGGATAGAGAGCCAACGAATATAAATGCACAAATAAAGTATCAGAAGGTAGCAAATAGCTATTTCGAATCTACGAACGAGATTCTTCATTAAAATTTTGATGAAGAATCTCGTTAGTAGATTCGAAATAGCTATTTACTACCTTCTCATGCTTTATTTGTGCATTTATATTCGTTGGCTCTCTATCCTTAAACATTTGTGCACAAAGGCTTTATCTGCTATTTTAACATTGAATGTTGTTCCGTGGATTTTTCGAGATAGTTCTAGAGATTTCCAGCACCTGCTGCGAGCCTATATAAGGAGAGCGATACGAGCTGTTGTTATTATTATTTACCAGTCATTCATTGAGTGAACAACGCGTTTGTTAAGCAAGTTTGCTTGAGTCTTATTTACGTTATTTTGAATGTGATTTAGTGTTGAGACGTTGTATAAAGAGTCTCTGGAACCTATATCTGCACTTATACCATAGATTTGAACAATTATTTTTGAATATCTAGAAATATTTGTGAGTTTCGAAGACTTTGTTGTTCTGAAGTTCTGTAAATAAATTATTTTCTACTTTTCTATAAGCAAGAGTTTGAAGTTGTCTAACCATAAGATCAAAAGAACCCGATATACGCTGCAACAATATTTTAAATATATTAAACTTTTTCATGCATAATAAAACTGATATATGTTACTCAGGCTTAATATAAATTATACAATACTGTCTTGCATAATATGAAGTACATAGCATTTATTGGGATACACAAAAGATTTCAGATAGTATATTCTTTCCGAAGTACTGTATATGTATCCGATGATGGCTGATGGATGGATGAAATGCATTTAAATTATGATATGCACGTTTAAATTTCACTAAATCTAATCACATTATATGGCGTATATAAATGCAATACTTAATATACAAGACTACGCAAAAGGGGGTTCTTAAATAAGTTATGATTTTTTTTACGCTGAACGGCATTTAATTTGCTAAGAAATGATTGCACAACATAGATAAAATAATATACAGGGCCCGTAATGAATTGAGTACATAAACGCCCATGAATGATAATTTATTAGAATGTGATTTCAGTTGTTTTAACAGTGCTTTGGTTTAAGATAAATTTTAGCTTATTACTGACGTGTATTAAAGGTACAAGGTAAACTACAGGGCTGAACGAAAGTATTCAAGTATGTTTCCATCTATTAGTATAAATTGCTGAAAAAGAAATTTCAACCTACTAGACCTTTTTTTTTTGCTAAACTAAATTTTCCCATTATATAGTCTGTGTATCAACTGACAGATCAAATACAGGGCTGCTCAAAAGTGTTGGAATACATATTTGTCTATATTTGGCTATATATATTATTTTCCTAAAGAACGAAATTTTGTTAAAGATTTCATGAAGTGTTCGAAAGTGCTTCATAATCTATGCTTAACGCATGATTTTTCTTACTTGTTATTATGTAGAACCCATTCTGGGAGAAAACGATGGAACTTGAGAAATACGTTTTATTGACCATGGGGAAATAAAAATACGCAATAAAGAATTTTGTTCAAATTTTGATTGATAGATAGGGGTTTTCATTTTTGACAAATGATATTATGCAAATTTAAAAAGCCAGTAGTCGTTGCCATAAAACCAATTTGCACCCTGGCATTAGAGAAGTAAGAATGAATGTTACTAGTGAAGTTATTTTATCAAAAAGACAGTACGTGTGCCTTGCAAGATTGTACGTCTCCTAACATACACTGTAAAAAAAAAGGGTCGATCTACTAAAAAAACTTTAGTGATCCTTGTAATTACTGAAAATTTTTAGTAATCTTTGTCGGTTACAAGAAAATCTGTAGGAATTACTCGAAAAAAGTTAGCAACGAATAGAGTTAATAGTTTTATATTTTTAAAGCTATTACTAAAACGTACTTGGTGTGGCCTTGATAGCATAGTGGTTATAGTAACGGACTCCAGGCTGAAAGGTCCCGGGTTCGATACTGGCCACTGTCAAATACGCCCACTGTCAATACGTGTATGTAGTGCAAGTGCTCGTTAATGAAGGGATTATGAAAATCCTGTCGGAGCAGGTAGGGATGTTTGGTGCTGCCATCTATTGTGGTTTTGCCAAAAATCTTCCACTTTAGAAGTCTGGATGCAGCTCGAAGGAAGCTCCTGCCCTTCGGGCGCACGTAATGGTTATTAAAAATAATTTTGGAGCTATTACTAAGATTCGCTTGATGCCTCATACTAAAACTTTTTAAGTTAGTTATACAAAAAATTCTTTTGTTCAGTTTACAAAAGAAATGCTTGTTTCACTTGCAAAAAAAAGTTTGTAATGGTTACTAAAAAATTCTGTGGAATCCAAATTTACTAAAAAAATTTTTAGTAACCTCTTGAATTTTTTTTACAGTGTAGCCAATCATTGACGACACTGCTTCTTGCCCTCTTTGGCAATAGTCGGGTAATTTCGAGATGTTTTCCGATAACCTGGCCTCCTATTATTTAGGACTTGAATACCTGTAACTTCTGGTTGTGCAGATTCGTGAAAGTTCGTGTCTATGAATAAAGCATATGGTTTCTGGCTGATTTGAAAGCAAGCACAATTCGCTATGCCGCTGCAATTCATCGAGTAACCTTCTATTACTGCTGGACTCACTGTAAGACGCTGTACAATGCTTTGAATAGCTACTCGATGCAAATGGAGTGTTTATTGAATTTATGTTATGACTATATAAAGTTTTTTGTATCCAGTTCGAGGCACTTGTTCTTCATGGCCCCTCTATCTCACCTTTTAGATGAAATTTAAACTACTGTCTTTTATTGCAGGTTTTTTTTCCACATGGTCCATATAAATGCATTCTCTAATTTCCCCAAATATCTTTCGAAACCAACGGTCTCTACGTAAGTTTGAACAAGATAACTTTAATTATTACCGCAATGTATTTCTCACAAATATTTGCAATTTTTTAATACAAGACTGTAAAGTATACGACCTGATTTCTGTAAAAAAAATATTTTAGATCATATGAAATCGTCTTAATTTTATAAAATTTACGAGCTTCCTTTTAATAATTGCTATGGAGAATTGCTCAAAATGCAAATGAAGTTTTGGTACAAAAAATTAACGTCGCCGTCTGTAGACAATTCTATAAAATTTTATACTAATTGCTGTTTTGATAAATAGCAACAAAAAATAAAAATCATCTTTTAAAGCCGACTGTGTATGAAACAATTATTTTTGGTAAATTCTATATATGTAACGCGGTGATACAAAAGGTTTAAGAAAATTATATCGTCACGAGATGTGCAACAGATATTCTAAGAAAGTTTAAGTAAATGTGTTATATACAGGGGAAGGAACAAACGATAAATAGCAGTTTGCAGTAGCAATGTACATTTATTCAAATGGAATGTTTATACATAGGTATCATTAATGCTGTTCGCAGTTTGTAATAGTAAAATGGTCGTCCAAATGAATGTGGCATTGATGTAATAACTCAGCCATTTGAAGAGAAAGGTAAATGCGCATGCTCTATTAGAGGCGCTGACTTCTGGAAATAAATCCGATATCGTCAGATCACCATCAAATGCGTGTTTGTTAGAGTGAGAGCACGTAATGAGCTTATGCATAGAATTGTATCAAACTATTCGTGTAAGTTTTTGGCTATGGTAAAGCAGGTCCTCCCTGAATGAAAATAAAAAAATCTGAAGGAAAGGGGACACATTAATAACGATGTCTGTGCCATTTTACTTACTTTACCTTTGAAAACTAAATAAAGCTATGCATATTATTGAGTCAATTCTTTTGTTTTTGAGTTTTTTGTCCATAACCTATTTCTTGAATTTGGCAATATTCTACGGAAAATTGAAGCTGTGATAGTGACTTTTGTATAATTTTACCGATTTTCTATTGTCTTTCGGCGAATCGTGCAGTGCCAGAAATTCGCGTCCCACTAAATTGGGTATTCGCAAAGAGCTGATGATAACGTAATAAGGTAAAATTATTAATTTAAATAATTATAACAATCTTTATACCTTGATTTTAATCCGATTGATTGACTGAAGCAGGAATTTTAGATCATAATCGAAGTTCGTATAGCACTGAAGTAATAATACTGAACTATTAATTTATGTAACTAAGGTACCCTGGGGTAATAACGCCACGTTAAGGTTCTACCAATTCTCACGGCTTAGTTTTAGATTGTATTTTTCAAACAAATATAGGATTTGATACAGCAACTTATTGACTATCTATATAAAAAAAATAATTTAACAGATACGTATTTATAAAATGTAATGGCATGATTTCTTGACCAATGCTATTTGGCGTTATTACCCAACTATATGGGTAATAACGCCATGCAAACAAAACTATGAAATAAAATGGAATAATGGCATGTAGATTGCCCAATTCTAAAAATACAAACTGTACAAACATAGAAATTGACAAATTGCATTCTAAGCTATTGAAAATGTTCAACTTTTGGTGAAAGTGTAAGAAAAATAAAGATGTGTTGTAGGGGGGAGGATGAGGCAAAAGAATATTAGACCGTGAGCTTCTTTTTGCTTAAAAAAGACCGTTTAAACAGAAGTATTAGAAACATTGCACAGTTTTAACTGTGTTTACTTGAATGAGTATTTAGGATGTCGCTCGGCCACTGTTGGGAATCAACCGGGGTATTAATGCCAAGGATTGGCGTTATTACCCCGGTATAGTTATTGCGCAGTACATTTTAAACTACAAATTATCTCGAGAAGATATCCAAAATCTTCTACAACGTTTTGAAAGTACACGAAATGCACTACAAATTTATGTAATAAACAAAGTATTTCCGGATTAAAAAAAAAAAAAAAAGACTTCACATCACAAAACTTATCTCGCTAATTTTAGATCAAGTGTAAAGTTTAGTTGCTTGTAGAAGCAATAAGACTTGCAAATGGAACAAATGAACTTTAAGCTGTTTTTTGCGATTTATATGATTTAAAACCCTTCTGCGCAGAGCACATGGGTGCCATTTACCGGATTAGTTCATAATTATGCATAATATTAGCATTTGGCGATATTACCCCGCCTGGCGTTATTACACCAGACCACCTTACTTTGTGAAACATTCAGATATATGAGATAAAAGGAAGTTTGGAACGTTTGGTCAACTAGTTTGGAATGAAATTTGTACCGGTTTCGACAATCTTAGAAGTTAATCTCTAAGTCCACTAATTGTACATAATTTCACAGATATATACAATTGATTGGTTGCAATTATGAGAATTTTAACGTCGTTTAAAAAATTCTTCAAAGGAGAAATTTAATAAAATTATCATCGATTAAATACTTAAATATTTATGTACCAATACTATTTATTTCACCAAAATGTAGTCATATTTGCTTGCTATTTTCATAAAAATCCCTCTCCTCTCATAAATGCATTTTATGTCATGATCTTAATGCGTTTCTTATGTCGATTTCCGTTTGTTTGGTGATTATTACTAAGTGAATTTTTAATATCTTTCAATTATTTAAAGTTTTACACATGTGTTTTATCATGTACTAGTAATCTACAAAGGAATTTACAATATTTTAAAAATTATGCATTTTTTAAAATAATCTAATATTATATAATACATTTTTTTAAACTAACTTTTACTTGATAACTAAATACAAGAATTTTTAATTTTTTTATTAATTTTTTTATCACGCTTGTTATTAAGAACAATTTTTACTTCCTTCTATCTTTACAAGAAGAAAGTACTGAAAATGTGTGAATTCCGATTTTTTCGGATTTGCACGTTTCAGAAATCAGAGATTTCCCCCTCCCCCCAAAAAAGATGTTTTTACAAAATGTCTATTTGTGAGTCTGTGAATCTGACTGTGTATATGACATGAATTTTGTGGCCGCTTTATCTTAAGAATTGATGTACGGAATATAATAAAAACTTGTATTCAGGTAGTCCCTGATATATATTGATGCTAGTATTTTTAGGTGTAAATCGCTCAGCAGGTGACGCTGCTATGCTGCACTTTCAACGATTTACACAACAGCTCTATTTCAGTAACTATTGCATGTATTTCCATATAACTTCAGATTCTATTAGTCCTTGACTTGAATTGATGTTGTTTATATTTTGTGGTAAATCGCTCAACAGGTTTCGCTATCATGATGAGTTTTTTCCAAATCCTGCAATAGTTCTGTTTCAAGAACTAATGCAAGAATTTTTTTCTTTAAACTTCAGCTTCATATATAACTTGATAAATAGTGTTGTCCTTTATGCTGGATGATAAATGGTGTAAATCCCCCAATAGGTGTTATTTTTCTGTTGCATTTTTCCGAGATCTGCGATAGTTCTACTTTATGAAATAATGCACAAATGTTCATCAAACTTTATATTCGGTAACCATGTGATATTATTTAGTTCTGTTTACGTTTTGATGTCATTCGCCCAATATATGACGCTGTTATGCTGAATTTTGTTGATTCTTGCAATAGATCATCTAAAAACGAACACACAGTTTTATCTCATCAAACTTCAGATTTAGATATAGTTTGATAAATATAATTGCTGTTTATGTTTCTGTATAAATCGCCCAATAGCTTTTATGTTGCGCTTTTTTATAGCCGCGATAGCCATTTGTGAAGAACTGAGGCACGAAATTTCATGCCTTTAGAATTATTACGATGATCATAGACTGCCATTTAATTTTTTCACTATGGTAGCGACTTTTGAAGTATTAACATGCTTGAGATAAAATAAAGCTTTGGGATTGACACCCATCCGACTATTATTTTAATGTAATCTTTTTCAATTTAAAGATTAAAGGGGCTCAATGCTTGAAAACTTTTCAAAAAATTTATTTTTTATGATCTATTTTGATTATTCAATTGTTCTGAACTCAGTGCAAAAAACTGCATAAACAAATTTGCATTTTTAAAGGAGTTATAAGCTTTAAGTATCGACACTTTTAAAGCCGCACCCATATAATTTCAATTTTAAGTCGAAATTTCTCAAAATTTGATTCTTGACGACTATCCGTAAGATTAAAAAAAAACATTTGATGGAATGGCTTACATTTTTTTCCATGCATATAACATTATTATTCATAGAATGGATTAATATATTTTAGATAGTTTAATATTTTGAGTGTTTTAATGAAAAAAAACTGTGTTTTAGGGGGATTTCAGACTTTCAAATTTGAGAGTATTTTAATAAGGTTTTTTTTGAGTGATAGTTATATCCTTAATTCATTCTATAGAGTAAAGTTTCTTGATCATTTTAAATCAAAAATTAGATTCTCATGTCAATTCAACGTTAAGATATCTTACGGATGGTGATATAACACCATGAAAATTATGTTATATAAATTTTGCAATATTTTTTATTATATTATATAGAATTTTTTCATTTTATAATTTTATAAAACTACAAACATACCTTAAAAATATCAGAAATGTTAAATTAATTACATTGAACACTTCTGTTTTTATATAGACTTGAAGCGAGAGCTCTGTTTACATGTTTTTCCGTATCGATCAATCCATAAGCCCCCTTAAATTCGAAATTCTTAATATTTATTGACGGATCAAAATCCTGAATAGATGATTTTCAGAAAATGAAGTTTTAATCTGGCGGATAATGCCTCTAAATCTTTACAAGTATATAGAAATGTTTTCAAAATCAGTAATTATGCGTGGGTTTTCAAAATAATAATAATAATAATAATAATAATAATAATAAAAATAAAAACGGTATCTAAAGATATTTTTTGTCGTTGCAAAGAAAGGGCGTACGCATTTCTTTTCATATGGGTGCCCCCTTCAAGTCCATATTATATTTTTGCACAAATTCTTTTATGATGGAAATAAATATTATGAAGACAGTTATGTCGTATCAACGAAAAGTCTGAGAATAGTTTGTTATTCAGCACTGCTTGCAGTACAATAGTAATTTAAAGACAGTGACTGCTCGTGAAATAGTTCTTTCCGATATTAAATTCTAAAAACAAAATAAGAGTCACATTATTGTTTCTTTCATAAAACAAAGTTTTTATTTTTCCAGATTCAAAGTATAGGATTCTTAAAAAAAATTGTAGAAGTTAGTATCCTTATGATCTGCACAAACAGATAAGAATTCTTCTTCTTCTTTTTTATTTCGAAAAGTATTTATGAGAATATATTACACCTGTGCTTAAAAAGCATAAGTATGCGTCAGTATTTTCATTTCACAGACACTATTCGTATATTTAAAATAATTAGAATAATTTAAACATTTATAAGTTGTTTACTTGTTGGATTTTATTTGCAATCGGTTTGGTTGAAATGGCGCACATTTCGTAGTTTTCATTTAGAAATAATATCGCTATCGTCACTTTTCCGTTTAGTAGCATTTACAACGAAATTTAATCAGTTACATCGATTCAAATTTTAAAATAAAATATTGTTCATGAAATATGTCTTTTGTTTTAATGATCCTAATTTTGTGAAAATATTGTTTAATTGGAAGACCATATCTGTAAATGCGCATAATAATAAAACATTAAAGTTACAGCAGCTTTTGATAATGATACTCAATTTTAAATTAGTCCTCCGAACAATTATTACAATGTCAAACAAACGAAAACTTTTAATTGCCTTGGAAATAGGAATTACTATGTCAGAAAATTACGGGCAGTGTCCATTTCTAAGGAGTAATGGGACAATAATTTCGATATGCTGTTCAGCTGCAGAAGTCGAATTGCTCTTATGAAATGTATATAAATATTTTATTTTTGAGTTATGAGTATAATCATTTATTAGGAAACCATTCTTTAAAAGCTTCAAGGCACTATGACTTGTTTTAAAGAGAATATCTTAATTATCTGAATTTATTGAAAATGTTTGCTAATAGCTCTTTTAATGACGTTGTATAAATGTTTCTTTTATCTCAGACATTAATACTAAACCATACTTTAATGATTCTGGAGAGGAAAATATTATAAAATAATTTATCAAAAAAGTATTGCGGTACTGAATTTTAAATTAAATTTTTTTTATATAAGGTACCCTGGGGTAATAACGCCACGTTAAGGTTCTACCAATTTTCACGGCTCAGTTTTAGCTTGTATTTTTCAAACAAATATATGATTTGATACAGCAACTCATTGACTATCTATATAAAAAAATAATTTAACAGATATGAATACATAAAATGTAATGGCGTGATTTCTTGACCAATGCTATTTGGCGTTATTACCCACCTATATGGGTAATAACGCCATGCAAACAAAACTATGAAATAATTTGGAATAATTGCATGTAGATTGCACAATTCTAAAAATACAAACTCTCAGCTCTAGAAATTGACAAATTGCATCCTAAGCTATTGAAAATGTTCAGTTTTTTGTGAAAGTGTAAGAAAAATAAAGGTGTGATGTGGGGGAGGGAGGATGAGGCAATAGAATATCAGGCCGTGAGCTTCTTTTTGCTTAAAAAGGACCGCTTAAATAGAATTATTAGAAATATTGCACAGTTTTAACTGTGTTTATTTGAATCAGTATTTAGGATGTGGCTCGGCCACTGTAGGGAATCAACTGGAGTAAAAATTGCAAGGATTGGCGTTATTACCCCGTTATAGTTATTGCGCTGTACATTTTAAATTACAAATTATCTCGAGAAGATATCCAAAATCTTCAACAGCATTTTGAAAGTCCATGAAATGTATTACAAATTTATGTAAATAACAAAGTATTTCCGGATAAAAAAAATAGTCTTCACATCAAAAAACGTATCTCGCAAATTTTAGATCAAGCGTTATTTTTAGCTGCTTGTAAAAACAATTACACCTAAAAATGAAACAAATTAACTTGAAGCTGTTTTTTGCGATTTATATGACTCAAAACCCTTCTGCGCAGAGCATATGGGTCTCATTTACTAGATTATTTCATAATTATGCAAAATATTAGCACTTGGCGTTATTACCCCGTCTGGCGTTATTACCCCAGGGTACCTTACTAGAAATCGTAACATACATTATATATACCAGGAACTGTAACATAGTTACTATAAAGAAAACATGTTGTTAAATTAACATAAATATATTTCATGCAGCATATCATAATTATTTCCTAATTAGTAAATGTTTGGAATTAAAACGTGAAAATATGAAATGGAAATTTTATGTATCTAGAATTATGAAGTATATCTATAAAATATTGTGAACCATACTTTTTCATATATTTTTTTTTTCAAAAATTATATTTCATACAGCCTAATAATGTTTAGAATTTTAAAATTAATTATGTTCCGAAATTTCTAACTTGAATTATGAATAATAAAAGTAAAGATTTTCGGTAACAGAAAAAGTAGAACATACCCCACTAAAAATAATCTATAGAAAATCTATAGGTATTTGGCCCAAAAATCTGTGAGAAATCCGTCGGTATTTGGCCCATTATGCAGATATTTTTAAGAATATCTTTAAAAATTCTGCAGGTATTTTTAAGATAAAGCTAAGTCCGCAAACTTTCTTCAAGTTTCTATAGAATTTCTGTAGAGGGTGGCGTTTTCTTCACACTGAGAAAAAAATATGGTTCTGGCTTATAGAATCTAAGTAATGGCTCTAGAAAAAATAGTTCCATGTCATCCTTATAAATTTTAGTTCCATTTCTTAGAGAGTTCCAGAGTCTCTTACTAGAATTCAAGAGCGTTTTCCTATACTTTTGCTGTCAAATTTATCTAAAAATCTCTTCAAATAGATGCGAACACAAGAGATTTGATTTAGTAACTAGAATTATAGCTTAAGAAACCATTCCTAAAATCAAGCGATAATTTCTCGCTACTGAAACGGTTCAATGTCGTTTCGTCTCCCAGAAAAGAAGAGACTAGAAATGTCAAGTCATTTCGCCTATTCAGCTTAGTTGTTTACCCTACTCGCATAGTTTGGACATCTATATTTCTAGTTTAGAGATTGAGAAAGTGACTAACTATTCATATTTTTTTTCTCAGTGCAAATAATCTTAAGATTATTTTTAGTGGAGTACTTAAATTCATTAAAGTGGTGAAAAGATTTCTTTGGAATAGCATAATTTAAAATTTTTACATGATTTTTGCTATTTTCTTTACTAAATTTACGTTTAATATCCTTACTCAAGATAAAACAATAAAATATAGTCTTTTTTTTTTTTTTTTTTTTTTTTTTTTTTGTAAAATACTTTTTTTGTAGGTTCTGTTTCATACAAGCTGCAATCACGAAACCCCGGAAAAGATCACATATTTGTCGTAATTATAATTTTATATTTTTTTATTCAGATTTCTTCATATTATATATATATATAACTTTATTAAATCACACATGAGTTTTTTAGAATAGAGATAATAGTATATTTTGTAAAGTTTTACCCGTTTAATTTTTTTTTTATAAATGAGCATTTTTGACCTATTAATAAGTAAAAGGAAAAAGTAAAAAACAAATTCATAAAAAAATAACGTTATGTTTAAAAATCAAGTTATCACTTACAAGCATTTGAATAAATGATTAATTATCATAAATTTTGAATTTATTATTTTCTCTAAAATAAAAATTTAAAGCTTATAGTTACCTTCACAGCGTTTAAAAAATCAATTATATGCAGAACTCTATTTAGCTGAATTGTCCATGGCAATTTCGCTGACATGGCAGTGACTGTTTCTTAAAATCAGTTACTGTATAAGCACAATGAACCTACTAATTGTTTTTCAGTGTCTTTAATTTGAGCACTTTTTCTTTTAAATTTGTCAGGTTTCAGTTTCTATCTTTTTTATCCTTTTCTATTTATAGTGTAAGGCATTCGGCGCTTTCTAAGGAATTTATATTTTGACATTAAAATTTTGTATAATTTCGGTAAAAACTTTATGAATTGTATATATTAAAATAAGCTTCATAATAATAAACCCTTGTATTAAAAAATAATTAAAAAACTCCTGCAACTTTCTTTTTTAATGCCTTTTTATGAAGCACAATTCAGCTTTTCACCTGAATTTTCAGGTTAATGTCACCCGATCCGATACAGATGATAAAATTTCATCAGCTTGAAAAACAGACAGAATCCGGTACATATGTACCCGAATTCGAAGTAAAAGGAAATTAGCCCATATTGTAATACAATGATAACAAGTGATCTACAATTATAAGAAATTATAAATTTCATTTTTACTTTTTTTTGTATAAAAATGAATATTAATATACTCATTAATATTTTTTTCATTTAAAAACACTCGGGATTTTCTTTTAAAAAATTGATTCAACACAAGCTCATATCGAAAAAGTCAGAATCTAGCCCAAAAGCAATCCGATTCTAATAATTTAAAACACATCCTTGACAGGAATACTTTTATCTGACTTTGTAATTGAACTATGCATCCGATTTTCATAAAATTTTAAATGACTAGACAAAATTATGTAATAATTATATATTTTAAATTTAAACGATTTAATTAGGTAGTTTCTGCGGTGTTATATGTGGACTGACCGACGGACAGACGGATAGACGGACGGACGAGCGGATAGACGAATGGACAGTACGACAACTATAGATGCTACGTATTTAGAGAATTACAAACACACCGGCTTGAAACACTGCGAAATACTAAACTCGGCGTGAAACACTGAGAAATTTACATTTAACCTTTTGTGTCCATTTTATCAATGTATTCCAAAATAACATAATACTTTGTCATTGCTTAAAATATTGAAATTCTACAATATCCTACAGAAACTATTAAAATTATGTACATTCTAAATGTCTCCTAAATGTGTAAAAGTTTCAAACATTCTTTTAGCGATAAATTGCTATGAAATTTTTAAAATTTTTACTAAATCCGATAGAGAAAAATTATGTTTGGTCAATGATACTTTTCATACAACTAATAAATATTAAAATAAATGGCAAATTCAACGCCATATTTCAGCAAAAATGTTTTCGATTTGTTATTATTTATTTATTTATTTATTTATTTATTTATTTTATTTTATTGTTTATTTATTTACTTTTTTATGGGCGCATAAATTGACAATAGAGAAATACTTGTCGTTTAATCATTTCTGTTTTTTTTTCACTTCTTTCAGACTGTGGTATTGCGTCAGTATCTCTATGAATTGCAAATAGCACGGTGCGATTGAAGATGAAAAGTAATATTAATTATACAGTACCGTGGATAAGAATCTAAACACTAACACATTAACCAAGAACAGAAGTTGAGTACTCGGAATTTGGCAAGTCTGATTGTTCATTTTCTCGCCAAATAAAATATTTTGTCATAATTTGGCACAATGGCGAGCGGAAATGAGAACTCCGGTAGCATCTATACTCGTCATTTAATCCGTCTGTTTGTCCGTCTGTCGACATACAACAACGCAAAAACTACTAAAACAAATCGTTCGAAATTTAAATGTATACTTATTACATAATATTGCCGAGAAATTTCAAATTTTATGAAAATCGGATGCGTTGATTAATTACAGGGACAATCAAAACTATTCCGTTATATTACGGTCAATGGTCAAAAATAGTTTCATGAACATTTTAATGATGTTATACTTCTTCGAAGACAATACAATTCATATGCATCTATGAAGTATATACTAAAATATGCATTCTGTAAAATCTGTGGTGTATTTTTTATTGATGTAAAGAACTACACAAATGTATTCTATTACATAATGTACAGGGGAAACATTGTTTGGGTACTTTTAATTATACTAAACAATTTCACATTTTATGAAACTGACATACGTTGCTGAGGTTTAGAACAAGATAATTCTTGTATAATAGAAAGCATTTAGTAATTACAGGATACACAACAGATTTCAGATACTGCATTTTATCCAAAGTACTGTATATTTAAAAAACTTCGTTATAGTACGAACGCACCTCATTTGCGCGGTCTGACGTTCAATTTCCAACTTGTCAATCTTAAAATATTTCACGATTTGAAATAAAAAAAATGCGTAAAATTTATTAAACATCGTTTATATATTTTTTTTCGAAACATATTTTCCATGAGCGTCAAAATCCGTCGCTCAATTATTCTGTACTTAAAACTATCCAAAGACAGGAAAAATTATGGTACATTCGTAAAATTCACCTGTCAAGATTTCACTTTGAAAAATTTTTCTTCCTCTAACTTTTCTAACTTTTCCGAGAAAGTTCCTTTTTTTTTTCCATTGATAAAAAAGTAGAAATAATTTTGCTAAACTATATTCCGTTTGTTCTTTACTTTGACATTTTAGAATAGAAGATTTAAACACGTTTTATATATCTCCGTTTGGCTAATAAATCTAAATACATTTTTCTGTTGTGTATAAATAATAGTAATATTTTGTAACTGTTGTAGTGTTTTATTAATGCAAATTCTATTTCTTAACATATCATCAGAAATTAATTTCACGGACAGTTTCATTAAAAGATAGCATTAAGAAAAATAAAGTCCTTCCGGCAATGCCGGGAGGAAGAGGTAGCTTTCATATACTTATTAATTTATTTTAAATTGAGTTATATACATATGAAATATACAAAGCTCAAAATAGTGGAACACGATTATATGAGATAGAATACTAGTTTTTGTTAATGCTGAATATTAATAAGAATTTTTAGAAATTAGTCATCTTTTCTTCAACCAGGTTTTATTTTAAGCGTTTTATAGATCCGCCAAATTCCACGATATCCATTTTAAAGCAGCATGATGGATAAAAAAAATTCCAATGAGCTTGATCGAAATCTTAATTCATGTGAAAAGCACACTCACATCGAAATCGATTAATATATACGAGTGCTGTCGCGGGCAAATTGACTTTTTTTTAAAAAATGTCACCCACATTAGAAACTCAAACTGCTATATCCCAGGCGTTTTTCAAGTTAAAGACAAAGCAAAAAATACTCCTGAATTAATTATTAAGATAAATAGTTTAGAAAGAACGTTTTTTCAATTTCTAATTTTTTGTTTATACATCATTATACATTTAAAAGATTTTTGACAAATTTAAATGGCAGCTTTTTTGAAACAAGATGGCCGATAAAGTTGGCCCATGAACTCGGTCAAGACATTGGTATGAACCATGAACACACGGAGTTATATCGAAATCAGTTTATAAATATGCGTATTAACGCGTGACAAGTTTCAGACTGTTTCAAAATGTCAATCTCACTGGAAATTGAAGGTGCTAAAACTCAGACATTTTTCAAGATACAAATGAAACAAAAAATGCTCTGGAATCTTTGTATCAAGGTCAAAACACAAAAGAAAAATCTTTTTCAATTTCTTACTTTTTTGCACCTAATTTTAAAATTTAAATAAATAAATAATATTCCGACATTTTGAAACAAGACGGTTTTGGAACTGGCCAACGAACTCGGTCCAGGCATCAGTATGTCCTATATACGAACCAAGTTTCATATCCAAATCGGTGTATAAATACCGTGTTATCACGTGACGAAAACCAGATCATTTCAAAATGTGAGCAACACTAGAAATTAAAAGTACTATAACTCAGACTTATTTAAGGTACAGACGAAACAAAAAATTCTTTGGAATCTTTGTATCAAGGTCAAATGCATAAAATAAATATTTTTTTCAATTTCTCACTTTTTTTTTTACCTAATTTCGAATATCAAATTTTTTTTATTAAATGGCCGCCATTTTGAAACAAGATGGCGGACGGAACTGGTTAACGAACTCGATCCAAGCTTTATTAAGTACTATCTGCACACCAAGTTACATCCAAATCAATTTATAAATACGAGTGTTATCACGTGACAAAAATCAGATCGTTTCAAAATGTCAGCTATAAGAAAAATTCAAAGTGCTATAACTCAATCATTTTTTAAGATATAGACAAAGTAAAAAGTGTTCTAGAATCGGTGTTTTAGGACCTAAATCATAAAATAAAAATATTTTTCAACTTTTAATTTTTTCGCATTTATTTTTAAATTTTATTTTACTTTTTTAAATTTAAATGACCGCCGTTTTGAAACAAAATGGCGGATGATGCTGGCCAACGAACTCGATCGAGATATTTGTATGTACTATCAACATACCAAGTTTCATTCAAATCGGTTCATATATACGTTAGTTATAGCATGACAAAAATTTTATCATTTCAAAATGTCAGTTATAAGAAAATTTCAAAGTGCTATAACTCAATCATTTTTTAAGATATAGACAAAGTAAAAAGTGTTCTGGATATGGTATTTTGAGATCTAACACATAAAGTAAAAATATTTTTCAACTTTTAATTTTTTCGCATTTAATTTTAAATTTTAATTTTTTTTAAATTTTTAAATGGCTGCCATTTTGAAACAAGATTGCGGATGATGCTGGCCAACGAACTCGGTCGAGATATTTGTATGTACTATGTACATACCAAGTTTCATTCAAATCGGTTCATATGTTCGTTAGTTATAGCATGACAAAAATCAGATCGTTTCAAAATGTCAGCCATAAGAAAATTTCAATGTGCTGTAACTCAATTATTTTTTGAGATATAGACAAAATAAAAAGTGTTCTAGAATTGTTCTTCTAAGTTCTATCACATAAAAGAAAAATATTTTTCAACTTTTAATTTTTTCGCATTCAATTTTAAATTTTAATTTTTTTTAAAAAATTTAAATGGCCGCCATTTTGAAACAAGATGGCGGATGATGCTGGCCAACGAACTCGGTCGAGATATTTGTATATACTATGTACATACCAGGTTTCATTCAAATCTGTTCATAAATACGTTAGTTATCGCATGACAAAAATCAGATATATATATACATATATATATATACACTCCTGGACTAAAGTATAAACTCAGAAAATTTGTAATTTGTTTAGATCATAATATAAATAAACTTAACTTTAAATTAATAAAATAAAGATGAATATTTTTAATAAGACATCTAAATTTAATATAACTGATAAATAAAATGAAGCTAATAATTTAAATAAGAAAATACATTACTTAAAATAATAACATTATGCGAAACCTGGACAAAATTATAAACTCAAAGTTATGAATTTCTCTATTCTGGCATATTTGATATAAATAAATGCACTTTATGGTAAGAAACTAATAAATGCAGTCATTATGGATTAATACATGTCAATACATCAATATATATTTTAATTTTTCTCATAAAATAACATTATGTCAAACCTGGACAAAATTATAAACTCAAAGCTGTGAATTTCTATTATAAATAAATGCATTTTGTGATAATAAACTTTTAAATAGAGTTATTATGGATGAATATATTTGAATATATGAAAGCATTTTTAAGATTTTCTTTCAAAAATGATGAGTAATATAGTACAGTCTGAGTATAGTACATGTGTAATCTGAAAACATAAAATTATAGAGTTTAAGAAGTGAACATACTTTTGAATCCTGGTGCAAAGTATTAACGCATACATTCAAAAATGTGTTTAATTGCCATTTTTCTGAATGACTTCGAATATGCAATTTTCCAACTACTCCATAGAGTACTGGTTCCGGGCTGAAAATATAGCCACTTTTAAATCATTTGTGTTATGATATTGACGTCCATCTCGTTAGACTCTTCTATCCATTGCATGCCAATAATTTTCAATGAAGTTTAGATCAGGGTTGCGGGCTGGCCAATTCAAGACATTTACATGCCAGCGCTGCAGCCACTCTTTTTTATTTTTGGCCGTGTGTATTTCTACATTATCTTGCTGAAATACCCAGTTTACTCCAAAGATCAATGGTCCATATGGCAAAAGATTATCTGCCAGCATTAACTCGCAGTCTTCTGCTTTTTGTTTTCCATTAAGAAAAGCCAAAGCAGTTTTACTATTCTGAAAAGAACCAGCTCACACCATTACAGATCTTTAATAAAATCATGGAGAGAATTGAAAATATGAATAAATGTCGTTTGCCTTAATACAAATGTGAAAAATACTTTCATTAAATTAGTTTCTTATCACAGAACACATTTATTATTTAGATATTAAATACCAGAGTATAGAAATTCATGCCTTGAGTTCATAATTTTGTCCAGGTCTCACATAATGTTATTTTATTTAAAAAATTAAAATATGTATTGATATATTGAAATGTATTCATGCATAATGACTCCATGTATTTGTTTTTTATCATAAAATGCAGTTATTTATATGAAATGTGCCAGAATATCGAAATTTGTAACTTTGAGTTTATGTTTTTGTCCAGGAGTCACATAATGTTATTTTTTTTAAGTTGTGTATTTTCTTATTTAAATTACTTACTCCATTTTATTTATAAGTTATATTAAATTCAGAAGTCTTATTATAAATATTCATCATTATTTTATTAATATAAAGCTAAGCTTATTTATATTATGATGTAAACAAATTAAAAAATTTCTGAGTTTATAATTTTGACCAGGAGTGTATATATATATTTATATATATGGTTTTATATATATATATATATGTCAACATTTGAACGGAGGGTGGTTTTGGGGTCTGAGGGTCATGATCGGTGAAAATATACCAAAATTTTCTGGAAGTGCGTTCCTCCTAATGGCTGCAATAGGTAGCTTTTTACTTTTTGTAATGAAAGCTACCTAAAAGTAGTTGTCTGTAAGAAAAATAAAGTAGTTGTACGAAGCAAAGTCTTAAAGTGCTATTACGCGTAAAAATTCCAAGTGACAAAAATCGCCTGCGCTTTTTCGTTTTCTAAGCATTTCATTGGCTGTTCGAGAAGAGTATTTACCATCATTTGGATTTCCAAGCATTTTATTGGCTCTTATTAGCAACTCGCTTTGTTCCACTAGTCAAAGACGCTCCGACACAAGAGAGTCGCGTACTTCTCCAGCAACTCCCTCTCTTAGAAGCGCGCGCTTTTCTTGTGTCGGAGCGTCTTTGAAGCCTGGAAGGAAGCGAGTTGCTAGTAAGAGCCAATGAAATACTTGGAAATCCAAATGATGGTAAAGTCTCTACTCGAACAGCCAATGAAATGCTTAGAAAACGAAAAAAAACGCAGGCGATTTTTGTCGTTTGCTATTTTCTCGTGTAATAGCACTTTTATACACATAGTACGTAACGCTATTAAAAGTCAAACAAAATTCTTTTGTCAAGCAAATCTCAAAAAAAAAAAAAAAAAATACTTGTCGGATTTCGATTCTTTTTGTGCCAGAAGGTACCCGTGAAGGTAACCTGCTGAATGCACCTACTTTCAAAAATTAGTTCCAAATAGTTTAAAAGTTATATTAAGAAAACTGATAAAAAAGCACAATTTATTTGCATACGTCACAGAAAATTGGTGTGCGTCATTTTTTTACGGGCAGGATATTTTCGTAGACAAAACAAGCGAATAAGAGTACATGGAGTATAAATAGTTTTCTGAGTGAAGCGAAGGCTAATACACATAGAACGTAACGATATTAAAAGTCAAGCATATTCTTTCATCAAGCAAATCTGAAAAAATACATGTCGGATTTTGATTCTGATTGTACCAGAAGGTATCCAGCATAACGGCATGTCAAAAATTAGTTCCAAATAGTTTAAAAATTACATTTAAAAAACTGATAAAAAAGCACAATTTATTTGCATACGTCATACGTCATAGAAATTTGGTGTGCGTCATTTTTCACTGGCTGGATATTTTCCTAGATGACCGAATCAGAGTAAATGGAGTAAATAGTAAACATTCACGCACTCAGAAATATGGAAGTGCAATTAAACATATTTAAATTTATTTAACCAAGAGAATAAATCTGTCATTTTTTTCTCTATTTAAAAGAAGAAAGTGGCCAAAACATTGATTTTGAGGTTTTGTGATAATCTCTCAATAGCATTTTCTTAATCACTAAAACAATATTTCATATTTCGCGTGTGAAAATGAAAAACAATTATATGTTTTAATAAAATATTTCGACATGTGGCATAATTTCTTGTTATTTTATTTATTTTTATTAGACGCTTTCTTTTAACTTACATTTTGTTTGTGTGTGGGACTCAAATCTCATTATTTATTTTTAGCACAGATGTCATATGCGCAACAGATTTGTTGCGATTTTTTTCTAACGCCCATTTGGCGAAAACCTCGTTTTCGAATACTGGTTGTATATACATGTTTAAATTATTTTCTGTTATTTTAAAAAGGAATTGTCAGTAAGTAAAAAATAATAATAAAAATAATAATGATTATTGAAACAAGAAATTTATATAATTAAAAAAAAAGGGAAAATGAAAGTAAGTAAACATTTACTAATAAATAAACAATAATATCCGTGTTATCAGGCAAAACAACGTCATTTTCATGCCGATTGGTTATGCTAGTAATGATATTTTTGTTAATTTGCAATACACATACATTTAACGTTGGTCATAAAAGTTGATCGCTACGAGAGGTGGTCTCTTAATGGAGATCATGTTCAAATCAAGATTTTAATTGTTGATAAAAATGTTACTAGAATTTATTTTTGAAAATAGTGACAAAAATAACAATTTAAGTATGAAAACTAAAGTTAATATCATGGGTTAATTACAGCAGAATTTAAAAAATGAATACGTTGACGATGGTTTTTATTTTATGGTTTTATCTTTTATAACTTTTATTTCTAAGTCCTATCAAAGTTCATTAAATACATGCTTTTTTGGAGGGGGGAGGGGAGACGGAAGCAAATAATGACGATTTCGTTTACCTACTTTGATCGTTTAGTGACAGAATAGGCTTAGAAGTTTATTTACTGTCACGCTGTGAAAAAAAATCTCTAAAGGTACTAAACATTTTCTAGGAAACTGGGATTCCAAGAACTTTTCATGTAACGATAACAGGAAAAATCCATGTAACCATGCTAAAACTTGAGTTTTTGTTGTTACCGTTACAGGAAAAGTTCTTGGAATTCCAGTTTCCTAGATAAAGTACACTGTAAAAAAAATCTGTAAAGGTACTAAACATTTTCTAGGAAACTGGGATTCCAAGAACTTTTCATGTAACGATAACAGGAAAAAATCATGTAACCGATTCTGAAACTTGAATTTTTGTTGTTACCGTTACAGGAAAAGTTCTTGGAATCCCAGTTTCCTAGAAAATGTTTAGTACCTTTACAGATTTTTTTTTACAGTGTATAGTACCTTTACAGATTTCTTTACAGTGCATTAAATCGTCATCAGATTTAAATTCATTGTCTCAAAAGACACAAAGGTATTTAAATATTTAAAAGTTACCGAAAAAAAAATAAACTGATTTTAGAAGTTTTGATGAATAATGTTCTCTCTCGAATTATTTTTATAATAAAACCTTCTTCAAACGGACAAGAAAAAACAGAATTTGATTAACCTTTTTTCAAAAAATTTCTCGCTTATGGGGAAAGTTTAATTGGGATGGTCCCTGAATGAAGGTAAAATTAACTTTTACACTGGGCCTCGGACAGCGCCTGTCCAATATTACATGCGACTCCGTACAGATGCTGACTCAGCCCCCGTGTAAAGGTTTTAATATTGAGCCTGTGAAATAAATTTCGTTCAGGGAGGAGGTCGTACACTGATATTTCAATGTATATTGAATTATTTTCGAGAAGTACTACCTTTTTTGCGTAATAGATGATATTTTTTTAGTTATAATGTCTTATTATTTATTTAGATTTCGCGTCAGTTAATCAGACTTAAGAATTTTTAATTTGGAAAGCACCATTTTATTTTAAAAGAACTGAAATGTTTAGCAATAAAAAATAATAATTAAACAAGTTTCAGATTTAACGCCACATTCATTACAGTTTTATGGCATAAAAGTTATTAGGGAGCCTAAATCTTAAAGTCAAAAACCACGTAGATTACTTTAAAATCCTGTGGAATTAAAATATTTCCTTTGTCTACCGATAATATATTACTTTGTCTAAAAATGATAAATAAATATCGCAAAAATCACCTTTGTGTCTAGAATGTGAGGAATTTCTAGAGCATTAAAAAGAAATATTTTTTACTCAGAATAGTGTTTTCGCAGGAGAACAAAGAAACCATTTTTTTTTTTTTAAATCTTAAAACATAATATCAGACATGATATATTTTCACATTTTATAGGAAATGGTTTCAATTCCATTTCCTTTCTATTGTTTTTATACCTCTGGTATTTTATTATCCAATGATATATGGACAGACATTTTGTGATGTTCTACATTTATTTCGTTACCGCGCATTACACTTTTCATACATTGAAAAAAAAAAGAACACCATCGTTTATGAATTTTTACTTCTTCATTTAGTTATTATCGTGAGAATATTATTGCGTTAAAGTGATGGAATAGCTTTAAAGCAGGGCCGTCGCAAAAGGGGTGTTAGAGGGGACTCGCCCCCTTCCCCCAAAACATTTTTAGTAGCGAAGAGGTTAACCTTTTTGGGTCTGGAGTACTATTAGTTGTACATGTCTTTTAATTGACCAATATTCTGTTTTAGTAAATACTTTAATTTTTGTTTACATGTAGTAATGTTAGCATGTGCATTTACAATATGACTTCAATAACGTTTAGACATTTAGTATTAATAATAAATATTTGTCTACATCTCTTTGCACCGTTTGCGATTCTTTTATTTTAAACATATATATCACTCTTTAAATTTAAAATTAATGTTACTTTTTAGAAATAATAACATTTGATAAAACGCAAAAAGTATTAGAAAGTTATAAAAAGGCACCTGTGCTTAATATGGACACCCTAAGGAAAATTTATTTTTTTTCACCCCCATGTACACGTGATATGACTCCAAAAATATATGACCATTACCCCTGGACTGTTGACTATCTTTATAAAAATTAGTGACCTTGTAACTGCACTGTAAAAAAAAGGGTCGATCTACTAAAAAAACTTTAGTGATCCTTGTAATTACTAAAAAATTTTTAGTAATCTTAGTCGGTTACAAGAAAATCTGTAAGAATTACTAGAAAAAAGTTAGCAACGAATAGAGTTAATAGTTTTATATTTTTAATAGCTATTACTAAAACTCACTTGGTGTTGCCTTGATAGCATAGTGGTTATAGGACCAGGATTCGATACTGGCCTACGCCCCGAATGTATTTAGTGTAAGTACTCGTTAATAAAGGGATTATGAAAATCCTGTCGGAGCAGGTAGCAATGTTTGGTGCTGCCATCTATTGCAGTTTTGCCGAAAATCTTCTGCTTCAGAAGTCTGAATGCAGTTCGAAGGAAGCTCCTGCCCTTCTGACGCACGTAATGGTTATTAAAAATAATTTTGGAGCTATTACTGAAATTTGCTTGGTGGCTTATACTAAAAATTTTTAAGTTAGTTATACAAAAATTTTTTTGTTAAGTTTACAAAAGAAATGTTTCTTTCACTTGCAAAAAAAAGTTTGTAATGGTTACTAAAAAATTCTGTGGAATACAAAATTACTAAAAAAATTTTAGTAACCTCTTGAATTTTTTTTTACAGTGTATTCCGATTTTATTTAAATGATAAAAACAAAAAATGTTAACAAAAGTCCATATAAGGAACCACCAGTGCCTATTATGGACAGGTGCCTCCTTATTGACCTACTGCACAGGGTGTAGGGAAGAGCCACTCTTCTACGGAATTTTAGAGGAGAGGAGATAAAAAAAATATATCTTAAAGTATTGCGGGGGAGAGCACAGTAAATATCTTCTGAACATGCACTTTAGAGCGGGAGGCCATTTTCGGTTGTTGCTCTTCAAAGACCGATGCAAAGCACCTCAGTTACTACAAAATATTATGAAATAATGTAGTTGGTTTTGCTTAGCTTTCTATTTTTCTAAATCCGAAGATTCAGCTGCGGTACTTCTAATGTGAACATAAGGTGTCCATATTGGGAATCGGGAATAGTTTTATTAGATATTGTAATAAATAAATGAAGAAAACTTTTTAAAGCAATATATACAATAACAATCGAAAATATGTTTTAAAAGCTTTCTAAAACACCCCACTTTTCAATATTTAAAGTAATTTTACAATATCTAATAAGAATTTAAACTTGCCTGTAATTACGATCAGCACATCACGAAACAACAAGTTTCCTTCTAAATGGTGAATTGCGCTCTTTTTTGTACTTTCCAGGCTTAATTATCTTTGCAACTGCTTTTCTTCGCGGATTATGTAGCGCGATCTCTCTATCAAAATTGTTACTTTTAAAAATATTAGGGGTATCCATATTGAAAGCACTGTCCATATAGGGTACAAGAACCTTATATGTTAAATTTTGTTGGAATTCGATGTCTTCCAAACGTTTGCAAAAACTCTTCCTTAGTCTATTTTCATATGAAAATGAATTGAATAGTACAAAAAATAACTACATTCGTTATATTTCAGACAATGACATATTTGCTAAACTTCAAGTAAATCTATTCGGATATTAGTATTAACATTATTAATATAAAAGTATTTTTTCGCCCAAAATTGAACAAAAATTCAGACCCGAAAGGGTTAATACTCTTTATAAAACTCTTGAATCATAATTTCAAAAACATTACAATTGAAAGATGTTTTTAAAATCAAAATCAAAATGTTATGGAACTGCGTTTAAGAAATTTGTTACAGCATATGTCTGTATATCTGTATTTTTAATTGCAGGATTTAAATTCAAGCGAAAAAAAGATCCTTAACATGAAAAAAAAAACCAAAAGCATTTTGATTTACATAAATCCTTTGTACAATAAAATGTAATTAATTTAAAACTTTGCAAATAAAGAAAAGAATAAAAAAAATAAAGAAACAAAATTAAATTACAATAATTTACAACAATTTTCCGCCTTGGGTGGAAAAAAAAAAAAAAACTTGAAATCAATAAATAGCAAAATTGAATCAATTGTTAGATAATGAAAAATTTTAAAATTCCACGCCGGGGATTGAAGCAGAATATCTAACAGAGATAATGCTTTTACACGGAGGTCTGTATTGAAATCTAAATCGCGAAAATCGTCGGTTGTCATAAAATGAACTCCCTTACAAAATATAATTAAAAAATTTTTTTTAAATTTTATGAGTTGTATCGAGATTGAAGCTATTTAGCAATAAGTGAACGAAATTTCAAGTCTCTAACTTATTTCAGTTTTTGAGAACGGATTCTGTAACAGATAGACAAAGGAATGCGACTACTGATATTGTTTCGTGAGGTGAACGGAATCTTAAAAATCATAATTTAAAGTATTTATTCGCGACTTTTCAACATGAGATCAAAATTTAATTGATGTAAAATTGATTATTGTTTAAAACGTATTTTAAAAATACATATTACAATATTTATTTCTTAGTTATATGTTGAACTTGTTTAAATTATTTCATTGTTCGCATCTTCACACTGAATTGTTTTATCTGACCACCGTGGTTTTGTTGTTTCTCTTATAGAAATACACACATATATCTGTAAAAACATATGTAACCATAAAGAATATTTGGATATTTATTACATGATACGAATTAGCGGAAATTTGTCTTAAATTAAGAGACTACCTCATGACGAAGTTCTAAAAATAATCCAAGTTGTTAAAACAGAAAAAATAAAACTTTTACAATCACTCGTTGTATATTCGTTGCAAACACACGTTTGTAGATAATGTTTGTATAAAAATCGATTAAAACTTCCATCTTTACACACAAAAACAGCTATGTTAAATATGAGAGCGGCAAAAAAGGAAAGGATTTATTAAAAGCTATAGGAAATAATGCCAAAGTATATTTTATTAGAAATGATTCGAAAAATTGTTTCAGTTCATTACTTTCGTGTACATATTTATTCATAAAATTTTACATAAAGAAATAGATTCGAAGTATGATAAATTTGAGACTGAAGCAACAGACTGTAAATGTATCACGAGATGAATTTCATTTTAATCGATATCGCAGAGGTAACATGTGCTCGTAATGGGCAACATATTTCAAATTCCTTTCGGTTGGGTGTTTATTACTCCAAGAAAAAAACATTGAGGCTTTAACACCGTCATAAATCAAACTTTGCGTCGAAAGAACACACATATATTTATAAGCAAAGAAATATTTATAAAAATGTATAAACATGCGTACTTATCCATGATATAAAATAAAATAAATACCGTAAAATGGGGTGAATAGGAACAGTGGGGTGAATAGGAACGAAACTTCCCGGTCATACAAATAAACTCATTATAAATATATGTGATGATATTTTTAGTTGCCATTTTTTTCATAAGAAGGTTATAACATTAAGAGTTGGGAAATTCAGTTTTGACATGTTTACATCACTACTGGGTTATGTAAAAAATTTTCAAGAGGATCCTCAAAAACCTCATTTTTTCAACGTCTTCAAAACTTTGTATGTAACTACAGTAGTTTTCGTATTCTAAACCTAAGGGAGGGAATTTTTAATTAATAATAGACATGTAAATGATATGCTGTATTAATTTCTACTTATTTCTAAACTACATAATGAAAAAATGAAGAATGGCTTGTAACATCAGAGGTTTGGGATTTACGGGGTGAATCGGAACAGGTTTTCTCACATGGTTTATTTTTCTATACAGTAATAGTTTCACGTAATACATGAAAACATATGTATGAATATCTATTTTAACAATTTTATTTTTGTTCTAATTACTTGAAGAGTTTACAAAAGCCAAGAAATTACTTGGTTAAACAAAAAAGTCAACGCCTAATCCAACAGGCATGGAACACACAATAAAAAAAAATTAAAATTAGCAAATTAGTTATAAAAACTGCACAGAATTATTTTCTGACATCCACAACATTAAACAAACATCTCAAAATGAAAAACCAATTAAAAAAGAGAAGGATGCAAACAGTACTAAGGGCTGGGGATGAGAGCGTATTAGTAGATCGTTTTAATACACGCAGCGATCGGGGCTACCCAATAGATTCACTTACCCAGTGACTACTAGTAGTGGATAACACAGAACAGAGCTCAATTTGTATTAAATTCTACTTCTGCAATTCGAATATAATTTCTTAAAATAAATTTTATTTTTTCTTGATTTCAACGTTGTTTTCTAATTTTTAAAAAGGCATATCTTTACTTGTATGTAAAATAAAGGCTTGGTTTCACAGTAACTACGTGTTCCTATTCCTCCCTTATCATTATTACCTGTTTTTATTAACTCTATTTAAGTTTGGATAGAAATAAATAAAGATTATAACATTTGTTCCGATTCACCCCTATCTGCGGGGTGAATCGGAACAGCATTAAAAAAAAAATATAATAAATATATAAACAGTAAAAATGTTTCGTTTTTGCTTAAAAAGTAAAGAACAAAACAAGACCGAAGTTTCTAGTACAAAAATTAAAAAATGAAAAAATCAGTTGTTGCTTTTTTTTAACGTTAAAGTTGAAAAGTGTTCCGATTCACCCCATTTTACGGTATTACGCGAGTTGTATTGAAATATCATATAATATGAATAATGTGATGTCCGTGAAAGTGGTAGCGTAAGAAATTGGAAAAAATACGTTTTAAATAAGTTTTTGTCTTAGCAGGCATTACTGTACAACATCTCTTCCATCGGCTCTACTGTGTAAAATATACTAGGAACGCCTTACATACGAAGCGAAACGTTTAATTTCTGAAAATAAACATAGCTATTTATTCAGATTTCATTTTGTTCAATTTTGAATACGGAACATCTCAAAAATGGTTGTAAATCTTTCTACTATTTTTTTTTATATAATGAATGAATAATTTTTTTTTAAAAGATGATGCTAGTACAGATATGTTCTTTATTACAAGCATTGTTGTATAATTTGGAAAAATACAAACATTTAAAGTGCATAGTAGATATACGTATAAAGAATTTTAATTGATTATGAAAAAAAAATTAAACATGCATTAAATTGGATTCTAAAATGAATCAATCTCATAGTTACTGGTAAATCTCGCATGTTCCTAGTATCGATTTTTTACACTTTTTCATTTAACTCAACCCGTTTATATAAAGTTGCAATGCTGTAATAATTTTTAACCCACTTTCTTAAATGATAGAATTATGAAAAATGCGTTCACAAGTCTGTTTTCGATTTCAATGCAAAAATTAGAATTTAATTGTAAACTAATAATTTAATTTTAAAGCATTACTCGCTACACTGTAAATGTAATCAAATGTAACATTCCAAAACTTTCTTCAACCTCGTACATCTTAATACCTCCTGAATAAGGCAGCATAGCAGCACCACCGGTTAGATGATTTACATATAAATCTAGACAGCTTCTAACTAAATTTGAAGTTAGTGGAAAATCCTTGCATTAATTTTTAAGGTAGTGCATTTGCGAAAATCTTTAAAAAAACCTCAATAACATTGACGCCTGCTGGATGATGTATTCCAAAAACTAATCAAGTTCACTTTTTATCAGGTTCAAACTGAATCTGAATATTCACGTTAATTCTTACAATACAGCTATTGCAAGATCGTGAAAAATACAGCATAGTAGCGGCACCTATTGGGCGATTTATACCAAAAGCTAAACATCACTAATCTTTATCAGGGTAAAATTGAATCTGAAATTTGATAAATTTCGTGCATTATTTCTTAAGACAGTGTTATTGCGACAAACATGAAAAATGCAGCATAACTGCACCACGTTTTGTTCTAGTTGCACTTTTTTATGTAAAAGACTAACTGAATCTAAAATTTTATACATAGAAAAATACGTGCATTAGTTCTTGAGATAATAAAACATTGATTGTGGTACAACGATATGGGGCTAATCAGGTTTGTATAATATCGTGTAGTAGTATCAAAATGTATCCTTGAAATAGAGGTTTTCGTTATTTTTTCTTTTGCTGATAAATCACCAATAATGAAAACTTGTACAGGATATTAGAGGTTATACATATAAAACGTTAACAAATGTTTGTTAATTTAACCCGTCTCCTCCCCCTTTTACCATAATTTATGTTATCATTCTTACAAACCTCCCCCCCTCCAACGCCTCAGCCCAAATGATATCGTTATGAATGCCTGTAATTTTTTTATTGTTAAAATTTTTTAAATTGTTTCCAGTGATATACAATAGGGTTATATAGTTATTTTTTGCATAGTTCCGACTCAAATTAAGAGAAGTCAATAAAATATCACAATTATGTATAAAGTAATTTATATCACAGAAAACTTACGAAGGAAATAGTTATTGCTTAAAAGTATTTAATTATACATTTTTTATTACATAGAGCTTTCAAAAATGCCTTTTTGCACTTGCCACTGCAAGCGCATCTCTTAACAACAAAACAGGTGCACAACATTCTTTCTTTTTTTTTTAAATAGTAAACGGAAGTATAATTTGAAGCATACTTTACTGGGTTTCTCGAACAGTGCATTATATTTGCATACACGTATGACAAAAAATGAGTAATGCCACATATTAAGACACTCCATATTTTGAAATTACAGCTCATATTCAAAATATTAGAATAATTACCTTTTTTTAGAAATTGAAAATATCGTTTGGTAATTTAATGTCTTTTAATGAAAATATGCAAACGATATTTTTATTAAGAACTTATTGTTGATTAAACTTACTTGTTATCTTAAATTTAATATCATTTTTGAAAAGATTAATTGCAAAAAAAAAAAAAAAAAAAAAAAAAAAAAAAAAAATATTTTGAAAAGTCAAAATATTAGAATATTTATTCAAGTGGTTCAAAATATTAGAATATTTCACATTAATTCTCCTTTAATTATTACCAATTCTTAACTGGTGGCATCATTGATTAAATTCAGACTATTTTATTTAAAATCAGTATTCTTTTTTGCAGTTTGTTTCTTTTTCGTCTTAAAATGGGCCATGTGAGTGATATTCCTGAATCTACTAAACTTCGTATGATTGATTTGTATCGGCACGGTAAAAATCAATGTTTTATAGCGAATTATTTACATTGTTCGCAATCGAGCGTTAGTAAAATACTAACACAATATTCAAAAATTGGAATATTTCAAAATAATCGCCGAAATGGTGGCCGAAAACCAAAAACATCTGCTAGAGATGACAGGAAACTGAAGCGTATACTTAAGAAAAACCGTTTTAAAAGTGTGCGATTCTTGCACCGAAAATGGAAAGAAGAAGGAGTTGAAGTTTCTACATCTACATTATTAAGACGTCTCCATAAATTTAAATTTGAATCTCGTGTACCGAAAACAAAACCTCTCATGACTGCAAGACAAAAGCGTATAAGATTGAATTGGTGCAAATCAAGACGTTTATGGGGCAATGAAGATTGGAAAAATATATTATTTAGTGATGAAAGTATGTTTTGTGTTTCATATGGTAATCAAGGTATTCGAGTTTGGAGAATGAAGCAAGAAGCATTTGATAAAGAATGCCTTAAATGTTCCGTAAAATTTGCTGCTAGTGTCATGGTTTGGGGTTGTATGAGTGCAGAAGGACCTGGAAAGTTATGCATTGTCTACGAAAAGATTAACTCTCTGATATATCAAGAAATTTTAGAATATTACATGATTCCATCATCAGAAGATTTATTTGAAGATGATTTCATCTTTCAACAAGATTTAGCGTCCCCGCATACCTCGGTGTCAACTAAGAATTGGTTCCGCCAACGCAACATTAAGGTACTTCCTTGGCCACCAAATTCACCAGATCTTAATCCATCGAAAACTTATGGTGTATAATGAAGAAAAAACTTCAAGAAAATCCTCCTTCAAGTAAAACTGAGTTAGTGGCACGTATAAAGTCTATTTGGGCTAATATTCATAGAAATGTTTGTAAACACCTTGTATATAGTATGCAAGATCGATTGTACGCTGTTATGAAAGCTAAAGGGGATGCTACAAAATATTAACTACCATTTACTTCATATTCATAAGGTAATATTGTTGCGTAAAATAAAATATTCTAATATTTTGAACCAATCTAAATTTTATTCTAATATTCTGGTGTGTTTAAGGAAGCTGTATACCTAATTTATTGTGCTGTATTTTATATTTTATAAATGTTAAAATCTTATCTAAACATTTCAGATTTAATTTATAAGAAATTTAATTGCATTTACTTAGTATAAAAAATTAATAAATGACAAATAATTTTTTCTTATTACTTTTTCTCAATTATTCTAATATTTTGAATATGAGCTGTAATAAGTTTACTAATCATTTAATGATTTTTATACTAACTACATATTTTCATAATTTAGATAACAAACTAAAAAGTGTTGCAGACATTTTTAATGTAATAAACAAGTTACAAATAAAAAGAGAAATTTTTTTGTTTGAATCAAAATTGATAACCATATCTAAAAGCAACCCTTCTGATACATGACATCGTAAGATCATACCAGACCCCCCCCCCTCTAAAATGACAAAGTTAGGGGTTATGTATGCAGAATCCTTTATCTGGTACAGGAAATGTGTCTGAACACATCATCAGGGCAGGGCTACTACAATATACTTTTTTTATACTTTTTGAACCACTATTTTTAGGTGCATTCGTAATTATGTAAATACGTAGCACCTATAGTGGTCGTTCAGTCCGTCTGTCTGTCCGCTTATAACAACGCAAAAACTACCCAACTGAATCGTTTGAAATTTAAAATACATAATTATTACGTAATTTTGTCGTGTCATTTCAAATTTTTTGATAATCGGGTGTATAGATCAATTACAGGGTCAGCAAAAATACTCAATTACATTACGGTCAATGGGGAAAAAATTTCAAATGCATTTTAATCGTTTGAAATTTAAATTACATAATTATTACATAATTTTGTCGAGTTAAATCAAATTTTTTGATAATCGGATGCATAGATAAATTACAGGGTCAATCAAAAGTATTTAATTACATTATGGTCAATGGTGGAAAAGTTTCAAATGTATTTTATACGTTTAAAATTTAAAATACATAATTATTACGTAATTTTGTCGAGTTATTTCAAATTTTATGAAAATCGGATGCATAGATCAATTACAGGGACAATAAAAGTATTCCGTTACATTATGGTCAATGGGGAAAAATGTTTCAAATGTATTTTAATGGTATTATACTCATTCGAACTTAATAAAATTTATATGCAACTATAAAGTACATAATTTGTGGTGCAAAGAACATTTGTTATTGATTTACAAGGCCACACAAAAGTATTCCATTACATAATGGTATAGGGAGAACATTGTTTGATGAGCGTTTTAATTGTAATTCACTTTTTACAGTTTTATGAGATTGATATATGAGAGTAATATGTTTTAAACCTCGTTATCATACGAACGCACCCCATTTTCTACGCTTCACGTGCAATTTCCAGCTTATTATAATATAAATTGTGCAATATATTTCTCTTGCACGTGTTGGCAAAAATTATGTGAAATATTTTTGTTTTGAAAAAGCGATTTGAGATCTGCGTTATCCTGTTACTCTCTTGTAAGAAGAAATTAAGGATCATTTATATTTAATTTATTCAGTCCAAATTTTTTTTATAAACTTTAACAATAATGTAAATATGGCAAAAATATTTTTTTACAGATTTTGCTTCTTAATGTCACGATATCTTGAAAATAGTTTAGCTTGGACAATATTTCAATTTCTTTATCCAGGCAACATTAGAGTCCTTCTCACTTTAAGCCGAAGCGCACATTTTTGCTTATAAACTTTAACTACTGTGAAATTATTGCGATAATATTTTTAACAGGTGTTGTTTAGTCAATCTCATTGCCCTCAGCTATCTTGTGCAAAAATATCATGCAAAAATATTACAATTTGAGCGAGATATTAGAAAAGAACGCTCCCATAGACTTTACATGATCATCCGGGTCTTTTTGTGTACTTTTTCTGTGACTATTGTGGGCTCTTAATCCGGCGCAGTAAATTGTTAATTAATATGATTATTATTTTTGGAGTTATAAGGATGTTTCTTTTACGTAGTTCGGTACTACCCGTAAGGCATGGTGACATCACTGCAACGTCGTTGTAAAGTCACATTGTGACTTTGTGACCATCGATTGTCGATGTGACGTCACGTGACGTCGATGTGAAGTCACAGTGACTAAAATGTGAAGTCGTTATGGCCGTTTTAGAGCCTGTTTGTGACGTCACATTGTGAAATCACGTGTGACAAATTTGTGAAAAATGTGTCATTTGCGACTACTTTGACATTAACTTTGTGAAGAAACTGTGACAAAAGCGGCGATATTTAAATTACCAGAAACATGTTTTTAAAGTAAATAACATGTTTTGAAGAATATTTATAATTTTCTAAATTTTTTTAAGAAAGTCACATCTCAGTCACAATGTGAGATCACTGAGTGGTGGCATTTTGGTCACAGATGTGATGTGACCAAAGTCACATCATTGTGACGTCACTGTGACCATGCATGCTATGAGGGTAATAGAGTAGTTTGGCATTTTATATAATTTGTCGAAATTGGTTTATCAGCAATTCATTAACAGAGCATTACTATGTATATTAACAATATTTAAATATGCGTTTAAATTTAGTTTTGGAATTGCAATGTCTTATATAAATAGTTTTCACATGTTTTATTTTCATATATTATAGTATGCATATCCATAATGGGTAAGTATTAAGGTGGCCCCCAATAACTAGTTTCACTACATGTAACAAACGCGAAGTCCTTTTAAACATATATAAAATACATTTTCATGCATTTCGTTATAATTATTTTTTATTTCAGTTTCTAAAGTACACATAATAAGATAAAAGATGAATTACCACAAAATTTAAAGTTTCATTACAATAAATTATTTTAATTAAGTATAAATTAGATTAACTTTTTTTGTCCAGAAAATATGCATGGTTTACTAGCGTGAGATGCTTCCAGAATATTTTATTCTAAAGAAAATTGTTCGATAATATATCATTTTGAGATTGTGTTCTTGAATTCGACTTTAAAATAACTTTTTATATGATAGTCTCAAACAGTTGAAATAGATTGCTTCGACTGTATTTTCGAGCAGCTTTGTTTAATTGAATTTTATAGCAGATGTTTCTGGCAGTTTGTCTAGTAACTATAAATCTTCGGAATCTATTTACAATGCTGGAAGAATTCAAAAGAATTTTGATTTCATTTTCTCAGATGTCATGTTACAAAGATAAGAAATATATAGGCGTTATTAATCAGATTAAGAACTTTGGCAAAAATGGAGTTTATGTGTTTTGTTTTTGTTTTTATTATATGAGGGAAAATATTTATGCAAGTGTCACTTTTAATAGGTATTAAATATTATCTTTTATATCAAGAAACCAAAATAAAAAACATTATTTAGAAAAATATTTTATACCTTTAATTCTTAATGATAGTGAAAGAACGGATGAATTGTGAAATAAACATAGTTCCGAATAGGGGGAAAAGCTGAATTAATTCCTATGTTTACTTTTTCTGGTTCATCAAGTTTTAATTTAAAAATTTTGGAAATTCATGCAGAAGCATTTTTGAATGCAAAATTATTTTGTGGAAAAAGTAAATTGTTAAACATTATAAAACAAGTTTTTTTAAGCAATGGATAATATTTGAAATCTAGCAATATTTTTTTAAGTTATTGTGAAAACACATTAATATTTAGGCATATTCAAAAATAATAATGAAATTATGTCTTGAAAGTAAGTTGATATTTTAAATAAATCTCTGCAAGCTTGTGTACTATCTTTATCTTATTTTTTGTACCTTAAGACTCTACTTAATCGATTGCTGAGCGTGAGAAGAAATTTTTGATGATTTATACATCTGACAGAAATATAAAAGTATTGTTTAAAAAAATCATAAAAAAACAGTGATGAACACCATTAAAATTACGATTTATATTTTATTATTTTTCATATTCATATTTATTTTAAGCACTGAAAACAATAATATTGCTATCAAATAGTTGTTGAATCAGCCTATGAAATCAAAAATTACAAGATGGAAAAACATTGTTAGGAACTCAAAAGATTAATACACTGTAAAAAAAAAAAAAAAAAAATCGATCTACTTAAAAAACTTTAGTGATCCTTGTAATTATTAAAAAATTTTTAGTAATCTTAGTCGGTTACTAGAAAATCTATGAATAAGAGAATGAATAAGAGTTAATAGTTTTATATTTTTAATAGCTATTACTAAAACTCACTTGGTGTGGCCTTGATAGCTTAGTGGTTATAGTAACGGACTCTAGGCTAAAAGGTCCCGGGTTCGATGCTGGACACAGCCAAATACGCCCCGAATGTATGTAGTGTAAGTACTCGTTAATAAAGTGATTATGAAAATCCTGTCGGAGTTGGTAGCAATGTTTGGTGCTGCCATCTATTGCGGTTTTGCCGAAAATCTATCATTTCAGAAGTCTGGATGCAGCTCGAAGGTAGCTCTTGGCCTTCGGGCGCATGTAAAGGTTATTAAAAATCATTTTAGAGGTATTACTAAATTTTGCTTGATGGTTCATACTAAAAATTTTTAAGTTAGTTATACAAAAAAAAATGTTCAGTTTACAAAAGAAATCCTTGTTTCATTTGCAAAAAAATGTTTGTAATGGTTACTAAAAAATTCTGTGGAATACAAATTTACTAGAAAAGTTTTAGTAACCTCTTGAATTTTTTTTTACAGTGTAGTACCAAGGGTTTTATTTCACGTTAGAGCTTAAAAAATTAACTGATTTTGAAGATGTTCTACCTTGAACAGTATTTTCTTCCGCTATTTACACTGTTGCCACTTTTCTATTTCTGTCATCCGTGTAATTGATTTTAAAAACCATTATTTTTCTTTTTAATATACTTTAATATTCTCTAACGTGTCTTGGTGAAAAAAAATTCTATTATTTGTAATTTTCTTTTGGCATATTTTTTTCTGCCTCGCACTTATTTGTAACATCTCCTCTTTTATTCCATTCTCTATAACACCCCAAAAAATTCACAGTTCTCTAATTAGAATAAATATGAAATTATTTTATGCATATGTTCTGTACGCAAATAAAGGATTTCACGTTTATCTCTTTAACATAAGATACATATGAATACTTAATGTGTGTTTATACATGTGTAACGTTAGCAACACCACTCCCTTCAAATAAGTTAAAATTATCCATTGAAAGCAATTCAAAATTTCAAGAGTCAAACTTACTTTCTATTAGGAATAAAAGATTTTTTTCATGTAAAATTGCTAATTTTTTATGAGCCTAAATAATAAGTTAATTTCTTTGTAAATTTAATAATATGTCATTTTTTGTGCCCGGATAATGACAATTTAATTCTAAAACATTTTTTACATTCCCTTTTTTTTGTGTTTGTTTTGTTTTAAGGACTACATTTTTCTTGCAGTGGCCGGAATTCAATTTAATGTTCAGTTTTATTTGTAATTTACTGAAGCCAAGCAAATGACATAATGAAAGTCTACTCAATTATTAAGAAGCCTTTAAACGCATTAGTTTCAAAGAAATAGTTAAAAGATCTTACTGGTATCTATGAGTTCAAATTTTATGATTTGAATTATGTGAATAATAAGAATAATTATTCTGTTTCACAAACCTCTGCAATCTTTATACCTGATAAAGAGCTAAAATGAGCAGGCCAGGAAAATGACATGCAATTCCATTTACAATCACGTTTTAACTATGAAAAATTATTTGTAAAATACAGAATTTACCTTCCAGAAGTTATGTTCCTTTAATATGTATTATATAAGGTATTATTAATTAGAAATAAAAAAAATTAGAAAAATATATTTGTACAGTTTAGCTGAAAGCCTTTTACTTTGCACACAACACAGTGAGACATTTCAGGAAAATAATAATCTGAAATCATAAGTTTGTTGATTACTTTATTTTTGTTACTAAAAATGTAATAACTCTTGAAATTATTTTTATTTTTTATTAAAATGCAAAAGAGAATATTGAGTTCAATAACATTTCATCGAAATTTTGTTGCGTGGACAGCAATTTCTGTATTTTGCGTTATTTTACCGTACATTCAGGTATACAAATGAAAGATCGCGATTCATTTTCGGTATATACTCCACGCATTTGGTGCTCAGAAAGTACAAATAAATGCAAGTTTTGGTGTAATTTTGATATTTGATGCTTTTATGCGTTCTGGGTCGCTTAGCATGAATCAGAAGCCAAAATTTATAACGGAAAATACTTTTTTTGGCAAAAAACGTGCAAAAAACTTTGTTTTTTTTCTAAATAACTTCAAAATTATGCATTTTACATAATAGTCCTCTTTACATAAATTAAAGAAGACAAAATTTTCTACATTTTTTTTGTATTACAGTCGAGCCTTGTTATAACGAACTTCAAGGGACCAATTTTTTTGTTCGCTATATCCGGTGGCTCGTTATATCGAATCGTTAAAAATGTATATTATTCCCTGATACCTATATGTTTAATAATGGTTATTAAGAAAAAAAAGTAAAATTTTTAGATACGATGATTCATAAATTAAATTGAATTTTCATGAAGCGTTCCCTTCTGGCGGATTTTTTTCAAATTCGGGGAGGGCAAACTAGCCCTAGCGAAACACTTGCACAAAAAATTTGGTTCAATTCGATGCATACTTTCATACACTTTTAGTTGGCACAATATTGAGAAGGGCACAAAAATCGGTATTGCAGCACCTCCTTCCGACGGATTTTTTTTCAAATTCAGGGAGGACCAAGTAGCAATAGTCATACACTTACATAAAAAGTTAGTTCGATTCGATGCATAACTGTATACACTTTTATTCGGTATAACAATGAAAATAGCACAAAAATTGTTATGAAAGCGCCCCCTTCCGGCGGAATATTTCAAAATTGAAGGAGAACCTGCTTGCCACAGCCAAAAACATTTACAAAAAATTTAGTTTTATTCTATGCATATTTTCATACACTTTTTGATGGCGGAATGGCGACATACGGGCACACACATACAGACACATGGACAAACAGACATTTTGTAAAACATGTTTTTTGGAATCTCTGATCTCTAAAACGTGTAAATCCGGCGAAAACCGAAAGTTGAAAAAAATTTAGATTTCAATACTTTTTTCTATTGAAGATAGAAGACAGTAAAAATTCGATAACAGGAATTACGGCACTGTATATAGATTTAACATGAAAAATGACTATTTTACGCAAAGATTGACTATAATTAATTCTAAAGATTATATGATTTTACAATGAGGTTGCTGACAATAAATACAACTCATTATAAATCATTATTTAATTATAAAAAAAATATGTACATTAGTAAGTACATTTACTTAAATAACAAAAAGTATTATTCCCGCTTTCTTTCACTCGAGGGTCTTTACTTTTCACCGACATCTAAAAAGTAGAAAATAGACATATGATATTAGTGGGTGTTTTTATTACTTCCGATATTATAAACAAAGTTTTTTTAATAATAAATATTTGCATTTGCTTTCAAAATAAATTTTTCCCATTATATATTATATATATATATCAACCGATAGATCAAATATGTTTAAAAGTATTGGAAAGCATATTTGGCCATATACAGAAACCTTATTTCCCTAAATAACGAAGATTTCGTGAAGCTTTGGAAAGTTCTTTATAATCTATACTTAATGCATGATTTTTCTTTCGTGTTATTTATTTTTTAATTATGAAGGAAACAATGAAAATAAGATTTATAAAATGTAGTCAATAATACTATATTTAGAATTATTCAGTGATCAAAATTTGCGTAGAATGGTTGTTTTCCACGTTTCATCGACGTACACTGTCGTAATTACCGTTTTTTAGAAGTTTTTGTTTTTCACACCCACATTTGCGGCACTGTTACTTCTAAACCATTGATCAGTGAAAAAAAAATTTCATGCATAAATGTAAGAAATTTTGTAGACTTTTAATTTATCTACACTGTAAAGGTACTAAACATTTTCTAGGAAACTGGGATTCCAAGAACTTTTCATGTAACGCTAACAGGAAAAATCCATGTAACGATTCTAAAACTTGAGTTTTTGTTGTTACCGTTACAGAAAAAGTTCTTGGAATCCCAGTTTCCTAGATAAAGTGTAGTACCTTTGCAGATTTTTTTTTTTTTACAGTGTAATGAGGACTTTTATGTAAAATGCATAATTTGAAAGTTATTTAAAAAATATAAAAAAATCACGTTTTTTTTTTGCCAAAACGTGTTTCCCGGGATTAACTTTGTTGCATAATTTCAGATTCGTGTTCAGTGACCCAAAAAACATAAAGGGAACAAATATCAAAACTACACCAAAACTTGCATTTATTTTCGAACAAATGCCTGGACTAATAGACAAAGTTCATTAAAACTTCAGTTTTTCAAAGTTCGGTAAAGAAAGTATCACATGTTTTTGCAGAAATAAATCTTAGTTTCCTCATTCAGAGGAAAATTTTTTAATCTGTTGATTTATTTATCAATCAATATAATTCCTCCCCCCCCCCAAAAAAAAAATAATAATAAAAACTGGAAAAAAATCACCTAAGATGAAAGGTTGGTAATTTTCTGAATCCCTAAAACTAGAAATATAGATTTCCGATCTATGCGAATAAGATCAACAAAGTTGAATTGACGAAATGGTCTACATTTTCAATTCCCTTATTTGTTACGTGAGGATACAATAATGGATTGTTTCAATAAGGAGAAATTATCGCTTAATTTCCGGAATGATCTCATAGACAGCTGACAGAATTTTAGCAAGAGACTCTAGATATTTTCAGTGATGAAAACTAGAATATTTAGGTGATGGCATTAAACTATTTTTCCTGGAGGAGCAATTTAGATTCCAGATGCCAAAACCATTTTTTTATTCAGTGTGCCTTAAAATTACAAAATTAAGTTATATATCCATCGTTTATCTTGATTTCCTTATTCTGTCTTCTTAAATATAGATAATACAAGATTTCTTTTCCAAATGGTTGTCTAAGTGAATTGCTTCGGCTAGGATGCTATCCAGGTAGCTCAACAGCAAGAACAAGTTTTTGTGTTCGAGTTCTCGTTTATACAGATTTTCATTTAGAGTAAACATTATTACTCGTATATTACGCGTACTTCGGTGTTCTGCATCATGCCGATAACTTTTCCGGCAAATAGGGCTGTGATTCCGAAAGTGGAATTGGACAAAACTAATAAGAATCTATTTATTAAAATACAACACATTGCTCAGTGGTGCACAAATCAAGACTTTTAATATACATTTGTACAATTAAAATGAAATAAAACTATCAACGTTTCGCGCCGTCTTCTGCTGGCGTCTTCAGGAAAATATGCTAACGGAAGGTCTAAGTTTGCATCTTGATCGAGAGATAATATTTCTAATAAATTAATATCTAAATGAATTAAAAGTTTAAAAATGTTGCCACTTACACGTGACGCCTGAAGATGCCCTCAGAAGACGGCGCGAAACGTTGACAGTTTTATTTTATTTTAATTGTATAAATGTATATTAAAATTCTTGTTTTGTGCACCACTGAGCAATGTGTTGTATTTTAATAAATACATTCTTATTAGTTAAATTTTATGGTGCAACTGTCCTGTATATATTTATGGACAAACCTAGTACTGATCCTACGTGGATTATCTTTTTGAAAAATTTAGTTTATCTTAGCAAACATGTGCGATGAATAGGTTTCATCTCATCATAAACGATTTTATTTTCTGTTTTCTTTACAAGAAATTCATATAGAATTCATGAAAATTTTCGAATTCCAGTTTTTGATGGATTTATATGATTTAGGGGGGGTCAGGTCATGTTGTCACAAAGAATAGATCGGTGAGTCTATGACTGTGATGGAAAATTCAACTGATTCACTGAATTTAATAAAAGATGATAAAAAATATAGTTCCATCTACCAGTCCTTGATATAAATTGATGCTGTCTAATTATTGGTGTAAATTACTCAATAGGTGATGCTTTTTTGCCAATTTTTTTACGATTTTCGTACAGTTCTGTCTCATGAACTAATGCACGGATTTCCAATTAAACTTGAAATTAGCTTGCCCTTAACATTAACTGATGATGCTTACAATTAGGCGAAAATCCCTCAAAAGGGGCGTAGCTACACTGAATTCTACCCGAGTCTCTCAAAAACTCTATCTCTATAACAAATGCACATAATTTCATAAAATTTCACATTCAAGAATCCACAGACAGATATTATAAACTGTAAAAAATGTCAGATGTTTCTGAATATGTAAAAATGTACTGTAATCAAAAACTAAAACATACAGTGACCTCTTCTCACTCACCTAAGGTTTTGAAAAACGTTCCTTTACCTCTAAAACCCCCAGAAAGTTATTTGTTTTCGAAATTTAAATAAGAATTTATAAAAATTAATTTTTATTAGCTGCCCGTCTATTTCGGAAATGTTTCTAACTAGCTTTTACACTACAATAATCACTTTTCTCAAATCAAAATATCACTTATTCGGATTCTATCAATTTTCAAGTAAACATTTTCAGCTGCATAACTGATTTTGTGCATGCAGTTAAAGCAAAATAATATCAATTTTCATATTAATGTTAATGCTGTTATTATTGTATGTTTGTCTATTAAACGTGCTCTCTGAATATCAAAATATTTTCTTATGAATTGGTAGCATCCTAAAAAGTGATATTTTGATTTGAGAAAAGTGATTATTGTACTGTAAAAGCTACTAAGAAACGTTTCCGAAATTGAACGGGCAGCTAATAAAAATTACTTTTTATAAATTTTTCTTTAAATTTCGAAAACAAATAGCTTTCTGGGATTTTTAAAGGTAAAAGAACGGTTTTAGAAACTTTAGGTGAGTTAGAAGAGGTTACTGTATAATTTCGTTTTTGATTACAGTGCATTTTTATATATTTTATTATACATCTGACATTTTTTACAGTGTAACTGTTTTATTTTTCGTAAATAGTTCAATAGTTTGGCGGTTTGTTGCCGTATGTTTTCCAATATTCGCAATAGTTTTATTTCAAAGAACTCATGCACGGAATTTCATATTAGATCCTCACGATGACCATAAATGGTCATTTAATTTTGGAACACTGCTATAAAATTTTTAAATTTTAACTTACATGAGATCGAAGAAACCGTTGAGATTGAAACATTTGGCTAATTTCATTATGATTCTCAATATGCTTACCAATAAAAAATAACGTTACGCTAAAATAAATGATAGTGCATTTGATTTTTTTTTTTTTTTTTTTTTTTTTTTTTTTTTTGAGTCTCAGAATTTGTTTTAACAAAAAATAATTTTTAAGAGAATCTACTTTATTATATTGTTATAATATTATAATATTTTCTATTATTATAATTATTTTGTTTATATTATTATAATATTATAATTTTATATCCATGTGTTGTTTCTTCTATAGTTTGCTAATAAAATTAAAATCACACGAATTTTTTTCAGACATTTAATGCATATAATAATAATCATAAATAAATGAATAAAATAAATGAATAAAATAAATGAATTAAGAGTCATTCCGAAGAATATTTCAAAAAATAAGTTATGGTACAACTTTAATCAATAAATTTATAGCTTTCATTTTCAACGAATAATAAATACCAAAGAAAAAAATGTGATATCTGGAACTATTTTTCAACGAAATAAATTTGAAAGAATTTTCATTTTAAATGACAATGGAAAAGCGATTTTGAATGATTTTATAATAGAATTTGAATTATTTTTTTAAAGCTCTGCTTCAAAATAGAAATGATATTTCCCAAATGTGAAAGAATATATTTACGTGTGTACGAATTGGATCATTGAAATAATTGTTTTTATATTGAATTCAGATTGGAAATTCAAAGATGACAAATTGAAAATTCTTTTAAAATTTTGTTTAACTTAAATGTTATTTACATAGTTCAAATATCTTAATAAAGGTTGAGTATTTTTATTTTTTTAAATGTAACGTTGTATTAATATGAATTGCAATTTCAAGAAAGACTTTTGTATTAGTTTTTTTTTTTTTTTTTTTTTTTTTTTTTTTTTTTTTTTTTTAAGAAAGCAAATTTTGTGGGCTTTGTGATTTGTGTTATAATTAATCTCTCTCTCTCTACACATACACACACATATATATACATATATATATATACACACACACATATATATATATATATATATATATATATATATATAGAACCATTATAGATACCATATAGATAATACTACAAATATCTACAGTACCATATAGATAATACTATAAATCAACTTCAATTACAGTAAAAACTTGTTAATGCCAAATTATATCATACAGAGGAGTTGTCAGAATTAGAAATAAAATAGGAAATGTGGTATTTAGCTCGTTGTCAAGGGCAATACTAAATAGCCACATTAATTGCGATTAATTTCTGAATGGAAATCAGGATAGACCTAAAAATAATTTCCATATTGCCCGATTAATCGCAAATGAGAACTCATTTCAAAGAAAAATATTAGAAAAATAATAACACCATAATAGAATTATCAATATAATAATTGCAATAGAAAAACTATTTCAAAGAAAAAATATTGGAAAAATAATTAAACTGTAATTGAATATTGATAAATATAAACTTACAATTATCAATCGCAACCATAATTTCCATTGAGAACAGGAAAAAGAAAATAATAATATAATTGAATTAACATTGATTAAATTAAATTCAAAAATCATGTCAAATGGAAATAATTAAACAAATTAAATCATATAATAGGATAACTTACAAATATCAATTTCGACCATATATATATATATATATATATATATATATATATATATATATATATATGCAACCATTAATTGTATTACAATATATTAAACATTTGAATTTAATAGAAAAATATCATATTGAATATGAGGAAAAAAATAAATAAATAAAATGAATACAAATGGAATTTGTAGAACCAAAGCAGAATTTTCAAGCACCAAATACTTTGGAACTACAAATGAAGTGTATGGTTTCACCTTCGTATTAGCCATGAAAAAGCCTAATAATACAAATTTTGGGCTACCAACATATATAAAAAGAAAATTAATTGAAGAAATAACATAAAAAACAAGGCACAAAAATTACTAAATTGGATAGGAAAATGAAAAGGGGAAAAAATAAAAATAATTATCGTACACGTGACAATAATAAATTAATAACTAAATTAAAAGCAGAGTAATGAGATAATAACAAAAACATTAAATAAACCATACACCATAGTTTAACCTATTTAGATTTTAAACAAAAACATTTAATTTGACTATTCTAAGCTAAACACAATATCTTAATTTAAGATGATATAAGATTTAAAAATAGCTAATTAATATATATACCCTATGCACTTAGATAGTATTATAGGTCTCTCATTTATTAAAAGTTAAGCCCAACTTAATAATGTAAATTAATAAAATTACATTAATATAATTGATATAACTATACAATTATCCATACATTAGTGTCAATTAAACTAACAAATGCTTTTTCTACTCTCAATTTTTTTCAGTTATTCAAAAATCCGTGGTATCAACCAAAAAATGTATTAGCCAGACAACACTATCCTCCTCCATAATGTAACATCTACCCACCCAGCCATACTATTATGAACATTTTTTATGTATGTTTTCATATTTTTAATTTCTTCTTATTATTTTTATGTTTAAATGTTTTTTTTTGTATTTTTTAAACTCAATGTGTTAATTATTTTTGAAATCATATAATAAATAATTGTATATTAAAGAATATATGAATTCTTTAGGAAAACCATTACTTATTGCATCATAAACTTTTAATATATGCATTAATTAGATGAAAAGAACACAAAAATTTTATTCTATATAAATGATTAAAGGTTGTATTACGATAAACAGAATTATGAAGACAAGATTGAAAATTAATAAATGTATTAACTTTAAAATTAAATTAATTCCGTTTCTCATATAAATCAGGTATTAATTTGTTTTCTTTTAATATAATTTTAAGATCTAAAAAGTTAATGGTATTATTAGAAAGCAGGGTTTTTGTAATTTCTAAATTAGATGGATAATATACTGGGAATTGAAATATATTGGTAATATCAATATCAATTAAAACTATATCATTAATATATCGATATAAATGTATTTTATTATGAAAATATATACGTTCATAATGATATAAGTATAAGCCTGGTAATATACTAGATGTACAACAACCCTGTGGTAAACCGACTTTTTGTACATATATATTATGTTATCTTGCATTATAAAATTATTATAGATAAGAAATTTGTATACATATATATATAATATATATAATAATGTTTATAATATAATATATATATATAACATTTTTCACATAAATCAAATGATCTCAGAAGAGATTGATCAGTTTTTTTTCGTAAAACTTGAATGTTAACCCTCCGAGCGTCTTCCAAATGGAAAAAAATTGTAATGTTGTTTTCTCTGCGTTTTCTTTTAAATGTTCAGAATTCTACTCTGCAAATAGAGGCGTCTTAAATTTAGACACATGTGTGACGGAAAAAGAATTTGAGACACATATTTGTCTTAATTTAAGACACATACGCGTGATCGTGGTTTAAATGAGCTGAGAATAATACCTGAAATATCCACAAAAGTTTCATTTTAAGACACTTCATTGCTTCGAACATGTCTGAATTTAAGGCATTTTGGTTCTTCCTGCATAATAACCACCAAGAGGCACTTGCGTATACGTTTTAGATGTCTTTCATTTGAATTTGGTATAAGTTGTAATTCAAACTAAAAGTTGATTTTTATCAGCACGCATACTTTAATTCTCTTTTTTTTTCTTTTTTTGCGGAATGTGAAGCTCTATGGTTTTAATTCGTATTCACTTAGTTTATTTAGTTATCGAATACATACATCTGACATCTCATATGACATCATATGTGTTTCTTAAGTTGTCGTCAATATAATGGCGGGATAAACACAGAAGTTCAAAACGCTTGAAGATTGCATCCAGCATCTCCATCCACCATATTGTAACATCTACCCACCCAGCCATCCTATTATGAACATTTTTTTTATATATGTTTTTCATATTTTTAATTTCTTCTTATTATTTTTACGTTTAATTTTTTTTTTTTATTTTTTAAACGCAATGTGTTAATTATTTTTGAATCATATAATAAATAATTGTATATTAAAGAATATATGAATTTTTTAGGAAAACCATTACTTATTGCATCATAAACTAGCTTTTTAATATATGCATTAATTAGATGAAAAGAACACAAATATTTTATTCTATATAAATGATTAAAGGTTGTATTACGATAAACAGAATTATGAAGACAAGATTGAAAATTAATAAATATATTAACTTTAAAATTAAATTAATTCCGTTTCTCATATAAATCAGGTATTAATTTGTTTTCTTTTAATATAATTTTAAGATCTAAAAAATTAATGGTATTATTAGAAAGCAGGGTTTTTGTAATTTCTAAATTAGATGGATAATATACTGGGAATTGAAATATATTGGTATTATCAATATCAATTAAAACTATATCATTAATATATCGATATAAATGTATTTTATTATGAAAATATATACGTTCATAATGATATAAGTATAAGCCTGGTAATATACTAGATGTACAACAACCCTGTGGTAAACCGACTTTTTGTACATATATATTACGTTATCTTGCATTATAAAATTATTATAGATAAGAAATTTGTATACATATTGTCAGGTTCCTAGAAGACATCTGCCCTGAATTAGAAAGGAATGACATTTCCTCATCTGAATATTTTTATGTATTGTTAGTTGTGTATCCGTGAAGCTTTCGAAATACCTTTCTTTCTTTTCTTATAATGACAAATGACAGGTGGTTATCCAGGCGCAGGTGTGCGGATGACGCACTCGTTGCTGAATGAAAGTGATGACCGCGGGGCGTGCCTCAGCTGTCATCTAGCTATTGGAGTGATGTGTAAACAGTAGATGTCATGACTCAAGGTTGGTATGTGGAATTGAACCAATGGAGGAACTCTAAGAGGCCCTGCTGGGGGAAGGAAGATCTCTGACAAGGTCAACTCTGGACTGAGAGGTTGGACAGTTCTCGCTTGGCGTTGAGACCGATAGGTCGCTCAGGATTTGTGGTCCTGTTGGATAGTGTATATTTTGAGCGTGGGACAAGGCGTCCCGGTGGATAGTGTTATAGGCCGAGAAGTGAGGCCTAGTACCCTTGTGTATTGAGATTCTGCAGTAATCTCTGATAAAGCGCATCTAACGTGCGTTGAGTGTGAGGAAGAAAGTGTAAGCTGAACGGTACACAACCAACGTTTATTGTAGTTAATTTAATGTTGAACCGGATCATCTATATCCGAGTTGTAAATATTGTTTCTTGTGTACATATCTATATCTTAAATAAACTGTTAGTTCAGTTCATTAACAGCGTCAGTGTTATTTTACACAATCCTCACAGCAGGTGACCGATATCACCCATTAATATCGGTGGTGGCAGCTAAAACTACCTAGGACATTCTTCAAAGTTTTGTGGACTGAGAGGAGCGTCCGACAAATTGTTGGCAGCGTCGGGATAGAATCGCCTGAAACCAGTGACCAGCGAGCCGTGTTGCAGTCTGTTAATGCCAGAGTATCCAGTGGAATTCTTGTGTGGTCGTGCCATATCGTCGAGTATGCGCTAAAGCATCGTGCCGAATCGTCGATTGTATGCTAAAGTGTCGTGCCGTATCGTCGAATGTGTGTAAAGTGTCGTGCCGTAGCGTCGAATGTGTGTAAAGTGTTGTGCCGTATCGTCGAGTATGTGCTAAAGTGTTGTGCCGTATCGTCGAGTATGTGCTAAAGTATCGAAGAATGGTACAGTGAACAAGAATGATATTGCAAATAACAGTGGTACAGTGAATAACAATGATAGAGTGAATAACAGTGGTGCAAGCATAAACATAGATACCTCTCGCATAAATAATAACACAAACAAACTCAATAATACACTAGGAATAGGAACACTTGCCGGATCGTCGAGTGTGTGATAAAGTATCGTGCCATATCGTCTAGTGTGGACTAAAGTGTTGTGCGTATCTTTATTAGAAAGAACTAAACTGAACTGTTGTGCCATATTACCGCTACATCGTGGAGCTATCTGTGAATAGAAGAGTACCCCACCAAATAAAGTATAAGGTAAGGTGTTTTGATCATTCATTTCTTCTGACATCTCGAACCAAATTGTATTGTTGTATAATTAATAGTAATTTAAGTAAATTGTCTATGTAATTTATGTGCAATGAAATAATTGTGTTCAGATAGGTGTAAAGAATTAGTAACCATATTGCTATTGTTTTAAAGAAAGGTCATAATAATTTGAGATGATAATGGTAGGTTATTTATAATGATATTAGTGAACTAAATTAATGCATTAAATCTAAATTATTGTTAAAGTAATTGTTAAATGAAGCAATACTGTTTAAATTTTAAGAGTTGCATTATCAAAATTCTAAGCAAATGAAAATTTTAATTGGCCAATACTAGTGAGGAAAAAAAAAAAAAGGCTCAAAAGAGAGCCATAGTGAAAAAAAAAAGGCCCAAAAGAGAGCCATAGTGGAAAAAAAAAAAAGGCTCAAAAGAGAGCCATAGTGAGTAAAAATAAAAGTAAAGATTTTCAGTATATTTGTTTTAAGTGTAAGAACCAGTATTGAGTTCGGAAATATTTTATGAGGATAATTGTAGAAATTTATATATGCATGTTGTACAATTTTTCTTTATGTGGATTTCTTGATTGACATCAATACTTCTATTCAATATCAACGTATCAGTATGATTATGTAAATTGTATGTTGTTATCTAAGTGTATACATTGAGACCTATATTTCATAGTAATCAAATCGAATTACTCTTTTACCTTTTGTTTTATTGGAAGTATATTGTGTGATATCAATGGTTGAGGAAAATTAGAGTATTCAGTAGGTTAATTAGAAATGAAATGCATGGATTATCTGAAAGGGTATTAATTAGTATAATAAGTGGAGAAATATCTGTACTAAGTTAGAAATTTAGGAAATATTAATTTGGTAGGTTTAACTATTCTTGTGGGGTGGTAATAACAATCGGTGAAGGTAGGGCTTTCTTATTGAAACTAAAAAAGGTTGATCTTCAGGTGATAGCTGAAGAATTGGATGTTGAATTCGCGGAAGATGATACCAGAATTCAGCTTAAGAAAAAGATAATGGACAGTGATGAGTATGACGAGGGGGTTATTAAGGAATTATCTGACGCTATTGTTGCAGAACGATTAGAACAAGAAAAATTAGAACGCGAAAAGTTAGAAAAGCAGGAAAGGTTAGAGCGTGAAGAAAAACAGGAAAAATTAGAACGCGAAAGGTTAGAAAAACAGGAAAAGTTAGAGCGCGAAGAAAAACACGAAAAGTTAGAAATGGAGAAATTGAGGATGGGACATGAATTAGAAATGGAAAGACTAAGGGTTCAAGGTTCGGCAAATAATTCTAATGTTAGGGAATCTAATAATGAAAGTAATATAGAAAAATTGATCAAAAGTGTTAAAACTCTATCTATCAAAGTACCAGAAGTGACTGAGGGATGGAATTTATTTTTCAACAGTTTAGAAAGGGCATTCCAAACTAAAGATGTACCGGAAAACCAGCAGGCCGAAATTCTACTAAATATGTTAGGAGATAAGGCGGATAATTTGTTAATTTATACCACTAAGGAACAAATGGAGAATTATGAGGAATTAAAGGAGTTAGTCCTAAGGGAACATGAGCCAACCCCGAGGGCATGTTTAGAAAATTTCCGGAAAGCTAGGAGAAATCCGAACGAAACCCATGTATTATTTGTATCGCGTTTAATAGCTACGTGGGAAAATTATTGTAAAATTAGAGGTGCGGACACTTATGAAAAGGTCAACCAGTTAATAGTTACTGATAAGCTAATGAGTACGCTAGATGAGGATACTGCAGCATATATTAGTTTAACTCACCAGGGTAAATGGTTAGAAGCTCCTAAAATTGCTAAAGAGTTTGATAATTATTTTGATGCTAAACATAAGTCTTATGCGGTTACGCATAAAAGCTTTAAAGGTAAAGATAAGTACATAAACAATGAAAAAATGAGACCAAGGGAGGATAATAAATTTAGTGGTAGTTGGAGGCAAAATGGTAGTAATGAGTGTAATTCTTTTCCTGATAGGAAAACAGAGTTTAAGAAGACGAATGATACTTCAGGGCCTAAATGTTTTAAGTGTGGTTTGAGAGGTCATTACCAACGTTTTTGTTATAAAGTGGGTAATGAGGGAACTAATAATGGCAATAAAGGGCGAGACCAGAAAGCAGGTGTTCATAAGATTATGGTGAAAGAAAATCAAGAGTTACCTAATGGGGCTATTGTGGCTAGAATATCGGCAAAGGCCGAGCAGAAAACTAATGTTATTGGTGAGAAATTAAATAAACTTGAGAAAATTGAAGTTAGTGTTAATGGGCAAAAAGCAAAGGGATTGGTTGATTCTGGATGTGAGATTAGTGTTGTTCATAAAGATTTAGTACCGGAAGAGAAATTAAAGGGAGCGGGTAGTATTTATTTACAAGGGTTATTTGGTGAAGCTGTTAAATCACCGTTAGTTAAACTACCGCTAGCTATTCCGCAATTCGGGCAAACTAATATTATTCATCAGGAAGTACTTTGCGCAGTAACTGATAATATTAATGAGCAAGTAATTTTACATCCCGAGGTGATTAATGAGTTGTCAGGTGTCAATCTTGAGGAGCCATTGATAGAGTCCGAAGAATTAAAAAGTTCCGAAATTATTATTGATAACTCGAATGAAAAGGAAGATGTAAGTAACGATAGCTGTAATGTTTACGTAATAGACGCGAGATCGCAAAATGTACAAAGTCAGGATCCAGAAAAAACTGAAACGGAGGAAAATAATGAATCTATTGTTAGTAACTCAGATATGTTTAAGAAATCCCAGTTGGAATGTAAAGGATTAGAGAAAGCTTGGGAATTAGCTAAAAAGGAAAAAGGGGATTATTATATTGTAAACGGATTATTGTATCATAAAGAGAAATTGTTAGGCGAAACTATAGCGCAATTAGTAGTACCCAAGGTAAGAAGGGAAGAAATCTTAAAATTAGCGCATTCATCGGTATTTGGAGGGCATCATGCAGCCAAGAAAACGTTGCAGAGAATAAGGTATTCTTTTTATTGGGAGGGAATGGCAAAAGAAGCTAAACAGTTTTGTGAATCATGTTTAGAGTGCCAATTGACTAGAGGGGTTAAAGTAAATGATAGAGCTCCTATTTCCCCAGTGTCGCGGCCGGAACTTCCATTTCAGGTTGTTAATGTTGATTTAATTTTGCCTATTGATCCTAAAAGTTCATAAGGGCATCGGTATATACTGACTTTAATTGATCAGCATACCAGATTGGCGGATGCGATCCCTCTAAAAAGTTTAACTGCTAAAACCGCGTGTGAGGCGTTACTTCAAATATTTATGAGAACAGGAATTCCTAATGTAATTGCCTGCGACAATGGAACCAATTTTACTGCCGACTTAACGAAAGAATTTGAGAAAAGGGAAGGTGCTAGTCCAAGATTTTCGACTCCACAGTATCCACAGTCCAACGGACTTGTGGAACGATTTAATCAGACTCTTAAACGTATGCTACATCATACGATTAGGGAAGAAGGAAAAAAATGGCATGAACAAATACCATTTATATTATGGGCGTATAGGGAAGTCCCAAATTCTACGACGGGAATCGCACCTTTCCAGTTATTATATGGTAGAGCGCCGGAGGGTCCGTTATCGATTCTTAAGTCGTCATGGGCAGGAGAAAAAAAGGGGGCGCAGTTAGATACTACGCCGATTCATGAGTACTTGGATAAACTTAAGAACCGCTTAGAAAGAGCCGCAAATGAGGCAAAATTGTCGTCTGAGGTTCAACAAAATAGAATGGCGTATCATTATAATTTAAGGTCAAAAGAAAAAACGTTTGAGGTAGGCGATAAAGTTATACTGTTAATCCCCGATTCGACTAATAAGTTGTATTCTAGGTGGCAAGGGCCGGCAACTATTGTAGAAAAACGAAACCAGCATTCGTTTATTGTTGAGTTAGCCAACGGGAGTAGGAAGCATGTGCACCAAAATAAGATAAGAGAATTTATCGTAAATGTAATATAGTTAATATTGTTTTCGAAGGTGATGAGGAATTTGGAGAAGTTGGGGAAATTCCTATTTTGAACCGGGATCAAGAGATAGAACGGGATATTGAGAGGTTTGAAATAAAAGGGCTATCTAATAGTCAAGTCAAAGATTTAAAGTCCATTTTGAGGGAAAATAAAGAAGTGTTTATGGGTCCTGTACGACCAGCGGAAGTAGGGGAACATCGTATTGGTCTGAAACCGGGTGTAGAAAGGAAAAAAACCAAAGTTATATAGCGTGCCGGTAGCTTATAAAGAGGAAGTGGATAGGCAGATTCAGGAGTTATTAGAATTAAATCTAATCGAACCGTCGAATGCTGAAATTAGCCATCCAATTGTTTGCGTTGCGAAAAAAGATGCAACTGTCAGAATGTGTATTGATTACCGAGCTTTAAATTCTGTAACGCAGGTTCCCACCTTCCCGATGAAAGATTCCCAAGAAATTATGTATACCGCAGGGGCGGCTAAATATTTATCTTCAATAGATTTATTGAGGGGTTATTGGCAAATTAAAATGGCTGAGGATTGTAAACCTCTGACAGCTTTCACGACGCATAACGGAACTTATCAGTGGCGTACAATGCCTTTTGGATTATCAGGGGCTGCTGCTACTTTTCAAAAAGACATGAATGAGGTTCTCCAAGGTCATCGGAGGTATGCAGAAGCATATATTGATGATGTCATCATTTTCTCCGATACCTGGGAAGAGCACTGTGAGCATGTCAGGGCTGTCATTGAAGAGTTGAAAAATAGAAATTTTACGATTAGACTAGATAAATGTAAATTTGGAGAGAAATTGACTAAGTTTTTAGGTCATGTTATTGGGGGTGGAACTCATGCACCTGATGAGGAGAAAATCGGAGCAATAAGGGACTTAAAGAGACCAAAGACTAAAAAGGAAGTTAGATCAGTTTTGGGATTAATGGGATTCTACCGATCTTATATTCCAAATTATGCTGAGATAGCTATACCTTTAACCGAATTAACCAAAGGAAATGTCAAAAATACTGTACCATGGGATGAAAGGGCAGAAAAAGCATTTAATACTCTTAAAGATGAGTTGTGTAAAGTGACGAGTTTGGCTACACCTATCGTAGGCCGGGAATATCAGCTTCACGCCGATGCTTCCGACCTTGCAGTAGGATGTTGTCTTACTCAAAAAGATGAAAAAGGTCAGTTTAAACCTATAGCTTTTGCCAGTCAGAAATTGTCAGGGGCTCAGTGTGCTTGGCCGAGTATAGAGAAAGAGGCTTGGAGTGTTCTCTTCGGGTTGCGGAAGTTTGAAAAGTGGACTTATGGATCTCAAATTGAGGTCATTACCGATCATAATCCATTAAAATTTCTCACGGAAACAACCCCAAGGTCGCCCAAACTCACTAGGTGGGCTCTAGCCTTGCAACGCTGGAACCTGAGCATTTCTCATCGTCCCGGAGTTCAACATTTGAATGCTCATGCAATTTCGAGGCTACAGAGAAAGAGCTGGGAAGAACAACCAGTTACTAGCCCATCAGTATCAATGTCAAAATAGTAGACAACCTTAAAGGATGTCATCACATGTCTAATTTTTTTTTGTGTGTGTGTAAATATTTTTTTTAAGTTTTGTGTTTATAATAGTAAATTAGCATGTGTATTGTTTATGCAATAGTAGTATTAGTATAAGGTTCAGTAGAGATGTCAGTAGAGAATGTTCAGACACCTGAAAATGCCTATGTAATATTTAGAATGAAGAAATCTGCAAAGAGACTATTGAACTCTTCCGTAATATTATTATATGTTTGGGGAAAATTAGCCCCTAAGAGGAATATTTTCCGCTAAGGTGGGGGGTGTCAGGTTCCTAGAAGACATCTGCCCTGAATTAGAAAGGAATGACATTTCCTCATCTGAATATTTTTATGTATTGTTAGTTGTGTATCCGTGAAGCTTTCGAAATACCTTTCTTTCTTTTCTTATAATGACAAATGACAGGTGGTTATCCAGGCGCAGGTGTGCGGATGACGCACTCATTGCTGAATGAAAGTGATGACCGCGGGGCGTGCCTCAGCTGTCATCTAGCTATTGGAGTGATGTGTAAACAGTAGATGTCATGACTCAAGGTTGGTATGCGGAATTGAACCAATGGAGGAACTCTAAGAGGCCCTGCTGGGGGAAGGAAGATCTCTGACAAGGTCAACTCTGGACTGAGAGGTTGGACAGTTCTCGCTTGGCGTTGAGACCGATAGGTCGCTCAGGATTTGTGGTCCTGTTGGATAGTGTATATTTTGAGCGTGGGACAAGGCGTCCCGGTGGATAGTGTTATAGGCCGAGAAGTGAGGCCTAGTACCCTTGTGTATTGAGATTCTGCAGTAATCTCTGATAAAGCGCATCTAACGTGCGTTGAGTGTGAGGAAGAAAGTGTAAGCTGAACGGTACACAACCAACGTTTATTGTAGTTAATTTAATGTTGAACCGGATCATCTATATCCGAGTTGTAAATATTGTTTCTTGTGTACATATCTATATCTTAAATAAACTGTTAGTTCAGTTCATTAACAGCGTCAGTGTTATTTTACACAATCCTCACAGCAGGTGACCGATATCACCCATTAATATCGGTGGTGGCAGCTAAAACTACCTAGGACATTCTTCAAAGTTTTGTGGACTGAGAGGAGCGTCCGACACATATATATATAATATATATAATAATGTTTATAATATAATATATATATATAACATTTTTCACATAAATCAAATGATCTCAGAAGAGATTGATCAGTTTTTTTCGTAAAACTTGAATGTTAACCCTCCGAGCGTCTTCCAAATGGAAAAAAATTGTAATGTTGTTTTTCTGCGTTTTCTTTTAAATGTTCAGAATTCTACTCTGCAAATAGAGGCGTCTTAAATTTAGACACATGTGTGACGGAAAAAGAATTTGAGACACATATTTGTCTTAATTTAAGACACATACGCGTGATCGTGGTTTAAATGAGTTGAGAATAATACCTGAAATATCCACAAAAGTTTCATTTTAAGACACTTCATTGCTTCGAACATGTCTGAATTTAAGGCATTTTGGTTCTTTCTGCATAATAATTACCAAGAGGCACTTGCGTATACGTTTTAGATGTCTTTCATTTGAATTTGGTATAAGTTGTAATTCAAACTAAAAGTTGATTTTTATCAGCACGCATACTTTAATTCTCTTTTTTTTTGCGGAATGTGAAGCTCTATGGTTTTAATTCGTATTCACTTAGTTTATTTAGTTATCGAATACATACATCTGACATCTCATATGACATCATATGTGTTTCTTAAGTTGTCGTCAATATAATGACGGGATAGACACAGAATTATATGAATTGTGTGAAATGCTTGAAGATTACATCCAGCATCTCTACAAGGCGTGCAATGAACTTACTAGGAAACGGCAAGAAGTGTAAGTCACTGATTTTGACGAAAGTGGTATCGTTGGAAAGATCTCATTGACAGCTGTAAAAATCTCAATGGAAGTACCGTCGCGAATGAGCCGTTTTCGAGATATCCGACAACTTATGTCACGTAACTAGTGCATACTTAATGAGGGACCGCAAAAAATTTAAATCTTGATTTTAACGGAAGTGGTATCGTTAAAAAGATATCATCATGAGGGAGATAAAACTCAATAGAACTATCCGTCGGAAATGAGCCGTTTCTGAGATATCCGATAATTTATATCATGCTGTTAGTGCATACGGTTCTAGATCACACTTAATGGGGGACTGCAAAAAATTGTTTTCTCGATTTTGATGAAAATGGTGTTGCTACAAAGATATCATTGTGAGAAGTAAAAAACTCAATAGAGCTACCCATCTGAAATGTGCCGTTTTCGAGATATAAGACAATTTATGTCACTTAATGCAGTTTCCCAGCAGTGTGCATTAGCAATGTGACACAAATTGTCGGATATCTCGAAAACGTCTCATTTCCGACGGATGATTCCATTGAGTTTTTTAATCCTCACGATGATATCTTTTCAACGATACCACTTTCGTTACAACCGAGATTAAAAATTTTTGCGGTCCCCCATTACAAAGCTAGTGTACACTAGCTACGAGACATAAATTGTCGGATATCTCGAAAACGAATCATTTGCCACGGGACTTCTTAGTAAATGACTTGTCAAGTACTCCTTATTTTCCAAGCATTTGGAAATCCTTAATTTAATGCTTTTTTTCGCGCTTTTTTAGTTTTTGTTTTGTTCGTTCTCCGTTAGATGCCGCTGTTTGTCCACGCAGTTGCTCAGGATGCTTTCTTCTCATTGGTTACTTTTTTTATGCGGCATCGTTCCCGTATCGGGTATATAAGCCTGCGTTTCTCTGTTTCTTTGCTCAGTTTTGTTTTTTATGGTTCGTTGAGTTTTGCACTGATGAGGAATCTCGATAGTAGATTCGAAACATCTGTCTGCTACATTTTCATACATTATTTGTGCATTTATAATCGTTGGTTTTCTATCTTTGTACGATACAAGTAAATGTCACAATTTTTAATCATATTAATCATAATTTATTCCATAATATAGTTTTTATTTCATAATAATATTTAGTTCATCATAATTTATTTTTTTTATTCTTCTTAAAAACAAATTGGTATTTTTTATGATTTTAATTATTGTACCAAACAAAATTTTGCATCAAATTAAGTCAGTTATATATAAATAAAAAAAAAATAATTTTAGCAGTATATTTTTTTCGACTTATGACGTTGTGTTGTATTACAAATTACATTTTTTTATTCCCATCTTTTTTCCCACGTTTAAAGAAATAAAATTACTAAAAGAAAAAACTTTACTAAGCTAAATTCATTCTCTTCTGTTCAATGACCACTAACTGCTAATAAAATCTGTTAGTTAATCAAAACCGCAACTCAAAAAGAAAAAAAAATAATAAAGAAAGAAAAAAAGAAAGAAATGAAAAGAAAAAGACTTTAAAAGTATCTTAAGTCGTTTAAACCATTAATTCATCTTAAAAGTCGGTTGCGAAGTTATATATATCGCAATGTAAAATAAAATATCAAGTTGTAGAGATTGAATTGTACATTATAACGTTATTTTTTAAAATTAATTTTAGTCTGTCGAGGTTTTCTATCATGCTATTCACAAGAAGACTAAAATGTTCTTAAAATACTTTATTTTACCTTTAATTTGGCTCCAGTTTCATCTCGTAACTCGATGACGTAACAGTTACGCCAAAATTTCGCGATGGCGCCCTTGCTTATATCGCACTAAAAAATGTTGTAGCAGACCAATCATTTCTTAATGTACTACTAATAATCTTGTTGTATATCATGATTTCATCCTGTAACTCGATGACGTACAGGGGCGTGCCGACCCAGTGTGCAAAGTGTGCGGCACACACAGGCGCCGAAGTAATAAAGGCGCCAAAAGATTTCAGTTGAGGAGCAAATACTTAAAAAAAAATCCTTCATTTAACTATACAGAATTATATTATATTTTCTTGGCATCTGAATTATCTTTTGTAGATTTACCTTATACAAACTTATGTATAAACATTCAATTCTTCTTTTTAAAAATTTATTTCATTTTATTTTACTTATGAGTCCTCTAATAAATCGTTTAGACAAGACATGTCCAACCTTATTAAACAGAGGCGCACCTCATATCGTTGTAAACAATGATGGGCGCTGTAATCCACACAGCTGAAAATATGCAACCCTATTATCTCACTGTAAGTGGAAAAGCGTAATTTCGTCTTCTTACATTTTGATATTGCTAATAAGGAGTGATCTTGAATGACACAGATACGTGTATGAAGTCTTTACTGTTTGTTTTACATAATTCTTTTTTGTTGTGTCAGATTTTTTTGTTTCAGTTCATTTCAGTTGTAAAAATGAAAACCCAGAAAATTCCTTTTCGTCATATTATTCTCTGTTATTTCAAGGAAAATAAAAATGTTAGCTGCTTGTGTTGTATACGGACAAAGTAATATTTCAAATGGTGATGTTCGAAAGTGGTTTGAGAAACTCAAGCACGAAAATTTTAATCTCGAAGATAATATCTGCTGTGTGACGATCATCGACATTTGTAAAGAAGGACCACTTAAAAAACTATCAAATGATCATACACAATACTTTTAGAAATACTTAATCTGTGTGATAGTTCTTGAACTGTGTAACGAGGAATTTCAGCGATTGCATCTTTTAATTTTCTTCTTTACAAATGATGTTCGCCCAAAGCGGCCTCTTATTTGAGGCTAATATTTCTGCATTTAAATTTCTCAAACTATCTTCGAAATGTGTCACCTGAAACTGCATATTGTCCATATACAGTTCAAACTTTATGAACAATTTGACTAGCATCTTTACCGTTATTGGAAAAATTGAGAATAATATGGCGAAAATGATCTTTCTAATTTCCTATTCTTAATATACAGTGCTGAAACTAAGACGACAGACAACACGAGTGGAAATTATGAAGCGTGAACAAAAAAGACAGAATTAACTTATCCGATCCATTTAAACTCAGTCCGAACCTAACCAGTAATTATATATATAAAACCCCTCCGTGTATAACAATTCCGGGGTCAACCTATCCACGAGAAAAACCAATGAAAACGTTTCATAGTCGTAATGGAGCTTTTTCATTGGTCAGATTTACAGTGGAGGCTGTAAATGACGTCACTACATTTTACTTCGCTTTGAAATCTTTCCACGATTTCAAAAACTACACTGTTAAAAATTTGACCCATTTGCTGCAGAGCCACTCCACAGCTTTTATAGAATATCTCTTTTATGACAAATGAGAATGCTCCATAACACAGTAAAGTAACCGTTTTCTATAAAAGCGGTGGAGTTACGCTGTAGCAAATGAGTCAAATTTTTTACATTGTATATTTAATTAAAACTTTTTATTAAAAGAAAGCAAAGGTGCGTTTTAAATGCAATATTGTTAAAATTTTTATATTCGGGTTGCTTTAATTTTTTATTCTTTACAGCCGTGAATGACTCTTGGGAATTTCAAATCTATAAAAAACATTGTGAAAAGTTACCTCCGATTTTAAAGGCAATCTATTTTCTGACCAATGAAACCGTTCCATAGTCGTAATGGAGCGTTCTCACTGGTCGATTTACAATGGGAGCTGTAAATGACGTCACTACAGTTTACTTCGCTTTGAAATCTTTTGACGATTTCAAAAACACTATTTAATTAAAACTTAATATTTAAGCAAACCGCGGATTTAAATTTCATTATAATCCCCACCCCCATCTACCAGATAGTTTTGCTATAGTTTTAAATGCAGATTTCTGTTAAATTTTTTCTTTTTTTTTTTTTTTTTTTTTTTTGTTAGATTTTTCCCTTTTCAAGTTTAATCGCTGTATTTATCAAAATTGTTTCAGCCTAAAGTGGCTATGATTGACCACAGTTGTTGTAATTTTTTATCATCCTTTAAAAATGCAAACACGTCATTTTGACGGGCTATCTTCTAGTAACAAAATAATTAGACGAAACCGCGTGTTACTTTGAAAACTCGCAGAACTTTCCAGATGACCCAATATACAGTTTTATTATCACAGAGGCTATCCACCTGTTTTTTATTTTTAAATAGCAATTTTCGCTTTAATTCAGAATTGTCATAAATATGAAGAAAATTACTATTTGGAAATGCTGGTAAAAATTTCCGCACAGTATCAGGCCATAAATAGAGGTGGACTTATGGGTTAGAAACGTCTTAATGATGCACGTATATCGCACACAGTGATAGTATAAGTCCCCTATGATTCAGAAACTATTTTAAAATAATTTAAAGCAATAATTTAAGTCAGAATAAACTTAAAATTAGATTTTCAGAGGCGCAATCTATCTCCATAAGTTTTGTAGATGAGGAAGCTTGAAACCCTAATCACTGAATAACAACTTAATAGCATTGAATAATTAAAACATATTTAAGGTCACTGACAACTATAAAAAGAAACCTATTCAAATATTTTTTTATTTTTAAAAAAATGTAAGTTGAAAATGGATTTTTATTAAAAAAAAAATTGCTGGTAAGAGGAAACATTCGAATAAATCCCGTGAAAACCTCCTAAAGGCGCAATCGTGGCGTCCGCGGAGAGAATCATGAATAGAAAAACAGTGTAAAATCAGAACTTGGAAGCTATGCATATATAAAGTTATCACTTTAGGAGAAAGGGGGGGGATCTGGCATATGATAACGAAAGATATCTCTTGTGTGTGTATATGGGAAGTTTTTAAAAATATTTATCATTTTTGAAGGATACAATCAAAATTTTCTCTTTATGTTTGTAATTTGTTTTTTACATGAGAATTTTGTCGTACTTAAAACTTGTTCGTTGCATCAAAATAGTCTGCAATCTTTTTTTTTTTTTTTTTTTTTTTAGTTTATTACCTATTTTTATGAAAATCCTCATTAATGACAATTAATTTCTTACTTTCTTTTTTCTTTTTTTTTATATAACATTATTTTATATATGATAGTGATATTTTAATGGCTTCTCTTCATTTGAATCAATGAAGCATGCAAATAATATGTCCATAACCATATCTGCATATCGCTGCATTTTAAAAATTAAACAATCCAATGAAATTATAGGCAATAAGGGTGTTCTTAAATCAAAAAGAGCAACTGTGTGACACATGCATTAATTTATTTTTGTTCGGAAATGCATGAAAATAGCAGGTGTTGTTATTCAGAAACTGTCTAATGGCACTCATTCTTTTGTTTTTTAAAAAACACAATAGATTTTTCATAAAACGCTTTCAAAGTTGGCACTTTTGAGCATATTTCTCGACGAAAGCAGAAAAACCGGTCGAAAAGGAGGAGATAAACGGGTGATTGTGTCATCAAAATAGCTTATAATTCGATAAGTAATTTAATTATCATAAAATGAAAAAATAAGTTCAATTCGAAATCGCTTTCATAGTCAGACATTAAAATTTTACAATTTTCTGTTAAAAAAATGAATTTGTAAATGTGTCAAAACGTTTTTCGCTTGTTGAGCGGATCAGTTAAGAACACCCTTCATTAGGCCGGGAGTTGAGGAATGATAACGTATGATATCGTAAGGGGGAGAAATGGTCCTAAATCGCCAAAAAGTTGAAAACGTTCATTATATTTGTATAGCCCCCTGTATAGTAGTGTTTTGTTCAATACAGAGATTTTAGATTGGAGATACTGGCGCCAGCTACGAGACAAATTTTAACTGGTAAAAATGAAATATCAATCGTTTGTGAAACTGTTGGCATTCCGTGCCGTAGGTTTAACACTATGATTTTCGCTCTTAAAGAGTAAAGTGTACTTTAGGCGGTCAAAGCAATAACTTAAGTTCAGCACTTCTACAAATGATAATTTCTGTGAAAACTATTATGTATTGAACAAAATTTGTGTTTTTTTTTCCTCACTGTAGCTTTCTGAGCGAAATAAATACCTTTTATCTGGTACTTTGGATGTACCATGATGGCGAAAAAGTGGGAGGATTGATGAAGATAGACTAAATTTAGCCACAGTTGTCCAAATATTCTTATTTCTTCGAAGACTGAGAAAAAAGCCTTTCCCTTATTCCCTGTATAATTGTATATGCTCATATCTATTGAAATACTCCATAAATAATTGTAATGATTGCATTTCATTTCTGAACATAAAATTGAATTTTTGAAATATGAGCACTTATTAGCATCACACATAACCGTGACGTCACAAAGAAAAGTTCAATTTAAACAAAAATAAATTAGGAGCTACAATAATGACTGTAATATGAATGAAAAAATATAGATTTGTGATAAATAGTTTTAAAATCCCGTGCACTTTGTGTACTACTGACCAACCGCCTTGGATCTCCCAGGCCAATTATAATAATCTTATTTATCTCAAAGTCAAATATTGCGTGTTATTTTTTCCAAACTAATCTAGAGATTCGTTCGGAGGAGCAACGTCTTCAACAGCATATTGATTTGATTTTATAATTTTGAATGAAAAAAAATTCGAACAAACCTAATATTGTTAGCAGTTCCCTTGAATTTGCATTATTTTTCATTTTTAAATAAAAATCTATCCAATCAAAACTCGAGTTGATTTCCGACTATTTTTGACAACGTACAGCGGGGGTGTTATTCACGTTCCGGTCTGATTTTTCAAACTAATCGTCAATTTATATTTAATTTCTGACATTTAATTTCTTTCATCAATTTTAACCCCCCCCCCCCCCCCAGAAAAAAAAATTCTTGATAAAACAAATAATGAAAATACGCACAATTCCCCCTTTTTTTTAAACGCGAAATGATATCCAAATCACATATTTCTTAATTGGCAAATGATATCTTGAGATAATTTCCACCGAGAGAAAAACATGTTTGGCAAATCCTTAAAATGACTTCAAAAAAAAAAAAAAAAAAAAAAAAAATTGACAGTAAATATTAATATTTTTTCACACCAGATATATCGTTAAAATCTAAAAAATAGAGAGAATGTATCAATAGATGTTGTTGTTGTTTGTTTGTTATTGTTTTTTATTCTTGAAATTTCAGAGACATGAAGAATTTGAAAACTGACGCGAATTGTGGCCAAATAAAAATTTCTTTTTGAAATAGTAAACCAATGGCTAGGTGTTCGTGGCCACTACTGGTCATGACACCGTGCTCTGGTCGGGGCCGCCATCCTTCTTTATTTTTCAGTTAATTTAAGCATGTATGGAACCAGAAATTTTATTTAATAAATGAAATAAAGTATGAACTGTAAAGAAACAAAACACATTTTATTAAATAAATTTTCTGATTCAAAAAACTTTATTGGCCTGGTAAAAAACTCCAAAAGAATAGCAACTAAACTTGCATAGAAATATTTATAGATTTTTTTGTTTGTTTGTTTGGGGGGGGGGGGTATAAGGCGCCAAATGAAGCTCTGCACACAGGCGCCGGATACTGCTGGTGCGCCCCTGATGACGTAGTTCATTTGTATTGCCGCCGGCCGCTCTGCATCCAGGTTTAGGACTGCTAGTTCCTGTTAGTGCTGGCGTGTTTAGAAATTCGCCCTATTTTATTTTTATTTATTTATTTTAGCTTTTAAAATTTTTCATCTTCTTTTCTTTTTCTTTTGGTTGTTTATTTTTTTATCATTTAAATTTTTCGTTTTTTTTTTTTTATCTTCTGAACTCCAGCGATTATAATTTCAGCAAAAAAAAAAAAAAAAAAAAAAAAAAAAAAGCCTCAGATTGTTACTTGATTTATAGAAGACATTCTTTTCAATACTGTTGTATCTCGAATTATTGTTTAACTGACGTATTTCAATGTATGTTAGCTTAATAAGATGAGCTTTCGTCTGAACTTCAGGCCATTTCGTATATGTTTCCAACATTCAAGAAATTCGCTATGTCTTGAACGTAGTTAATTTTCTTCAATTATTATTATACTACCCATCATACGTAGTTTGGAGTAAGTCTTGCAATTGTTTTGGAAATCGAAATTTTTTTTTCTCGGATTTACACGTTTCAGACACAGGAGATTCCGCAAAGCATATTTTGAGGGGGAAAAAATTGCCTTCCGTCTATCTGTGTGCCTGTTTGTCTATTTACCTGTCTGTCTGTAAATGTTCTATCTGCCAAACAAATTGCGATAGAGACTTAAAATTTGGTCTGTAGTTCTTATATAATAATGGAAAAAAGCCTAGTGAATATAGGTAACCTCGATTATCCAGAACTGCTTTTTTCGGACTCTTGAAGTATTTGTTCTAATGAAAGGTACATAAAAAGTTTCGGTTTTTTCATTTTAAAGAATGGATGCATAAGGCAATAAAATAACACAAATTTTGCATAAAGGAGAAAGTTGCTCGGATTCTTAGTTGTCAAGATATTTGCATTCCTGTTTTCCACATTTTTCGATTTTTCATGACCCTGTATTTCATTAAAATTTTAATTCAAACATATATTTTAATTGTATATGAGATGCTTAATCAGACGCAGTAAACTGTTAGTTAATAAGATTATTATTTTTGGAGTTATAAGGATGTTTCTTTAACGTAATTCAGTACTATTTGATTAGTTTGGCATTTTATATAATTTATCTATATTGGTTCATCAGCAATTTATATTGTGTTTTAAAAATATTTAAATATACGTTTAAATTTTATTTTGGAATTGTGATGTGTTTTATAAATAGTTTATTCATGTTTTATTTTCATATTTTGTATTATGCATATCCATGATTTCTAAGTATTATGATGGTTCCCAACGACTAGTTTTCTCATTGTTATTGGACACAAATATACACTTATCGGCGATTCGATTTCACATCCAAACAGATTGCTTGAATAATTGGAAGTGTGGTTTAAAAAGTTGTGAGAAAATTAGACTGTTCGGTTAATTGGTTAATCGGTTCTGATAATCGGCGTTCTACAACAATTTAATTTGAATTGTAGAATAAAGGCATTTTAAAAATATATTCATTTTTTGGTAATTTTTTGGGCGGATCAAAGGTTGTACCAAGAAATGAATTTTCTTCCGAACTGGGTTAGGACTGAATTTAAAAAGTTTGTCACGTGCAGACCTAGATAGAATAAAGCCGATTTCGGGTCTGTGCAAAGAAACTAAGTCCGAGCCGTTCTTATCCTTTACAAAACAGAAAGACCCGGTCACGGCCCAGCCTTGCCCAAGCCTTTAGTAAATTAAAGACCTGATCCCCACCCAAATGTCTGGAATGAAAATAGTCCTAAGTCGATCTCTATATGCAACAATTATTTTTTGAGATGCGAGAACCTTCAATATTGTGGAATTCGTCGTTCCAATTATTACAAAAGAAAGATTACACACATACATACACAAAAAGGTATAAATATTTGTGGCATTCTTGATTATTTATAACCCCCCCCCCCCACCCCAAAACATCGGAAAATTATTCATAAGTTGTTTCATTTTTTTCATATTTTCAATACATCCACACATACATATGTACATGCAAACATATATATACCGGGTGATCCAGAAGTTTCGGGAGTTTTGAAATGTTAATAATTAGGAAACTATTTACAATACAAAGGTCCGGTTTTCAGTTATAAGCTCAGAAACATGTGGGATTTTTGTTTAGAATGATTTTTTAAAATTTATATATAGTTAAAATTTTTAGCAACAGGGGGCGCTGCTGTCGAACATCGAATGCATCTATATTATGCGTTTATAGACACCTGAGTTCTTTGCGAAACATGTTTTCTATGATACTGATGAGATTTCGTTTTAAGGGTGGTTTATCTTTAACACTTTTTTTGAAAGTTGAGTAAATTGCATTCAAAGGGAATTTTGATACAAAATTTGATGTGTAACTGCTATGTTCAGAAATGTTTTCTTTACATGTCGAGTTGTGTTCTTATCGTTACAGTACGTGACAATACGTGAAAATAAAACTGCAAAAGATTTTATGGTCATTACAAATGTGAAGACTTTGGTAAACAAGGCTTGAGAAAAGGCCTTCTTGGAAGATCCTAATAGAAGCAGGAGACCCCAAACATCTGTTGCAATCGTAAATGAGATAGAATTCGATGTCAATACTCAATAGAAATCTACAGCTCATGGTGAGTGCATTACGCTTATAATTTCTAGATGAATTCAGATTTCTTATGGAATTTGTTTCTGCTCTGAGGATGCTGTGCACGTTGTTTTACATCGGATCACAGCGGTACTTATGAGCTATGGGCGTCAAAATGAAAATTTCTAATTCTTAGAGACTAATTCTTTTTCTTTAACAAGCTGTATCATACCATAAAAAAATATTATCAAATTTAGCGCCACCTGTTCACAAAAATTGTAACTAACATAATATGTTAGTTTCATCGAAAAAACAAATCCCATAAGCTTCTAAGCATTTCTGTGAAAACCGCATATTTCTGTTGTTTATAGTATGCTAATTATTAGCATTTCAAAACTCCCGGAACTTCTGGATGACCCGGTATATATATATATATATATACAGGGTGTCCCTGAACAAATGGTATATACGCTAGGGGGTGATAGAACACATCAAGACGAGTAATAATAAATAGGAAACCAAGGGCCCCAAACGTTTTCCAAAGGAGATAGCCGCCATTAAAGTTTGGGGTCCAAAATTTCAAATACACATAAAAAACGGAAAAATTGGTCGATTGATTTGCGGTTTTCACTAAAATTATTCTTTATGTTGGTATTTTCTTGAAAATAAATTATAAAGATAAATTTCGAAAAATGCCGATAGAGGGCGCTTTAGACTTTGAAGTAATGAAAAACTATTTTTTGCCGTGATTTTTTGCATCTCATTAAATGGTTTCGTAAGCTTAGACTTAAACTTAATTTTGAGCTCAAAATTTGAATAGTTGGAAGCCGTTAAGTAGCACAAACTTAACTGTGTTCAGAGGGTTTAAATTTCAAATGATTATAAAAAACGGAAAAATTGGTCGATTGATTTGCGGTTTTCACTAAAACTATTCTTTAAGTCGGTATTTTATTGAAAATGAATTATAAAGATAGATTTCAAAAAATGCCGATAGAGGGCGCTTTAAATTTTGGAGTAACGAACAACTACTTTTTACGTTATTTTTTGCATCTGATTAAATATTTTCGTAAACTTAGACTTAAAATTAAATTTTGAGCTCAAAATCTGAACAGTTGGGAGTGGTTAAGTAGCACAAATTAAACTGTTTTCAGAGGGTTCAAATTTCAAATGATTGTAAAAGACGGAAAAATTGGTCGATTCGCTTGCGGTTTAAAATAAAACTATTCTTTAAGTCAGTATCTTCTTGAAAATGAATTTTAAAGATAAATTTCAAAAAATTCCGTTTGAGGGCGCCTTAGATTTCACAGTAACCGACAACAAATTTTAACCGTTATTTTTTGTATCTAATTAAATGCTTTCCAAAACTTGTTAAATGTTTTCGAAATCTTAGATTTAAACTTAAAGTTTGAACTCAAATTCTGAATCGTTGGGAGGGGTTAAAAAGCACAAACTGAAGTGTGTTCAGGAGTTGAAATTTAACCTCCCCCTCGAGCACACTTCACTTTTGCGCTATTAAACACTCGCAACGACTCAGAATTTGATCTCCAAATTCAAATCTAAGCATTTGAAAGCATTTAATGAGGTTTTAAAAAATAACGGTTAAAAATAGTTGAACGCTACTCCAATGTGTAAGGCGCCTTCTATCGGCATTTTGTGAAATTTATCTTTAAAATTTATTTTCAAGAAAACACTGATTTAAAGAGTAGTTTTAGCAAAAACCGCAAACGAATCGACTAATTTTTCCGTTTTTTTATAGTTTTCCGTTTCGTTTGAAATTTAAACCCTCTAAACACAGTTCAGTTTGTGCTACTTAACCACTCCCAAGCATTTAGATTTTGAGCTCAAAATTTAAGTTTAAATCTAAGCCTACGAAACCATTTAATGAGATGCAAAAAATAACGGCAAAAAATAGTATTAGGATATATCATTTCGTTAATCCAAAGTCTAAAGCGCCCTCTATCGACATTTTTTAAAATTTATCTTTATAATTCATTTTCAATAAAATACCGACACAAAGAATAGTTTTGGTGAAAACCGCAAATCAATCGACCAATTTTTCCGTTTTTTATAATCATTTGAAATTTAAACCCTCTGAACACAGTTAAGTTTGCGCTACTTAACCGCTTCCAACTATTCAGATTTTGAGCTCAAAATTTAAGTTTATGTCTAAGCTTATGGAACCATTTAATGAGATGCAAAAAATCACGGCAAAAAATAGTTTTTCATTACTTCAAAGTCTAAAGCGCCCTCTATCGGCATTTTTCGAAATTTTTTTTTATAATTTTTTTTTTCAAGAAAATACCAACATAAAGAATAATTTTAGTGAAAACCGCAAATCAATCGACCAATTTTTCCGTTTTTTATGTGTATTTGAAATTTTGGACCCCAAACTTTAATGGCGGCTATCTCCTTTGGAAAACGTTTGGGACCCTTGGTTACCTATTTACTATTTCTCGTCTTGATGTGTTCTATCACCCCCTAGCGTATATACCATTTGTTTAGGGACACCCTGTATATACACAGTAGAAACAGCCAAAATGACCACTTTGGTAAAATGGGCCCGTGGCTAAAGTGACCGCTTTTGGAAAGATTTACTTCTGCTCTTATAAAACAATACGGGAATTATCCAGTAATGTGACCACCTGTCTAATGTGTCCACCTGTATAAAGTGACCAGTTAGCCTATCTTGTCAAAGTTATTTGAACCTGTAAAATGTGACCATACATTTTTCTGCATGCTGAAAATTATCAAACTAAATTATTAAAAAGGTCATTTACTGAAATTTTATACGTATCGATTAAAAAAGTAAAGGAATTTAACTCCTATAGTGACCATTTGCTTAATGTATAAAGTGCCCACTTTGTCCTTTATTGTAAAGCTATTTTCACTTGTCTAAAGTGAATTTGAATGAAAAGTTTATTACTTTCAGCTATATAACTGATATTATGCAAATACAATGAAAATAAAAAATTCATATAAATTACAGTGTATCTTGTAAGTTATGTATTACTTAAATCAATCACTATGGAATTTCAACTGTACTCCAAAGAAATTACATGAGTTTTATGTAAATTATCTTCTGTGTAGTATATCTTAAATTAGTAATTCTGATATTATAGTTGTTAATTAATCAGTTCATTATTTAATATAGTGCATTTTTTAAATTTATGTTTATTTTTTGAAATCACAAAAGTTTTAATGTGCCATTTTGATAGACACTCTATAAAGTGATCACCTTTATATAGTGACCGTTTTAACCGGTCCCAAAGGACTCTAGACAGGTTCCATTGAATATATATGCATTTTTGTGTGTGTAAGAGATCGGGCCCGTTGGCTGTGAGAGCGGGATCACATTTTGATTACGCCAATGTGGAGCACAAAGCATAATTTGTCCATCGAAAGGGGTTCGGCCTCTCTTGTGTTTTCAGCCCCGTCATCACATAAGTCGTGTAGCTGTGTAGGATTTATGGGACCTGTTTTATTAATCATTTTCATAATGTCCATTGAATACCAGGCCCACATTGACTTGATTCAGAAATTCTAAAATAATCCGTATCTGGACACCATGTTTGGTGGCAACCCTAATAGTATGCATGGTTACTGTGAGTCACTTTGGTCACATCACATCTGTGACCAAAATATCACCACTCAGTGACGTCACATTGTGTCTGAGATGTGACTTTCTTAAAAATCTTTAGAAATTTATATATGTAATAACGACGTCGCAGTGACGTCATTGTGAAGTCACATTGTGACTTTGTGACCATCGATTGTCGATGTGACGTCACGTGACGTCGATGTAAAGTCACAGTGACTAAAATGTGAAGTCATTATGCCGTTTTAGAGCTCGTTTGTGACGTTTAACAAAGTGATCACAATGTGACAAATTTGTGAAAAATGTGTCATTTGTGACTAATTTGACATTAACATTGTGACGAAAATGTGACAAAAGCAACGATGCGTAAATTGCCAGAAAAATGTTTTTAAAAGTAAATAACAATTTTTGAAAAATATTTATAATTTTCAAACAATTTTTAATAAAGTCACATCTCAGTCACAATGTGACGTCACTGAGTGGTGGTATTTTGGTCACAAATGTTATGGGACCAAAGTGACTCACAGTGACGTCATTGTGGCGTCACTGTGACCATGCATGCTATGAGGGAAGCCACGAAGATTCACTGCTCCGGACTATTTAAATGCCGTAACTTAAATTATTTCCACCAGGTCGTTACATTACAACAATGGGAGGTGATTTAATTTAGTTGGTTAAAAAGAATCTTGTCACTGCTACTTTAGAAAGAAGAGGCCATCCAGGTTCGTTAACTAAAACCATCAGAAATGAGATTTACGTTCAGGTAAGCTTTTTTTATCTTAAAGTTTAAAACAAAAAGCTTACCTGAACGTAAAGAGCGTCCAGAAAGGATATCTGAAAGTAATAAGGTGTATTGCTGGAAAGTAAAATTACCAGACGCTATCTGCTTTTAAATATTAGAATTAAGATTTAAAAAAATTGATGGGACTTTCAATTTTAAAATTTTGAATTTTAGTTTTAAATTAAAGTTTTTTAAAAGGGCTTAAATTTATCCTATTACATACATATATATATATATATATATATATATATATATACTTATAAATAAATACATCAGTATATATATTCACATATTTTTATAATATTATTATAATGTTATAAGTTACCTTTTACATGAAAATCATTAAAATAATAAAGAAATATTCTATGAAAAAATTGAGATTGAGAAAAAATTGTTGATATAAGTTTTGTCAAGTAATAATAATGTAATAGTCTGTTAAAATGCATTACACGGATACTTAAAATTAAATTAAAATCATTACAAGTTCAACATGGCTTGGAAAATCAGTGATAGTAAAACAAACATTAAATGAGACCCTTTGTGTTCATATTCGAGACCGGTTCTATTTATTTAGATCGAATTTTTGTTTCGTCTGGACTGTGCTGCGTCGAAATAAATAGTTTGGGTTAGACCTGAGACTAACTTTAAGCGTTATTTTCTTTAAAAGTTAGAATGTTATTAATTCGAACAAATACATACCAATTTTTTTACTTCATTTTTAATTCTTTTTATTTATTTATTTATTTATTTTTTTTTTTTTTGCTAATTATGTATGTTTTATGCCTAATGTTTAAAAAATTTACATTTGCGTTGATATTTTCAATTCGCAGGCTTATTTTCATATTTCTAAACGTAAGACTAAATTATGTTATAAAATATAGGTGTACGATATTATTTTCTTTTTCATTAACTCATTATGACATTTTATTAACTCAGTTTTATTCAAATGAAATCATATTTTATGGTCTTCATTTACAAATACCGTCTCTAATATCGCATTTAGTTTATTTACACAACATAGAATTACATATTTTAAAATCAAATATTATTTATGGCATACGCCATACTTTAATGTGGTCTAATTTTATGACAACATTGTTTAATCGAAAGAACATATCTGTAAATGCTTGTAATAACAATAAGCTATTAAAGTTTCAGCAGCTGTTAATAAGTCTACTCAATTTAAATAAGTTCTTCGAACAATTATTACAACGTCAAACAAACGGAAAGTTTAATTGCTTTCGAAATGGGAATTACTGTGTAAGAACACTGCGAACAATGACCATTTCTAAGGAGTAATGAGTCAATAATTTTAATGCGATGTTAAATTAAAGAAGACTAATTATTCTTATAAAATGCATATAAATATTTAATTTTTGTGTTTTGGGTATAATCATTTGTTCGGAAATAATTCCTCAAAGCTTTATAGTCACTAGTGATTGCATCATAATTACAATAATTTATTGAAAATGTTTTCTAATGGCTATCTTAACGACGATGCATGTATTTTTCTTTTTAGTCTGACATTGTTTCTAAATCATTTCTTAATGAAAGTCCTGAAATATCAGTTTTCGAAAATTATTCCTGATATAAGCAGTGTATCACAGAATTTTATGATATAATTATTTCATAAGAACATGTCGTATTATCAGAAACTATAGTATATTTAATAATAACTGGTCCGCCCGGCATTGCCTCGTTCCGTGATAACCACCTTAAATGAGCTTTATGTTTGCTTTCTTTCACATCTTTAACTCAACTTTACTTCAATATATATTTTTTAATGAAAAATTCGCGATAAAATATTGATTTTTAAAAATTTTCGTTTGAATAAATTATCTTGTTTTTTCATGTTGTGTCGTTTCATAGTTTGAAAGATAAGTATAGTAATTGCTTCAAGATTTTTTTTTCAACCAGAGTAAATATTTTGTGAAAGTGGATTAATAATTTTACCAAAATGGTTTAAAGAAGATATTATTAAATATTTGGTCAATTTTTTTAAATGACAAGATTTTCTCTTTGTCCACATTTTTCTTTTCTTTTATTGTTTCATTCTTTTTTTTTCAATCAGAGTAAATATTTTGTGAAAGTGGATTAAGAATTTTACTAAAATGGTTTAAAGAAGATATTATTAAATATTTGGTCAATTTTTTAAATGACAAGATTTTCTCTTTCTCCACATTTTTCTTTTCTTTTATTGTTTCATTCTTTTTTTTTCAACCAGAGTAAATATTTTGTGAAAGTGGATTAAGAATTTTACCAAAATGGTTTAAAGAAGATATTATTAAATATTTGGTCAATTTTTTTAAATGACAAGATTTTCTGTTTGTCCACATTTTTCTTTTCTTTTTTTGTTTCATTCTTTTTTTTCAACCAGAGTAAATATTTTGTGAAAGTGGATTAAGAATTTTACCAAAATGGTTTAAAGAAGATATTATTAAATATTTGGTCAAATTTTTTAAATGACAAGATTTTCTCTTTGTTAACATTTTTCTTTTCTTTTATTGTTTCATTCTTTTTTTTCAAAGAAAAGTATAATAAATTTTTCATCCAAGCATTTCAATAATGAGCAATCTATATCACAATATGGATAAGTATATCTATCTATAGCAAGTACAAATATCTATATCACAATATAAAAATCTATATCACAATGAGATAATAATAAGCTACATATCACAATAAGTAAACTATAGTTGTCTACATGCTTAAAAAAATATATAAGGTATTTTTACCCTATATGGACAGTGCTCTCAATATGGACACCCCTAATATTTTTAAAAGTAACAATTTTGAAATAGAGATCGCGCTACATATCTGTGAAGAAAAGCATTTGAAAAGATAATTAAGTATCGAAAGTCCAAAAAAGTGCGCTGTTCGCCATTTAGAAAGAAACTTGTTGTTTCGTGGTGTGCTGATCGTAATTACAGGCAAGTTTAAATTCTTATTAGATATATTAAAATTACTTTAAATATTGAAAAGTGGAGTGTTTTAGAAAGCTTTTAAAACATATTTTCGATTGCTATTGCTTATATATCTTTAAAAAGTTTTCTTCATTTATTTATTACAAGATCTAATAAAACTACTCCAGATTCCCAATATGGACACCTTATATCCACATTGGAAGTACAGCAGGTGAATCTTCAGATTCACAAAAATAGAAAGCTAAGCAAAATCAACTACATTATTTCATAATATTTTGTTGTAACTGAGGTGCTTTGCATCGGTCTTCGAAGAGCCACAACCGAAAATGACCTCCCGCTCTAAAGAGCATGTTCAGAAGATATTTACTGTTCCCTCTCCCGCAATACTTTAAGATATATTATTTTTAATCCCCTCTCTTCTGAAATTCCATAGAAGAGTGTCTCTTCCCTACATCCTGTATAGTAGGTCAATAAGGAGGCACCTGTCCATAATAGGGACTGGTCGTTCCTTATATGGACATTTGTTAACATTTTTTGTTTTTATCATTTAAGGAAAACCGGAATAGTTATAAGATCGCTAATTTTAATAATGATAGTCAACAGTCCAGGGATCATGCTCATATATTTTTGGAGTCCTATCACGTGTACATAAAGGTGAAAAAAAAATTTCCTTAGGGTGTTCATATTAGACGCAGGTACCTTATATATTATCTGAATTTCGTGTCCAATGTCTGTATGAAAGTTGATTTAAGAAAACCGTTTGTATTTAGCGGTAAAAAAGTCGAAACAACAACAAGGGAAATCGGGTGGATGTTCCATGTAAAAATAAATAAATACATTTCACACTGTAAAAAGCCCTTCTATAATTTTCATGTTAAGATACTGAATTGTAAAAAGCAGTTTTTTCTGTTATTTTTAATCTTTCTTTTCTTCTGATGGATTCGAATGTACGTAATACTCTTTTAAATTAAAACTAATTATTTCCATCTACACTAGAAAAAAAAAAAAAAAAAAAAAAAAAAAAAAACATCGGTTAAATTGCAGAGAATCTCTATCGGAAATCCATTATTTTTAAGTATAGTTACAAATATTAATAAACCAGAGATGGTGTTCAATAACGGAGAAGTTATTCAGTAAATTTAGAATTTACTCTGAAAATTAACATTTTTAAAAATACACAAGAAACTGTAAATTAACGTTTAACGAGGATAATTTAATTTAGTTTTAAATAAAGAAAATTACTCGATCTTCAGTGGGCCGCAAAGAATGTGAATTTTTCCTGTAAATTTTAACTTTTCCATCACTTAATTCTTACACAATTTGTTTCCTGCCGTCCTGGTGTTTGAACCCGAGTCTCCTTGACTGTGGAAGAACAGCATACTTACTGAGCAATAGGCGTTGTTGTTGTTTTGAACTTAATAAAACCTTTATGATTTAGCGGGAGAAATTATATCGCGAATTTCAAAGATTTCGTTTCAAATATATGCGTTGAAAAATTCGTAAAAGGTTTATTTTATTTTATTTCGATACAAAATACTTATTGATTTTTTTAATTAGTTTTATTTTTTAATTAGTTTGTATAATAAATAAATAAAAAACAATGGATATTTTTCAATGGAAAAAAATTGAATCTACTTAATTTTTACAGTAATAATACAGAAACGGAAAATTAAAGATAATTTATCGAAATTGTTGAACATTATTCAAATTTTCAAGAGAAAATTCTTAAAAAGAAGTTTTAGTTAAAAAAAAAAAAAAAATGTAATGTATTATTATTAGTCTTCTTCGCTATGAAAGAAAAGCATACTAACTAAGCAATAGGCGCTGTTTTTATTTTGAACTCAATATGTGTTTTAAAATTCAGCGGGAGGAAATATATTGTGAATTTCAAAGATTTAGTTTCAAATATATACGTTAGAAAATTCGTAAAAGGTTTATTTTATCTTATTCCGATACATAATACCTATAGATTATTCAACTAGTTTTAATTTTTTAATTAGTTTCTGTAATAAATCAAAAAATTCAGTGGATTTTTTTTCAATGAAAAAAAAAATTGAATCTACTTCATTTTTTACAGTAATAATGCAGAAAAAGAAAATCAAAGATAATTTTTCGAAATTGTTGCACATTATTAATTTTGTGTTTTTTATGATTCAGCGGGAGAAAATATATTGTGAATTTCAATGATTTCGTTTAAAATATATACATTAGAAAATTCGTAAAAAGTTTATTTTTCATCTTATTTCGATACATAATACTTATTGATTTTTTAATTAGTTTGTATAATAAATAAAAAAATAGTGGATTTTTTTCAATGAAAAAAAATTGAATCTACTTCATTTTTTACAGCAATAATACAGAAAGAGAAAATTAAAGATAATTTTTCGAAATTGTTGCACATTATTAATTTTTTTTGCGATTATTCTTAAAAAGAAGTTTTAGTAACAAAAATAAACAGAAAAATGTAATTTATTATTTAAAATGATTTTTAGATTTTCATAATTTTTTTCATTTTATTCATTTTGTGAAATATATTTTTACAAGATTAATATGTTTATTATAACGCAATAACCAATGAAATAATAATCATAAAAACAATATTGTAATAATAAAAACACTTGTGAAATAATACTACGTAATTTACTTTTAATATTACTAATCTTCTGGCATGTGGCTAGAGATAAAACTTCAAAATGTTTGTCGATGAAAACCCCCACTAACTCAAAAGAGATAACTTTTTGCATTTTAAATTATTCTACCTTAAAATATAACGTATAGATACATATAATATTTCTAATAAAATTTCGAAATAATTTTAAATATGAGTATTTTCTATTACAATATTTAGTAAAGATAAAAGCATATTTGAATAAAGACACGGAAATCCCTAAAGAGAATTCGATATAATATAAGAGAAAAGTCTGTAAAATGATGAACGAGAAACTCGATCTAACACAGTTCAGAGAGAAATGGTGTAAATTTACAAAGAGTCTTGCTTTTTTTCTGTACTTTTACACAAATTTTTAACAGCGTAATATGTTATATTTTATGAATCAAATTTCGGAATTATAAATATGTTTCCAGCGATTGTGTGTAATTATTGTGCTAAATTATTTATGCTTAGATGTAAAAATATCTTTCATAACTATTTATTAGTTCACAGGCTCTCAAGGCCCGAGAGCTTATATGTCCGCCCGTTCTGTATGTACGTATGTATGTAACGAGATAACTCGGGATAAAAATTTTCGATTCACTTCAAATTTTATATATGGGTTTATTCAGATAAGGTGCTTCCTTGATTTGTTTTGGAAGTTCATTCCATAAGCATAAGAGGGAAACGGGGAGCTAATCCCCATCCCCTTAATGTGTGTAAATGGTTTTTTCATGCAGAATTATCGAATTCATTCTAATTTTAAACACAAGAGCATTTGGATGAGGTGCCTCCATTATTAGTTTAGGGAGCTCATTCGATAAGTATGAGGGCGGGGTAGTTAATCCTCTATCCTTAATTCAGATAAATGAGTTTTTCATGCAGAATTATCAGATTTCATTCAACTTTTAGATACAGGATCATTTTGATGAGGCACCTCCATGATTAGTATTGGATGCTCATTAGTTAAATAAAAAAAGGGGGATGGATTAACTCCCATTAATTTATATAAATGGATTTTTCACGCAGAATTTACCAATTTGCTTCAAATTTTGAATGTAGGTTCATTTACGTAAGGCGATTCCTTGATTTGTTATAGAGATTTATTGTATAATTATAAAACAGATGTTGAAGAGGGGGGGGGCTACCTTCTTAATTTAGGTAAACAGATTTTCGTGCAGAATTATCGGATTTGCTTCAATTTTTTAAACTCAGGTTTATACTGATGAGACGCTTCCGAGATTAGTTGTAATGTTCTTTTTTAAGTATAAAGGGGGAACGAGAGGTTATTTTCCCATAAATTAGATAAAAGGTTTGTATGCAGAATTAGTCGATTTCTTTAAATTTTAGTTATAGGTACTTTTTCATAATACGAATCTTTGAACAGTTTTGGAGGTTTAATGCTTAAGTTTAAGTGAATAAACGGGGGATAACCACTCTTGAACTATATGAATGGGTATTTATGTAGACTTATCCGAATTGCTTTAAATATCAGATATAAATTCTTTCTGAAACGTCGAATCTCTGAATATTTTAGGAGATTTAATTTTTAAGTATAAAAGAAGGAACTGTTGATAATCCTTCTTGAATTATATAAATGGGCACATTCATAATGGGCAAATTCATAATTATCCGATTTGCTTTAAATTTTGGATATCAGTTCATTTTGATAAGGTGAATCTCTGAATAATTTTGAGGGAAGGTTTAATATTTAAGTATAAGATGTGGAATAGGGGATGACTCCTTTATAATTATATAAATGAGTTTTTTAGGTTGAATTATCTGACTTGCTCCGAATTTTAGATATAGGTTTATTATATGATAAGGAATATCTATAATTAATTTTGTTGGTAAAATTATTAAGTATAAAGAGCGGCAATTCCCTCCTTAATTTGTTCTTCGAACGGCCTTACCTCTTGAAATTTATCACTGGAATATGCAATTAAAATGCCTAGCCTGTGAGCTCAATGCCATCAGTTTAAATTGACAATATTTATCATTAATAATATTATTATTATTTTCACATCATATATGGCGATTTTTCATTTGTTTCTTTTCTTTCTTTCTTTCTTATTTTTCCTTTTTTCCATCTTTATAAGAAAAAGTATGGGATTCGCGAAAATTTTCCAATCCCGACTTGAACAACGTTTAAAATCCGAGAAAAGCTGTGGGCACCAGCTTGATTCGAACACGCGATCTCATTTTTACAAGACAGGCACTTTAACCAACTAAGCCACGGCGCCACAGAAAGGCGTATCGATAGAATACTATTTAACTTTTAAATACCATCAATTAGAATATTTATTTATATTTCATTTTAACTTAAATTTAATTTTTCCCTATATTTAAGTATCGAATTCACTTATTCACATTCAATTTCAATTTGGAAAAAAAAATTTCTGCAACCAACGTACAGTTAGCTTCTTCTACAAGATACTGTCAAGATTCGAATTCGCGATCTCTGTGATTACTGTACAGTCACTTCCACCATCTAAACCACGGCGTCGCCATTATGTGTAGTAGCGTATATTCTCAAATATTAAAAGTTATTCATCTTATTTAATAATACGACTAAATCTTCTTTTAGTCGTATGAGTATGCTAGAAATTCGTAGATTTTTTTATGTTTGGAACATTTATCACATCTACTTGAGTCAAAAAATTAAAATGTAAAGTTTTCAGATAGTAAGGCACCGGCGTGATTCTAACACAGGAAACATATGTTTGGGGATCAAAGATTCCAAAAAACATATTGTTACAAAATATCCGCCTGTGGTTCTGTGAGTCCGTGAACCTGTCTGTCTTTAACACAGACAGACAGATGCTCTGTATGTGACATAAATTTTGAGGGCGCTCTATATGAATGCACGTAATTTAATAAAAAATCATATTCAGGTAGTTTCTGATATAAATTGATGCGTATTAAATTTTTGTGTAATTTACTTGACAGGAGAAGCTGCTATGGTGCAATTATGACGATTTTCGCAAGAACTTTTTCTCAAGAACTAATGCACAGAGTTAGGAAAAAACTTTATATTCAGGTAGTCCCTGATTTATATGTTGCTTCTTTTTTGGTGTATTTATAAAACAGCTCTATTTCAATAACTAACGCACAAATTTCCATTAAACTTCAGATTCAATAAATCCGTGATATGAACTAGTTCTGCTCAAGTGTTGATGTCAATTACTCAACAGGTGCGCAGTAAAAAATGAAGACCCAGATTGGGTTGAAAGATTTCTGGGTATAGTAATTTTCTTGAAATGGTACAGTAAGGATTCCATAATGGTAGAGTATTGTTCCCAAGATAGATAACCCAAAATGGTTCAAAACAGAGCAGATCTTTATTACCATTAAATTAATCAAAATTTCTGAGGTATAATATATATACTATCTAAGATATTTTAATTGTTTTAATGTCATTAAAAATCAGACTTATTTAAAACGATTTTGTGCTACAAACTGAACTTTCCAAATCGGAACAATTCTGTACCCAGAAATCTTTCAACTCAATTTGGGTCTTCATTTTTTACTGTGTGGTACTGCTATGCTGAATTTGTCTGATTCCTGCAATAGCTCTATCTCAAAAACTAATGCACGAATTTTTTCATCAAATTTCAGATTGACGTATTTGATAAATAATATTGCTCTTTATGTTCTGGTATAAATCACTCAACAAGTGGCACTTTTATTTTACATTTTTCTTGTTATCTGCAAAAGTCCTATTTCAAGAACTAATGCACGGATTTTCATGCCTCCAGAATCCTTACGATGAGCATATATGGTCACTTAATTTTGGCACTGTGTTAGCGAAGTTTTTAATGTATGAGATACAAAATAATTTTGGGATTGCTGCATCAGAATAGTTTTTTTCTTTTGCATTTTTTAAATATTTTATTTAATCTTAACCATGTTGATTCCGCCGTCAGAGTTTCTGCCAAGATCTGTAAAAATACACTTCTCGGATTTTAGCTTAAATTTATTTTCTAAGTTTAATCGTTTCTCCACGATTAATTTTTTTCACCTTTTTATACAATAGTTTTAAAATTAATCTAGTGACATTTTCCCTCCAATTTATCCTGGATCTTAAACATTCATATTTTATTTATATTTCTCCCGTGAGGTTTTTGACATCTTAATGATTTCATAACTACTAATTTCTAAATGTTACAAAAATTCTAAAGAAAAAAAAGAACAGTTACACATAAATATTAACACAATTTCACAGCCTCATTTTGTATTCCAAGAATCAAGGTATCAAATTTTAATCTAGGCTAAAAACTCAAGGTATCGAACACCAAAAATTGAATTCAAACTATATAATAGTTGGTATTTTATTTTCTGCGTTACTTTATTTTGAGTCTATGTGTACTGAAAGCGAGTGAAACCTTGACGAAACACACAGGTTTTTATTGTTTTTATCGAATTTTTCGCACGCATTTTATTTTTTTAAAAATATTTTATCCTGCTTGAATTTTTGAAAACTAGATGATGTAACTCTAGTCGATTGAGATGTTCTAAAAGGGCTATGGAAAATATGGTTTTCAATTACTTTTAGATTGCAAAAAATGCTGCTTCCGTGATACGCAAAGTTCATCTGCGTTCGCTAGTATAATTAAAATTATCTGTATTCATATTTTAAAAACAGATTTATTTATCGATTAGATGAAAGCTTTGTATTTAAGAGCATATTTTGGGTTTTTCAGCAACTTTAAAATTGTGCCTTGAAGAACGTTGCCCAAAAGGAGGTAAACGACCCTTTTTAACTTTTTATTTTCAAAAGATTAACTGTAGTAATTTTTAAATTGACTGCGACATTTTAGAGTAAGAGTTAAAGATTTAAAATATGCATTCTGCTTTCAGCTCTACCCAGTAGTTTATATTAAATAATGACAAAATACTCTCGAAAATTCCTTTTTTCCTTTTTGATTTTCTCCCTATGTGTAAACCTGACATCTGGGCATACGCAATTGCTTTTTCTCTTTTAAAAGGATAGAAATGAGTTTTTAATGATAGTTCTTTGTAAATTCTAATTAATAAAGGAGCTAATTATTAGAAATTTAAAATATGGAGTTTCAGGTGCATCAGGAGAGTTCTTGCACTAACCTCATAAGCATTTTAAAACTTGCACATGCAATAGCCAACGCAGACAGACTCATTACGCGGAGGGAATTATTTATTATTATCAGTAGAGATTTTGGTTGAAAATTTAGGAATATAAAGCACGATAATGGTATTTTTCAAAGGAGGTTTAATCAGGAGGCAAAGTAAGAAACGATAATAAACTTGAATAAAAAAAAAATACCATTACGTAAATAAAATTATTTAAACTGCTTGTAGCTTAAGTTTTAACTTCAGTGTTAGATGTCGTACAGCACTCGTGTAACAGTTAATAATAAATATTAACATTGCATTATAGTGTCTCATTTAAAGTCCAGCAAAATAAAGACAATGAAGAAAATTCAAAGCATTGCACAAATTGTACTTTTAATATTAAAATATCTCCCAACATGGTGTTATGTAATTGGGTATTCTTTTATTATGTTATGTCTTTTCTTCGAGTTTCAACTGCAATTGGATCTTGGAACATATCTTCTTTGCTTTATTCATAGAACATTTTTTGTTGTTGTACAGCTTCATTATTTTTAAATAACAATTGTTTCAGCGATTTACAGAAATATTTTTATTTTTTTGCGAACATTGTTTTTAATACGTTGTTAGGTTATATTTAGTACGTTTCTTGTAATCGTAAATTTTTATTATTTTCCGAATTTTAACAGATTTTAAGAGATATTTCGCATAGTTAGTTACTATTAAAATATTTAATTTAAAAGACGCATTTTTTTTCTAAGAAGAACTTTTCTAAGAAAGTTATTAGGGAGTCTTAATCTTAGAATCGAAAACCATTACTCTAAAATCTTTAAGATTATTTTAAACTCCTGTGGAATAAAAATATTTCTTTTGTTTACTGATAATATATTTCTTTGTCTAAAAGTGATAAATAAATATCGCAAAAATAGCTTTTTTATCAAGCCTACGAAGTATTTCTACAGCATTAAATTGAGAATATGTTTGCTCAGAATGGTGTTTTTCCAATAGAATAAAGAAACCAATAAACCTTAAAATACAACCCCTACATCTTTTACCTTAAAATATAATTTAGATATGAAATACTTTCACTTTTCGTATGAAATAGTTTTAGTCGCATTTCTTTTCTTGCGTTTCTTTGATTCTAGTTTTTTTTATCATCGAATGATATATCAGCTGACATTTGTTTGATGTTTTCCATTTATTGCACGGCCGCGCATTTTACGCTTTATGAGAAGGGAGAAAAGGCATCGTATACGGAATTTTATTTATTGTGCTAGTTATCACCGGAAGAATATTAGTGCAATTAAGTGCTGGGGGCAATTTTTTAAAAATTTAACTAATATTTTTCAGAAGTAATGTTGACAACACAAACTTACATATGGTTCACACCACTTTTACGCTATTACAGTCATAATTCAGTCATGAATATGTATTTTAATTCTGATGATTGAGCTTCTAAGCTTCTAAGATTTTTCTTCTCTTTTTGGACTCTTTTGAAGTCCCTGTGGTTGTCTTCCGCAATTTATCTTTAGTGACATATTAGTTAGTGGATTCATGCTTTTCTTATCAGAATAACAAATCTTGATTATACCTGTTTATATCATATATAAGCTTACTTTTTCAACAAGGTAGCTTTCCGTAAAGGGAAGATTTAAACAAATCTAATGGAGTAGCTTTGAACACGCTTAAAACTACAACTCTTGTTTAAATTAAAACGACAATTAATGTGTATTTATCAAGCATACCGACAGTCTTTTGCATTATTTTAAATGTTATAACTTAGAATTCAGTTCATTTCACTTTTACTTTAATTCCAATAATTTTGTCAATAATGCTTCTAAATATAAGGCTAATTAATTATATTTGAATCAACAGATTAATTATCAAAATTTTCATTAATATCTTTTTAAATATGGTAAATGTAATGTTTTAACATCCATTCAAGAAAAAAAGAATGCGTCAGGCAATCATTATGAAGCAATACTCAAGACAGTCAAAATAGTTGTAACAAAACTGCGCCATTTAAAAAATAAAAAAAATTGCGTCTCATTCCACCATATGAAAATAACAATCAACGCTAACGTAACTTTTTTTTGAAAAAATGTATACGTTTACGCATAAATTGTGAGAAGTTTTAATTTTATCGCTTTGATTTTTTTTCGATATGAAGATCTTAATTTATGATTGTATGTGCACATTAAACAATTTGAGACCGATTTTATTTTATCAAATTTGTAGATAAAATAACTTTCTTGTAAAACGAGCTAGAAAAATACGAAATAAAAATACGCTAACATATTTATATTTATTTCATGAAATTTAAATGTACTTAATGTGGGAATATAAGTAATATATGTAATACTATCACATGCATAATTATATGTTTTGTCTAAATTTATGTAAAATAAGCTTTTAAAATTGTCTATTATATACTAGACATGCTATATTTTTGAGCTACTAAACTATGTATTTATTTCTTCACAGAGACTAATAACATTTTGACTATTAACAATAATAAACAAAGAATAATCACATTTGAGACTTATCTTTAAAAGAACTTAAGTAAATGTCGTCCTCCCCCTTAACATAAATTGCTGTTCCCTAAATGGATACAGAAAATATGCACCCATTCCTGCCTAGCTCTCTACATTTTGTACTTTACAAAACTGCATAGATAATAGATTTTATCATATAATTTACACAGTTTAAATAAAAACATATTTGAAAAAGTTTTACAAGCTAAGATTATAACTTATTTATTTGGATCCTTGGTAGAAAAAACAAAAGAACTTAATTTATGTAATTCTTGTTTTTGTTAATAGTGTGCAACCTTCGTGCAAAAATTTTCCTAGATAAGTTAGCCAGTAAATTGTAGAGTCATACTAGAATTTCTATAGTGATATTAAATACACCTTCATGTTAGGAGGATCCAGAACTTTTTTTTTCTTAAGGGGACGGATCACTCAATTTCGAAATTCTCCTCCGCAATGTTATGTCTGTGGAGACATTTGATGCATTCATATATTTAAAATATCTCTCGGGGAAATTAATATTTTAAACGTCTTTTTTTAGTGTATTGTTCTTAAAGGATATTTCTTTTCTTCATTTTTCTTAAAATATTTTAAAAAATGTGGTTAATATAATGTTTAATGTATTAAAAGTTGATGAACTGTGAGTAAACTTTTAACACTTTATATAAAAATTGTATTTTAGGAAAATTTTGAAAACTAAGGAAATCTTTTAAGAAGTGGAAGGAAAATATACTAGTGGAACATATAAATTACCCGAAAAGATAGTTTAAATATATGAATGGATTAATCTCCATAGAATTTACATCAAACAGGAAAATTCCGAATGTGAGTCACTTGAACCCCTCCCCTTACCGCCGAGCAAAAGGGCGAAATTTTAATGTTGTTTTCTCCTTAATTTATTTTAAATGTTAATAAAAGAGGAATTTTCTAACTTGGTATTAATTTTTTGTAACGTATACGCTTATAAGCCTTGGAAGAATCAATCATAACTTAATTTCTTAAAACTGGATTATAGTAATAGAATTATAACTAGAATTATGTTAATTTAAATAAAGCTTCAATTGCAGTGAAACCTGCAGCCTAGTAAACGAATATATCAGGTCGCGTCAGTGGGAAGGTTAAAGTTAGGTTGTGAACCATTGAAGGATAAAAAACAATTGCATAATTTCCAATAATACATCTGTCAGAGTTCAAAACCAATTACAAAATTTCTTAAATCTATAATTTGAGTTAAATAAATCAAATTAAAAATAAAATCATTTTTTATAAAAAAAAAAAAATACATTTAAAACTTTGATAAATGATTCGAAAAATCTTTTCGTTTCATTACTTTTATGGTCATTTATATATTTATCTAATTTCACAGAAAGAAAAAGGTAGAATCGAAGTTTGATGAATATGAGCCCGAGGCAACAGCCTGTAAAGGCATCATCAGATGAATTTCTTTTAAATCGATACCCTAGAGGTAACATGTGCTTGTAATAGGCAACATTTTTCAAATTCCTTTCGGATGGGTGTTTATTACACTCAGAAAAAAAATTACTGAGGCTTAAAGAACAATATATCAAATTTTTCTATAAACAGAATTACGCATATGTATCTACAAAAAAGTGACATTTATAAAAATGCGTAAACATGTATTAATTTTTATCATATACTTATAAATGCACCAGTAATACGTAAGATATATTGAAATGTCATGTGATAAATGATAATGCAGTAAAATCTGTGAAAGTAGAAATGCTAGAGATCAGAAAAAATCCATTTTAGACTAGTGTGCGTCGTAGAAGATATTATCTGACGTCTCTTCTTTCGATGCTATGAACCTTTTCAATTTAAATAAGGATTCTTTAGAAGACAGATTCACTTTTTACAGGTTTTATTATATTATTTGGGAAAATACAATCTATGAAAATATGGCAGAGTAATTTATTCCATTTTTCAATATCGGGTGAAAAAAGTCCGGGCCAGAATTCGAACCAGGGATGTATTGGCTGAAGCCATTAATGCTCTACCAACTGAGCTATCTCGGACACGAACATTGAAGGACCTTTTCACCCAATTAACCTCAACGATTACTTTATCTGGTCTGATACTCTGGATGAGCACAACAGATAATTCGAAGGTCAGTATATGGAACTGCAGAAAATCGCTGCATACGAAATTACATTAGATTATTTTTTTTAAACACGATTATTCAATCGGTAAATCAATTATAACAGAGTAACTTATTCTATTTTTCAATATTGGGTGAAAAAAGTCCGGGCCAGGATTCGAACCAGGGATGTATTGGCTGAAATATGGATGTATTGGCTTTTCACCCAATATTGAAAAATGGAATAAATTACTCTGTTATAATTGATTTACCGATTGAATAATCGTGTTTAAAAAAAATAATCTAATGTAATTTCGTATGCAGCGATTTTCTGCGGTTCCATATACTGACCTTCGAATTATCCGTTGTGCTCATCCAGAGTATCAGACCAGATAAAGTAATCGTTGAGGTTAATTGGGTGAAAAGGTCCTCCAATGTTCGTGTCCGGGATAGCTCAGTTGGTAGAGCATTGGCAGCTTCAGCCAATACATCCATGCTTCGAATCCTGGCCCGGACTTTTTTCACCCAATATTGAAAAATGGAATAAAGTACTCTGTCATAATTGATTTACCGATTGAATAATCGTGTTTAAAAAAATTAATCTAATATGAAAATATGTTTATGATAATATACTAGATATAAATTATTATAATTATTTATAAAACGTAAATAAGTGGGATATTGTATGTCAAATGTGGCAAATGAGGTGCATTTCTACTATTACTAGTTTCATAATTATTTACATCTTGCAATAATAGGTATTACACTCTTATGCAAAAATGCATCAATGCGATGGTTATTAATATAAAAATTCAAACCATTCATTTCTGTAATTTTGCGCTGTTATATGCGGACAGACGGATGTCAAAAGACTATGACTCTAGATGCTACTTATTTGTATGATTACGAAAGTATCTTAAATAGAGTTAAATCGAATTTCAAGTAAATAATCAAAAATAAATCGTTACCCGTCAAATTCGACGAATCAAAACGTTTAAAAGTGATAGACTAAATTTATAAAAATATTGACAAAAATAAATACAATGATTAATCAATATTACATTAGCTAGCCGAATTATTAAAAAATATATATTATTTTTAGCTAAGTTTTAGTTCAATTTAAGCATTTCAAATTATTGAAAAGTTAAAATTTTTTCTTAATGTCATCAATAATATGCAGTTAAGATAATGAAATTTTGAATTTCTTAACTGATATTTTGATTTAGGGTATTTCGTAATGAAAAATCAACAAAAACTGCACCACTATGACACAAATATAATTCTTTTCAAGGAAAACCAACAATAGCATCTTTTTCATCATTGCAAAATTTATACGCATTTCATATTTATATTCACTATTTAAATATGTTTTAACGTCCAATAAATTGTAATTAAATACATTTCAAAATTTAATATCACTTTTTCTAGTTACAATTTTAAATGTGGTACGCATTTCATTTTTACTATGACATCATTTTCACCCACACAAGTTCTTTTAGATGATCTCAGTATCAGCAGAATGAAACAAATAATGAATTATAAAATTTTAATAGACTAAAAATGCGTTATTTTAATTCGTAACGTCATTTTCTGTTCAAAGTTTTTAAAAAGTCTTTTAATTGCAATGAGAAAATTGCAATCCTAATTGTATGGCAGTTCTCATTGTTTAGCCTTATGGAAGAAAGATATATTTGCGGTGCAGCATGATGTAGAATCAGTTTGTATAATGATACACGGTATTGCTCAAATTTAAATATATTCATTTTTCAAAATGGTGGATGCAGATTGGCAATGGAGATATTAATGAGTTCTCATCTGCTTTATTTTGTTCCAACTCGGTACAGTGGTTCTTTGAAGATGTCACAGATTTTGCTACTGATTTTCAAACTAGAATCATATTGTTACCTCAAGGTGATGTAATTAACTGAATTAATGAAAAGATTTTGCATAAGATACCTGGAAGTGATTTAATATGTTATAGCTCTGACAAAACAACTTTGAATGGAATCGTCAGAACAGACACTTGGGAAGAAGAAAGAGCACTCAGATATCCCAGTGAATATTACATTCACTTGCTCTTTCTGGTATGCTACCTCACGGGTTAAATGTGAAAGTGGGGTGCATAATCATGCTGATTCGAAATCCATCATTATCTGCTGGGTTATGTAATGAAACACGCTTACTTATTCTACGTTTTCAATGTGGATTCACAGCAGTAAAAATAATTACTTGTGATAAAAGTGAATTTAGAGTCAGTATTTCAAGAATTCAACTAGATGCATCAGCATATCATGTTTAAAGATAGAAAACCAACGATTATAAATGCACAAATAAAGTATGATAAGGTAGCAAATAGCTATTTCGAATCTACTATCGAGATTCTTCATCAGTGCAAAACTCAGCGAGCTAAAAAATCGCAAAACTGAGCGAGTTCTGCTATTTTTTAGCTCGCTGAGTTTCTCACTGATGGCCATTTGTATGTAGCATTGTCAATCTGGAAAAAATATAAAGTTTTTCATCAATCAGTTAAGCGATTCTTTTTTTTTACGTGCAATAAATACAAAATATGGGATGAACGCCACTTTTATTTACGCTAAAATATTCGTAATATTTAGTCTAAAGTTTTTTTACCATTAAACAGCATAAAATTGCATTTAAAATTTTAGTGATGCCAAAAAGCTTCAAGTAATGGATCAAGCAAACTCTTCTTGCCCGTATCACGCACGGGCAAATCAGTTAATTATTTAAGGATTATGAAAACTTGGAAAACATTATTTACAACAAAGTATTGCACAAATCCATTACTATTTAAGTTATTGAAATTTAACCGTAAAGAAAATTATTTTAAACTTATTTTGGAAATAAATTTGTTTAATTTTTCTTTTTCTTTCCAAAATAATTAAAGTGATAGACTTGTTTCATGTTAGGTAATGAATGAAGCTGATTTTTATAACAAATATAGGTTTAATTTAAATTACAAAAATTACGAAGTGGAATCTAAAAATTTAATGGCTATAAATGGATAGAAAAAAGACAGAAATTGCATGGGTAAAAATAGTAATACGGAAGGATTACGTCTGGGGTTAGCTAGAAAATATTGATTGCTTTGCAGCTCATTTTAACACTTTTTTAAGAATCTATTTCTATTTTAAATTCAAATTTTCAGTATTTCGAGAGGTATTTTTTACATATTTTAGAAAGAGGTGTTTTTTTAATTGTTGCCAAATTTAAGAACAGCGCAAAGAATATTGTTTGCTTTAAATAAAAAAATTATTGACCTCGAAAATCTTCAATCAAAGGAAAATGAATGGATATCGTTTGCAGGGAGATCCCCATGTTTCTTTTAAATGATAATTCAATCTTTTTAAAGCCGATGAAATTTATGTGCTTTTAGAATCCGTTGCGTGTGAACGGGGTTGGCGAGCGTAGATCGTAGGGGGGCAGAAAATTCTCGTTTTATAAAAATAAATAAATTGAAACAATACTTGCAGCAGACTTTGTTTCATGAATGTGCTGGCATAACGGTGTTTGAAACAAATAATTGTGCCCGAGCTCTACAAAGCTAGAATTTCTATAATTTACAAGGTATCTGGCAGAATTAGGTATCACTGAGCAAATTACATTGCGCATCTAGCAATTCCATTTATCTCATTTAACGTAATGTAAGTTAATATGGAATGACTTCACTCACTGAACACAAATCTTTACTTTCTTTTTAGATTATTAAAGTATCATATTGAAACAATGCATATTCGTCACCTGAGAATAATAAGGTTCTATCTGACTAAGTGTTTGAAAAAAATGGACTTACCGATATAGAAACCCAGCTAAAAATGAACTGCAGTTTTTTTGAAGAAGTAAAGTATTTTTGAGGTTTTTCTGAAGTTAACTATAAATTCTCTACATTGCAATCTCAACTATAAAATCACTATAGTTATTTTAAAGTTAATTTGAGGTGATTTTGCAGTAATTTATTTTAAATATTCTGTGAACTGTTAACTTTAAAAACACTGTAGTTCTTATGAAGTCATTTTATAATCATATATAAAAAAATATATGAGACTTTATAACCTCAGAAATACTGCAGTAAATTTGAAGTTTTTATCCAACCATTAATTTAGAAATACATTTTCTGGTGTATTTCCAGTATAACTTATCGTCCGGTAAATTCATAGATTTTAATCGGAGAAAAATAAACTCAATTATGCTTCAAAATCAAAGGAGAGATTTTTCATCGCATCCACCCACTTCCTTAGTGAAAAATTTATTAGTTCCTACTTTATTTCGTTACTCAAAAAAAAAAAAAAAAAAAAAAAAAAAAAAAAAAAAAAAAAATCATTAAAAAAAATTTTAGGCATGGGCGTATCTCGCTCTCCCACCCAACTGACAGTTTTCAGTCCCTCCTTTAAGTATCTTTCAAAATCTAAGAAATGCAATCACTGCCCTCCCCTCCCCCTCACATTTGGCAAGAAATTTTTGATTCCTTAATTTTGAAGATACTCGCAAGTAATAAATTTTTCTATGCTTTTCAAAACAGAAGAAAAAGAAAATTGTGTGACTTAATTTGAAAAATCTAGGAGAGGGGGGGGGGAGAAATGACTTCCCATAATCTCCCCCCCCCCCTCATTTTTAACAAAAAATTCTTTCTTTCTTTCTTTTTTTTTTAGTCACTCGCAAAGAATAAATTTTATTATGTTTTCAAAACTTAGGGAGGAGTAATTACTCTCCCATGTCCCCCCTCCTCCCCTTATCGGAAATTTCTCGTTTCCTTTTTTTAAAATTTCCGTAAAATAAAAAAATAAAAAAAAAAGTCGTTTGATGGACATTGGAACCCACTTTCCGCTGAAATGACTTCCAGTTTTTATGAAAATTACTTTTACTTCATAAAAACAAATAAAAAAACTATAATTCTCATTAAATAGTTCATTTTAAATTTACATTTTAAAATTTTATTATTATTCACCTAAATGAGGCTGATTTCTAACTTTCGTGGTTAGCGAAACGAGGTTGAACAATCAAAACCCTGCAGTTTTACCAAGAACCAAGAGATCATGAAGATACAGGCCTCTGATTGGCCAATCTCGTTTCGCTAAACAGCGAAAAAGCTCTCTGTTTTCCCACGATTATAGAAGACATAAAACTACTCAACTTACGATCTCTTGGTAGCTTATGTTTACATGACTAGCACATGTGACACTCGCGTCTCGTCTTTTCCCGTTCTGATTCGGCTTTCTTTAATTATTTTTTTCATATACTATCGCTTAATTACTGTTTGAATAGAATCACTTTAAGATACAAATTTATGCCCTGAGCTAGATTTATCGGCGTATTATTAGTATTACCGATTCGTGTAGTCGATTCGTGTTACCGATTCGTGTTCGTGATTCTGTTCGTGTAGTATTTATTGTTCGTAATCAGTCTTGTGTGTAAACTTGTTTGATTTTTTTTTTTTTAAATGTGTATCTATATACATAGCCGTAAGTATTATTATGCACCGAGCTACATCTGTCTTTTTGTTTGTATTTCCTGATATTTTGTTTGTATTTCCATATTTTAAATGATTCTTTATGCTAGCTGAAGTCAATCTACGAGGCTCATTTTTTACTTTTTTCACTTTGTTTGCAGGATTTTTTTTTGGTTCTGAAAATAAGTATAAATACCTCATTAAAAAAAAAAAAAAAAGTAAAAGAAGAAGCTATTGTAGAGATCAGTTACCCAATGGAAACAAAATCATTAAAATTTATGGAATTGCAAATGAGATATTTTAAAAAAAATTCTCCTAGATTAAGGTTAGCAAGTGGGTGTCTTTGCATAGGTGAAATAGCAAAGTGGATTTCACTATTTTGAAAATGGTAGGGGTGCCAATTTAAAGAAGGGTAGGCACTGCATATGGTAAAAAATATTCTAGAGGAAACACTATACATTATATAATAAAACATTTTTTATTTAAGAAGCGTTATAGCTTGATATAAAGTTGGATTACCATTTCACCAGTAAGTAATTTATTTTCTTTTTTCTCGATTGTTTAAATCAAAATAAATGTGTGGTGTTTATAATATGCGAGTCAAAAAATATTTCCTTTATTTATAAGTAATTTGCTTAGTATTAAACTAAAGTTTCTCTCTTTTCTTTCTTTCTTTTTTTTTTTTTTTAAACCTATGTATACTAAATTTCACAATACTTTAAGAATTGTGAAGACAGCTCTGTTTATTACTATTGATAAATTGAAGTGATAGAGTTAATTCTAAACCAAAAAGGTTGTATTTACACAGAGTTATATAATATTGACGCATGCTCTGTGCCGAAAATTTTATGAAGTTTGCAAAAAATTTTAAGAAAGAAACAATTTTTATTTTTGTATTTTTTCTTTTTAGTACCAAAAAAATAAAAATATTCCCTCAATTTTATGAACAAATTATTTACTGTTAATGCGAATGTCGTTAAAAAAACCTCAAAAAATTGTGAATTTTAATAAAGAATTTTGAAAACGTGCATTTCGACAAATAACTTAATAAAAAATGTATATCAACAAAGAATCGTTTAAAAAAAACAATATTTCGACAAAATACCATGCAAAAAACGTGAATTTCATCCAAAGGCTGAATAAAAAATGCGAATTTTGTCCAAAGACCGTGTTAAAAAAGAAAATTTCATCCATGAATCTAGAGCCGTACCGAGTACTCGGTAAATACTCGGTATTCGGCCTACTCGGCCAATTTGCCGAGTACTCGGTATTCGGCCAAATTTTGGCCGAGTACTCGGCCAATACCGAGTAGTTGTAAGAATTTCATTTTTTAAGCATATGAATTTATAAATGATCTGAAAAAAGTTATTTTAATATCAATGTATAATATATGTAGTAATTCATAAAACTCTTTACTCTGTATTTAACAATATGTCTGCAAAATATAAAAAAAGTTAAGAACAAAATCCCTAAAAAAATTTCACATTTATACAAATAAAAATACTTTTTTATATATAGGAAAACAGAAAAGACTTATTTTGGATAAAAACTGAAAATACTATAGATGCAATAAAAAAGTAATTATTAAATTTATTATATTTCAAATTATGGTGCAAAAGCACCAAACGTTCTACATTATCAGTAGACAGGGCATTTCTTTTACTACTATAAATTTGGCCGGCCTCTATTACGTTCAAAATAAACAGTTGTTGAAGGTGCATATAAGAATTTTTTGTAAAATTGCACATAATCGGAAAAGTTTTTTGTTTTTTTTTGTTTTCCCCCTCACCATGCAAATAGGGTGTCAGTTTTACATGTCTTCTGTTAAGAAAGCCTGTATATCTTTTTGTACCAATTCTTCATGCGGTGATTTTAAACTAGTACTAGTGCCACAATCTTTTTGTTCATTCACAATTTCCTCAAAACATTGCCAAAAAATAGATTAACTTTTTGCTAGCATTTTCTCTTTTGATTCGCCGACATTAGCATTCATATGTATTTTTTTTTTTTTGTTTCTTTGGTGGATTTTCAAGTTTTAGATCATCTAAATTCATCAATTTTAGAGCTTGCTTTTTGAGGCAATCTTAATTTACTTACACATTTATAATTTTCATTGAAAAATGTTAGTTTTTTACTGAGATATTTGAAAAATAATAAATTTAAAATAACATAATACAATCTGTACACATGAAAAATGAAAAGAAACTGCAAAGCCAATACATTTTTTTTTAATCAAAAGAAAATAAGTTACAAAATAAATATGAAATATTTGCATTATTCAATGAATTGTTACAGTAACCGATAAACAATTTAATTTTTGATAGACAAATTTCAATGGTTGGAATAAATTGAAGGGTTAAAGAATGTTTAAATTTTATATTAGTTAATAACTGTAGTTGTCATGTATCAATTCTCCTTTTTTATTAGTTTTGATGTTTTGAACTGTTAAAAATTGTCTTTAAAAGGTGCACAAATAAATTTCAAATTTAATAAGTTAATTTATTTATACTATATATGTATATTATATTATATGTACACACAGGTTCATTTATATATATGTACACCTAAGCTCACATTATGCATACAACAGTGTTTTATTTTCTTATTATACAACTACTTGGTACTCGGCATTCGGTACTCGGCCGAGTACTCGGTACACCACTACATGAATCACGTAAAAAATACGAATTACGTTTATGAATAGCGTAAAACATGCCAATTACATGCATGAATCACATAAAGAACACAAACTACATCCATGATTCGCTCAAAAAATGTGATTTGCATCCATGAATCGTGTAAAGAACGCGAATTATATCCACAAATCGCTCAAAACATGAATTACGTCCTTAAAACATGTAAAAAAAGTGAGAATTAAGTTCATAAATTGTATGAAAAATACAAATTACATCTATGAATCGTGTAGTAAATCGTGAATTATGTTCATAAATCGCTCAAAAAAACGTGAATTTCATCGGCAGAAAGCTGAAACGCAAATTACGTCTTTAAATTGCATAAAAATAGTGAATTGCATTCATAAATCGCAAAATAAAAGTATAATGAAAGCGAATTGCGTTCATGAATCGCTCAAAAAACGCAAATTATGTCCATGAATCACATAAAAATGCGAAACATCCATAAATTGCTGAAAAAATGCGAATTACGCCCAAGAATTGTGTATAAAAGTGAATTACATTCAAAAAATGTAAATTACGTCAATAAATCGATCAAAAAACACGAATTTCGTCAACAGGAAGTTTTAAAAACGCATATTACATTTATGAATTGCATAAAAATAGCAAATTATGTCCATAAATCGCTCTAAAAACACAAATTACATTCATAAATCACATAAACGCAAATCACGACTACGAATTTCACAAAAAATGTAAATTACACCCAACATGAAATTTGCAAACACGATCAAGAAAATTCATTATTTTTACACGATCGGTGAAGTAAATCCAAAACCTTTCCACGTCTGATTGACAAAATTCATAATTTTTGCAAAACCGAACAAGAAAATTAATTATTTCTACAAAATCGATGAAGAAAATCCAAAATATTTCCATGTCTGATCAATAAAATTCACAATTTTTGCAAAACCGAACAAGAAAATTCATTATTTTTACAAAATCGGTGAAGAAAATCCACAATCTTTCCCCGTCTGATCAACAAAATTCACTATTTTTGAAAAAGCGATCAAGAAAATTCATTAATTTGACAAAATCGATGAGGAAAATCCAAAATATTTCCATGTCTGATCGACAAAATTCACAATTTTTGCAAAACTGAACAAGAAAATTCATTATTTTTACAAAATCGGTGAAGAAAATCCACAATCTTTCCCCGTCTGATCAACAAAATTCCCTATTTTTGCAAAAGCGATCAAGAAAATTCATTAATTTTACAAAATCGATGAAGAAAATCCAAAATATTTCCATGTCTGATTGACAAAATTCACAATTTTTGCAAAAGCGATCAAGAAAATTCATTATTTTTACAAAATCGATGAAGACAATCCAAAGTATTTCCATGTCTGATCAATAGAATTCACAATTTTTGCAAAACCGAACAAGAAAATTCATTATTTTTACAAAATCGGTGAAAAAAATCCACAATCTTTCTGCGTCTGATTAACAAAATTCACTATTTTTGCAAAAGCGATCAAGAAAATTCATTATTTTTACATAATTGATGAAGAAAATCCAAAATATTTCCATGTCTGATCAATAAAATTCACAATTTTTGCAAAACTGAACAAGAAAATTCATTATTTTTACAAAATCGGTGAAGAAAATCCGCAACCTTTCTGTGTCTGATTGAAAAAATTCACTATTTTTGCAAAAGCAATCAAGAAAATTCATTATTTTTACAAAATTGATGAAGAAAATCCAAAATATTTCCATGTGTGATCAATAAAATTCACAATTTTTGCAAAACTGAACAAGAAAATTCATTATTTTTACAAAATCGATGAAGAAAATCCACAATCTTTCCGTGTCTGATTTCCAAAATTCACTATTTTTGCAAAAGCGATCAAGAAAATTCATTATTTTTACAAAATTGATGAAGAAAATCAAAAATATTTCCATGTCTGAACAATAAAATTCACAATTTTTGCAAAACCGAACAAGAAAATTCATTATTTTTACAGAATCGGTGAAGAAAATCTGCAACCTTTCTGCGTCTGATCAAAAAAATTCACTATTTTTGCAAAAGCGATCGAGAAAATTCATTATTTTTACATAATTGATGAAGAAAATCCAAATTATTTCCATGTCTGATCAATAAAATTCACAATTTTTGCAAAACCGAACAAGAAAATTCATTATTTTTACAAAATGGTTGAAGGAAATCCACAATCTTTCCCCGTCTGATCAACAAAATTCACTATTTTTGAAAAACCGAACAAGAAAATTAATTATTTCTACAAAATCGATGAAGAAAATCCAAAATATTTCCATGTCTGATCAATAAAATTCACAATTTTTGCAAAACTGAACAAGAAAATTCATTATTTTTACAAAATCGGTGAAGAAAATCCACAATCTTTCCCCGTCTGATCAACAAAATTCACTATTTTTGAAAAAGCGATCTAGAAAATTCATTAATTTAAAAAATCGATGAGGAAAATCCAAAATATTTCCATGTCTGATCGACAAAATTCACAATTTTGGCAAAAGCGATCAAGAAAATTCATTATTTTTACAAAATCGATGAAGACAATCCAAAATATTTCCATGTCTGATCAATAGAATTCACAATTTTTGCAAAACCGAACAAGAAAATTCATTATTTTTACAAAATCGGTGAAAAAAATCCACAATCTTTCTGCGTCTGATTGACAAAATTCACTATTTTTGCAAAAGCAATCAAGGTAATTCATTATTGAAATCGTTTCTAATTGAAAACTATAATAGATTCCAAATTATTTCCAAACTAGTTAATTTTTGTTTTTATATATAGTTTTTTTTTACTTTTCATGAAAATTTTCCTTTTTTCATACAACTGAAATAGTATAATCCTTGTTTTGTTTTTTTAGTTTTCGATAGTTTGATTTTCTAGGTTTGTGAGATGTGAAATTGAAAAAAATTCTGTAACTTTTTTTTTTCTTTTTTTGAAAGTGCAGTCTGCATTAAAGAATCTCAGCATGTGCTATTTCAATCAAAGGATCATGATAAAAATGTGATTTTAGCCGAAATATCATAGGTAAAAGCACAAATTTCATTAAAGGATACCGAGAAATCTTGATTTATAGAAAAAATGAAATTTACATGAAAAGACGGCAGAAAAAACTGATTTAAGTCAAAAAGTTTCTTAAAAACACAATTTATGTCAAAGGATGAGATTTACTTCAAAAGATCACAAAAAGACGAGAATTTCAGCAACAGACCATTAAAAAAAGCGAATTTTGTAGAGAGATCTGGAAAAATACTCAAATTAACTCAGCATCAAAATAATAGCTAGAATTTTTTAGCTACTATTTTGGTGCTAGTGTTAATTTGAGTATTTTTTCTGATCTTTCTATGAAATTCGCTTTTTTTCAATGATGTGTTGCTGAAATTCTCGTCTTTTCGTGATCTTTTGAAGTAAATAATCTCATCCGACATAAATTGTGTTTTTAAGAATTTTTTTTATCCTGGCAATATTCAAGGTTATTACATTTTCATATGATTGTCAAGTTAACCAAAATATTTGTTGACATGAAAAAGAAAGGCTTCAATTAAGATTGATTTTGTAAACCGTAGAAGTGTTTAGCTTGTAACAAAAAGCTAAAAAAAATTTTTCCAGCAAGCCTTGATAGAAATGAACTGCAGAAAAAACTGCAGTTGGAAGACTGCGGTGAATTGGCCGATTCCACTACAGAATTTTTGAGGTTGATGCAACTATAAAATAGCTGCAGTATTTTTTAGGTCGATACAGCAACCACGAAATTACTGCAGTTTACAAACTACAGTAATTTTGTAGTTGTATCAACCGCAAAAATTCTATAGTGGAAATGGCCAATTCACCGCAGTCTTCCAATTGCAGTTTTTTTGTTAAATTTCTGCAGTTCATTTTTAGCTGGGAAGGTACTATTTGTATCTAAGAAAGCATTTCTGGATTAAAATAATGCCGCATATTATGATTGTAAGGTCATATGTAAATTATATATAACATAATTTTGATGAAAAAATGCCTTCATAGATACAAATAGAAATTATCTATATCCATAAGTCATTTTTTTCAAAAACACAGATGGAACTTTTCTATTTTCAGGTAACATATTGTCTATGTACAAGAATACTACATACAGAACGTATAAACTCTTAGAGTCGGCACAAAAAGCTTCTTCGTATAAAAGATTACAAAACATCCTCAGCAGTTTCGGTTAAGCAGATGTCTGAATGTCTTCTGCGGCCTATTCAGAAATGGCTTGAAGACATCCCTCTAGTACATCATGCATTTACGATCACTATAGTAACATCTGGTTGGAGATCATGCATTTACGATCACTATAGTAACATCTGGTTGGAGATCATGCCTCTCGCCTGCCAAAGAAAATCAGAAAGTGGTCCCATAAATCTCCAAAGGTCATGAAGGAGCTCTTAGATTTGCCACAAACAGCTTTTTCGAACATCGCCATAAGTCGTCCTTCTTCTTGCCCGTCCCACTCATAACTTATGTAAAAGACTACCTCTCGTACGTCTTTGACATATTTCATGATGTAATTATGACGACATCTGATTAGAACTCAGGCCGTTCACCTGCCAAAAATAATCGAAACGTGAACCCATAGTGATATCAGTTCAATGAAAATTTTGCTGAAATATTTTCATGGTAACCTAATTTCGGAACACTTCGCATTTACGAAGTATTTATCGAGATAAAATGTTTATAGTACGAAATTCTTTTATGCATTTAAGGAGATAATTGTTCATAATTTGTTCTTCAAATTATTTTCTTCAATACACAAAAAATCCAATTAGCCATGTAAAAGATAAATTGTCTCAACATGTAAAAGTTTATTTTAATAAATCATTTTACTATCCATTGAATTCAGTATAAATTAGATTAAATTTCTTTTTTAATTCTAGGAAACATATTTAAAATAGTAGCTTAAATAGTTTATGCGATATAACATTTTCCTATGAATAATTTGACTGAACTATAACATTTAAATATATTTAACAGAATATTTTATCTCAAAGAGAATTTTTCTATAATATATCATTTTGAGATTGTGCTCTTTAATTTGAATTTGGAATAACTTTTTATAGCAGAATCACAAACAGTTTAAATAGATTGCTTCGACTGCATTTTCGAGCAGCTTTGTTTAATTGAATTTTATAGCAGATGTTTCTGGCAGTTTGTCTGGTAACTGTAAATCTTCTAAATCTATTTACAATGCTGGGAGAATTCAAAAGAATCTTGATTTCATTTGCTGCTTAGATGTCATGTTATAAAGATATGAAATATGTAGGTGTTATTAATCAGATAAAGAATTTTAGTAAAATGATGATTTTTTAATTTTTTTTCAATGGTGGAATGAAGTAATTTGCGCAAATGTCACTTTCAATAGATTTTAATAGAAATGAAATCAACATTGTTATATCAATAAAACAAAATAAAGGACGTTGGCAGGAAATACTACACTTTTAAAAATCTGCAGCATTTTATCCAGGCATTTGACCGTTTTCTACAAAAAAGTAAAACAACCGTCTTTTTACGTTATTCTGAACTTATTATTACCAATTTTATGGTCAGAATAGAGTTAAATTACGGTTATGTTACTGGTTTTTCAGAAAACGGTGAAATGATTGTACAAAATGCTGCAATATTTTTAACAGTGTATATATTGGATAAACCAAAAGTTAGTTAAAATTTTTAAAATATATGAAAAAGGAAGGAATCTTGATAAAGAATTGCATTTAGTAAGATGGGGTTTACAAGGTAGTTCGATTTTTTGTTTAGTAACAATATTTTTTTTTAGTTAAAACCTGTACGTTATGTACAGGTCATCTGTACACCCACTTGTCGAACCAAAACACAATTAAAGGATAACAGTTTACCTAGTTCGCTTATTCCTGCAATAATAAATGTTCAAAATAGCCTCCATTTTACGACATTGTAAAATATTCTACGACACAATTAAGGAGACTCACAACGTCCATTATTGTTATATGCAACATATAATAAACCTATAATGCAACATATAAAAAACATGTAATTAATATATAATATCGGCCTGTGTAGCTCAGTGGATAGAGCAACAGCCTGGAATGCTTTAACGTAATGCCATTTCACGCCTAATTTAAGTAGATTTCGTGTGAAATATTATCTATTGCGTTCTACCCTATGAAGAAATTTCTGAAATAGCTTTGGAGATCTAGACCGATCATGACCCCTAGACTCCAAAACTACCACTAGTAAAAAACTTTATATAGTATCTATCTATCTCTCTCTATATATCACTTTTTATGGATACGATAGCTTTCATAATTCTGCTCAAATCTCTTCCAAACCAATGCATAAAATCAAGGATCATAAAATCGCGGCCAGATTCGTTAATGGGCAAAATTGAAACCAATCGAGTGGAAATAGGGAGAGTTTTTGTGAAAACTGAAAAAGCTCCTTAACTTCTTAATAAAATTGAATCAGTTTAAAGTTTTTTCAATACTTCTAAAAGTTAGACCAAAAATTTATGCATGACAAATATTTGATAAAACTAAAAATGGACGCAAAGGGCGAAAAAAATAGTGTTTTCGAAAGAAAAAAATTCATAACTTCGTCAATTTAGTCTGCTGCAATCTTCTTCAAATACTTTTTATTTCTCGAAACACAGCACTTACATTTAGAACACTAACACACACACATTAATTACAAATAAAGCTTTTTACATAATTCTCCTGGCGCACGCCACCAACGCATGACATGAACTCACAGTTCACAACCAACTTTCGAATTTTAGAACATTACTAAGAATAGAACATTTTTAATAATACTAGTGTTGCCAGATTTTATAAGACGAAAAATATTACAACTACATTTTTAATTTAGCAAAACTCAGGTCACGTGACGCTTGACAGTCTTTTTTTTCTTCTTTGGAATGCACATGTTACAATTGGATTTATCACTAATCATATTTTATTATTTGTTCGTGAAATTAGCACTTAATCTAAAAATCTACCTGCCTGCTCCTGTAAATCAAGCAGAGAAGGATTTTTTTCAATTAATATTTCTTTATTGATACCTTTATTTTATTTTTTTATTTTTATTTTATGTTTATTTATTTATTTATTTATTTATTTATTTATTTATTTGAAATGGTAAAATTCCTAAAGGTTTCACGTTTTCCATTAAAGTGAAAAAATAGGAATTCTGAAATTTTGTAAAAACGGTGCCAATGTAGAAATCCGAATTTTTAAAAAGTAGGCATGAAACAACATTATACGTCAGAACTTTTCAGTTGACCTAATAAAAATGTTTAAGAATTAAAACAACCTTTTATATTTAAAATTTTATTACAAAAAACGTGAAATATTACCATAGTCGCCATGAAAAAGAATATTGTTTATGTTATCATACATTTTAGTTCTTTCACTGTTTATAAAAAGAATTGTGGCATTATTTCAATCAATAAAATTAAAACTTTCATTTTCAGTGTATAATAAATACTAAAGGAAGAAATCTGATATCTGGAACTATTTTTAAACAAAACGAATTTGAAATAGTTTTTACTTTAAATGACAATAGAAAGGATTATAAAATTATTTTTCAATGGAATTCGATTTATCTTTTTTTAAGTTCTGCTTCAAAACAGAAATGATCTTTTCCAAATGTGAAAGAATAAATTTACGTGAGGACGAATTCAATTATTGGAGTAATTGTTTTTATATTGAATTCATATTGAAATTTCAAGAACCACAAATTGAAAATTCTTTTAAAACTCTCTGTTTCATAGTTAAAGATTATTTACGTTGTTCAGATATTTTAATAGAGGTTGATCATTCGTTTTTGAAAATATAATGCTTAGATTTATAAGCAATTCTGAAACAGATACTGTTGTAGATATATACATTTATATTGCTTTTTCGCTTAAACACTGTGTGCTTCGGGATTTGTTTTGTAAGTCAAAAATATATGTATTCAAGCAATGGGGAAATTTCACCCGGGAGGAATACGTTTTCTTTTGTGTGTAACTGATAAAGTTTATCTTGAAATTCTCAAATATCCACTCAGAATCGTTAAAATATTTTTAAATATTCTTTAATTGCTGTTTTTAACAACGCAAAAACATAAACAAAACCACGTGATACGAAAATGCGACGGGATTTTGTCGTGACGTCATTTGCCGCAAAGTCGAAAGGTTTACGTTTTGCCCGCGTACTTTATCCCATTACTTTTCCTATTTGCCACCTTGTTTCACCTGTTTCTACAAATTTATTTAACGTTAGTAACTTTAAATTTTTTAAAAGTAAGATTTAACTTATGTTAATATAAAACACATCGTTTACTTTTTATTTTCATTAAAATTTTAATTTGAAAATATCGATTTCTGCCGCATTTGTGATAGGGTAATCGGACGACAACCTCCCAAAAATGGATTAGCAACTTTAAATTTTTAAAAAGTAAGATTTAACTTATCTTAATATAAAATACATCGTTTACTTTTTATTTTCATTAAAATTTTAATTTGAAAATATCGATTTCGGCCGCATTTATGATAGAGTAATCGGACGACAATCTTCCAAAAATGGATTCTCTTTCCATGTTAGTTTTTTTAGGAAAGAATTCTGATTTCATCGGCGAAGAAATACGAGGAGTAAAATCTAAAAGAAATGTATTTCTGTTCTGCATTTATTTTTATTTATTAAATAATAATAATAATAAAATTTAAATGAAAGATTAAAAGTTAAAATAGTAATTCTTGATTCTTGATTGTTGTTCTTGAAATGAGTTATTTTCTTATTTCAGTATAGTTTAATTTAATAATAATTATATGAGAATAATTAATGGTTTTTTGTATAATATATAAAGTATTACTTTAAAACTTTTATTAAAAACATACTACAAGGAAAAAAATAAGCTCAAGTTGAGACAAAAAATTGTGATAAGGATCATTTTCTAAAAACTACTGTACAACTTTTTAATATAACATTGAATAACGAACAGGAAATCCATCTAAATTTTCAGATTTATTTAGTTTTCTAATTAATAAACATAGAACTAAGTGTGGCTTGTCTAAGTTTAAATAATTTACTTTTCTTAGAAAGTTTATTTTGTAGTCGTGACAGGTTACTTTTTGGCCACTAAAATTTGAATATTTTGTTTGCAGTTTTCTCTAAGTATAAAAATATTTAATGTTAAGTAATAATTATAAATAAAAAATAAATAAAAATCTAGGCATAAAATAGCTTATATTTTCGGTAGTAGAAATTTTATTTTACAGTTGAGATAAAATATAAATTTTCATGAAAAAAAGCTTAATTGTATACACACAACATAAATATTGAATTTCTTTTCTCCAAAAGAACATTTCTCTAGCCAGAAGTGTTATTTAGGGGGTTAGAATCACCCTTAAAAATCCCCAAATTTTGAATTCTCCAGTGTATTAAAACTTCTATACATTAATGATGTAGAACAAGCATTTTCTTACCTCACCCCCCCTCTCATTTTTTCTGGATATGCTACTAATGCTTCTGAATATGCTTCGTGAGAATGTATGATTTCAGTGAAAATTTGTTTTCATAAATGATTATATATATTTTTTTCTTTAGGTTTTATGTTAATGTTTATTTTATACATTAAGGATAGATATCAAAATTAGAAGTTTCCGAAAACTTGCATTAGGATTATTGAATAATGAATATATATATATATTTCAAACATTAGCTATTAATTACTTGAAGGCACTTCTTAATATGCATAAATAAAAATAAATGGCTATATGTATTATACATAAATATTTTTTTCTGTTCCATATTTAAAAAAAATTATTTATTTAAACTTTTATTTAGATTCAATCGATAAATATTGATACAAATGAAGAATAGTCAAAAACTGTTACAATAACATTTCTATCAAGTTAACATCTGAATCCATTATCGTTATCATAATAGTTAGAAACACTAAAAAAAAGTGCTTCAGGCGAATTTACTGCACTATTTATGTAACATGAAACTATACAATATTTATAACACACTTTATGACTCGTTTTCAATATAGAAAATTTAAAAATATATTAGAAATATGTCAAACGCTTAAGCCAACAAAGTAGCACGACGGTGTTTACATGGCGAATGACGTCACAGCCGCTTTCATCCGCGATGCATCGTTTTTCCACCAAGACAAAAATTGCAGTTTTAAAACTCATTTAGTGAATAATTAAAGCTTCAAATATACATAAAAATAGTATCAATCTTCTTGATTTTTTCTGCTCTTCAATATAAAAGTGAAAATGAAAATCGTGAAATTTCTCCATTGAAATAGTCTCAAGAGAGACTAAGCATTTGTTTTGAAAAAAAAATCGATTTTAGAAATCAATCAAATGCGAAAGTATACGAAAAAATTATGGTACATTTTGGGAAATGTTTTAGCTTAGAGTACGTTCCAGATAATTTGTGTTTTTTATAATAACTTTCTTTTTTTTATAATATCACATATTTTTTTCATTATTTTTATTTCAAATTACAGTTATATTGAAATTGAAATACAGTGTTTATTCATTAATGTGTAGCAGTATTTAAAGTTTAAAAAGTACTTTATTTTTATTTGCAAGCAATATCAATGCATTACAGAAAAAAAATCTTGAAAGAGAAAATAATGTTCTTATCTTTCTTATCAATTTCAAAAATTTGTCAGTTCTATCTGTTTTTGCTCAAAAAATGCACTGATATGAATTAAATCTTTTAAGCGGGTACTTCTAACAATTATTCTTACAAATTTTATAGAAATTTGTGTTGGACAGATTTCATTGCTATATATCAATAGATATTTATGATGCTTTTTGAGGACCCTAGAAGCCAAGTAGCAAAAGTGACGATATTGAAAAAATTGAACTAAGTACTCAGACTACCTAATCAGTATGTTTTTTTCTTTTCCAGGTAGTGAAAAATAAAGGATTTTTTAATTATGGGCGGCGTTCTAGAGATCAACCATTTTTGCCGAATAATGATCAATAATGATCAATTATAAATATACTGAAAATTGTACTCTACTTTCTTCACAGTTATTTAAATAAAAGTTCAAAGACCACAATGGAATAAGTGGGAGTCACTTATTTCAATTCACTCAATTATTTTTTATGTTAAATTTTAATTTCAATTATCTTTGAACTCGATATATTCCAAATCTAATTTTTTTCCCTTATACCTCTTGGTTTCTGAGATCCTCATATATCTTGATATGTGTTGCGTATTATAGCTGCTTCCATGATTTAATTTAATCGTTTTTACTTTGCGCCTCGGGCAAACGATAATATTTTTTTTTGTTTACATTTCGAATTTCCTAGAACTTTTTTGAATGGAACTTTTTTTTGAACTGGAAAAATGCAGTATGAATTTTATTAATATATTATATTGAAGAAAAGATATAATGTGCACAATAATGTAATTATTTTTGTATTGTGGAAGTTAATTATATATGTTTTTTACATGTTTTTTGCATGGATTTATTACGAAGATATGAAAATTTATCTACTTGAGATATAGAATTTGATAGAGATATAGAATCTCCCTTATACATGATAATAGGTAAAATTAATACCTTCATGCTGTAGTTAGCTGTAGTAGTATTTTAATTTTAAAAAATGAATAACGATAATTTAAACATCAGTGTAAATAATATTGAAGAATTTTATAAACAGGTCGTCTAGTAGCAAAACCAGCCAACTCTCCGAAATTGAAAAATATATGTCTTTCTGTTTTTTAAGCTCTAATTAAAAGTTTCTATCATGGGGAAACAATAAACCATGCAGAAGCATATGAATATGCGTTTGAAAATCACAGTGCTCTTCAAAACCGGTCAAATCCTTCAGTGGGTGAGTTTCAAAACCAGTCATCTACACATTCGCTAGTAGTCGTTTCTGCTTCTCCATACAACAGCCTCTCACTTGTTGGTTAGATTGTTGATTATCTCTCTTCTCTCACTGCTCTCCCATGTATTATAGAAAGTTTCTAATAATTTAGTTTCGTGCTTTCTTCAAATATGAAAAAATTGCGGAAGAAGTGCCTTTTATTCAATTAAAGGAGAGGTACAGTGATATTACGAAGTAAAAAAGAACAAACTTAAAGTTCAAAGGCATCTTACAGCTTGTGATATCTAAGGACGAATTAGCATTTTATAATAAAAAAGACATTTTATGATTTTTTCTAAAAAATTTTAAGATTTTTTAACATATTTAATTGATAAATAAAATTTTCAATAAATAATTAATTAAAAATAATTAATTAATATAATTTTTTATATAAATTTTAGGATTTTGAGGATTGTAGATGGGGAATAGGCGGGCTTTTGTTACACTTAAAATACGAGAGAATTTTTTATTGGTGAATTCAAAAGTAGAACTTTTTAGAATGGAATTGTTACAAATTCGTTTTTATTTGATACTTTTCACTAAAATTTTAAGTTGTCCTTATTTCTTTAAATTTAAATACATTAAAGTTCTTAATTTTACTACCCTACCCAACGTTCCCTCCAAGGTCATAACCTAGGTTGTTCTTATGAAAAATCTACTCCTGGTGACAGTATGAAACATAATTAATTGATACTTTAATACCCACCGTAAATAGCATATTTTGATTAATTAATCCTCACGGCACTCGTCATAATATGTTATTAATGTAATAAGTTATTTATGATGATTCAGCAAATGATAGCGACGTGTTTATGTAAGTTTGTTTACAACTTCAGGGATTCCCAGTATTTTGAAGCTCGTCATTCATGAATTTGGAAATATTCTGTAGCATTTTCGTAATTTCTGGCTTTAAACGTTTAAAAGCCAATGTTCCCAAATGGAAACATTGAATTATTTGTAATACAAAATTATTATATTGTATATTTTCCAATATAATAATGATGTCCTTATTTTTAATATAAAATATAAGATTGATTTCAACTTTTGAAAAAAAAATATTTAAGTTTAAGCATTTATCACTGGTACAAGGAATGTGTAACTTCATTAATTTGCAGAACGAATATATTATTCATTTTTATCGTTTTATTTGTATTAATTATATTTTACCGCTAAGAATCGAGATGTTTTTGGAATGAAAGAAAATACTCAAGAACAATATAGAATAGAATATAGCGGAAAATAAATTGTTTTATTTTTATAGGTTGTCAATCAGTAATCATGTTCCAAAATGCGAACACTGAAGTAAAAACAATAACAACAAAAAAATGCAGATTGTTTTGTTATTTTTTTAATTTATATGTATAAATTAAGACATTTGAAGCTGTAATATAGGAAAAACAAAATTATAGTTACATTGCGGTATTTATTCGATGTATAAACGGTTAATTTTTTGCAGGTACTGCCCTACTGGTAATCAAACTAGTCCTCGCTGAGGACACTCTTCAAGTGCTTTATAATACACTTTTGTTTTTTCTTTTGCCTCTTTTTTTTGCGTGTGTGTGTGAAATAACATTTAGCTGAACAAAATCTTTATGTATATTTGATGCTACTAAAAATCCAATGAAGCATTAAAGTTAGCGAAAATTATTTTCTGCTTTGTTACAAAACCGGACAATTCCAAAATAAGTTGCAAAGGTGGCCAAATCCAAAACAAAAGTTTAAATAACACCCTGCATTGATATGCTCCTTCCACTTTATTTCGTGTTTTCAACTATACTGTCCTAATAACTATAAAACTAAAGAGTTATTGTTTCAATCTAATTTTGCCTAAGTGTAGTAAAAAATCAGCTCTATCTAAAGATTTTATTTTTTGGAGATAGCCGGTTTTGCAACTAGACGACATACATCTGATATTTATTTTCCAGAATATCAAGATTTTCCCTATTTTCATCGTATTCCTATACTTGATATTTCTTTCAAAATAGTCAAGAATTTTCATATTTTTTGAATTTGATATTTATTCTCAAAATATCAATGTAAAATATTGATAATTTCAATCAAAATATATGACATTTTCAGCTTTTATTGACTGTGCCAATCTGTACTTGACTGGGAACTTTTTCTCTTCATGTTGTCCTTTTTTTAGCCAAAAACAAAACAAATATCTGTTTCAAGCTTTTACCTTTAAATGTACAATTATAATTATCTGAAGACTTTTAATTCAGAATAGCCACTGAGAGATAAATTTTGAATAATCCGTTCTATACAATTTCATTAGAAAAGAAACATTTCTTCTTCAACCAGTTAAGTTTGAATAAACTGTACAACATGTTAGGAAACAAATAATAACTCATTTCTTTTTTTGTGTATGCTAAATTTATCAATTCAAATGTCATTAACGATCATTAATAAAGTCATGACAGAGGAGCGAATTTTGAAATATTAACTTATATGAGATGGAGGAAAGTTCTAGAAATCCGCAATCGACTAGTTGTTTTATAATATATGCTTTGCCTCTACTTTAAATCTCTAAGAATTAAATATGTTTGCTACAGCTCATATTCAAAATATTAGAATAATTGAGAAAAAGTAATAAGAAAAAAATATTTGTCATTTATTTATTTTTTATACTAAGTAAATGCAATTAAATTTCTTATAAATTAAATCTGGAATGTTTAGATAAGATTTTAACATTTATAAAATATAAAATACAGCACAATAAATTAGGTATACAGCTTCCTTAAACACACCAGAATATTAGAATAAAATTTAGATTGGTTCAAAATATTAGAATATTTTATTTTACGCAACAATATTACCTTATGAATATGAAGTAAATGGTAGTTAATATTTTGTAGCATCCCCTTTAGCTTTCATAACAGCGTACAATCGATTTTGCATACTATATACAAGGTGTTTACAAACATTTCTATCAATATTAGCCCAAATAGACTTTATACGTGCCACTAACTCAGTTTTACTTGAAGGAGGATTTTCTTGAAGTTTTTTCTTCATTATACACCATAAGTTTTCGATGGGATTAAGATCTGGTGAATTTGGTAGCCAAGGAAGTACCTTAATGTTGCGTTGGCGGAACCAATTCTTAGTTGACACCGAGGTATGCGGGGACGCTAAATCTTGTTGAAAGATGAAATCATCTTCAAATAAATCTTCTGATGATGGAATCATGTAATATTCTAAAATTTCTTGATATATCAGAGAGTTAACCTTTTCGTAGACGATGCATAACTTTCCAGGTCCTTCTGCACTCATACAACCCCAAACCATGACACTAGCAGCAAATTTTACGGAACGTTTAAGGCATTCTTTATCAAATGCTTCTTGCTTCATTCTCCAAACTCGAATACCTTGATTACCATACGAAACACAAAACATACTTTCATCACTAAATAATATATTTTTCCAATCTTCATTGCTCCATAAACGTCTTGATTTACACCAATTCAATCTTATACGCTTTTGTCTTGTAGTCATGAGAGGTTTTGTTTTCGGTACACGAGATTCAAATTTAAATTTATGGAGACGTCTTAATGTTGTCGATGTAGAAACTTCAACTCCTTCTTCTTTCCATTTTCGGTGCAAGAATCGCACACTTTTAAAACGGTTTTTCTTAACTATACGCTTCAGTTTCCTGTCATCTCTAGCAGATGTTTTTGGTTTTCGGCCACCATTTCGGCGATTATTTTGAAATTTTCCAATTTTTGAATATTGTGTTAGTATTTTACTAACGCTCGATTGCGAACAATGCTATAAATCGCTATAAAACATTGATTTTTAGCGTGCCGATACAAATCAACCATACGAAGTTTAGTAGATTCAGGAATATCACTCACACGGCCCATTTTAAGACGAAAAAGAAACAAACTGCAAAAAAGAATACTGATTTTAAATAAAATAGTCTGAATTTAATCAATGATGCCACCAGTTAAAAATTGGTAATAATTAAAGGAGAATTAATGTGAAATATTCTAATATTTTGAACCACTTGAATAAATATTCTAATATTTTGACTTTTCAAAATAATTTTTTTGCAATTAATCTTTTCAAAAATGATATTAAATTTAAGATAACAAGTAAGTTTAATCAACAATAAGTTCTTAATAAAAATATCGTTTGCATATTTTCATTAAAAGACATTAAACTACCAAACGATATTTTCAATTTCCAAAAAAAAGGTAATTATTCTAATATTTTGACTATGAGCTGTAGATGCAAACGATTATAATGCTTTACAGTTTAGTTTTTTGGTTGTTGCTATTTATGTCATATTTTAATTATTATTTGAAACAAAATAAAAAGTAATTTTAAAAAGTAGTGAGACTTTTTTTAAATACTAGTAGTATATCAATTTCCCATTTATATAAATTAAAATTTTTGATGCATATTTAGCTTTGTTTTTCTGACAGTGAATCAAGCAACTTCCGTAGTCTAATTTTATAAATATTTTCTTTGTTGCTTTACAATAAACTATTGTTTTCGTCCGTTATGGTACGTACGAATATCAAGCAACGTATCTTCAATTTCCATAAACAAACATAAGCAACTGACCGTCATAAAAAGGACTATATTAAATGGTAAGGGAAACTGTGAAGTTTTTATTTTATATCTTATATTTTTAAAAAGTTTAAAATGAAATATTTTTAATAATAAATTTATTGATTATAAATCTCTTAAATGCAGGATAATAAGATGAAATATCACAATAAATGTAAAACAAATTGGCAGTATTATGATGTGTACATTAGCCGAAGGGATTTATAAAATATAATTTTATGCATATCAAGACAAATGTTGTCGGACGTTCCTCTCAGCCCGCACAACTTTGAAGAAAGTCCGTGGTAGTTATAGCTGCCACCACCGATACTATTAGGTGATATCGTTCACTCACTGTAAGGATTGTGTAAATGAACACCGACGCTGTCAATTAACTGAATTAACAGTTTATTTATACTATATGTACACAAGAAGTACATTATTTACAATTATATACAACTACAACTCGGATATAGATGATCCGGTTCAACATTAAATTAAATACCGTAAAAAGTTGGCTGTGTACTGTTCAGATTATACCTTCTCCCTCACACTCAATGCACGTTAGATTCACTTTACTGGACATCAATTTCGAATCTCCCAACACAAGGATACTCGGCCTTCGCTATCCGGCCCAGAGCACTACGCACAAGGACCTCTGTTCTACACTACCCTCCAGGTACGAGCCCAGGATTCAGGCAGAGTGGGGAGGCCTACCAATTGGCTTAAGCCAAACAAGCCCCATCCCAGGTACGAGCCCAGATACGAACTACACTCTAGGACCTCTGTCCTGCACACCTCTAGGTATGAACCCCAGATACGAACTGCCAAATCTCAGACGAGACTTGCCCTTCTCAAAATCACTGCATTTCCCCAATGTCAACCCCCTGTAGAGCTTCTTCACTGGACGCGTTTCCCATTGCTTTCTTGATCCGTGACATGTTCCTTGTTTTCTCATCATCCACATACATCACTGACGGATGAACACGCCTCTCAGTACTCTCCTTTCTCTAACCTCACCACTTGCACATGATACCTGTCAATTCTCACTTTAACAAAGAAGGAATGTCACCTTAAAAATTCCAGTACACAGCCAGTACAATACACAAAATATTAAGATAGAGAAATAACGGAAATTCCAATCTGTAGCAGGTGCTGTCTCAGAAAGTGACAATTGTCTTTAAATATCTACTATAAATGACTTCAGTTATCAAATTTCTGTTTAAATTAATAAATTCTTAATTTAATAAAATTAGTATTTTAAATTTGTTTACGAAATATTTAACTGGGAACGTTTCGTATTTTATCTGTAATGCTTATTTGAAACATTTTTATACTTTAATTAAAACTTGAAATCTTCATATAATTTAGCGTAATGAAACATCAAATAAAATAAAACATATTTGGCCCATAAAATAAGTTAATCCAATGGAATTCTTGACATATTTTTAAAAATAAGAAAAGAAAACATACAAACAGCCGGATGCGGCCTAATTTCCTCTTGTCTCTCACAATCCTGTAAATGTTTCCTGCCGCAGAAAAAAATATTTTAAATCAATGATTTTATTTTAAAACAACCACCGCATTATAAACTGGAAGATTAATAAAAATAATAAAATCTAGCATTGTAGAATTACATATGGTATGTATTATATTTTTATATTCTTACATATTCATGTATTTTATATGCAAACAAAAATTGATTAAAATGATTTATTTAGTAATAAAAACACCACAATAACTGGCGATAAATTTGATAAATAAGCTAAAAAGTTAAATCACCATAAAAGAAAAAATTAAACAGGGCGCGTTTCGAGCTACAACAATAACAGCTCGTCATCAGCTAAAGCAAAATAAGTGTCCGTAAGGCACAGACTCAAGACTCCGTAAGGCACAGACTCAAGACTCCGTAAGGCACATTCTCGAGTCTGTGCCTTACGGACACGTGTTTTGCTTTAGTTGATGGCCAGCTGTTATTGTTGCAGCTCGAAACGCGTCCTGTTTAATTTTTTCATTTTATGGTGATTTAACTAAGTATTTTAGCTTATTTTTCAATGGCTTATTTACTTAAAAGGGCAGGAAAAGCCCTATCTCCCCAATGTTTAATTCGCCGAGTGTGCGTGATACATGGGGGAAAATAGAGATCTATACTTTTTATGATAGTTATAATAATATGTGTTACATATTATAAAGACCTTTTTATTGCGAAACTATAGGATTTATTATTAACTAGAAATCATTTTTATTATTTACTAGAAATCATTTTTCAAATAGCAATTTTGGTAAGATTTCATTGTCTAAAATAAATGATTAAATCCTCATTTTAAAATATACAATGTAATATAAGATAAGTATCATAAAAAAGTTCTTAAGTTTAACAGAAAATGAAAAAAGCAACACAAACCTGAGAAATCCACGTTTTGTGAAAAACTATATTAAAGATTTAAATGTTACTTAAACTGTAAAGTGTCCAAAGAAACCGAACTCATAAGCATAAAATTTCGAATTAAAAAAGTTATTTAATTTTGAGAATAATCAAGATGTGTTATATGGAGGCATACACGACACACAAACATATTTTAAAGCCTAAATATCAACTTTTGTTGATAAAGAATACCGTTTCATGTATTGAAAATAATATAATATAATTAAACATAAAATTTATAAAATAATAATAATAATAATTAAGAAAAAAAGTAGAATAAATTTCACAAGTACAACAGCGGCTTGTCCCGTAAGCCAGTGGTGATTTACTGATCAAAATAACAAAACAGAGCACAAAAAGATGCAAACTTTAATGGGATGAAAACGTCATTTCTCGTAAAACTGAGATTAAATGTTGTAAACTTTGTTATCCAGTATAGAAATACTGGTACAATTCAAACTACGCAATCATAACAGTCAACGTCAAACTCTTCTCAAGTTCTGTTATACATGGCAAAATATCGACAAAATTTACAAAAATAGCTAGAAAATAAGCTATCTTGGCTATAAATGCACTTAAAAAAAATGCGTTAAATTTACGGCAAAAGCAACTGGGAGTAATGTATTGTTGCCAGCACTAAATGTTGCCATCAGTTTTTGCCGCAAAATTAGATGAAATTTAAAAGATTTTTTTTTTTTTTTTTACACTGTGAATAAATTTAGAAGAATCATCATTAATATTCAATATTGATAAAATACTACGATTGATTCTGATATAATCTGGTTCCATGCATTTTAATTGTTGATTATTTGAGTAAAAATATCTCAATTCTAGAAAAACAAGTAAGAAAAATCATATGTTAAGCATAGATTATGAAACAGTTTCCAACGTTTCAGGAAATCTCATAAAATCATTTCAGGAAATCATCAAAACTTCGTCATTTAGGGAAATAAGTTTGTTGTATATGGTCAAATATGTATCCCAATACTTTTGAACAGTCCTGGATTTGATTTGTAGGTTGATATACTATATACTATATAAGGAATAAATTTAGTTTAGGAAGAAAATCTCTAGCAGGTTGAAATTTCTCTTTCAGCAATTTATACTAACAGATGGAAACATGCTTGAATACTTTTGCTCATCCCTGTAGTTTAACTTGTACATTTATTTCGCCTCAGTAATCAGCTAAAATTTATTTTCAGTTAAAACATTCTTAAAACTACTAAAATCACATTCTCAGAAATTACCATTCATAGGCGTTCATGTATTCAATTCTTTGTGTGGCCCTGTACATCATTTTATCAATATTGTGCAAACATTTCACAGTAAATTGAATGCAATTCAGCGTAAAAATGCATAACTTATTTAAAACCTACCTTTAAGTAATTTAAACTCATATTCAGAAACGTTTGCGACCTATTTTTGGGTAGCCCTATATATCAACTATAGTATTTATACACACTATACAATATGCATAGATTTAGTGAAACCTAAACGCGCATATCATAATTAAAATGCAATTCATTCATCCATCAGCCATCATCTGATGCACGTACAGTTCTTCGGAAAGAATATACTATTTGGAATCTTTTGTATATCCCTGTAATTGCTTTGTATTTCATATTCTGCATGACTGAATCGTATAATTTATATTAAGCCTAAGATATATATATATATAAATTTTATTATATATGAAATAGTTTAATATAATTAAACTTTGTCACAAACAATTCCCGCTTTTACCATTATGTAATGGAATTCTTTTGCGTGTCCCCGTAAATGAATAATAACTATTTTTTCACCCCATTTTCTACAGAAAGGATATTTTAGTGCATCTCGTAAATGCATAGAAATTTGAATGTGTTTGATAGGATGAAACATCTTTAAGATTCATTTGAAACGATTTTTCCCCATAGGCTGTAATGTAACGGTAAATTTTAACTGCCTCTGATAAATAAACTAATTATGGTGGAAACTGCATTTTCGATAGGGTTCGTTCTAGGATAAATGTCAAGAACACCTAAACATTTCATGGCGATCCAAATTTACTTAAGAGAGTTAGAGTACGGATAGACGGCCAGACGGTCAGACGGACAAACAAACCGAATGCATAAGCACTTTTCAACTTTGTTGGAAAGTGCTAAAAAAGGGTGGAGCGGCTATCTGTCAAAACGTGCTTTTATTATATGTTTTTTCATTCGATATTAAACTTTTATAATGTATATTATAATTATACCGATGAAAATTTTAAATTAATTTTATTTCTTATTATAAAGAAATGTTTCATGACTCGAGAAATTTAAATTTTAAATTTAGAAAACTTCTTTTAACATTTACTGAATGACTAATAAAGCTAATTCAAAGATTAAAGTTCGCGAAATTATTTCAAAAAATTAGAATTTACGGAAACTTTAAAAAATTAGAAATCAAAAATAAATCTTAACAAACTATTTAGTCATGTTTCCTAAAGCGTATTTTCTTTTGAAAAATAAAATAAGATTTACAAAATATATTCGATTGAAAATTATAGATTTTTTTTCTCACGAGTCACATAATTAAAAAAATATATTGAAAACAATTTTTGGAAAATTTTTTAAATATCTTTACAATTACATAGTCTTTGTTATTTTGTGATCTGTAAAAAAGGCAATAATAGGAATTTCCACGTTAGAATTTTAGACAGAAAAATATATATCACATTAAATAACTATATTTCCATTTTTTAAACAAAATATTTTAGTTTTTCGTATTGAAAGAGAATATAAATTTAAGAATATGAAATAAAAAAAAATATATTGAAAGAAATCAAATTCGTTTAAAGTTTTTATGGAAATGAGGATTTTTTTAATAGGTTTTTTTTTTATAAATATTTTCGTTATTTTTTTTCCTGTTCCTAGTGCTACAAAATTATAAATTTATAAGTTTTATAGATTTAATCTAAAGTTTTAGGAAATAATTAAATACACTTGGATCTCATATGTTTTTATGAAAGAGAAAGTGCCAATTATGAAATAAATATTTGGTATTCAATTTGATTAGATAGAAAAAAATGAATTCCGAAGGAATGTAATCTTGTAAATATAGCATTACTTACTATTTAAAATAGCAGGCGGTAAAACTGTGAAATTGACAACAACACCCTTCTTATATTGAGAATATTCGGATGTGGCAATCCCAAAACTTTCTTCTATCTTATGCATATTAAAATACTTTCGGAAAAAAAAAGCGTAGTAGTTTCACCGATAAGGCGATATACACAAAAATCTAATCACCAAAAATATATATCAACTTTCGACTGAAATTTGATGAAATTCCTTAAGTTCGCTTTTGGGATAGAATCATTGCAAAAAATGTGATAAAAACGCCATCTGTTGAGCGATTTTCACCGAAAAGTAAGGAACACTAATTTATTTCACGGACTAACTGAATCTAAATTTGATTAAAAATTATACCTTAGTTTGTTAGACAGAGCTAGTTTGATAACCGTAAGTAATGTGCATAATAACGCAATCTGTTGGGCGATTCGAACCAGAATTTATCAGCGCTATATTATATGAAGAACTAACGGAATGTGAAGTTTTGTGATAAGCGTTTTCATGAGTTTTTGCGATACAGCTATTTCCGAAATCCAGAAAAATCAGCGTAGCAGAGCCACCTGTTACGCGGTATACACCAAAAGTTTTAGCTTCAGTTTACATTAAGGTCTATATGAAATAAAATTTTGTAAAATTCCGTTCATTGGGTCTTGAGATAGAACGCACACAAAAATTTTGTCACATACAAACTCGCAAAGTGACAAGCAGAAATTATATAAAAATATAATTTGTGGACTCTTTGATCCCTAAAAATGTAAATCCGTCGAAAGCCATAATTAGAAAACTGTCACGAAAAATCACACTTATATTTTTACTTCTACAGATAGAAGAAATTTAAAAAAGAACATAAAAATCGTGTGAGAATCATATATCTACGAAACATCTTGAGAATAAAAACATATCACAAGTTTCACGTCAAACTTGACAAATGATCTGCGTTCATGTTATTATTAGATATATAAAAAATCAAAAGAACGGTTACAAAATTAATTACAGATATATATATATATATATATATATATATATAGTCGAAAAATATTAAAGTCTTAAGTAAACTTAAGTTCACAAAAAATCCACATGATCAGCGCTATAGCTGCAATAATCACGTAAATTATGTATATAGCACTTTAAGAATGATGTGTAACGGCAGATCCAAAGTCCCGTGCCATAATAAAAAATGATATTAAACTATTAAACTTTAAAGGAAATAAAAAACGAGTAAGAAAAACAGTATAAAGACTGTGGGTCTCATCAGCAGTGGGCAGTTTTAAAACACAGCAAATACATATGAATGGAAATGGAAAAAGGACTATTATAGTGTAGTGGCAGTGGGTTTCGATCAGAGTGTTACAATTTAAAAAAATCAAATGTACAAAAACATTTGAAATCATAACACTCCCCCACCGGACCCAAACGCCACAGAAAACAGCATATAACACATTTAAAATTGATACTGCCGAAATGAACAAGTATGTCATATAACTTAAAACAGAAATAAATAAAGTTGTATTACCCAAGCCTCAGAGAAACAGCCACACAAAACAACAAAAAACCAGCATCCAAAATCAATCCTTGTTCGTATCCATGTCGTTGCCACACGATTGCAGACATCCTTGTAAAACCGTCCAAAAGGCTTTAAGTTATACAAATCATTAACTGTCAATCATATAGCAATTACTTAAAAATGCAGACTGTCAGTAAAACTAGTATATTTTTTAATAAATTTTAAAGGTAAATTATTCTTGTATTGTAAAATATTAATTAAATGAAGAAGTTCCTTTAAAAATAAATTTTTATTTGAACAGAGCTTGTAGTAACGGAAAACTTGACCAATAATTATATTAATGTAAACACGTTTATGAATATTTGAAGTCCAGTTAACCAACTGATTAACTTCAAAATTAAAATTATCTCTTTTATTATATATGGAAATTTGCAAATCATTTGTAATGTGGATTTTTAAATCGAGATAGTCAGCAGCGTTATTATTTTCATTAGTTTTTTTTAGGACCAGCATATCAGGATAAATATCGGATGAAATTTCCAAAAAATTACGATCACAGTTCAAAATAATTAAATCATCAATGTATCTGAAAGCCAGAAAGTTAACATCTTTATTTACACTTGAAAATTGATATTCATAAAAAAATAAAAAGAGATTAGCTGCCGTGGAAGAATAACTTGTCCCCATTCCTATCCCATTACTTTGTAAATAAATGTCCGAGCCTGTATATACATAATTATTATATAAACAAAAATTACACAATAATCTAAATAAATTAAGATCCATATCGATGTCCCCACTGATCAAATCAATAATTTTAAATAAAATGCTATTCAACTCTGCAATAGGAATGTTAGTAAAAAGGTTTTCAAAATCAAAAGTTTGTATATTCTGTATGTCATTTTTAGTCAATTCATTTTTTATTTCAAAGCTATTTAAAATAATCCAATAAACATTACTATTTTTATATTTAAATTTTAAAATATCCAAAATCTTCTTTAACATTTTTTCAAAACTGCAATTAAATTCGTTACCGATGCTGTTTACATTACTACATATAAATCTATATTTAACAGGCGTTTTGTGAAATTTGGGGGTTACGAATAGAAAAGGAAAAGACAAATTTTTAACTTTAGGCAAAGGAATATGGAATATGACTCACCCTGTATATATATATATATATATATATACAGGGTGAGTCATAAATATCGAAACAATAGGCTATCTCCTTAAATATTGCCACTAGACCCATACTTCCATTTGCAAAAATTCACAAAAAAGGTGAAATTTTTGATAAGTTTTAACTCCATGGGGGGTCTATTTGAAAAAAATACGAAAATTTAAATTTTATATGGCCCCCGTAGGATAAAAATTCCAATTAGGAAAACTTTCCTTATCTAGTTCTGAATAAGACAAAAAAGTTGCATCTTCATATCTTCAAAACTCGCAGAATTATAGCCGTTTAAACAATTCATCGGGTTTTAAGGGATTAGACACAAATTGAAATGCGCGCAATTCAAGAAGGAAGTATAGGAAGTTCTAGGAAGCGTATAAAAAAACTTTTGAGTTAGAAATTTAATTGTTTTACCTTCTTTGTGATGGTTAGCTATATAAGCAAATCACATTGCTAAGAAAATCACATTCTAAAATTTATCATAAAATTTATAAAAATTTCTTATGTTTAGTACTGTTTTAAATGGGATAATTAAAAATCGTTATAACCCAAAACATTATTTATCGGATTTCAATTTCTTTCCATTTAATTAAAGATGAAAATCTGATTTTATTTTTATTCCAGGGTTTTTGTTTTTCAATATTAATTTTAAAGCTATTAAAAATATTTACTAAAAAGAAATAAAACTTAAAAAAAAATCCTTTTTTTCAAAATTTTTTTTTCAAATTTGCCGAAATAAAACTACTGAAAAATAATCAAAAATGACATATTTTAAGTTTATATATATTTTTTCTTTAACAATTGTTAGCTTTTAATAATTTAAAGACAAAAAAAAGTGGTGGGAAATATCATTATGCAAAAAAACAAAGTGTACTGTTTAAATGTCCATCAGTTATTTAAAAGTATTCTTTTTTAAAGATGTAAACTAAATCTTTTTTTTTTTATTTATCTCTCACAACTTCAGACTTTTTATCGTCCTGGAGAAGATGTTAAAAAATCTGTATTCAGGACCCAGGTCGGGCCAGGACCAAGATGTTACTTTTTTCTGGAGATTCACCTGGCCGTGTCTAACGTATTTTTCATACCGAAGGGGACTGCTTCCTTCTTCATAGGCCTGCACGTTACGGAATTTTAAATCCCGGTATTGAATAACCCGTATTAAAATCACGTTCTTTGACTGACTTAATACGTGCCTAAAATAAGTAAATTTTGGTTCAACCAAAATTTTCACAAAAACTACATAATTTCAAAATCGCTTTTATTTTGAAAAAAAAAACTTAAAAAAAATTTCTTTAAATAATATTATATTTAATTTGGTTTATTTTTTGTTAGCCGATTATTTACACGAAGAATATAGGCCCAGGTGGGAGTCCTTCATGGGACTCTTATTAAGGGAACCTAACCCGTATCTACGCAAGGTTCGATGAAAACCACAAAAACTCCGAACGGTTAGCGCGACTGCCGCGATTGGGTTCGAATTTAGCACTTGCATTCTACCGGTTGAGAGGTCAGAAACCCTCGGCCACTGTTGGAGATATATAGTATATTTAAAAATCCAAAAAAATAAAAAATTAAATACAGTAAAACCAGTGAAAAAATCTGCCTCAGACGGAATTCTGTCTTAAATGTAAAATGTGTTGATCCGTGCAAAATAAATACAATAATACCTGAGAAAAAATAAACTACATTTACACCTCCTAGGAAAGGCATTTGTCTTTAACGTATTTTTTCCCTATTTGATTCCGTCTCAAAAGGTTTTATTTTATAAAATTTTTCAAAGTCTCCATGACATGACTCTAATTTCCATAAATATGAGATTTTCGGCTGGATCTGAAACTATATGTTGTCGAATCTGAATCTATATGTTGAATCGACTCTCGAATCAGCTTCAGAAATAGGGTACGTTGGTTGGAAAGTGATTTAAAATAATATTTGTGATTGAACCACCCCCTCATTTCCCCTCCTCATTTCCCCTCCTCAGTCTTGAGACTGAGATAATATTTTAAATATTATTATATTACATTAACAAAGTTCATATTTTAAAATTTATTTATATTCTAATAACAATACAGCAAACCGCGCATTTTTATCTCAAACAGTTTTTTTTTTATTTACATTCAAAATGGGTCAGTCATTTACTGGACACCCGGTATCTAATTATAATTAAAGTATTAGTGAATTAAAAAAAAAAATAGCATAGTCCTTAACTTTATATATAAGAATAAACATTCAATTTTCTAAAATATATTCTATAGAAAAAATGAAAAATAAAAAACGTTACCTTCCTTTATGCTCCAGTAGTGGGCATAGTAGCTTTCTGATACTCCAGTAGCCCGCCCCCTCCCCCCTAGAAGTGGGCCACTCCATTCTTGAGTTTAATACATGCTGTACAGAAGTTATATTTTCTTTACATTTCTACACTTAAATATACACAGTAATGAAATCATATTTAGAAGTTTTCATGATTACGTAAAATAATTTTAATTTCTGTTTAGCTTTTTCGTATAGTCTGTAAAAACACCTTTCCAGCTCAAAAGCTATGAGAATACTGAAACTGTCCCTTTGCCTGATAACGAATAAGGGTTCCAGCCAATCAGCAATTAGTTTGTTATTTGACAGGGGTGACTAGAAAAAGTGTTTTTCAACTTTGAAGACTGGTGGCCCACTATTGGTACGTGGCCCACTACTTTTACACTTACCCTATGTATAAGATATCCAGCCTGAATATGGCATGCTCGGGTTAGATATCTTTCATGATCCTATGAAATCCCAGCTATTTTTACTTTCAACTATCTTTAAAAGAAAGAGTATTGAATCCGTCAAAATTTTAAATTATTACGATTTTCGACGAATTTTCACGTTTTACGGGACAAACAACTCAAAAAACATGTTATTATAAAATGTCTGTCTGTGAGTCTGTTTATCACTCTGTCAGTCAGTATGTACATCTTTTGGGAACTTTACCTCAATAATAAATGCATGGAATTTCACAAAGTTTTAAATTCAGTTAGACTGAAATTGATTAGTTTTTGGTAAATATCACCCAACAGCTGCACTGTAAAAAAAAAAGGGTCGATCTACTAAAAAAACTTTAGTGATCCTTGTAATTAGTAAAAAATTTTTAGTAATCTTAGTCGGTTACAAGAAAATCTGTAAGAATTACTAGAAAAAAGTTAGCAACGAATAGAGTTAATAGTTTTATTTTTTTAATAGCTATTACTAAAACTTACTTGGTGTGGCCTTGATAGCATAGTGGTTATGGTAACGGACTCCAGGCCAAAAGGTCCCGGTTTCGATATTGGCCTACGCCCCGAATGTATGTCGTGTAAGTACTCGTTAATAAAGAGTTTTTGAAAGTCCTGTCGGAGCAGGTTGCAATGTTTGGTGCTGCCATCTATTGCGGTTTTGCCGAAAATCTTCTGCTTCAGAAGTCTGGATGCAGCTCGAAGGAAGCTCCTGCTCTTCGGGCACACGTAATGGTTATTACAGATAATTTTGGAGCTATTACTAAAATTTGCTTGGTGGCTCATACTAAAAATTTTTAAGTTAGTTATACAAAAAATTCTTTTGTTCAGTTTACAAAAGAAATGTTTGTTTCACTTGCAAAAAAAAAAGTTTGTAATGGTTACTAAAAAATTCTGTGGAATACAAATTTACTAAAAAATTTTTAGTAACCTCTTGAATTTTTTTTTACAGTGTGGTGCTGGCTATGTTGCCTTTTTCACGATTAATGCAATAGGTATATCTCAAGAACTAATGGATTGATTTTTATAAAACTTCAGATTCCATTAGTCCTTGATTTTATATATTGCTGATTACGTTTTGGTGCAAATTACCCAACTAGTGCGCTGCTATGCGGCATTATTCATCATTATCGCAATAGCTCTATTTGAGAAACGTAAGAATTTTCATCAAACTTCAGATTCTGTTAGGCCCTAAAATAAATTAGTATATTCTTTAGTTTTTGGAATAAATCGCCGAACATGTGACGCTTCTATCTAATTTTTTTTTTACGATTTCTTCAATGATTTTATCTAAATTCTTTATCTACCGCACTATGAATTCATGAAAATTTTACATTTTAAAACTCTTTACGTAAATTTTTTGAATGAAATTAAAAGATTTACATAATAATTTAATAAATTTTAGAAGACTTTTAGAAGGTTTGGAGGATTTAGAAGGATTAATTCAGTTTGAATTTACAGGAACTTTGTGCAATATTTTTAACTCCACTCAAATCTTTTATTTTAAATTGTTATTTTAGTATTTTGTAGAATTATAAAATGTACAAAAGATGCTTTTACAATATAAAAAAAGTAATTCCGAGATGAAAAATCCCCATAACCCTCTCTCTGCAGTGCCATCCTTAGGGGTGTGCGACAGGTGCGCCCGCACGGGGCGTCGCGCTGAACAACAACAACAACAAACAAACAAACAAACAAAAAATAAATTATTGCATTCTAAGCCAGTGGACAGTTCGAAGATTGGTTAAAAAAAATGGGAGAAATAGGCCGTTCAGATAACAAAAAGCTCGTTAAAAAAAAAAAAAAAAAAAAAAAAAAAAGAGGGAGAAATAAATTGTTTGGATAACTGGGAGCTCGTTAAAAATTTTTTGATAGAAATAGGCTATTTGGATAATTAGAAGTTTGGTTAATTGGAGTTCTGATAATCGGAGCTGTAGGGGGAACTGGGTCACATTGATACCGTTTTCTTCTAAGAATTTTTACGGTATCCAGAAAGCAAAAATTTCAAGTTATTTTTCCATGTGGTGTCAACAAAACTTGTGTAGTGTGTTATAAAATTGTTCAATCGTTGTTTTATATATTATTTTTGCATGTAATTTAAAGAAAAAAATCAAAAAAATTCATTTGTATCAATGTGTCCCATCCCCGGGGCAGATTGATACACCTCATGGGACACTTTAATACATCTGGGAAAATGGTGACAAAATAACACCATTGCATATTTTTCATAGAAAAATAGTTAGCAAACCATTTTATATTTATAGAAATTCAAATCGCCTACAATTTATTTGTAAGCAGTATTAAAGCAATCAAAATGAAATGTACAATGACCTGATATTCTGGCTGTTTCTTGTCTGATTGTTGGCTGTAGTAACTTTGTCATATCTGGCACTTCAACGCCAGCATTATCTTCTTTCTTAGGAAAGGTGAAAAAATTACCAGGTATTCTGTTTATAAATCGGTTTATAAATAGAAAATAAAGGATAATTATATAAAAAATTCTGTTTAAAAATATAATTATCCTGTGCTCGTCTGCAGCTTGTTTCTCCTAATTAACATTTCTCATGTCGTAAATACTTTTTCCTCTAGAGAATCGATATAAATTTGAGATTTTCCAGGCTGCAGTCCTTTTCTTTTGTTAATTCTACTAGCACTAGATTTTGGGTAAGTTCGTAAATCTTCTGTTTGCAAAAATACTATAAAATGTTCTAATATAAAGAAATTATAGCTATTTCACTTCAATAAAAACTAATATTACAATTTTTGGCGAAGAATGGTTGGATTAAGGAGTGTATGGTAAAAAAATAATAATAAAAGGTAACGAAAAAATGAACTAGAAAAGGATTTAGGATGCATCACAGTGCCCCACATAGACGGTATCAATGTGCCCCATGCAGCCATTTTGAATAAAATGAGTCTCAAATCCAACACTTCATAATTTATCCAACAATAAAGAATGAGAAACTGATAAAAACTAGCTTTATTTGCCAGGGAGAGTATTCTTTTCGTTGTAAATACTGAAACAGTTGTATAATATCATTTCAATTGCACAAGTACATTTACTTTTGACCTACAAAAACAATTAATAACCCGTCCCATTTCATAAAATTACTGAATCTTTGCGAAACTTTCTGTATGTAGTTGAGTGCACTAGTATCACCTTTTGGAGCTGTTGTGAAACTTCCTGTAATGACCCTGTGTGCACAGGGCGGAGCGTAAAAAACTTTTTTTCGAAATTCTTTTCTCCCTAGCGCGGAAAAGTTGTCTTGTGCTATCAGTAATATACTCACAAAATTTCAAAACAATCAATGCATATATCTTCCGGTTCCACTTTTGGGTCGAAATATGCAATTTTAGCCAAAAATGTTGTAATTTTTCACATTTCAGTAATATTTTTAATTTTCAATTTTTTCTTCACCCTAGTGCGGAAAAACTGAAAAAGTACGTAAGGAACAAACGTCCAAAATATTAGAGAAAATAAAAAATAACTCCTGGTTCTAATTTGGGCTTTAAATATGGGAAATTTGTCGAAAATGATACAAATTTTCACTTTTTAGCCATTTTTTTATTTTTCGATTTTCTACTACCGCTGGCATGGAAATGTTCGAAGAATACGCATGGAACATAAGTAAAAACTTTAGAATAATAAATAAATATCTTCAGTCTTCTCTTTCGGGGTTTAAAACTGTCAAAGTAGCCAAAAAGTATGTAACTTTTAACAATTAAGAGATTTTTTTTCTAATCAATTTTCTCTTCTCGCTGGAGCGGAAAGTGTGGAAAATCATATGAGAAACATAGCAGAAGAAGTTATTGATGACACTTGCTCTATATAATCGCAGCCAGGTCCTTCTATAAGTGTGAAGTATTCTTCAAGTACTCTTTGTTGATGGAGCGTTTCCTCAATATTCCTCTAAATTAAAGTTTGAACTTTTCGACGGTCAAAATATAATCTTTTCAAGGAATTGGTGAATATGAAACTAATCTTGGACTTGGCATTTCGTCCTATATTTATTTATTTCTTTTCTTGTATTATGCCTGTCTATAATATTGGACATTTCATCATGTGTCACAACTCGTAAGTCTTCAAGAAGTGCGCCTGTTATTCATATTGCAACTCGGTCGGACACTCTCATTGTGTCTAAGTTCTGGCTAGAGCAGGACGACGGGTTTTTTATGATATATTTATAGTATTTATGTTCGATTGCAATGACACTAAAGGTTTAACATTAAGATATATCATATGTGTTGATGAACATCGTTGTTACATTGTCATTTTTAAACAGACATTTTTTCCCCTTCCAATAAGATAATTTTTAATTTTGACTTTGTCTGTTCATTAGCGTGAAACTTCTTTATACTCTTGTATTTATCATATATATGTGAACCAATCATTTGGACTATTCTTTGCCTAGAAATCGTTGGAACTGAGGAGCCTGCCAAATTGCTTCAACCATTTCAGCCCATAATCCGCTATCACCCAAAAGGTGAATCCGATTTTTAATTATATTTGGATTAAATTTCTCACTAATAAAAAAGTACATTATATCTCCATAAGTAGGTAGAACACCAGTTCTTAATTCTGTAGGATCCCAAAGAATGGGATGAGACAAATCCCGTGTATATTGCGCCTTAATTGTGATATTTCTGTGTCATATTTTCCATGCACACTATTAGTTCAACACAATATTAAAAATTAAAATTTTTCAAACACTTTCAGATGTATTATTTTTTAATAAAATATAGAAACTAAAATTGAATATCCTCATTAAGAACCAATAACGAGCAGAGCATTAAACCAACGGTAATACTACAGTAAACGAAAAGAAAGCTGAACTTATTAGAAAAATTTCCCTCAGATCGCTTTTAATTCGATTGTTCTATGATTTTTGTGTACATTAATGCGATGAATTTGCCAGTTTAAGTAATAAAAGTCGAATCAGAAGATATTTTTTAATTATTTTAAATTTTTACACTTACGTTTGTCATATGATTTTCCAAATTTTCCACGCCAGTGAGAAGTGAAAAGGGATAACAGAAATATCCCTGAGAAGAGAAAATTTACATACTTTTTGGCGACTTTGATATTTTTAGATGCCTAAAAAGGAAACCGGAAGATATTTATTTATTATTCTAAAGTTTTTTACTTATGTTTCTTGCATATTCTTCTAACATTTCCATGACAGCGGGAATAGAAATTCGAAAAATAAAAAAAAATGACTGAAAGTGAAAATTTGAATCATTTTCGACAAATATCCAATATTTAGAACCCAAAGTGGAACCAAAAAATATTTTTTAATTACTCTAATATTATGGACGTGTGTTCCTTATCTACTCTTTCATTTTTTCCGAAGAATTTCGAAAAAAGGTTTTTTATGCTCCACCCCAGTGTGCAGTATAGGGGATGTATCAATGTGCCCCATTTCCCTCTACTGTAATTGATAAAATATTTTTCATCAAATTTTGACCTTAAAATGACCAAAAAAAAAAAGGGAAAAGAATTTATTAGAATAATGAAATTTTTTACGGGGGGGGGGGATTTTCAAACTCTCATGTCTAGCTTTGAACTAGGAAACTTTTGAGTAGCAAGCAAATGCGCATCTACTGAACCACCTAACCAGCTCAAAAAAGTAAATTAAGGCCCTTTTTAGAATTTAAATCACAGAAATGTCAGATAGGATTAAATTAATTCCTTTGATTAACAACACTTATGATTTTTTTAAAATTTTATGATTTGTATGCACTGCCAGAAAAATTCGTCAATATACACTAAGTTATCGTTATTTTTTCACAAATAACTTCTGTTCTCCCAGAAAACGTATTTGTTCTGTGAGTTCATTCCGAACGTCAGAAAAATGAGGAAAAGATTCCGTTTATATCTAGCACGCATGCGCATTGGGTCTGTTAGTAATAAATTCGAATTTATTTTTAAAATGAAAAACAAAAATATTCTATTGATTAAAATGTCTAATTTAGTTTTAAAAGACAAAAATGTTTTCGAATTTAAAAATAAATAATTACTTTCTTTATTCATTGAAAAATTCTCACAATCTGTTATTCAAAGTTGGATAAGTTCAATAAAGTTCAATAAACTAAGTTATTTCTATGATAAATATTCGCATATAAAATGCAAAAAGAAAAATTTATCGAATAAAAATAGAACATCCATGTTTTTTCTCTAACAATCTACATAATATATTTAAAATTCACATTTTTATACTATATTAATACTAAACGTAAAAGAAACCCAGCCACAGTTTCATTAAAGATGAAATCTTTTCGAGATTAATTGCAAAATTAAAAGCTTTTTAACGAAATACACCAAACCACAACCATATGAAATGAACGCTTTTAAAGCACAAAAGTCATGAGCAACCGTAGCGCTGAGGATAAGCGCTGGCCTTGTAATGCTGGGGTCGTGAGTTCGATCCCCACATCTTCCGCGTTGATTTTTTTCAAGTGACGGATATTTTTCCTCTTTTAACGGAGAAAAAAATAAACAGAAAATCGTCAATCTACAGACAATTTCTGGCAGCAGTGTTGCAAGTACTTTTTCTGTGAAAAGACGGAAGTATTTTTGAGAGTGTGTGATCAGAACCATTCAGCAATAAGCAATGCAAAATTTCAAGTCTCTAACTTACACAGTTTTCGAGAATGAACTCTGAGAAATAAAAAGAGGGGTGAGACTAATAGAATTTACTTAGATGAACGAAAACCCAAAAATTAATGTTATCGGGGCCCGATTCGATGGGATTCTAGATTCGTGAATTTAAACGGAAAAGGCCTCGCAAAAATTCTCGTCCCCGGACTCGCTTTCGCTGGGACGGCTCTGTCCCTCTGCGCCAAAAACGCTGAAAAGATGCAAAGATAAAAGAAATTATTATTTTAGAAAGAATGTTATTTTTTGTAACCAATAATGCTTTTGGAACAGAATAAAGTAACGTATCTGTAACTCATTACAAACAGTGTTACAACTAATTGATGTATTCAAAGAATTTTATAATAAGTAATTTTTATGGTACTTATAAGTACCGTCGATATATAAAGGATTAAAAAGTATCGCACGGAAGTTCGCCAAACTTCAGATTGAATTAGAATTTCACATAAGTTTTTGCCGATTAGATCTAGGTGTAACTCACCTAACTGGTGATTCTGTGTACTTCCTTTTTCTGGAAGTTTGAACATGTATGAGATAGAAGAAAATTTTAAGATTGCGACATCTGAGTAGTTTTTATTACATTTAATATATTTTTTAATATTTTCTGCCTTTATTCGAACAAAGTACTAAATTCGGAATTCCAGTTTTCAACGGATTTTTATGTTTTAGGGGTCCAAGAAACTGCCCCTCCCCCCCCACCCAAAAAATAAAAAAAATCTGAAAACATAATACAGCTTAATCCGTTTATTTTATTTCATACTACTTCATCGCAAGTTGTTTTTTTCCCACCGGCATCATATTCACTTACATATGTGCGAATCCCTATTATATATTTTTACATCCATTCCAAAGTTAAAAGGCAGAATAATTTTTTACACTTTTCGTCACGCATACAAGATGTTGCCTAATTAAATCTATAAATTCAGATAGTAGACATGGCTGATAGTAAACAGAAAAAGCCTGAAAGAAATCGTCAAAGATCATGGGGTTACAAAACACGTTTATATAACTAAAAATTGAAAAAAATGTTTAAAGGGTATAATGTAGTGTGGAATAAAAAGGGACAATATTGAATAAAAAATATATTCGATTTAAAGCAAGAACAGAATGCATTACAGTTACGCATCAGAAAGAAGACGACGAGACTTTTTATAAGAATTGATCAAAGTTGCGCAAGCGTAGCCATTACATAGCCAACACCGACGATCGAAGAATTGTCAGAAGTATTGAAACTTATTCTGTGCCTTGAAGATCTGTTCTGAATAGCCGACGATCGGTGGTCTTAAATTCTTTAATGTATTCGCAGGCGTCTGATACACACACGATTTTAGAAGGCTCCAGAATAAGAAATTCAAAAGATACGGGGCGCGATAAGGTTATACACGGGTCCGCGGATTCCAATCCATCTTCCGGGATCGAGATGGTTAATAAATGTTGTCGAAAATGTGCTAGTGCACCATAATGCATGAATCATATGTTCTGGCAAATAGTTTCCGATATTTTCAGAAAAAAAATATGGGTGGGATATTGGTTGGAAAACAAGATAATTTGGTGTGGAGAAAGAAGGTTCAGAAAGAAAATACAAACCTAGCATATTATCTTCGGGAGTCATTCTCTGGATGTTAATACTGAACGTATGTTATTCTTTCGACGAGACAATGCTGTGGAAATTTTCTGATGACCACACATGTGCATTGCGGCACAATGTTAGTCCGAGAAGTCGGACTAACATTTTTATTTTTTTTTTTTAAATAAAAGAGGATTATACATGAAAATAAAATTTTTCCTTCTCCAAACTCAGCACTGCACTGAAACAAAATATATAAGTAAATACAAGCAAAAATCATGCGGCGCAAGCAGAAAAAACTAAATATACATCGCTGGATCTTTCAAAGTCACGTCTCGTTAGTGGTAACAAAAAAAACTGGACGAAACCAAGCTTTTCTTTCAAAAAACCGCAGAGCTTTCCGTATAACCTAATATTTGATATTACAAGTATTTTCAAATATTTTTTAAAAATAGGTATCACGATGGTATTAAAACTGGTGTTTTTTGCATCGGCCACGATTTTTCGTTTATATAAATCTGTGGAGAAATCTCTGCATTTCCAAATTTGGAAGAAATCATTTCATATATTGAAAGATGTTGAAGAATTGTGAAGGGGATTTTTTTTCGTTTTGTTCAAGATGTCATAATTTACTTACTCTGCACTTAATTAACCGAGTTCCATGGTTATATTGTACCAAATTTCCTTATTTAAGAAGAAAATAGCAAAATATGCTGAGTTAGAGCCTGAGTTAGATAGAAAGCTTGTCTTACATTACAGAATGATAAAAAAAATATATATTCAGTGATTCAAAACGAACAATTCGAAATATTTGTTAATAAATTATAATTTCAGGTATTGAAAATCTTTTGTAATTGTAAATTTAAAAGCAATCTCTTAAAACTTAAACACTTCTTACTTATTGAAAAATCTTTCAATTTATTCTCAATTTTAATTTTAAAAAATGTACATCATTTTAGAACAACAGTTTTGCATAAAATTGCACATATTTACATATACGAAATTCAGTTTTTAAAATTAATTATGTAAAGATAAACATGTTAATATTGCTATACCTTGATGCATATTTCTCCCTTTATAGGTGCGTTCGTAATTATGTAAATACGTAGCACCTTTTTTTGTCGCTCAGTTCGTCCGTCTGTCCGTTATCCGTCTGTCTGTCCGTGTGTCTGATTGTCTGTCCGCATATAACAACGCTAAAACTACCCAACCGAATCGTTTGAAATTTAAAATACATAATTATAACATACTTTTGTCGAGTCATTTCAAATTTTATGAAAATCGGATGGATAGATCAATTACAGGGACATTCAAAAGGATTCCGTTACATTACGGTCAATAGGGAAAAAAGTTTTAATGCATTTTAATCGTTTGAAATTTAAAACATATAATTATTGCGTAATTTTGTCGAGTCATTTCAAATGTTATGAAAATCGGATGCATAGATCAATTACAGGGAAAATCAAAAAGGATTCCGTTACATTACGGTCAATGAGGAAAAAGTTTCAAATGCATTTTAATGATGTTACACTCATTCGAACATAATAGAATTGGCATGAATCTATGAAATATATACTAAAATATGCGTCCTGTACAATCTGTGATGCAAATAATTTTTATTATTAAATTACAGGGTCATACAAAAGTATTCCACTATATAATGCTATACGGAAAAACATGGTTTGGTACGTGTTTTAATTATATTAAACTATTTCACATTTTATGAATAAGATATACGTCGCTGAGGTGTAATAAAAATTACTTCCTGCATATTTACAGAAACGTAAAGATTTCGACTACTATACTGTATCCGGAGTACGCTCTACTATATCAGCAAGATCTGAATATTTTTAAAACTTCGTTATCGTACGAACACATCTCATTTGCTACGTTCACGTGCAATTTCCAACTTGTTTAAATTAAATTCTGTTTGAATATAATCGCATACTAAAATATTTCAGGATGGCAAAACGAAATATAAAAATCACTAAATTAGTCCAAAAATGTTATAACAGTAAAGTATTTAAGTTATCGAATCACGATTAAAATTTTCGTTAACTAAAAGTTTATATAAGTTTTAGAATAGTTTCAACCGTCATCTGTGAGAAGTATAATTCAATGTTTCAAAATATATGCATTTCAAAACGAATAACAAAAAAAAAAAACATTTCGTACACCAAGTATATAACTCCGCAAACTATTCCCACAATAGACGGCATAATAAATTTCTGATGTAACAGTAATGGGCTCCATAAAAGTATGCTACTCAGTTCTTGAATGTAATATTTCCAAACTGAAATTATAGTTTGTTTATTGTCTTAGGTTTACTTATAATAAAAATCAAAGTTACGTTATTTAACTAATGTAATCGTATTTTAACGATGATAAATTTTAAAATGTTTGCAATTAATAACTTTTAAAATTTAAAATTTTTAAACTTTGTATATTAACTTAACTTTTCAATATTTAATGCTTTATTTAAATTAAAAAATAATGAGGCCACTAAATGAGAAATAAGTGTGCAATATAAAATAAACGTTACTACTCTGTTATCCCGTCGACCAATTTCGCCAAATTATACAAATCGCCAAACTAATATCTAAATTATACATATTGACATAATTTTTATTTTAAATAACGAAAAAACAAATAATTAGTAGAATATTAATAAAAATACAAATAAAAAGTCGAAATAAAAATCACTTAATGACATTTTAAATACGTGAATCGTATTTAATGTCATTGAATGTGACATTCACGATCGTCCATCATTGGCATTTAATCTTGTAGTTTAGCGATAATTTTTTGGTCGACGGGATAACCTATTAGTACCAAATAAATAAAGGCAGTTTAACCCTTTCGGTTCCGATATTTTTTTCACTTTTAGAAAAAAATTACTTTTACGTTAGTAACATCATTACTAGCTATCCAAATAAATAAATTGGAGTTTAACGAATATTTCATTGTCTGAAACATAATAAAAGCTCTTCTTTTGCTTACTATTCAATTCATATCCATATGACAATAGTCTAAGTAAGAGCTTTCGGCGATGATTAGAAAATATTATATTACAATAAGATTTAACTGATATTACATATTTCTACCAGTTTTTGAGCTTCATTACACTTGAATCTTTCAAGAAAATAACTTTTAACTTAAATTTAAGGAGCGAAATATATATTTAAAATAAAAGAAATATAAACTTTCAAAGAAAATTAAGCAAATATATATTATTTTTATTATTACTAAATGCCTAAACATTAATGAAGTCATATAGTAAGTGCATCGATACATACCGGGTGTCCCAAAAATGACTGATGGATTTTAAAATTCAATAACTTGCAAACAGTGACAGCTATTTAAAATTTTTTTGCAGGAGATGTTATGTACAATGTTGGGAGTTTTTTACCGTTATTTTTTTAGTTCGCATATCAAACAATAGGAGGCGCTGACGGCGATTGAAGGCCAGGTCGACGCTTCACTCAGCATTGATCACCTGGCCTTCAATCGCCGTCACTGCGAACTATTGTTTGAGATGCGAACTAAAATAAAAAATTACGGTAAGCAAACTCCTGACATTATACATAACCCTCCTGCAAAAACTTTTTAAATAGCTGTCACCGTTTGCAAGTTATTGAATTTTAAAATCCATCAGTCATTTTTGGGACACCCGGTATAAACATTACTACATCTAAACTACAGCAAAAGCATTTGTTGAAGCAAAATAATACTCAATTAAAAGATATGTACTGTTAATAAAACACCGTACCCGAAAGGATTAATATAGCTGAACTTAAAAATAAAGCATTTTTATTATTCAATAAATCATTGAGCATGTTACTGTTCTATGTCTTTCTTCAATAAATTTCTTTTACTTATCTACAAATTTAAACATATTTTCGATAAATTGAGACACTCTTCACTCCAATTGATAATGGATACTAAAAATTTGAAAATTACGTTAAAATTGTTATCGTATTATGTAATTAATAATTCCGAACTCATCAATCTCTTTATCGAGTGTTTAGTTAATAAAAAGAATGATCGTTTCATATTTTACATATTGAGATGTTATGTTGTTAGAGAAGTGGCACACGATGTGTTATTATTAACCACTTAATATTTTTAGTATTAATGTAACACCTTTGTCCTAAATAATATTTACTTTTTTTTTAAATCTTATTGAAAATGTCAGATATTGTTATTTCAAAGTTACTTTAAAATATAAATTCTACATATTGTTGACTTAAAAAACAATAATGAATCTACACTTTAAAAAAATCTCTAAAGTTATTACATTTTTTCTTGGAAACTGGGAAACCTATAAGTTTTTATAACGCAATAACACATTGAGCATGTTGTTATTCAATGTTCGCTTTCCTGAATATATTTCTTTTACTTACACATTTAAACATATTTTCGACTAGCTGAGCCGCCCGCCGTTGCCCTTGCCCGTAATTATATTTTAAAACAAATCTGAAATTTGTTTTGCAAAATGTCATAAAAAGACCCAATCTCGTATTGAATCCCCGCTGCCTACGGTACCGTTTAGCAGAAGTGCTGTCCACGCCCGGCAAGGAAAAAAAAGATGTGGGGTTCTGTAATTTTTTAGTTTCACATTTCACCACGATGAGGCGAACTCAACAAAACGGTTTCTAGACTTAAGAAAGATATTTAATGAAATTATTATTCGAAAATAGGGGTAAGTACTTTTAAAATTTTATATTAAATAAGTATTTATCTTTGGGCTCTGAAAAATCCGCATCTGAAACGGTACGGTTTTAAATACTTGATCACATTCTTCCAAAAATAATTATTGCCACCTCTACTCATAATTGGACGTCCCATACTGTTTAAAATCTATATTAGTGTTATAATCTATCTGAAAGTTTTATACAAAATAAGTAATATTTATCCCTGGGCTTAGTGAAAAGTCCGCATTTGAAATGTTAGAAAACGTTACAATTTTAAATATTTGACCACTCCCCCTAAAAAAAGTCCCCCCACCCCATATTTCATGCTCACTATTCTTTAAAATATTTGCTATCTGTTATAACTTTTTTGAAAACTCCAAAACAATCGTTTTGTGTGTTTTTTATTTTAATTAATTTGCGTTTCATCATTTCTTTTCCTTTTTTAATAATTGCTAAATAGTTTTAAAAATTAAAACACACGCTTTTATATCAGGTCGGACTGAAAATATTAAAATGTTTTTTTTTTTTTTTTGGTTGCATAGTTACGACTTTCATATGTGTTTCAGTGATTGTCATGTGTCTAAGGTGTCAGGTAACTTTTAATTTCTCAAATTGCTGTTCATCCGTTTATCCAGCGTTTTAATACGATTTTTTAAGCGTCAACTGTAGCCTATGTTCAACGGAAATAGCGTAGTTTTCAAACGGCGAAAGAATTTTTTAAATCGGTCAAGTAGTTTCGGAGCCTATTCTGTTCAAACAAACAAACAAACAATGAAATCTTTCCTCTTCATGATATTAGTACAGATAACTTGACACATGCTTTACTCAAATTGATAATGAATATTAAAAATTTTAAAATTATGTTAAAATTGTTATCAGTAATATGTAATTAGTATTTCAAAACTCATCAATCTGTTTCTTGAGTGTTGAGTTAATAAAGAGATTGATCGGCTCATACTTTACGTATTGAGATATTAAGGTATTAGAAAAATGTCACACGATTATGTAATTCATTAACCATCGAGCATTTTTTAAGATAATGTAACAACTTTTTAAAAAATAATAATTAACATATTTTTAATCTAATTTAAAATAGCAAATATTGTTACTTCAAAGCTATTATGAAATATAAACATTTTGTTGACTTAAAAAATAATGATCATTCTACATTATAAAAAAATTCTAAAGTTACTGAATCTTTTCTTGGAGATTGGGAATACACTGTAAAAAAAATCTGTAAAGTAACTACACTTTATCTAGGAAACTGGAATTCCAAGAACTTTTCCTGTAACGGTAACAACAAAAACTCAAGTTTTAGAATCGGTTACATGGATTTTTCCTGTTATCGTTACATGGAAAGTTCTTGGAATCCCAGTTTCCTAGAAAATGTTTAGTACCTTCACAGATTTTTTTTACAGTGTATTAGAACTTTTTATGTAACGATAACAAAAAAAATTCATGTAACCAATTCTGTAACATGAATTTTGGCTGTTATTGTTATATTAAAAGTTCTAGAAATCCCAGTTTCCTAGAAAAAATGTAATAACTTTACTTTTTTTTTTTTTTTTTTTTTTTTTTTTTTTTTACAGCGTAGTTTTAATTTTTATCTGCGAGAAATATTATTTAACGTGTAAAAATATATGCCTTTGGCAAAACCAAAAATAAAAAGCATTTATCATTTTCATGTATACAAAGTATATAACTCGATAAATTGTTCGCACATTATTCGACATTTTAAACTTCTGATGTAAGCTGTAATGGACCCCATAAAAGTGTGCCACTCAATTCTTGAATTTAATATGACCAAACAGAAATTATAATGTGTTTATTATCTTAGATTTAACGATAATAAAAAAGTAAAGTTTTCATTATTTAACTAGCGTAACCGTATTTTATACGATAATAAACTTAAAAATTTCGCAATTAATAATTTTTAAAATTTACCAATTTTATGCTTTGAATACTTAAGTAACTTTTCAAAATTTAATATATTTCTGACTAAAAAAATTAAGGACTCTAAATGGGGAAAAAATGTGCTCTAAAAACCTTTAAAAAGTGGTCTCTTTAATGTAGGCTGAACTTAAAAATAATATATTTACGAAATATATTTTTATAACGCAATAACGATTGAGTATATTGTTGTTGTCTATGCACTGTAAAAAAAATCTGTAAAGGTACTAAACATTTTCTAGGAAACTGGGATTCCAAGAACTTTTCATGTAACGATAACAGAAAATATCCATGTAACCGATTCTAAAACTTGAGTTTTTGTTGTTACCGTTACAGGAAAAGTTCGTGGAATCCCAGTTTCCTAGATAAAGTGAAGTACCTCTACAGATTTTTTTTTTTTTTTTTTTACAGTGTGTTCACTTTCCTCAATATATTTCTTTTATTTACATACACATTTAAACATACTTTCGATAACTTGAGCCATGCTTTACTCAAACTGATAATGGATTAAAAAATTTGAAAGTTACGTTAAAATTGTGATCGGTATTACGTAGTTAATACTTCCGAACTCATCAATCTCTTTAATGAGTGTTCAATTAATAAAAAGATTGATCGTCTCATACTTAATATATTGAGATGTTATGGTGTTTAAAAAGTGTGCACTGTAAAAAAAAAAAAAAAAAAAAAAAAAAAAAAAAAAAAAAAACTGTAAAGGTACTAAACATTTTCTAGGAAACTGGGATTCCAAGAACAGTTCATGTAACGATAACAGGAAAAATCCATGTAACCAATTCTAAAACTTGAGTTTTTGTTGTTACCGTTACAGGAAAATTCGTGGAATCCCAGTTTCCTAGATAAAGTGAAGTACCTCTACAGAATTTTTTTTTTTACAGTGTGTTCACTTTCCTCAATATATTTCTTTTACTTACATACACATTTAAACATGCTTTCGATAACTTGAGCCATGCTTTACTCAAACTGATAATGGATTAAAAATTTTAAAGTTACGTTAAAATTGTTATCGGTATTATGTAATTAATATTTCCGAACTCATCAATCTCTTTATTGAGTGTTCAATTAATAAAAAGATTGATCGTCTCATACTTAATATATTGAGATGTTATGGTAGTTAAAAAATGTGTGCACTGTAAAAAAAAAAAAAAAAAAAAAAAAAAAAAAAAAAAAAAAAAAACTGTAAAGGTACTAAACATTTTCTAGGAAACTGGGATTCCAAGAACTTTTCAAGTAATGATAACAGAAAAAATCCATGTAACCGTTTCTAAAACTTGAGTTTTTGTTGTTACCGTTACAGGAAAAGCTCTTGGAATCCCAGTTTCCTAGATAAAGTGTAGTACCTTTGCAGATATTTTTTTACAGTATGGCACGATATGTTATTTATTAAATACCGAGTATTTTTGATGATAATGTAACACCTTTGTCATAATAATATTCATTATAATTTTTAATTTCCCGTATCTACTTGTGTATTAGGACCACGCGTGTATAAGACGCACCCCTACTTTACAAGTAAAAATGGCGATTTCTTAAAATCTCGTATATAATGCGCACCATAAATTTGATACGCTAATGAAGAATGACTAGATGAATTTCAGTAAAAAAAAATTAAAAAAAAAAAAAAAACATTACACCAGACCAGAAAACAAAACGAAAACGCATTTTTTGACTTCGGTTTGTAAGAGAAAGACGTTAAATAGGAATGAGTGACGGTAAAGAGAATTGCTAATTAGCGTTTAGATAATGTCATTAGCTCTGTTGTATAAAAAACTGCAAGGAATGAAATAAATATGCAGTAATACTTCAATTAAGTAACATCCTCCGAGTTTTAATATCTTCTTTGAATAATTTCTTGTTTCATATGTATATCGTTCGACTGCATCCAACAGTAAATATTATTCCGTGTATAAGGCGCACCTAGGAGTTTTGCCCTATTTTTTGGAAAAAAGTGCACCTTATGCACGAGTAAATTCGGTAATTAAAAATGTCAGATAGTGTTATTTCAAAGTTATATTACAATATGAATGTTACATATTGTTAAAAATCAAATCTGAATCTACACTGTAAAAAAAGAAAAAAAATCATTAAAGGTACTAAAATTTTTCTTGGAAACGGGGTATTGTTGAACTTTTAATTAAAGGTAATTGCAGAAATTCATATAACCGATTTTTTTACATGAATTTTTGTTGTTACCGTTACATAAAAACTTCTAAGAATCTCAGGTTTCCTAGAAAATTTTTTGTAACTTTACAGATTTTTTAAAAGTTACTGGAGTTGAAAATTATATTAAAGAAAAACTTTTTTTTACACTTTCAATATTAAAACAAAAAAAGAAAAAATATGCTCACAATAATTGATCATGAAACAATTCCCAATATATTCAGAATATTGTGACAAAACTTAACCGTTTAACAAAGTAAAATTGATGTCTACACCAAAAAAAAAAAAAAAAAAAAAAAAAAAAAAATCAGTAAAATTACTAAATTTTTTTCTAGGAAACTGGGATTCCTAGATTTTTTTATGTAAGGACAACAGCAAATATTCATGTAACAGATAGAGATTTGCACTAGAAATCCAAAAGTCTGTAAGGTTACTAATAATGTTTTAGGAAACTGAGAATTCTAGAATTTCCCATTTAACATCAACCCAGGTTACAGATAAAATAACAGAAATTTTAGTACATTTATTTTTAAAATTACAGATTGCTGTGGCTGTAAAAAAATTAGTTTTGTAGATTTACAACTTTTCTTGTACAGTGCACAAGTAAAATGTTAGTTAAGCATACATATTTTGGCAAATTTACTACTCTAGGATTACAGATTTTTTTACAGTATAATAAAAGCAAAAATTCGTGCAAGAGAATCAATTACATGAATTTTTGCTGTTACCTTAAAAAGAAAAGTTCTAGGAACCCCAGTTTTCTACAAAAAGTCTTGTAGATTTACAATACACAATCAGGTGAAACATGTATGCCTATCAAATGGTAGGAGCTCAACTATCCCTGACTTTTTCACTTTAATAACGAATATGTCATAGCACTTGTCAAAATCACATATCAATTTTATTTCAATATGAGTATATTTACGAGTGTTAAAGAACGAATAGACAGCCAAACCAAAATCATAACAACTTTTTAAGTTTTTTAGAATGTGGTATGAATAGTTTTGAAATTAAGTAAATAAAAACTTTTTATTTTCATGAAACTCATTTTAAAACACTATTCCTATTTATGAAAGATTAAACATAATTCTAAAATTCCCCATTCCTTCGGTAAAAGAGATGAAGAAATACTTTTGAAAAATAATACTCGTTCAAACATCAAATATTTCAATATATTTGATCTTTCACGTAGAGACATTCCCTTTAGCGTTTACAGATATATCGCTACATTTGACAAAAGAAACAATTTTCTCTTTACTCAACCATTCAGTATTGGATCAGGAATTTCTTGCTATAAAAGTCAGAAGTAATGATATTGGTGTACAATGTTTTTCTTTTTCTTTGTTTTTTTAAAACAGCTTTTTTAAAAAATGATACAGTTGTAATATTAAATATTTGTTTGGGTTTAGTAAAAATTTAAATTTGAAAATTGTAGTTTTCATGTAAAACATCTGAAGATGCATCGAAAGCGATTATCGTAAAAATTATCGCAATGACTACAAAATTCGTTATACACTATATGGCCATTGATTATTGGACACTTGCGATTTTAGACATTTTACTAAATATCTAGAAAAATACATGAGGAATCATCTCGAAACTCTTAGTGTATAAATATAATAGTATACGTCATACATCTCCGTGAAGATTTTTTACCGAAACTCCATAGGGGACCGTCAACAAATTAAAAAAGAATGAATATCTTTTGAATAACCCTGTCAAAACTAATGCAGCAAAAGCGCTCAAACTCTAGATTATGATTGAATGCCTTATTGTAATACACTGTGTTCATTTTTATGCAAATAGCATGCATACTCGCAGAGTAATTAAGGTTTTTATAAAAATGGTCCCAAATTTTTCCAAGTTTTTCCCTTATAATTTTCAGAGTTCTTAAAATAAAATAATATTTTTTTTCAGAAAATATGACAAACAACATCGCACACAGTATCCTGTAATCAGAATTAAAAAATAATAAAAATTGTATGAAAAATGAGTAGGTTTACTAAATAGTTTTTTACTGCGCATGCGTCAAAGATATCAAAATTTCATTTGCATATTATGTTAGCTAAATGTATAGAGCAACTTTTGTAAAAGTCTCAAAATTATAGCTTGAAAATTCTGAAAGTAATCGTCTATAGAAAAAGGACAAAATCCGCTGTTTCCAAAATGAAGCAAAAAAAATGAGGGATTTTATCCAAAAGTAGTCGTAACATCCCGTATTGTGTATTCTATATTGACACTAATCAATGAATATTATGGATACAACCCCTCTTGTTTTTGCTTCATTTTGAGAATAACGGATTTTCAACTTATTCAATTGACGATTATTTTCAGAATTTTCAAGTTATGATTTTGTGACATTCACAAAAGTTGCTCTATACATTTAGCTAACATAATATGCAAATGAAATTTTGATATCGTTGACGCATGCGCAGTAAAAAATTATTTAGTAAACCAACTCATTTTGTATACAATTTTCATTATTTTTTAATTCTGATTACAGGGTACTGTGTGCAATGTTGTTTGTCATATTTTCTGAAAAACATATTATTTTATATTAAGAACTCTGAAAATTATAAGGAAAAAACTTGGAAAAATTTGGGACCATTTTTATAAAAACCTTAATTACTCTGCGAGTATGAATGCTATTTGCATAAAAATGAACACAGTGTATTACAATAAGGCATTCAATCATAATCTAGAGTTTGAGCGCTTTTGCTGCATTAGTTTTGACAGGGTTATTCAAAAGATATTCATTCTTTTTTAATTTGTTGGCGGTCCCCTATGGAGTTTCGGTAAAAACTCTTCACGGAGATGTATGAAGTATACTATTATATTTATACACTAAGAGTTTCGAGATGATTCCTCATGTATATTTTTAGATATTTAGTAAAATGTCTAAAATCGCAAGTGTCCCATAATCAATGGCAATATAGTGTATAAGTTAAACATCAAAACACTGTTATGTGTGCGTACGTGTGCATATTTTTTAGTTCATTCAAATTTAATTGAAAAACTTTCAGTTTACTTGTCTTTCTGTCACCTGTTAGAACTCACTCTAATTTATAAATATGTGATTCATGGTTCAACATAATCACATATCGATGTCTTGTAAGTACAATTTGCTGAATACGGCAGGACTTTCAGACATATCACTTTTAGAATAATGCTTATATATCAATGTAATCATATCAAAATTTTTGTACACCAGTTGAGTTTTTTTTCAATACGGCTTTGGAAAAAATATAATTAAATTGATAATAAAAATAATGTTTAAGGTAATCTTTTTAATCAAAATTAGATTAAAAAATCAACATATCTCGTTAGCTATGTTGTAAACTTTGATTTAAAATTTTCCTTTATACCTAAGTAGGTAATTTCGTGCATCAATGAACAAGTTGAAACTTGCACGTCAGACGTTGCAAATAAGGTGCGCTCGAGCTATAAATAGTTTTATAAACATTTAAATCTTGATCCAATATCTGTCGCAATCTTATGTAATAATGCATGAATACAAAATTTATTCTTTTTATATGCATTGAATTTAGTAATACAGAACACATAACAGGTTGAAATTTCATTTTCAGAAATTCATACCAATAAATGGAAACATACTTGAATGTGTTCTAGAGTGCTATATTTTATCTATTATTTCTATGTACGTGTCAGTATTTAGCTAGGACTAAAAGACTAAGACAAGGAATTAAGGCTAAAACACCCTTAAATAAGCGCGGAATCACACTTCCAGAGATTATTTTGCATAGAAGGCTATGTATCTAATTCCTTACGTATCCCTGTTTAATTTTTCGACATTATACAAACATATTTTAGTATACTATGCATACTAAAATATGTGTTAATAAATGTTGTTTAGCGTAAAAATGCATTACTCATTTAAAACCCGTTTTTAGCTATTTTTGTTTATACTCCATAATCCTTATGATTTCTTTTATGTAGTCTTGTATATGATCAACTGTCTTTCTACGCGCAACATAAAAAGGCAAAAACAGTTAGTTAAACTTAAAAGCTCATTCCTCAACTAAAAAGATACTTCCAGAAATCATCGTTAATATGCAATATTCGGAATACCGTATTGTATCCGAATTCTTCTTGATATTTCCTTGTAAATACTAAGCAAATTCTATTAATTATGAAGGAGGTTGTAGCAAACCTCAACAACATATGTCAGTTGTATTATACGTTGAGTAATTTAACATAATTAAAATATGCCCCAAAAATGTTCCCTCTCTATCCTTTAATATAACATTTTCGGAAGTCTTTTGCGAGGCCTTGCATAGAAATATTCAATGTTCTTCGCATTGCATAGTCTACAGAATGTACAGATTTTCGTGTATTTCATGACTGCATTTCAATTTCAACCTGTTCTACAAAGTGTACTATCAATAAAATTCATTTGAAACATTTTTTTCCTTCACCATAATGCAACGGAATACTTTTAACTGCCATTGTATCTTTTGTGTATCCCTGTAAATAGTACGCACCTTCTATTAGGCAAGAAGTAACTAGTATTAAACCTCCATAACGTACATAAAATTCTTTATACGTCAAATACCACAATTAAAATATGCCGCAAACATCTTATGTTATTATCAAACGGAATTATTTTGTGTAGATCTGTAAATGGATTATAAGCACAGCAAATTCAACAGAATGTATACTATAGTGTAGTTTAAAAATTCATATAAAGGTCAAATCGATCGAAAGGCTCTAACCTAATTGAAACGCACTTGAAACAATTTTTTCCCATTGGCCGTAATGAAACGTAATACATTTGATTGTCCCTATAATTGAACTATACATACGATTTGCATAATAATTACGAAAGCACCATAAATGGTTTAACGCATAAAAATGCGCATAGGATTATAAAGTTTAGAAAAAATATTTAAATTCTAAAATATCGTTTTATGTATAATATAATTTTTATCATCAATTACATTCTGTAATAATTTAATTTTTAAATGTTTTCTTGATGAATGGAAAACTTTCTAAAATTGTAAAATTTAGAATAACTGTTATTTTCGAAACTCAAATTTTCTAGCTAAAAAGTTTTAAAAAATCTAAATTTTCAAGGTTGCAGGAAGGGTTACACGAGGAGGGTGGGCAGAATTCTTTGTGAAATTGTGATATTTGTGGAGTTTGAAACATAAAATGGGTATACGGTGGTAACTTTAAAGATGTAAGCGGTCGCTAAGAATTGTTAAAAAAAAAAAAAACAATTTTCAAAATCTGAAAATATCTGAAAACATTTTTAAAAGTTCCAAATAACGATTTGAATTGAATTATTATGACTTAAACTTGCAATATGACATACTTTGACATTTGAAACGTTACTGCTGGCATAGATCGAATTTCTTTTATATTGGAAATCAGAAAGGGTGCAGAAACAAACAAGAACTAAAAAAAAATCACGTGCAAAGCATAGATTTTGAAGCACTTGCTAATACAATCAGAATAATGTAATGAAACTAAACCATTTAATAAATTAAAATATTATATCTAATTTAACAATATGGGAATGCATTTTCTATTACACAGAAAGGAGCTTGTAGTAAACTTAAATATGTATATCAATTATATTATATGCAAAATATTTTCACATAATTAAAATGTGCTACAAATAATGCTCCCACCATCATCACCATTGTGTAACGGAATTTTTTCGTAGGGCCCTGTAAATGAATAATATATATTCCTTGTGCAGCATATTCTACAAAATGTATATTTATTGTGCCCTTCATAAATGAGTATCAATTTCATTAGGTTTCGACGGTTGTAACATCATTACAAAAGCACTTGGAACTATTTTATCTCATCAGTCATAATGTAACGAAATACTTTTGACTGACGATGTAATTATACTTTATATCCGATTTAATTAAAATTTGAAATGATTCGACACAATTTTGCTGCGAATATGATTTTAAAATTTCGAACGATTCGGTTGGGTAGTTATTATGCTGTTATATGTGCACAGACAAACGGACAGATAGACAAACGGACAAACGAGCGGATCAGACAATGGATACAGGTGCTACGTGTTTATATAATGACGAACGTATATAAAGACAGCTAAATTTAAATGTTCAAGCCGAAATTAAAAACGAATTCCAGCAATTATTATTCAAAGATAGTATTGTAAGCGATTTCTTTGATGTGTTTCTGTAAATGGATTAAATATGCTACGAATGTCCTATTCTAATGTAATCTTAGTGAAATTTAGTGATTGCTATCAGTTTTAATACATTTGCAATACTGTAATGCCATTAAAATACTCTGCAACCAATTTTTCCTTACACACCATAATGTAATGGAATTATTTTGGGTACCCTTGTTAATGAGTTATTAGTGCCTCGTGCTTCATACACAATTTCAAACATACCTAGAGGATCCTAAATATAGGTTTTTGAATTGCATAATAATTTGAGTATTTTTACAGGAATTAGAGCGTGGACAGACGGACAGGTGGACAAGTAAACCGAATTCATAAAAAAATTTCAACTATGTTGAAAAGTGTTAAAAAAGTGTTAAAATTCTAATTTCTGTGACACCAATCCCGATTGATACTAACTGGAAATTGGACATGTTGGTTATTTTAAAGATTTTTACACTCCTTAAGGACGGTTTCAACAAAAAATTGAAATTTAAAATTTCTAAATGTGAGAAAAATATTCCATTACTATTTTCTATGCGAAAAAAAATTTAATATTATGCTCTTTGCTTTCCATATTCCAATTAAAAATTTTACAGAATGATGATATTCGAATCAAACTTATTATGATATTCTATGTATTATTTTTTCCAGACGCGGAAATATTTCTTTGAGTGTTCCAGCAACCATGCGTTCAAAGCCACAGATTTTTCTAATACTAGATTCAATGGAAAATAGATATTAGTTCATAGCTTGTTTTACTCCCTTCGAATTAAATTCATAATAAACTTACATTTAAATAATGAACGAAATATTCTATAAATTGAAATATCATTAAAAATTGTCTAAAATGCTTTTTAGAGTATATTTTAATTTGGTCGTAAACAAATATTAAAATAATGAAAAAACATTATGCAATTGTTTACTGTATACTCATAAAAGCAATTCTGGTAGAAAATTAGACGAATTTTCTAGAAATAGTAAAAATACATACATTTTCTAACAGATATACAAACTAAAGCATTACTTCTCATTTAAACACTCAAATTTATAAAAATTAATAAGCAATAATATTTTAATTTCTCGTTATGGTGCTTACAAATTATTAGAAAATATGGATAGATGGCGTGCAAACTCTTTATATAAAATACAAAAAAGCATTTTTAAAAACACATTATAATGTGTTTAATAATGGAAGAAAAGGATTTCTGTTTAAATATACACAAGCACTCGACTTACATAAATTAAAAGTTTTAATCTAAAATGTGAAATGTGTACAATACCACATAAGTTTAGACATTTGATATCACAGTATTTTTTTACTACTACTTTAAACTCATTTAGTTTGTAGAATAAATATATAATGTAGACTATGGTTACTATGCAAAAAATTGTATTCACGCAAATATATCTGCTGAATATTAAAAAAAAATATATATTTAATATGTTGCCTGATAATCGCTGGCTTCATCAACATATTACATAATTCAAATACATCTCAGCGAATAATGTATTTCAATAATTTATAAAATGACTCTTGCCTTCAAAAATAATGTGATACATTATTCTTTGATTCAGTACACTTGAAAAAATAACCTTCCAAACTTCATATCAAGCATGAATTATTCATAACAGTTACGTAAATTTGAATGACATTTATATACATGGATAAATCTATGTAATTTTTAACTACGAAACGCCTTTGAAATGTATGCATGAAAATCACAAAAAAACATGAAAAAAGGGATGTAAGTAATATTTTCATGTAAACAAAAGAAACATGGAACTTAAAAAGCACAAAACATGTTTGTGAAATTACAATGAATTATATTTTTACTTCTAAATAAAATAAGGTATTGTTTTAATCATAATGTTATATAAATTATGCTATATTGCGTACTCCGTGACAAAAAAACTTTTTTTTTTCATTTTAGATGTTTTTTTTCTTTTTTTGGTGTTGAATTATCTTTTAAATTATAATAGTAAAAGAATGTCACGTACTGTTTTTGTACAAACTAGACTTCTATAATTCATTCTTAAAAATTTGCAGCAAACTCTCCAGTTATTATTGAGATGCAGCTTGGTGCGATATAACAGAAATATAAAAGTAGCAACGTTCAAAGCGCCAGTTGTTTTAAATTAGAAGCATATCGGTTTTGATAGCATATATGTTAAGTCCTCAGTGCTAAGGGAGAAAGATTGCTCATATGGGTGATTCTCAAAATAGGGGACAATTTCAAAAGTGAAAACTTAAAAAAATTACTGTTAGCAAAATTTCTGAAAAAATAGTTGTTGTTAATATAGTATTAGGTATACTTTACATGTAGTCAGCAGAGCTAAATATTTAAAAATTAACTTTAAAAAAATAATTAGTATTTTTTGAGCCATTCTAATGACAAAGCAAATTGCATGGAATAAATATATTAAGAAATTTTTATTTTTTTCCTGTTTAAATATTTTTTTCTATATTTATTAGCCTTTCTTTTCAGCAAATGGTTTCCATTTTTAGATATATACATATAAAGAGAATAAAAACATTACCAAAGAGCAAACTTTGTTTAGATGAGCAACATTCTGACACTAACAATGTAAGAAGCTGTCTTAGTGATTTTCTGACAGATTTAATGCATATTTCAGGGATGATAAATGTAATACCTAAATATATATGTAAAATTAAACTTTATAAAAGACACAATATAAGCAATGGTTACATTTATGCACATAGGAGTCTTTAGCATGGACAGAAAAACCATGCTAAGGACACTGATATTTGTCCATGCTAATGACAAATTTTAATTTAAATAAGATTTTGAGCCATAATATAATCACAATGCAATAGTCTTTTCTGGGGCTTTTTAAAACACAAAAGTCCTATGCAAAAAAGTAAAATAAAAATTTTAATTATAAAAAAAAACATGAAAATTATTATCCATTCTAATGACATACAATTCATGTACGCCCCTAATATTCAACTTCTATTCTTAAAATACAACACATGCTTCTATTTTCCGGCTGGGATAAAATGGCTACTTGTTACCATGGAGAAACTTTATATTTTCAAACTATTGTCATATGTGAAAATGAAATTTTGATTAATAACTAGCTATTATAGTATGATCTTTTTTTGAAAATAGAATATGGAGGACAAAATTTAATTCTTTTTTTATATACTATAATTTTATTTTTAAAAAGAAATTTATTGGATAAATCCTCTCCTTGATTAATTTAAAGAAAGAATAAAATTTGTTTTATTTTATAAACATGATATTAACTCTTGAAAAAGCTAGTATATACAAGGCACAGCTGCTGTGGACATCCATGCTAATGACATTTTGAACATTTATTCTGTTATTTTAAGGTGTTTTTAACTAAAAAGTGAGTAATTCTTGAGTGCAAATAATGAATAATGTGAAGACAAATATATCTAAATATAAAAACATGACAGAAAACCTCTCAATTTTTTTTGTATGCCGAAAGACATAAATTTTCCCCTATTTTGAGAATCACCCATATATATAAATATAAGAGAGATCGGGGATTCAATTTGAAATTTTAATAACCAATAGGAAAACAGATGATTGCAAGTAAGGATTATTAGGAAATTGAAAGAGAAATGGGACTGAAGTAATGAGAAATGCGAAAAAAAATAAGAAAAGAAAGTATTTATGTAATATGTTCAGCAATTTAAAAATGTGGTATGGCAAATTCAAAATTAATAATAATATCAAAATTTTTATAAATATGAAATGCTTCAAGGATGTTAAGCACATGAATAGAAGTAGGTTTAGTAATTATTTTAATCGAACTGAAGTCAAGAGTATGCTTCATCTCCGAGCAATGTTTTGCAATATAGGATTTATCAGATTTTTGTTTCTTAATATATTGATTGTGTTCTTTAATACTAAATTTTAAAATACGTTCGGTTTCGCCAATATATTAAAGACCACACTGGAAATTAATTATGTAGGTACTCCATGAATTGGATAATTCTATAGGATCTATGAATGGTGAAAATGGTTGGGCAAAAATTATTTTGAAATCATACTGTTTAAGAAATTTAGCAATGGTAAATCTTGAATTAGGAAAGAAGGGCAACACAACACCAATAATGTGAAGAATAAAAGATTGATTGGAGTTTGGGGATCAAGTTTGGTGTAGTTTAAATTAAACAGTATCAATTACAGAAGTCTTGTAAAATCTATCTATCGAAATAGCTTTATTAAGTTATTGAATTCCATTATTAAATGACTAATAATCAGAGTAAATGAATATGGCATGATTTAAAAAGATATAAAAGGCGGCTAATTTTTTTTATAGGAGGATAACAAAAACGAACATGGAGTGGTAAAGAAATATTGAAGCGTTTATGAAAGACGGACACATTTAATTAAATTACAGAAGCACATTCTTATACAATAATTAATAAGTATTTAACTTTTTCATGAAAAAAAGATACTCTGTAGATTGATTTTCTTATATTAACTTAAAAAAAATTCTTGTTACAATGTATGAAACATTTTTTGACCTTGTTACACGTAAAGCTCTTTAACGTAACGACGTTTACACGTAAAGCTCTTAAAATTTATTCCTATAAAAAGGATACACATCAGCAGTAAATATCTTAGTTTTATATATTTTTTTTAAATAAATAAAAGACGGTTTTTTACAGCTGTTTTCTTTTTCATTATAGTAAATGATAATGGGGAATTTCGCTACATTTTTAGTTAACCGAGAAAGAAAAAAGACAATCGCATTAAATCTTCAGAAATCTGGATTACCGTTTATTTTTTTCTGCGACAGATTACGGACTTGGATCGGAAAAGGAAAACAAATAGGAAATGTTAGGAAACAGTACTAAAGCTTTTCTAGTGATTTAGATATATACTGTTACGCGATAAAAATAAATTTAGTGTAAGTAATGTCTTTTTTATTTTTTTGGAAGTTTCCAAAAGAAAATCTACATTTTCCGTATTATGTGTCTTTCTGAAACTCTATTTGTAAAACAGTTAACATTTTGTTTCATATTTTTTTTTATATTTCACTTTTAGAAAAAAATATATTTAAAAGGTTTTAATACTAAGCTTAAAAATATGCAGATTTCATTTTGGTTTAGATATTTATCATCGATAATAAAGATTTTCTAAGTACAATAAAAAAAAGAAAAAAAAGTAAACCCTTAGATAAAATGTTGTCGAAATCTGTATGCTTACTAAAATTTTATTTGTATACAGTACAAGAAAAGATGTAAATCTACAACACTAATTTTTGTAAAGCTACAGATATCTATAACTTTGTAAACGAATCAACTAAAATTACCGTTACTTTATTAAAGATTTATCAGTAACCTGGATTGAAGTTACATAACAAATTCTAGAAATCCCAGTTTCCTAAAATATTCTTAGCAAAATTACGAATTTTTTTATTTTCAGTATAAATCGGTAACTGTTGTAGGAATTTTTGATGTTGCCGTTACATAAAAAATCTAGGAATCTTAGTTTCCTAGAAAACTTTTAAAAAACTTTACAGATTTTTTTTTTTTTTTTTTTTTTTTTTTTTTTTTTTTTAACAGTGTAAAAACAATATTTAGGCAATATTAGTATTTAATTAAAAAACATTCGAATATAACATTGGTGCAATTTTCGGTTCAAATACAGCCATTATAATAAATAATTGTTTACTTTTCAATTTTGAAAAAATTTCCTGAAAACAATCTTAAAAAAAAAGTCAATAAAAGTAATGTGTATTTCAGACACTTCACAGCGTTAATATATGGACATCTTTAATAATGCAGCCTAATTTTTAACTACAATGACTTCCACCGAAAAACAGTTTTATATAATACAATGACAAGCATATTTATTAGATTTATCAAAGCATTAAGCTGATAATACGTGCATAACAATACCGAGTACATGAAGCTCATATATTGGCCTTTTTTAATAACTCCAGCTGAGCCTCAAAGAATAGAAACTGTCATTTATAAGTTCTTCAGACTTCAGCTATTCATGTCACATCGCTCTATAAGATAAAAAAAACACTATAACGCAAATTAAATTTTAACGAAATATAAAATTAATAAATAGACAAGCTCGTATTTGCATATATGAGGATTTTCGTAGAAAATGTTTAAAATTTGTATGATAAAGTATTTCTTTCTTTTTTATGTTATAAAATAGTTCGTGGAGATGTTAACGATATATTGTAAAAATTAATTCACTTAGTGTTAGAATTATTAACATTTTATTCAAATAATACAGCCAACACGTTTAAGTTAAAAGGAAACAAGCATGTTTAAATTTGTAATTTCATGTAGTAAATATAAAAGATATTTCAATACAAAAATGTTCCAAATAGGAAAATTGATGATTTCGCTGTTTTTAAATATTTTATGCAGAGATGTACTTTATATTTTTATGTAAATAATGAAATTAATGAGTCAGATAAGAATTTATCATGCCAGTTTTGTTACAGCGAATTTTTGTTTTTTGTGTGTACGTTTTCCTTGCATAATATTCCCTAAATATTTTGTGCTTTGGAAGTCTTGTAGAAGACAATGTATTAAATTATTTATTATTGCTTTCACAATCGGGGCTTACTTTGGTCCATTTACTAAAAAAAGTGTTTCTTCTTTGTATTAAATATACAGGGTGTCCAATCTCAAATGTGGCCAATGGCTAGTTTCTAAATCGTTAGTCATAGACGTAAAGTTCCAATTGAAAAAAATGCTTAGAAAAAGGTAAAGAATTGTTTTTCAAACGATTTAGATTTTTTAAAAAATCATTAAAAAATTACGAAAATTAAATTTTTATACGGTCTTCCGGTCCTATAAGTGATATTTAGTGCAATTTTCCATCATCCTAACAAGCAATACAAAAAAGGTCCCATTCGTCTAACATTAAAATTGACCGAGTTATGAAACTTTAAATTTCATGACTTAAACCACTTTTCTGTAGCTGCAAACAGATGAGTTGGACTAAGTTTTCAGGGAACGTACACTAAGTGCTTAAATTATTATAAAGGGCATCCATTTCCAATGCTGTCCAATAGCTAATTCCTGAGCCATATTTCACAAACACCAGTTCACAGTTCCAATTACAAAGATGTTTTAAATTGAGATAAAGAAATATTTTTTAAGCGATTTAACTGAAGGGGCTGCCACCGTATAAGTTTTACGGTCGTGTTAATTTTTATTAATTAACTTCTAGATTGATTAAAATAGTTGAAGACGAGAGTTTTAAAGTTCTCTTTATCAAGAAGATCAAATTTTGGGAAATCGCGATTATATTTTTAAATTTGTGTGTTCTTTTGAAAAGCTTTTATTTTGCATAAAACGCCCGTACATATGCTTTCCTAGTTAAAAATTTGTTTTAAAATTTTAACTTGCTTCCAAATATCCGATTGAGGTTCAAATTGCACACTCATTTATATCGAATGACTATGTAATATTAATACAATTTTAGGTGCGTTGCATTTATTTATTTTATAGGACTACACCAAATTATGCTAGGTTAAGTATTCTAATAGAATTTTAAATATGTGTCATTTTATTAATTTGTGATTGTTGCTTTTCATAATTTAATTTAACAAAGTTTCTGTTATTTTTTAACTTATATTTTTTGTAAAAAATTTTCTTTAATATGTAAAAATCAACATAAATTAAAAAATAACATAGTAAAAATTATTTTACTCTAAATATTTAATGTTAAATTTTATATCTGGTGTTTATTTTTATTTCCTATAGACTTTTGACTGGCCCCTAATTTGCAGCAAAAAATATGCTTCAACATTAAACAGCTATTAATCGGTTAGTTTTCATCGCAGAAGAATGAGACTTTTTTTGTATTACTTGTTAGTGTAGTGAAAAAAATTACTAAATATCACTTATAAAACTGGGAGACTGTATAGAAATTTAATTTTGGTAATTTTTTATTAAAATTTTTTTTGACCTAAATCGTTTGAAAAGCAATTCTTTAGCTTTTTTAAGTATTTTTGCAATTGGAACGATATGTCTATGTGTAACGGTTTAGAAATTAGCCATTGACCACCGTTGAGAGTGGACACCCTCTATAATACAAAATATTTTGGAGTTTTTGCCCTTGAAAAATAGTTTATGCCATACTGTAGCGAAATTGAATAATTTGGGGCTATTTATTTTTTTAGTGGCAACATTGGAGGTGTTTGTAAGCATTTCTTTTCCTGTGAAAATTTTAACTCTCCAAACTTTTTATAGTGAAACAATCTGGTTAAGAGCTACAAATAAGGTAATTGACAAAATATTACTTCTTGCAATCTGTAACAAAGTGTGATCATAGATTTTTTTTTTTACTTTTTATATCGACAGTAAATGCACACGTAAAGTTAATATGGAAAGTAGTATTTCGGGGCTACTTTCTGCCAGACATTTTTTGGTCCGAAAATAGAACCAATCACTTAATCACTTAAAAATGCATTTTATATACCCAAATGAAGAAAAAATATATACATATATTTTAATGTATTTTTCAAATGTAGCTAACTGTACTATAGCAAAGTGCTATATTAATTGTTCTTATTCCAGTTGCTGGGGATAACAGAACGAAAACTATTTCCCATTTCTTTAATACTAACAATAGATTTATTGTTTAAATGTTTAAAGCAAAATGAATTTTCAATACTGATTCATTAGCGGATAGTATTGCAAGAGGGTTTGTATGTGTTTAGTTCTTAATTGCATACATTTCAATTTTGCTAAAGTGAAGGCTTGTTATTCCTGGATATTCCTCTTTTTTAGCCCTGTGTAGAAATAAATAAAACACGTACTCTGTTTTTCTCTATGAGTAGGGATATTGTTGTTGATTTTTATCTTATTCATCAGATAAGCTTGCGAAACTAAACGAGTGAATGCTGTTACACAGTAAACAAAAGTGTAGAGTTACTAGGATTTTTCTAGTAGATTTGTATTCCAAAAATTTTTTTATCTAATGGTAACAGATAAACTCATGTAACCTTCCTCGGTTACATGAAATTTTGCTGTTAACGTTATATGAAAAGTTCTCGGAATATAAATTTCCAAAAAAAAATGTTAGTAACTAAACATTTTTTTTTTTTTTTTTTTTTTTACAGTGTAATTTAAGTGGACATTTTCTTGTGACTTTTTAATTAAATAATGTAAAAAATGATTTTTACAGACCTCTACTTGATTTAAAAATCCTTCATAAAACAGTGTGTATCGGTTCCACCAAACCCTTATCAAAACTAGTTGAGTGTGCACTGTAAAAAAAAATTCTGTAGAGGTACTAAACTTTTTCTAGGAAACTGGGATTCCTAGAACTTTTCGTGTAACGGTAACAACAAAAATTCTAGTTTTAGAACCAGTTACATGGATTTTTCCTGTTATCGTTACATGAAAAGTTCTTTGAATCCCAATTTCCTAGAAAATGTTCAGTACCTTTATAAAAGTTTTTTTACAGTGTGCTAGCAATTTTTTTCTGTCTCACTAGGGAGTTTTGCTCCCCACGAGCTACGGTCGTCAAACCCCATTCAAACACAGCAGAATCTAACAACATAATTTGATTGGTTTTTAATAGATTATGGAAGATTGAAATATAATTTTAAAAAAACAGTGGAAATCTTCTTGCAATTGGATGTCTAATCATTCCCGTTTGATTGGAGAATTTGAAGGTTGAATCAGTTTGTGTTTAAAAGATTCAATTGGTTGTTTTCGTTATTGATAAATAAGATAAATAAGATAAGTTAAATATGCACAAATAAGGTAATATAGAAGGAATTAAGTAAAAAAATTTTTGTGTCCTGCTATTTTTGAACAACGGTGAAACACAGCTGTTTTAAATAAGACATTTTAAATGTATTGTTTTAAATCTAACGTAATTTTCCCTAAAATTTTCTTTCTTTTTCTAATATTCACGTAAAAATACTTTTCTTTTTAGAAAGGAAATATTATTTGTATTGTCTTAAAAATCTATTGTGTTTGTATTGTCTTAAAATTCTATTGTATTTGTATTGTCTTAAATTCTCTATTAAAATTTGTATTGTCTTAAAAATTGTTAAAACAAGAAAAAAAAAATATGCTTCAAGCATACATTATGCAGCACTTTACATCACATTCAGAATAATGTAACAAAACTGGAACGATTAAAAAAAATATTTCATCTCATTTCACCATTAATTTGAATATTTGAAATATATAACGCATTTCAAAACCGAATTTCAGCTGACCTATTTCCGATCAGAAAATTATCTGATTTTTTTAGCTGCTCTGATTATGATACAGAGCAAAATACATACTATATATTACATTACATACTATATATTAACAACATGCATTCCAAAATTTAATTCATTTAAGATACACATAAATTTCAATAGAAAATTCTCCCTAATTATTTTCCTCTAATAAGGTCAATGGTATGAGAATACTTTTGTACAATTCTTTATATGAGGTATAAAATTTATATATAAAGAGTAATATGCAAAAAACTAATTAAATTTAAAAGAGCATACCGCAAAACGCGCTCTCCAGCAATCATTACATAAAGACAGTACTGTAACTGATTTCTTTTGTGTGTCCCTATAAATTAATAAAAAATGCTATGAATGTTCTGTTTTAATGTGAACATAGTGAATTTCAGTGATTTATACAAGTTTGAATACATTTCAAATTGCGTAATGCCATTAAAATTCTCTCCAAAAGATTTTTCTCCATATACCATAATGTAATCGAATTCTTTTAAGTGTCCCTGCAAATGAACCATTAACCGTGCATAATTCTTGTTCAATACCAAACATGCTGGGTGACCCTAAATAAGTTTTAACAATTGCGTGGAAATCCGAGTATATTTACGGGAGTTAGAACGTGGACATACGGACAGACAAACCGAATGCATAAGCACTGTTCGACATCTTGTAAAAATCGCTAAAAAGACTATCTGAAAATAGTAATTAAATGTTTCGTGTAAATATATTTTTAAATTTAATTTATTTTACATTATTTTGTTTGATCATTTTAAATATGACATAATTTCTTCTATTTAGTGCTTTTAAAGCATGTGGATATTATTATTTTTAATTTTCATTTCTCTTTTAAAATTCGTGAGAAAATAATTTTGTAGCAAGAACGGGAATATATTTATTCGTGCGGGTTTAGAGTGGACAACAATAGTTTAAAAAATACCCAGAAATGTAAAATAATGTGTCGTGCAAATATGTTTAAAAATTTAAACTGTTTGGCATTATTATTAAAAGGACTATGACTAACTTCCTCAGTTTACAGCTTTTACCGCATATTACTGCACTTATTATTTTAACATTTTCGTTCTCTTTTAAAATTTACATGTAAATATAGTTTTTATGACGTAATTTTAATTTTTTTTTTGTTCTTTTAATGAAAAAATCTTTTAATTTTTATTCAAAATTATTTTTCTGTTTATAATAGTCACGTGTCAATATTCATTTGAAAGAAATATTTTTGTTTGTGCTATTTTTACAAATTGGCAACAACTTAAATTGATAATCTCTTCTGAAAGATGCAAAAAATACCTCTTGAAATGCTGAAAATTTCGAGAAAAATACTCTGTTTTAAATTTTGAAAATTTAAAATGGAAGTAAAACGCCAAAGAATTAATCAAACATAAAAAATAACTGCATTTTGCACATCGGGAGCTTCTAATCTATCAAATGATCTAATTATTTTTAAAATTCCTATGTATAGTCTTTGCTTCTATAAAACTTCTTTGATGGAACGATTTTGCCCAAATTTAACATTTAATATCTCTTAAAATAATTATTCTATTTGAAAACTGTCTACATCGACGTATTTAGCAAACATTTCTCTATAATACTACTTTTTTATATTTGTGTGTGCAGTAACTTTCTTAATAATAACGAAGAAAGACCGCCTGTCACAAAAAATTCAATGTCAGTGGGAGTTACTTTTTTTAGGTAGATTTCGTATGAAATATTAGGTAGATTCCGTATGAAATACTACCTATTGCGATCGCACCAATGTTGGAATTTCTGAAAAATTTTTGCAGATCTACACCGATCATGACCCCTAGACCCCCAAAACTACCACGAGTTGAAAAGTTTATATGTATATATATATCACTTTCTTATGGACACGATAACTTTTATAGTTTTACTCCAATCTCTTCCAAACTGATACATAAAATCAAGAGGTATAAAATCTCCGCTAAGTTCGTTATGGGCAAAATCGGTTCAAGGGGGTGAACATAAGGAGGGTTTTTGTGAAAATCGGAAAAACGCCATAACTTCTTAAATAAAATAGATATCGAATCGGTTTAAATTTGTATTACTTCTTAAAAATGGGCCAAAAGTTTATGCGTGGCAGATTTTTGATAATTTTAGAAATGGGCTCAAGGGGAGAAAAACCCTGGGTTTTTGGGAGAAAAAAATTCATAACTTCGTCAATTCTCAAGTTATTAAGTCCAACTAAATTTCTTTATAAATGTTCTTAAAATTATTTAAAGCTTTTGCATTTACAAGTTTTTGATAGGACCATCTTTTATCGAGGAAAAAAATTTAAAAACTAAAAGAAAAAAGGGGATGAAAAAAGAAAAAAATCCATAACTCTATCAATTTTTAAGCTGTCAAATCTAATTAAATTTATTTTACATCTTCTCAATAATATTTACAACTTTTATGTTGACAAGTTTTTGATAGGACCAACTTGTATAGTAAAAATAACTTAAACAAAAATAGGAGTTGGAAAAAAAACCTAAAATCCAAACTGCTTATATTCTGACACATTTTTAAATTCATTTTTGATTTTAAACGCATCCAAATAGTAGATCCTTTTATTTAAAAACAGTATAAAGTGACGCATTCGTCAGTTTTTTGATAAAAAACAGAATATATTTCAACCAAAAATGGTATTTTGAACAGAATTTCCGGAAGTCATCGAGGCTGAAAATTTAAGTAAGTATTCAAATAACAAATTGCATTTTTTCTGACTAGTTTTTAAATCCATTTTCGCTCTCAAACGCATCCAATTTACAGATCCTCTTATTTAGGAACTATATAAAGTGACGCATTGGCCAGGTTTTTGGTAAAGATAGAATATATTTTTAAAAATGCTGTCAAAGTGGGCATTTCGCACAAAATTTTCCGAAACGATCATGAATAAAGTATGAAGGATTTATTCAAATAACAAATCGGTTATTTTATAACTCATTTTTAAATTCAATTTTGCTCTCAAACGCATTCAATTGACAGTTTTTTGTTATTCAGGAACTATATAATGTACTGTTTTGGTTGATTTTTTAATAAATTCAGAATATATTTCAAAAAAAAGTTGTCAAAATCGGCATTTGTGCTGAATTTTGCTTAAGATGATTCTGATAAAACCAGTTCTTGTAGAAAAATGAAATTAAGAATTTTTCATAAGCGGCCAAATGAAGTTATTAAACTGGGTTTATCTCTAACCATACTTTATTTTTTGTTGTTGAAATGAACACTCTTCGAAATCTACCTCCGCCTATAAGCCAAGCCGACAGGGATTTTTCAAAATAGAGAAATACGTCTTAACATTTTAAAATAAATAAATAAATGAATGAATGAATGAATAAAATAATATTATGTTTTGTTTGATAACATATTAACTTATTTTTTTCTCTTAAATTTACATTTAACTCAATCAGAGTGAAAGCAATTTAGTCATGGATTTAAATAAAATGAATTTTTGATGAATGTAAATAAATGTCCATTTGAATTAAATAAATGTGATAGTTGTGATTTGCTAGCGAATCGCCAGCTTAGCAGGATGTGAAGTTCTCGTAGCTGTAAAATGTTTGATATGTAAAAGACAACTAGAAAATCTAAATAACTATACACAAATTGTTATCAAAACGACTCTTTCTGAAGAATATCACACAAATGAAATGGAATCTGTTTGCCATAGCGCAAAATATGTCATGAAATTTGGATGAATTATATGAATCATGCATTTTTGATCATGCAATGAAAGAATACAGAGGGACACATATTTCGTGTAACCATGGTTTTTAAAAAAATCTACTCTTTAAAAAAAAATCCAATTCTGTCGAAAATCAGACGTCAAAAAAAAAAAAAAAAAAACTTTCGATTACAATACTTTCTTCTATCATAAACAGAAGAAAGCAACAAATAGGAATATTGTACGAAAACCCAGTATGTACTGCAATAAGGTATTATTTTTCAATATGTTTTTAACAATACCATCACATTATAGATCTTACATTACAAGTACAGGACATTCCCAGTTATATTGATAATAACTTTGTGCAGCCGACAGATATAAATATATCATTATTTTTACTTTCTTCTGTCTTTAAAAGAGGAAAGAATTGGATTCATGAAAATTTTTGAATTCCAGTTTTACTTTGATTTACACTGATTACCACTGATTTACACGCTTTAAGAGGTCAGAGATTTCAATAAACTTGTTTTTACAAAATGTCTGTCCGTGAGTCTGTCTGCCTGTGACATAAATTTTGAGGTTGCTCTATCTCAAGAACTAATGAATGAAATTTTACAAAACTTAAGATTCAATTATACCTTTTTATACAAACTGACTTTGATTATATTTGCTATGTATCGTTTAACAGGTGGCGCTGCTATGCTGTTTTTTTTTTACCATTTCCACAATAGCTATATCTCAAGAACTAATAAACGGATTTTCATAAATCTGCATAAAATCATCTGTCCTTAATATATTATGTTTCTGATTTTGTTTTGATGTAAATCGCCCTGCAGGTGGCATTGCTATGTTGCATTATTCATGATTAATGCAATTGCTCTATCTATTAAACAAATGCACGAATTTTAATCAAACTTCAGATTCAGTTGGTCCCTGATTTACGTTATTATTCTTCAGTTTTTGGAATAAATAGATTAACAGTATGCGCTGCTGTGCAAAATTTTTATGATTATAGCAATAGCTCTATCTCAGGAACTAATGCACGAATTTTCATCAAACTTCAGATTCAGTTAATTTTTTATTTAAATTAGTTTTTTTTTAGCTTTTGTGTAAGTCGCTAAACAAACGGCACTTTTATCCAGTTATGTTTACGATTTATGCGATGATTCTATTTGAAATCCTAATGTACGGATTTCATGAAATTTCAGATTCAATAAGGGCTTTGAAATAGGTTGTTGCAGATTAGATTTTGGTTTATCTTAACTAACAGGTGACGCTGCTATGTTTCATTTTTTGGAAATATTAACGTGCATGAAGTAGAAGAAAGTTTTGAGATTGCCACATTTGACTAGTTTTTTAGTGTTTTTATAGTTTTTTTTAAACAGCTTTTTATAAATTATTGAAGTATATTACTTCTGAATGTCGTGATTTATATGCATTTAAACAGTTCGTTTTAATATTGCATTTAAACAACCTAAATTACATTTTATTGATTTTCTTTCTTGATCATTTAAATCGTATCAGCAAAAAAAAAAAAAAATAAAATAAAAAAAAAATAAATAAAAAATAAATAAAAAAAATAAAAAATAAGTGGATTTTTTTAAAGCTTTCTTTTTTCAAAACGTAAATAAATAAATAAATAAAAATAAATGTATTTAAATGTGAGTTTTAATATTTTGTGATGTAAAATGTGTTTTATAATTCGTGTCTTACACAGTTAAGAAATTAAAGGAAGATTTTTTTTTAAATAATTACTGTTTCATGGTGTAGTTATTATAGATAAGAAGCCATCTTTAAGGAAACTTGATTTCCAAAAATCCATGTATATATCAAGAATATTATCGTGCGAATGCAAAATGTAAGTAGACAAAATATGTTGCTTGTTGAAAATAATAAAATTCATCACGTGGAGAACTAAATATATGCCAGATGGTCCATAAGTTTAGGGAGTTTTGAAATGCTAGTAATTAGCAAACTATAAAGAAGAGAAAGATGCGGTTTTCACAGTAATTGTTAGAAAAATGTAATATTTCTTTTTTAATGTAAAAAATACACATATTAGTTATACTTTTTGCAAAACAGGTAGAGCTAAAGTTGGTAGAATAGTTTTGCTATGGTATAATCACAATCCAAGAAACATCATTGTCCAAGGATTGCATCTTTTAATTATGATGTCCTTCACTCATAATTACCGCATGGTGACAATGTAAAACAGACTGCCCAGCATTAAGAAACACTGTAACAAAAATCCACCAAATTTAGGGCAAAAACTACTGGCAGCAGTGTTGCTAGCAGTTTTTACCGTAAAAATTACTGTAAAATTAGATGTGATTTTTTTTCTTACGTCTAATTTTATTGCAACTTTTATGGCAAAAACTTCAAGCAACATTGCTGCCAGCAGTTTTTGACGTAAATTTAACGGATTTTTTGTTGTTGTGTTACAGTGAACAGTTTAGGCGCGATACACAGACGTGATATTACACGTGATTATTGTGAATATGATGTCATCTTTCACTTGTGTGAATGACATATGCTGGACTCTGCATACATGGGATTTAAAGTAGCCCCTTAACCAAAAGCAAAATCAAGAGACCTAGGAGAGTATTTGTGCTCAAAAAGTGACTCGGGAAGCGGGTATTTCTAGATGTAGTCCTCAAAAATCGTCGTGAGAATAGAAGTGATGCGGGGAGGTTCTCCATTCTGGACGAATGTTACGGAATAGAGCTCTTTTCGCACTTGCAATTGGATGTTTTTATTTTTTGAAAACGTGGCTTGTCTGTCTCCTGTCATTGAAATTTTTTGCAAACTACTCCAGAAAATTTTCTTGAAGAAAAATGAGCCAATGACGAAAGAAGCTGTAAAGCCACAAGTGACCTTTAGGTCATGAAGAGTTTTTTCATTAGTGAATGAGGGTTTTCTTTCGCCTATACAAGACAGTTTTGCGTTTTCGCGCCCCATGTAAAAAAAAAGTTTTCCTCGTTTGTTTACATCATTTTCATTTACGTGAAAACCGAAATATAGAATTCTGATATGCTACAAAATCAGTGTACTTTAATTTGTGCGCATTCTGATGCTGTGTGTGTTTATGACGGTCAATTATCAACATGAGGGATATAGGCCCTAAGAAAGGGGCGGAGGCACCTTCCGTGAAGGTCTTCCTAGCGGAATCTATGCCGTATTGGCGGATGGAAATCCAAGGCTCAAAGAAAACTACGGAAATTCACGAGTGATTAGGGGTGCGATTGGGTTCGAAGAAAACTACGAAAAGCAGCAAATCCATAAGCCAATGGGCGCTGTTGGGGTCGAACCTACCACTTCCCGTCTACTAGTTTCAAAGACAGAACCTCTCAGCCACTGGTTGGGCGATGCACGTGCTGAATATTATACAAATATCTCTGAGAATGAGATTTAGAGATCCCCATATACTTCCGTACGAACTTCCATTTTTTCGTTAAGTTATACATGAACTGCATTCATTATTTATTCATGATGTCAAATTAGCATCGATATATACTCTTTTTTCAATGAGCCTATTTTTTCAAACTTTATTCTCCGAGCCTTTAGATCTGTAATGGTAATCAGTCCTCTTCCAATTTAAATTCCACACATTGTACGATAAAAACGCAGAACTAAACTTGCTGATTCATCTTTTTTCCAAAACAAACTTATTTAAAAAAGTTTTGCAACACAAAGAAAGCATGTCTGAACATAGCGTCAAGTCTCATCAAGTTATGTAAAAATAATGTAAAAAATGCAAATGAGCATCGATATATTCTATCTCATTTTTCAATGAGCCCATTTCCTCAAACCATATTTTCCGAGTCTTTAGATCTGTAATGATCATCAGTCCTCTTCCAGTTTAAATTCCACACATTGTATGATAAAAACGCAGAATTAAACTTGCTGATTCATTCGTTTTGCAAAATAAATTAACTAACAAAATTTTGCTTCGCAAAGAAAGCATGTCTCAACAGAGCATCAAGTCTCATCAAGTTACGTAAAAATATTGTTTTAAATGCAATTTTTTTAACATTCGAAAAAGCATTTCAACATAGATGTAAATTATCCTTAAAGCGAAACCTGAGCAGTATCTTAGGTAAGATGTTGCACAATATTGCTTGTGTAACATTTGGTATAAAAACTTTCAATGTTGTAAAACATCGCCATCTGTTGATAAAAAATTTTAATATTCATTATTATTTTGTTTTTCATTCAAAACAAAAATCCCACACGTTTCTGATCATATGCCTGAAAATTTCACCTTTCTATTGTACATAGTTTTCTAATTATGAAAAGTTCAAAACTTCTGAATCACCAGGTATTTTAAAATTTTGACACCTGTATTTTATGACAGCTTTATTTTTTTTCTAATTTTAATCTTTTTATAATAAATTATCCATTACAAAAATATTTTTAAGTGTTTTTATTTTGAATCTTTAATGTCTTATAAACCATTAAATTTCCCCAATAATTAAAAGTCAAAATATTGCTTTGTTTATATTTTCTGATTACAAATCAGTGTTTTTGGAAAGCTTTATACTATTTTTCGGAGATTAGCGCAAATATTTCTGGCAATGTTTGTTCTCAAATATCTGATGCACCGATAAGAAATGGAATTTTACTTATTTCTCCATAAATTTTCTAAAAAAGACTTACATACAATAAGCATTTGCTGTTACATTAAAAAAAATCAAATAACATCATTCAAATTTCGAATTAAAAAAAGTTTTGTGTTTTAATAAAAAGACCTTGAATTTAAGTTTCAATATTCCGTTTTACATCTTTTAATATACGTGTCTGACTATTTAAGAAGTGAAAAAAAAATATTTTTGAGACTCCACCGACGTTATACACTGTAAAAAAAAGGGTCGATCTACAAAAAAATTTAATGATCCTTGTAATTACTAAAAAAGTTTTAGTAATCTTACTCGGTTACAAGGAATCTGTAAGAATTACTAGAAAAACGCTAGCAACGAATAGAGTTAATAGTTTTACATTTTTAATAGCTATTACTAAAATTCAATTGGTGTGGCCGTGATAGCCTAGTGATCATAGCACCGAACTCCAGACTGAAAGTACCTGGGTTCGATGCTGGCTGCCACCAAATATGCGCCGAATTTATGCAATGTAAGTACTTGTTAAATAAAGGGATTATGAAAATCCTGTTGTATCACTTAACATGGCTAATGATCTCTAAATTTTCCCTCCCCTTTAGAAACATGTTGAAATAGAACAGGTAGCAATGTTTTGTGCTGCCATCTATTGCGGCTTTGCCGAACATCTTCCGTTTCAGAAGTCTGTCTTTTTACCCACTGGATGCAGCTCGAAGGAGGCTCCTGCCCTTCGGGCACACATAATGGTTATTACAAATAATTTTGGAGCTATTACTAAAATTTGCTTGGTGGTTCATACTAAAAAGTTTTAAGTTAGTTATACAAAAAATTCTTTTGTTCAGTTTGCAAAAGAAATGTTTGTTTCACTTGCAAAAAAAATTTTGTAATGGTTACTGAAAATTTCTGTGGAAAACAAATTTACTAAGAAATTTTTAGTAACCTCTTGAAGTTTTTTTATAGTGTAGATTACATTTATTGTAAGACAGGCGCACACTTGTTTGCGCTTGCACTTGTTAACACTTGAAGTTTGGAAACTTAAAATACAAGAATGCATGTTGATATCAAAATATTTTTCTAGAAACATAAAGTAGGAAAATAAGGTGGTCTGGTGTAATAATGCCAGGCGGGGTAATAACGCCAAGTGCTAATATTATGCCTAATTATGAAATAATCTGGTAAATGACACCCATGTTCTCTGCGCAGAAGGGTTTTGAGTCATACAAATCGCAAAAAACAGCTTCAAGTAAATTTGTTTCCTTTTTAGGTCTTTCTGTTTTTACAAGCAACTAAAATTAACGCTTGATCTAAAATTTGCGAGATACGTTTTGTGATGTGAAGACTATTTTTTTTATCCGGAAATACTTTGTTAATTAGATAAATTTGTAGTACATTTCATGGACTTTCAAAATGTTGTTGAAGATTTCGGATATCTTCTCGAAATAATTTGTCATTTAAAGTGTACAGCGCAATAACTATAACGGGGTAATAACGCCAATCCTTGGCTTTAATACCCCGGTTGATTCCCTCCAGTGGCCGAGCTACATCCTAAATACTGATTCAAATAAATACAGTTAAAACTGTGGAATGTTTCTAATAATTCTATTTAAGCGGTCCTTTTTAAGCAAAAAGAAGCCCACTGTCTGATATTCTTTTGCCTCATCCTCCCCCCAACACAACACCTTTATTTTTCTTACACTTTCACAAAAAATTGAACATTTTCAATAGATGAGAATGCAATTTGTCAATTTCTAAGTTTTTAGAGTTTGTATTTTTAGAATTGGGCAATCTACATGCAATTATCCCATCTTATCTCATAGTTTTGTTTGCATGGCGTTATTACCCATATAGGTGAGTGATAACGCCAAATAGCATTGGTCAAGAAATCACGCCATTACATTTTATGAATACATATCTGTTAAATTATACTTTTATATAGATAGTCAATGAGTTGCTATATCAAATCATATATTTGTTTGAAAAATACAATCTAAAACTGAGCCGTGAAAATTGGTAGAGCCTTAACGTGGCGTTATTACCCCAGGGTACCTTAGATAAAAACGAAGAAAGACATATTATTGCTGATAGTAATAAAAGTAAATGTGTAGAGAAATGTGTACCAGTTAAAATACAACACTCTTATTTTAGGGTCAGATTATATTTAAATACACTGCTCAAAACAATTAAAGGATACTTGAAGTTTTATATAAAATAAAGATATAAACGAATTTTTTTTTTCCGAAAATAGAAGAAGAGAATCACAAATGCAAATTTTTCTGGTTTTCAAACTGTGGAGCATGCAAATTTTGAGTTCGACGTAAAAAACGTAGCTTCAGCGGCAGCGAATGAAATCTGACTTTCAACTGGATAAAAGAGAATGAAGACAAGGATGATCGGCATTCAGTTATTGCTTTGTTTCGATGAGTACGATGTCTCAGGGAAGTCATTTGACAGATTCAGAAGCTTGGAGAATTGTTGGTAGGTTAGAAGGGGGCCAAACTCAAGCCGAAGTAGCGCAAGCCATTGGAGTGTCACAAAATGTCATTTCCAGGATCTGGAACCGTTTTTTGGAGAGTGGATGTGCAGGCCGAAGACCAGGACAAGGTCGTAGACGGGCAACAACGCCCAATGAAGATCGGTATTTAGCGTTAACAGCTCGGAGACACCGAAACATGAACGCTACTCTTCTCCAACAACACCTTCGCTCGGCTGCAGGCACCACGATTTCAACTCAGACTGTCCGAAACCGGCTCCATGCTGTAGGTCTGTATGCTCGCCGACCGATGGTATGTGTTAGATTAATATCGTCGCGAGGCATCGTCGCGACCGCAGGGAGTGGGCAACCGAGCATGTCAACTGGAGGAGAAATGAATGGAGCAATATTTTATTTTCTGACGAGTCCCGTTTTTCTATGCATCATGATAATAGGCGTATTTTCATCTGGAGGGACCGTGGCAGTAGGAATAATCCTGCGTTCGTTCACGAAAGTGTCAGATTTGGCGGTGGAGGAGTGTTGGTGTATGGTGGCATCTCCATTGACGGGAGCACTGACCTCTACATCATTCGAGATGCAGCTCTGACTGGTCGCCGATATAGGGATGAGATCCTCAGCCCTATTGTAGTCCCTTACGCTGCAGCAATCGGAGATAATTTCATTTTAATGGACGATAACTGCAGGCCACATCATGCAAACCTGGTGGAGGATTTCCTTTTCGAGGAAAGAATCGTTCGAATGGAATGGCCAGCGTGTTCTCCAGACATGAATCCAATCGAGCACGTTTGGGACGCTCTAGGAGGACGAGTTTCTGGCCGCCAACAACCCCCACAAACTCTCCAAGACCTGGAAAGAGCTCTTTTGGAAGAGTGGGGCAGAATACCCCGACTGGTCATTAATAGCCTCATTGAGTCCATGCCTCAAAGTGTTCAACGTTGCTGGCCGCCCGTGGAAACCATACCCCCTACTGAAAATGATTTTCTTTGAAGAAAACACCTTTTCTTATTCTTTTTTTCTCATATGCACAAATTCTGTTTTTTTTTTCCTTTTGTACACAAATGCACAATAAAATGCATTTTTTTCTGCCAAACATGTGTAATTTATTCTCATATAACCTACTATGTCTGTCGACCATGTATTAATCAGCTAAAAAGTTTCCCAGATACAAAATCCACCTAAAACTGCAATATCCTTTAATTGTTTTGAACAGTGTATTAACCAGTGTCCCGCCGGTGTTAATTACGCTCACGGAATATAAAAATAAATACGCATACTTAAATTAACTGTCAAGTTACGTTTGTGAATTTTAAAAAATGCTTAATTTGATAGCATAAACATTCATCATTACCTAAATCAAAGATTATAATTTAATATCACGCCCTTATTACCGCATGGGCACGTCGGGTCTTTGTTCATGGGCCCCAGACCTTAAAGGACCTTTAAATCTATATATTAAATTTTAAAATTTTTACTTTATTTTTCTAATTCCAACTGTTCCATATGTTGAGATTATTAAACTCATCTTAAAGTAATATAAAAATTGCTAAAGTTATATAAAAAAAGTTTTGTTCCGTACTAAAGAAAAAAGTATACTTTTAATAATTAAGGCATTTAATTTGGAATTGACCGGGGCTAAGAATTTTCTTCTGTTTATATCAAAGGTACTGAAATATCTTTATGCATTACACATACACATATGAGTGACCATTAGTTTTATCTGATTAATGTTGTACTAATTCGAAAGGAACCCCCTAATCCCCATTTATCTTTGCCCAGAGTCCCAATTTGTTGTAATAGGGGGCTGTTTAATATTTGTGGTAGCAATCGTTTTTCTACAAAAAATTTAAAATTCCCATGCACCATCTTACATTTTTTGCCAGTGTAGACAATTTGATCTTCATTTTTATTCAGAAATATGAAGATATTATTAAAAATAAAGAATAATATTTTATTATTTATTTATGAGTAACATTTTTCTATTATACAAAGTATATATTTTTTAAATTTCCAGTTTGAATTTCAAGTTTCAAATTAAAGTTAGAGGCCAAACTTGCAACAATGGTTTCTCGTGTAGTGGGATAAGAGAAGAATGGATAAAAATAGAAATAAAATATAATATTTTACTTTAAATTTACTTTAATATTTTTAATGTGCACTTTATATGAGAAAGTTAAGCGTTATTATTTATGATAATTTTGAAAAAAGTACTTTTAATTAAATTGTGACTTTTTTTCACGCAGAGTGAAAAAAGAGTCGGTCCCTAATGAGATATCGAGTACCGACATCTTTTCACTCATCTAAAAAATCATCAATTCTTATCATATGTCTACCATTCAGTATGATTTAGTCAAAAATAATAATGTACCTACTTTGTTTTAATTTTCATTTTTTTTTTAATCTAAAATATCCTGTATCGAAATTCGAACATCCGTAAGTAACTGTACACTGTAAAAAAAAATTCAAGAGGTTACTAAAAATTCTTTAGTAAATTTGTATTCCACAGAATTTTTTAGTAACCATTACAAACTTTTTTTTTTGCAAGTGAAACAAGCATTTCTTTTGTAAATTGAACAAAAGAATTTTTTGTATAACTTACTTAAAAATTTTTAGTATGAGCCACCAAGAAAATTTTCGTAATAGCTCCAAAGTTATTTTTAATAACCTTTACGTGCGCCCGAAGGACAGCAGCTTCCTTCGAGCTGCATCCAAACTTCTGAAGCGATGGATTTTCGGCAAAACCGCAATAGATGGCAGCAAAAAAAATTGCTACCTGCTCTTAGAGGATTTTCATAACCCCTTTATTAACGAGTACTTACACTGCATACATTCGGGACGTATTTGGCAGTGTCCGGTATCGAACCCGGGACCTTTTATCCTGGAGTCCGTTACTATAACCACTATGCTATCAAGGCCACACCAAGTGCGTTTTAGTAATAGCTATTAAAAAATGTAAAATTATTAACTCTATCCATTGCTAACTTTTTTCTAGTAATGCTTACAGATTTTCTAGTAATCGACTAAGATTACTAAAAATTTTTTAGTAATTACAAGGATCACTAAAGTTTTTTTAGTAGATCGACACTTTTTTTTACAGTGTACATTCTTATACGGAATCGTGTTCCAAAAAATAAATTATATAGCTATAAAGGATTTTTGCAGGCCCACTTAGGATTTCACTTACAGTTATTTAGGATTGTCGAAAAAAGTTAGAAGTAAAATTATTGTCCATCAAATATAATATAAGAAGACAAATTCAAATTTTAACATAAGAAGACAATAGAAAAAAACTAATTAAATATTTGAAATAACAAAAGTAAAAGAGTGGATAATTATATTTCCCTATTAAAATATTCCTAATATTTTTAATATTATCTTAAAAACACTTATTTTCTAATTATGATTCGCAATTTTCTTTAACCTATCTAATTTAAAATCCGTTAAGTATTTAAAGACAAAATTTTGTATTCCTAGTATTATTAGATATTTCGGATCAATTTTTATGCAAAACTCTTTTACATCTACTGACAATATTTTTAGCATTTATTTCAAAATGCATAAATTTATGTAATTTTTTAAAGGTATTTTTAAAATACCAATACTATTTTGGAGAACTACATTTCACTAAATGATTCTTTACCCATATAATATTATTATCTTACAAGTAATTACTTTCTTATTTTCTTCAAACTACGTAATTTTAAAATATTTTTTCAACTATTTAAAGACACGATTTTTAATTCTTAATGATATAAAATCTTTCAGATCTATTTTTTGCAAAACTCTGTTATCTACTGAAAATATTTTTAGAATTTATTTTAAAATGTATAATTTACAAATATCTTTAAATATATTTTGAAATTATAAATATATTTTTATAGGGCTATCTAATTCGAGGACATATCAGAAAATTGCTGAAATAAGTGCTTCGCAATTTTTTAAAAAACGAATTTAAACTTTTTTCCCAACCTAATAATTAACAAGGACCATACAATTGTTCCATATATTATTGTGACAATCACCCAATGTCTCATTAAAATAATAACACTTGTTTTAAAAAGATACCAAAAGATATTTTCTAATAAATGAATTCTTTTTGTTTCCATAAATGTATTATTTATCTGAAATTCGTAGGGAATATCTTTCTAAAATAGCGCAAGAAGTTGTGTTTATTGCTTCATTAAGTTTTATACAAATGGATTACATAACAAATGTTAACTCAGAAGTATTTTTATTTACAAGCTGAATAACGTTTTGTCCAGTTTGTCAAAGTAATAATTGTCTTAGATAAAGAAATTCCTGCGAAAAATCCCATTATGAACACCTGCTAAAACTTTGAATGTTTCTGTATTTTGGTGATTGTAGCTGTGTTATTTAAAAAAAATGTAAATTAGGAATGAAATTGAGATTATTTAACTTAAAATAGTCGATCATCAAAAACAATATTTTAAAGATTATATCTTGCCAAATCACTTTTATTAAAATTTCTACTTTATTGGTATCGTAATAGAAGCTTTGCTCGAAAGTTTGAGAATTTTGTTGGGGAAGTTTTGAAAATAAATGCTTCTAATACAATTTTTTTTAATAAAATTGCAATATGCAAATTGGTAATTAATTTCAATACTTTTTCGATTTTGGTTATATATTTTTTATATTACGATAGTTTCAGTTTCAGAATCGGTTTAAACCGGTTTCGAAAGTTAAAGTAATTTTTTAAAGAAAATCTGAAACAAAAATTGAAAAAGTAAAAACTAGCCCGGTTGTGGATTGCCCTCAGCTATCTTGTGCAAAAAAATCATGCAAAAATATTAAAATTTGAGCGAGATATTAGAAAAGAACGCTCCCATAGACTTTACATGGTCATCCGGGTCTTTTTGAGTAATTTTTCTGTGACTATTGTAAGCTCTTAAGAACTAATTGTAGTAACTGCCACATTTTTATTTTTTTCACATTTAAATAAAAACTACACCTATATGTGCTACTGCAAGTATTATTTTACTTTGTTGTAACTGTTGTTTTTGGCTAATTTCATGCGTTTATGCATATTTGAGAAGACTTATCATATTAACAACACATGCGTTTGTGATTCAAAATATAAATAAAATGTATTATATGTTAAATAATGCAAAATATAACTTTAAATATTTCAATCTCACTGATTGTTTTTCACAAGTGCAATACATTATTCTTTATTGAGATAATATTCATTAAATTTAAATAAAGTGATCGAAATTCTCCTTTCGAAAATAATGAAAACTATTTTTAATCGTTAAAGGTAATAACTTCAAATCTCTGAATATTTTGAAATGAATAAATTTAGAAATTAAAATAAAGTCTGAATTATTCATGGCAGTTTTTAAAATTCTGATCGCTTTTTTACTTACCCATCATACGTAGTATAGGGTAAGTCTTGCAATCGTTTTGAAAATCGAAAAATTTTTTTGACGGATTTACACGTTTCGGACACTGGAGATTACGAAAAACATATTTTTAGAAAAAAAAAATTTGCCGTCCGTCCGTCCGTCCGTCTGTGTGTCTGTGTGTCTGTCTGTCTGTCTGTCTGTCTGTAACCGCTCTATCTCCCGAACAAATTGAGATAGAGATTTGAAATTTTGTATGTGCTTAGTATGTAAGAATGGGACGAAGCCTATTTAATATCAGTAACCTCGATTATCCGGAACTATTTTTTTCGGACTCTCGAAAAATTCGTTCTGATGAAAGGTATATAAAAATTTTCGAATTCTTTTATTTTAATGAATGGACGTAAAAGGCAATAAAATAACACAAATTTTGCATAAAAAACGAAGTCAATCGAATAATTAGTTGTTGAGATATTTTTAATTCTATTTTCCACATTCTTTGATTTTTCATGACCCTGTATTTCATTCGAATTTCAATTCAAAGATATCTTTTAATTGGAAATGAGATACTTAATTCGATGCAAGAAACCGTTAGTGAATATGATTATTATTTTTGGAGTTATAAGGATGTTTCTATTACGCAATTCAGTGCTACTTGAATAGTTTGGCGTTTCATACAATTTATCGAAATTGGGTCATCAGAAATTCATTAATAGAGCATGATTATGTGTTAAAAATACTTAAATATACGTTTATATTTTGTTTTGGAATTGTAATGCATTTTATAAATTGTTTACATGTGTTATGTTTTCATATATTGTGCTATGCATATCCATGATGTGTAAGTATTACGGTGGCCTCCAACGACTAGTTTTCTTTTTCTTTCAAATACAAAATACCTATTCTACTTAAGAATAATCAGGAATCGCATTTTTGAAATTTAAAAAGGAAAATTTCTTTAATTTTATACATAGATAAAATAATTTAAAAAAATAAAGCGACTATAACAAAAGTAAATAAAATACTTTTAGTTTAGAATATATATTTTGCCATACACTTACTGATGAACGTGATACAATCAATACTGTTTAACTGAATACTGATGAACGTGATCAAATAAAAAAATTGGTGCAATCTTTAGAAATCAAAGATTCTATATTTCATATGTGATTATTGAATAAGGGGAATATATTGTAAAAAGCGACGGATGTTCCTATATCTATAAAAATGTATTATAATGAAGAACGAAAATACATAATAAAAGTAGAAAACAGGAATTCTGCTTTTTTTAAAATAAAGTTTCGCCTCCTGTGAAAAAAAATATAAATATAGATAGTACAAAACATGTTTTGTTTTTATGACTTGAAAGACACTCTTTTATAATATAAAAAAGACGTCAATGGAAGTGGGAAGACGTCAATGGGATCGTAAATATGGAAGGTGCAAATGCACCTTCCATATTTACGATCCTGTCTTTAAAAAACATCTACAGAAAAGTAAACATATAACATCACTATGGAAGAATAACACACAAAACCGGCAAAAAGAAATAATAATAAAAAAAATTGAAAATAATAAAAGAAAACATAAAAAAATAACTACCATACCATATTTGAAGTTTTTGTCTTTAATAAATCAAAAAAATATAAATAAAGGATTAATGAATTTAAAGAGATACGTAAACATAGCATCTGTTGTCAAATAAAAATTGAAAAATCTCAACTGGAAAAACAAAAATAAATATAACTTAACATATTACAACGACCATTTGCAAAATGATTATTTTTAACAAATCGTAAGATTAACTAAGAGCTGATTTTTTTTCTTTTCACGAAAAGAATCTAAATTGCTAAGAAAAAATAAATAAATAAATCGTAAAAATTATTCCTGTTTTTAAATACTATCTACTTTCTGACTATGAAAACTAGAGGTAAGTAGCTGTTAATGTAGCGTTTTTATTTGTCAGACATTTTTTTTGTCTTTAAAACTAGAGCTAATTTTTCAAGATATTTTTAGTAGTGTTCTAACTCTTTTATACAAAAGGAAACCAATTTTAATCACATGTGACTCGTCCCTCAATAATTTAAATTAGTTCAATTACTCGCTTATATCCAGTCTAGAAAATTAAAAAAAATAATAATAATAAAAATAAAACAAAATGCGGACATCCATTGCCCAAAGCAAAATGTTTGAACGTTTCAATTGAGTGACTAAAAACTTTATTTTTACTATTATCAAAACGTGGCTTACGTAATAACAGAGTCATATGTTACGTACACCAGGATTAAACATTAATATTATTGGATCTATAAAATGCGGACATCACAAGGATTCAGATATGTTTGAGATATATCTATTCTTTACCGAGAACAACAACCTTTTACCAAATGTTTAATTAACATGAGATAAACTTAATAAAAAAGACTATATTTTCATTTATATGCGTTCATTTGTTTGTAACATTAATAAACATACTCATTATAAAATGTAGTTTGTATAATAGCTCCATGTTTTATTTGAAGCCATTCATAATTATTTTTCTATATAGTGCGAATTTTAATTACATATTTTTTCAGGTGTTATGGCAAAATGGCAACAAAAAGACATAATAATCTAATATTTTCCAACTATTTTTATTTCATTTTCTACAGAAATGTACTATTTCAGTTGCCAATTTTAAATAAAAAGTGTTAAGAACTACAATAAACAAATAAATAAATAATAATGAATCCAAAATAAATTGAGGTGCAGCTTAAAAAAATATATTTAAAAGTACTTCTTTCCCGTTTAAGATGATATAGATACTGAAAATATGCAATGCTTAGAAGGTTTAAACAATGCAATATATTTTAATAACAATTTTAATTTTTCTTGAGAAAGGTGTTATAGTAAAAATAAAATACATTGACATGTTTCGGAACCGTCAAATAAGTTCCATAGTCATAATATAAATAAAACAAAATTTCAAAATATTAATCGGTCAATACAAATGACACGCGACACTGAGATATAAATAACAAAAAACACGCGCTCTATTGCAAAAAATTAAATTAAAATATAGACCATGCTCTAAAACTTAACTAAAAATAAAAATAAAAATTTCAAACTATTTCACGGTCAATACAAATCACACGCGACAATAAGATATATATATATATATATATATATAAACACCAAAAACACAAAAAACCAATAGAGCGCGTGTTTTTTGTTATTTTTATCTCAGTGTCGCGTGTCATTTGTATTGATCGAGTAATATTTTGAAAAAATTTTTATTTATATTATGACTATGGAACTTATTTGACGGTTCCGAAACATGTCAATGTATTTTATTTTTACTATAACACCTTTTTCAAGAAAAATTAAAATTGTTATTAAAATGTTTATATAAAAGGTGAATGCTTTAAAATCTGATGATTTAAAAAATCAATTGGATTTAATTAACTTTTTATCAATGCAATATATATTATTTGTATTTCATCTTCGTTTTACGTTTGTCTTAAATAACTTAATGTATTTTTGAGCGAAGCTTTAATTACTGGACAAACGAAATGACAAGTAGGGGAGACTAATAACACCTTACGAGTCATCAAAGATCCCGAAAAACGCTCCTTAACTTTTAAAAACCCTAAAGAGTTATTTGACTTTTTAAAAATAATTTTATGTTAGCTGCTTGTCATTTTCGGAAACGTTTCAGAACAGCTTTTAGAGTGTATTAATCAGTTTTCTCAAAATCGAATATCACTTCTTTGGATATTATCAATTCTTAAGTAAATATAATAACATTCAGAAAATATGTTCAACACACAAACTAAATTAACTACATACTAAAATACATATACATACTAAATTAACTACACACATACTAAGCCTTAACATTATTGTTTTGCTTCAACTAATTCAGTTATTCAGCTGTAAATGCTTGCTTGAGGAGTGATAGAATAAAAAAAAACAGTTTTGCCGTTTTTTTTTCTCTTTTTTTTTTTTTTAATGGAAAAGACCTTGCAGCACAGTTTCCAGAGTATTTTTTTTTGTTTGAGGAAAGTTCCGTCTTTGTAGTCTCATTTTTTTCAACAGTATTTTATAGCACGTAATGTGCATGCGTGGCAAACAAAAATTCTACTATCTCATTGAATGATAAATTTTTACGTAATCCAAACTCTCTTAAGATGAAAACTGATTTTACGGAGAGATTCAACTTTTCTAACAAAACGAAAAATTTCTGATCAAACTTCATGGAGATTGACCTGGTAAAAAATGAAAATTTTTAACAGTGTACGGAGAACTGATTGTTACATAGTAAAAGCTACTAGGAAATTACTACTTCCATGATCTACGGGTAACTAATAAAGATTTGTTTTTACATATTATTTTTCGATTAAAAATATTTTCTAAAGATATAATATTTTTATAAGATAAAGAAACACTTTTCGGAATATTAGATGACGGGGAAAAGATTACGCTGGTCAACAGTTGTTTTGGTGCCTAGGTTTTTGGAGCTGATTTTAAAATGAATTTGATGCATCTGAATTCAAATGTGGCATTAGACTTTCCCTAGCAGCTCAAATTTTTAAGATAAACAACTTTTTGTGAAACATGTGTTTTATTATTTTAAGGTAAATCCATATATTAATATATATATATATATATATATATATATATATATATAAAATAAACACAGAATTTATATTTTTATAATATAGAAATGTTAATTTTTACTATTATGATGCACATATATTCAAATAATAATTTTTAAAATTATATTATACAAATATTTTTACTCACAAAGATAGAGAAAAACGTCACCGATGAGATCGATTATCATTGAACGCTTCGGAAGCTTCGTTTCCGTGACATTCTCGAATATATTTTAGAACAGTCTCTTTTTAAACTCAAACAGAAATATGACATCGTATACGTATCCCATCTTCTTTTCTTTGGTTTCATTCCTCCGTACTCTTAATATTTTAGTGAAATTTTTCACCTTGTTCCTCACTTGTGTCTCCTATATTTTCAAGAAAATGCTCTAAGTGGCTGTGTAAATGCTGAACTTTAATGTTCATATTACACCCAAGAAATTTAAAACTATTATGGATTTCATTTACCAGTTCTACATAGTTTGCTGCTTTGTGTTTGCCAAGAAAGTTTTCTGATTTGTATTTGCGAAGAAAGTTTTCGACAACTGCCATAAAAGAAGTGCAGGCTTTTCATTCAGCCTTATTCATGGAATTTATGGAGACAGGATCCTTAATCAGTTGGCTTACTTATGGTCCGTCAAATATTCCTGCTTTAATTTTTCCTAACTCAATTAGGTCATTTTCTCTCCATGCACAGCTTCATTTGTTCTTATCAGTCCGTTTATTTTAGTCGGCCGATTATCTACTCGAGGGATATAGTCCCAGGGGGAAATGCCCTTCGTGGGGGTCTTTCTAAGGGAATCTAACCCGTATTTACGCAAGGTTCGAAGAAAACCACGGAAACTCCGAACGGTTAGGCCGACGGCAGCTATTGGGGTCGAACCCAGCACCTGCCGTCTACCAGTTGAGAGGTCAGAACCTCTCGGCCACTGGTGGGGCCCGTTCTTATCAAGAGTCTTTAGAAACTGCTTTATAAGACCAAGCTTGATATGCAGCGGAGGAAGTATGGTTTTTCCTTGTCCAACTGAGGGGTTATTAATGACACTCCTTTTTCCCAACAATCATGCTTTCTCCCTTAGGCCACTCTTTTCTAATCCAGGGGTGTTTTTATCACCGCTGTCCAAAAGACACAACAAACAAATATATTTCGTGTATCTGCTTTGCTGCCAAAGCCAAATTTTACCATTTTTAAAACTTGCAAAAATCACCCATTGATGTTCATGGTACTTTATTTTGTCAAAGACCAAAGCTATTGTGTTATTTTCCTCTTTCATTTTTGTTGAGTGAGCTATTGGTATGGAATCATATTTCTTTCCACTGTGTAGAAGGACACGATTCAAAGTCCGCTTTGAGCTGCCAACAAATAAAAGCTAATCGTTTGGAAAATAGTCAGAAAGACTCATTTTTTCCAGAAGTGCTCTAATTTCATGAGAAAATACAAGATTTCTTAGGAAAAGAAGGGTAACAGACTCGTTTCTCTTGTGCGGTAAAAGGTAACTTTGGTTCCTTGTTCCAGTAAATCTTTGTCTTTCAATTTCGAAGCCAGTAATTCAGACACTTTTTTTCATAGATTGAGATCTATGGTGAGATCATTTAACTCATCCTGGTTCAAACGTTGAGACATCTTCTCATAATCACCTTCATAACTATCGGAAGGATGATCAGCAGGACAGTATTCGTCCTTATTGAGCTCTGGTAGCTGGTTAAATGTTGGAATCGTTACTTCTTCTTAGTGAAGAACCGCTCGTCTTGCCGAGACTAAATTAGGATAAGTCCATTTATGACGGTTGTTTCGATTAATTCCAGTAATATTTACTTGGCAGAAATAACAGTCACTGAAATGGTTTTGAGGTTCTCTCCAAACCATTGGTATGCCGAATTTGTGACTTTTTCTTTTCCCGATAGTCCACTGTTGTATTCTGTACAAGTTTTATAGACCTGATGCAGTACGCAGGTTTTATCCTGATCACCAAGTCTAATATAAAAATATCCAATATAAGCTCTCTTTATAAGGTCTGTAAAAAAAAAAAAAAAAAAAAAAAAAAAAAAAAAAAAAAAAAAAAAAAAATCTGTGCTCTTTTAACGTGTATTCTTCGCATATGCAGTAAAATACATAGGAATGAAATACACAAAATCTTCTACTTGAATTTATTTAAGTTCTATTCAACAACACAAATGCAGCAATCTATAACACGGTACGTTTTAAATTTAAGAGTTCTGTCACAAACATAAATAGCATGGAAGGTCAACAATGTTTTACCTCCACAGAGAGAATTCAGAAACTCTCTTATCTCTTGGAGGTTATTCCATTTGTGTTTATGAATGGGCGGCGTCAAATCATAAGCATGCTCAGAACGTTAATTTTGTTCGGTAATCTGATTTTTTTTCAAGGTTTTTCTTATATTTTAATGCCTCACAAATCGCCTAGAGTGTCGTGACTGGCCCATGTGTCAGAAGGTCAGTTAAAGTATTCAAGGTTACTTTAGCTCTAAAAAATTTTAGTTCTCTTCGTATATTTAAAAAACGGATTTCATATTTATATTCAGTATCCTAAAAATGCGTAAAATCAGCTGTAAAATTTTAGGCACCAAATTTTTTCTGGACTGTGTTATTATATATTTCCGTTCGTGATTATTTTACACTTTTGTAAATTAAAACAATTTTTTTAGCAGCGTAGGTTGTATATTCAGCAAAATATCTGAAACGCTGCGGTACAAACTGACAAAAAAAGTGTGTGATTCTTAATTTTAAAGTTATTTTAAATAAATAAAAAAAGAACTCAATGCAGATAACTGTTTAATACTTTCTTCATATTATAGGAAATATGCCTAATTAGAAGTATTTGTCATCTTAACCATGGCAATAAACAAAATATTGAATTGCAAGCTCTCCACGTATTTTGAGGCTACTTTATTTGTAAAACACCGCTCGCTAATGTGCAAGATATATATATATATTAATAATACTTTGTTTGCATTTCATTTTTTTCCTTCTTTCACTGGATAGTTATGATAGGTCTCTATGAATCCCACTCTAATGTTTTCGATTTTGATTGCTAACATTTTTTAATTAGGATATTTTTACTTGAGAAATCTGTTTCGAAAGTGAAAGCAATATAAAAAAATCATAAAGTAAAAAAAAAAAAAAAAACGGACATTATAGAGATCGACATCAGTTATTCAATGCAGGAAAAATAAATAAAATTTTCAAATGCAAGCTAGATATCAAATTTACTTCCATAGTACTAACATTGGTATTTGAGTTTTTTCGTGTGAGTAAAATACCTCCTCCCTCTTAACCAAGATCCTTGTAAACAAAAGAATTTTATTAACCATTTTCAGCCATTCTCGTATAAAATCATTCTACTCAGATTTTATGAGAAGTTTTTGAGTTAAAAAGTAATTTTTGTAATTTTCTATTCATTTACATTAAAATATTGAGCTCCTACTCATAATAAGGATAAAATAAAATTAATGTTATAACTACCTTCAAAATGTAGAGTTAAATTATATTTACTTTTTTCATAAAGTAAGCGATGCATTTTGCAAAAGACAAGTGCAATGTTTTGGGCACTAAACAGCTAAATTTTTGTTCATAAGAATATTTTAAGTCATAGGTTATAAAGAAAAATAAACTTGAAAAAATATATATTTAAATTCGAGGAACACGATAAATGAAGTAATTTTTCTTGCCTTGGAATATTTTTTTCCCAAGCACATTACATATTTTCTTATTATAATTCCACACTGAACTATTCAACAGCTTCAGGTAAAAAATATACAGTATGCACTAAATTTAAATAATAAACGTGTAAAGTTCAAACGGAACTTAAGACATGTTTTTAAGAGTGCATTACATTTATTACACTAGGGATTGAAAACTGATGAAAGTATGTCTGATAAAACAGTAGAAATAGCCATCAGTTTTGGAAACTAAATGGCTCAGAGAGCATATAGAATTTTAAAAGTTCTCTTAGTTGTGAATTTTTCTTTTATATAAAATAAAATGCATTCAAAGCGACAGAGTTGTTTTTCTTTGCATTTAACAAAAAAGGAAGGCAAAAATATGTTGAAAAGGGGAAAAAAAATGGAAAATAAAAAAAATCATCCATTTGATTATATCTCTATTATAAAAGACAAACGTGTTTGTGAGTAATTCCGACGTCATTCTGAAGTTGGCATAATATCACTATTAAATTTCTGTTTTACAACAAGTTTTTATTTTCGAGTGTTTGCAAATTTTCAATTATTACTTCATCCATCGTATAGGTGATAAAAAAAAATCTTTAAAATTCCTTTTATTTGAAAAATCGGCAACAACTCTCTGTTATTATTTTTTTTTTTCACGGAATAGTTCAGATCGTTCTCTAAGAATTCTGTTCTTATGTTTTCAGTTTTGTTAATACACTTTTTTTTTTTAATTTGGATACTCTTACTTTAAAAAAATGGTTTTTAAAGAAAAAGTATTTTAGGTAAAATAGCATCATGAGAAAAGAAAAGTAAGTAACAGACATTGTATAGATTGACCAGAACTATTCAATATAATAAATAAACAAATAAAACTTAGAAACGCAGACAAACAGTTTTGAATCCAGACACTTTTTTCCGAGAGGGACTTCTGTGGCCCCGGGGGTTCATTATAGAGTTCCGGAGGGGGAAATTGCACTTTTTGTAAGATGAAAACCCAAAATTTCAAATATTCCGGGGAAAGGCACATTTCATTGCTCCGGGGGTTGATGTCCTCCCAGATCACCCCCTAGATTCAACACTGCAGACGAGATATCTTAAAAATTTACTTCCATTGAACAAACATTTGCTATTGAATTTTGTCATGTGAGTCATGTGAGTTTTGTCATGTTTTGTCATGTGAAATAAATCGAAATCGCTTACTGCTATTAAAAGAAGGTCCATTATTCAATTTATTTCATTTTATTTATTTTATTTGTTTTAAACATTTGTACATGAATATTTTAAGGTCATAAGAATAAAGAAAAATAATCTTGAAAAAGTTTATAATTCAATTCGAGAAACACGACAAGTGAAGTAATTTTCCTTCCCTTGGAATATCTTCCCAAGCATTTTATGTTCTTTTAATATTGTTATTCTACATTGAATAATTCAACAGCTTCAGGTAAAAAAAAATACAGTTGCTTAGTGTACTAAATTTAAATAATAAATGTTAAAGTTCATACGAAACTTAAGACATGTTTTTAAGAGTATTACCCTACTAGTATTACACACTTTGTATGACACTAGAGATTGAAAACTGACGAATGAATTTCTTACAAAACAGTGGAAATGGCCATTAGTTTTCAAAACTAAATGGTCCATAGAGCATATAGAATTTGAAAAATTCTCTCTGTTATGAATTTTTGCTTTTATATAAAATAAGATGCATTAAAAACGACAAAACTGTTTTTTTTTTATTTTTTTTTTATTTATTTATTTATTCCGCAAAAAAAGAACAGCAAAAATATGTAAAAATGAAAAACAAAAAACGGAAAAAAATATTCATCTATTTGATTATATCTCTATTATAAAAGACAAAAGTGTTCGTGAGTAATTCTGGCGTCATTCTGAAGTTGGCATTATATCACTATTAAATTTCTGTTTTACTGCAAATATTTAATCTTCTAGTGTTTGCATAGTTAAAATTATTACTTCATCAGTCATACAGGCGAAAAAAACTCAAAAACTCCTTTTATATGAAAAATCGGTAACAACTATCTTTAATTTTTTTTTTCTGAATAGTTTAGATCGTTCTTTAAGAATTTTGTTCTTATGTTTTCTATTTTGTTAGTACACTTTTTTCTAATAAGGGTACTCTTACTTAAAAAAATGGTTTTTAAACGAAAAGCATTTTTAATTAAAATAGCATGCAATAGAAACAAGTAAGAAAAATCATGCGTTAAGCATATATTATGAAGCACTTTCCAACGCTTCATGAAATCTTTCAAAACTTCGTTATTTAGAGAAATGAGGGTATGTATCTAAATACAGCCATGTATGTATTCCAATACTTTTGAACAGCCCTGTCTTTGATCTGTCACTTGATACATACTACATAATGGGAAAATTTAGTTTAGCAAAAAATGCCTAGTAGTTTGAAATTTCTCTTTCAGCAATTTATACTAACAGAGGGAAACATACTTGAATACTTCGTTCAGCCTTGTAGTTGCCTGGTGCCTTTATTACACATCAGTGTTAAGATAAAATTTACTTTAAACTAAACCACTCTTAAAAAAACTGAAATCACTTTCTCATAAATTATCATTCAAAGGCTCCATGTACCCAATTCTTGGCGCGGCCCTATATATCATTTTATCTACATTCTGCAAACATTTCTTAGTAAATTTAATGCAATTCAGCGTAAACATGCACAACTTATTTAAGAATCACCTTTTATAATTTATGCTCATATTCAGTAACGTTGGCGAGCTTATTGGGTAGCCCTGTATATTAACATATTATATTAGTATAACATATTGTATTATATTATTATCTGTATTAGTATTTATACACACCATATAATATGCATAAATTTAGTGAAACTTATAAGCGCATACTATAATTAAAATGCATTTCATTCATCCATCAGCGATCATTGGATACATATACAGTACATCGGAAAGAATGTACTATTTGAAATCTTTTGTGTGTCTTTGTAAATACTATGTATTTTATATTAGGGAAGACAGTATCGTATAATTTATACTAAGCCTCATTGACATACATCAATATTATTATACATGGAACAGTTTAATATATTTAAAATATGTCACACACAATTCCCCCTTTTACCATTATCTAATGGAATTCTTTTTTGCGGCTCTGTAAATGAATAGCTTTAGTTATAATATAGGTATATAGCTATAGTTATAATAACATAACTATATTTTCACCTTATGTTTTATAGATTGCATATTTTAAAGCACCTCGTATAAGGCTTATAAATATTAATATGTTTGATAGGGAATAACATCTTTAAAATTCCTTTGAAGCGATTTTCCCCATAGACCGGAATGTAATGGGAAATTTTGATTCTCCCTGTCGATAAACTAATCGTGGTAGAAATTTCATTTTCATAAGGGTTCGTGCTAGAGTATTTGTCAATAGCGTCCTAAAATTTCAAGACAATCTGAGAATATTTACGTGAGTTAGAGCGAGGACAGACAGACAGACAAACCGAATGCATAAGCACTTTTCAACTTTGTTGGAAAATGCTGAAAAGGAAAAAAAAGTAAAAAAGCGGACATTGTAAAGATTGACCCGAGCTATTCAATGCAATAAATAAAACATAGAAACACAGACGAGATATCTTAAAAATTTAGTTCCGTAGGATTAACATTTGCTATTGAATTTTTCGTGTGAGTGAAATATTCTCTTAACCAAAATTCTTCTGATTAAAATAGTTTTATTCATCATTTTTCGCCATTTTCTTTTAAAATTATTCGGCAATAACTTTACCAGAGTCATCTGAGATGAAAAAAGTAATATTCGTAACTTTCTGTTCACTTACTTTCTAAACGCGATTCTTGCTCATAATAAGAAATAAACAAAACAGATATTATCAATATTTTCTAAATGTAGAGTTGAATTAAATTTTCCCTTTTCTTAAAAAAGCGATGCATTTTGCACAAGTCAAGTGAACTATTTCTGTAACATAAAACTGATATAAATTGAAATCGCTTAATGCTATAAAAGGTTTATCCATTTTTCATTTTTTTTTGTTTATTTTAAGTATTTCTACATGAATATTTTAACTCATAAGAGATAAAGAAATATAATCTTGAAAAAGTTTATAATTCAATTCGAGGAACACGAAGTAAGTGAAACAACACACTGAAGTAATTTTTCTTGCCTTGGAATATTTTTTTTCCAAGCACTTTATCTTCTTTTATTATTATTATTCCATATTGAATAATTCAACAGCTTCAGGTAAAAAATATGCAGTTGCGTAGTGTACTAAATTTGTATAATAAACGTATAAAGTTCATTCAAAACTTTAGACATGCTTTTAAGAGTGCAATATTTTTTACACTAGGGACTGAAAACTGAAGAATGCATGTCTTATAAAACAGTAGAAATAGCCATCAGTTTTCAAAGCTAAATGGCTCAGAGTGCATTTAGAATTTAAAAAATTCTATTGGTTGTGAATTTTTACTTTTGTATAAAATAAAATACATTAAAAGCGACGGATCTGTTTCATATCAATATAACAAAGAAAGAACGGCAAAAACATTGTAAAAATGAAAAGAAAACGAAAAATATGAATTCATCCATTTCAGCATATGTGTATTATAAAAGACAAAGACAAATATGAGCGTGAATAACTCTGACGTCATTCTGAAATGGACAATACATGACAATTAAATTTCTCTTTTACAACAAATTTTTAATCTTATAGAGATCGTACATTTTCAATTATTGCTACGTCATCGTAAAGGTGAAAAAAAAACTTTTAGATTCCTTTTAATCAAAAATTCAAAAACTTTTATTTTATTTATTTATTTATTATTTATTTATTTATTTATTTATTTATTACGACTTTAAAGAGAATGTTCAAAGAGAATTTCTTTTTAAATCTATCCAGTTTTTCTCACGCTGACGACAACGAATGTTTAACATGTTTCTAAATGAAATATTATAGATAATTCAACATTTCTATGCCATGCAAAAGATTATACTTCAATTTTATTAGCATACTCACACATAAAGAATAGGTTTTGAAAGTGAAAACATCTTCGTTAAAATAACATGCAAAAATAAATCAAAAATAGTAAAAAACGAACATTGTAGATATCGACCTCATCTATGCAAATGCAAATAATAATAAAAGTTACAATAATAATATTTTTGAAATGCAAACCGTATTTCTAAAAAAATTACTTCCATAGGACTAAAATTTGCGATTGAGTTTTTTCATGTGAGTAAAATACACCCTTAACCAAAATCCTTAATCAAAGGAATTTTTCTAATCATGTGCAGCTATTTCCTTATAAAATCATTCTACTATAATTTTATAATTTCATCAGAATCCCTTGAATTCAAAAAAGTAACTTTCGCAATTTACTGTTTATTTACTTTAGAAACGTGAGTTCTTACTCAAAATAAGGAATAAATAGAATTAATAATATAAAACATTTCTAAGTCTAGTGTTAAATTACTTTTCCCTTTAAAAAAAAATGTTTGCACAAGTATAGTGTAAGATTTCGGGAACTAAACAGCTAAATTTTTATTCATAAAACTGATATAAATCGAACTTGCTTGCTGCTATGACAGGAAAATCCATTTTTCAATTTATTTTTTTTAAATATTTCTACATGAATATTTTAAGTCAAAAGAGATAAAGAAAAGTAAACTTGAAAAGATGTATAATTCAATTCGAAGAACACGACAAGTGAAGTAATTTTTTCTTGCCTTGGAATATTTTTTCCCAAGCACATTACATATTTTTTTTATTATTTTTCAACATTGAATTATTCAACAGATTCAAGTAAAAATATACAGTTGCTTAGTGTACTAAATTTAAATATTAAACGTGGAAAATTCGTATGAAACTTAAGACATGTTTTTAAGAGTGCACTTTGTATTGCGCTAGGGATTGAAAACTGAAGAATGCATGTCTTATAAAACATTGGAAATAGCCATCAGTTTTCAAAACTAAATGGCTCAGAGAGCATATAGAGTTTTAAAAGTACTTTTAGTTGTGAATTTTTGTTTAAAATAAAATTCACATATTAAAAATAATAAATTTTTAATAAAATAATATAATAAAAAAATATAAAATTTTTTAAAATAAAATACATTGAAAACGAAAGAAGTGTTTTTGTTTGCATTTAACAAAGAGAAAACAACAAAAATATGTAAACACGAAAAAAGATTTGGAAATATAAATTCATCCATTTCATTTATATCTGAATTATAAAAGACAAATGTGTCCGTGAGTAATTCTGATGCCATTATGTATTTGGCAATACATGGAAATTAAAGTTTTTTTTACAGCAAGTTTTTTATCTTCTAGAGTTTGCACATTTTCTACTTCATCGTACAAGAGAAAAAAATATTCCTTAAAATTTACTTCCATATGATTAACACTTGTGACTGAATTTTTCCGTGAGACTAAAATATCCCTTTAAGGCCCCACACTAGGCACAGAAAAAGATCGGGATGATAATGTAAAGTCTATGAGAGAGTTCTTTTCAAATATCGCGCTTAAATTTTAATATTTTTACATGATTTTTTTGCGATGAGGATAGCTGACGACGATCTACAACCGGCATAGTTTTTACTTTATCGATTTTGCTTATATATTTTTTATATTTCGATATTTTCAATTTCAGAACTGGTTGAACTGGTTAAAACCGGTTTCGAAAGATAAAGTAATTTTTTAAAAAATATCTGAAACCGAAACTGAAAAAGTAAAAACTAGGCCGGTTGTGGATCATCCTCAGCTATCTTGTGCAAAAACATCATGTAAAAATATTAAAATTTGGGCGATATATTTGAAAAGAACACCCCCATAAATTTTACATTATCATCCGGGTCTTTTTCCGTGCCCAGTGTTGCGCCTTAACCCTTTCCGGCGCACTACTCTTTAAAGTTGGAATTTAAAGAAAATAAAAATTAGGCAATCTATTTAGGCCTAGAGGAGTACACAGGTATTGTTTTGTAAAGATTGCACTAACCATTTTAATTATACAGCTGTTGCCGAAGTGGTAACCTCCAATAAATAAAGCATTGATAAGCGCAGTGAGAAGAGCATTGCTGTGAAGCGTGTATTACAGTAAAACATTTTACCTATTATTTAAAAACACTAGAGTTTGATCTCTGTAGTGCTGCCATCCAGAACTCATAAGAAAGATTTAAAGTAGCCATTTGAGTAGTTTTTGAAATATTCACGGAGTTTTTGTGTTTCTAAACAGGGGGAACTTTAGGTGTTGCCGACCCGGCAACACTGCGCGTTAAGGGGTTAACAAAAATCCATCTTGACAAAAAAAATTTTACTAACCATTTTCCGCCATTTTCTTATAAAGTCGTTCGACTATAATTTTACAAGAATTACCTGAGTTGTAAAAAGTAATATTCGTATTTTTCTAATCATTTACTCTATGAACGCGAATTCTTACTTATAATAAGAAATAAATAAAATTAATATCATAAATATTTTCTAAATGAAGAACTGAATTAGATTTCTCTTTTTCCTAAAAAAGCAGCGCATTTTGCACAATTCCAGTGGAACATTTTGGTAAAATAAAACTGATATCAATCGAAATCACTTAAGCTAAGAAAAGTTGTTCCATTATTCAATTTGTTTGTTTATTTATTTTAAACATTTGTATATGAATATTTTAAGTCAAAAGAGATACAGAAAAGTAAACTTGAAAAGATATATACTAATTCAACTCGAGAAACACGACAAGTAAAGTATGTTTTCTTCTCTTGGAATATTTTTTCCCAAACACATTACATACCGGGTGTCCCAAAAATGACTGATGGATTTTAAAATTCAATAACTTGCAAACGGTGACAGCTATTTAAAACATTTTTGCAGGAGAATTATGTATAATGTCAGAAGTTTTCTTTTTTTTTTTTTTTACCGTAATTTTTTATTTTAGTTCGAATTTCAAACAATACAATAGGTACATTCCATTATCTCGTGCAGTATTGTATATTGGAGTGATTTCTGTTTTATTTTGTGTGGCACTGACGGCGATTGAAGGCCAGTTCATCAGTGCTGAGTGAAGCGTCGACCTGGCCTTCAATCGCCGTCAGTGCCACCTACTGTTTGAAATTCGAACTAAAATAAAAAAATTACGGTAAAAAAACTTCTGATGTTATACATAACCCTCCTGCAAAAATTTTTTAAATAGCTGTCACCGTTTGCAAATTATTGAATTTTAAAATCCATCAGTCATTTTTGGGACACACGGTATTTTTTATTATTTTTCTACATTGAATTATTCAACAGATTGAAGTAAAAATATATAGTTGCGTAATGTACTAAATTTGAATAATAAACGTGTAAAGTTCATACGAAGCTCAAGACATGTTTTGAAGAGTGCACTTTGTATTACACTAGAGACTGAGAACTGAAGAATGCATGTCTAGAAATGTCCATTAGTTTTCAAAACTAAATGGCTCAGAGAACATACAGATTTTGAAAGTTTTCTTAATGGTGAATTTTAGTTTTTACATAAAAAAAATAATACATTGAAAGTTACTGAAATGTTTTTCTCAGTATTCAACAAAGGAAGAACGGTAGAAATAGGTAAAAATGAAAAGAGAACGGAAAATATAATTTCATCCATTTGATTATATCTGGTTTATAAAAGACAAATCTGTCGGTGAGTTAGCTTCGACCCCATTATAAAATTTGTAATACATTGGAATTTAATTTCTCTTTTTTTATTCTTCTAGAGATCGCACATTTTGAATTATTGCTTCATCGTACAGGTAAAAAAGATGTTTTTTTTTTCGGTAACAAATTTTGGTAACAAATACTGTGTTTTTTTCAACAGGATAGCTTAAATGTTCTCTAAGAATCCCGTTTTCATGTTGCCTATTTTGTTTACACATTTTTAAAAAATAAAGATACGCTACTTAAAAAATCGCTTTTGTAAAATCATCACAGCTGAAAACGGTAATTAATATTCATAATTTTCTTTTGATTTACATTATACAAGTGAGTTCTTGCTCATAATGTTAAATCTCTTGCTTATATTAGAAGTAAATAAAATTAGTAATATAAATATTTTCTAAATGTGGAGTTAAATTAAACTTTCCTTTTCAAAACAAAAAAATATATATATATGTATATACATTTTGCATAAATTAAGTTTAAATTTTATGTAAATGGATAAGAACGTAAAGAGATAATAACAAAACCTTTATTAATTCTATTAAATCATATCATACGTAATTAATTCTATAATATACCATAATTGATAATGATTCTAGGTTTTCAATATTGATTACAGACTATTTAAGATGAAGGCTTCTTAATTTCGTATTACTGAATGTAACGTATGCAACGTATCATAATTTTGCATTCATACATTTTTGGATTAGAGTTTAACAGCTATAGCATCGAAATCTGATTATTTGTAAAACTAGTTATAGTACGAACGCAAATAATCTGCCACGCTGGACGTGCAATTTCAAACTTTTTTTACTATCTTTTATAATTTTAAATGAAAAGTAAACCATTTTAATTTCATTAAATATGCCAGTCTATTTCAGTTAAAATATGCATTTAAAAAATTACTGTTTATGTCAGATCCTAAGTTTTAAAATTGTGTTAATAGAATAATTAGAATGAATAATAGTAATTATTATACAGCTAAATATCAGAAAAAAAATGAATCAAAGAATTTTATTAATGGAATAAGCTTTTAAAAAAAGATTCTATTTTCTAGCAAAGTTTATTTAATTGATAGACTAAGTACAGATGGACTAAAAATATTACATTATAGCAGAATATTCATCTACAGCTAATGGGACTCGTTTTACATTTATTTTTCTGAAACAATTATACTATATGTCCAAAGGTGACTGGTCATTTGCGATTTTAGACATTTTGTTAAATATCTAGAAAAATGCAGGCCGAAATATTCTCAAACTTAATAAGTGTAAACATAATATTAAACCCCTTTTTAAATACTGAAACATTTTTAAAATTTAAATTTTAAAGTAGAATTTTAAATTTGAATGTCTCAACTAATACTTTAATTTTAATTCTAAAGTTTAAAGCTATTTTGCCTCTGAGCTTTGTCAACCGAATATTTATTACTGTAGGCCCGGTGCACACGATCGATTTTTTCAAGTTCCGGCGCCGCTGTGTGCCCGCAACATGTGATGCACATGTCCGATTTTTCCAGCTGCGGCAGTAAGAATCAGACCGTCGACAACGATGGACGTGTATTCTAGAAAGCAGATTATTTTTAATTTCCCCAATGAAAAGTTCAATATCAACGTTTTCTACGCCCGCCATCCTTGCCGTATTTACGTATTTTACCGGACGTGTGCAGCGCTCAGAAGGCAACAAGTTACTAAGAACCGGAGTTGCGTGTGCGGCGCCGCTGCGGTGCGGTGGGGAAAAGCTTGGAAAAACGACCGCAAGGTGGACGTACGTCGCCGCAACGACGCCGGAGGTATGTGTGCATGCCACACATGTTTCCTTTGCATTCTACGCTGTAATTGCGGCACCGCAAAGGTGCTGGAGCTTAAAAAACCGTACGTGTGCACCGTACCTTAAGATTAAAATTTCTGATCTAAAAGTTTTTGCAGGCATTTGCGGTTAAAGCCTCATACGTCCACGAACCTGGGAATTGACTACATATCAATCAAAAGCTAATCAACCAATTAAAGGGCCATTTCAAATTTACAACTGCTCTCTCTGCTGGAAAATATAACAAGTCCCACGATATTAGCTTGGGATTAATATCGTGGGAGTGTACAATTTTCGTTTGCGCGCATTCAATCAAAAACGAAAAACTGTAGATTTGATAGGCCTGCTGAAATTATGGCGATGTAACTCCGAAAATCAAAGTAAATGGCTCGCGGAATAGCCCATTATAATTGCGAATTTAGCCGTCAGATGGAGCAGCGAAATAAATGATTTCGACCCCCCAAGAGGTTCCCGAGTCCAATGCTTATCCACAGTTTATAACAGCCTCAAGCCGACATTACGTGTATATAAGGTTGTAATTAAATTGCAAAACATATTTTTAAGTAATACCTAATACCGTGTCCCAAAAATGACTGATGGATTTTAAAACTCAATAACTTGCAAACGGTCACAGCTATTTAAAAAAAAAAATTGCAGGAGGGTTATGTATAATGTCAGGAGTTTTTTTACAGTAATTTTTATTTTAGTTCGCGTCTCAAACAATAGGTGGCGCTGACGGCGATTGAAGGCCAGGTCGATGCTTCACTCAGCACTGACCACCTGGCCTTCAATCACTGTCAGCGCCACATATTGTTTGAGATGTGAACTAAGATAAAAATTATGGTTAAAAAAAAAAAAAAAACTGCTGACATTAAACATAACGCTCCTGCAAAAAAATTTTAAATAGCTGCCACCGTTTGCAAGTTATTGAATTTTAAAATCCATCAGTCATTTTTAGGACACCCGGTATTTTGCTGTTTCTAGGATGGAAATTAACATCCAAGAAAACAGAAAACTGCAATAACACTTATTAAATAGTTTTTCTTTTGAGTAAATTTATTTTTACATAAAAGTCAATATACGAGTAAATTGCTAGATTATTCAGTACTTCAAACTTCAAAGACAGAGGAAATTACGACATCACATAAATATATTCTGAAAATGCACCTGTCAAGAATTTACTTTCAAAAACTTTTCAATCGCTTTTCTCTGTAACTTTTCGGAGTATTGTATTTTTCTCTAAGATAAAAAGTAGAAATAAACTTTTTTTTTCCTACTGCAGCTCGTTGTTCTTTAGTTTGACATTTTAGAATAGAAGATTTGAACATGATGCATATTTCTTTTTCACTAATAAATCTGATTTTCATTTTGAGTTGCATCTCTTGTCAGAAATATTTTGTAAGTTTTATTTATCAATTTATTTGTAACTTTTATTTATCATTTTATATGTAATTTTTAGTTATATTTATATTTTATTTGTAATTTTTATTTGTAACTTTTTTGTTTTATTTGTAATTTTTAGGTGTATTTGCTATTATAAAAAAAAATGTAGAACCCGTCGAATTTCGACGAAAGAAATTATTTAAAGAGGAGATGTTTTATCGATTGATAAAAAACCTACAAAATTAGTTACACTAAAAGATGCACCTTCCATTGCTAAGTCTAACTCTTAAACAAATGATATTTAAACTAAAGTTAACAAAATACTATTTATATAACCGAGAAATAGTTCAAATTAAACTTTAATCGTACATGCAAGACGTAAAAAATAGATCTGTTATTATGATAAAGTTATCGATTAAGGCCCTTATGCTAGTATTCCAAATTGTAACAAAGCAACCTTTATTCGACTTTGACTCAAACATAAAATTACTTTTCCCATGAAATCTAAACCCGACATTATTTTCATCATACCAAAATTTAAATAAGCACCTTGCATATGTTGCTTGCAAATCATATTCATTTTTTTAAAAAAAGATTGGTATTTTAACTTGATCATTTTGATTCAAAACTTTAAGCTTCGATGCTATTAGCTGAAATAGATACTAATTCTTTTATATTGTTTTAAGTGAACGTGAATTTTTGTAAATGACATCAAAATTCACTGGCTTTTATAACAGAAAATATTCTTGACACAACACGCGTTTAAATTTAATTTTTTTTTTCTCTTTTTGAGAGAATGGCAACACAAAGATACATTAATATTTTTTTTCTTTTTTCTTTGCCTTAAATAGAAATGGAGTACTCCTGTTGCCACAATTAGAAAAAAAGGTATTAAAAACAAAAAAATAATAATATTTCAAAAATAAATTGAGATACAGTTTCAAATAAATTGTATTTAAAATTACAATTTGTTTCTATACGATGGTGTAAAAATTAAAAATGTGCTATGTTTATAAGTTTAAAAATTTGCAGTAGTAAAAATTGCAAAATCGAAATTGCTTTTCAAATTCCAAAGTGTTGCCATTCGCAAAATAACGTATGCGTTACGCACAGATAACGTTTGGCCTTTATAATATAGATATGCGGAACATATATAGCTGTCATCTAGTCCTTCTGCTTGCATTTAACGGCGGAAAAATTACCCATCCGAATGTTTTAAATTTTAATATAATGTAATGCTTTAGAGATTTTTTTAATTTCATTTAAAATATTATAAAAATTTGAAGCTCAAAAAGTATTAAAAAAGTTTTCTTCATTTTATTAAATCATATCATACGCAATTAAATCACCGATATTTCATGACAGAGAATGCTTCTAGGTTGCCGTGAAGAAAAATGTCCACTTAATCTGATGACATTGAGCTCACAGATTATTCAGAATAATTGTAAATTATAAAGAATAATGTCCTTAAAATAATAAATTAAGCTACATCAGCTCCCCCCCATCCTCATTTTCCTCTGTTATACTTAACCAATGAACTTCGAAATGTAATCAGGGAAGAGCTTCATCAAAATGAAAATCTCATTTGGCTTAATTAAGGGTGAGACAAGCTCTCCGCCTCCCTTATACTTAGCCAATAAGTTTCTAAATCTAATCAAGGAAACTTCTATACAAAATAAACCCGAATATGAAATATGTAGCAAATCAAACTAATCTGCATGAAAAACCCATTTATCTAAATTAACGGAAGGAGTTAGTCTATATCCCCCCTATATGCCTAACCAATTTGTCTCCGAATGTAATCAGGAAAGTTCCTTATCAACATGAGTCGGTATTTCAAAGTTGATGCAAATCGAATAATTCTGCCTGAAAAATCTTGTTATCTCAATTAAGTAAGCTGGTGGGTGGGCTATCTTTCCCTTCCTCTTTATATATACAAACAATGAGCATAAAAAATTAATCAAGGAAGTCCCTAGAATAAACCGGTGTATAAAATATGAAACAAATCAAATAGTTCTGCAGGATAAATCCATTTATTTAGATAAAGGGGAAACAGTCTTCTATTTCTCCCCTTTATTCTTAACCAATGAAAAAACAAAACTAATCAGGAAAGCACAATTTCAGAATGAAAATTTTAAAAAAGTGTGAAGAAAATAGGATATTTGTATCAAGAATTATCGCTCTTCGTACATACATACCAACGTATATACATACATACAGAAACGGCGGCACATAAGCTCTCAGGCTGTGATAGCCTCTGAAGTGAAAAAAAAAACTTAAACTCGTATTTTCTTGCAGCTAAATTGTTTAGTTTGCCATAATACCTTCACAAAAACTAATAAACAAAAAGGAATTCAAGAATAAATCTGTCTTTTTCTCATAAAAAACAAAATGCGTGGCTATGGAATAAATAGAAAATACCAAAAATTGTCAGCTAATATATCATCCGATTTCAGAAGGAAAAAAATAGATAGCCAGGAACAACAGAAAAGAAATGCGATTGAAAGTATTTGAAGAAAAATGTGAAAATATTTCATATCTAATATTATATTTTTAGAAAAAAGTTCCATTGATTTATTTGTTTTTTGTTTTTGTTTTTTTCCAACCCCCCCCCCCATAGAAAATTTTAAAAAATCCGACTTTAATGCTTTAAAAATACTTCACATGGTATATAGAAAAACTATTTGGTGATATTTATTTATCATTTTCAGACAAAATAATATATTATGGAAACAAACTAATGTGTCCGGGAAATAGGCATATGTTTTTTATTTATACAGGTACACTTGAGATAATATGCGTGGCTTTCGATTTTGACACTTACAGTGAATTTGACATCTTAAAATGTAGCATTATATATTTCATCACAAACATCTTTAATAATGTCAAACTTTGAAAAAATTCCTATTTTTTTTTATATTTCATTTTTTTAAAATTTACTTATATATTAGTAAATATATATATATATATACAGGGTTGTTATAATTAAAGTTCGCCTATTCAGAAGGCTCTGGAGCCAGTTCTATTGCTCCAAACGAAGCAAAATTTCACTAGTACATAGTTAAAGAGATGCGCTCTGCGAAAATCGAAAAAAAAAGGTCAAATTTTGTATCACTAGGTGGCGCTGCGCCAATATTTATGGCGATGTTTGCAGATTCATTTAATCAATATCAGTCAATCCAGGAAACTAATCAAGTATCTATCTAATCAAGTATAATTTAATATCCATATATACACAAATTTAAAAGTTTCAACAAACTTCAACGAGCTGCGAATTGTTATAATTAAGTTCACCTAATCAGACAGCTCTAGAGCCTGACCTATGACTCCAAACAATACAGTCAAATGAATATCATTTCATGTGATGTAATCTGCATCAACAAAAATAAAACATGTCGCTCGGCAGTAAGGAAATAACGAAAAATAACATGACGCATGCTCAATGAATCCTCCACCATTTTTAATAATGCATTCCATTCTCAGAACTGTGCTTTTTACAGCATTGCGTAAACTGTTCTGTAAGATTGAGCGAATGTGAGGACTAATGCTGTGTTTCAGATCAGAGATTGTCTGACATCTATTTTTTAATACAGAATCTTTCAAAAATCCCCCCAAAAATAAAGGAATCTGCAAATATTGGCTTAAATATTGGCGCAGCGCCACCTACTGACAAAAACTTTAACTAATTTTTTTTTCTAGATTTTCGTAGAGCGCATGTCTTCAACTACGTAATGGTGAAATTCTGATTCGTTTGGAGCCATAGAACCGGCTCTAGAGCCTTCTGAATAGGCGAACTTTAATTATAACAACCCTGTATATATATATACAGTCGAGCCTCTATATAACGAAATCCATCGTTCCAGTAAAAAATTCGTTATATAGAGAAATTCGATGTATAGAGTATGATGTTAAAAATAGTATTTAATGTATAAATTTTGAACAAATATTATTTTTGATCTTTTTAATTAAGAATTTGAAATGTTTAAAAGTATATATTAACCTAACATTTTATTTCTTACTTATTTAAGCAGTTTCAAAAAAGAGAAAAGACATTTATTTGAAAGCTTAATGAAAATCAAATGAGGAAGACTTACATAAATTTCAGAGGAAGAAATCTGTAATTTTTTGTTGTTTTGATTTTAAAATTACAATTGTTACGCTCTCAAAAAAAATTCTCAAATTTTAGCAAGGAATGAAAAATTGTAGTTATTTTCCTCCATTTGAAGGTCTCTCTTATGTGCTCTCATTGATTCCTCTCTTATATGTGTAGCAATTCAATTGACTGTGTTTTGAGAAGGATGTTGAAAGGTGTGTGGGAGTTGGGATGAACTTGTTAGATTTAAAGAATAAGGAGAGAAGTAATATTTGTAAAAAAAAAAAAAAAAACCTCTCCACTGAACGATAAATCAAAAATAAGTGATGGAAAATTGATTCCATATGATTTCGAAGCTTTTTTAAAACTGAATAAATTAAGATCAATTTATGAAAAAATTCGTTATATGGAGATAGATATTTCGCTATATAGAGTCTGTTTTTAATGTAATCATGCGAAAGGGGACCGTTCTTACTAAAAATTCGTTATGTGGAGAAATTCGATGTATGGAGTTTCGTTATATAGAGGTTCGATTGTATATATATATATATATAATTAATGTATCATTTAAAATAAGGTACATCATAATAATTTCTAAAAAAGAATTAATAGGCAAGATGAAAAAATAAAGAAAGTGACAGTTAGACTGATGTCTTTGAACTTTCAGTCTATTCACACTAATTGTGAATTATACTCTTATCCCTTCCCCAAAAAAGGCTTAATCTTTTGATATTGGATGAACTTACCCATATACCCCCTTTATACTTAACTAATGAAGATCCAAATCAAATCAGGAAAGCATTTTATCAGAATAAACTGGTATACCAAATTGAAGCAAATCGGATCATCGTGCATGAAAAACCCATTTATTTAATTTAAGGGGTTAGCCCCCCATTTTTCTCCCTGAAAAATTAATTAGGGAATCGAATTCTCAAAATGAATCTATTTAACCTGCCGGCACATTAGATTTAAAACTTTATTAGATAATAATAATAATTCAATTCTTAACTCACAGGCTATCAAACGTAAGAGCTAATGTGCCCAAATTTCTCTTTGTACATATGTATGTATGTATGAGGGTAACGTGAAAACTCTTGGTAAAAATATCCGATTAGCACTAAATTTTAAAAAATACATTCATTCTAAAAAGCCACTTCCTTGATTGGGTTTGGGTTCATTGACTGATTATGAAAGGATGTAAAGGTGGCGGTTAACCTCTCTCCTTCAATTTAGATAAATGGAATTTTCATGTAATAATTATCCGATTTGCTTTAAATTTTCTAAATAGATTCAGTTTGATAAGGCGTTCCTCTGATTAGTTTTGGATGTTCATCGGCTGAATATAAAGGGAGAACGAGGTGCTAATCCTCCCACTTAATCCAGATAAATGGGTCTTAATAACAGAATTATCTGATTTGCTTCAAGATTTGTAAATAGTTTAATTCTGATGATGCACTTTCCTGATTAGTTTTGGGAGTTGATTGATTAATTATAAAGTTGGGAACGGGGGTCTAATGTCCTCACATAATTCAGATAAATGCGTTTTTCACTCAGAATTACTCGAATTTCTACAAATTTTGTAAATATTTTTATTCTGATAAGGCGCTTTCCTGGTTACATTTGGCGGTTGATTGGTTAAAAATAAAGGAGGAAACAAGAGGCTTCACCGACTTCTTAATTTATATAAATTGTTTTCCCTTTCCAATTATCCGATTTACTTCAAATTTTGTTAATATGTTCCTATTGAAAAGATGTTTCCATTATTAGTTTTGATGATTTGTTGGTTAAGTATAAAAAGAAGATCGGAGAATTAATCTCATCTTTTAATTTACAAAATGTGTTTTTATGCAGGATTATCCGATTTGCTTCAATTTGGTATATCGCTTTATTCTGTAAAAGTGCTTCCTTTATTGTTTATTATTTTACTGAAAAAGGGGGAACTTTTATTTGTGTATAATATGGAATTAATGTGAAAAGACTGTAACTTAAATGCCATCAGTTTACTGGGTACTTTTTTTAAGTAGGGTATAATAGGATAAATATCGAAAAATTATATAACGCAACACGTTTTAAAATTATAAAATAAAAATCTTACTTCAAGAAACTCGAAGCTCTTAAAGGCATAAACTTACTATTACTTTATTGTTCTCTTTCGTTAAATTGTTATCTGTTCCCGGGCTATTTGCATTTATATAAAAATAGTATCGAAAAAATATATTTTATGAAAGAAAATCAAACACATGAAATAGCATATATGAATATACTTACGCAATAGGCAAAAAAATGCTTTTATACTTTTAAGATTCCTATAGGAATATTCAGAATTATTTTTTATGTATCGTACATCTATCTTTCACATTTACCCGGATAAAATATATTTTAGCAATTTACGTAAGTCAAAGATTTTTGATTCAACTATTGACCTGGATATTTTTCCACTCAACTTTCTAGTTGGAAATGTTGACTTCGTATAAAATAAATATAATTGGAATGATACTCTGTTTTATACTGTTTTCTTCAGTATGTACCAGGGAACCATGTCTTACTGTTTATGATGTAAATTTATAAAAAAAGAAATGGTTACGTATTTCTTCTTTCGGCTTTATTAAATAAACTTATTGCAATTAAGTGATGATATTGCGTCTCATATGAATATCACCGTACATTCCCGTGTATGAGCCGAGTATACAACATTTCAGTGAAAGATCAGCGTGGCGTTTCTATAGAGAAATTTGTATGATTTCCGCAATATATTAGAAACTAAAGTACGGATATTCAGTTTCATTTAGAAGTTGAGATAAGTTGTTGGAGATTAGATTTTGGTATAAATCCCCTAATCGGTGGTTCAGACATACTTTCAGGAAGTAAGAACATAGATGAGTCTCATATCCGAATAATTTTTCTAAGATGAACTTTCTTCTAATTTGTTATGACTGTGATGTACAACTATTTTTTTAAAGAATGGTTTAGGAATAAGACACCGTTAATGAACTTATTTGATTTTAACGCTTTGAAAAATGTTCACTTTTAAGTACTTCTAAGTTTCAACACTTTTAAGTTTAACTTTAAAAAGAGCACTGTTTAAAAAGATTTTACGTTTTCAATATATTTATTAGTTAATCAGTAAATAAAAATACCAAAATGACTGCTTTAATATCCGATTATAAAAATTATAAAATATTCATGTCAATACAACACAAAGAGAAGAGAAGATTTAATCGCTCTTATATTTTTAAAAGTGCATTGTTTAAAAAGGTTTGATGTTTTCAATATATTTATTAGTTAATTTTTAAATAAAAAATATCAAAATGACTCCTTTAGTAACGCATTATCCAAATTATAAAATATTTCTGTCAAGAAAACAAAAAGATTATAATAAAACAAAAAGACTATAATATTTATTATCCGAATAGAAATATGCAACATCTTTAAATCTTCTATTTTGAAATGTCAAAAAGAAGAACAACGAACTGTAATATGGTAAAAATTCTGATTTTCAACTTTAAAAAAGAGAATATAAAACTCAAGTTACAAAGAATAGCGAAAGAGAAGTTTTTCAAAGTAAAATCCTGACAGGTGAAATCAACGAATATATTTCTACAATCCCATAAATTATTTTAAGTGACAAGGAATTTTAGTTTTTTGAAAAATGCATTTCAACAAAATGAAGGTCACTTAATTATATTATGAAATTCTACTTTGTGAAAACAGTATTTATGGGCGAGTGGGGATATTGGGCCAAAACACCCCAACATGTGGTGGGTTTATTAATGTTTTTTATAAACATTATTTTTTGTACCTAAAATTATTCAAATTTATTTTTTGCTTGAAAGATTTTAAACAGTTAGAATGCTTTTATTAATGGTTGCTTTAATATCCCATTATGAAAATTATGAAATTTTTCTGCTAAGAAAATAAAATACAAAGAGAAGAGAAGATTTATCGGTCGAAAAGAAGTATGCATCATGTTCAAATCTCCTATTCTGAAAAGTCAAATTGAAGAACAACGAAATGTAGAATGGAAAAAAATTTCGGATTCCTATCTTTAAAAAAGACTATATGAAAGTCTGTAAAGTTACTAAGAACAGCGAAAAAGAAGTTTTTCAAAGTAAAATTTTGAAATGTGAAAATCTCTGAATATATTTGTGCAATTCCATAGATTCTTTTAAGTACTTCTAAGTTTGAGAACTTTTAAGTTTCGCAAATAAAAGAGCACTGTTTAAAACTATTTCATGTTTTCAATATATTTAATAAGTTATTTTTAAGTAAAAAATAGCAAAATGACCGCTTTAATATCTCATTATCAAAATGTTGAAATATTTCTGTTATGAAAACACAACACAATAAAAATATAAGATGTATTAGCTGAAAAGAAATATGCATTATGTTCTAATCTTTTAATCGGAAATGTCAAAGTGTAAGACAACGAAATGTAGTATAAAACAAACTGTGATTTTCATCTTTTTTTAAAAAAAGAATATAAAACAATGTAAGGTGGCAAAGAACAGCGAAAGAGAAGTTTTTCAAAGTAAAGCCCTTACAGGTGAAATCTACGAACATACTTCTGGCATGCCATAAATTATTTTATATACCAAGTAATCAAGAAATTGTACTTAGTTTTTTGAAAAATGCTTCTCTACAAAATTAAAGTGACTTAATTATTTTAAAAGAATTCTATTTTGTGAAAACTATATTTACGGGTAAATTCAACATTGTTTTATGTTTCTGTAAGAAGATAAAATATTTCTCTCAAGAAAACACAACACAAAGAGAATATAAGATTTATTATCCGAAAAGAAATATGCATCATTTTCAAGTCTTTTATTCTAAAATGTAAAACTGAAGAGCAACGATATATGCTAGGTAAAAAATTTAGATTTTCATCTTTTTTTTTTTTTAAATAATAAAACTCTGTAAAGTTACAAAGAAAAGGAAAGAGAATATTTTCAAAGTAAAATCCTGACAAGTGAAAGCTACGAATGTATTTCTGCAATTCCATAAATTCTTTTAAGTACTAAGTGATCTAGAAATTAATTTAAATTTTTTGAAAAATGCAGTTCGACATAATGAAGCTCACTTAATTATTTTATAAAATTCTACTTTGTAATACACATGTATTTGTACACTTAATATTTGTTTACATAAAATACTAAGAAAGGCCAGAATTTCAGATTTGTATCTTGTACCACACCAGAGATATCAAAGTCTAAAAAAGTGTAATTTTTGAAATTTCTGGCAAATTTTAAAATTTTTTTGCAAAGATGAATCAGTTTCCACGTCTGGGATTTGGTGTGTCAATACAAGTACTTTTGACCTATTTGTTTAACAAATTGTGTTATGTTGACAGTTTTCCTCGCATAAAAAATTTCCTCTTGTAAACGGACATATTTTGGCGAAAAAAAATCACACGATGAAATAATGATAGTCAAAATGCACAAACAAAAAATAGTAAAATCTAAATGATAATCATTTCGGATTTCCATCATATTAGGACTGCTGTACAAAAAGTACCAGATTTTTTTTAAAACGGTCAAGCAATCAAAAAAATATTTTCCACACCACTTGAAATGACTTGACCTAATATTATCTAGTAGGTTTTATTCATATGGACAAATAGTGTATTTGGCTTAGCATACATGCCCGATTGTTTAAATCACACGAAAGCATTTGAAAACGATCTTTGTAATTAACATTTAACATTGCATCATTAATCAATTATAATTTAACATTTTGGAAGTATGATTAAACACATAGTAGCTTACAGTATTTTGGTAGTAGAGTTTTCACACATTGTCCACGTCATATCTCAGCTTGTAGTCAAATCTCCTTGAAATTTTGGTACATAACACCCTCATACAATGCTATCAAAGGCTGGAATTTCAGATTTTTATCTCATGCCCCACGTGCCGAAATGATTATTATTTTATTTTACTATTTTTTGTTTGTGCATGGTAACTATCTTTGTTTCATCTTGTGATTTTTTTTCCAAAATCTTTCCATTTACAAGAGGAAATTTTTTATGCAAGGAAAACTGTCAACATAACACAATTTGTTATACAAATAGGTCAAAAGTACTTGTATTGACACACCAGACGTGGAAACTGATTGATCTTTGCGAAAAAAAATTTAAGTTTGTCAAAAATTTCGAAAATCACACTTTTTAGACTTTGAAATCTCTGATGTGGTACAAAATAAAAATCTGAAATTCTGGAGAGCTTAGATATATTTTCAAGCTATTTTAGAGAGATATTATTATGCTTCTGAGTCAAACTGTTGCAGTATGATTTCTAATAGCTTTTAGTCATCTGGGAAAAAATTTAAAGAAGGAGATTTGAGGAAAAGCTGAGGTACGGAGGTCAGAAAATGTTAAGAAATGCAAGTACGATAAGAGAAATGAGATTTATCTCTTTTATTATAATATTTACACAGAAAATATTGTTTGTTGAAAACAGTTTAATAACAAAGTGCTTAATTAATTAAGATATTGTACATACTCAACAAACAGCTGAGAAATATTTTCAAACTATTTACGAGAGATAATATCATGATTCTGAGTCAAATTGTTGCAGTACGATTTCTAATAGGTTTTAGTCATCTGGAAAAATAGTGAAGTGGCTTAGCATGCATTTTGAATTGTTTAAATAACACACACGCAATTGAAGAAGATATTTTTAATTAACATTTTACTTTGGACCATCAATAACATTTTGGAGGTATGAACAAACACATAGTAGGATTGAATAGTTTGGCAGCATTGTTTTCACATATTGTACATGTCATAGCTCAGCTTGTAGTCAAATCTCCTTCTTGAATTTTTTTGTACATGACACTCTCATACAATACTATCAAAGGCTGGAATTTCAGATTTTTATCTCGTGCCCCACCATAGATATCAAAGCCTAAAAAGTTCGATTTTTGGAATTTTTGACAATTTTGGATTTTTTTTCGCAAAGAGAAATCAACTCCCAGATCTTTAACTCTGTGTGTGATTATATGTGCCTTTGACCTCTTTGTAAAAAAAAATTGTGTCATATTGACAGTTTTCCTTGCACGAAAAATTTCCTCTTGTAAACGGACAGATTTTGGAAAAAACTTACATTTTGTGCTAAAATTTTACCAGTAAAAAATTATTTTAAAAAACTATTCTACCACCATACCGTAGCCTTCCTTATTCTGAACAAAATGTTGCATACACCATTTCAATTGCGAAAATAAAAAACGAGATATTTACAATTTCGTATACCCTAGTATGTGAGGAAATCGCTGCAAACGATGAAACAAAGATGGCTGCCATGCGCAAACAAAAATTAATAAAAATAAAATAATAGTCATTTTGAACTTCCATCATGTTAGGGTTTTTGCACAAAAAATTTCAGATTTTTAAAAAATGGTCGAGTGACCAAAAAAATATTTCCTAGACCTTTTGAAATGGATTGATCATATTACTATTACTATGGGGATACATTTTTGTAATAACTCTTTCGCATTTTGACATTTTTAAATATTTTTTTGCATTGCATAGCTGAGGTCACTCTCAAGATCGCTCCTTGATTATATTTTTTGATTTTGGTCTCAGGTATTTTCTATAAAGTTACTTTTACTTCCAAAACCGATTTCGAAAATGAAAGTAACTTTATAAAAAATATCTGCGACCAAAACCGAATATGCAATCAAGAAGCGATCTTCAGAGGGACCTCATCTATGCAATGCAAAAAAATATTATTTAAAAATGTCCAAATGCGAAAGAGTTATTACAGAAATGCCTCCCCATTGGAATAGCTTTAGCTCGCGAGTATCTTCGCGGGTAGGGACAGAGGCTTTACAGAATGGCAAACTCAGAGATTGCGTTTTCTACTATAGCTTTCAAATTGCCTGACGCACCATCTGTTGTTGAAAATTTTAACTAATTTCGAAAGTTGTATGCCTGAAAATTTACTGTTGTCCCAAATATATTGCAACAAACGGTGTATTTCTAACGCTGGACGTTTAATTTTTATTGATTTCTCAAATATACCGGTCATTTTTGAAACACCCTGTGCATGTAAAATATAATGAATTACTTTTGAAGTTAGTGCCAAACAATCACAATCGATAATGATCCTCAGTATTTTAGTGTACTAGGCACAATATATTCATAATTTTTATTACATTTAAGATAGTTTGGCAAAACTTCAAAAAGTAATTCATTTTTTTTTATAGGTATATATTAGTAAATTAAATCATAAGTATGTAAATTCATGACTTGTAAGAAAAATTCTCACTAAAATCCATGTTTGGTGGACATTAAATTATATGTATTAAATCTAACCGTTTTTATGCCGGTACCTATTATCCGATGTGTGGTTATTGGATAACGTTTCGTCATTAGAGAATTTTAAATAATTATTTAATTCTTTTTAATGAGTTTTTTGAAGTAGGTTGATATTTTTTAAAAGCTTATTTTTTCCTACTTTTTGGTTATTCATACTATAACAATCAGTTAGGTATACTGACATATGATGTGTCTTTGCAATGCATTGACTAATTTGATTGGTTTTGATGTATTCAATTTGCCTATTTGATTATCAGCTTTTCGAAAGCAACTTACAGTATCTTTGTAGATCTTTAGGTTTTTCATATGCTTTAACTTGTTTAGGTTAGACCTCGCTCTTCGAAAACCACTCACCTCTTTCGCCATTCATCAAACTTCCGCATCAATTTTTACGGACCTCGAAAGTCGGTTACCGAAAGGCTGACAACCAATCAAGTAAAGTGTCTGTACGCATCAGAGAGCAGCAAAGCGCTTGTTTACATATATAAGTGCACTGAAAAATGACTCCGTATATCAATGCTTAGTAAAATGCTTTCCTAGTATAGTCAAAAGTACTTCTCCTTCAGTCAGTAAAAGCAAAAAGATAGATTTTGTCAAAAATCGCGCTATTTTTCAATAGACAAACGGTACAATGTAATTCCCATAAAGGCAGCAATGGCATCGGAAAGGAACCTTTTTTATTGGATGAGGAATCTTAAACTGATAACCTAAACATAGCTCTCTCTATGTGAGAGTGACAACATTCTATGCCCAGACAGTTTTTCAATAGACTTTTTGTCTAAACTATAGCAATGCTATTTAATATCTGTTATAGTTCTTTCGGAGAGTTGCCTGAAAGATTTAGAGTGTACGTGTGTGATAAGTTATCAAGATTGATGATAATGGCCGACTCAACAAGATGCTTGGTGATTCGCTTTGTCCAAAATTGTTTCAATCAAATACTCCGTGTGAAGTAATTTAATTATCGAGGAATCCTACCTGAACAAAATCTAAAATCATACTGATACCTAATTTGATAACCAAATCTGAATATAAAGACAATGTCGCTACGCATAGTAATGTGCATTATTGTGTGTTCACTTGTGTAAATACATTTTTACTTACGGAACAACATGTATAGTGGTGGATTTTTGTCCTTTCGGCACCTATTTCCGCAGTCGGTTGGTATGGATGCTGGGATCCGTTTTACTGGATGTGGGAACTTATCCAGTTAAGATTTAGCACTTTGGAATGATCTCGCACTTCAGAAATTTACCACATGCTACAAATCATAAGGTCCACATTGAAATCTACGGGCATCGAAAGAGAGCGTCCAATAGCTGAAAATCCATCAATAAAGCGTTTCTTTCACAATCAGAGCGTTTCAAAGTGTTCCTATGAGCTAATGCAGAACAAAGTATCTCCATATATTGGTACATATTATAATACTCTAGATTAAATCATAAAAATTAAAAAGGGAAGATAAATATTACCAAAAGAAGATGTTATCAAAAACGCATCATGATTTCGTAAATAGTCTGAAGTCATCTAATTCATCAATATTGATATCGGAAATGAGAACTGGTACTTGTATGCTTTGTTCTGATAACTTGAACTTGAATTCCTCTATTTGAGAGTATTCAATAGGTTCTAATGTTCATAATTCTATGTTCGGATAGTGCTTTGACTTCCAAACTATAGATAATGTACGCCGTTAAAAATCTGCTGCATTTTAATGCACACACACTCTGCCGCTTGTATAGAAAAGGGTTACTTGATTGTAATAGAGATATTATGTACAAGCGGCGGATTGCATATGCAGAAGAATGCAGCAGATTTTAAACTGTGTAAGAATTTTCTATTCCAGAACTTGTCGATAGTCGCCTGAACGAGTACGGTTATACGAATGCAAGAAGTTAACTAGCTTCTTTTGAATGGCAAGGTCATCAAAATATTTCGCCATTTTTTTTTGTTTACCTAGACTCGTCTCAAACTACCAAATATCCCTGAATATTGCCAGTTTTATATCGAATAATTCTATCTAAAAATTCAGAAAATCTGAAAGCATTTAACTCGATAATGGTCTCTTTTTTTATAGACAGTATCGACACTCATAGCAATGCACTTTGTGCGATTTGTACATCCAGCATAACAAGCATCCTGATACAAAGGCACTTGTGCTCTAATGCAAAAAATTAAAGCTACATTAAAGGTACATTTTCAACTTTTTGACACCTATTTCTAATGTTGGTATGTATCCATGCGGACCTTTCATTTTGGTGTATACGAGAACTGATCCAGTTAATATTTCGCCCTTTGGAACGAACTCGCATCTCTACGACAGTGGGTATGATCTATATTTTTTGCACTATTTAGCGAAACAAGATTGGTCAATCAGAAGCCTTCATTTTTGAGAACTTTTTACTATTTGAAAAAAACAGCCAAAAGTTCGCAAAAAATGCAGGCTTCTAAATGCCAAAACTGAGAAAAAATCCAATCTCATTTCAATAAAATCGAAAGAGAACTTGGTCGGATCCGGTAGATTTTGTGCTACACTGTTAACAAATTGAAACATTTGCTGCATCATCACTCTACCGCTTTTATAGAAAATCTCTATTTTAACCAATGAGAATGCTCCATAATAAGTAATCTTTTTCTATAAAAGCAATGGAATGACGATGCAGCAACAGTTTGAGATTTTTAGCAGTGTAATGATTATGTAGTAATTATTGCAATTAGAAACTAGCATTTTTGCGAAATTGACGTTGTTTAAATTACACTGTATAAAAAATACCCTTTTGATGCATCGTTTCTCATCCGCTTTTATAAAATATCTCTCTTTTGATCTATGAGAATGCTCCATTACAGGCTGAGATAATCGTTTTCTATAAAAGCGGTGGAGTAACAATGTAGCAAAAGGGTCAAATTTTTAACTGTGTAAGTAAATTTTCTTATTGACCAATCTCATTTCGCAATAGCGTAAACTCTGTGTGAATAAAGTCCAGTAAGAATTTCTCAAGATCATCTATCCGCCTGAGAACAGCATGAAAAATGAAATCTTCTAATTAAACAACTGCTTGGAAAAGAATCTGAATTTTCAAGTTTTTTATTTTTAAAATGTTCAAATCAACAGATGGATTGAGAATTTTCATTGCTCAAAATAGAAATCTATACAAATGGTGGAGTGATTATGCAGCCGCAGCTGAAGATTTCTGACAGTGTAAATTTTTATATTGATCAATCTCCTTTCGTTAACAGCTCAATATCTACCTAGGTCCCGGTTGTTTACCAGACAAGATTTCGCACTTTGAAGAAAAAAGATTTCATATCAGTGTAAGAGTAATAGCCTGAAAATAAACGCTTTCAATTGGACGATTGCTTCAAAAAGAATTTGACTTTTTAAAGTTTTTATTTTATAAAAAATTCTAACCACAGGAATTTGATGAAACTGAAATGAGAACATTTGAGTAGGGGGTCTCCGTGGCCGAGTGGTTAAGATACCGTGATTCTAATCGCTTGCGAGCGTAGGAGACTGTGGGTTCGAATCCCACTGGCTCCATGGAGGGTATTCCATTTACGTTTTGATCACGTGGTCAAGGCAAAAGCTTCTAATGTAAAGAAGAGAAAGCTTAGTTAGATGCAATGCAAATCCCCCCCCCAGCCAATGAAACAGTTCATAGGGACAGCAGTAGAAGCCTCCCTGCTTATCAGTTAGAAGTTCTTTAGGTAAAATACCAGTACCACGTGATCTTTTATAGCCTCGAACGCAGATTTGGAATATCCTCCATTGCACACACTCTTTGTGTGGAGCTCCCGGTTGTACTTCTCTTGCGTTGCAGTATTTCCTTGTGCTATCTCGTCCCCGTTGTATGTTCACGAATATGTAAAATATTATGGATTATGTATTTATGTCTGTATAAAAATGAAGGATCATTCGAGGCAAAAGCTATTGAAGCAATAGGCCTCAAAACTAAATCCACTTCGGTGGACTGTCAATGTCAATGACCATATGGGCGTCTTAAAATTTTAAACAAAAACATAATGCCAAAATCGGTTCATATTTACGGAAATTATGAGTGAACAAGGAATATATACAGATGGAATTCATAACCTCCTCCTTTGGAGTCGGTTAATAAAAATACAAATATTCCATTTTTCAAAGTAATATTAGTTCTTAAGCAGTAATATCAATACGCTCTATATTGGTTCAGTAATTCATAACGCGTTTGAAAACATATCCCAGTATAAAGATACGGAAGCTTTTATGATTACTGAAGGAGTTCGAATTAAAAAAAAAATCTGATAAAGTGCAGTTTTATATCTTTTCGACTAAAAATTTATAAACACAACATGTATTGTCTGTATTTTACATTGTCCAACTTTTATTTATTTAACACAAAACAAGTGTCGTTCATTGTTTTCTTTAAAATAAAAATATCATGCAATGGAATGAAAACACCAGTTACAGTTTTATTTATTGTTTCTCATTTATTTAAGTTAAATTTATATTTTGGAAGAAATACCTCGAGGCAAGAAATTTTAGATATTGGTAGAAACTGAATAAACTTTCAGCTTACATAAAATATATGTATATATATACATCCAAAGTGATGCCAAAAGTGGCTTTAGCTACAAAACTTTTTTCTCATTTTTTACCGAAGGAAATGTATAGGGAAAAGAAAAGAAAAAAATTCTCCATAGTACAAAATGCTATTTCGTTTATACTCAAAATTTTTCTTTTCAATTTTTATTACTTTTGCCAGCAGTGTTTCTGTGAAAACATGTATCTTTGACGATTCTTTTGACAGACATATTGATTTTATGTATTCGAAACTGAATTTCATTTCTTCTAGCTTTCAAAATGATGGGTTGAGTCTGAACACCAAGATTTAATGGTCTGTGCCTTTCTGAAAATAGGAATCAGACGTACATAACGAAAAAAATATTTTTTCAGGGAGATTGATTATACACATCTTGATTTAAAGATTATATGGGTACTGTACAACCCCACTTATCCAAAATTCTGGTTAATAGAACTAATTTTATTATTGAAAATTTTATTTGAATAAAATACTAGAAAAGAATAAAAAACATGATTTTTACTTTCTTCTATCTTCAATAGAAGAAAGTATTGTAATCGAAATTTTTTTGGACTTCCAGTTTTCGACAGATTTACACGTTTTGGGGGTCAGAGATTCCAAAAAACATGTTTTTACAAAATGTCTGTCTGTCCGTGTGTCTGTGTGTCTGTGTGTATGTCGCCATTCTACCATCAAAAAGTGTATTAAGTTATGCATAGAATTGAACCAAATTTTTTGTGAATGTTTTTAGCTGTGGCAAGCAGGTCCTCCTTCAATTTTGAAATATTCCGCCGGAAGGGGGCGCTGCAATCACAATTTTTGTGCCATTTTCAATATTGTACCGACCAAAAGTATATGAAGTTATGCATCGAATTGAACCAATTTTTTTGTGTATGTGTATGACTATGGATAGTTAGTCCTCCCTGAATTTGAAAAAAATCCGCCGGAAGGGGGCGCTGCAATCGCCATTTTTGTAACATTTTCAGTATTGTACCGACCAAAAGTATATGAAGTTATGCATCGAATTGAACCAAATTTTTTGTGTGTATGTACGACTATGGCTAGTTAGTCCTCCCTGAATTTGAAAAAAAAATTCGCCCGAAGGGGGCGCTGCAATCGCGATTTATGTGCCATTTTCAATATTGTATGGACCAAAAGTACATGAAGTTATGCATCGAATTGAACGAAATTTTTTGTGTAAGTGTATGGCTATGGCTAGTTGGATCGCCCTGAATCTGAAAAAAATCCGCCGGAAGGGGGCGCTGCAATACCGAATTTTATGCCATTTTCAATATTGCACCACATAAAAGAGTATGAAGTTAGTTCTAGAACTGAACTAAACATTTAGTATATGATTATTTTTTGGTAAGGCAAGTAGGTCCTCCCGGAATTTGAAAAAAAAATCTGCTTATCATTCTATTGTCCATCGGTTCGTGCAGAGACGGAAATTCGTTTTTACTCCGATTAATTGATTGAAGCAGAAATTTAAGATGAAAATCAAAGTTGGTAAGGTATTGAATTAAAATTATTAAAGCATTAAAATGAGTAACTATTTTTTTTAATATTAAAATGTATGTATGAAATAAAAGAAAGTTTTGGGATTGGCACATCCAACTAGATCGGATTACAGAATGCATGTCGGGATAAACATGCAGAAATTAGAATTAAACAAAAAAAAAAGTCAGTGAAGCACATTTTTTGCTTTTTAAACAACTTGAATAGGTATTTAAGTATTTTAATTATTTTTTAATTAATTTTCAGTAGTGAAATTGCACTTGAACTACTTGACTATTTAATACGTCAATTAACACATTGCTAACAAAGTGTAGAGCCAGTATAGTGAAAAATGTTCAAACTTTGGTTTTAATCCTCGGAAAAATGCTCCCTGTATTCGACCATTTAAGCTACGAGGACGATGCCCAGCATAGTATTTCTAACTCCATTACAGAATTGTCATTCTTTTGGCTCTACGCTTAGTTAGCAATGTGATAAACCACACATTAAATATAGCTTGAATAGAGTTTAAAAAAAACAGTCGATAATGTAAAAATACAACATATCGCTTAACACTCAACGGTAAAAAAAAAATGACACATCTAGAACAAAGTATTTTTATGGGAGAAGCAAAAGAAAATTTGCAAGATTTTATTCGAATTTGAAATTTTAGCAATTAGCTCTGCATGCTAGAGTAAAAATGTGCATAAAAGTGTAAACTCTTAAAAATGAAGACATGTAATAAGGCTCGGAAGGTTTGATAAATTTACCTCTCCCTACAATCCAACCTTTTTTAACCGACTTCAAGGAGGAGGTTATGATTTCGACCTGTATGTATTTGTTGTTCACTCATAACTTCCGTAAATATGAACCGATTTTAATAATTCTTTTTTTGTTTGAAAGTGTAAGAGGCCCACATGGTCCCATTTCAATTTTATCAAATACTTGCGATTAGAACTTTTGAAAAATAAAAACATGAAAATTCCTACTCTTTTTTGAAGCAGTCATCCAATTAGAAGCGTTCATTTTTCAGGTAATCGCAGGCTTTCATGTCGAGCACATAAGTCAGATGTGTGTGTGTACAATAGACAAATAAAATTTCAGGCTATAACTCTGACACCGATACTAGATCTTTTAATTTTATTAAATTCTGGTGACTAGAATGTTTTTTAAAAAACAAATAGTGGATTTGATAAAAAAAAATAATGATTTGTCGCAAATCATCTTTCATCGTTGCAACGTTTTCAAGTCATAACCATATTACAACTATGCATTCATATGCGTTAGTGCCAAGTTGTCGCCAAGCTTGGTATTTTTTTTTTTTTTTTTTTTTTTTTTTTTTTGAAGTCGGTTAGTATTTTTTTAAAAAAAGCATATTTTATTTGAGGTTACGAATGAACAAATAGCGTAATAAAAATGATTTCCAGTTTAACGATATTTATGAAACTTTTTGCGTAACAAGGCACACCTTTGACGGACCTATTAGTGGAATAAAACGGAAAATGAATTTCTGTTAGCTGTGTCACTTTTTAGGTGCGTTCGTAATTATGTAAATACGTAGCACCTATTGTTGTCGTTCAGTCCGTCCGTCTGTCCGCATATAACAGCACAAAAACACTACTCAACGGAATCGTTTGAAATTTAAAATACATAATTATTACATAATTTTGTCGAGTCATTTCAAATTTTATCAAAATCGGATGCATAGTTCAACTACAGGGACAATCAAAAGTGTTCTTTTACATTACGGTTAATGGGGAAAAATGTTTAAAATGCATTTTAATGGTATTACACTCATTCGAACGTAATAAAAATGATATGCATCTATAAAGTACATATTATAACATACATTTTGCATAATTTGTGATGCAAAGAATATTTGTTATTGATTTACAAGGCCGCACAAAAGCATTCCGTTGCATAATGGTATAGGGAGAACATTGTTTAATGTGCATTTTAATTGTAATTATTTACAATTTTATGAGATTGATATATGAGGGGGATATTTTTAAAACTTCGTTATCGTACGAACGCACATCATTTGCTACGTTTCACGTGCAATTCCCAACTTGTTTATCGTGTGATTCATATGTACACGAATGTAAAATGAGAACGTGCACTATGAACCTACTCGTAGGAGACTATTAAAAAAATCTTGAATATTTCTTTGTTTTCCAGTCAGTATAATATTATTTTCTAAAATGCAAAAACTATTTAGTTCAGATGATAAAAATTTATTGTTACTTTCAGCAGTTTGATTTTGAGAATGACTATGACCCTACTCGTAGGAGCCTATTAAAAAAATCTTGAATATTTCTTTGTTTTCCAGTCAGTATAATATTATTTTCTAAAATGCAAAAACTGTTTAGTTCAGATGATAAAAATTTATTGTTACTTTCAGCAGTTTGATTTTGAGAATGACTATGAACCTACTCGTAGGAGCCTATTAAAAAAATCTTGAATATTTCTTTGTTTTCCAGTCAGTATAATATTATTTTCTAAAATGCAAAAACTGTTTAGTTCAGATGATAAAAATTTATTGTTACTTTCAGCAGTTTGATTTTGAGAATGACTATGAACCTACTCGTAGGAGCCTATTAAAAAAATCTTGAATATTTCTTTGTTTTCCAGTCAGTATAATATTATTTTCTAAAATGCAAAAACTGTTTAGTTCAGATGATAAAAATATATTGTTTCTTTCAGCAGTTTGATTTTGAGAATTATCAACATAAATATTTTTTTTTCTCCTATTTCCGATGTCGTGATTGATCTACACTATTTATAGACTCTCGATTTTTAACCGTTTGTTAGGGTTCTTACGCAATCCCTTACATTGAAGTTCTATTGGATTATTATAAACATCAGGGAAACCCAATGGTAAACCAATAAGTCAACCGCTAAAATCGAGTTACTAAGATATGACTTGGCAGACCGATTGTGTTTTAATATCCTATTCAAGATTTACCTAATACTAAAGCTTCATCTCTGAATTCAATGATTTACTTGTCTGTATTGTCGCCTCCCGGTCTATTGTCTCTCAAATTATTTTGTCTAGATGACTATATTTTGCCACTACACAAATTTAAGGGAAGGTAAGACTGTATGCAATTATATTGAAATACTCTAGCTTTAAGGTCCATTTCCTCGAAAACTACCATGCCGATTTATATGAAAGTTGGAATACATATTTACTGGATTATGCTTAAGATATAGGGCAGACACTTTTTTCTGAAACTAAAACCTTTTATTTTCAAAAAGTATATATATTTTTTCAAAAAAAAAAAAAAAAAAAATCTGAAACAAATAAAACATTTTTAGAACTGTCTGCCACATATGATCTTATATTTCTGTTATGCCACCAAAAATGATCTTGATGAAATCATTCAGGTTCTTTAGGAGTTACTAGATTTTTTAAGTGAAAAGTACAATTTTTTTAGGAGCTAAAATATTTAGACACGTATAACTTGTGTTCTTGAAGTTCTTGCATAGTTTTATCAAAAAGATGAATTAAAGTATACATAAACACTTAGTTACATATGATAAATGAATGTGAACTTTTAGATTAAAATTAACGTGAATGGACGAGGCGTCCCAATCTTGTTTTTCCTTAAATAGATTATATTTAGTAGTATCATGAATCGTTTAATTTTTATATTTTTAAAATTTATTAACAGACATAGTAGCAAAAAAAAAATAATAATATGAAGTTTACAACGTTTATTGTTTTATTTAAAAGGCGATTAAAAATAGATACTAATACTTAATGTTATTTAAAATATTTTAGTACTTTCAAACATTATCTAGGCTCTTGCTCAGGGAATTTATGCATAGCTAAATATTGTTTATTTATATAAATACGTGATTTCGTTTTGAAAAAGAACGAGCCAATAATAATTACAGTTGAATGTAGAAATAATTTTATTAGATTAAACTTAATGAAAGAAGATATATATTATTATTAAATGCAGTTCCATTCACTTACTTTATTACTTCACCCTGTGCTTATTCGTCAATTTTCATTTTAAATGCGTAGTTTGAAGGTCAAAGTAGTGGTGTTTGAAATTAAAATTGGGTAAAAATATCTAAATGCTCTACTATAAATTTTAATTCGTCACTTTGCTTATTTTTTAAAAATTTTATTTTATTTTCAGGATATTAAAGCATAAACTGGGCGTCGTTACATACTTGATTTTTTTTCATAGGATTTCTATGAATTCTTTTATAATAGATGCATAATAATTGGATATTGAGAATACGATTTGCATTATCAGAATCTATTGTCTTATTCTGATGTTGAGATATGATTTTTGCACTATCAAAATATGTTTTCATGTTCTCATATTGTGATATGATTTTTGTATTATGAAAATCTATTGTCATGCACCGATATTGTGATATAATTTTTGCATTATCAAAATCTGTTGTCATACTCCGATATTGTGATATGATTTTTGTATTATCAAAATCTATTAACATATTGTGGTATTGTGATATTCGAATTAAAATTTATGACACAGTAATTATATATTTTTAACCAATTTTAATCTCAAACATTACTACTTCAATCTTTAAGCTACGCATTTAAAATGAATAGTGACGAATGAGCACATAGTGAAATAATAAAATAAATGGAACTGCAACTAATAATAATATGTATTTTCCCTCATTAAGTTTAATCTAAGAAATTACTTCTACTTTCAAATGTAATAATTATTGACTCTCGCATTTTCAAAAGGAAATCACACATTTGTATAAATAAACAACAATTAGTTATAATTTTTTTCTCTGGTAAGAGCCTGGATAAGGTTTGAAAATGCTAATACATGTTAAATAAAATTAACTATTAACATCTTTGATTATTTTTAACCGTCTTTTAAGTAAAACTGTGAACGTTTTAAAGTTCATATTGCATACTTTATTTTTAAAACAATGTGATAATTACGTTCCGTTATATGTATTTTACTTACCCATCATACATAGTATAGGGTAAGTCTTGCAATCGCTTTGAAAATCGAAAAAAAAATTTTTGACGGATTTACACGTTTTAGATAGTGGAGATTCCGAAAAACATATTTTTAGAAAAAAAAATTGACGTCCGTCTGTCTGTCTGTCTATCTATAAACGCTCTATCACCCGAACAAATTGAGATAGAGACTTGAAATTTTGTATGTAGTTAGTATGTAAGAATGGGACGAAGCCTATTTAATATCAGCAACCTCGATTATCCAGAACTATTTTTTTCGGACTCTCGAAAAATTCGTTTTGATGAAAGGTATGTAAAAATTTTCGAATTTTTTTGTTCTAAGGAATGGACGCAAAAGGGAATAAAATAACACATATTTTGCATATAAAACGAAGTCGATCGGATTATTAGTTGTCGAGATATTTGTAATCCTGTTTTCCACATTCTTCGATTTTTCATGACCCTGTATTTCATTCAAATTTCAATTCAGAGGTATATTTGAATTGGAAATGAGACGCTTAATCCGACGCAATTAATTGTTACTTAATAGAATTATTATTTTTGGAGTTATAAGGATGTTTCTTTTACGTAGTTCGGTACTACTTGAGTAGTTTGGCGTTTTATATAATTTGTCGAAATTGGTACATCAGCAGTTCTTTAATAAAGCATTACTATGTATATTAAAAATATTTAATTTTTGTTTATGAATTGCAATGCATTGTATAAATGGTTTTCACATGTTTTATTTTCATATACATATCCATGATGGGTAAGTATTACGGTAGCCCCCAACGACTAGTTTTTAGTTGTAGTAGCTTTATAAATATGTTTTTCATTTATATTATCTCTAGATTCGAAGTCACGCTTTACAAATATGAAGGTTAGAAAAGAGCATGCATAAAAATTTAAAAGTTTTTCCATTTAATATCCTCTCAAAAAACGAATTTTGCTTGATAAGTGTTGAAGCCCGCAGATATGTGTAGTTCTACATTCTTCAAAAGCAATTTTGTCAAAAAATATATAAAAGTGCAAGTATCGAGTTATCCGAACACCCCTGTGACTCGAAGAGATTTTTCTGCTATTTGAAGATATTTCCGTTTTTTAACTAGAGAATTGTAGGAGGTTTTAAGCTTGGTTGAAAATGTTTTCGGGTTTTGAGGGGAAAAGAACATACTTAAAATTCCATTTCTAAAACGAAAAATTTTAAAACGCTGTATCACGGGAGCGCCGGAACGATTTGTCGAAAATGAAAGAAAAAGCTAGAGGATATCATGTATTTCGGGTTTCGTTTATACACTGAAACCCTATTCGTCTCGATTCTCACTCTCTCTATAATGGAGTCCATACACAAAACCTGCGTAAGTCAGAGATTTTAAAATTTGTGTACTTTTAGCAGAATTCTTCGTATTACATGACAAATGATAAAATTTTGAAAAAGTCTGTAATTTTAATTAGATTAACTTTGTTAATGTCATCCGTACGTTTTTGCGATTTCAATTTCAAAAGAAAACCTTATTTTCAACGTTTTTCGGGTTGACATCATAGGAGGTAAAGCATATCGCTAATAAACAGATGGATCTTGTAAATGAAAGTCATAATTCTACTACAAAATTTACCGACTGTTAGGTAATTGACATTCATATAAAAAAAAAAAAAAAAAAATTGGACTAAAATTACTTTCAGAGGCATATACAGGGTGAGTCATAAATATCGAAACAATAGGCTATCTCCTTAAATATTGCCTTTAGACCCATACTTCCAATTGCAAAAATTCATAAAAAAGGTGAAATTTCCGATAAGATAAGTTGCAACTCTATGGGGAGTCTATTTGAAAAAATACGAAATTTAAATTTTTATACGGCCCCCCATAGAGAAAAATTCCCAATTAGGAAATTATTCCTTAACCAGTCCTAAACTAAACAAAAAAAGTTCATCTCCGTAACTGAAAACCTGACAGAGATATTAAAATCCAAAATTCTCCAAAATTCCTGACTTACACCACTTTACAATGCCTGTAAACGAAGACTTTTTAAGTTTCAAACCAAATGAGGGATCGTTTACAAATTATCCGTTGATATATGTCGATTAAATACTGTACCTCTTATTTGGACAAAATAAAGCAGCGTATTAATTTAAATCAAAACTTGTTTTCAAAATAAGTTTATCGTTAGCATTGGAGGTCTGCATGGATCGAAATACCTTGGTCCGGTCCCAAACCGACCCATAGGGAAAAAAGTTCTGCCCAGCATAGAAAATGTTAAAATCATAATCCGGACCAGCCTGGAAAAAAAGTTTAAATCATAGCCCGACTCAACCGTGAATTTCTACATAGTTTTTTACTTCAGTGTAGTTAAAAATTGTTTTGCGTGGACGCGTTCTGACCAAAAATCTTATTATAGCATTTATTTTTTTATATTTATACTTTTTATTATTAAAGAAGTGCCAAAGGCTGTGATATATTTATTTTATCAATGAATCTTTGTTTATATGTAAATGTTTCACTTATATTTTAATATCGCTAATCCATATCGCGTGCGTTGGAGACTTTGAAAAATGTTATACAGTAAAACCTTTTAAGACGGAATCACATAGCAAAGAAAAAATATGTAATAGACAAATGCCTTTCCTAGGAGGGTTAAATGAAGTTTATTTTTCTCTCAGATATCATTGTATTTATTCTGCATGGATCAATGCATTTTCTGTTTAAGACAGAATTCCATCTTAGGAAGTTTTTTCTCTAGTTTTATTGTGTTTAATTTTTTACCTAATGTACTATTCTTAAAAAAAACTAATTTTAAAGATTTTTTTTTTTTGGTAAAATAAAAGCAATTTTAAAATCTATGTGGTTTTCGTAAAAATTTTGATTGAACCAAAGTTTACTTCTTTCATGCACGTATTAGGTCAGTCAGATCTATGAATTTAATACGGATTGTTCGAGACCGGGATTGAAAATTTCGTCCAGTGCTGGCGAGTTATCAGGAAAAAAGTAACGTCTCGGTCCTGCACCGACCTGGGCCCAGAATACAGATTTTTTAACAGCTTCTTCAGGATAATAAAAAGCTTTAAGTTGTGAGAGCTAAAAAAAAAAAAAAAGACTTAATCTGCATCTTAGAAAAGCATTTTTTAAATAACTGATGGGCGGTAAAACAGTACCACTTCGTTTTTCTGCATAATGAATTGTTTTCCCGACTATTTCTTGTCTTTAAATTATTATAAGTTAACAAATTGTTAAAGAAAAAAGTACAAACCTGAAACATGTCATTTTTAATTATTTTACATTTGTTTTGTTTCAAAATATTTGAAATTTATTTATTTTTGAAAATATGACTTTTTTAAAAGTTATATTATTTTTTTAATAAATATTTTTAATAATTCTAAAATTAATATTGAAATACAAAAACCCCAAAACAAAACTAAAATTATACTTTCATTTTTAATTAAATGGAAAGAAATTGAAATCCGAAAAATAATGTTTAGAGTTATAACGATTGTTTAATTATCCCATTTAAACCAGTACTAACTGTATGAAATTTTGATAAATTTTATGATAAATTTTATGATGTGATTTTCCAGCAAATTATATGGCTAACATCACAAAAAAGAAAAGAAATCAAAATGTAACTCAAAAGATAGATTTTTTACACGTTTCCTTGAACATCTAGAGTAACATTGTCTTTTGAATTTCACTCATTTCAATTTGTCTCTAATCCCCTAAAACCTGATGAATTATTCAAACGGCTATAACTCTGCGAGTTTTGAAGACATGAAGATGCAACTTTTTGTATATTATTCAGGACTGGATAAGGAAAGTTTATTTGGAATTTTTATCCTACGGAGGTCGTATAAAAAGTTAATTTTCGTACTTTTTCAAATAGACCCCCCCATAGAGTTACAATTTATCTTATCAAAAATTTTACCTATTTTAATGAATTTTTGCAATTGGAAGTATGGGTCTTGGTATAACGATTATTTCGTTATATATTGGTTATTTTCTTAAATTATTCCTTTGCACCCCCCTTCCCTTTTCAATTCAAAATTAGTTTTAAATTGTCCTTCATTCCTTTTCCATTTTCCTTGCTTATTTCTCTAACCGAAAATCTGCAGTTGCTCAAGATTATCTGTGAGAAATACGCCCACATTTTAATCAACCGTTCAAAACAATTTCCAGATGTCGGCTAATTCTGATCGAATCAATTCTTCATTACCTTATAAGGAGATCCTCTCTGTATCGCGGTTAAAATTTATGCTTACGCTTCTTTTTTCCTTCTTGACAAAATCCTAAAAATAATTTAACATCTGCGCATTAAAATCTGGTGCCCCTTCTGTGTGCTTCTTTGTTAGACATAACAACACGTGTAACATTTATCTATTGGCAATCTTATCCGTTCCCCATTCCAGCCGGGCAGCCAAATTGAATTCTGATCATGCCGGCTGCATTTTAACTGTAATTTGGCGTATACTATCCATTGTGCATGGGCGAACTTGTGTATGTTGGCGATTTTCTTTCACGCCAAAAGTGGCGGTTTGTTTCTATGTACGACCCCACTTGACTCGCTGCTCTTGACTGAGTAAGTTGTAAATCACTGTTCGGAGATTTTCTCCGATTATCTTAAGTGTACCTCCCCTTATGTTTTAAATAAAAACTGTGACTGATACATCATTGTGGGGTTTTTCGATATCTTCCTAACGGACCTGGTCATCTTTCATCGTTATAGCCTTGTACACTAGGGGCAATATTTAAGGAAATAGCCTACTGTTTCGATATTTATGACTCACCCTGTATCTAATGTATAAAAATCTCGGGTCACAGTGTTAGTTGCCATACTGCTCCGAAACAAATTAAGTGATTTTAATGAAATTTTATAGGTATACTTAGGTATTTTATAAGGGATATATTTATAGGTATTTTATATGTTGTTTATAGATACATTTTATAGGTATGAAATTTTATAGGTATAGAGAATAGGTTGCTATCTATTTTTTAAAACCCTAAGTGATAAGAGTGGCCCACTCTAATATTTTAAAATTTCGAATTATCAAAAAGTTTTAAAATTTTGGATTTCATTTAAATAATTTGATTTGAACATTTTTAATGTAACCTAACAATTTGGATTTATAAAAGGAATTTTTTTTAACGATATTAAACGAAACCCTTTAAGCGATCTGCCATAACTCTTACCCACATTTTTAACAATTTGAAAAAAGGTTACTTTTTCCGGTCGAGAATATAGACCTCCGCATACCAAAACTGATTTTATTTCATTTTACCATTTTTTAAAATTTCTTCTTTTCTTGCGACTCCTTAACGAATGCCATGATCAAGGATCCGGATCACGATCCACGCTCAAGGACTCGACCGAGTAGCCGAGTATCCTTCAAAAGCCAGGTTGGAGAAGTAAGCAATTAAAACGGATAAATTTGAAAGGAAAATTTATTAAATCAAGGACACCGAAAATTGTCAGGAGTGGACTCGGGGCCCTGAAGCTACCGAACGACCGCAGGTGCTTCGAGTTCATTATTATTAAACCATAAGCTGACAATTTTCATTGTATATCTGAGTCCAGTTAACTTAAATCAGATAAAATTTCGAGATCTGAATCTAAATCTAACACGTCAAAATAATTAGAATTTAAATGATTGTTATAAATTTTTCCTCGATGGATAGTATACCAATCTGTAACTTTTGATTTTTAATGCAATAACATAATGAAAAAAATTTCCAATTCACAAGTTTTTTTTTTTTTTTAGCATCCGATGCTATTTCTTTCAGACAAGCTAAAAATGTCGTGTCATCTGCCCTGAGTTTTCTATTCAACCGATTTTCATAATTATTTTTTTAAATGAAAGCTATTTATTTGTAGTTGTGCCCATTTTAACTATTTTTTAATTTATTTCCATTTTTATATTTTATTTTTAATTTTAAATGCTTTTTTTACGATATTTCTTCAAAATGGTGGCAACATAGTTTAGCTTTTCTCTCGATGATAAAAATTTATTTTCCAAAATGATTGCGTATAATTATGCACTAATTGAGGTAAAAAAATATATTTACTGAGAAATAATTTTAATAATGTAAATAAAATAACGGAAAATAATTTATGATAAAAATTAATGTCTAAAGCAAAAAAAGAAAAATTTCAAATGAGGAAAATGATGTCATTCAGCAACCAGGCTTTTTTCATATTACTAATAACAGTAACTTTTGAAAAACATTTGAAGAGAAAATGATGTCACTATTTAAAACATCTCATTTTTACTCATAACGATATTACATTTCAATATTTCTTTTCATTACGGACACTGAGATTGAGATATTACTTTCAGATGACTTCAGTTAGTAAAATAATGTCACAGTAAAAATGAAATTAGTTTTAACCTCCGATGCTATTTCTTTCAGAAAAGCTAAAAAGTGTCGTGTCAAAATTTGTGGCACACTTTTACTTACCTATCATACGTAGTATACGGTATGTCTTCCAACTGTTTTGAAAATCGAAAAAATTTTTTTGACGTTTCAGATACTGGAGATTCCGAAAAACATATTTTTAGAAAAAAAAATTGCAATCTTTTCAAATAAAGGAATGAGAGCTGGTTTATATATGACGACTTACAGTTATCATATGGCTCTTTATGGAAAAATTGATTAAAAAAATTTTTAATGACTTATTTAAATAAATAAATAAATAAATAAATAAATGACTCTTTTTTTTTTTTTTACAATTTAAATCGGAGGCGAAACTGAATTCTGCAGTAGCAGAATCTACACTCAACTTGTTTTTTTTTTTTTTTTTTTTTTTTTTTTTTTTTTTTTTTTTTTTTTACGATTTTACAATATATGTCATGTCATCAAGAACCGAATTAAACCTATCGCGACCTGGCCCTGCTCGTTTGTACTCTCAAGTTAACGGTCTGGTCCATGCAGAAATAAACAAAATTATGGCCGGCTTTGCTCTGTCTTTAAAAAACAAGGCTGAATTTGTATAAACCTTACTATGCAATTATTTTAAAGAGCACTGAGTAAATATTTGGGGAAAAATTTCGCCGAATACTTCAGTATTACAAATCAGCAATTTATGGAATGCATAAATGTCAGATTTAACCCTTTCTGGCGCAAAGTAAATCTGTCTGAAATAATTAACAAAATTTATAAATGGATTTATTAGGAAATATGAACTTGCTTCCTTTCAACAATGTTATAAGAGGAAAATTTTAGTTACATATTCTTGGTATCAGTAAATTTAGATATTCGTTTTTAAGGATAAAAGCTGCAAAGGGTTAACAAGCACATCTAAATATTTCATTCAAGTGTTTCTGAAAATTAAAAGTTGATCAATTGTTACTTTCTCATCGAATGTTTAGATTAAAAATTGATGTCCGCAAAATTTGATGAAAACTTACTTTACTTGTTATGATATTTAGCCATTCAACAATTTATATGCGTCAAACATGGATTATGAAACACTTTTCAACCCATTTAGAATACTGTAACAAAACTGTATTGTTTAATAAGATAAAATATTATATCTAATTCAACAATTAGGAAACACATTTTTTATTACACAAGAAGTAAGTTGTAGTAAACTTAAGTAACGTATATTAATTTTCTGATATGGAAAATATTTTAACATAATTAAAATACACTTGGTTTCAAAATGATATAAATACCTTGTTTTTCAAACAAAAAAGAAGAAAATGTTACTAAACAAACCGAAGTATAATCAATATTAGAAATAGAATAAATGATTTTATACTATAAAAAAACATACTTAATAGAGCAATTTATACATGCAAAAACTGGATTTTTCAATTTTGAGGTGTTCCATAATAATATGAACATTGGCCAAAAATATAGATTAATAGCCAGTGTATGCTCCATATCCTTTAATTCATCTAAAAATATGATCAAGCATGGAGTGGACCAAGAATTTTTATGTATTTGATTCTATCTCATTCCAGTGGAATATGGTGGCAGTGTTTAATCTTGAAATTTTGGTATATTTTTGTCCGTTTGCGTAAACAGATCTAACCTGTAGGATTTATTCAACTCCCATTGGATTTAAATCAAGTGAAACAAATGACCATAAAAGTACTTGCACACTATTATTAGGAAACTATTCCCAAGTACCATTTCCCCTGTAGATGAGAGCATTTTCTTGTTGAAACATCCAGAAAGCTCCGTAAATTTTCTCAGAAAATAGAAGCTAGTTTTCTTCGAGTAAATCTTGGTAGGTTCTGTCAGAGGGAAACACAACGTTGATCTTACCATAAAAATCAAACGAAACCAAAACCACGAATGAATGTCCATTCTACTGCCCTTTTGAAAGACTTTCTGGTTTCTTCCGCAGATCATGCCAGTAATAAGAAAAACCGCCCGGGCTTTTAAAATTTTAATTTTTATTTTCATCGGAAAATATTACTCTTCATAATCTAATTTCCAGGATGCGTGATATTTTGCACAATCCAAGTGATTCTGCTATACATTTTAGTCATACGTGGTTGGAACTAATAGTCATACGTGGTTGGAACCCTAATAGCACGCATGTTCACAGTGACGTCACTGTGAGTCACTTTGGTCACATCACATCTGTGACCAAAATGCTACCACTCAGTGACGTCAAATTGTGACTGAGATGTGACTTTCTTAAAAATCTTTAGAAATTTATAAATATCCTTTAAAACATGTTATTTACTTTAAAAAACATGTTTCTGGTAATTTAAATATCATCTCTTTTGTCACAGTTTCGTCACAATGTTAATGTCAAATTAGTCACAAATGACACATTTTTCACAAATTTGTCACATTGTGACCACTTTGTGGAACGTCACAAAAGAGCTCTAAAACGGCCATAACGACTTCACATTTTAGTCACTGTGACTTCACATCGACGTCACGTGACGTCACATCGACAATCGATGACTACAAAATCACAATGTGATTTCACAACGACGTTGCAGTGACGTCACGATGCTTTACGGGTACTTTATTGTACCACATAATTTTTGAGCTTTTGAGTAATCTGGACAAGATACTTTTTGACGCTGCTGATCTCTTTATCTCATGAACGTTTGCCTAAAGTTGCTCCTTCTTTTTATTATGACTCTTTTTTCCTTTTCGGCCAACTTTGGCGAATATCCAGGAAGCTTCTTTGCTACATAATCCTCTTTTAATCGGAGAAAATTTAATATTAAATATGGGGATCTTTGCAATTTTTTTTCGATAGCCCTGGCTGAAATTCTTTGATGCTTAAAAGCCAGAATTTTCCGTTTCTCAAAACCACCTAAAGAGTTTTTCCAATCAATACATCTGGAACTTACTTTGTGATCAAGTTTTCAAAATTTCCAGGTTTGCGAAATATTTTTATATGCTAAAATAATTTGAATATTTTGGTTTCTTCTTTTCTGAGTGGCACTCAGTATTCCCGTTCAACTTCCATGCTTGTTTAGTGATAATTTTGATCTGTGTTCTGCAACACAAATTTTTAGATAATTCATATTTTCAATGTGTTTTAAATTCGATATTTTCTTTTACATCTCAGACCGTGGGAAGTCGGACAGACCAACCGAATGCATAAACACTTTTCAGCTTTGTACTGTTGGAATTTAACTTTTGAGCTTTCTTTAAAATTTTATGAAGAACTTATATACATCTAAATTGTATTGTTTTTATTGTATTTTTCGTTTTTAACTTTTTCAAACATAGTTTAAAAGTGTTTGTGAATTCAGTCTGTCTGTCGGTCTGTTTGTATGTCCGTTTTTCTTCCTATTTATCTGCCCATCTGTCCGTTCTCTAACTCACATAAATTTTGCTCTATTGCTATGATATTGACACTTGTTATCGGGCATTGCTCTAGCATGTTTGATATTAAAGACGAAATGTGTTTAATTATCGGTTCATTTACAGAGCCACTTAAAAGAAGCCCTTTACATTAAGGTTTGTCTAGAATATCGTTTGCTGTGTGTTTTAATGATAACAAAGTCTTTTAAATATATTGAAATTGATATGCATCACTAAAGTATACAACAAGATTCTAGCTGTAGAATATGGTGTGCATATAGCTTATCGTCGATTTACAGGGACTCACAAAAGAATATCGATGAAAAAGAAAATGAGCAATAGTTGAACTATTGAAGGATACCAACAATAATTGCTGGAAATATGCTTTCAGTTATGCGGTTTTAAATGTAATTATTTTTTTTTAATTATTTGGTGTGTGTAAATTATATAAATCCTATACAGGGTGGTACAAAAACTCTAACAACATCCGTTTATTGGTGGAAATTGTACGGGGGAATTTTTAAATTTTCATGCGTTTAATTGAATTAAATTCTAGCATACTATGTAGCATGTATGCATGTTTGTCTATACTAATATTATAAAGAGGAAAGATTTGTTTGTTTGTTTGTTTGAATTGAATAGGCTCCGAAACTACTCGACGGATTTGAAAAATTCTTTCACCATTGGAAAGCTACACTATTTCCGGTGAACATAGGCTAATTTTTAATTGATTTATTCAAATATTTTTCTGAATAATTCAAAATTTCATTATTTTTCATACAGAATCAATTAAAATTTTTCCGATAAAAAATAACCATTTTTCTTTCCCGTTGCCAAGAAAGTGTAATCAGGAAAAAAAATAATAATAAATTAATGAATTCAATTAGTAATTATGGAACAAAACAATCTGTATAATTTTAAAATAGAAAAGAAAAATAATGAAATAGTTTACTGATAAATAAACGACTATTACATTACTGGATTACCACGTGAGGCATAAAATCGCAATTTTGTTGTAATCGTGCCAACGTGATCCGTAGATGATATCTGCATCTAAATATTATTGGCAATATCATTGTTTATATAATTTGTTTACATTATTTGGCAATACTTGATTTCCCATCGACCAAAAAACTGTCGCCAAAGTATAAGGTTAAATGTTAATAATGGATGATCGTAAATGTCACATTCTTTTGACATTAAATATGTTTTACATAATTGTTACGTCGTCAACTAATTTTAATTCGATGTTTTATCTCAATTTCTATTAATATTTTAGTAATTTATTAATTCTTTGGTTATTTAAAATAAAAATTATATCCATTTGTATAATTTGGCGAAATTGATCGACGGAATAATCAAATGGTACCAATTGTTTGTTTACACTCTATCTGGATATTTAGGTTAATAGAATTAGCGTACTTATCGAGTCTCCGCCACGTCATATGCCAAGCAGTCATTAAATCTGTGCTTTAGCCTTACTATTATATCTTTTTCATCTGCAGTTATTTTACCATCACTAAAAAAGAGTACTTCTAAGTTATCCCGTCGACCAATTTCGTCAAATTATACAAATCGCCAAACTAATAGCCAAACTATACATGTTGACATAATTTTTATTTTAAATAACGAAAAAACAAATAATTAGTAGAATATTAATAAAAATATTAATAAAAAGTCGAAATAAAAATAACTTAATGACATTTTAAACACGCGAATCGCATTTAATGTCATTGAATGTGACACTCACGATCATCCATTATTGGCATTTAATCTTTTAGTTTGGCGATAATTTTTTGGTCGACGGGATAATCTAGAAGTACCTAAAAAAGAAATATTTTGAATGTGAAGGAAAAATCATTATCATGAAAAAATACTTGCAATTAATTTATCATTCATTCATTCTAGAAAAAAAAAAAAAAAAAAAAAAAAGGTACTACTAGGTTATCCCGTCGACCAAAAAATTATCGCCAAACTATCAGATTAGATGCTAATAATGGATGATCGTGGATGTCGCATTCAATGACATTAAATACGATTCACGTGTTTAAAATGTCATTAAATGATTTTTATTTCGACTTTTTATTAATATTTTTCTTAATATTTTACTAATTATTTGTTTGTTTAGTGCATATTTTAGTGCATTTTTTAGGCTTTATTGAATGGTACTAAGCAAATTCTTTTAAATCCAGTACTTGGTGATATACTTCACATTTACCTAATTTGGCGATGTCTTCGGCGCAAAAACCTGAAATTTTGAATCCTTATCTATCTATCTATCTATCTATCTATCTATCTATCTATATATATATATATATATATATATATATATATATAAATCTCTCCTTTAGGAAGTTCATCGGATGGTCTAAAATAATAACATGTTTCACCTTATCTCAGAAGCAAATTCAGGTAGAAGCAATTCAAGTGGAATTCAAGATAAAAACCTACTAAAAATTTTTAATTACTTTAGTACTTTTGTAATTTGTCAGTTATTTAGTCATTTTAGAGGTATTTTGTCGCCAAAATGAATTTTGAACTGACCAATGTAAGATTACATAAATCAGATAAAAATTGTGGGTATTTGATTCGATATTAAGATTGTTTATTTAAATATATTTCGTTTGATTCAAGATTATTTTAGAGAAACTGACCAGCGTAGCGGGCGGAGGCTGCTAGTAGATTATAAAAGGGCTGTACAAAAAGTCATATACCGTTTTATAAGTTTTAAAAAAATTTGCTGTTAAATCTAATTTCCTTTAAAACTGTAATGGAATGGTTTATCGTGGTTTATAAAATACTTTTCAAACATGATTTTTCTTTTTTTTCTTTCGCTAGTAACATACGTCAGGCCGAAGGGTCGAAGCATCGAGTCTCATAAATAATAATTTAAAAAACATTTAAAAATAAAAAATATATATTTTATTTTTATATTTATCATTGAATAATATGAAAGAATATCTTCTACAGCTGTTATATCTTCATTATCAAATATTAATTTAATCATTATGTTCCATAGGTAATTCTCGAATGATATTTTATCTCAAGTGCCCCCATTCTTTTAAATTGGTCGAGCCTCTCTTTTGTGAGAATATGAAAATATCTTTTAAATGACGAGTGGAATCTATGCTGCAGGTTCTGTGTTACAAGGAAATGTAATTATATTCTATATTGTAATCTGCTACTATTGGATAATTTTGACGCAAATCATGCTATTATTGTGTTACCATACACAGTCTAAATATATTTCTAACGAGTATATATTATTTTTCTTTATTGTCTGTGAATTCGTAATCGCTATCCGAAAATTCATGTAATCGTAAATTTTTAAAAAAATACATTTAATGTTACCTGTTTTTTTTTTTTTTTTTTTTTTTTTTTTTGACATCAATGTAAAAACATGTCAATCATGATATAATTTATTTCAATATTTTTCGTAGAAAAACAATTTTAGTTTCGTTGAAATAAACAATGAAAGAAGAAAATTTTTATTTATCTTTGACATTAATCCTATCATTAAAAGCGTATCTTCTACCTTTTTATTAAATGAAATATATCCTACTTTTCATAAATTAAATAGAAGAAAAACGACTGTACGTTTTAGAAAAATCTGTTCTGAAAGTGTTCCACTTGAAACAAATCGTGCTCCTCTGAAAAGTCCGTTCGAAAAATCCATATCTAAGATGAAAAGATGAAGTGATTGAAATTGAGCTTAATGAAAAATATGCTTGTCATATAAAAATAGTAATGGACACATGTTTTTATTTTCTTTTTCTTGAATAAGAATATGTTCTTTTAAAAAAATTGAAGTCTGAGAGATTATGTATAGTTTTTTTGTTTATCAAATATGTAATAGAAAAATATTTTGTTTTTGGTTAGGCATATAATAATGTTAGATACATAAATAAAATATTTGATTTGAAAAATGGAGAAAATATTCTGAATATTACAATACCAATCGTAATTGAGTACAATACTAGAAACTATTAAATATTTCTAAAATATTTATTTTAAGTAACATTAAGTAATTTTGAAAAATTTTGTTCATAAAAAAATATGTTCTTTTTATTACAACTTAAAGAATTGTGCTTACGTTTAAAAAATTACAACAAGTAAACTTTACCGTGTGTTTTAAAATGTAATTGATAATTGAGATTATGATAGTTTAGATAATAGAAGAATATGCTTAATTTTGTGTATCATAAAGAAAGCGTTTAACGCTTATGTCATTTTGAAGGTTGCAATATAGAAGATTATATTTACTGCAAATTCTTAAAATTGTATCGGATATTTTAAATTGTTACTTAGTAGATATGTAAAAAATGTACATTTAAATGCAAGTCGCTTTGGAAACTGTATTACAATTTATTTGAAAACTGTATTCTAATTTACTCTTTTGTTATACTTTAAAATAATTTTCAAGATGGTATTTCTTAAATTTGTCTCTATTGTGTGCAGACGATTACGAAAATAAATTTGTTTGCACTTAACTTAATATAAATAGCTCAATATTTGTTTCCTAATTATCCTAATTCCATAATGAAATTACAACTTAATAAACAAATAAATAAATTTTAAATTTAAGACATGTAATCACACTACTTGCTTAAATCACTGAAATGATCAGTACAAGACAGACTTATGGAAAGGTTGATCTTTTTGGCGAATTGTACTTCATTTGGTTAAGAGGCCACTCTACTCACTCCAAAAGACCGGGATGATAGTGTTAAGTCTATTGTGGCGTTATTTTCAAACATCTTACTCAAATTTTAATATTTTCACATGATGTTTTATTGGACAGGATTGCTGAGAATTATCTACAACCGGGATAGTTTCTAATTTTTCGATTTGGTTTTGGATTATAAAAAATACTCTAACTTTTAAAACCGGTTAGAATTGATTCTGAAATTGAAACTATCATAATACAAAAAAACTATATCCAAAATAAAGAAATAACAAGTTGGAAATTGCAAGTGAAGCATAACAAATGGACTATGTTCTTACGATAACGAAGTGTTAAAAATATTGAGATCTTGTTGTTATAGTAGACGGTACTCCGTATACAATATAGTGGTCGAAATCTTTTCTGTGTTCCTTTAAATATACAGGAAGTAACTTTTATTACATGTCAGCAATGTATATCATATTTATAAAATGTGAAATAGTTTAATATATCTAAAACATGCCCCAAACAAAGTTTCCCAGTATAGCATTATGTAGTGGAATGCTTTTGTATGGTTCTGTAATTTAATAATAAATATTTTTTGCTTCACAGTTTGTGCAGAATGCATAATTTAGTACATTTATACTTCATAGGTTCATGTCAATTCTATTATATTCGAAAGAGTTTATCATGATTAAAATGTACTCGAAACTATTTTTTCCTATTGATCGTAATGTAATGGAATACTTTTGATTGCCCCTCTAATAAAATTATGTGTCCGATTTTCATAAAATTTAAAATGACTCGACAAAATTATGCTGAAGTGATATATTTTAAATATCATGCGATTTGGTTGGGCAGTTTTTGCTTTGTTAAATGCGGCCAGACAGACGGATGGACGGACAGACGGACTGGAAGACTGACGGTCGAATATAAATGCTAGCCGTTTATTTAATTAAGGATGCACTTATAAAATTATTCAGATCTTGATGCAATAGTACAGAGTATTTCGGATACAATATAGTAACCAAAATATTTTGTGTGTTCCAATAAACACTATCTACTTTCTTTTATACAGGAAATAACTTATAGCATTCCTCAGCAACATATATCAATCTCATAAAATGCTAAGTAGTTAAGAGGAAGATTTTATAAAAATCAGACACAAAAGGGGGGGGGGGTCATTGTACACACCAATTTTGATTTTGCCGAAATTTTTTTGGTAGTTTCTTCTAATGATTTTAGAATATATGTATATTTTGTTTTTCCTCCAAAAACTTTTTAGTTACCCACAAAAATTTCTAATGCGGGTCACGACCCAGTATTTTTTTCAAATCAACATCTTTCTGTATTCTATTATCTCAGTGCACTGAAAATCAGCCAAACTTATTTTTGTGATTACGACATTACATTTAGTAGTTAAATTTAATTATTTAATAAACTTCATGGCTGACCTTCAGTGACACCCGGCGTTGCTCGTCAAACTTTTTCACGGGAAGTGAAAAAACACCCTATTTGAGACCTCATGGACCCATGCGCTGAGGGGGGTCAGCCACAGTTTTGGGACTTAACTTGTGTAGTACTACTCACTATTAACTAAATTAGCTCATTAGTTGCATGGCTCACCCTCAGCACTGCCAAAAAATAGTTAATTTTGTAACGAATGAAACGAAAAAAAGTCTTTTTGAGGACTCTGTATTTCAGTGCGCTGAGGGTCAAAGTGTAACTTGATAATTGTATTTTATAATATGAAACCCATCCGTTAACAGACAATTGACAGAACTTTGGCTAATGGACATGCGAACACATACGACTTACTTCAAGCCATTCTGGAAATGGGAAATATGGCAACAAAACATACAATTAACTATATACTAGACTATAACTTATTTAGTCAACAAGTTCTGTCTTTACAAGAAGAAAGTATAGGATTCGTGAAAATTTTCGAAATCCAGGTTTCGAGTTATTTATAAGTTTTAAAGGGTCAGAAAAACCGAAAAACATGTTTTCACAAAATGTCTCTCTGAGTCTGTCTGTCTGTGAGTATGTGACAAAAAGAATTCAAGAGAATTCTTTATCTCTCAATATCTCAATATCTCAAGAATCTCAATATCTCAAGAATATCTCAAGAATTAATGCACTTAAATTTCACAAAACTTTAGATTCTGTGAGTCCTTGATATAAACGAGATCTGATTAGTTTTTGGTGTATATCGCTCAGCAGGTGGCGTTGTTATACTGGATTATTTACAATTTCCACTATAGCCATATCTCAAGAACTAGGCAGGGATTTTCATAAAACTTTATATTTAGTTAGTACTTGATATGACATAGCGCTGATTACGTTTTGGAGCAAATCGCTCAACCGATGGCGCTGCTGTGGTGCTTATTCGTGATTATCGCAATAGCTCTATCTCAGGAATTAATGCACGAATTTTCACGAAACTTCAGATTCTGTTAGTCTCTTATGTCTATTAGTATTCTTCAGTTTTATGAGTAAATAGTTCAACAAATGATGCTGGTATGCGGCATTATTCATGATTATCACAACAGCGCTATCTCAGGAACTAATGCACAAATTTTTATGAAACCCCTCCTTTTAGGCAATTCTCACCAAACAATAATCTATATCAGAGATTTATTGAATCTGAAATTTTATGAAAATTCGTGATTATCTTATTCGTGTCATCAAGAATATTCGTGATGAATATTCTTGAGATATGGCTATAGTGGAAATTGTAAATAATTCAGTATAGCAGGGCCACCTGCTGAGCGATATACACCAAAAACTAATCAGATATAATTTATATCAAGTTCTCACAGAATCTTAAGTTTTGTGAAATTCAAGCGCATTAGTTCTTGAGATAGAGCGAAAACACAGTTATAGTAAGTTAAGTTATTGTCACATACACACAGACAGACAGACATTTTGTAAAAACATGTTTTTTGCGTTTTCTGGCCCCTAAAATGTGGAAACAGTCGAAAACCGGATTTTGAAATTTTTCCCAAATCCAATACCTTTTTCTTGCAAAGACAGAAGAACGTAAAAATTGTGACATATAAGTGAATAAGTTATAGCCTAGTATATAGTTAATTGTATGTTTCATTACCATAATTTCCATTTCTACAATGGCATGGAGTAAGCCGTATGTATTCGTATGGACATTAGCCAAAGTTCTGTCAAATGTCTGTTAAAGGGTGGGTTTCGTACTATAAAATACAATCATCAAGTTACAATTTGGCCCTTTTAATCACAAAAATAACTTTAGCTGATGTTCAGTGCACTGAGATAATAGAATACCGAAAGTTGTCGATTCGAAAAAAATACTGGGTCGTGTCCCGATTTAGAAATTTTTGTGGGTCACAAAAAAATTCTTTTGGGGGAAAACAAAATATACATATCTTCCAAAATAATTAAAAGAAACCTCCAAATATTTTAGGCAAAAACCAAAAATGGTGTGTATAATGACCTGCCTGACTCTTATAAAATCTGCCTCTTAATTACAATTAAAACGCGCACCAAACAATGTTCTCCCTATACCTTTATGTAATGAAATACTTTTGTGTGACCTTGTAAATCAATAACAAATGTTCTTTGCACCCCCAGACTGTACAAAATGTATATTACAATATGCACTTTATAGAAACATATCAATTTTATTATGTTTGAATGACTATAACACCGATAAAATGCATTTGAAAAATTTTCCCCATTGACCGTAATCTAACAGAATACTTTTGATTGTCCCTGTAATTGATCTATGCATTTGATTTTCATAAAATTTGAAGTGACTCGACAAAATTATGTAGCAATTATATATTTTAAATTTCAAACAATTAAAATGCATCTGAAAATTTTTCGCCATTGACCTTAATGTACCGGATTACTTTTATTGGCCCTGTTATTGATCTATGCATCCGATTTTCATAAAATTTGAAATGACTCTACAAAACTGTGTCATATTTATATATTTTAAATTTTAAACGATTCGATTGGGTAGTTTTTGCGTTGTTATATGTGGACGGCAGGACGGACTGAACGACAACTATAGGTGCTAGGTATTTACATATTTAAGAACGCAAATAAAAGCTAGCCCGAATGTACATCGTCCTGAACTATCCTATTTAAAAAAAAGTCGTGTAAAAATATTAAAATTTGAGCGTGATATTTGATAATAATGCCCCCATAGGTAAAACATTATTATCCGGATATTTTGACCATGTCGAGTGGCCTTTTAAACTTCATTCTTGGTCGATTTTTGGTACGAAGTTAATACAGAGGTATTGCTTCTATTCTCCCGTAAACATCCTCTAATCTAGCATCCTACAGTCTGGCATGATTTTAAGAAAAAATTGTATTTCTAATTCAATCACACCTGATGTTTATATTATTCTGGTGGAGCTACAAAATCAGGAATTGAAATGTGAAGCCTATTGCAAACAGTTGACATTCGCAAATCTATAAATTACTCATTCAGACCACCTACAAATGGGGACAGGAATGAGATGCGAATAAACATCTTTTTGGATAATTTTTTAAAGATTACTCAATTTGAAACGGAAATAGATATGAGTCATCCAATAATAAACAATAAATATGCATCATTAGATTAAAATGTTAGTTGTATTTCCGCGGAAGATAAATAAAATAAATTAGATAAATTTTTGTAGTCTATACAAATTTATATTGAATATAAAACATCAAAATGCAAGGTTGATTGACATTGTGGCGGACATAGTGTATCTGCTTTTGTAGTGTGGAAAATTACTACATAATATGATTTAACTTACTTAATCCGCTGGGGACGAGCGACACGTATTCGTGCCGCAAAAAATGCTTCAATTTTCTTGTTTATCCCCATCAGTAAAATGTTACGGAAAAATTTGCCTTACATAAGATTATTTAAGATTACTTAAATTTTGTCTTACTTTCCTCGGAGCATTTTCTCGATTTAATAAGGAACAAATTTCTATTTTTAAGAACCGATGACAAAACATTTAAAATTTCGTGAGAACCTTCTGTACAGAATGGGTTAAATGAAGAAAAAAAGATAACTACAAAACGATCTGATATTTGAGATTTATTTAAGATGGCTTCTACAAATAGGCCCGCTGTGTAGATATACAGTACAAGTTTTCATTTTATAGTCAAATAAGGTACCCTGGGGTAATAACGCCAGACGGGGTAATAACGCCAAGTGCTAATATTTTGCATAATTATGAAATAATCTGGTAAATGACACCCATGTGCTCTGCGTAGAAGGGTTTTGAGTCATATAAATCGCAAAAAACAGCTTCAAGTTAATTTGTTTCATTTTTAGGTGTTATTGTTTTTACAAGCAACTAAAAATAACGCTTGATCTAAAATTTGCGAGATACGTTTTGTGATGTGAAGACTATTTTTTTATCCGGAAATACTTTCTTAATTACATAAATTTGTAGTACATTTTATGGACTTTCAAAATGTTTTTGTTTTCTTCTCGAGATAATTTGTAATTTAAAAAGTACAGCGCAATATTTATAACGGGGTAATAACGCCAATCCTTGCAATTTTTACCCCGGTTGATTCCCTACAGTGGCCGAGCTACATCCTAAATACTGATTCAAATAAACACAGTGAAAACTGCGCAATATTTCTAATAATTCTATTTAAGTGGTCCTTTTTAAGCAAAAAGAAGCTCACGGTCTGATATTCTTTTGCCTCATCCCCCCCCCCCCCACACTACATCTTTATTTTTCTTACACTTTCACAAAAAATTGAACATTTTCAATAGCTCAGGATGCAATTTGTCAATTTCTAGAGCTGAGAGTTTGTATTTTTAGAATAGGGCAATCTACATGCAATTATTCCAATTTATTTCATAGTTTTGTTTGCATGGCGTTATTACCCATATAGGTGGGTAATAACGCCAAACAGCATTGGTCAAGAAATCACGCCATTACATTTTATGTATTCATATCTGTTAAATTATTTTTTTTATATAGATAGTCAATGAGTTGCTCTATCAAATCATATATTTGTTTGAAAAATACAATCTAAAACTGAGCCGTGAAAATTGGTAGAACCTTAACGTGGCGTTATTACCCCAGGGTACCTTATATATGTTTACTTTACATCATTGAGTAATTTTTTTATATTATTTAAGGGGTTTAAGGAATACCAAACATGTTTTACTCTTATACTTTGTTTAACGTTTTATGTTTTTTCTCGACTATTTGTCCTTCAATCTGGGAAATTTCATAGTCCGGCATACTTCAAGTCCTGAAAGTACCTTATTACAGTATGCTTACTGTACTTTAAAACTTTATTTGGAAGCATATTTGCAATTTTTCATGTAAAAATATTTTTCGCCAAATAAAATTTTGCTTAAAAAATATCAAAGCATTACTGAGAACGAGTGTGGATTGTCTGAAAATGTCCTTTAATCGAAATTTGAGTTATGAATTTTAAAGACCAACTACATTTAACATACTCAACGATGTTTGTAGCATACAGAACTAAGAAAAAGTAATATTTTGTTTAATGAAAGTAGATTAATTTATAGGTCAGATTTTTATTTGCAACTTTTTATTAGAGAAAGTATTGAAATTTACGTCAGAAGCTCAATGGTCTGCAATGATTCCTTGTCATTTCAAATCCCAAATATTTGGATTGAATTGTTAAATAATTTAAAAATTAAGCAACGTGATACATAATTAAAATATAACGCGCGTGATTTTTATTTTTAAAATTTTTAAATTTCATTTGTAATAGTTTTTTGTCATTTTCCATCTTTGTGTTTATTTGTATTTTCTTTTTCTGATGATGATTGTGTAATTTCAATCGAAACATGTAAAAATTATTAAGATCTTGTTTTTATTAGTATTTAACGTCCTTTATAGCAATTAAATATTTTAATGCATATTTTTGAAATGTTAAAGGACGTATATGAAAACTTCGATCTATAATTAATAAGAAAAAGTAGTTAGAAAAATCATACGTTAAACACAAATGATGAAGCACATTCAATCACTTCCTGAAATCGTTAACAAAACTTCGCTATTTAGGGAAATAAGGTGTTACTGTCCATAGTTATATATATATTCCAGTACTTTTGAACTGCACTAGATTGTCAGTTGATATTAATGTGAATAAGGAGATCATGTGGTTATGATGGTCTTGATTATCTATACCTATATTATAAAGAGGTAAAGCTTTTTGTTTGTTTGTAGGGGCTAATTTCCGGATTTTGACATGATGGTTAATTAAAAAATGTAAATGCATGCGAAGATAATTCTAAAAAAGAATAAATACTTCAGATGAATACCGAAAGAAATGTATTAATTGAGCATAAAAGTTTCAAAATACAGTCGAGCCTCTATATAACGAAATCCATCGTTCCAGTAAAAAATTCGTTATATAGAGAAATTCGATGTATAGAGTATGATGTTAAAAATAGTATTTAATGTGTAAATTTTGAACAAATATTATTTTTGATCTTTTTAATTAAGAATTTGAAATGTTTAAAAGTATATATTAACCTAACATTTTATTTCTTACTTATTTAAGCAGTTTCAAAAAACAGAAAAGACATTTATTTGAAAGCTTAATGGAAATCAAATAAGGAAGACTTACATAAATTTCAGAGTAGGAAATCTGTATTTTTTTGTTGTTTTGATTTTAAAATTACAATTGTTACGCTCTCAAAAAAAATTCTCAAATTTTAGCAAGGAATGAAAAATTGTAGTTGATATTTTCCTCCATTTGAAGGTCTCTCTTATGTGCTCTCATTGATTCCTCTCTTATATGTGTAACAATTCATTTGACTGTGTTTTGAGAAGGATGTTGAAAGGTGTGTGGGAGGTGGGATGAACTTGTTAGATTTAAAGAATAAGGAGAGAAGTAATATTTATATAAAAAAAAACCTCTCCACTGAACGATAAATCAAAAATAAGTGATGGAAAATTGATTCCACATGATTTCGAAGCTTTTTTAAAACTGAATAAATTAAGATCAATTTATGAAAAAATTCGTTATATGGAGATTTCGCTATATAGAGTCTATTTTTAATGCAATCATGCGAAAAGGGGACCGCTCTTACTAAAAATTTGTTATATGGAGAAATTCGATGTATGGAGTTTCGTTATATAGAGGTTCGACTGAATTTTCTAAATTATCGTTCATTTAAAATTATCTGTAGTTCTTCGTATTATTTTATGTCTCATTTCGGAATAATGCATGTAAGTCAAACTGTGGCTTAAATGGGAGTTTTTGAATGATTCTTTAATGCATTATTACTTCTAATGAAAATCAGTTATATAAGTATCAATTGGCATATTTCAACTATTTCGCGAGCAAAGCCGCAGGTTTTGCTAGTATTAAAGAAATACAATATTTACAGTTTTGAGATAGGGGGATTTGGGGGCAATTATTGAACATTAACTGACTCATTCGGATATCAACTTCATAGAGCTCGATAATCGTAAGACATGGTGACGTCACTGCAACGTCGTTGAGAAGTCACATTGTGACTTTGTGACCATCGATTGTCGATGTGACGTCACGTGACGTCGATGTGAAGTCACAGTGACTAAAATGTGAAGTCGTTATGGCCGTTTTAGAGCTTTTTTGTGACGTCACATTGTGACCACTTTGTGACGTCACAATGTGACCAATTTGTGAAAAGTGTGTCATTTGTGACTACTTTGACATTAACATTGTGACGAACTGTGAAAATTTTTTTAGAAAGTCACATCTCAGTCACAATGTGACGTCACTGAGTGGTGGCATTTTGGTCACAGATGTGATGTGACCAAAGTGACTCACAGTGACGTCATTGTGACGTCACTGTGAACATGCATGCTATGTGGGTAAGGACATATTTTCAGTGACAAAGCTAAGCAGAATTTTCGTTATTTCAGAGACATGGTCATTCAACATGTGAAAAAAAAAAAAAAAAAAAAAAAAAAAAAAAAAAAAAAAAAAAAAAAACGTTACATCTGGTGGTGTTGCATTGACTCATTTTGACACTGCCGTATTTCAATTGGTGAAAATCGTAGCTGATACGATTTTACTCCCTTTGAACTAAATATCATATAGCAATTAATACGTCCTGCTATTTCCGAAAGGATTGATACCCGTGAAATACAAGTTTGTTGATTTTAGTCCTGAATGCTGATGAAGGAAAAAGTGAAATCCGTTGAGAAGTTCATCAGAAGGAAATATGGTTCTCGGGTTTTTATAAAAGGTCTAGAGATGTTTTTCGATGCGATTTCATTGACAGAGACCCCATGCAAAAAAGTTCAAGATAAGTAAACGTTTAATTGGTCTTGATTATATTAAATAATTAAAATATTTAGAGTTTAAAACTGAGGGAGATTTGGGGCTATTATTGGACATTAACTTACTTATTTTGCTATCAACTTTGTAGAACTCGATAGGGACATGTTTTCCGTATCAAAGCTAAAAAGGTTCTCCGTTACTTCAGAATGTTTTCAGGTCAACTTGGATAAATGTTATAGTCAGAAAAAGGATCTGTATGGATTGGGTTCCTACATCATTTGGTCTTCTGTGAGAAATCGCTGACCAAACTTATCACTAGGTATGACTGTTTTGAGAACCCGAAATCAAATTCACATGCATATACTATATAATAGGAAAATTTAGTTTAGCAAGAAAACGCCTAAGTGGATGAAATTTCTCTTTCAGCAATTTATACTAATAGATGGAAATATGCTTAAATACTTTTGCTCAACCCTGTTATTTACCGAGTAACTTTATTACACGCGAGTATTTTTCTAAAATTTAGTTAAAAAGCACTCTTAAAACTAATTAAATCACATTTCTAGAAATTATCATAGATAGGTGACTATGTAGCCAATTCTTTTTCATTTCATATATATTCTACAAACCTTTCTTATTAAACTGTAAGCAGTTCAACGTAAAAATGCATAATGTATTTAAAAACCGCCTTTAAATAAATTATACTGATACTCAGTAACCTTTACGAGCTCTGTGTAACCTGTATATCAACTATTGTATTTCAGCATACCATATAATATGCATACATTTAGGGAAATTTAAAGGCTCATATTATAATTTAAAAAAAAATTATTTCATTCATCCATCAGTCATACCCAGCAAAGAAAGAAACAGTGGGCCGTCAGCTGGAAAAAAAAGATTGCAGTCAGCTGTACCATCAGCGGTAAAGTGCAATGGTGCCATTACTCAAACCAGTAAAAAAAGTGCAGCTGGTCCATCAGTGATGGCCAACAGCAGGCCAGCATTGGTATGCCATCAGTTTCCTTGCAGTTCTAGTACCTATCCTACAACAATACCTTTACTGAGTCAGAACTTTTAATCCAGCACCATCACTTATCCTACAGTGTTTATACAGTGGCAAAACATCAGACAGCTTTTTTTTATTATGAGCAAACACGCACCCAGCACCCTTACAAAAAATCCTTATAGAATTCTAGATAGTTTTTCTGTAAGTTAGTTTAACCAAAAGCAGTATATAGAAACAATGTAATAAATGGAAACATTCGAATATATTCAGATTTCGCCAACATGCAGTACAGCCCCCCAAGTACTAACCGCGTTCGATGCTGTTTGGATTTTGTGATCGGACGAGCATTGATGCCTTCAGCCATAGCTATGGCTTTTCATACCTCGCAACATTTTATTAGATATTTTAAGTTTGTTTCTATTGCGAGTTGCTTTCCTAATCTTTAAAGCCAAATACGAATGATATACATTTTATACGCTGATTCTCAAATGTATGAATTATAAACATTGAAGTCATTTGTAACTTAGAAAATCAGATTTAAGAATTTAAAAAAATTCCGTTAAAATAAAGAATTTATTTACTGTTTTACGGATTTATTTTATTATTAATGGTTGTTATTGTTCTTTATCACAGTCAAAACATATGTAATGCTCGGTAATAAAACATTAAAAATTCCAGAATGAAATTACAAATACCCGGAGTGATAAATTCCGAAATACTCAATGTCTTCGATATTCACAACGTCACCTAGTGTAAAGCACCCAACAATAATACTGCAAAAGTTCGTGCACTTCCATCGTGTGGTGAGCCAGCACATGAAATAAAACGGAATCCGATCAGAATTTTATCTAATTATTTGCAACAGCAAAGTTGACTGAAGCTCTCTATCAGTGGTCATGCAGTGGTAGACCATTAGCCAGCACTTCTCCATCATTGCCAGCTCCTATCTTGCTGCTGGCCAGCAGTTTCCTCATTGCAGGGTCATCGATAATATACAGTACTTCGAATAAAATATACTACTTGAAATGTTTTGTGTGTTCCTGTAAATGCTCTACACTTAATATTAGGCGTGAGATGTGAAGCCTCAGCGGCATATATCAATTTTATTATGGATGAAATATTTTAACATATTTAAAATATGCTGCAAATAATTCCCTATTTTAATATTGTGTTATGGAATTCTTTTGCGTGGACCTGTAGATGAATAATAACTATTATTTTCACTGCATATTTTACAGAACGTATATTTTAGAGTACTTCGCAAATGCATATAAATTTGAATATGTTTGACAGGGTGTAATCCCTTTGAAATTTATTTCAAACTATTTCTTATCATAGACCGTAATGTAACGGAAAATTTTTAACTATCCCTGAACAAAATAATCTTGATGGAAACTTCATTTTCGATAGGTTTCGTGCTAGGGTAAACGTGAACAACATCTAAAATTTTCATGGCAATCCGAGTATATTCACGAGAATTAAAAAGCGGGCAGACGGACAAACATACCGAAAGCATAAACACTTTTCAAATTTGTTGGAGAGTGTTAGAAACTAGATAAATGGATGCTTATCTTGATTTCAAAATCTTAACACGTTTTTGCTTCAATTAAATTTGTGCTTCATATGTGGCATGTATAAATGTATAGATAACATATGTGGCTGTAGAAAAAAAAATTGAACTACGTTTCTATCTATTGGTAGAAATTGTAAATGTTAATTTCGAACTTTATCATGCGTTTTTTAACTAAACTAAATTTTAGATTATTGTTTCGATAGTATAAAAGTCTATTGTTAATGTACAGAGCTGACATGAAATTAGAGCATCTTCTCGGCACCAACAGTAATTATTAAAATCTGGTTTTCAGATGTTTTATGAGTTTTCTAATTTTTTTTACGTATTTTATTTAATATATTAAGCAAAAACATTTTATTAAAATATTCCTAATTTGAAAAGTGTTTAATAACCTATTCTGGATACATGATTTTTCTGTAAACCCTCTGACAGTCTTGCAAAAGGGCAAAATTGTAATGTTGTTTTCTCAGAATTTTGTTTTAATTGCTAAAAAAATATTATTCTTTCAAAACTATAGAAAAATCTTATTTACGAATATAAATGTTATCTTTTAGTGTGTTAAACATTGCACAATGTATTAAAAATCCATTAAATCAACTGAGTTATATCATTTTAATTATTGCTTGCATTGCAGTGAAACCTGGAGCTTAGGGAACGTCTATAGACGGGCTTGTCAGTGAGAGGGTTAAAATAATTACTGTACTGGATTCTGATTGGCCATTATCATTAATTATAGGAAGCAGTCTTTTTCAGAAAATCTACTGTAGTATTAGTATATCAAAAACTGAGCAATAGTTTGCCATATATTAAGTACTACATGATTTTTATTTTTTTCTATTTTTACAAAACGAAAATATTGGATTCGTACAAATTTTTGAATTCCGGTTTGCGACGCCTTTACACGTTTTAGTGGGCAGAGATTCCGAAAAGCATGCTTTTAAAAATGTCTGTCTACAAGTCTGTGATTTTCTGAGACTGTGTCTGTCTGTATGTGACATAAAATATATAAAAGCTCTATATCTCGATAACTAAATCTGTTATGATGGATTTCTCACAATCATTGCAATTGCTCTATCTCAATAACTAGTGCATGGATTTCCCCTAAACTTCAGATTCAGTTAGTTCTTGGTATGAATTGATATTGTTTGCATTTTGGTATAAATCGTACAACAGAATCGTACAACGTCTACATTGATGCGTTTTTCATGATTTCCGCTTCAGCTCTATCTCGAGAAATAGAGCACAGTTATTCATCAAAATTCAGATTTATGAAACCCGTGATAGGAAATTTTTCTGTTTATGTGTTGGCAACAATTGCCCAACTGGTGGCGCTGTTATGCTAAACTTTCCCAATTACAACAATAGATCTAACCCAGGAATTTTTCATCAAACTTAAATTTCAGGCATAGCTTTATAAATAATTTTGCTGTTTATGGCTTAATATAAATCACCCAAGAGGTGGAGCGATTATGCTGCATTTTCCCCGGTATTCGCAAATGTCCTACTTCAAGAAGAAATCCACGGAATTACATGCCTTTAGAATCCTCACGATGAGTATATTTGTCTTTAATTTTGGCACTCTGGTAGTGACTTTTGAAGTACTTACATGCATGCGATTGAAGAAAGTTTTGGGATTGACACATCCAACTAGTTTATATTACTAATGTTATACTGAGATTCTGCTCAGATTTTTCTTTTAGTTTCCTGTACCAAAAACATGTAAGACTATACTGCCATAAGTATTATAATTAGTATTTTTTAAAAGTTGTCTCAATATATGCTTATGGAGACTTTACTTGTAAGCTTTCCAAAGGTTGTTGAATGTTAACTAAAATTTACTGTTTTTATTATTCGAAGAATGGGAGTGAAATTGTCGCTATTTAAGCGTAATCTAACATTGATAGTAATACTACCGGTGAAGATTAATACATTTAATTTCAGATGATGTAGAGGAATAGATGCAGCGGTAAAATGGATGAAAATAAAGTTATTGGTCCCAAGAACCAGTAAAGCATATCAGTTTACTGGTCCGCAGTCAGTATAACTGACCCGCGACATAAAATTCTATTAAGTATCTTTAACCCACTAAGTAACACCCCCTTCCCCTCTTATTGGAATATAAACCAAACTTCATTAGCAATTACCCAAAATTTTCGGAATAATAAAATATAAAATTATAATTTGCAAAAAGTATACAGTACAAAACTATAAAAATGTATATAATACTTAAACAAAAAATATAAAATTATTAATTATCGATTTTATTTCTGACCATTTATTTCAACTGACAGTAAGGATTAATAGAATTTTTTTTATATTTATTTTTTCAAATAAAATAAATTTTTGTGGTTTGTGTTTTAATTGATTTTGGCAGGAACGAGAAAAATTATCTAACTAATAATAACACATTGCTCAGTGGCGCACAAAACAGGAATTTTAATATACATTTGTACAATTAAAATAAAATAAAACTTTCAACGTTTCGCGCCGTCTTCTGCGGGCGTCTTCAGGAAAATATGATAATGGAAGGACTACGTTTGCATCTTGATCGAGAGATAATATTTCTACTAAATTAAAATCTAATTGAATTAAAATTTTAAAAAATGTTGCCAATTACACGTGAGTAAAAATTAATATTGCAAGGAAATAAAAATTTATTTTATTTATTTTTTATTTTATTTTAATTGTACAAATGTATATTAAAATTCCTGTTTTGTGCACCACTGAGCAATGTGTTATTATTAGTTAAATTTTATGGTGCAACTGTCCTATATATATTTAAGAGAAAAATTATGTTTACCTGTTCGATAGGTGAAAGAGAGTTACTTGGCCTGCGGACCACTCAACTTTTTAAATTTGTGGTTTGATTGATGTTCTGGGGTCTCAGACAACCGGACTACCCAGGATTTCGAACGCTGAAATGTCTACGAGCAATGAATGCTAATTTGGTAAATCTTTGGGGATAAAACGAATTATGCCTAAGTATATTTTGTTATATTTCGTAACTTTTTTTTAAAATTTTGTTGTTGCTGACGAGTTCTCGTGCAACAGAGATAATTATGTTCATTTAATTATGGTGGAAATCACTGGGTTTGTTCTTTAAGTTATCGAGTCAAATATAAAGCAAGAGGAATTTTTATTTAAAAGTCAAATAAATGTAAAATGTTACCCGATAAGGAAAATAATTTTTATTGCACTAATATGTATAAGTAGGGGGAAGTGGGGTACATTGATACATGGGGCACATTGATACACCCCCTGTACCGCTCACAGGGTCATTACAGGAAGTTCACAACGGGTCCAAAAGGTGATGCTAGTGCACTCAACTACATACAGAAAGTCTTGGAATGATTCAGTAGTTTGGTGAAATGGGACGGGTGATTTATTGTTTTCGTAGGTCAAAAGTAAATTTGGGTTGTATAATTGAAATGGTATTGTACAACTATTCCAGTATTTACAACGAAAAGAATACTCTCCCTGGCAAATAAAGCTAGTTTTTATCAATTTCTCATTCTTTATTGTTGGATAAATTATGAAGTGTTGGATTTGAGACTCATTTTATTCAAAATGGCTGTATGGGGCCCATTGATACACTCTATCTCGGGGCACATTGATACAACCTAAATCCTTTTTTAGTTCATTTTTCATTACTTTTTATTATTATTTTTTTTATCTACACTCCTTAATCCAACCATTTTTTACCAAAAATTTCTAATATTAATTTCTATTGAAGTGAAATAGCTCTAATTTTTTATATTAGAACATTTTATAGTATTTTTCTTAATAGTATATATGATATAGTATTTAACTTACCCAAAAGCTAGTACTAGTAGAACTAATAAAAGAAAAGGACGGCATTCTGTCAAATCTCGAATTTATATCGATTCTCCAGAGAAAAAAAGTATTTTCTACATGAGAAATGTTAAGTAAGATAAACAAACTGCAGAACAGAAAAAGATAGTTATATTATAAACCGAATTTTTAATAAAATTATTCTTTATTTTCTGTTTATAAACCTATTTATCAGCAGAAAACCTGGTAATTTTTGTATCTTTCCCAAGAAAGATGATAATTCAGAGATTGAAGTGCTAAATATGACAAAGTTACAAAGCCAACAATCAGACAAGGACCAGCCAGAACATCAGGTCATAATATATTTAATTTTGATTGCCTTAATATTGCTTAAAATAAATTGTGGGTGATTTGAATTTCTATAAATAAATATAAAATGGTTTTCTACCGCATTTTCTATGAAAAATATGCATTGGTATTATTTTGTCGTCATTTTTCTCAAACGTATCAATCTGCCCCGTAGATGGGGCACATTGATACAAATGACTTTTTTTGATTTTTTTAAAAATTACATGCAAAAATATTATATAAAACAATGATTGTACATTTTTATAACATACTACACAAATTTTGCTGTCACCTCGTGGAAAAAAAACTTGAATTTTCTACTTTTTTCACACCAAAAAAAATCTTAGAAAAAAACTGTATCAATGTACCCCACTTCCCCCTATTACTTATTTCAATTTAACATATACAAAAGGAAAACAGAAAAAGCTAATAATAGGTATTTTACTAATTAATTAATTTATAGAAATATTAGGCAACATTAAATAATTCCCGTTTTCTGTCATTTAAATCATAAATATATGTACGTAAAATCAAATTGTTTAAATGAATTGTTTATGCAAAACAACTTTGAATAGGTATTGCATTGGTGTACATTAACCGATTATATACAAAACGAAAAAACTTTGAATGAAACATAATAACTATTAAACATTGTCTAGTACGACAATTATCATTCAAGTAAACAACTTTCATAACATTATTTTTGTTTGTTTGTTTGTTTTGTTTTCCGAATCAAATAAAAGCATTTTTTTTTTGTTATATGCATTTGAATCATGAATCGGTTTGAAAACCAAATTATATCAACCAATAGGAAATCATATTTATCGTTTTTGCTTATCTCCTAATAGACTCTTTGCTATTTATTATTATAACTTTAAACATATCATTAAAATAATAGCTTATCTCCAAGAAAAGTTTCCAGAACAACTTCTTAACAAAGATGTTCTATTTATTACACTAGAATGAAATATTTATTTGCATTCTTTGAAAGTTATTCTTACAGCACTATGTGTTTTGTTTATTGCCTCATTATGTTTTATACAAATGGATTTTGTTACAAAAATTGACGCATAAGTCTTCTGATTTAGAAGGCAATTAACATTCTACGATCGTTTGACAGTATGATAGTTGTCTGGGAAAAAGGATTTGAGTTCAGTCACATTACGAACATCTGTTAAATTTTCAGTTGCTGTCATTTATAGCTTATGCTTTTGTGAAAATTCAAATCTTATGTAAAATTTAGATTATTTGAACCAGAATGTTTTTCTCGAAGCATTATATACTAAAGATCAAAGCTCTGCAAATAATCGATTTTGCAGTATTGTTTTATGTGCTGAAATCGCATCGTGAAAATGTATATAGAAACAAAAGTTATATTTAAATGTAAACTTTTTTTTGTCGTTACATTATGAAAAAGTTTATTACGCATTAAATACTCAGAATAATTTCAGCGAAGCAAAGTTGAAAAAAAAATGCTTGTTTTACTTTAGTTTTAATTTTTTATTTTTACTTTCAGTTATTTTCTTTACTGTTTAAATTTTAATTTATTTTCAAATAAATTATCTAAGGTACCCTGGGATAATAACACCAAGTGCTTATATTTTGCATAATTATGAAATAATCAGGTAAATGACACCCATGTGCTCTGCGCAGAAGGGTTTTGAGTCATATAAATCGCAAAAAACAGCTTCAAGTTAATTTGTTTCATTTTTAGGTCTTATTGTTTTTACAAGCAACTAAAATTAACGCTTGATCTAAAATTTGCAAGATAAGGTTTTTGATCTGAAGACTATATTTTTATCCAGAAATACTTTGTTTATTACACAAATTTGTAGTGTATTTCATGTACTTTCAAATTGTCGTAGAAGATTTCGGATATCTTCTCGAGATAATTTGTAGCTTAGGATTTACTGCGCAATAAGTATCCCGGGGTAATAACGCCAGGGATTGGCGTTATTACCCCGGTTGATTCCCAACAGTGGCCGAACTATATCTGAAGGGGGTTTATATATTACTATGGGACAGCATTAACATCATTGTTGAAATGGTAAAAACTGTCCTGAACTGAATTTTAACTGTCCGCTTTCTCAGCGTTCGGTTTTTCAAAACTTTATAAATTTAACCTTTAACTGATGTAACAGAAATTGTAACGTATGAATGTGATGCGGTTTGTGAGACCACAAAATTGAAAGATGAATAAAAGGCGGGAATAACTCATAGGATTGTGTTTTTGTACCAAACTTTTTATAAAAGAGTATTATACTTAATATTCACCTATTTAGTCTCTGGTGATAGTACTAAAATTCCAAATGAAACAAAATTTCGGTAGTGTTTGCAGTTAAACTGAATATTACAAGTTAAACTAAAAAATTAAAAGAAAAATAGTGGTCTACGAGACCGGTAACATTAGTTAAAGGTTAAAAGGCGATCCATGATTAAGAATCATAGAATACTGTTCAAGCGCTAAACTTTTTGTACAGAATTAATTCTAATTAAATTTAATCTATTCAAATATTTCTAACAATATTACGAGAACTCCAAACGAAAGAGAATTTCAGTTGTAACTAAAGTTAAACTGGAAAATACAAGTTAAACGCTATTTTTTTTTGGGGGGGGAGGGGGTACAGTGTTCAATCAGATTGCTAACAGCAGCTAAAGATTAATTTTGTTGCTAATATAGAGATAATGATATATAACCATATGAATTATGTATAAAATTGAATAAGAGATCTCTTTGGGATAATATTTTTTAATCAAAAATTTTATTCAATTTATTAAAAATTTATTAAAGCATGCTCTTTGAGACGTCGACATTTTAACTGTAGGTTTGGAGAATCCGCATTAGGGTGGAGTTATGGGTTAAAAACTATTTACTAGATTACTATAATAGTATTAACCCTTAACTGCTGTGACAAAAATTGTCGAATAACTTACTGTGAGCGGCCTGTGAGACCGCTTAATCTAACGATGAATAAAATGTTAAATTAACTTTTAGAATATTATTTTTGTATTGAACCTTATATACAGGACTATTATAAATAAAATTCAGCTACTCAAAATTTCTAGAGATAGTAATAGGACTCCAAATGAAACAAAATTTTCCCGGTATCTATAGTTAAACTAAAAATTCCAAGTTAAACTCTGAAACTTGAAAAACACAGCGGCATGTGAGACGCTAACAGCAGTTAAGGTTTAACAAAAATATTTATTACATATAACTCTAGTTATAATAAAACTTCACATGATTAAAATATTAAATTATGAATGGTTAAAACCATACATTGTTTCATAATCATATTTAAGCGGGACTTTTTAAGCAAAGAGAGACACAGGGTGTTATATTCTGTTGAAGCTCCCCCTCACTCCTTTTTCTTTCACTTTCACAAAAAAATCAATATTTTCTATCGCATAGAATGCATACATGAGAATATAAATACTGATTCAAATAATCCGTGCAATGTTTCTAATAATTCTATTTAAATTGTCATTTTAAAGCAAAACGTAGCTTAAAATCTGATATTCTTTTGCCTCCTCCCTCCGCCACCATCACAGCTTTCTTTTTCGTTCAAAGTCACAAAAAAATTGTACATTTTCAATAGCTTAGATTGCAATTTGTCAATTTCTAGAGCTGTAGAGTTTGTATTTTTAGAATTGGGCAATCTACATGCCATTATTCCATCTTATTTTATAGTTTTGTTTGCATGGCGTTATTACCCATATAAGTGGGTAATAACGCCAGATAGCATTGGTCAAGAAAAAACGCCATTACATTTTATGAATACATATCTGTTAAATTATTTTATTTTATATAGATAGTCAATGAGTTGCTGTATCAGATCCTATATTTGTTGAAAAATACAATCTAAAACTAAGCCGTGAAAATTGGTAGAACCTTAACGTGGCGTTATTACCCCCAGGGTACCTTATATGAATATATCATATTTCTCAAACTCATTAAAATGTCTGAAACGTAGATGTTTGACAAAAAATGAAAAAAGAAATGATTTTGAAAAATGTTTTGTCTTCTTAAAGTAGTATTTTTGAGAGTTAATGATTATAACATAATAATTTAACTCTTGCTATTTTGATAAATAAGTACACATTTATAATTAATAGTGAGTTTTTTCCAAAAATAATTGAATACATTTATTCGATATATTTAATTATCCATACATATTTATTTATTTTCATTTTCAAAAATACTTGTAAAATCAATGAGATTTGTGACTTATTATTATTAAGTACTCATAATTATCAAGTTTACTCATAATTATTAACACTAGAACCGCGGGAAATTTTACTCAAGTTTTACCAAAATATTTCGCACCAGAATTTTTATATAATACTACTTACCTAATTTATTTAAATTATTTTTGTGTTTCTTATATTTATCTTATTTTATAAAGCTTTTCTGGTTCGAATCGTCATATTTTCATGTGATACGGGTCAAAATGACCCACCACCGCGGTTCTAGTGTTAAGTACCCTTTATTTGATATTTCTTTTATTATCCATTACCACCTTTTTTTTTCTTTTTTTTCCAAAAAAATTTTTAACATTTAATAACATTTTAGAAATGTATATTTTAAAATATAATTCTATTTTACTTAGTATTATACGATACTTTTTTTATTTAAAATGTATTTTATGATTGATTATATATTTAAAGAAAAGTTTTGAATTTTCAAAAATATTTAAAATTAAATTAAACATTTTCAAACTATTTTAGATGTATATCTATATAATTAATATTAAAAAGTAGCATGCACAAGCTGCTTGAAAGTTTATTTAATTATATTTGTTTGCGATTAAATCAGCTTTATAAAAACACTTATTTTGGTTAAACTATTTAGAAACAAACACATTTTTTCTTTAAACAAAATTGAATTTATTTGTCAAAATGATTCATATATTGCTATAGTAGAGGCAAGTAAGTCTTTTGTAATCATATTATATTGTATTTTAACACGAAACTGTGGTTAAAATATGCATTATATACATTTAAAAATTCATTTTTATACTAAAATATTGGAGAAAATACCCCATTTTTTAGCGCGAATATATATAATAGCAACCTCTTTCAAGTATGTGCATTTCAAAATATTCCATGGAAAAACTATTTTTTTATAATTTTTTAAAGAACAATTTACAAGAGTTAGGATCAAAATCTGACATTTTGTGATATCTACCCTTTAACATTAATAATTATTCTGTATAAAAACGAAAAGCAATTTGATCATTGTTTCTACAGCCTAACTTTATATTTACATATGTTGAAATTTTGATTCGATTGCATTTATTTCTACAATAATCAAATCGCCAAAAGAAAATCTTTTAAAGCATAATTCTGAAGTTTTAAAAAAGGCTCTTAAGGATAATAAAAGAGGTTATTGTATGTACAACGGAAAGCGTTGTTTTAATATATATAATGTCTTGAATATTAAAAAATAAATAAATAAATAAAATGATTTAAAAAGAATGTATGTTGCAATTCAGGAGAGTAAATTACGTTATTTTAATTTTAATAATTCACACTAAAAATGCTGTTTGCAAATGATTTAGATATTTTAGGTAGCTTTCATTACAAAAAGTAAAAAGCTACCTATTGCAGCCGTCCAGAGGAAAACACTTCCAAAAAATTTTGATTTAATTTTCACCGATCGTGACCCCCCAGACCCCATAACCACCTTCCGTTCAAATGTTGATATATATATATATATATATGAGTGTGTGTGTGTCTGTGTGTGTCCATATATATCTGACTTTTCTCATGCTGTAACTATCGTATTTATTAAACCAATTGGAATGAAACTTGGTATGTACATAGTACATACAAATGCTTCGACCGAATTCGTTGGCCAGCATCATTCGCCATCTTGTTACAAAATGGTGGCCGTTTAATTTTTTTTTAATTTAAAATTTAAAATTAAATACAAATACATCAAAAGTTGAAAACTATTTTTCTTTCATGCGTTAGAACTTAAAGCAATGATTCAAGAAAACTTTTTATTTTGTCTATACCTTAAAAAATGACTGAGTTATAGCACTTTGAATTTTTAGTATGGCTGACATTTTGAAACGATTAGATTTTTGTCACGTGATAACGTGCATATTTATGAATCGATTTGGATGTAACTTGGTGGGTATATAGTATATAATGTGGCCTAGAAAGAGTTTGTTTCCCAGTTCCATCCGCCATCTTGGTGGTGGCTATTTAAACTTTTTTTAATTTAAAATTTAAAATAAGTTACAAAAAAGTTAGAAATTGAAAAATATTTTCTTTTATGCATTTGACCTTGATAAAAAGATTCCAGAATATTTTTTGTTCCGTCTGTATCTTGAAAAATGGCTGAGTTATAGCACTTTTAATTTCTAGTGTTGCTCACATTTAGAAATGATGTGATTTTCGTCACGTGATAACACACGTTTTTATAAACTGATTTGGATGTAACTTGGTACACTCATGGTACATAACGATTTCTGGACCGAGTTCGTTGGCCAGTTCCATCCGCCATCTTGTTTCAAAATGGCAGAAATTAAATTAATTTTTTTTTTAAATAAGGTGCCAAAAAGTAAGAAATTGAAAAAGATTTTTCTTTTGTGTGTTTGACCTTGATGCAAAGATTCCAGAGCATTTTTTGTTTCATTTATATTTTGAAAAATGGCTGAGTTATAGCACTTTGAATTTCCAATGTGGTTGATATTTTGAAACGGTCTGAAATTTGTCACGCGATAATACGCATATTTATAAGCTGGTTTGGATATAACTCCATGTGTATACATAGTACATACCAAAAAGCAAGCGAAAAATATTTCTAAGACATTACAGAAATTGAGAATATTTGCAAGAAAATCAATTTCCCAATCGACACTGGGCCGTGAGGGGCATCGGTAGATAATGGGAGCTTTTGAGTGTGCCGGGAGTAACTTACGAATATTAGTAGCAATGGATATATAAACGTAATTACTTGAATATCCCGTCGACCAATTTTGAAAAAAAATAAACAATCAAATTATACACACATACATAATTTTATATTAAATAACGAAAGAAAAAATAAATTAGTAAAACATTAATAAAAATGTACATAAAAAGTCGATTTAAAATTATTTACTGGTACTGTAGAGCACCGTTAATTTGGACCCCCTTAATACGGATCTCCGGATAATCCGGATTGGTTTGGTCTATTTTTTTTTCCAAATTTAAAAAATGATCGACAAATTTTCATAACATTAATTTATTTCATACCCGTATAAAAAATAAATAAATAAATAAAAAGCATGATCGCTCAGATGTTGATATCAGCAACATTAGTAATTGGTTGGAAGCAGAAAATAATGAAAGGTATACTTTACTTCCTGATGACGAAATAATTGCTTTGTACATAACTGAAGTAAATGTAGATCATACAGACGAAAACACCATTATGGACGATGATCAACCAAAACTTATTAGCCATAACGAAACAACGTATTCAGAACATTTATTGGTTTACTTTGAACATCAGGTCGTAACATACCCTGCGAACTATTTATGCTCAAATGGATGCGTAACCGTGAGGCCCGCAAAAGTATAAAAAACTGGCACAGCAGGAGATTACAGATTTTGTAATTACAAGTAAAAATTTCTACTGTCTGTAGGTATACAATGTGTTTAATATAAAGAGGATTTTACGTAAGTATGTTTTATTTTATTTCATTTTTTCTCATTCTCCGGTTAATCAGGATTTTCGATAATGCGGATTGAATTTGGTCCCAATTAATCCAAACTATCGGGGTTTTACTGTGTAACAAACACAAGTAACGTGTTTAATTTAAGGAACTGACATTTAAGAGCATCATTTATTGACAATTAATCTTCTGGTTTGTCGATAGTTTTTTGGTCGATTGTATTATAAAGTGATATCATACAAACAATATACACTGTAAAACTAACTTGAAAAATGGTGTATTAAACTAGAGAAAGGGAATCAGGAATAAGTTATACCTGTTCTTGTAATAAAGGAGAAAAATTTCGAAACACAATGCTTTTAAATATCTGAAAGCTGTTCTCAAGCAGACAGAGTTTTTTAACCTCAAACTTAAGGGAAGATTATTGTCCATAGCATCGTTATAAAACTTAGAAAGATAGCGTCATTTTTAATTTAATAATTTTTACAAGCTAATTTTTAAGTGTGCAATTGATCTTACACACTGACATGATGAATCCCGAAAATAGGTGCCACTTAAAAACAGCGATGAGTGGTCATAATAACTAAAAATGCCAATTGAAATGGAAAAGCATGGTAATAATATTAAGAAATATACCGTAACTTTTTTTTTTAACAAGGCATATTAGAGTCTGTGAAGCTTGAATGAAGGTTGGCTCGCTGGGTGTTAAAGCTCCTAGTAATAATGTCTTCAGATGCTTTCATTTTTAAATTTTTCTTTTTGATTAATTCAATTTATTTTACCTTTTATAACAACAAAAATCAAAATAAGTAGGTGATAATTGGGGAAATTTTGATTAAATAATATCACTTAAAGCATACGATATTATTTTAATATTCGAAAAGCTTCTAATTTAAAAGAGTATAATATGTCTTTAGCTAATATAAGAATCACGCTTTTTTTTGGAAAAAAAAAGATCGATGTTTCCTACATAATCATAAGACGAAGTTAAAATAATGTAAGTTTTTTTTAAGACATTGAAGTAAAAAAAAATCAAATTGTAAACATATGCAAAGTTGTAAGGCTTAGGATATTTGTAATATTTCAAAATATTAAATATAATTGGTAGATAAGAACAATTTTAAAATAAAATGAATATTAACTATTTAAAATTTATGTATATAGGCTAATTCCATGGGTTCTGTAGTGTAAGTCACATAACTTATTAATTGCTATTCTTGTTAGCCACCGTTATTTTCGACAAGTCTGCTTGGCCTTATTCAATTAATGAGAATGTGCCAATAAAATTAATCACATTTTTTGTGTTCTATAATACTGGTGGTCAAAAATCGTGCCTGTGACTTACACTACAAGTACTCATGGAAATAGCCTATAACAAAGAATGTAATTAGCCAACATTTAAATACGCAAAATTTTGTAATTTAGTAAATGTCTAACAACTAATTTTCAATCTCGTTTAATTAGTTTTCCTATTTCATTAATAAGGTCAGAAGAGTTAATAAAAGGTTCAGTATATTAATTTATCGAAAATAAATTAAGAAATTCTATTCTGAACTACAAATATTTCCATCCCAGTAATTAAAGTAACGAATTCGATTAAGTGGAAGCTCTTTTGTGCAAGACATAATTAAAAATAGAAAACATGTGCCTCTAAAGCAATTATCAAGGAAAAACTGGATTAAAATATTAAGCCTTCTTGGTATGTGTTAAACTTCAAAGTCATTCTTCCGCAAACTACTTCATGATGTAATAGGTTTGTCACTTAATGCGTAAAATTAACTTTTCCATAAGATAATTTTAATATTAACGCTATATTGCTTATGAATATTTAATACTAGTCGATATTCTGGTAAGTAATTATTTCGTCTACAACAATTTTTAGAAAATGATTCTTTATTAATATTCTTTTAAAAAAAAATATCTTCTGTGAAATAGATGTCGACAAGGTAATTAATTGAGTAATGTAGGATATTTAATCACATGCGAAGAGCATTGTGCTTTTCGTCATCACGTGATAATAAAATATATTTGATGATAGATATATAGATATATATCTAATGAATTGTAGAAGTATTTTATTCATTTCGCATACAATAGTACACACACAAAACGAAACGTGAAAGTTTGCACTTTGATTTTTTTATTGTCTACACTGTAAAAAAAAAAGGGTCGATCTACTAAAAAAAATTAGTGATCCTTGTAATTACTAAAAAATTTTTAGTAATCGTAGTCGGTTACTAGAAAATCTGTAAGAATTACTAGAAAAAAGTTAGCAATGGATAGAGTTAATAGTTTTACCTTTTTAATAGCTATTACTAAAATTCGCTTGATGTGGCCTTGACAGCATAGTGGTTATAGTAACGGACTCCAGGCTAAAAGGTCCCGGGTTCGATACCGAACAACGCCAAATACGTCCCGAATGTATGTAGTGTAAGTACTCGTTAATAAAGGGATTATGAAAATCTTGTCAGAGCCGGTAGCAATTTTTGGTGCTGCCATCTATTGCGGTTTTGCCGAAAATCTATCGCTTCAGAAGTTTGGATGCAGCTCGAAGGAAACTCCTGTCCTTCGGGCGCACGTAAAGGTTATTAAAAATAATTTTGGAGCTATTACTAAAATTTTCTTGGTGGCTCATACTAAAAATTTTTAAGTTAGTTATACAAAAAATTCTTTTGTTCAGTTTACAAAAGAAATACTTGTTTCACTTGCAAAAAAAAAGTTTGTAATGGTTACTAAAAAATTTTGTGGAATACAAATTTACTAAAGAATTTTTAGTAACCTCTTGAATTTTTTTTTACAGTGTAGTGCATTTTTTTTTAATTTTTTCAATCTTTACAAGAAGAAATTATTGGATTCGAATACTATTTCGAATTTCAGTTTTAAAAGGATTTAGATTTTCTAGCGATCAGAGAACCTAAAAACAAGTTGTTTTTACAAAATGGTTGTCTATGAATTTGTCTATCCGCCTATGTGTCTTATGTAACACAAATTTTGAGGACGCTCTATCTAAAGAATAAATGAACGTAATTCAATAAAGCTTTAGATTAAGTTAGTCCCTAATATAAAGTAATGCTGATTATTTTTCGATGTAAATTGTCCATGAGGGGACTGCTATACTACGTTTTTCCACTATTACTTCAATAGTTTTAGCTCAAGAACTAATTTTCGATTTTACATAAAACTTCAAATTCCTTTAGTCCATGACATGATATGGTGCTGATAATTTTTTGTTGTAAATAGCTTAATAAGTGGTGCTGCTATGCGGTATTATTCACGATTATCGTAAAAGGTCTGTGTCAAGAACTAAAGCACGAGTTTTAATAAACTTCAGATTCAGTTAGCCTTTAGTAAAAATTAGGGCTATTTTTGTTTTGGAATACATTTTTCAACAAATGACGCTTCTATCTTGATTTTTTTACGATTTCTGCAATGTTTCTGAACTATAAACTAATGGACAGAATTATTTCAAACTTCAGATTCATTAATAATTTTATTTAAATTGTTGTTGATTAGATTTTGGTGTATATCACCTAACTAGTAACTCTGCTATGCTTCATTTTCCAAGAAGCAGTAAGATGTATGAGATAGAAGAAAGTTTTAGATTGCCACATCCGGCTAGTTTCGTTAAATTATATAGCTTGTTGTTATATTGAGATACGTAATTTTCTGATGCCATGTTAAAGGATTATTTTATTTAAAGCATATATTTGTTGCAACTTTTTGTTTTTTCTTGTTGTTAAATAGATTTGTTAGTAGCTTAAGTGCAATGAAATTGGGTTTAAACTAAGCTAAATCTTCTTATAACAAAAATTTTATTTTTTTTCGTTTACATTATAGGAATCAATCCGTGGTGATATTTCTAAAAATGCATAATATATATCTCCGTTTCTTTATCAGTTAGTTCTTTGTTACTTACATCTACCCACCATATTCTGGTGTTTTAATGTCTCTTTAAAGTCTCTCTCCCCCCCTCTCTCTCTCTCTTTTAATTGATATTCAAAGTATTATCGATACATAAAGACCACTGGTTTTCGAAAACTGTATTAAAATTCCATATACAAACAATCTGTCCACGTACTACCAAGTCACATTTCTTGTGTACTAAAATACACTTTAAAATGTTCTCATAAAAATATTTAAAACATTAAGATCACCATGATACATACTACGATAACGCACGCCATCGAACACATAAGAGCATACATCCATGCAAACAATTACATTAAAATCCCAGTTAATATCATGAGAAGAAAGGAAATACACCACTTACGTCTCTATGCAAGAATAACTGCAAAATACAAGATCACATACCAGCAATCGTTTAATAATTGAACTCTATCGTACACTTATTTATTTATTTTGAAAAAAATTCAAAATTTAATAACAATCAAATTTATGTAAACTCTGGGTAGAATGTATCATTCAGTTGCTATTCAAATGATAGAGGAAACCATATGCTTGGGAATTGACTATTTAGATTTTCCAATAGCTTTACGCTCGTATTCACAAATCACCCTGACTACGATTTAAACCGAAAACTTTGGTCAAATGCTCAAAAAGTATTAACATTTAACCCTGATTGGACGTCTCCTTGATAATGTGCAATTAAAAGTTATCATGAATTTCATTTGAGTGTTCGACCGAGGTTTTTTAGGTTGAGGTAGATGATAAATCGGAGCAATAGTATAGCGACTCTAAATAGAACATCACTAGCAGAGACTACGATAAAATACTTTGATAATTATTTCCAGTTTCCATGAAAAAATCAGAAACAAGCTCAATTTTACTGAAGAACATATCACTAAATCCTAACTTCGTTGAAGCAGGAGGCCGTTTGTGGAAACTGAGAGAAATATTCTCATCTACATTGCTTCTAGATGCGCAATACTATCTGTGTTAATTATAATCGATAATGTATATGTTGCAGCCAATACCCGAAATTGGCCAATTCTAGAACTGGCCGGCCAATTCCCGAATTGGCCAGCAACGTTAAATAATGTCCAATTCTAGAATTGGCCAGCCAATTCGCGAACTGGCCAGATGCAATTGGCCAATTCGCGAACTGGCCAGATGCGATTGGCCAATTCGATATATATACTCGGATATAGATATATGCACTCGGCTTAATCCTTCTTAATATAGTTGAAAGTGTCCATGAATTCAAATAGTCTAGACGTCAGCCTGTCCGTGATCTAACTCGAGTAAAGTTTCCGGTTAACTTGTAATTGCCATCGTATTTGGTATATCAATTAATTTCGATATTCAAAGGGAATTGTGTACTATTTTTGGTTAATTTAGTTGGGTACACAAAAGTATTTCATTTCAATATAATCAATGGGAATCTTTTTTACTGTACATTTTAATGTCACATTATCTTAATTACAAAATAATTGGTACCTATGCATCATAGTTCGGATGTTGGCCAAGGCTTACTAGCCAGTTCGCGAATTGGCCGGCCAAAACCCGAAATACGCTATTTATTTCATGTATTTCGGGTTTTGACCAGGAAGCTTGGCCAGTTCGGGTATTGGCCGGCCAGTTCTAGAATTGGCCAGGCTCCGGGTATTGGCCGCAACAAATACATCTTGAACTTATGAAACATGAAATTCTGCAATATTTGTCAGTGGGGCACCAGCTAAACAAACCATCTGATGTCACCAAATGGATCACTGACCGGAGACATAAAAAAACCTGAATTCAATAAAGCTTCATTTCGGAGAATAATGTAGACTTTATTTTTCTTCTTTTACGAAATTCTTATATTGATTTCACAGATTACGAAAATATGAATTGAGAGCGGCGATTAAAATTTGAATAAATGCCTTTATTATCGACAGAAACTCTTAGTTATTGAGATCTATTGGTAAAAACAACGAATTGTATAATCATTACAATTACTTACTAATCAATGTAATGCAATGATGCTGTCTTTCACTTTTTTGTTTCAGTTTGAGAACAACGGATTTTGAACTTATTCTATCTACGATAATTTTCAGAATTTTCATTCTATAGTTTTGAGACTTTTACAGAAAATCCCTTATACATTTAGATAATTCATTGTGCACATTATATGTTAATTGCATTCACACATGCACATTGAAGGCAAAATTTAGTAAACCTGATTATTTTTCGTAAAATTTTCATCATTTTTTAATTCAGATAATAGCTTATTGTGTACAATGTCGGTTAACGCATTGTCTCAAAGAACGGTTTTTTATGTTAACAACTTTGTGAATAAAAAGTAAAAAAATTGGAAAAATTTGGGACTGTTTTCATCAAAACCTTTATTTTTCTACAAATATACATGCTATACTCATAATTTATAACAATATGTTGCGTAATCATAATCTACTGTTTGAACGCTTTTGCTATACTAGTTTTGACTGGGTTACCCAATAGATCTTCGTACTTTTTCAATTTGTTGACTGTGCCTTATGGGATTTCGGAAAAAAAAATCTACACGGAAAGGTATGACCTGTACTATTCTATGTACACAGCTAGATTTTCAGGATATATCCTTATGTATTTTTCTAGACATTTAACAAAACGTCTAAAATCGCAAGAGACCAGTCTCATTTAATAGGAATGATGATCTATTTCCATGAATATTCCACCTAATTCAATGTGTATAACTGGGAGAGCAGTATTTCAAGGGTTCACGAATAAAATCCCTTATTAAAAGGATTCACATACAAAAATTCTTTTTTACGTGTGTAGTATTTTTATAAATCAGGACACGATTATAAATCATCCTATTTTGGTTATTTACATTTTTAAGGTTTACTTATATACAACATATATAGCGTAATATCTAGCATTAATATTCATAAAAAATATTAGATTTTCCAAGTATTCTTGAAATCAAAATAAATTTTCTTCATTTTTGAAGGCCAAAAAATACAGTATCTGCTGCGATCAAGGTTTGTTTTACATAATAATATGTAAAGAAAAAACAATTAAAGCAATTCCCTGCAGATCACATTATCTCAGCGCCTTCCAGTCTGACTGGAAAGAGACCCGAAAAGGGAGTTGCAAAATATTCAAATCTTTTCGTTATATAGCGCATAACACAATCTATCAATAATTTGTGATCGACAAAAAAATTATTTACTCAAGTACACTTAGTTAGTAGGGCCTCTACGAGATCCAGTTACAGCTATAACCCCTTGCAAAACATGTTTTATATAATGTTATAACAGACACTCCTATTTTAGGTAGCTTTCATTACAAAAAGTAAAAAGCTACCTATTGCAGTCGTCCGGAGGAAAGCACTTCCGGAAAATTTTGGTATATTTTCACCGATCATGACCCCCAGACCCCAAAACCACCCTCCGTTCAAATGTTGACATATATATATATATATAACCATATATATATATATGTATATACACTATATTGCCATTGATTATTGGACACTTGCGATTTTAGACATTTTACTAAATATCTAGAAAAATACATGAGGAATCATCTCGAAACTCTTAGTGTATAAATATAATAGTATACGCCATACATCGCCGTGAATATTTTTTACCGAAACTCCATAGGGGACCGTCAACAAATTAAAAAAGAATGAATATCTTTTGAATAACCCTGTCAAAACTAATGTAGCAAAAGCGCTCAAACTATAGATTATGATTGAATGCCTTATTGTAATACGCTGTTTTCATTTTTATGCAAATAGCATGCATACTCGCAGAGTAATTAAGGTTTTTATAAAAATGGTACCAAATTTTTCCAAGTTTTTCCTTTATAATTTTCAGAATTCTTAATATAAATTAATATTTTTTTTTTCAGAAAATAGGACAAGCAACACTGCACACAGTATCCTGTAATCAGAATTAAAAAATAATAAAAATTGTATGAAAAATGAGTAGATTTACTAAATAATTTTTTACTGCGCATGCGACAAAAATATAAAAATTTCATTTGCATATTATGTTAGCTTAATGTATAGAGCAACTTTTGTAAAAGTTTCAAAATTATAGCTTGAAAATTCTGAAAGTAATCGTCTATAGAAAAAGGACAAAATCCGTTGTTTCCAAAATGAAGCAAAAAAATGAGGGATTTTATCCAAATGTAGTAGTACATCCCGTATTGTGTATTCTATATTGACACTAATCAAGGAATATATGGATACAGCCTCTCTTGTTTTTGCTTCATTTTGAGAATAACGGATTTTCAACTAATTCAATTGACGATTATTTTCAGAATTTCCAAGTTATGATTTTGTGACTTTCACAAATGTTGCTCTATACATTTAACTAACATAATATGCAAATGAAATTTTGATATCGTTGACGCATGCGCAGTAAAAAATTATTTAATAAACCTACTCATTTTGTACACAATTTTCATTATTTTTAAATTCTGATTACAAAGTACTGTGTGCAATGTTGTTTATCATATTTTCAGAAAAAAATATTATTTTATATTAAGAAAATTATAAGGGAAAAACTTGGAAAAATTTGGGACTATTTTTATAAAAACCTTAATTACTCTGCGAGTATGCATGCTATTTGCATAAAAATGAACACAGTGTATTACAATAAGGCATTCAATCATAATCTAGAGTTTGAGCGCTTTTGCTACATTAGTTTTGACAGGGTTATTCAAAAGATATTCATTCTTTTTTAATTTGTTGACGGTCCCCTATGGAGTTTCGGTAAAATGTATTCACGGCGATGTATGGCGTATACTATTATATTTATACACTAAGAGTTTCGAGATGATTCCTCATGTATTTTTCTAGATATTTAGTAAAATGTCTAAAATCGCAAGTGTCCAATAATCAATGGCAATATAGTGTGTATATATATATCTGATTTTTGTCATGCGATAACTAATGTATTTATGAACCGATTTCAATGAAACTTGGCATGTACATAGTACATACAAATATCTCGACCGAGATCGTTGGCCAGCATCATCCGCCATTTTGTTTCAAAATGGCGGCCATTTTAAATTTAAAAAAAAATTTAATTTAAAATTTAATGCGAAAAAATTAAAAATTGAAACATATTTTTCTTTTACGTGTTAGAACTTAAAACAACAATTCTATAGCACTTTTTATTTTGTCTATATCTTAAAAAATGATTGAGTTATAGCACTTTGAATTTTTCTTATGGCTGACATTTTGAAACAATCTGATTTTTGTCACGTGATAACACGCGTATATATGAACGGACTTAAATGTAACTTGGTATGTACATAGTACATACAAGTGTCTCGACCAAGTTCGTTGGCCAGCATCATCCGTCATTTTGTTTCAAAATGGCGGCCAGTTTAAATTTTTTTAAAATTTTTAAATTTAAAAATAAATACGAAAAAATTAAAAATTGAAAAATATTTTTCTTTTACTTGTTAGAACCTAAAACAACGATTCCAGAACACTTTTTATTTTGTCTGTATCTTAAAAAATGATTGAGTTAAAGCACTTTGAATTTTTCTTATGGCTGACATTTTGAAACGATCTGATTTTTGTCACGTGATAATACGCGTATTTATGAATCGATTTGGATGTAACTTGGTGTGCACATAGTATATACTGAGGCCTGAATCGAGTTCGATACACTGCTCTATCTGCCATTTTATTTCAAAATGGCGGCCATTTAAAAATTTTTATAAATTTTAAATTTAAAATTAGGTACAAGAAAGTGAGAAATTGAAAAAGATTTTTCTTTTATGCATTTGACCTTGATACAAAGATTCAGAGCATTTTTTGTTTCATCTGTATTTTACAAAATGGCCGAGTTATCGCCTATATATATATTAATGGATTTCAATATCAGTGTGCATGTGCACCTGAATTAAGATTTCGACCAAGCTCATAATCAGGTTCTATTAATATCACTTAATTTAAAATAAATAAATAAATATATAAGTATATGAAAGCTACCTCTTCCTCCCGGCACTGCCGGAAGGACTTTTTTTATTCGGCTTGGAGATGACAGATAAAAGCTTTAACTTACTTTGGGTGGTTTTTGCAACCCTTATTTCAGAGATCAATCTAGTTTCAAAGATTTTCGATTTCGTTTAGTTCTGTGCTTTGGGCGGGATAGTTCAGTCAAGTAACTCCATTATTATCATACCAATCCATAGTGGACCTCGCAACATGACAGCTGGCATTGTCACTTTTGAAGAAACATGAATCTAATCTGTAGAACTATCACAACGTAGGTCGTACATTGTCATTCAAAATAGTGCAATAGGTTAGTTTTAAACACGATTATTCAATGGGTAAATCAATTATAACATGTTATAAATGATTTACCGCTTGAATAATCGTGCTTAAGATTAATCTAATGTAATTTCGTATGCAGCGATTTTCTGCAGTTCCATATACTGACCTTCGATTTATTCTGTTGAACTGATCCAGAGTATCAGGCCAGATAAAAATGATCGTTGAGGTTAACTGGGTGAAATAGTCCGCCAGTGTTCGTGTCCGGGATAGTTCAGTTGGTAGAGCATTGGCGGCTTCAGCCAATACATCCCTGGTTCGAATCCTGGCCCGGACTGCTTTCACCCAATATTGAAAAATGGAATAAATTACTTCTGTTAGTGCCATAGGGTCCATGTTGAGTTTACCGTGAATCTGACCAAGGTAACTAAACCGAACTAAACCAATAGAAACATCTCCCGGCCATTTTTCCCTCTATCCTAAACTTAATTGTATGAAGATTTCAATCTCACAAGAGGCATTCTCCAGGCACAGATCCTGCCATCCGAACAGTAGAAGTTGAACTTCGATTTTTCTCTCCAGATAACACTTTTCCCTCAAACTAAAGGTCCACTGCGGACGTGCTTTGAACCTCCTTAACCAACCATCGTGATTGGATTTGGTGATCAAAGTCTCATGATCGGCAGCCCGACCGTAGAAGTCAATGAGATGAGCGTCAATATGGATCATATTCATGTACATAATGCACCAGGATGATTGTTGAAACTCTTAGTGTATGTTTGTCATACGTGCGGTTCTTCCGAATTTCTCTAGATAACGTCCGCTTCTCTCTTTTTCATAGTTTAGTGGATCTGTGCCGACTCTGGAACTATTCCGACAATCACCACTCCACTTCCACTGGTGAATGATATAGCCCATAGTCGAATAGTTCATCTCGTTAGATATGTCTCTATAAGGATCGGCCATTTCTGTGGAACCAGATGATTTCACTTTTCTCGAAATCAGATAACTCTCCACTTCGTCGCATCTTGCATGGGACTGATGCCAATGTGGTTTCCAACAACACATTTAACAGTGAAGAGTATGATGTTTATCGGAACCGCAGACATTGCATTTGTATTTCAATTTAAATACTTATTGGTAGATAATATATGTACTATAAAATTTAGTTGAACAAAAAGAAAAAAAAAACGCGTAACAAATTATTAAATACATGTCGAAATGCTTTTTTTTCAGAATTGTATTCAAGTATTTGGTATAACATGCTTTAATACCTTTGTTCTGACCTGTATTTTGTCTAGCCCCCATATTAAATGCCACTATTTAGTTAAAAAAATAATTGAAACTAAAACACTCTTAAAACTACTGAAATATCACATATTGAAATTATCATTTATCGATGGTCAGATGGCCATGTATCCGATTCTTTGCGTGGCCCTGCTATTATGAATATTCTATTAACATCGCTTAGTAAACTAAATGTACTTCAGCGTATAAATGCACAAATCCTTTAAAAGCGACTTTTCAGCAATTTATGCTCATTAACCCTTTTTAATTCTTTTGTGCAGCTTTTCATATGAACTGTAGCATTTATATGCATGCCACATAATGCGCATAAATATAACGAAATTTAAGAGCGCATTCATAATTAAAAATGCTTTTCAGCAATCATCGCTAATATGCCTTACTTCAAATGCAATATGGAATGTGAAATGTTTTTCGTGTGTTTGTAAATGCAATGCACTTCATATTATACACAAAATAACTTGTAGTAAATATTTTATCTGGATTTAATTTTAACCTGTTGGAAATCGATTAAACATGAAAGAGGAAATCAACCTAAACAATTATTACCGCGGACTGAAAAAGTATCGTTTTGCTCTAGAATGTTTTGCTAGTGAGACTATAATTTTTTAAAAAGAAGAAAACTATCTGTTTAAAAATAATAAAATTAAGATATTTTCAGGTTCTAATAGTCTCAAAAAGTCCAGAACTTTTGTTTTAAATCTAAAGTTAGCTTTTAAGCATTTTAGCATTTTAGCATTTAACATTTTTTAGCATTTTAGCTTTAATTTACAGCAATATTATAATTTTTATATTATAATGTATTACTAAACATTAGGAAAAAATCTTTATTTCGTGGGTGTAGGGATAGCAAATTAGCCTTGAAATTTTTCATAAAATGCTTTTATAAAATAAATAAATAAATAAAAGTACACTGTAAAAAATAAAGAGTTTTATCACATTTACTTCGGCTGTATGAGATGTGAAATAAGGTGTAAACATATTATTTTTTGAGTGCCAATACCAAAATAAATGTTACGTTACACTTTGAATGACAAATCAAAGCTCTTTTAAAAAAAATAGGCGTTCTGAATCACTGGAAATCTTTACAATTCGCTCTGACAAAGATTTTATGGAATTCATCAACCCAACAGCAGGTGTTTTTTTAATCTAGAGACAGGAAGTCGGTGATTGCATAATCCAACATTGGATTATGGGATATGCAAGAACAGTAGAAGAATCTTATTTTCTTTTTGTTGTCGTCGGATATGCAACTGATTCATTATTAGGTAAGCAAATATAATTATTCTATATACTTTTAAGAATTAGTTTTTTAATTGTATTTATATAGTTAGTTATCGTTTTTATTTAACATTATTTTATAGATACCGTATCAAATGACAGTGTAATGACGTTGTAAAGTTTTGATTTATGTGCTGCATTTTGCTTAAGTTTTTAAATGTTAGCATTAAAAAGGGCTTTAATATATTAAAAATAATCTGTAAGTGTTTCAATCAAAAATTTACAAATGAAAAACATAAATCGAAGTCTTTTTAAGGGTGTATTTCGATACAAACTGCTTATTTTCCGATTTATTTTTAAATTCACTTTTGTTCCCATCACATGCATCAAACTGGCAAATTGTCTTATTTAGAAAGTTACACAAGGTGCCGTAAGGGTAGACTCTTTCATAAATGCAGGAAATATAGCAAAAAAAAGCAATCAGAAACGGTATTTTGAACCGATTTTTCCGAAGCGGGAAATCTGTGAACGAAAAAAAGGGTCGTACTGCGAAGGTAATTGTTTATAACTCAAATTCTAATGAACTGAGCTTCTAATGAATTGGCAGCTTCAGCCAATACATCCCTGGTTTGAATCCTGGCCTGGACTTTTTTCACCCACATGGAAAATTTATGTCTCTTACAATCTAAGGTTATTTAGTTTGCATGAGGAATGAGTTAAGTGTTATAAATACAGTATTTCCAAAAATGTTAAATTATATACAGGTGTTAAATATTTTTTTTTAATGCTACAGTTATATATATTATCCAGCATGTGAATTTAAATTTAATTCACATTGTCTATTATATTTATCTCTACTTCCCATGCCTCTACTATAAGAATTAAGAATGTATATAATGTTTACTAAAAGCAAAGTAAGAAAAGAAGTAATTATTTAACAACTGAATACTTAAGATATTTAACAAAACTTTATAGTATTCAGTGGTGAAAAAAAATCATAAGTATTTAGATAATCTAAGAATTCTTCAAAAATGTCTTAATGTTAATGTGTATCTTTAGTATATTTTAAACTATACAATAAGTTAGGTTATAAATAAATTTCTTAATAATATTATATCTCAGCTGATTTTGAATAATGCATAATACAGTTGACTCCCTCAAATCTGCAATCCTAAAATCTGCACATAATTTGCAGATGTAAACAATGAAACATTCAGTTTAGATGTAGGGGCAAAATTTGACTTTTTTTATTTTTATAACAATTTTATATATTTTTTAATTTGTAATTTTCATAAATATTATGGAATTCATGTGTTTTTATGAAGAAAGAATAAATTTATTTTGGAAAAAATTATGACATTGCTGATATCAGTGGTAATCACAATCTTTTTACCAAATATATTTATGTATTAACCAAACTTTTTTGGTTATTAAGTCTGGCTAATCCTGAAATAAAAATTCCATATTTTATTATTTTAATGCAAATTAATAATGCATCTTTATAAAGCAAATTTCATATGAAAAATACATCTTATCTTTATAGTAAATATTCAGTCATACATTATTGATTATTAACTTGACCTTTACTTTTAATATTTTAATCATGTTAAAAATTATCTAAATTTTTATTATTTTAGTTTATTACTTATTTTAATGTTTTATTATATTGTAAGCCTTTATAATAGTTTCAATTTCATTGTTAATTACACTGAAGTTACACTTTAAAAAATGTAAACAAATACCAGAAATCTGCAAAATTCTAAAATTTGCAAAACCTCTGGTTCCAAGCTGTGTAGATTTGAGGGAGTCTACTGTATTACAAAAGATAACAGTTATCAAAAGTCTAAGATTTTGTTTCAGTGTAAAAATATTCATTCAAAAATTTAAGTTTATTTTTTCTAGAGCATATTTAAAACATTTTCTTTATTAAAAACAAATTAATTTTACTTATTAAATATAGGATGAAATATGTATGTAAATAAATTATATGTAGACTTTTGACATGATGGTTGTTTAAACTATGGTTAAAAAATGCTGCATGTCAAAAATTTGCCAACCCTTAATAGAGTATATCACCATCTTAAGAAGGCAGTTTACTTGATCTTCAGCAGTTATTTAGTTTTTATTACACATAAGCTATAAATTTGTTTAAAAACTAACGCTTATGAAAATCATTGAAAAATAAAGAGCATTTGTTTACAATATTTAATATTATATTCTAAACAAAATGTTGGGAATTATTTTTAAAAGTGAATAAAAAAATAATAAATTTAGATTTTAAAAAATAAGATGGTACCATTTATTGAAAATCGGATCTTCAATATACAGAACATTGATCGAGTAACTATTTAAAGCTTCATACAGAAGGTTTTCTATATTCTTGGGGTTTTTGTTTTGTGTGTGTGTGTGTAAATATTAGTGGTGTACCGAGTAGTACTTTGGCCAAGTAGCCGAGAACCGAGTACTCGGCCACTGACTACTCGGCTGAGTACCGAGTAGTTGTATAATAAGAAAATAAAACACTGATGTGTGCATAATGTGAGCTTAGGTGTACATATATATAAATATACCTGTGATGTGAACACATATCTATATCTGTGTGTACATATAATATACATATATTGATAAACAAATTAACTCATTAAATTTGAAATTTATCTGTGCACCTTTTAAAGACAATTTTTGATAGTTGAAAACTAATAAAAAAGGAGAATTGATACATGACAACTACAGTTATTAACTAATATAAAATTTAAACATTCTTTAACCCTCCAATTTATTCCAACCATTGAAATCTGTCTGTCAAAAATAAAAATGTTTATTGGTTACTGTAACAATTCATTGAATAATGCAAACATTTCATATTTATTTTGTAACTGTCTGTACCTTATTTTCTTCTGATTAAAAAAATGTATTGGCTTTGCAATTTCTTTTCATTTTTTATGTGTACAGATTATATTATGTTATTTTAAATTTATTATTTTTTAAATATCTCAGTAAAAAAACTAACCTTTTTCAATGGAAATTATAAATGTGTAAATTAAAATTGCCTTAAAAAGCAAGTTCTAAAATTGATGAGTTTAGATGATCTAGATTTTGAAAATGCACCAAAGAAACAAACAAATTGGGAATTGCACGTGAAGCATAGCAAATGAAGTGCGTTCGTACGATAACAAAGTTTTTAAAATAATGCTCTCATATATCAATGTTCTCCCTATACCATTATGTAATGGAATACTTTTGTGTGGCCTTGTAAATCAATAACAAATATTCTTTGCACCACAGATTATGCAAAATGTATATTATAATATGTACTTTATAGATGCATATCAATTTTATTAAGTTCAAATGAGTGTAACACCATTAAAATGCATTTGAAACATTTTCCCCCATTAACCGTAATGTAACGGAACACCTTTGATTGTCCCTGTAGTTGAACTGTGCATCCAATTTTGATAAAATTTGAAATAACTCGACAAAATTATGTAATAATTATGTATTTAAAATTTCAAACGATTAAAATGCATTTGAAACTTTTTTTTCCCCATTGACCCTAATGTAACGGAATCCTTTTGATTGTCCCTGTAATTGATCTATGCATCTGATTTTCATAAAATTTGAAATGACTCAACAAAATTATGTAATAATTATGTATTTTAAGTTTCAAACAATTCAGTAGGGTAGTTTTTGCGTTGTTATATGTGGACAGACAGGCGGACGGACTGAACGACAACAATAGGTTGTCGTTTTTACATAATTACGAACGCACTTAAAAATAAGAGAATGCTAATGTCAACAAACCAAAAGGGAAAATGCTAGCAAAAAGTTCATCTATTTTTTGGCAATGTTTTGAGGAAATTGTGAATGAACAAAAAGATTGTGGCACTAGTTTAAAATCACCGCATGAAGAGTTGGTACAAAAAGAGTTACAGGCTTTCTTAACAGAAGACTTGTAAAACTGACACTCCATTTGCATGGTGTAGGGGGAAAAAAAAAAAAAAAAAAAGAAACTTTTTCGATTATGTACAACTTTGCAAAAAAACTCTTATATGCACCATCAACAACTGTTTATTCTGAACATAATAGAGGCCAGCCAAATTTATAGTTAGTAAAAGAAATGCCCTGTCTACTGATAATGTAGAATGTTTGGTGTTTTTGCACCGTAATTTGAAATATAATAAATTTAATTATTAATTTTTTATTGCATTTATTGTATTTTCAGTTTCTTTATCCAAAATAAGTTATTTCTGTTTTCCTATATATAAAAAAAAAAAATTTGTATAAATGTGAAATTTTTTTAGGCATTTTGTTCTTAATTTTTTTATATTTTGCAGACATATTGTTAAATACAGAGTAAATAGTTTTATGAATTACTACATTACATATATTATACATTGATATTCGAATAATTTTTACAGATCAGTTATCAATTCATATGCTTAAAAAATGAAGTTCTTACAACTACTCGGTATTGGCCGAGTACTCGGCCAAAATTTGGCCGAATACCGAGTACTCGGCAAATTGGCCAAGTAGGCCGAATACAGAGTATTTACCGAGTACTCGGTACGGCTCTAGTAAATATTATAATTTAGAGGATCAAATGACTGCATCAATGGGCAACAGGATTCCTAAATATCATGACATTTTTGAAAATATCTAAAATATCTGATATTTAGATATATATATATCCAATATTTTTTTATATATACCCGAAATTTTTAAAATATTCAACTTACTGATTATTATAATGTCAGACTCAATATAAATTAGGAACTAAAACATATTGAATTTAGCACATGGAAATGTAAAACTATTTTCTAATTGTATTATTTATTTTTTCCCCATTTATGTGACAAAATTGGAGACTAAGTAATTGTTAACAGACAATTTGCTTTTAACGCTTAAAAAAAGCAAATTATGGGATTAATTATCAAGTTCCTTGGAAATTTTGTGTTTTATAGAACAAAATATTTTTGTTTCTATTGAATAAATTAGCATAACAGTAAGCTTGTGTGTTTTTTCATTCTCTAAACTGTTGTCTAGCTTAAACTAAAGAAACACAAAACCAGAAAATATTCTAATGAAGTTGCAAGTAACTTGTTATCTAAATTAGTTTTTCTTTTAATGCCTGTCGGGCATGTTGATAAGAATAATACATGCCCTAGGCATGTCGAGCAATAAATTTTTCAAGCCCTGGTGGGCAGCCACACCAATCTAAAATATTGAAATATATGATCACTGTATTCATAAAGGATATACTTGAAATTCATACATTTTTATTTGATGTTTCAGGAAATTTATGCTAAATTCACCGACTAATTTTGGATTTTTTCAGATTATGGACTTTTGAAATTTTCACTTTTTTACAGGCAACCAACTAGTGAATTTTATAATATTTTTCTTTTACTGATAGGCAAGTTCTGCTGCTTTTTCTTGTGCTGATTGGAGAAAAAGTAATTTTTTTCACTACTGATCGACAAATTTTGCTTATTTTTATCTCAACCAATCAGCAAATTTGACAAATCTTCTTTTTGCTGATTAGTTTTTTTTTTTTTTTTTTTTTCTCAACCGTTTATCAAGAAAGCAAAATTTTTTCTGCAACTGACAAACAAGTTCTAAATTTATTTACCTGGGATTAATTATCGAATTTCACAAAAAGCAAATCTTGCAGCTTTTTCTTGCGAAGGATTGAAGAAAATGTTTATTTCAGTTACAGAGCAACAAATTCTGCAGTAAACATTTACTGGACAATTGCACCATAAAATTTAACTATTAAGAATGTATTTATTAAAAATACAAAACATTGCTCAATGGTGCACAAAACAAGAACTTTAATATGAACTTGTGCAAATAAAATAAAATAAAATATCAACGCTTCGCGTCGTCTTCTGGAAAATATGATAATGAAAAAGCTAAAAGTTTGCTTCCTGGTCGAGAGATAATATTTCTAATAAAACAAAATAAAATAAAATCGAAATGAATTAAATGAATAATTTTATTTTATTTTATTAGAAATATTATCTCTCGATCAGGAAACAAACTTTTAGTCCTTTCATTATCATATTTTCCTGAAGATATTTTATTCCGTTGATATTTTATTTTATTTTAATTGTACAAGTTCATATTAAAGTTCTTGTTTTGTGCACCATTGAGCAATGTTTTGTATATTTAATAAATACATTCTTAGTAGTTAAATTTTGCAGTTTTTTTTCAAATGATCTAATGGCAAATTTCACATACATTCACCAACAACAAATTGCCAAATTTTACAATATTTTCTTTTCTACCATTTTCTCAGCTACTGACTGACAAGTTTAGTTTTTTCCGATGATCCATTGCCAAGTTTCATATATTGTTACCAAATACTGAATTTCCTTTTTTCCCCCACATTATGCACTTGTGGATTTCATGTATTGTTACCTATTATCGATTGGTTGATTTCGCAGAGGTGTTTTTTTTTTTTTTTTCCTACCTAAAGTTTTTCATTTCCTGTGACCACTTGGCAAAAATCCTCGATTTTTTTCAGCGACTGTTCCACAAATGTTTTTCACAACTGGATGAAGAATTTCATAAATTTTCCTGATGACAGACTGACAAATTGCACAATTTTTTCCATAATCAATTTATGAATTTCAAATCTTTTTAAATGAACAACTAAAGAAGTTAATACTTTGTTATTTTCACTGGCATCTGACAGATGAATTTCGCATACAGTTGCAAGGCAAATTTTGTTGAAAATAAGAATTTATAATGCTCTGCAAAGTTCATCATTTTGTAACGAATTTCGCACTTTTAAGTATATTCTATTTTGAGGAAAAGATGTGCAGGGGTGTAGAATATGTCCAATATGGCAATCTAGGATCGGAGGAAATTCTACAGAAACATATACAATTAATTTCAATTTTAACAAAGAATTCCCTCAGATAGAAGAATTTCACAACAGATAAAAAGATCTATAAGGTGACCTTCACAAAATTGATCTCAGAATAATATGTACTGTATAAGGGGTAATTTTCTTCAGAATTTTCCAAAAATTTAAGACATTCGGTTCCGAAAATTAAAAAAAAAAAGTCTGACATCAATCTGAAAATTTGGACATTAAAAGTACCTTGAATTTTGTCCCGTCACAAGATCTAAAAATAGCTGCGTATTTCGTCAAAAGATCACAAAAGAACCACAAATTTCATCAATAGATTGTGAAAAAACTGCAAATTTTATCACAGGACAGGGTTGGTATAAAAACCGGTTTTTTTGAAAAAACCCAAAAAACCGGGTTTTTTTGGTTTAAACCAGGTTTTTTTGGTTTAAACCGGGTTTTTTTCAAATCATTATTTAAATCGCATTTCCAAGAAAAATAGCTTGAGTTTTAGAAAGTCATGAGGATTTTTTGTAATTAATAGTTAATTAATGTTAAACATTCACATTAGTATTTATTTTTTTTATAATTAAATAACTAAAGCATAAAAATTTATAATTAAATTATCTTATAAGTTTAGGTTTCTATAGGGAAATATTCATTGTGTGAAAAAAAAAAAAAAAAAAAAAAAAAAACTATTAATTTATTAGTATACTTATATAAACCTTTTAGATAATAATTTAAGAAATAATTACATGCAGGTTGATAATGAAGGACATAGTAAAGGGCAAACAAACATATTTTACTAAATTAACAGAAAAAAGCTGAAATAGAAAACATTTTCTTGTGCATAATTTAGAAATTATTTACAGTATTAACATCAACAAATGATTATTAATCTCTTACTACATATATTTACTTAAAAAATATAAATATGAATTTTATTAATGCTAAAAAATACATGTGTATTGACTTACTTGATACATCAACGAATGTAATGCTTACACAAATTGAGACGTAGGCTTAGAAAAATTATTATTATTATTTTAAATACAATCTTTATTTTTTCTGTTTCTTTGTTCTTCAAAAGGTGAAGATTTAGCATTAAATTTTATTATCTGTGCAAGCATCGAGTTACATGGATATTTTTGTTTTGTAAAATTTAATGTATCCTTTTTTTCTTGTTCACATAGTTCACTTTGACTGTATTGTGGTTCAAGCATGTATACCTAAAAGGACATGGGTGTTAGGGTTATTTTATACCTGGACTAAAAAACTATGAGACTTCTTTATTGTACATTTTTTTTTTCTCTTAATATTTTTTGAAGACCTGTCCAATTATAAACTGCATTAGTAATGGAACTTATTACTTTAGATATTATCCAGGGCAACTGCAATAGAATTTAACAGTTTAAACATATCTTCAACATTTCTTTTAAAATAAAAATTAGACAGATACGAGCTTTTGATATTTTTATCAATAACATTCCTATTTTCTACACAAATTTTAAGTGGGGCAATTTTTAAGGTAAACATCTAAAGCATCTGAAAATGAATCACACCTAGTATTATAAGAAAGAGCTACTTTGACAGCATTTACATTGCATGCAATTTTTACATTTGGCTCTTAAACATGTTTTTGATGTATTTCTTACTCCCTCAAATGAAAACCAGATTATATTTTCCTTTCTTCTAGTTTTAGACATTCTTTTATTTCAATATATATATAAGTAGCTTTCTTAAAATAAAATACAATACAAAGTAACTAGAAACAGAAAAAAATAATGTAAAAACTGCAAATCCAATCTAAGAAAAACCAAAGCTTACTAATACCAATAGCTATGGAACAGAGAAAATTCATAGCCAATCATTCATTAGCATACAGAACAAGAGTAACCAATGGAAAGAATGACTTATGATTATGTCATTATTGATGCTTTGATACATGATGCAATCCTTAGTAAATCATAATCAAGCTATCTAAGCAGTCAAATTGCATTTTTGGCTGGCATATGCCATTTTTGCATTTTTTTTTTTTTTTAAATAAAAGGTTTAAAAAAGAATTAAAACTAACTACCTTTTTTTATTCTCCACAGTTCACTGTAGAAAAATATTTTGCCATGTCAATTTATAGCTAGTAAGAAAAATTAGATTGATTAAAGATGTTTGTCACTTTAAAAATTTAATTTGTCTTTAGCTTTGCTTGTAGCTACTCCATAACTTTGATTTTGCACATTTTAATAATGTGTAAAATAAATGAAAACATTAGGGAAAAGGGAAAAAAACCAAATTAAAAAAACCATCATGGTTTTTTTTAAAAAACCACTTGGTTTAAACCATGGTTTAAACCACGGTTTAAACCAGCCTGGTTTAAACCAAACAACCCTGTCACAGGACCACTGAAAAACGCACATTTTGTCTAAAGATCTCAAAACAACTGCAAATTTCATCAAAAGATCACAAAAAAATCATAAATCAAAAGATTGCTAAACAATCGAGAATTTCATTAAAAGAGGCGAAGTAACTATGATTTTTGTCAAAACCTTGTGAAATACCTGCAAATTTCCTCAAAGGAATGCGAAAAAAAATCACAAATTTCATTAAAATATAGTGAAATTAATGCAAATTTTCTCACAAGACCGCGAAACAACCATGAATTTTGTCAAAAAATCACGAAACAACTGCACATTTCATCAAAAGTTTGTAAATTTCATCGAACGATCGCAAAAGAAAGCGAAATAACTGCGAAAGAAAGGCAAAATGACCACAAAACTTGTGTAAAGGCCGCGAAAAAAACAGTGCTGGGAGTGAATCCCCCCACTCTGTTGTAATCTCTCAGAAAATTTGCTGTGAATTTCAGATTTTTTTTTTTCACTCAGAATCACCCCTTACGATATATACTTGTGTGCATAAGTTGAGAAATATTGAAAAAATTAATTTTTTATACGTATGGTAATATAGCATTTACCTACAACATATCATAAAAATTTGGGGAAATTTTCATGAGGATTAAGGGAAATATTGGGAATAGAAATATTTTCTGCACCCCTGAAGATGTGAAATTTGCCAATTGTTCACAGGGAAAGGAGTTATCAAAAAATCTGTCTATCTACAAGGGGGGGAAATACAAAATTTGATGATTAACTGCCAAAAAACATCTCTAAACTAGTCTTATGTGTCATAAGAAAAAAAATACAAAATTCTTCAATTAAGGGAAGGAAGAAACTAAAATTTGTGAATTAGTCTTGTAAAAAAAAAAAAAAAAAAAAAAAAAAAAAAAATGTAGAGACAAAAATTCGTTGATTTGAACATTGTGTGAAGAAAAAATAATCTGCAAAATTCTTTTATCAGTCTGGAATTTGTAAGCAGGAATATTTTGTGAAACTTGGCACTTGTTCAGAATATATTAGGGTATTATACTAGTAAAAGGCGACAGAAAAATAAACTACAGTAAACTTTGCCAAAGGCAGAAACGATCGGGACAGAGAAAATTTTCCCTAGTAGACGATATTTTGCCTTAGACAAATTTTATTCTTTGTCTATGCAGAGTTTCCCCCAGAGGGTTTCAGGAGGGCGCTCTGCCCCTCCTGCCCTTTAGTTTAAAAATTAGCGCCCCTCTTGCCCCTCACCCAAAAACTAGCGCCCCTCTGGTCGCTCATACAAAAAAATAGCGCCCTTCTTGCCCCACATTTGTAAAAACGCAGCCCTTCAGTGATGATGCGTATGTGCTATAGCGCATAAATCATGCAAGAAATCGGCGCGGAACCCAAAAATAGCTCTTACGCGTCCCACAGAAATCGAAATTCATAATAAAAACACCAATTTTCGTTTAAAAAAAAAAAATGCGAAATAACGACTAATTTCCGACAAGATTCGCAAAAAAATGGCTAATTTTGTTGCAAAATCCCGAATAAGCGGCAAATTTCCTCAAAAGATCATGAAAAACGACAAATTTCGTTGAAAAATCGTGATAAAATGGAAAACTTTCTCAAAATATTTGCGAAAATCGGAAAATTTCGCCAAAAGATCACTAAGAATGGCAACTTTTGTCAAAAAATTGCGATAAAATGGCAGATTTTGTCAAAAGATTTGCGAAAAAAGAGGGCAAAGTTCATACAAAAATCGTAATAAAATGGAAAATTCTGTCAAAAAATTCGCAAAAACGGCAAATTTCAACAAAAATTCACGAAAAAATGCAAAAATCGTCAAAATATCCCGAAAAAATGGCAGATTTCATCAAAAAATTGCATAAAATGCAAATTTGGCAAAGTAGCACACACACACACACAAAATGCCAGAAGTGAATTTTTCTGTTCTAAAAACTAATTTCCCTGCTTCAAAATTGTAAATTTATTGCTCCAAAAGCGAATTTTTCTGATTCACAATCATTCTTGTGCAAAAAAAAAAAAATTGCACCCGAGGCATAATTAGATTTTGACGCGCACCCCCCCGGCCCCCCCCAACTTTTTCTTGTGACAGCTCAAAATTGATGTTTGTAGTATAAATTTGGAGCCACCTATATTTCCGCACCCCCCCCCCCCCCCGCATGGTTTTGTTCACAATCCGTCAAAAGTTCACGAAAAAATGCAAAAATCGTCAAAATATCCCGAAAAAATGGCAGATTTCATCAAAAAATTGCATAAAATGCAAATTTGGCAAAGTAGCACACACACACACACAAAATGCCAGAAGTGAATTTTTCTGTTCTAAAAACTAATTTCCCTGCTTCAAAATTGTAAATTTATTGCTCCAAAAGCGAATTTTTCTGATTCACAATCATTCTTGTGCAAAAAAAAAAATTGCACCCGAGGCATAATTAGATTTTGACGCGCACCCCCCTCCCCCCCCCCCCAACTTTTTCTTGTGACAGCCCAAAATTGATGTTTGTAGTATAAATTTGGAGCCACCTATATTTCCGCACCCCCCCCCCCCCCGCATGGTTTTGTTCACAATCCGTCAAAAGTTTGCCGTTTTTTCGCTTTTTTTCTTTTTTTTTTTGTGAAATCTGCCATTTTTTGTGATCTTGTAACAAAACCTGCTGTTTTTTGCAACCTTTTAAATATATCAGCCGTTTTTTGCGGTCTTTTAACAATATTTGCTGTTTTTTCGTGATCTTTTAACAAAATTTACCTTTTTTTTTTTTTTTTTTTTTTTTTTTTAAATTATGAAATTTTTGGATTTTTTTTTTTTCTAAATTCCTTGACGAAATTTCTGTTTTTATATGACTTTTTTGAACTTCTAAATTCTGGATTCATCACTATAAAAGTGCCCTGAAGAATGTGAAAAGTGCCCTTTTCAGAACAGCAGCGCCCTGCCCCTTTTTAAACCTGGGGGAAACTCTGCTTATATACTTACAGAGTTTCCCCCAGAGGGTTTCAGGGGGGCGCTCCGCCCCTCCTGCCCTTTAATTTAAAAAATAGCGCCCCTCATCCAAAAACTAGCGCCTCTCTTGTCATTCATTCAAAAAAAATAGCGCCCTTATTGCCCCACATTTGAAAAAACGCAGTCCTCCAGCGATGATCTGAACGCGATGCAGCGCATAAATTATGCAAAAAATCGGCAACGGAACGCAAAAAATAGCCTCATACGTGTCCCGTGGGACGAGTATTTTCGTCAAAAAATCGCTAAAAAACGACCAGTTTCGTTAAAAATCGCTAAATAACGACTAATTTCTGGCAAGATTCGCAAAAAATGGCTAATTTTGTCACAAAACGGTAGATTTCCTTAAAAGATCGTGGAAAAACGACAAATTTCTTCCAAAAATCGCGATAAAACCGAAAATTTTGTCAAATGAGCCGCTAAAAACGGCAACTTTCTTTAAAAAAATAGCAATAAAATGGCAGATTACATCAAAAGATTTGCGAAAAAAAACGGCAGATTTCGTCCAAAAATCGCAATAAAACTGGAAATTCTGTGAAAAGTTTCGTTTTTTCACGATATTTGTCGTTTTTTCGTGATTTTTTAGCAAAGTATGTCGTTTTTTGAAATCATTTAACAAAAACTGCTGTTTTTGCGATCCTTTAATAAAATTTGCCATTTTTTCGCGATTTTTGCACGAAATTCGACTTGTTTGTGATTTTTTAGCAAAATATGCCGTTATTTGTAATCTTTTAACCAAAATCTGCTGTTTTTTGCGATCTTTTTACAAAAATGGCCGTTTTTTTGTGATCTTTTAACAATATTTGCCGTTTTTTCGCGATCTTTTAACAAAATTTTTCTTTTTTTTAAATTTTTTGATGAAATTTCTGTTTTTTCACAACTTTTTGAACCGCTAGATTCTAGATTTAACTGTATAAAAGTGCCCTTAAAAATGAATAATTGCCCTGAAAAATATGAAAAGTACCCTGAAAAATGCAAAAGTGCCCTTTTCAGAACAGTAGCGCCCTGCCCTTTTTTAAACCTGGGGGAAACTCTGTCTATAGATTCGCGAAGAATTTAAAATCTTTCTGAGTTAAGATTTCAGTCTTACAGAAGTCTGCCTTGCAAAGAGTTTACTGTAGTTCATTTCTTTTCTTTTTTTTTTTTTTTTTTTTTTGGGGGGGGGGGGGGGAATAGCGCTTTTTATGAAAATTCCCCCAGAGCAACCCTTATTTAGAGGTGCCAGCACTATTTTATGTAATTGGATTTTTTCAAATAAAAAATACAGGTTTTTATTTGAAAATTAATTAGTATTTATAATATTTACTGTTATCATTTTGTGTTAGGAGTAGTGGAGAGATCCAGTTAGTTCATTCAATTTAATACTCAATCATACACAGGGGTGGGGAATTTTTCCATATTCTTACCAGCCAAGGAATTATTTCACCAGCCCGCAAGATGCAACACACACGCCGTTGAAAATAGTTATGACAAAATCGCATGCGATTACAGACAAAATTACTATTAATACAATGCACTTTCATAATTCTTTTTTCTATAATATTAGGAATTATACATAACAGAGGTAAGATTAATATTAGATAGAACTTAATGCCATATTTACACTGTAATAATTTGGAAAGTTAAAATATCTAGATTAAAAAAGTGTTTCTGATAATGTGCCTATTGCCCACAGTTTTTCAAAAACTAAAAATGCACTCGCCTTGTGAGAAAATCCACTCGCCAATGGCGAGCAAAATGATGTATTTCCCCACCCCTGATCATACATTCCTTCAATCACTCGAATGTGAAATGTTTACAGTGTTTTTTATTATTATTAACATGTTGTATTATACTGGGGGCTTGCAAAGGTTTTTAAGACATTTATAAATTTCAAAGTATTTTTGAAAATTACTTAGTGAAGAATTCATAGTCAGGTATATTTTTATTTCTCATTTCACTGTTATAGCTAAAAGTTCTAAAAAAGAAAATCTCAATTTTAAACAATATTTAATAAAAGTATCTTTATACTTTTTTAAGTTTATTTGTCATGTGTGCTTTCAAAAGTAACATCAAATATTGAGTACATTAATAAAATCAACTGTCGATGAATCTCCAAGTTGTTTATCTCACAAAAATAAGAAATGAATCTTATTTTTTAAATTTAACAATTTTTATATATATATCTATTATTATTATACATCATTGAATCTATTCCCCGGTATTAGTAACGAAAAGAGATAAAAAGTTGATGATTAAATCATTAGAAATCCTTTATAAATTGATGACATTTATAAAGTTATTTTTTAACGGGTGCGATAGCATTTCGTTTTATAAAGATAAAAATCAAAATTGTAAACACCGAGATTCTAATGATATCTCATGACTTAACAAGTTAATTAAATGTATTATAGAAGCTCTAGAAAGAACGTTATGCATAAGATATTTACGATAATACAACATGTCAACAGATAACACGAAACTGAAAAGCATTTCACATACCTGTAATACACATCCGCTTTTTTTTTTGTTTGTTTGTTTAGATTTTATCATGTGTAACTGTATTTATTATGCTATATTCATTACAGTTTATTAACTGCGTAGCAGTTTTCGCATGATTGTGTGTGTACCACACGCCATGCAAAGTTCGCCATCTTTAATTATAAAGCAGACGTTCATGAATGATTCGATTCGAATCGAATTCGAAGCTCCATGGAGCTTCGAATTCAAGCTTGGTGCTTGCAAGCACCAAAGATACCGATCACATGACATACTGAATACGAAAGACTTGCTGGTGGGAGAAATATATCTGTTTGCCCGCCGCACCAGCGGAGTTAGTTGTTTCGTTTTATTCAGTGTTGAATTCTGAGGGTGGAACAGAGGGGGGCAATTCCCTCCGGAACTACAAAATCCGCCCCCACCCCCAAATAAGCAGTAGTGTGACTTAACACCAGATGAGCAGTTGCGTGACTTTACACCCAAAATGGTGGCAACTAAGTTGCCACTACAAATGGTGTTTGTTTACCATTTGATAGTTGGTGGCTCATTACACCAATTTACAAGTGGAATTTCATCACACCACTTGGGGTGGCAACTTAGTTGCCACCCTTTTTGGTGTAAAGTAAGGGAGTTTTTTTTTACAGTGTACATAAAATAATAATAGATTCTGGATCACTTTCAGAGCAAAATTCGATTCTTCTATTGCCGCTATTTGCATTCGAACCATATATTTCAAAAGTAGATTTAACTAGAGTCGAAACTAAATTTATGTCATAATTAGAAAAACAACAAAAATATTTCTTCAAATAAAGACATTTTAAGATATCCAAATTGCATATTGCATTTGCTAGTAAAATTTAGACTATTCAGTTGCTATTCACAGCACGAGATGGAACAGTCGTCATGAGCACACAATCCAGCGGCATAACATGAGACGCAAATAATTGAATGATGCTGGGATTGTTTGTGCCTCATGTTACGTCACAGGATTGTGTGCTCATGAAGACGGTTCTATCTCGCGCTGCGAATTGCAGCCTTACCAACAGATGAAGTGAAAAATGCTAAGCTGAGCATCGTCCTAGTAGCTTAAATGATATCTCCCTTGGAGCGCTATTCCAACGGTTCCAGGTTCAATACCTGGCTCGGACGTTTTTCACTAAGTTATTGGTTCTACGCTTAGTAGCAATGTAAAAATTCACCTATAAAATATTCAAGAATTTCAAACGTAATTTCAGCGTTGAAAAATTAATTAAAATAATAGTTAATATGGTTATCATTTTTGGTGTTTATAGGTAAGTTTCTTTTACGCAGATCGGAACTACTTGAATATCATGTCGATGAAACAACTATCGCCAAACTACAAGATTAAATGACATAGGCTTATGGTAAATGTCACATTCACTTGACATTAAATAAGTATGACGAGTTTGTTATGTCATCATGGGATTTTTAATTCGACGTTTTATTTGTATTTTTATTAACCTTTAACTAATTTATTTGATCTTTCGTTAATTAAAATAAAAATTTTGCCAGTTTGTATAATTTTGCGAGTAGTTTGTCGATTTATAAAATTTGTCTAAATGGGTCGACAGGATAGCCAAGTAACACTCCCAATTCAATCGTAGAACATTACTACGTATTAAAAATATTTAAATAGAGTAACATCCCCAGTAATTGGCACATCCTACAGAATGTACTAAAATTAGATTTATATCCAGTCTTTTAAAAATGCAAGACCATATACCAGTTATATGCTCATTTACTTTAAAGATTATAACTTTGATTTATGCTACTAGGTAACAATAGTGCCTAGGAAAGAGAGACAATTATGGTTTGTATCAAATTAGCCATTTTTGTTGCAAATGCTTCTTCTCTGGCTTAAGAAAGGCATGCATTTCAATTTATTATTATCTGATTTATAATATATTTTAAATTTTATTTTACAATAGTTTTGTTTAGTTGAAAAGGGTTACTTTAATTGTGTAAAAGTCTAGGTGCCAATTACTGGTGATAACAGCAACTTTTTATAAATATATTTTTATAAAAATATTTTTTCAAATATTTTTGCTTTTAGTTGGCAAAATAGATGCACAGATATGCACTCTCTGATTTAAAAATATTTGCAAGTAAATATTTTATTTCTTGGTAATGAAAACAAAAGTAAGTTTAAAGACAAATTTTTAATGTGCCAATTACTGGGGTTGTTACCCTATACGTTTAAATTTTATTATGGAATTTGCGATACATTTAATGAATAATTTTCACATGTTTAACTTTTATATTTCGTACTATGCATATCCATGATAGGTAGGTATTATAGTGTCCCAACAATGACTAGTTTCTTTAACAATCATATTCAACCCCCAATTTCAAAGACATTCGTGTAAAGATTTCGAGAAATGAAATATTATCAGCATTTTCTCAGAACACAGACGTTATAAAATTTCCTGATAAACACCAACCTTCTCAATTCTATTGATTACGAGAAAGCAAACAGCTGCACTTAACGAGCTATGTTTCACACGAGTGGTCTCAAGAAGGTCTTTATTAAAATAGGATATAGAGCTCAGAAATTTTAATTACATTGTAAATCAAAGCCGTTTTGCAACTTAGAAATTGCCAGCGCTACAGTCAGATTTCAGATATCATAAATAACTTTCCTTGAGTTTCCATGTCCAATTGTACGGCTGTAATTTACTAGAGTTGGCATTTTTTTTTCTGTTTTATAGCTCCTCGTCTTTAATTTAAGGCAAGATAAAAGTTTTTCTATACCTATACATGTTATTTAGAATTTTAAAAAAATAAAAAGTTCAGAATTGTAACGATATTGAAGATATATCTTTGATGTTATTTGTTTTAGTAATTCAATGTAAATATTTACGTAGATATTTTGCATATAATTTGAACAAATTTACTTTGTGCTAATGTGAATGTTTTGCATGCAGAGATTAAACTCAAACATATTTATATTATAAAAATTCCTTGAAAAAAAATCCAACACTGTTTTTTTCTTATATTGATAAAACATGTTTTACATGAGCTTTTAGCTCACAGGCTATCAAAGCCTCCGAGCTTATGTATCCACAAATTCTGTATATAAGGTACTCTGAGGTAATAACGCCAGGCGGGGTAATAATGCCAAGTGCTTATATTTTGCATAATTATGAAATAATCAGGTAAATCACACCCATGTGCTCTGCGCAGAAGGGTTTTGAGTCATATAAATCGCAAAAAAACAGCTTCAAGTTAATTTGTTTTATTTTTAGGTCTTATTGTTTTTACAAGCAACTAAAATTAACGCTTGATCTAAAATTTACGAGATAAGGTTTTTGATGTGAAGACTATATTTTTTATCCGGAAATACTTTGTTTATTACATAAATTTGTAGTGTATTTGATGTACTTTCAAATTGTTGTAGAAGATTTTGGATATCTTCTCGAGATAATTTGTAGTTTAGGATTTACTACGCAATAAGTATACCGGGGTAATAACGCCAGGGATTGGCGTTATTACCCCGGTTGATTCCCAACAGTGGCCGAAATATATCCGAAGGGGGTTTATGTATTAATATGGGACAGCATTATCATCATTGTTGAAATGGTAAGATTAAGGGGGGGGGGTAGCCCAATACTTAAAAATAATCTCTCTATTTTATTTTTTATTATATTATTATTTTTTTTTTTTACTAATGTAAAAAATAATTTTTAACTCTTGTAAATAAAACTATATCAAAATGTTTTCGAGATTCAAATTCGAACATCTTCAAAATCAGGTTTCTATTAAATTTCCACTGGATTGTTCAATTGAGTTCGAAATTTTAACTGTCCGCTTTCTCAGCGTTCGGTTTTTCAACACTTTATAAATTTAACCTTTAACTGATGTGACAGAAATTGTAACATATGAATGTGATGCGGTTTGTGAGACTGCAAAATTGAAAGATGAATAAAAGGCGGGAATAACTCATATGATTGTGTTTTTGTACTAAACTTTTATACAAAGGTATTATACTTAATATTCACCTATTTAGTCTCTAGTGATAGTACTAAAATTCCTGATGAAACAAAATTTCGGTAGTGTTTGCAGTTAAACTGAAAATTACAAGTTAAACTAAAAAATTAAAAGAAAAATAGTGGTCTACGAGACCGGTAACATTAGTTAAAGGTTAAAAGGCGATCCATGATTAAAAATCATAGAATACTGTTCCTGCGCTAAACTTTTTGTACAGAATTAATTCTAATTCAATTTAATCTATTCAAATATTTCTAATAATATTACGCGAACTCCAAACGAAAGAGAATTTCAGACAGACAAGCAAAGACATACACAGGGTGTTATATTCTGTTGATATAACTCTCCCCCTCCTTCTCTTTTCTTTCACTTTCACAAAAAAATCAATATTTTCTATCGCATAGAATGCATACATGGGAATATAAATACTGATTCGAATAATCCGTGCAATGTTTCTAATAATTCTATTTAAATGGTCATTTTTAAGCAAAACGTAGCTTAGAATCTGATATTCTTTTGACTCCTCCACCCGCCACCACCACACCTTTCTTTTTCTTTCAGAGTCACAAAAAAATTGTACATTTTCTGTAGCTTAGATTGCAATTTCTCAATTTCGAGAGCTGCAGAGTTTATATTTTTAGAATTGGGCAATCTGCATGCCATTATTCCATCTTATTTTATAGTTTTGTTTGCATGGCGTTATTACCCATATAGGTGGATTTTAACGCCAAATAGCATTCGTCAAGAAAAAACGCCATTACATTTATGAATACATATCTGATAAATTATTTTATTTTATATAGATAGTCAATGAGTTGCTGTATCAGATCCTATATTTGTTTGAAAAATACAATCTAAAACTAAGCCGTGAAAATTGGTAGAACCTTAAAGTGGCGTTATTACCCCAGGGTACCTTACATGTGTATATATGTATGTATGTATGTTATGCGATAACTCATGATCAAAATGTCCGATTTGCTTCAAATTTTGGATAAAGATTTATTGTAATAAGAAGCTTCCTTGATTAATTTTGGGAATTCATTCGATAAGTATAAGCGGAAGACGGGGGGGGGGGGGGGAATCCCCGTCCTTAATTTAGATTTTTTTTTAAATTGTCAGATGCCATTCAAATTTTAGATATAGAATAATTCAGATAAGGCACCTCCATGATTAGTTTCCAGTGCTCATTGGTTAAGCATCAAGAGGGATGGGAATAGGGGGTGAACCCACTCCCCTTAATATAGGTAAATGGATTTTTACGCAGGATTTACCGAGTAGCCTCAAAGTTTAGAGATAGGATCATTTTGATGAGGCCTTCCCATGATTACTTTTGGAAGTTCATTGGGTAAGTATAAGGGAGGTGGGGGCTAATCTCCCCCCCTTCTAAAATTTGATAAATTTTAAATATTAATTTTTTGATAATTATCAGATTTTAAATATAGGATCATTCTGTTGAGACATTTCCATGATTAGTTTTTTGGAATTCATTGGGTTAGTGTAAGTCAGGTAACAGGGGGATAATCATCCGTTTCTTAATTTAGATAAATGGATTTTTCATGCTTAATTATTAAATTTCATTCGAATTTTAGATATAGTATCATTCTGATGAAGAGCCACCATGATTCATTTTGTGTGTTCATTGGTGAAGTATAAAAGGGGGGATAGGGGTGACCCATTCCCCTTAATTTAGGTCAGTGGGTTTTCACGCAGCATTCACGGATTAGCTTGAAATTTTAGATTTAGGATCCTTCTAATGAGGAGCCTACATGATTATTTTTAGGAGTTCATTGGGTAGGTATACCTGAGGGAACGGAGGGATTATGAACCTCTCTTAATTTAGATAAATAGTTTATTCATGCTGAATTATTATATGTCATTCAAATGTAAAATATAGCATCATTCTGATGAGGCGTCTCCATGATTAGTTTTGTGTGCTCATTTTTTAACTATACAGGGGGGATATGGGGATGATCCATCCCTCTTAATTTAGGTAAGGGGGTTTTACGCAGAATTTTTGGATTAGTTTCAAAATTTAGATATAGGATAATTCTGATGAGGAGTCTCCATTATTACTTTGGGGAGTTCATTGGCTAAGTATAAGTGTGGGGGTGGAGGATAATTAACCCTCTCTTAATTTAGATAAATAGGTTATCATGCTGAATTATTGCATCTCTTTCCAATTTTAAATATAGCATCATTGTGATGAGGCACTACTGAAAAATATTTTTTTGTGTTCATTTTTTAAGTATACAGAAAGGAGTAGGGGGTGACCCACCCTTAAAGTTGATAAATATGTTTTTCATACAGAATTTTCAGATAGGCTTCAAATTTTGGCTATATATTGAATATCATAAAGCGCGTCCTTGGTTTGTTTTGGAGATTCATTGGTTAAGCATAAAGAAGGGAATTGGGGCCTATCCCTCTTAATTAAGGTAAATGGACTTTTCATGCAGAATTAACCGATTTGCTTCAGTTTTCTGATGTAAGTTAATTCTGATTATCTGATTAGTTTTGGAATTATTTTGTTATGCATAAAAAGAAGAACATGCCCTTTCCTCTTTAAATTAGATAAATGAGTTTTTTATGCAGAATTATCTGATTTGATTTAAATTTTGGATATAGGATGTTTTTATAACGCAAATCCTTGAATAGTTTTGGGTGTATAATTGTTCACTATAAAGGTGAGAGCGGCTGATAGCCCCTCTTAAATTAAGTAAATGGGATTTTATGAGAATTATCCGATTTCCTGTGGATTTTGGATACACGTTCATTGTGATAAGGCATATATCTGATTTTTTAAGGGTCAAATAATGAAGAATGAAGGATTGAATTGGGATAATTAATCCCCAGTTAATTTGCTTTTGAAGGGCATTATTCCTGTAATATATAAAGGCTGTAGTATACTACTCTGAATAGATTGCTAGCTCAAAGCTATCAATTTAACAGGGCAATATTCTTTTTTATTTAGCTTAGAGGCTATCAAGATGTGGGAGCTAATGAGCCCACCCTTTTGTACACGTATACATGTACGCATGTATGTATGCAACTCGATAAATTATAATAAAAGAACCGATATATTTGAAATTTTGAATGTAGGTTAATTATGATAGGGCGATTGCCCGATTAGTTTTATGAGTTCATTCGATAAGTATAAGGGTTGAACGATAGCTAATACCCCTCCCCTTAATTTGTATAAATGGTTTTTCATGCAGAATTTCATGTTTCAATCAAATTTTAGACATATTATCATTCTGATGAGGGCACCTCCATGATAATATTTGAGAGTTTGTTGGATAAGTATAAGAAGTGGACGTAGTCTAACCTCTTTCTGAATTTAAGTAAATGGGTTTTAAGAGTCAATTTAAGTTGACTCCCAATGGGTTTGTGTAGGCATTACTTAATTTAAGCAAATGGTTCAAGTTTTTGATGGGTACAACTCTTACTGTCAAAAAAGATAAACACAGAAAAGGGACCCTATTAGATTACAATGGAAGTCTATTGGATTTTGACATAATACCAGAAATAACGCCAAATCAGCGTTACTTTTGGCTAGTAATTATGATCGCCAGATATGGTGATACATCGCAAGTGTGTGACATTTCGAGGCATAATTGTGTTTTCCCAGTGATAACACCCACCAGCCGTTTTGCGGTATCTACGCAGATTTTCATTGGTTCATCGGTATCTACGCAGATTTTTTTTTCCAAATCGCAACTATTGTATACAGAGAGAAAGTTGTGGAGTAAATAGGAATAGATAAATAAATAAGTACAATTAAAAATATATTTTTATATGTTCGAAATGATATAACTTTGTTGCATATGTTTTATTTTATATTTTTTTTAAATACAATTTAATAGAAAAGCTTATATTTAAAACAACGGTTTAAACTAAGTCGAAAGTAAATAAGAAAATTACACTTTATTTAAAATTTGGAGGTATTAGTTAGTTTTATTCACATAATGGAGAAAGTTTTAGAGTAAATTATTCCTAGTTTCATTGGTTAGACACATTTTTCATTTTGGTCGCAAGTATTTCTTTTTTAGGCTGATAAAAATATTAAAGTATAAAAAAATAGTGAAAAAAACGGTTATATATACATAACCGTTAGTATACAGGGTGATTAAAAAAAGATGGGAAAAATTTTAAGGGGTAATAGTATACATTAAGACAAACAATATTAAATAGAAACCAAGGGTCCCAAGCGTTTTCCAAAGGACATAGCCGCCATTAAAGTTTGGGGTCTAAAATTTCAAATACACATAGAAAACGGAAAAATTGGTCGATTGATTTGCGGTTTTCACTAAAAATATTCTTTATGTTGGTATTTTCTTGAAAATAAATTATAAAGATAAATTTCGAAAAATGCCGATAGAGGGCGCTTTAGACTTTGAAGTAATGAAAAACTATTTTTGCTGTGATTTTACGCATCTCATTAGATGGTTTCGTAAGCTTATACTTAAACTTAAATTTTAAGCTCAAAATCTTAATAGTTGGAAGCGGTTAAGTAGCACAAACTGAACTGTGTTCAGAGGGTTTAAATTTCAAATGATTACAAAAAACGAAAAAATTGGTCGATTGATTTGCGGTTTTCACTAAAACTATTCTTTATGTCGGTATTTTATTGAAAATGAATTATAAAGATAAATTTCAAAAAATACCGATAGAGGGCGCTTTAGATTTGGATTAACGAAATCCATCCTAATACTATTTTTGCCGTTATTTTTTGCATCTCATTAAATGGTTTCGTAGGCTTAGATTTAAACTTAAATTTTGAGCTGAAAATATGAATAGTTGGGAATGGTTAAGTAGCACAAACTGAACTGTTGTCAGAGGGTTTAAATTTCAAACGAAACGGAAAACTATAAAAAACAACGGAAAAATTTGTCGATTCCTTTGCGGTTTTTGCTAAAACTACTCTTTAAATAAGTGTTTTCTTGAAAATAAATTTTAAAGATAAATTTCACAAAATGCCTATAGAAAGCGCCTTGGACATTGGAGTGGCGTACAACTATTTTTAACCGTTATTTTTTTTAAATCTCATTAAAGCTTTCAAATGCTTAGATTTAAATTTTGAGATCAAATTCTGAGTCGTCGCGAGTGCTTAAGTAGCGCAAAAGTGAACTGTGTTCGAGGGGAGGGGGGTTAAATTTCAACTCCTGAACACACTTCAGTTTGCGCTTCTTAACCCCTCCCAAAGATTCAGAATTTGAGTTCAAAACTTAAGTTTAAATCTAAGATTTCGAAAACATTTAACAAGTTTTGGAAGTCATTTAATTAGATACAAAAAATAACGGTTAAAATTTGTTGTTGGTTACTCTGAAGTTTAAGGCACTCTCTAACGGAATTTTTGGAAATTTATCTTTAAAATTCATTTTCAAGAAGATACTGACTTAAAGAATAGTTTTATTTTAAACCACAAACGAATCGACCAATTTTTCAGTTTTTTATTATCATTTGAAATTTGGACCCTCTGAACACAGTTCAGTTTGTGCTACTTAACCACTCCCAACTATTCTGATTTTAAGTTCAAAATTTAAGTTTAAGTCTAAGTTTACGAAACATTTAATCAGATGCAAAAAATAACGTAAAAATTAGTTGTTCGTTACTCCAAAGTTTAAAGCGCCTTCTATAGGCATTTTTTGAAATTTATCTTTATTATTCATTTTCAATAAAATACCGACATAAAGAATAGTTTTAGTGAAAACCGCAAATCAATCGACCTTTTTTTACCGGTTTTTATAATCATTTGAAATTTTAACCCTCTGAACACAGTTAAGTTTGTGCTTCTTAACCGCTTCCAACTATTCAGATTTTGAGCTCAAAATTTAAGTTTAAGTCTAAGCTTACGAAACCATTTAATGAGATACAAAAAATCACGGCAAAATTAGTTTTTCATTACTTCAAAGTCTAAAGCGCCCTCTAGCGGCATTTTTTGAAATTTACCTTTATAATTTATTTTCAAGAAAATACCAACATAAAGAATAATTTTAGTGAAAACCGCAAATCAATCGACCAATTTTTCCATTTTTTATAATTATTTGAAATTTTGGACCCGAAACTTTAATGGCGGCTATGTCCTTTGGAAAACGTTTGGGACCCTTGGTTTCTATTTAATATTGTTTGTCTTGATGTATACTATTACCCCTTAAAATTTTTTCCATCTTTTTTGAATCACCCTGTGTATATATATATATATATATATATATATATATAAGTAAAATACATGTATTTCTAAAATAGCATAAAATACTTTTCTGAAGCCATGGTGAACATTTTTCTATATTTTATAATTTAAGAAATTAATTTACTTTATAATTCATCGAAAACAATTGTAACACTTATCTAAAACTTTTAAATGTTTTCTATGAAATTTATATGAAACCATGCCTTATATCTTTTGTGAAATAGTTTCGAAACATTTTCTCCCATTAGGTAACAGTTTCAGAAGAATACTGTCTTCTGCTTGAAAGATTGTGAATATAAATTTACCTCAATCAGGAAAAGTTTTCTGAGTTTTCGAAATGCACATAGCATGCAATAGATATAGAATTTACTATGTCAGTTTTAGCATAGTTCTGTATTTTAGTAATTGTAAAGATTTATTAATTTTTTGTACATTTTAACACACGTATTATGTTAATGTTTAGTATATTTTTCTGTTATTCGTGAAACTTTTGAATTTTTTAATGTATACAGTGTAAACAAAAAAGTAAAACTGTGTGTCCGACATACATTATGCAACACGTTCCATTGTAACAAAACTTCACATTTAATTTATGGTATCAAAATAAACAATTTAAAAACATAACGCTTTTCACAACCATTTCAAAACTCTATTTTTGAAATTTTCATTATTAGTCGCAAAACTATCCGAAATATTATTATATATGATCTATGGATGTTGATGTATACTACGTAATATTCGATAAGTTCAATTCAAACTCATAGATCAGTTTAAAATTTTCATTGAGCAATTTCTGTACACAAACAGTAATCTACTTAAGAATTCTTGTGTTGAGCAGTATATTATCTAAACAGAATCTACAAAATGAATGTAATTTATATTTTTTTTTTCAAAATTTCCATTTAGAAAACAGTGCCAAATTTGAAAAGAAACTTCCAGAGTTATTATTTACAAGATTGAACCCGTCGAACTTCGACGAAAGAAAAACTTTAACAAGCAAATATTTGATTGACTAGCGGCCTTCGCCCGCTACGCTGGTCGGTTTATCTAAAGAAATCTTGAAGAAGTAGTTAGATAAGGTTCAGACATACATTAAAAAAAAAAGCAAGTCGATCATTCAAAAAACGTTGGGAAATATCAAATATTTACTGTAATTTTTTAAGAAAAACAAAGTTTCGAAAAAAAAAATTAAATCGAAAAAAAAATTACACTGACATATTAATGCAAGGAAATTTTCCCAGAGAGAAAATTCGCCTTGAATACAATATTTCAAATTCTTTTAATTGCTTATAGGCGTTAATGCCAACATAGTGAAAAAAAATTCCATGCTGGGAATCGAACCCGGGCCATCAGTATGGCGCACTGACGTTCTACCGACTAAACCACATGGAACGACAGCCAGCTTGAAACTTTCTCATACTTAAGTAGACTGGCGAAAACATAACGATAGCGCGTTTTAAAATCGCACAGTGACATCTATTGGATTTTATATGTACTAAAAAACGTTATGTACTAAAAAACGTGAGCAGCGCACCTAATAGTTTCTTTTGTTTCTTTTTGTTACTTTTTTGTCTGTTGTCCGATTTTGATGAAACAAAGCCTATACACTGCCCGGGAGTGTGCATTCTTCATTAGTGAAAACCGCATAAAAATCCATTCAGTAGTTACGAAGATAACCTCGAACAAACAGACAGACAGACAGACAGACAAAAAATTCAAAAAATTTTTTTGTGTGTTTCATTGGTTTTCTTTTATCGCCCTGACTCCATTTTTGTCAATTATCTTCAATGTACAGACACACCGGGTCCTACTGTTTTATTATATGTATAGATTTATAATAAACCTACAATATTAGTTACTATAAAAAACATATACGTTATATAGGTATGTCTAGCTCTTATATGAAAGGTATTTAACTTAAAGTTAATAAAATGTTATTTCTATAAATGTCAGTTGTATAAATAATTAAACTTTAATCGTACGTATAAGCAGTAAAATATAATAAAGATCAGCTATTATGATAAAGTTATCAATTAAGTCTCATATGCTAATATTCAAGAAAAAAAAAGCAAAATGTGTTCCATTTTGACTCAATTTTAGAATCCCCCCCCCCTATGAAATCTAAACCCAACATTATTTTTCGCCATATCAAAATTTATGTATGCACCTTTCATATCTGTAGTCACTTTAAAAAAAATGGCATTTTAATTCGCTTATTTTGATTCAAAAATTGAAGTCTTGATTCTATTAGCTAACAGAGATAATAAGCTTTAGATTTCATTTTTTTTTCACTTTTAATGAGAAAATGGCAACATAAAGATACAGAAATTATTTTTAGCCTTTTTCTGTTTGCTTTTAATAGAAATGGAGTACTTTTGTTGCCACAATAAAAACAAGTAAGAAAAATCATGCGTTAAGCTTTGATTAAGAAGCACTTTCCAACACTTAATAAAACCTTTAGCAAAACTTTATTATTTAGGGAAATAGTAGTGTATAGCCAAATATACCCAAATATATATTCCAGTACTTTTGAACAGCCCTGTATTTCATATGTCAGTTGATGTAATGGGAAAATTTAGTTTAGCAAGAAAATACCCAGTAGCTTGAAATTTCTTTTTCAGCAATTCAAACTATTAGATGGAAACATACTTTAATACTTTTGTTCAGCCCTTTAGTTTACATTGTACCTTTATTACACGTCAGCATTAGGCTAAAATTTATTGTAAACTAAAACACTTTTAAAACAACTGAAATCACATTCTCATAAATTATCATTCATAGGCGTCCATGTACCGAATTCTTTGCGTGGCCCTGTATATCCTTTTATCTATATTCTGTAAACATTTCTCAGTAAATTGAATGAAGCTCAGCGTAAAAATACATAGCTTATTTAAGAAACACGTTTAAATAATTTACGCTCATATTCAGTAACGTTGGTGAGCTCTTTTAGGTAGCCCTGTATATCAACTATAACATTTATACACCCCATATAATGTGCATATATTTAGCGAAATCTAAACGCGCATATCATAATTAAAATGCATTTTCATCCCTCCATCAGCCATCATCGGACACATATACGGTACTTCGGAAAGAATATACCATTTGAAATCTTTTGTATAGCCCTGTAAATGCTATGTACTTCATATTATGCAAGACAGTAGCGTATAATTTATATTAAGCTTCAATGACATATATTAATTTTATTATACATGAAACAGCTTAATATATTTAAAATGTCTCACACACAATTCCCCTTTTAACATTATCTAATGGAATTCTTTTGTGTGGCCCTGTAAATGAATTAAATCTACATTTTCACGTTATATTTTATAGAATGCCGATTTTAATATATTTGACAGGGTATAACATCTTAAAAATTCCTTTGAAACGATTTTTCTCCATAGGCCGTACTGTAATGGGAAACTTTTGATTCGCCCTGTAGATAAACTAATCATGATAGAAACTTCATTTTCGATTAGACTTGTGCTAGGGTATACGTCAATAACGTCCTAAAATTTCATGGCAATCCGAGTATATTAAAGATTTTTCCCCATGGGCCATAATATAATAAAAAACTTTTAATTCGCCCTGTAGATAAACTAATCATGGTAGAAACTTCATTTTCAATAGAATTCGTGCTAGGGTATACGTCAATAACGTCTTAAAATTTCATGGCAATCCGAGTATATTAACGATTTTTCCCCTTAGGCTGTAATGTAATGGGAAATTTTTGATTCTCTCTGTAGATAAACTAATTATGGTAGAAACTTCATTTTCAATACGGTTTGTGCTAGAGTAAACGTCAATAGCATCCTAAAATTTCATGGCAATCCGAGTACATTAACGATTTTTCCCCATAGGCCGTAATGTAATGGGAAACTTTTGATTCGCCCTGTAGATAAACTAATCATGGTATGAACTTCATTTTCGATAGGATTTGTGTTAGGGTAAACGTCAATAACGTCCTAAAATTTCATGGCAATCCGAGTACATTAACGATGTTTCCCCATAGGCCGTAATGTAATGGGAAACTTTTGATTCTCTCTGTAGATAAACTAATCATTGTAGATACTTCATTTTCAATAGGGTTCGTGCTTGAGTAAACATCAATAACGTCCAAAAATTTCATGACGATCCGAGTATATTTACGAGAGTTAGAGCGCGGACAGACGGCCATACGAACAGACGGCCATACGAACAGACGGACAGAGGGACAGACGGACAGACAAACCGAATGCATAAGCACTTTTCAACTTTGTTGGAAACTGCTAAAAACGATATTAAAAATTACAAAAAATCAGCATTTAAAAAATAAATTAAGATACAGCTTTCAAACAAATTGCATTTTAAAGTACATTTTTTTTCCTATACGACGGTGTAAAAATTGAAAATGTGCGAATGTTTAGAAGCTTAAAAATTTTGCAGTAGCAGAAATTGCAATACCGAAATTTCATTTCAAAATTTTGCCATTCGCAAAATGACGTATGCGTTACGCTCAGTTACGTATGACCTTTATATTATAGATAGGCTTCAATAGGTCATTTTTTGCTAAATTTCTTTTGTAGAATTTTTTTTGTGAAATTCTATGTACACTATATGATTAAGTAAGTAAAATGTAGAAAATCTCAGTGATACATATGATTTTCTATCGTAAAGTTTCAATTTCAGGCAATCTCGCACTCCTATCTCGCACTCCTATCTCGCACTCCTATCTCGCACCTCTTTTTCGAAACAAAAATCTTTTACATACGCTTACTGAACATTTGGAAAAGAAAAATATTACGAAATGTAAATCTTTTTTGCGAGCAGTATATAAAAATTAGTCGTTGGGGGGACACCGTAATACTTACCCGTCATGGATTTGCATAATATAAAATAGTAAAATAAAACATCTGTAAACTATTTACAAAATACATAGGAAATCCAAAATAAAATGTAAACTTATATTTAGATATTTTTAATGTGTCTGTTATTATGTTATGTTATTTTGTTTATTATGTTATGTCTGTTTAATATGCTATGTTATTTTGTAACGCTCTGTTACTGAATTTCTGTCGAACCAATTTCGACAAATTATATAAAACGCCAAATTACTCAAACAGTATCGAATTGCGTAAAAGAAACATCCTTATAACTCCAAAAATAATAATCATATTAACTAACAATTTACTCCGCCGGATTAAACGTTTCATTTCCAATTAAAATATACTTTGAATTGAAATTTGAATGAAAAACAGGGTCATGAAAAACGAAAAATATGGAAAACAGGATTACAAATATTTGGGCAACTAATAATCCGATCGAATTCGTTTTTTATGAAAATATTGTGTTATTTTATTGCCTTTTACGTCCACTCCTTAAAATAAAAGCATTCTAAAATTTTTATATACCTTTCATCATAGCGAATTTTTCGACAGTCCGAAAAAAATAATCCGAGATAATCGAGGTTATTGATATTAAATAAGGATTCCTCCCATTCTTACATAGTAAGCACATACAAAATTTGAAGTCTCTATCTCAGTTTGTTCGGGAGGCAGTTCGTTTACGGACAGACAGACGGACGGACGGACGGACGGCAATTATATTCTAAAAATATGTTTTTCGGAATCTCTAGTATCTAAAACGTGTAAATCCGCCAAAAAATCGATTTTCAAAACGACTGCAACACTTACCCTATACTACGTATGATGGGTAAGTAATAGTCACCTGTAATTGAAACTTTACAATGCCCACACGTATAAATTTCCTCGAGATTTAATTAGTTCAATATTAAAATACAACGAAATTACTAATCAAAAATAGTGGTAAGTACGCTTTTGAAATTTTATGTTAAGAAAGTAATATTTATTCCGGGGATCGAAATTTATAAAATGTAGATATTATTAGCATTTTAATAACAATTTTAATTTTTCTTGAGAAAGGTGTTATAGTAAAAATAAAAATATTATTACTAGTAATTACTAATGTTATTAGTAATATTAGTAGATATTATTAATCAGCGTTTAAAGATAAAGCTAGATGCATATCTTTAAAAATCTCTAAATGGGGAATTTAAAAAACTTTTACTGCCTTATAATAAATCCTATTATAAAAACCATTTGTGAATTTTAAAGACGGGCTTTTAAATTTAAAGTTTAAGAAGAATCATAAAATTATCGAAATAATTATTATCTAAGTTGTAATTGAACGACCGTGAAAAAAATCTGCATATTATGTGAAATCAGCAAAAAATTCTGCATATGGGTACATATAAACTGTATTTATAATTTTTATATTTTTACATTTGTATATTCTTTCAAAAATGTTCACTGTATTTAAATGCTTTAGTTGTCTGTAATAAACACCAGACATCCATGGTAGACATTTTGGACATTTCTTTCGAATGAAATAAAGACTTTTTTATAAATCGATTTTTTGTGCATTTTTAACCATTTTTTTACATTCTGAAAACGTACTGGAATAGTTCTTAGAATGTCTTAAAATGGATTTTTTTGTGTTTGGCTATACAATTTTCGATTTTTTAGATCCTGTAAAATTTAGCATACAGCCCTTTACAAAAAGGTTTAGTATATTTATCGCCCTAGCAGCGCTTAATTCTATTAATACCTGTTTTCTATTTTTTTGATGAAAATTTGTGTTTCTTTTGAATTATGAATACTTTTCCATTCGTTTAATTTGGCGCCTTAAATTAACTTCTCAATTGCTTATTATAAATTTAAAATTATGATAATCAGTTGAATAAGGAGACACATTGGGCTAACCTCACAAAAATTCTCATATCCTTACGTCTTTTCGTGTAAATGCTCGGCGCATGTTTTTTACTTACCCATCATACGTAGTATAGGGTAAGTATTGCAATAGTTTTGAAAATCGAAAATTTTTTTGACGGATTTACACGTTTTAGATAGTGGAGATTCCGAAAAACATATTTTTAGAAAAAAAATTTTGCCGTCTGTCTGTCTGTCTGTCTGTAAACGCTCTACCTCCCGAACGAATTGAGATAGAGACTTGAAATTTTGTATGTAGTTAGTATGTAAGAATGGGACGAAGCCTATTTAATATCAGCAACCTCGATTATCCGAAACTATTTTTTTCGGACTCTCGACAAATTCGTTCTGATGAAAGGTATATAAAAATTTTCGATTTTTTTGTTCGAAGGAATGGACGTAAAAGGCAATAAAATAGCACACATTTTGCATATAGAACGAAGTCGATCGGATTATTAGTTGCAGAGATATTTGTAATCCTGTTTTCCACATTCTTTGATTTTTCATGACCCTGTATTTCATTCAAATTTCAATTCAGAGGTATATTTTAATTGGAAATGAGACGCTTAATCCGACGCAGTTAATTGTTAGTTAATAGAGTTAATATTTTTGGAGTTATAAGGATGTTTCTTTTACGCAGTTCGGTACTACTTGAGTAGTTTGGCGTTTTATATAATTTGTCGAAATCGGTAATCAGCAGTTCTTTAATAGAGCATTACTATGTATATTAACAATATTTAAATTTTGTTTATGAATTGCAATGCATTGTATAAATAGTTTTCACATGTTTTATTTTTATATACATATCCATGATGGGTAAGTATTACGGTGGCCCCCAACGACTAGTTTTTCCTTTTTTGTCTTAAAAACATATCTTCTTTATTATACTTACATCAAGCTCAGATAGACTGGTGGGGATAAAACAGAGTTATAAAACACAGTGTTCAAGGTCTTTGGTGTGACGTGAAGAATATGGCACATTTATGAAACACGTCAAATTAGAAAAAATAATATGTCTATTTATTTCATTCATCTCGAATGTTAAACAAAACTATTGACACAAAACTCCAGCATTTGCTGGGTACTTCGTTGTTTAACGCATATTGATGACAAAACTGATTTTAATCTACAGCAGAGAGCAAGAACTAAACCCATCGGTTAGATCGTCTCTCCATCACAGCACATGCATGGGGATGTTTCACACTCTAGATATACTTACTCAGTACATAAACTGGAAATAAAAATATGCATATAATTACAGGTAAAAAGAGAGTGCCTTTACGACCGAAATGCAAAACGAAAAACCGCATCGGAACGATCGCTGCTCAACAAACAGCTTGATAAATTTAAAGGGACAAGGTTTTATTCACATTTCCAACATGGACAAAATAAAACAAGTTGGAAATTGCACGTGAACGTAGCAAATGAGGTGCGTTCGTACGATAATGAAGTTTTAAAAATATTCAGATCTTGCTGATATAGTAGAGCGTACTCCGGATACAGTATAGTAGTCGAAATCTTTACGTTTCTGTAAATATGCAGAAAGTAATTTTTATTACACCTCAGCAACGTATATCTTATTCATAAAATGTGAAATAGTTGAATATAATTAAAACACGTACCAAACTATGTTTCCCCTGTATAGCATTATATAGTGGAATACTTTTGTGTGGCCCTGTAATTTAATAATAAAAATTCTTTGCATCACAGATTGTACAGAATGCATATTTTAATATATATTTCATAGATTCATGCCAATTCTATTATGTTCGAATGAGTATAACATCATTAAAATGCATTTGAAACTTTTTCCCCATTGACCGTAATGTAACGAAATCCTTTTGATTGTCCCTGTAATTGATCTGTGCATCCGATTTTCATAAAATTTGAAATGACTCGACAAGATTACGCAATAATTATATGTTTTAAATTTCAAACGAATAAAATGCATTTAAAACTTTTTTCCCTATTGACCGTAATGTAACGGAATCCTTTTGAATGTCCCTGTAATTGATCTATCCATTCGATTTTCATAAAATTTGAAATGACTCGACAAAATTATGTTATAATTATGTATTTTAAATTTCAAACGATTCGGTTAGGTAGTTTTTGCGTTGTTATATGCGGACAGACGGACAGACGGACAGACAGACGGACAGACGGACGGACGGACTGAGCGACAACAATAGGTGCTACGTATTTACATAATTACGAACGCACCTAACAAATCCCTTGCTTTACTCTTACTCTAAGTAACTCAACAAATTTTTTTGATATAAGTTATTCAGGCTCATGATGAAACCTCAAGTGAGAATATATAATTTTTACTTTTACACAATTTAGAGGAGTTTATTAAGCAGAGTTGTGAAGCAAGTTAAAAATCTATTTAAAAAATGACAAATAATAGATTTTTTAAGAAACAGTATATAAATTGGTGAGGAAGAAAATTCATCAAGATAATTATAAAACGTGCTGGCACAACTCTGAAAGACATTTCAAACAAATTAATGAGCAGTACAGTATAAAATAGACCATAAAATTGGAATAACGATATTTAAATGATTTCAGGTAATAGTGAAAGTAAATTTTTATTTATCGTAAGTATAACAGAAATAAATGACAGTGTTTTCAGTTTTATGCATTTCATAAAAAAATATTTATTTTTTTCTTTATTTTAATAATAATTATCGCGATTTACAGGGATGAGAATTTTTCCGCTCAAATGGTAAATTTCTACCACTTAATTTTAACATCATTCCCTGCTTTATTAAATCTTTATTAAATTGAAAATTCTGTCAAAATTCTATCATTATATAAGGCAAAAAAATAAATTTAGTGGTAGCATAAAACTATATAGGACATAAAATTCTCATCTGAGGATTTTTTCTATTATTAAATGAAACAAATATATATTACATTATTAATAAAATGTAATTAGCTTTCTTAAAGAAGTTTGTACCACTATTTAATTTTTTGAATTTTATTTTTGTTATTAACTTAAAAATTCAAGAATATTTTGCATGCATAATGCACTCTGAATTTTTTAGTTTTAAAATTTAATTCTTTTAATATTATTCACACATTACCACAAAGTATTTGAAATTAAGAACAAAAGAAACATAGCAAAATAATTTTGTTTTTTACTAAATATACCAATTTAATTTCTTTTAAACACAACCATTGTTTTTGTTATTTTTTAATAGCATCATTTAAAGAATCTCCCCGCACCATAAAGCACCGACAGTGCTTATAATCGTTTTCGAAATTTTGATATAAATGCAGAATTATATTTTTTCTCTCAGATAAATCATGAAACAAATGTGTTTCAATAAGAAAAAATATTTTACGAAGTTCCTAAAATAAAATGAAATAACCAATAACAAAAGAATTTATTACATCTAATCCAAAATAAATTTCATTTCGTTGTATTCGCTTCAGGAATATATTCTTATTTTCACATTTTCGATAGTTCTGTTGTAGTTAAATTCTGTTATTCGTGACTGTTTTCAACATTATAAAACTTAAAATTGATAGTTTTATTCCACTTATTTACTGTAAAAAAAAAAAAAAGTTGGAAATTGCACGTGAAGCGTAGCAAACGAGGTGCGTTCGTACGACAGCGAAGTTTTAAAAATATCACTCTCATATATCGTTCCCATAAAATTGTAAATAGTTAATTACAATTAAACAATACTCATCAATAATACAATACTCACCAAATAATGTTCTCCCTATACCATTATGTAATGGAATACTTCTGTGTGGCTTTGTAAATCAGTAACAAATGTTCTTAGCTCCACAGATTATGCATTGGAGCTCTTAATTACAATTTAATTAATTGCACTACATTAATTTAACTACAATGTAATTACAAGTTAATTACAATTTAAATACTCACTAAACAATGTTCTCCCTATACCATTATGTATGGAATACTTTTATGTGGCCTTGTAAATCAATAACAAATGTTTTTTGCACCACTGATTATGCAAAATGTAGATTATATAATGTACTGTACAGTGTTTCCATTTTAATATTTTTAATATACTTCGTAAAAATTTGTTTTTTAGATAATTTTTATCGAGATAAAAAAAAATCAGAATAATAAAACAGGCTTTCTACATTATATTATGTAATGTACTTTATAGATGCATATCAATTTTATTATGTTCGAATGAGTGTAACAGAATTAAAATTCATTAGAAACACTTTTTTCCCAATTAACCGTAATGTAACGGAATACTTTTGATTGTCCCTGTAACTGAACTATGCATCCGATTTTGACAAAACTTTAAATGACTGGAAAAAATTATGTAATAATTATGTATTTTAAATTTAAAACGACTAATTACATTCGAACCTTTTTTCCCATTGACCGTAATGTAATGGAATAATTTTGATTGTTCCTGTAGTTGATCCATGCATCCGATTTTCATAAAATTTGAAATGACTCGACAAAATTGTGTAATAATTATGTATTTTAAATTTCAAACGATTCGGTTGGGTAGTTTTTGCGTTGTTATATGTGATCAGATGAACAGACAGACTGACAGACGGACGGACTGAACGACAATTATAGGTACTACGTATTTACATAATTACGAACGCACCTGAAAATGTTTCTTTATATACGGTATTTCCTTTATTTTAAAATAAATAACGTATTTCATCTGTTTTGAATCCTTTATTTTTCAAAAGTGTGCTTATTTAAATGTATAGTAAAGGTATTTGTTTAAAGAAAGTCCGGGATTGAAAAATCATAAAAATTTCAAAAAACGTCATTTTTCATTGCATTAAAATAAAAATTATGGATTAATAATGATGGACTTAAGAAATAGGGAGTATATCGTTGAACAAGAATTATTCATTAGTAGATTTGTAAGTAATACTGACAAAGCTCTGAAAGACATTTAAAATAAAGAAAACGAACTGCAGAGTGCAAAATAAATCATACAATTGCAATAATAATATTTAAATAGTTTCAGGTAACAGTGAAAATAAATTATTATTTCTTATATGTATGAAAGAATGAATGATGTGCGTTTGTACGATAGCGAAGTTTTAAAAATATCACTTTCATGTACCAATCCCATAAAATTGTAAATAGTTAATTACGATTTAAATACTCACTAAACAATGTTCTCCCTATACCATTATGTATGGAATACTTTTATGTGGCCTTGTAAATGAATAGCAAATGTTTTTTGCACCACTGATTATGCAAAATGTATATTATATAATGTACTGTACAGTGTTTCCATTTTAATATTTTTAATATACTTCGTAAAAATTTGTTTTTTAGATAATTTTTATCGAGATAAAAAAAAATCAGAATAATAAAACAGGCTTTCTACATTATTAATAAAATATAATTAGTGTTATTACAAATTTTTCGTGTCACTGCTTATTGTTTTTTATTGTATTTTTAATATTAATCTAAAAATTTTAGATTTTATAGATTAATTTTTCACACACAATACTTTCTGAATTTTAAAAATTTAAAATTAGGCATTTTTAATACTATTTACTCAAAACCCGAAAATATTTGACATTAAGAACTAAATAAACGTTATAATGGGATTTTTTAAATACTCCAATTTTATTTACTTTCACTTCTAAACATAACCATTGTCTTTATTTTTTTTAAAATAATTTAAAGCATCTCCGTGCTCCATAAAGCACCAACAGTGCTTGCAATCGTTTTCGAAATTTTGGTATAGACTTAGGATTATATTTATTCTACTGATTTTCTCTCAGATAAATCATAAAAAGAAATGTGTTTCAATGAGAAAAACAATCTACGCAATTTTTAAAATAAAATGAAATACCCAATATCCGATAAAATAAAATAATATAAAATAAAATAATAAAAATTATTACATCTAAACAAAAATATTTTTTTTTTCGTTGTATTCGCTTCCTGAACATTCTTCCCTTATTATTTTAAAAATTGTGTTAGTTCTGTTGTAGTTAAATTCTGTTATTCGTGTCTGTTTCCATTACTATTTAATGATGACAGTAATTTTCCAATTATTTACTATATAAAAAAATACTGCATTTCATAGGGAATCTTTTGTTGTGTAACATGCAGTGTTCTCGCTGTCGCTCGCCAATGCGCCAAATTGCGACTAAATTCTTCATTTGGAGAGTAAACAACCGATTAGATTCGCCAAATTGCTAGTGCTCAATTTTTGTTTTTTCTTTCTTTTCTTTTTCGTTTTTCATGCATATGTATGCATGCATATTTTTAATGTATACACTTTTAATATATTTGTAGCGGATAGTCGAAAAAATATTAATAACAATCGTTGTGTTGTGGCACTTATAAACGCTAAGGTTATTTTAGAACACATTGAAAAAAAAGGGGGGGGGGGGTACATTAAAGGATTAAAGATAATTTTTTTTGTGCTACACGGCGAATCTGTTTTGCTAATACTTTTTTCATTTGGAGAATGTTTTTTATTTTTAATTAGCCAAATTATTAATTTTGGTCAAATGTCAGCGAGAACACTGGTAACATGTTTAACGTACTTCATCTGTTTTGGATCATGTATTTTTCAAAAGGTACTTATTTATTTAAATGAAGACTATTAGGCCAGTGAAATTGTCCTAAATAGATGCAAAAATTCTGCTAGAAGATTTTATGTTTTTAAACTATTTATGGGGATGCTAGTAACAAGAATTAATGGTTTTCCAACAAAATATTTCGAGGCTAAATTTTGTGGAGCCAAAAAAACCCACAAAACTTTCGGACATTTTTCAGTTCTTGTCTATAACTCAAAAATTAGAAATTTTTTGCGTACTATACTCATTTACAAAAAAGAAAGAGCATTAAATTCTCTACAAATTTCATTACAAAACTGTTTTTCTAAAGCCATTATTAAGCGCGCTACAGCTTTCTGAAATTGATCCTTTTTTTCTAACTTGCAAAACGAACGAAAATTGCAAAAACGAAAATTTGACACAATTTTCCATTATTTTATCTTCTTTAATGTAACTTATTTAAATTATAGGTAATTGTATGATAACAATTATTATGAATTACAACGGTAACATTGTAAAAAAATTAAGAGCATTGTAACTTTTTGTGTATTTAGAGCTTTAGCGGAGAACAAGGTATTTAAATGAATGTAAGTAAAAAATACTTACGATGACATTTTTACATCCCCCTTTCTGGGTAAATAACACCGTCGACATTTTCGTAGTTGATCCCATTACATTTTTCGCAAATTGCACAACATTTGAGTTTTAATTTATGAAAATAACATGCTTTGCTGCACACTTATTTAAAACTACATTACGCAACATATAGCAAAGATTCAGATGTCGGATCTTGGGACATTTGAACTGGCTGAAAGACATCGTCCACCCCCATTCTTCAGAAGGGATGTTGTTTCCTAGCCTAGCTTGTGCCTGATGAAAACATCGGAGAAAAAGATGCTGTGCAGCCTCTTGTGTTAGTGGTAGTCTTGCAAAATGAACTTTGCTTTTTCTGGCAGATTTACCAAATATCTGGGACATTACGGTATTCAATTTTGTGTGGTATCTATGCATCCACTGTATAGTGCAATATGGAATTTTTCTCCAACCTTGATGATTTCTTGACGGGTAGAACCTAATTTATTGAACACGTAGGCTATTTCTCCAAGCTGATCATGTTCTTTCAAAGTATTACAAAACTTTGACATTCTTTGTCCAAAAAGAGCGGGTGCTGTATCGCGTCCGCTGATTACATGAGTAAAAAGAAGGTTTTTTTAATTGTATTTGAACGATATGGTTAAAAACCACTTGGTTTCAATAATACATCTTCCTGGCTTTTGGAAAAACAGATTTTTGGGCTGATAGCCTAATCTCATCATGATCACAAAAATGTCTATGTCTTCTCCGACAATTATGACGCTTTCAAAAGATTCTGCTATTGAAATGCCTGACATAACTATCATGGCATCAGCTTCTTCTTTTACCTGCCAAACTTAAATTCTGTTATTTTGAAATTTTTGTTTTGAAATTTTTAATTTGTTTCAAGCAATGAAATGAAGCGGCTCTTGTTTCTGACATTGGCTTCGTCAACGGATGATGCGGGTCGACGCCTATTTTCTCTCCACTTGTTACAGATTGATCCAGTTTTACACGACAAAAACTATGATTCCATGCATCTGCAAATCAGGTTCGTGCTGAATACTGTTCATGCAATTATTTTCTTCAATTAATTTCGATTATTTCCCATGTTTTTCTGCAGCTTTGAAAAATGTGATTTTTGCTTTCTTCATTACTTTGTGAATATTAGCATAATAGCACATAAAGCAATTATCTTGAAACTTCAAAGAAGTGCTCAATCAGAGGGTCAAACTATAAGTTGTGTAGAATCTTCACCCCGACGAACATATGCTGCTATCATTCTCTGATTAGCATATGTTTTTCGGCAATCATTTTGTATTCTAACTTCCTTGCTAATTAAAAAAAAAAACTCATGAATATTACTTTTGATAAATATTACTTTTACGCTGAACGCTACGTTCAAAAAGCTTGGCAAGTTCTTTCTGGCTCACAACGCGAGTATCTCTATTTGAAGCCGTTTGGCAAATGAAACACAATTTTGGGTCGAGGTCACTCATTTTTCATTTCTGCACGAGAAGAGATGCAATAAACTGAATAGCAGCATATTAGAAGCGTATGTATTTAAAAAAGAACACTTGCATCTGAACAAAAGCGGCTCGGGAACGTCACATGGCCTCAATCTTCCATCTGCATTCCCTTTTTTAATACCAGGCCCTCCCTCCCTTTGTAATTGTTTTTCTTATAGGGTTTCTAGAATTTGTGCTTCTTCTAATCGCCTTTCACAAAACTGTCACTTCTCATCCATCAATAGGTGTATTTAATTTTCATTGTTAGCGATGAAAAAAAGTTTTTTGGGATAGCAGGCGAAAAATAGGTCACTTTCTCAGGCATGAAAGTGTTCCGACCCAAATGACCGATTACAACCACTAAATTTTATTAAAAATTCTGGCATTATTTAATGACAGAATTTCTGAGAAGTTATAAACCAAAGTATATCTTTAAAATTTATTGGTAGTAATCGGTCATTTGTGTCGGAACACTTTCATGCCTGTTTCTGTAAAACTAAAAAAAAGTGACATTTTCAAAAAATCATAGCGCGCTTAGTAATGAGTTTAGAAAAAAGTTTTTGTAATATAATTTATAGAGAATTTAATGTTCTTTTTTTTTGTAATTAAGTATGTTACACAAAAAGTTTATAATTTTCGAGTAACAGGAAAAAAACTGAAAAAAGTCCGAAAATTTTGTGGTCTTTGGCTTTACAAAGTTTAGCCTCAAGATATTTTGTTGGAAAACCATTAATTCTTGTTACTAGTATCTCCATAAACATTTTAAAAACATAAAATCTTCCAGCAGAATTTTTGCATCTATCGGCCCTTTTTTCTGACAATTTGACTGGCCTATATAGATATTTGTTTAAAGGGATTTTGGGACACAAAAATTGTGAAAATTTCAAAACATATTTTATTGCATTAAAAAAGCCTCTAGCATTTCTACTTATAAGGGAACTATTTTTAGTGTTGTTTGCACTTTTTTATTTTAAGTTAAAGAACCGATAAAATTTCTGTGTTAAAATCATATTATATATATTTTTTAAACTTTAAATTTTTTATTATTGGATTGATATTTGATTATTTCACGCCAAAAGTGAGTAAAGTCGCCAAACACTACGAAACTTCCACTTGCTTTATTTTTGGGCAATGACAATCGGCAACGGTTCCCAAAAAACTTTAATTTTGATAATAGCAAACAGAACGGCGTGAAATACCCAATTGATAAGCAATTTCTCTCTGAGACATTGGAATTGCGGAATAATAAAGAGATACAATTTGACGTGCTACTTCTTCATTGACTAGATTCCTCAAAAACGGATTTTTTCTTTAGGTTAAACGCTTTTTTATATACTATGAGAAAAAGGAAATGCATTTTAACAATAAATCGATTGGAATCCCGTCGAATTCGACGAATGAAATGTTTAAAAGACCCGATCGATTTGGTTTAAAAAAATGCAAAAGTAATTACACTATTGAATCAATATATAATAAATATATTTCTAAACTTAATGTCAAGTTTGCCAGTTACAATTTTGCATGCAAATAATCGCACATCTTCAGTTAAAATTGTAATCTGAGTGCCGGTGAAATCCAGAAATTTTATTTTATACGCATTCACAAAAAATAGTTTAATTAAAAAAAAAAAAAACTACTTTCATTTTTACTATGACATTATTTTCACTAACTGAAGTCATCTGAAAGTAAAATCTCAATATCAATGTCCATAATGAAAAGAAATATTGAAATTCAATATCGTTATGAGTAAAAATGTGATGTTTTAAATAGTGACGTCATTTTCTCCTCAAATGTTTTTTAAAAGTTACTGTTATTAGTAATATGAAAAAGGCATCCGTAATAATATTGTAAGTCCCATTTATCTGGTTGCTGAATGACATAATTTTCCTTATTTGAAATTTTTCTTATTTTGCTTTCGACATTAATTTTTATCATAAATTTTTTTCTGTTATTTTATTTACATTATTAATATTATTTCTCAGTAAATATATTTTTTTACCACATTTAGTGCATAAGTATACGCAATATTGTGGTTAAATTTTATGAAAAAAATTAACTTTTTTCTTTTAAATGAGAGGACATGTTCACTGATGAAATAAAGCTTTTGACTGGTGGAAAGTGATAATGGAAAATAAATTTTTATTATCTAGAGAAAAGCTAAACTGAGTTGCCACCATTTTGAAGAAATATTGTAAAAAGCATTTAACACTAGAACCGCGGCGACGGGTCATTTTGACCCGTATCATATGGAGAGATGTCGATTCGAACCAGAAAACTCTTAGTAAAATAAGCTAAATATATGCTGCGCAAAATATTTTCAATAAATAACGTAACAGTTTTAAATGAAAATTCCGATGAGAAATAATTTTATAAAAGTTGAATGAATTTTCCCGCGGTTCTAGTGTTAAAATTAAAAATAAAATATAAAAATGGAAATAGATAAAAAAAAATAGCTAAAATAGGCACAACTACAAATAAATAGCTTTCATTTAAAAAAAATAATTATCAAAATCGGTTGGGTAGAAAATTCCGGGCTGATGAATAAAAAAACAGCCAGGTCTTTTAAATATATAGATTGTATGAATGTCTAGTTTTAACGGCCAGATTATAAAAAAGTGGGCCACAATTTTTGACACGACACTTTTTAGCTTGTCTGAATGAAATGGCATCGGTGGCTAACAAGTAAATCTTACGTTTTTGTGTGTCTCTATTTGTGCATGAAATATTATCTAAAATACGGCTCTGGCGATTTTCACAAAATTTTGCAAGTACTATTTTCGGGTATGATACGACCATTGGGCTGGGCCTTATGTTCGATTCGATTCAAGAAAATTCGATTTGTGGATCATTTTGGGTTATTATAGGTTAGTGTCAAGTCAATTAAATCTGAAAAATCGAATTTCTGTCGAATTTGAGTAAATTTTGTCTACAACATTTTTGGGGTACAAGAAGACGATTAGTTTAGACCGCATGTTATTGAAATTTTAATTAGTGTATCATTTTTTGGCCATTACGAGTCAAATTAATTTGGTATAAAAAATAATTCTAGCGATTTTCACTAAAATTTATAATTTAACATTTTGGATTATAAGAAAACTAGTGAGCTAGTTCACATTTTAGAGAAAAATAGATTAATGGATTATGCTAATTTTATCTAGAATATGGCTCAAACAATTTTGACTAATAAATTATAGCATATGTTCAAGAACATTGGATTAGTGGATAATTTGGGGTCACAATGGGTCAGAATCAAGCTAATTATATCTAAAAAACGGCTCAAATGGTTTTGGCAAACTTTTCTATCTTACTATTTACGGGACGAGAAAATCATTTTGTGAGGTCATATATTTGAGAAATTTTTATTAATGAATAATATTTGGATATTTTTTTATCATTATGCCTCAAGCTAATTCTCTTGAAAACTACACGAACGATTTTTAAGCTATTGCATAGCTTTTATCACGGGCTTTGAGCGCGGCGACCGAATCCAAAAATTACTTAACGCGAAAAAACCTAACACATCGGTAACGAAAAAACCTAACACTCGACTAAAGTCGTTTCACTTCGGCAGACTTCGGCATGGTATATTTCGGTAGACTTCGGCAGACATTGACGAGGTATTTTTCAGATATTTAAAGGATATCAAGTCTCAAACTTATATTTCTTATTTCAGTTACTATAAAATCTATAGTTTCAATAATAAAAATTCCTGATAGAATCTGTATAGAAAAGAATCGTCTTAAGATAAATCAAGGTAGGATAATGTAGTTTTTGGTGAGTGCAGACCCGCCCAATGGTGAGGATCGAAAAATTTAAAATGCTTATAACTCGCGATCTAATTTTCGTAGCGCAGCCAAATTTTATTTGGTAATTTATTTTGAGACAGTGTTAATTTTTGGTGAAACGAGACCCCCCCCCCATGGTGAGGATTGAAAATTTTAAAATGCTTATAACTCGCGATCTAATTTTCGTAGCGCGGCCAAATATTGTTTGGTAATTTATTATGAGACAGTGTTAATTTATGGTGACAGGAGATCCCCCATGGTGAGGGTCGAAAAATTTAAAGTGCTTATAACACGCGATCTAATTTTCGTAGCGCGGCCAAATTTTGTTTGGTAATTTATTGTGAGACAGTGTTAATTTTTGGTGACAGGAGATGCCCCATGGTGAGGGTCGAAAAATTTAAAGTGCTTATAACTCGCGATCTAATTTTCGTAGCGCGGCCAAATTTTGTTTGGTAATTTATGAGACAGTGATATGAGGTAATAATGAGACAGTGTTACTTTTGGTGACAGGTGACCCCCACGTTGAGGGTCGAAAAATTTAAAATGCTTATAACTCGCGATCTAATTTTCGTAGCGCGGCCAAAATTTGTTTGATGATTTATTATGAGACAGTGTTACTTTTGGTGACAGAAGAACCCCACGGTGAGGGTCGAAAATTTTAAAATGCTTATAACTCGCGATCTAATTTTCGTAGCACGGCCAAATTTTGTTTGGTAATTTATTGTGAGACAGTGTTAATTTTGGGTGACAGGAGACCCCCACGGTGAGGGTCGAAAAATTTAAAATGCTTATAACTCGCGATCTAATTTTCGTAGCGCGGCCAAATTTTGTTTGGTAATTTATTATGAGACATTGTTACTTTTGGTGACAGGATACCCCTCACGGTGAGGGTCGAAAAATTTAAAATGCTTATAACTCGCAATCTAATTTTCGTATCACGGAAAAATTTTATTTGGTAATTTATTATGAGAGAGTGTTAATTTTTGGTGACGGGAGATCCCCCATGGTGAGGGTCGAAAAATTTAAAATGCCTATAACTCGCCATCTAATTTTCGTAGTGCGGCCAAATTTTGTTTGGTAATTTATTATGAGACAGTGTTAATTTTTGGTGAAAGGAGACCCCCCCCCCCATAGTGAGGGTCAAAAATTTTAAAATGCTTATAACTCGCGATCTAATTTTCGTAGTGCGGCCAAATATTGTTTGGTAATTTATTATGAGACAGTGTGTATTTTTGGTGACAGGAGATGCCCCATGGTGAGGGTCAAAAATTTAAAGTGCTTATATCTCGCGATCTAATTTTCGTAGCGCGGCCAAATTTTGTTTGGTAATTTATGAGACAGCGATATGAAGTAATAATGAGAGAGTGTTACTTTTGGTGACAGGTTACCCCCCACGTTGAGGGTCGAAAAATTTAAAATGCTTATAACTCGCGATCTAATTTTCGTAGCGCGGTCAAAATTTGTTTGATGATTTATTATGAGACAGTGTTAATTTTTGGTGACAGGAGAGCCCACACGGTGAGGGTCGAAAAATTTAAAATGCTTATAATTCGCGATCTACTTTTTGTATCGTGTCAAAATTTTGTTTGGTAATTTATTATGAGACAGTGTTACTTTTGGTGACAGAAGACCCCCCACGGTGAGGGTCGAAAAATTTTAAATGCTTATAACTCGCGATCTAATTTTCGTAGCGCGGCCAAATTTTGTTTGGTAATTTATGAGACAGTGATATGAGGTAATAATGAGACAGTGTTACTTTTGGTGACAGGTGACCCCCCACGTTGAGGGTCGAAAAAATTAAAATGCTTATAACTCGCGATCTAATTTTCGTAGCGCGGCCAAAATTTTTTGATGATTTATTATGAGACAGTGTTAATTTTTGGTGACAGGAGACCCCCCACGGTGTGGGTCGAAAAATTTAAAATTCTTATAACTCGCGATCTAATTTTCGTAGCGCGGCCAAATTTTGTTTGGTAATTTATTATGAGACAGTGTTAATTTTTGTTGAAAGGAGACCCCCCCACCACGATGAGGTTCGAAAATTTTAAAATGCTTATAACTCGCGATCTAATTTTCGTAGCACGGCCAAATTTTGTTTGGTAATTTATTGTGAGACAGTGTTAATTTGGGGTGACAGCAGACCCCCCACGGTGAGGGTCGAAAAATTTAAAATGCTTATAACTCGCCATCTAATTTTCGTAGCGCGGCCAAATTTTGTTTGGTAATTTATTATGAGAGAGTGTTATTTTTTGGTGACAAAAGACCCCCACTGTGAGGGTCGAAAAATTTAAAATGCTTATAACTCGTGTTCTAATTTTCCTAGCGCGGCCAAATTTTGTTTGTTAATTTATTATGAGACAGTGTTAATTTTTGGTGAAAGGAGGGCACCCCCCCCCCATGGTGAGAGTCGAAAATTTTAAAATGCTTATAACTCGCGATCTAATTTTCGTAGTGCGGCCAAATTTTGTTTGGTAATTTATTATGAGACATTGTTATTTTTGGTGACAGGAGATTCCCCAGGGTGAGGGTCGAAAAATTTAAAGTGCTTATAACTCGCGATCTAATTTTCGTAGCGCGGCCAAATTTTGTTTGGTAATTTATGAGACAGTGATATGAGGTAATAATGAGACAGTGTTACTTTTGGTGACAGGTGACCCCCACGTTGAGGGTCGAAAAATTTAAAATGCTTATAACTCGCGATCTAATTTTCGTAGCGCGGCCAAATTTTGTTTGGTAATTTATTATGAGACAGTGTTAATTTTTGTAGAAAGGAGACCCCCCACCACGATGAGGTTCGAAAATTTTAAAATGCTTATAACTCGCGATCTAATTTTCGTAGCACGGCCAAATTTTGTTTGTTAATTTATTGTGAGACAGTGTTAATTTTGGGTGACAGGAGACCCCCACGGTGAGGGTCGAAAAATTTAAAATGCTTATAACTCGCGATCTAATTTTCGTAGCGCGGCCAAATTTTGTTTGGTAATTTATTATGAGACAGTGTTACTTTTGGTGACAGGAGATCCCCCAAAGTGAGGGTCAAAAAATTTAAAATGCTTATAACTCGCGATCTAATTTTCGTAGTGCGGCCAAATTTTGTTTGGTAATTTATTATGAGACATTGTTACTTTTGGTGACAGGATACCCCTCACGGTGAGGGTCGAAAAATTTAAAATGCTTATATAACTCGCAATCTAATTTTCGTATCACGGAAAAATTTTATTTGGTAATTTATTATGAGAGAGTGTTAATTTTTGGTGACGGGAGATCCCCCATGGTGAGGGTCGAAAAATTTAAAATGCCTATAACTCGCCATCTAATTTTCGTAGTGCGGCCAAATTTTGTTTGGTAATTTATTATGAGACAGTGTTAATTTTTGGTGAAAGGAACCCCCCCCCCCATAGTGAGGGTCAAAAATTTTAAAATGCTTATAACTCGCGATCTAATTTTCGTAGTGCGGCCAAATTTTGTTTGGTAATTTATTATGAGACAGTGTTTATTTTTGGTGACAGGAGATGCCCCATGGTGAGGGTCAAAAATTTAAAGTGCTTATATCTCGCGATCTAATTTTCGTAGCGCGGCCGAATTTGTTTGGTAATTTATGAGACAGCGATATGAAGTAATAATGAGAGAGTGTTACTTTTGGTGACAGGTTACCCCCCACGTTGAGGGTCGAAAAATTTAAAATGCTTATAACTCGCGATCTAATTTTCGTAGCGCGGTCAAAATTTGTTTGATGATTTATTATGAGACAGTGTTAATTTTTGGTGACAGGAGACCCCACACGGTGAGGGTCGAAAAATTTAAAATGCTTATAATTCGCGATCTACTTTTTGTATCGTGTCCAAATTTTGTTTGGTAATTTATTATGAGACAGTGTTACTTTTGGTGACAGAAGACCCCCACGGTGAGGGTCGAAAAATTTTAAATGCTTATAACTCGCGATCTAATTTTCGTAGCGCGGCCAAATTTTGTTTGGTAATTTATGAGACAGTGATATGAGGTAATAATGAGACAGTGTTACTTTTGGTGACAGGTGACCCCCCACGTTGAGGGTCGAAAAAATTAAAATGCTTATAACTCGCGATCTAATTTTCGTAGCGCGGCCAAAATTTTTTGATGATTTATTATGAGACAGTGTTAATTTTTGGTGACAGGAGACCCCCCCACGGTGAGGGTCGAAAAATTTAAAATGCTTATAATTCGCGATCTAATTTTCGTAGTGCGGCCAAATTTTGTTTGGTAATTTATTATGAGACAGTGTTACTTTTGGTGACAGAAGACCCCCCACGGTGTGGGTCGAAAAATTTAAAATTCTTATAACTCGCGATCTAATTTTCGTAGCGCGGCCAAATTTTGTTTGGTAATTTATTATGAGACAGTGTTAATTTTTGTTGAAAGGAGACCCCCCCACCACGATGAGGTTCGAAAATTTTAAAATGCTTATAACTCGCGATCTAATTTTCGTAGCACGGCCAAATTTTGTTTGGTAATTTATTGTGAGACTGTGTTAATTTGGGGTGACAGCAGACCCCCCACGGTGAGGGTCGAAAAATTTAAAATGCTTATAACTCGCGATCTAATTTTCGTAGCGCGGCCAAATTTTGTTTGGTAATTTATTATGAGAGAGTGTTATTTTTTGGTGACAAAAGACCCCCACTGTGAGGGTCGAAAAATTTAAAATGCTTATAACTCGTGTTCTAATTTTCCTAGCGCGGCCAAATTTTGTTTGTTAATTTATTATGAAACAGTGTTAATTTTTGGTGAAAGGAGAGCACCCCCCCCATGGTGAGAGTCGAAAATTTTAAAATGCTTATAACTCGCGATCTAATTTTCGTAGTGCGGCCAAATTTTGTTTGGTAATTTATTATGAGACATTGTTATTTTTGGTGACAGGAGATTCCCCAGGGTGAGGGTCGAAAAATTTAAAATGCTTATAACTCGCGATTTAATTTTCGTAGCACGGCCAAATTTTGTTTGGTAATTTATTATGAGAGAGTGTTAATTTTTGGTTACAGGAGATCCCCCATGGTGAGGGTCGAAAAATTTAAAATGCCTATAACTCGCGATCTAATTTTCGTAGTGCGGCCAAATTTTGTTTGGTAATTGATTATGAGACAGTGTTAATTTTTGGTGACAGGAGACCCCTACGGTGAGTTTCAAAAAATTTAAAATGCTTATAACTCGCGATCTAATTTTCGTAGCGCGGCCAAATTTTGTTTGGTAATTTATTAAGGTATTGCATAGCTTTTATCGCGGGCTTTGAGCGCGGCGAAAGAATCTAGAAATTCCGTAACGAGAAAAAAAACTAACACTCTGGCTAACTTCGCTTCAGTTTGGCAGACTTCGGCACGGTACCCTTCGGTAGAGTTCGGCAGACATTGACGTGGTATTTTTCAGATATTTTGAGAATATCAAATCTTAAACATATGTTTTTTATTTCAGCTACCACAAACGTATAGTTTCAATGATAAAAATTCCTGATTAACCTACATGTATTGTAAGATAATAAAAATTTTTTAAACGATATTAACTTCTCATTTGTTCAATACAAGAAAAAAAAATGTTATCGGTCATCACGCTCAAAAAGTTTAACTTGAATTAATATCAAAGACAAAAAAAAACTGCATAAATAAAAAGTAAATAAATAATTATAATTGCATAAGTTGATAAAAAATTCTATGCAATAGCTTTACCGCGACAGTCCCCGAGTGACACACGCATTTTTTAATTAAATTTTGTATTCTGTTGTTTTCGGGATCAAAAAGATTATTGGGTTACGCCGCATGTTTAACAAAATTCGATTAGAAGATCATTCTGAGTCACTTTGGGTCAGGATCAAGCTAATTATAATTTTTAAAAAAAATATTTAAAGTTTTCAATGAATGAAAATTCACGTTTTTCAATGTAGAATAATCTGATATTACTTTTATGTTGAATTTTCTATTGGTACACATATATGACTGAACGAACAAATTGTACTAAAAAATGTTCTCTTCTTTAGAAAAATATTGAAGAAAACACATATTCAGTTATAAGTATTTCCTTCACTGTCTATTAATCACTGTCTGATATTTATTTTCCAAAATTCTTTGAAAATTCATTGTATTTAATAAATAAAAATTAATTTATAATTTTTTTGTTTCTAAGGGGTACATTCAAGCCATGTATAAAGGAATGTGAATTTCCATATGGAAATAAGTAAATTCACTAAACTAAACCATGGAAAATATATAAAATATTGAAAAAAGCTTAAAGTGCAGCTGTTAGAATTTCAATTTCAATACAGAAATATAAAATACTTCTTTTGAAAATTTCCATTTGTATATCAAATTTAAGATGAAATGTTTATACATGACAACTATATCATAATATATCCATTATTAGTTTATATCCGGTTATTTATTCAATACATATACATGAAATTTAATTGTACTAGCTAAAAGTGTGTCTTTGAAGATATTCGTGAACATTAATTATCATTAATTAAATAAAATGCAGAAAAAAATTCTAATTCCTTTTTGATTCTAATTTACGATATTCTGCACAAACTTTGTAATTTGTTCATAGAACACAGTTCATTTTTGATCTTGTCCACATACAGACACGTGTTTGTTTCAGCTGATGACGAATTGTTAATATTTTTATCTTGAAACACGTCCTATGCACTGTTTTTATTTTATGAGAAATTTTACAAAGTTCATTATTTTAATTTTAATAACTAATTGCTGTTTATTTATACAAATAAATTACTTCGTTTTTCAAATGAGCTTTTTAATTTTTTTGCAGTTTATACTGTATATTTTAAATCAGAGCTTCCACTTGTTGAGAAGAACTGAAAAATGCAAACATATTGCATAATCTCTTGCTCGAGACGTTATATTTAAAATTATATATTATTTAATCTTTAAAAAATCTTATTTTGCCAATTATATGACAAATTTGATAGAAATATCCCAAATCTATAAAAACTAGACATCATCACTTGAATGGCAAAAATGTCACTAATGGACAATAATAGGAAATATTCAAAAATGCCCTATGGTCAAAGTACACAATGATTATTGATCCTGAGTGGTTCTATAATCTTCTGTAACTTGGAATTCTCTTAGAAGAAAATTATAAACATGATAAACTGGGTTTTCAAATTCTCTGTTTACTACAAAAGTCCGAAATTACATGTCAATTGTAGCAATTGAGGTGCGTTCGTAATGTAAAAAAGTTTTAAAAATATTCAGATCTTAGTGTAATATATAGTGTAATATATAGTAGTATGCAATATAGTATCCAAAATATTTTGTGTGTCCCTGTAAATACTATTTGCTTTCTGATATGTAGTGAATAAACTTTATTAAATCTCAGTAACGTATATCAATTTTATTATAGGTTAAATACTTTAATACATTTAAATTATGACTTAAACAATGTTTCCAAATATTCTATTATGAAATGGATTACATTTGCGCGACCTTGTAAATTTATAAAAGAATATTCTTTGCATCGCAGATTATATAAAAATGTACATTTTACTACACTTAATAGATGCACATCTATTTCATTATGCTCGGAAGAGTCTAACATCATTAAAATGTATTTGAAACATTTTCTTTCACATTGGCCTAAATATATCAGAATTCTTTTGATTGTCTCTACACATAAATTATGCATTCGATTTTCAGGAAATTTCTAATGATGGACTCAATTATGCTAAAATTATACATTTTAAATTTCAAATCATTTGATTCAGTTTTTTTTTGTGCTGTTATATTCGAATGGACGGACGAATGAGACAACGACTATAGGTACTAGTCATTATAGGTATTTATATAATAAAGGACCTACTTAAAATGGGAAAATCATAATTTTTATATTTGATTTATTATTTATTTTTATTAAAACTTATAAATAAACAACATGTCTCATATTGTATTAGGAGAATGTATAATAGACTATCATATTATTTTAAGTTAGTTCAACGCACTTTCCCTATTCTGCAACGTTTCTCAAGTCTATAGTATTCTAAGACGTAAAATGTTCTGTTCTAAGAAAATCGTGAAAATAAATTTGTCTCAATCCGGAAAACCGTTTCTCTAAACTTCGAAATAAAAGGAAATATCCAATAACAATAAAAGAAACTCTGTTTCAATATGTTTTGTTTTTATATTCTTTTCATTCTACGAATCTATTCTTTTCTTCTTTTGATGCTGAATTTGTTAGAAAGTGTTTTAGAATTCAGTATTTTGTGATTTTTGTTTTCCACTTCGGGACTTATTTTGTATTTATTTACATTTGTAACAATAAAATCAATTTGTTAAAAGAAAATACATTAAACATGGAGTCAACATTATTAATAATTTTTTTCATTACATGCATTAAATAATAGTCCAAGAGCCCGCAGCGCAAAAACCTAAGCTATCAATCAAAAGAAAAAAAATATTTCATGGATGAGTAGAAATAGGGGAATATAATGATTCAAAGATAAAGACCAAGGACAATATCAAATTGAAAAGCGCGTGATACATTTAATTTATTTATTTTCAATAACTTTTTATTCCGATTTTCACGTTCATTGTATTTGTAATTTTTATTTTTCTATTTATATTCTGAGGATGACTCTATTAATTTTTGAGTTGAAACATATAAATAAAAATGTTTTAATATATTTTAAATGTTTTTGTTATTATACAACGTCTTAGAAGCAAAATGTTTTTTATAATATAAATTCTTATATTTTTATGTAGAATATATATTATTAGTATTACGATTTAGTTATTAGTGGAGGTAATCAAGACTTATTTAGTGTTATTTTTCACATCCGTATAATGATTCATGTCTACCGGAAGTGAAGTAGTGTATAAGGCAGAAATTAATAGCACCAATGGTTGATTCATAAGTTTGTACTGCAATCAAAGGTATGAAAACATGGAGGACTGGGGCTAGGAAAACACAATGATAAACCTACGAGTCAATCACTGGTGGCATTAGTTTTTGGCTCATGCAACACTTCACTTCCGACAGACATCGATCATTAGATTCCCCTTTACTCCTATTCTAAAAAATACTTTTTTCCCTTGTGATTGATGCCTTAGGTTTTTGGGCTGTTGGCTCTTGTACTGTAATACTTATGCAATAAAATCTTTTCCTTATAATGCCACTGCACATTTCAAGCATGTATGTTTTTGAGAATCACAAATCAGCTTTGAATAGGATCAATAACACGTACATTTTATGGCTTATATCAATTATTGGTTTGGATTGCCCAAAATGTATCGAACAGGATAATTCAAACGGAATATAACGATTAAAAACATCTATAACTAGTTAATCGAAAAGAATTTATCAATAATAACTACAAAAAATGTGAAAGGAAGTTACATTAGATCTATACACTTTATAAATATTCAATGTGCTTCTCCTGGGTCACACGGACAACTTTTACATACTATTTTTGTTCAAACATCAGATACCATCTGCATATGTTGTTGCTATTTTGGAGCATTCTCTGTGATAGAATTTCAGAATTGTTATTTCTAAAATTGCGGTGTAGTGAAGATTTCGTCAGCGGTGCAATTAAACACCTCCAAATATTCAACAGATGCATGTGGTATCGGATGTGAACAAAAATGTATATTTTTATGTCGTCCACTTGAACAATCGGAATGATGTAGAATATTTATGAAGTATGTAAACAAAATTTTGAATTTTCTTTTACATTCTTTGTAATCATATCGATAAATTCCTTTCAATTAGACAGTTCTTCCCTTTCGTAAATCGCTACATTCACTTTGAATTACCCTCTATAATATTCATGGAAAAGTGTCAATACAAAATGTTATACGAAATACATAAATTATTTGTAATTATCGCACAAATATACAATTTAAGTTTTAGATAAACTATAATTAAATAATAATTACGGATTGCACACAAAATTAATATTTAAATTTTAAATTCAAAACTTTATCCGACTAATGCATGAATTAAAATCATTAAGTGCTTCGCGAATGATAAAAATGTAAATTATACATATAGAAAAAAAATTAAATAAGAAAATAAGATTCCTAACCACATAAACTTATAAAATAAAACCAAAAGATACACTAAAAGTGGTTTGGAATTTATCATAAAATAAACTAACTACATTTGCCAATCCTAAAATTTTCTTCTATGTCATATATACATACGTATATTTCAAAAAGTAGTTCCACATGTTAATTCTTTAAACATTATTAGATCTATAATATACCAACTTTGATTTTTATCTCAATTTTCTGCTACAGTCAATTAATCGGAGTAAAAAAATCAGGATATTTATTAAAATCAATAGATTATCCTTATTCTGTTGCTATTAGCTGTTTAATTAGGATTTTTTTTTTAATTCAGGGAAGGCCTTTAGCCATACCTAAACACCTAGACAAAAGGAAATTGGTTCAGTTCTATGCATTATTTCATATATTTTTCCGTGGTACAATAGTCCAGGTAATAGAGGATTTTACCAGGCAAAATTCATGGTAATTTTGGAAAAAGGCTTACCTTATGTTTTTTGAGTCATTAGATCCAAATTTTGAAATTCCCATCAAAATTTTGCCAATCCCTCCAAAATTAGATAAAATAATTTATATATATATATATATATATATATATGTATGTATATATATAGCTGTTTTTGCGAAAAAATATGAAGAAATTCAGAAAGTGGACAAATTTGAAACAGTTATGATAGGTGACACTATGATGTAGGATAAATAGGAAGGATGAGCCGGAATCTCAACATGCGCCGGGGCGCTACGTGCACTGATTTTTGCAATTCCGCTTAAGAACTCGCATCATTTGCTTTCGCTCTCCAGTTTCGCTTCCGAAGTTTTCATGTATGGCCTAGTTTGTGTGATTGGGTCTCTGAATCGAAATTTTACTTTTTCACAAAATCACCCACTCACCCCCCCCCCCCCCTAAAAAATCGTAAAATGATCCCCAAAATAGTTTTTTTTCTAATGGTTTTAGGTAAAAAGTATCCAGAAATTTGTGAAAAGCTTTTCACTGACGTCCGGAGTCACCAAGCAATAGTAAAATACTTTGGACAAAAAATAATTTAACGGGGATTCCACTGTCCAAAAACATTGAATCACAACTCAAATGTTTAAAGGAGGTCTCCACACAAAAATATCTCTTTTCATATTGAAATACACTTTTTTCGTGGTGCATTATTAATGTTGATGTGAACGAAATAATTCCCGGAAGGGTATTATTGGATGTTTTTTCTTTTTTTCCAGTATCTTTTTACGAAAATGAATATTTTCTATTCTTAATGAATGAATAGTGCGTCAATATCATGGATATGATGTTTCATATAATAATCATTCAATAATTTAAATAATAATTATATTATAAAATATGAGCACAATGATTTTATTCTTATTTAGAATTTGTTAAAATATAATATATGAGATTATCATGTTTCAAATCCGTTTCGTTTAAATTTTCTCACTTTAATAATTTAATATATCTAAGACAATTTTTCAGAGGGAAGAACTACATCTATATCTGTATTTTAATCATTATTTTATTACTAAATTGAAATAATATTTTTTAAACTTAAAAGCATTTTAATATAAATAATTTACAATTAATTACAAGTTTCTTATGAAAATATTTCGACATTACAAATTACACTACTATCGGTATGAAAACTTTTCAGAACGAGAAGGATGATTTCGTATCAAAAAATACGAAAATACTCACGACAGAATATAATTTTACTATAATTCCACTGTCCGAAATCATTTAATAAGAAGAATTGATGGTCTGAAAAGCAATGTTAAAGAAGTGAATGTCTTCACACAAAAATATCTCTTTTCATATTGAAGTACACTTATTTCACGGGATTCTAAGCGAGCTCATATGAATGAAATAATTCTCGGAAAGTATATAATTAGAAACATTTATTCTTTCATTCACAATATTTTTTAAAAAATGGATCATTCCGAAATTTTCATGAATCAATAGGTAGTTTAATAGAAGATGGATGGAAAAGTAAATATTTCAATGACTGAAAAAAAAATATCCGTTTGAAATAAATTGGAAAAATATATACTGATTGAAATGATACACTTAAAAACAAAATCAAATGTTTGTTCATTGTAGTTAAGTGTTTTTAACAATACTATTATAAGGATTACATCTTTAAGGGATCTTATGCTTTTGAAATCTTCTTCACCTGTATAAAAGTTATGTAGTTTTAAGTTCTCGTAAGCTTCTAAATGCTCATTAAAATTATATAAACTTTTCTATAATGTTTTTAAGCCATATTTTAAGGTTTAAAGATAGAAAATTAACGATTATAAATGTTCATTTTCGCTAATCGCTGGTTTTCTATCTTTAAACATTCTTGCACAAAGGCTTTATTTGCTATTTTAACATATTTATGCTTTATAAAATGCACGAATGAATACTTATAATTTAAAAAATACAATTCAATTAAAATTGCAAATATTTTTCACATGTTATATCACAATCGGAACGATATGATAACTTAGAATAGATATACAAAGATAAAACTTATGTTAAAATGTGCTTCAACCGATGTTTCATTGTATGAATTAATAATATTGAGGTATGTAAGTATTTTCCTTTTTTTAAATTATTAATAAATGATTTAAATTTTTTATCCGTTTTTCAAATGTAATTAAATTTTTAAAATAGTTTTAGTAAAACAATTTATATATGATTAGTTCATTCTAATAATGTATATTTTAAAGTTCATTTTCGTAGGTTTTACGTTGGTATGTCTATTCTAAAATAAGTAATCGTGCGAATTGTGAAATGCAGTATGAGAAAAAAAAATTACAACATTAAATGAACTGTACTTTCTTATTACATTATATTATGTTTATTTTTATATTACTTACCCATCATACGTAGTATAGGCTAAGTCTTGCAATAGTTTTGAAAATAGAAAATTTTTTTGACGGATTTACACATTTTAGACATTGGAGATTTCGAAAAACATATTTTTAGAAAAAAAACTTTGCCGTCCGTCTGTCTGTCTGTCTGTCTGTAAACGCTCTATATCACGAACAAATTGAGATAGAGACTTGAAATTTTGTATGTACTTAGTATGTAAGAATGGGACGAAGCCTATTGAATATCAGCAACCTCGATTATCCGGAACTATTTTTTCCGGATTTTCGAAAAATTCGTTCTGATGAAAGGTATATAAAAATTTTCGATTTTTTTTTGTTCTAAGGAATGCATGTAAAAGGCAATAAAAACACAAATTTTGCATAAAGAACGAAGTCGATCGGATTATTAGTTGTCGAGATATTTGTAATACTGTTTTCCACATTCTTCGATTTTTCATGATCCTGTATTTCTTTCAAATTTCAATTCAGAGGCATATTTTAATTGAAATTGAGACGCTTAACCCGACGCAGCAAACTGTCAGTTAAATTGATTATTATTTTTGGAGTTATAAGGATGTTTCTTTTACGTAGTTTGGTACTTCTTGAGTAGTTTGGCGTTTTATATAATTTGTTGAAATTAGTGCATCAGCAATTCATTAATAGAGTATTACTATGTGTATTAACAACATTTAAATTTAGTTTTGGAATTGAAATACATTGTATAAATATTTTTCACATATTTTATTTTCATATGAATATAAATGATGGGTAAGTATTACAATGGCCTCCAACGACTAGTTTTATGAAGTCTTAAGTATGGTCTAAATGTATTGTAAATATATGTATACTGTTTCAATTACTATTTAGAATGTTTTGCAAAAATCGCTTTTGCACTGTCGACAGAGATTTTAAATGTTATGAGACGCTTCAAATATATTAAAAAATAATGAGTCAAAACCCGCGAATTCAACGAATGAACATGTTTGAGAGAACCGACTGAATGAATTTATAAAAATAATAACAAAACTAATTTCAATAATGAATCCATATTTAACAAATATATTTCTAAACTTATTGTAAACCTTTATTTCTTGTATATATATGTTTCAATTATCACTAGTAATAGTAATCCATATTCCATGTAATGGATCCATAAAAATCTAAAAAATGCTATATGGTAAGAGTAACATCTTCTAAGACGGAATCGCATTGGAAAGAAAAAAATACGTTCCCTTCTCAGCAAGTATAAATGCTTAATATATTTTTTCTCGCGTATTATTGCATTCATTTTGCATGGATGAACAGTTTAAAAGAAGTTTATAAGGAATTTACAGTTTTCCGTTTAAAAGAATATTCCGTCAGTGGCAGGTTTTTTTCTTCATGCGTTTAACTCATTTTTAATAAGCCCAGAAATTACGATTATTTAAAAATAATAAATTCTAATGTTTAATTGTAGAATAACAACGGCTTAAAAATACACATCTTTTTTAAAAATAATTTCGAAACAAGTGAATTTTTATTGATTTTTGAACAGGCTTCGCCACATCAAAATAATGGTTTTCATACGGGAACTGATTTTTTTGGCCAGTGAAAACTTGGAAGAATTAAATCAGTACCAGATACGCTAAGTAATATGTTAAGCCCGGCCCAATAGTCCAGGAAAAAAGTAAGGCCCGAGCCCGGTCGCTTTTTCAGAAAGAATCACGTTTTGAGCACCTTAACGCCAGAGCTATGATTGGCATAGAGAGGAATTCAATGCTATGCACCCTTTCGTTCATACAAGGAGCGAATCGCAAAGCAACCCCTTCATTCTGCAAGGAGATCGTGCTTATTATTCCTTTGTTTTTCCGTAAATGTTATCAAGCAGAGAATATAACATGAGGAAATGTTATTTACCATTATTTACAATTAACATTTCGCTTTAGATTACATTTTTTAATGAGAGACTAATTGTTTTCATTTTTTACATAGGTTGCACTATTATTTCTTATTAAATAATTTGTATTCTTCCGTGATTAAAAAAAAATGGAGAGAACAAAGCAAAACGTAACTGAAACCATTTTGAAGAAATATCGTAAAAAGCTTTAAAAATTAAAAACACATCATAAAAATGAAAAAAATAGATAGAATAGGCACATCTACAAAATTCAGTACTGTCATTAAAAAAAAAAAGTATATATATCATCATCGAAATCAATTTATAAGAAAGTAAAGTGCTGATGACTAAAAATACAGCCTGGTTATTTAAACGTATGATTTGAATTTAGACGAAAGGAAAAACTTGTAAGGTGTATTTTAATATTATATACTGAATAAAATTCTAAAAAAAAACACAAGGTTTTTTTTTCATGACAAATTATATCAATAAGATGAATAATAAGTTTGAAATGTGTCATATACTAGATACAGGAAATTACAATATTATTTATAATTTTTATTATTTGTTTTATAGAACGTGGGTTACAACTTACATGGTAGATTTTCTGATGATTACGAAAATTAGATATAATCTTATAAGAAACTAAAACTAAAAAAAAAAATGTTTACTTTAAATGTCTGTTTTTAAAATCCCTAACTTAGGTGATTAAAAATAAATATGCTATTTAAAATGATACTATGCAGAGATTGATTTAACATATAATTTTTTTAATATTTGATTTGTATAGGAAATATAATAACTATCTGATGTACAACCGCATAACAATTTCATAAAGCTTATTATTAAATTTTTGTGTTTGGAATGCCTGTTTTTTTTTGTCCATAATACGATATGCCCATAAAAGAATTTCCCAGTTTCAGTGGTATATTATAACAGTGTAATTTAAAATAATAAAAAAATAATACTTCAATTTGAAGACTTGCTTAGTTTTTCTTACGACTGTTCAATGTGTGCATCTTTAGTTATACGGATGACAACCAACCTAAAGTCTGTTTCTTTCCACACAATTTATTAGAAGCAATATTTTAAGGAGCATGGGAAGAAATCAAGGCCATCGCTAAGACTTTTTATTGGTGGGGGAGAAGACCTTAAATTGCCAAGTCAAATTTTCATATTTGCCAACTCGTTTTATAATTTTGCCGACTTACCACACTTAGAAAATGAATACAGTTCTTATTTGTAAAAAGTTTAATAATATTTCCAATTACAGTTGTAACTTTTGCAAATTCTATCAAAAATAGAAAATGTACTACAATGTTTATTAAAATTTTCATTAAATTTGCTAAGTGTAACAACATTTGCGAATGTTTGGGGGGGGCTCCACCCCTGTCGCCCCCCTTAGCGAGGCCCCTGGAAGCAATAGCTTTTTTAATTCAGTGAGTCAATACTAGCATCAAATAATTAAGTGACGAAACATGATCTAAGGCACAATCATATGAACACCATCTTTTAAAATCGCAAAAGGAAAAAGAAATCACATGGAGTTAAGTCAGGTGAACATGGAAGCCAGCGCAAATGTGCTCTGTTGTTTCGAACATTAAGACTTGTCCTATTGTCAGGGACTTCGATGTCCCACCACTTTCACGCAAAAAGATTCCTAGGGAATCATGATTAAATTTTAAAGAAAACGCGCGTTGAACTGAAATTACTCAAAAATGCTTAGCAAACAGCAGAACACAAAACGCTTTACGCTTAAGACTTACCATTTTGCTTATGTGGTACTAGAAGAAACTGAAAAACAAAGCAGTATTCGCGCATGCGCTACTCTAAAACTGTATAAGTTGCTCTTTGTTGGTGATATTGAACCAGAACTCAACAACGCTTAACGTTGTTACAATTAAAATTTATAATTGCTACATTCTTCTTTAGATAACCTGTATTTTTCTCCGAATACTTTGCACATGTGACACAGCATAAAAGATCGGTGGAATTTTCTGATTCTATTCTTCAACTTAGAACATAATACATATTCATGACTTAAGCAATCCGCAAAACCGAAATTTCTGAATGCTACGTCCTGTGCATGCACATCTTTGCATAACTACATATAGTTTGTCTTAAAATTTTATTTATCATAACTTTATTGGGAGAAGTAAATATATTTCAGTTGAATTTAATTCATACCACTGGAGTGTAAATTATTTTGAAAATTAATTATTTTTCCTATTGAAAAGATAGGGATTTTGATGATATGGATTTGCGAATATTTAGGAAAAGAATCTCTATAGTATACTATTTGCTTGCATATTTTTATTCAAAACTTTGGATATTAAACCGAAAACAATAGATATAAAATAAAGGAAATAGACAATCTGCAATCCTGTTTTTATGAGATGATTCCTTTTTGTTTTTTACTAGAAAAAAAAACGCTGTTTTACTATTGTATTATTCCACTCAATAAAACAATGACTAGGCAGCTGCACTAAACTTCAAAACATTCTACATTCTATAATCTGCATTTTAAAAAATGTAAAATATCAAAATATTTAGTAATGTAACTTTTTATTCTTCTGATTAAATTGTTGTATAAGAAATTATGAAAATCAAACGCAATTATGTATAAAAGATGAAAAAATAAATACCCGTCAATTCCATATCTTTAGATTGGAAATATGCATAATAATGTCTTTAGTATAAAATCAGACTTATTTTTACTATAAATAAATATAAATGAAAAATTTTTATTTTAAAAAAAACATGTTTGCATTAAACTTTGCAAAAATAGAAAATATGTATTTCTTTAAATGAAGGAGGAATAAGAAGAAACTTTAAATGCGGGAAAAGGGACCTTGCTTAATGCGGACCTTGTTAAAGGCGGGACCTTGCTTATGGAAAATTCATTAATCTGAATGGGAATTTCGCCAAATTAGTCATAATCAATTTGGCATCAAGCATAGCAGTTCAATTTTGTCGCTGATGGAGTAAATCTGCCAATGGTATTTTTCGACAAATACTTATTGTTCAAGCTGATACTGATTCCTCCATAGAGAATCAAGCAAGTATTTACTAACTATTAACTAAATTTGACTGCCGTTACAGCTAGGGCAGGTGGCGGCAGAAAAGACAATCACCTCTTTCTTTCTAATTAATGACCAGGCCCACTACCTGCTGAGTTATTTCATTTTAACAGGTTAAATACCTCGTATCGGAGCGGATGACCACCTAGCGTAGGAGCAATAAATCTGATTCCATAGCTTCGCACGTCATCATATCTGCATTACTTGCTTCTTCTTTGAGCGTACTTTGTTTTGCCGTTTGATTAACGTTACATCCTGTTATTTGTACTGGAAATGGCTACTCAAGTTGGTCTCGTAATTTAGAATCTTGATCATATGAAGAGATCTTCACCTAGCAAGGAACCTCCAGAGGTATAATTTACAGGTTACTTGGAAGACTTTGCACCCATGACGGATTTCACATGCACCATATGCCATTAGAGTACATATCGGGTTTTTTTACGATCCTCTAAGATAAGCACCCGAGTCGGCTATTTAGATTAAGTGCTGTGTGGGTAATTTTTATGGTTTATTGCACATTGGGTTAACTGTGTAATTTTTTGCCACATACCTAGTACCCATCTTTCCAGACGAAATGGGGTTGGATGACTTTGAGCCTAAACGGTGGTACTGAACTTAGCTCAGTGTGGAATAAAATTTGACGGAATAAAAAGAACAGTGATTGACCGAAAATCTAAGTCGTACCGCCGAAGGGAAAAATTTGCGCCGAAAGGCAAGACAAACGAGAGCATAGCAGAGGGAGAAAAGATCACGCCTTTCTACGTTACTCCACGAGAAAAACTGGCTTGGAGGGCTATCCCACTAGAGCGGGTCCCGTAGTTCGTGCGGACATAGTCCTATTGCACCTACTAAAGAGATGAGCTGTCAAAAAAAGTAAATAAAAAAAAGTTATATATATACAAACACACACAAATATATATATACTCATATACAGGGTGTTTCGCTACCAGACCGACAAACTTTGAGGGGTGATAGTGGACATGAAGACAAACATTATTAAATAGAAACCATGGGGCGCAAACGTCTTCTGTAAGAGTTTGGGGCCATTAAAGTTTAAGGTCCAAAAATTCAAACGATGATAAAAAACGGAAAAAAGGGTCGATTTGTTTGCGGTTTTCACTAAAATCATTCTTTATAACATGATTTAAAAAAAACAAATTATAAAAGTTACATTCAAAAACTGTCGATAGAGGGTTCTTTAGACTTTACAGTAACGAACAACTACTTTTTACCGTTATTTTGTGGATGGGATTGAAATTATTTTAAAGTTTAGACTTTAACTTATATTTTAATCCCAAACTCGGAAACATTCTGATCGGGGAACTGGCAAAAATTTAACGGTGAACAGATGGGCGGAATTCAAACATTCATAAACAGTATACAAACTGATCGATTTTGTTCCGGTTTGCGTGTATATCATTCCATTGGTAGTTATTTTATTGCAAATGACTTACAGCTCTTGTGTATCCATTTTTTGATAGAGGGCGCTTCCGACACATCTCCGAAATCTCAATGGCATTACTCCTGTGTGTTTTACTACCAGACCAACGTACTTCCAGGAAGTGTTAGGGATGCAAAGCGACTCGGAATCACATAGGAATGTAACATTGAAAATGCCTTTTTAGCGAGGTGTTGTTAAAAGAAGCAAAGAAAAAAGCAATAGAAAAAGGTAGTGAAACAGCAACACGTTAATGTGGCAGGAAGCAATTTAGTTAAAAGTTTTACTACAAAAGGTATCCGAAATTACGACCAGAAGTAGTCGGGCATGCTTGACAGTAGCGTCGCATGCAATTCCTTACGCTTTGAAAGATTCCTGGCATCTCGGATAGCTTTTTGGCAGCTACAGAAATTCGAGCTGACAGGTCTTCCACTGACAGTACAAGAGTTTCATACATTCAACTTATTATTTGATCCCAGCAGAAGACGTCCATACAGATTCAGATTCAGATTGAGCCAGATGGTGGTGGGGGGGATGCCAATTGGTTTGAGCTCAACTAGCCCCACCCAGCAATGTTTATTTAAAAAAATACAGAACAATTATACAGTAATAAAATAAAGGTAGGTAATAAAAAGTAATTGATATAATGAAGTAGATGCGACGATGTGGCAAGCCAACGAACCGGGCCACCACTACCTATTTACCGCTGTCCACATGTTACGTTGAGGTGTCTGTGAACATCATTGGTGAAATGTGGAGGAGCCCCATCGTGCTATAGAGTGGCGCAACGAAAGAGGAACATGTGCTTTAACCAGAAGTTCCGATAGAACGCGTTGTAAAAATATCAAGTGGCTTTTTTCTCTGCTTCTTTGAACCCTAACTCGTAAAAAAGATATTTTTGACATTACATTATATTATGATTCCGAGTCGTCTTTGCATCCCTAACACTTCCTGGGAGTATGTTGGTCTGGTAGTAAAACATCCTGGAGTAATGCCATTGAAATTGCGGAGATGTGTCGGAAGCGCCCTCTAACAAAAATTGGGGACATCAATGCTGTGTGTCATTTTGAACAAAATAATTACCATGGGAATGAACTACAAGCAAACCGCAATAAAATCGATTAATTTGGCAAATATTTATAAGCGTTCAAAATCCCCTACTCTGTTCACAGTTAATTTTTCGCTATTTACCCGATAACAATGTTTCCTATTTTGTGCTTAAAATTTAAGTTAAAGTCTAAACTTTAGAATAATTTCAACCCCGTGCGCAAAATAATGGTAAAAAGTAGTTGTTTGTTACTCCAAAGTCTAAAGCGCCCTCTATCGATAATTTTTGAACGTAACCTTTAAAATTTTTTTACAAAAAAAACGTGATAAAAAGAATGATTTTAGTGAAAACCGCAAACGAATCCACCCTTTTTTCCGTTTTTTATAATCGTTTGAAGTTTTGGACCATAAACTTTAATGGCCCCTGGCTCCTACAGAAGACGTTTGCGCCCTATGGTTTCCTATTTAATAATGTTTGTCTTCATGTCTACTATCACCCCTCAAAGTTTGTCGGTCTGGTAGCGAAACACCCTGTATATATGCACACACACACACACACATATATATATATATATACATATACGCTGGTGTGCAAATTTTAAGGACAAGTCACAAAATGGCAATTTTCAAGGGATTTTGAAGTAATAACTTTCACGCGAATATTCAAAAGGAGGTAATATAATTCGAATAATTATTATCCCTGCACAACAACTAATCGATATAACATCTGATTCAGGTCGCACATGGTCACAAGAGTCACAGTCACTATGGTAAAACAAAAAATAGGATATTCTATACATGTCTTTTATAAGTCCTAAATGAATACTATATGTGACTCTACTGACAGGTCACTGTGACTGCTGTTTTGAGTCGAGTCTCCAGGTGACTTTACAATGTCGTTTTTTCAGACTCTCATGTGACTGTCATTTGGAGACTCAATTTCAAAGTCATGGTGAATGTTTACTGTAATGACGTCACAAATGATGTCACATTAAAGGCAAATGGTGAGTTTCTGCTACAAGACTTTGTCAAACGGTGACAGTGATCCTACTATGAAGTAACCTCTGTAAAAAGAGGTGAAAAGTCACCATGTGACTTTAATGGGACATTATTTGGTAATTTCTCATAAGCATCGTTCACAATGACTTTGAAATTGAGTCTCTAGATGAGAGGTCAAACGAGAGTCTCAACAAAACGACATTGTAAAGTCACCTGGTGACTCGCCACAAAGCATCAGTCACAATGACCTGTCAGTGGAGTCACGTATAGTAGTCATTTGAGATTCATGAAAGAAACGTATGGAATTTCCTATTTTTTGTTTCGCCGTAGTGACTGTGACTCTTGTGTCCATGTGTGACCTGAATCAGATGTTATATGGACTAGCTGTTATGCAAGGATAGTAATTATTTGAATTATATTACTTCCTTTTGAATTTTCGCGTGAAAATTGTCGCTTCAAAATCCCTTGAAAATTGGTATTTTGAGACTCGTCCTTAAATTTTGCACACGATTGTATATACTACATGCACATATACATATACATACACACACACACACACATATATATATATATATATATATAAAGAAAAAATATAAATAAATAATTAAATAAATAAATAAAATTAATAAAAAATAAAAACAAAAAAATTAAAAAATTAAAAAATACAATCATATAAAAGGCAATCACCTCATCGTGTTCACGAATGAAAATCTAGAATTAGCTAAATATCGATGCGCATATTTAAAGGCAATCTGCCTGGAAAGTCTACTTTTGTGGAAAACACCCAAAAATCCAATTTCAATGCTAGATTCAAGGTTTAACACTATATTTTCTTGCTTTCAATCTCTTTATGTTTTTATACTTTGGGTGCAGAAAAGCACTATGGTAATCCTACGAGTAAACCGCTAAAATTGGGGATTTAGGTGTTTTTCACCAAGATATAACATGTCAGACAGATTGCGCTTTACTAAGAGAATCGAGATTTAACTAAATCTAGATTTTCAATCGAGAACTTATTGAGATGTTCGTCTATGCTCCCGCCTCCCAACGCAACCCCTTAAGGATCAAATAAAAAAAAATCAAATATCCAGTTTTTGTATTGCCTTCAAAAATACATATACAGTAAAACCTCCAAATAACGGACACCTCGGGAGCGCGTAAATTGTCCGCTATTCGGAGGTGTCCGCTATTGGGAAATACCTTGGAGATTAAAAAATTGCTAAGAAATGCTTAAAGTTTCATTAATTGACTTGTATATGTCCTAAAATTCTACTATATGATTAATCAGAAATTAAAGTAATTTTTTAAGCAATAAAATTTAAGTAAAACGGTACATACCTTTGTACACTGTTTATTATATACTTATGAAAAATACGTATTTAAAAAGTTTCCTCTTGCATTTAAAAAGTCCATGTAATTTTTTTTTTTTTTTTTTTTTTTTTTTTTTTTGTTCAATGTGAAATTTTTTACCCTGTCAAAAGTTTTGATTTTTCTGATTCATTAAAAATATAATAAAAAAAATGTAACTGTTCACTGTATTTTGCCACTTCTTAAAAGCATAAAATCTTAAATCTTACGGTGGGGATTGGGGGGGGGGCATTGTAATGCTCCGGGAGGTAATGTCCCTCCGGACCATTTCCTGAGTTTAATACTGGACGTGGGAGGGAAGATTTTCTCCGGCCCACTGTTTACATTTGTCTGTGATCACAAAGTTTTGACACATTGCCCTGACAAATTTATAGGCTTTTTACTTTATTTTCTTAGATAAAAAACAATTTTCCATACTTTATCGCCATACTGTCCGCTATTCGGAATGTCCGTTATTCAGAGGTTAAACATACAAAAATTTAGATTTTGGGAGTGGGGATTGGAAAACTATCCGTTAAATAGAGGTGTCCGCTATTCGGGAGTGTCCGTTATGGAGGTTTTACTGTACTATATTTAAAAAAAGCTGAGTGTCTACAGGAAGTGGGAGAAAAGTGAGTAAAAATTTTGAGAGTCACATAGTTTTAAGGTAGTAATAATTGTAAGTGAGAAAGATGATTTAATGAGCTGTGAAACATTATGAGGACATGTATATAGCTTCATGTACCTTATACACATATTTCTATTTAGACAAGGGATATTTTGCTCTTGAAAGATTTTTTTCACAATTTTCCAATAGTACAGATGTATTTAATTTGTAAATGTAATAAAATTTCAGATTTACATTAACTTGTGCATTCCTACAAAACAAATTCTTTTAAATTTAAACTAAAATCTCAAATTTAAACTAAACTATTTTTCCGTCAGTTTGGCAGATTATTAATATTTTAAATCTTCCCAATTTCAAAAGAAAAAAATAACAAACACAAACAATACTTTGTAATTTTTTTTGAATATGAAGAATATTTTCGAAATTTACAATCTTCTATGAAATTCTGTTTAATTTAGTAAGAATAATTTCTTTAAAACTATTTATAAAAATATTCTACCTGATATGCAATAAAAGCGTTCGTAACAGTTTCCTCCAAATTTTAAAATGTCTTTGGTGTACATTTGTAATTCCCATACACTCGCTGAAGCTGATTCCTTTTCTTAAACTGATATAAATCCTAAATCCGAAACATGTCTTTTAGCGTTTTAGAAAAGTATAGTTTTATCGGTTGAAATATCGTTGAAGTAAATTTGTTTCAATCAAGTAAAGTGTTCCTCTAAATTTTGAAACGAAACGAAATATTCAATAACAATAGATTTTGTTTGTTACTTGTTTTTCGGTAAAAATGTTGTTTTTGTCTGTTCATTTTAGGAATTTATTTATTTAACACTTTCTAACATAAAAATACGTATGATAATTACTGATAATCAATCAAACTAACAAGGGAACCTTTTTTGGTGCTGCTCGCATCCAAGATTGAGACCTGGAGCATTTTAAAGGAAGTTTGAGGGTCGGAAAATTTTTACTTTTAAAGTCACATTTTTTTTCATTTTAAAGCAGTATAACTTTCTGGTAATTCTATTTTCAACGCCACGTATCGGACTATTAACATAGATTTTTTTCTACGAAAAACATTTAAAAAATGTAAAGTACCTAATAATAAATATAAAGTATTGAAAAAAAAATAAATGTCTTCAGAAACCTACGAAATTGGTTTGGAAAAATACAACACCATATTCATATTTTAGCGGGTAAAAAGTTGGCCCTTTTTCAAAAGAACACTCTCAGAAATAAAACACTTGCGTTTGACAATGAAACATTTTTTTAAACGCATCCAAATGACAGATCCTCTTATTTAAAAACTGTATAATGTAATGCATTTATCAGTTTTTTCATAAAGGCAGAATATATTTTTAAAAAGGCTGCCCAAAAGGGTATTTTGAACAGGATTTCTCGAAAGATTTGATTGAAAATTTGAGGAAGTATTCAAATAACAAATTGCGTTTTTTTCCCGACTAATTTTTAAACCCATTTTTGCTATCAAACGCATCCAATTTACAAGTCCTCTTATTTAAGAACTATATAATGTGACGCATTGGCCAGTTTTTTGAAAAAGGCAAAATAACTTCAAAAACGGCTTCCGAAATGGGTATTGTGAGCAGAATTTCCCGAAGCGAGAACATGATAGAATAATGGAGATATTCAAGTAAAAAGTTATGATTTTTGACTCATTTTTAAACTCAGTTTTGCTCTCAAACACATCCAATTGACACGTTCTCATTTTTAAGAGCTGTATAATGTGCCGTATTGGTCAGTTTTTTGAGAAAGGCTGAATATATTTTTAAAAATGCTGTCAAAGTGGGCACTTCGCACAAAATTTCAGAAAGCGATCATGATTAAATTATTGAGGATGCATTCAAATAAAAAAATTGGGTATTTTATAACTCATCTTTAGTAAAGCCAATTTTTTAATAAAGTCAAAATACATTTCAAAATATGTTGTCAAAATAGACATTTGAGCGGAATTTAGCTTAAGATGATTCTGATAAAACCAATTCTTACAGAAAAATGAAATTAAAAATTTTTCAAAAGCGGCCAAATAAAGTTGCTAAACTGGGCTCATCTGTAATAAAAATTTATTTTTTGTTGTTCAAATGAGTACTCTTTGAAATCTACCTCCATCTATAGTCCAAGCCGACAGGGATTTTTTTGATTAAAGGTACTCTGGTTAAGCTGTGAAATTTCGTAACAGAATTCCTAAGGTGTTGAATATGTGTTTAATAATTTGTATTTTACGTATGATTTTATTTCTCTTTCTACGTAGGGAATCTTTCTTGTAGTCTTTCTATAAAAGGATTTTCTAAAACTACAATTTCATAATGCAAAATCCGGAATTCTCTATAATCTTCTTTGAACATTTCATGAATTTTACGAGTTAAGTTTAAAAATGCATTTACATAAATGTTCATTTTAAGCTCCTTATAAAAATTGTATATATGCCTACAGATAACAAAACATTATTTATTTTTCCAAGGAGTTACATAAAAGCTTATATATTATCCAAAAAGAATATTTAATATTAAAGTTTTTCAAATTTTATGGCAAGTAGCAGAAAAGAAGTAAAATAAACCATTTAGTTTTCTCTATTGACTAAATATTTCTCATTCTTCTTCAAAATTACAAAAAGAAACTACGTATTTATCATAGATCGACAAAACCCTTGTATCATTTAACCAAAATATAATTATTTTAATTGGCCTCTGGGATTTTTCAACAACTCTTTATTGAAAAGTTTGTATGCAATTTCTCCAAACAACGACGCAATAATTGAGAAATAAAGCTGTATGCTCTTAGCAAGTTTCAATTCTTTTTTAAACTTTTCACTCCACCGTGTGCCACACATGGCACATAAATAAACACAATAATTTTCATTTATGCAATGCATTTCGCCAATATGATCACTGCAACTTATCAAGAACAATCCTTTTTTGGACCCCTCATGTGACGTATTATCTTAACGTACTTGGACCACACTTTCAGATTATAGTCTTTGCATTCCTTCTCTCCAATTTGAATCTCCGGGAAGAAAGAATAATTTAAAGAAGAATTTATAAAAAAAAGTAGGGGAATATATAAAAGTGGAATAACACTTATGTCCTCGCCAAGTGGCTGCAATTGACCAAAAAAAATTGAATTGAATTTTTTCTTTGGAAACAAAATTAAATTACATCAAGCTATTTAGCTCAAATTCATTTATGTCATTTTTACGGAATACTTAAAAATATTAATATAAAAAAGTTGAAGATTGTTAAGCAGATAAAATATTTAATTTATGCCCATTTAATTGCCAAATGTATAAATACTATATTTAAAAGACCTTATAATGTGTCATGATGCATAAATTTTTAGCTAAGAATTTGTAATTTCTTTATTTTGCTATTTTACCCATTATTAGACCAATATGTAGATTTCAAATATTTTTTTTTATAAAAATAGAAAAAATCGTGCATTGAAAGGTTATTTGCTCTATCAGTATTTTCCACTAACATTGAGATCAACAAAAACAACAAAAAGTTATATGCTTCTTAATGTACAAAATGAACTAAAATAAGAACAAAAATATACAATAACCTCTTCCAAGTTACCCATGATTCCAAAAAAACATTCCTTTACAATTAATAAACTCATGATATTAATTATTTTTAACATTTAAAGAATAAGTTTTCAAAAATAAGTTTTATTAGCTTCGTTCAGTTTCGGAAATTATTCTGAAAAGCTTTTACAGCGTTCAGAAATCGGAAAGTGATACTGATTCAACTTTCTGAAATATCACTTTTTCGGATAGTATCATATTTTAGATAAATATTTTGATACTCAGAAAGCACCTGTAAAAACAAATATACAACATTAAGATTACTAAGATAATTATGAAAATTAATAGCATTTTGTTACAATAGCATGCATAAATTCATTTATGTAGTTGAAAATGTTTACTTAAAAATAGTTAAAATCCGAAAAACCGATTTTCCGCGTCCAAAGAACTGATTAATGCATTGTAAAAGCCAGGAAACATTTCTGAAAATTTCTGGTACGTAATAACAATAATTTTTTTTTATAAATTTTTCTTTAAATTCTTCTTTCTTCCCGGAGATTCAAATTGGAGAGAAGGAATGCAAAGTCTATAATCTGAAAGAGTGCTCCGAATACTTTAAGATGATACGTCACATGAGGGGTCCAAAAGAAGTTTGGAAAATTTAAACCGCCACTTTAGCCCTCCTCAGGAGTGGAAATTTTAAGATCGTTGAAACACATGTCAATTATTATAGATTTATTTTTTGCAACTCCACGTTCTTATTTAAAACGGCCGCTGAGATGTGCCAAATGTTCTAAAATTTTTGACCTCCTCTTAGCCCCCTTATGGGGGAGGGAGAAGAGTAAAATTGATGAAATATATGTTTAATTTTTTTGTACATTTATAATCTGGAATTTCACGTTCCTACCTATAACGACTGTGAGATATATCAAAATGTTACAAAATTTTTGACCTCCCTCCGATTTAACCGCTTTAAGAGGCGAATTTTTAAAAATCCCGTCTTAGTACATGCTTACATCAAAAGAAGTATATTTTCCCCAAATTTTATGCTCCTACGTTCAGTAATTAGGGCTGTGCGTTCATTATCAATCAGTCAGGACAAACTATTTTATATAAGTATAGATTCGAAAATTTTGAAGTTTTTCCGCCGAAGACATAAGCAAGTTAAAAAATATATGAAGTATCTCAAGAACTATTACATTTAAATAAATTTGCTTAGTACCATTCGATTCAGCATGAAAAAATGCACTAAAATATGTTATCAGTTGAAAAATAACTACGAAATCCAATTTTTAGTTTTAGTTTTTTAGTTTTCATTCTTTTTTTTACCCCCCCTCCCCTCCTTAGGTATGGAATTTTCAAAAATCCTTTCTTAGCGGTAACCAATGTTATAAGAAGTATTTTTACCCCAATTTTCAAGACTTTAGGCTTGGTGTTTTTTCTGTGCGTTGATTAATACGAAATCCATACTTTCTTATATATTTATGATCAATGATAAGATAATAAACTGTAATAAATTTACTTATATGCTTGTCAAAAAATAAGGGTTAATTTAATTAGTATTATTGGCTTCATGTTTGGCGAAATGGTGTCTGACATGGCCCAGATAATAAGTAAGCGCTATTTTAACCATACAAAATAAATTTTCCTGAATTAGTGACCTAGACAGATCGATTTCTTGTGCTCAAATCGGTATAGAAGCCAAGTTTTATGAAAATAGTTACAGTCATTTTCGAGATATATCATTATTTTTAGGGCTGAATTTGTTTTAATTAGCCAAAACAAACTTTCTCAAATTCGAAACCTAGCAAGACGAATTTCTCATGCTCGAATTAGTCTAGATAACATCTTTGATGAAAATCGCATGAAAAATTGTTGATCTATAGCAAACAGACCATTCAGTGCAAAGTTTTATTTACCCTGTAAATTTCTTGAATTCCAGACCTAGCCAGATCTTTTTCTTGTGCTGAACTTAATATAAAAGGCAAGTTTCGTGGAAATCGGCCGAGTAGTTTACGGTATCATCCGTAATCGGGAAAAAACTTGCTCGTTTAATATATGTGATTATAAACAATTATTATAAACATTCAATAAACACTATAAACAATATTTATGAATATTATAACTCTTATAATAAATAATCTAAACGAATGCATTAATAAATTGTAAAACTGAATACTATTGTACGTGAAATTACAGAGGCATAGTTTATACTCGAAAGAAATTGTAGCTTTTTTTAAACAAAATATTTTTCCAAGTTAGACATTTCAACTCTTATTTAAATAAAATGAATTTCCATACGTAAATAAATAACTTCACTAAGCTAAACCAACGGAAAATATACAAAACTTTGAAAAAAAAAGGTTTAAAGAGCAGCTGTTAGAATTTCGATTTTGGAAAGGAAATATAGAACGATATTTTACAAAACTTTAGTTTGTAAGTCAATTTTGATAAGAAATATCTTTTTGAAATTCAAATCGGGCTTAGAAGAAAAAAATTCATACTACAGTCATTTATGTATATAATCCTACTTATTTTTTAAAATACCTATTTCTTAATCATTTTTGTGCATTTATGGTTTAGAAATTATATCTATACTGTATAGGTTCTTACAAATTTTTAAAGCAAACGTTACATACAGGACATCCCCTTGTCATTTTATATGTCCAAATCATCCGTATCTATAAGAGCTAATATCTTGGCTAATTAACAACGATGTTTTTTGAAATCATTATCAAAATTGTTTTTATACTTCTTCTACAATATTTACCTCCAGCGCTCCTCATAAGCTTTGTTGAATGCAAGCAAATCGAAATTGGTCTGCTACGTAACTTCTCGACTTTTTGAGATAGACTTATCATTCTAACCAAAATTCTTTTAAACAATTTACCAAGTTTTCATTAATTATTACAAACTTTTCAACGGCGTAAATTAATATGCGTTACAGAATTTTCATTTAATATTTTTTTTTGCATTTTGACATGAAATAATAAACTATTGATGCTTCAAATAAATACATATTTTTATTTATAAAGAAATAGTCATCTTAAAATATTTTATGGTTGAATAATATTACAGCGACATTCCTAGTATCTTGGATTATTGGATGCACAGTAAGACACAAAGTCTCGAGTTCTCGAAAGGAGATTTCAAGATACAAAAATGTTTCTTTTTATGTTGAAGTGCAGCGTTCATGCAATTCCACTGGCTTTCCTTTGAATGTTAGTAAGATATAAATGCGTTCATAGAAGTAGAAAAGCTGGATTTTTCCATTTGAAATAGTTTCTTAAAATGTAATAGAATATAAAAATTCAGAATGGCAACTACGTTTACTGCTTATGAATGATGATAAGATCATTTCGGTCTGGTGAGAAAATTATATACAATAAATTCCACAAATAAAATAAATATCAATATATTATATAATAAATATATTCGTAATATTTTTTTAAGACTATTGAATGAAATCTCTGGTTTTCAAAACATAAAAAAACGAAACATTTCTGGGATAATAAATAAGGATTATTCCAATTGAAAATAATAAATTCTCTACTTTTAGACTTTTGATTTAATTTTAATACTCCACATTGTTTTCATGTTTTTAAATAAAAAAAAAGATAAACAGATAAAAGTATTTTAAAAATGAAATTAAAAAAATCCTAAAATTTATGCATATATAAATCAAATAGTGAAGAATGTATGATTATCAACTGGGATTTTTGCATGAACATGATAATTTACTTCGTTAATATTCGGTCGTGATACGTCTTTGCTTATATTTTTGCTCATCAATGCTCATCATGACCAAACATTAGCAGGCAGGGTCATTTGAGTATAGCAGGATGTAAAACGAAATGTAAACTGTTTTATTTTCGAAGGGAAATATAAAGCGATATTTTAGAAAACTTTAATTTGTAAGTCAATTTAATATGAAAATTCTTTCTGAAATTCAAGTCGGGCTTCGGGAGAAAAAAATATCCTATATAGATTTACAAATAAAATGTTATATCTCTTGTAAAATATCTATCTCCTAATGCTTTTTTGAGCATTTATGATTTAAAAATTACATCTGTACAGAATGGGCTCTTAAACACTTAAAAAATCGATGATACATGCAGTACACTCCTTTGTGTCCACACACAGAATTTGTATAAAACAGCTAATATCTTGGTTAATTACCGACGATTATTTTCAAAAATCATTATTAACAATGTTTTTATACTTCTGCTATGATATTTACATCCAGTGTTCTTCAACACCTATGCGAATGCGAGAAAATCAAAATTTGTGTGCAATATAACTTCTCGACTTCTTGAGATAGACTTCCCGTTCTAACCACAAGTCTTTTAAATAATTTTCCAAGTTTTGATTAATTACTACAAACATTTTAACACTAGAACCGCCGAGTATTTTACTCAATTTTCATAAAAAGGGTTTCTCACCAGAATTTTAATTTAAAACTGTTTAACTTGCTTAATTATTTATATTACAATAATAAATTAATTATTATATTATTATATTACTTGCTTAATTACTTAATTATTATATTACTTGCTTAATTATTTATTAACTTGCTTATATATTTTTCTGCTGCACACATTTAACTTATCTTATAAAGAAAATTCTGGTTCGAATCGATTATTATAAATCTGGCAGGGGTCAATTTGACCCCTAATGGCGGTTTTAGTGTTAATGGCGTAATCATTATGATTTACAGAATTTGTATTATTTATTTATTTATTTATTTATTTATATTTGACACGAGAAAACAAACTACTGATGATTGAAGTAAATACACATTTCAATTTATACAAAAAAAAAAAAAAAAAAAAAAAAAAAAAAAATAGTCATTTCAAAATATTTTATGGTTGAATAATATTACAGTGACATTCCTAGTATCTTGGATTATTGGACGTACATAGACATAAAGTCTCGAATTCTGGAAAGGAGATTTCAAGATACAAAAATGTTTCTTTTTATGTTGAAGTGCTTTCTTCATACAATTCCACTGGCTTTCCTTTGAATATTACTAAGACATAAGTGCATTCATAGTAGTAAAAAAGCTGGATTTTTCCATTTGAAATATTTTCTTAAAGAGTAATAGAATATAAAAATTCAGAGAAACAACTATGTTTATTTCTTATGAATGACTATGAGATTGTTTTGGTCTGGCGAGAAAATTATATACTGTAAGTTTAAAAAATAAACAAATAAAAATATTTTATGTTATAAATATATTCTCGATATTTTTTAAAGACTTATATGAAATCTTTGGTTTTCAAAACATGATACGAGAAACATTTATGGGAGAATAAATAAGGATTATTTCAGCATTGTATTTTGAAAATAATAAATTCTGTATTTTTAGACATTTTAATTAAATTTTAACACTCCACAAGATTTTCGTGATTATAAATAAAAAATTTAATCATATAAATACATTTTAAAAAAATCGTAAAAAATCGCATCAAACAGTGGATAATATGGGATTATCAACTGGGAATTTTGAGACGATTGATTACGTTAATATTAGTTTTCAATATGTCTTTGCTTATATTTTTGCTCACCAACGCTTTCTATTGCTCAACCATTAGCAGTCAGTGTCATTTGGGTATAGCAGTATGCCAAATGCGATTTAAATTGCTATATTTTAAAAAGGAAACATAAAACAATATTTTAAAAAAACTTTAGTTTGTAAGTCAATTTTGATAACAAATTTGTTTTTGAAATTTAAATCGGACTTCAAAAGGAAAAATTATCCTATATACATTTACGTATAAAATCCTACTTATCTTATAAAATACCTAATTCGTAATTATTTTTGAACATTTATGATTTAAAATATACATCTGAACTATATAGGTTCTTATAAATTTTTAAAGCCATACATATAGTAGACCCTTCTTGTTCTATATGTATGTCTAAACGTCGGTGTCTTTAAGAGTTAATATCTCGGCTAATTAATGACCTATTTTTTATCGAAAATCAATTTCAACAATGATTTTGTACTTTTCTTACGATATTTGCCTCCAGCTCTCCAAAGCATCTTTACTGAACTCCCGCAAAATCAAAATTTATGTGCGACGTATTCTCTTGATTTCTTGAGATAGACTTCCCCTTCTAACTAACTACAAGTGTTTTAAATAATTCACCAAGTTTTCATTAATTACAGCAAACACTTCGATAGCGTGTATTATTATATTTTACAGAATTTGTATGTATTAGTTTTTACATTTTGTCATTAAAAAACAAACTACTTATGCTTCAAGTAAATGCACATTTCAGTTTATACAAAAAATAGTCATCTTAAAATATTTCATGGTTGAATAACATTCCAGTGACATTCCTAGTATTTTGGATTATTGTATGCACACAGACACAAAGTCTGGAATTCTGGAAAGGAGATTTCAAGATGCAAAATTATTTCTTTTTATGTTGAAGTGTTCTCTCCATGCAATTCCACTGGTTTTCCTTTGAATTTTAGTAAGACGTAACTTCATTCATGTGAGTAGAAAAACTGGATTTTTCCATTTGAAATATTTTCTTAAAGAGTAATTGAAGATAAAAATTCAGAAAGACAATTGTGTTTATTGCTTATGAATGATGATGAGATCATTTCGGTCTGGTGATAAGATTATATGCAATAAGTTCCAAAAATAAATAAATAAAAATATATTATATAACAAATATATTCTTAATATGTATCTTAAGGGGACAGTGGACCTTTATTTGAGCATAATCATCTATAGCAAAATCGTCAAAAATAAAGGTCTATTTCTGGGGTATAATAGTACTTAAACAGTTTTTTCTTATTAAAATATCATTTATGACGGTTTTAAGGAGTAAATAATAAAGATAATTTTTTTAATATACTTTAAATCTGTTTTTCTCAAAACTAATTTTTCAGCGTGTTTAGATTTTTGAATTGCTTATTGCGTTTTCATTTTTGATCAATATTTATAAAATTGATAAGGAAGTATCCTGGTATTATTTAAAAAGAAATTGGGTATGCTTTTTAAAATTCATCTTCATTAAGATAGTCAAATTTTATTTTTTACTTATTAAAAGGCAAAATTTTGATGAAAATCGATAAGGAATTTAGAAAAAAATCTGTAAAATATTAACCATTCAAGAGATTTATTAAATCTTACACAAATTTGTTTATAATATAGTTTTAAGTAATAAAAATGCAAAAGCAAGAAAATATTTCAAAAATTAAGCCACGAGGAGCATTTTAAAATTTCGTTTAAAAATTTAAATTTTTGTAAAAAAATTACAAATTTTAATAAGGTTGGAAATTTTTTGAAGGTATTCTATATGCTTTTGGTGAAATGTATATGTGCACAAAATTTCATATTGCTATAATAAAAATGAATAAAATAAATTTTTAACCTCCACCGTCCCCTTAAGACTTGAAATGAAATCTTTGGTTTTCAAAACAGAAAAAGGATAAACATTTCTGGGAGAATAAAATACATATACATATGTATATTGCAACACTGTGTTTTGAAGGTAATAGATTCTGTACTTTTTGAATTTTGATTTAATATTAATACTGTACATTAGATGCATGATTTTAAATAAAAAAAAATGAAACTTATATATACATTTTTAAAGCGCGTGATATGGCGCCAACGTTCAGGGGCCACTCACGAGCCAGCGTGACGTCCAATAGGGGCGACGTCCAATAGCCAGTCACGCGCTGGCGCGAGAAAATCTTTCACTGATTCTTTGTCATAAAAAGTAAATCGGCTTCTGAGAAAAACCCACTTCTACAGTGCGGCATTAACTATCATCACATCTTCACGTAAGCGGCAGCGAACGTGTTAAAAGGAAAAACTAAAAAATCCTTAAAGTTATGCAAAAATAAATCAAAGAGTGGAGGTATTGTTAATCCGGGTCCGTAATCATATTCATCAAATTCATGGCACATAATGAAAATGATGATGTTTTTAGATATGTGTTAAACATGGCACGGGTTGCAGTAAAGGTTTAACTAATATGTACAATTTTACTAGTATGGCTCAAAAAGTCTCAATGTCAGCAGTAGTTTTTTTTTGTATTTTTTTGTGACCTATCTTTAATCCAAAGAAATAAATAATTAAACAAAAAATTCGGCTCATCAGTATATATAACAAATATTAAAGGCTATTATTAAAATTACATAATATTTACAATAAAAGTGGAATAATTTTCAACAGTTTCAAACAACAATACTTGTCTATTATCAGAAAAAACATTAAGAAAGAAAAAGAAAGGTGCCTTTTTGCTTTTCTTTTAGTGCTTTCCCTGATGATGGACAAGTATTACTGTCTGCAACTGTTTGAAAATTATTCTACTTTGTATTGTGAATAGCATGTAATTTTAATTGAAGTTTTTAACATCCATTATATACATTGATGAGCCAAAGTCATGTTTATTTATTATAAAACAGTGTAATGCGTCCTTTTAGTAATATCTTTGATCTATAAAAAGTATAAAATATTGTTAAAAATTTCAATTATATTTTCGTATTGCTCAACATGCATTTTGTTTTGAAATGCAGCACTTTCAAATTTTCGTTTCGAGTCAGATTCGTAATCTTTATTTTTTATAAAACTCTCTTTACCATAACAAATATTACGTTTTAAAATCTCTATATTCACTATTTTTTGAACATGTACTCTTGTAAAGGAAAAATTTACAATATATATGAATGTGCACAACCGAATAATAATTTACTAGATTTTCCCCACCTGAATGCACAAAATATAAGATCATCGAAATAAAATTTCGGTTACAAGAGGAAAGAATTCATTTATAGAATGTTTCTTTAGATATTTGAGGACTTTATTTCATAGGATAACATTAGCTTTTCATGGAGTGGAATACATTTATTTTTAAAATCAAATAAATAGAACGCTATTATCTTTGCAAAATACTTTTTATGGATGAAAAACGTTGAAATTCGAAAGAAACTATTTTATTATTTATATAGATGAATATACGCGATACATTTGGAGGATTATTGTAAGATGGAAACATATGTATGAATATAATAAAGGATATTCTGAAAAAAAATGGAAAGTTTAAAATAAAATATATTAATATATTTGTGAAGAAATGTATAACTATTGCAGCAATGTTAGTTGATTTAATCGGATATTATTATAAATTCGATTTATATTTCTTGTCTTTTGGAATTGAGTATTTAAAATAAAATTTGACACTTGAACAATAGTTATACATAATATCAAAATTTACGTAAAAAAATCGTCATTACCTGAAACACTGTAATTGTAGATTTGGATCTATATAGTATTATAAATGATTTTGTTTGAAATTAAACGTATGCCTTGTTTTGTAAATCATTAATGCTTCCTTAATTTAAATATTCACAGCGATAAATTAAATCAAAATAAATTTGAAATTTTATATATTTCTGTTTAAGAAACAGCAAAAATACTACATGACGTTGTGCTGTAAAAAATAATTTGTTTTAATCATTTTCAATAAACTGGATTTAGATTTATCTAGAAGAAGTTATTGAAACGTTAAACAATTACAACACGTATACAGTTGTAATTGTTTAACGCACGCCGTCTATCAAAAATATAATGCTCTTTGAATAATTTAACTTGTTAAAATTTAAAGAAACAAGTTTTTAACTCTTTACCTACCGAATTATGAATTCATGAAAATTTTACATTCTAAAACATTTTACGAAAGTTGTTTTAACTAAATTAAAAGATTTACATAAGCATTTCATAAACTTTTGAAGGCTTTCAGAAGGATGCAGAAAAGTGTCTTATAACAGAAAAAACGTGTTTTATAGCAGATTTAAATATTACGTACGCCATGGATTCCACATTAATATACCTGGACAAATCATAAGCAAGTTTTAAATTAAATTCCAATTTTCAAGTTTTCGATATGGGAATTTTTTAAACTTGTAAATATTACACATTTCCAATATTTTATGACTTCGCATTGGGAAAAAAATTACATTTAAATGCAATTTGTTTGAAAGATGTATTACAATTTGTTTTTCAGTTATTTATTTTTTGTAATTTTTGATACTTTTTTTTGTCATTGTGGCAACAGATGTATACCATTTTTGGACATTAAACATGGGCCAGTCAAAAAACGAATAAAATCTGGACATCGAAAAGGTTTAGATATGTCTCTGATACCTCTAGACCAAAAGCAACAACTATTTTCCAAATTGTTAAAAGCATTGAGAAGAAATATATGGTAGGGTATGTTAAATTTAACCCTTTATAAATATAAAACAAGGCAGTTACAAAATATAACGTCACATCTGATTGAAATGAAAAGTGGAAAATCTGTAAGCCGCATGTCTAACTGCATGTGATTTTTAAATATAACTGCATGCGGGCAGTTAAAATTAATGATTTGTTGCCGATGAGCAGCATATAAGTTAAAAAGAAGCGCTATGAGAAAGTAGCTAAAAGTGCAATAATTTTTAAAATTGCATAGAATTGGATGAATAAAAGTATTATAAAACACCATTATTAACATTACGAACATTTTATTACAGCTAACTTAAATTAAATTAGGGGAACATAATACATATATTTTTTACTTGGATAGTAATATACTTTTTTTTAAAAGTTAGATGAACAATATGCAGGTAATCGATTTTAAAGAATGTATTCAAAATGAAGTACTAATTTTTCAAAATGGGAAAAAAAGTTTGTTAAATGGACTTTAAAATAACTATTCAAGCTAAATTTTATTAAAAATTATAATACTTTGAGAGGCAGTGGAGATATATAAACAGTTAATTTAAAATGCAAGATACGATGTAGGGTACGTGTACCAGTAGTGGGTCACGTACCAATAGTGAGCCACCAGTTTTCAAAGTTGAAAAACAAGTTTTCTAGTCACCCCTGTCAGATAACAAACTAATTGCTGATTGGCTGGAACCCTTATCTGTTATTAGGCAAAGGGACAACTTCAGTATTCTCATAGTTTTTGAGCTGGAATGGTATTTTTACAGACTATACGAAAAAACTAAAGAGAAAGTAAAATTATTTTACATAATCATCAAAACTTCTAAATATGATTTCATTATTGTGTATATTTAAGTGTAGAAATATAAAAAAATGCAACTTCTGTACAGTATGTATTAATTTTAAGAATGGAATGGTCCACTTCTAGGGGGGGGGAGCTACTGGAGCATCAGAAAGTTACTATGGCCCACTACTGGGACACAGAGGAAGGTAACATTTTAATTTTTTCTTTTTTTCTAGAGAATATATTTTAAAAATTTGAATGTTTATTCTTGAACATAAAGGTAAGGACTAGGCAAAAAAAAATATATTTTTTTAAAATTCATTAATACTTTAATAATAATTAGATAAATGTCCTTAAATGGCCCACTACTGGTGCATTTACTTTAACATCTTCATTACACGAATGAGTTTGGGACTGTACAAATATAATTTTTACCAATTTTGGGTAATTTTGCATGCATTTCCCTCCTTCTGCTATTATACATTATCATTCCTCGAAATCCCAACCTCCGGCAATATCTTTGTCAAAGTGTATTTTTTTTTTTATTTCTGCAATTTTTTTCTTTTGTTCAACCTGAAATGAAAAACTGGTTACGTTTATTTTTCGCACATTATTATGATTCGAATGAAAATAAGTTAGTGAAATATTCCTTTGCACATGAAAAAAATTCTATCAAATAACACTTAAAAGAAACAATTACTATTTAAATGCATTTCATAATAGTTTTTAATTACATAATGCTTTCAACAGTATTAAAGTTTTGTTGCACTTGTCCAAAACGGAGGAGAGGTGGTGGCAGATAGAAATTCTTATCAACAAAACAAGTGGTTAGCGGTCATTCTCATTCTTTTTTATTTATTATTAAATACAATCTTCATTTTATACATACATCAAGAAGTCATATTATATGACTTCTTGAATCCTGATTATATATGCATACACATATGAAGAAGAAAAAGGGTTGTGTTATTCCAAGTTTTAGAACTAAATAATTTAATCTTAATTTAATAATTTTAATAATAACTTTGTATTTTCGTAATAAATAAATAACAGGCTAAAAAAGATAATATGCTATTTTCTACCAAAGACCATGTTACAAATAAAAAGGGAAGATTTTGATTGGATCAAAAATGATATTGATATCAAAAGACTATTCCCCCTCATTCCAGAGATATCTTACGTTATGATATGCCAGACCCCTCTCCCTACCCCCTAAAATGATAACGTTATATTTATACAGCCTCTTTCCATTTGCCGAAACGCGGTTTCTGGGCATTTTCATTTACCTACTCAGATAAATTTAATCCATCTGAAATATCATGCATAAGATATGTAACAAGGAGCATATCAAGAAACATAACAAGAAACTAAGGCACAATTTTTTGTACATTTTAACGTTATAATTTTAATGAAGAATATTATAAATTTTTTTATATAATAAAAAAAATATTTTTATCATGTAACAAATATATGGAAGTATATCTATAAATAGTATGAAAAATAGCTAATAACCACAAAAACATTTCTGGTTATATTTCTCATCTCTCTACACTATAAATACAGTGTCAACGCGTATAGAATATAAAGAGGAACTTTTTGGATTTGCTAAAATTCCAAGAAGCCAAAATAATAATTTAGTAGCTCATTTGAGTTTAGTATCTTTTTAATATGTTACCTTAATGTTTATATAATTTTTTTTCTTATATGTAGGCTAAAATTTTCATACCTTCCATTATTGTTAAACATATTAACTTTCAAATCATTTTCGAAGAAAAGTATCTAAATTTGGTATTAAAGATATCCTTAACAATTTGCTAAGAACAAAGATATTACAAAAGTTGCTGATAAACAGCAAATTTCTAAGTGTTATTGATTTCCAGAAAGCGAACAACTGCACTTAATGAGCTATGTCACACATGTATTGTATAGTCTTAAATGTACTTTTATTACAATAGTATACATAAATTTACAATTTTAATTACGCTATAATCCTGCACTGTAAGAATAGATTTTGTAGCACTTGAGAAAAATATCAAAAAATGAAAAGCGCTGCCTTCGCATTATTATGCATAGTTATAGAATTGCCATGTGTGTTAGGTTGCCTATTGTAACATGTCTTATAATAAACTATTCAAATTTGTTTCACACATTAATATAGCAAATCTCTTATATAAATCAAATATTTATTAATGAAATTTATTTAAATAAAAATATGCTGTTCGTTTTACATGCATTCTGATTATAATCTGTTGACAAAGTATTTCATGGAAAATTATTTACACTATCATTAAAACTAGTTCTTTAACACTTTATGCACTAACGATTCTTTTAAGTACAATTCAAGAAAATTTAATGTTAAATTTATTTACACTGTCTTTTAATGAAAATTTATTTTTCTTTCTACACAATAATTTTTGCTCAATCAGATTTGCATAGCGAAGCGAAACAACAGAAGATAAATATTTTCAAAAAGTGGTAATATTGTTAATCATTTTCATAGATATAGCTTTGTGAGTGAGTGTCCTTTGTGATAAAGGCACTCTAGCATTTTAGTGAGATCGTGACGTCAATGTTCTAACATGTGTGGCGTAAAAGTGACATCTATCCTTTATTGAACTTTAACTTTCCAGAACGTGTGTGTCGCCCTTGAATCTACAGTTAGTTGCGGTTAGGAGTAATATGCAAATTTATAGCGCCGTCTTCAGTTTGCAACGTATAAAAGCTTTGAGTTGAAGTGTGTTGTGTGTGGTGAGGTGGCGAAAGCCAGCCAGTATGTGGTGAGGTGGCTGTAGTCCACAAAGCGAGTTTGATTGGTGTTCTATAGTGAGATAGATTGTGTTCTAAAGTGAGCCAGTCAGCATTGTGAGTCGAGTTAATATGTGGTGAGCTGAGTTACCCAAGAAGATTGCCAGTAAGTAAGAATTAACTTAATACGTTGAGTATTTTGAGTAGTAAAGAGTGTTTGCAGCCACTGGCTCTCTTATTATAGAGTTAAACTAGCTTCACGCAATCTCAACGTGAAGCTGGTGTGAAGTGCCTCGAACTGAGCTTAAGCCGAGGTCGTGAGTATAGCTTATGATTTAACTTCTTAATATTCTGCTTAGTGACTGAAATCTTGAACTATCGCTCCACTTTCCCATGTTCCAGAGGTTTAAATAAAATGTTTGATTTTATCTTACATTTAGAATTATGTATTCATTTAACCAGCAGAACACCAGCCACGTCACAAATGACACCCAACGTGTGTTCCATAACGTTACAGCTTTTCTTACTAAGAAAAAAGTTGTAAGAAGAATTTTCCAATAGGGGAAGGTGATACCGCATGGAGGCAAATTGATTGTGCAGCAAAGTTGATTTATAAATTTAAACTAAAATATTAATTGTGTGTATGTGTTACTAAAATCCCAAAGCGTCTAGTAACATGTACATGTGACTAATATTTTAGTTTAAATTTATCATTCAAAATGGTTGTTCAATCAATCTCCTCCAAGGTGCACCTCCTTCCCCTACAAAACTTTTCAATTTGCAGAAATGATCGTAATACCTTAAAATATGTTGTTTAATAACTGTAATATTTCCATAAGAGCATTTTTGGTTAATTAATATGATCATTTTTGTATATCGTTTGCCAAAACAGTTATAATTACCGATATATTTAATCAGTTTTAATGAAAAAACATGCGCAAGTTTCTCTTTATTATTAGTTAAAAATCCCAGCATATCTTCAGATATTAAAGACGATAATTATTGAGGTGAAGAAAATTCTTCATAAATAATTTGATACATATATTCTTTAACTTATTCATATTTTGATTTAAAATTAAGGTACTTTTCTGTTACCCCTTTGACTGTTTTCATAAAAAAACCCCACTAGATTTAGGATATTATTGTTATTTTCACGCCGTAATTGCATGATCGTTTCATTACATTTACTTGACGTCAGATGCGTTACACGTATTTGATGACACTGATTTTCAATTCCATGAGAATCTGTATTTTCTATGATGCTGTACACTCTCAAAAAAAAACTTCCGTCTTTTCACAGAAAATTTACTGGCAGCAGTGCTGCCAGTAATTGTCTGTAGATTGACGAATATCCGTTTATTTTTTTCTCCGTCAAAAGAGGTAAAATATACGTTATTTGAAAAAAGTTTGGAGAAGATGAATGCGGCATACGTGAGGATCGAACTCACGACCCAAGCATTTGAAGGCGAGCGCCCTGCCTCAGTGTCACGGTTGTACAAGATACCTTTGAAGTAGAAACGTTTATTTCATATGAGTGTGGTTTGGTCTATTTCGTTAAAGAGTTTTTAATTTTGAAGTTAATTTCGGAAAGATTTCATCTTTAATGAAAATGTGGCTGTGGTTTTTATACGTTTATATTAACATAGTACAAAAATGTGAATTTTAAATAGATTTACGTAGATTGCTAGACGAAAAATATGGATGTTCTATTCTTATTCGATAAGATTTTTTTAATAATACATATATTTTTTCGATTTTATTTTTTAATAAAAATATCTTTTAAATGTGCTCATTTAAAATATATTTTAAATGCGAATATGTATTGTTTAAATAAATTAGTAAATTCAACTTTATTCAACTTACCCGACTTTCAGTAACAAATTGTGAGAATTTTTGAATGAATGAAGAAAGTAATTGTTATTTATTTTTAAATTCGAAAACATTTTTGTTTTTTTAAAACTAAATTAGACATTTTAATCTATAGAATATTTTGTTTTTCATTTTAAAAATAAATTCAAATTTATTACTAACAGACCCAATACGCATGCATGCTAGAAATAAACGGAATCTCTTCCTCCTTTTTCGACATTCGGGATGAATTCACAGATCAAATACGTTTTCTGGGAGTACGGAAATTATTTGTGAAAAAATAAGGATAACTTAGTGTATATTGACGAATTTTTCTGACAGTGTACTGATTTATTTGTTACCTTGTTATTTCAAAGAATACGTTAAATGGCCAAAGATGACCCGGCCATCTGCTATTTTACACAATATGTTAAATACGTAGAAAAATACACGAGGAATTATCCTGAAATTCCAGGTGTGTATACATGATAGTGCAAGTGATGTATTATCGTGAAGATTTTTTTTGACGAAATTCCATTGAGGATTGTCAATAAATTGTAAAAGAGCTAATATCTTTCAGATAACTTTATCAAAACAAACGCAGTAAAATTGTTCTAAATTTAGAATGTGATTAAGTGGCTTATTGTAATAAACTATATTCATTTTTTAGAGTATAGCTTGAGTACTCGTAGAAAAATGAAAGTTTTATTTTTAAAAATTAGTCCTAAATTTTGCCAACTTTTTTGTTTATAATTTACAGAGTCCATAATATAAAAAAAAAATGTTCCTTACAGAAAATATGACAAACGACATTGTAAACAACACCCTGCAATCAGAATTAAAAAATAATAAAAATTGTAAGAAAAGTGAACTGGTTTTCTAAATAACTTTTTACTGCGCATGCATGAATACTATCAAAATTTCATTTGCATATTGTATTGGACGGATGCATAGAAAAACTTTTTTGAAAGTATCAAAAATAGAACTTGAAAATTCTTAAAATTATCGCCGATAGAATACGCTCGTAATCCGTTGTTCCCAAAATGAAGCAAAGAAAAAAAGGGGCCTATATCTAAGTAAAGTAGTACATGCAGTACTGTGAATTCTATATCTGCATTAATAAATGAATATATGGATACAGTCCCTAACCTTTTTGTTTCATTTTAGAAATACAGGATTTTGAGCTTATTCTGTCGACGATAATTGACAGAATTTTCAATCTGTATTTTTGAGACTTTCACAAAAGTTGTTCCATACATTTAGCAAACACATTATGCATATTATATTTTGATTGCATTAACGAAAGAAAAACCTAACTCAATTAGCTTCATTAACTCAAAGAAACATTATTTAAAATCCTGCTCATTTGTCATACAATTTTTATTATTTTTTAATTCTTGTTAAAGGAAATTATGCATAAGGTTATTTTTCGTATTTTCTGAAAATAACTTTTTTTATATTAAGAGCTCTGCAAATAATAAGCAAAACACTTGTTAAAATCTAGGACTGTTTTTATAATAAATTTAATTTATCAAAGAGTATACATGCTATCCGATAATAATGAACACAGTTTATTACAATAAGCCATTTAATCATAATCTAAAGTTTGAACATTTTGCTGCATTAGTTTTGGCAGGCTTATCCAAAAGATAGTCACTCTTTTTCAATTTTATGACAGTTGGCTATGGAGTTTCGGGACAAAATCTTCACGGAAATGTATGACCAGTACTATTATGTTTACACATTCACACTTTTAGGATGATTCCTCGTGTATTTTTCTAGATATTTACGAAAAACTCTAAAATCGCAAGTGGCCGGTCACCCTTGTCCATATAATGTATTTTAAGAAAACATCCGCTCGCAAACGTTAATCCTATATGAAGAATAATTTTAATATATCTTGTATAAAGTTAAATGAAACGATTTCAATATTTGTTAACACTTTTTCTAGTCGTGCTTTTATCTTCTCACTATGATAAATAGAAAGATTTACAGGTAGAACCTTTTTGCTTTTACCAGGCTTCATACTTTACAGGAACTTGTATAAACTAGTCTTTGGGGGGCGGGGGGGGGGGTACCATAATAGTTACTCATCATGGATATGAATAATATAAAATATGAAAATAAAACCTGTGTAAATTATGCATAAAATGCATCGCCTCTCCAAAATAAAATGAAAACGCATATTTATATACTTTTCACATGTTGTAATACTCTATTAAGGAATTGCTGATGGACCAATTTCGACAAATTATATAAAACGCAAATTAATAAAGCAGTATCTAATTGCGTAAAAGAAACATCCTTATAACTCTAAAAATAATAATCATATTAAATAACAATGTACTGCGCCGGATTGAGCGTCTTATTTTCAATTAAAATATACCTCTGAATTGAAATTTGAATAAAATACAAGGTCATGAAAAATCGAAGAATGTAAAAAACGAGATTACAAATATCTCGCCAACTAATAGTTCGATTGACTTCGTTCTTTATGCAAAATTTGTCATATTTTATTGTCTTTTACGTCCATTTCTTTAAAATAAAAAAAAGTCGAAAATTTTTTATCATCAGAATGAATTTTTCGTGAGTCCAAAAAAATAGTTTCGGGTAATCGAGGTTATTGATATTAAATAGGCTTCGTCCCATTCTCACATACTATGTGCATACAAAATTTTGATCTCTATCTCAATTGTTCGGGAGATAGAGCGTTTACAGACTGGCAGACACAGAGAGACACAGACGGACGGAAGGCAATTTTTTTTTCTAAAAATATGTTTTTTCTGAATCTCGAGTATCTGAAACGTGTAAATCCATCAAAAATTTTTTTCGAATTACAAGACTTGCCCTATACTACGTATGATAGTAATATATATAGATGCATAAAAAAAATTTTATGGAAGTTTTCTTTATTTTTATTATTATATTTTTGATGTAGGAAAAAAAATCCGAGAAAATAATAATTATTTAATGTATACTAAATGAAATTTTCACACATGTACCAAGAAATTCTTTTTAAAACATGAACAAGAGAAATTTTTAAGTCGAATTACGTTATTTTATTTTTCTTTAATCGTTTTGAATACTATTTCCAATTTTTATGCATCAATTGTACTTGTAATAGTTTACTGGAGTTTTTAAAATTTCTTCAATATACCTTCATTGTTCCTTTGGGTTTATTTGCGGCTATAGTCTTATAGGGAATGTACTATTTTCTGCCTAAGCGAACATAGAAATAGGTTTATTTCAATCAGTGAAATTTTCCTCGAAGTATTAAGAACGAAACGAAATGTTCAGTAACAAAAAGAAAAGAAGATACTATACATATACTTGAGATTAAAGTTTATTTTACTTTTTTTTATTACATGAATTTAAGCTTTTTTTACAATTCTGTGTGTCACAATTCTTAAAATGTATATTTAGAATTCAATTATACTATCAAGACAATATTCAATATTTTTTGAAAGTGTGAACCATATCTGGAGTAATAAGAAAAAATGTAATAGATAAAATTTCTGAAAAGTTTTGTTACAGCAATTTATAAATAGTAATTTCAACAAATATCTTGAATTTATACTTAAGATCCCTCTCCCGCCTCAAGTAATGTATCTACTGATATGTTTTTTAATGGAGTTACTTACAGATAGAGTTTTTTTTTCTTTTAAGAATAATATGCGCTCCGCACTATTGGAATTTAAAACTGACAGGACACTATTTTGTTACAATTTAATATATAACAAGGTGAACTGTTTTCAACTTTAATATAGTTTATAACACATGATAAAGAAATGTAAAAAATGTATGTCACATTCCGGGGAGTGGTGCAAACAAAATTAAAATTATTATTAAGAAATTAAGAATTTAGAATTAAGAATTAAGAATTAAAATAAAAAGAATATTGCCCAGTTAAACTGATGGCATTGAGCTCACAGGCTACGCATACTAATTGTACATTACAGCCTTGTATTTTCGTTAATTCCGTTCGAAAAAAAAATTAAGAAGGGGAAACAGCCTTCCCTTTCTCCTTTTTTATACTTAATCACTTAACCTCCTAAACTATCAAGGACATGATTTATCATATAAAAAATCTATATCCAAAATTCAGAGCAAATTGGATAATTCTTAATAAAAACCCATTTAGCATTTATATAACTTAAGAGGAGTTATTCCCTTCTTTTATACTTAACCATTAAACTTCTAAAACTATTCAGAGATTTGAACGAAATCTGACAATTCTGCTTGAAAAATCCATTTATACAAGTTAAGGGTAGGGGCATTAGAACCCTCGTCCCCCCTGTTTAGAATTTGAAGTTGTCTAACCATAAGATCAAAAGAACCGTATATACGCTGGAACATTTGGTGTCAGAATTTGGGATCTTATGGCGAAAACGAGAGCAACGGAAGAGCAACTGAATGAGTTGTTGAAAGCTATTAATGGATTATCAAATAAAATGGATAAAGGCCAAGAGGAGTTGGCGGAAAAGATGAATAAAGGCCAAGAAGAGTTGGCGGAAAAAATGAATAAAAACGATGAAAGAATGGAACAGTTGACAAATAAAATTGACAAATGCCAAGAAGATGTGACTGAAAAGATTAATAAAGGCCAAGAAGAGTTGGCGGAAAAAATTAATAAAAACGAAGAAAGAATGAAAGAGTTGACTGAAGAATTGAAGAAAGAAGTTAATAAAAGTCAAGAAGAAATGAAGAAAACTTTAGAAGAAAAGTTCTCGTCGGTAGATAGAAGAATAGATTCGGTAGAAGAGAAAATAGAGAATGAAATTAGTAAAGTAGAAGAGAAAATTCAGAATGAAGTTAGTAATATTGAAGAGAAAATAGTTGAAGTAGATGAAAAGCTAAATAAAAAAGTACAAGATCTTGAGAAGAAGCTATCAGCGTCCAGTGGTAATTAAGAAGAATTTAGGAATCTGTCTGCTTCTCCCGTGCACATCAAGCTGTCGACATACGACGGAAAGAGTTCCTGGCAAGTTTACAAGACCCAATTTACCATTGTAGCCGAAGCGAACAAATGGAGTGACGAGGTGAAAGCTTGTCAACTGGCAGCATCTTTAAGAGGAGAAGCCACCGACGTGCTGCAAACATTGCCCGATATGACGCAACTCAATTTTGAGACTCTAAGTTGTGCACTTGAAATGAGATTCGGCGAAAAATTCTTCAAGGATTATACGAGAATACAAATCAAGAGCCGCCATCAAAAATCGAGTGAAACCCTTCAAGAGTTTGCCTCGGAAATTCAACGGCTTGCAAATTTAGCATTCATTGACTGTCCAACAAATGTACGGGAAATGCTCTCACTGCAATATTTTGTAGACGGAATAAAAGATCCAGAAGTGCAGAGAGCGGTACGAATGGCAGAAGTGCAGGATTTAAAGGCTGCATTACTATATGCCTTAAAGTTGGAAGCAGCTACACAAGCCAGCCGAAAAGATCGTCATTCAGTCCGAGGGGCAATGGTGAACAAAAACTCAGACACTGAGAACGACGTCTTGAAAGAAATTAGGAAAATAAATCAAAAACTTGAAGCTTTAAAATACGGAAGAACAAGTTCAAGAAGACAGAATCTCACGTGCTGGGGATGCGGTGTTACAGGACATCTCCGAAGAAATTGCCCCAAAATCCACGAACGTGAGATAAATTCAAACAGTCAGCAGGGAAACTAAACTTTGGCCATCTCGCGGGGCGGAGGTTGCCAGAGAGTGAAAAGCCCCACCTGAAGATCCTCCAGATATCAAAAATGAGTGGCGGTGATAATGCATTATATGTGATAGGCTTTATTAACGGAATTCAATGCCGTATGATTGTCGATACAGGAGCCAATGTGACAATAATAAGAGAAGATTTGGCTCGAAAATTGAAATGTAAACTCATCTGGACTCCGCCATGCGTTACCCTGCAAACTGTGACGGGCGACAAGATAGGCATATATGGAAAGGCAAATTTAACTATCAACTTTGGAGGAACGAAATATCACCATACGGCATATGTGGCTGACATAACAGATCCTTGCTTAATCGGCTAGATTTTCTGAAGAAGTTTGACTTCAAACTTGATTTCAAAAATAACAAAATGCTCTCAAAATTTGAAGAAATCACTCTTTTTGGATTAAGTAACGAAATTGAATGTAAACAAGCAGCGATAGCCAAAGAAGACATCAATCTAGATCCAAGAACAGAATTTTTAGTTCCAGCTGTAATTAAAAATGAAACTAATTACCGATTTGGCCATATAGATTATCCAGAAGACAATAGTAAACAAGCAGGAGTATTGGTGGCTTCATCTGTAGTGGACCTCTCGAAGAAGACCATTCCAGTCAGAATTGCTAACATCAGTGATAAGACGAGGACTATCAAGAAAGGAGAGGTGATAGCGTCATGTGCTCCTGTGACGTGCATAAGTCAAAATTCCAGTCACTCTGAGAAATCTTCAGATAATTTATTCAAGGATTTGTTACAAAATACAGACTTAGATCCAAAACAGATGGAAGCTGCGGAAGTTTAATTAGAGAATTCCAAAGTTTATTTTCCCAAACATCTGAAGACTTTGGATGAACTAAAATGGCACAACACCGAATTGACACGGGAGATCACTCTCTTATTAAACAGCACCCTAGACGATTACCTTTTGCCAAGCAAGAAGAGGTGCAGAATTTAATTAAGGATATGGAAGAAAATGACGTCATCGAACCATCGACAAGTCCATGGGCGTCTCCCATTGTATTAGTAAGAAACAAGGATGGTTCTAGAAGATTTTGTGTAGACTACCGCCGACTGAATGATGTCACTAAAAAGGATAGTTACCCTCTGCCAAGGATCGACGACACTCTCGACACACTTGCGGGCAACACTTGGTTCTCGACTCTGGATCTGAAGAGTGGTTACTGGCAGGTAGAGATCCATCCGGACGACCGCGAGAAGACTGCCTTTACAACGGGACAAGGATTATGGCAGTTCAAGGTAATGCCTTTTGGTCTGTGTAACGCACCTGCAACTTTCAAACGGCTTATGGAAACCGTTCTCCGGGGGCTGTCATATGAAGCATGTCTTGTTTATTTAGATGATATCATAATCATAGGAAAATCTTTTGATGAACATCTGAACAACCTCAGGCGGGTGCTACAAAAATTAAAGGAAGCTAATTTGAAGTTAAGCCGTTCGAAATGCAGTTTGTTTCGAAATGAAGTCGCCTACCTTGGACACATCATTTCAGCGGAAGGAGTTAGGACGGATCCGGAGAAGATATCGGCCGTGAAAAATTGGAATCGTCCAGCAGATGTTCACCAGCTTCGACGTTTTCTAGGATTATGCACCTATTACAGGAAATTTGTCAAAGGCTTCTCGATGATTGCAAGACCACTCCATAAATTAACAGAAGCCAATCAAAAATTTATGTGGACACAGGAATGTGACGCTGCTTTCGAAAAGCTTAAGGAGGCCTTAACATCCACTCCAATTCTGTCATATCCTCAAATCGATAAACAGTTTATACTTGATACGGATGCAAGTAACGAAAGCATTGGCGCTGTACTGTCCCAGGAAATCGACGGCCAGGAGCGTGTTATCGCCTATTTCAGCAAGTGCTTATCAAAGGCAGAGCGAAACTACTGCGTAACAAGAAAAGAGCTTCTTGCTGTAGTGAAAGCCATAGACCATTTTCATCACTATCTTTACGGTCGAAAATTCCTGATCCGAACTGATCATGCTTCTCTAACTTGGCTATTGAATTTTAAGAACCCAGAAGGCCAGATAGCCAGGTGGATACAAAAGCTTCAAGAGTACGATATGGAGATACGCCATCGAAAAGGCTCATCACATGGAAATGCAGATGCTCTCTCAAGAAGACCCTGCTCAGATAATTGTAGATACTGCGACCGGGTTGAGAAGAAATTTAATGTCTAAGGTCCTATAGTAAGACAAGTTACAACTGGGTCTACATCATCGCAAGATCCGTGGAGTGACGAGAGCCTGCGTAAAGATCAACTTGCTGATCCTGAAATTAAGCCAATTCTAGAGCTGAAAGAGGAGTCCAACAGGAAGCCCAGCTGGCAAGACATGGCCCATTACCATCCTACGACTAAACGTTATTGGGCTCTCTGGGATTCCTTACATTTGAAGAACGGCATCTTGTACCGAAAATGGGAGTCTGACGATGGAAAGACATGTAGATGGCAACTACTACTCCCTAAGTCGAGAATTTCTATGGTCCTTCAAGAACTACATGGTAGTCCCACAGAAGGTCATTTTGGTGTAATGAAGACCCTGCAAAAGGTTCGAGAGCGTTTCTACAGGAATAATTTTCGCAGTGACGTGGAGAAGTGGTGTCGAACTTGTGACACCTGTGTAGCACGTAAAGGTCCTAAGAGGCGAACCCGTGGGCGATTGCAACGTTATAATGTAGGAGCTCCTTTCGAACGAATTGCTCTAGACATCCTGGGTCCACTTCCTAGAACATCTGATGGCAATAAGTACATCCTCGTTGTCATGGACTACTTCACTAAGTGGCCTTAAGCCTATGCCATTCCTAATCAAGAGGCGGTAACCGTAGCAGACATACTAGTTCAACACTGGGTTTCCAGATACGGAGTTCCTCTTCAAATCCATTCCGATCAAGGAAGAAACTTTGATTCGGCTGTGTTTAAGGAAATGTGCGGACTACTCGGCATAGACAAAACTCGAACTACACCTCTACATCCTCAATCGGACGGCATGGTGGAGCGGTTCAATCGTACCATCCTAAATAGCCTCTCTCTCCTGGTGTCTAGAGACCAACAGGACTGGGACAAGAAATTGCCTCTTTTCCTGCTTGCCTACAGGAGTGCCACTCATGAGGCCACTAGTTACTCCCCTTCTCAAATGCTCTTTGGTCGTGATCTTCGTCTGCCTGCTGATCTTTTGTTTGGCCGTCCTCCTGATGCTCCTTCATCGCCTGAGGAATATGTCGATGAACTCCAGGCACGGATTGAGGAGATTCATTGTCTAGCGAGGAACCGAATTGGACTGGCATCAGAAAAGATGAAGACACGGTACGACACAAAGGCAACTGGACATGAGTTCAACGAAGGTGACAAAGTTTGGTTGTGGAATCCGATACGTCGTAAGGGACTGTCGCCAAAACTACAAAGAAACTGGGACGGTCCTTACACAGTCGTCAACAGGCTGAATGACGTCGTCGTACGCATACGAAAATCGCCACACACCAAACCCAGGGTCGTACATTATAACCGGCTAGCCCCTTATTTTGGCCAAAGTGATTAAAAATTCAAAACTGGAATTTCAGACCATGGTCATGAAAGTCACTTTTTGTAAATATGTAAATAGTAATTAGTTCTTATTTATGTAAATCTTATTATTATTATTATTTATTTATTTATTTATTTATTTTAAGTGTTTTCCTCTAACTCAAGGATTGCACTGCCCGGGACTTGCAGTCTTTGAGGAGGGGGTAGTGTTACGAATTTTATAAATATTTAGTGTTTGTACTGTAAAATAATGTAAATAATCTTATTAAGGTCCATTTCTTTACTAATATTAGTTTTTGTTACAATGTCTCTGTTATCAAGCAAACTTGTCCATTATTTTCAGTGTATGTCTACGGCAGATTGGCGAAATAATAAAGATATTGCCAAGTTGGCTTCACTTTTGGCGACTAATTTTGGTCGCCAAATTTGGCGATATATCGCCAAGTTGGCGACAAACTTGGCGATTGTTGGCGATGGTAACCCTCTCCTCTCTATGGTAACCCCCCTTAGATATACTGATAAATTGTTTGTTGTTCCGGATATTTTTCGAGATGGTTTTAGAAATTTCCCGCACATGCTGCGAGCTGTTGTTATTATTTACCAGTCAGTCATTGAGTGAACAACGCGTTTGTTAAGCAAGATTGCTTGGGTCTTATTGACGTTATTTTGAATGTGATTTAGTATTGAGATGTTGTATAAAGAGTCTCTGGAACCTATATCTGCAATTATACGATAGATTTGAACAATTATTTTTGAATATCTAGAAATATTTGTGAGTTTCGAAGACTCTGTTGTTCTGAAGTTCTGTAAATAAATTATTTTCTACTTTTCTATAAGAAAGAGTTTGAAGTTGTCTAACCATAAGATCAAAAGAACCGTATATACGCTGGAACAATACTTATTCAATGAACGCCTAATAACAGCCACGGACTCGCCTCATCAGAATGATCCTATATCTAAATTTTGAACGAAAACTGTTAATTCTGCATAAAAATCCCTTTTATATCAATTAAGGGGAGGGGCATGAGCCCCCCCCGTTCCCCCTGTTTATACTTATTCAATGAACACCTAATTACAGCCACGATATCGCCTCATTAGAATGATCTCATACCTAAATTTTGAAGGAAAACTGTTAATTCTGTATGAAAATCCCGTTTATATCAATTAAGAAGAGGGGCATGATCCCCCCGTTTTCCCTGTTTATACTTATTCAATGAACACCTAATAACAGCCACGATATCGCCTTATCAGAATGATCCCATATCTAAATTTTGAACGAAAACTGTTAATTCTGCATAAAAATCCCGTTTATATCAATTAAGGGGAGGGGCATGAGCCCCCCGTTCCCCCTGTTTATACTTATTCAATGAACACCTAATTACAGCCACGATATCGCCTCATTAGAATGATCTCATACCTAAATTTTGAAGGAAAACTGTTAATTCTGCATAAAAATCCCCTTTATATCAATTAAGGGGAGGGGCATGAGCCCCCCGTTCCCCCTGTTTATACTTATTCAATGAACACCTAATAACAGCCACGATATCGCCTTATCAGAATGATCCCATATCTAAATTTTGAAGGAAAACTGTTAATTCTGTATGAAAATCCCGTTTATATCAATTAAGGGGAGGGGCATGAGACCCCGTTCCCCCTGTTTATATTTGTACAATGAACACCTAATAACAGTCACGGAATCGCCTCATCTGAATGATCCTAATCTAAATTTTAAACGAAAACTTAATTCTGCATGAAAATCCCACTTATTTCTATTAAGGGGAGGGGCATGAGCCCCCGTTCCCCCTCTTATACATATCGAATGAACGTCAAAAACTAATCAGGGATGCGCTTTGTCAGGATTTACCTACATACAAAATTTCAAGTGGATCGGATATTTTTATCATGAGTTATCGCGTTACGCACCAACGCACATACATACAGAACGGACGGGCACATAAGCTCTCAGGCTATGATAGCCTTTTTCCAAGTGGAATCTAATGTTGGAATGTATAGGAAATAATTGATACCGTTAGTGAAGCAATTGGGAATGGAAATGTGAAACAGTTACCTCTGGGATTGGCTAAGAAATAGGAATTGCTTCACGATAACGAATGTAATCGTGAAACGATTACTCAAGAAGTTGATGAAGTAGCAAGATGGAAGGGGGGCAGCACCCAACTAGTTGTTTAAAGAAAATTACCTTTAATTCTTGGAGATCTATTAATAGCTGATATTTTGGAACGTAAAAGAACTATTTTCGTGAAAAATTGTAAGTTCATGGCAACTTACGCCAAACCATAAAACGCCGAACTACTCAAGTAGTATCGAATCGCGTAAAAGAAACATCATTATAACGCCAAAAATAATATTCAAATTAAGTAACAATTTACTGCGTTAGATTTAGCGTCTCATTTGCAATTAAAATATATCCTTGAATTAAAATCTGAATGAAATACACGGTCATGAAAAATCGAAGAACGTAAAAAAGAGGATTACAAATATCTGGGCAACTAAATAACCCGATTGAATTTGTTCTTTATGCAAAATATGTGTTGTTTTATTGCTTTTTGCGTTCATTTCTTAAAATAAAAAGCGTAGTGAAAAAAATGTATTTGTAAATGAAATTTGTTTGAAATCTTTATCATAATTTGTTTTTAAATTTCTTTTTCTTCAAGATTTTAAAACATTTTCTTCATCGTGGCAACAATCAGAGAACAAAAAATAAGTTGCGGAATTTAACCAATAAAAAGATTCAGATATGCTTCAGATTAAATAGTTCTCAACTTAGGACAACAACTATTTTTCAAATAGTTAATTTAAAAACTTTTTATTTATTAGCTTTAATAATATGTATGCTTAATTATTAGCTTTAATAATTAGCTTTAATAATATGTAATAGCTTTAATAATATACATACTAAACCAAACATTATATTTATACATTTCTTAAATGTAAATAATTATACATATTTTCATCAATAGTAATTCATAAACTATAGGCAAACATTTTACTACGAAAAATACTATTTTGAGAAATTTGAGAAAGCTGCACACTAGCAGTTGCCCTGTGAACTACTATGCAAACAAAGCAAATTAAGCAATTATACAGCCACCGCAAAAAAATCTTGACATTTGCGATTTCAGATGTTTTGTTAAATATCTAGAAATGTACAAGACAAATGTATAAATGTATAAAAACTCCAGATGTATAAATAAAATAGTACAGGTCATATATTTTCGAGAAGATTTTTTTCCAAAATTCAATAGGGGATCGTCAACAAATTGAAAAATAACGAATGTCTTTTGAATAGCTCTGTCAAATCTAATGTAGTAAAAACGCTCAAACTAAGATTATGATTAAGTTGCTTATGGTTATAAACTGTTTTTATTTTTAAGCGGATAGCATGTATACTCGTAAAAAAATTAAGGTTTTTATAAAAACCTTTTTAAATTTTGCAAAGTGTTTTTGCGTATAATTTGCAGAGTTCACCCTCTCACTGACAAGCCCGTCTAAAGACGTTCCCTAAGCTCCAGGTTTCACTGCAGTGCAAGCAATAATTAAAATGATATAACTCAGTTGATTTAATGGATTTTTAATACACTGTGCAATTATTAACACACTCAAGGATAACATTCATATTCGTAGATAAGATTTTTCTATAATTTTGAAAGAATCATATTTTTTTTAGCACTTAATACAAAATGCTGAGAAAACAACATTACAATTTTGCCCTTTTGCAAGACTGTCAGAGGGTTTTAATAAAAAACAATGTTCTTTTCAGAAAATATGAGACACGACATTGTACATAACACCCTGTGATCAAAATTAAAAAAATATTAATAATTCTACGAAAAATGAGCAAGATCACTAAATAAATTTTCACTGCGCCTGCGTCAACTCTATAAAAAATTTCATTTGCATATTGTGTTAGCTAAATATATTGAGCAACTTTCTTCAAAGTTACAAAATCATAGCTTAAAAATTCTGAAAATTATCGTCTAAAGAATAAGATCAAAATCCGATATTCCAAAAATGAAACAAACAAGTAAGAAAAATCATGCGTTAAGCATAGATTATGAAGCACATTCCAATGCTTCATGAAATCTTAAACAAAACTTCGTTATTTAAGTAAGTAAGGATATAAAGCCAAACATACCAAATATGCATCCCAGTACTATTGAACAGCCCTGTATTTGATCTGTCAGCTGATATACATACTATACAATGGGAAAATTTAGTTTAGAAGAAAATGTCCAGTAGCTTGAAATTTCACTTTCAGCAATTTATACTGATAGATAGAAACATACTTGAGTTTGTGGTAGGATAAACGTCAATAAGGTCCTAAATTTTCATGTCAATCCGAGTATATTTACGTGAGTTAGAGCGCGGACAGACTGACAGACGGCCAGACAAACCGAATGCATAAGCACTTTTCAACTTTGTTGCAAACTGCCAAAAAATGAGGGGCTGTAATCCATATTCCATTGTTTAGTGTCTACACAGTATTGCACGTACTATATTTGGATAGAGCTCCTCATCTTTTTGCTTCATTTCGGGAATAACGGATTTTGATCTTCTTCTATAGACAATAACTTTAAGTATTTTCAAGCTTTGATTTTGAAATTTTAAAGAAAGTTGCTCTATATATTTAGCTAACACAATATGCAAATATAATATTAATAGAGTTGACGCAAGCGCAGTGAAAATTTATTTAGTAAACCTGCTCATTTTTCATACAGTTATTAATATTTTAAAATTTTGATTGCAATGGATTATGTACAATGTCGTTTCACATATTTTTTGAAAAAAAAACCCATTGTTTTTTATTAAGAAATCTGCAAATTATAAGCAAAAAACATGGCAAAATTTGGAAACGTTTTTATAAAAACCTTAATTTCTCTGTGAGTATACATGCTATCCGCTTAAAAATGAACACAGTTTATAACCATAAGCAACTTAATCCTAATCTGCCGTTTGAGTGTTTTTACTACGTTAGTTTAGACAGGGTTATTCAAAAGATATTCGTTTTTCTTCAATTTGTTGATGGTCCGCTATTGGATTTTGAAAAAAAATCTTCTCGAAAATACATGACCTGAACTATTTTGTTTATACATTTGGAATTTCAGAGTCATTCATCTTGTACATTCCTAGATATTTAACAAAACATCTGAAATCGCAAATATCAAGATTTTTTTTGCGGTGACTGTAAACTATAACTTCAACACTTAGTATTGTTTCTGAAGACACTGTCTACTAAATATAACTTACAAACTATACTTTATGGATGAGGAAATATAAATCGAGTTATTTGTTTCCAACCACGTAATATCTACTTGTTAAAAAAATGTAACCGGAATAACTATCCGAATCAGAGAATTTATTTAAAAACGATTTAGTTGTGTTAATTTTACTACAACAATCTTTCAAAATTAAAAGAAACTTGATTTTTCTAAAAATTTTTGAAATTGATGTCCATGATTCATATAAATCGATAAAATTTCTTTTTGATATCAACATGTCTTTTAAAATGACCACTTTAAATATTTCTCTAATTTTCGCCTAAACAAACTTAAAAACAATCTATAAAAAAGTGCTAAAGTAACATATAGACATAATCTTCAGTAAATGGATACAACACAAGTTCCCCTATTTAAGCCTGATTTGTCTGTGAATATATTATTTTCTTTAATCCCTAATAGAAGCGAAGTTTCTAAAACTATTGTTTCATATTTCTGTATAAAAATGAGGGATTCAGAATTTTCTACATAAGCTGCTCTTAACATTTCAAGTACTTTCTAAGAGGTTTGGATTTGGAAAAGTTATTTTTGTATGCATAGTGATATTGAAATTACATAAATCGGTAATAGGTTTACTTCTAGAAAAAAGGTAATTATATCTCTCTATCCATAGATATATATATATACGTAATATTATTCAAAACAGGTGAATTTTTTTTTTTTTAATTTAATGAAATTTTACACTTTGACGCGAATCTGTAGACTAATATGGGATGAGATAAATTCTGTTTTTGTCTATGTCAGTTAGCAATTCGCAATCTAATCAATCTTTATTCGAAAACTGGTCGCAGTTCAAGGCAATGTTATATTTGCATTAGGAATTTTTCAATAGATAGCAAGAAAGCAGCATTTAGCATCAGTAGATAAACTTCAAGTAGAAGCTAAAATATCCACTGAATTTTCAAGTTTTGGATTCGTGTTTGGATTTGTTATATGATTTAGAAAGTAAGTTAGATTATTGGAGAAACACATCGAAAGTCGATGATAAACTCGTGCCTGTGACTCAGGTTTATTAAGCAAGTGTAAAAGCGCGCAAAATTTGCTCTTCAGATCTATCTAACTAGATAAATAACAGTAAAAATGACCAAAGATACACTGACGTACTCTACGGAAGAGGCAATAGCGAAACTTAAATTAGGGTGAAACTACAGAAAAGCCAGGGATGGGACATGCCTGGTGAATTATTAAAAATTAGGAACAGAGCGGGAAAAGCATGACGTAATATTGCTAAAATTTGTCTCCAGCGGAGAATCAAAAAGGTCAGCGATTTGAGGCGAAAATCTTAGCAAAAAATGCGGGGATTAAAGGTTAGAAAAAGGATTATTTTAAAATTGCGAGAGATTGTGGGTTCATTTACAAATAATTTTATGCTTTTGATATTTATTTTTAAAAAAGCTATACAAATTGGTTCAGTAAAAAATTAAGGCTAGATGAACAAGGAAACAACTTTGTCTTTTAAATATATAGATTGTAATTAAATGAAAATGACATAATTTTCAGAAATATTTTCATTTGTGCATACTAAGTATCATTAAATAACTAGCAGAAGTTCAGTCTATTTAAATGCAGGAATAAGGGTTAGTGAATATGATGTCACCATTGATACATATATAACACCATATATTACATGTACTCATGGGGCAAATTTATCTGTTTTCTGAATGATGTCGTTTTCCTCAACGGAAAAGATTTCGCTTTACACATCATTTTTTAACGTAGATTATTTTCCGTTATATTATTTACGTAGAGTTTTCTTTCTTTAAATAATTTTCTAAATAATTTCTTTCTTCTTGATTAATACATAATTACACTAAATCACTATATTGTGGCGAAATTTTATGAAAACCATGAAATTGTTTTTTTTTTTTTTTTTTTTTTTTTTTTTTTTTTAAATACGATGACACATTCACTGATGAAATTACTGTTTCGGATGCTGAAAAGTGATAAAGCAAAATAAATTTATATTACAGAGGGAAAATCTAAGCCTGATTACCACCATTTTAAAGAAATGTGATAAAAAAAAGCATTTAAAGTTAAAAATAAATATGAAGATGGGAATAAATAAAAAATATCTAGAATGGGAACATCTACAAACGAACATGTTTTTAGCTCAAAAAGGTATCAAAGTCTGAGAGCTTATGTGCCCGCACGTTCTGTATGTAGGTACGTATGTGCGTGCGTGCGTAACGCGATAACTCACGAAAAAAATATCCAATTCACTTGAAATTTTGAATATAGGTATATTCTGACAATACGCTTCGCTGATTAGCTTTGGAAATCCATTCGATAAGTGTAACAGGCGGAACGGGGAATAATGTCCCTCCCTTTAATTTATATAAATGGATTTTTCATCCAGAATTATCAATTTTTGTTTACAATTTAGATACAAGATTATTCTGATGAGGCCCCTCCGAATTAGTATTACTTGTTCATTAGATAAGTATAAAGTGGGGGAACGGTGGGCTAATGACCTTCCCTTTAATTTATATAAATGGATTTTCCATGCAGAATTATCAGTTCTTGCTCAAAATTTAGATACAAGATCATTCTGATGAGGCGCCTTCGTGATTAGTATTAGGTTTTCATTCGATAAGTATGAAGAGCGAGAATGGGGGGCTAATGCCCCTGTTCTTAATATATAAATAGGTTTTTGTGCAGAATTATCAGTTTTCGTTCGAAATTTAGATATAGGATCATTCTGATGAGGTGTTTCCGTGATTAGTATTGGGTGTTAATTGGATAAGTATACAGAAGGGGAACGGGAGCTAATCCTCCACCCTTAATTTCGATAGATAGATTTTTAATGCAGATTTATTAGATTTCATTCTAATTTTACACATGGTATCATTCTAATGAGAGCGCCATCATGATTAGTTTTGGGAGTTCATTGGATAAGTATAAAATGGGGGAATGGGGGCTAATTCCCAACCCTTAATTTAGATAAATTGGATTTTCATGCAGATTTATCAGATTTCATTCAAATTACAATTAGTATGCATAGCCTGTGAGCTTAATGCCATCAGTTTAACTGGGCAATATTCTTTTTATTATTCTAAAAAATAATATCAAAATTGGCTCAGCAAAAAGCTTAGGGCTGATGACAAAAGACATAACTATGTCTTTTAAATATATTGGTAAAAAGATTTCCTTATCAAAACAATTTTGAATTTTATACCTTTATGTTCTCATCATGCCGTGCTAAAATATGTCGGCAAAAACACATTTGTTGAAACACTACTTATTCTTAATGCTTCTCTATTTTACAATTTTATCCCGACCTCTAAAAAAATCTACACTGTTAACGATATTTTAAAGAAAAATACCTAAAGATTTAAAATCAATAAAACTTTGTATCTTTTAAAATTAATAATTATATCTGTGTAATGGAAATTAAGATACGCTTTTAAAATAAAGGTAACTTTGTATAAACATAAACAAGTCTTAAATATCTGAAAAAAATCGAGTGAAGATTTATTTTATTTAACAACAAAGGCTTTATTAGAAATGAAACGTGCTTAATTTTAATTTTACAATAAAGCACAATATTCAAATTGCATTATTATTTGTATAAATCGTAGAATTTAAATTTTACTAATTCTTAGTGAAACTCATATAAAATTTAGATACATGCAATAGAAATATTATAATTCATTTTTGTTACAAAAAGAGTTATGTATTCTACATTTCTGTTGTAAATTTTAAACAAAAATTACTTCCCCCCTAAACGCAAAGCTATTTAGAATTTTCAAAAAGTAACACATTGTCATTATTCTATCATAATGTTATTTGTTAAAGAAAATTCTTTTATTTTCCAGACCCAAAAAAGTTCCTTGAATATGAGAATTTTGTATTTCTGACACTTTTTTTATATAAATAATTTTATTTCAGTACTGTAAAAGCAGCCGTTTTAAAAGAAATGTGAATTTACAAATGTTTTATTATTTTTTTTTTCTATAATATGTTATCACGTCTTATTGAATAAAATCTGTCAATAAACTGAAACGGAAATTTTTTCATTATTAATTATCCTTATATTTTCAATGTTATCTTGTACTTCAATAATAAGCTTATACGTACTTCTCTTTATCTATACAAGGTGTTTTTTAAACTATATGATAAACTCTAAGATGTGATATTACACGCCCAAATAAATAACTTTCATCAAAGAATATAATGCCAGAAATAAATCTGTAAGATGCTTGCGCATTTTGAAACATGATCCATGCAAATGCTCCATTCATATTGCAAGTCATTGAAAGAAGAAGAAAGAAATTCTAAGAGTATGAAAATTGATATGGTGAAAGAACGAATAAACAAATTTTCACGTCGATTTATGCATAAAAATCATTGATCCGAGTGTGCAACTGGCGATAGCGGTAGGAACGCACCGGAAGATATTGTCCTTCACCAATTGGGAAAAAACAAAGATTCATTTTATCTATGGAACTGCTGATGGAAATATCTCAGAGGCTCAAAAACTGTACTGAAGCTATTTCCCAATAGGCGGTTGAGCGATCGTGAAACATTATAACATTTTCATAGCCATTTGTGTGAGACGAGATTCTTTTTTGCTTCCTGGTCAGATGCAGGATATGCAAAGATTGACGGGTCATTAGTTGTGGGAGAAGACGCTCTAGATTTTGTGACTGATCTGCTAAAAACATGTCATTAAACTTGCTTTTGTCAATTAAGGGGACACACTACTTTTGAAATTATATCTTCAATTTTGAATAATACTTAATTTCTGTGGTAGCAAAATATTTAATACGAAAAAGTATATAAAATAAAGGAAATCTTGTAGAACAGCCTATTTTACTAAAATCTTTTTTTTTTTATTAACTTATTTAAAATTCCCACAAAAAACTTAATAATTTTTCCCCTCAGGTATTAGAACACACAATATAAAACAGTGCATAGATTTTTAGGTGCATTGGATTTTACATTTAATATGATTTTTTGTGCATATGTTAAAAAATGAAGAAAATTCAACAAATTCTCAATTTAAATTAAAAAAAAATACTGTCAACTTGAATGTTAAATTCATGTACCAAATAGCTAAATATACCATAAAAAAAAAGAAAAATATTCAAACATCTGTCTAAATTAGCAAAAAAAATCATAGTATTTATTGAAAAGCAAGTTATAAATATATGAACAGACAGAAATATCAGTTTAAAGTTTTCATTTGTATGGATAATTGCGCTGGATCTACTAAAAAATTACAATGTCTTGCGATATAATTGTCGCATAAGCAAAACTTAGGTGTAAAAAAATCCCAATTAAAAAAGTTTTCAGTTATTAAGTAAAATAAAGAAAAAAAATGACCAATTTCAAGATACCGTTTACACTTAATCTCTTTTTGTGTCTTTTTGCCTTACATAACATCACCACTTTGGGCGTGCTTTTGCAACTTTGAGGTTTAATTTAGAGATTTAATCATGCATTCTTTGAATAAAGTTGCTTGTTTAGTTGTACTAGGGTGTGCTAGCTAATAGTTCAAATTTTGCGAATCCTTTAAAAAACATCGTGTATAATTTTAAGGGTTTTGAAAGAAACTGGAGATATTAAGACATTAAAAATATCCCAATTAAGTATGGAAATATAATAATAACATTGCTACATAAATGGAAATGGAATTTGTTTTAAAACTAATTGGGACTTCTATTTAACGTACTTTAAACATGCTAAAATAAATAATATCAATATTTTTCCAAAACAATATTCATGGTTAAAAAACGATTATTAAGTAAATGAACCTAAAACGAACTTGTGAATATATTTAATCATGTTAACATAAATGAAATGAATATTGTTTTAGAAAAATCAACTGAAATATGTTAAATAATAATAAAAAAAAGAAATTAGGCACAGATGTCAAATACGCATAACACTGGCGATTCTTTTTTCTGATGCCTATTTAGCGAAAATCTTCGTTTTCAAATACCAGTTACATACATTTTATTTAATTATTTTCTATTATTAAAAAAAAAAGAAATAACAATAAATAAAAAAATAATAAATAATTATAGAACAAAGCAATTTATACCATTAAAAAATGTATAAGTAAGCAGTTTTCTAATAAAAAAATAACATACCTATATTGTCACGTGAAGCATAAATTTTCAATTTTGTTGAAATCTTGCCAGTGTGGTGCGTGTATAACACCTGTGCCAAATTTTATTTAATTTTATTGAGAAGAGATTTAAATTTCATTTAAACGAAATTATTCTTTAACAGAAATAGAAATTTAGTTTATTATATGGAAGAATTTATTAGATATATCAATATTTTTAAAAACTGAAACTATACCATAAAATTATTATACCTATTTTCAGTTTCTTTTTAATTTAAATATCTTTACTTTGTCATCAATTTCAAATAAAGCACGTTTCTTTGAAACCATCCCTATTTAAAGACTATGACCAGAGGGAAAAACCGCTACACTATAATTTCTCTAAAAATGTTCCGTTGGCTCATCATTATCTCTTGGATTTCCTGATTTAGAGAAAGATCTTAAAAGCACGAATTAAGATTCGCTACTTCTTTCACTCTGGAAATAATTTTAATCCATTCAGAGGGGAGATACTGGTATCGCCGAAAAAGAGAAATACTTAAGCGTGAGTGAGAATGTTTCAGCGTTCGAGTGTTTCTTTTTTTTTGACTACGTTTATGCTCTTATCATAAAACGTACTCAATAAAGACGGACAGTGAACATATACTCACATACTATTCCCCGTGAAGAATATTAATTTGGGGTTCTTTATTCTGGGTTTCAGTGGAAGTTTTATACTGAAATATTTTGTTTAAAAATTTAAACGGTATTGGTTTTTAAAGAATGATAATAAAATGAAAAAAAGGAAACGTATTAGAAATTAAAAAATTTATCATATGTTGAAGTGCACCAATCATATACCATACTGAATGATGCCGGACAATGAACATATACTCAAATACTATTCGCTCTGAAGAATATTCGGATTTCCTTTTTAAACTTTATTCTGGGTTTTAGTGAATGTTTTATGCAAAAATATTTTGCTTAAAAGCTTAAATGAAAATAATTTTAATCCTTTTAAATCCCATTACTTCCTATTAGAAATTATCGCCTTACTTAATTTACGAATTCTGTGATTAAGTAAGGCAAATATTACTATTCTGAAAAAATGATTAAATACCTGAAGCTTTGTAGATCTTAAAAATACAACTAAACATGTTAAAATAATCTAAATTAAAATTGTTTTAGAAAATCTATTGAAATATGGTAAATTCGAAAATGTTTTAGTCATAGATGTTATATTGGCACCACATTTGTGTGATTTTTTCCCTGACGACAGTGTAGCGAAATATTCGTTTTCGGATACCAGTTTCATACATATTGTTTACATATTTTCCATAATTTTTAAAAAGGAAGAATAATAAATAAAACAGTTTTATTAATAACTATAGAACAAAGCAATTTACTTCATTTAAAAAAAAGAATGTAAAATTAAACAATATCAATAAATGGACAACATAGCTGGATTACCATGTATGTGAGACATAAAATTGCTCTTGTGTTAAAATCTCACCAATCTAGTGCGTCGAATCTAGTACATCTGTGCCGAATTTTGTTTTCGCCTTGATCTTTAACCCTTTTAGGGGCAAAACACTTCTGTTCATAAAGTGCTGAAATGTTTGAATGACACCAGAATTTAAAAACAAATTTGTTTCAAAATAAATAAATGATTTTCTTTATGTGCTTCATAAATTGAAGATTTTCATTTAAAAATCCTGGTGTCCATGTGCCATTTCGCAATTAAAATTAAGTGGTATATAATTTATACCACCGCCCTTCAAGGGGTCAAAAAGAAGATATATAACTTTTATTTAACTGAAATTATTTCTTAACAGAAATAGAAATGAATTTATAAAATGAAAGATTTTTTAGGTACATCCTTATTTTTAAAAACTGGACTAATACAGTAAAATTAGTATGCTTCTCTTCAGTTTCAATTTAATTTAAACATGTGTTACTATGTCATCGATTTCAAATAAAAACGTTTCTTTGAAAAAAATCACTATTTAAAGACTATGACTACAGGGAAAAAAATTGCTAAATTATAATTCCTCAAAAAATGTTCTGTTGGCTCATCATTATCGCTTGGATTTCCATATTTAGAGAAAGATCTTTAAAGTATGAATTTAGATATGCTGCTTCATTCACTCTAAGAATAATTTTCTCATTCAGAAGGGAGATGCTGTATCGCGAAAAAAAGAGAAGTACTTAAGCATGAATGAAATTTTTTTCAATTTTCGAGCTTTTCTTTCTTTTGACTACGCTTCCACTGTTATCATACCGTACTAAATGACGTCGGACAATTAACATAAACCAAAATACTATTCACTCTGAAGAGTATTCAGATTTTTTTCAACTTTATTCTGGGTTTCAATGAAAGTTTTATACAGAAATATTTTATTTAAAAAACTGAACTAAAAGAATTTTTAATGAATAACAATAAAGTGAAAAAAAAAAGAAATATATTAAGAATTTTAAAAAATCATATATATAGAAATACACAGTCGAAAAAAATCTGTAAAGTTAGTGTTTTTTTTTTTTTTTTTTTTTTTTTTTTTTTACTTGGATTTATGGAACTTTATATGTAACGGCAATATCATATATTCATATAATAGATACAGAATTTGCACTGCAAATAAAAAAAAGTTTACCAAGAACTCTTATGTACCTGCTACCCGGATAGCAAAAATAATTTTTGAAATTTTAATTTTTTTTTTTTTATTTGTTTTGCATGGTGATACTTTTTTTAAGTTTATAGCTGTTGTTTTAATAATATTTCAACAAATTAAAAAAGTTTGTTGAATATCTTTTATTTTATTAATATACACGAAATATTAAACAAAAAATGTAAAATCCCAGACATCTAAAAATGCATGAATCTCAGAAAAAAAATTGAAGCAAAAATATTCAAATTTGTAAAAGTAGTAGGGATTTAAAAAAAGTTAAAAGAAAAAATTAACTTTTATTAAAATACGCTGTTCTAGAAGATTTTTTCCTAAATTTTATTTAATATTTAGTTTTAAGTATTGTGCCACCACGTATTACTCCAGTATTATTAAAAATTCAAGTGATGATTTCAAAGGTAATGTGTCACCCTAAACTAAATTAATGTTTAAGAGAAAAGAAATTAAAATTTTTATTAGATATATCCATATTCTGAAGAAATTGGAATTTTACGATAAAATTAAAATACCTATTTTCAGTTTCATTTTAATTTAAATAACTTTTACTTCGTCATCAATTTCAAATAAAGCATGTTTCTTTGAAACCATTCCTATTTAAAGACTATGACCAAAGGGAAAAACCGCTACACTATTATTTCTCTAAAAATGTTCCGTTGGCTCATCATTATCGCTTGGATTTCCTGATTTAGAGAAAGATCTTAAAAGCATGAATTAAGTTTCGCTACTTCTTTTGCGAATAATTTTAATCCATTCAGAAGGAGATACTGGTATCGCCGAAAAAGAGAAGTACTTAAGCGTGAATGAGAATGCTCCAATGTTCGAGCATTTCTTTCTTTTGACTACGTTTATGCTCTTATCATGAAACGTACTGAATGATGATGGACAATGAACATATACTCACATACTGTTCCCTGTGAAGAATATTAATTTCGGGTTCTTTATTCTGGGTTTCTGTGAAAGTTTTATACTGAAATATTTTGTTTAAAAATTTAAAAAGGTATTGATTTTTAAAGAATGATAATAAAACGGAAAGAAGGAAACGTATCAGAAATTTAAAAAATTATCATATGTAGGAGTGCACTGTAAAAAAAAAAATCTGAAAAGTTATTAAATTTTTTCTAGAAAACTATGATTCATAGAACTTTTTATGTAACGGTAATAAAAAAAATTTTTTTAGCATATACACTTTTGGACTGTAAGTAAAAAAAAAAAAAAAAAAAAAAAAAAAAAAAAAAAAAAAAAAAATCTGCAACTTAACTGAGAATTATTTAGGAATCTGGGATGCCTCGAATATTTTATGTAATTGCAACTCGGGTTACAAATATAATTTTAGTAATCTTATTGTTATTTTAATAGATTTTTTGTAGCTTTAAAAAAACTAATATTGTAGATTTACATATTTTTCTGTACAGTGTACGGTTAAATTTTGAGAAGCATAGAGGTTTCTGAAAGTATAAATTTGTATAGTTCCAGAATTTTTTTATAGTGTTTAATATAGAAGGATTATTATTTAGAAGCTCATGAGATAAAAACTCAGTAGTAACTCAAAAATTAACATTTAAGCTACAGTTTGACTAAACTACATCATTGTACTGCGTTGGAAAGAAAAGAGATGAAATAAATAAGAAGGAATAAAGATAATTCTAAATAAATGAAAATTTAGAAATTTTTTTAAAACTTTTATGATCAATTCATACATTTATTTTAGTATTGACATAAAGTTTTGAATTATTAAGATACCATCTTTTCAGTACGCATCTACATCTTAAAATCATCCATCGTCAAGAAATATAAGTTTCGTTCTTAAAATCTACCATCTCTCTAAGACTGTTGGCACCAGCATAAAATGAAGCAAGGACTGCCACCATTAACTTCGAAATAGATAAAGTATTTTCTATTATTCCATGGAAACGCTATTAAAAATAATCAAGGACTTTTTTTAGAAAATTCATTGTTTCTGCCAGCCTCTGATGGTAGTGGCTTTAAATATAACCTGTGTAGGATCAGAGATGGTCACAATCATCTATCCTAGACACAGTAAAAATTGAAGACCCAAATTGGGTTGAAAGATTTCTGGGTATAATAATTTTCCTGAAATGGTACAGTAAGGATTCCAAAATGGTAGAGTATTGTTCCCAAAATAGATAACCCAAAATGGTTCAAAACAGAGCAGATCTTTATTAACATTAAATTAATCAAAATTTCTGAGGTAAAATGTATATAGTATCTAAGATATTTTAATTGTTTTAATGTCATTAAAAATCAGACGTATTTAAAACGATTTTGTGCTACAAACTGAACTTTCCAAATTGGAACAATGCTGTACCCAAAAATCTTTCAACCCAATTTGGCTATTTAGTTTTTACAGTGTAGGCACCAACCAAAATATGGCATATGTGTGTTTCCCTCGGAGGAAAACAACCCCTGTCAGCACCAGACAGCTCAAAACCAAGACAATAGGCTCGAAAGCTACGGCCTCTAAAAATATAAAAGAAAAGAAAAGAAAAAGACTGCCCTTGCACGCAAGAAAAATCAAATGCAACTTAGAAGACCTTATATACAATCTTTTTTCCCCTTTACTATTTTTTTAAATCTTTTTTCTTCTTTATCAAGGCATTTTACATATACAAAAGTTTGTTAATTTGATGATCGTATATACAGAGAACAGATTGTGAATTCGGATAATTTACAAAATACATTAATATGGTAACTAAATTATATGAAAAAAAACAATGATGTGTACAATGTGAAAACAAACAATGTGAAAACAAACATGATATTACATATGCGAGCAAAACTTACTATGAATATATGTATATACAATTTAAAAATAATTATAGTGTCTACAATTAAAGCTGAAAACTGTACAATTAACTAAAAGAATGCCTGAAAAAGTTAAATAAATGTCCAAGTTGGTCAGGCTCTGTAGATGGTTTAGTTCGGGATAGATTCATCCCAGCTATATATGAAAATAACATCAGAACAAAAACAGAATTAGTCCATAAAATTACACCCAAACAGAGTATTTAATGAACGAAAAATTCCTGTTAAGTTCATTGTCAATGTCACACAAATTTCCGTAGTTCGAACTAGACATTACTACATTTCTGATGTTCCATTCAAGAGAACGATTTTTAATGTAAGTAAAAGAAAATGGCAGAACTTGGCATCAATCAAAGAGAAAGTGACAAACATCTCTACATAAACCTCATATACATTTATCAGAACTCCATTTTCCAATTTTATGTAAATGAGCTGGAAAAGCACCATGCGTCGAGATAAAATAAGCGAGAACTTGGGAATAACATAAAAAAAACCTTCTTGACGTGTTTAAAAATGTCATAGGCGTTTAAGCGAAGAAACTGAAGAAAGACTATCCGTGTAAATGTAAAAATGATTAAAGTTACTTTGTTGGCACCACTGCAAAGCTTCAGAAATTGCCATCAGCTCAGCTTCATATATAGAGTTTAAAATATTTAATTCAATTCTATGCTCATAAAATATCTCATTTCATTGAAACACCGTAAATGCCGCTCCCACATCCCCTGGCATCTTGGAGCAGCCATCTGTAAATATAATCGGATGCGTATTAGCTGGCATTGAACGAACTATTGAATTAATAAAATTAATATGGTGATTTTCATAAAAATTCGGATAATGATAGGATGGAATTTTTTTCATCGGTGTACATGAGGTAGCCACCATTCTATCTAATGAAATTGAGTCATCAGATGAGATAATTGCCAAACAATGTGCTGAGTTTGACAGCTCGAGATCAATTGGTATGATACCAGCTAGGACACTTAAAGCCTCTGTTGAAATTGTGCGATACGTTCTAATTATTACCAAAAGTCAGACACGTTGACATGAAGACAATCGACGCAGGCCAGTAGATTTTAGATCGGAGTACCATGTCTCATGCTCGTAAGAGATCTGCTTTTTTAAAACCATATGATACCAGATTTTTAAAAAAATTAGTGAAATTCCCATATCTTTAATTCTTGTTTTTCAAATATTACAAGTGAAAGATGTAACTTCAATACGTACCATACGTTCAATACGTGGTCTTATCAACGAAACGTACTATCTAATTGAAAATCTAAGTTCAGCATGTTAGCTCTCACCGAAATACTAAGACTTTTATGTTCGGATATTTGTCAAAGAGATTATCAAAATTGATTTGCAAGTATCACTGTTATAATCGGTTTATTATATCCTGAGATTTCTTAGAAATAGTAAATTAACAATTTTTTAGAGCGGCTTTCGCTCTTTCCCATCACCTCACAACTTTTAATTCCGAATTCGCTTTTAATTGTTCTTCGAGGACAATTATATTTTGTAAGTAACTATCATGCCATATTTAAATTTTCTAGGCTCTTTAGTAACGCAGCAGTCATAATTTAGAATTTTTCATTGTTTTGCAGTTCTCAGGTGATAGTGGAGTACACATGAAATCTACTCTCTTAAAACCGCAGCCACAAAATAATTCAAATTGAGCCGAAATTCACTCATCTCGCGATTCGAAAGGCAGCTTCTCAAAAAGAGTTGAAACAACTCGAATAGCGAGTTGTTTGTAAGCAATTTAAATATAGATAAATCTTTTAAAAAAAGCAATTTAAATTAAGACAAGTAAAATGTTTGACAAACAATTCATTCATTATCCAATAAAGTACAGCTCTTTAATAAGAAGCCAAATCCACTCTTTCGTTTTAAGAGTGTAGCTTATGTTTCAAAAATTTCTATCCCCATCCTTAATTTTTTTAATCGGTTTTGTATTTCATAAAATGCATAATAATAATAAAATAAAAACTTGCGATAGTTAGAAATTTAAAAACTCGTAATTAAAGGGAGAAAAGTTAAAATTGATCCTATGCAGTTAACATTCGCAAAATGTTCGTTACGTTCAGATACGTTTGTCCTTTATTATATTGATACTAGATATAACATGAAATATTTAAATTTTATTTTTCCTTCTCTTTATCTTTAAACTTACAATGTTTATGGTATTCAATATTAGTAGTAAAAAATCATGCATGTACGATGATTTAGAAATTTTTTTTTTATCTAATGTAGTTTTCGCAACATCATTAAAGAGCACAAAGTTTTTTTTTTTTTTCTTAATCACTTGCTCTTATTTTTCTCATTTTCATAAGATTATATGCATTGTCATTTTTCATGCTGACGATTAATTTTTAATCGAATTACATCAGTCTCAAACACTAAGTTTCTGTAGCATAAACATAGCGTATAAAATTTTTCCAATAAATATTCCGACTCTCCTGCACTATTGATTTCCACTGAGAGAGCAGCTGCAGATAACGAGCGATGTTTCACATATTTTGATAGCAGAGGTGTTTATTATGGCAGGGAATATAGCTTTGCAGATCTAATTGCATTATAAATCAAAGGAGTTTTTCATTGATCTAATTGACGGTCTGTGTTGAGATACTTTTGAAAGATCATAAATAGCTGGATTTTCACTTCTGTGTGGTGTTGTTTCGACAACTTCTGGGTGATTCAATGCTTCTCGAAACATTTATAGAAATATATTTTTTATATGCAATTTCAATAAGAATTTTGCATTTATGAAAAATTCAAGCTAATACCAAAGTAAATTATATTTTAACAATATTTATCATTGTAAGTATGGAAATAAAAAATGTCAAAATATAATTTTGTCTAGATATGATAAACTGAATAATAAGGAAAAAATACATGAGTTACATAGTTATTATAGTAATGTTTAAATAAGATAAATCGTGCACATTAATCTTCGGTGTTTTGCATTATCTATTGTTTTAAGGATATTGGAATCTATATTGGCAGATAACGAACGGTATTTCACATATTTTGATAGCAGATGTCTTTATTATGGCAGAGAATACAGTTTTGCAGATCTAATTGCATTATAAATCAAAGGAGTTTTTCATTGATCTAATTGACGGTTTGTGTTTCGATACTTTTGAAAGATCATAAATAGCTGTATTTTCACTTCTGGGTGATTCAATCTTCTAGAAACATTTAGAGAAATATATTTTTTTACACGCAATTTCAATAAGAATTTTGCATTTATGAAAAGTTTAAGCTAATATCAAAGTAAATTATGTTTTAACAATATTTATCATTGCAAGTACACTGTTAAAAATCTTGTTCTAATTTGAACCAAAAAAGTTTGTTTTTTGGTGCTCAATAGCTGCCACCATAAGATGGTAAAATCTTGAACCAAAATTTGGAGCTCCCATTGAAGCATAGTTCCAATACTTGGAACGAGGTTGAACTAGGAAGCTCCAAATTTTGGTTCAAGATTTCACCATCTTACGGCGCAGATATTGAGCACCAAAAAACAAACTTTTTTGGTTCAAACTAGAACAAGATTTTTAACAGTGTATGGAACTAAGAAACGTGAAACAATAATTTTGTTTAGTTATAATGAATTGAATGATAAAATAAAATTCACATTAATATTTGATACGTTGCATTATGTATTCTTTTAATAAAATTAATATCTATATTAAAAAATAACGAGAGGTGTTCCACATATTTTGATAGCAGAAGTGTTTATTATGGCAGGGAATATAGCTTTGCAGATCTAATTGCATTATAAATCAAAGGAGTTTTTCATTAATCTAATTGACGGTTTGTGTTGAGATACTTTTGAAAGATCATAAATAGCTACATTTTCACTTCTGTGTGATATTGTTTCGAAAACGTCTGCGTGATTCAAGCTTCTAGAAACATTTATAGAAATATATATTTTTATATGCAATTTCAATAAGAATTTTGCATTTATGACAAATTCAAGCTAATATATAAAAGTAAACCTCCTGACTTCCGCCGATTGATTTTTTCACACACTAAGCTGCAGGTTTCATTGCAACATAAGCAATATTTAAATTAGTTTAATTCCACAAATAAAACCCAGTTCTGAAAAATTAAGTTAGGATTGATGCTATTAAAGATTATACACCGATACTAAAAACATATTTTGTATCAGGTTGGAAAAAACATCTTTTTTTATATATTTTTAAAAAATTACAGAGAAAACAACATTACAATATTACCCTTTGGCTGGGCAGTCAGGGGGACAATATTTATCATTGCAAGTATGGAACTAAGAAACGTCAATCAATAATTTTGTTTAGTTATAATAAACTGAATGATAAAATAAAGTGAGCATTGATATTCGATACGTTGCATTATATATTGTTTTAATAAAATTGATATCTATATTAAAAAATAACGAGTGGTGTTTCACATATTTTGATAACAGAGGTGTTTATTATGGCAGGGAATATAGCTTTGCAGATCTAATTGCATTATAAATCAAAGGAATTTTTCATTGATCTAATTGACGGTTTGTATTGAAATACTTTTGAAAGATATTAAATAGCTACATTTTCACTTCAGTCTAATATTGTTTCGATAACTTTTGCGAGATTTAACACTTATGGAAACACTTATAGAATTTTTTATTTTTTATATGCGATTACAGTAACAAATTTCCATTTATGACAAATTGAAGCTGATATAAAATTAAGTTATTTTGCAACAATACTTATCGGTGCAAGTATAGAAATAAGAAATGTCAAATTTTGTTTAGTTATGATTAAGAGAATGAATAAAAAGATGCATGAGACATACGGTTATTATAGCAACGCTTAAATAAGATAAATCATGCACATTAATCTTCGACACTTTGCATAAATTATCGTTTTAATGAAATTAATATCCACATTGGTAAAATTAATATGTTTATTTGATCTGAAAGATTTGAGAGAGATCTTGCGAGATCTGAAAATTTATACGAAGTTCGATGAAATACTGTTTTGAATACACTTGAGTCTGAAGTTTTTCATTTTGTAAAAATTACTCGATACACTAAATAAAACAAGTGGTTAAATGTGATGCAGATGGCACAGAGGGTTATGTTCAAAACAACTTATCAGTTAATTATTAATCCAAATTGTTAATTTGTAGTTATCAAATTCTTACTTAGATGGTAGCACTAATAAATTTAATTTTCAAGTGATTATAAAACGAAATTGTTTACTGTAATCAGATTAAAAATATTCAAATCAAATTAAATAAAAAAAAATAAAAAACTCCGAATTTTTTTGAAAATGCGAACTAAAAAAAATTAGCTAACATAAAAATACAATTTGAAATTTATAAAAATCAAAAAAAAATGTTTAAATGAAATTTAAAATGCTGAAGCATTAATAAATCGCAATAGGTTTTTAAACAGAAGGAAAATTACATGCCAAAAAGTATTATACATGTCAGTCGAACGAACTCCTAATAACACAAAATCCTGGTAACATAAACCTTTAAATTTGCATGAAAAAAAAAACTTTTAATTAAACTCTTCTTAATGTGGAAATTTCGCTTTTCGGCACCAGGGTTCGAATTTAGAACCTTTAGATTAGTAACGAGATTCCATACCTCTTATGATATCTACACGCAAAACGATGAAATGATGAAATTAAGATTCTCATTTGAAATTTAAATAGCAAAAATACGAATGACACTGAAAAAAATAATTTAATTAAACAATAGTCTTTTTCAAAGTTTTATGATTTGTCGTGTGACATGAGTTATTCAGCTATACGTACACAAAATTTAAATTCTCTGTTTTATACAATTTTTATGTATGGACTCTGCGACGGACGGACAAACAGAGAACAGAAACGAATAGGGTTTCATTAGATAAACAAAACCCTAAAAACATAATAAGCATTTTAAAAAATGTTAAGCTGTAGTCAGTTTTTACGCTAAAAAGGGCTTTACGAGCAGTTTTAAGCAAAAATTCATGGTAAAAATTTTAGTGGCTTTAAATATGTACAATGTTTTTTTTTTTTTTTTTTTTTTTTTTTTTTTTTACATTTTATGTGATGGAATCGGCGTTGTTAAAAAAGTTTATTTGTTAGATGAGTAAACGAAATGAGATATTGTCAAAATTTTATGCCTAAAATAACAAAATCTATACAATCGACGTGCACGAGATGGTTATGTAGGACAATGGCTTAAAAAGTAGTAGAGTTTATAATTAATATATACATTTATATATATAAGAAATTATTTTAATGTTTCATCCATATTAAATATTTCATACTTTTAAGATTTAATAAATCAGATACTTATATTTAATAACGTATTTCATGAAATAACTAATTTCTATTTTACTTACATATTTATTGTGAGTATATCCTTAAGACATCCTCCAGTAGATATATAATGCATTATATATCCACTTCATTTTATTTTGGTTTTATGTGTGTAGGTAACCCCAAATTTGTATTATTTTGCTTTTTCAACGTTAATACGAAGATGGAACTATTCACTTTATTTGTATTCCCAAAATATTTATGGGTCTGAAGATTCTACTGTGGTTCTACAAATTTCAAATCTATTCATTTTAATTTATTTTTTATGTATCAATGTGGTAATTTTGTATTAAATTTAATGATTTATACATTGTTTTCAACTAATAGTTATATATATATATATATAATATATATCAGACCTACATCCAGCAGTGGATGGAAAATGGTTGATTATGATATAAATACATAACACCATAATAATTACAAAATAAAATTCATAATGCACGAATGAGATAAAATGAATAATAAACCAGTTAGGAAAAATATCCACAAATTATCAATAAAACAAATAAGGAAATCCTTCATGGTAGTCGTTCTAAGGGAACATAACCGTATTTATACTAGGAAATACAAGATTAAAAAAAAAAAAAACACGGTAAATTCCGAACTATTAGCACGACGGGTACAAAGGATCTCGAACCCAGGACTGCCCATCTTACAACCTGAGAAAAAAAATCTCTCGACTTGGGACCAATATTTTTCCATGATAATTTTTTAGAAGCTTTTTTGATAGTTATAAAACAAAACAGAATTATTTTTCTGCGTAAATGTACCACATTAATTATCAAAATAAAAATACGTTAATTTTAAAAATTACTTTTAAAATTGTCTTTTCGATGGTTTTTTGAAATTAATTTGAATATGGGCGTTGAAAGTTTTCATACAGAGAAAAAAGGCTTTTCTAATTTAGTAATTATATTCAATGTATTTTTCAATATTCCAATTCTTATCTAATGATAATTGAGATTTATTTAATACCGATAAATAAGATTTGGGCATAAAAATTGAGATTGCAATAAATGCAGAAGAAAAAAAAGTTCATTTGTAATGAAATACGAAAGCATTTTTATTCAAAATGACGATCATCAAGTAGTCAATGACACACATAATATACATACTAATAAGATTTTTATTCGAGTATGATAGGGAAACTAATGGTTTGTGAATAAAATGTACGAACAGTTCCCCTTTTTCTATTCAATTTTATCTCATTACTTGACATACTGATGGAAAGCGAAATGCCTTGCTAATATAATCTCAGATCTGGAACACAGCGCTCCATTACTTTGCTAAAAGTATTGCACTTTTTCATCATTTGTCAGAACTTAATCTACTTATTTTAAAGAACAGTCAACGGGAGAATGGGAAATTAAGAAAAATAATGAATTCTTTGAAAACGTTAGTCGAAAAAAGGGTTGAGTGCATTCTATTTATTAAAGATAACTTTTGGGAGAACATAAATTTTGAATTTTTACTAAACTATTCTTTGAAAGCTTTTTCATTGCAAAGGACGAAGATGTTTGAATATTTTGGGAGATTTATTTAAGATTTTATTAGAGTTCAGAAATGCTTTTGACATTTGTCAATTTTTAAGTCTAGTATTTCAACCTCTAAATTTAATTAAATTGGTGAGATAAATAAATATTTTCGTATATTATTAAAATTAATAGCTATTATTTTCTATCCTTGCTCAATGTATTTAAGTAAGTTAAAAAAAGAATTAAGATAAGAAAGTTGTATTTAAGTTAAGAATTCTTTCTGAAATATTACGAAAATATAATGCATAATTTTTTATAAAGGAATTTTGGTTTTTCAATATTTTATAAAAACTATTTTTTAAGTAATGTCTTTTTCGTTACTCATACATTTCTCCAGAAATAAAAAAATTAATTTTTCATAATTATTTTTTAAAATGTTGCAGCAATTAATAAACGTAATTTTTAATTTATTTAAATATATATGCACTTCTTTTTAAATTTAAAAACGTTTTATCTCATAAATACATTTTTCTTTCTTCGAATTATTTTTTAGTTGTAGTACTGTAATTTTTATATAATAACAAAGTGAAGAGTAATATTGTATTTTATGTGCACTGAAAAAAAAAATATTTATCGTAATATTTGAAACAGTAGCTACATATCTTAATACTTTAATATTATTAATTCAATACTAAACCTGTTGTGATTTTCATCTTAAACTTCTGCTTCAGTCAATTAATTGGAACAAAAATAAGTTGGGCAATAGAACGATGGAGAATGAGAGAAAATGATGTAAAAAACGCTGTCACAATGCTTCTTCCCAGGGCATTTTTCCTAATTCAAGGAAGATCTGCAGGTTATAGCCAAAAACATGCACAGACATTTTGGTTCAGTTCTGTACATGAATTTGTACATATTTCGATGGTACAATATTGAAAAGCTACAATAGTTTCTACTAGAGCGTCCCTTTTCGGCGGATTTTTTCAAACTCAGGGTAGAACTGCTAGCCATAGATAAACACTTACAAAAAATTGGTTCAATTCTATGCATAAACACATACAATTTTCGGTGTTACAATATTGAAAATTATACAAAAAACGCTTTCACAATGTCCTTTCCCATGGACTATTTTCAAATTAAAAGGAGGACCAGCTTGCCACAGCCAAAAACATGCACAAAACATTTTGTTCATTTCTATGCATATCTTCATGCGTTTTTTTATGGTTCAATGGCGACATACGGACACACACACACGAACAGAAAGATATTTTGTAGAAACAGTTTTTTGGAATCTCTGACCGCTAAAATGGGTAAATCCTTCAAAAACCGGATGTTTTTGTTCGAAAGCCTGAATGAAAAGTTTTCGATTACAATACTTTCTTCTTTTAAATATAGAAGAAAGTAATAATTATTACGTCAACGGTATATGTGAAAATTTGAACAATAATGAAAAACTGGTCACCTCATAAATATTGCGGAATGAAAAAATTTCGAATGAAACTACAATAAAGTAACCTTTATAATTATTTTTTAATGAATCATATGTTTGAACAGATAATTGTGTGTGACTTTGGATTTTTTTCTGATAAAAGTAAATATTACCATATTTTTGTATGATATTTTTATAATAACCTCAACCTATTTTATATTTACTCAGAATTTTTTTCATACTACTGGAAACAATATTTGTAAAATCATTTAAACTCTTCAGATCCTATTTTTAAACTAATTTATCAGTTCTTATACGAAAGGTATAAAACCTTTATTTACCAAAAATATTCATTCCAATTTGCTTAAATCTGAAATATGGCTCTAATTAAATATATTCTTTAAATAAAATATTTTATTATTTAAATCTCTGATAAAAATTACAACGATTTCCCGTGGTTATCAAACCATTTTAAAATCCTGCATTTAAATGCTATAAATATTTATTCATAGATAATTCCGTTCTAAAAAACCTTTTTATTTAAATAATTATTTCTTTCAACTGCCTAGTATAATATTCAGTGCCTTAAAAGTTATTCCATATCAATAAATTCATTTCTTTTGTTTCAATAAAATTATCGTTTGCGAAATAAATTACAATTTTAGCTGCCATATTGACCCCAGAGTTTACTTTTTATTTACACATTATGTACCTAGGAAGAGGATTTAGAAGATTCTAGATAAAGTTTTAGTGCCACGGAAGTTGCTGCATTACAAAAATAACACATCAGAAATGGTAAAGTATCCTTCTTTACACGATGCTGGTCGATGAACAGAAAATTAGCTGACTTTACTAATGATCCTACGAGTAGAGAAAGTTTAATATGGATAGTTTGTTTTCTTCGTCAGAAATTGGGGCACTGGAAGCAGTTTGAATGTATGCCCGATTGATTTTAGAGATGCGACGTAGCCTTCGACTAATGTTTTCTTGAAAGTGTATTTTTCGTTCGCCATTCGTCCCCATATGTAAGATCATCTCATACAAAAGTAATTGTATAGTTTGGGGTATTCCTCTATAACAAAAAAATATTGATGAATAATAAAGCATCTTGAAATTTCCATCGACTGTTGTTTCCTCCATTTGAGTAACTAGTATGTCTATATTAGGTTAATTTTACACACAGTCGTTGAAGTCATTTGGGTGAAGAAGTCCTCCAGTGTTTGTGTCCAGGATGGCTCAGTTGGAAGAGCATTGGCGGCTAGAGCCTGTATACCTGATTCGGAAATTTTCACCCACAAGCAAAATTTACGTATGTTATTATGTCTATATTTAATAATTTCTCAGTCGGTCGTTGGGAGTCCGCGATAAAAAAAATGCTTGTTACAGGTTTGCTAAGCTCTGATTGTCACAACATGACACACACACAGACTTATATATATATGTACATAGAATTGAAAATATAGTCTTCGGGAATATTATTATACAAGCATTTCAAACTTTGGCAACGTTGATTAAAAAATCGGCAGTTTAGAAAATGTGATTTAATTCTGTTTACAAACATTGGAAATATCTATACTAAAATAATTTAACTCATCCAAACAAAAAAATGTAAAATTTAAATAATAATTCAACATTCCACATCTAGTAAGTAAAATATCTTAATAAGAATTATTTCACATCAAAAAATTTAAAATGTTTTATTTTAAAATAGGTGTATATTTTCGCAATTCCTAAATGTATTCTTAATCTTCTAAAAGTCTTTCAGATTTAAAACCGTCTATTAAGAATATATACCTAAATTCAGTTTTTGAACATTGGGAATGTGAATACTAAAATAATTCATTTTCTCCCCACAAAAAAGTGAAATTTAAATATCAATTCCTTATTGTACGTTATAATCTAGTTACATATATATCTTTATATAAATTATTCCCTAAAAAATAAAATATGCTTTTTTAAATAAATATATATTCTTGTTGTTCGTCATACACATTCTTAACCTTGCAAAAACTTGCCATAAAAAATTACTAGATGGATTAAATGAAATCTTATGTACCTCCAAAAATTAAATTACAACCATTATTTTGTGTCTAATTTTCAAATGAATGAATATCGAAGCAACAAACTCGGTGATATGTGCACTAAACTGTTATTAAATGCGACACAGAAATATACTTAACTTAAACGTATAAATGAAATTCCAATAAAAAAGTTCTCATGGTGGAAAATTCCATTCTTGGAGAAATCAGTACATCGCAGTATTATGCAGTAAAATGTGACAAAAACATTAAAAAACTGATTCAAATACGAAGTATGTCCACCCCGGGCATGACTGTATTGGCAACATCGACTTTTTAAATTACCAGATACCAAAAGAGGTAGCGCTGAACAGATATGTGGTAAGCCTTGTTCCAGCTCATTTAATGAACTTACCCCACTAAAAAAAAAAAAAAAAAAAAAAACTAAAGAAAATCTATAGTTTTTTGGCCCAAGATCTGCGGGAAATCCGAAGGTATTTGTCCCATTATGTAGATATTTTAAAGAAAATCTTAAAAAATTCTGCAGATATTTTAAAGATAAAGCTAAGTCTGCAATTTTTCTTCAAATTTCTGTAGAATTTCGGTAGAAAGTGGCGATTTCTTCAGATAATCTTCAGATTATTTTTAGTGGGGTAGAGGAGGACTTAAAGCTGCAAACAGTCTTCCAAGATAATGCGAAAGATGTTCTATTGGATTCAAGTCTAGAGAGTGAGCTGGCCATTCCTTTCTCTCCAAAATGTGATTCTGAAGATAATCCTCAACAACCATAGTTCGATGTGTTCTCGCAGTATCATCCATTAGAATGAAACTACTGCCTATAGCCGCGTCATACCGGCATACATATGAATCAAGGATCTCAACCCGATATCTCGCGCCAGTCAGAGTTCCTCCTTGGAACACATGCAGGTCAGTGTGGCCTCCGAGTGAGACCCCTGCCTAAACCATGATCACTCTGTTTCTTTACCTGCACTGTAAGAAAAAACGGACGATTTTACGGAAGTATTACTGGTAATCTAGACGCCAGTATAATTTACTGTTTTTTAACGGAAAAACTTTCGTAAAATATTCCGTTTTTTCGAGTTTTTTTCAGAATTTACGGAAATATTTCCGTTAAAAAACAGTATATTATACTGTCGTCTAGATTACTTCCGTAAATCTAAATACTTCCGTAAAAACGTCCGTTTTTTTACAATGTGTGTGTTTCGTCAATGTTTGATGATATTCGAGTGCATTGTTCTCTCTAGATCAGAAGATGTCCTGAATCGCTCTCGTGTGTGAATCTGCACTCGTCTGTGAAGAGTACTGATGCACACTGTCTGGTCCAGGAAACATGTTCTCTTACCTAACATAAGCAGGCCCTTTTCTGTCGTCTGTAGAGGGGTGACATACAACTGAGAGCTTTACATAGAGACTTGCATTATGAAGACGTCTTCGCTCCATAGTAGCGGCGATTCTTCTCCCTGATTCTGCAAAGTGGTCTGCAATGAGTTGCGGCATAGTAGTGCGTTTTCTCCTTTGGGCCAAAATAGACAAAAACAAATCTTCGGCAGATGTTGTAACATGTGGGTTGTCTGGAACATGTCTTGTGGGCACAGAATCATCGGATTCATACTGATCTCAGAATCTTTAGACTACACTGCGAAACACAATGTGTCGTCGAGCGTTATAGGCCTGTGACAACCCCATTTCCATCTATTCTACCGCCCTCCACCTTAATGTATCGGGCAAACGACTTTTTCTGGACATTTCTAGACTCTACTGGATGTTGTGAACAAAACTGACAATAATAGTTCGAACACAACAAAACTTACACACGAAATTACGAAAGCTTTGTAATTGCATATTTTTCTCTCATTTACAAATACATATTCTTTTATATAAAATAAAAGTGGTAGCTGCAATTTTGCGTGAGGTTTTTTTTTTTTTTATTTATTATTTTCATTCACATTAACTATTAATTTTAATCTGACTGCCATTTTTTTCTGGCGAGCTTCGAAAAACATGTTGTACCTTATCTTTTGGTGGCCAAAGTAATATTCAGAAAGAAAAATAATCTTTAATACATAAGAATGAGAAACACATATTTTTCTTCATATGCAAAGTGAAAATTATTTTTTATTCCGTTATATTACACTGAATTAGATCATTGATATTTGAAATAACCGTCTAATATATAGAAGGAAATAGAATGCGAAAATCTATGATCAACCTACATCAAATAAAAAAAATGAGTTTTATAAATCACGATTTCCATGTTGGAAGTTATGATAAATCGAATGGTGTAAGGAAAAAAAAAATCGACATCCGATTTATACATTAGCTAATTTGTCAAATATCTGTAAATGTCATAATCATCTGCTTTAGAAATCTTTTGAAAGCGTGTCAAAAATGATTGATTTATTAGATTTGGAATCGATTTTTTACTTTCTCACGAACAATCTTAGTGACATGATGTCTGATTAATGTTTGAAATGTTGGCGTAAAAAGTTCATATAACATTTCTTTTCCTTAATAGTCATTTAACAAAAGGAAAATCATATTTAAAGCTAAACTTTATATATAGCAGAATATATATTTTTATTTATATACTTACAATCAGTAAGTGCAAAATGTATAAATGAACTTCACAGATCAATCTATACTCAATCGTTTATTAGTATAGAAGGGTACTACTTGGTTAACCCGACGACCTAAAAACGATTGCCAAACTACAAAATTAAATGCCAATAATACATGACCGTGAATGTCACATTCAATGTCATTAAGTATGATTCATGTGATCAGACATTAAGTGATTTTTATTTCGACTTTTTTTTGTATTTTAATTACTATTCTTTAAATTTTTTTTTTTTTAGTTATTTAAAATAAAAATTCAGTAAATACGTATGATTTGGCGATTAGTTTGGCGATTCGTGTAATTTGGCGAAATTTGTCGACGGGATAACCAAGTAGTTCCACATGAAGTTGTTTATTGTGTTAAGGGGCAGACGTTGCAAGACGTTGTAAGACATTGCAATCCCGAAATTTTCCTCTATCTCAAATATGTTAATAACTTCAAAATTCGCTTTCGCAGTGCCAAAATTAAATGGAAATCTATGCCCATCACGAGGATTCTACTGATGTGAAATTCTGTATATTAGTTCTTGAAATAGGACTATTGCGAATATCGGTAAAAATACAGAACAAAAGTGCCATCTGTTGTGCGATTTACACTAAAACATAATTAGCAATAATATTTACCTGAATTTGAAATTTGATCAAAATCCGTACATAGTCCTTAAGATAGAGTTTTTGCAGAAATCTTCAAAAAGACAACATAGAAGCGCAACCTGTTAAAAATTTACACTAAACTGTAAACAGCATTTTTTTAAAAATCTGAAATTTGGTAAAAATCTATGCACTCGTTCTTAAGATAGAGAAACAGCTCTATTTTGTTCTATGACATTTGATGGTAAACAGCTCTATGGTATTTAATGAATTTAAAAATAAACAATGAGAAACTTTAATATATTATATATATATATACATATTGTATTACATATATACATTACTTGTTGAAGTAGCTATTTAATTAATCACTGGATAAAATGATTTCATAGATAAAAAATCATATTGAGAAAAATTATCTTCATACATTTAAGTGTATTCAAAAATAAAATCACGATGTTTCCATAGCAACAAATTCTAATCGACAATTCTCAATTGGACTTCGACCTTGAAACAAATTTAATTAATCTAAACTATGAATTTCGTTTTAAATCTCAAATTTTGTTGATGAAATTTGAATATAAATACGTAAAAATATCGATATAACAAAATTATACTTAAAACAAACTAAAACTTACAAAACTAAAGTTACTTAAATTAAATTTATCAAAACAAGTTCAACATGAAACCTTTTTTTTCTTGAAGTGCATTTGACATAAAGTATTTTATGAAATTACATTCCATCGCCAATCGGCGATAAATCACCAAATAACGAAATTTTCATTATATTTTTTTACGGTTACTGAATGGAGGTTCCACCGAAATTTTTTTTTATAAACGTATGAATCCACACGAGAAGAACATTCTGAAATTTTTCGGATTTTTCGGGGTATGCCCCTTTTTTGTGGGTCAAAAGCTTGAGGAAAATCCGCGCAGTTCTTTCTTGAGAACAGCAGTTTCGTGAATCGAAAAATGGCAGAATAGCAGTGCCAGCTGCTGACCGATTTACACAAAATACTAATCAGCACCAAATTATAATAGGTACGCCCTGAATGCAAATTTTTATTAAATTCCGTGCATTAATCCTTGAGATAGATCTACTCACCAAATTTATCTTACATGTAGACAGACAGACGGACAGACTCATAGACACACATTTTGTAAAAACACTTTTTTGGAATCTCTGGCTCCTAAATCGCGTGAATCCGTCAAAATATAGAATTCGAAAAAATTCACGAATAGAATACTTCCTTCTTATTAAGATAAGAAGAAAGTAAAACTATGTATTACAAATCGGTTGCTGCTTCGAGACTGATCGATATCCTGGCCATGTTTAACTTTTACAAAGTGGAAAAGAATATCCGGTAATTGAATTGTCGCTTGTAATTTGCGAAGTTCTATAAATTGCATGATACGTGATTATGTAGCAGCTATTTTTTTGAAGATTTATCAACAAACTTCAGAACTGAAACTGAACTCACAGTTCACCGTATTTCAACAGCAACGACCAAAGGAAGACCTGAAATTTATATTGGCTTTTTTTTAAAAGAAATTTGAAGAGTCAAATCGTGAAATGTTGTGAATACTGCTATGTGTTGAATTTTTGTCCTTTGGTAAAAGAATTTTCCTAATCACATGATATATATTCAAATTATGATTTCTATGCTTAAAAGAAGATTTTTACTGCAGTATACATGCATAATGAAATCATCTTTAATTTGATAAGCCAGTTTAGTTGGAATTCTAATTTAAATTGCTTGGGGAAGATAGTCCCTTTGTTTTTCTCATGTTAACGCTTGATATATAATTTATACATTCAGTAGGTTTTAATACTTAATTAAAAAAAGAAAAAAAGAACTTTTTATTTATTTGTTAATTTTGTGACTTTGGAATATTTATTAGTTTATGTGTCCACCAGGCTCACCACAAATCTTTTTTAATGTTTTTCATAGTTATTTGAAATTCCTATTGCAAGGCGATGACTGAAAAGTTTAATGTTTTCACCTTTGAAAACTGATACTTGTTCTAAATGGTAAAATTTAAAAAAAAATTACCTGAATAAAAAGTCAATTAAATCCAATTGATTTTTTTTAAGTCATAAGATTTTAAAATATTCACCTTTTATATAAACATTTTAATAACAATTTTAATTTTTCTTAAGAAAGGTGTTATAGTAAAAATAAAATACATTGACATGTTTCGGAACCGTCAAATAAGTTCCATAGTCATAATATAAATAAAGTCCATTGAAAAAGGGGAGCACGAATCTGATATTAAATTTGGACGTACTAACACTGCCTTATCAAGAACATATTTAAATGAGGAGATAAAAATATTGTTTAATCAAAGTAAATTATGATTCATATCTAATTGTAATCGTAAACCTATTATAAGAGAGTCCATTGAAATTTATACGCGTAATAATCTGGTTTGTAATGATACCGTTTCTTTTATTATTCCTAAGTTATGGTTAGAATTAATGAATAAATTCCTCGTGAGGGCTTGAATGGGATGAACCAAGTTGGAATTTCTTTTGATCATGGTCTATTTTTATTTTAATTTAATTTTTTACAATAGCGCGCGTGTTTTTTGGTGTTTTTTTTATATCTCTTTGTCGCGTGTCATTTGTATTGACCGTGAAATAGTTTGAAATTTTTATTTTTAGTTAAGTTTTAGATCATGGTCTATATTTTAATTTAATTTTTTACAATAGAGCGCGTGTTTTTTTGTTATTTATATCTCATTGTCGCGTGTCATTTCTATTGTCCGAGAAATATTTTGAAATTTTGTTTTATTTATATTATGACTATGGAACTTATTTGACGGTTCCGAAACATGTCAATGTATTTTATTTTTACAATAACACCTTTCTTAAGAAAAATTAAAATTGTTATTAAAATGACCTGAATATTTTTATTCGCAAACCAAGAATATCCATAATTAGTTTAGAACGTAGCACTATTTCCAGATCAGTACTATTTTAAAAATCAAAAACAGAAAAGATGTCATAATTTCACAGTTTTAAGTATAATCTATTAAATTTAATGTAAAATGAGCTGTGAAAAATATTGTACCTATTGTTTCAAAAAAGTAATTCGTGAAATTAGAAATTTCATTATTGTGACTTTTATTTGTGTTTAGATACCACCTACAGACAGCAGTTTATTGCCAAAACCTGTAACACCATCCAAAAGAGCCTTGATATTTCATAATGAAAACCAGTTTGTTTTTCGAATACCAACATTTTTAAACAGAATGAGGGTTAAAAACTGAGAGACCTTTGATCATTTGTATGTGCTATTAGCCATTTTAAATGTTCTTTTTAAGGGTTTAGATGAGTTGAGTAAATGAAGAAATATTTTTCGATAATGTTCAGAACATAAAACCGCATCCAGTAAAGAAACACTTGACATAATATGATAATCTCCTATAATAATGATTTTAATACTGGTCATCGATTATTTCTTATTAGTTTTATTTTATAATATTTCAGCCCCCATTTTAATACATTTTGAACATCTAGTGACATTGATACGGAAGAGATTATGCAGAAGTTAAGATTTTTTAAATTAAATAAAAAATTTCTCTTGAATAAAATGGTTCTTTAAATTTTTCAAATCCTTTTGGGCTGAATCACATAAAAGAAACAAAATCATAAAATAACTACTTTCAAAATTTACATAAAATGCCTCTGCCGTGTGAATACAATTTATTTTATAGATTTAAGATATTTATTCGACTATTATACATCTTCATGAATTTTCTGGAAATATCTTGGAAGAATTGGATTATTCAGTTGGATCGTTATATAAGCATTTTCTAAAGAGACATATCAGTATCGACTATAGCTGAATCGTGTTTGAAACCACGAAACTTATCTTGTTAAACTTTTGTATAAAAGACATATGGAACAATATCGATATTTCAATTCATAAAATACGCTTAGTCATTTTATAATGGATTACGAAACTTGAATAAATTTGAAAGATTAACGAATAAAAATATATCCGAAAAAAAGAAAATCTTAAAAATTTTAACATTTAAAAATATGTTTTGAACTTCAAAATTAATTTAAAATAGTTCTAATTTGCATAAAAAAGACATTATATTATACGTAAAGTAGAATGTGTACGTCATGTTATTAATTCAAAAAGCATATGTCACTTGTTTGCTCAGTGTTTACATACATGGTACAAAGCTTAATATACAAATTTAATAATATTAAAAAAACATTCCACTCATACATATGGCGGTGTAACAAATTTAAAATAAACAAGACATAAGGTAACTAACGATAACTTCGCAGTCTATGTGGAAGATGCTTAAATTATCATTTAAACATAATTTAACCATGTTTAACGTGTTCGACTATACCTTAATAAAATACCATCGGAGTAAGAATTTCGATGTAAGTATTATTCGTGATATTCGGATTTTGCTTAAGTTGCATAATGTACATGAACTTTGTACACTCAGAATTTTAGAATTTCAAATAAATAAAACAAGAACAAAAAATTACGCTTATGACGTAGATTATGAAACACTTTTCAACACGTTAGTAATTCAGAAAAATTCTGCAATTTACTAAGGTGAAACATGATATCCAAATGAACAATTTGAAAAACACATGAAACAATTTAAAACTCAATTTCTGTTATTTCCATTAATAGTCGCAAAAAAAAAAAAAAAAAAAAAAAAAACATCAGCAACCCTGTAAGTGATTAAAAAAAAAAAATCAGCAACCCTGTAAGTGATTGATACATATGTATGTATAATACGTACTATGTATAGTTATGTTAAAATTAAGTTCACTCAAAGGCATAGCACTGTTGAAATTTTTCATTCAACAAATTCCATCAATACGTGATTGTTATTTAAAACTTTCCTGCAACCCTGTATATGATATATATAGTTTAAATATGCCAAATAATATTTGAAAAATAGTTCAGTTTATAAACTCTTATTATAATTGAAAATGCACTTGCATCAATTATTGTTTATAGGCTTCAATAATTTTAACGGTTTTTTTTCTGTAGCCAAATTCGTTTGTGCGTCCTACAAGTAAATGATAAATTCTATGCCCACCGTGTTCTATAGTAATACCCTTGTAGCACACAAAAATGATGCATATCAAATTTAATACGCTTAAAATAAATTATCAATGTAATATATCAATGTAATTATGCAATAATCAATACAATTTACAATATATAATATCATTAATATACACAGCAAGCAACTTTTCGTCACAGACCATAATTTAACATTATTCATTTAATAAGTCTCTAAATGAGCCGTAAATTCAGCACAATTAATTTTCAATGCCTAACATGACATGATAAACGCCAATAACATATCGTCATCTGAGAATAAGAAGGTTCCATCTTTGTTTTTCAAAAAATTGACTTACAGATATAGAAAGGTTCTATTTGTATCTATGAAGGCATTTCTCGATTAACATAACCTCACATTATGACTGTAATGTCATATGCAAATTATACATAATATCATTTTGATGAAAAAATATCTTCATCGATACAAATAGAACCTATCTATATCGATACGTCATTTTTTGAAAAACACAGATAGAACTTTATTATTCTGAGGTGAAGATATATCAATTTCAAAAGAATCGATCCATATTAACGTGAGTGAAAGCGAGGACACAAATGGAATTAATAAACACTTTTCGACGATCATAGAAAATGTTAGGAAGAAAGTCCGAGTTGTTCAATAACAATGACGTGAATAAAATTGTAGCCGCTATCTACTCCGCATTAAATAGTTTGAGAACATGAACAAGTTGTCTTCAAGAAGTATAAAAGATTATAAAACATATAAAAGAAATACACATTAATCATTAATATTTCATAACACTTTCAAAGCAAATATCGAGTTTTTGTAATTACAGTATTTTTCTCTATTTAGCGTTTCTTTATTTGTATCCTGGCACTGGTGTTTCGTGCTTCTATGCAGACATGGTGTATTTTTCTGGTTGGATTATCTTATTTCTATTTAATGTATTATCACATTAAACAATGAGTTTAATTTCTTCATTTCCAAAACAATTTCTAAAAATCTGTAAAATAGATTGCTCTGTGTCATGCTATTTCATCACCAAATTGTTGGACAGAGATGCAATTGATACGTTTGACTCAAAATTCAGTCTTATGGAAATTGTATGTAACATTTTAAATAGGGAGACAACAAACTAAAATTTGCATTTTCTTTAAATTTTTAATTTCAGACACTCATTTCAAATCTCATAAATGATTCCCTTGGATAAAGATAGCGCAGAAAATTGTATAGATTATATTCATTTTAATGAAATCACCATTCATTTTTTTTAAAAAAAGGCATCAAGATTTTACAAATAAATTTTGAAATATATAAAAAAGTGAAAAGTACTTACAAAATTTAATAATCAATAATGATGTCATAATATTATGACTTTACTATATCTTGGATTCTATACTATGTATTGGATACTATGTCTTGCTGTTTTTATATTAACCCATTGTCCAAATAGCAACACTCCCTTTCGTTCAAATACGAAACATGTGTATCTTGTGGGAAAGTGAAATAAAATTTCGTGTCAGGAAGATCGGTATGGAAACGTAAATTGAAATTAATATATTTACATCGAATTTAAAAACTTTTGTTTAAGAAAAATAGATTTATTAAACATTGTAGAATCTTTCACAGTAAATTTTTATCTTAACACTTTCCGGCGCACTACTCTTTAAAGTTGGAATTTAAAGAAAAAAATTAGGCAATCTATTTAGCTCTAGAGGAGTACACAGGTATTGTTTTGTAAAGATTGCACTAACCATTTTAATTATACAGCTGTTTCTGTAGTGGTAATCTCCCATAAGTAAAGCATTGATAAGTGCAGTGAGAAGAGCATTGCTGTGAAGCGCGTATTACAGTAAAACATTATACCTATTATTTAAAAAGAGTAGAGTTTGATCTCTGTGATGCTGCCATCTAGAACTCATAAGAAAAATTTAAAATAGCCGTTATAGTAGTTTTTGAAATATTCACTGAGTTTTTGCGTCTCTAAACAGGGGGAACTTTAGGTGTTGCCGACCCGGCAACACTGCGCGTTAAGGGGTTAATGCATTCTAAGCTACTTAAATAACAACAACAAGTAAAATCACTCAAGATTAGACATGGGAAATGAATTTCAATTTCAATTTCAGTTCGACTAAAATAATCTTTAAACCCCACTTCTTTACATGAATTTAATTTTCTTCAAGCATTTCACATCTACAAGAAATATGAAAATACTGTTAATCCTCCTTATCAGATTGTTTGAAATATGATACAGAAACCTCCTTTTCTTCATTTCTTCCAGCATTTTTTAAAAATTTTTGGTTCCGTTTCCTATGCTATTTTCTTATTCGCTATTACCGATATTTTTCCCTTATTGATTGATAACTATTTCGCTTGAATCCATTTTTTGAGATATTTTTTAAAAATAGCGATTTTTGTGCCATATGAGTAGTATACTAAAAAAATGAAGGTCTCCTTGTTATGCATACTCAGTTATTTTGAAAAAAAAAAAAAAAACTAATTAAACTACTTATGTATTGTGATAAAGAGTCAGTCAAATCTAACGGCGCGCGGAGCTAAACTAGAAAGTCTTTAAAAAATAAAATACTTTGAATATTTGGAAACACAAAAGGATCATACGATTTACCGAGAAGGTTTTTTTGTTACCGAAAGCAAACAATTTTATTGCAATTGAAAACTATTTGCTAATTGATTTTTCGACTTATACTATTTTAATCAGTTTAAACTTAAACAATGAGATTAGTTTGTATATATATACACACACATACAGGGTGGTTATAGTTGAACTTCCACCTTGAAATGTTGATAAAAAGAAAAGTATTAGACAAACTGTTATCAACTTGATAATAGTAGGAGGTCATGGGAAATTATTTACAAGAGAAAAAAATTCAAATACTCAAAACTACGGGACGGAAATTGCTCTGTATGCAATGTTGTTAAAGGAAATAAAACATGAAAACATCGATTTAAAATGTGTTCAATCGTTTTTGAAATGTGTTACAAAGCATGTTCAATGCGGCGTCCCACAAGTTGTCACGATCTCAAATTTTGTGATCGTTAATTTGTGGATTGAAGTTTTCACAACAATCACGGATTTTATTATGCGTACAGCACACGTGACTTTTGTCGTCTTTAACGCCTTTAAATGGTAATTTTGTTTAAACAATGTTTCTTAAGGGTTATATATGCAAACATGTGTTAATATACATATGTAATTTATATATAATATGTAATATTATATATATGTAAACATGTGTTAAACAAGTATAACAAAAGGGTTAAGTAACATTCCGACCTTTAATCCATTTAATAATATTACATACAGCGTCATTTGAAATCCTGGTAGTGAGGATATGAACTTTTTTCTTTTTTTAACTAAAAATAAATTTGTATAGCCTCCTTTGACCTATTACCAAGTTTTACAACATTTGTCCAGTAGTTTTCCTTTTTTCCTCATTTAAAAGTGGAACTTTAAAGATAACCACTCAATATATTGCTTGTTGTGCAATTAATTTCTCGCTGGCAAAAATATTTCCATACATTTAAGAGCAATCAAAGACAAAAGGAAAAAAAATAAGGATACTTCTATTATACATGTCAATATCTAAGAAATTGTTTCCATAGTAACAAAATTAAATGCACAATGCTCAGTTGGACTTAATTTTGAGATTTAAGAATAATTTTAACTAATTTAAATTTTGAATTTCGTTTTAAATCGTATTTTTTTAGATAAATTTCAAGACAAATAAAAAATAACGATCTAACAAAATTATAATTAAAAGAAGCTAAAATTGATAAAACTCAAGTTATTTAGATTAAATTTATGTAAACAAGTTCAGCGTGAAACATTTTTCCCTTAAAGGGTATATTACATAAAAATGTATTTTCTGAAGCTGTATTCAATCGCCAACAGAAGAAAAATCGCAAAATAACGATTTTTTAAATTTAATTTATGGATGCTCTATCGAGTTTCCGTCGAAAATATTTTATAAACTAAAATATTTTTTTTTTTTGAGTATGTCCTTATGCTATTAATATTGTTTTCACCATTTTCATTTCTATTTCTATTTTATTTGTAGTAATTATATTTATAATAAATCTAAATATAGTTTAATAGTTTAAAAATGAATGATCTTTTTTTTTTAATTTGCTATTTTATAAATGTATTTTGAAATTATTTTTAACGAGGGAGGTCTCCATACGTGTATGTTTCGAAAAATTTGAAAAAATTGCAGAATGTGCTTTGCATAAGGATATGTATTTTTGTATATATTAATATAAAATTGTTGGAAAATCTGTATAGCATCCGTAAGAAAAAAAAAAAAATCATAATTAAGCATTTTTTTATCGATTGTCGATAAAATGCAATTTCAAAAAAAAAAAAAAAAAAAAAAAAAAAAAAAAAAAGACACTTTTATGTGAAATACACTTTAAAGAAAATAAGTTTCATTTTGAACTTGTTTAAATAAATTTAAATGATTTTAATTTTGTCAGTTCCAATTTACTTTAACTAAAATTTTGTCATAGCGGTTTTTATGTACTTACATAAAAATTTAACTATCAAAGATTTCGAATTAAACAAAATTAAAAATTTAAATTAATGAAAATTATTTCAAGCTCAGCATTAAGTTCAATTGAGCAATTGAGCATTGTCGATTCAATTTTGTTGCTATGAAAACGATTTCTTAAATATCGACGCTATAACTCCAGCGTTCTTCCTCTTAGTTTTATTTTTGAATTTTTGGAACTACAGAAACAAGCAATATATAAAATTCTCATGTCACAGTGTTAGTTGCCATACTTCTCCGAAACGGCTTAACCAATTTTGATGAAATTTTATATGTATATTTAGTAAGTTTGATAATAGGTTGTTATCTATTTTTTATATCCCTATGTGATAAGGGTGGCCCATCCCAATCTTGAAAGCAAATCGTATACAAATGGTAGCGCCTCTAATTTACATGCTATGACGTAATAAGTATTATTGTCCATGTCCAAATCATTCTTGGAATGCTTTGCGAATTATTATCTTCGTGGTTTAATATTTTTTACCGTTCATGCGAATGAGTTGCATTTGTTTTTCTTATGAAGTCGGATAGTAAGTTGTCAACTTAATTTCAATTGAAGTAATCGGAGAATGAATGTTTATTAGAATGTTAATTAGAAACAATAATGTTTCATGTTTAAATAGAACATTTGGCACAGATGTCACATAAGCATTGGATTCGGTGTGAACACGTATAACAAAAGGGTTAAGTAACATTCCGACCTTTAATCCACTTAATAATATTGCATACAGCGTCATTTGAAATCCTGGTAGTGAGGATATGAACTTTTTTCTGTTTTTTGACTAAAAATAAATTTGTATAGCCTCCTTTGACCTATTACCAAGTTTTACAACATTTGTCCAGTAGTTTTCCTTTTATGATCATTTAAAAGTGGAACTTTAAAGATAACCACTCAATATATTGCTTGTTGTGCAATTAATTTCTCGCTGGCAAAAATATTTCCATACATTTAAGAGCAATCAAAGACAAAAGGAAAAAAAAATAAGGATACTTCTATTATGCATGTCAATATCTAAGAAATTGTTTCCATAGTAACAAAATTAAATGCACAATGCTCAGTTGGACTTAATTTTGAGATTTAAGGGTAATTTTAACTAATTTAAATTTTGAATTTCGTTTTAAATCGTATTTTTTTAGATAAATTTCAAGACAAATAAAAATATCGATCTAGCAAAATTATAATTAAAAGAAGCTAAAATTGATAAAACTCAAGCTATTTAGATTAAATTTATGTAAACAAGTTCAGCGTGAAACATTTTTCCCTTAAAGGGTATTACATAAAAATGTATTTTCTGAAGCTGTATTCAATCGCCAACAGATGAAAAATCACAAAATAACGATTTTTTAAATTTAATTTATGGATGCTCTATCGAGTTTCCGTCGAAAATATTTTATAAACTAAAATATTTTTTTTTTTGAGTATGTCCTTATGCTATTAATATTGTTTTCACCATTTTCATTTCTATTTCTATTTTATTTGTAGTAATTATATTTATAATAAATCTAAATATAGTTTAATAGTTTAAAAATGAATGATCTTTTTTTTTAATTTGCTATTTTATAAATGTATTTTGAAATTATTTTTAACGAGGGAGGTCTCCATACGTGTATGTTTCGAAAAATTTGAAAAAATTGCAGAATGTGCTTTGCATAAGGATATGTATTTTTTATATATTAATATAAAATTGTTGGAAAATCTGTATAGCATCCGTAAGAAAAAAAAAAAAACATAATTAAGCATTTTTTTATCGATTGTCGATAAAATGCAATTTCAAAAAAAAAAAAAAAAAAAAAAAAAAGACACTTTTATGTGAAATACACTTTAAAGAAAATAAGTTTCATTTTGAACTTGTTCAAATAAATTTAAATGATTTTAATTTTGTCAGTTCCAATTTACTTTAACTAAAATTTTGTCATAGCGGTTTTTATGTACTTACATAAAAATTTAACTATCAAAGATTACGAATTAAACAAAATTAAAAATTTAAATTAATGAAAATTATTTCAAGCTCAGCATTAAGTTCAATTGAGCAATTGAGCATTGTCGATTCAATTTTGTTGCTATGAAAACGATTTCTTAAATATCGACGCTATAACTCCAGCGTTCTTCCTCTTAGTTTTATTTTTGAATTTTTGGAACTACAGAAACAAGCAATATATAAAATTCTCATGTCACAGTGTTAGTTGCCATACTTCTCCGAAACGTCTTAACCAATTTTGATGAAATTTTATATGTATATTTAGTAAGTTTGATAATAGGTTGTTATCTATTTTTTATATCCCTATGTGATAAGGGTGGCCCATCCCAATCTTGAAAGCAAATCGTATACAAATGGTAGCGCCTCTAATTTACATGCTATGACGTAATAAGTATTATTGTCCATGTCCAAATCATTCTTGGAGTGCTTTGCGAATTATATCTTCGTGGTTTAATATTTTTTACCGTTCATGCGAATGAGTTGCATTTGTTTTTCTTATGAAGTCGGATAGTAAGTTGTCAACTTAATTTCAATTGAAGTTATCGGAGAATGAATGTTTATTAGAATGTTAATTAGAAACAATAATGTTTGATGTTTAAATAGAACATTTGGCACAGATGTCACATACGCATTGGATTTGGCGTGATGTTTTTTATAAAATTTTGGCAATAACTTAATTTTTGAATATCATTTACACACATATTTTTAAATTATTTTCTCTTATTTGAAAGAGGAAATAATAAATAAACTATATTTTATACAATGATTATACAGAATAAAATTATTTATGTCTTTTTAAAAAAGAAAATAGAAAATTTCTCAGTAAATAAACAACAGTAGCGTGACTATGTCAGGCAAAATAATGGTAGTTAGGTATCCTGGTGCATATATGATATTTCGGAAAGAGTTCCGCATCTTATTCTGTTGGCGCATGAGCGAAAAAACCGAAATTGGCAACAAAAAGACATTTTAGTAATCTACCAGATTTCTCAAGATGATGGAAAAAACATGATTTAAATGGTTTATAAAGATATGTTTATTTAATAAACATTATATATGTCACGTGTTACAAAATATACTATGTTTATATAAATGATTTTATTTATATACATTTTAGATTTATTTCTATGTATACGTAATTATATATAGCGATATGCACACAGAAATACATAATATATATACCTATAAATAAATACACCTATACACCTATAATGTCTATATTTATATAAAATAATTTATTCTGACTGACTGATAATCAAAGCAGCCCAAACTATTGAACCTAGAAGCATGAAAATTGGGGAAAATATACTTCTTATGATGCAAGCGTGCACTAAGATGGGATTTTTGAAAATTCCCTCCCCTTAGGAGGTTTCATGGGGGGGGGGGGTCAAAAATTTTTGAACATCTTGCTATATCTCAGCAGTCGTTATAGATAGGAACGTGAAATTCCAGATTGTAAATGTACTAAAAAATAACTAAACACATATTTTAGAAATTTTAAAAAGTTCTCCGCATAAGGGAGTTAAAAGGGGGACGAAAAGATTAGAACGTTTGGTACATTTCAGCGACCGTTTTAAGTGGGAACATGGAATTGCAATAAACAAATCTATTATAAAAATAATTAAACATGTGTTTCAGCGATTTTAAAATTTCCACCCCTGAGGGGTACTAAAGTGGGGATCGAAAATTTTGAAACTTTGTTTTAGACCCGTCATGCGGTATATCGTCTTAAAGCATTCGGACTACTCTTTCATATTATGCACCTTTCATTCCTTCTCCCCAATTTGGACCCCTGAGAGTGGGAAATTTTCGAATTTTTTTTAATTTTGCATTGTTTTTATGAATTTACATTGGATTTTTTTTTGCAAAGCCTTCTAAGAAATATTATTTATAATACATGCAAATTTTAAAGAAAGAGAATAGGATATTTTTCATGGGGGGAGGAGAGACACGATAGTTGGAACTCTGGGATGATTTTTTTTCAACTTTTGACGACACTAATTATGTGACACATCATTGTAAAACTCTGTGATTAATATTTTATGTTATACGCCTCCTAAGTCCCTCCCCCCAATTTGCCTCCAAGAGGAGCATTTTTCTAAATTAACCGACACCCTTCATATGATATAGCATTGTTTACCCTGTGACCACTTATTCATATTATGCACTTCCCTTGCCTTTCCTGGGGGGGAGGGGTACGTTTAACGCATTTAAGCAAATTGTCTTTCAATAATAGTTGAATTATGGAACTTAAAAAAAGGAGAAAAAAAATCAATAAAAAATATTGATCCCATTCATCATCCTTTTAGTTTTTCTTTTTGCCAAAGGGGAGCTTTTATTTCTTATTTCTTTGGCTGTTTTGGTACTAATTGCCAAATAATTATATTTTTTGTTACTTTAACTCATTTATCTTTTTACACTTACTTGCGCCTTTTCTACTTTCTACAACGAAGGAACACCGTTTCATGAATTTTCCACTAATATGGCTTTCTTATAGCCACCCTTTGGTTTGTTGTTTTTTAAATCCCTCTGTTTTTACAACCCATGTATTTACTAAAATCACCATGTATTTTACAGAAATTCCCCACCTAAGAGGATTTAATGGATGGTCGTACTTTTAGGACATTTTGATATATCTCTATAGTGGTTATAGGTAAAGCGCAAAATTCACGATAGCAAATCTACTAAAAAATAGTTAAACATTTGTATATTATGCCGTCAATATATATTTTGAACCGGATAATGTGAGATTATACTAATGAACCCAAACTAGATTGGCCTAGGCCAAACTAGTTTATCCTAACGCCCATCGCATAAACTAGTTTTTCCTATGCCAAACCGGTCTATCCTAACGCCCATCGGATAACCAATTTTTCCTAGACCAAATCGGTTTGTCCTAACGCCTATTGGATAAACTAGGTTTTCCTAGGCCAAACCAGTCTATCCTAAGGCCCATAGCACAAACTAGTTTTTCCTAGGCCAAACTAGTTTGGCTTAGCTCAATTAGGATAGAATAGTTTAGCCTGCTGTTTATTGGCCTGAACTAGTTTATCCTAGGCCGATCTAGTTTATGCTAGGCCAATTCAATTTGGCGGCATTTTATTGAATTCAATGACTGCCTCAGCGCCAACATTTTAGTTTGTCCTAGGCTGATCTGGTTTATCCTAGGCCAACGCAATTTTACGCGTTTTTAGCTCACAGGCGTCAAAGGGCTGGCAGGTTCTGTATGTATGTATGTACGCATGCATGTACGTAACGCGATAATTCTTGATAGAAATATCCGATTTGCTTCAAATTTTGGATATTGGTTCATTCTGATAAGGTATTTTTCTGATTTGTTTTGGGAATTCATTGGATATGAATAAGAGGAGGGGCGAACGGGAGGCTCATCCCCAACCGTTAATTTAGAGAAATGGATTTTTCATGTAGAATTATCAGTTTTCATTTAAAATTTTAGATATAGGATCATTCTGACAGGACGTCTTCGTGATTAATAGTGGATATTCATTGGTTTATTGGATGTTTATTGTGGATGTTCAATGTTTAAATATAATTGGGAGAAATGGGAAAATATAATCTCCCTTACTTTATTTTTCGAAGGTGTTATTCTTTAAAAAAATAAGGCTGTAATACACATTTTGTGTAAACAGCATGTGAATTCAAAGCCATCATTTTAACGGTACAGTATTCTTCCTAATATTGATCCCGACTATTGCTCCATTCCTAACCTTGTGCAAAGTGGTTTTGCCATTAGCCCAGTTTAATGTATTTATTTCGAAGGGTAGTAGAATACTGTTGGAGGTTTGCACGGGCCATAGTTTCGAGTCCTGGGCCCCGCCCTTCCCGAGGGAAACTTATTTTGCCTTGACCCGGTGTAAAAGATAAAAGTTCACACCGAGCCCTGCCTGTATAGTAATCAGTGAAAAGATACTCATTCCGGCTCGATCTGACCCTACTCAATTTCTGCAAAACAAATCAGATTTTATTTCACATACAATTAAGATTTCTTTAAAAAAATAATGCATACATATTTATTGGATAAATTTACAATGTATTTTTAAATAACGATGTGTTCGCAGAATGGAAAATGCACAATGTATTGTTGATTATTTAGATTCTTAGGCCTTTCAATATTCAAATGGGGGTTTATTAAATAATTAACGTAGTTTAGAACAAAAGAAAAAAGGAGAGTTATAAACATCATAACTTTTGAATCCGTTTAGCAAAAAGTAGAGTTGTGAATATATTTCTCTGTCATTCCTTAAGGCTTTTCTCAAATACAAAAGAGCTACATCCTAACACATTTATTAACTAATCCCCTTTCGGAAATGCATAAGATTAACAGGCATTCTCACACAGAAAATATGTAATCGAATGGCGTTAACCATTTTTTTCATAAAAGTGATGCATCTTTGAAAAAATACTATTAAAGCTACGTTTTGAATCGAATTTCCGCTACGACTTCTCTCAAAAGTGAAACTTGACGCCGTGACAAGAATAGCATGCAATTAATTTCTCAAAAATGTAAAACGCTGTTCGATTCCAAATTATGTTCAGCTCCAATCTGGCTCAAATATCCAATAATAATAATAATAATAATAATAATAATAATAATAATAATAATAATAATAATAATAATAATAATAATAACAATAATAATAATAATAATAATAATAAATGCAAGTCTGATCTCAGCAAGCACACGAGTCTCCAGGAAAAATATGAAATAAGCAAACACCATGTCCATGTCAATCACTCATCATATCTCTACGGTGGACACGTTAAATTTCTGTATTGATGATATAAAGCAATAACTATTGACACACATTTATACTTATTCTAGTGAAAATATGTTTTTTACCGCCAAACCCGATTTTGAGCCAAATTAGATTAGTCTGGGCCAAACTATTTTATCCTAACGACAATTGGATAAACTGTTTTTTCTTACGCCAAACTTGTTTATCTAAATACCTATAGGACTATTTTTTCCTAGGTAAGATGGCAATCCTTCATTTTTCCCCTTATACTTAACCATTAAACCCCCAAAACTATTCAGAAAATCACCTTTTGAGAAAAAACCTATATCCAAAATTTGAAGCAAATCCGTAAATTCTGCGTGAAAAACCAATTATCTAAATTATTGGGGTTACCTACATTGCCCTTTCTTTTACACTTAAATAATAAAGATCCACAACTAATAACGAAGGCGCCTTGTCAGAATGATCCTATATCTAAAATTTTAAATGAAAACTGGTAATTCTGAATGAAAAATCCATTTCTCTAAATTAACGGTGGGGGATTAGCCTCCCGTTCACCCCCCCCCCTTTTTCTTATCTAATGAATTCCCAAAATTAATCAGAAAAGTACCTTGTCAAAATTAACATACATCCAAAATTTGAGTCAAGTCGGATATTTTTATCAAGAATTATCGCGTTACGTACATACGTACCTACATGCGTACGTACGTACATGCGTATATACATACATACAGAAACTGCGAGCCCATTATTTCTCAGGATTTGACGCCTGTGAGCTAAAAACACATAAAATTACAATGGCCTAGGATAAACTAGATCATTCTAGGACAAAATAGAATATTGGCGCTAAGGCGGTCATTGAATTCAATAAAATCACGCCAAATTGAATTGGCCAAGGGTAAACTAGTTCAGATCAATAAACAGGAGGCTAAACTAGACTATCCTAATTGAGTTAGGTCAAATTCGCCTAGGAAACTCTAGTTTATCCGATCGGCGTTAGGATAAACTAATTTCGCCTAGGACAATCTAGTTTGGCCTAAACTCGGGCTTGGTCTGTAATATATATGTATATATATATATATATATGTATATATATATATATATATATATATATATATATATATATATATATATATATATACATACATATATATATATATATATATATATATATATATATATATATATATATATATATATATATATATATATATATATATATATATATATGAGTGTGTGTGTGTAATCTATATTAAATTAAGTTATTTTGATTAAATACCATTTATATGCATTGTAAAAATCTATTAAAAAACAATTTTCAGTTACATTAAAATTGTTTCCTTTTGGGGAATATAAATGCTGGTCGCCAAATCACGTGATGCTTTAATGAATATTTGAAAATATTTTATTTTTCGGGGATATGCTACTGCTAACCGATTCTTAACCCAACTGCTATTCCGCCGCTAAATTTGACTGATCCTTTATTGTATATATAAGTAAGTTAATTAGAATTTTTCGCTGAAATATTCTGAATATGTCTACTACTTTCCTTATTAGCAAAATCAAAAAAAATTCTTAATTTGTTATAAAACTACATATTTTTTTCAGTTTTATAAACTTTAAAAATCAGTGAACCTATAGCAGAAGCAAAATCCGTATTTTCATACATAAGTTATCGAAAATTGGGAAAGTCTCTCCAATAAGCATATACGTCCTCATTATTACCCAAAGGATTCAAAAGATTGAAAACATGAGCATGTTTTCTTATAACTAGATGAAATTCAAATGGTGAAAGTAATATCTACTTTCTTCAGTGATCTTACTCTGTAGAAACATGACAAAACTTTTCAAATATTTTACTCACGTTTTTGGATGTAACACGGCAAATAAAAAAAAAAGACATAATTTTGTTGAAGGAAATATATATTTCTGTTATCAGACTTTAGCGTCGAAAAGAAAAAATATATATTGAATATAAATTAGATGAAAAAACTACACATGTTAACTAATGTTAACAAATAACAAATTATTTAGCAAATGTTTTAACAAATTATTTTCATTTGCTACATTATACCCGTAAGACATGGTGACGTCACTGCAACGTCGTTGTGAAGTCACATTGTGACTTTGTGACCATCGATTGTCGATGTGACGTCACGTGACGTCGATGTGAAGTCACAGTGACTAAAATGTGAAGTCGTTATGGCCGTTTTAGAGCTTTTTTGTGACGTCACATTGTGACCACTTTGTGACGTCACAATGTGACCAATTTGTGAAAAGTGTGTCATTTGTGACTACTTTGACATTAACAATGTGACGAACTGTGAATATTTTTTTAGAAAGTCACATCTTAGTCACATTGTGACGTCACTGAGTGGTGGCATTTTCGTCACAGATGTGATGTGACCAAAGTGACTCACAGTGACGTCATTGTGACGTCACTGTGAACATGCATGCTATGAGGGTATTTACTACCCTCATGTCTATAAATATATATGGTGGATGCTCCAATTTTGGCCACATTAAGAGAAAAGTCCAAATGGAAATTTTATAGTTTTAGACTGAATAAAGCATATTAAATAGCAATAACAGTATTCTTTAGTAAATTTAGTTGCTTTCTGTTAATTATAATAACTTTCTATCAAATATTTTAGATTGTGAGTAATAACTCGTTAAGTAATTTCTTTTAATTTGCTCCAGTTTTGGCCACCCTAATATCTTGTAATTTTGCAAACATTTTAACTGATAATAAGTAAAAATAAAGCATTTTTGTGCAAAGTCTGTTTTACCACACACATATTTGTTTGCTGTATAAAAAAGATTTGCAATTTTTTAAATGAAATCATAAAAACATCAAATAAAATATACTTAAGCTGATTTTAACTGAACATTTAATTTGAAAAACAAAAAATATATTTAATTCATAAAAAAGACTTATAGGACATAAAAAGCTTATTTTGCATATTTTGCATATTTTCATTTATATATATCATATGTTATACTATACCAATATTTACAGTTATATGACTAGAATCTTGAAATTATTCCATTTTTTCATGAAATAGTATTTTGACAATCTCTAAAATCCATTTTTTTCAACTGATTTTTAACTTTAATTCTTCGTACTTAGCTGCCTGTCAGCCTAATCATTTGGAGTTAGTTTTCTTCAAACCTTAGATTTTCTTGTGTAAATATGGGCTAGGATCTTAGAAACACCTTCACAGAGGGCATCCCCCTTCTCTTCGGCCCATATCTCTCATATAGATAATTGGCCATCATAAATAGCACAACCCTTTTACTTGAGATTCAAAAATAGTAAAAACTGGTCTCCATTCTGTAAACTTGTGTTGCAAGGTAGAACGAGATACTACAAAACTTAACCATCTTGAAAAGCTGACAATGAATTTTGAAAAGCCATAATTTTACTTGTTATCTTATTACAGTGTTTAATCTAGACCATTTTTAAGAGTACAGAATTGTCTTTTTTAAACTTGTTAAAATGAATCTTATTTATAGTGTAAAGATTTTCACATTATTTGTTATTTCTAAATTCATGTGCTTGAAATTTTGCAAAAGTTATGCAACTTCCTCATTTTGTTTTGAAAAAATACAAAAAACCACTAAATCATGCTGTAATTTTATTGAACTTTTAAATTTCTAAATCATAAAACATTTTTAAATATATTGCTGAAATTTTCACTATAATTAGTCTTGTGGCCAAAAGTGGAGGATAATGTTGTGTCCTTTTTGGCCACACCATGGCCATAACTGGTACACATAGCAAATTTAAAGTACCAGTTTTGGCCACCCCTACTTTAAGCTGTAAAAATAATTAATTTAAATATGAAATTGCAACAGATAGGAAGCCTACTTCATAAAGCTTCATAGCAATTTGTTTCAGAACAAATAAAGTTCGATAAATGCCTAATATTGAAAGATTATGAAAACTTGTTACCTAAGCCTTAATATATGTGAGTGCACACTATAGTTTTACACATTTATTTTTTTTGCAAGTCATTTTTTATCAAAAAATAAACAAATGGGATTGGAAATGATAAAAGAGTGTTAGATTAAGGAATAAGAATGCATATAATTTGTTAAAATCAATTTACAGCCTAAATAGAGGGTAAATCATTCCAATGTGGAAAAAACTTGTTTAGTTGCCAAAACTGGAGCATCCACCCTATATCTTTTAATTATCTTTTGTTGTAATTTTCCAACTGATTGAAAAAGTGTCCAGGTCAGGATTCGAACTAAACAGTCTTTCGCGCAAATTGTCAATACTTTGTCGACTGAACTATCCTGGAAGAATCTGACGCACACAATTCAAACAGTGAATACGAACGCATACTTATCATTATTATATATAACCCTATGTAATAATACTTTAATTTTTTTTCAAACTACCCGTATGATAAAAGATACTATTCGTATGAGTATATAATGATATTTCTCCGGGTGAATTGTGCGTGCTAAGTTGCTCTGTTGGAAGAGCATTGCCAGCATACATCCAGGGTCTCTAGTTCGAATCCTAACCTAAACACTTTTTTACTCATTTTGGAAAATTAATATTCGTTTGATTAATTTACCAATTAAAATCATTCTGTTAAATATAATATAGAATTATCTTTTGATAAAACAACGTGAAGTTTATGCGCAATATTCGTAATATACAGATTTTATTTGAAAATCGAGTACAAATGAAGATGAGGCAATTAGTTCTAGTATTACGCTTAGTTATTTTTTTACTATAGTGGCCTGTGCGCATGTATGATTACACCACGGTTTAAATTCGTAGTTAAACTCATATATATATATATATTGTATATGTCATATAGTATAGATGTGCCGGTAAAGGACATCCTTAAGGAATTTTTTATAAAAAGTTTCCTTATTAATAGTTATAATTGTTAGATTTCATTTTTTTGTATTAGATGAATCTATTAATAATATTTAAGTATTCCCAGTCTCACTTCCCAATATCAGACAAAATTTTATTGAAAATAATAAAGAAATACATCAAACACTAAAAATTTCAGCAATGTACATCCCACAAAAGTGTACATGTAATTGTTTTTATGACTATTTAGAACCAGGATTTAATGAACACATACTAATGAAACAAAATTGTTATTTTCAACACAATTTAACAATTAAGGTATCAAAAATTAATAAAATAATACGATAATTACTCATTTTTTAAAATCAATAATTGTTATTACCACAAAATCAATATATTAATTATTTTAGATACATGGTTTAAAATAATAAATGTCATGGAATTACAGTTATCAAATTTTTGGGATTATGGAAATTCAGAAAGGTAATAAAAAAGTTTTACAAAAGTATTTTTGCAATATTAGTGCATAAAGTAGTATATTTATCCCTATTTTCAACAATTAAACAACCCCAAACTCCTTTATATGTTAATTATAACGTTAACTTTTGATTATGTATATATTTTTTAATTTATTAAAATGTGATTAAAAAAATGTAATTAAAAAATGTGATTAAAGTGCATTTTAAAAATAATATTATTAACTATTTTCAAATTGTTGACATGCTGTTCCGTATTTCAACAAAATAAATGCTAAATTTATTGAATTTACTAAGGTAAGTGAATTAAAAAAAGTTAAATTAATATGATATTTATTCCTTTTATAACATGTTTTTTACGAAATTAACAGAAATCATTATAAAAAACAGGGAAAATAACATTTTCTTACCTCTTTCTTATCGGCATTATCCTCTAATTGCAGTTTCATAATCCAAATAGGGAAGATAATTTCGAAGTCGGAATGTCCGAATGAAGTACAATGACATTGGCGCGCTCATATTAACGAAACGCCACTGAAATTGTATTTTTTCGGACCGACATTTAATATAAAATGTCACCTGATAGCATTTCTGCATAACTTTTTAAAAATTTTCAACTTACGTACTAAATATACACACATAACATCATAACAAAGTTACTAGAGCAGCTGCCTAATATTCTAAAGAATAAATACATTAGTGTCAACTATTCTGGTCGTTGCCAAACGATATTTTTTAAGCAGGTGATTTTTTGTTTTTATTGGTTGTTTGAGCTTCGAAGATTTATAAGTTGAATGCGCATGCGCTTTAGTTTTATGAGGGTATCCCTAATTAAAATTTTGAGTTAAAATTTTTTTTCACGCATTTCTATTTTACTTTCAATTAGTTTCGAAATACAGTGGAACTTTCATTTAACGAAGCCCATATTTAATGAAATTATCTACTTTTTTAATTTTCTGTTGAACCTTCATTTAGAACGCAATTAACATTTAAATTAATATTCATATTAAAAAAATTCTACTTAGCAAAATTTGTTGCACTTCCGTGAGTGCACAATATTCAAAAGGAATGATTGCTGTTAAGATTGATTGGTGAATATATTTCAGCGGATTTTATGAATTGAAATTATGTATTTATTTTATCTTTTAAATAAAAAGGGAAAAATGCGAAAATTTTTCGATATGCTAAGAAAGGGATTCTAATTCCATGAAAATATTATAGGTCCATTCTCTGAATACTTAAAAAAGATGCGAAAGTTTTTATGACTGTATCTTTCATAAGAGATCGCACACAAAGTAATATTCCAATTTTTTTTTTTAATTTTTCGATTTGAAATACACGAGAAAACGAGAAATATAACGCTGCGATTCAGTTTTTGTTTCCCTTCCTTTATTACGTGGTTTTTTAGATATTATACTAATGAATTTTTTTTATGTGACTTTATTGCATAACAAAAATTACTATCCAAATTAAAACACAGTTTTATAACATTTATAATACATCCATTTTTATTTGTAGCTTACTATACTAATTTCATGAGTTTTTGTGGATTTCTATTCAACGATATTTTTTTCATAACGAAGCGTTTAAGTGTAACGAAAAATTTCTTTAAATGGAAGTTTCACTGGTAGGTTCATTGCTGGGTGCTTAGTTTCATATGATGGGAGGTTTATCTCACATATGTGATATGACGTACACGTTACACGCAGTGCATGTAACGTGTGACATAACAGCGATTGCACAATATTCTTCTGAAATGCCAGAAAACAAGTTTTTTGCCAGTAAATAACATGGTTTGAAGAATTTTTGTAATTTTCTAAAGTTTTCTAAGAAAGTCACATCTGAATCACAATGTGACGTCACTGAGTGGTGGTAATTTGGTCACAGATGTGATGTGACCACAGTGACTCGCAGTGACGTCATTGTGACCATGCATGCTATGAGGGATCTTTTGAAGAATTTTTGTATATATTTTTTAATTTTCTAAGAAGGTCACATTTCAGTCACAATGTGACGTTACTGAGGGGTGGCATTTTGGTCACAGATGTGACGTCACATTTCAGTCACAATGTGACGTCACTGAGGGGTGGCATTTTGGTCACAGTTGTGACGTCACATTTCAGTCACAATGTGACGTCACTGAGCGGTGGCATTTTGGTCACAGATGTGATGTGACCGCAGTGACTCACAGTGACGTCACTGTGACGCCACTGTGACCATGCATGCTATGTGGGAGAATAAATGTTCAAAATGTCATTAGCATGGATGTCCACAGCAGCTGTGCCTTGTGTATACTAGCATTTTTCAAGAGTTAATATCATGTTTATAAAATAAAACAAATGTTATTCTTTCTTTAAATTAATCAAGGAGAGGATTTATCCAATAAATTTTTTTTTAATAAAATTTTAGTATATAAAAAAAGAATTAAAGTTTGTCCTCCATATTCTATTTTCAAAAAAAGATCATACTATAACAGCTGGTTATTAATCAAAATTTCATTTTCACATATGACAATAGTTTGAAAATATAAAGTTTCTCCATGGCAACAAGTAGCCATTTTATCCCAGCTGAAAATAGAAGCATGTATTGTATTTTAAGAATATCAGTTGAATATTAGGGGCGTACATCAATTGTATGTCATTAGAATGGATAATAATTTTCATGTTTATTTTATAGTTAATTTTTTTTTACTTATTTGCATAGAACTTTTGTGTTTTAAAAAACCCCAGAAAGGACTATTGCATTGTGATTATATTATGGCTCATAATCTTATTTAAATTAAAATTTGTCATTAGCATGGACAAATATCAGTGTCATTAGCATGGTCTTTCTGTCCATGCTAAAGACTCCTATGTGCATAAATGTAACCAGTGCTTATATTGTATCCTTTATAAAGTTTAATTTTACATATAAATTTAGGTATTACATTATTATCCCTAAAATATGCATTAAATCTGTCAGAATATCACTAAGACAGCTTCTTACATTGTTAGTGTCAGACTGTTGCTCATGTAAACAAAGTTTGCTCTTTGGTAATATTTTTATTCTCCTTATATGTATATATGTAAAAATGGAAACCATTTGCTGAAAAGGAAGGCTAATAAATACAGAAAAAAATTCTTTAAACAGGAAGAAAATAAAAATTTCTTAATATATTTATTCCATGCAATTTGTTTTGTCATTAGTATGGCTCAAAAAATACAAAAATATTTTTTAAATTAATTTTTAAATATTTAGCTCTGCTGACTACATGTAAAGTATACCTAATACTATATTAACAACACCTATTTTTTTTCAGAAATTTTGCTAACAGTAATTTTTTTAAGATTTCACTTTTAAAATTGTATCCCCCATGCTAATTGTATCCCCTATTTTGAGAATCACCCATATATGTATATATGTGTGTGTGTAAGATTCTAGTAATTCTGGGGTGTTTATTGTGAAGATTTCAATCGAAAGCATTGTAATTCCTATAGATTGAGTGCAGCATTTCAGTCCTGAGTCAACTCATTAAAATTTGATAAACAGCCGATGCCTTGTTTACTTTGGCACAGATCGTGAAGTTGATGCATACATTTGGGGAATTGATTTAATAATTATTTGTTCCCCATGAAAAAATAAGTCATATTTTGCCTTCATACTTTTATTAGCAGCATATCATCGACAATATTTTTCACAATTCCAGTTTTAAACTCAGGTATCATGGAGTTAGATTGCATTAACACGAATCATGACATTGTAGCCGCTCTGGAAAATGAGTGAAAAAAGGCACGCGTGAAGTCTACGTCATGTCTAATGAGAGTAATTCTGTAAAATAGTTCTGTCAGTTTGGAAACGTAAGAATTTTTAAAGAAAAACATACACCAATGCGCGAAAATTTTTGGAATAGAATAAAGAAATAAATTTGATTGATAGTATTTATGACAACCAATTACAAACACGAACGATATAGGGTCTAATTGGGCGAGTGTCCACCGTGAGGGTCTTTCTAAAGGAGCCTAATCCTTATTTACGCATGTAAATCCAAGGTTCGAGGAAAATCACAGAAAACTCCAAACGATTAGAATGAAATAGGGAAAAATAACGAAGGAAAAGTCAATAATATAACATATACCTACATACATACACTGGTGCGCAAAATTTAAGGACGGAGTCCCAAAATGCCAATTTTCAAGGGTTTTTCAAGCGATAATTTTCACGCGAATATTCAAAAGGAAGTAATATAATTTGAATAACTAATATCCCTACATAATAGCTATTCCATATAATCTCTCATTCAGGTCACACATGATCACAAGAGTCACAGTCACTAGGGTGAAGCAAAAAAAAAAAGGAAATTTGATACGTCTCTTTTATGAGTCTCAAATAACTACTATATGTGACTCCACTGTCAGGTCACTGCGACTGCTGCTTTGTGACGAGTCACCAGGTGACTTTACAGTGTCATTTTATTGAGACTCTCGGGTGACTGTCATTTGGAGGCTCAATTTCAAATTCATTGTGAATGTTGTATTATAATAAATCACAAAACAATGTCCCATTAAAGTCACATGGTGAGTTTTCACCACTTTTCACAGAGGTTACTTCACAGTAGGGTCTCTGTTACCATTTGGTAAAGTCTTGTGACAGAAAGTCACCATGCGGCTTTAATGTGTCATTATTTGGTTTTTCATAATAATGCAACATTTACAATGACTTTGAAATTGAACCTCCAAATGACAATCACACGAGAGTCTCAATAAAACGACACTGTAAAATCGCATGGTGACTCGTCACAAAGCAGCAGTCGCAGTGACCTGACAGTGGAGTCACATATAGTTTTCATTTGAGACTTATAAAAGAGACGCATGGAAATTTCTATTTTTTTTTGTTTCACCCTTGTGACTGTGACACTTGTGACCATGTGTGACCTGAATATGGACTAGCTGATGGACTAACTGAATGCTGAACACTTGTGACCATGTGTGACCTGAATATGGACTAGCTGATGGACTAACTGAATGTTATATGGACTAGCTGTTATGGAAAGATAGTAATTATTCGAATTATATTACTTCCTGTTGAATATTCGCCTGATAAATATCACTTGAAAATCCCTTCGTCCTTAAATTTTGCACACCAGTGTACATATATATATAATAGTAAGCTATAGATAATTTTTTTATGTTACTTCATTTTTAAACTAATCCATACAAACATTACAATACAAGAAGTGGTTTTTAAATCACGAAATTTCTGAAATAAATCAATATATACATAGTTTTTTTTATTTCCACTTCTTTCACATCACTATCGATTTTTTTCAGTTAAAAAACTTATTAGGTAAGCATAAGTGGGTACTCAATATAAAATTTTCTAAAGTACTTGAATTTCCATGAAATGCTTTACGTTACAAAGGGATACATTTTAAAATGTAATTGATTAATTATCAATCTTAATTAATTGGAACGGTATTGGAATTTTTTTATTTGATATTTATTCAATTTGAAAGGTTGACAAGGGCTTTTGAAGACATTTCTGGAGATTAAATCAAACAAATGAACGAAAACTACATTTCAATGTATTAAATATAATGAATAATGTATAATATTTTTTTAATTATCTAAAAACGAAAAAGAAATCTATCCTTACAAAACATTTTCTATTTCTTTCGATCTTCAGTTATTATTCAAAATTTCAGCACTTAAAAGAAAAAAATTCTACATTTAGATGTTGAAATTTCACATTCGAATGAAAAAAATTGTTTAAAATAAAATAAAATTAGAGTTTGATTTATAGATTTTAGCAACGCTAAGAAAGTAAGTATGGATCTTGTAAAAAACCCAAATGTCTAGCTATATGTAATTATAGTACACATATTTCAAGGTATTAATATCACTAAGAAAGAATGATTTTCCAAAAAACTAATATGTCAAAATACATATAATTATAATACAAAAAGAAACTGGTATTTTTTAAAAAGTTTCCGAAAAAAGGGTCATCAATTTGAAATTATCAAAATTGTCTGATTTTTTTTTTCGTCAATTAGGACGTCTGTAAGTAATTTAGATTACTACATTTTGTATTTATGTTTTAACCCCCATCCCCCGAAAAAAAGGGGTCAATGAGCTAATTAAGTTTTATGTTAACTTAGCTAACCGCCCGACGTTGTTTGTGCCTGAAATCAGAAATTAAAATTAATCACAATAGAAATTCTAAATAACAGAAGTAAAAATTAATGATATTGCAGGATTTATAAAACTTAATGCTAATTAAATATATCCACTACGACTACGGTGTAGGTTTTTTTTATTTGTTTAAACCAAATTTCGTGTAGATAAAATTAACCTTTTTAACAAAAGTAAGTTTTTATACAGTGAAAATTTTAATTGTAAAATGATCATTTAAAAGTGATTTATTTGATTTAAAAGACATTTAATCAGTTTAAATTCAATAAATAACCTAATTTTTTAATAATGAAGATTTTCGTTGATTTTGAAATCAAAATGACAAGATGTCATTTACACATGAAATCAATAAGGAATATTTCAAACTCAAATATTAAACAAAATTTCATTAAAATAATAAATTAGAACGTTTTTAGTTCATTTCGTCTTTTTTCTTAAAAAGAGAGCACCCTCAGTGAGCATTTGCGTCTGAAAAGTAAATGTCTTGCGAAATTGTAAATTTCTAGTCTCGTCTGTATCACAAATATTTAAAACGTTTTTCCCCTGCAGTGTTTTCAATTTTATTTTTTTAGGAGCCATTCTTTTAAATTTTAGACAGACATTTTACATTTTAATAGTTCTATCTTTTAAATGGCTTACATTTAATTTGTTTATTGCTTTTAATTTAAATCATATTCAATAAATAATCCTCAATTTTGAAGCCCCTGAAAAAATTTACTCTTTCCTATAGCAAATGCCAACGTTCAAGGTTTTGAATGCCATTTTTCATGAAAAATGAAATGCCAGTATTTTCGGAATGCTATTTCTCTAGAAGGCAACAACCACCCAAAACTTCTTTGGCATAAACTATTAGCACAACACTACCCTGCTTAATAAAATTTGTTTTCATGCGGCATTGTTACTTTAAATTGTTAAGCTGCCACAAAGTGCAGTCAAATGACGCTTTGATTCATTTTCCACACTTAATATCTTATTTAAACAATAATGCTGCAAACTTTTTCTTACAGAGTATGAAAGTGTACTACTAGGACAAGCTAAATAATATAGAAATGAATGTGAAAAATAACACTAGTAAGTCTTGATTACGTCCGCTAATAACTATATCGTATTACTAATAATATATATTTTATATAAAATATATAAGAATTTATATTATAAAACATTTTGGTTATAAGACGTTGTATATGTAATTTTATTTACATGTTTCAACTCACTATTAATAGAGTCATCCTCAGAATGTAAATAGAAAAATAAAAATTACAAATACAATGAAAAATAGGAATAAAGAATTATTGAAAATAAATAAATTAAATGTATCACGCGCTTTTTAATTTGATATTGTCCTTGTTCTGGTTAAATAATTACCGTGTAAATTGTCTAACCAGTCAATCCATATATTTGGGATCTCTCATACATTTAATTTATTTATTTTCAATAATTCTTTATTCCGATTTTCACGTTCATTGTATTTGTAATTTTTATTTTTCTGTTTACATTCTGAGGATGACTCTATTAATAGTGAGATGAAACGTGTAAATAAAATTGTTTTAATATATTTTTAATGTTTTTGTTAATATACAACGTCTTAGAAGCAAAATGTTTTTTATAATATAAATTCTTATATTTTTTATCTAGTACATATATTATTAGTGTTACGATACAAATAATATAGTACTCTACCGAGATATTGTTGCAGTTGGAAGATATAATCTGTTAAATATTCAAAATTTTCTAAATCTGCAACATTTAAATTGGTGTTATGTCAAAAAAAGTCACAGTTGAATAAAACAAAATTTATATCATGTTATAGTTTAAAATATGTACAAAAACATTTTTAGGAAACAAATGACAAATGTCAAAAAAACAATGTCAGTTATCACATTTTTACCCTAACAGGAAATGAAACAACCCATTTCTCTTTCGGAAGGAGAAAGAAAAAAATTGATATTAATTTTCTTATAGGGAAAAAACACAGAAAGAGGAAAGAGAACTAGGATTTTTCATTTTCTGATGAGGAAGAAGTGTGATAATCGACATTGAAAATTTTGTCTTTTTTTCTAAAATAATCAAGAAAACCTACTTCTTTTTCTTTTTCACGCTTTTGTACATATGTTCAACTACTGCATGATACATTTTGTTTTACTCAACTGTGATGCTTTTTTGAGATAACACTTTGAGATAATTTAAATATTGCAGATCTTGAAAACTTAGAATATTTATCATATTATAACTGCTAACAACAACAATATCCCGGTATAATATTATATTATTTAACTTTTCGTAGTAGTACACATTCATATTCTATAAGATAAAGTTTGCGATACTATTGCTTAAATAAGATAATAAGTACGGAAAATGCATAAATCGTTAGTTTGATTTTACTTTGTGACAACATAATAATTCAAAGTATTAATGCCAAATGGAAACAAATAAATTTTAACAAGAAGGTAGTTTTATGCTAATAGTTTATGACAAAATGATTTTCGGATGCTATTTCTTTTCAGCGATATAGCATTCCATGAATACTGGCATTTCACTTTTTATGAAAAATGGCATTCACAACCTTGAACTTTGATATATTCTGTAGGGAAGAGTATATTTTTAATGGCTTCAAAAATGCACATTATTCATTAAATATGATCTGTTTCAACAGAAAAAAGCAAATAAAAAAATACAACAATCGCACTTAGTCTGATTTTCAAAATAATGACTCTTAAACAGTTGTTCTGTTCCAGCTTTTGCATTTTGAAAATAACAGCCATGTTAAATTTAAGCAGTTGGTCATTTGAAATATCATCGAAATTGTTATTTAGTAAGTTTTTCGTTCTCTTTTTAGGTGCATTCCTAAATATATAAATACGTAGTACTTTCAGCCGTTGTTCAATCTGTCTGTCCGTCCTTCTGTCTATCTGTTCGTCCATCTGTCTGTCCACATATTATAACGCAAAAACTATCAAATCGAATCGCTTGAAATTTAAAATATATGTAACTGCTGTAAAATTGTGTCGTGTCGATCTAAATTTTATGAAAATCGGACGTGTAGCTGAATTACAGAGACAATCGAAAGTATTCAATTACATTAAACCAATGCGAATTTGTTTTTGAAGTGCTTTTCAGTGATATCACACTCATTAGAATATAATAAAATTGATATGCATACATGAAGTATGTACTATAATATACATTCTGTACAATCTGTGATGCAAAGAATATTTGTTATTCATTTATCAGGGCCACACAAATGAATTCCATTGCATAATATTATAAGGGGAAACATTGTTTGAGGCGCTTTTTAATTTTATTAAATTATTTCTCATTTTATGAAAATCGCGTATGTTTCTGAGATTTACCACGAGTTACCTCCTATAATAGAAAGCAAATAGTATTTACAGGGACACACAAAAGATTTCGGAATCTCTACTGTATCCACAGTAACGTATACTATTTCACAAATATCTGAATATTTTTAAAACTTACGAAGGTACCTGATTCACTATGTCTGACGTGAAACTTCTGATTCTTTTGTGATCGGTCTCTTTTGCACTTAAACCATTTTAAAACTATTCTGTAAAACATTTACATCTTAAAAGTAGCACTTATGTCAAATTTTTCAATGTTTCTGCTTAACTATGCCAAAGAAATCATAACTTAGACTGCTTCTAGAACATTCTACAGTCATTCCACCTTTTTATATTTCTATTTTTTAAACTGTTTTTGTGACTGTTTTAACCAACCATTTTGATATTTGAACTCAAAATTATGCCGAATTTATCAACCAATTACATGTAAGGGAGTCTAGGAGATAAAAGTCTTCAATTTAACTAAAGAAAATTAATTGAGTTAAAACTTTCTCTGTTTTTGAATGCTTAAAATGACATTTAAACTTACTTTTTTAGAAGAGCAAATGTTATTTTTTTCGTCTTGGTTTGTTTTAAAAATCTATCTTTCAAATAATGGTTGTTACAAACATGACTTCTTATGAAAATTCGTTTATTTTGTGAGGGAGTGACCTTTTGTCATAAAGGCACTCTAGTGTTTCTGAGATCGTGACGTCAATAATTTAACATTTTGTTGGCGTAAAAGCGACATCTATCCTCTCTTTTACTTTAACTTTTTAGAGTGTGTGTGCTCTTTCGAATTCCGCAGTTAGCTCGCGGTTATTAGTAATATGTTAATATGAAGTATCTCAGTTTGCAGCATATAAAAGCTTGGGGGTGAGTTTGGGTGTGTGTGTGTGTCTGGCATTAGCCAGCAGCCAGCGAGTGCGGACCTCTGCCATTAGACAACGAAGTGGATGATTGTTTAGCGAAGTGCTGACGAATAGAAAGTAGCAACGGCCTCCAGTAAAGTGGAAAGGAGTTTGGATAGTGGATTTAAGAGTCGGCCGTGGTAAGAAAGTTTAATAGTAGTTCCATTTTAATTATTGGTGAAATAAAGAATTATCCACAGCCACGGGCTGTTTAACTAAGCTTTGTTCAGCAGCTCAGCCAGGAGACAGTGTCAAGTGTTGGGCGGTGCCACGACTGAGCTAGGTTGGGGCCTGTGAGTATGATTTTAGCTGTTCATAGTGTTCTCAGTGTGTAAAATTTTAGACTTGCTCCACTTCCCTTCGGCCATTATCACTTGAATAAACTTTGTTGTTTTAACCTAAACTACTGAGTATGTCTGCATATAACGTTACAAACGACACCCACCGTGGGTTTACCGTTACAAATAGCGCCCACCGTGGGTTTGCCGTTACAAATGGCGCCCAACGAAACATCGGACATTATGAGATTGTGCCACGTGTGTATTTCACCGGTGAGGGTGATATTAGTGAATTTTTAGTTAAATTAGATGATTATATTTTGTTCAATAATATACCTGAAAAAAATAGATACGTAGTGCTTAAATGCTCGTTAAAGGGCGAAGCACTTTTGTGGTTGGAAAATATAGGAAAGTTTTTGATTAATGAAGAAGCGAAAAGATTTGAACAAACTGTGACTGAGTTAAAGAAGGCATTTCCTCCCGTTAAAGATAAAAGTATTTTGAGAAAAGAGTTCTGTTGTAATAAGCAGAATATTTATGAGTCGGCGTCAAAATTTTATCTTCGTAAGCTTGAACTAAAAAATAAATTAGATTTAGATATCACATTTGAGGAATTGTTGGACATTGTCTTTCCTCTTTTTAATCCAAATATACAGGACTTTATTGAAGTTAGAGCACCGAAGAATTTTGCAGAAATGCATCAGATATTATCGAAGTACGAGACTCGGCATAGCTCGGATCAACGGGATTTGCGTAGCCCTCGGCAGAGACCTGTCACGGATAGTAATTTGAGAAATGAGGGGGAACGTAATTTTGTGAGAGGGGGACAGCGATTTCCGGATAATAATGTGCGTAATAGAAATGATGGATTTGGTCGTAATATGTCGAATACGAGTAATGGTAATAGGAATGGTGGTGGTGCTAATAATTTTAGAAGTGGTGAGAGAAGTATGTATGGAAATAGACAGAATAGTGGTTATAATCGTAGTGGGGGAGTACGGGACAGGAATGTTTCTTCGCAAGTAAGGAGATTAACTTCGGATGAGAATTTTGAAGGTAGATCAGTGCAAAGGAGAGGTGTGAGGAGGTAGGGTCAGTTAAACTGGTAAGTGACTGTATTTCGGAAGATATGCAGTCACAGATTAAATCGGAAAAGCCTTCTGTGAGTTTGAATAAAATTACTATTAATCCGGTTGAGTTACCTGAAGTGTTAATTGTGTTAGATGGTATTGTCGTTAAAAGTGTCTTCGATACAGGGGCAGATAAGACGTTCATTTCTTTTGATTGTTATCGGAAATATTTTTCGTATAAGAAGTTGAAAAGGTCAAGTCTTGTGGTTCAGTCAGCACAGGGAGTAGCTTGCGATAATAAAGGTTCAGTAGAATTGGAAGTTGAAATTCGTTCGGTTAAGACATGTTGGGAGTTTTGTGTGTTAGATGGGTTAACAGTGCATTGTATAGTTGGTGTGGATTATATGAAGGATAGAGGAATTAGTTTGGATTTCTTTAAACAGTCGTTAATCGTGAATAATGATGAGAATGTGAGTAAGAAAGAGCCTGTTTTAGTGTCAGTTAATTTGGAGGAGTCGGGGTTAAGTGAAATGGAGAGGGAGGAATTTAATAAGTTTTTGAATGAATTTGGAGAGGTTTTTTCTGATAAACCGGGTTTAACGCATGTTGCGTGGCATGAGATTGATACTGGTTTGAAAGCACCTGTTGCTAGTAAACCATATCGTTATGATAAAGTTAAACAAGGTATAATTGATTATCATATTCAAAAAATGCTAGCGGACGATATTATAATGCCGATTGAGTCTCCTTTTGCATCGCCAGTAGTGTTATGTCGTAAAAATAATGGGAAAAGTTTAGATAATCCAGAGGCATATAGGTTTGCAGTAGATTATAGAAAGTTAAATGCGATAACGCAATACCCTCAGTATCCTATTCCAGTAATTGACGACATTTTGGCTAATAGAACGAGTACGAATTATATGTCAACGTTAGATCTTACGTCGGGTTATTTTCAGATTGCAATGAAGCCGGAGGACATACCTAAGACTGCTTTTATTACTCGGGACGGTTGTTTTGCTTTTAAGAGAATGAGTTTTGGTTTATCGGGAGCGCCGGCAACGTTCCAGAAGGCCATGAATAATATCCTTAAACCTTTGCTTGGTAAGGGTGTCTTGGTCTACCTGGACGACATAATTATAATGGCAGCTACTTTTGAAGAGCATTTAAGATTGTTGAGGGAAGTATTTACGTTGTTAAGAGATGCTGGGTTAACAGTTAAGTTAGAAAAATGTAAATTTTTGAGAAAAGAGATAAAGTATTTAGGAGTTAAAATTACGCGTGATGGTATTAATATAGATAATGAGAAAATTGAGGCAATTACGTCAATGATTCCCCCCAAAAATAGTAAGGAAGTGGCGACATTTTTAGGGATGGTGGCTTGGTTTGCCAAGTTCATTCCACGTTTTTCGGAGTTATGTGAACCGTTGTATAATTTAAAAAGGAAAAGGGTGAAGTTTGTATGGTCATCAGCGGCTCAGAGATCGTTTGAATTATTAAAAGAGGCAGTAGTTTCCCCTCCTGTTTTGGCTCACCCCGATTATTCATCTCAGTTTGAAGTGTATTGCGATGCGAGTGCAGTGGGGGTTGGAGCGATGTTAGCACAGAAAGGTCGACCTATAGCGTTTGCGTCAAGAATTTTAAATGCAGCGGAAAGGAAATATTCGATTACGGAAAGGGAGTGTCTTGCAGTAATTTGGGCTTTGAATAAATTTCGTTGTTTTTTCACTAATATACCGGTTAAAGTCATTACGGATCATTCAGCTTTGACAAAGTTAACTAATGGAAAGGGTTTGTCGTCTCGTATGGTCAGATGGTGTTTGAAGTTAGCAGAGTATAATGTGGTTATAGAACATAGGGCTGGCAAGGAGAATGCGGTAGCGGGCGCTCTGTCACGAAACCCGCATGGTGGTTTAGAGGTCACGGAAGAAGTTAAGTGTTGTGCATTGTCTTCATTGGTGTTAAGGTCGCGAGAGCAGTTGATAAGAGAACAGAAGCAAGATGAAGAATTTGGTAGCTTGTATAGATATTTGGAAAATCCTGATGATGTCCCGAGCGCAGATGTGCCTATGTTTGAGAAGTGGTCCCAATCTTTTAAGCTTATCGATGGTCTTCTTTTTTATTCTAAAATTGTAAATTCACGTGGTGAATTAAGAGTTTTTATTCCGGCTAGTCTTCGTAAGGCCATCTTGAAAGAATTTCATGATAATCCATTAGCAGGTCACTTAGGAATCAGGAAAACTTATGCTCGAATTTGTGAATCCTGCTACTTCCCTAAAATGCGGGAAGCAGTGCGCGCTTATGTCTCCAGCTGTAGCATATGCCAACGTTATAATTATAAAAATGTAAGTCCAGCTGGCAAATTAATTCCTATTAAAGTAAATTTTCCTAATGAATGTGTAGGTGTAGATTTAATCGGTCCTTATCCATTGTCTAATCCTAAAAGATATAGATTTGTGCTAGTTATAGTTGATTATTTTAGCAAATGGGTAGAGTTAGTCCCCCTCAGGAAGGCTTCTGCACCTGCAGTTGCCGATGCATTTTTCGATAATTATATTTCTAAATATGGTGCACCAATTAGGGCAGTGAGCGATCATGGCCCTTGTTTTATTTCTGATATATTTAAGGCCCTGTGTGAGAAGCTGGAGATCGATCATTCTTTTACTGTTCCGTATCGACCTCAGTCTAATATGGCTGAACGTGTAAATCGTACATTAATTCAAATGATTTCTTCTTATGTTGGTTCTCATCATGCAAATTGGGACCAGTTTCTTCAGCATTTTGCGTATGCACTTCGTACAGCAGTTCACGAGTCAACGGGGAAAACGCCTGCTGAATTGTTTTTGGGTAGAAAAGTCATTACTCCATTCCAAAGGTTAGTTATGGTGTCGGATGCGGAAAGTCAGTACATGTGTCAGGATAATGAGAGGTTGGTTAAGGAAGCTCAGGTTCAAATGGGAAAAGCGCAAGAAAAGCAAGCTCAGTATTATAATATGCGTAGGAGAGAGTTAGAAGTGAAAGTTGGAGATTTTGTGTTAGTAGAAAAGCACTGGTTAAGTTCAAGTCGTCAAAAGAGAGTAGCTAAGTTTCGTCCGAAGTTTGTAGGTCCGTTCAAGGTTTTAGAAGTTCGAAATAATAATTTGGTTGTTGATGTCAATGGTGAAAGAATGACGGTTAATTTGGATCAGGCTAGAGTTTATAAGTTTAGAGAAAATGGTAGTGAAGGTTCTCATGTATCGAGTGGTGTTTCGCGAAATTCCCGATCCAATGAGTGTCCCGAGTCCAGCACTTCTTCATCTAATTCTTTTCATCAATATTCAAGAAGAAAATTTGGTCAAACAGCTCCAAAAACTGTTCTTGAAAGTCGAAAGCCTAGCAATCCGAGAGCAAAGTATGATAATAAAAATAAGAGAATTGTGTCAGATACATCGGACTCTGTGTGCCATAAAAGACAAAAAATTATAAACTGTCCAGTTCCTCCACTTATGAGACAGCAACCTCGCAAACATACATTATCTAATAGTTCACCATCTTCAGTGATTAATCCCCGGAAAAGATTTCGTATGGACACTCGACAAACTGTTAAAAGGACTTTAAAGTCGGAATTTTTGCCCAATAAGAAACAGCGTAGGTCTGGAAAGAAACGTTGTCTAGGATCTTCAGTAACTTCGGGTGCATCTAGAAAGAGGAGACAACGCTCAGATTACCGGCATCAACAGTGTGAATCTCGCCATGGAGTAACCCCAGCAAACCGGCCAGAGCAGAGTCGTCGAGCGGAACCTACAAGTATCCCGCGGCATCCATTCAGAACCAGGCTGCAGGCACGACAGTCAACTGTGGCGTCACCATACAGTTCTGATGACGAAAGATCCTTCGTACAAGGTTTCTGGGACAGGAGGAGAAAGCCATCCTGTAGTATGAAGCCAGCCAGCAGCGAATCATCTCTATGATTGGGTGATAATGTTCTTTATTAAATTTCTATTAGAGTGCATATATGTGGTAGCAATATGAAGGAATAGAAAGCAGAAAGACTGTTTGGTACTTTTGGCCATTTTTGGAATTTTTTGACGGACTCACGATTGGTGCTTAATTGTGTTCAAAATTTGTTTGCAAAATTGTTAGTTTTATGTATGTTTGAGATTTTGGTCTTAACTGCTTTTAAAAATTCTGGATCTATTGTTAAATTGTTGTGTTATTTGTTAAAAATGTTACTATATTGTTATATTGTTCATGTGTTATAAAATGTATGTTAATGTATGTTTAAATTTTCAGAAAGTACAGATAGTAATTTGGGTTATTTTGTACACGCGCCGCGGTTCAGACGCGCACGTGTTTTGCGGTCAAGAAGTCCTTGACACGCGTTTCTATCTCTTATACTAACATTTAATGAATTAACTTTCTTCTTATCGTTCGTGTTTTATGAGTTGCGTTTTGTACTTTAGTTGGGAATGGTTTCCGCAAGTTGCGAAGTTTTAAGCCGCGTTTGAATTTGAAATTGTATTGTATTAAAAATTGAATGTTAATGTGATTTTCTTGCAGGGAAGTATACCTGTGTTATGTATTGATTCTGCTATTTTTCTTTTAGTTAATACAGATGAAGAGCATGATGACGTCATTTTGTAAATTTTTGATATTTTTTTATTGTTGCATAGGCACAGCGATATGCCGCTGTACGTATGTGCCCCAATTATTGTTAAAGTGGAGTTAAGTTCTGAAGAATTTTGGGAGTTAGTTCATTGGCTAATGGGTTTGTAGGTATTATGTAGTAGCAGAGTTATTTTAGTAGGAAGTAATTGTAATTCTAGATGAAGTCGGAATTTGGATGAGGAAAATTTTTGCGCATTGGGTTTTTTGGACTTGGTGCGAATTCTAGTATATTAAAAGTTGTGGAGAAATTTTTGGTAAAGTTATAGTTGTATTGCAATATTGAGGAAAGTTTCGGAAGGTTAGTGTTTTGAGAAATTTTAGCACTCCCAGTGGAGTGGGCTGTTTTGAAAGAAGTAATTAGTTTTGAAAATTTTACGAGTTTTTGGGAGTTTTACGGAGGCTATTTGTAAGATAGAAGAATGATTGGATTGAATATGTGAATATTTGAGGCAAACTGAGTTTTTTTTTTTTTTTTGGTTGTGATGGGTTAAAGTTAATATTTTAAAAGTTATGTTTCGGCGCTAAATTTCACCCATCACTGTGTTTTATTACGGCTCGAAATTTATAACAAGAAAAAGTTCTGGGCATGCATTTGAACCAGCCCTTTTTCTCTGCGGAATCCGAGGGGGGGTTGTGAGGGAGTGACCTTTTGTCATAAAGGCACTCTAGTGTTTCTGAGATCGTGACGTCAATAATTTAACATTTTGTAGGCGTAAAAGCGACATCTATCCTCTCTTTTACTTTAACTTTCTAGAGTGTGTGTGCTCTTTCGAATTCCGCAGTTAGCTCGCGGTTATTAGTAATATGTTAATGTGAAGTATCTCAGTTTGCATCATATAAAAGCTTGGGGGTGAGTTTGGGTGTGTGTGTGTGTCTGGCATTAGCCAGCAGCCAGCGAGTGCGGACCTCTGCCATTAGACAACGAAGTGGATGATTGTTTAGCGAAGTGCTGACGAATAGAAAGTAGCAACGGCCTCCAGTAAAGTGGAAAGGAGTTTGGATAGTGGATTTAAGAGTCGGCCGTGGTAAGAAAGTTTAATAGTAGTTCCATTTTAATTATTGGTGAAATAAAGAATTATCCACAGCCACGGGCTGTTTAACTAAGCTTTGTTCAGCAGCTCAGCCAGGAGACAGTGTCAAGTGTTGGGCGGTGCCACGACTGAGCTAGGTTGGGGCCTGTGAGTATGATTTTAGCTGTTCATAGTGTTCTCAGTGTGTAAAATTTTAGACTTGCTCCACTTCCCTTCGGCCATTATCACTTGAATAAACTTTGTTGTTTTAACCTAAACTACTGAGTATGTCTGCATATAACGTTACAAACGACACCCACCGTGGGTTTACCGTTACAAATAGCGCCCACCGTGGGTTTGCCGTTACAATTTCTATGATGAGAATTTTCACCATATATTGTGTTTAAATTATTATAACACAAAAACCGTTAAATACATGTTTATTTAACGGTAATGTTCTTGTAGTGGTTAACAAGTAATGTTCTTGTAACGCTCCAAGAACATACCTGCTAATGTTGAAAATTATGGTGATAACATTTTTAAAGAATAAGAATTAAAATTTAATCTACTGTCTTGACTTCAGTTTGATCTAATAATTGTGATTGTATTTGAGGTTTTGTTTGTTTTTTGGGTTGCTCATGAAACAATTTAAATTCTTCTGGTGAAAAATATGGTTTTACTTTAGAAACATGCACAATGACTGAATTCTGTCCTGTCTCATAATTAAATATATCTATTTCATTAGTTACAACAGGAAGTTTATTTATAATTTTGTATGGTTCCAGGGAAAGTAGGTCCTAATTTTCGAGTGTTAGGGTATTCATACTCTTCATAAAATACAGAGTCTTGTATCTTTAATGGGGATTCGACAAAATTTTGATCATAGAGTCTTTTGTTTTTAAGGTGAAATTCACGAGTTCGTGCTTTTGCAATTTTGAGGGCTTTGTCTACTGGTGTATCTGTTTACACTCTGGTTGCCTCAAACAAAATTATTACCCACCTTTTTAAAAATCTGAATCAGAATTATCGTGAAAGTTGTACATAAAATTTGAAACATGTATTTTTCAGTTATTTTACTTTAATTTTCATTCAACAAATTTGAAAGAAAAAATTGCTTTTGAAATCATGAATTTTTAAAAATTAGTTACATCATTTTTTTAAATTTTTATTTTAAATATTTTTATTTTTTCTAAGATTAATATTTTTAATAATGCTGAATGAAAATTAAAATATAAATATTTCTGTTTATTTAAACATAAAAATGAGAAATTCTATAAATAATATTTTGAGTTATAACGGTTTTAAATTACCCCAATTTTATTAAATTTTAAATTGCAAAATTTTAGAAAAAAAAAGAAATATATGAGAAGTTTTATTATGTAGTTTTGTTTACAAATGATATGGTCAACCATAAAAAAATTAATATTTTAACTTATTAAATAAAAATTACTTTAAAGCATGTCCCGTACTCCATTAACTTTCATGTATGATGCGATCTCAAAAAAATAATTGTTAATATCTTACATCTTTAAGATATATTTACTTGTTCCATGCAATAAATTTCGTTGTTAAATAATGTTTATAAACTTCCTACAGTAAAAAATACATTCTAAAATAATTTTTAAAGACTACCAGATAAGGATTTTACATATATAAACGAAATTTCTCCATTTATTTTTAACTAATCAACCAATATATAAATTTTCACCAGCATCAAGATAAAATGAAGCGCAATAGTCTTTCATATGTTGTTAAAACACAGCTAAATGTGAGTTGTTCCTTTCCTTATCTCTGATCGCACCATAGCGACATCAGTCGTATTTTTGTATTGATGGGTTACACAGCCATTTGAGTGACTCTGATGACTCAAACGATCATTAAACGCAATCGGTTACGACATGCAAGATTAGTCTTTCAGAGTTCTATCTTAGCAAGTGTCATTTATGAAAAGAAGCCTATAAAGTAAAGTATAAACGGAACATCTTGTATGAAAAAGTTTCAATATTTTGATTTTGTGAAAATGTATACATTGGTCGTTTGGTTAAAATTAAATGAAGAAATTCCATTTATATATACAAAACATTTACCGGATAGCCTTTAAAAGCTATTTTAGAATACATTTTATAGTGTAGAAAGTTTTTTAACAATATTTAGCAACGAAATGTATTACTTGGAACAAATAAATATAATTTAATGATGTGAGATATTAATAATTTATATTTGTATATTACCTCATGCATGACAATTACGACCATTAATTACTAAAAGTAATTGGTTGACTAATTCGGCATAATTTTGAGTTCAAATATTAAAATATTGTTTAAAATTGTAGCACAGAAAAGTTCAAAAAATTGAAATAACTTTTAAAGTCTACCAGTTAAAGATCCTACATATATAAATGAAATTTTTTAATTTATTTTTAACCAATCAAACAATGTATACATTTTCACCAGCATTAAGGTAAAATCGAGTCTTTTGTATGATGTTAAAACACTGCTAAATGTGAGTTGTTTCTTTCCTCATATCTGATCGCACCTCAGCGGCAGCAGTCGTATTTTTCTATTGATGGGTTCAACAGCCATTTGAGCGACTCTGATGATTCAAACGATCATTAAACGCAATCGGTTAAGACATGTTACATTATTCTTTCAGATACTTCTAGATTATTCTTTTCTTATCTTAATAAGCATATTTTATGAAAAGAAGCATATAAAGAATTGTAACGGTCCAGCATCTTGTACGAAAATTTTTCGTGATTTACAAATAAATACTTCTAAGTAGATGCATGGATCACGCTAAGTCGCTCATGCGACTTAGCCCAATTTTACTCCAAAAACTCCAAAAACTCCCAAAAAACAAGTAATGTTCTTGTAACGCTCCAAGAACATACCTGCTAATGTTGAAAATTATGGTGATAACATTTTTAAAGAATAAGAATTAAAATTTAATCTACTGTCTTGACTTCAGTTTGATCTAATAATTGTGATTGTATTTGAGGTTTTGTTTGTTTTTGGGGTTGCTCATGAAACAATTTAAAATCTTCTGGTGAAAAATATGGTTTTACTTTAGAAACATGCACAATGACTGAATTCTGTCCTGTCTCATAATTAAATATATCTATTTCATTAGTTACAACAGGAAGTTTATTTATAATTTTGTATGGTTCCAGGGAAAGTAGGTCCTGATTTTCGAGTGTTAGGGTATTCAAACTCTTCATAAAATACAGAGTCTTGTATCTTTAATGGGGATTCGACGAAATTTTGATCATAGAGTCTTTTGTTTTTAAGGTGAAATTCACGAGTTCGTGCTTTTGCAATTTTGAGGGCTTTGTCTACTGGTGTATCTGTTTACACTCTGGTTGCCTCAAACAAAATTATTACCCACCTTTTTAAAAATCTGAATCAGAATTATCGTGAAAGTTGTAACTATATTTTCCTGTTAACTTTAACCACAAATTTTATCTAATAGAAAAATAGAAATTGTAAATATCATAGTTAAACTTTTAAATTTGTATCAACTCATTAATTCTATCATTTTAAAAATCAGAAACAGGTTCATTTTTTTATTATAGGTAATTTATTAATTAAAATTACAAAATTTTTGAAAAAGTTAATTATATTTTATGTGTAAGAACTCTAGCAGCAGCTTTGATAGTACTATCTTTCTTACTGAATTATATAAATGAAAAGAATCCGGGAACTAAAGATCGCTGCCATCAGAAATTCTATCAAATAAAAGAAAATATATAAATCTTAATTTAGTTTTCTAGCTGAAATATCTACTAGAAGGAACATTATCACAAAAATACTGCATTCTGAGAATGGCTCTTTATAACTAACAAAAATAAGTTAAAAAATGTACTTTTTTGAAATAAACCTGAATTCTAAAACTCTTTTATACATCACTATTATTATAAACTTACTTTTAATCGTGCATAAAAATATCATAATAGTCTTTAATAAGCAACAGTAAGTGTCTTAAGAACATTATACTCTTCAACTAAATTTTAAAGAACAAGAATGTTTCAATCTCCAACAAATAATAATAATAATAATACTCATAAGTACATAAATAAAAAAGACTCAAAGAAAAACAAACAAATAAATAAGTAAATAAATAAATAAAGGATACACATAACAATCCAAACACTTCTGAAAGTAATTCTTACCTATCAATCATAGTGGAAACAAGTACCTCGAAAAATATCTATGTACGCACTAATTTGCAGTCTCGTAAAGTTTTTTTTTTCATCATCACCAGGTGTATCTTTTTCTCGACGGCGAAAGAATGGATCTCATTTCTCATGGAATCCAAAAGCAAATTCCTTTTTTCCCTCGTTTCAGGATGAACTTCTTTAACAAAGCTAGCAACTCTCTCAACAATGGCAGGCAAATTTTTCGGCAATCCACAGGTCGATAATCACTTCGTTCCACAGCAGACTCCACTAACAGTTCCATAGTAGATTCCTTTCAAAATTCGAAATTCGAACTAGCATTTTAATAGTTTCCATCATTTAATATATCCTTTCGGGCTTAATTTAATTATTGTGACATTTTGAGATAGGACCCAGTAAAATCTTTGCAAGTTCCCACATATTACGTCACATTAGTCGTGGCGCGATAAAAAATTAAATAAAATAAGAAACTTAGAAGCTTCATTAAATTACACAGTTTCTGCTCCAAAATAATTTATTAAGACCCATTCAGATAGAGCGGGAAATGCTCTCTCTATAGTGGCATTCTATCATAAAAACATAATTTGCGCAAGTCGTCTACACCCAAATCATCGAAAGAAAAAGAAAGAATATATTCCGTCATCTCTGGGCCTCCTCACTTAAATCAATAATAAAAGCTTCTAGAACATTCTATAATTTTTAAACAAGATTTTCTTATGTAAACAGAATTTAATGTCTAGCATCGAGGTTAGACTTAGCATTCTCGAAACTTTTTCAGACGATAATTTTTATTTTAAAAGATTATTATTTAAATAGTTTATATTAGAAATCAAAATTCAAATATTCTGCAGACGATAATTTAAAACAAAAAAGAAAAGAAATGAATTTATTGGTACGCAATAAATATCAAACGCGAAGAAAAGAGAAAAATAAATAAAAAGAATGATATTTTTGAAAAGTATATTTTTGGAATAAATTTAATAAGACTTTTCTAAAAAAGGGTTTATAAAAAAACAAGAAAAATTATTTTTATTGGAAATTTTAAGAAATAAAATTTAATAAAGAATATTTTTAATTTAGAGCCATTTTTTAAATTTACGCATATTGGAATAAATGTTTTTTTAAGGCGAATTAAAAGTTTATATCGTTTCTATAAAGATTAATAGATTAGATCTTGTAACAGGATTTTAATTTAATAAGTTGAAATAAGTACGGAACAAAGGAAATTAATATAGCATAAGGTTAATTTTGGAGAAAAAATTAAGTTTGTAATATATATATATACAATAATCAGTCCAATGCGAATGATTCAAACCCAGCTAGCAAACGAATTTTTAATAAATAAAACAAAATTAAAGTTTATAAAAAAAAAAATATTCTAAAAAGGGAAATGGATTTGTGGAATTAATTTAAGATTTCGCAATAAGATATTGACATTTAAATAATACATTTTAGTTCTTTTTCGGAAAATAGTTAATAGATTATGCTGAATTAAAGAAAAAGAAAAGGAACTTTAGCCGTTAAAAATATTAATATATTACAGAAACTGAGAATGCAAGTATGTTCTTATAAAAATTTAGAACGAACTTGAAGCGGAAAAATGGCGATTTCTTTTTATTTTTACATATATATATTCGGATGACAACTTTTATGGTCCGTATATTTAAATTCGAAACAGTTTTTTTGTGCCAAAATAAAATATTTGGTCTTATAAGATTATCTTTTTTTTCTAATAATTTAAATGGAATTAGTGAAAGGAATGCATTGTCAATGAAAATGAATAAAAGTTTTATTTATAAAGGTAATAAATGCCATATGAATAATGCATAGGGAAATTAATTGGCGAGTTATCAACCTGCCTAACATAATAGTACCTAATAAGTCCTAATTGTATCAATAAAGGGTGGCAAAGAAGTGTAAAAAACAAAACAAGAAAAAAAAATAGAGACAGGTATCTAAAAGAAAGTCGGTGAATTTTATTAAGATTACACGGCAGGGGTCATAAATGACCGACACAGAAAGCAAATGTGTTTTTAAGAACATGATCTGAAGCCATATAAATTGCTTTTAAACGTTTTACCTTTCAGAAAACCATGCTAGCTAACATACGTCAATAAGTATGTAACCCTAAGAGGATGATAAGATAATAATGATAGATTTTATAGTCTTACGCAAACGAGGCTATTGCCAACATTATAATAAAACAAAAAACATACTAGAAACGATTCGTTTAGAATCACACATTTAAGGGTGACCAAACTGGTTTGTAGGGGCGGCTATTACAAACAATATTTATATTAAAAAAAGGAAATATATGCGAAAGTAGTTAGAGTAATGAAATTAATTTGGTGTTAAATTGGGCCTTTTAAAATGCGACATTTCCAGGTGTCGTACTTTATAATCAATTTTGCAGCACCGTATCTACATCTCTATATCTTATAATAAATAAATTTAGGTTTAAAATGTAAAATTTGTCTTATTTTCTATATCTTGTAAAAAAATAAATTTAGGTTAAACATGGAAATTTTTTCCTTATTTTTAGAGATTTCCTGTAATAAAATACTGGTTCCGAAAAATTTATTGGTCGTGAAATTTCAGGGCATGTACCGGCTGCAAACCAGATTACAAAATTCTTTTCAATAATGCTTGAAATTTCCACGTTTCTTTTTTTTCACTAAGTTAATATTTAGCCGAGAAATGTATTTTAAACAAAATGAATCATTTTTTAAATGAACTTAATGTAATTATCTGAAATATGGATTTTAAATGAAAAGAATGCATTAAAAAAGATGGCGATTAGAACAATATTCGACGACTTATCAACTTCACCCGTATAAACCTTTTAATACAATGTGTTAAACATACTTCTCAGTGCATTGCTATCATATGGGACTTGGTGCATTTTAAAAATGTTTGATGCAATCAGTGCATAAAAAAAAAGATGTTTCGGCCAAATGATTTAAACAACTATGAAAATAACACTGAAGTAATGTGATAGTGGTTTTTTGTATACTTCAAAAAATGTATCTGATAACACGTATTAGATCAATTATTTCTGTGTTACATAACAAACTATAGAAGTCTGTATTTGAGCTTCTGTACAAAGATAAAATACACACTGATAAAAAAGCAGTAATGTTTACATATTGGTGGCGAGAAATCTGTGATACTAAATAACTGATTTAAAAAACAATTGTGGAAAGAAAAATACTGGTGATAATGCCTGAGCCTTAACAGACTACATTTTACAACCATATACTGTATATATGAAGGAGAATTAAAGATGTAAAACTGGAATTTTTACGATATTGTTGAGATTAAATGTTTTAAATTTTATGTAGTGATTATTTTGAAGATGTAAATACTCATAATGAGATCATAATGTAAATACTCGTCTCTTTTTAAAAGCTTCAAAATTTTAACAAGTTGAAAATTGAAAAGGAAACGTAGAAAATGAGGTGCGTTCGTTCTATATCGAAGTTTATAAAATATCCAGATATTGCTGTTATAGTACATACAGTATATACTACATTGGATACAGCATAGTGATGGAAATCTTTTGTGTGTTCCTGTAAATGCTATCTGATTTCATACAGGAAGGAACTTGTATCAAACTTCATCTACGTCAATGTCATAAAATGTGAAGTAGTTTAATCTATATAAAACACGCCCCAAAAAATGTTTGCCGTACACCATTATGTAGGTCCAAATGTATGGGTAAAATACATTTGTGTGGCTTTGTAAATGAAAAATAAATATTCTTTGCATCACAGAATGTACAGAATGTGTATTTTAATATATACTTCATAGATATATTAATTCTATAATATTCAATTCATTAAAATGTACTAGAAACTGTTTTCTCATATTGACCGGAATGTATTGGAATACTTTTGATTGTCCCTGTAAAGAAATTATGCATCGAATACTTATAAAATTTGAAATGATTCGACAAAATTATGCAACTATACTTTTTAAATATCAAACGATTTGGTTCGGAAGTTTTTACTCTGTATATGCAGAGAGACAGACGGACGGACAAATGGACAGACAGACTGAACGACGACTATAGGTGCTACATATTTATATAATTACGAGCGCACCTAAAAACATTTAGATCTTGATTTAATAGTGTACAGTATTTTAAATAGAGTATAGTAGCCGAAAACTTTTGTGCGTCCCTGTAAATACTATCTGCTTTCTATTATATAGGAAGTAACTTGTAATATTCCTCAGTAACGTATATAGATTTCATAAAATGTTAAATAGTTTAATGCAATTAAAAAGCGTACTAAACAATGTTCCTCTATACCATTATGTAATGGAATATTTTTGTGTCCTGTAAATCTGTAACAAATGTTCTTTGCACCGCAAATTCCACAGAAAATGTAGCTGAAAATATAAAATTTTGCTTCGTTTTTTTAATTGAAATAAACGGAGAATTTATAAATCACATTAAATTAGAATTGTATAGATCGAAACTTAATAATATTTAATAATGCTATATTTTATTCCTCAAACAATCGAAAGACGCCATGCAAGTTATATGCGACATAATGGGTAGGTACTCACCTAGCACAGAATAAATTGTACAAATATTGACACAATATTGACATAAATATTGGCGTAATGCGATATGAAGCAGCAGAAAGGCTGCCCGAAAATGCATATCAAATTGTTCCTTTTTTGGGGGGTTTTATATCCTGCCAAAATCCCTAACAGAGAAACTTGTTGGTTTAAATTTTGTAAGTAGCTTCATTAATCTAGAGTTTTTATTCTATGTTCTCTTTCTCAAAAAACAAATTCTTTATATAGTAATAATAATCCATAATCGGATTCATATTGGTATATTTCAGCTAGTCTAATTTGGTAAAAACAGATGAACAGACTTTTAAATTACTTGAAACGATACTTTGACAGCTCAAAGATATGCAGACAAGATAGAATATCCCATGTAAAACTTTATGCTTCTATTTTGTCATTTTTGTGTCTTTTAATACTTCCTAAAGACTTCATGTTATAACTCAACTTGTGGAGAACATATTTGAAAAGAAAACAATACAATGCATGTAGTAATCAGCGTACTCTCTTCAATTAAATCAGGTACAGCACTATATATGGATCTGGATTTGGCATCCAATTTCTCTAATACATTAAAAAGACGATTCATTTGTTGATTATTGTAGGACTTTTATATATCGATTAAAGAGAGAATTTCTTAAACTCTTACTCAAAACTTCATCACATCCATAGAAAACAAATATTTAGCATTATTAAATATTCTACAGGATCCCGTACACTATAAAAAATAAAATAAAATAAAACCATTTTCTTGAAACATCATTTTTTTTTGTCATTTAGAGAAACTTAAAAATATACGGAGCGTCTACTTACGCTTCAAACTGATTTTAAATTTTAATATACCATATTTTATTACACTTGTTAAAAAGTTGTTACAGACTGTTTTATACTTATTACAATAAATTTTTGCTTATGACGATATTTCATTGTTCAATTTTCTAACTTACTTTTAATGTATTGTGTACTTTCAATTTTATATAGGGGGAACTGGGGCACGTTGATAGAGCTTTTTTCTAAAAAATTTTTTGGTGTCTAGAAAGCAGAATTTTCAAGTTATTTTTCTATGTGATGTCAGCAAAACCTGTGTAGTGTGTTATAAAAATGTACAATCGTTGTTTTATATGTTATTTTTGCATGTAATTAAAAAAATAAAAAAAAGTAATTTGTATCAATGTGCCCCATCCCCGGGGCAGATTGATACACTTTGATACGTCTGGGAAAAATGGTGACAAAATAACACCAATGCATGTTTTTCATAGAAAAATAGTTAGCAAACCATTTTATATTATTTATAAAAATTAAAATTACCCACACTTTATTTGTAAGCAATATTAAAGCAATCAAAATGAAATGCATAATGACCTGATGTTCTGGCTGTTCCTTGTCTGATTGTTGGCTGTGGTAACTTTGTCATACCTGGTACTTCAACCCCAGCATTATCTTATTTCTTAGGAAAGATGAAAAACTACCAAGTTTTCTGTTTATAAATCGGTTTATAAACAGAATATAAAGGATAATTATATTAAAAATTCTGTTTTTATAAAATTATTCTGTGCTGTTCTGCAACTTGTTTCCCTTACGTAACACTTTTCGTGTAGAAAATACTTTTTTCTCTGGAGAATTGATATAAATTTGAGATTTTCCAGGCTGCCGTCCTTTTCTTTAATTAGTTCTACTAGCACTATATGTTGGGTAAGTTCGTACGTCTTCTTATTGCAAAAATATTATAAAATGTTCTAATATAAAGGAATTAAAGCTATTTCACTTTAATAAAAACTAATATGGAAAATTTTTAGCGAAAAATGGTTGGATTAAGGAGTGCATTGTAAAATAAATAATAAAAGGTAATGAAAAAATGAGCTAGAAAAGGATTTAAGTTGTATCAATGTGCCCCGACAAAGACTGTATCATTGTGCCCCATACAGCCATTTTGAATAAAATTAGTCGCAAATCCAATATTTCATAATTTATCTAACAAAAAAGAATGAGAAACTGATAAAGAGTAGTTTTACTTGCCAGGGAGAGTATTCTTTTCGGTTGAAAACATTGGAACAGTTGTTTAATACCATTTCAATTGTACAACTCAAATTTACTTTTGATCTACAAAAACAATAAATTACACATCCCGTTTCATAAAGCAATTGAATCATTCCAAGACTTTCTGTATATAGTTGAGTGCACTAGCTTCACCTTTTGGAGCTGTTGTGAAACTGTGAAAATGACCCTGTGAGCTGTAGAGGGGGTGTATCAATGTGCCCCATGTATCAATGTCCCCCAGTTCCCCCCTACCATTATATGGTTTTCTTTTCTATTATTTTAAGAGCGAATAAGAATGACTATTCATTATATTTTTTAATTTTAACATTCAATTTGGTTATTTTTAAAATTTGAACTTGTGCCAGTGTATAATTAATTAAAGATAGGATCCCATTTACTTTACTTACCACAAGTTTTTATTAAATCTATATTCTTAGCTCAGATGAATCCTTCTGTGGGAAATCCTAATTTAAATAAATTTTCATTATGAAAAATGTAATAATTTATTTTAAAAAGAAAATACATTTAAAATCTGTAAATTTAAGTAAATGTATGAAGTCCAGTGTAATGCAATCTACTATTTTATTGTTTATAGAAAAACAAATTTATCCTTTATATTTTTGAGAATAAAAATTTATAATAATCGCCCAATGTTATTTAAACTTGTATCTCAAGTTTGCAATCACAATCGAACAATCAAAAAATAGTTGTTTTAAAACATCCTTTATTGATATACATTTACCTCTCTATATTTATACTTAAGTTATTCAAATATATGATAATGATATATTTTACCGAGAGCTTTTGAATTATTCAGATGTGAACAAAGAAATTGAAGTAAGAGAAAAGGTATACATATGTAAAGGAAATTTACATTCAAATATCAATTTTCTGAGATGCTTCTCTTTTCTTTCGTTTAAATATGACTAGTTCAATTTCTAGAATGTTATAAATAATATATTTTTTTTTCTGAAATTGAAATATATATTCTATACAAAAAAGCCACGATAATGCATTTGTAAATAGAAGTAATGTAGCTACGAAGAAGGCATTTTTTATTGAAGTTCCTGAATATATTATGCAAGTCTCCTTATATTTTGGAAGAAGTATTTATTATATTAAAATCTGATTATTTGTTAGTATAAAAAATCCAGTGTTCTAAGAAAAAAGGCGAATTATGTGTAGAAAATAGGACTAAGTTTTTGTAAGGATCCGATTACATCAAGTATACCACTGGAATATTTTAGTGTTTAATTAAAGGAGTAGAAGACAACAAAAAATCTTAAAAATCTTTTCTAAATGAAGAAGAAGAAAAAAAGTATGGAATAAAAAATTTCTTTGTTTTTCTTCTTCTTAAAAGGAAATTTAAACCATGTATTTATTTTAATTGGAAAAGAAAATATTATTATTAATCGTATTGTTTTAGAAAACAGAAGTTAAAAAAATACATTGGCTTTTTTTTTAGTTCATGGCTAGCGTGTCAGTTATTGATTACCTTTCTTTATAGCCTTACTTGAGGCTTGCTGAACAAATACCACTAAACAGAGAATATCACTTTCGATATTCTGGTGTCATAAAAGTAGTATGTTCCCAAGGTTTCCGATAATGTAAGACATGCTCCACAGATGTAAGGCATTAACCTCTTCGCTACTGGCGATTATTGCAGTATTTTTAATTATTACTGAATTATTTCTTCTCTCATTTGACTTCACAGCGAGATTTTTGTTTTATTTTCATTAGCTCGAATCTTAGAATTCGAAACATATTATTCTTATATCGAAATTTCATTTATATTTTATAAATTTCATTAATAAAATGGGACAAAAATGATGTACCCATTTGGGTACTCAGGGACTGAAGAGGTTAAGATGAATCTTGCTTCTTATACACACATGATAAGGGTTTTATGATTGTAACCATAATTTGTACGCCGGAAAACGATATCTTGCAATTTCTAACTACGCATATTGCCAGTAAAAAACATATCATCATAATTATTACAATGAATTCTTTATCAAAAGGAAATTAATGATGGTAATGCAATATAAACTAAAACATTAAATTTCTACATCTTTTCTTACTTTCTTTGAATTCTTTCATTTATTCCAATTCTAGATGGAAAAGGTTTTTGTCTCTTAAAAAAAGAAATTAAAAGACATTGAATTTTTATATATTGTTTTATATATAAATGTAAATCATTTTACACGTTAAGGAATATCATGATTACGTATCATTAGAGTTGCAAAAAGTCGGTTTATTCCCGGGTTTACTTCCAATAGACCAGGTTTATTCCCGGGTTTATTCCCAAAAAACCGAATTATTCCAAAAACTCTCGGGTTTTTTCCAGGTTTATTCCTAAAAACCCGGTTTATTCCCGGGTTTAAACCGGGGTTTTTCTAACCTTTGCAACGCTACGTATCATTAAAAAAAAGTAATATTCCTATTATAATTTTAAGTCAGACTTGTTTGAAGTTTTATTCAATTCAAAAAACATATTAAAAGTAAAAATAGAACAAATATTAATTAATTTTTGAATTGATATTATTTTCCAATTAATCAGTTGTATATTCCAATTATATTAATAGGACTATTTTTTTTATACTATTGAGATATAAATGAAAATAATCTTTGAAATCTTTTTAAGAAAAAAAAAATACAACTTACACTAAAATTTTGCAAATTGTTAGTATGCGGCATGAGGATTATCTTAATCCTTTCCGTTATAAGGGCTACACGTTGGATCCATCGGGATTTATTTTTAAACTTACAAACGACATCTAGATTATTTTATTAAAATTTTGCATTTACAATTTTAAAGGTAACATATTTTTTTTAGTTTCTAAAAACGCCGTTTGTTCGTTTGTAAATTCTAGCGACAGCCAATCATTTCACCGTTTTTAGAGCAGAATTTTTCTCTAACGGAAAGTGTTAAATCGATTGAAAGTTTCTGCACTACATCACAGAATTTATACTTTTTATATTAACGTGCGTGAAGTGATCTGATCCCTGTATGAGTAAAAACAAGCACACAGGTACGAAATAATTGAAGCTCAAGATCAAATAATTTTGCACATCATTAGATTCCCCACCTACTGACAACAAAGGTTGATTCTATTTTTTTCCGAAAAAATTGGAACTAGAAAATTTTCAGATTAAGTGTAAAGAACACACAGTGCGAGTAATCACAGAATATTTTTTGAACGAAAAACAAAACTCATTTAAGCTTACTGCAGAATTATTTAACTTTTATCATAGAAATAATTAAATTTTTATATAAAAAGCCTTTTATTATATAAACACATTTTAAGTGATTTTTTTCACTTCTTTTCTAGAAAAAGTCAAAGTTTCCTGGGAAATAGAGCAACAGAGTTTGCGGAATACTTTGGTTTTTGTTTCATTATATTCTGCAAATGATAAAATAGCAAATACAAGTGCCCTCTTTTTTTCTTTGATAAAACTCTGCCTCTCTCAGGTGGTCCAGAAGCGATCCCATCAATGGGTAGGAGACATGGAATATATTTGAGTTCGTAGTACAGGAATGCAAGGGGACTGAATGACGATGAACCACAGCTTCTACGAGTGATTAATTTATTAGTCAGACAGCCACGCATATAAGACCGCTGTGCTGAGATGTGGAGTGTCCAGCGTAGGCTGGATGAAGATGTCGTCGGAACCCCTGGCACTCTATTATTAAGCAAATCGGATAGCGACGGTCCGTAGTTCTATCAAAATTCCGGTCTCCGGTCGGATGGTGATTCTATGCAACGGATAGTGAACGTAATAAACAATCTATCAATATTCTGGAAAAGAGTTCTCGGACGAACTATTTGTCTGACCCAGGTCTTGTGCGTCTGTGCGAAACCGGAGTTTACGGAGCACAGTGGTGAGTACCTAGCAATGATTCAAATATCTTTTACCCAACTGACGACCAAGGCGAGAGCTCCTGTGGCTCCTTTTGGGGGTGGAGGGTTTCTTTAATCTGGAGGGATGGCTAGAGGCTCATCCACCAATCTAGTAACAATTGTCATTGACGGTTTGGGACACTCTAGCCCAGGTACCACTCCCGCCGTGAGGAAATTGTATTGGGAAGCTAGGATTTTGCCCGCCTTGTGCAACTTCTCCGATGGCAAATAGAGTCGTGCGATGCAAAGCGGGTGAAGCTCTGGACTCTCCAATATTCTAGCGAGGTTTTGTCTGTGCCCCTTCCCTGGGAGAAGATTAGAGCATTTTCTTGTGGTATCTAGTGGCACTTAAAGACCTGTGCGGGGCTTTCTATATCGTAAAGTGTTGGATAGGGGTATTGGCGAAAACATTCGAGCAAGGTGTGGAGCTTTACTCCAAATCTTGGGGTTTCCACTGGATTATTCTTTACGAGCTCTTTGGCTGTTCACAGCAGGCACTCTCTATGGAGGGTTCTCATAAATAGGGTTCTCATAAGGAGGGTTCTCCTAAGTCGTACAGTTCAATGGTAAAGGCGCAAACACCACGGTCGAAGTGTTTACTGTACCGTCAGGAGAGGTTTCCACTGGAGGCACTTTCTCTTCCTGTCGTTTGCTTTCCAAAAATGTCTTTGCTTTTATAGAAGTTGATATTGAAAGTTCTCTGTAAAACAACAGCCCGACGGGAATCTATGGTACGTTCGGCAGTGGTTCATGATCCTGATACATACGTAGGCTTTGGTTCCTGTGGATCATTGGGGTGAAACGGGGAGATCTAAAAGAAGAAAACACTTTGCTCTTTTCGTGCTGGGTGATGGGGGCTGATGCAATCAACTTTGTCGTTTCTTTGATTGGGAGATCTGGTGGGCGTGCGTTGGATTGATCGTAAGCTAAGACCGAAGTTTTTGAGAAAGAGGGTCTTTGAGCCATATAGGGATAAATGGTATGAGAGAGCTCAAGATTGTGTAATGAGGTTCCGCTTAAATTAAAACATTACATTTATTACTGTCTTAAAAGGTGAATTTAAAAAGATTAAAAACAACATTTGCAGATGTTATATGTCCCGAGATCTTTCGGTCATACATATGTCCATTCTCAAGGGTAGTCATGAACTGGATGAGAAAACTAGAACTGACGAAGTCTAGGAACTTTCCGTCAGTTCTAGTTTTCTCATCCAGTTCATGATTACCCTTGAAAATGGACATGTGTATGTCCGAAAGATCTCGGGACATATAACATCTGCAAATGTTGTTTTTAATTTTTTTTTTATCTTCACCTTTTAAGAAAGTAATAAATGTAATGTTTTAATTTAATTATTGCAAGGTATAAATTCCAGCAAGACCTGTTTTTAAACAGTGATTTGTCTTTTATGGGGTTCCACTTTTTATACCTCGGAATCATTTCACGAAGCTGATGAAATATTAGCATAAAATTTTGATGCATAATTTGCCTGTTTTAATGCATAACATTATCAAATATTTATACATAAATAAAATTCAATGTGTGTTGTAATACACCAAAAACATATGATAAAACAATATTTTTAAAGCACAAATAAATTAAGTGATAAATGCAAATCTTTTTCACATAATTTTAACTGTTATACAGTTGTATATATGGACTATTTTTGCATAATTTTGATAAAAATCTTGTACTTCAGAATTGATATTTATTTAGAATAAATTAAAGATCTCATTAACTTTAATCGCTAGTAAATTGCAAATTTATTCCTAGGACTGGGCGATGTAGAGATTTCTTAAATCGATTTATCACCCATCTAACATCGCGGTTTAACACTAATTTTACCCTTTATAATATGAAACCTATCATTTAATTTTTAGTAACAAAATACGGGTTTATGCCCCCCCCCCCCTTGTATTAATTTAGCATTTCATTGTTCAAATAACTAAAAAGAGGTTTATGTTACACACACACACACAAAAAGAAAAACTAAATGCCTCTTCTTTAATTAGTGACATATTTTAATATTTTTGATAAATTCATCCTTTAAGAAATAAAATCAAATAAAACATTTTTTTCATTGTGTCTGACTTGTTTCGGGCATTACATTCTAAATTACTTAAGAAGTAGGGGAGCATGGGGCCAATTTATCCTAACACGCTCAAATAGCATTTCATTGCTAACAACATGCATACACTTGTTTTTACAGACACTGATTAAAAAACTTATTGAAATAAGACAGAAGCAGATTCAATGATAAACGTAGCTATTCATTTACCATCAGAAGAAAAGTAGTATAAAAAAGAAAGTTGGAAGATATGAGAAAAAGGGTGCAATTTTGTTCCTTTTTAACTTTTAGAGTATAATAAAATGTGTTTAATATAAATACTGACATTCATATAGAGAATAGAGAAAGATTGAAAGGCCACATTATCAAAGTTGCTGATTTTTAGCTGATTTAAGGCTGACTAAATCGCGATGTAAGGTAATGACTAAATCGCGATGTAAGGCAATGGCTAAATCGCGATTTCCTATTTAGCGATTTAAGAAACTGACTAAATCGCGATTTCCGATTTAAGCTGTTAATCGATTTAAGGCCCAGGCCCATTTATTACACATCATTATAACATTAGAAAATTGTGATAAACTTTTGTTGTGTCTATAAGTGAGAGACAGAAACAGGACCGAGTTGTAGAGATACAGCACACATTCAAACTTTTAGTAAAAAGTACAGTAATTTGGAGAATTAAATAGGTGATAAGTTTCTAAACAAAAAGAGAACATTGTACTTCATTTTTAAAAGAACTACTTAAATGATTATTGCTAAGAGAGATATATATAAATCACAAACATTTCGCACACATTTAAATATATATATGCAATATCTGATCGTATTTAGGATAAATACTGTCGGTAAACTGTGAACTTCTGCTCTAAATCACACCACTTACCAAGCATATTCCATCAAGAACACTCGTGGTTTTACCATTTATGTGGCACCGGGCATCAAATAAATATCCTTTGGCATATTTACCACTTAAATTAAATAAAAATGTCGAATATTTTTAATCACATTTATTCATATTCCACTTGACAGAAAAATAATTCCACTCACGGCGTATGATGCATAGAGTTGCAAAAAGTCGGTTTATTCCCGGGTTTATTTCCAATAGACCAGGTTTATTCCCAAAAAACCGAATTATTCCAAAAACTCCCGGGTTTTTTCCAGGTTTATTCCTAAAAACCCGGTTTATTCCCGGGTTTAAACCGGGTTTTTTCTAACCTTTGCAACGGTAATGATGCAGTCATTATAAGTAAAATATGTTATTTATCATAGAACTTCACCAGATAAGTTCTTCTCACCATCTCACTGTAATATATTAGTGGAAGAAGAAACGTAGATATATTACTATGACGTCAATGTAACAAAGTTTTATCTGACCCTGCTCGAGAATACAGGATTTTTTGGTTGAGTTCAACGTTACCAACTAATTATACAGGTCAACAACTGTTTTGGTGCCTTGGTATTTGGAGCTGATTTTATATGAATTTGATGCCCTGAATTCAAATATAACATTAGTTTTTTACTTGCAGCTCAAATTTTAAGATAAACAACTCCTTGTAAAATATATGTTGCATTAATTTAAGGTAAATCCATGTATTACACACACACACACACACACACACACACACATATATATATATATATATATATAAAATACAGATTTTTAACATTTAATAATATACAAATGATAATTTTTATTATTATGATATACACATATAATAATTTAAAAATTTTTATTATACAAATATTTCTACTCACAAAGATAGAGAAAAACATCACCGATACTCCCAATTCTCACTGAACACTTCAGAAGCTTCTTTTTCGCAACATTCTCGAATATATTTTAGAACAGTTTCTTTTTAAATTCAAACAGTAATTTGCCATCGTATGCGTATCCCATCTCCCTTGGTAGCAATCCTCTATCGTCTTAATATTCTGGTGAAATCTTTCACCCTGTTTCTCACTTGTGTCTCCTAAGTTTTTTTGAAAATTACCTAAGTGGCTGTGTAAATAGTGCACTTTAATGCTCATATTACACCCAAGAGTTTTAAAACTATTATGCATTTCATTTACCAATTCTACACATTTTTCTGCTTTATGTTTGCGAAGAAAGTTTTCGACAACTGTCATAAAAGGAAATGCAGGCTTTTCGTTCAACCTCATTCATCGAATTTACGAAAGCAGGATCCATAATCAGTTGCCTTACTTGTGATGCATGAAATATACCTGGTTAAATTTTTTAATAACTCAACTAGCTGCAACCGTTGAAATTCGGCGGAAAATAATGTATCTTAGATACAATATATAGCAGTCTTATATACACAATAAGATACTGAGCCAAACTCTAAAATACTTGCCACCTCTTTAAATATCGATAATATAACTTTTCATGATGAAGGTACACAAACTTCAGAAAATAACAAAAATAATGAAAAAAAAATCATAATTTATTATGTTGGACTTAATTTCAGCTACAAATTTTTTAATGCGATTTCTAAAACTTCAACATGATTCAAATGCCAAATTCTTTTTGGAAGTTAATATAATACCTCAGAAGACAAATTCAAAAATGTCTGCGCATTTTATATTTACTCAGTTTAAATATCGCTTCGTAACTGCACAGTTATATTAATATCAATAAAACATTTTAATTATAATAGAAACAAGGAGTTACTAAACTGCATAACCAACCCACTACACATTTACAGCAGTTGCAATAAATTTAATTTTTTTATTGGTTTGTCTTCTCCACGAACTTGTCAAAATTAATTTTATTGTTATGGCAAAGAAAAGGAAAACGATATCTTTGTTATTAAAAATAATAAAATTTTTGTGTTTGTTGCCGAAAACATTTTATTTCTTTTTATTTTAAATAATAATTTAATACAACGAAATGACTCAAATTAATTTTGATATTATGTAAAATAGAAATATCGTAATAACTTCATATCACAAGTTTTATTCTTTTTTTTCTAACATGACATAATTTACAACTTCAGAGACACTCATCTTTTCTGATATAAAAGCGTGATTTATGAAGTTATTTAAGAATTCTTTATTTTCATTTAATATTTATTATAATTAAATATTAAACTAAATAGAAATGGGGCAATTTATAGAAATATTTTGATTTGTGCACACCACGGACATTTAAATAAATAGAAGTTCAGTTTATTCAGATGCAGGAATAAAAATCAGTGAATATGACATCATCACTGACACAGCTGTTGCAATGTATATTATATTCATGGAACAAATTTATCTTGTTTCTGAATGATGACATTTTCTCCATCGACAAAATTTCGCTTTAGATATTATATTTTATTAAAGTTTTTTTTTATGTTACTTTATTTATATAACACTTAATAATATTACTCAGTAAATAATCTGTGTATTGTACTGCGATTAATGAAGAATTACGTGCAATCATTTTATTAGGATAAAATTTTACGAAAAAAAATTACATTTTTTCTTTGAAATGCGATTACAAATTCACCAATGAGATCAAGCTCCTGATTGGTGGAAAGTAATAAAGCAAAATAAATTTTTATTATAGTGAGAAAAGCTTAACTTGTTGCCACTGGTTTGAAGAAATGTCACGAAAAAGTTCTTAAAATTAAAAATCTGTGCATACGTCATTTTACGAATGGCAACACTTTCACATGCAATTCCGATTTTGTGTTTTTCGGTACTGCAAATTTTACACTTTTAAAAATTGCATACTTTAAACTTTTACACTGTCGTATCGAGAAAACAATGTACTTTTAAATGCAGTTTGTTTGAAAGCAGTATCTCAAAATATTTTTAAAAAATTAATTTTTTTACAGTTTTTAGTACCAATTTTGTAATTGTGGCAACATAACCCCTCCATTTTTTCTTAAAATTGAAAAAAAAAAAAAAAAGAAATTAAAATGCGGAACATTTTTCTATGCAATTTCGGGTTTGCAATTTTCTGTACTGCAAATTTTACACTTCTAAACATTGTACGTTTTAAATTTTTACGCCATCGTAGACAGAAAAATATGTCTTTTAAACGCACTTTGTTTCAAAACTGTATCTCAATTTATTTTTGATACATTAATTTTTTCATAATTTTAGTACCAAATTTGTAATTGTGCAAACAGAATCACTCCATTTTCTCTCAAAATTGAAAAATAAAAAAATAAAAAAATAAAATGCGTCTGGTATAAAATATGTTACATTTTGGTTTTATTTCTTTTAATGATTTGAATAATTGAGTTTTATAGTATTTTGTTAATTTTAGTTTAAAACAACATTTGCTTGAGAATTAAACTGACCAATATAAGAAGTATTTTTTTACTGTAACTAATTTTATAGGTTTATTATAAATAAATAAAACATTTCTTTCTAAAAGATTTTCTTTCGTCGAATTTCATCGGGTTCGACCTTGTAAAATATTAAAATAGAAATACATTACAAATTAGCCAGAATGGGCACATCTACATAAAAACAGCTTTCATTTAAATATATATGTATCAAAATAGCGCCAGTAGATAGCTCAGAGCTGATGACTAAAAAACAGCCAGGTCTTTTAAATATATAGATTAGGGCATTTTTTCTCCTATATATGTAAAGCATGATCCGTTCTTATCAAATGCCTTTACAAACTGTATCATAAGACCGAGCTTGATATGCAGCGGATAAAATATGATATACGCATGCCCAACTATCGGGTTATTAATGATATTCCTTTCCCGCAACAACTATTCTTTCTCTCTTAGGCAACTCTTTTCTAATCCAGTTGTGTTTGTTTTATCATTGCTATCCAAAAGACACAAGAAGCAATGCTATTTTTGTAACCGCTTTGCTGTCCAAGCCGAAAGTTTCCAATTTTAAAATTCACACAAATCACTCATTGATGTTCATGGTACTTTATTTTGTCAAAGACTAAAGCTATTGTGTTCTATTCTTCTAATAATTTTGTTGAGTGAGCAATTGGTATGGAACCATATTAATTCCCATTATGCAGAAGGACGCGATTAAAACCCCATTTTGAGCTGCCAACAAATTAGGGCTAAAAACATCTGGAAAAAAGTCAGAGAGACCCATTTTTTTCCGGAGATCCTTTTATTTTAAAACAAAATACAAGATTTCTTGGGAAAAGAAGGGTAGTACCAGGGCTACTCTAGATACCGGGCTTGATCGTTCCTTATCGCAACGTCACAAAAAGTGGCTGGCCGCTATCAGCGACTGGTACAAACAGGGCTCAAAGTGACACACCCAGCGTTTTGTACATCTCACTGGATGTCGTTGATAGCGAGCAGCCATCTTTTGTGACGTCATGATGAGGAATGAGCAAGTCCGGTATCTAGTGTTGCCTTTGTAGTACACTTTTTTCTCTTGTACGGTAGAAGATCACTTTGGTCCCTTGCTCCAGTAAATCTTTGTCATTCAATCTTGGAGCCAGTAATTCAGACACTTCTTTCGATAGATTGAGAACTCTGATGAGATCATGTAACTCATACAAGTTGAAACGTTGAGGCACTGACGAAATATCCTCATAATCACCTTCATAACTATCGAAAGGATGATCGGTAGGACAATATTCATCCTTACTCAGGTCTGGTAGCTGGCAAAACGTTAGAATTCTTCTTACAGGGGCACCACCAAACATGGTGCTCACAAATTTTGATGATTTCCAAGTATGTTGTAGGGGCCACTAATTATTCTGATTAAAAGGTTTCTTCAAATGGGCCTTGGTTTTTCAGAAAATGGGGGTCAAAGTTCAGCGTATGTTTCAAATATTTATTAGTACGAACGCCGCATGTGAATCCATGGCGTCGTGGTGTACGAGCCTGGAAGTCGAATGTTTGCGGGTTCGAATCAGTCATCGGCATTCATTTGTTTTATTTATTTATTTTTGTATTTTTACACGTTACAAGTTTTAAGTATTTTTATTACAAAATTGCTACAGCCTTTGATATTTTCTTAATAAATTACATTTACATTTTTAAATTTTTTCAAGAAAATTTATTTTTTTCTGCAATTTTTAAACGTATATTTCTATTCACTAAACGACAAAACTAATTTACGCCTAGAACTTTTTTTTTATTAATTATTAATTGCGTTTTTTATTTTAAGCACAATCCTGAAATAATGATTTTCCTTTTTCCTATCGCTTTTTTATTTTATAGCATTTTAAATGAAAACTTGCCTTTTTTGTATATGTATAAATAATACAAAATAATTTTCGGTGAATTTTTTAAACGTCTTTAGGATTAGATTATTCAAGTAATGCGTATCTTCGAAAAAATAATAAAATATTAATGCAGTAATGTTAAAATGCAAGTTGTTACCAGTTATCCAAGTTTTCAATTTTCCATTTTTCTGTAAATACATTTATCTCCAAAGTTCAACATCAACATAAGTTATCGTTTGCACAAATAAGAAATGACGGATTACATCTATTTTATAACAAATCAAAACACTCTTTCCGCAATTCAATTGAAGTACAAAAATCGTCTGTTTAATGAGATAAAATTTATAATACATATAAAAATACTTTTTTTAATCGTCTGCTTTCCTCCGTAATTATCAGAATAAATGAAGATTTCTTTTTATTGGTCTTATTTTTGCACTTTTACAAATGATGATTAATTTTTTTTTTTTACTTTCAATATTTTTAAACATATTTATCACGAATTAAGTATTTTAGTAATATAAATTATATTAAATGCAGTATTAAATTATCTAAAAATCCAAGCACATTCTGTAATACACATTTGAAAAGAAAAAAAGTGACTGATTAATCTAAAAATATTAATATTTAAATTAGTGGAGATTTTAAAATATTAAAATTTTCTTATACTTTTTCAAAATTTTAATTAAATAAAAATTGTTATTTATTTATTTGTTGTAAAATGTACTTTTAGTTGAACCCTGAAGTGCAGTCAGTTCACCATATTTAAAAAATAATAATAATAAAAAAAATGTTGACAAAGTAAACTGTCCTCTTCAGAAAATATCAAAAGGTTCAAAGCTGTAGAATTTTCAATTATGCTTATAACTTGCGAAGAGTAAAAAACGTAGAAATAAGTAAAAGGCCGAGGACAGATTCGAACCTGCAACCTTTCGACTTGCAGGCTCGTACATTACCATGACGCCACGGATTCACATGCAGCACACGTACTAATAAGTATTTGAAACATACGCTGAACTTCGACCCCCAATTTCGCAAAAACCAAGGCCCATTTGAAGAAACCTTTTCATCAGAATAATTAATGGTATGGCCCCTACAACATACTTTAACATCATCAAAATCTGTGAGCACCATGTTTTGGTGGTGCCCTTGTTAGTGAAAAAACGCGCGTCTTGCAGAGACTAAATTAGGATAAGTCCATTTATTACGGTTGTTTTGATTAATTCCAGTAGTATTTACTAGTTAGAAATAACAGTCATGGTTTTGAGATTCATTGGTATGTCGAATTTGAGACTTTTTCTTTTCTCGTTAATCCACTGTTGTAAGTGTTCTGTACAAGTTTTACAGATCCTGATGCGGTGCCCACGTTTTATCCTGATCACTAAGTCAAATATCAAAATATCCAAGATAAGCTCTCAAAGTCAGTAACATTTTTATGTGCTCCTTTCGAGCTTGTTTAAGCTCTATTCAACAAAACAAGTATTAACATTTTTTGGAGGCCTGTGTTATTTAAAAAAAGTGATTTTAACCAATGCAAAATTTTACCCCGCGAAAAAGAAAAAAAAAAGAGTTATCTCATTTCACTCAGAAATTCATATGAAGCAATCCGATTTTTAGAGTCGCTTAGAAGGGCATTATGGGTAATCAAATGATTTTTTAGAGCCGAAATACAAAAATATTATACAACAGATAAAGAAATAAAGTTAAACAATGGGATTTCAGGGGATTGCTTTGATAGGTTATTTTTTTAGAATATAATAAATTAAAGAAAACGGTCAGTAAAGGTATGGAATTAAAATAAATATTTTAAGATATTACAAAAAAAAGGTAAGGGGGTTAAATATTGAAAGAATTTTAATTAATTCAGAATTAAGGCTAAAATTTTTATTTTACACACAAAAATAGATATATATGCATATATTATAAGAATATTATTATTTAAATACCAAATGAATTATTATATTAAAAACTAATCTTATATATATGAAATACATAACCAGAGTTCCTGTTAAACACCTTTGTTTTAGAAAACAATTTTTTTTGACATATCGAGCTACTTAAACTCTTCAGTCCCTGAGTACCGAAATGGGTACATCAATTTTGTCCCATTTTATTAATGATACTCAAATATAAATGAGATTTCGATATAAGAATAATATGTTTCGAATTCTAAGATTCGAGCTAATGAAAATAAAACAAAAATCTCGCTCAGAAGTCAAACGAGAGAAGAAATAATTCAGTAATAATTACAAATACTGTAATAATCGCCATTAGCGAAGAGGTTAATGGCATAAACTTTTTTTAAAATCACTTTTCATATATATTTTTAAAGTATAGAAAATCGTTATTTATCACAGTGTGCAACCCCCTTCCCCCGGTCAATAAATCCTTTCTTAAAAAAATCTCACATTTTCAGAAATTTAAATCCTTTTTGAAAAATAAAGTGAAATCTATTTTCTAATTTCGTTAACCTTTTTTAGATATAAAAAAGCTTGTTTATTGCAATGTTCTATCCTCTGCCTCGAAATTAATCTAATGTTAAGCCTTACATTTTTATTATCTATACAAAAAAAAGTGCAATTACGTGAGAGCAAATAATTATTTATCTAATAAGGCTGCATAGAATGTTTTGCAAAAGAAATGCAATTAAGCATATCGAAATAAATTTTAATATTCTGAATCAGATTACGTTATTGCTTAACCTATTTAGGAAAAACAGCAATTTTGCTAATTAAAATTATTTATTTCCTTGCTAAAGTTTTAGAGAATTAATTCGATATTTGGATGCTTCGGATCTAAGTTTTATGTTTATTATGCATTAAAAAAACGAACTTATAATTAAAACTTCTCGAAGTTTTTTGCAGCTTTTATTCAGATAATCTACTTAATGATAAGTAAGTTTGAATATTTAAGAGAAAATAAAATTTTCGTTGAAAAAGAAATTCTTTCTTTTTTTATCCGCATCGAAAGAAAAATAAAACAATTCACCATAATCCTATGGGGAAAATATTTTTGTGGTTTAAAAAAAAATGCTGTGTCATTCATTATGTGCTTGTTTAATTAAATGATAAAAAAGCTTACGAAATTGAGAGCACGCATAAACTTACGTTTAATAAAGCATTTTATTAAGCTATTAAAGTTAAAGCAGAATTTTTTTAAACAAATCCATTTAAAAATATGTAATATTATCGATGATAATTATTAAGAAAATGCAGTCATTAATGTAGTTTATTATTACACGTATAAAAATAGCATGAAACTTTATTTTGATAAATATTTTTATAATTCCTTGGACACTTATGAAATAAAAAAAAAGAGTGTAATTAATCATTTTTTTTAGATATTTAAATCGTTTTTTGAATTGTATTATATGTGATCGTTTCGAATTTTATGTACTTTATCGTATATAAGTTGGAAGTAATTTTCAAACTTCAGTACATAAAATATATTTACTTTATTTAGTTTATTTAACAAGTTCCTTTAGGCAACTTAAATGTCATTTGAAGTGTGACATTAGTAACTAGCTACTCGCTTAAAGGTAGGCTAAAATTTAACCAATTTTTGAGTTTTGTGTGCAAACTTAAAACTTGTGCAGAGGATTCTAACAAGTATACATTAAAGTGTTCTGTACTACACTGTAAAAAAAGGTACTACTAAAAAAAAATTAGTGATCCTTGTAATTACTAAAAAAATTTAGTAATCTTACTCAGTTACAAGAAAATCTGTAAGAGTTACTAGAAAAAAGCTAGCAACGAATAGAGTTAATAGTTTTATATTTTTAATAGCTATTACTAAAACTTACTTGGTGTGGCCGTGATAGCATAGTGGTCTTAGCACCGAACTCCAGGCTGAAAGTAGTAGGGTTCGATGCTGGACTTCACCGAATATATGCAATGTCAGTGCTCGTTAAATAAAGGGATTATGAAAATCCTGTCTTAGCAGTTACCATGGGTAATGATCTGTGGACTTTCCCTCCCCCTTAGGAACATGTCAAAATAGAGCAGGTAGCAATGTTTGGTGCTGCCATCTATTGTGGTTTCGCAGAAAATCTTCCGCTTCAGAAGTCTAAATATATTTTTTAATTAACTAAAAATAATTTTGGAGCTATTACTAAAATTTGCTTGGTGGCTCATACTAAAAAGCTTTAAGTTAGTTATACAAAAAATTCTTTTGTTCAGTTTACAAAAGAAATGTCTGTTTCACTTGCAAAGAAATGTTTGTAATGGTTACTAAAAAATTTTGTAGAATACAAATTTACTAAAAGATTTTTAGTAACCTCTTGATTTTTTTTTTTTTTTTACAGTCTACACTAAAAGTCTTCAAACGATAAAAAGTTATCTCCAAGCAATGGAAAATAATTAATTCCATAGTCTATTAGATCCATAGATGGCGCCACATGTTCAAACGTGCGTTTGCTCTGATTTTCAAATTAGATATGACGCTGTAAAACAGAAATGACGACTCCTTGTGAAAAAATTAATAGCATAGCGAATAGCTACTTCGAAATAGAATCGAAACTAATATGTTAATTAGAAAAAATTTATGTTCGAAACCAAATATACCGGCAAATGATGCCATCTATGATCAAGATTGAATATATTTATTTTCATTCGCTTGAAGAAAAATTTTCATCTCGAATATATCATTTTTGTTTTCAAACCGTAATCCTGGATGCTAATTACTTGATGCTACATTGAATTGTAAAATGTGTCAGGACTTTGAAGATAGCCCTTAGATTATATTTATAGATGTTCAAGAAACACTCGTTCATACATAAATTGAGATTTTTCTCAGGACAGTTAAAATAATAATAATAATAATAATTGAATAGCATAGAAAAATAGTTTCAAAAAATTAAACGCACAGAAAATAAAAGTACTACTATAAAATAAGCTGATTTAAAGATTTTCGAAAAAAAAAAAATAAATACCGTAAGAATTGTGAAATGAAAATATATTACTTTATTTTTCCAAATACTAAAATACAGATAATGAACATTAATAAGTATGTTAAAATTAAAATCCTTTAATAAACAACATTTTTTTATTATTTTTTAATAAAGCAACCATAATTTCTGACAGACAAAAGAAAGGGAAAACAAGAGAATAAAACTCATTCACGCATGACACAAAATTCTTTATTTAGAACGCAATTAAAACAACAATACACAGTTTGCGAAATGCAGTTTAATATTCTTTGCAACCAGTCTTTGTTTGGAAAATGGAATCCATTGTACTAAAAACATTTGTCCCTTCCCACTAAAGAGGAAATTGTTAGTCAGCAGCAAGATAGGTGCTGATAATGACGGAGAAGTGCTGGCTTATGGTCTACCACTGCATGACCACTGCTGGGCAGTTTCAGTCAATTTTGCTGTTGGAAATCATTAGATAAGATTCTGATCGGCCTCCGTTTTATTTCATGAACTGGGACACAACACGATAGAAGTGCACGAACTTTTGCGGTATTAATGCTGGGGAACTTTACACTTGGTGGCGTTGTGTATATCTATGGCATTGAGTATTTCGAATTTCACTATTCCGGGTAGTTGTAATTTCATTCTGGAATTTGTAATGTTTCATTAGCTACCATTAATTGCGTACTGATTGTGATTAAGAATAATAACGACCATTAATAAGAAAATAAATCAGTAAAACAATAAATATATTCTTTATTTTAAAGGAATTTTTTAAAATTCTTAAATCTGATTTTCTAAGTTACAGATGACTTCATAATTCACACATAATTCGTAAATAGCTCACACATTTGAGAATCAGCGTACAAAATGTATACGATTTCTATACGGTTTTAAATATTAGGAAGGCAAATCGCAATAAAAACAAACTTAAAATATCTAATAAGAACAGGTGAGATGTGAAAAGCCATAGCATACGCTGAAGACCCTTCCAGTCACAAAATCGAAACAACATCTAACGCGGTTAGTATTTGGAAGAGTTCCCTGCATGTTGGCGAAATCTGAATATATTCGAATGTTTCTATATAATATATCATTTCTATATACTGCTTTCGGTTAAACTAGCTTATAGAAAAACGGTCTAGAAGTCTATAATATTATTTTATAGACTATTTTATAAGAAATCTTTGTAAGGGTGCTGGCTGGGTTTCTGCTCATATTAAAAAAAGCTGTCTGATGGTTTGCTGCTGTATAAACACTCTACACTGTAAAAGAAAATCTGGAAAGGTACTAAACTTTTTCTTGAAAACTGGGATTCCAAGAACATTTCCTGTAACGATAGCAGCAAAAATTCAAGTTTCAGAATCGGTTACATGGTTTTTTCCCGTTATCAATACATGAAAAGTTCTTGGAATCCCAGTTTCCAAGAAAAAGTTTAGTACCTTTGCTGATTTTTTTTTTTACAGTGTAGGATAAGTGATGTTAGTGGATTAAAAGTGTTGACCCAGCAAAGGAATTGCTGTAGGATAGGTACTAGAACTGAAGGGAAACTGATAGATTGAAGTAATGTGGTGGCATACCAATGCTGGCTTGCTGTTGGCCATCACTGATGGTTAAACAAGTCTGAAAGTGTACTTGCAGATGGGCCAGTTGCATTTCGCATGGACACTTTTGTACTGGTTTAAGTAATGACACCATTGCACTTTACCGCTGATGGCACAGATGGCTGTGCCATTCCAGTTGATGGCTCACTGTTTCTTTCCTTGCTGGGTTGTAAAGTCATCATAAAAGGTGTCTCAAAGTTTACCCAATAAATAACTTTTATAAAAAAAACCACAAACTTAAAATTAACTACTGGGATGTGGTAATCCCAAAACTTTCTTATATCATATATATGTTAATGCTTCAAAATTCCCTATCACAATGCGAAAATTAAATGAAAATTTATACTCATCATGGGGATTCTAATGATATGAAATTCCGTGTATTAGTTCTTGAAGTATAATTATTACTAATATCATGTAAATAATTTCAAATACATCTTAGCCGCGCCACTTGTTGTGTGATTTACACCGAACCCTAATTTGCAACATCTTGTGTTTGAATATAAAGCTTGATGAAAATCCATGCATTAGTTCTTGCGATAGAGTTACATCGACAAAATTCAGCATAGCAGCGACACCCGTTGGTTAATTTATACCAAAATGTAAACAACACCATGCCATATTACGGATTAACTGAATCTGATTTTTTATGAAAATCCGAGCATTAATTCGAATTAGAGCTATTGTGTCAAGCATGAAAAATGCTGCATAATAGCGCCACTTGTTGGGAGATTTACAACCAAAACTAAAGAACTTTAATTTATATCAGCAAGTAAAAGAATATAACTCTTTATTAAATTTTGTGCAATAGTTCTTGAGATAGAGTGCCCACAACATTTGTGTTACATACAGACAGTGTCAGCGGCTCAAAAACAGACCTTTTGCAAAAATAAGCTCTCTATGATCCCTAAAACTTGTAAATCATTCAAAACCGGTAGTTGGTAAATTTCAAATTACCAATACTTCTTGCTTATAAAGATAGAAGAAAGTAAATTATTCATTTATTAATTCATAAAAGACGTTATATGGTTATGCATGTTATGTCATGGAGAAAAATGTCGACGAAAGAAAATGTATAAGTAGAAATCGCTTCATAGATTTATAATATACCTACAAAATTAGTTACAGTTATTATGATTAAGTTACCATTTGAGGTACCATCTTATCCGTAATATTTTGGAATGAAAAACAGCAAAATTTACTTTACTATGATACGATTATAGAATGTTTTTCCAATGAAATTTAAAACCAACATTATTTTCTCTTTTTCAAAATTTACATTTAAACTTTTCAATTTGTATGCACCATTTTTGAAAATTTGGCATTTTATTTCATCGTTTTAATTAAAAAATTTAAGTCATGAGTGTCTGCAGCTTCTTTTTATGTTCTGCAGTTTCTAATATCAGTACAGGAGAGTACAAATTGCCGTAATTTATGTTTTTTTAGACGCATTTGTGTTAAATATTTAATTTTATCTAATAAAATGATCATTTTCTTTTAAATATGAGGTCATATTAACTTAGTTAAGCTTTTCACACTGTGTTTGAAACATTATTGGTACACGTGCGGGAAAAAAAATTTTGGAAACTTTATGAGGTAAAATACAGGTTTTAAAAAGCAATACACTATTTTTCTTCAACAGCAACAACAAAATTCATGCAGATGAATTCATTATGTCAAGAATCATATTTTTCTGTAATATAAATCGCCATTTTTCTTTTGGACAAAGACTTTCGATTAGATTACATACTATGTCACAAATCTTTTATAAACACAAACTCTCTAACAAAATTTCAACAAAATAAATCAGACAAGACTTTTTTTCTGTAAAACATTGCATTTTATCAGTGTGTAATTTCGATTAGATTATTTTCAAAAGTAAAGTATTTTAATCTGCGGGGAAATTCAAAGCAGGTGGTTTAAAAATGATACACTTATAACAATTTTTACTATATGAGTTTTCAGAATTTAAATAGGCGCTTTTTAATACAAAAGAGTCATATGTATCCACTAAAGTACTTAACTTTTTCGATTTATTCTTAAACAACATGTATGGAAATGTACGCTTATGACGTCATTATTTAAAAATAATTCACAAATCCAGAAGAAAATCAAGTAACTAATGATTCATGTGCCTTCATTTGTTTCGTTAGAATGGCTCTATGTTTTAACGAAAATCATTTGTTTACTCTCTTGAAAAGTCAGCCACAAAATAGCTCAAGTTGAGCTGAAATCCACTCATCTGAATGTTGAAAGGCAGCTTCTCAGGAAAGAGTTGAAATAACTCTAGTTTTAACCAATTTAAATGAAGTTGAGCTATTTAAATAACCAATTTAGATCAAGAAGATTTAATCGTTTGAAAAACAACTCTTTTATGATCGAAAAAATTACAGCTCTTTCATGAGAAGCCAAATCAGCTCTTTCGTTTTAAGAGTGTATATTTTATCAAAATTTGGAAAATGGTTTTATACATGTATTAATACATTTGCATTCCTTCAACTATTTGATAAGAATTACGTAAAAGTAGTAGGAGCAAATTAGTTACATAACTAGAAAATTTTTTTTCAGAGAAAGTGCTTTGCAGTGTGCAGGGTACATTTTCATCAAACTAAAAATCATTCAATATATAAAAAGAAACGAAATAAAACTTAAATTTACCAGATTTTATAACAGATAATATTCTTTACATAGCACATATTTAAATTTCAGTTTCTTTTATGAGAAAATGGCGACAAAATGATATAGTAATCATTTCCCCCCTTTATTTTAAAGGATATGGAGAACTTTTTTTGCCACAATTATAAAATTGATATTTAAATTTACAAAAAATTAATGTCTCAAAATTAAACAAAGATACAGTTTTTCAACAAATTGCATTTTATTGCCCTTTTTTCCTATACGACGCTGTAAGAATTGAAAATGTGCGATACTTAGAAGTTTAAAATTTACAGTAATGCGAATTTCAAAACCGAAATTTCGTTTCAAATTGTAAAAGTTTGCCATTCGAAAAATGACCTATGTGTTACGCAGTAATATGTTTGACTTATATAATATAGATAAATGGCTATATATATATAGAAACACGCATGAATTCGTTGAAAGAATTAAATAAATGAAAACTTCCGCAAACTAAATAGGTGCGTTGAATACAAATTTTATTCTGCAAGTGTACTTACTCATTTGCATATACCGGGTGTCCTGAAAAGGACTAAACGATTTAAAAATCAATAACTTGCAAACTTTTACAGATATTTGAAAAATTCTTGCTCTAGAGTCATCTAAAAGGTCAAAAGTTTTTTTCCTGCTATTCTGGATTTTAGTTCGAATTACAAACAATAGATGGCGCTGAGAGCGCTAGGTGCTGTATTGAGACGGATATTGACGTCATTTGGCACTGAAGCAAAATAAGGAGGTTAAAGCTATGGAGTGGATCTTATTCAAAAATGAACTTTTGCTTTTACCGTCCGATTTTGAATGCAATCCATATAATTTTGATTTTGCTGGCGTAAGCGCAATAATAGAGAAAAATATTATTTTCATGGGTACGACTCCTTTGAAATCGAAATGCGTGGAACAACAACGTTCGAATTACCGACTTTTATTTTATTTATTTATTTTTTTTTTTTTTTTTTTACATTCCAAGAATGTAAGTATTTTGAGAACAGGATATCTTATTTATCTATTAATTTATCTGGATATCTTTTAAACCTTTTTTTATGTCACCTAGTCATGTCCTGTATTGTATTTTAAGTATGTGGGATTAACAGTTAATTTACAGGTACACCCAAAAGATTGCATCACATCATAGTCTATGGGGGAAAATCATTTGCATACGACGCATATTAATGAAATACACAATTTCAAATGTATTGAAACTGATATAAATCACTGAATTTCAGTATAAGATGATTATGATAGAATAGAGTATTTGGTATTTATAGCATTTAACGTTCATTTACAGGGGCACACAAAAAGAAACCGGTTACTGTACGGTCTTTAAGTAATAACTGCTGGAAATGCGTTTTCAATTTCGGCATGCGCTTTTAAATTTAGCTGTTTTTTAGATACATTAGTAATTATATAAATGCATATCACCTATACTCGTCTCTGGTGCGTCCGTCCGTCTGTCTGTCCGCATATATAACAGTGCAAAAATTACTCTGTCGAATCGTTTAAAATTTTAAATACATATTTTTTGAAGAATTTTATCCAGTTATTTCAAATTTTATGAATATCGGATGTGTATTTCCAATACAGGGACAGTCAAAAGTATTCCGTTACATTATGGCCGACGGGGAAAAAGTTTCAAGTGCTTTTTGATGATATTACACCCGTCCGAACATAATGAAATTAACATGCATTTATGAATTAAATTGATAACAAATGATGTAGAATATGCTGCACAAAGAATAGTTATTATTCATTTACAGGGCCACACAAAATAATTATGTAACATAACGGTATAGAAGGAAACATACTTTGCGGCATATTTTAATTTTGTTACACATATAATAAAATTGTTATAAGTTACTTAGGTTTACTGCGAATTTCTTACTATGTAATAGAAAATATGAAATATTTACAGGGACACACAAAAGATTTCGGAAACTATGCTGCATCAAAAATGCTGTACGCTAACGACAGTTGCTTGAAGTTTTAAGTTTTGATATGATTTTTTTAAAGTTTCAGTACATTTTTGCATGTTACGCTGTGTATATAATTGGTGCAAATCATATACAGGGCTACACAAAAGAATTCGCACTCCTTACTAAGTGTGTAAGTAAATATATTATGTAGTTTGTAAATGAGTTATGCATTTTTTTTACATTAAACAGCTTTAAGTATATTACGATATGTTTAAAGAATAGAAATGAAATGATATACAGAGGCACTCAAAAATTGTATTAATAGCCGGCTCTGGATGGTAATCTCTGGAAGTGTGATTTCATTAGTTTAAAGCATGTTTCGGTTTTAAATAGATTTTAGCTAGATAAATGGCGTGTATTTAAAGATGGTAGGAAAAGTACAGGGCTATACAAAAGCGTTCAAATATGCTTCCGTCTATTTAAATAAATTGCTAAAAGTCAAATTTTAACTTAACATGTGTTTTTAACGCTTTCCAACATATTAAAAAATTTTTATGATTTCTTTTTAGTTAGCCGTCTGCCTGTCTGTCTTTCCAAACTCTAACTTGCGTTGAAATAATTGAATTGGTCTGTAAGTGATATATGTTAATAAGATTTATTATGCCGTGATGTTAGATATTGTAAACAAACTATGCATAATTCATGATTCATTTACACAGACGCTCAGAACTATGCCATTACATTATGTTCTGTGAGGATAATTATATATGTAGCTCCTATATTCGTCATCTGGAATGTTCTTTTATCTGTCCGCACATAATAGCGCAGAAACTACCCAACAGAATGCTTTGAATTATAATATACATACTCATTGCAGAATTTTCGTTACTCATTTAAAGTTTTATGAAAAGCGAATCAAAGATTAAAAGGACATTAATAAATGTTTTCTTCATTCTATTAAAACCTATTCTGCGTGACTAATTTAGTGATATCCAGTGATAGGTGATGATTCTAGGTTGTCATTATGATTATAGCTCATTTAAGGTGGAGGTAGTATTATTTCCCTATTACCATGAATTTAATATACATAATCGTAAGAAATTTTGTATTTGGGTATTTTTACAAAAGAGTGCAACAGTTATTGCACCAAATTTTCAATATTTATACTATGAATATTCTTTGTTCTGAAGAATAAACCCTTTCCGCAATTTTTTTACAACATACATAAAACTCTACTAAAGAACTTCTTTAAAACAAACTAGCATTTCTTAGAATATAACAAATTTTTTAAAATAGCAAAATTGATTAATTTTTAACAACAACAACAAAAAAAACTACTAAATCGTTTCACTTTATTTTAAAATATGATGCACAAAGTATTCTTTAAATTAGATGATAAAAAGTAATTTAATCCGAGAAAATACGGCTTTTCTAAATGTAAAATCGTCTGCAAAACTCGTATGCTGCTCGTTAAATTCATTTCCAGTTTCCAATCGCTACTATTATATAAAAGGATTTATTATTTCCATGACAACAACACATTTCATTGAAATTATACCGACTGAGTCCAAAATCGGGCTTTATGTCGAGTGCACAGGTCAAATGTATGTTGTTCAATAAAAACAAATAAACAAAAGTTCAAAATCGGGCCCTAAGAGCAAGATTGCATTGTCAAACGAGACCCACTCCACAGCCTTAAACTCCTTATTTTGCTTCAGTGCCAAGTGACGTCAATATCCATCTCAACACCGCACCTAGAGCTCTCAGCGCCATCTATTGTTTGTAATTCGAACTAAAATCCAGAATCGCAGGAAAAAAAACTTTTGACCTTTGAGATGATTCTCGTGCAAGAATTTTTTAAAAATCTGTAAAAGTTTGCAAGTTATTGATTTTTAAAATCGTTCAGTCCTTTTCAGGACACCCGGTAAATATTTGTTTTTTTTTACCCAAATTCCAGTTGCTTTGTTATGACCATGATTTAAATTATCTTAATTAAGGACATTTACTTTGCACATAATAATACCCACATACAGTACTGAAAAATTAGATATACGGAATAACATTTTACCTACATTCGATTAAAATGTTTATAACACAGTTTTAACAATCCATATATTTTTTTAAATTTCATTCAATGGGTTTTTTTACTTAAATAATTTTTAAATTATTTCAATTGTTATGTTTAATTTGAAATGCAGTTACGCTTTTTTGCATGTAATACGAAAAATTTTTATCAACTATTATTTTAACACAATCAAACTGACTGTTAAATATTTCATACGAATTGAATATTTCCAACTGGGCAAAAAATTGCCCAGGCCAGGAACCGAATCCAGATACTTCGCTTACAAGGCCAATATTTTACCTGTTAAGCTAACTGGGCAATACCCAGCTGGGATTTTTCGCTCAGATACCCTTATTTGTCATAACATCTGGTCTGTCATTGAGGCAGCTCGGCATAATAAACCGCAGGTAATGGAACACCATATAACGATGGATACGAAGAATTTTCGCTCATTTGGAATATTCAATTCGTATTTTGATCAGCGACTTTTTTTTATCAATTAAATTATTGTTTTGTAACTTAAAAACTCTTGTATTGATTGAATGGTCAGAAATATATTAGTATGTTTTAAAAGTTGTAAATTTTATACAGAAGAAACAAAAGTTTAATTCATAAATTTTGTACACATATATTAATTTTTAAAATGTATGTTATATTAAAATATATTATAACAAATGTGTATTTCTTAAGCTACTTCTAAACCATAATCATTTAATAAATTGCCATTTGAAGCAGAAATATTACCCATTTAACCAATGAATGAAATTTATGAATTTTCTGTATCTGTGAAAGATAATCTTATGGGCGTTTGGTATATTACTCGCCGGGACATCGGTATCAGTAATAAAACATGTATATTTCATGAATCAAGGAAGATAATCCAGATTCAGGCAGGGAACATTTAATGCTTTATAAATACTAGATATATAACTCTATATAATCCATGCCATAAATAAATATTAATAAGCATTTCAGGACTCAACGAAATGATGTTTTTAATATTTAGCTAATCATTAACGAAGTAATTTTTAGGTGCGTTCGTAATTATATAATACGTAGCACCTATAGTGGTCGTTCAGTCCGTCCGTCTGTCTGTCCGCAAGTAACAACGCAAAAACTACCCAACCGAATCGTTTGAAATTTAAAATACATAATTTTGTCAAGTCATTTCAAATTTTATGAAACTCGGATGCATAAATCAATTGCAGGGTCAATCAAAAGTATTCAATTACACTATGGTCAATGGGGAAAAAGTTTCAAATATATTCTATACGTTTAAAATTTAAAATACATAATTATTACATAAATTCGTTGAGTTATTTCAAATTTTATGAAAATCGGATGCATAGATAAATTACAGGGACAATCAAAAGTATTCCGTTACATTACGGTCAATGGGAAACATGTTTCAAATGCATTTTAATCGTGTTACACTCATGCGAACTTAATAAAATTTATATGCAACTATAAAGTACATATTATAATATACATTTTTCATAATTTGTGGTGTAAAGAACATTTGTTATTGATTTATAAGACCACACAAAAGTATTCCATTACATAATGGTATAGGGATTACATTGTTTGATGAGCGTTTTAATTGCAATTCCCTATTTACAATTTTAAGAGATTGATATATGAAAGTAATATTTTTAAAACTTCATTATGGTACGAACGCACCTAATTTGCTACGCTTCATGTGAAATTTCCAACTTGTTTTTATTTTATCTTATTTCTTGCAAAGAAATTATAATTTCGAATTCAAGAAATTTCTTTCTATTATTTTTTGTTCAAATATACTTCCTGTATTCTGACAAGTTAAAGTAAAATTAACCATTTATTTTAACTCCGTGTAATATAACATTGCTCTTAAGCAATAAAGACTGCAATTAATACATTTTATTATTATCTGTTATAAAATTATATATCTTGTTAAAACTCATGATATACAATTATCTAATATTTCATTGTGTAATTGTGTATTTATTTTAATTTAAAAAATGTTTATCTTGAATTTAATGCTTTTAAAATGAAAACATAAAATATTCAAGTATGTTAAAATAAAAAAAAAGATTCATTTGTGACTAAGAATTAAAATTAGAAAATAAGTTCTGATATTAGGAAAATTTAACATTAAAGGCCGGAGTAAATATCGTACTACATTCTAATATTTTGTTTTAAAGATATGTACGTTGAAATTTTGTAGAAAGATATTAAAAACATACTAGATATGATCCATTGTCTCCTGAAGAAAAGTATATTTAAAAATACGCACGTGTGAATTTATTATTTTTTGAAAAAATAAATAAACAACATATCCTGGGGGATAACGCCATTCTTAGATATTCTTCTAATTTTCACGGCTTAGCATTATTAGTTTTTTTTTTCAAGTAAATATAGAATTTGATACAGGAACAAATTGACTATTCTCTAAATAAAAAAGAATTAACAAATACGTATTTAAAAATATACTGGCATGATTTCTTGTCCAATACTATTTGGTGTTATTTATCACACAGGCGGGCAAAAACGCCAAAGACGACGAAATAATGGCGTGTAAATCATCTAATTCTAAAAATACAAACTTTACAGTGCTTGGAATTGTCAAATTGCATTATATACGATAGAAACAGTTTACTTTATTTTATTTTTATTTTTTACTTATTTATTTATTTGTTAAAAAGTGAATGAAAAAAAAAACGGAGAAAAGGCAACAAAATGTAAGACTTTAACAGTCTTTAACTAAATCAGAATTTGTTTCCTTGTATGCATTCTAAGCGACAGAAAATTTAACGCGAATGTATAAAAATATATCGAAGAGTGGGGTGGCAACAGAATTTCAGACCTTCAGCTTCTTTTTGCTTATAAAGGCCACTTAAGTGGAATTGTTAGAAGCATTGTACGGTTTTAACTGTTTTTAAATGTAACATTTTTATAATGTGACATGCGATAATCGTGAATAATGCCGCATACCAGCACCAGCTGTTGAGCAATTTACTCCAAGAACTAAAGAATTCCAATTTTTATCAAAGGACTAAGTTAATCTGAAGTAAATTTCGAGCATTACTTCTTACGATACAGCTTTTGCAATAATCATGAACAATGTCAATGTAGCATAGCAATGCCACCAGTTGGGCAATATACACTTAAACGTAAATAAACCATATTATATCAAGGACTAATGAAATCTAAAGTTTTATGGAAATCCATCCATAAATCTTGAGATATAGTTATTGTGAAATCCGTGAAAAGGGCAGTATAGTAGCGTCACTTGTTAGGTGATACCTACCAAAAAACTAATCAGATCCAATTTATATCAAAGTCTGCCTAAATCTAAAGTTTTGTGAAATTCCGTGCTTTAGTTTTTGAGATCGAGCGCCCACAAAATTTATATCACATACAGACAGACTGACAGATTTAGAGAGAGACATTTTGTAAAAACATGTTTTTTGGAATTTCTGACCCCTTAAACGTGTAAATCCATCGAAAAGCCGGAATTAAAAAATTTTCATAAATCCAATGCTTTTTTCTCGTAAAGGAAGAAGAAAGTAAAAACTGCTGATAATTACAGGAATTAATATAAGCAGAAGCTATTGATATTCTTTTCAAATTCATTTCTCAGGAATATATAAATTTTCTGGCAAAAATGACACCAACTTATTTGATTCAAAAGGAGACTAACATACCAACAGACTGGAAAGTTATTCCTCAGTTTTTTGGGCTACTGTTACCGAGTAGCTATCCTCTGGTACCCACAGAAAATAATTACTGGACCATTTCTGAACACATAACTGTCCCTGTTACCTGTACTGTCTTGCTAAAAAAAATCAAAGAAATAATAATAATAAAATGTTTGATGAATAACACTTCATTGCAGACTGGTGATAAGTCTGTAATCAGTATGGAGTACCTCACAATCAGCTTAGCATTGATAAATCAATGGCTCCTTATTATGATCACCATTCCTCTAAAATTTTTATTTGAGAGAGACCAATTCATTTCGGATTCAAAACCTCCATGATTTATACTAGTAATTGTTATTATTCATATGAAATGGAGATTTATGCAGGAAAACAGCAAAATGAAAAAAGCCTTTCTTGGAAAAAGGGTTGTAGATAATCCTCTGACAATTGGGGAAAACCCTCTTCAAGTGGAAATATTTTTTGATATATTTTTAGTACTTATGATTTCATAAAGGATTCTGCGTGTACGGAAGTAAAAGCTATTGGAACCATCCGAGATCATCGAATTGGAAAACGTCTATTGACACTCCCAAATGAGATGAAAAAGCTAGAAAGTTCTTCATTTGATTACAAAAGTTGCGAATTGAATTGGTATTTTTATGCCGCTGGAATTGTTGTGACTTTTACTTAAATTGTTACACTCAACACCCAATGCAGTCGATTAAAAGATATTCACGTAAAAATAAGAAGAAAGTGAACATACAACTACCAAATTTAGCACATAAATATGATACTGGAAAAAGGGGAGTTGACGTCCTACATAGAATGTTAGGAAGCTACCATCCAACGCTTCGCAATAAGAAATGTTGGTGGAATCTATTAGTTAACACATTCGCTGCCGCTCACGCGCTATCGCGTGATATGGCGCCAACATTAAGGGGCCGCTCTTGCACAAGCATGAGTCCAACGTTAACCGCCATATATCTCAGAGAAAGTGTGATACCCATGTACAAACAGCACAAGGTAGATATGTACTGTGCATGGTAAGTGCAAGATTAGTTTTCAATGAGTATGAGAAAAAAAATGCATTTAATATGCTTTCCGCTGTATTACGGAACAAAGGTATAAACTTAACTTTTTGATATTTTAATTAAATAAAAATTGTTTTCATTTAAATTTACAAATTTCTAATTTAATTCATATGTGCTCTTAAATTTAAAAGTAAATGTTTTATTCATTTATGTTTTTCATTATTTTGCTTATAAATTAATCTGTTCATAAAAATGTTCTATTATGAATCCAGTGTAAAAGGATCTCGGAAGTGACCAATGTTCCGAATTAAAAAAAATTCTGAAAATTATATATGAAGCATTTTCCCACTATATTAATTAATAATAGTCCTTGAAGTAAAAAAATATAATGTACAAAAAACTCCTTTAAAATGCATTTTCATTTGAATTCGGTCAGTAAAACGTTTAAAAATACTTTATATTACGTAGCTGTAGATTTCATATGTAAATATTATACAGTGCCCAACAAAAGTTTAGACAATGATCGATTACGCTTCTATATTCAGAAGTATGTATCGAATGTATCGAATACATTACTTCTGACTTATCCTTTATTCTTAAACAATAAACTTTGAATTTTACCTTTTAGATAAAGTATAATGACAAAAATATGAAATTAACATTGTGGCAAAAGTATAGACACTTTGTAAATTTACAGAAAAATAACTACAAATTAAAATCGAGTTACACCCACATTGTTTGCAGTTAGTGCGAGAGTGTGTCTTTTCATCGAAGAAACTAAATGCTGCGTCACTTGAGTGTGTATTTTATGCCAAACATGTTCAACAGCAGCTCGAAGCTCATTAAAAGAAAAGTATAGCAAAAATTTGCATAAGCGTTACGATATATGATGTTACAAAGTTTTTTGATTGGGTCTGGATCAGAACTATACGCCGGCCAGTTGAGATCAGTAGTATTTTCAGAGTTAAACGAAGTTCTTCTTTTGTATGCAAGAGGAATAGACGCATTATCCTGCTAAAATCCATACTTTAGATCAGCTAAAAGTTCTCCAAATGACTAAAAATTAATCTCCAACGTATGTACGTAGTCTTGCGTTTCTTGACAACCAATGAATAACTCCACAGATACTCGAGCATTAAAGCAAAGTGGGGACCAAATCATTAAAAAAGTCACCTTATTTTTGTGGATTTAAGAAAGTCCCAGGCTCTTTACGTAAGTCTTGTCAATAGTATGCCCGCCCGTTTGGGGCCATTCAAATTCCACTTTTTTATCGTTACTGAATATCATAGAGTATCATTTGAGTCCATATGACGTATGTTTGCAAGTTGATTGCATTCTCGCCAATTTGTAGCGAAATTTTAAAGCTAATTGTTTTATCATTTTCATGTAAATTGATTTACCTGTTTTTTAATTCATCTACGAATCATGTCCGTCAAGACAGAAAGTCTTGACTTACTTTTTTTTAATGTGATTAGCAATTATTATTTGTGTAAAAGTCAGTTTCTGGATTCTTTTTTCATCTCATTTTCTCGTCACACAAGGTCTTCCACATTATGTTTTGTTTTGAAGGAGTCATCCTTAGACTATACTTTATAGACAGACCACTTTGGACGATTCAATGCTGCTGAAATTTCTACAACGGTCTTCTTTTACCATTTCAGTTTAACTACTTCAATAACCTCATTTAACAGAATATTTTTAGTTTGCGGCATCTTCATCTAACTGATGCTATATCGTGGTATAATTAAATACTTCAGACATGTGTCATAATAACTTGGAAATTTGCATTTTTCCATGAACAGTTGGCTAAAAGTCAAAAAAGTGTCTGAACTTTTGCAATATGCAAATTTACTTTTTTTAAGTTAAATTAAATATTATCTTATATTATAACCGATATTTTTATTCTACATTGTTTAAAATATATTTAAAAATAAGTATAGCCATTTGTAAAACTCACGTGTTCGTATTGTTTATTTAAAGGTTAAAAAACACCAGTGTCTAAACTTTTGCTGAGCACTGTATGTAAAATAAGAGATGTCTGTCTGTCTGCCTGCTTGACCGCGGATAACGCTGAAATTTTAACACCCATGTCTCTGAAAATTTTGACATGTGTGGATGCTAACATCGGATAGTGAAATTCGCTGCCAGATTTTAGGTAGATTTCGTATGAAACACTACCTATTGCATTTTCTCCCATGTTGGAATTTCTGAAAAATTTTTGCGGATCTACACGAATCATGACTCCTAGACCCCAAAACTACAATCAGTAAAAAAGTTTATATGTATAGATATCTATCTATCTATCGGTGTATATCACTTTCTTCTGGACACGATAACTTCCATAATTATGCTCAGATCTTTTTCAAACTTTTACATAAAATCAAGGAGCTTAAAATCTCGATCGAGTTCTTTAATGGGCAAAATCGGACCAAAGATGTGGAAATAGAGAGAGTTTTGTGAAATCCGAAAAAACGCGATAACTTCTTAATTAAAATAGATATCGAATCAGTTTAAAGTTTATATTACTTCTAAAAAACGGACAAAAACGTTTATGCATGACAGATTTTTGATAAAGTTAAAAATGGGCTCAAGGGGCGAAAAAAACATGGTTTTTGGGGAGAAAAAAATTCATAACTGCGTCAATTCTCAAGATATCAAATCCAACTAAATTTTATATAAATGTACTCAATATTATCTAAAACTTTTGCATTTACAAGTTTTTGATAGGACCAATTTTTACTGATGAAAAAAATTAAAAACAAAAAAAAGGGGGAGAAAAAGAAAAAAAATCCATAACTTACTCAATTCTTAAGCAATCGGATCTAATTAAATTTATTTTACATCTTCACAATAATAGCTACAACTTTTATATTAACAAGTTTTTCATAGAACCAATTCTTATAGCAAAAATAAATTAAACAAAAATAAGAGTTGCAGAAAAACCTCAAATCCTAACTGCTTATATTCTGACTCATTTTTAAATTCCTTTTTTGATTTTAAACGCATCCAAATGACAGATCCTCTTATTTAGAAACTATATAATGCGACGTATTGGCCAGTTTTTTGATAAAGACAGAATATAGTTTTAAAAAGGCTGCCAAAAATGGGTATTTTGAACAGATTTCCCGAAGTTATCGTCATTAAAAAATTGATTAATATAACAAATTGCGTTTTTTCTGAGTGATTTTTAAATCCATTTTTGTTCTCAAACCCACCCAATTTACAGGTCCTCTTATTCAGGAGCGAATTTGAGCTATATAACTTGACGTATTGGCCAGTTTTTTGATAAAGGCAGAATATATTTTTAAAAAGGCTGCCAAAAAGGGTATTTTGAACAGAATTTCCCGAAGTTATCGTCATCGGAAAAATTGAGGAAGTATAACAAATTGCGTTTTTTCTGAGTCATTTTTAAATTCATTTTTCTTCTCAAACCCTTCCAATTTAGAGGTCCTCTTATTTAGGAACTATGTAATGTGACGGATTGGCCAGGGTTTTGATAAAGGCAGAATGAATTTCAAAAAAGGCTGCCAAAATGGGCACTTCACACAAAATTTCCCAATTCTGATTATGATTAATGAACTGTGGGTATTCAAATAACAAATTGGTTATTTTATGACTCATTTTTAAATCCAATTTTGCTCTGAAACGCATTCAGTTGACAGTTATTTGTTATTTAGGAGCTGTGTAATGTGCCGTATAGGTCAGATTTTTGATAAAGGCTAAATATATATTTAAAGAATGCTGTCAAAGTGGGCATTTCGCACGAAATTTCCCAAAGCGATCTTGATTAAAGAATTGTGGATGTATTAAAATAATAAATTGTTTATTTTATGACTCATTTTTAAATTCAATTTTGCGCTCAAACGCATTCAATTGATAGTTATTTGTTATTTAAGAACTGTGTAATGTGCCGTATTGGTCAGACTTTTGATAAAGGCTAAATATATATTTAAAGAATGCTGTCAAAGTCGGCACTTCGCACAAAATTTTTCAAAGCGATCTTGATTAAAGAATTGTGGATGTAAAATAATAAATTGGCTATATTTTGACTCATTTTTAAATTCAAAATTGCTGTCAAACGAATTTAATTAGCAGTTTTTCGTTATTTAGGAACTATATAATGAGCATATTGGACAATTTTTTAAATAAAGTAAGAATATAATTCAAAATATGTTGCCAAAATTGGCATTTGAGAAGAATTTCGTTTAAGATGATTTTGATAAACCAGCTCTTACACACTGTAAAAAAAAAAAAAAAAAAAAAAAAAAAAAAATCAAGAGGTTACTAAAATTTTTTTAGTAAATTTGTATTCCACAGAATTTTTTAGTAACCATTACAAACTTTTTTTTTGCAAGTGAAACAAGCATTTCTTTTGTAAACTGAACAAAAGAATATTTTGTATAACTAACTTAAAATTTTTTAGTATGAGCCACCAAGCAAATTTTAGTAATAGCTCCAAAATTATTTTTAATAACAATCACGTGCATCCGAAGGGCAGGAGCTTCCTTCGAGCTGCATCAAGACTCTGAAGCGATAGATTTTCGGCAAAAACGCAATAGATGGCAGCACCAAACATTGCGACCAGCTCCAACAGGAAATTCATAACCCCTTTATTATAGAGTACTTACACTATATACATTCGGGGCGTACTTGGCACTGTCCAATATTGAACCCGGGACCTTTTAGCCTGGAGTCCGTTACTATAACCACTATGCTATCGAGGCCACGCCAAGTGAGTTTTAGTAATAGCTATTAAAAATATAAAACTATTAACTCTATTCGTTGCTAACTTTTTTCTAGTAATTCTTACAGATTTTCGAGTAACCGACTAAGATTACTAAACATTTTTTAGTAATTACAAGGATTACTAAAGTTTTTTTAGTAGATCGACCCTTTTTTTTTACAGTGCAGAAAAATGAAATATTTTTTTTTTTAAAGCGGCTGCATAAAGTAGTTAAACTGGGTTTATCTCTAATCACTTTTTTTTTTGAGATGAAAACTTGTCGAAATCTACCTCCGCCTATAGGCCATGCCGACAGGGATTTTTTTAATTTTAATTTAGATTTTTTAATTTAAAACATACAGGATAAAAGGATATTTGCAGCTTTCTACCAATCTACCTTTTTGCAACGAAATAGCCAGAATAGAGGCTATTTGCAGCTAGCAACCAATCCGCAGCAGCGAATCAGCCTGTCAATGAGAGCATGTGGTAAATATGAGATTTAACCACTGCATTTCATGGCTGAATGCTAGCAACAAATTGCACACGCATTTGTAAATTTTCCGGTATTGATGATTTTCATTTACTATCGATTTGCAAATCCATCCATGTCAACATCCAAAAAAAGTTGTAAATTAGGTAATTTCTCCTTTTATATTTTTTAGGGTTTGTTGAAAAGTGTAGCACACGTCACGAGTGTGCTCAGAATATTTTGCATGGAATAGATCTCATTGAAGAAAGAAATTTTAAAATAATTCAATTACTGCATTATTTTGTGGTTCAAAACAACTAAATTTAACTACTATAATTCTTTATCCTTCCAAAACATGGCTTTTGTAACAGAATTACACACCTGCGTTTAAAATATTTTAAAATTTAAAATATTCTTTAGGTAAAATTTTTATTTTTTTTTCTATTTTAATAAGAATAAAGATTTTAAATATTTGCAATTTGTCTGAAATCATCTATGGTCCCAGGCAACGACGGGCAGATCAGCTAGTATATAATAAAACAAAGTGTCTTGTAATTAATCCAAATGCTAAACGTTCATTACTACAGCAGATAAATTCATTTTTATTGGATCATCAAATTAGAAAATAAAAAGAAAACCAGCAATTGAAGTATTGTATCACAAAAAAAAAATTAAATAAATTAAAAATAAGAAAAAAGAAATTATACCAAGATAAAACTAATTTCTAAATTTTTGTTGCGAAAAAAACAAAATTATTGCGACAGACAAAGTTGATTACATCATTAATGACCTAAGAAATAAAATTAAAAAAATTATTTGAATTAAACTTACTAAATAACAAACAAAAGTACAAAAAATGCAAAACAAAACATAAAACAATATTAACAAAGTAATAAATGAAATAGAAGTGAAATCACATCAAAGATTCTTTAATGCTTCCTAAATTAAAAAAGAAAACTCTGATTCTTCCTTTGTTCTGTTTAATAATTTATCTCATAGCTAATGAAAGCAATATTAATGGATAAGCTATGTTATAGCAATGTAAATTACTTCTTTTTTAACATTTTTATTTAAATATTTATTCTTCTTCTTATTATTATTTCCATGCATTTTTCTAAATATATTTCCTGTTTCGATGCTTAAATGCCATGAAAATTTATCAAAAAAAAAAAAAAAAAAAAAAAAAAAAAAAAAAAAAAAAAAAACCGGATCTTGAAACACTATTGATTTTTTTTAATCGAAGGGTAATTTATCCATCGTTTCCACGATATTTTCAAGAATATCATTTTTGTTTATTTAATTCTGTATTGTATACAGTTACAATATTCAACACAAAGAACACAGGGCGTATGATCTTTTGAAAATTATCGAGGTTAGTGGCAAATAGCATATTTTTAATTTCAAATTCTGTATGAATTCAACTTTGTTAAAAGGCGTAACAGCCAATAGAGTGATCGCGACAGGGATAGAATTCGAGTCATTGTCACTAAGGATGCTAGTCACTCCGTGGGTCTCAGCCCCTCAAGATCTTTTTTTAGTCAATAGGCGCTTGATGCAATTTTACATTCAAAATATCTCCTCGGGAAATTAATATCTTCAACTTCTCATTTCAAAAATATGCATTAAAATATTTAATTGCTATAAAGGACGTCAAATATTAATAAAACATTAAAAGATCTTAATAATTTTTACACGTTTCGATTGAGTTTACTCAATCATCATCAGAAAAACAAAATACAAATAAACACAAAGATGGAAAACGACAATAAAATATTACAAAAATCTATTGTCATTTTCCATCTTTGTGTTTATTTGTATTTTGTTTTTCTGTTGATGATTGAGTAAATTCAATCGAAACATGTAAAAATTATTAAGATCTTTTAATGTTTTATTAATATTTGACGTCCTTTATAGCAATTAAATATTTTAATGCATATTTTTGAAATATTTTTAATGGACGTAAATGAAAACTTCTATTTATAATTAATATCTTCAACTTCTTTTTTTCAATGTTCTCTTCTTAAGGTGCAACACTAAGATACAGAAAAAGACCCTCTAAAGTCTATGGAGGCGTTCTTTTCAAATATTTTCCCCGAAGTTTAATATTTTTACATTATTATTTTACACAAGATAGCTGAGGACGATCCACACCCGGCCTTGTTTTTACTTTTTCAGTTCTTGTTTCAGATTTTTTTTTAATTACTTTAACTTTCAAAACCTGTTTAAACCGGTTCTGAAATTGAAATTATCGTAATATAAAAAATATATAAGCAAAATCGAAACAGTAAAAACTATTCCGGTTATGGGTCATCCTCAGTTATCTTGTGCAAACAAATCATGTAAAAATATTGCAGTTTGAACGAGATATTTGAAAAGAACGCTCCCATAGACTTTACATTATCATCCGGGTCTTTTTCTGTGGCTAGTGTGTGGCCTTAAAGGATTTCTGTTTTTTCCTCGATTTTCAAAGTATTTTTAAAATCCAAACATATAGTTTTCTATGAAGCCTTAAAATTTTACTTGCAGTTCGTCAGTTTTTAAACCACGTGATATTAAATTGAGCATAACTTTTTTAAATATTTTGATAAAAAGAAAATAAATGACTTCCATTAAGAAGAGAACATGAAAAAGATAACTTAAAAATATTCATTCCCTGAGTAGATATTTTGAATATAAGAATGCATCAAGCATCATAGGCTTAACATTACCGATAGGAATTCGGCCGCTAAGTAACTAGCATCCTTAAGGGTATATTCGAAAAAATTGTTTTCCATCTTCAACAGCTCGAAATTTTCCGATACAATTTCAGACACATTTTTAAAAGTAGAAACAAGAAACTTGCTGAGGAGATTTTTGAAGAGGCGTATAAGGTGCCGTGTGATGTCTTTTTAGGCTCAATTAATTAGAATTTGATTTATAAAAAATAACCTTCTCAGTAGACCCTTTTTTTCGTTCGCAGACCTCGGAAAATTCGGATCAAAATGCTGTTTTTGATTGCTTTTTTGCAATATTTTCTGCATTTAGCAGAGAATCGATAATTACGGCACCTTGTGTACTTTCTAAATAAGAGAATTTGAAAGTTTGGTGCATTTGAGAGCAAAAATGAATTTAAAAATAAATCAGAAAATAAGCAGTTTGAGTCGAAATACACCCTTAGGCGTCAATGCTATATTACTAAGCTACTTGCACGATACCAGCTTAGTACTACCCACTCTAGTCGATTATAATAGTCCGACCGCAGAACACAATAGAATATTGTTTATTAGCCACTCGACGAAACGAAAGTGTATTCAGCATCGATGATTTAGAATAAATCCATATACAATGTGCAGCTGTTAATTTCCAGGATTGAATATGAATATCAAATATATATGCAATGGCTATGAAATATATAACCATTGCATGTTATTTCGAAGTAATCCATGCCTGCCGTATGTCAGTTTCTATGCTCTGCTGTAAATGTTTCTGTCAAAACATTTAAAGCCCTCTTTCGAAATTTTCTTTTATGAGGACGTCATCGTTTTCTTAATACTTCGGCATTATGAAATCTAGATAAAATAAATCTTGTGCCAAAATTTCGGTACCACTTCCTAAGAAATGCCCAGTTTGCTTACATGCTCAAGAACTTTCTCAGTTGTTTCTGGCAACACTGTTAAAACTAATGGTGACACATTGCACCATTTAGGGGTGAAAGGCTTGTCTCTCTGGTGACACCCCTAAAGGAACCAGAATGGCACCTTTAATTAGGGTGAAAAGATGGCACCCTTAATCCAGAGTGTTCAATATTTAAAAATTAAAAAATATACAAACCGACTTTTGGCCGTCGAAGGATTCGAACTCACAACGTCTGATTACAAGCTCAGTGTTCTAACCGCTTGGCCATCGAGCTCACCTTCAATCATTCATAGCCATACATTTTACTTGCCGTCACAGAAAAAAGAAAGACACACACGCCACAGCGCATGCGCATGGTTCCAGTCACCCGATGAGGTGCCACATTGCTGCCAATACGAAGTGCATGGCACCTTATTTAGCTCCAATCACCCAGTAAGAGACCTGTCGGCACTGCAACCATATATGCAAGCCCCTATGGCACCCTAGGGTTCCAAATGCCCCGGGTTCCAATGGACCCTAGGGCCTTTTCACCTCCGGGTCCCAAATGGCACCGGTTTGTCACCCTCACTTTTAACAGTGAAAGACACAGGACGCGGCCATAGTAAGTCGCAGCATCTTCCACACATTCACTGCAAAATTTAGGCAGTCCCGAAAACGGCCAAATCATTGATAAATAAATGGATAACAAATAAAATGTTATATGAAATTTTATTTTAAGTTCAATATTAAAAATAATAACAATAAAAACTCATTTTGTAAAAATTGGGCCAATCTTTTCGGTCTCCCCTGTATAGAAATGGAACCTGTGTATCTAATTATGCATTTTATTTTATCGTGGATCCATCAAAGATATACAGATTACATACATGGTGAGCACTAGAGATGAGAAATGAGAATGAAGAGAAATAAAGGGAGATCATAAAGTCTTCCCTGATTACAGAAAATATGTACGTACAACAACGGATCTCGTTCGCCAATCATATTAGTTTAATCCTACGAAATCTACTGGACATGCGTTGTGTGAACTTGAGGTACCTCTGAAAGAATAGTTACGAATATTCTTCATAAATGTCTCCTTTTGAATGCTTAACTTGCAATCTCTGCAGTCGATTGATTGAAAAAAGCGTACTGAATATGCAATTAATATTAATGAACCAGGGTTCTTGACAACTTTTGACCAACATCAGAGATTTGGCGAATAAGATACAAAAAACAGTTGGCAAATGAAAAGAAATGCTACAAAAGTAGATTTGGCACAACACTGTAATATGTATCGGCAACTCGTTATTTCATCTATACTTTCTTTTCTGCTTTTTCACAAAGGTTCTGAAAAAGTCTAATTAGCTGTAATTGCTTAAAAATTAGAAATTCTATATTACAGTATCAAAACTAGTAAAAAAGATACATTTTAAATGTCTTTATGAATAAATGTTTCAGATATTCTTTTAGCAGTCTACAAAAATTAAAAACATATATCTTTGATTTTCCGCTGCAAAAATATACATAAAAAATTGTTATGATATTTCGATTCCTAAACCACACATACACAAAGAAAAAATTGACCGGACAATATTTTTCATTCAACTAATAAATAGTATAATAGCTAATTTCAACACCGCATTCTAGAAAAGCTTTTCTTTATTTTGCGCTACATGCGAATAATTTTGTTTGTGATTTTGCTGGCAGTCATTAGTTAATAATGGATAAACTAAAGATCGTATAATTATTTCGCTCTTTTGCTGTTGATAAACAATACTGGTTTTGAAACAGTACCTTTATAAATAGAAAAATGTAAATGGAACAGGACGATTAAACATGTGAAACGCAACAATCGGATAAGAATCTAAACTTGCATTGGTACACACACAAAAGAGCAGAAATTGACCATTCGTACCTTGGCGAGTCTGGTTGTTACTTTACTCGCCAAATGGAACATTTTTGTCGTGATTTGGCGCAATGGTGAGTGGCAGCGTGAGCCCTTTTCTTGACAATATTTGCATTAAAAACTCCATAAATGTCTTTACAATATATTCAAACAAGCATATGATTAATTATTTTTGATTTTATACTGTAAGTTAGCTACTGTAAATCTACTCATTAAAAAATCCGTTATAACCTTTTTATCTATAAAATTAAATTAAAAAAAAGGAAATCTATGATCCTAATAATAATAATAATTCAGCAATTCATTATAGAGATATTGTTGCAATCAAGCTAAAAAATGTAATATAACAAATTACAGCGTCTATTTGAAAAATGATATTTTCAAAAACTGAAATTTTAAAGATAAATAAATTCTGTATTTAAATTAATAATAATAATAAACAACATTTTTTATGATCATAACGAATCATATATTACGTACGCTATGTATTAAGCTATAATATTCTTAGACCAGTGATAATAATAATAATAATAATAGGAAAAAAACAATAGTTTATAGATATACAATTTTAACAATTTAAAATGTCATTTTTTATTTGTTGGAGTTTATCAGACTGACTTCTGTACATCTCATATTAGGTACGACATGTATTAAACTTTAATACTCCTGGACTCATCATAAACAAATTTTAAATGAAATTTAAGTTTTACAAATTTCGGAGACGCAAAGTTTTAAACTACAAATCATCCCACATTTTAAATTTTTACACCGTTGCGTAGAGAAAAGAAATGTACTTTTAAGTGAAATTTGTTTGAAAATTCTATCATAATTTGTTTTCAATTATTATTGTTATTTTAAGTTTTTATTACTTTTTATTTTTCGTGGCAACAAAAGAATTCCATTTTTGGGCATTAAACATGGACTAATTAGAAAACGAATAAAATAAAAAGTTGCGGAATTCAACCAATAAAAAGATTCAGATATTCTTCAGATTTCCTAGTTCTCTACCGAGGACAACACCTATTTTTAAAATAGTTTAAAAAAACTTACATTTTATATTCCTTAAAAATATACTTGTCTAAAAAAATCATTTCTTTATTGACACATTATGTTTACCTGAGATAATTTCGATAATATTTGTAAGCTTACAAAATATTATTATTTTATAAACTTATAAAAGTGAATTATTAGAAATCAGACTTATTGTTCTATAATGATGCGTTCTAAAACTGCCCGATAAATTTTTTTTAAAAAAAGCTATTTTGAAGAAGGTTTGAAATTTAAAACTAATTACATTTACGTTGGTTAACTTTACATTTTTTGAAATTGAAAAGAAATTCTCATTACTTTGCAACTTGATAATAATCGATTAATCTAGAAAATCTCAATTTGATTTCTAATTACATACAACGCCTCATAAAATATGAATGTATTTAAATTATAGAAATATGTATTTCATCATATCTTATTACATTTCTATTTATTTTTTTAATTAAAACATAATGTTATCGGTTCTTGTAATTCCGAATTTTAATACTTAGTTTATTGTTACATAGGGAGAGGGGAATGTTGAAAACTGCTGATAATATTTTAATTTTAATATAAAATTACGTAATTGCAACATCAATGTTTGGACTGGTAGTCGTATTTTAGATGATGATCATTTTCATGATTAAACGTTTTATTTAATTTATTGATAATAAGGTACACTGTAAAATAACAATAATAATAATAATATAATCCTGCAAATGAAAAATTACCGAAATCTGTATGCTTACAAGCATTTTACCTGTGCACCTTACAAGGAAAAATGTAAATCCATAGAATTAATTTTTGTAAATCTACAGAAATCAGCAACTTTACAAATTGATCTACTAAAATTGCAGTAACCTTTCTAAAATTTTATCTGTAACATGGGATGTAGTTACATAAAAAATTCTTGGAATCCAAGTTTCCCAAAAAAATTTTAGTAACCTTACAGAAATTTTTAATTTCAGTGCAAATCTGTATGTGTTACATGCACTTTTGCTGTTGCCGTTAAAACCATAAAAAGTTCTTGCCAGTTTCCCACAAAACTTTTAGTAACTTTATAGATTTTTTTTACAGTGCACTAGAAAAGAATAAGAGTAACTCATACATTTAAAACTCTTAGTTTTCACTTTTCATTTCGCATTTTACTTTAATTCCGGAATTTCATTACTGTCACTTATAAATAATGGTCCACATAGAAAATTCTCTTTGCGTAGGTCAATACTTGGAAGCCAAATCCCTTATTTCAGGAAAAAAAAATTAAAAGTATGTTATCAAAACAGAAAAAGTTAAGTAAATTTTCAGAAATCGGAAGCACTTTGAATAAAAGGAAGATGCGACTGGAAGAGGACGTTCATAAAAATGCTACACGTATATGCCAATTTTATGTGTTCAGTTCAATAATATCTACAAATAGTGCATTCAGATAATTAAATATTTCGTGTACAGCTTTTCTTCAAATTCTTCAAATAACAATAATAATAATGAATAAATAAATTGTAATTTAACGAATTACAACGACTATCTGGAAAATAATATTTTCATAGACTACAATTTTAGACTTATAAATGATTTCTTAATTAAAAAAATAACAATAACATCATTTTTCTGAAGATCAAGAAGCAGCTTGGGTAATAGTAGAGATATATTTATATGCTTGGACATTTTGAGTCACGTTAATATTCCTGGGCCAATCATAAACAAACATTAAATGAAATTTGAATTTAACAATTTTCAGTACTGTAACTTTTTTAATTTCGAAATATCGCACATTCGTATTTTTTACACCGTCGTATACAGACAAAAATTTATTTTTAAATGCAACTTGTTTGAAACTTGTATCTAAATTTGTTGTTGAGTTATTATTATTTTTTTTTGTAATTTTAATACCTTTTTGTTATCGTGGCAACAGAAGTATTCCATTTCTAGACATTAAGCACGGGCCAATCAGAAAACGAATGAAATAAAAAACAGAAGTATTCCATTTTTGGACATTAATCATAGACAGAAAACGAATAATATGAAGTAAGTTGCGGAATTCAACCAATAAAAACATTCAGAATATTTCAGATTTCCAATGCTGTACCGAGAACAACTATTTTTCCAAATAATGAAAAAAAAAAAGATTATTCTCTTGAAATTTTAGAGTTTGTTTATGTGTATCTGAAAAGATAAACTGAAACAGCGTGAGAATATCGAGATCAGAAATCTACAATAAATTTCTGATGATATCCAGGAAAATGGATATCCAATGGATATTGGATATCCATGATGATATCCAATAAATTTCTGATGATATCCAGGATAGTCAGAAATGAACGGCTATTGAGGCTTATGAATAATTATACCATTTAGTCAGACATTTTTTGTAATTCATGATGTAAGCCCCTTAAATAGGTCATGTTAGTTAATTGTCTAGTACTTCTTCTAACACATATACATTGTACTATGTATCTCATTTAACACGATTTAAAATTCAATGATGGAATCTGAAACAGATGTGCAATAGACCTTGGAAGTTTTAAGGTGCTCAGTTAGCCTTACTGGTAATTGTCTAATATCTTTTCTGCTGCAACCACACACATCATTCCATATTATCGCTTTTAAAATAACAAGGTAGAACCCGTCGAATTTCGCCAAGAGAAAGTATTTAAGGAGAAGGTTTAATTGATTTATAGTAAACCTACAAAATTAGTTACAATAAAAAGTTTACCTTTTTTGGTGAGTCAAACTCTTAAATAAACTACATTTAATCTAAAGTTTAAAACTAGTCGTTGGGGGCCACCGTAATACTTACCCATCATGGATATGTATATGAAAATAAAGCACGCGAAAACTATTTATACAATGCATTGCAATTCATAAACTAAATTTAAATATTGTTAATATACATAGTAATGCTATATTAAAGAACTGCTGATGTACCAATTTCGACAAATTATATGAAACGCCAAACTACTCAAGTAGTACCGAACTGCGTAAAAGAAACATCTTTATAACTCCAAAAATAATGACTCTATTAACTAACAATTAACTGCGTCGGATTAAGCGTCTCATTTCCAATTAAAATATACCTCTGAATTGAAATTTGAATGAAATACAGGGTCATGAAAAATCGAAGAATGTGGAAAACAGGATTACAAATATCTTGGCAACTAATAATTCGATCGACTTCGTTCTATATGCAAAATGTGTGTTATTTTATTCCCTTTTACGTCCATTCCTTAGAACAAAAAAATTCGAAAATTTTTATATACCTTTCATCAGAACGAATTTTTCGAGAGTCCGAAAAAAATAGTTCCGGATTATCGATATTGCTAATATTAAATAGGGTTCGTCCCATTCTTACATACGAACTACATACAAAATTTCAAGTCTCTATCTCAATTTGTTCGGGAGATAGAGCGTTTACAGACAGACAGACAGACAGACGAACGGCAAATTTTTTTTTCTAAAAATATGTTTTTTGGAATCTCCATTATCTAAAACGTGTAAATCCGTCAAAAAAATTTTTCGATTTTCAAAACGATTGCAAGACTTACCCTGTACTACGTATGATGGGTAAGTAAAAATACTATCGCTATAAAACTCAGTTGTAGAAATTGTTAAAATTTCAAAAAAGCAAATGAAAAAAAACAAAATTTGCTACACTTTGACTCAATCATAGAATTTTTCTTCCGTGAAATCTAAACCGAACATCATTTTCACCATATCAAACTTTACATATGAACTTCTCATTCCTGTATACACCTTTTTTAAAAAAATGGTATTTTACTTTGATCATTTTGAAATCATTTCATTTCAAAAATTAAAGTCTGGATACTAATAGCTGAAACAGATACTAAATTATTTATGTTCTTTTAAGTTTAGATGAAATTTTGTAAATAAAACCAAAATTCACAGGATTTTATAACAGATGATATTCTTGACCAACACGTATTTTAATTAAGTTTTTATCACTTTTAATGAGATAACGGCAACATAAAAATACAGTAACTTGTTTTTTTCACTTTGCTTAATGAAGTACTTCTGTTGCCACAATTAGAAAAACGCTGTTAAAATCTACAATATATATATATATATATATATATATATATATTTCAAAAACAAATTAACATACAGCTTTTAAATAAATTCCATTTAAAAGTACATTTTTTCCCTATACGACAGTGTAAAAATAATGCAAAAATTTGCAGTAGTAAAAATTTCAAAACCGAAATTGCATTTCAAATTTCAAAGTGTTGTCATCTGCAAAAGGGCGTATGCGTTACGCACAGACACGTTTGGCCTTTATAATGTAGATTTCAAATTCATTGTTTAAATATAAAAAAAATTAAACTATTTAATAGTCTCAGAAAATTATTTATGTATTTTAAAAAAATCAGAAACTTTGAACGGCTGCTATTAATGAGTGATTTAAGAAGATAAAAAAAAGGTTAAATTATGAATTCTCAAATCACAAAGATTGTGTATCAAAATACACAAAATAAATATTTTTCATTAGTGTGATATTTCAAATGAAATACTTTATTTCCAATTATATAATACCATATTATTTTCTATTAAATGCCCTTTAACTAACACATTCAATCAAACACATAATTATTAATGAAAATTTAATGAAAATTTTATAGCAAGCGTTTAACAAATAGTTAACGAAAATTAAATAGACAAAATTATGCATTTTGCAAACATACTTTAAAATTTAAAAAACGTTATTTCATACTTACGTAAATTTTCCCCAGATGTTAAACTAATACACAAGGATCATTTTAAAAAGCGATTTGACTCTTAATATTTAAATTCTCGAACAAATATTATCGAGTCAGATTTTAATAATTAAAGACGGATATATGAGCAATGGTTTCCCTATGTATTATAGAAGTATTCGATTTTTAAATAGATTCATTTTGAGAATATTTTGCATTTCAAAGAAAGTGATATCTATGTTGAATTCATGAAAATGCAAATATCTTCTAGTTGAATTATTCATACTGATAATATCGGAAAACTTGCATCATGTTTATTAATTTCCAGAAATGATCCAATTACATTAATTTTTGGAATGTTATCACCAAAAATTGAAACAAATATCGCCATTAATAACTTATACATGTTTTTATGGGTAAAAAAAATATAAAACAGTTAATGAATTGGTTTCTAGTTAAAAATGACTGATAAATACTGATAAATAATAATAATAAACAGTTTAGTGCGAGTATTACAATAAATATATGAATTATTAACTGCATTATTAAAACAATCGTGGTTAAAAGAATAATGCTTAAAAACTATACGATATAGAAATGAGTATAGCTGTATAGGCTAGAAATGTACGAATAGCTATACCATAACTATTCAAAAGAGTATGAAGCCTTAATAATATTAAATACACTGTTACTTCAAACTCACGAAGTACCTTTTTAGCAAAGTTTCCAACTTAACGATTTTTTAAAAATTCTCTTGAACATTTTATACAAAATTTAGATAAATTACATTTAAAATTATTATAAACATCAACATTTATAAGAAAAAAATCAATTTGCCTGTTCACAAGAATTTTCATTATATATCTCTTTATTTTTCATCATTAAATTATCTTTGTCTCGCTATTTTATATAAATAACGGCTTAACAATTCTTACGGAACATTGCGCTTTTTACAAGAAACTTCAGTACTTTATTCCGCATACATTACACCTGGACTTTTCTAGAAAATAGTTCACGCCTTCAAAATGCATGTCATTTGACAGAAATCCAGAAGGACCCAAACGGGGCGTTCTTCGAGTTTCAGTTTTACTTTCATCAACGATGAAACATTTCACGGAGGAATTCCATCAGAGTAAGTTTTCTTTTACAACTCTTATGGATTTGCCAAGTTATTACTACTAACATATTTAGTTTGTTAATGAAAAATGGCCGGTACCAATTCCAACCTCTTATTTTTGGGTGAAAAATACTGAAAAAACGTTCAGAAACAACGGGCATTTCCTGTTTTTTTTTTTTTTTTTTCAGAATAGCATTAAAAATACACGTTTAACATGAAAGTATACAATATGTAAGTTAAATAAGGTATCCTGGAGTAATAACGACTGTGTGAAAATATTTTATCTATTCTATTATCCACTTTTTCTTATTTGCAAATACATTTGTTCGCAGATGCTGGTATCATTCATATATTTCAACATCTTAGCAATGAAAATGCATTGTCCGTTAAAGGTTTAACACATGATTTTTCTTTCTCCTATATAAAATTCTAAAATCCACTACAACATGATTTCTGTAGAACATGGAGCTGCGTTCAGTGGTTGTACAGCATAAGTTGCACAATATCTCCCTTTTGTTTGTCTGAGTTTGTCTGAGTCCCCCCACCCCCAAAAAAACTTCTATATTGCTTTCTATAAAATTTGATTAAATGTATATTAATTATATATCTTTTAAATTATCGATAATGAAATGTTCTGCTCAGTTAAAGCGGTTATCTTTTTTTAATGCTACGTGAACGACGTCACGGGTAACGGCTAGTTATTTTATAAAGGTGCATTTTCAGGAGGAAAAAGAACATGAAATAGGAACAATAAATACAGAAAACGAAATTTTGACCCCTTGTAATCGATTAATTATTCATTAAAGTTGAAATTAAAAAAATGCATCAAATAGATTGATATCACATTGGAAATAATTTAAGATACACATAGAGAATTTATCAATAAAAAGTTAAATGAAGCTTTCATTTTTATTTGCATCTTATTATTTAATAGATTTTTCTTTGACTTATTATTAAATTCTTCATACTTTTATACAAATGTGGAAATTTGATACATAACATATCTTTTTTCCATTTTACAATAAAATTAGAATATTTCACTTCGATCTTTACAACAGTTACCGAATTGTAAAGATTCTAATGAGACACACGGTAATATAAAATAATGATTTTTCTCTGTTAATTATTCCACAGAATTGAATTTATACTAAGTTATACTAATGACATTTCTGGTTCAATACTTGATGTAATGTCCTACTGCGCGGAAAATTAAATGTCAGGCATATTTCCTTCGTTCCGCTTTCAATAATTTCAACTGAATAAGAAGATGTATGATGAAAGAATATAATTAAGTTTGCAATTTCTAATTATATGTTACACAATGTTACTTAATGAAGAAAAGCTGTATTACCTAATGAGGTTTTGTTAAAAAAAAGCGGGATAGTAAATAGAACTAAATATTTTACTTTATTGCAGATTCCTGAATTTGTTGGTAGTTAATAATTTTAAAAAATAGTTTACAGATAGATATGTTTTAAAGTCATTCATGAAGGAAAATTTTAAATTTTATCATAATTGTATTCTTGTTGTAAAATATTCAAATATTTTTATATTTTTTATGAATATAAGAGAGGATGTTTTTGTGATACTTAAACACATGTTTTTTGTTACTTAAAAACACATTCTCCAGTTCGAGATTAGCTGATATACTTTTAATTCTTTTCGTCGCAGAGTCACTGAAAAAAGACACCTGATATTAATTTAACTCGCCCTAAGTATATTTAATTAAAATTTTCATGTTGTAACATACATGAAAATAAGCAAATCAGTATTTTCTAGTAAATTCGTTCATTAACTCTGGTCTAAATTAATTATTTCAAACACATTTATTCCGCGCCGGAAAGGGATGAAGCTGGTATAGGAGAAATGCCGGATTCGAATTGAAGTCATGTCACGTTCGTCTTCAACCTGCTCAAAGTTTCCCATGATTTAACTATGGAAAATATACTTTAAATATGCTACGCAAATACAGTTCAAGGTTTTTGATGATTGACATCTCAAATTCCATTCGATATTGGCCGGAATACAGATAGATTTCGCGCGCTGATTAGTGAAACGGGATTGACCAGTCAAAAGTCTGCATTTTAGCGAGTTTTTCTCTTTTTGCAAAAATGCAAGCATCTGATTGGTCAAATTCTTTTCGCTAATCAGCTAATAATCTATCTGGATCCCGGTCATTGTTAATCTTAGCGGTGTGTAATGAAGAGTTTATTTAAAAATAGGACAGGAAAAAATGAATGTATTACTATCTCTGTGTACTCTTACCGGGCGTCCTAAAAATGACTGATGGATTTTAAAATTCAATAAATTGCAAACGGTGACAGCTATTTAAAAAAAATTTTGCAGGAGGATTATGTATATAGTCAGGAGATTTTTTACCTTGACACTTGATTTTAGTTCGAATTTCAAACAATAGGTGGCTCTGACGGCGATTGAAGGCCAGGTGATCAGTGCTGAGTGAAGCGTCAACCTGGCCTTCAATCGCCGTCAGCGCCACCTATTGTTTGAAATTCGAACTAAAATCAAGCGTCACGGTAAAAGGACTCCTGACATTATACACAACCCTTCTGCAAAAATTTTTTAAATAGCTGTCACCGTTTGCAAGTTATTGAATTTTAAAATCCATCAGTCATTTTTGGGACACCCGGTATCTAGTCTAATGTCTCTTTTTAAGAGCGTTCGTAATTATTTAAATATGTAGCACTTATAGTCTTCATTTTGTCCTTTCGAAAATTACAACTTGCTGTTCTTTATGCTTCCAGATAGAACAAAGAATGTTTGATCCCAATTCTAATAAATTCCGAAGTATGGAAATATTAAAAAAAAAAATCTTAAAACAAAATATTAAAAATGCTTTTTATTCCCATTTCCTGAAGTATTTGACCAACAACCTGCTATATACAACCTCCCTTTTCAAAGAATGAAATAAGTTATTTGCGTTTCTGTGTGTAACTTATTTTGCAGAACTTTGACAGATAATATGAATTTTAAACAATTTGCATATCTTCATTTATTTATTTTTTTATGAAATCATTAAATAAGAAACAAAATCCAGATTCATTAATTAAACTATTTGAACAAAAGCGATTTTTTGCTGGTGGAAGTTATCAAAATAAAAAAAATAATCCTAATGTATATTTAGAAAAGAATTCCAATTATTCAGAAAACAAAGTTTGTTTCTTTTTATAGGAATAAGAATTATCATAAAAGAAAGATTTTTCAATTAAACGTATTAAGTAACAAATAAAGGTTAAAATTCACAAAACAAAAATAATCGTAATTCATTATAACAAATAAGTAAATTAAAATAGAAATAAACTCACATTAAGGACATTTTAATGATCCTTACTGTTAAAAGAAATATTTCCTTTTCCATTCTGTTTATTTATATTTTTTTTCTTTCGGCTAATGGGAGAAATATTAATGGTTTTTAGTTTCCTGAAACATTTTTTAATGTGGTTATAAAAGAAGTACTACTTTAAAGAACTTATATAAAAATCTTTTTTTCTGCAATTGTACGGTAAGTTAAAATAATAATCTGTAATTTGTTGTTAATATATTATGCATATATAAAAATAAAATTATTTATTGTATTTCACAGTACATTTAACATTAACAATCTTTTTTAGATTATTTATGCCTTGTATTATTTAAATTCTTAAATTATTTAATTCCTTGTATTATTTATTTTTTTATAGTCTTTTATTTACTTAACTTTTTTTGGTATGTAAAGATTTAATTTTGTAATCCATGTTTCTCTCGTATCTTGGTATAGTTGAAAAATGAAAATTATGCATGAAGTATGTTTCTCATGAAAACACGGTATTTTAATATATCTAGAGCGTCAAACTACATTTTCCAAAAAAAGATCATCTAACTGTGTAGTTTTAAGTACGAAATACTTTAACAGCTGGAAAAAGGACAGTTTAAATAAAAAATAACGAATGTAACAAAAATATTTTTAAAGGATGATTTAAATAATTAATAGATTCAAATTTATTAAACTATGACTATATGCTAAGAAATTATTTAAGAAATCAATAAGTATAGTTTGAATAATACTTTTATTTCTTTCGTCTATATCTTAAACAAAGAAGCCGAGATAAAGTTGGTTGTATACATATATACACTATATGGCCATTGATTATTGGACACTTGCGATTTTAGACATTTTACTAAATATCTAGAAAAATACATGAGGAATCATCTCGAAACTCGTAGTGCATAAATATAATAGTATACGTCATACATCTCCGTGAAGATTTCTTACCGAAACTCCATAGGGGACCGTCAACAAATTAAAAAAGAATGATTATCTTTTGAATAATCCTGTCAAAACTAATTTAGCAAAAGCGCTCAAATTCTAGATTATGATTGAATGCCTTATTGTAATACACTGTTGATTTTTATGCAAATAGCATGCATACTCGCAGAGTAATTAAGGTTTTTATAAAAATGGTCCCAAATTTTTCCAAGTTTTTCCCTTATAATAGCTAAATGTATGGAGCAACTTTTGTAAAAGTCTCAAAATCATAGCTTGAAAATTCTGAAAGTAATCGTCTCAAGAAAAAGGACAAAATACGTTGTTTCCAAAATGAAGCAAAAAAAGAGGGATTTTATCCAAATGTAGTAGTGCATCCCGTATTTTGTATTCTATATTGACAATAATCAATGAATATATGGATACAACCCCTCTTGTTTTTGGTTCATTTTGAGAACAACGGATTTTCAACTTATTCAATTGACGATTATTTTCAGAATTTTCAAGTTATGATTTTGTGACTTTCACAAAAGTTGCTCTATACATTTAGCTAACATAATATGCAAATGAAATTTTGATATCGTTGACGCATGCGCAGTAAAAAATTATTTAGTAAACCAACCCATTTTTTATACAATTTTCATTATTTTTTAATTCTGATTACAGGGTACTGTGTGCAATGTTGTTTGTCATATTTTCTGAAAAAAATATTATTTTATATTAAGAACTCTGAAAATTATAAGGAAAAAGCATGGAAAAATTTGGAACCATTTTTATAAAAGCCTTAATTAATCTGCGAGTATGCATGAAAAATGCATAAAAATGAACAAGGCGTATTACAATAAGGCATTCAATCATAATCTAGAGTTTGAGCGCTTTTGCTACATTAGTTTTGACAGGGTTATTCAAAAGATATTCATTCTTTTTTAATTTGTTGACGGTCCCCTATGGAGTTTCGGGAAAAATCTTCACGGATATATATGACTTATACTATTATATTTATACACTAAGTGTTTTGAAATGCTTCCTCATGTATTTTTCTAGATATTTAACAAAATGTCTAAAATCGCAAGTGTCCAATAATCAATGGACATATAGTGTATATAAATGTTATATTATTAATTTATCCTTTATGATATTTCCTTTTATTTTCTTTTTATTACTCTAAATTGCCGGTATATTCACTAATTTCCTATTTTTTAATAATATATATCATTATAATTGTATTAAATTATACTGAAATAAATTACTATCTTACTCAGTTAACTTAAATATAAAACTTTTAGTTTATTCCTACATTGCTTCATCATTTTTGACTTATTTCTGTTATTTAGTGTGAGTTCGAATGCTTTTAAAAGAATAACTTTTTCCAAGATCTTTCACGATCTTTAATGTTTAAAAACACTAGGGGATCGTACCGGGCTTCCCGGGTTGTGAAATGTAAGTTAAAACCATATTTTAAAGTTTCAAACTAATTTTTTTAACATGAAATATATTTTTTAGAGGATCCACTAACAATAAAAAGGCATTTTTCATATAAAAGATATCAATTATACATTCAAATAAAGTTTTGAAATAGATAAAATGCGACATTTTTCGTATGAGCAGTATACTAAAAGTTATCAGCCCAAGATTTTGCTGTTTACGGCATCCTTTTATATTCCGCTAGATTCAGAGCTTTAGTGCGCAATTCAATTAAGTATTTATTGAATCTGTATTTATTTATATTATTTTTTATTTATTCATAGAGGAAGATTTAATTTTTAATGTAATATTAACCATAGAAATTGATGAATTATTCCTATTGTTTTAAGGACAAATGAATTAATCTTCCAGAATTGAGCTCACGCAAAAAATGTTAAAAATATTTCATGCTTGAAAATTATTTTTAAATCCATAAATAATCAAGAAACTGATATGTTCTTTTCAAAAAAATTTCATTTGAATAAGCTTATTTATTTATTTTTCTATATGTTGCCTAAAAAATTGAATTGCTTGATTACAAATTTGTTGAATTTGTGCGTTTTTATGTTATTACTTTATTCATTTATTGAGAAAGTATTAATTTAACTATGGATAATTAGTCAGAAATAGTTGCTGAATAATTCTTGTTGCATTATGTGCAAAATGTTTATTATAATTATGTACTGAAGACGATACATGATAAGATAAATTAAAAAGAATTCTAAATAAATATAATATTTATGACGGAATGAAACTTGGCCACCATATATGAAAGATCTCATTAAAATTAATCCTTCAGCTATAACACCAGGATTAATCGGTAGATTAAAAGATCATAAAGATAAATCAGCTCTCCGATCTTAACGTATTAAAATTTCATGGTACAACAATCAAATAATTCTTTTTACCTTTCACCGAAAATATTACTAACTCAATCTTCAAGCCACGAGTCTCGTTCCTTTTTCAAAACGAAATCTTATGTTTGTATTTATAAAAGAAAATATTCTCTGAGGAAGAACCTGTTTGGAAAAGGTTTGAAAGTACTAAGATTTTTATATAAAATTAACATTTAACATCTATAATTGATTATTTAATCGCCTTTTAAGTAAGCATTATTCATTTTATGTACAAAGAATTCTTCTTAAAAATTACTTTAAAAACAAAATATAGCAGTTAATTTAGATACAGCTTTTAAACAAAGTGCATGAAAGTAGATATTTTCTGTATGCTACATCCTAAACACTAAAAATATGTGGTAGTCATAAAATAAAAAAAATGCTGCAGTGAAAATTTAATAATCGAAATTTGATCCTGAAATGTTGCAATCGGAAAAGAATGTCAGCGTTACGCACAGATATGTTTGTCATTCATAATAAAAGTGTGTTAGCTGTAAAATACAGTAAAGATCAATTATTATGATGAAGTTGTTTATTGGGGGTCTTATGCTTAGTATTCCGAAATGAAAATCAGCAAAACATATTCCACTTTAACACGACCACAGAATATTTCCCCCGTGAAATCTAATCCCGAAAACATTGTCTCTTTCTCAAAAGTTGATTGCGCACTTCTCATATCCGTATTAACCATTTTCATAAAATTGGTATTTTAAGGTTTATCATTTTAAAATAATTTTACTAATCATTAAAGCTCAAAACATGAAGCGATAATTATCACAAAATCTTTGTCACAATATCGATTTACATAAGATCACAGTATGTGGGCAGTCGCAATCTTAAATTGAGATTCTTATGTCAGTGCAGCAAAGTCAGTACATTCAGTAAAAAATGATGTAACTATTGATTTTAGGCGCATTGTAAAAATATTTGATTTCATGTAAGGAAATGATCATATTCTTTTAAATATTACGTAATTTTCACTTAACTTAGTATCAGTACACCGAAGCAAATATGGAAATTTTATGAAAAGAAATGCATGTTTTCCAAAGCAGTACTTCATTTTCCGTTTAAAATATTATGTCCCTAATTATATTTTGCTTCATTGAACCCCATACAACAATATTGTATTATACAACAATATTGTATAATTCTTATATTTTATATTAAGAACTCTGAAAATTATAAGGAAAAAGCATGGAAAAATTTGGAACCATTTTTATAAAAGCCTTAATTAATCTGCGAGTATGCATGAAAAATGCATAAAAATGAACAAGGCGTATTACAATAAGGCATTCAATCATAATCTAGAGTTTGAGCGCTTTTGCTACATTAGTTTTGACAGGGTTATTCAAAAGATATTCATTCTTTTTTAATTTGTTGACGGTCCCCTATGGAGTTTCGGGAAAAATCTTCACGGATATATATGACTTATACTATTATATTTATACACTAAGTGTTTTGAAATGCTTCCTCATGTATTTTTCTAGATATTTAACAAAATGTCTAAAATCGCAAGTGTCCAATAATCAATGGACATATAGTGTATATAAATGTTATATTATTAATTTATCCTTTATGATATTTCCTTTTATTTTCTTTTTATTACTCTAAATTGCCGGTATATTCACTAATTTCCTATTTTTTAATAATATATATCATTATAATTGTATTAAATTATACTGAAATAAATTACTATCTTACTCAGTTAACTTAAATATAAAACTTTTAGTTTATTCCTACATTGCTTCATCATTTTTGACTTATTTCTGTTATTTAGTGTGAGTTCGAATACTTTTAAAAGAATAACTTTTTCCAAGATCTTTCACGATCTTTAATGTTTAAAAACACTAGGGGATCGTACCGGGCTTCCCGGGTTGTGAAATGTAAGTTAAAACCATATTTTAAAGTTTCAAACTAATTTTTTTAACATGAAATATATTTTTTAGAGGATCCACTAACAATAAAAAGGCATTTTTCATATAAAAGATATCAATTATACATTCAAATAAAGTTTTGAAATAGATAAAATGCGACATTTTTCGTATGAGCAGTATACTAAAAGTTATCAGCCCAAGATTTTGCTGTTTACGGCATCCTTTTATATTCCGCTAGATTCAGAGCTTTAGTGCGCAATTCAATTAAGTATTTATTGAATCTGTATTTATTTATATTATTTTTTATTTATTCATAGAGGAAGATTTAATTTTTAATGTAATATTAACCATAGAAATTGATGAATTATTCCTATTGTTTTAAGGACAAATGAATTAATCTTCCAGAATTGAGCTCACGCAAAAAATGTTAAAAATATTTCATGCTTGAAAATTATTTTTAAATCCATAAATAATCAAGAAACTGATATGTTCTTTTCAAAAAAATTTCATTTGAATAAGCTTATTTATTTATTTTTCTATATGTTGCCTAAAAAATTGAATTGCTTGATTACAAATTTGTTGAATTTGTGCGTTTTTATGTTATTACTTTATTCATTTATTGAGAAAGTATTAATTTAACTATGGATAATTAGTCAGAAATAGTTGCTGAATAATTCTTGTTGCATTATGTGCAAAATGTTTATTATAATTATGTACTGAAGACGATACATGATAAGATAAATTAAAAAGAATTCTAAATAAATATAATATTTATGACGGAATGAAACTTGGCCACCATATATGAAAGATCTCATTAAAATTAATCCTTCAGCTATAACACCAGGATTAATCGGTAGATTAAAAGATCATAAAGATAAATCAGCTCTCCGATCTTAACGTATTAAAATTTCATGGTACAACAATCAAATAATTCTTTTTACCTTTCACCGAAAATATTACTAACTCAATCTTCAAGCCACGAGTCTCGTTCCTTTTTCAAAACGAAATCTTATGTTTGTATTTATAAAAGAAAATATTCTCTGAGGAAGAACCTGTTTGGAAAAGGTTTGAAAGTACTAAGATTTTTATATAAAATTAACATTTAACATCTATAATTGATTATTTAATCGCCTTTTAAGTAAGCATTATTCATTTTATGTACAAAGAATTCTTCTTAAAAATTACTTTAAAAACAAAATATAGCAGTTAATTTAGATACAGCTTTTAAACAAAGTGCATGAAAGTAGATATTTTCTGTATGCTACATCCTAAACACTAAAAATATGTGGTAGTCATAAAATAAAAAAAATGCTGCAGTGAAAATTTAATAATCGAAATTTGATCCTGAAATGTTGCAATCGGAAAAGAATGTCAGCGTTACGCACAGATATGTTTGTCATTCATAATAAAAGTGTGTTAGCTGTAAAATACAGTAAAGATCAATTATTATGATGAAGTTGTTTATTGGGGGTCTTATGCTTAGTATTCCGAAATGAAAATCAGCAAAACATATTCCACTTTAACACGACCACAGAATATTTCCCCCGTGAAATCTAATCCCGAAAACATTGTCTCTTTCTCAAAAGTTGATTGCGCACTTCTCATATCCGTATTAACCATTTTCATAAAATTGGTATTTTAAGGTTTATCATTTTAAAATAATTTTACTAATCATTAAAGCTCAAAACATGAAGCGATAATTATCACAAAATCTTTGTCACAATATCGATTTACATAAGACCACAGTATGTGGGCAGTCGCAATCTTAAATTGAGATTCTTATGTCAGTGCAGCAAAGTCAGTACATTCAGTAAAAAATGATGTAACTATTGATTTTAGGCGCATTGTAAAAATATTTGATTTCATGTAAGGAAATGATCATATTCTTTTAAATATTACGTAATTTTCACTTAACTTAGTATCAGTACACCGAAGCAAATATGGAAATTTTATGAAAAGAAATGCATGTTTTCCAAAGCAGTACTTCATTTTCCGTTTAAAATATTATGTCCCTAATTATATTTTGCTTCATTGAACCCCATACAACAATTTTTAATTTTTTTTTAAATCAGAAAATGGTATGAATACAGATAATAAAATCTCAGTTTACCTATCGTCTCTGCAATAATGAAAACTATATAATTAACACCATTTTGAAGAAATTTTGTAAAATACTTTTAAAATTAAAATGTAAAAAGTTTCATACTTTTAAAATTAAAATCTAAAAGCTTTCAGTTAGAAGAACAAATTATTTTCAGAGCAAATTATTAGTAAAATTAGTTCAGCAGAAGACTAAAAATCATCCTTGTGTTTTAAATATATAGATTATATTATTATAAAAAATTTAATCAAGCAAATTATGTATTTTTTTATAAAATTATAACAAAATATCTTAAATAATAGCAAAAAAAATTTTTTTTAGTTGAGAGAACAAAAGTAAAAACTTAAAAATTAATATTGGTTTTTAAATCTGGAATTATTGCCACTATATTTTTTGTTTATTTGTCTAATTCGGCATAGTGAATTATTCCAGGCGAGGATCATTCATCCTGAGCATGGGCATTACATGTCAATGCTCTTTTATAAAGACTCTCTAAGTTTTTCTAAAATATTGTGTTTTATCAGTGTGTGATTTTGATTAAAAAAAGCATTTTTATCTGTAAATAATTTCATTTAAGCTAGAGGGGAAATTGCGTGCTTCGACAAAGCATAATTCAATTTAATATAATTGAATATAAATTAAAACAAACACTTTTTATGACGTCATTTGCATCCAAGAAATCATTCCACTGCTAGTTTCGAATATTCAAAATAATTTTAGATTGTCGATACTGAATCAAATATTTATCTTTCACGCTTACAGGCACATTCACATTAAGTGGCGAAAATTCATTTTGTTAGTCGAATATGACAATTACCTCACATCAGCCATCAAATGCTAAACGAATAAAAACGAAGTTCTCGTTTTGATTCCATAGAACCAAATAGAATAATAATAATATTAAAGTCAAGTTTAGAAAAAAAATCACGATTTTTATCAGTATGCATTAACATTTAATTCCATGCATTTTAACAAACTACGAAGAAAATTGTATTTTTTTTTTTTTTTTTTTTTTTTGGGGGGGGGGGGGGAGGCAGATTAATCCTTACTATGCAAAAAAAGGTTATAGATTATGTGCTTAAGTTTTCTTTCGCTTTTAAAACTAAAATGCATGCTAAATAAAGCTAAAAGAGAATTACACAGGTTAATTAGATTTTGTCTGAAATAAAGCAATTTAAGGGTACATGAACATAAAATGGTTCAAATTCTTAGTTTTTAATTATCGACCTAAAAAATAAAGATAAAAGATGATAGCGCTAAGTAATTATAGACCTAAAAGTTTATAGTCCTGGCAGGTTTCAAATAATTTATTTTAAGCATTGTCTGTGGGTATATATATATATTTGCATGTCTGTCGAAATGAGTTTTTCATGTTTTGGCATTTTTTCAAAAATTCTATTGCAGATAAACAGTTGAAACTTTTCAAAACTGTGTAACTAACATATTTATTTAAAATTATCTAACATTTTAGGTCTGAATGAAAAATTATTTAAAGTAATGAAAAATTTATTGTCAACATTTTTTGGACTTTCGAAATTGTTTTGTGAAATATTTTTAATTTTATTTTTTATTGCTTCTTATGTAGCATTTTTTTCTGATATTGCAAGAATTTTAAGGTTTTGTATTAAATAGTTTTTTAGGAAAGTCTGCGTAACAGACACATTGTTCAATTCTTGAAAACTCATTTATGCATGAAAGTAATTTTTTAAAATTTATATATGTCTATCATGTGTATATTTACTATAAAAATTAATTTTATCACTATTTTAAAGTAAAATGATTACTTAATGATAAATATTTCGCAAAATCTGCTTTATTTCATTTGATGAGCTGTTCCATGTACTGTTAAAGTTTAATCAAAATTTATAGTTGACAGTAAAGAGATAATATTTTTTTTTCTTTTTTGTTAGAAAAAGTGGATAAGATGATCGCAGAACGCACAAGTATTTCGTTTTAAGATTTCTTCAAATCAACTTATCCTTTAATTAATAAATTGAAACTGTTAATTTATAAATATTAAATTTTTAGATAGATAAAGGTACCATTAGATTTAATTTTAAAATAATTATAAAAGAAGGTATTTATTCTAATCAAATTAGAAATGTTTAAATCAAATTAATTAAATAAGATTAAAATTTTCTATTTTTTTTTTTTTAATCTGAAAATAGAAAAATTAACAGAGTTATAAATATAATTTCAAATTTCAAATTTCTAAAAACAGAAAAAAGTATAACATTAAAAAAATCGCAATAGCTTTTATAATAGAAAGAAAATTTAATTAAAAATATATATATATATTATGAATGTCAGTGATTATTTACCACAGTATAATAAAACTTTAAATTGGCAAAATATACGAAATTTCTTTTAAATTATTGTATCGTAATAAAATTTCAACCTTCAGAGCCAGGGTCTAAAGTAAAAACTTTCTGTTTACTAGCAATATGCTTTACCCCCAAGCTATGATGTCTACATGAACAACGTAGAAATTAAGGCCCCTGTCCTCGCTCGAGGAAACGCTCGCGAGCTAATGCTATTCCTATGGGGAAGCATTTTTCTAATAACTCTTTCGCATTTTGACATTTTTGAATCTTTTTTTTTTTTTTTTTTTTTTTTTTTTTTTTTTTTTTTCATTGGATAGCTGAGGTGCAAGCCGACTGCGCACTTTTTTTTACTTTTTCGATTTTAGTTGCAGATATTTTTTACAAAGTTAGTTTCACTTTCAAAACCGGTTTCGAAACTGGAAGTGCTTTTTAAAAAATATATCTGCGACCAAAATCGAAAAAGTAAAAAAAGTGCGCTGTCAGCATGCACCTCAGCTATCCAATGCAAAAAAAAATTAATTCAAAAATGTCAAAATGCGAAAGAGTTATTAGAAAAATGCTTCCCCATAGGAATAACATTAGCTCGCAAGCGTTTCCTCGAGCGAGGACAGGGGCCTTAAGGTTCTCTACCCAAATTTGAATGACAAAAATGAACGGCTGACATTTAATAAGTAAAATTAATTAAAATAACAAACTTTTTCAAAAATTTTTGATTTATCGTGCAACAGCAAGTATTCATCTGTAAGTACAAAACCTTTCTAGTCTCTGTCTTTTGTAGTTTTTGTGGACATACTCTGTGACGGATGAACAGACAAGGCAGAGCAGTGAGAGAAATTTGGTTTCGTCTGATGAACAATACAATAAAAATAATTTTTGAACAGAAATAAAGTGATGCATGATTAATATATAATTAATAATATAATTAAAAGATTTACTTTATATTTTGGGTTTATAAAACATTTTTAATTTTTGCGGATTACCATTTAATTACGCTAGATTTATTTGGAAAAATTTATAAAAAAACGGAATAGTTATAAGTATAGTATTCAAAAACATTTCTATCGTTCTGTTATACTGCTTTCAAACGGAAAAAAAACTAAAAATCAATATTTAATTTCAAAGTGAAATTCGAAAAAGATTAGAAATTCAAAACTAATTAGTTTTGTTTTGATTAACCAAAGTTTTTTGAATTCGAAAAGTCTCATTAGTTTGCAATAAGATCAGAAAAGATCAATCTAAAAAAAACGTCAATTTGTTTTCTAATTATACAGAATCTTTCACAAAGCTTGAAGTTAATTTACATTACCGAAATATATGTTTTACCAAATCTAATTAGATGTTCATTTTTTAAAGTAAAAGATAATGTTATTACTTGTTGTAAATTAGAAATAAACTATTTTTTATAATAACTTTTACTGTTTGATTAACTTTATTTGTTTTTATTAATTATATTTTATAAATTAGGATGTGCATTTAGTGTTGCACAGTCATGTGTAAAAAAAATAGGGATAGGAAGACACAAAACATTGGAAGAAGAACTTCTGAATCTTGTAAAAAAAATAGTAAAAAGTTTATGAAATATAATCTGTCTATAGCGAAGTCCTCTCTTAAATATAAAAGATTTATTGTTTCTAAGGAATTAATACAATGCAATTTGCTAAGACAATAATCTTTTTTAAAATTGAATTTATTTTAATAACAATTTTAATTTTTCTTAAGAAAGGTGTTATAGTAAAAATAAAATACATTGACATGTTTCGGAACCGTCAAATAAGTTCCATAGTCATAATATAAATAAAACAAAATTTCAAAATATTTCTCGGACAATACAAATGAATAGTTTGAAATTTTTATTTTTATTTTTATTTTTATTTTTATTTTATTTTTAGTTAAATTTTATATCATGGTCTATATTTTTATTTAATTTTTTGCAATAGAGCGCGTGTTTTTTGTTAATTATATCTAATTGTCGCGTGTCATTTGTATTGTCCGAGAAATACTTTGAAATTTTGTTTTATTTATATTATGACTATGGAACGGTTCCGAAACATGTCAATGTATTTTATTTTTACTATAACACCTTTCTTAAGAAAAATTAAAATTGTTATTAAAATGTTTATATAAAAAGTGAATATTTTAAAATCTGATGATTTAAAAAAATCAATTGGATTTAATTAACTTTTTATCATTGAATTTATTTATTTATTTTACGGTTCCGTAGAATATTTTATTACACTATATAAACACATCAGTCACATGCAGTTAAACGTCTGACAGAGAATCTTTTGGGACAAAAAAAAAAAAAAAAAAAAAAAGAAATTCCAATTTAAGAATTTTGACCAATTAAGGACAATTTTCAGTTTCGCAGGCAAATATGTACAGCTCATATTCAAAATATTAGAATAATTGAGAAAAAGTAATAAGAAAAAATTATTTGTCATTTATTTATATTTTATACTAAGTAAATGCAATTAAATTTCTTATAAATTAAATCTGGAATGTTTAGATTAGATTTTAACATTTATAAAATATAAAATACAGCACAATAAATTAGATATACAGCTTCCTTAAACACACCAGAATATTAGAATAAAATTTAGATTGGTTCAAAATATTAGAATATTTTATTTTACGCAACAATATTACCTTATTAATATGAAGTAAATGGTAGTTAATATTTTGTAGCATCCCCTTTAGCTTTCATAACAGCGTACAATCGATCTTGCATACTATATACAAGGTGTTTACAAACATTTCTATCAATATTAGCCCAAATAGACTTTATACGTGCCACTAACTCAGTTTTACTTGAAGGAGGATTTTCTTGAAGTTTTTTCTTCATTATATACCATAAGTTTTCGATGGGATTAAGATCTGGTGAATTTGGTGGCCAAGGAAGTACCTTAATGTTGCGTTGGCGGAACCAATTCTTAGTTGACACCGAGGTATGCGGGGACGCTAAATCTTGTTGAAAGATGAAATCATCTTCAAATAAATCTTCTGATGATGGAATCATGTAATATTCTAAAATTTCTTGATATATCAGAGAGTTAACCTTTTCGTAGACGATGCATAACTTTCCAGGTCCTTCTGCACTCATACAACCCCAAACCATGACACTAGCAGCAAATTTTACGGAACGTTTAAGGCATTCTTTATCAAATGCTTCTTGCTTCATTCTCCAAACTCGAATACCTTGATTACCATATGAAGCACAAAACATACTTTCATCACTAAATAATATATTTTTCCAATCTTCATTGCTCCATAAACGTCTTGATTTACACCAATTCAATCTTATACGCTTTTGTCTTGCAGTCATGAGAGGTTTTGTTTTCGGTACACGAGATTCAAATTTAAATTTGTGGAGACGTCTTAATGTTGTCGATGGAGAAACTTCAACTCCTTCTTCTTTCCATTTTCGGTGCAAGAATAGCACACTTTTAAAACGGTTTTTCTTAACTATATGCTTCAGTTTCCTGTCATCTCTAGCAGATGTTTTTGGATTTCGGCCACCATTTCGGCGATTATTTTGAAATTTTCCAATTTTTGAATATTGTGTTAGTATTTTACTAACGCTCGATTACGAACAATGTAAATAATTCGCTATAAAACATTGATTTTTACCGTGCCGATACAAATCAACCATACGAAGTTTAGTAGATTCAGGAATATCACTCACACGGCCCATTTTAAGACGAAAAAGAAACAAACTGCAAAAAAGAATACTGATTTTAAATAAAATAGTCTGAATTTAATCAATGATGCCACCAGTTAAGATTTGGTAATAATTAAAGGAGAATTAATGTGAAATATTCTAATATTTTGAACCACTTGAATTTAATATTCTAATATTTTGACTTTTCAAAATAATTTTTTTTGCAATTAATCTTTTCAAAAATGATATAAAATTTAAGATAACAAGTAAGTTTAATCAACAATAAGTTCTTAATAAAAATATCGTTTGCATATTTTCATTAAAAGACATTAAATTACCAAACGATATTTTCAATTTCTAAAAAAAAGGTAATTATTCTAATATTTTGAATATGAGCTGTACATTGCTTTGACATTAGGATCAGTGAAATTTATACTTTTAAATAGACATTTCGGTATGATCAGGCTTCATTTATACTAGAAAGTACCAATTAGACATTAAAATATTTACAGTTCAACGCATGAAAGTCGAATCACCAGGAACGACGAAAATATTCTTTTAGGTTGGTTACCATGTAGGCAGATAAATTTTTTAAGTATTCCTTTGGAAGGACTTGTAAAGATTTTTTGTTATTTACAGGTCCCGTCTTCAGAGATTTTAATGTGCTAAAATCCACTCGATGGAGACTAAGGAATAGCATAGTACTAAAAGTAATTAAAAAGATATTAGATTACTTTTAACACAAATACCCACGTCGAAATTCATGCTGCTATTTGTTTGCTAGACAAGCACCAAGTGCTATAACCCAACAAGTAAAATAGCATAAACTAGCATTACACATTGCTGGTTCCAGAGGAATTTCCAGCAATTCATGGTGTGTATTGGCCCACTTTGCTGGAAATCTATCAGCCATAGCAATACCTAGCAATAACTAGCATATTTTTGTTGCTGGTACAAGCATAAATTTTGACCTAAGTATTCAATTTATAAAAAAATCATAACAGTTGTAAGTTTCCAAGTGGGTTAAAAAAGTCCATAGCTGGGCTTGAATTTTTTCACTCACTTGGAAGTTATGGTTTATTTACCAAATGAATAATTATGTTAGATGCAATCTAATATGATGGAATATGCAGCGTTTACCGCAATTCCAATTAATAACCTTCGATATATGGTGTGCTGATTTACTTATGCGATTAGATTTTGTGTTTGTTACAAGTTAGTTTGGTGAATTAGTCCTCCAGTATTCTTCCGGGCAGTGTTCTCGCTGTCGCTCGCCAATGCGCCAAATTGCGACTAAATACTTCATTTGGCGAGTAAACAAGAGATTAGATTCGCCAAATTGCTAGTGCTCAATTTTTGCTTTTTCTTTTTTTTTCTTTATCGTTTTTCATGCATATGCATACATACATATTTAAAATATACACATTTATTATATTTTTAGTGGATATTTGAAATTAGATTAATAACAGTCGCTGTCACAGTTATAAAAACTTAGGTATTTTTAGAACATTTTGAAAAAAAAGCGATACACTAAAGGATTAAAGATTTTTTTTTGTGCTACACGGCGAATCTATTTTGCTAATACGTTTTTCATTTGGCGAATGTTTTTTTATTTTTAATTAGCCAAATTACTAACGTTGGTCAAATGTCAGCGAGAACACTGTTTCCGGGATGGCTCAGTTGGAAAAGCATTGGTGGCTTTAGACAATAAAGCTCTGGTTTGTACCCTAGTCCCGATTTTTTCATCTACTTGAAATTTTAAACAGTTTTATGTACCGTTTGAATAATTGCGTTGAAAAGTAATGTAAGATAATGACGTATGCATCGTTTACTGCAGCTTGAAAAAATAACCTTCGATTTGCTACCTATGACAATAAAGTTCGGTGAATGAATTCAGAACGACGGATCTGGCAACACTGGGGAAAGAAAACGCCGCACCTGCATAGAGGCAAGTGTTGACTATCTTCCCCCATCGTTGTTCAGTTGAGCGTCGTTTATGTTCTGTGTAAGACGTGCTTTACTAAGTACTTGTTCAGTGTGTTGGTTCTTAACTGAGAACAGGACAATGAACGAATAAAATATCAGTTTAAAATTTGGTTTTAAGCTTTGCAAGGCACCGAAAGAAATTCATGAGTCATGATGCAAATTGAACTCCTACCATAATCGCCAGATCTCAATCCTCCAGACTTCTTGCTATTTTCACGACTCAAACTCTCTTTGAAAGAGATTTGACTCTATTGCTGACATGCAACGAAACGTGACGAAGGTTTTGAACTTCATCCCAAAATAAGACTTTTTGCGAATTTCCCAGGACATGTATAGCAGATCTCAGCGGTCCATAGTTATAAGAGATGACTGTTTTGAAGGATGGTACGGTAACTTTCATTAATATTTAAACTATATTAATGCTACAGGACTATTCACCGAACTTATTGTCAGAGGTAGTATATTGAGCTGATTCGGCTATAAGTCCAGATTCTGTGTTTGTTACAAGTAAGTTGGGTGAATTAGTCCTCCAGTATTCGTCTGGGATGGCTAAGATGGAAGGGCATTGATGGCCACCACTTATACATCCTTAGTTCTAATTATGGCCCGGACTTATTTTTTTACCAGTTTGGAAATTTTGAAAAAAAAAGTACTTGAAAAGTATTTAGAAAAAATAAGGACTACTCAGGACAGATCAAAGATTCTATGGAAAACAGGGCAGCCACGTAAATCAGAGAACCTAGCAACGACATGTACAGTCATGAAAAAAATGTTAACACCTGTTACAAACTCTGTAACATATTGTAATAGAACAAGTTGGAAATTGCACGTGAAGCGTAGCAAATGAGGTGCGTTCGTACGATAACGAAGTTTTAAAAATATTACTTTCATATATCAATCTCATAAAATTGTAAATAGTGAATTACATTAAAACGCTCATCAAACAATTTTCTTCCTATACCATTATGTAATGGAATACTTTTGTGTGGCCTTGTAAATCAATAACAAATGTTCTTTGCACCACAAATTATGTAAGATGTATATTATAATATGTACTTTATAGTTGCATATAAATTTTATTAACTTCGCTTGAGTGTAACACGATTAAAATGCATTTGAAACAATTTTTCCCATTGACCGTAATGTAATGGAATACTTTTGATTGTCCCTGTAATTGATCTTTGCATCCGATTTTCATAAAATTTGAAATAACTCGAAAAAATTATGTATAATTATGTATTTTAAATTTCAAACGTATAGAATATATCAGAAACTTTTTCCCCATTGACCATAACGTAATTGAATACTTTTGATTGCCCCTGCAATTGATCTATGCACACGATTATAAAAAAATTTGAAATAACTCGACAGAATTATGGAATAATTGCGTTTTTTTAAATTTCAAACGATTAAAATGCATTTGAAACTTTTTTCCCCATTGACCGTAATGTAATGGAATACTTTTGATTGCCCCTGTAATTGATCTATGCATCCGAGTTTCATAAAATTTGAAATGGCTCGACAAAATTATGTAATAGTTATGTATTTTAATTTTCAAACGATTCGGTTGGGTAGTTTTTGCGTTGTTATATGCGGACAGACAAGCAGACAGACAGACGGACGGACTGAACGACCACTATAGGTGCTACGTATTTTATAATTACGAACGCACCTAAAAAGGCATTGGTACCAAACAAATGGGAATAAAATCAATTTTAAATGATAGATAAATAAAAATTGCTTATGGATTCATTTACAAATAAAAATCAGTCCAATTTGTTTCCAATAATAACAATTAATTTTAGCAATTTGTTTGACGTCTTCGGTACAAATTATTCCCAGAAAATGATACTTGAAGTCGTTTCGATGATAAGTTTTTGAATTATAAACATTCTAAATTCAGAAATTCTACTGTTAAATTAACTTTAAATATTTGTTTATTATTAATTTTATATGATTCATGTATACTATAAATATAGACTATGGCGCCTTTATATGGATGCAAGTGCAAATATATGAGCTTAATAATATGCTTCTAAAAACAGTTCCTCGTGATATTTGTTGATGTAAAAAGTGCTTAAAAGTAAGATTAGAAAAATGTTATACAAAAATATCATTTACACATTTTTATATTTGAATCCTACATTTCTTCATCTGCTTTTTTTACCTTTAAATCTTTTATTCTTTATCATAAACATTTATATTTATTTTCTATGTTTTATATCTTACTATTTTGTGCCTTGCTACTTATCTTAAGATATTCTTGCCGATTATAACTTCTTTAAAGGGGAAAATTTCTTGTAAAAATTCTTCCAAAACATAAAAGTCATTAATCATTAGTTAGTTTCGTGAGAGACACAATTCGAATTGTTTACTTTAGATGCATGTTTCTGCTTCATCTTATTTTCTCCTGGCATTATAAATTAGAATAAATAAAACAAAAAATGATTTTCAAAATATTTTTACAATGGAAACCATTTAAAAATCTAACAAGCTTTTTCCATAATGTCTGTATAGCCAATTTGCTTATCTTTTATTTTTTTTTCATTTAGTAAGAAATGCTTTAATTGTTTAAAAAATCTGCATAATTCATTAAAAGTAAGCGATGTATTTTACGCTGTATTTTGCGTTTAATGACAGTATCTCAAAATGCTTTTGGTATATATTAATTCAGAGAATTTATCTTATAAAGATTTTTAAACAAAATAATGTATCTAAAAATATATTTATAACACATTATTAATGATAACGACTTTTAAAATCCTACGTTTGAAAGCATGGCTGTATCTTCAGTTATTTACGAAATAAAACAATCACAGACACGAGATTTTTATTTAAAACATATCAAGTAAGCCTTTTTACAATACTGTACTATTTCAACTGAAATATTTGTGAACAATTAAATATTTTACAATACTGTACTATTTTAGCTGGAATATTTGTGAACCATTAAATATTAATATAATTCAAAAATTCGCAATGATTTATGAGAAAATGAAACCCCAGCCTTTTAAAACTATTTAGTAACACAAAATGCGTTAAAATCACGAATTCAACAGGGGTCTTATTTAAAAGTTTAAAAACTTCTTATTTGATATCATCATGGTATTTCTCCCAAGGCGCTAAAACGAATCCATTAAGATAATTTTCGAAACGCATTTAAAATTTTGGATCAAGACTTGGATACTGAATATTTACATTTTTTAAACTCTCATTATAAAATCAGATTTCAATAATTAAAAATGGATATGGGAGTTGTGGTATTCATATTTTCAAATTCAGGAGTACTTGGTTTGTAAATATATTCTTGTGAGAAAAATTTGCATTTGAAGGAAAGAGATATGCCAAATGAGTTCATCGAAATGCGAGACAGTTGAATTATTCATATGAAGTAATTTGCGGAGTTTGCATCGTACATTTTAATTTTCAGAATATTGTTATTTTTCTCATTATAGTACTTGTATTAAATTAAAATACAGTATCAGGTAATTTATTAGTTATTAATATATAGGTATAAGTACACTTTAAAAAAAATCTGTGAAGGTACTAAACATTTTCTAGGAAACTGGGATTCCAAGAACTTTTCATGTAACGATAACAGGAAAAATTCATGTAATCGATTGTGAAACTAGAATTTTTGCTGTTACCGATACAGGAAAAATTCTTGGAATCCCAGATTCCTAGAAAAGGTTTTGTACCTTTGCAGATTTTTTTACAGTATATTTTAGACAGGTAAGGATTAAAATATGTTGCACATTGCATAGAATTTCTAATTTTCTGTTGAACTTGATAAAACTACACTAATTAGAAGATACAAACATGGAAAAAAACTCCACAAAAAAAACGTGTGTGAAGCTAAAATATAGCATCAAAAATCTGAAAAAATGTGTATATATATATATATATATATATATATATATATATATATATATACATATTTAGATATTTCAGGCGGGTGTAAGAAAAGGACGCATATTTTGACCACCCTTTTAAAAATAAAGCAAGATGCATTTTTGCAGAAGACATCACTGAAAAGAAAAACGAAATTATGTACTACTTTAAGTAGATTTAATTTTTATTTCTTCTATCTGAAATATTTTACAGAAAAACAAAATATGTAAATACCATGTCAATCATGATCATAAATATAATACATGCACACATTTATGAACTTTAAATTAATTTATTACCCATATGGAAAATGGATGTTGTATAGATATATCTGAATCATTGTGGTATCAGCATTTTTGATGTCTACATTTTATAGCTCCAAGAATATCAATGTTGAATCCATGGTGTACTTAATGTATGACTCTGTTATTACGTAAGCCACGTTTTGATCATCATAAAAATGATATTTTTACTGATTTTTATTAATCCAATGGAAAACATTCAAGCATTGTGCTCTGGACAATGAAAGTTGATATTTTATTTATCATTAATATTACTATATTATTTATTTTTTATAAATTTTTTCTAGACTGAATGTAACCGAATAATTGAACTAATTTAATTTATTAAGGGAAAAGTTACATGAGATTGAAAATAAAAAATTGGTTTCTTTTTGTATATAAGAAGTAGTACACTGTGAAAAATATCATTAAAAATTAGCTCTGATTTCGAAGATTATCAATTTTCTGAAAAATGAGAAAGCCACACAAATGCCTGTAGAGCGTTCTAAATGTCCGGAAGATATGTAGTGAGAGGTATATTTTCAAAATATCAGGAAACGGAGGTAAACATGGGTAGTATTTCACTTTTTTCTTAGCTATTTAAATTTAAACTAAGGAAATATTCGTCATTTCTTATTTTCCGAGCAGTAAAATATCACAACCAGTATGGAACTAGAAATGTCATTATTCTAGTCTGCAGTTCTGTAAAATAATTAATAGAGAAAAATCATTATTTTAAATTATTTCATCTCTAATTAAATTCCTTAACTTTCGTCCGTATTGTAAAAACCCAAGCGAAATTTTCTAATTTCATTTTTTATACAAAGAGAAGAGGAAGACACCGCGGTGTGTTTAATGACTTTGAAATAATTAAATTCGCAGAGAGTACTTAGGTATAATAAAATATGTTGATGTATTTAAATTTTTATTTTTGCTGTGAAAAATATTAAGTCGTTTATATTTTAATGTTTATTTAAATGAAATAAAATAATTTACTATAAATAATTTGTTGAATACACAAAAGGTTAACGATATATAAAGATAGATAAGTTTGTTAAATATTTATAATGAAATGTATTCATGCATTTTAAGTACACTAATATTTTATACGTTTTACAAATTTATATTTCACTTGTAAAAATAATTTTTTGTGATTCATTTTGTAGACAAAGTTTGTTTTGTAAGCTCTTTTTTGAAGGGCTTTATAATATAAGGTTGTAATGTACAATTTGCGTGCATAGCCTGTGAGCTCTATGCCATCAGTTTATCTAAGTAATATTCTTTTTTATTAATATTTTAATTATGATTAGTTTCACGCATTTTATCATACAAAAAATACAAATGAAAGTTATTTATTGCTGTATGATACATAATTATTTTATTGACATGAACCCATCTCCTTCCGAACATTCACGAAACAACTACATTTTTGAATTTTTGTATAAAAGAGTTTTGAATGCGTTTAAAACCAATTTGTTAAATACTTTGTACTGCACATTTTTGGTGTAAAATAAAAAAGTAGTAAAACAACTGCATACCTGTAACTATATATAATGCCGATAACCACAGGACAAAAGTATAAAACTACATATGTATATATTTATTGTACAACATAAAATATCAAATGGTCTAATTAATTTTCTCATTCAAAGAAAATATTCACCAAAAATCGCTAAAAATTATTTTTATAACTGAAATATAAATTTGTAAAATGTATAAAATGTTAGTGTACTTAAAATGCAGGAAACACTTCATTTATAAATCTTTAACAAACTTATCTATCTATATGTATCTTTAACTTTTTATCAATTCAACAAATCAGTTATAGCAAATTATTTTATTTCATTTAAATAAACATTAATACATAAACGACTTAATATTTTTGACTGCAAAAGTAAAAATTCAAATATATCAAAATGTTTTATTATACCTAAGTACTCTCTGCGAATTTAATTATTTCAAAGTCATTAAACATGCCTGGGAGTCTTCCTCTTCTCTTTCTATAACAATGAAATTAGAAAATTTCACTTGGGTCTTTACAATACGGAAGACAGTTAAGGAATTTAATGAGAGATGAAATAATTTAAAATAATGATTTTTCTCTGTTAATTTTTTTACAGAACTGCAGTTACAATAAGGACATTTCTAGTTCAATACTGGATGTGATATTTTACTGCTCGGAAAATTAGAAGTGACGAATATTTCCTTAGTTTAAATTCCCATCATATCTATTGAATAAGATGATGATATCTTGAGATATATAATTAAATTCATTTAATTTTAACCATATGTTAAAATATGTAACATAATAAGTAAAATTTAGATCTTTAAGGAACACTACATACTACACCCTCCTTAACCAATGTTCCTCTTCTAAAAATAAACTAATTTGATCGGCCTTAAAAATTTATTGAAGATTGAATAATAATAATAATAATAATAAAATAATTAATTAAAGTGGTGATCGCCCTATAAATAAGTTTTCAATATTTTCTGTTTTACATACGGGTTTTGAGGCTGAATGAGTTTCTGGCAATGGCTATTTTTCCGTTTAATTAAATATGATTATTTAAATATTTCCGAATAATCTAATGTTAAAATAAACTTAGTCAACAGAGTCTTAGTATTATTTGTAACAATGCTATAAGATAATAGTTTTAAATAAGTAAGTAAAAAATAAATTTTAAATAAGTAAATATAAGTTTAAAAATACATTTAATTTGGCTTAATTTTTCTTCCTTTATGGCTTTTAATGCGTATAATTGAATTTATTATTCTAAAATTTTCTATCTTTTTTTATATTCACGTCTAAATATACTTTTATGTCTCTTCGAATTTAATTATTTCAAAGTCATAAAACACACCTGGGTGTCTGCTTCTTTTCTTTCTGTAACAATGAAATTAGAATATTTCACTTCGATCTTTACAACATTGACGATAGTTAAGGAATCTAATGAGAGACGCAATAATTTACAATAATGATTTTTCTCTGTTAATTATTTTCCAGAATTGCAGTTATAATAATGATATTTCTAGTTCAATACTGAATACGATATTCTACTGCGCGGAAAATTAGATGTTAGGATTTTAAGAATATTTCCTTAGTTTAAATTTTAATCATATCTACTGAGTAAGATTATGTTATCGCGAGGTATTTAATTAAATCCGTTTTATTTTCATCAAATGCTAAAAAATGCAATTTAATAAAAAATCTTTAAATTAAACGTTGTATGTAAACATATTGCTTACACAATAAATATAACTTCGTAAAGTTAAGTAATAGTCAATAAAACTTTTAATAGTCAATGTCACGTTTTTATTCATTCAATTACAAGAATATGATGTGTTAACTACTTTATAAATTAAGAAAGAAAACAAATGCAGTCTGCACACCAGGAACTTCCAACACTGTAAAAAAAAAGGTCGTTCGACTAAAAAAACTTTAGTGATCCTTGTAATTACTAAAAAATTTTTAGTAATCTTAGTGGGTTACTAGAAAATCTGTAAGAATTACTAGAAAAAAGTTAGCAATGGATAAGAGTTAATAGTTTTACATTTTTTAATAGCTGTAACTAAAACGCACTTTGTGTGGCCTTGATAGCATAGTGGTCATAGTAACGGACTCCAGGCTAAAAGGTCCCGGGTTCGATACCTGACGCCGCCAAATACGTCCCGAATGTATGTAAAGTAGGTACTCGTTAATAAAGGGGTTATGAAAATCCTGTAACAGCAGGTAGCAATTTTTTGGTGCTGCCATCTATTGCGGTTTTGCCGAAAATCTATCGCTTCAGAAGTTTGGATGCAGCTCGAAGGAAGCTCCTGTCCTTCGGTAACCACGTAAAGGTTATTAAAAATAATTTTGGAGCTATTACTAAAATTTTCTTGGTGGCACATACTAAAAATTTTTAAGTTAGTTATACAAAAAATTCTTTTGTTCAGTTTACGAAAGAAATGCTTGTTTCACTTGCAAAAAAAAGTTTGTAATGGTTACTAAAAAATTCTGTGGAATACAAATTTACTAAAGAATTTTTAGTAACCTCTTGAATTTTTTTTTACAGTGTACGTATAAAATGATCTAAAAAGTTTTAAATTCCTATGTACAGTTTTTGCTCCTATAAATCTTTTTTAATGCAGCAATTTTGAACACATTTAACTTTAAATATATCTTAAAATAATTCTTGAATTTAAAAACAGCATCTATGAGTGTATTTCTCCATTATTTCTCTGTAATACAACCAGTTTTCATGTTTTTCTGTGCAGTAGTTTTTTGAATAATAGCAAAGTAATATCCTAGGTCACAAAAAAATTCATTATCAGAGCCGGTGACACCGTCATTTATCAATTTTTGATTTAGAATCGAGAGATAAAATTATGAGGCAATGATTTGTATCTATTTTGTGCAACATATTTCTCGAGATAAAAAAAAAAAAATAAAAATAAAAACCAGTAACATATCTTCGTTTTTCAATAAAACCTGGAACGTGTATAAATTAGTAAATTTATTCTTATTTTAAAGCAGTTCAAAATTAAAGTTTACTGACATTTTCTTCATTTAATGAAAATTCTCTCTAAAAACTAAATAGAAATAGTTCTTATTCATGGTAGCAATACAACCTTGCAAAAGTTGAATATTTTAAATATTTTAAATTTTATTACACATATTTCTATTATTTAACAATTCCAGATTAAGTTTTATTTTATTTTATCTAAAGAGACTTTAAAAAGTAAAATTCCCTTTTACAGATAAAACATTGAATTACAAAAAATATAAAAATATTTTATAACACAAAAATACGCTTTGTAAATTTAATTATTTAGAACTCATTAAGCATATTTCGGTGTCTGATTCTTCTCTTTCTGTAACAATGAAATTAGAGTATTTCACTTCGATCTATACAACTGTTATCGAAAGTTATGTCATTCTAATGAGAGGCGCAATAATTTAAAATAATGATTTTTCTCTGTTAATTATTTCAAAGAATCGCAATTATACTAATGATATTTTTAGTTCAATACTGGATGCGATATGCCATTGCGCGTAAAATTAGAAGTGAATAATTTTTCCGTAATATAATTTTCAATTATATATACTGAATAAGATGATGTTAGTTGAATCCGTTTTATTTTCATCATACATTAAAATATGTAACTTAATAAGAAAAATTTACATAACTAGGGAGAACTGCCCTCTTTGAGCTATCCCCGTGAACCCCTGTTCCACTACTAAAATCAGTTAATTTCGTCGGCCTGAAAAATACTATGGAAGATTGAATAATAATAATAATAATAATAATAATAATAATAATAATAATAATAATAATAATAATAATGTGGGAGCGATTCTTTCTCTAACAGCCAAGTATCATGTCTTGTAAGGTTCTTCATATCGCAACTCTGATAGAAAAGGTCTTTAGAAAGCAGACGATTTTCTGAAAAAACTCCATTCAGACGAAAAGCCGAAGAAAAAAGAAATGAACGGAAGAGATCGTTGGATGGAATGTGGGGAGAGTTGGTGTTGACTTTAGAAGAATGTTGATTAAGATGACGCGATTAAGATGTTTTAATTAATGTTTCCTTCTGAATGTTCGAATTGTAAATATTAATATGTAAATATCTTTTTTTGTAACTATTAACGTTTAATATAAGTCATTTAAAAGTTTAAAAACGGTGTCAGAATTTAATTTACCTCCGAGTTTATTTACTTATGTGTTCGAAAGAACTTTTATAAGAAGAATCTCCATAATAATAATAATAATAATAATAATAATAATAATAATAATAATAATAACAGATTGCCCTATAAATGGATATTCATTCTTTTCAGTTTTATAGAAAAGTTTAAGACTGAATGTGTTCCTGCAAATGGTTATTTTCACGTTTGATTAAATATGATTATTTAAATATTTCAGAATCAGCTAATATTAAAATGAACTTAGTCGACAGAGTCTTAGTTACTCGGTATTTTTTAACAATGCCATAAGATAATGGTTTTACATAAAGGATTTTTAAAATGCTATGTTTTAAATCTGACGTAATTTTCACCAAATATTTGTTTTTCTTTTTGTGATATGCCCCACCAGTGGCCGAGAGGTTCGGACCTCTCAACTGGTAGACGGCAGGTGCTGGGTTCGAACCCAATCGCGGCTGTCGGCCTAACCGTTCGGAGTTTTCGTGGTTTTCTTCGAACCTTGCGTAAATACGGGTTAGGTTCCCTTAGAAAGACCCCCACGAAGGGCACTCCCCCCTGGTCCTATATCCCTAGCGTAGATAATCGGACGTCAAAAATCAACCAACCAACCTTTTTGTGATATTCTCGCGAAAGAGATTTTATCGTTAGAAAGCAAATATTATTATTTGCACTGTCTTATATATATATATATATATATATATATATACATAGTGTAAGTTTTGGCCATTTGTGGCTTTTAATGCATATAATTGAATTTATTATTTTAAAATTTTCTATATCTTTTAAAATTAACTTGTAGTTTTTATGTCTTTTCGACTTTAATTAGTTCAAAGTCATGAAACACATTTTGGAGTTTGCTTGTTTTTTTTTCTATAATAATGAAATTAAAATATTTCTTTTTCATTATCATGACTTTGTTATATTTAACATTGATGAAAGTTGAAGAATTTAACGAGAAATTCAGTAATTGAAACTAATGATTTTTCTTTATTAATTATTTCACAGAATTGCAGTTCCAATTATGACATTTTTAGTTTGATACTGGATACGATGTCCAACTGCGCGTAAAATTAGAAATGTCAAATATTTCCTTAGTTAAAATTACAAACATATCTATCGAATAAGATCTGGAAGTTATCTAGATGTTATCTGGAAGCATGTACTTAAGTTCATTTTACTTTAATTATCCGTTGAGAAATATAACTCAATAAAAAATTTAAAAAATAATTTAAATAAAATAATTATGTTAATCCAAGAGTAGTCGCATCTTTTTTCAGAGCGTTATTAATTGCGATTGGACATTTTATAGCCAGTCTCCCACATTTAAAAATAGCAAAATGAGAAACATTTTTCATTTAATATTGGTATATTACATTTCAATGAAGTTATAAATTTGTATTTTACTGAAATTTTAAATTTTATTTAGAGATTTAGAGTAATGAGTAAAAGTAAAAATGAACTGAGATTAGAAATTGTTGAATAGATTTCCACTTTTCTTGAAAAACTGGGCACTTAAAGAAAGGGGGAAAAATATGTCTTGTTACTCCCCTATGGTGGTGGAGAAATATTTAACCTCTTCAGTCCAGATGTTGCCATAGGAGATACTGAAGAACACCCGTACATTTAATTCAACTGATTCTAGAATTGTTATAATTACTTCTTAATCTTTATAATAAACGTGTGCATATAATAAGCATCAATACATAAAATAAGGCATCATTACATATGTTATATAATATTTTTTATTGGGATTTTGTAGTGTCTCGTAATATTTGTCTCAGGGCAGAAGAGATTAAAGTGAGTTACATTGTAGCTCTCCATCCTATTTCTAAGCGTAGGGAAAAATAAGAGCTAATGGTTTTTTTTTTTTTTTTTTTTTTTTTTTTTTTTTTTTTTTTTTTTACAAGACAAATATTTTAATGAATTTTTATGTGCCACTGCATGGCAATAGGTCTAATACGCATTTTCAGCATGGGGGGGTCAGCCATGAATTGATTGCTGTTTAGAAAAAATCGTATTTTATTTCGAACAAACCAAAGTAAATTTTATATTTACGACTGATTGTAAACGATTCAAAATATTATCTCATTTAAATACATTTACAGATACTACAGATAATAGTGAATGAGAAAATAATGCTGAAAAATAATGAATTAAAAATGAAAATGAATCTATATCTCAAGTTATAAATTTGCGAATATTTGGGTCTAATGGGACATTTCATGTGGAGGCTAATGGGACAACTAAATGATAACCTACATGACTCGATATTTCTTTCAAACAACGTCGTAATGATTTGTTTGTCTTCACTTTGTGTGTCATTTAATTAGAATGTTAGGAAATATTAACACAGCATACAAAAAATTAAAAAAAATATTTTGATTTTCTGGATCGGGAAGATTTTGTGACCCATGTTTTGTGATACAGGATGACATTCTTTTGAAGCTAAAAATGTCAAAAAAATTAAGATGAATTAAGAATTAAGATGAATTAAGGATTGAGATGAATTAAGATGAATTTAGGATGGATTAAGATGATTAAGGAATTAAAATGTCCTATACTTATATTTGATGAACAAAAATTTTCACATGTGCTGGACAGCGTTTGTTAATAAAAAATGCATTTGAGGACCTTTACATTAAAGAATCTTTTTTTTTTCAAATTACACTGCATGTCCCAATAGCCCTGCACTATGTCTCAATAGATCCTAAGTATGGGGGTTAAAGGGACAATTTTTTTAAATACAAAAGTTGATATAACACAAAGATTTTTACTTTCTTAGAGCGTTTTTATTCATTTAACTGTAACAGAAATTGGAATTTAAAAAAAATTATAAAATGTGCATTTTTTTATACTAGCCTAAAATTTAAAAAAAATGCCCCATTAGCCCCCACTTTTCCGGATATGAATTCGGAGAAGATACGTTTCTATAAGTGTCAAAACGACCAACGCGCGTTTACTGCTGGGTTAAATAATATCATACATATTTTTTAAACAATAAATGTTGCCTTGTGAATTTAAGTAATAGTCTTTTTATACTCAATGTCATTATTTTATTCATATAATTACAAGACGATAATGTTTTAAGTAGATTGTGCTGCATATATCTCTTAAGAAATAAATTAATAAACGATAGAAACCAATAAAACCTTGAACATGTATAAATTAGTAAATCAATTTTTATTTTAAAAGAGTTAAAAATGACAGTTTAATTAATTTCAAAACGTTTTCTTCCTTTAATGAAAATTCTTTCTAAAAAATAACTAGAAATCAAAAAACGATAATAATTTGAAAATATGTATATATAAATTATTTATAATACATAAATTCGCTTTGTAAAATTAATTATTTAGAACTCGTTAAACTCATTTGGGAGACTACTTCATCTTTTCACATAACAATGAAGTTAGAGTATTTCACTTCGATCTATACAACAGTTATCGAAAGTTATGGCATTCTAATGAGAGACGCAATAATTTAAAATAATTATTTTTCTCTGTTAATTATTTCACAGGATTGCAATTATACTAATGGCATTTCTAGTTCAATAGTTGATGCAATATCTTCTACGTGGAAAATTAGATGTCAGAAATATTTCCTTCGTTTAATTTTCAATCATTTCAACTGAAGAAGAAGACGTTAATTTCTGGATTATAATTAATTAATCTGGATTATTATTTTATCTTTTCATGTAACAATGAAATTAGAGTATTTCACTTCGATCTATACAACAGTTATCGAAAGTTATGGCATTCTAATGAGAGACGCAATAATTTAAAATAATCATTTTTCTCTGTTAATTGTTGCACAGGATTGCAATTATACTAATGACATTTCTAGTTCAATAGTTGATGCAATATCTTCTACTTGGAAAATTAGATGTCAGAAATATTTCCTTCGTTTAATTTTCAATCATTTCAACTGAAGAAGAAGACGTTAATTTCTGGATTATAATTAATTAATCTGGATTATTATTTTATCTTTTCATGTAACAATGAAATTAGAGTATTTCACTTCGATCTATACAACAGTTATCGAAAGTTATGGCATTCTAATGAGAGACGCAATAATTTAAAATAATCATTTTTCTCTGTTAATTATTGCACAGGATTGCAATTATACTAATGACATTTCTAGTTCAATAGTTGATGCAATATCTTCTACGTGGAAAATCAGATGTCAGAAATATTTCCTTCGTTTAATTCCCTTCGTTAGAGTATTTCACTTCGATCTATACAACAGTTATTGAAAGTTATGGCATTCTAATGAGAGACGCAATAATTTAAAATAATCATTTTTCTCTGTTAATTATTGCACAGGATTGCAATTATACTAATGACATTTCTAGTTCAATAGTTGATGCAATATCTTCTACGTGGAAAATCAGATGTCAGAAATATTTCCTTCGTTTAATTTTCAATCATTTCAACTGAAGAAGAAGACGTTAATTTCTGGATTATAATTAAATCTGCGTTTCTTTAAATGTATGTTACAATATTTAACGAAGTGAAGTCAATTTAACAAAAAATAGTAATTAAATGATTTAATAAAAAACAACTCCAAAAACTTAATAAAGAGGTTTTTATTGTTTTGCCATTATTTTAACATTCGTATAGGGAAAGGTATACATTCTATCTAATTTCTAAAAAAGTATAAGTCAAATATTTTAAAAACAGTTAAATAGTTTTGTTTAACTGATGACATGTTTCAGTTTTTTCCCGTGTATTTTAAAAACAAATTTAAAAAATGACATTCCTTTTTTTCATCATTTTTTGTTCAAAATACCTTTTTTATTTGCTTTGAAAAAGGCTCGGTGAGGAGTTGAAACATACAGGGTGTCCAGAAAATAAAACTCTGATTTCAAAATAAAAATTTTCAAAAACAAAGATGGATAGAATTATGCGTTAAACGATTTGTTTATTAGGTAAGCCGTAAAAATCTTGGACAGAAGTTTCGAACGGTGGCTATTTTGAAAAGATTGTCTTCTGATAGCTAAGAATGCTAGATTTGATATGCATATTTTTTGTTTTAGATTGCTTGTAAAGATACCATTTTATGGCTAACAGCGCCAATGTTTTAACGATTTTTGGAATTAAATATTTGAAATATCGAAATTCTAAGTGATTCCTTGTTCCCAAGTGAATTCTGACTAGGACATTTTTTCGTCCAGCGGAAAATTGCAATTCATATAATTTATTTTCCAATTAAAATAATTGTAAAAACTAGTGCAAGTCACTGTAAAAATAAAGACAGATGTTTCTTAATTTTCCAAAACATACTATAATCACGAATAAAGATGTACAATAACTTCTTCGAAGTCACCCAAATAGCAGAAAAGCGTTCATTTATCTTCGGAAACATCAAAAATGAATTTATCTCTGAAATTTAAAGAATAATTTATGAAAATATATTTTTATTAGATTTCCGTAAGTTTTCGAAAACGTTTCCAAAAATCTTTAACCGTGCATTATTCGATTTAACCAGAAAACCACTTTTTCGGACGCCAAGTGGTATCAAGTAAATACTTTTAGGCTTCTCAAATTTATTTAACTGAAAAACAAACAAATATAACAACATTAATATTTAACTAAAAAAACAGAATTTTTTGTTACAATTTGAATGCTCAATTTCAGTTTTAAAGATAAAGCTGTTTAGTTAAAGTCTGATAGTATCCAAAAACTGTTTTTGCGAATAGAGAGAACTGATTAATATAAGAAATATTTTCAATAATTCGAACTTCTGACAATTTGAAAATTTCTTATGGTTGCAACGAGTTCGAGTTAACGAGAGCCGATTGTATTTGTTTTAGAAATTATGGTTAACTCCAAAAATTGTATACCTTTGTTTATTGTAAAATTATATATTTTTAGATTAAAAAACAATTGCCTTTTTTGCAGTGTACTTTTGTATTAATATAAGAAAAAATGGTTACTTATTCCTCTTCTTTCAAAAGTATCACAGAACCATAGGTGCCAACCTGACATTGGTTATCCGTAATACGTGCGTTAAATTAACCCTGGTTTAATGAGTTTCGAACCATAAATTTTTCAAAGAAATGAAATTAAGTATGTTCCGCTAACAATCCTGAAATTAAATAAATAAAGATTCATGAAATATATTTTCTGGTTTACAATGGCGTTAACCTGGAACAAACTAATCCAGGTATTACGGAAGATAAGTTGAAAGTTGGCAGCTATGCAGAAATATTTAAATAGATATGTTATGAGAGATTATAAAACTTTTCAAAAAAATGAAATTGAGTATGTTCCGCTAACAATCCTGAAATTAAATAAATAAAGATTCATTAAATATATTTTCTGGTTTACAATGGCGTTAACCTGGATCAAACTAATCCAGGTATTACGGAAGATTAGTTGAAAGTTGGCAGCTATGCAGAAATATTTAAATAGATATGCTATGAGAGATTATAAAACTTTTCAAAGAAATAAAATTAAGTATGTTCCGCTAACAATCCTGAAATTAAATAAATAAAGATTCATGAAATATATTTTCTGGTTTACAATGGCGTTAACCTGGATCAAACTAATCCAGGTATTACGGAAGATTAATTGAAAGTTGGCAGCTATGCAGAAATATTTAAATAGATATGTTATGAGAGATTATAAAACTTTTAAAAGAAATAAAATTAAGTATGTTCCGCTAACAATCCTGAAATTAAATAAATAAAGATTCATGAAATATATTTTCTGGTTTACAATGGCGTTAACCTGGATCAAACTAATCCAGGTATTACGGAAGATTAGTTGAAAGTTGGCAGCTATGCAGAAATATTTAAATAGATAGGTTATGAGAGATTATAAATCTTTTCAAAGAAATGAAATTAAGTATGTTCCGCTAACAATCCTGAAATTAAATAAATAAAGATTCATGAAATATATTTTCTGGTTTACAATGGCGTTAACCTGGATCAAACTAATCCAGGTATTACGGAAGATTAGTTGAAAGTTGGCAGCTATGCAGAAATATTTAAATAGATATGTTATGAGAGATTATAAAACTTTTCAAAGAAATAAAATTAAGTATGTTCCGCTAACAATCCTGAAATTAAATAAATAAAGATTCATTAAATATATTTTCTGGTTTACAATGGCGTTAACCTGGATCAAACTAATCCAGGTATTACGGAAGATTAGTTGAAAGTTGGCAGCTATGCAGAAATATTTAAATAGATATGTTATGAGAGATTATAAAACTTTTCAAAGAAATGAAATTAAGTATGTTCCGCTAACAATCCTGAAATTAAATAAATAAAGATTCATGAAATATATTTTCTGGTTTACAATGGCGTTAACCTGGATCAAACTAATCCAGGTATTACGGAAGATTAGTTGAAAGTTGGCAGCTATGCAGAAATATTTAAATAGATATGTTATGAGAGATTATAAAACTTTTCAAAGAAATGAAATTAAATATGTTCCGCTAACAATCCTGAAATTAAATAAATAAAGATTCATGAAATATATTTTCTGGTTTACAATGGCGTTAACCTGGATCAAACTAATCCAGGTATTACGGAAGATTAGTTGAAAGTTGGCAGCTATGCAGAAATATTTAAATAGATATGTTATGAGAGATTATAAAACTTTTCAAAGAAATAAAATTAAGTATGTTCCGCTAACAATCCTGAAATTAAATAAATAAAGATTCATGAAATATATTTTCTGGTTTACAATCGCGTTAACCTGGATCAAAATAATCCAGGTATTACGAAAGATTAGTTGAAAGTTGGCAGCTATGCAGAAATATTTAAATAGATATGTTATGAGAGATTATAAAACTTTTCAAAGAAATGAAATTAAATATGTTCCGCTAACAATCCTGAAATTAAATAAATAAAGATTCATGAAATATATTTTCTGGTTTACAATGGCGTTAACCTGCATCAAAATAATCCAGGTATTACGGAAGATTAGTTGAAAGTTGGCAGCTATGCAGAAATATTTAAATAGATATGTTATGAGAGATTATAAAACTTTTCAAAGAAATGAAATTAAGTATGTTCCGCCAACAATCCTGAAATTAAATAAATAAAGATTCATGAAATATATTTTCTGGTTTACAATAGCGTTAACCTGGATCAAACTAATCCAGGTATTACGGAAGATTAGTTGAAAGTTGGCAGCTATGCAGAAACATTTAAATAGATATGTTATGAGAGATTATAAAACTTTTCAAAGAAATGAAATTAAGTATGTTCCGCTAACAATCCTGAAATTAAATAAATAAAGATTCATGAAATATATTTTCTGGTTTACAATGGCGTTAACCTGGATCAAACTAATCCAGGTATTCAGAAAGATTAGTTGAAAGTTGGCAGCTATGCAGAAATATTTAAATAGATATGTTATGAGAGATTATAAAACTTTTCAAAGAAATGAAATTAAGTATGTTCCGCTAACAATCCTGAAATTAAATAAATAAAGATTCATGAAATATATTTTCTGGTTTACAATGGCGTTAACCTGGATCAAACTAATCCAGGTATTCAGAAAGATTAGTTGAAAGTTGGCAGCTATGCAGAAATATTTAAATAGATATGTTATGAGAGATTATAAAACTTTTCAAAGAAATGAAATTAAATATGTTCCGCTAATAATCCTGAAATTAAATAAATAAAGATTCATGAAATATATTTTCTGGTTTACAATGGCGTTAACCTGGATCAATCTAATCCAGGTATTCAGGAAGATTAGTTGAAAGTTGGCAGCTATGCAGAAATATTTAAATAGATATGTTATGAGAGATTATAAAACTTTTCAAAGAAATGAAATTAAGTATGTTCCGCTAACAATCCTGAAATTAAATAAATAAAGATTCATGAAATATATTTTCTGGTTTACAATGGCGTTAACCTGGATCAAACTAATCCAGGTATTCAGAAAGATTAGTTGAAAGTTGGCAGCTATGCAGAAATATTTAAATAGATATGTTATGAGAGATTATAAAACTTTTCATTTTGATGGTTTATTTATTATTTATTTTTTTACTTTGAATATGAAGGTGTTTGGTATAAGACGTTTAAGATCACGTCTCAACATTCAAAAATAAATTCAAAAATTATAATATTCAGACACTTTTGATTAGTAAAGGTATTTTGTTTCAGGATAATTTACATTTCAAAGAAACTGACACACAAAAGAAATTCATCGAAGCAAAAGGCTGGAAATGCAAGTATGTATTTGAATTATTCATTTCGGGAATCTCATGAATGTCGATTCGTGTTTATTAATTTTTAGGGAATAAATATTTTTGAACATGTATTTACTTATGCCGTGAGATGAATAATTCAATCTTACCTTCTGTATTTATTTATTTATATGATAACTATTTATCTTTGTATTTCCTTCACACATAAAATTGTATTAAAAGGTGAAATACTCATTCCATTAGCTTGCAAAAGGACAATGTTTAACCGTAGGGGGGCGGTGAAATATGTTATATCAAATCTAATTTTAATAAAGCCCAGAAATCAGAATTATATCCGATCTACCGTATTTACTCGTGTATAAGGCGCACTTTTTTCCAAAAAATTAGGGCAAAACTCCTAGGTGTGCCTTATACACGGAACATTTTTTTACTGTTGGATGCAGTCGAACGATATACATATGAAATAAGAAATTATTCAAAAAAGATACTAAAACTCTGAAAATGTTACTTAATTGAAGTATTACTGCATATTTAGTTCATTCCTTGCAGATCTTTTATACAACATAGCTAGTGACATTATCTAAACGCTAATTAGCAATTCTCTTTACCATCACGCATTCCTATTTCCCGTCATTCTCTTACAACACGAAGTCTAAAAATGTATTTTTGTCTTGTTTTCTGGTCTGGTGTAGTGTTTGTTTCGACTTTTTTTTTTTTTGTTTTTTTTTTTGTTTTTTTTTTGTTTTTTTTTTTTTTTTTTTTTTTTTGTTACTGAAATTCATTTGATCATTCTTCATTTGCGTATCAAATTTATGGGGCGCGTTATATACGAGATTTTAAGAAATCGCCATTTTTGCATGTAAAGTAGGGGTGCCCCTTATACACGCATGCTACGGTAAATACGGTAATTTTAACCAAGGTAAAGAGATTAGCACCAGAAACTTTTAACTATATTTTATATTTTTAACTTTGAAGGTAAAATGTTACAAATTTGCTTTTCCTTATTTTAAGTAAAATTTTCCGATTATTGCTGTGAGAATTCAACATTTTACATACAATTGCTTGCCCTTCAAGTGATAAATAATGTTTTTAAAATATTATATGTAAGAATACTGATTTTCTTCAGTTTTCTTGATATTCGAAACAAAATTTTATACTACTACTTTTATCCCGGCCCATGATATAGTATAGTAAACAGCAAACTGTGTGTTTTCTGCACTGGAAAACATAGAACATAATATAAAGAACGCAATAAGGCAATTATGACAATTACATAATTATTTATACAATGGGAAAAGTAGTTTGTTTTACCATTTTTGTGCAAAACAGTACTTAAAATAAAAAAGATGTTTTTTATATATAAGGGAAAGGCATATAACTACTTTTAACAAGTTAATGTTTAAAATTTTACAAAAATGTCATTTATATTAAATGAAAAAGTATTTTCTATGCACACAGGACTATAACAAAATTTTAGATCGCTAAATATTTCTGGCCTAAAACATAATCAATTTCTTTTCGAATCGTTCAAAATATTTCGCAAACTCTGGATTATTGAGGGATAAATTTAGTTCGAAGCTTACTGATTTCACAAAATAAACAAACATTTACAATTATATAATTTCTAAGAGAGTTGCATTTATCAGAAAAGTGTTAAGGTGATTTTTATTATCCCTTTATCCCTCTTTTTTTTCTTTTTTAATTATTATTTAGTGCAAGAGTTGGTACTATCAAATACTTGTCAATATAAAAGTTGTAGATAATATCAAGAAAATTTATGATAACTATGATACTTATGATATTTATTGTTGTATGATACATAATTATTTTATTGACATGAACCCATCTCCTTCCGAACATTCACGAAACTTTCAACGAAATTTTTGAATTTTTGTATAAAAGAGTTTTGAATGCTTTTAAAACCAATTTGTTAAATATTTTGTACTGCACATTTTTGGTGTAAAATAAAAAAAAGTAGTAAAACAATTGCATACCTGCAACTATATATACTGCCGATAACGACAGAACAAATGTATAAAATTACATATGTATATACTTATTTTACAAAAGTAAATATCAAATGGTCTAATTAATTTTCTCATTTAAAGAAAATTTTCTCCAAAAATCACTAAAAATTATTTTTACAACTGAAATATAAATTTGTAAAATGTATAAAATATCAGTGTACTTAAAATGCAAAAATGCATTTCATTTATAAATCTTTAACAAACTTATCTATCTTTATGTATCTTTAACTTTTTATCAATTCAACAAATTATTTATAGTAAATTATATTATTCCATTTAAATAAACATTAAAATATAAACGACTTAATATTTTTCACAGCAAAAATAAAAATTCAAATATATCAAAATATTTTATTATACCTAACTACTCTCTGCGAATTTAATTATTTTAAAGTCATTAAACACACCTGGCAGCCTTCCTCTTCTCTTTTTATAACAATGAAATTAAAAAAATTCACTTGGATCTTTACAATACGGACGAAAGTTAAGGAATTTAATGAGAGATGAAATAATTTAAAATAATGATTTTTCTCTGTTAATTTTTTTACAGAACTGCAGTTACAATAAGGACATTTCTAGTTCAATACTGGATGTGATATTTTACTGCTCGGAAAATTATAAGTGACGAATATTTCCTTAGTTTAAATTCCCATCATATCTATTGAATAAGATGATGATATCTTGAGATATATAATTAAATTCATTTAATTTTAACCATATGTTAAAATATGTAACATAATAAGTAAAATTTAGATCTTTAAGGAACGCTACACACTACACCCTCCTTAACCAATGTTCCTCTTCTAAAAATAAAGTAATTTGATCGGCCTTAAAAAAATATTGAAGATTGAATAATAATAATAATAATAATAATAAAATAATTAATTAAAGTGGTGATCGCCCTATAAATAAGTATTCAATATTTTCCGTTTTACATACGGGTTTTGAGGCTGAATGAGTTTCTGGCAATGGCTATTTTTCCGTTTAATTAAATATGATTATTTAAATATTTCCGAATAATCTAATATTAAAATGAACTTAGTCAACAGAGTCTTAGTATTATTTGTAACAATGCTATAAGATAATAGTTTTAAATAAGTAAGTAAAAAATAAATTTTAAATAAGTAAATATAAGTTTAAAAATATATTTAATTTGGCTTAATTTTTCTTCCTTTATGGCTTTTAATGCGTATAATTGAATTTATTATTCTAAAATTTTCCATCTCTTTTAAAATTCACGTGTAAATATACTTTTATGTCTCTTCGAATTTAATTATTTCAAAGTCATAAAACACACCTGCGAGTCTGCTTCTTTTCTTTCTATAACAATGAAATTAGAATATTTCACTTCGATCTTTACAACATTGACGATAGTTAAGGAATCTAATGAGAGACGCAATAATTTACAATAATGATTTTTCTGTTAATTATTTTCCAGAATTGCAGTTATAATAATGATATTTCTAGCTCAATACTGAATACGATATTCTACTGCGCGGAAAATTAGATGTTAGGATTTTAAGAATATTTCCTTAGTTTAAATTTTAATCATATCTACTGAGTAAGATTATGTTATCGCGAGGCATTTAATTAAATCGGTATTATTTTCATCAAATGCTAAAAAATGCAATTTAATAAAAAATCTTTAAATTAAACGTTGTATGTAAACATATTGCTTACACAATAAATATAACTTCGTAAAGTTAAGTAATAGTCAATAAAACTTTTAATAGTCAATGTCACGTTTTTATTCATTCAATTACAAGAATATGATGTGTTAACTACTTTATAAATTAAGAAAGAAAACAAATGCAGTCTGCACACCGGGAACTTCCTACACTGTAAAAAAAAAAAGGTCGATCTACTAAAAAAACTTTAGTGATCCTTGTAATTACTAAAAAATTTTTAGTAATCTTAGTGGGTTACTAGAAAATCTGTAAGAATTACTAGAAAAAAGTTAGCAATGGATAAGAGTTAATAGTTTTACATTTTTTAATAGCTGTAACTAAAACGCACTTTGTGTGGCCTCGATAGCATAGTGGTCATAGTAACTGGCTCCAGGCTAAAAGGTCCCGGGTTCGATACCTGACGCCGCCAAATACGTCCCGAATGTATGTAAAGTAGGTACTCGTTAATAAAGGGGTTATGAAAATCCTGTAACAGCAGGTAGCAATTTTTTGGTGCTGCCATCTATTGCGGTTTTGCCGAAAATCTATCGCTTCAGAAGTTTGGATGCAGCTCGAAGGAAGCTCCTGTCCTTCGGTAACCACGTAAAGGTTATTAAAATAATTTTGGAGCTATTACTAAAATTTTCTTGGTGGCTCATACTAAAAATTTTTAAGTTAGTTATACAAAAAATTCTTTTGTTCAGTTTACAAAAGAAATGCTTGTTTCACTTGCAAAAAAAAGTTTGTAATGGTTACTAAAAAATTCTGTGGAATACAAATTTACTAAAGAATTTTTAGTAACCTCTTGAATTTTTTTTTACAGTGTACGTATAAAATGATCTAAAAAGTTTTAAATTCCTATGTACAGTTTTTGCTCCTATAAATCTTTTTTAATGCAGCAATTTTGAACACATTTAACTTTAAATATATCTTAAAATAATTCTTGAATTTAAAAACAGCATCTATGAGTGTATTTCTCCAATATTTCTCTGTAATACAACCAGTTTTCATGTTTTTCTGTGCAGTAGTTTTTTGAATAATAGCAAAGTAATATCCTAGGTCACAAAAAAATTCATTATCAGAGCCGGTGACACCGTCATTTATCAATTTTTGATTTAAAATCGAGAGATAAAATTATGAGACAATGATTTGTGTCTATTTTGTGCAACATATTTCTCGAGATAAAAAAAAATAAAAATAAAAACCAGTAACATATCTTCGTTTTTCAATAAAACCTGGAACGTGTATAAATTAGCAAATTTATTCTTATTTTAAAGCAGTTCAAAATTAAAGTTTACTGACATTTTCTTCATTTAATGAAAATTCTCTCTAAAAACTAAATAGAAATAGTTCTTATTCATGGTAGCAATACAACCTTGCAAAAGTTGAATATTTTAAATATTTTAAATTTTATTACACATATTTCTATTATTTAACAATTCCAGATTAAGTTTTATTTTATTTTATCTAAAGAGACTTTAAAAAGTAAAATTCCCTTTTACAAATAAAACATTGAATTACAAAAAATATAAAAATATTTTATAACACAAAAATACGCTTTGTAAATTTAATTATTTAGAACTCATAATTCGGTGTCTGATTCTTCTCTTTCTGTAACAATGAAATTAGAGTATTTCACTTCGATCTATACAACAGTTATCGAAAGTTATGTCATTCTAATGAGAGGCGCAATAATTTAAAATAATGATTTTTCTCTGTTAATTATTTCAAAGAATCTCAATTATACTAATGATATTTTTAGTTCAATACTGGATGCGATATGCCACTGCGCATAAAATTAGAAGTGAATAATTTTTCCTTAATATAATTTTCAATTATATATACTGAATAAGAGGATGTTAGTTGAATCCGTTTTATTTTCATCATGCATTAAAATATGTAACTTAATAAGAAAAATTTACATTACTAGGGAGAACTGCCCTCTTTGAGCTATCCCCGTGAACTCCTGTTCCACTACTAAAATCAGTTAATTTCGTCGGCCTGAAAAACACTATGGAAGATTGAATAATAATAAAAATAATAATAATAATGATAATAATAATAATAATAATAATAATAATAATAATAATAATAATAATAATAATAATAATAATAATAATAATAATAATAATAACAGTGGCGATTGCCCTATAAATGGATATTCATTCTTTTCAGTTTTACAGAAAAGTTTAAGGCTGAATGAGTTTCTGCAAATGGTTATTTTCACGTTTGATTAAATATGATTATTTAAATATTTCAGAATCAGCTAATATTAAAATGAACTTAGTCGACAGAGTCTTAGTTACTCGGTATTTTTTAACAATGCTATAAGATAATGGTTTTACATAAAGGATTTTTAAAATGCTATGTTTTAAATCTGACGTAATTTTCACCAAATATTTTTTTTCTTTATGTGATATTCTCGCGAAAGAAATTTTATCGTTAGAAAGCAAATAATATTATTTGCACTGTCTTATATATATATATATATATATATATACATAGTGTAAGTTTTGGCCATTTGTGGCTTTTAATGCATATAAGGTACCCTGGGGTAATAACGCCAGACGGGGTAATAACGCCAAGTGCTAATATTTTGCATAATTATGAAATAATCTGGTAAATGACACACATGTGTTCTGCGCAGAAGGGTTTTGAGTCATATAAATCGCAAAAAACAGCTTCAAGTTAATTTGTTTCATTTTTAGGTCTTATTGTTTTTACAAGCAGCTAAAATTAACGCTTGATCTAAAATTTGCGAGATACGTTTTGTGATGTGAAGACTATTTTTTTTATCCGGAAATACTTTGTTAATTGCATAAATTTGTAGTACATTTCATGGCCTTTCAAAATGTTGTTGAAGATTTTGGATATCTTCTCGAGATAATTTGTAATTTAAAATGTACAGCGCAATAACTATAACGGGGTAATAACGCCAATCCTTGCAATTTTTACCCGGTTGATTCCCTACAGTGGCCGAGCTACATTCTAAATACTGATTCAAATAAACACAATTAAAACTGTGCAATGTTTCTAATAATTCTATTTAAGCGGTTCTTTTTAAGCAAAAAGAAGCTCACGGTCTGATATTCTTTTGCCTTATCCCCCCCTTCTCACACCACACCTTTATTTTTTTTACACTTTCACAAAAAAATGAAAAATTTTAATAGCTTAGGATGCAATTTGTCAATTTCTAGAGCTGAGAGTTTGTATTTTTAGAATTGGGCAATCTACATGCAATTATTCCAACTTATTTCATAGTTTTGTTTGCATGGCGTTATTACCCATATAGGTGGGTAATAACGCCAAATAGCATTGGTCAAGAAATCACGCCATTACATTTTATGTATTCATATCTGTTAAATTATTTTTTTTATATGTATAGTCAATGAGTTGCTGTATCAAATCATATATTTGTTTGAAAAATACAAACTAAAACTGAGCCGTGAAAATTGCTAGAACCTTAACGTGGCGTTATTACCCCAGGGTACCTTAATTGAATTTATTATTTTAAATTTTCTATATCTTTTAAAATTAACTTGTAGTTTTTATGTCTTTTCGACTTTAATTAGTTCAAAGTCATGAAACACATCTTGGAGTCTGCTTGTTTTCTTTCTATAATAATGAAATTAAAATATTTCTTTTTCATTATCATGACTTTGTTATATTTAACATTGATGAAAGTTGAAGAATTTAACGAGAAATTCAGTAATTGAAACTAATGATTTTTCTTTATTAATTATTTCACAGAATTGCAGTTCCAATTATGACATTTTTAGTTTGATACTGGATACGATGTCCAACTGCGCGTAAAATTAGAAATGTCAAATATTTCCTTAGTTAAAATTTCAAACATATCTATCGAATAAGATCTGGAAGTTATCTAGATGTTATCTGGAAGCATGTACTTAAGTTCATTTTACTTTAATTATCTGTTGAGAAATATAACTCAATAAAAAATTTAAAAAATAATTTAAATAAAATAATTATGTTAATCCAAGAGTAGTCGCATCTTTTTTCAGAGCGTTATTAATTGCGATTGGACATTTTATAGCCAGTCTCCCACATTTAAAAATAGCAAAATAAGAAACATTTTTCACTTAATATTGGTATATTACATTTCAATGAAGTTATAAATTTGTATTTTACTCAAATTTTAAATTTTATTTAAAGATTTAGAGTAAGGAGTAAAAGTAAAAATGAACTGACATTAGAAATTGTTGAATAGATTTCTACTTTTCTTGAAAAACTGGGCACTTAAAGAAAGGGGGAAAAAATATGTCTTGTTACTCCCCTATGGTGGTGGAGAAATATTTAACCTCTTCAGTCCAGATGTTGCCTGTAGGAGATACTGAAGAACACCCGTACATTTAATTCAAATGATTCTAGAATTGTTATAATTACTTCTTAATCTTTATAATAAACGTGTGCATATAATAAGCATCAATACATAAAATAAGGCATCATTACATATGTTATATAATATTTTTTATTGGGATTTTGTAGTGTCTCGTAATATTTGTCTCAGGGCAGAAGAGATTAAAGTGAGTTACATTGTAGCTCTCCATCCTATTTCTAAGCGTAGGGAAAAATAAGAGCTAATGGTTTTTTTTTTTTTTTTTTTTTTTTTTTTTTTTTTTTTTTTTTACAAGACAAATATTTTAATGAATTTTTATGTGCCACTGCATGGCAATAGGTCTAATACGCATTTTCAGCATGGGGGGGTCAGCCATGAATTGATTGCTGTTTAGAAAAAATCGTATTTTATTTCGAACAAACCAAAGTAAATTTTATATTTACGACTGATTGTAAACGATTCAAAATATTATCTCATTTAAATACATTTACAGATACTACAGATAATAGTGAATGAGAAAATAATGCTGAAAAATAATGAATTAAAAATGAAAATGAATCTATATCTCAAGTTATAAATTTGCGAATATTTGGGTCTAATGGGACATTTCATGTGGAGGCTAATGGGACAACTAAATGATAACCTACATGACTCGATATTTCTTTCAAACAACGTCGTAATGATTTGTTTGTCTTCACTTTGTGTGTCATTTAATTAGAATGTTAGGAAATATTAACACAGCATACAAAAAATTAAAAAAAATATTTTGATTTTCTGGATCGGGAAGATTTTGTGACCCATGTTTTGTGATACAGGATGACATTCTTTTGAAGCTAAAAATGTCAAAAAAATTAAGATGAATTAAGAATTAAGATGAATTAAGGATTGAGATGAATTAAGATGAATTTAGGATGGATTAAGATGATTAAGGAATTAAAATGTCCTATACTTATATTTGATGAACAAAAATTTTCACATGTGCTGGACAGCGTTTGTTAATAAAAAATGCATTTGAGGACCTTTACATTAAAGAATCTTTTTTTTTTTCAAATTACACTGCATGTCCCAATAGCCCTGCACTATGTCTCAATAGATCCTAAGTATGGGGGTTAAAGGGACAATTTTTTTAAATACAAAAGTTGATATAACACAAAGATTTTTACTTTCTTAGAGCGTTTTTATTCATTTAACTGTAACAGAAATTGGAATTTAAAAAAAATTATAAAATGTGCATTTTTTTATACTAGCCTAAAATTTAAAAAAAAATGCCCCATTAGCCCCCACTTTTCCGGATATGAATTCGGAGAAGATACGTTTCTATAAGTGTCAAAACGACCAACGCGCGTTTACTGCTGGGTTAAATAATATCATACATATTTTTTAAACAATAAATGTTGCCTTGTGAATTTAAGTAATAGTCTTTTTATACTCAATGTCATTATTTTATTCATATAATTACAAGACGATAATGTTTTAAGTAGATTGTGCTGCATATATCTCTTAAGAAATAAATTAATAAACGATAGAAACCAATAAAACCTTGAACATGTATAAATTAGTAAATCAATTTTTATTTTAAAAGAGTTAAAAATGACAGTTTAATTAATTTCAAAACGTTTTCTTCCTTTAATGAAAATTCTTTCTAAAAAATAACTAGAAATCAAAAAACGATAATAATTTGAAAATATGTATATATAAATTATTTATAATACATAAATTCGCTTTGTAAAATTAATTATTTAGAACTCGTTAAACTCATTTGCGAGACTACTTCATCTTTTCACATAACAATGAAGTTAGAGTATTTCACTTCGATCTATACAACAGTTATCGAAAGTTATGGCATTCTAATGAGAGACGCAATAATTTAAAATAATTATTTTTCTCTGTTAATTATTTCACAGGATTGCAATTATACTAATGGCATTTCTAGTTCAATAGTTGATGCAATATCTTCTACGTGGAAAATTAGATGTCAGAAATATTTCCTTCGTTTAATTTTCAATCATTTCAACTGAAGAAGAAGACGTTAATTTCTGGATTATAATTAATTAATCTGGATTATTATTTTATCTTTTCATGTAACAATGAAATTAGAGTATTTCACTTCGATCTATACAACAGTTATCGAAAGTTATGGCATTCTAATGAGAGACGCAATAATTTAAAATAATCATTTTTCCCTGTTAATTATTGCACAGGATTGCAATTATACTAATGACATTTCTAGGTCAATAGTTGATGCAATATCTTCTACTTGGAAAATTAGATGTCAGAAATATTTCCTTCGTTTAATTTTCAATCATTTCAACTGAAGAAGAAGACGTTAATTTCTGGATTATAATTAATTAATCTGGATTATTATTTTATCTTTTCATGTAACAATGAAATTAGAGTATTTCACTTCGATCTATACAACAGTTATCCAAAGTTATGGCATTCTAATGAGAGACGCAATAATTTAAAATAATCATTTTTCTCTGTTAATTATTGCACAGGATTGCAATTATACTATTGACATTTCTAGTTCAATAGTTGATGCAATATCTTCTACTTGGAAAATTAGATGTCAGAAATATTTCCTTCGTTTAATTTTCAATCATTTCAACTGAAGAAGAAGACGTTAATTTCTGGATTATAATTAATTAATCTGGATTATTATTTTATATTTTCATGTAACAATGAAATTAGAGTATTTCACTTCGATCTATACAACAGTTATCGAAAGTTATGGCATTCTAATGAGAGACGCAAAAATTTAAAATAATCATTTTTCTCTGTTAATTATTGCACAGGATTGCAATTATACTAATGACATTTCTAGTTCAATAGTTGGATGCAATATCTTCTACTTGGAAAATTAGATGTCAGAAATATTTCATTCGTTTAATTTTCAATCATTTCAACTGAAGAAGAAGACGTTAATTTCTGGATTATAATTAATTAATTTGGATTATTATTTTATCTTTTCATGTAACAATGAAATTAGAGTATTTCACTTCGATCTATACAACAGTTATCGAAAGTTATGGCATTCTAATGAGAGACGCAATAATTTAAAATAATCATTTTTCCCTGTTAATTATTGCACAGGATTGCAATTATACTAATGACATTTCTAGTTCAATAGTTGATGCAATATCTTCTACGTGGAAAATCAGATGTCAGAAATATTTCCTTCGTTTAATTTTCAATCATTTCAACTGAAGAAGAAGACGTTAATTTCTGGATTATAATTAATTAATCTGGATTATTATTTTATCTTTTCATGTAACAATGAAATTAGAGTATTTCACTTCGATCTATACAACAGTTATCCAAAGTTATGGCATTCTAATGAGAGACGCAATAATTTTAAATAATCATTTTTCTCTGTTAATTATTGCACAGGATTGCAATTATACTATTGACATTTCTAGTTCAATAGTTGATGCAATATCTTCTACTTGGAAAATTAGATGTCAGAAATATTTCCTTCGTTTAATTTTCAATCATTTCAACTGAAGAAGAAGACGTTAATTTCTGGATTATAATTAATTAATCTGGATTATTATTTTATCTTTTCATGTAACAATGAAATTAGAGTATTTCACTTCGATCTATACAACAGTTATCGAAAGTTATGGCATTCTAATGAGAGACGCAATAATTTAAAATAATCATTTTTCTCTGTTAATTATTGCACAGGATTGCAATTATACTAATGACATTTCTAGTTCAATAGTTGATGCAATATCCTCTACTTGGAAAATTAGATGTCAGAAATATTTCCTTCGTTTAATTTTCAATCATTTCAACTGAAGAAGAAGACGTTAATTTCTGGATTATAATTAATTAATCTGGATTATTATTTTATCTTTTCATGTAACAATGAAATTAGAGTATTTCACTTCGATCTATACAACAGTTATCGAAAGTTATGGCATTCTAATGAGAGACGCAATAATTTAAAATAATCATTTTTCTCTGTTAATTATTGCACAGGATTGCAATTATACTAATGACATTTCTAGTTCAATAGTTGAAGCAATATCTTCTACGTGGAAAATCAGATGTCAGAAATATTTCCTTCGTTTAATTTTCAATCATTTCAACTGAAGAAGAAGACGTTAATTTCTGGATTATAATTAAATCTGCGTTTCTTTAAATGTATGTTACAATATTTAACGAAGTGAAGTCAATTTAACAAAAAATAGTAATTAAATGATTTAATAAAAAACAACTCCAAAAACTTAATAAAGAGGTTTTTATTGTTTTGCCATTATTTTAACATTCGTATAGGGAAAGGTATACATTCTATCTAATTTCTAAAAAAGTATAAGTCAAATATTTTAAAAACAGTTAAATAGTTTTGTTTAACTGATGACATGTTTCAGTTTTTTCCCGTGTATTTTAAAAACAAATTTAAAAAATGACATTCCTTTTTTTCATCATTTTTTGTTCAAAATACCATTTTTATTTGCTTTGAAAAAGGCTCGGTGAAGAGTTGAAACATACAGGGTGTCCAGAAAATAAAACTCTGATTTCAAAATAAAAATTTTCAAAAACAAAGATGGATAGAATTATGCGTTAAACGATTTGTTTATTAGGTAAGCCGTAAAAATCTTGGACAGAAGTTTCGAACGGTGGCTATTTTGAAAAGATTGTCTTCTGATAGCTAAGAATGCTAGATTTGATATGCATATTTTTTGTTTTAGATTGCTTGTAAAGATACCATTTTATGGCTAACAGCGCCAATGTTTTAACGATTTTTGGAATTAAATATTTGAAATATCGAAATTCTAAGTGATTCCTTGTTCCCAAGTGAATTCTGACTAGGAAATTTTTTCGTCCAGCGGAAAATTGCAATTCATATAATTTATTTTCCAATTAAAATAATTGTAAAAACTAGTGCAAGTCACTGTAAAAATAAAGACAGATGTTTCTTAATTTTCCAAAACATACTATAATCACGAATAAAGATGTACAATAACTTCTTCGAAGTCACCCAAATAGCAGAAAAGCGTTCATTTATCTTCGGAAACATCAAAAATGAATTTATCTCTGAAATTTAAAGAATAATTTATGAAAATATATTTTTATTAGATTTCCGTAAGTTTTCGAAAACGTTTCCAAAAATCTTTAACCGTGCATTATTCGATTTAACCAGAAAACCACTTTTTCGGACGCCAAGTGGTATCAAGTAAATACTTTTAGGCTTCTCAAATTTATTTAACTGAAAAACAAACAAATATAACAACATTAATATTTAACTAAAAAAATAGAATTTTTTGTTACAATTTGAATGCTCAATTTCAGTTTTAAAGATAAAGCTGTTTAGTTAAAGTCTGATAGTATCCAAAAACTGTTTTTGCGAATAGAGAGAACTGATTAATATAAGAAATATTTTCAATAATTCGAACTTCTGACAATTTGAAAATTTCTTATGGTTGCAACGAGTTCGAGTTAACGAGAGCCGATTGTATTTGTTTTAGAAATTATGGTTAACTCCAAAAATTGTATACCTTTGTTTATTGTAAAATTATATATTTTTAGATTAAAAAACAATTGCCTTTTTTGCAGTGTACTTTTGTATTAATATAAGAAAAAATGGTTACTTATTCCTCTTCTTTCAAAAGTATCACAGAACCATAGGTGCCAACCTGACATTGGTTATCCGTAATACGTGCGTTAAATTAACCCTGGTTTAATGAGTTTCGAACCATAAATTTTTCAAAGAAATGAAATTAAGTATGTTCCGCTAACAATCCTGAAATTAAATAAATAAAGATTCATGAAATATATTTTCTGGTTTACAATGGCGTTAACCTGGAACAAACTAATCCAGGTATTACGGAAGATAAGTTGAAAGTTGGCAGCTATGCAGAAATATTTAAATAGATATGTTATGAGAGATTATAAAACTTTTCAAAAAAATGAAATTGAGTATGTTCCGCTAACAATCCTGAAATTAAATAAATAAAGATTCATTAAATATATTTTCTGGTTTACAATGGCGTTAACCTGGATCAAACTAATCCAGGTATTACGGAAGATTAGTTGAAAGTTGGCAGCTATGCAGAAATATTTAAATAGATATGCTATGAGAGATTATAAAACTTTTCAAAGAAATAAAATTAAGTATGTTCCGCTAACAATCCTGAAATTAAATAAATAAAGATTCATGAAATATATTTTCTGGTTTACAATGGCGTTAACCTGGATCAAACTAATCCAGGTATTACGGAAGATTAATTGAAAGTTGGCAGCTATGCAGAAATATTTAAATAGATATGTTATGAGAGATTATAAAAATTTTAAAAGAAATAAAATTAAGTATGTTCCGCTAACAATCCTGAAATTAAATAAATAAAGATTCATGAAATATATTTTCTGGTTTACAATGGCGTTAACCTGGATCAAACTAATCCAGGTATTACGGAAGATTAGTTGAAAGTTGGCAGCTATGCAGAAATATTTAAATAGATAGGTTATGAGAGATTATAAATCTTTTCAAAGAAATGAAATTAAGTATGTTCCGCTAACAATCCTGAAATTAAATAAATAAAGATTCATGAAATATATTTTCTGGTTTACAATGGCGTTAACCTGGATCAAACTAATCCAGGTATTACGGAAGATTAGTTGAAAGTTGGCAGCTATGCAGAAATATTTAAATAGATATGTTATGAGAGATTATAAAACTTTTCAAAGAAATAAAATTAAGTATGTTCCGCTAACAATCCTGAAATTAAATAAATAAAGATTCATTAAATATATTTTCTGGTTTACAATGGCGTTAACCTGGATCAAACTAATCCAGGTATTACGGAAGATTAGTTGAAAGTTGGCAGCTATGCAGAAATATTTAAATAGATATGTTATGAGAGATTATAAAACTTTTCAAAGAAATGAAATTAAGTATGTTCCGCTAACAATCCTGAAATTAAATAAATAAAGATTCATGAAATATATTTTCTGGTTTACAATGGCGTTAACCTGGATCAAACTAATCCAGGTATTACGGAAGATTAGTTGAAAGTTGGCAGCTATGCAGAAATATTTAAATAGATATGTTATGAGAGATTATAAAACTTTTCAAAGAAATGAAATTAAATATGTTCCGCTAACAATCCTGAAATTAAATAAATAAAGATTCATGAAATATATTTTCTGGTTTACAATGGCGTTAACCTGGATCAAACTAATCCAGGTATTACGGAAGATTAGTTGAAAGTTGGCAGCTATGCAGAAATATTTAAATAGATATGTTATGAGAGATTATAAAACTTTTCAAAGAAATAAAATTAAGTATGTTCCGCTAACAATCCTGAAATTAAATAAATAAAGATTCATGAAATATATTTTCTGGTTTACAATCGCGTTAACCTGGATCAAAATAATCCAGGTATTACGGAAGATTAGTTGAAAGTTGGCAGCTATGCAGAAATATTTAAATAGATATGTTATGAGAGATTATAAAACTTTTCAAAGAAATTAAATTAAATATGTTCCGCTAACAATCCTGAAATTAAATAAATAAAGATTCATGAAATATATTTTCTGGTTTACAATGGCGTTAACCTGCATCAAAATAATCCAGGTATTACGGAAGATTAGTTGAAAGTTGGCAGCTATGCAGAAATATTTAAATAGATATGTTATGAGAGATTATAAAACTTTTCAAAGAAATGAAATTAAGTATGTTCCGCCAACAATCCTGAAATTAAATAAATAAAGATTCATGAAATATATTTTCTGGTTTACAATAGCGTTAACCTGGATCAAACTAATCCAGGTATTACGGAAGATTAGTTGAAAGTTGGCAGCTATGCAGAAACATTTAAATAGATATGTTATGAGAGATTATAAAACTTTTCAAAGAAATGAAATTAAGTATGTTCCGCTAACAATCCTGAAATTAAATAAATAAAGATTCATGAAATATATTTTCTGGTTTACAATGGCGTTAACCTGGATCAAACTAATCCAGGTATTCAGAAAGATTAGTTGAAAGTTGGCAGCTATGCAGAAATATTTAAATAGATATGTTATGAGAGATTATAAAACTTTTCAAAGAAATGAAATTAAATATGTTCCGCTAATAATCCTGAAATTAAATAAATAAAGATTCATGAAATATATTTTCTGGTTTACAATGGCGTTAACCTGGATCAATCTAATCCAGGTATTCAGGAAGATTAGTTGAAAGTTGGCAGCTATGCAGAAATATTTAAATAGATATGTTATGAGAGATTATAAAACTTTTCAAAGAAATGAAATTAAGTATGTTCCGCTAACAATCCTGAAATTAAATAAATAAAGATTCATGAAATATATTTTCTGGTTTACAATGGCGTTAACCTGGATCAAACTAATCCAGGTATTCAGAAAGATTAGTTGAAAGTTGGCAGCTATGCAGAAATATTTAAATAGATATGTTATGAGAGATTATAAAACTTTTCATTTTGATGGTTTATTTATTATTTATTTTTTTACTTTGAATATGAAGGTGTTTGGTATAAGACGTTTAAGATCACGTCTCAACATTCAAAAATAAATTCAAAAATTATAATATTCAGACACTTTTGATTAGTAAAGGTATTTTGTTTCAGGATAATTTACATTTCAAAGAAACTGACACACAAAAGAAATTCATCGAAGCAAAAGGCTGGAAATGCAAGTATGTATTTGAATTATTCATTTCGGGAATCTCATGAATGTCGATTCGTGTTTATTAATTTTTAGGGAATAAATATTTTTGAACATGTATTTACTTATGCCGTGAGATGAATAATTCAATCTTACCTTCTGTATTTATTTATTTATATGATAACTATTTATCTTTGTATTTCCTTCACACATAAAATTGTATTAAAAGGTGAAATACTCATTCCATTAGCTTGCAAAAGGACAATGTTTAACCGTAGGGGGGCGGTGAAATATGTTATATCAAATCTAATTTTAATAAAGCCCAGAAATCAGAATTATATCCGATCTACCGTATTTACTCGTGTATAAGGCGCACTTTTTTCCAAAAAATTAGGGCAAAACTCCTAGGTGTGCCTTATACACGGAACATTTTTTTACTGTTGGATGCAGTCGAACGATATACATATGAAATAAGAAATTATTCAAAAAAGATACTAAAACTCTGAAAATGTTACTTAATTGAAGTATTACTGCATATTTAGTTCATTCCTTGCAGATCTTTTATACAACATAGCTAGTGACATTATCTAAACGCTAATTAGCAATTCTCTTTACCATCACGCATTCCTATTTCCCGTCATTCTCTTACAACACGAAGTCTAAAAATGTATTTTTGTCTTGTTTTCTGGTCTGGTGTAGTGTTTGTTTCGACTTTTTTTTTTTTTTTTTTTTTTTTTTTGTTACTGAAATTCATTTGGTCATTCTTCATTTGCGTATCAAATTTATGGGGCGCGTTATATACGAGATTTTAAGAAATCGCCATTTTTGCATGTAAAGTAGGGGTGCCCCTTATACACGCATGCTACGGTAAATACGGTAATTTTAACCAAGGTAAAGAGATTAGCACCAGAAACTTTTAACTATATTTTATATTTTTAACTTTGAAGGTAAAATGTTACAAATTTGCTTTTCCTTATTTTAAGTAAAATTTTCCGATTATTGCTGTGAGAATTCAACATTTTACATACAATTGCTTGCCCTTCAAGTGATAAATAATGTTTTTAAAATATTATATGTAAGAATACTGATTTTCTTCAGTTTTCTTGATATTCGAAACAAAATTTTATACTACTACTTTTATCCCGGCCCATGATATAGTATAGTAAACAGCAAACTGTGTGTTTTCTGCACTGGAAAACATAGAACATAATATAAAGAACGCAATAAGGCAATTATGACAATTACATAATTATTTATACAATGGGAAAAGTAGTTTGTTTTACCATTTTTGTGCAAAACAGTACTTAAAATAAAAAAGATGTTTTTTATATATAAGGGAAAGGCATATAACTACTTTTAACAAGTTAATGTTTAAAATTTTACAAAAATGTCATTTATATTAAATGAAAAAGTATTTTCTATGCACACAGGACTATAACAAAATTTTAGATCGCTAAATATTTCTGGCCTAAAACATAATCAATTTCTTTTCGAATCGTTCAAAATATTTCGCAAACTCTGGATTATTGAGGGATAAATTTAGTTCGAAGCTTACTGATTTCACAAAATAAACAAACATTTACAATTATATAATTTCTAAGAGAGTTGCATTTATCAGAAAAGTGTTAAGGTGATTTTTATTATCCCTTTATCCCTCTTTTTTTTCTTTTTTAATTATTATTTAGTGCAAGAGTTGGTACTATCAAATACTTGTCAATATAAAAGTTGTAGATAATATCAAGAAAATTTATGATAACTCTTGTTGGATTTTATAACTACAAATTGACGAATTATGATTTTTTTCTTTCTACAATCATTTTTGTAATGATATAAAAAATCTTTCATACATAACTTTTAAGCAATTATCCTAGAAGTAATAATAACTAAACTTGTTTCAAATATATTAGAATGAAGTTGTGATAAATTTATTAGTAATGAAGAATTTATTAGTTTTTTTTAATTCTATTTATTAGTTTTTTTTATTAATTTTCATATAGCCCCTCCCTTTTCTCACACCCTTGTTCCAATTTTTCCTATTAACAAACTTGACCAAGATTTTATGTCCCTTGATTATGTATATGTGTTTGGAACAGGTTTCTGCAGAGTTATGAAATTTATCTTGCGCATAAGAAAAAATGATGCATATATACAGAGTGTCCCACCGTGATAAAGCCACCGTGATTTTGTATTGTAATTGGACAGGAAAAAAAACCAATGGGAATGAAATAAATATGATAAAAAAGTACATATAAAAACAAATACATCTTTACAAGAAATAACTCGCTCATTGCCTTTCTGGGCAGAAAAAAATTCATGTATAAAAAAAGAGAGGGATAAAAGTGATCCGAAGAAATAAAGCCACTACTGCTTATAGCCAAAATAACTGCCATGCTTATATATGACATGGAATACATACTGCGGTATGACATTTATTAACTGTGGAAGACAGTTGCATTAATAATATCCCAGGCTTCAATGATGGCGGCCTCCAGTTCTGCCATAGACTTAATCTGCCTGCTATTGGCATATTCAGGTCTACTGGGTGAGATGCAACTAATTATCCAAATATTATTCCTAAAAGGATTTTTCAAAGATTATGACAACGTCGTTCTGTTGGAAAATCCGACTTAAGCCACCAGTTTTCCCTGCAAATGCTAGTAAATGGGTTTCTAACATTTCTTGGTAATTGGCAGCCCACATTCGTTCTGAATGAAAAGCCAGGTTAAGTGTGCCAGTATAGTCGAAGCTTCCAAACATCATTTATAAGCCTCCGCCTATCAGCCTATGTAGAAAGCTATCCACATTCAAAGCATAGTCGATGGAGATAAATATTAACAATCCTGTAAGTACCAGCAGCATCTTTTATATGTTCTCAGATGAGAAAAAAAATTAATATCGATGCTTCAGAGAGCCTTGCTTTGCATGACATGACGAAAAGACTAAACATTTTCTCCAAAAGGCAGCTTGTTGGAGGCTTATTAATAGTGTTGGGAGGGTTCGACTATGATAGCAAACTTAATCTGGCTTTCCCTTCAGACCGTATGCAGGTTTCCGATTACCAAGAATCATTACAAATTCATTTATTGCCAATTACATAGAGAATTGGTGACCTAAGTGATTTTCCAACAGGAAAACGCCCCATAACCTCTGCAAAATCTCCCTAGAAATGATTTTTGGATAAATGAGGATATGTAAGGGAAGCATCTATCGTGTAACTTAGTTTCAATTCGCAAGAAAATATGTGTGATAAAGAGATTTAAATGCCAATTGCAGTTGAGTTCAAGTCTCTGGCAGAACTGAAGGCCTCCGTCATTGATCCGTGGGATATTATTGATGCTGGTTTGTTCGAAGGAATTGGTGCATTATCTGCCGCATCGTATATTCCAAATCATATGGAAGCATCGCGGATATATTTACTATTAAAAGTAATGAATTTATTTCGGCGGAACATTTTCCCCACTCTTTTTTATACATTAATTTTTTCCTGACCAAGTGGAGCAAGGAAGTGAATTACTTCTTGTAAATACAAATTTCTATATCGCCTTTCTTAAAATATTTGATCCGTGTCCAATTACGGTACAAAATCACGGGGGCTTTATTTCGGTGGAACACACTGTTCATGATAGATCGATAGATAAAATTTTGAACTGGGAGTGGTTTTGTATCTTAAGGATCATGATCCGTATCATAACTTTCGACTACTGAGACGAAGCGAAGTGTTTAATTAAAGTCTGGTGAGCAATAAAATGTTACAACACCTCGTTGGTCCTCAATCTTTAAAATCTGGAATAGGAAAGCCAAGTGTCTTCACACTCAATGCCATGTCATTTCTATAGAGTGCGTAATTGCTTGATTCTTCCCTCCTTCATGTGCGGACGCCCACGCTTGCGCACAACCTCGCCGAATACTCCAATCGTATCTCTCGATGCCTCACTACGTTGTTCAAAGAGGCACATTTAAATTTCAATCGTTTTAGTTGTTTCGATGTTTCGTATTTTTTCATTTGAACATCCATAGGATTTTTTTACGATTTCTAAATGCTAATGCATGGAAATTTTTCCAGAGGGAAAATTCGCCTTGAATGTAACATATCAAATGAAATCAAATTTTGAATTGCTTAAAAGGCGCAAATGCCAACCTAGTGAAAAAGATTCCATGCCAGGGCCCGAACACGGGCCATCAGTATAGCGCACTGACGTTCTACCGACTAAACCACATGGAACGACACGCAGCAAGGACCTTATCACTATTACTTGTTGGCAAGGCTACAAACGCTGCACAAGATGACATACAATCCGCGAGCCACCGATCTGGGGCAATCACGAAACCCAAATTGCCCCAGCTCGATGCTGGATAAAATTGGGTTTGTTTGTTTGTTTATTGAACAACATACATCTGACTTGTGTGCTCGACATGAAGCCTGCTTATAAGCCATCGTCAATATACAGGGACGAGATAGCACACAAGGAAATATTACAACACAAGAGAAGTACAACCAGGAGCTCCACACAAAGAGTGTGTGCAATGGAGCCAGTGGGATTCGAACCCACAACCTCACGAGCGGCGTGATGTCTTAGCCACTCAGCCACGGAGGCCCTAAAATTGGGTTTCATGATTGCCCCAGATCGGTGGCTCGTGGATTGTATTCCATCTTGTGCTGCGTTTGTAGCCTTGCCAACAAGTGATAGTGATAAGTTGCTTGCTGGGTGTCGTTCCATGTGGTTTAGTCGGTAGAACGTCAGTTCGCTATACAGATGGCCCGGGTTCGATCCCCGGCATGGAATCCTTTTCACTAGGTTGGCATTTGCGACTTTTAAGCAATTCAAAATTTGATTTCATTTGATATGTTTCTAAATGCTTTTTACAACGTATAATTATAATTTAATTAATATGAAACTATTAGTATATTAAAAAGGTTTTCTTAAAAAAATAATATACTCTATATTATTTCCTTATATGTTCCTAGTTTTTCTATTTAAGGCCTTTCTTAATTAAAGTTTTATAGTCTGTTGACATTTTTTGAAGAGGATGTTTTAGTGTACAATAAAAACTATACATTTTGCACTTCATATGAAATTTCAACCATAAAGAAAGCATGACAATTTGTGATTTATTAACGGCTTACGGAAAAATGCTTGACAAGTAATTCATTGTTTTATAATTATATTCTAAAATTATTTAAATATGGTTTTGTCATCAGAAAAAGCAGTCGTTAACGTATTTCCTGTATTGTTAGCATATCAAAAGGTGAATGAAAAATCCATTTATAATTTATCATCTTTATACAATAATCGCTTTATATTCGCTAATTTTGATTAATTGCTAAATTAAACAAATGTGAAATATTTCAACATTTCCGAATACTTAACATGATTTTACGCGAATTTTGTTTTGTAAGGAATAATTTTTAAACTCTATTTGTTTTATCAATTCCTATTTGTTGTATTCGTAAACTTTATGGCACTGAATAGATGTATTATAGCCTACGTTTTCATATTTTCAGCCCTTGTATTGCGGCAAAATATAGATCATTAATTCCTAAAAATCAAAAACCTGACGTAAGGCTAAAAGTTTTTAAAAATCCTAAATTTTATAAATATAAAGAAATTTATTGAAAGTGAAATTTTTCTGAAAATTTGTAAAGCTTTCATAACAATTTATTGAAAAAATCGAAAAAATGCGTGAGGGGTGAGGAGACTAAAGAGAAATTCAAAGCCACAACATTTTCTGACATTTAAATTCATAAACAAAATATTTATTTTTCCAAACAATCGTTTATCAATAATTTTTATCAGCCATCAACTGTCAACTCAACTTTATACAATATGTTTATAGTTATTCAAATCTAATTTCAGTATGTGCTTTATAATGCTTGGTAAATATACATTTATGTTTCAGTTGCAATTTCTAATTTAAGAAAATCATATAACTTACCTCTCTTTTATAGTGCTTAGCTGCCTAAAAATTATACACCAAAAGATAGTCTCAACATTCGTGATTTTAACATTCGAGGAAGGCTTTGCGAACATAATACTCTAGAATGTTAAAGGCACTCTACACAAAATTACAGAATAGAAAAAACAATTTGAGTTAAATAAAACAGTGTAAAGGTTGTATACCTTTATTATTTGAATTATATTATATTGCAACCGAATTGCACTTTTAGTCCTTCACTCCACCATGTGCTACGTCGGGCACATACTTAAAAATACTATAAATTTCCTTACTTGAAATGAATTTGGTTAATCTGACCATTATAAGAGATATCAAGAACAGTCCAAAGAATGAAATAACATTTATTATATCCGTGTAAAATGGCTGCATACGACAAAGAGGAAAAAAAAAATTTTTTTTTGAAAGAAAAATCGATAAAGCTCTTAAGACAAAATTTACTTTTACAATTTTTACTGAATGATTAAAAATATTAAAATGAAGAAATGTACAGAGTGTTAAGCAGATAAAGTTATTTAATTTAAGCCCATTTAATTGCAAAATATTTCAATACAAAATTTAAAAACTCTAACTGTATACATAAGGTACACGCTATAAAATAACAAATTTAAACTGAAAATATGATTTTTTTTTTTTACTATTTTTTCCATTATATAACCGATACATATAAATAAAACATTTTTTTCATAAAATTATAAAACAATTATGCAGTGAAGGTTTAATGACTATTTATAGACAACACTTATTTTCCAATCAATTTATATTGTATCTTAAAATCATAAAAAAGAAGATAAAGTATCATAGACTTTTCTGATAACAATTATGTGTATAAAAAAAGGTACTGAAACTACATTATGAAATGCCATTTCATAGTATTAGCATCGTTAATCTCGAGTAACTGCTCTATTTATAAAAATGTCTCTTTTCTAGTAAACTGCTTTGTTCGATATAGAATCAGTAATGAGCAATTTTATTACTTTAAATTTTAGTAATAGTCTAACTAAAACATGACAGAATGCCTTTCTTTTCATAAATTATTGCAATAACTTTAAAGGTATTCCGTTATTTAGTAATACAGTAATCAATAATATAGCGCATTTTGTTAAAGAAACATTTTTTTAATCCCAAACGAATGTAAGTTTGATTAAAGATAGAAAACCAACGATTATAAATGCACAAATAAAGTATGAGAATGTAACAAATAGCTATTTCGAATCTACTATCGAGATTCTTCATCAGTGCAAAACTCATCGAGCTAAATATATCAAAACTGAGCAAAGAGACAGAGAGACGCAGGTTTATATACCCGCTATGGGAACAATCCCGCCTAAAGAAAAGCAACCAATGAGAAGAAAGCAGCCAAAACAACTGGGTGGACAAGTAGCGACATCTATGGGAGAACAAGCAAAACAAAATCTAAAAAGCGAGTGAAAAAAAAGGTATTAAATTAAAGATTTCCAAATACTTGGAAAATAAAGAGTATTAGATAAGTCATTGACTAAGGAGTGAGAATTTTTTATGATATGGTAAGCTTCCCAAAAATCAAGATCAAGAGTGGAAGGACACTTATGGATGATGGCGGCTGAAGAAAAGTTAAACTTATGTTGTGAAGACCAACAATGTTGAGCAATAGAGGAACGTTTAAGCTCTTGATTTTTGACATGCCTTTTATGTCCCATTAAACAACATTGTTGGTCTCAACATTGTTGGTCTTCACAACATAAGTTTAACTTTTCTTCAGCCACCATCATCCATAAATGTCCTTCCATTCATGATCTTGATTTTTGGGAAGCTTACCACATCATAAAAAATGCTCACTCCTTAGTCAATGACTTATCTAATACTCCTTATTTTCCAAGTATTTGGAAATCTTTAATTTAATACCTTTTTTTTCACTCGCTTTTTAGTTTTTGTTTTGCTTGTTCTCCCATAGATGTCGCTACTTGTCCACCCAGTTGGCTGCTTTCTTCTCATTGGTTGCTTTTCTTTAGGCGGGATTGTTCCCACAGCGGGTATATAAGCCTGCGTCTCTCTGTCTCGTTGCTCAGTTTTGATATTTTTTAGCTCGCTGAGTTTTGCACTGATGAAGAATCTAGATAGTAGATTCGAAATAGCTATTTGTTACCTTCTCATACTTTATTTGTGCATTTATAATCGTTGGTTTTCTATCTTTAAAAATTTGTGCACAAAGGCTTTATTTGCTATTTTAATAAGTTTGATTATTTTTATTTAAATTTACTCGAATATTAATAAATTAAAATTTACACCATGCCAATGCGCCGTTTTTATTCAAATATATTTTTATTTACTTTCTAAAAACAGAAAATTCAATAAATTATTTTGCACTTTTCATTCATTTTATGCTTTCATTTTTACATATAAATTCAACTAAATGTTTCCTTTAGATGTGCTATTGCGCTGCATAATTAAACTATTGCTCGGAAATGTGCTGTAGTGATGCATTGTTCCTTGCATAGCAACCAACACACTGAATATAACATTTGCACTTTACAAGCAATCTCCCAAATTACACAGTTAGTCAGTTTCCCTTCCATTTTCGGTATCAATACCGTGTAATATCTTCTTTCTCTCACATGTTTAATCAAGAGTTTTAAAGGTTCCCACTTTCACATAGTTATGTTAAGTAGACATAATTGCTTAATTGGAATACATTTAATTGCAAAATGTAGTATTACAACATTAAAAAACTCTAATTGTACATATAAGATACATGTCATAATAAAAAATTTAGGCTGAGAATTTGATAGACTTTTATTAGACCAATGTATATGTTTCAAATACTTTTTTTTTCATAAAATTAGAAAAACTGTGCAGTGGAGAGTTAATAATAATTTATAGACAACATTTATTTAAAAAAAATACATTCTATCTTAAAATATTAAAAAAATGATAAATTATTACAGACTTTTATCATTAGATGTAAGAGAGGAGAAAAGAAAGAAGGTATTGAAATTTTATTATGAAATGCCATTTCAGAGCATTAACATCGTTAATATCGACTTGCTGGTCCATTTATAAAAATGTCATTTTTCTAATAAATTGCTGTTTTCACCATACGATCAAAAAATGTGCACTTTTATTGCTTTAAATTTTAGCAATAGTCTAACAAAAACATGACAGAATGAATCTCGTTTCACAAAATAATGCAGTGTTTTTAAAGACATTCCGTAATTTAATAATGCAGTAATCAATCAAAAATAGAGCATTTTCTTAAAGAAAGGAAAGTAACAAATAGCGCGCATTTTATTCTTCGAATTAGTTTGTAATTATAAATGCACATTTTTAACCTATTTTAATTTAGTTACTCCTATTTAAATTTACGTAATGAATTTCTTTTCATAAAATATTGCTGTATTTTTAAAGTCAACCCGTAATTTAATGAAACAGTAATCAATCAAAAATAGCGCATTTTGTTGAAAAAAGAAAAGTACAAAAACAGCGCACATTTTATTCATTAAAATTATTTTTTTAATTAAAAATGTACATTTTTAACGAATGTAACTTTGATTACTCTTACTGAAATTTACTCAAACATTCATAAAGTAAAATGTAAACCGTGGCAATGCGCCACTTTTATTCAAATATATTTTTATTTACTTTCTAAATGCAGAAAATTTAATAAGTTATTTTGTACATTTCATTCGTTTTAAGCTTTCAGTTTTGCAGATATATTCAGCTAAATGCATCATTTAGGTGTGCTGGTGTACTGCATACTAAAACCATTGCTCAATAATGTGTTGTACTGATTGTTTACATTGTTTACATAACAATATAAATAATACGACATTTGCACTTTACAAACAATCTCCCCAATTACGCTGTTGATCAGTTTCACTACAATTTTCGGTATCGATATCGCCTAATATCCTTCTTCTCTGGCACTTGTAATCAAGAGTTCTAAAGTTTCCCATTTTTACATAGTTATGTTAACCAGATAAAATTACTTAATTTAAGTCTAATTGCAAAATAAAACAATACAACATTTTAAAAACCCTAATTGTGTATATAGTGTACATGCCATAAAATATGAAATTTAAGATGAAAATTTGAAATTTATTTATTTACTTTTTTTTAGTTTTGAATTTTTAAATTTACTTATTTACTTTTTTTTAACTTTTTTTTCTCATTATTAGAGCGATGCATAGATTTGAAATACCGTATTTACTCGTGTATAGGGCGCACCCCTACTTTACAAGTAAAAATGGCGATTTCTTAAAATCTCGTATATAAGGCGCACCATAAATTTGATACGCTAATGAAGAATGACCAAAAAAAAAAAAAAAAAAAAGTCGAAACAAACATTTTACCATACCAGAAAACAAGACGTAAATGCATTTTTAGACATCGGGTTGTAAGAGGATGACGGGAAATAGGAATGAGCGACGATAACGAGAATTGCTAATTAGCGTTTAGATAATGTCATTAGCTTTGATGTATAAAAAACTTCAAGGAATGAAATAAATATGCAATTATACTTCAGTTAAGTAACATTTTCTGAGTTTTGATATCTTCTATGAATGATTTCTTGTTTCATATGTATATCGTTCGACTGCATACAACAGTAAAAAAATATTCCGTGTATAAGGCGCACCTAGGAGTTTTGCCCTAAATTTTTGGAAAAAAAAGTGCGCCTTATACACGAGTAAATGCGGTATTTTTCGGAAAAAAATTACAAAATATCGTGCAGTGAAGGGTTACTAAAAATCTACAGACAACATGTATTTTCTAACCAAATTATATTATTTCTTAAAATCATAAAATAGAAGATAGATCATCATATACGTTTCTGATAACAATAATGTATCAAAAGAAAGATGATATTGCAATTATATTATGATATGCCATTTAAAAGCATCGTTTATCTCGAGTAGCTGGTCTATTTATAAAAATGTCAGTTTTCTAATAAAAGGCTGTATTCGCCATACGACCAAAATATGCAATTTTATTGCTTTAAATTTTAGCAATAGTCTAAAAACTTGATAGAATGGATTACTTTTCTTAAAATATTCCAGTATTTTTAAAGTCATTCCGTGTTTTAGAAACACAGTAATCAACCAAAGTCAGCGCATTTTGTTAACGAAAGAAAAGTATACAAATAGCTCAAATTTTGTGCTTTAAAACTATTTTTTAATATTCATTTTTAAGAAATTTAAGTTTGACTACTCTTATTAAATTTACTCAAACATTATTAAAATAATGTTTACACCGTGCCAATGTGCCGTTTTTTATTCAAATATATTTTTATTTTTATTCTAAATACAAAAATTCAATAAATTATTTTACTTTTCATTCGCTTTATGCTTTCAATTTTGCAAATATATTCATCTAAATGCATCATTTAGGTGTGCTGTTGCGCTGCATAATAAAACCATTGCTCGGTAATACACTGTAGTGCTGCATTGTTCCATGCATAGCAACATACTGAATATAACATTTACCCAAATAATATATATATAATATAATATAATATATGTTATATTATATAATAATAATATAATATATGTTATATTATTATTATATATATGTTATATGTAATATAATATGTAATATAATATATGTTATATTATATAATATAACAATCTACCCAATTACGCTGTTGATCGGTTTCACTTCCGTTTTCGGTATCGATATCGCCTAATATCCTTCTTCTCTGGCACGTTCAATCAACAGTTCAAAATGTTCCCAATTTTACATAGTTATGTTGAGCAGATAAAATTACTTAATTTAAGTCCATTTAATTGCAAAATGTAACAATACAATATTAAAAAATCCTAATTATATATATAGAGTACATGCCATAAAATATCAAATTCATGTTGGATATCTGAAAGACCTTTATTAGACCGATGTATAAATTTCATAAAATTGTTTTTTATAAAATTAGAAAAAATCGTGCTGTAAAGGGTTAATAACTATTTCTTGAGAACATTTATTTTTTTAACAGTTTTATATTTTATCTTAAATTCATAAAAAAATGATAAATCACCATAGACTTATATCGTAGCAAATATATAAAGAAAAAATATATTGCAATTATATTATGAAATGCCATTTCATAGTATTAGCATCGTTAATCTTTAGTAGTTGGTCTATTTATAAAAATGGCACTTTTCTAGCAACTTTTTTGCCATATGACCAAGAAATGTGCAATTTTATTGTTTTAAAATTTAGTAATATCCTAAAAAATACATGACAGAATGCATTTATTTTCATAAAATATTGCTGTATTTAAAATCATTCCTTTTTAGTAGCACAGTAACCAATCTTAGATAGCTTTTTTTATTTTTTTATTTTTTTAAAGAAAGAAAAGTATCAAATAGTGCACATTTTATGCTTTTAAATTATTTTTTAATTTAAATATGCATTTTTAAAAAACGTAAGTTTGATTACTCTTATTTTAATTTACTCAAACCTTAATAAAATAAACTTTATACCGTGACAATGTTCAATTTTGTTTCAAATATACTTTAAAAAAAACCAATGAATTACTTTGTCTTTTCCATTCGTTTTAAGATTTCAATTATGCATATAAATTCAGCTAAATGTATCATTTAGATGTTCTGTTGCGCTGCATACTAAAACCATTGCCTGTTAATGAGCTGTATGTGACGCATTGTTCCATACATAGCAATATACAGATTATAACGTTTGCACTTTACTAACAATCTCAACGGTTATACTATTGATCAATTTTACTTCCATTTTCGCTATCGCTATCATCTAATATTTTCCAGCACATGTTTAATCAAGAGTTCTAACGATCCCCACTTTTAAATATAGTGATATTGTAAGCTAGCAGTCTAGAGCATTCATTTCTACTTCTTAAACTAAACATTTAATTTTAAATTATTTTGAATTTTAGATGAATTCATAATTATCCTACCGAATATACTCGCGTATAACACGACGAATTTCTGACCATTTTCGGCAAGCACATTGGGGGAGGTGGGGAGAGGTGGACTTTTAGAGTCAATTAAAAAAGCAAAAACAAACATTTCGAAAACTCCAAAACACAGGCGTTTTAATGTCTATGAAATAATGACATAAGACGCATTAAAAAAATATTTATCATTAAAAATCTTTCAGTAATTTGTTTTTGTCTGATTATTACATTTTCGAAAGGGAAAGTAAAATCTTGGTATCATTTCGGGTAAAATTTATGTAAAATGTTAGCAGGTCAACTTACAAGATCTTTCCGATTTTTTTCAGAATTCGCATTCGTAAGTTAAAGAATTTAAACTCGACATTTTATGACGCATTTTCTCTCCCATGTCACATAATAATTCATACTAAAATGATTTGGAAGCTTTAACAATTGCGTATTTATATTCTTTTTACTTAAAAGCTAGTAGCGATTGTATTAATTTAGAAAATATTTTCACGACGTAAAATATCTTATTCAATTACCTTACTCTCTATTCTCAGAAATTCAAAACTGTGTATTTTATTAAATGCACTAAGAACAATTTTTGATACTTTTCTTAGATAAGTACTTTGTAGTACTTTGTGAGAAAATATGTTACAAATTTTTTTACAAATTTGATCAAAAATGAGCTATTAAACCAGAAGAAGACAAGAATGTTAAAATCATTTGTACAATTACAGAAGCATTTCATACAAGTTTATTCAAAATAAACGCATTTCGAAATTCAACTATGATATTGTGTTTTTTCTATATTTAATATAAACATGAAAATTTGTATTCGTATATTTGAATAAAACTAGTAACAAATATATTAAAAAAATTTTGTACAGTCAAAGAAACATTTCATACAAATTTACTCAAAATAAACGCATCATTTCGAAATTCAACTATGATATTATGTTTTTTCTATATTTAATATAAACATGAAAATTTGTATTCTTATATTTGAATAAAACTAGTAACAAATATATTAAAAAAATTTTATACAATCAAAGAAACATTTCATACAAATTTACTCAAAATAAACGCATTTCGAAATTCAACTATGATATTGTGTTTTTTCTATATTTAATATAAACATGAAAATTTGTATTCGTATATTTGGATAAAACTAGTAAGAAATATATTAAAAATTTTTTGTACAATCAAAGAAACATTTCATACAAATTTACTCAAAATAAACGCATTTCGAAATTCAAGTATGATATTGTGTTTTTTCTCTATTTAATATAAACATGAAAATTTGTATTCGTATATTTGAATAAAACTAGTAACAAATATAGTAAAAAAATTTTGTACAATCAAGGAAACATTTCATACAAATTTACTCAAAATAAACGCATTTCGAAATTCAACTATGATATTGTGTTTTTTCTCTATTTAATATAAACATGAAAATTTGTATTCTTATATTTGAATAAAACTAGTAACAAATATATTAAAAAAAATTTGTACAGTCAAAGAAACATTTCATACAAATTTACTCAAAATAAACGCATTTCGAAATTCAACTATGATATTGTGTTTTTTCTATATTTAATATAAACATGAAAATTTGTATTCGTATATTTGAATAAAACTAGTAACAAATATAGTAAAAAAATTTTGTACAGTCAAAGAAACATTTCATACAAATTTACTCAAAATAAACGCATTTCGAAATTCAACTATGATATTGTGTTTTTTCTATATTCAATATAAACATGAAAATTTGTATTCGTATATTTGAATAAAACTAGTAACAAATATATTAAAAAAATTTTGTACAATCAAAGAAACATTTCATACAAATTTACTCAAAAAAAAAAAAAAAAAAAAAAAAAAACGCATTTCGAAATTCAACTATGATATTGTGTTTTTTCTATATTTAACATAAGCATGAAAATTTGTATTCGTCTATTTAAATAAAACTAGTACAAGTGGATTAATATTACTTGAATTTATATCTCATTATACGGTAAAGTATCTAAACCTTAAACAAGATAATTTATGGTAAATATACATCAATACATAAGTATAATGTAATGAACTATGTTATCCAGCCAGACAAAGTTAAATCACCTCATCAATCTGCTGCATAATGTGCGAATTTATATTGACAAATATTTCTGTGAGCACTAACCATGTTCAATCCTCTATATTATAATCTAGGTAATTATCTGAAATCCTCTACATCGTTGCAACACTAATGTGTTTTAAAGCTAAGAGCTGATAAGAGCAAACATTCACTAGAGCTTCATTGCACTAAATTTCATTGATTCACTAAATATTTGAAGCGGAAGTTAACATTTGACTAAGTAGATTTATAGAAAATAAATAAATTATCAAGAGAAAACAGTAAAAATTACATTCTTTACTTTTTTTCATTAATCAAAACTCTTTTAAAAGAATTTCACTTTTTTAAGGTAACATTTTACTTCAGTTTCTATATAAAAATTCTAGAAATTTAATAAATTATATTTAATTTTAATGAATTTAATAAATTTCTTTACTGTTTTCATTAATCAAAACTCTTCTAATAATATGTTACTTTTTTAAGGTAAGACCGTACTTCAGTTTCTATATAAAAATTCGAGATTCTTTTTATAAATGAATGCTTGCTATGTTCAAACAGGGAAAACGCAATACAATTGTGTCAGGAATACAAAAATCTTCAACTTAAAAGAAGAAAAAAAAAGTATCAAACATTTATCAGTTTTTTTATACTTATAATAACTTCTAAATCATATTTCTATCTTAATTAGAAGAGGAAATATTCTTTTTTTCATTTTAGTTTCTTTTCAAAATGTAGCTTTCAAAAAATGTTTGTTATGGGAATGACTTCTTGTGAAAATGCATTTTTCTTCATGATGATTTTTTTTTCGTTACAATTTCTCAGATTTAAATTGTTGAAACTCAAGAACCGTTAAAGAAAAATGTTTGAAAAGTATCTATCTATCAATATATATATATATATCTGTTTTTGTTTTTTTTCATTGTTTTACATTAATTCAGGAAATTTGAAAAAAAAAAAACTTTTGAAAGTATTTTTTTTTAAATAAGTTACATAATTTTTGTTTTAAATTTATATTTTAAATAGTTTTATTTTTTAATTCATATTTTTTAAAAAGGCTTAATAAAAGTTAAAATTCATCTATTTCCGTTTATTTAAATGTAAAAATATTAAAAGTCTACAAATAATATTTTGAATTATAACGGTTTTAAATTACTCTCGATTTTTAAATAAATTTATAATTTAAATTTTAAAAAAAATATGAAAATTTTCATCTTTTTTTAAGTAATATGGATAATCATCATAAAAAATTCAAAACTTTAACTCAAATTATAAAAATTCTTTTAAAATATGTCCCGGAACTTCTTAAATTTAAATATATTAATAAAGAATAGGAAAAAAGAACTAAGATATCTAATATACATTCAATTGCAAACACAGGTAAAAAATTTGTATTAAGATTGCGTTTTGGGGTGAACACTGAATTTTTTTTTTGGTTAAACCACGTCTATTGAGAAAGATGATCGCCAGAATAAACACCTTTTTTTGCAAAAGTAATATCTATATCATGCTGAAATCGCATGTTCAATTGCAGAAAAACAATGTATCAAAATAGATGATTTAAGACAATAGAAAAAAATTAAAACATACCTGACATAGATACAGTTGCAAAGACTGTAAAATTTCTTTTTTAAAACTGGGAATAAACTATCGTTTTAGGGAAGAAAATAGATTTTTTGAAATAAACCTAGGAATAGGCACTTTTTTTTTCAAATCTATACAAAATCTATACATGCACAATGTCTTCGAATGAGCTAAAGCTACTGGTAAACAGTGACGAATATTGATTTTATTGTAAACTAAAATTTATATGTGGAATAATAACTTTCTTTATATTGCCACTTTTATTCCAAACTTCCTTGATAGATGTCAGCGCGCTGTCCCAAATTGTCGAAACGATAAATATAGGTTATACAAATAGATCATAATTTATCCATCATTTATCAATTACAAAACTGAGCTATTAAAACCCGAAATATATTGTTTGGTACTTAAATATTGACCGGGTTGTTTTTGATAGTTTTTTAGTATAAATCAATGTATATAATATATATGACTATATCTGTAGTAATACTATAAGGATGAGACACTTGTTTATTTGTAAGGTTAATCTCTTGAATTACCAAACTGTTTTCAATTGTAATTTTGGCAAATTGATGATCGCAGTGTCTTTTGCATCTTAGGCTATATTTTATGTTTCTGCTACTATATCCAACGGTATACAGGAGAGAAAAACATTCTAAATAGGCAATTTTTGTGGTAGTAAAGACATTATAAAAGAAAAATTTAGCTTGAAGGCTTATTTTAAGATTCATGAGCTCGATAAAAAAATTCAAAAAAAAAAAATTGAAATTTGTAAAAATTGAAATGAGCAAAAAGTATAATACAATATTCCTAAATTATTATTTCTATTCAGTTATTAAAGATTAATAATCTTAAACATGTCAATTACTTATAAGAGACAAATGCTCGGTACAAACGACTTCTAAATAATAAAAAAAATCTAAAAGGGTAAAATGCGCAAAAACAATTCTAAAACTCTTCTAAATTACGATTTATAGGGAATTGTTAAAGGCAGAAACTTTAAATTTGTCATGGCTATTACTTGTAAGACACAAATGCGTGCAAAGAAGATTTTTTTCAAAATTCGAAACTTAAAACAGTGGATGAGAAGAAAATGTTTTCACGATTTGTTTTATACTTCAGGGACTAGAAACTGAAAATTTTGCTCAGTAGTTTCTTTAATGATGCAATTAATCACTAAGGTTAGTTAAAAAAAAAAAAAATAGAAATTTAAATGGTGAACATTTCCATTCGAAACTCTATGAACATTCTAAAATATGATTTTTATTTTCTGGGTAATAACACCAGGTGATGGCATTATCACCCCGGTATTCATTTTGCGCAGTATATTTTAAACTGAAAGCGATCATATCTAAAATCTTTCACAGCATTTTGAAGGTACATAAATACATTACAAATATATGTAACAAACAGAGTGTTACCTAATAAATAGTCTTCAGATCACAGAGCTTACTTAAAAAATATTAGATCGGGTAGTTACTTTTTTGTGCATCTTCCATCGATAATATCTACAAGTGAATTAAATAAACATTTGAGGTGCTTTTTATGCAGTTGAATCAGATCCTTTCATTAGATGACGCAAAACTGTAGTGCATGTTTTCCGAATTCCTTATTAACTACACGTAATATTACCACTAAGTTTTATTAACTACCCTTTCGTTATTACTCCAGGACATATAGATTATAGTTGTTTAAAATCATGCTTGAAGTTTTTTTTTTTTTTTTTTTTTTTTTTTTTTTTTTTTTTTTTTGTAAACCATAGTAAACTTTCCAATTAATGTACTGTTTTCAAGCAAAAAGCATTTTTTTGAAGCAATTTTTTTTCATATAGGACGATATAAGTAGGGGAAGATGGGGATACTTGAGCCATTTTTTGAATTTTAATTTTTTTTAATTTTTTATATTTTTTTAGAATAAAATAAAATATTGAAAATGAAAATTTGATATTTTTCCTTCAACTAAAAACCACTTTCAATAAATTTTGAACTATTTTTTTATGTATAATAAATGTTTATTTTTTGTTTTACATCATGGCTCAAGTATCCCCATGGCGGGGATACTTGAGCCATAGTGAAGGGATACTTGAGCCACTACGGAAAAATACCTACAAAAGTAATTTTTTTCGCTTTATTTTTGCACAAACATTTTACAGAATGATAAATTATGAAACGTAAAGTCTTTCAAAACCAATTGAGAAAACAAAGCTAGTAATACGATCATTTTTTGTCGTTAAAACTGGTTGTCGAAGGATAATTTGAACTTGAGTTATAACGACGGTAGAAACATCCTCAGTTCAGAGCCATTTAAATTTGGAATCTGCAATTCTTCGGGCAAATTTCATTTTCAAAATATTAAGCACTTATCCAACAAATATTTTTACAGTTTTCTTTCTGGCATATTTTATTAGTAACCAACAATCAATAGAAGGTTTTCTTTCACATCATCACCATCATTGACAGAATTTTCCTCTAATGATATTGTCGAACTCATGCTTTTAGTTTAGTAGCTGTCGGAATTTAAGCTAGATGTATCATTCTACTATTTCAAACACTTTTTTGATTTCACAGGAAAAGATTTTGTCTTCCTCTTTGGCTCCATGTAGGTAAGTTTGAACTGGGATTTTTGTTGCTTTTCTTGTTTTTGTGCGCTCTTTTTACCAGTTTTTCTTCAATTTTCTTAGTTAAAAAAAAGTTACAGCAACAGAGGTTACGATTTCAATATAAAATACTAATCTTAATATGTTATATTAAAAAATAAATATTTTAATATGTTGGACCTAACTAATTAAAGTATTAGAGATTATAGCCTGTAAAACCGTTTTAAAAAGTTATTTTCATTTAATGAAAGTTAAATTGAAAACTATGTTTACATTTATATAGACAGGCTATTTTGTTAGTCAAATCGAAAAATAAAATAGACATTTTCATTTAAAAAATATGCATTTTTAAACATTTTTAGGTCGTTATTTTTTTAAGAAAAAAAAAATAAAATGAAAAATTATTCTCCCTTTTCTCCAGAAAAATATCTACTAGTGAATATAAGGATGTAATTTTATTTTTTGTTTGTTTCACCCATGTTTTATTTCTAGTGGGGATGGTTAAGACATGGCTCAAGTATCCCCACTCTCATTGGCTCAAGTATCCCCACTATCACTATTTTTGTTTCCCAGAGTTTTACTAAATAAAGCATGCAGCAATTAGAACTATTTTAGACTCAAAATACAATTGAAATTATGCTTATTGAATGTATGTATATAGTTGCAACTTTAAACAAAACTTTGATTACAAAAAACAAAAAAAACATGCACCCAAATATTTTCTTCAGATAGGGAAAAGACAACTATTAATCACTATACTTTCAAAATGGTACCAAGATGTGTGATTTCTTTTTTACATGTTCAGAACTATAAATATGTTATCATATTGGCAGTTTTAGAAAGAAAAATTAACCAACTGTAGAGATAATAGGGGTGGCTCAAGTATCCCCTATGCTCAAGTATCCCCACTCTCCCCTATTGATAATGTACAATGCTTAGAAAATTTTAATAATGCAATGCTGAAAATTGGAAAACCGAAATATCACCTTGAAATGTGGCTATTCATAAAATTACATCGATATTACGCACAGTTTGTCCTTAAAAATAGAAAAATAGAAAGATATATAAATGAGTAAAAAAAATAAATGAGTGATTGCAATTTGTTGACCTCTAATGTAATAAACTCAAAATAGCATCAAATTTTTTTATTAAAAAAAAGTTTGACATCTATACTGGCACTTTATAAGTAAAACAAGCTGTTGTGCGTACTTATAAATAGTTGTAAAATATGATTAAAAATAAGAAATGTCCTTATTTACAATAAAGTGTGTTTAAGAGGTAATTATATACTGCATTTAAAAAAAAAAATGTTTAAAAAGGTTCCTACTTTGCTAATAATAAAAATCATTTAAACTATATTAATATGCTGGTATATTTCTGAATAGTTTTTTTCGTTACCTGAAAAATAAAGAATGTTCACAATAGAGCTGTGCAAGGTGACGTCACGAACAGGTTTTTGCTGCTACTGTAGGACAACCATTGCTACCTTTATCAATGCTTTTTGTGTTTATGTGTCCTACAGCTTTCTTCATTGTTCTCCGGTAAAAGTCACGTGATGTGAACAGCTCTATAGATCAAAAGCAAAATGCATCCAAAGTATAAATTTAAAAAAAAAATACATAAAATTAGAATCTGTGGGCGAATCGTATTATATATTATATTATAAAAATGAAATTCCGAATGCAAAATTAAATTGGAGAGACAATAGCAAAAATGAAATGGAAAAGCTATGAAACTATGATTAGCTTACAAGTTCGAGCTATGGAATGTGGAAAGTCAAGGAACCAATGAGGCTGAATACTTCGCGCCAAGAAGTTGACAAAATCAGTTTGCAGCCACAGTTTGTGGACAGTATGTACAATGCGGACTGCCATAGCTCCACAGTCCAATGGAATTCAGATCGGCTTTGAGCCTTTGCAGTGCACAGATCACTCATGACGCAGACGCGTGTGAAAATTGGCGTTGGGTTTTTAGAATGCAAAAGAGTGCGAGTAGCCATACGCCATAAACATATGTGTAAAACTAAATAAATCGGCTTCTGCCATATCACAAAAAGCTTACGGAAAGGATTCTTTGTCTAAGGTTCAAGTGTTTAGGTGGCTCAAAGCTATCAAAACGGAATACAGGAAGTCGTTGAGAAACGAAATGCTGGACATCCATCAATTTCTCGATCTACAAACAATGTGAATAAAATTACAGTGCATTTGGAATGTGATTGTCAGTTTAGTGTCCACATCCATGCGGAGAGAATGGGACTTACAAAATCAGTTGAGCATTAAATCGTCATGGAAGATACTCAAAAGGGTAAAATTTGTGGCAGCTGGTTCATCCAAAATCAGTTGAGCATTAAATCGTCATGGAAGATACTCAAAAGGGTGAAATTTGTGGCAGCTGGTTCATCCAAAATCAGTTGAGCATTAAATCGTCTTGGAAGATACTCAAAAGGGTAAAATTTGTGACAGTTGGTTCATCCAAAATCAGTTGAGCATTACATCGTCATGGAAGATACTCAAAAGGGTGAAATTTGTGGCAGCTGGTTCATCCAAAATCAGTTGAGCATTAAATCGTCATGGAAGATACTCAAAAGGGTAAAATTTGTGGCAACTGGTTCATCCAAAATCAGTTGAGCATTAAATCGTCATGGAAGATACTCAAAAGGGTGAAATTTGTGGCAGCTGGTTAATCCAAAATCAGTTGAGCATTAAATCGTCATGGAATATACTCAAAAGGGTAAAATTGTGGCAGCTGGTTCATCCAAAGTGACTCGGATACTCGCAAAACATATAATCGCAACGTTACCCCAACCACCGCGTACTGCAGACCTGTCACTACCGGATTTCTTTCTTTCTCCTCGGTTAAAATACAACATGAAAAGCCATCGTTTTCACAATCAGGAGAACTTACAGAGAAACGTAACGCGCCTTTTCAGCAGCATTCCAGTCAAAAACTTCCAGACAGGTATGAATGGATGGCGTCGTCGATCGCAACCGAAAGTAGCTACTTTGAAAAATATTAAGTGTCTGTAAAATTATCTTTAAAAGAACGATTTTCATGGAATCCGTTTCATTGCTTACTGGACAATTTCTGTATATGTACATATATATATTCCAGTTAAGTAAAGTTAACTGGAGGGTTACTTTAATGCCGACACATCGACACATTCATTCTCCATTTTACTGATCAAACCCATTCTCAAATATGTGATGATAATCATTGCCTTAAGTTATGCGAATAAGTATGATTGGACAACGTACTACAACACCCCAGGTGACTAGGAAATTTTTCATTTGTTGCAGATTAGTCGTGGAAGTGAGATACTAATCCATTATCTAATTTTGAATATATTTATCTTCGAATTTATATGTGGTTGATTTAAAATTGGATTACATAAACTTATTTAAAAATTACAAACATCGCTAAATATAAATTGATGTTTTTCAAACAGTAACTTTTTAGGCTAATCGATTTAATAATTTTTTTCTGTTTACTCTGAAAAAAAAAACCTTTTTATTAATATTTGTCGAAAAAAAATATTATCAATCAAAACTATTTAGACAGTATATATTGTGTCAGTTATTTAGAATATCCTTGAACAGTTGTTACATATTGATTTCGTAATTTTTTATTAGCATTTACTATGCACGCATGCATGTGACATTGTCTCATGTTAAAATTCAAACTCACAGAATACTCAAAAAAAGTTAACTAAATTTTCCTGCCTTTGATTTTACTGTTAATCATTATTTATAATATATTATAATTACTATATATACAGGTGGTTATCAAAATAATGGAAACACCCTAGATTTTGAGGGAATCCTTTATTAATATGGCGTAGGACCGCCTTTGGCATGTAATACAGCTTGGATTCGCCTGGGAATCGAATCATACAAATTCTGAATAGTGTTTATAGGAATATTGTACTATTCTTTATGGAGATATTGTGAAAGTTCCGTGAGAGATGCCGGTGGAGGATATCGATTCCTGATTGAAAGCTTTAAAATAGACCACAACGGTTCGATTATGTTGTGGTCTGGGGACTGTGTGGGCCAAGGTAGATGTTCCACCTCATCCTCATGTTCATCAAACCATGATTGGACAACTCTGGCTGCATGAATAGGGGCATTATCATCCTGGAAAGTTCCATCTCCTGCAGGAAACAAAATTTGCATCATGGGATGGACCTGGTCAGCTAAAACTTCTCTATACTTCTCCCCAGTGATCCTTCCTTTCAGGGTTAATATTGGACCAGCAGAAAACCATGACACGGCTGCCCATACCATGATCGATCCACCTCCATGCTTGACAGTTGGACGGAGGTAATCAAGATCATACGCTTGTGCAGATGTTCTCCAGACATGTACTCGTCCTGTTGAGGGGAAAAATGTGAAAGATGATTCGTCTGATCATATAACAGTCTTCCACTTATCACTCGACCAGGTTTTGTGGTTGTGGCACCACTCTACACGACGTTTGGCATTAGCATCTGTGACAAGTGGCTTGGGAATTGCTGTTCTGCCATAAATGTTCTCTTTATGAAGGTATCTCCGAACTGTAATTGTTGACACTGGAGAATTCAGATGCTGATTTAGCTCTGCGGTCACTTTGGCTGCAGTTGTTTTCTTTTTAGATATTAAAATCCGCTGCAATACCCGTCGGTCTCTTTCACTCAGCTTCTCCTTTCGTCCACTATTTTGCTTTTCTGAGCTTGTTTTTCCGCGCTGTGTGTATGCTGTCATGACTTTAGACACCGTACTTCTAGAAACGCCTATAAGCTGGGATGTTTCGGTCACCGTTGCTCCAGCTAGTCGGGCTCCTACAATTTGGCCTCTTTAAAAATCTGTAAGGTCTGACATTTTACGCTTAAAAAAAAATCAAAACGTAGACAACTCTTCTAGAGCTCTCTCATACTACCTAATACATGTACTTTTTATATTAAAAAAAATCTGGTAACTAAGATTATATTTTAATACTTACGAAGGGAATTCTTAAATGTCCCTTTCATTGACAAGTGTTTCCATTATTTTGATAACCCCCTGTATATACGTATATTACTACTATTACTACTAATTTGCTGTAATTATCTGTTATTGAATATGACAAATTAATGTGATTTAACTTCTTATAGATCTACGCAATTATACAGGCTAACACGATTTCTGATTATGTTTTTTAAAGATATAAGAATTATATTTACTTTTCAGAAATCCAATGTAGTCACAGAATAAGATTTTTTCCGTGTGACCTATCTAAAACAAAAATACAATAAATATATAAAATATGTAGTAATTTACAATAAATAAATGGTCTTCATCATTATTTTACAGCCAAAACTCCGTATTGATGTACTTGTTAAATTATAAACCTCAATAAAATCACAAGTACTGCTATTACATTCGTTTTGAGAAAACTTATTAAAATCACGTAATTATCATTAATCATAAATAATTTATAAAAATAAACTTGAACATTTCAAATGAGATACATAACAAAAGAATGCTATTAATATTTATACCGTATTAAAAAATGAGCCTTAAGGTCATACATTCGCGTTTGTCATTATTTCACTTCCTATCACTTTACTTTTATAAAACTCCTGATTCTCTATGGCAATGAAAGTAATTATTTTCGGATTCCATCGGTTTCCTGCTTGGTCTTAATAAGAATTCATTGTAATAATAATTTTAGCTTACGCAAACCCTCGTGGGTTTCCAATTCAAGCGTCGTATCCAACTTAGAGTTCTCGCTTACTTGTGATTAATTTTGTTAAAGCGATGATTACCCATGGTATGGAATCGCAGTGAAATAGCGATTTTAATTTAGAGAGAAATTGAAAGATACGAGGTTTCTAAAATTGCAGTCTCATGATTGTTATTATCCTTATTCTGTATGATTTATTATTACAAAGTTTGTAAGAGTTATTACACTTGAGATTTGAATAATAGTTGTAGGAATTAAATTTGTTCTGTGTCTTTTTAAGTCTAAAATGTATACATTTGTTTCATTTTATAAAAAAATATAGTTATAAATTGTTTAGTTTTTAAACAAACGAAAAATAATTTTTGCATTTTGTTTCAATATAAAGCTGGATTTGCATATTCAGTGTTTACCACAAACATTTGCATAAGTAACGTGATACATTGTTCTATTTTATGTCGCGTATAAATATCGAATTGATGAAGTTACTGTTTTTGAAAGAATTAGCTAAAAACAATCATGCATTTCCAGCATAAATTTACATAATTATTAGAAATTTTCCTGTATAGATTTTCTCACGCCTTGCATTCAATATTATTTCAAATTTTAATTGCTTAAGAGGCCCGACAACTGGTGGCTCACGGAAAATGATTCCATTTTGTGCTGCGGCTGTAGCATTGTTAGCATACGATGGTGATAAGGGCCAAGTTAGGCACCGTTCAATGTGGTACAGATTGTAGAACGCCGTTGCGATGTACAGATTTCCGGGTTTGAGCCCCAGTTTGGATACTTTCTCTCTCTATTGGTTATAAGCTTTTTAAGGCGTTAAAAATTTGAAATAAAATTAAATACAAGGCGTAATAGATTTTCTACATAAAATTTTCCAATAATTATATAGATTTATACATTTTCATCGATGCTGGATTATCATAAGTTTCGTGTTTGCTGTTTTGAGCTGTGGCTCACGGAAAAATTCTCCATTTTTTACTACGGCTGCAGTCTTGTCAACCTATGATATTGACCCGGGAGTTCACGTGCCGGGTCTTTTTGAACCGGGGTGCGTATGATTTTTGCAATTGTAACCACTTCTGATAACAATTGGTATCTTTTAAAAGTAATCTTCATTCTATTTTATCGCAAAATTTGTAAGGATTGTCTCCGCCTAAATAAAATGACGGCTCTAATTTGATTTTATTAGTGACAAAGTTAAAACCATTTCTATTCTAGGTAAGCGCGTGTACACTCGGGTTAAGAAATGATAGGCTAGATATTAAAGTAGTTCAGTTGGTAGAATGTCGGTACGCTATACCTATGGTCTGGATTCGAGTCCAGGCTTAGGAATTTTTTCATTCTGTTGTTTGTAAGACTTTTAAGCGATTAAAGCTTTAAGTAATATTTCCAGCATAAGTTTACCTAAATAGTATAATGTGTGGATGATAATAAAATAAACAAATGTATTTAGTAATAAATAAATTAAAAAATCATTAACGCTATTCATGAAATGATAACGTAATCAAAAGTTATAACTATGCAGTCAGCAATGCATAACATAGCCATATATTATCGTTATATATTAAACAAACATTTCGATTCACCTTCTGAGGGACAGCAAATTACATATGTACATTGGAAACACTTTTTCCAAAATTCCTTCCAAATAAACTGTTGTTATAGTTATTCATCCTATCTTCGGGTTTACCCATCTTCGGCTTAATACCTTTTCTAGTATTCGCCAACTATCACAACCTTGAACACCTCGGTCGAACTCTCAAATGAAATTCATGACATCTGATTGTACATTATCAAGGAGTTGTCCAATCAGGATTCAAAGTGAATAGTCTTTGAGCATTTGGCCGAGGTTTTCGGTATAGCTGGGGGTCGAAGTACTTGGAGCGTTAGAGTATTCCTTGACTATTTTGCCTGTATGACAGAATGGCTTCATTATGGAAAGAAAATTTGATTGCTTGATATTATTTTGTACAAAAAGGAATCCCCAAGCACACTCACAAGTCTGCATTACCCGCCATGCTCATATTTGTTGGCTTGTCAAACTTGTCTAATCTAACTCATGTAGGTAAATGATGTCCTTTTCTAGTTTATTTTACTTTCTTTACTTTCGATATTTTACGTTATATTCTCCTTCAACTTTGTCGCTTTGCCTACCTTGTTCTTGCCTACATATTTTACATGCTCTCATCAATATATTTATCATAGCAATAGTTCACTTTAGGTATAAAAGACAGTCAGCTGTTTACTGATAATAGATTATTCAAAGATCTAATTGAAAAAAGATACTCCTCCAAAGTGCTGATTTTTAAAGTAAAGAAATACGTATTCTCGAAAATCTCTGTATTAGTTTTGTTTAATTACTTAGCGTTTTACTTTGCCGACCAAATCTTGTCGAAATCAAATGGGTGTCTCAACTTATTTATTCAGTCTTTCACTGCTTTCACTGTATAGTATTATCGAAAAAAGACAAAAGAAGCTGCGGGGTTGTAGTTTGACACTTTATCATACATTGTATTGTCAAAATAACCGGGTAATTCTGATTTATATAATTTAATGAATATTCAGAGAAATACTTTGAGTATTCTTATAGAATTTCAGGAATATAAAATTCATGTTTGATCTTATATGTCTCAGCGAAAATTTGATTACGAGAACTATTATATGACCAACATGTGTTTCTTTCTTTCTTTCAAGAAAGAAATAACATAACATAAACAGCAAGAACATAAACAGCGTTTATGTGTAGCTCATTTAAATTGTTAATTGCTAAATTAATTTTTCAAATAAACTCACAATCATAAATACTCAATCTTAGAACAGTTCAATTACAATGCTGTGTACATTGCTTACAAAATATATAATTACACAGAACACAACGCCTAATATAAAAATTGTTGTTCAGAGTCTTTTCAATAGCAGTAAATTCCCAGTCGAACTTCGCATATAAGCATACTCTGTAATTCCACCTTATAATATTTCCTTTAATTAGATTGTAGATTGTTATCTTTAGTTCACTTCCTACTCACCATCTTAGGCTCGATATCAGATTGTACTATTTTACCTTCACCTCTTCCATCGGAAATACGCAATCTTCTGACACTTCAATTACATTGCTAGTAGAAGCTTGACATTGATAATCTTTGCATATTTTGCTAAGCCTAAAATATTTATGTTGTGTTCGGTCTCATATTAGATTTCTTGATAATTATCAACAGTAGGATGATTATAAATGTCTTCATAAGATACTTTTAAGACGGAGTGTAATTTGCAATTTTTCTTTACGGAAATGTGTTTCATTATTTCTATGCGAAATAATCATTCGAGATTCTAATGTCAAATGAATCGGTGGTATTAATTGATACCGTTTGTTAGTTTTTCGCTTATTCTTGAAAGTAAAATTTTAACTTAAGTTTTTTTAAACTGCATGTAATATATAAGTTTTGTTTAGGATATTATGTACAATATCTCTATATTGAATATTTAGCAAAGGTATTAATGCAATATTTAAAATAAATAAAATTTTTGTACTAAAGGATGTCTTTTACTTGTCTTTTCAATAAATTTGATACTACGTTTTAACATATTATTCAATTTATTTTTTCTTCAACAACGTTTTTTCTTTTCTTTTCTTTTGTTTTCTTTTTTTTCAAACATTTATTTTTTTAGAACATGTTAAGTATTGATGTTTCCAAAGTAATTTTTTGCAATGTTTTGTTTATTTAATTTTTTCTCACAAAAGTGCTCAAGGAAAAAGTATTTGTTTATTAGTAAGAAAGAAATAGTTTAATACACATTATAGTATATTTTAATATATAAACTTAATATACAGCTGATTGTCTCAGTTTTGTAAAAAACAAAAACAAAGTAAATATTAATATAATGCATTATTTGCACTATTTCTATCAGCATCAAGTGACATAATTTTTTTAAATACATCGTTATATGTTTTTTTATTTGTAATTTTTAGATTGAAACAATTTCAAATCCTTTTAATACGGATTTGAAGAATTTTTTATACTTATATATATATATATTATACTTGTATAAAAATTTCGAGGAAAAAAAACAAACCAAAGCTTTTAAAAAGTATTATTTCATACCGACGGAAAAAGTGCGAATCAGTTATAATTGTGGTGTATAACGTATATCTGAAAAATACTAAATATATATATATATTCTAATATTTTAAACCTTTTTTGTAAAGTGTAATAAGGACAAAAACATCTAGTAATCCTGTTCAAGCAATAATCTGAAGTCACTTGGGAATGAAATTTTGTTCGAATTTATAGGTAAAAAGAATATATGAGAATAAATAATGAAAAAGCTCAATGATAATGCGTACCTAAAAATATGATGCAACATTCATTGGCGTACATCAAAACATTAGAAAATCCTAAAATAGCCTTATTATTTGTGTTTAGTAATCTATTAAAGATATTCGTAACTTTATTAAATAAACAAAATATATAATAACACAACACACAATGCCTAACATGAACGAACACTGTTGTTTAGTGTCTTTCCATAAGTAACAAACTATCTGTCTAACTGTAACGCATAAGCATGCTCTGTAAATACACTTTATAATATTTCCTTTAATTAGATTGTAGATTGTTGTCTTAGTTCACGTCCTAGTCACCATCTTTGGTTCGATATCGGTTTTACCACCACCTGTTCCATCTCAAATCTGCAATCTTCTGACAATTCAAATGTATTGCCATTTCAAGTTTGAAATTGCTGTGATTTGCATATATAGCTCAGTCTAAAGGATTTATGTTGAGTTCGGTTTCATATTGGAATGCGCGATAATTATTACTACTCCGATAATTGCTTCACAAAGGTACATTTAAGCTCTTTTTAATTTACTATTTAATAACATGTGATACAATGTTTATAAAACAAATATTTATTCAATCTATTAATGTAAAAATAGAAGTTTATATAAATGTTAAAGTATTTTAAAGTTATGTAAAGTGTAAATGATATTAATTTCTTTCATTTTTACTTACCCATCATACGTAGTATAGGGTAAGTCTTGCAATCGTTTTGAAAATCGAAAAATTGTTTTGACGGATTTACACGTTTTAGATAGTGGAGATTCCGTAAAACATATTTTTAGAAAAAAAATTTTGCCATCCGTCTGTCTGTCTGTCAGTCTGTCTGTAAACGCTATATCTCCCGAACAAATTGCGATAGAGACTTGAAATTTTGTTTGTAGTTAGTATGTAAGAATCGGACGAACCCTATTTAATATCAGCAACCTCGATTATCCGGAACTATTTTTTTCGGACTCTCGAAAAATTCGTTCTGATGAAAGGTACATAAAAATTTTCAAATTTTTTTGTTCTAAGGAATGGACGTAAAAGGCAATAAAATAACACACATTTTGCATATAGAACGAAGTCGATCGGATTATTAGTTGCCGAGATATTTGTAATCTTGTTTTCCACATTCTTCGATTTTTCATGACCCTGTATTTCATTCAAATCTTAATTCAGAGGTATATTTTAATTGGAAATGAGACGCTTAATCCGACGCAGTTAATTGTTAGTTAATAGAATTATTATTTTTGGAGTTATAAGGATGTTTCTTTTACGCAGTTCGGTACTACTTGAGTAGTTTGGAGTTTTATATAACTTGTCGAACTTGGTACATCAGCAGTTCTTTAACATAGCATTACTATGTACATTAACAATATTTAAATTTTGTTTATGAATTACAATGCATTGTATAAATAGTTTCACTTGTTTTATTTCCATATTCATATCCATGATGGGTAAGTATTACGGTGGCCCCCAACAACTAGTTTTAAAATATGGTTAGGATAATTGTTTAATACTTTACGGTTTATATGTTCTAATTTACTACTTTTTTCAACGGATATCTTCTTTAAAATTTAAAAATTCAGAAGTTTTCTAAAATGTGACTTGATAAATTTTGTTTATCAACATTCTGCAAACACACTTAAAGAAATGCATTTTTAACAAAATGAACAAGGAAATGAGTAAACTTCTTGGGTCACAATTTAATGTGTATTTCAAATGTAAATGAAATATTAAATAATACAACACAAATCATGATAGTCAAGCATTTTTAAATTATTATTAAAATTGTAAGTATATTACACAGATAATTAATACACATTCAGATTAAATAATTGCACAGATAATAATATAAGATAATTAATACTGAATTATTTAGTTTTATTTCTCATTCTATTTAATAGTGTAATAGAGAAACTATACCACCTATTAAAACATTTCGTTCAGTAATATATATTCATCCGATCCTGAAAAATGAATAGAAAAAAATATTTTATAATAGTTTATAAACTAAAAAATGAACTCCAGTACATAAATGAACGATTGTAGGAGTCGTATTATATTGGGAGAAAAATATTGTTAATATATTAATTTCGGAAATAATATATTTTTCGTACCTTTCTATCGTATATGTTAATAATAATAATAATTCTAAAGATCACATAAGGTTTCTGGTGGGTACAATAATTTTTTTCCTATACAATGCGACCCGTGCGACTGTAATATATCATGTACTTAGCAAATGCTGCAAAAAATAAACAAAATTCCTTTGTTTTATCTTTACGTATTTATTTTATTTTATTTTATTTTTGTATAGAGAATAAACTTTTAATTTAACTGCATAACTAGACTGAAAATATCCATTACTCTATTCGGGACTTAATAACACAAATAAAATATTAATTAAGCATTACAGAATGCTTCACGTAAACATTGCCATCTAACACCCGTGCACAAGCAACAAACTTCTCAATCTGGAGTGCGAGTAACAGTAACTCATAAGTATACGCTGTAGCTAATTACCTTTCGATATTCCCTCTAATTATGTTGTTGTCTTAGTTCATTTCCTGCTTGCCATCTTCGGTTCGATATCGTATTGTGTCATCTCGTCTCCTCCCTGTTTCACTGGTGATCAGTAAGTTTCTGACAGTTCAATTACATTGTTATTCGAAGCTTGAAATTGAGAAAATTTGCATTTGTAGCCTAGCCTAAAGGATTTATGTTGCGTTTGCACTCGCACTGGACTTGATACAGTTATTAACACCAAAAAAAAAAATAAATAAAATAAAATAAACTCCATCATAATGTATTTTTAAAACTGTACATAACTGTTTTAAATGTTTGCCAGGGATATTTAAGCTGTTATTAAATAGTGAATTGTTTTGTTTCTTATTTTGTCCAATAGTGTATTGGAAATATTATACAGTCTATTAAAACAAATAGCCAAACAAACAATCATGAAAAGTTAATATCAAATGAGATTTTATAGTGAATTATAAGTAAAGGATAAACCTACTACATATATAAATGTTTGTTATAACTTGTATTTGCCTAATATCGTAGAAAATATACAAAATTATTTTTATTTATTTATTTTTTTTTATAAAAATGAACTCTTAATATAGCTGCATAAATATATTGAGAATATCCAGTACACTATTCGGGACTTAATTACATAAACAAAACATGCATTTATGCAATATACATCAATTTTAATGCGAAGCTTGAAATTGAGAAAATTTGAATTTCCTTGTCTATCTTAAAGGATTTAAGTTGCGTTTGCTCTCAGACTATTGACTAGATATTTATTAACACCGAAAAATAAATACCATGATAAGGCATTTTTTTAATTGTACATAATTTTAAAAGTTTGCAAAAGATATTTAAGCTATTACTGAATAGTGAATTTTTTTCTTTTACTTCTTATTTTGACCAACAGTATATTACAAATATTATACTGTGTAATTAAATATGACGCAATATAAAACCATTGAATCAGGAAAAAATGAATAGCATATGCAATTTTATTGTGAACTATAAAGTGAAAGATAACTATAAAATGAAAAATAAATTTGAAATACATTGATGCAATTCCCAATCATAATCATAAATCAAGCATTTTGTGCGAACTCCAATTCAACATCCAAAATTCTTAACACCGTAATAACGCACAAATACCAGGTAGTTATGAAATAAGTATCTCTCTTAGGTGTTGTCTGTAGCTCGAATTCCCCAAATAAAACAAAAATCTGTGCACTTTCTATTTGAAAATAGAAATAGAACAAGTGTTCATTTGGAATATTTTAAGCTTAGTCATCATAAATGATGTCACACATTTTTCTAGTATTTTGAATCCCTCAACCTCCCCTTTTTTGTCACAAAGTGTCACACTTGTTCATACCCTTTCCCCTCGTCTTGTCACATGTGACGCTATATTACGTAAACATGTACTTACAGTTCAGCGACAAAGCACTATGTTATCGAAGATCATACTTCAAATTTTATTTTTAAACTTCAACTATTTGTTTTAACGACATTTATGAGAATAACAATTAAAATTATTCTTGTACTTATTTTATATGATATAAGATTAAGCTTTGCAACAAAAAACATAGTTAACATGCTATAATAATAAAATATTGATGCGAACAAAAATGAAAACAGTGGTATTTTGTAAATTTAAAAGGAATTTAATGTATATTTTTTAAAATCTTACCTTTACTTTATTAATACAAATTTCATAATTTAATCTGCTGATATTTAATGTTTTTTTTTAACTTGTTTTAATCAAAATGTGTAATGTCACACTTTTTCTTACCTCCTCCCACCCCCTTGTCACAAAATGTCACAGTATCACGAACCCCCTCCCCCCCCCTGTCAAAGCGTCACATCATTAATGGATGGCCCCTCCGATGATTTCATCAAATAATTCTGTACAATTATTCATAGCGCTTAAACCAGGGCCGCAGAGATGATAAGAAAATTTGCCGACTTCATCTCTGATGTTGACTTCGGAAACTTTAAAGACTTCAACTCCGACTCCGACACCAAGCTGGGTAAAATTTAGTGTTGCTGTTGGTTATAATTATAATGAAATGCAGGAAAAATAAGGTGAAAACTTCACTATTTCGGTGATAATTCAGTACATAGAGCTTTGAAAGAAAAAAGAAAAAAATATTTTCCGTTTTACTAACTTTTTCAGTTTTTGTCTTACAAATCAGAAAAATCCAAATATAGAAATGTAAAGACGAAAACAAAACACTAATTTTACTATTTCGGATCCATGGACTTGTAAAGGAAATCTTTACAATTTTGATGCAAATTTGTGTCAAAAAAAAAAAAAAAAAAAAAAAAAAAAAAAAAAAAGATGAATTTTTTTTTAGTTTGAAAATAATTCGGGATCAATTACAGCTTTTAATGAAAATCTTTTTTCAACTAATGTGCATATCAAGCACTATATTGAGAATCTTTAACTTTGGTAGCCCGATATCATCCCAAAATAATAATAATAATTCCTTTTATGAGTTTAAAATTACATATAACTGTTTTTATTTCATTTCAAACTGTCTAACAAAAAAGGTTGGAATTGAAGTCAGAGTCGGAGTCGGCTTGTTTTTTAGCTACTCTTAATCCGTCTCTTTTGCTTAAAAATGGGCTCAACTCCGATTCCGACTCCGCAGCCTTTAATTAAACTTACTTGAGTTTTTAAAATTTTAATTTATTGAGAAGCGCTGATTTATAAACATCAAATTCATGAGCGTTTTACAGATTTTCAAACAATTTTCCAAACCAATATTAATGATACTTTTGGACAAACTTTAGGCAAAAATACATATTATTTATAAACACTAAATTCGTGAGCGTTTTACAGATTTTCAAATAATTTTCCAAACCAATATTAATGATACTTTTGGACAAACTTTAGACAAAAATACATATTATTTATAAACACTAAATTCGTGAGCGTTTTACGGATTTTCAAATAATTTTCCAAACCAATATTAATGATACTTTTGGACAAACTTTCGGCAAAAATACATATTATTTATAAACACTAAATTCGTGAGCGTTTTACAGATTTTAAATAATTTTCCAAACCAATATTAATGATACTTTTGGACAAACTTTAGGCAAAAATACATATTATTTATAAAGATGTTAACGCATATCACATCTTAAATGAAAGATGAAAATCCAGTTTTTAGTTTAAACATACCATATGTTAAATATTTAAGGCATTATATGTTTAGAACTTGAACCAATATCTATTCGTTCTTAGGATAAATATAATTAGAAACTAGCTACAGAAACTATTTGTCTTGTACATGCTGCGCAAGTATCTGACAGGAAAATTATATTTCTATCTTAAGCAATAATATTTGGGAATTCTCAATAATTTATGAGATGAAACTAAGTAAATTACCAAGTCTACATAAGAGTAATTGATTATGTACTGTTGACGTTCGTTTACATTATACGAATTTATCTACTTATTTTGAATTTAAATAACTCAGTAAATACAAAATAATGTTTATTTGTTCAAAACATTTATTCATTCTGATTATGTGTATTATTTAAATTTTCTTCGGTAATATTTTTGAAGAAATGAGTATTATAACTGTTTAATCCAGAAAAACAAACCGATCTCTGTCTTACAAAATATAATACAAAATATCACGCACTTGTACTAAACGTATTGATTTTAAAATGCAGTTAAATATGCAAATTAGTTTAAACCACTCATTTTAACTACAATTATAAATATTTTCCATACTATTACAATATTTAACTGTTATTAACTATAATTCATACTTTTAGTTACAATTTATTTGACAATTGTTCTTCAGTTTATTTTTAAGGTATTATTTTTTTTTTTGTATATTTTCTTTCATGATTATATTTTATTTTCCTAAACTGCAAAATATTAGATTTATTTCATTGTATTTATATATTTCTTTTGACTGGGCATTTCTAAATATCGGACATTATTAGTGTTCACGATGAATCCTTTATTTAGAGGTTTTAATGTATTAATAATTAATTACGAAAATGTTATACATGAAACCATGAATAATTTTGGGCCATTATAAGGTAGATTATCAAAATTTAAATAAATGATATGTGGCATAATTACAAATCATTTGCTACATTGGTATAATAAAGAATTTTGGACCATCATACCACATACAATAAAAATTTTAATTAAAGAGACATCAAGACTCTTAAAATCGGAATTTTTTTTGAAAAGAAAATCATCTTCAACATTTAATATCTTAAAATTTTCATTCTACAGTTTTTACTGAGATGAAAGATATAAGTACGTTCTTTCATTTTATGCCTTTAAAACATTGCAAGGTGAAGAATTAGCATTTACAAGGTGCTCCAAACTGTCAGATATTTGACGAGCAGAAAATTGGTATAATAGCTTACGCGCACGATTACAAAATAAGTATGGCAACTAGAATGGAAATTTTGGTGCAGACTTATAATCTAAATAAATTTATATTTAAAGCATTTTTCTATTTTGAATACAATTTTGTATTTAATTAATACACTTTTTTTTTAATTTCAATAAAATTTTTCATTTTTCAAATTTCATTAAAATTTCACTTAAAAAATAAATATTTTTGAACAGTAAAAAGGAAATTTAAGTTCCGTTAATACACTTTTTTTTAAAATTTCAATAAAATTTTTCATTTTTCAAATTTATTAAGATTTCACTTAAAAAATAAATATTTTTGAACAGTAAAAAGGAAAATTAAGTTCAGTTTATACAGATTAACATGAAATATATGTTTTGAAAATTTCATGTGAAAGTACTTGCAAGATTTTGAGATATCGTGCGCGCTGTGAAAAATAAAATTATTTGGAGAAAAATGACTTCCAAGTTTCGGAAATGCCGTTTCAGCTATTCAGCGAGTAAAATTCTAAAACCCATAATTTTTGTACTAATCAGAATTTCGAGAAAACAATTATATTAAAACGCTTAGAAAACAAGGCAGTTCAACATAAAAAAAATTAAAATTCGAAAATTTGGAAGATTTAAGAGTCTTGAGACCCCTTAATTAAATGAATAAATGACAAATTATTTGCTATATTTATGCAATAAGCAATTTTGAAATGCTACGTAACATAGAATCAAGATTTAAATAAATGAGATGGGAATTACAGCAAATTCTTTTTTATAAGGGCATAATGCACAATTTTTTTTATCATTACACCATTGTAGATAATCAAAATTTCAAAAAATTAGATGTGAATAAACCACAAACTATTTACTATAGTGGTGCATAAACAAATGTGGATCATTAAACTATAGGTAATCAAAATTTAAATAAATAAGATGTGAACAAGCAACAATTACTCTGTTACACCAATATAGCAATAAACGTGGGGCTTATTCACATTGTATGTATTTAAATTCATATGAAATCTGATCTTATCGTAAAATTTATTACAATACAATTTTACTTAAGAAGAAAAAGAGTATATTCATGTTATCAATCGCAAACAGATATTTCCAAACAGTATATAATCATTTAAATAAATAAAAGGAGTATTAAGAAAGGTATAAAAAATTCTTCCATAGAAACCTTTACTTTATCAGCAAATGTATGTATAAAGAGTAAAAGCAAAAGTATTTTTTCGCATTAACATGAATTAAAGAGTAATCCCCCCTTCCCTACATTTATGCTGAAGATAAAATAAAGCTTAGAAAAATAGAAAATCCCGCATTAGGGGATCTAGACTCTGAATCACTACCAATCTATAAGATCAAATACTATTGATCCACCTTTCAGGAAAAGTGCACCGATAAGGAAAAATTTACGTTTGCCCATAAAACTCTAATGCAAATCTAAAGAAACGCTGAAGGGCAAGTGGGGAGATATTCAAAGGCATTTATTTTGACGGTAAAAGTTTCAAATATTTTCTTAGATAAATATATTTTTAGGGAATTTTAGGTAATTGTATTTAAACTTTTATTCTAAGCTTTTTATATTAAGAAATGAGTATTAAGAATACATAAAGTAATAGATGAAGTAAAAGTAAAATAAGTTTTAAAAAATGCAAATTTCAAATTAGAAAACTTTATCTTTAATAATACTTATCTGTACTAAACGTTTCTTTCCAATGTATTTGCAATGAGTTAATTAAACTTTTTTTTTTTTTTTTTTTGGTTTCAGAGTTTTACACTCTCCTGCTAACAAGTCCGTACTAATTCATTCACTAAGTTGCAGTTTTTACTGCAATTCAAGCATTAATTAGCAAGTAATATAATTCCATTAATCCACTGCATTTTTAATACATTGAACAAAGATTACATTCTTTGTAAAGAATACATTCACATTCGTAATTGAGATTTTGTGCACAGTGTTGGAAAAAAAAATCTTTATTAGTATTTAAAAAAATGCAGAAAAAAGAACATTAAAATTTTGCCCTTTTACAAAAGTATCAGATGGTAATGTAACGAAAAAAAAAATAGAATTGTGTAAACGGTAGACAAAATACATTTAAATATTTTGACCGTCAGTGCGTAGTCTCTCGCCACTGGAATTACTACAATAATGAATATATTTTTTGCAATACAATATTACCAACACAAAATGTATTGTTTAAAAATTGATTCTCAACCGAACGTGACTATCCAATATTTCTCCCCTTGTATATGTACGGGTAAAGTAATCGTTAGATGAGAAGTAATTGGGAAAATTTTAAGTACATTCAAACCAAATTTGGCGAGATAAAAACTTCTTAAACACACAACAAATACATACAATTGCCAGGCCTTTCAAAAAATCCGAGCCTTTTTTTCGTAAGGCGCAAAGAAGACGTGCGTCTACTATGAAAGCGGCGGCGCAAAATATTAGACGCATGTCTTTTTTGTGCGTTTGACGAAGAAAGACTAGGATTTTTCGAAAGGTATAGCAAATCTGTGTATTTTTTCTAATGTGTTTACGAAGTTTTTATCTCTTCCTATTGATTCACACCAATTTAAACATTTTTTTCGTCAATTCAAAATTACAAACAATACAAACAGTCAATACAAACATATGCAGTCACTTGCATGCATACACTTGCAGTCAATACAAACATATGCGCTGTAACAAAAAGAGAAAAACCTCTTAATTTACGAAAACTTATTAAATAATCGCAAACAATAACATTCGATACCAGCTTCTCAGTAAAAAAATAAATAAATAAAGCGTTTTTTTAATTTAGAAACCATTTTTTTAATTTAAAGAAAATTTCATAAAAATAATTTTTTTGTTAGCTAATCGTAATTTTTGGAAATCCTTTTCAGTAGCTTACAATGTAATAATCAGTTCTCTTGCCCTTAAAATTGGGTTTTCGGACGCCATCATTTCTCAATTATGAATTTTCAGCTGCATAACCGTAACAGTGCATGCAATTATAACAAATACTCATGCTGTTAATTTTGTATGTTTCTTAAGGGGACATTGGACCTTTATTTGAAGGAAATCCTCTATAGCAAACTCGTCGCAAAAAAGGTGTATTTCTGTGTTATAATAGTACCAATTTTTTTATTATCATTCAAATATCATTTATGAAGGTTTTAAGAAGTAAATAATAAAGGTAAGTGTATTTATGTACTTTTAAACTGTTTTTCTCAAAACAAATTTTTCAGCGTTTTCAGATTTTTCAAATGCTTCTTGCTACGTAATTTTTGATCAATATTTATGAATTTGATAAGGAAATATTCTGACATTGTTTAGAAAGAAATTGTGTAAGATTTTTAAAACTCGTCTTTATTAAGAGAGTTAAATTTGATTTTTTACTTATTAAAAGGCAAAAATTTGATGAAAATCGATATGGAACTTAGAAAAAAAATCTGTAAAATATTAACTATTCAGGAGATTAAAAAAAATTTACACAAAATTGTTTATAATAGAGTTTTAAGTGATATAAATATAAAAGCAAGAAAATATCTCAAAAATTAAAACAGGAGGAGCATTTTAAAATTTCGTTTAAAAATTTAATTTTTTTAATTAAAAATTTTAATAAGATTGGAATTTTTTTGAAGGTGTTCTATCTGCTTTTGGTGAAATGTACACATGCACAAAATTTCATGTTGCTATGATGAAAGTTTTAAAAAAAGTAACGACCGCCGCCCCCTTAATTAAATATGTTTGAGGAACATGAAAATATTTGCTGAAAATATTTACACCCAATACCATCCGTAAAATCGATTTTCCGTGTAGAGAAAACTGATTAAAGTATTTTAAAAGCCCTTCGAAAACATTTCCAAAGTTTACAGCCAGCTTATAAAAATTTATTTTTATAAAATTTTCCTTAAATTTCTGAAATATATTTATTAGCAAGGTTTCTAAAGATAAAGGAATGCTTTTTGGAATCTCGGGTAACTTGGAATAGGTTATTGTACATATTCGTTCATAATAATCGAAAATTTTAATAAATTAAGGAACATCCATACTTTTTTCAATGTGGGAGAGTCTAAAAAATGTGTCCGTATAGCATACTAGTTGTCAATTTAAGTTCGTTCTAAAATTTAAAGAGGCGTCAGAAAGATATTTGACAGTTATAAAAAGGAGAAAGATAAAATGTAATTGTTTTAACATATCAACTGCAAAGTCATTCAAAAACTCTAGAAAGGAAATTATATTTTTTAGCTAATATATATTCATTTTATTTATAAGAAATTCGGAAACCAATAATAAAAGAAGCTATTAAAAATAATTTTTATAATTAAATTTAAAGGTAGGAAATGTTAACTTGTGTTATATTTTAGAGTAAATAACAAATAAGATATGTGAAATCATCGCAAATTTTATTTGTCTGAATGCCTAAGAGAAAATGTTCAGACGTGGCATATATTTCTGTAGAACCTAGTGCCCCTCTCTCGGTCGCTTTTATTAATGTATTAATGATAATGATAATAATATAATAATAATGCAGTTTTCAACTGAAGTAAACAATTGATAGTGCAAACTGACGCTTATGGGGCACTGACTGTACGCCTCGGGACAGAGAATGGGTGAAAAAGATGAGATGTTGCGATGCCCGCTGGGATGCTTCCCCCCCACCCACCACCACCACGTCTCTCATGAGAGGCAGAGGATGGAATGGATTTCGTGGAAAGATGCGGAGCACTATTGACCTCGTACTAAATGACTGCTATGAGGTTAGGATGGAAACTCTATTAGATAGTTATACATATTTTTTAGTTTAATCAGCATTGCTAACCGAGACAATATCCCTTGTAGATAGGATTGAGGAAGAGAGGAGTGATATCTAAGGTACCAGTCTTCAGGCAGGATACAATGATAATAGGTGTGTTCTGGGGTTTCCACTTTGCCACATTGGCAGAGTTGTGATCACGCGCAATGGAATTTTTTTGTAATATTGTTTAAAGGGTCCGTATCCAGTGAGAAATGCTGTGGAAAGAAAATAAAATTCCCTGGATACTTTCGGGATATAGTTGTAGGTATAGCGTCCTTTCAGAAATATAAAGCGATGGTGCTTTCTACCGACGCTATCACTTTTGCAATAATCGTTCTTACATCACATTGAAATAATACGCATTTTGAAATTTTAAAACATCAGGTTGATATAAAATGTACTTTCGATTAAATTTTATTTAAAAACTGTTGCTTGATTTCGTGACTTCATATGACTTTTTTTACAATTTTTAAACATAAATTAGTTTTAAAACTATCACTATAATGGCACCTGTACGCTTCAATAATTTATAGTAGCTGCTGTAAAGTCACGGCATGCTGCATCGATTATTTTTCATATTAAAAAATGAAAAGGTATCCAATGATTCAAAAAATCAAATAACTCATAAGACATAGCACTGTGGCCCTTAATTGAAATTTGTTAAAGGTTAAATTAGGCTTTATATTAAAGAAAAACAATGCACGGTTATGTTGATTGGACATCCATCTCAATTATCGTAAGGTAACAAACAATCCATCAAAGAAATTTTCAAATGAAAACGTTAAAAATGTTCGTCATCGGCAGATTTTATAATAGTTTGCAAAAATATATTCCCCGTTTTGATTAAATTTAAACAACGGTTGCATTTCTTTGAATATGAATTTTAAACAAACAATGATGGATGGTAATTAGAAAAAAAAGCCGCCAAATTTTGGCATTCTACCCTCTTATTAAAAAAAACATCCTTCATATTCAATTTTATCCCATTTAATTATTTATTTTTAAAGGCTGCATGAATAAGTATTCTGTCCTAGAATGAGAACGATTATACAGTTTTTTTTTTACACAGTAAGGTTTTAAATAAGATGAAATATTTTAATGAAATATGAAACAATTTGCAGTGAGCAATATTTTTGTATAATGCTTTTCATGATAATCAGTAAAAATGTTTTATAATGCATACCTGTTCCACAATTGTTTTCTTGGATTATACATTTAATGAAATTATTGACATGTAATGTAATAAATCATCTCTAGAAAGTAACGGATGAATTAAGCTTTATAAATGAAAATTCCTTACTGAGAGGATGAGTACTAAGCAATCTCGCATATCCTTAGAAATCAATTTCCGTCACGTTCATTTCAAACAAAATTCGTAAATGAATGTTCAAGAATTTTGTAATTGATGACTTACGAAAGATATTTTACAAGCAATTAAGCCTCTTTTCGATACGAAGCGTGTAGTCGACATAAAATCATGAATGTTCTATTTAATTCATTTGTATTGCTCTTAATATACATTAGACATATATACATTATTACAAACAGGATGATTGACAACGCGTTACTTCAGATGATTACAAGAAGACATATTTTAATATTAAGGGGTGTAAAATTATGAAAAGTAATTCCAAAATTTCCAATCATGAATGCTCAATTTAATTCATTTGAATTGCTCTTAATATTAATACCGTAGATGGACATATATACATTATTACAAACAGGGTGATTGACAACTCGTTTCTTCAGATGATTACAAGAAGACTTATTTTGATATTAAGGGGTGTAAAATTATGAAAAGTAATTCCAAAATTTCCAATCATGAATGCTCAATTTAATTCATTTGTATTCCTCTTAATATTAATACCGTAGATAGACATATATATATTATTACAAACAAGATGATTGACAACGCGTTACTTCAGATGATTACAAGAAGACATATTTTAATATTAAGGGGTGTAAAATTATGAAAAGTAATTCCAAAATTTCCAATCATGAATGCTCAATTTAATTCATTTGAATTGCTCTTAATATTAATACCGTAGATGGACATATATACATTATTACAAACAAGATGATTGACAACTCGTTTCTTCAGATGATTACAAGAAGACATATTTTAATATTAAGGGGTGTAAAATTATGAAAAGTAATTCCAAAATTTCCAATCATGAATGCTCAATTTAATTCATTTGTATTGCTCTTAATATTAATACCGTAGATAGACATATATATATATATATATTATTACAAACAGGATGATTGACAACTCGTTTCTTCAGATGATTACAAGAAGACATATTTTAATATTAAGGGGTGTAAAATTATGAAAAGCAATTACAAAATTTAATTTAAATTGTATTATTATAATTTCATTTTTTTTAAATCTTAGTTACATATTAATTTGGAAAATTCGATTATAATTTTCTGAAGAAACCGTTCTTGCGTAGCATCGAGTACCATGAAAGATAATTGTTTATTGTTTATTTATTCATTTACGAGTTTTATGCAGTTGATATTTTTTTAACAGGAATAGTATACAGCTTGCGATCTCCTGAACTGCAATGCTAGGCCTGCGAACTCTGCCAAAAAACCCCTTAAAATAAAGCCAAAATATTCCTCATAAATCAGTAGAAGGATTGCTATACATTATGTCTGCAATATTTTTTTTTTTTTTTTTTTTTTTGAATCTGTCTTTAATTTTCTTAGCAGTCATGCAAATGTACTTGAATTCTTTGTGATTTTTTTTATTTTTAAAAGATATAACTTATAACCCTCAAGTTTCGTCGTTAAAAAAGCCTTATTTTCTGTATGCAAGATCTTTTAATTTAACAGAAAACTTTGCTATTATGTTAATGATGTATTCTTTAATGCATAATTCCGTCAAATAAATACGGTGCATTTCAGAAAATTGTAAAATTTAGATTATTTTTAATGATATTTTAATACAATTTTCAGGTTAAGTAAAAATTTTTAAAATAAATATTTCAAAAATGCAAATGATTTAATGGCTAGTACACATTAATATACTAAATTCATAAACTTCGTAAATGGGTATTTATGATCAATTTTTCCTTTTAAAGTCACTCACGTTGAAGTTTCTCATTTGGCAATATAAATAAACAAGCTGATTAATGGTAAATAGTTTTACGCATGCATTACATGTAGTGTAAGGTAAATCTCGCAATCATTTTGAAAATCGAAAAAAAAATTTACGGATTCATACGTGTCAGATACTGTACATTCTATGGAAAATATTTTTTGAAGAAAAATTTACCACTCGTTGGTTTATGTGTGTGTGTGACTGTGTGTGAACGCTCTATATCCCGAACAAAACGAGATAGAGACTTGAAATTTAGTGCATACTTAGTATGAAATAATGAAAATAAGCCTATTATATTACCAGTAATTGATTACCCGAAATTATTTTTTTTGAATTATTCTTCCTAATCTATACTTCCTAAATTATTCTCCTAAATGGAAGGTACATAAAAATCTTCGATTTTTTCTATTTTAAGAAGTGAATGATAAAAATAAAAGAAAAAAGAACATAGATTTTACACAAAGAAGGAAGTAGATAGGATATATAGTTGCTTTACTTTTTAACCACTTCACCGTTTGCCTCGAGATAAGTCGGGAATTAAAGCACTGCTTTCCCATACCCGTCGCCGGTTAAGTGGTTAAATCTTATTTTTTACACTTTTGGATTTTTCGTGACCCTGTATTTCATTCAAATTTCATTTCAAGTATATATTTCATTGGTTATGAGACACCTAATTCGACGAAGTAAATTGTTAGTTAGTATGATTTTAGTTTTTGGAGTTACAAGGATGTTTCTTTTACCAATTTTCTATTAATGATTATCACGTTCAACAAAAAGCTATCGCCAAACTATAAGACTAAATGACGATAGTGGCTTACCGCTAATGTCACATTCACTTGACATTAAACACGTTACACATGTTTGTTACGTCATCAAGTGATTTTCAATTTGTCGTTTTACTTGTATTTTTATTTTAACTACTTAACAATGTATTTACTATTTATTATTTTACTATTTTACTACTTTATAAAGTATTTTTATTTTACTTTTAATATTTTATTTGTTAATTCGTTATATAAAATAAAAATTATGCCAATTTGTATAATTTACGAGTATTCTGGCTATTTATATAATTTTTATAAATTGGTCCATGGTATAATCAAGTTGTACACGCAATTCAGTAATAGTGTATTACTCTGTATTAAAAATATTTATTTATACGCTTAAATTTGATTTTGGAATTGAAATGCATTTTGTAAATATTTTACACCTTTTTTTATTTATTTTCATATTTTATGCCATACATATCCATGGTATGTAAGGATTACGGTGGCCCCTAGTGACTAGTTTTCTATATGTGTGTCAAAAGTTGCGTGCACTGCAAATTATTACTGATATTCATAAAATCATCTTATAATGTTCAACAAAAAACAATGAAAGTGCCCAGAATAATATTGGAAAAAATCTACTCAATTGCAAAGATTAAAATAAAATGCATACTTCTTCACTTCTGTTTGCCATAAATTCTCTCAGGCTCCTGAATTTATACAATTCACTTAAATCTTTGCATCTTCACTAAAAGTAAGTCCTTTTTTTTCATATCAGTTATTTATTATTAATGTTAGATCTTCCCTTCCTTTATATTTATTTTCCTATCTTATGTGCAATTTTTGTTTTATTTTGGATTGTTTATGATATTTTCATTTGGAACTAAATTTTGTCATCTTAATTTTAACGCTGACGAAATTGTATGAAATAAACATATCTTTACTATGAATTAAATCTGTAACCTCCTCTGGTGATTTTGTAGGTTATTCGTAGTTTCTTATTGTACATTTCTGGTCCCACGTATAATTTGACTTCATCTTTAGAATTATACTAACATGTTCATACACTCGTTATTTTATTTAAGTTATATATATGTGTGTGTGCGCGTATCTGTAACATTTTTTACTCATAACAATATTTGAGAAAAAATTCCACTGTAAAAAAAATAGATAATAAAATACAAATTCCTTAGCGTTGAAAAATAAAAGATTTTTTATTACTGTATTTTTAATGAAGATATCAATATGATTAATTTAAATACAAGCCAGCAGTTGTTCAATATTGATTTTTGCAAGTTATTTCTTAGTATGTAGCTTACAAGACTGTTTTTCACATTGCCTTCATACTTACATAAATGAACTTCGAATAAACATAATAGTATGGAAAAACATGTTTTTAATTAATTGTATCGAATTTAAAGAGTAAGAAATAAATAAATAAATAAATAAATATTTAAGAGTACATTAAGATAGCAGACTTATTCGTAAATTGAAATCGTTATTTTCTTTTAAAAAGATATCAGAAATTATTTTGAGTTTGAATTTTTTTTTATGGAATATTTTTTTTAATGAAAGTATTTTTGCGATGTACTGTCTATCTATTTTTTTATACTAATTATTTTAGCTCCTCTTGGATTTGTAGTATAAATATGAAATTCTAGAATCGATTTTTCGCTTAACTTATAGTATGTAATTACGCAAATTATGTATACGTGTTGTTCAAGGCAAGATTGCAATGTTTTTTGAGTTTTATTATAAAATTAATAAATTCATTTTGAGTCATTTTTCAGTTAGTTGTCAAAGCTGATAATTATCAAAATAATTTGTATGATTATAACAATATAATAAAATGGTTACAAAATAATTAAAACAAAAGTATTTAATGATGCGCCAAACTACGCTGACTTTAACTGGGCAACTGCCTGCGAAAAAGCAACAATAAAATATATTTAACACTAAAAAAGAAGAAAATATAATTATTAATGAACGATTGTGTCATATTTTTTAAAAAGAAAATTTAATAAATTATTGTTGTTTATTAATAAAATTATGAATATAGGTGGAAATCAATTTAGAAATCCTAAAGAGATAGATTAAAATATGCTTTTTATTTCCTGTTACCGTATCTTAATACAGAAAGAGAGCAAAGTTAAATTCATTACAATAACTTTACTAGTTTACTTATTTTTCACCAAACATAAAAAAAAAGTTACGAGTTTTTCATGAAAATATTTATGCAAAAGTTTAAGTCCCATGCAAAATTAATATAGTTTTAAAATAATGTTTATAAAAAACATGAATTTCATTAGTGTAATTAATTATATTAATCGTGATTTTAAAGACGTACGATTTCATGTTTATATAACAGCGTGTTTATAAAAAATCTGTTTTAATTTTTACATTTCAAACTTATGTTGATACATCGCTGTTGTAACATTATTAATGGTTGTAAAATGTAAAAAAATCTGTTATTGTACATCGTTTTTAATTTAATGCACAATTAAACCCACAAAACATATAAATAAAAATTCATGCTTACGGTCACTTTCATAATTTTTAAAAAAATTTATCTCAATATTTTACTTAAAAAATGTATTAAATAATATTGGGAAAAATAAAGTTTATTTGCACAATATTAAAAATATTAATTCGTTTGAAGTTCCAAGATCTCTACAAAGCCATGAAATAGCCAATAAATATAAAAAACAAAATATAATACCTTTATTCTAAAAAAAGTAACTAATGCTCTCACCATCATGGACAATGATTTTTTGTGACCGTAGGACGCTCTTCGTTAATATTAAAAAAAGCTGTTGCATACAAAAATATGAAAAATGGTGGTATTATACAAGAATGTTTGATAATTTCTCTGGTGCTGACAATTTTTAAATTAAATAGTTATTTTAAGAGAAATTGAAGGTTAAAGTTGATCAAAGTCATTCCATTAAAACAGTTTTATCGCAGCAAAAACTATGGATAGCAATTCAAACATTTTTAGATCATTTCACGCATTAGAAAATCCCGTTTGCAGGCTGCTTTTTTAAAATTATTTATTGACTCATTTTTTGTGGAATTTTTTCCATTTTAAATTCAAATTTTCCGTATTGTGAGAGAGAATTTTTATATTTTTTAGATACGGTTGTTATTTTAAATTGTTTCCAAATGATCAAAGAATAATGTATCCTTTAAATCATATATATATATATATGTATGTATATTTACACGCAAATATCACAAACGCATAAAAAAATTTTAAAAGGGAATGAAGTAATTATAAGTTAATAGCAGGAAAATATTGAAAACTACATTATAAAACTACATTTACATGTGAATATTAAAAGAGAAAGAAAATTGAAAAATAATAAATTCATTAATGTGCTTTTGCATTCATAAATGGAGAAAAATTATTTCAGATTAAAAAAGCAAAATAAGACAGCGCAAATAATATTTCTCTTCTAACGGTAATCATATTTTCGCGTCAATATTAAAAAAGAAAAACAAATATGATGAAAATTACGTTAGATGAAAAACTTTACATTTAAGAATCCCTAATTTAAAGCAGTTACCTTATAGCATTTTAAAAAAAATACCGGTATGCTAAAACTCTGTTGATTAAATTCATTTTATATTAGCTGATTCTGAAATGTTTAAATAATCTCACTCAATCAAACGCGAAAACAGCCATTAACAGCAGCTCATTCGGTCGTAAACCTCTTCTATAAAGCGAAAAAGAATGAATACCCATTTGAAGAGCAATCGCAATTGTTTTATTAAAATAATCATAATTATTATTATTCAATCTTTCGTAAATTTTTTAAAGGTGATGAAATTAACTGATTTTTAGAGCCATAACGAGGGTTGATGAGCACAGCGTTTTAGGGCAGAGCCCCATAGTAAGATAAAAAATGAAATATTGTAAATGTTATTCTTATAACTAAAGTTCTAAAAGTATCGATCATAAACTCATAAAATTAGAGTATTCTAAACGGATTAATAAAAGAATTTCTTCACTTGTGCAGAGTTTTCTTGCTTATTTTCCCGTAAATAAGTACATCAATGTCCGCCATTAAAAAAAAAAAAAAAGTTTTAAACAGAAAAGGATAAATTTGCAAGCAGTCTTCGACCACTACAGTTATCGTTTTGTTTAAAGGAATCTTGAATCAAGCACACCAATCTAATTTAAAAAAATAATAAAAAAATAAAATTTACTTTATACTTTAAAATTAATTTTATAACATCCATAATTCTCGTCTTATTCGTATAATCTTTCATAATCCTGTTCAAAGTCAATGCTGACGACATAATAGACAAAATAGCTTTAAGGGTTGAAAACTTTTCAAAAAATTGATTTTTTTAATGATCTAATTTGATTATTCATGTTATTCTTAACTCAATGCAAAAAAAAAAAAAAAAAAAAAAAAAAAAAAAACGCATAAAAATATTTGCATTTTCAACGGAGTAATAAGCATTTATGTATCAACACTTTCATAATCGCATCCATATAATTTCAACTTTAAGTCGCGTTTTCTCAAAACTTGATTTTTGATGACTAACACCAAGATTTAAAAAAAAAACTATTTGATGGAATGGCTTTTTTTTTTTTTTTTTTTTTTTTTTTTTTTTTGGATGCATATAACATCATTATCAAGATTATGGATTAATATATTTTAGATAGTTTAATATCTTGAGTATTTTTAAAGGAAAAAAAGTTGTATTTTTTAGGGTTTTTTTTTTAAATTTTCAACGTTGAAAGATTTTTTAATACTGTTTTTATTTAGTGATAGTTATATCCTTAATTCATAATCTAGATTATGATGTTATATGCATGCAAAAAAAAGCCATTCCATCAAATAGTTTTTTTTTTAATCTTTTGTTGTTAGTCGTCAAAAATCAAGTTATGAGAAAACAAGACTTAAAGTTGAAATTATATGGATGCGGCTATGTATGTATTGATACATAAATGCTATTAACACCGTTAAAAATGCTAATATTTTTATGCGGTTTTTTGCATTGAGTTAAGAATTAATTGAATAATCAAACTAGATCATTAAAAAAACCGATTTTTTGAAAAGTTTTCAACCCCCGAGCCCCTTTAAAATTATTGAAATACCCATGTTTATCTATTATTTTAGTAAGGTCTGCTACTTTGAATTTTCCGCTTCTACCTGAACCCGCTGCTGATATAACTCCGATTTTTTTATGCATTCCTGTGAACGACTTATACTTATAGGTTTACATATATTTTACATAATATGCTAATATTATGCTAATATTATATAATAATATGCTAATAAATTATATAATTAAATATAATAAGAAAACGAATAGCATAGTTGAATAGTTAATTGTCAGCAATTCTTATGAACACTGTAAAACATTTGTGTAAATTTACTTTCTAAAATTGGTAGTAGCCTTGTTGCCTCCAATTTTATCTTATATAAAACGTGTAACATTCTAGTATTACGCCAGTAATATATGTTTAAATTATGTCATTATATAAAAGAAAAAAAATACTTCATAAAACTGGAGGCATATATATATTGCGAATAGACGAAAGCATACATGAATTGAATTACACAACATTATACATTACATTTATAGCTGTTTACAATCATCGCATATTAAAATAAAATTTAGTTTTGTCAAAAAAATACTTAAAATCACTGAAATCCTACTTCCAAAAATTATCAATGTAACGATTCCTGTTGTCCCAATATTTGCATCGTCCTGCATGTGATTTTAATTATATTTTATAAACATCTTTTAGAATTACTAAATGTAGTTGAACATGAAACACATTTCAAAAGATAAAAAACACCTTTAAGCAACTCATGCTCATTCTTAGTGTTGATTATAAACTCTTTTGTGTAATTCTATATGTGATCTACATAATATATACACACACTACATTGCATGAAAATATTTAACTAAACTTTAAAAAGTGTATAGCATAACTGAAAACAGACCTTCAGCAATCATTCCTAAAATCATTGCACGGTTGTCATATACGCACCGGGGTACCTAATTGGCACCAAAATCGCGTTATTTTGCCTCATATAGTAACCGAGCTACCGTGGTTTATTTATTAATAAAGTATTTACTTTTATTTTATTTTATAAAATGATATAAATTCCTTTGACCTATAGTTTTTAATTAATCTTTTTTTGTTTATTATTATTTCCCTCTTTAAATAATAGAAAATTATTTAAAACTATGTATGTAATTAGCATTTGAAAACCAAGTTTTCGCAGAAAAAAAATTCTCCAAATCCAATGCGATAGACATTTGTGTCTAAAGCAATACTTCAGGAAAAACAATTGTATCCTAAATCTTTCGCGTTTCAATGTAAATGAACGATAAGTCATTTTCATAAGACATACTACTTTACAAATCTTCATGTATACCTTCATAAATTTCTTCTTTAATACCCTCTTGTTTGAGTCAGTATAATACAAGTAAAATGTGCAGCAAACAGTTTTATTCCAAGTACCATTATATAAAACAGTTCTTTTATGTGATTTGCACATCGATTTTAACAGAAAGCATATTTAGCGCATCACAGCAATTCATATTAGTTTCAACATGTTTGCAACAAAGTAACATCATTAAAATAAAAAAAAGTCTCATTCATGTGAGAAATTATTTAAAAAATTGTAGATGAAAAATATCTTATCTAAACCTTCATACAAAAAAAAAAAAATAAAAAATAAAATAAAATAAAATAAAACTCTTTTAATTTCTATGTCTTTACCCAAGTTAATAAAGCAAAATGAGTAAAATATTTTAGATTGCTTAGTATAACATTATTTATAATTAAAGATTATTATACATCACTGCGCGCTCGATTTTTTCAAAAACTATTAATGATAATGAGTTAAAATTTCTTGACTGCTTTAATATTATACCTTCATATAAAATGAACTAAAATCTTAGAATTTTTTTAAATAACAAAAAAATTATTTAACAAAAACTTGCGAGAAATATTACAAATTGATTTTTTATTATTATCAATCATGAATTTTATAAATGAAGATAAATGTTTTTATTTCCTTATATTTGAAGAAGTGTAGTCTTAAAATTAAAATTTGTTTAAAGCTAAAAAATTAAAATGGACACAAGATATCATGCGTGCAATGACGTAAAATAATTATAAAAACAAAAAACCTACGGTTACTTAATTAAGTTATCCTAAATAATTCAAATATTTTTCATAAATGAGCTTTACTTATTGTAACAAGTAATGCTGTATTTAATAATAAAAAAATCATTGAATTTTATTTTATTTGTTAATTTGTGAAGAAGTCTGAAAATTGAATCAGTTTTCAATCCTTCCGGTTGAATGGGAAGTAACCCCTTAAAAGTTGATCAGAAAACTAATGTACTATACTGATGTATATACTCCATGAATTTAACAATTCTTAAATTTTAATTGCTTAAAAAACGTAGAACTAACAGAATATCCAAAGTGACATATTTTTTGAAAAACGCGCATTTTTCCGTTACCCACATATTTTAATTTGCTGGTATTTAGTAAAGGTTTAGAGTAGCAAAAAGGGTACCTATCGTAAAAGAAGTATAAAAGCATTCTTTATAGTGATTTCCTAAAAAATTGTCGCAAATAAACTGGGATATTAACCCTTAAATCATAAAGTTGTTCCCAATTTAGGGCGTACGCCCGACCAGGGTAACTATGTAACCTATCGTGTTTTTTTCATTCAGTTGACTCTACTCCTTTTAATAATTAAAATTTGAAAATTAATGAATTCAAGGCATATGAAATTTCTAAAGATGTATACTATGTAGATTTATACACTTTTCGTTTCACAATTTTTAAAAGTCTGTGCTTGCTATTCCAATGAAAACTGCCAACTTATTTCAGATATGTATACAAACGTGATTGACATCAGAGATTTGTTTTTGCACGGTATTGTCAATTTTAACCCCTTGGGGACGAGGGACAAATATGCGTGACGCAAAAAGACTTAAGAATCCCTGTTTATCCCCACCAGAAAAAAATTTCAATAAAATTTGCCTTAATTAATCGGAGCATTTCCTCGATTTAATAATACTCAAATTTCTGATTTTCTAAACCGACGACAAAGCATTAAAAATTTTGTTAAATGACCCCGTCGCAAAGGCGTTAAACTGAAGGAAATTTTCTTTTTGAGGTTTGTAGCATATGCGTTACTTTTAGATGAAGATTCTCTTTTGTGGCTGCTCTTTTTGTACAAATATTCTCGTGTTGTTTAGTCACATCTTGATATATTGATATGAAGACATAATAGTTTGATGTTTCTCTTTAATATTTTGCAATGAAATATGGCTTCTGTTGTGGTCACTGCTTAATTATCATACAAAAGTCTTAGGAATTCTTGGAGTTGTTCTTCAGCTTCAAAACTTGGGATTTTTTTTTCAGCATTAAAAAATTTTGGCAAGAGAGGGATCAGGATCTGCTGCACCTTTTGTTTGGCTGTGTATTGTCGGAGGTCTGTCTTTTCTACTTCCAGTAAAACTTATTTACACCGCAAAAAAAAAAAAAAAAAAAAAAAAAAAAAAAAAAAAAAACTGAGGCTGACGTCGAGTTTTCGGAATATTTCCGAGTATTGAAGAAAGTTACGTCTTCGTAGTCTTCGTTGTCTTCGTTTTTTGCAACATCATTTTGAAGCACACGAAGAGCAAGTTTAGTGATCAAAAATTCAGCAATCTCATGGGATGATGGATTTTTACAGAAATAATTCCGTATTTGAAACTCTGTAATCTTAAAATGACAACAGATATACGGGGAGATACCATTTTTTCAAAAAGAATATTTCTGATCAAATTTCACGGGAGAGAACCTGTCAATGAACGACATTTTTTAACAGTATATACATGTCGATAATACATGTGTAAGTTCGGATGCATAATAATATTGATAAATATCCGAGCTTTTACAAACGTATTAGTCATATGTCGGCATTCATTGGTGAGTGGACATTGATTAATTTCGTTTTCCACAATAATATTTATGTAACATCAAATTCAACCCATTATCTACACATCCGAACTACATGGAAGTATATAATAAAATATTTCTTTGAATGTAATGCAAAAATGTGTCTGTTATATAGAGTTTTTGAAAATAATAATAAAACAAATTGCACATTCCCAACCATTATTATAATGTACAAACATTAAACAAGAAATAGTTTAGAAATCAGAATAGAAAACTTTCAAATGAAATTTTCTCATGCCATCAATAAAAAAAAATGTTTAAAAATAAGTTTCATTGAAACAAGAAACAAACAAATTTCGTTTCGTTCTCCGGAAATAAATTAACCTTTACTAAGATCACATAGCAAATAAACATTGCATGTTTCTTCTGTTGAATAATAATTTTCTTTGAACCGCAAGAGAAGAACGGAAAATTGAAATTGAAATCCATTGCGTATTTACGGAAGTGTTTTCAAAAGAATTCTAAAGCAATAAAATATTTTAAATTTCTTGACAGTATTCTAATTTAAAGAAATAAAGGAAAGCAATTACTTTGAAAAGTATGTTTTGCTCCACTTCGATCTTTTACGTTTCTTTATTTGCTTGTTTTTTGTAAGATATATAATTTCTTTTGTTTAAACCAAAAGGGAAAAAAAGAAAAAAAACGGTATTGTGAAATTATTTTTCATCTGGGTAAAATAGTATTTCCTGAAATTTTACCGATATTGACATTTAAGACAACCACATTGATCTTCCGTTGTAATTCATTAATTAATTCTATGGTCTTATAAAAATTATAGTCGTGGATGAAATACTAGATCCCCAATAATTAAACAGAAAAAACTTAAAAAGTATATAAATTTATAAGAAACAAATTTTACTCTTCAAACAATCGTTGACGATTGCAGGGAGCTCCGATTTTTCTTATTATTTTCCGATTTTCTGTGTAGTTTAATTGTAACTGGAAGCCGCCCATTTACACTGTAAAAAAAATTCAAGAGGTTACTAAAAATTTCTTAGTAAATTTGTATTCCACAGTATTTTTTAGTAACCATTACAAACTTTTTTTTTGCAAGTGAAACAAATATTTCTTTTGTAAACTGAACAAAAGAATTTTTTGTATAACTAACTTAAAACTTTTTAGTATGAGCCACCAAGCAAATTTTAGTAATAGCTCCAAAATTATTTTTAGTAACCATCACGTTTGCCCGAAGGGCAGGAGCTTCCTTCGAGCTGCATCCAGTGGTTAAAAAGACAGACTTCTAAAACGGAAGATTTTCGGTAAAGCCGCAATAGATGGCAGCACCAAACTAAAACGGAAGTTTTTCGGTAAAGCCGCAATAGATGGCAGCAACAAACATTGCTACCTACTCTATTTTGACATGTTTCTAAAGGGGAGGGAAAGTTCAGAGATCATTACCCACGGTAACTACTACGACAGGGTTTTCATAATCCCTTTATTTACATTCGGTGCATATTTGGCGGCGGCCAGAATCGAGCCCAGGTACTTTCAGCCTGGAGTTCGGTGTTATGACCACTATGCTGTCACGGCCGCACCAAATGAGTTTTAAAAATAGCTATTAAAAATGTAAAACTATTAACTCTATTCGTTGCTAGCTTTTTTCTAGTAATTCTTACAGCTTCCTTGTAACCGAGTAAGATTACTAAAAATGTTTTAGTAATTACAAGGATTGCTAAAATTTTTTTAGTAGATCGACCCTTTTTTTTACAGTGTAGTCTCGAAAAGTGATGTTTTTTTCATTTTCAAAAAACAATAATTTTAATTAGACGTAATGTTAAATTTTAAATTGGTGCAAATAAACGTGAACAGAAGAAAACTTCTTGAAAACACCTTAAAATATTTTTTTTTAATTCGCAAGGTTTTTCGACAAGGAAGGGACTTCATACGGCCATAATCCAAAAAATCTGAAAAATTTCACAATGTTCTTTTCATAAGGATATATACGTTCATGAAAAAATTTCAGCGGAACTTCCATACAACATTTGTAAAAAAAATTATGAAATTTCATTTTTTGGCAATTTATCACAGGTTGACAATGAAAAAGAATTTTTTTTAATGCGCTTTCATGTCGTATGCTCTTTAACCTCTTCTCGATGAATGTTAGTTGCTTAATTTTTAATCTTTTAACATTGGTTTTTTAAAACCTAATTTTTTTTTAATTGAATCACGAGAATGCTCTGATTAAATAAGGTAAACTTTACAATAAAAAATAAATGGTGGGGATAATGAAGGCTTCTCGGCGATACTTAACAAGAATTTTCCAGTTTCCTTAAAATCGTTTGCTTTTGGCGAGGAAAAATCCCAAATTTTCTCGCCAAATAGTCGAAAATATATTTTTTACAGAGATTCTACTGGGATTCCGCCGCTAAATTTAATTGAACCTTCTATACAAACGTAAGTAGTACAACTAGCATTTTTTTCGACATATTTCTTAGATGCCCAGTGTGGAGACCTTCCGTGTGAGTCTTGCTTCCTCAGACGAAAAGAAGACGTACGTCTGATATAAAAGCAGTGGCCTGACAAAGAAAGACTCTGTTCATTCGAGAGGACTAGCGAGTAAAAGATTTTAAAATGTTGTTTCTATACGTTTTTTTTTTTTCTGTTTATAGACTTAAAGTGCTCACGCCTGTTTTATGTCATCTTTTAAAGCAAATCTCATGCAAGTCTTAGCTTATAAACATTTTGAAAATGAATTAGCCATTTCTTTTTCGGAATTAAAAGTAGACTATTCGCGTTTGTAATGACCGAAAGGTGGCGTTGTATAGACTTGATAATCGTTTGTTTACGTAGTGCTTGCTGTTTGTTCCATGCTGTAGCATAGTGAAACCCGTTTAAAGAGCTATTTAAAGTACAGTTTTTTATCTGTTTTATTTAATTATGGGAGATAAATTACAAATATCAACAATTTTAGAATTTCTAGATGCTGGAAAATCTAGTAATTGCTTTAGAGAAGCTGAAGCAATTATTGATTCAGAGAGATTAGTAATGTGCGGCATTTAAGAATGCAAAGAAGGAGAAATAGAGATTGTAGGCTCGTGTTTACAAACAAGTCAAACAAAAGGAAATCCCCATATTATTTCAGGTTTGCTAGTAAAGGAAAACAAAAATTTGAAAATAAATTTTTTTTTTTGCTCTTGCAAAGCTGGAGCAAGCAAATCATGCAAGCATTGTGTTGCTGTCATGTTACTTTGCCATGAGTAAGTCAAATGTACTTTTTTATATTATAGATATAAACTTTGTGTATAAAATTTTGATTTTAGATAATTTTAATACAAAGAACCCAACGTTGAATGCGTTATAGAACTGTTTATTTATTTATTTATTATAGAACTGTTTATTTATTTATCGGCCTTTTAAACACTAATTTCAGCGGAAGATGCTCACGGTATCAGTTCTATTTCGTTTCAGACTTCGTCCGCGAGAGGGCGTCGATTTCATTTCAAACGCGAATTGCGTAAAAAGTATTATGTTATATTATGTTTAATTATATTTAATTTTAATTTATTATACCTCTGGAAACTTTTTAAGAAAGTATGAATTAAAATTTGTAGATTTTATTTTCGCATCCTTCAGTTTTAACCCTTTATATCTCTATGGATGTTTTATTTTTTTTAAATAGTTGTTGCACTCAACGAACTCAACAAACAGAAGTTTGTATGATTGTATACAAAATATATTCTTCAGAAATTCTTTGAAATGATTAAAGTTTTATGGGACACAGTGATTTCTTCAGCATAGAGTACTTCAAACAAAGTTAATGGAGCCCTAATGATTTTGGGCAGTGTTTAATGTGCTCCAAACAAGACCTTTCTAAACAATGTATATATATATATATATATATATATATATATATATGTAATAAAATAAAATAAAAATTTTGCGCCATTTTTTTTGTTCTCTCTTAGCTTCAATTCTAAATTTGTGGAACATATTTCAATCTTAGTTTCGTAACTTGTAACAGCTAAAATTCTTTTTCTTACTTTAGTTATTAATAAATTATTACTTGCTTCTCAAAAAGGCGGGAAGTATTTCGTAAGCTTTTTACTTTCTGGCATATTCCTGCGATTTTAATTTTATTTTTTATTTTTAACATCGCGTGACAGGTGTTACTACGCGTTGCTAAAGGGCTTTGTCTTCCGAGGAAAAAATATAGTTCTTGCCAATAGACCGCCTATTACGGCCAATTAGAATTGATCATTTTGTCCGTTAGAGGCTCGAGTCCATCCTGATTGGATTTTTAAAATGATTGACGCGAAGTAGGAGGGCTCTAGTTTTGTCGTGAAAATGATTTTTTCATTTGGCTTTTCAGGAGAACAGAATGCACCTTTTCTTTAAACTATCAAGACGCGCGTTTCATTGCTCCGCTGAATTAGAATGCATTTTTTCTTAAAAACTACTCGGAAGCCATGTCATGTTTCCCGAGAATGCGATTGACTTTCAAAAATTATTAGGATGATGTTTCTTTTTTTTCCCCAAAATTCTAATATCGTGGAATGCAGCTTAATCACGAAGTTGGTGAAGTGGAAGTTATTCGATGAGAGTGCCAAGGTGATTGCGTGAAAGAACTTAACTTATTTATGAGTTCTAATAAAATTAATTTAAAGACTGCTTGATTGAACTTTCTTATGGGGAAATAGCCCAATAAACTCATCCACTGCTGGTCAAATTGCCGGAGCGACTGCTCAGCTCGTCCCACTGTTGATTCTTGGTAGTAGTAATGTGATTTCTGCCTCATAGATGGTGTGCCACTGGAACTTGTACATTGTTATGGAACATCGCCTTCGATTTATCATTACAGTGGAAGCCGGCAGGATTTTTCAAATGAACCTGCATACGTCTCTAGAGAAACCTTTTCGTCACAATGCTAATTGTGTACGCGTCATTTTCGCAGAGTTGGAGACTGGTTACTGAAACGTCTGACTTCTTTATCTTCAACCTAGACAATCACTAGTCATCAAAGTAATGTCACTGGTGTTGCAAGGAATGCTGTCGAAAGAAAAGAAAAAAAAATCATAGGAAATATGTTGTGAAATTTTATTTGTGATCATTGTTGGCACCTACAGGAGGGAAATTCTTTGTTTGTAAAATGTGTCTCAAAGTATTTTTTTTTTTTTCATAATTAACATCTACGAAATCATCTACTGATTATAACTTAATCCAAAGAACGACAAAATTGAACATCATTTTCTTTTATTTATTTATTTATGTATTTTCTAGATAACAGTACTGAAATAATTTGATAAACTTTCATTTCATAATAAATGAACACCTGCAGCATGATTGCGAAACTACGATTGATTCCATCTGTGAGATTTACTTATACCCATTATGAGATTTACTTATACTTATGATATTTATTATTATTGATATTTTTCCTTATTATGTTTCTTACTTATATTGCTTATTATTTACATTGTTAAAGTTTATTATTACTATATTATAAAATGTCTTACTATATTGAATTTGGACAATTAATAATGATATAATTAGACCTCCTTGAAAAGAGGCAATGGACTATACCACTCCAAATATGACTCTTAAATGGATTTTTGAAACAAACTTTCAACATTGATTTCAAGAAAGTTCTATTAAATTCCTTCATTTCTAGATTTGACATTGTTAAAAAAAGAATTCAACGTTATTGTTTTTCATTTTTATGTTTCATTTTTATGTTATTAGTATGGGTAATTGCTTATATTTTCAAATTACTTTATGATGTGTACTTTAAACAATATTATATCTTGTATTTGTATTGATGCCTATTTTAATTGTATTTAAATTTGAAGTTATTCCACGCATCACCTTAGTGTTTTTAAATTTGAATTCTATATTTATATAAAAAAGAGAAATTAATTTATTTTTTTTTTATTTAATATCTAATTATTATTACTTATAACAACTTCGTGAGCTAAGTCTGCATCATCTCCCTTTCTGTGAAATTGCAGGTCTCAGACCTACTTTTTCACCCGTCTTTCTAGGAGGGGGGATTTGTAATAAAATAAAATAAAAAATTTTGCGCCATTTTTTTTGTTCTCTCTTAGCTTCAATTCTAAATTTGTGGAACATATTTCAATCTTAGTTTCGTAACTTGTAACAGTTAAAATTCTTTTTCTTACCTTAGTTATTAATAAATTATTACTTGCTTCTCAAAAAGGCGGGAAGTATTTCGTAAGCTTTTTACTTTCTGGCATATTCCTGCGATTTTAATTTTATTTTTTATTTTTAACATCGCGTGACAGGTGTTACTACGCGTTGCTAAAGGGCTTTGTCTTCCGAGGAAAAAATATAGTTCTTGCCAATAGACCGCCTATTACGGCCAATTAGAATTGATCATTTTGTCCGTTAGAGGCTCGAGTCCATCCTGATTGGATTTTTAAAATGATTGACGCGAAGTAGGAGGGCTCTAGTTTTGTCGTGAAAATGATTTTTTCATTTGGCTTTTCAGGAGAACAGAATGCACCTTTTCTTTAAACTATCAAGACGCGCGTTTCATTGCTCCGCTGAATTAGAATGCATTTTTTCTTAAAAACTACTCGGAAGCCATGTCATGTTTCCCGAGAATGCGATTGACTTTCAAAAATTATTAGGATGCTGTTTCTTTTTTCTCCCCAAAATTCTAATATCGTGGAATGCAGCTTAATCACGAAGTTGGTGAAGTGGAAGTTATTCGATGAGAGTGCCAAGGTGATTGCGTGAAAGAACTTAACTTATTTATGAGTTCTAATAAAATTAATTTAAAGACTGCTTGATTGAACTTTCTTATGGGGAAATAGCCCAATAAACTCATCCACTGCTGGTCAAATTGCCGGAGCGACTGCTCAGCTCGTCCCACTGTTGATTCTTGGTAGTAGTAATGTGATTTCTGCCTCATAGATGGTGTGCCACTGGAACTTGTACATTGTTATGGAACATCGCCTTCGATTTATCATTACATATATATATATATATATATATATATATATATATATATATACAATCGACAACGGTTAAATCGTTCGTTCATGGGACTACAAGATATGATACGTAATAACCGAAGTACGTTATAAGCAATCAACCAATAAAATACAATACATAACATGAAATAAAAAGTCTCAAGAATTACACGCACTAATAGAGGTTTTAAATAAAAAAAATTAAATTTATCAAAAAATAAAAAGAAAATAAAAAACATTTTTTCTACTTGTATGTTTATTTTATAAAAATAAAAAACAATAATTTCATATTTCTTTTTTATTTCTTTGGATTCATGGCACATTTAACGAAAGACACCGCCACATAACAGAAGAAATGTCGATAGATTTCGTTTATTTAGACTTTAAAAGCCTATTTTATGGTTTCGCGGTGGTTTTCCTTTTATTATTATTATTATTATTATTATTATTATTATTATTATTATTATTATTATTGTCATTATTATTATTATTATTATTACTATTATTATTATTATTTATTTATTTATTTATTTATTTTGACGAAACATTCTAAATGACATACTTTTTCTTTTAAATCCATCTTCGCCATTTTCCATTGCTAAATCTTCCTGATTTTGTCAATAACCACAAACGGAAGGAGAAAAAAAAGGGATAATTGTTCTTACAAAAATGTAACAAGAAATAAACCATGCCTTACTCTCTGAAATAAACGTCTAAAACAGAGCTTGCCTATTTATAAACCAGGAATAAATGGTTTACATTAAGATTTTTTTTTCGTTCGAGTCTAAAAAGTAGGTTATAAACAGATAAGCTTTTTACATAGTCTGCTATAGTCGAAATTGTAAATAATTACTTATATAGAATTTCATTTGGGACCAAGCATCGAAGTATGTTATAAATGAAAGTAGGCCATAGTCCAGATACTTTATAATCAGTCCCTTAATGTATATAAAGAATTGATATTCTTAAACTATATTTAAAATGCCAATGTAGTTTTGTCTTCCATAGCTATTTGTCTTTTTAGTTTAATGATACAAATAAAAATCTTTTAATTTTAAATATCATACATACATATTTTTTAAAAAGTCATTCTACTTCTACTTGAATAAATCTAGAAGATAAAACCAGAATATTTTCATTAGAATGTGTTTCAGATTCACACAACAACTCTAAGAATATTAAAACCCAGAACAAATAGTCTATTCTAAAATATCTTACGGCAGACGACTTGTCTGTGAAAAAAAGAAGAAGAAGAATGCCTTCTCCAGGAACATATTAAGGAAACTATTTAAATTTCTCTCTACTTTATGTCTTCATTCTGTATCGCTTCGAGGCAAGAATCAGCATAATCGAAAACTTTCGGTACATGTGTCACAAGTATAAAAATGATACTCTAAAACTTTAAAAACAATTGTCGCCTGCTGGCATTTGCAAATTTAAAGTTTAAAAACATTGTTTCATGTGATTGGCAACATATCACCATGTTAAAGTCTTACGAAATAATTCCAAAGCGTAGGAACGGTTGTTTAATATACATGTTTTGTAATATTAATCTAAAACGCCTTATAAATTTATTATAATACATTTTTGTTATATGAAAAGTATTGTTATATCACTCAAACATAATAACCTTTTTTTATTATAACACAAACAAACTATTATTGATCATTTTTATTTTCTTCTATCGTTCCAAGAAAAAAGTGTTGAACTATTTCAGCATTGGATAGCTGAGATTGATCTGTATACTGGCCGTTTTTTACTTTTTTTTAATTTTGTTTGTAGCTATTTTTATGACACTTTCATTTTTGGAACCGATATGGAAAGTGAAAGCACACTCATAAAAAATATCTGCAACCAAAATCGAAAAAAATCAAAAACGGCCTGCATTCAGATAAATCTCAATATCCGATGCAAAAATAAATAAATAAATAAAAATAAATAAATAAATAAATAAATAAATAAAAATACATAAAATAAATAATAAAAAAAATCATTTAAAAACATTGAAATGCAACCGAGATATCTTTATAAATTTCTTCCGTAGAATTACCAATAACGAACGGATCTTTTTATTTGGCTGACGTAGCCTCTTAATAAAAACAAGTTAAAAAAGAATAAAATGGCCTTTTTATGAAAATTGCTTCATGGTTTCTATACGTCACTAGTGTGGCCTCTTAATATATTTAAAAAATCGATATTAAACTATGTTTAAAATACTACTATAGTTTTATCTTCCACACATGTTTGTCTTTTTAGTTTATAAGAATAAAAAAAATTTCTTTAAATTTTAAGTTTCATACGTACTTTAAAGGAAAAAAAGTCATTCTAACTTTCCCTCGAGGAAATCCAGAAGATGAAACTAGAATATTTACTTTAGAATATATTTCAGATTTATACAACTCTAAGAATATTAAAACCCAGAACAAATAGTCTATTCTAAAATATCTTACGGCAAACGACTTGTCTGGAAAAAAAGAAGAATGTATTCTCCAGGTACATATTAAGGAAACTATTTAAATTTCTCTCTACTTTATATCTTCATTCTGTATTGCTTCGAGGCAAGAATCTGTATATAATCGAAAAGTTTCTGTTCTTGTGTCTCAAACAATAAAAAATGACACTTTAAAACTTTAAAAACAATTGTCGCCTGCTGGTAATGGCAAATTTAAAGTTTAAAAACAGTTCGTCATGTGATTGGTAACATATCACAATGTTAAAGCCTTGCGAAACAATTCCAAATCGTAATAAAGGATGCTTAACTCTTCACTGCACGGTGGGCCATATATGTAAAATACCGATAAAACCCTTCTATTTCCCTAAGGATCTTAAAATTAGGTTATCTGAGCTTTGTGGCATATGCAGAATATTCAAACAAAGAATTTTGAACCAATCCTTCTAACTTGATGGCAGTATCTTAATAGTTAATAATTTTTTTTATTACAAAAACAATCTCCAGTGTGCATTGTATACAACAGTAGAATTTGCTTCAACTTTTTGACCCCAAAAAACTCAAAGTATTGCAAGATAAAATTTTAGACATTCGAGTATATCACATATTTGTAATTAAGATTGCTTAAAACTAAAATATTTCAGTATATCAGCTTGAAATCTTGTTTTTGTGTTTGTGCCAGATATGAAACATAGAGCATAAGGCTCATAAAACATTCTCATGAAAAATGGCACTCAAAGGGCAAACGCAAGATTAAATCAATGCAATATTATTTGCATCTGATAACGATGATCACTCTTATGGAGTTTCAGATGATATCTCGGATGATTCAACATACATTCCAGCTAAAAATATAACTGAAAATGTTATTTCTTCATTATGAATCAGACGTTGACTGAACGATAACAACAAATGAGATCCAAGAAATTAATTCAACTCCCACAGGAGATCAATTTTCGTAATTAATATTAAAGCAATTTTCAATTTCACTAAAAGTACTACATAAAAGTTAAAACCAACAAGTGAAATTCAACAATATTGAAGTCGGACATATGTTATGTGGCGGAAGTGTGTGTGCATGTGTGTGTGGGGAGGGAAGGATTGAATTTCTAAACTAAACAAATTTTCAAATTATCTGTGTAGTTGCATGTAAATGTTCTCGACGAATGCTCCCCCAGACACTATGAATTCAACACTGAATACATATAATGAGAAGCATCAGTTTATAAAAAGGTTCTTTATTCTTTCAGATGCTGCAGATATCCTTGCTGGACTCAGTGTAGATAGGAAAAAGTCACAAAAGAAAAACAAATATTTCAAGCCAAAATACGCAAATAAATTATAGAGGAAGCAATTGCTTAAGTGCTGAAATTGTGGCTCTGGAGACTCTCTGTCAGTTTTTACCTTTTTGTTTATTCCAGAATTTTGAATCTTTTTCATAAGAGAGACGTAGATACAGCATAGGAAAGGATTCTTCTTAACCTTTACAAGCTCTCATTACGGATGTTACTGGAGTGATGTTTTAGATAACCAAACAGTTAAAGAGACAATGTCTGTCAATAAATAAAAAAAAATCCGATAAATTTCACATTTTAATGACAACACTAAAGAAATTCCTAAAAGCATCAAGGGCCATAATACACTGTTTGAATTAAGGTCTCAAACGGAGTGTATCAGGATAATGGGATATATTATATACCACCTGGTTTGAATCAAGATTCGTAGCAGAAGCTTTTAATTAAATTTTATTAATAACTTTAGTGAAAAAAAAAGTTTCAAAATTGATTTTTTTTATTTTAAAATATTTTTTTCCGAATATTCCGGTGTGAATTCAACATTATAGAAAAACTATTGCTTACCTCTCAAAAATACCTGCCTCAAATACCTGCAATAACGTTTTAATACATATTATACTTTTTGTATATGTAATACACCAGTATTGTGAGCTTCATGCCACATTTTTTTTACAAAAATGAAAATATCTCATTGTGTGCTTTGGGACACATATGACACATATTTCAAAAGTTCACATTTAAAAAATGTATATGAATTCAGAATTTTTTTTATTATTTTTCCTGCATTTGTGACTACCTAAAATAAACAAAATAACTTTTTCATACAGAAAAGAAAAATCTTGCTGTGAAGGGTTAATGCACATGTTTTGTAGTATAAATCTCAAGTGTTTATAAAGTTATTATAATACATTTTTATTGTACAAAAAATATTGTTATGTGACTCAAAAAATAACACTTTTTATTGTAACACAATCAAATTATTCTTGATCATTATTACTTTCTTCTACCTTTCCAGAAAAAAAAATGTTCAAATCGTGAAAATTTTTGAACGGATTTCAACATTTTAGTGGTCAGAGATTCCCCCCAAAACACATTTTGAAATGCCTGTCTGTCAGTCTGTGATTCTGTCTCTGCATATATGGGGCACAAATTTTATGGGAACTCTACTCAAGAAATAATGCATGACATTTTAAAAAAAAGTTATGTACAATCCGTTCCTGGCATGAATTAGTGCTGCTTAAGGGGGTAGTAAGGTTAATTCGAGGCAAAAAAAGCATATTTTCTATCATTTTTTGTAAGGATACAATTAATATTTATTTATTTGTATAATTATAGTATAATTATATGTCATTTAAAGAGTATTCTGTGAAATTTTCATTAAGAAATATTAAAAAATGAGCCGATGACAGCGAATCTTCGAAGACGTCCCAAAAAAAAGTTGATTCGCGGTGAACCGCATAACTCATGACTGGATCAACTGAAATTAAAAAACCAAATTGATTTAATTAGTTGATAAGTTTCCTCGGGGAACGCTGTCGAGTTTTTTTTTTTTTATTATTGATTTTTCAATTTTTTACAAAGCTCGGAAGTCAAAATACTGATTTTTCACCAAAAAAATCTGATATTTTGTTTTTTAAAAGTAAGTTAAAATAAAAAATAAAAAAAAAACTCGACAGCGTTATCTCGTAATTTATATAAAGAAAGAGTGTGTAAAATTTTAAAAAGATCGGTTCAGTAGATTTTGAGCTACAGAGTTCACCGCGAATCAACTTTTTTTTGGGGACGTCTTCGAAGATTCGCTGTCATCGGCTCATTTTTTTATATTTCTTAATGAAAATTTCACAGAATACTCTTTAAATGACATATAATTATAGTATAATTATACAAATAAATAAATATTAATTGTATCCTTACAAAAAATGATTGAAAATATGCTTTTTTTCCCCTCGAATTAACCTTACTACCCCCTTAATTTTGCTGCAAATCTCCCAACATGTGGCACTGTTTTGATGCATTTTTCTTAATTGTCACAATAGCTGTGTGCCACGAATTAACAGATTTTCATAAAACTTCACATTCAATCAGTATTTGATGTGAGTTACTGTCGCTTACTTTTTGATGTAAATCGCCAAACGAATGTAGTAGTCATTCAGCATTTTTTATTATTGTCGCAAAAGATCTATGCACAAGTTTTCTTCAAACTTCAGGTTCCGATTAAATTTGTTAAAGATTTATGATGACAAGTCTCTTCAATTCACCCAACAGGTGACGCTGTAGTGCTACATTTTTAACGATTTCAGCAATAGATTTATGCGAAGACTTAATTAACGATTTTTCATCTAGCTTAGGATTTAGTTGAACGTTCATAGAAGTTGTTGCTGATTAGGTGTTGATGTTAACTGCCAAATAGATTATTCTGCTATTGTTGTATTTTGTAGGGCTTGCACTATTTTAGAGATAGTCATATCTCAAGAACGAATGCCCGGAATTTCATCAGCTTTTTGTTTGATTTTATCTCTGTGATATCAAATTTTGTGGAACTGGTCTGTAGCTGATAAAATATATCTTTGGGATTGACCACATCCGACTAGTTCTTAACCCCCTCAGTACAGAGCCAATTTTTACGAATGACGACAAAAGCCGGTTTAAAATTAGTATACAACATCTCCAAACATATACCATTCTATGCATTGATGCTTATGATATGCACGTATTTATTAAAAAGGCCTTGAAGTAATTTTAGCAATTTTAAAAGCATTTAAATTAGTTTAGAGGTTGTTATTTAATGTCCCCTACAGACGACATCAGGGATGAGAAGGTTAATATAAGGTTTATTTGATCGACCAACCGAAGTAGAGACTTCTGAATATTATGTGATATTTTTAATTTTGTAATGAAGCTATCTCAATATGCGCAAAACGATTACAGTTGAGATTAAATCTTGGAAAATATCATATAACAGCGAACAAAAACATACAATACGCTTCTAGTTGTAAATCACGGTTGTCGTTCACAAGTGTACTAGCTCTCCCGCAGGGCATACCCCTTATCAGTTATAGTAATTAAAAAAACACACACAATTTGTATGATTTTATATCATGAATATATTTTTGTGTGAATTTATATTTTTAAATTTTAAAAAAATCGAAAAATATAGCTAATTTGTGATAAAAGCTTTCGTAAGAAGGTTCATTCTTTTAAATTATGATTATTTTTTTTTCAAAAATTGTTTCTCTAGATTGAATTTTTGATTAGATTGCTTGAAAATTCATTTTTCTCGTGTGCATTTTTCAGTAGATTTGTTTGTATGCACTGCATTATTCTCCACACTTTGGCTATTTATGCGGTATAAAACTTCCACTAATAATACGGCCGCATCTAAACTGCAATCCGCACTATAACAAAGGCACTCAGCTATACCGATTGTCGTTTAATCTGTTTATTGGCTTCTGAACACATGTTATTCATCATTATTACGACTTCTAAATGAGCAGATTATTGGCAGAAACTCACGGGGTTCAATTTTTTCCGACCGACATATTCTTTAAATTTGCTATTATTCTTCATTTTACGCAGATGTCTGTAAGATTAGTACTAGAAACAAGAGGTAGGATTGCTAGTCATATCATAGATAATGCCAAAACTTACTAGAAATGCATCATGCACTTTACTAAACTGAATAACATTATCAACAATAAAATAAAATTTAACAAGCACGCTTATGAAAACTGTAATAATTGGTATTATATCATTTAAAATAATGAATATCTCTATTCTTAAAAAAAAGAAACTTACACTGTCACCGCCGCTAACAATGAATTTTTTGTGACCGGAGGTCTTTCTTCGTTAATATTAAGAGAGGTTTTGCATACAAAAACATAAAAATTGGTGGTATTATCTAGAAATGTTTCATTAAAATGCTGGTGTAGGCAGTTTTTAAATCAGATCATTGTTACTTAATGATCCGATACTTAATGTTAAAGATGGTAAAATCTGTTCCATTAAAAAAGCTTTATAGGAACAACAGACCACACATAGCAATTTAATAGTTTTTAGATCATTTTATACATTACATGTTCCCGGTGTGCAGAATGCATTTATTTTTTTAATTTGATTGATTTTTTTTAAGATTTTAAATTCAAATTTTTATCATTTCGAGAGTTTTTTTACATATTTAAAATAAAGGCAATTATTATAAATTGTATCCAACGATTGAAACAGCACAAAGAATAAATGTTCCTTCAAATTAAATATATATATATTGACAGGAGACTATTCTAGGTGGAAAAAGCGTTCAAATTACAATGTAATTAATATTACGTATAAGAACACGGGAAATGTTGAAAATCACGTGTGAAAAAAAAATTACACGACAACTTTAAAAAATCTTTAGAAGAAAAATTCAAAAGAAAAAAAAGTAAAATAATAAATTCATTAATATGCATTTAAATTCGTAAATAGAGAAAAACTATGTCATATTTAAGAAAATAAAATAAGCCAGTGCAAATAACAATATTTCCTTTCTAATTTCCTAATTTCCTAAAAATATTTTCGCGTGAATATTATAAAATAAAATTGGTGAAAATTACATCAGATTAGAAGTGTTACATATAAAAATCACTTATTTAAAACCATTACCTTATAGCGTTGTTAAAAAATACCTTGAGGCTAAGACTCTGTTGCCTAAGTTCATTTTATATTAGCTGATTCTGAAATGTTTAAGTAATATTATTTAATGAAACACGAAAACAGCCATTAACAACAGCTTTTTCTCCTTAAAGCTTAAAATAATGAATTCTCAATTATAGGGTAACTGCAACTGTATTTTATAATCATTAAACTTTTTTTATTATTATAATTCGTCCTTTTGTAATATTTTTAAAGACTGTCAAATTAACTGATTTTCAGAGGAGGGACGGGGGTTGACAAGTTTAGCTCTTAGGGAGAATAGCTTCCTAGTGTTATATACAGTGTCTCACATAAGTGATGGGACACTTGTGCTTTACAAAAGGAAACTAATCAAATAAAGTTTTAAAAAAATGTACACATTTTTTGTGGGTGTGTTTCAAACTTAAATTTAGTAAAGATTATTACATAACATACATTTTGTCAAAATATTAAAATATTAATTTAATAAAAATACAAATGTTTAGAACGGAGCAAAAAATAGCTCACATAAGTGATGGGACACCATTATATATGCAACAAAAATCGTCTGAAATAAGCAATAAAAATATTTTTTGGGGATTTATTTTTACTTAAAAGCAATTGGCAACAATTTATAAAATCGTCTGCAGTATTTCTCTCCAGTTTGTTTTGGAATTTTTGTGTTTTTTAGCTCTGTGTAGCCATGAATGCTAAACGAAAAGAAACTTCGCCGGAAATTCGAAAATTAGTTATTAATTTGCATATTGAACGTGGAAAATCTATCATAAAAACTGCTGAAACAGTTAACTTGAGTCGTTCAACAGTTTTCATAATCATTAAACGATATAAAAAGAATCATATGATTCAGGATAAAAGAAGACCTGGCCGACCATCAAAGCTATCCAATGGAATAAAGCGAATTATCGTTCGAAATATTAAAAAAAAATCCAAGAAATAGTACTTCAAAAGTTGCTGCTGATTTACAAGCATTATATGGAATAATTGTTAATCCTGAGACTATTAGAAGGGTAATTCGATCTGCTGGATATCACGGTAGAGTAGCCAGGAAAAAATTCTTCGTAAGTGAAAAGAATAGAAAACTCAGACTAGCTTTCGCAAAATCCAACATAAATAAGAATTCTGATTACTGGAATAAAGTTATATTTGCTGATGAGAGTAAATTTAATATATTTGGTTCTGACGGTAGAATTTTGGTGTGGAGAAAACCCAGGGAAGAATTTCGCAAACAGAACTTGGTATCAACAGTGAAACATGGTGGAGGAGGAGTTATGGTATGGGGGTGTATGTTGTCCGCTGGAGTTGGTAATCTTGTTTTTATTACAGTATAATCGATCAGTACAAGTATATTGATATTTTAAAGCAAAATTTGAAATCTTCAGCACGAAAATTGAATCTTCATAACGATTTTAAATTCTACCAAAACAATGACCCCAAGCACACTGCTCTGAACGTTAGACTCTGGCTGCTATATAACTGTCCTGAAATAATAAAAACACCACCACAATCTCCAGACTTAAATCCCATAGAGAATATTTGGCAAGAATTGGAATCAAGAATTCGCAAACACACCATTTCTTCAAAACAACAACTAAAATCGGTGCTTCAAGAAGAATGGGGGTAAAATCACCCCAGAAATCACAAAAAATTAGTCGAATCCATCCCAAAAAAGAATAAATCATGTTTTAAAAGTAAAAGGAAATCCAACAAAATATTAAAAACTTTTAAAAAGTAAAATTTTTGGATAAATATTTGATGGAAAAGTAAGTGTCCCATGACTTATGTGAGCCATTTTTTGCTCCGTTCTGAACAATTGTATTTTTACTAAATTAATATTTTAATATTTTGACAAAATGTATGTTATGTAATAATTGTTACTAACTTTAAATATGAAACACACCCAAAAAATTTTTGCACATGTTTGTGTATTTATTTTATTGCAGTTTCTTTTTATAAAGCACAAGTGCCCCATCACTTTTGTGAGACACTGTATTCTTAAATTTCTATTAACTGCACCACAAAGCTCTAAAAATCTCCCAAGTGAGAAAAAAGTGAAAATTTTGAATTCCCAGTTACCTAATTTTAATAAAGTGACATAATATACATAGAAACACAATGTAATTTATAGTATGAAAAATTCAAAAAGAGTAATTCTTTCTCGAGAATTTTTCATTCAGACTCTAATAATTTCCATCTCTAAACTGATATTCTGCATTTTATATTTCAGGTATAATTTTATTTTGTTTTTATCAGTCAAATGCAGAATACCTAAATATACGCGTAAACATAGCATTTCCCATGCTCACCTCTTAATTTTTAATCCACTTATTGAACATGTATTGCATTATTATACCCTAAAAATGCATTTTTGATACATGAAACAAATTCTCAACAAATTTTGAACAGCATAATGTAAACAGACTAAACTTTTGGTCTCTTCCTGATTATTCATTCCTGAACTATTTAAACTATACAAAGTATTCATTGAATGATTAAAAATATTATAATGATAAATTCGTAACTTTCTACTTTACATGTAATAATTTACAAATTAGAAAAATACATAATGTTGATCTGAAGAATTTCAGACGCTCTTGTGAAAGACGGTATTTTAACGCACTTTTTTATTTAACAAATATTAACTTTAGTTTGCTGATTTGTTGGAGAAAATAATAATAATATTTATTCTGAATCAATTAGAAACACAACTCAAATATTTCGAGAAAATATTACGTTTGCATTTTAAAGATGATTAAATCATTACACAAATTTTGTTAACATTTTATTACAAGTTAAGATGATACAATCGTGACGCGAAAAGAATCTCTCGCTATAATGCCTATAATATGGAAGATTTTTTTTAAATTTCAACATTTTTAAATATTTTTATTTTATTTTGTTTTGTTTGCAGTTTAAAGATGAGATTGAGCAGTGCAAAGGCTGTTTTTTTTTTCAAGTATTGTTTACAAGTATTTTATGAGGACGTTTTCACTCTCATAGCCGGTTCCAGAAATGAAGTGACCTAATACAAATTCCTGTAAACAAACTCCAAACAGTACAAAATGTGGGTAAATTACCGTTGGCAAACATGCTTAAGTTTTAATATGCAATCAATCTTTCGTAAATAATTAAGTTACAGTATTAAGTATTTTAAAAGTAAGACACGAAAACAAGTAAATAATTTAAAGAGATATTTAGATAACAGTAAATTTGCAGTAAAGATTATAGTTTAACAATTATTAAGTACAATATAAGCCTGAACACAAATAACATATAATTGCATGAAATATACAGTAATGCAATTAAACTATATCCATATTATAAAGACCAAAAGTATCTTTGCGTAACGCGTACGTCATTTTGCGAATGGCAACAATTTCAAATTTTAAATGAAATTTCGGCATTGCAATTTTTGCTACAACAAATTTTTAAACTTCTAAATATGGCAAATTTTCAATTTTGACACCATCGTGTAGGGGAAAAAAGTACTTTTAAATGAAATTTGTTTGAAAGCAGTACAATAATTTCTTTTTGAAATATTAATTTTTTTGTAGTTTTTAATACCGCTTTTCTAATCGTGGCAACAGGAGTACTCCATTTCTATTAAAAGCAAAGGAAAAAAGGGAAGAAATTGATTACTGAATCTTTATGTTCCCATTTTCTCATTAAAACGGAAAAAATTGAAATTTATATATCTTCCGTTATAAAACCCGGTGAATTTTGATTTCATTTACAAAATTTGGTTTACATGTAAAGGAATATCAATAGTTTAAAATCCGTTTCAGCTAATAGCATTGAGAGTTCAAGTTTTTAATCAAATTGGTCAAATTAAAATGCCAATATTTTTCTGAAGAGACAGAGACGAAATGTGCATTTGTAAATTTTAAGATGACGAAAATGATGCCGGGTTTTGATTTCACGGGAAAAAAAATTCGATTAGTGAAAGTTGAATAAATATTGTCTTTTTTTCATTTTGGAATACTAGCATAAGAACCTAAATTGATAACTTTATAATAATAACAGATCTTTATTATTTTTTACTGCTTGCATGGACGATTAAAGTTTAATTTTAACAATTTCTACAACTGAGTTTTATAGAAATAGTATTTTGTTAATTTGACGTTAAATATCGTTTGTATAGGAGTTAGACTAATCAATATAAAATGCATTTTTTACTATAACTTATTTTGTAGGTTTATTAGAAATCAATTCAGCAGTTCCTTTTTAAACATTTTCTTTCGTCGAAATTCGACGGGTTCTACCTTGTAATATTAAAAAGCAACACTTCATCACTCACGAACTTAGTATTGAGCGTAAAATGCTTCAGTAAAGTTTAACAACTTGTATATTCTTGAACTATATTCAATATAATTACTGTACATACACCAGAATCTACTAATGCAAATGGGATAAAATTAAATACCGATACGTACAAGCCTTCAGGTTTATAATGGTTAATGCTGTAGTACAGTTTTCGGTAATTATTGGAATTAGTTTAATCTGATTTGATTTAATTTAGTAAGTAAACGTAGAAAGATAGTATCAGAAAACAAGTTGCATTTAATAATTGATAAATTATTTAAGTAATAAAACCTTTATGCAGTGCATTTAATTATTGGTAAATATTTATCTATTTTTCTGAAAAAGAAAGTATCACCTAAAATATATTGCATAAAAGAAAATAAATCCAAAAAAACATAAGCTTTAAAATACAAAAACATGCTTTTTACATAGTTATATTATAATTCCTTATAAAAATAATTTTGGGTATATGAAAAATAAAATTTGTTAATTAATTATATTAACTAAACTGCATGTGAAACGGTTTAATGCGTAATTTTAAAATGTAAATATAGAAATAATTTTTTTAAAGACAATGTTTTAAGTTCTTGATACGTGTTCCATGGTTTAAAAATTTGATTATTCATTATTTAAAACTAATAATAATAAAAGTGATATCTGTTATAAGTAGCTCTATTAGATTTTAGTCCCTAATTGTAACTTATTAAGTAGAGTAATGTTTTCTGTGTATTTTTGAAAGCTAAATAGAATGATATTTTTCTTTCGTTGTCAGGAGAAAAAAAAGACGTCTTCTATGAAAACTGCCGAAAAATTCTACTGTATCTGACGAAGAATGTTTAAAATTTTCTGAAAGACCTAGCTTATTTATTTATTTATTTATTTTGTTAAATTTTTATTTATTTTTTTCTTGTGTGTCTATGTTTTAAAATCTTTACCATTTTAAAGACACACTGTAAAAAAAAATTCAAGAGGCTACTAAAAATTTTTTAGTAAATTTGTATTCCATAGAATTTTTTAGTAATCATTACAAACTTTTTTTTTTTTTTTTTTTTTTTGCAAGCGAAACAAGCATTTATTTTGTAAACTGAACAAAAGAATTTTTTGTATAACTAACTTAAAAATTTTTAGCATGAGCCACCAAGCAAATTTTAGTAATAGCTCCAAAATTTTTTTTAATAACCATTGCGTGGGCTCGAAGGGCAGGAGCTTCCTTCGAGCTGCATCCAGACTTCTGGAGCGGAAGATTTTCGGAAAAACCGCAATAGATGGCAGCACCAAACATTGCTAGTGCTCCGTCAGGATATTCATAATCCGTTTATAAACCAGTACTTACACTGCATACGTTCAGGGCGTATTTGGCAGTGGCCAGTATCGAACCCGGGATCTTTCAGCCTGGAGTCCGTTACTACAACCACTATGCTATCAAGGCCACACCAAGTGAGTTTTAGTAATAGCTGTTAAAAATATAAAATTATTAACTCTATTCGTTGCTAACTTTTTTCTAGTAATTCTTACAGATTTTCTTGTAACCGACTAAGATTACTAAAAATATTTTAGTAATTACAAGGATCACTAAAGTTTTTTTAGTAGATCGACACTTTTTTTTACAGTGTATATTCTTTAAATTAAATAAAACAAGATCCAAATTGCTACACTAATTTGTTTCCAAGATGTAGAAAATTTTATAAAAATATATTTTTCAGATTCTATTTATCGTGTAATGTCTAACTGAAATCTGTTAAAAGAAAGTAATCTGTGGATCTATCGAGACCATCTAAAATAACGGCTTTGGTTCCTTTACTGAAGATGCAGTGACAAGGAACTTGCTACTGAAACAAGCACAGAGTTTGACACGCACGTAATTTCAATATCATATTTGGATTTCTTGGTAAATTGTACATTTGAATGAGAACACATTCATTTGATTAAGTAGTTTACGAATTATGTAGATTGATCGCTTGGAAATCTTAGTGATAAACTGAGTTTTAACTGTTGCAATACGGATTAAAAAATGGGTATATTTTTAAATATAACTCAAAACATTATATGAATGCTTTGTAATTTTGGATTCGGCTATTTATATTTTAAATTTTACTGTTATAAATTTTTGTTGAAAGTTTTGAACTAATAATTTCACATTTTATATTTTTACACCACTGATAGAAAATGTTGCCAAAAAAACAATGTTGCCAAAAACTAAAGCTTAAAAATCATCAACGGTTGTCAATAAACTATACTGTGTCCCAGATACTTCGTGGTTTCAATTACCCGAGTTTACCTTGTCATATATTATTGGTATTGCTAGGGAGAATTCTAAAAAATAGATTAAATGTAAAATATACATTAATGTTACTAAAAAAATAGTCTCGTCCAAACCTTTTTCTTCTTTAGATTAGTTGTTGATACGTTTTCTCACTAATTTTTGATTAGTTATATTTTTTTATCAAACAGTATGATATACAAGCATACTACTTGAAAGTTTGCTCGCAAACCTTTTCGAAAAATACCTCACTCATCGCTGTGTCTTTAGCATGTAAAGATCAAAAACTATGCTAAGACTAGAAATTATGTATACGTAGTATGGTCAAAAGTTCGAGGACAAGTTGTAAAAATATTTATCTGGAATAGTTCATAGCACCTGCACTGTAAAAAAAAGGGTCGATCTACTAAAAAATTTTAGTGATTCTTGTAATTACTAAAAAAGTTTTAGTAATCTTACTCGGTTACAAGCAATCTGTAAGAATTACTAGAAAAAAGCTAGCAACGAATTGAGTTAATAGTTTTACATTTTTAATAGCTATTACTAAAACTCCCTTAGTGTGGCCGTGATAGCCTAGTGGTCATAGCGCCAAACTCCAGGCTGAAAGTACCCGGGTTCGATGCTGGACGCCACCAAATATGCACCGAATGTATGCAATGTAAGTACTCGTTAAATAAAGGTATTATGAAAATCCTGTCGTAGCAGTTACCATGGGTAATGATCTCTGTACTTTCCATCCCCTTTAGAAACATGTCAAAATAGAGCAGGTTAAAATGTTTGGTGCTGCCATCTGTTGTGGTTTTGTCGAAAATCTTCCGCTTCAGAAGTCTAAATTTAATTTTTAATTAACTAAAAATAATTTTGGAGCTATTACTAAAATTCGCTTGGTGGCTCATACTAAAAAGTTTTAAGTTAGATATACAAAAAATTCTTTTGTTCAGTTTACAAAAGAAATGTTTGTTTCACTTAAAAAAAAATGCTTGTAATGGTTACTAAAAAATTCTTGGAATACGAATTTACTAAAAAATTTTTAGTAACCTCTTGAATTTTTTTTTTTTTTTTACAGTGTGCGCACACCCATCTTTAAGTAGTCATCTTGGGCAGCTAAACATTTCTGACAGCATTCGGACAATTTATGGAAACAATATTGGAAGCTATTTCTCACAACCTTCCGTAAAACTTCCTGAGATTCTGCGTTCACCTCATCTAATTAAACAAAACGGCGTCCCTGTAAACATTTTTTCATTCATGGGAACAGTTAAAAGTCAGAAGGGGATACGTTCGGTGAATACGGAAGCTCATTAGTACGAGATTTGGCGAGGAATTTTTTTTACCAATTGGAATCAGTGTGCAGTGCGCTGTCATTCAGGGGTTAATTTTTGATTTGAGCCCAGCGATTTGAGCAAATATTTGGCGATAATCTTTACGGGCACATTCAGACTCTAACGCAACATTTCCCGCTTTCCGTGAAATTGTCGAACGCATTTATGGTCCTCCATAATTTCTCGGCCATATTTAAAACCCTCCAAGCGTCTTGCAAATGGGTAAAATTGTAATGTTGTTTTCTCTGCATTTCGTTTTAATGCTAATAAAATATGATTATTTCAATATTACATAAAAAATCTTATTTAGGAATATAAATGTAATCCTTGAAAGTCTCAATCATTCTTCAGTACTTTGAAAATTTATTAAATTTTTAGAATTATATCTTAAACATTGCTTATATTGCATTGAATCCTGGATCTTAGTGTACGGAATATTACGGGACAAACGCTTAGAGGGTTAAAACACCGATGCCATTCGGAGATCTTTAATCTCGTCGTGATATATATAGGTGTACGGTGGTACACCTTTTTTCGCATTTCCATATTTTCCATTGGTGTTTTATGAAAGTTTTGACAGGCTTTCATGTTCCAACTTTGTTTAAGAAAGCCCATTTTTCTTACGTCGTGGAACAAAGTTAACTAACTTGAAATGATAACAGGTACGCGTACGGTTCAGCCACATGGCATGGGTCAACCAACATGGGCAGGTAAGGGTGGAATGGGAGAATCCATTTAAAGCAGTTTAACTTTTAAGTAAATTTTGTTTAAAATACTACCTATTGCTCATTTTTAAATTCAATTTTACTCTCAAAAGTATTAAATTGGCAGTTTCTCTTATTTAGTAACTTTATGATATGCCGTATTGGTCGATGTTTTAATAAATTCAGAATATATTTCAAAATCTGCTGTCAAAGTGGACATTTGAGACGAATTTCGCTTAAAATGATTCTGATAGCTATTACAGTACAATGGAATTAAAAGTTCTTCAAAAGCTGCCAAATAAAACTGTTAAACTGTGTTTATCGCTTATTATATTTCATTTTTTATTGTTGAAATGAGCATTTAACTTTGAAATCTACATCTGCCAAGACGACAGGGATTTTAGGTACTTGCTTTCGTCGTCAGGAATGTCTACAGTCCCCGAATTTTTGGATCATATGATGTAGGATGTTTTTAACCTCTAATATGTTAAGCCTTTGTTTAGTCCCTTGTATCATTAAAAAACTATTTTTAAATTAACCTCTAGATATTACACTGATTTATTTTTAATATTTAAGTCGGATATATAAAATTATTTAAGTTACATGTAAAAAATAAAGGAAATAATGCAAACTATTTCATGATAGATTTTTGTAAGACATAATTCAATGAAAATTTTTTGTTATAATATACGATGCCTCACAGCTTCAAAATTTCCGTGTCATATTATTCACTTAAAAGCAATTTAAAACAAACAGTCAATTTTTCACTTATAAATGATCTTGAAAGTTATTTCGACTTACGTGTAGTCTACTTAAATTTGAAAGCTTTAGATGTCAAAAATTATGATTGATGTAGAAAAATCTTTTGCAGTTTATAAACGTATTGGTATTTTAAAATTCAGTTTATATGATGAATTTCTTTCAAGCCATTTCCTTGAAATTTGTTAATGTGCCCTGAGCTTAATGTATTTTAGCCTGTCAGAAAATTTATATAATGTTTTATAGACTTCTATATGTCTTACTTTATTTTATTTCATTTTTTTTATATTTTTTACTTTAGTTTGGATTGGCTTAGTGGTAAAGTTTTCTTTTTTTAATAATACTTTTATTATATATTATATATTATTTAATTATGTCAGATTTTAATAATACTGGATGGTCATAATTAAAACACTTCTACCTTAATCTTTATATACATTAAACTACTCACTGACAGAAAAATTTTGTTCACAGTATTTTATTTAAAAAAGGATCAATTTGCAAAATGTAATTATTACTCTTTTGTGAATTATTTATGTTTTAAAAGTACCTTTCAATTCGAATTCACGTACGTACTTACTTAAATAAATAAACACGTGGATTACGCAACTAATACGTAAAGAATATTCATGTCAATAATTCATTTGATATAAATTCCATTAAATATTCAACAAAAAATGTTTAAAGAACAAAAAGAAAGGTAGGTTTTTCATCTTAATCTAAATGGAAGCTCCTTTTCCTGTACTTAAGCTAAATGGAATATAAAGTCTCGAGAAATGGCAAATATTGAAGCCAATAAGTAAGATCAAATGCTATTGATCTGCTTTTCAGGAAAAGTGCAACGATAATGTAAAATATACGTTCTCTCTTAAATCCGTAATGCAAATGTTGAGAAAATTTAAAGGACAAAAAACGAATTTAATTTGGTATGTATGTTAATAGTAAACTCTACAATATTTTTTCATGTTCTGTAAAAATAAAAAAAAATTGCTGACGTTTCGCAAATATCATAGGTAAAATACGCTCACGATTTTATATTTGCGACTGGTTACAGTTTAACCAAACTTTCTAGATTCAATCCTTTATTTTATTGTTTATAATTATAGCTTAAAAAAGTGAAAGTTGTTAAAAATATATAGAAAAATAAGATTCAAATTACTAGGTAATGAAGATTAAATTAAACGCTTTATGTATTTAAAAAATATATAAGGTAGAACCCGTCGAATCTCGACGAAAGAAAATTTTTAAGCAGAAACAGTTTCATTAATTTATTATAAATCTGCAAAATTAGTTATAATAAAAAATGCACCTTATTTCGGTAAGTTTAACTTTTCAACAAATGAAATTTAATCTAAAGTAAACAAAATGTTATTTCTATAAACGGTAGTTTATTACCAGTAGTACATATTGTACCAGTAGTACATATTGTTATCGTATGTATAAGCAGTAAAATATAATATTGATCAATTAGTTAATATTATACAGTTGTAAACTAAAAATCGTATGCTTGGTTTTCCAAAAGGAAAAACAGCAAAATTTATGTCACTTTGACTAAATCATAGACTTTTTCTTTGTGAAATCTAAATACGATATTATTTTCTTCGTCGCAAAATTTACATATTTACCTATCATTTCGGTATTCACCTTTAGAAAAATGGTATTTTAATTCGCTAATTTTAAAATCAGTTTAATTAAAATTTTGAAGTATTGATTGTTATTACCTGAAAACAGATACCATTTATAGTTTTTGAAGTGTAAGGGAAACTTTTTGAAATAATCTGTATGCAATCAATACGATTGACAATATTCCTGTGACGTCACATAAAGTAAATTGGTGATTTTTTAAAGTCTCGAACTCGAATTATTTTCAAGATTTTCTTTATTTCCTTGTCTAACTCGACGAAGTGAATTCATCTAGTCGAGAATAACTAGTTCTATAAAATAAATCGCTATTTTTTGGACAAAGACTTCCGATCACATGCACAATGTATGTAACTGATCTTTTATAAAGACACTGTAAAATTATGTAAAAAATTGCGTTTTATCACTATATGATTTCGATTACGTTAATTTAAAAAAAAATATTTTCACCTGTGGAGTATTTCAAAGAGGTGAAAATGCCGCAAAAACTGTGGCAAAAATGCCTCATTTCTACAAAGATTATTCCAATTTTAAGAATTAAAATACACGCTTTATCTTAATAAAATGACGTCATTAGCATCTGCTAAAGCATTCCTGTTTTATGATTCATGCTTAAACAGCATTTATAACCTGTACATATGACGTCATTATCGCGGAATCCCAGCAAAATGCAATGTCGTCATTTCAGGAACAATTTGGGAATCTAATGTTTAATATGCCTTCATTTGTTTGTTTATAATAGTTGCATATTTTATCGGAGATCAATCATTTGTATTTCTTCGAAATTCGGAAAATGATTTTATACACAAATTAATAAATTTGCATTATTTCAGGTTTTCCATTCAAACTATGTAAAACTGGGAAAAAAAGTCACACAACTATTCTTTAAAATATATCGTGAAAAAAATGTGTTTTACTGTGTGCAAAGTTAGTTTGTAATAAGCTAAAAACCATTTAATTGATAATTAAAAACAAAGGAAAACTAAAATTCACCTGTTTTTACAACAGACGATATATTTTGACATAGTAGGTATTTTAGTTTAATTTTTTTTTCTTTACTTTTTATGAGAAAATGGAAACAAACAGATACAGTAATCTCCATATTTATACTTGCCCACCATACGTAGTATAGCGTAAATCTTGCAATCGTTTTGAAAATCGAAAAAAAAGTTTTGTTGGATTTACACATTTCAGACAATGGAAATTCCAAAAAAACATATTTTTAGAAAAAATTTTTGCCACCCGTCTGTCTATCTGTAAATGCTCTGTCTCCCCAAGAAATTGAGATAGAGACTTGAAATTTGCTGTGCACTTAGTATGTAATATTGGGAAGAAACGTACTGAATATTAGTAACCTGGATTATCCGAAACTATTTTCGGACTCTCGAAGTATTCCATCTGGTAAAACGTACATAAGAAATTTCGATTTTTTTTTATTTTAAGGTGTAATATAAAAGAGAATAAAATAACTTAAATTAAAAATAATTCAATATGGGTTTTTCCTTGCACTATCTGTGACGTTATACTTTGTTTTTAGTATTTTCCTCCTAAACCATGAATCTTACAGGTACAGTTCTTTGGGCATTTTTACATACTCCCAATGATGTATCTTGCTGTGCGGTGTTTGGGCGGTATTTTTGGGACATCCTGTATATATACTGGCATGAGCAGAGTACAATTTCAATATTAAAAAAAAAAAATCTATCAGCCTGTTTGAGACATAAGTTTTGCCACCGCTGTATCTTGAGAACTCATTAACAGAATCTAAACAAATTTACGATTCGGTATATCTTGATAACATATAATGAGAAAAAATATGTAGGTATTGATTAAATATTGGTTTATACTACACAAGAAATCATGCTTGCGTACTGCTAACTACATTATCATGACAGCTACATTTCCATAATAGTTACTGTAATCTAGGGTAGCTTAATCAAAACAGGCAGTTCATAGGCAGTTGAGTTTATAGTTATTTTATACATATTTATTGGTGTATCTTATTGATGTGAAAAATTCTCGTTTTTCTTGCCCTGCGGCAACATTCGAAATACCACGTAGTAGTTTTCTTAATAAGAACCTTGGAATATACACTAAATCTATGGCTTGCCCGATAAACATCTGTAAAAAATATCCGTTAATATACACAAGGTTTTCCGTAAAATTTTACGGAATAGTTTCATTTTTCCGAGAAAACAGTAGTATTTCCGTATTTTTTCTTTTGCGGTTACAAATCCGGAACTGTTCCGTTAATTTTTCCGAAACAGTAAAACTTCCGTTTTAAATAGCACATGTTATTGGTATTTTTAACCGGTAAGTCTCGTGGCGCCATCTGTATGAGAACAATAGAGAAAAACGTTATAGCAACATTTCACTATTTTTTCTGTTTTAATAATAAAAAGATAGCATATTTTTACAATATTAAATTAATAATAGTAATAATAAGATTTATTAATTCTTTTTAAGTTTGATACAGTTAAGGAAAATTATTCTTTTTTTAGTATCATTTTAAAATAATGTTTATTTATATCACAGTATAAAAAGTGCGTAGGATATGTTAGTGGGAAAAAAATCTACTTTTAATTTTAATATACATATTTTTTAATCTATTCAAATTAAAAAGTTCGCACTTAAAATTTAAAATACATCGAAATATATTACCAAAATTATTATTATTTCGGCGATTACCTTAGTCATAATAATCAATAAATGTAATTAATTACAGTTAAGGAAAACAGTTAAGGATACAGTTAAGGAAAATTATTCTTTTTTTAGTATCATTTTAAAATAATGTTTATTTATATCACAGTATAAAAAGTGCGTAGGATATGTTAGTGGGAAAAAAATCTACTTTTAATTTTAATATACATATTTTTTAATCTATTCAAATTTAAAAGTTCGCACTTAAAATTTAAAATACATCGAAATATATTACCAAAATTATTATTATTTCGGCGATTACCTAAGTCATAATAATCAATAAATGTAATTAATTTTAATAACCCATGGTTACTATCTTTATTGATTTTATAATAGATCGTGATACAAAATATTTTTTAAAATACATGCTTTTTTAAAAAGTGTATTAGTATCCTTTAATAAAATAAATAAATGAATATGAATACTATTATAATAGAACTTTAAAACTCTTCCAAAAAATTAGGAAATAAAATTTTCTAATACTTTCATTCATGCATGTAATATTTTAAAGGCTAAACTCTTTTTTTATAAAGCTAAAACTAAAAAGCTAATATTAGAAATTATAGAAAGAAAATCTGTAAAACATGATTTTGAACTATCCGCTCAATAAAAAAATATATATATATATTATCTCTACAAAAATAAACCCGCGTTCAAAATCTTATCTTTACTTTATGAAATGCATCCGAAATAACTAAAGATATTTGAAAAAGTGTTTTGTGTAATCCTGGTGTAATGGTATTATACTGCAGGCTACGACAAAAGAGGTCCCGTGTTCGATACTCATGGAAGATAAGTCACATTTCTTCACTGTTGTTTAAATTAAATGTATATAATGTGTTCCTGATGTTAACGCGTCTTTCTAAAGAAAAGAATAAAAATCACAAAGGTGTTAGGTTGTCCTTGAAAAATTCTTTTAAATTTACAACGAAAATTTTTGCATAAGAAAATATTAAAAAAAACCGGAAATATTTTGTGAAAAAACGGAACAATTTCTGGAATTTACGGAATTTTTTTTTCCGTTAAAAAACGGAAGTACTACTGGAGTCTGGATTACCAGAATTATTTCCGTTTTTTAACGGTTTTTTTTTTTACTCATTACAAAGAGCTGTTGATTTCCAAGACCAAGCCGCGACTGAATGGGGTTTTTCTCTTAACTAAGCACTATCTCAAAATTGTAACTGAAAACACCTTAATCAAAAGAGCGTTAAAGCCTTTATATTCACTAACAACTTTGCAGGTGATGTTATGATCACTGCTTTCAACCACAAAATAAAACATTGGAAAAGAGTAATTTTCGCAATAAATCGAAATATTTAATCATTCAAATTCTCATAAGTGATCAAAGTAATGTTCTTATTTATTTACATCGATATCTGAAGTAAATTTGTCATAAATCGCTATTGCATTTGAAGCATATTTGTAGTTAGCTAACAATATTATCCCAAACCCAGTGTAAGTTTGTCACCCCATTTTTATTTTTTCCTTTTACAATAATTTTTGCATACATTTAAATTCGCTTGGATGGTAAAGGGAATTGTTAGGTCGATACGCGTGTATTTTTTTAGATCGAAATTCGAATAATAATAAAAAAAATATGTATATACACACAAAAGTATGTTTGAAACGTGACAAGCCAATTCCGGTTAACTGTATATCCCCTTGCGGCGCTTTGTTATATTTATCAAACCGCTTAATTTTTATTCCCAAACGCCACATTGGCACCGGAAGTTTGATTAAAAAATATTCGGTTTATTGAATGTGTAAAATATAACTTTTCTTATTTACAAATAAAGTTGTTTTCAAATTCCAGTGTCCGTCATCAATTTCGCAATGAATTTGCTCTACGCCGCGAAGGGATGTATCAGTATCTATGGGACCGAAGTTCATGATATATTACCAGGGCTGTGAAGTCGAGTCGGAGTCGTTAAAAAACAAGGCGATTCCGACTCCGGCTTTTTTCTTAGACAGTTTGATGTGAAATTAAACCAATAAAATATAATTTTAAATCCCTGAGAGGAATTATTAATGTTATTTTTGGATTATATCGGACTACCCAAGTTAATGATTCCCAATATACTGCCAAGAGTATGCAGGAGATGAAAACTGTTTTTAATTAAAAGCTCTAGTAGATCCCAGTTTATTTCCGAACTAGTAAAATTTTCATCTTCAATTTTATTTTCTTCTATCTTTACAAGAATAAAGCATTGGATTCGTGAAAAATCTCGATTTCCGGCATCCGATGGATTTATACGTTTCAGAAGATCCTGAACACGATTTGATAGTTTTTCGAAAATGTCTGCCAGTGAATCTCTCACTTCGTGAGTCTATATGCAACAAAAATTTTGGAGCGCTCTATCTCCCGAACTAATGAATGGGATTTCACAAAACTTTAGATTATGTTAGATCTTGATAGAAACTGGAGCTAATTAATTTTTGGTGTATATCACTCGACAGGTGGAGTTGCTACGTTGCATTATTCACAATTTCCACAGTAGCTACATCTTAAGAATTTATGCACAGACTTTTTATAAAATTTTAGATTCAGTTAGACTTTGATATAATTAGGTGCTGTAAAAGTTTTGGTTCAAATTGCCCAACATGTGGCTCTGCTACGTTGCATTGTTCATGATATTGTAACAGCACTATCTCAAAAACAAATGCTCTAATTTTCATCAAACTTTACATTTAATTTGTCTGTAATCTAGATCAGTATAGTTTAATGCTTTGTGCAAATCGTCATACAGGTAGTGCTGCTATGCTGTATTTTTGACGATTTTGCAATAGCTGTGGCTCAAGTACTAATGCATGGATGTTCATTAAACTTTAGATTCAGTTAGCATCTGATAGAAAGTGATCCTGATTTGTTTTTGATGTACATCACGCAACATGTAACGCTGTTATGCAGAATTTTAAGTTTTCTGTAATAGCCTTAGATTTAGTGTAAATTACTTAAGAGGTGGCGCTTCTGTACTGCATTTTTCAGGAAGTATTTACATGTATGATATAGAAGAATGTTTTAAGATTAACTCATCTGACTACTTTTTTTTTTCCTTTCCATCGAATTTTTTTTCTCCTGAGGATACTAATTAACATTGTATAGATTTCCCCTTTTTCATTCCACGGATCAGAAAAAGTGAAATTTCCGTTTTGTAATTTCTTTTAGATTTCAGTAATTTGATTTTTTCAAGTTTGTAATACATGAAATTAAAGAATCTGTAAAACGTAATTTTTACTAAACTGTATTTTTTTCCAAAGCTCTAAGAGCTGAATTAATACCTAAATAATTACATTTTTGCATTATTTTTCTTTCGTTCCCTCATAACTTTAACCAACTACAACGCTAGTGTATTAGCTAGCCAGGAGTCGGAGTCGGCCATTTTCCCCACCGACTCCCTAGCCCTGTATATTACATGTGAGATATATATTTTTAGGTGCGTTTGTAATTATGTAAATACAAAGCACCTATTAATCATCGGGGTACTACTATGTTATCCCGTTGACCAAAAATTATCGCCAAATCTTAAGATTAAATGCCAATAATGGATGATCGTGAATGTCACATTTAATGACATTAAATACGATTCACGTGTTTAAAATGTCATTAAGTGATTTTTATTTCGACTTTTTTGTTCGTATTTTTATTAATATTCTACTAATTATTTGTGTTTTTGTTATTTAAAATAAAAGTTATGTCAATGTGTATAATTTGGCTATTAGTTTGGCGATTTGTATAATTTGGCGAAATTGGTCGACGGGATAACAGAGAAGTACCGTCATCGATCAGTCCATCCGTACGCATATGACAACTCAAAAACTACTCAACCGAATCGTTAGAGATTCAAAATACATTATAACCACATAATTTTGTCGAGTCTTTTCAACTTTTATGAAAATCGGATTTATAGTTCAATTACAGGGTCAAATAATTCGTTACTTTGTGGTCAATGGGAAAAAATGTTTTAAGTGCATTTTAATGGTGTTATAGCCTTTCATACAGAATTAAATTGATATGTGTCTCTGAAATATACATTATGATATACATTCTGCGGTGCAAAGAATATTTGTTATTAATATACAGGGCCACATAGAAATATTCTACGATAAAATGATAGGGGGAACCATTGTTTGAGGCTCGTTTTAAATATATTAAACTATTTCACATTTTACGAAAATGATATATGGGGCGGAAGTTTATTGTAAGTTAATTCCTGTATGATAGAAAGCATTCAGTATTTACAGGGGCACGCAAAATATTTCAGATATTGTATTGTATCTGAAGTACTGTATATTTTAAAATTTTCTTATAGTACGAACGCACCTCACATGTTTCACGTGACGTGCGATTTCCGATTTATATAAAATATCATTTTAAAAAATTAAATGTTAAAATTTTAATTAATTATTTTTATTTGCGAAATAAAAGTGGTATGCAACATTCTTGTTTTCACGAGGATTTTTGTTAATAGCATATTATTCGGGTTAGGAAACTACACTGCCCATAAATGGTTGCAAATCACCGCTTGTGCTTTTGTTTATCATTCGCCAGTTGCAACTGAGTGGTTTAAATACATTTCTTTAAGAGCATCTAATCGCATTAACCCTTTCCGGCTCACTACTCTTTAAAGTTGGAATTTAAAGAAAAAAAAATTAGGCAATCTATTTAGGCCTAGAGGAGTACACAGGTATTGTTTTGTAAAGATTCCACTAACCATTTTAATTATACAGCTGTTGCCGAAGTGGTAACCTCCCATAAGTAAAGCATTGATAAGCTCAGTGAGAAGAGCATTGCTGTGAAGCGCGTATTACAGTAAAACATTTTACCTATTATTTAAAAACAGTAGAGTTTGATCTCTGTGGTGCTGCCATCTAGAACTCTTAAGAACGATTTAAAGTAGCCATTAGAATAGTTTTTAAAATATTCACGGAGTTTTTGTGTCTCTAAACAGGGGAACTTTAGGTGTTGCCGACCCAGCAACACTGCGCGTTAAGGGGTTAAATCCTTATTTTGATAGGAAAGTTGGAATTTCATCCTAAACTTGTCTGCGGACTGATCATGGAAGAATATAAACCCTCTTTTATTTTTTGGTTTCTGGTTTTTGGAGTATGGTTTCTGGTTTATCTTCCATAATCGGACTCAACATTAATTTTACTTATTTTAGGGATGAAATTTTATTGTACTTAAACAAATTTTTGGAAGGCATTTGGTAATAGTTCAATTCAATTTTAAATATATTTTCATACCGTATCACCAATTTTTTATCATTTATCTTTTTTGAGGTACAGTTTGATTAAAATTCACCTTTTTATGTTTAAGATGGAGATCAAACAATCCGAATTTTTCTGTAGAATAAATAAGCGTATTTTTTTTTTATTTTATTTTATTTCGAATTACACTTTTTTTTTTTTTTTTACAAAAATTAAATAATATTTTCTGATAAAGTAAATAGATCACGTCTAAACTGTTTAAAAAACATCGTGAACAAAAATGTAACTGTATTTCATTAGCGAAAGTTGTGGCTTTCTTTTAAATTTTATGTGTAACATTTTATTTCATTATTCGTTTAATTTCTTAGAACGAATTTCAATTCAATTAACGTAAGTTTAATTTACAAGTTAACAAATTAGTTTCAGCGAAATAATCTATTTTTTGTATTATTCCTTGCGGAAATTTTCATTTGAAATTTAAAAAATATATACATTTGGTTAAAAACGTTTGAAAGAGAAGAATACATAACTGTATTACCTCACAATAAAAAATGGGAAAACGCAATTTCAATGAGATTCCTGAAAGGGACCATATATATTTATTTTACGTTTCTTATAAGCATTATCTCTTTAAAGAAAGAAATACTTTTTATTAAATATGTAGTTAAAAACTATGTTCAACTTAAATCTGATCCTTTTAATTCTCTTGCATTTATCACTATTTTCTTTAATTTTTAGAATTTATAAGATTAAAGATTATTTTCCACAACTTTGCCTAAGAAAGTGTATTTATTTTCTTTTCCTTCTTTAGGTACGTTCCTATTTATATACATACTACCTCTGAAAATAAAGTTCAGAATGACCGATCTGACAACACTGGGGAAACAAAACGCTGCACCTGCATAGAGGGAAGTGTTTACCATCTTCCCTCACCGTTGTTTAGTTGAGCGTCTTTTATGTTTTGTGTAAGACGTGCTTTACTAAGTGCATGTTCAGTGTGTTGATTCTTAACTGAGAACAGAAAAATGAACGAATAAAAGCTCAGTTCAAAGTTTGGTTTTAAGCATTGCAAGACGTCGAAAGAAATTCATGAGGGATGGTGCAAATTGAACAACTACCATACTCGCCAGATCTCAATCCTCCAGACTTCTTATTATTTTCGCGACTCAAACTCTCTTTGAAAGAGATTTCACCAAATTGCTGCCATCCAACTAAACGTGGCGAAGCTTTTGAACTTCATCCCAAAAGAAGACTTCTTGCGAATTTCTCAGGACATATGTAGCAGATCTCAGCGGTGCATAATTACAAGAGATGACTATCTTGAGGAATGGCATAAAAAATTTCATTAATATTTCATCTACATTAATGCTGCAGGACTATTCACCGAACTATATTGTCAGAGGTAGTACTTAGTGCCTATTGCTATCGTCTCAACTTTCCGTCTGTCTGTTTGTTCATCTATCCGCATCCATTAGCGCAAAAATTATCTAATAGAATAATAAATTTCATGTATATAATTGTTGCAGAATTTTATCGAGACGTTTCAAATTTTAAGAAAATTGAATCTAAATTTAAAAATATTAAGAAAAGTTTTTTTTTTCAAAAATTATCTAATAGAATAATAAATTTCATGTATATAATTGTTGCAGAATTTTATCGAGACGTTTCAAATTTTAAGAAAATTGAATCTAAATTTAAAAATATTAAGAAAAGTTTTTTTTTTCAAAAATTATCTAATAGAATAATAAATTTCATGTATATAATTGTTGCAGAATTTTATCGAGACGTTTCAAATTTTAAGAAAATTGAATCTAAATTTAAAAATATTAAGAAAAGTTTTTTTTTCAAAAATTATCTAATAGAATAATAAATTTCATGTATATAATTGTTGCAGAATTTTATAGAGACGTTTCAAATTTTAAGAAAATTGAATCTAAATTTAAAAATATTAAGAAAAGTTTTTTTTCAAAAATTATCTAATAGAATAATAAATTTCATGTATATAATTGTTGCAGAATTTTATCGAGACGTTTCAAATTTTAAGAAAATTGAATCTAAATTTAAAAATATTAAGAAAAGTTTTTTTTTTCAAAAATTATCTAATAGAATAATAAATTTCATGTATATAATTGTTGCAGAATTTTATCGAGACGTTTCAAATTTTAAGAAAATTGAATCTAAATTTAAAAATATTAAGAAAAGTTTTTTTTTCAAAAATTATCTAATAGAATAATAAATTTCATGTATATAATTGTTGCAGAATTTTATCGAGACGTTTCAAATTTTAAGAAAATTGAATCTAAATTTAAAAATATTAAGAAAAGTTTTTTTTTCAAAAATTATCTAATAGAATAATAAATTTCATGTATATAATTGTTGCAGAATTTTATCGAGACGTTTCAAATTTTAAGAAAATTGAATCTAAATTTAAAAATATTAAGAAAAGTTTTTTTTTCAAAAATTATCTGATAGAATAATAAATTTCATGTATATAATTGTTGCAGAATTTTATCGAGACGTTTCAAATTTTAAGAAAATTGAATCTAAATTTAAAAATATTAAGAAAAGTTTTTTTTTCAAAAATTATCTAATAGAATAATAAATTTCATGTATATAATTGTTGCAGAATTTTATCGAGACGTTTCAAATTTTAAGAAAATTGAATCTAAATTTAAAAGTATTAAGAAAAGTTTTTTTTTTCAAAAATTATCTAATAGAATAATAAATTTCATGTATATAATTGTTGCAGAATTTTATCGAGACGTTTCAAATTTTAAGAAAATTGAATCTAAATTTAAAAATATTAAGAAAAGTTTTTTTTTTCAAAAATTATCTAATAGAATAATAAATTTCATGTATATAATTGTTGCAGAATTTTATCGAGACGTTTCAAATTTTAAGAAAATTGAATCTAAATTTAAAAATATTAAGAAAAGTTTTTTTTTCAAAAATTATCTAATAGAATAATAAATTTCATGTATATAATTGTTGCAGAATTTTATCGAGACGTTTCAAATTTTAAGAAAATTGAATCTAAATTTAAAAGTATTAAGAAAAGTTTTTTTTTCAAAAATTATCTAATAGAATAATAAATTTCATGTATATAATTGTTGCAGAATTTTATCGAGACGTTTCAAATTTTAAGAAAATTGAATCTAAATTTAAAAATATTAAGAAAAGTTTTTTTTTCAAAAATTATCTAATAGAATAATAAATTTCATGTATATAATTGTTGCAGAATTTTATCGAGACGTTTCAAATTTTAAGAAAATTGAATCTAAATTTAAAAATATTAAGAAAAGTTTTTTTTTCAAAAGTTATCTAATAGAATAATAAATTTCATGTATATAATTGTTGCAGAATTTTATAGAGACGTTTCAAATTTTAAGAAAATTGAATCTAAATTTAAAAATATTAAGAAAAGTTTTTTTTTCAAAAGTTATCTAATAGAATAATAAATTTCATGTATATAATTGTTGCAGAATTTTATCGAGACGTTTCAAATTTTAAGAAAATTGAATCTAAATTTAAAAATATTAAGAAAAGTTTTTTTTTCAAAAATTATCTAATAGAATAATAAATTTCATGTATATAATTGTTGCAGAATTTTATCGAGACGTTTCAAATTTTAAGAAAATTGAATCTAAATTTAAAAATATTAAGAAAAGTTTTTTTTTCAAAAATTATCTAATAGAATAATAAATTTCATGTATATAATTGTTGCAGAATTTTATCGAGACGTTTCAAATTTTAAGAAAATTGAATCTAAATTTAAAAATATTAAGAAAAGTATTTTTTTTCAAAAATTATCTAATAGAATAATAAATTTCATGTATATAATTGTTGCAGAATTTTATCGAGACGTTTCAAATTTTAAGAAAATTGAATCTAAATTTAAAAATATTAAGAAAAGTTTTTTTTTCAAAAATTATCTAATAGAATAATAAATTTCATGTATATAATTGTTGCAGAATTTTATCGAGACGTTTCAAATTTTAAGAAAATTGAATCTAAATTTAAAAATATTAAGAAAAGTTTTTTTTTTCAAAAATTATCTAATAGAATAATAAATTTCATGTATATAATTGTTGCAGAATTTTATCGAGACGTTTCAAATTTTAAGAAAATTGAATCTAAATTTAAAAATATTAAGAAAAGTTTTTTTTTCAAAAGTTATCTAATAGAATAATAAATTTCATGTATATAATTGTTGCAGAATTTTATCGAGACGTTTCAAATTTTAAGAAAATTGAATCTAAATTTAAAAATATTAAGAAAAGTTTTTTTTTCAAAAGTTATCTAATAGAATAATAAATTTCATGTATATAATTGTTGCAGAATTTTATCGAGACGTTTCAAATTTTAAGAAAATTGAATCTAAATTTAAAAATATTAAGAAAAGTTTTTTTTTCAAAAGTTATCTAATAGAATAATAAATTTCATGTATATAATTGTTGCAGAATTTTATCGAGACGTTTCAAATTTTAAGAAAATTGAATCTAAATTTAAAAATATTAAGAAAAGTTTTTTTTTCAAAAATTATCTAATAGAATAATAAATTTCATGTATATAATTGTTGCAGAATTTTATCGAGACGTTTCAAATTTTAAGAAAATTGAATCTAAATTTAAAAATATTAAGAAAAGTTTTTTTTTTCAAAAATTATCTAATAGAATAATAAATTTCATGTATATAATTGTTGCAGAATTTTATCGAGACGTTTCAAATTTTAAGAAAATTGAATCTAAATTTAAAAATATTAAGAAAAGTTTTTTTTTCAAAAATTATCTAATAGAATTATAAATTTCATGTATATAATTGTTGCAGAATTTTATCGAGACGTTTCAAATTTTAAGAAAATTGAATCTAAATTTAAAAATATTAAGAAAAGTTTTTTTTTTCAAAAATTATCTAATAGAATAATAAATTTCATATATATAATTGTTGCAGAATTTTATCGAGACGTTTCAAATTTTAAGAAAATTGAATCTAAATTTAAAAATATTAAGAAAAGTTTTTTTTTCCAAAAATTATCTAATAGAATAATAAATTTCATGTATATAATTGTTGCAGAATTTTATCGAGACGTTTCAAATTTTAAGAAAATTGAATCTAAATTTAAAAATATTAAGAAAAGTTTTTTTTTCAAAAGTTATCTAATAGAATAATAAATTTCATGTATATAATTGTTGCAGAATTTTATCGAGACGTTTCAAATTTTAAGAAAATTGAATCTAAATTTAAAAATATTAAGAAAAGTTTTTTTTTCAAAAATTATCTAATAGAATAATAAATTTCATGTATATAATTGTTGCAGAATTTTATCGAGACGTTTCAAATTTTAAGAAAATTGAATCTAAATTTAAAAATATTAAGAAAAGTTTTTTTTTCAAAAGTTATCTAATAGAATAATAAATTTCATGTATATAATTGTTGCAGAATTTTATCGAGACGTTTCAAATTTTAAGAAAATTGAATCTAAATTTAAAAATATTAAGAAAAGTTTTTTTTTTCAAAAATTATCTAATAGAATAATAAATTTCATGTATATAATTGTTGCAGAATTTTATCGAGACGTTTCAAATTTTAAGAAAATTGAATCTAAATTTAAAAATATTAAGAAAAGTTTTTTTTCAAAAGTTATCTAATAGAATAATAAATTTCATGTATATAATTGTTGCAGAATTTTATAGAGACGTTTCAAATTTTAAGAAAATTGAATCTAAATTTAAAAATATTAAGAAAAGTTTTTTTTTCAAAAGTTATCTAATAGAATAATAAATTTCATGTATATAATTGTTGCAGAATTTTATCGAGACGTTTCAAATTTTAAGAAAATTGAATCTAAATTTAAAAATATTAAGAAAAGTTTTTTTTTCAAAAATTATCTAATAGAATAATAAATTTCATGTATATAATTGTTGCAGAATTTTATCGAGACGTTTCAAATTTTAAGAAAATTGAATCTAAATTTAAAAGTATTAAGAAAAGTTTTTTTTTTCAAAAATTATCTAATAGAATAATAAATTTCATGTATATAATTGTTGCAGAATTTTATCGAGACGTTTCAAATTTTAAGAAAATTGAATCTAAATTTAAAAAATATTAAGAAAAGTTTTTTTTTTCAAAAATTATCTAATAGAATAATAAATTTCATGTATATAATTGTTGCAGAATTTTATCGAGACGTTTCAAATTTTAAGAAAATTGAATCTAAATTTAAAAATATTAAGAAAAGTTTTTTTTTCAAAAATTATCTAATAGAATAATAAATTTCATGTATATAATTGTTGCAGAATTTTATCGAGACGTTTCAAATTTTAAGAAAATTGAATCTAAATTTAAAAGTATTAAGAAAAGTTTTTTTTTCAAAAATTATCTAATAGAATAATAAATTTCATGTATATAATTGTTGCAGAATTTTATCGAGACGTTTCAAATTTTAAGAAAATTGAATCTAAATTTAAAAATATTAAGAAAAGTTTTTTTTTCAAAAATTATCTAATAGAATAATAAATTTCATGTATATAATTGTTGCAGAATTTTATCGAGACGTTTCAAATTTTAAGAAAATTGAATCTAAATTTAAAAATATTAAGAAAAGTTTTTTTTTCAAAAGTTATCTAATAGAATAATAAATTTCATGTATATAATTGTTGCAGAATTTTATAGAGACGTTTCAAATTTTAAGAAAATTGAATCTAAATTTAAAAATATTAAGAAAAGTTTTTTTTTCAAAAGTTATCTAATAGAATAATAAATTTCATGTATATAATTGTTGCAGAATTTTATCGAGACGTTTCAAATTTTAAGAAAATTGAATCTAAATTTAAAAATATTAAGAAAAGTTTTTTTTTCAAAAATTATCTAATAGAATAATAAATTTCATGTATATAATTGTTGCAGAATTTTATCGAGACGTTTCAAATTTTAAGAAAATTGAATCTAAATTTAAAAATATTAAGAAAAGTTTTTTTTTCAAAAATTATCTAATAGAATAATAAATTTCATGTATATAATTGTTGCAGAATTTTATCGAGACGTTTCAAATTTTAAGAAAATTGAATCTAAATTTAAAAATATTAAGAAAAGTATTTTTTTTCAAAAATTATCTAATAGAATAATAAATTTCATGTATATAATTGTTGCAGAATTTTATCGAGACGTTTCAAATTTTAAGAAAATTGAATCTAAATTTAAAAATATTAAGAAAAGTTTTTTTTTCAAAAATTATCTAATAGAATAATAAATTTCATGTATATAATTGTTGCAGAATTTTATCGAGACGTTTCAAATTTTAAGAAAATTGAATCTAAATTTAAAAATATTAAGAAAAGTTTTTTTTTTCAAAAGTTATCTAATAGAATAATAAATTTCATGTATATAATTGTTGCAGAATTTTATCGAGACGTTTCAAATTTTAAGAAAATTGAATCTAAATTTAAAAATATTAAGAAAAGTTTTTTTTTCAAAAGTTATCTAATAGAATAATAAATTTCATGTATATAATTGTTGCAGAATTTTATCGAGACGTTTCAAATTTTAAGAAAATTGAATCTAAATTTAAAAATATTAAGAAAAGTTTTTTTTTCAAAAGTTATCTAATAGAATAATAAATTTCATGTATATAATTGTTGCAGAATTTTATCGAGACGTTTCAAATTTTAAGAAAATTGAATCTAAATTTAAAAATATTAAGAAAAGTTTTTTTTTCAAAAATTATCTAATAGAATAATAAATTTCATGTATATAATTGTTGCAGAATTTTATCGAGACGTTTCAAATTTTAAGAAAATTGAATCTAAATTTAAAAATATTAAGAAAAGTTTTTTTTTCAAAAATTATCTAATAGAATAATAAATTTCATGTATATAATTGTTGCAGAATTTTATCGAGACGTTTCAAATTTTAAGAAAATTGAATCTAAATTTAAAAATATAAAGAAAAGTTTTTTTTTCAAAAATTATCTAATAGAATAATAAATTTCATGTATATAATTGTTGCAGAATTTTATCGAGACGTTTCAAATTTTAAGAAAATTGAATCTAAATTTAAAAATATAAAGAAAAGTTTTTTTTTATTTCATGTATATAATTGTTGCAGAATTTTATCGAGACGTTTCAAATTTTAAGAAAATTGAATCTAAATTTAAAAATATTAAGAAAAGTTTTTTTTTCAAAAGTTATCTAATAGAATAATAAATTTCATGTATATAATTGTTGCAGAATTTTATAGAGACGTTTCAAATTTTAAGAAAATTGAATCTAAATTTAAAAATATTAAGAAAAGTTTTTTTTTCAAAAGTTATCTAATAGAATAATAAATTTCATGTATATAATTGTTGCAGAATTTTATCGAGACGTTTCAAATTTTAAGAAAATTGAATCTAAATTTAAAAATATTAAGAAAAGTTTTTTTTTCAAAAATTATCTAATAGAATAATAAATTTCATGTATATAATTGTTGCAGAATTTTATCGAGACGTTTCAAATTTTAAGAAAATTGAATCTAAATTTAAAAATATTAAGAAAAGTTTTTTTTTCAAAAGTTATCTAATAGAATAATAAATTTCATGTATATAATTGTTGCAGAATTTTATCGAGACGTTTCAAATTTTAAGAAAATTGAATCTAAATTTAAAAATATTAAGAAAAGTTTTTTTTTCAAAAATTATCTAATAGAATAATAAATTTCATGTATATAATTGTTGCAGAATTTTATCGAGACGTTTCAAATTTTAAGAAAATTGAATCTAAATTTAAAAATATTAAGAAAAGTTTTTTTTTCAAAAGTTATCTAATAGAATAATAAATTTCATGTATATAATTGTTGCAGAATTTTATCGAGACGTTTCAAATTTTAAGAAAATTGAATCTAAATTTAAAAATATTAAGAAAAGTTTTTTTTTCAAAAATTATCTAATAGAATAATAAATTTCATGTATATAATTGTTGCAGAATTTTATCGAGACGTTTCAAATTTTAAGAAAATTGAATCTAAATTTAAAAATATTAAGAAAAGTTTTTTTTTATTTCATGTATATAATTGTTGCAGAATTTTATCGAGACGTTTCAAATTTTAAGAAAATTGAATCTAAATTTAAAAATATTAAGAAAAGTTTTTTTTTCAAAAGTTATCTAATAGAATAATAAATTTCATGTATATAATTGTTGCAGAATTTTATAGAGACGTTTCAAATTTTAAGAAAATTGAATCTAAATTTAAAAATATTAAGAAAAGTTTTTTTTTCAAAAGTTATCTAATAGAATAATAAATTTCATGTATATAATTGTTGCAGAATTTTATCGAGACGTTTCAAATTTTAAGAAAATTGAATCTAAATTTAAAAATATTAAGAAAAGTTTTTTTTTCAAAAATTATCTAATAGAATAATAAATTTCATGTATATAATTGTTGCAGAATTTTATCGAGACGTTTCAAATTTTAAGAAAATTGAATCTAAATTTAAAAATATTAAGAAAAGTTTTTTTTTCAAAAATTATCTAATAGAATAATAAATTTCATGTATATAATTGTTGCAGAATTTTATCGAGACGTTTCAAATTTTAAGAAAATTGAATCTAAATTTAAAAATATTAAGAAAAGTTTTTTTTTCAAAAATTATCTAATAGAATAATAAATTTCATGTATATAATTGTTGCAGAATTTTATCGAGACGTTTCAAATTTTAAGAAAATTGAATCTAAATTTAAAAATATTAAGAAAAGTTTTTTTTTCAAAAATTATCTAATAGAATAATAAATTTCATGTATATAATTGTTGCAGAATTTTATCGAGACGTTTCAAATTTTAAGAAAATTGAATCTAAATTTAAAAATATTAAGAAAAGTTTTTTTTTCAAAAGTTATCTAATAGAATAATAAATTTCATGTATATAATTGTTGCAGAATTTTATCGAGACGTTTCAAATTTTAAGAAAATTGAATCTAAATTTAAAAATATTAAGAAAAGTTTCTTTTTCAAAAGTTATCTAATAGAATAATAAATTTCATGTATATAATTGTTGCAGAATTTTATAGAGACGTTTCAAATTTTAAGAAAATTGAATCTAAATTTAAAAATATTAAGAAAAGTTTTTTTTTCAAAAGTTATCTAATAGAATAATAAATTTCATGTATATAATTGTTGCAGAATTTTATCGAGACGTTTCAAATTTTAAGAAAATTGAATCTAAATTTAAAAATATTAAGAAAAGTTTTTTTTTCAAAAATTATCTAATAGAATAATAAATTTCATGTATATAATTGTTGCAGAATTTTATCGAGACGTTTCAAATTTTAAGAAAATTGAATCTAAATTTAAAAATATTAAGAAAAGTTTTTTTTTCAAAAATTATCTAATAGAATAATAAATTTCATGTATATAATTGTTGCAGAATTTTATCGAGACGTTTCAAATTTTAAGAAAATTGAATATAAATTTAAAAATATTAAGAAAAGTTTTTTTTTTCAAAAATTATCTAATTGAATAATAAATTTCATGTATATAATTGTTGCAGAATTTTATCGAGACGTTTCAAATTTTAAGAAAATTGAATCTAAATTTAAAAATATTAAGAAAAGTTTTTTTTTCAAAAATTATCTAATAGAATAATAAATTTCATGTATATAATTGTTGCAGAATTTTATCGAGACGTTTCAAATTTTAAGAAAATTGAATCTAAATTTAAAAATATTAAGAAAAGTTTTTTTTTTCAAAAATTATCTAATAGAATAATAAATTTCATGTATATAATTATTGCAGAATTTTATCGAGACGTTTCAAATTTTAAGAAAATTGAATCTAAATTTAAAAATATTAAGAAAAGTTTTTTTTTCAAAAATTATCTAATAGAATAATAAATTTCATGTATATAATTGTTGCAGAATTTTATCGAGACGTTTCAAATTTTAAGAAAATTGAATCTAAATTTAAAAATATTAAGAAAAGTTTTTTTTTTCAAAAATTATCTAATAGAATAATAAATTTCATGTATATAATTGTTGCAGAATTTTATCGAGACGTTTCAAATTTTAAGAAAATTGAATCTAAATTTAAAAATATTAAGAAAAGTTTTTTTTTCAAAAATTATCTAATAGAATAATAAATTTCATGTATATAATTGTTGCAGAATTTTATCGAGACGTTTCAAATTTTAAGAAAATTGAATCTAAATTTAAAAATATTAAGAAAAGTTTTTTTTTCAAAAATTATCTAATAGAATAATAAATTTCATGTATATAATTGTTGCAGAATTTTATCGAGACGTTTCAAATTTTAAGAAAATTGAATCTAAATTTAAAAATATTAAGAAAAGTTTTTTTTTTCAAAAATTATCTAATAGAATAATAAATTTCATGTATATAATTGTTGCAGAATTTTATCGAGACGTTTCAAATTTTAAGAAAATTGAATCTAAATTTAAAAATATTAAGAAAAGTTTTTTTTCATTCCATTAAATATTGCTACACGGGAATAATTGAATGATATTCAATAATTGTTAATAATTACTTTCTTCTGTCTTTATAAGAACAAAGTATTAGATTCGTAAAAATTTTTGACTTCAGGTTTTCATTGGATTTACACATTTTAGGGGTCAGAATTACGAAAAATATGTTTTTTACAAAATTTCTGTCTGTGAGTCTGTCTATAAGTAAATGTGGCACAAAATTTGTGGGAGCTCTGTCTCAAGAAATAATGCACGAAATTAAATAAAAATTTTTATTCATTAGTACTTGACATAAATTAGTGCTGATTATGTATTTTTTAAATCACTTAACGGATGACGCTGCTATGAAGCAACTTTCACGATTTCTGCAATAGCGTATCTCAAGAGCTAATAAACAGATTTTCGCAAAACTTTAAATACTGTTAGTACATGGCATGATTTGACATTTTTTACAATTTGGTGAAAATTCCTCAACAGGTGCTATTTACGATTTTTGCAATAACTCTATCTCAAGAATTAATGCATGAATTTTCATCAAACTTTCAGTTAGTTCTTCACGAGAATTGACGTTTCTACCTTTTTCTGTAAATCGCTCATCAGATGGCGCTACTATGGAGCATTTTTTGAGATATCGAATGCACTAAGTTTCATAAAACTTTAGTAATTCCTTAATATGACTTGGTTTTGTTTACATATTAGTTTAAATTGCCCAACCGGTCGCACAGCTATGCTTCATTTTTTTTACGATTTCCGTCGTAATCTCAAGACCTATCTCAAGAACTACTGCATGGATTTTCATCAAGTTTCAGATTCTTTTAGATGTCAACATAACATGTATTGCAAATTAGGTTTCCTTGTAAATTGTCAAAAAGTAGCGCTGTTAAGCTGCATTTTGCATGATTTGCTCTATTTAAACGATAATCATGTCTCAAAAAATGCCATATTCAAATTATATGAAAAGTCTCATTTCATATCATTTGAATTCCTATATTGGGCATAAGTTGACATATAATTTTGGCCCTGATGACAAATTTTGAAACATTAACATGGATGAGATAGAAGGAAATTTTAGAATTGCCACATCTGACTAGTTCTAGATTGTCATGGTGATAACACTATACTTAAGATAGAGCTCTGTTGTTTCCGTATTACTGAACTTAATACATATATCATCTAATAAATTTTGTATCTTTACATTTTTCCATAAGGGTACAACAGTTATTGCCCCAAGATCTGAATATTTATAAAACTAGTTATTTTACGAACGCACCCCATTTGCCATGTTTGATGCACAATTTCAGACTTGTTTCGTTTTATAGGGGTACTCTTTCAAAATGTCAAATTTTAAAATATCTTTTTACTTTACTTAATTTAAATATGCATTATTTTCTAAATTCATCTTAAATCGGTAATAATGCAGAATGTCTTGAAAGTCACAAACAAAAAGGAAAATCTTGTTTTTTAGTGTAAATAAATATGTCTATTTTGCGTTATATTCATTTTTATCTCAATGCTTTCATTTTTTTCCATATGAAGTTCGAAAAAATAATTTAAAAATTAACAGAAAAAAGTAATTGATTATATAAAAGTAATTTTTTTACATTTTCATAATTTTATTTATTTTCTGTAATATAAGATGGTTAATATATTTTTAGAACGCATTTACCAATAAAATAGTAATAATGATAATATAATTGTTATAATAATAATAATAACTGATTGGAAATAATACTATGCAATTTACTTGTAATTTTACCAAACTTCTAACATATGGCCAAGAAAGCAATAAACAAATCATACATACGTAGTCTTTATATATTTATTTTTACTCTAATGATTTCGTTTTTGTTCTATAGACAGTTCTTTGCGTAGCATGTCCTTAAAGTAGTTTTGTGCCATTAAACTCTATGCAACAGAACAACTATCTGAATTTCGAAAAAAAAAACCGTAACATATTTTGTAATAGAGTTACATGAAGAAATAAATAGAACTGAAAAGTTTAATTAAAACTTTAAATTTTATTTCAATGTATTCTATTCTACTATATACGAAGAAATTGTAAACTTTTGTTACATTAACATTTCATTTTATAATCCTCTGCAGATGTATGTCATTTGTTTGCATACTCAACAAATATGTTAGTGCTTACAAAATGCATTGGAACATTTATTACCTTTATGAATGTACGAGGAAATTTCAGAAGTCTGTAAATTAACAAAAGAATCTAAAAAAAAATACTGCAATTTTTCTAAAATTTATCAGTATCCCTAGTTGAATTACATAAATAAATCTAGTGATCTGAAATTTCTAAAAAAAAAAAAAAAAGAAATTAGTAACCTTAAAGATTTCTTGATTTACAGTACAAACATGTACAATTAAAAAAAAAAACTGAAATTTACGGATATATTTTCCTGAATTTCCGCTATATTTCCTGAAAATAACAAAACGGATGGAAATAGAAACAAATAAAAAGAATATTGCCCAGTTAAACTGATGGCACTGAGCTCACAGGCTACGCATGTTAATTGTATATTACAGCTTTATACTTTCAAGGGTTAATTCCGTTCGAAGAACAAAATTAAAGGAGAGGAATCAGCTACCTCCATTTCCCCGTTTTATTCTTAATCATTGAACCTCTTAAATTATTCAGGGATAAAATTTATCACATAAAAAGTCTGCATGAATAATATTAATCACTGAGGCACCTCATCAGAATAGGCCTATATCTAAATTTTAAACAAAAACTGATAATTCTGCATGAAAAATCCATTTATATCAATTAAGTGGAGGGGCCCGAACACCCCGTTCCCCCTCTTTATACTTATCAAATGAGCACCTAATTATAATCACGGAAGTACCTCATCAGAATGATCCTACATCTAAATTTTGAACGAAAACTGATAATTCTGCATGTGAAAACCCATTTATATAAATTAAGGGGAGGGGCATTAGATCCCGTTCCCCCTGTTATACATATAGAATGAACGCTAAAAACTAATCAGGGTAGCGCCTTATAAGAATATACATATATCCAAAATTTCAAGTTAATTGGATATATTTATCATGAGTTATCGCGTTACGCACATACGCACATACAGAACGGAAGGGCACATAAGCTACCAGGCTATAATAGCCTGCGAGCTAAAAACGGAGACACACTGTTATCTATAGGTCGTAGATTGTGGGTTCGAATCCGAACGGCGCCATGAAGTAATGAAAACATACAAAATCCCTTTTAAAGATTTCTTGATTTACAGTGCAAACATGCACTGTTAAAAAAATCTGAAATTTACGGATATATTCTTCCTAAATTTCACAGAAAAAGGCTCTTTTTAAAACAAAAAGACATTTTCTGTTAAAAATAAGAAAACTCCACTATATTTCCTGAAAATAACGAAATGGAAGGAAATAGAAACAAAACGCGGAGACACACTGTTATCTACAGATTGTAGATTCTGGGTTCGATTCCGACCGGCGCCATGAAGTAATGAAAACATACAAAATCCCTTTTAAATTCCATTTCTTTGTTTGTTTTTCTTTTATTTCTTATTAAAAAATTTAACTAATTAAGTAAAAATAATTAAATAAATAAATAGTGTGCGACAATTTCAAAAAATTGCCTATAACATTATTTTTGTAAAAAAAAAAAAAAAAAAAAAAAAAAAAAATGAATTAGAATTTTTTTTCATTCATTCATTCAAAAAAGGGGATTTTTTTAAAAATATAAACTAGTTAAAAAATTAAAATTGATTTTTTAAAATAAGTATTATGCATAGGTCTAAAATAAAATAAAATAAACCATGTACTAATATTCTAATGAATATATTTGAAAGTAAATCTTTGAAAAGCACAACAGATTTTCCCCCACTAACTCATAAAAGACATATTTTGTACAAACTGGCATCAGCAGATTTGTCGCAGTTAGTAATCACCTATCCCGTTGTCAAAAGGCTCGAGTTCGATCCTCATGACGGTTTGAAGTAAGTTATACAAAAGAAAAAAAAAAGAGATTAAATTTAATTACATAATACAGCAGTTGAAAATCACTCGGAGGGCTCGGATTCATTAATTTAAAAAAAAAAAATTGTTATCATTAAAAATCAAACCTGGACACGGAAAGTTACCGATTCTTCAAACGGAGTTTTGTTTTCATTTATTTCCCAAAACGGATGATCTACTAACGGAACGTCATATGTAGCAACTTTGCTGCCTGTAGTTTTACCATGAATCCACAGATTTTTTTTAACAGCGTGTATCTGCTGCCTGGACTTTTGTTGTTGACGTTAAATAAAATGTTCTAGGAATCTGAGTTTCCTAGAAAAATTTTAATAACTCTACAGATTTATCTTTTTTTTTTTCAGTGTAGTTAAAAAACGAGTTTTGATAAAAGTGTAATGGTTGGGTGCTCGTACTGGGTGTTGAATGCAGACATAACTCAGAACGTAAGATAAAAACAGTTTATTTAAAACGGTTAGGGCTGTAATTTTAATAGCTGATGACAATAATAAAAGGTTAAACTCATACTCACAGCTCCGGCACTAACTCAATCGGGGCACTTCAGATTACTTATCCTTTAACGTCAGCTAAGCTGCTAGATAAAACTTTATTAGACAGCCCGTGGCTGTATAGATATTCTTTATTAACTTTGAAACAATCAACGTAATTACTATTGACTTCTTACCACCGGCCAATTTCTCGAGTCGAACTCCAAAACTCCTTGTCAACTCACTGGAGGCTCGCTACTACTTGATACCGCTCGCTCTAGATTCACTACTAGCGGGCCAATGCCGCCAGACACACACTGCTAGACACCACTAGCTGGCTAATGCCGTTAGACACACTCCTAGCTGGCTAATGCCGCCAGAGACTCACCTAGTCGGTCAAGGCCGCCTAGACACTCTCTCCACACACTCAAACTGCAAGCTTTTATATGCTGCAAACTGAGATACTACAAATTTACATATTACTACTAACCGCGACATAACTGTAGAATCCGAAAGAGACACACACGCTCTAGAAAGTAAAAGTAAAAGAGAGGATAGATGTCACTTTCACGCTTATACATGTTAAATCATTGACGTCACGATCTCAAAAATGCTAAAGTGCCCATTATTACAAAGGTCACAAAACTATTAGCATTTAAATAAAAAAATCACATTTTCTCCTAATTTTTACATTGTGCACCTTTGAAAATGTATTTAATCATTCAAATTAATACTTTTCGGTTCGATATAAGTTCCGGTAAAAACGATTACTTATTTTATTTTATTCTTTTAACGAAAGAAATCAATCAAACCGTTTTCATTAACACTGATCACTTAGTTTGAAAAGAAAAAACAGGTTTAATATTTTACAAGTTTAATATTTTAGAACTTTGGGACACTGTGCACTAACGACGTTGTGTTCAAAGAGCAAAAAATACGTATGGAATTGAAATAATATCACGAAACGCGTTAGAGCAGCACTTTTTAACCCTTTTTTGTATTACCTTCTTAAGCTTTTTATTTAGGAATAACGCCATTTGTCATAAACACTGTCGAATTCTCTTCTTATACTAAACTATACTACGCAAATTCGCTTTTTTTTCTTTAGTACTCTTAAAATAATAATAATAATAATAATAAATCTTACAATTTACGTTTTCATTTTTGACATTTTTGTGACTTCTTCAACCATTTAAGGGATTTTCACCATTACTGACATTATTTTCACGTACCGCCAGTAGGTCCGCTACGTACTCCCATAGCCACCCGAATCCCAGGTTGGGAACCGCTGCGTTAGAACATCAATCTATACTTGAGGTGTGCAAATTATGCAAAAAATAACTAATACCAATATTTATTATCGGAAATATAACAAAAAAGCGCGAATTCTTCTTAAACAATTTATAGTAAGTAAATTTTACGAAGTACGATGAGGAGTATGATCATAAGTTTCCCTTTTCGACTAATGTTCATAATTATGTATGAAAGTCAAAAAATAGAAAGATACATTAAAGATAAGTCATATCTTTATTTTCTACATAATTACCAAGTAAGTTGAGACATTTGTCATATCTCTTGATTTGCTTTAAATACTATATTTAATGGAAAACAAACTTATATAAAACAGATTCGTTGGTTATATATTTCGCATATAGATATAAAGAAAATTTTTCATTCATAGCATAATTAAAAATAATTAAGATTCTTTGAATAAATGGCAAGATCTTTTAGAAATTTTTCAATGTAGCAAGTATTTAAAAATTTACTCATATTAAAACCAATAAAATCAATAAAATAAATTGTACAGAAAATAAAAATAATAAAAATAAACTAAACATTACTTTTAAAAAAGTTTTAATTTAAGAAATTAAATTCATTTAATTTTTGCTAATTTCATATCTTTTCTTGACATCAATACAGATTTTTTAATCAAAATAATAAATTACATGAAGCATTATTATTTAGAACTATTCAATTCAAACTTATAATTATTTCTTTTTCAAAATGTAAAAAAATCAGATGTTTTATCCATTTAAATAAAAAAATGAGATATCTTTTAGCAAATTTCATTCAATTTCTTTTGAGTTTGTTTTGTTACTGCAAATTAAGGGAAACTTTTATAATATAAAATATTACAAACACAATACTTTTCTGTCAGAAACATCTTTTAATCATTTTTCAGCAATGTTTAAAAAATATTGTAAGTATTTTTGTATCAGAAAAGTAATTACGTTTAACAAATGTCTTATCAATACACAAAAAAATGCTTTACAAACTTTATGTGATCAATATTTCTTTTCTCGGCTCACAATGCATAAAGGGAGCCATTATACAAAACGTAACAAAAGAAAAAACGTGTGTTATTGTCAACTACATAATTCAGATACTTTTAAATTTTATATTGTTAATAAATATGCCTTAGTTTTTATAAACATGATTTAGAGACATTTTTTTTAAGAATAAGTCTTATTGTATAAGTGTTTAAAATTCTGTCATTTTGAAAAGAAAAAATGTACAAAACTAAATTTATCGTTATTTTAAAAGGACTTTTTAATTCTACAATGAATTGTTATCAAGGAAAAAATTTAAAACTAGTAAACTCTTTTTTCAGTAATTGCTTACTTATGTTTGCGAAATTTACATATTAAAAAAATATATATTTAATAGCTATTTTAAATGCATTTTCAAAATGCACTTATAATTTACTATGAATTCTTTAATTTAAATTTCCCTTGTTCTATTCCCACTCATTCTCACATATTTTGAATTGTTCTCTTTCAGATTCTAAATCGAACAAATGAACGCCACGAATGCATGAAATTAATTTCTTTCCCTCTATTCAACAACAACAAGCAATTTACACAGTTACCGCCGCTGACAATTGAGGTTTTGTGACCTAGGTTATTTCTCTGCTAATATTAAGAGCCTACACTACTGATTGATAAAGACCTTGATGATAATGTTAAGTCTATCGGGGCGTTCTTTTCCAATATCTCTCTCAATTTTTAATATTTTTACATGATTTTTTTTGCATAGGATAGCTAAGGACTATCTACAACCTAGCTAGTTTTTACTTTTTCGATTTTGGTTACATATTTTTGATATCATAATAGTTTCAATTTCAGAACCAGTTCAAAGCGGTTTCGAAAGTTAAAGTTGTAACGGTTGGATGCTCGTGCTGGGAGTTAAATGCAGACATACTCAGGAATTAAGATAAAAACACAGTTTATTAAAACGATAAGGGCTCAAGGGGAGTGGAGCAAGTCTGTTAATTTCACAACTGAGAATACTACTAAAAGATTAAACTCATACTCACAGCTCCGGAACTAGCTCAATCGGGGCACCTCTGATTACTTCTCAGCTATCTTTCAGCTAAGCTGCTAGATAAAATCTAATTAGACAGCCCGTGGCTGTAGATATCCTATATTAACTTTGGGATGATCAAAGTAATTACTATTAAATTCTTACCACTGGCCAACTTCTCGAGTAAAATAACAAAATTCCTTAGCAACTCACTGGAGGCTCGATGCTACTTGATACTACTCTCTCTGGATCAATCAACGCCGCTAGACACACTCTGCTAAACACCAGCGGGAAATCACCGCTAGAGACACACTTCGCTGGCTAGTATTGCTAGACACACTCTCTGCTGGCTACTGTCGCCAGAGACACACCCCGCACACTCAAACTCCAAGCTTTTATATGCTGCAAACTGAGATACTTCAAATTTGCATATTACTATTAACCGCGAGCCTAACTGCAGAATCCGAAAGAGACACACACGCTCTAGAAAGTTAAAGAGAGGATAGATGTCGCTTTCACGCTTACACATGTTAAATTATTGACGTCATGATCTCATAAATACTAGAGTGCCTTTATGACAAAGGTCACTCCCTCACAAAGTAATTTTTAAAAAAAAATCTGAAAACAAAATTGGAAAAGTAAAAACTATGCCGGTTGTAGATTGTCCTCAGCTATTCTATGTAAAAAAAAAAAATCATGCAAAAATATTAAAACTTAAGCGAGATATTTAAAAAGAACGCCTCAATAGACTTAGATTATCATTCGGGTAAACAGTAGTGTGGGCTTTTAAGAAAAGACTGCAGACAAAAATATGAAAATTAGTGATGTTATAGAGAAATGTTTATTAAACACACCGACGCATTCAGCTTTTAAATCTAATAAATATTTCAAGAGATATTTAATGCCAAAATGGGTCAAAATCATTCCATTGAAAAAGTTTTATAGGGGCAAAAGCAATACACATGAATTCAATCATTTTTAGACTAGTTCCTACATTATAAGTTCCCGGCGTGCAAACTTTAAATATTTTTTTCACATTTTAAATTCAAATTTTCAGCATTTCGAGAGATATTCATTCCATATTTTAGAAAATGTTAGTATCTTATGTTGTTGGCAATTTCTAAAAACAGCGCAAAGAATAATATTTCTTTAAAATCAAAATAAATAAATAAAAATAACACATGACCGTTAGAAAACAGAAAACTAGTTGGATCTGCCAATCCCTAAACTGTCTTCTATTTCATACATACATTTTATTATTAAAAAAAATAAATAGTTACTCATTTTAATGCTTTAATAATTTTAATTCAATACCCTACCAACTTTCATTTTTTATTTTAAATTTCTGCTTCATTCAATTAATCGGAGTAAAAACGAATTTCTGTCTCTGCACGAGCCGATGGACAATAGAATGATAGGCAGATTTTTTTTTCAAATTCAGGGAGGACCTACTTGTCTTACAAAAAAATAATCATATATACAAAATGTTTAGTTCAGTTCTAGAACTAACTTCATACACTTTTATGTGGTGCAATATTGAAAATGGCATAAAATTCGGTATTTCCCCCTTCCGGTGGATTTTTTTTCAAATTCAGGAAGGGCCAACTAGCCATAGTCATACACATACACAAAAAATTTGGTTCAATTCGATGCATAACTTCATATACTTTTGGTCGGTACAATATTGAAAATGGCACAAAAATCGCGATTGCAGCACTCCCTCTCCGGCGGATTTTTTTCAAATTCAGGGAGAACCAACTAGCCATAGTCATACACATACACAAAAAATTTGGTTCAATTCGATGCATAACTTCATATACTTTTGGTCGGTACAATATTGAAAATGGCACAAAAATCGCGATTGCAGCACCCCCTTCCGGCGGAATATTTCAAAACTGAAGGAAGACCTTCTTGCCACAGCCAAAAACACAAAAAAAAATTGGTTCAATTCTATGCATAACTTCATACACTTTTTGATGGTTGAATGGCGACATACACACAGACACACAGACAGACAGACACACACACAGACAGACAGACACACACACAGACAGACGGACAGACATACATTTTGTAAAAACATGTTTTTTGGAATCATGGTTGTCAAGGTTAGTTATCAAGCACTAAAACATTTTCCATTTCCTACTTGAAGTTCTTTACACGATGTTAATCAAGCCCCATTCATTAATCAAGAGTGATAACCAATAAAGTGGAATTAGCCTTCCACATTGACACTCTATCCTTCTGCTGGAAAATATCTTAACAAAAGTCATATGCACTAGCCGAACATTAGTTTTTTAAAGATTTGATACTGCTCTAATAGCCCAATAATGTGAAATAGTAATGAACGGAATTTTGTTGGCCTCCAAAGAACTCGAGACTGCCGTGTACCGTTGAACTGGAGAATAAAAGAAGTTTTATTTCAGAATTTGAGGAACCGTGTCAAAATATTTCAATACACATGTTTTAATGAATGTGATCTATTAAATACATCCTATATATTAAAGGCAAAGAATTCTGTGAAACGGCGAAATTTGACGTATCTCTAATTTAATATAACTAAACATATTTTAAATAGTTTTAAATAGCTTGATTTCGAATGATTATAATAGTAAATCCAGTGACAATTATGACCAGTGAAATTCTAATCTTAACAAAAATAAATCACTTTTTCAAACTTTATTTAGACGAATATTAAACCATGAATCTAGCCTTTATTTCAATAAAAAAGAGAAAGATTTTGTTAAACAAGAATAAATTATCTTTTACTAAGACCACAAATCATATAAAAGTTTTTAATTACTCTGTGCAGTATTTTTTCTTTGAATCAGAGCAAGAGAAGAATAAATACAAATTAAAATCTATTGTTTATTTAATGGGATGCCATCTTTTTTTTAATTAATAAAGTATTGCAATTTTATTTTTCAATATGGTTGAATAAGAAAACAAATAAGAGCATTGTTTGAAATCTTCTTTAGTAAAAGTTTTTTGTAAGCAATATGTTTGTTTTTTCTTTTTCTTTTCCTAATTACAGAATAAGTACATGATTTATTTTTTAAGACTTTTATCATTTCTAAAATAGTTATTTAAAGCATTATTTATCTATATGTCTTTTAAGAAGATACATAAAAAATAACATTTTAAACAATCTTTTAATTTTTAAGTTAAAAGTTTATTTGTCGCTTAGCGGATCGCAAAATCACATGTGTCAAAATACAGTTTTTTTCCTAGAATTCATTATGAAATGTCAAGAAGCATCTTAAGAACTACCTATTAAAGTCCCGTAAAAATAATAAATCTGCTTATATCTAAAAAGTCCTGCTTTTATGACGATATACATATTTTTTTATTCCTAATGATCTGTTGCTCTTTAGACTCTTAATTTTTTGACGTTGCCTAAATTTTGTGGTTAGCATAAATTCTAAAATTTTTGTCAGGACACTGACTTTTGAGTGTATTTATAATATACTTTCAAATTTTATCGTTTGCAAAATAGTTTGGTTTATACTTTCATTATACCGTTTATACTATCCGTTTCTTGCAGAAAAAAAATGAAGGATTCATGACTATTACACAGTGCAGCATTACATAAACCAAATGAAAGCAAAATGGATGCACGAAAGAAAAAAACAAAACATGCTACAAATATAAATTTTGTATCATTTTCCAGTACATAGAGAATCATGTAACAAATCTTCACCGTTTAATCAGATGATATATTACAGGGTGATTCTAAATTTTTTTTTACAATAAAAGAGGGGTGATAGTACACATCAAGACAAACAACATTAAATAGGAGACCAAGGATTCCAAACGTTTTCCATAGGATATAGCCGCCATTAAAGTTTAGGAACCAAAATTTTAAATAAACATAAAAAACGGAAAAATCGGTCGATTGATTTGCGGTTTTCACTAAAATTATTCTTTATGTCGGCATTTTCTTGAAATTAAATAATAAAGATAAATTTCAAAAAATGCAGATAGAGGGCGCTTTAGACTTTAGAGTAACGAACAATTATTTTTTGCCGGTATTTTTTGCATCTCATTAAATGCTTTCGTAAGCTTAGACTCAAACTTAAATTTTGAGCTCAAAATCTGAAAGTAGGAGTGGTTAAGTAGCACAAACTGAACTGTGTTCAGAGGGTTCAAATTTCAAATGATTATAAAAAATGGAAAAATTGGTTCATTGATTTGCGTTTTTCACTAAAACTATTCTTTATGTCGGTATTTTCTTAAAAATAAATTATAAATATAATTTTCAAAAAATGCCGATAGAGGGCAGTTTAGACTTTGGAGTAACGAACAACTCTTTTTTGTTAAAATAGCAAATAAAGCCTTTGTGCACAAATGTTTAAAGATAGAAAACCAACGATTATAAATGCACAAATAAAGTATGAGAAGGTAGCAGCAAATAGCTATTTCGAATCTACTATCGAGATTCTTCATCATCCACCCAATCTGAAAGAAAAAACTTTAATTCGAATTCCAATGCTTCGGTTGTTTTTCTTTTTTTCCCCAAAATCAGTCAGCAAGTTGCTAAAATTTTAAAATGGTTCGATTTCAATGTTATTTTTTCTCCTGTTATTAAAATTGCTTTTTCAAATCTTAAACACCCCATTGATCGCTTAGATAACTGGGGTATTTACCAAATTTCTTGCCAATGTGGTCTTTCTTTTATTGGTCAGACTAAACGTGCTCTCAGATTTCGTTTAATGGAACATAAAAGGTATGTCAAAAATCAAGAGCTTAATCGTTCCTCCATTGCTCAACATTGTTGGTCTTCACAACATAAGTTTAACTTTTCTTCAGCCACCATCATCCATAAATGTCCTTCCATTCTTGATCTTGATTTTTGGGAAGCTTATCATATCATAAAAAATTCTCACTCCTTAGTCAATGACTTATGTAGTACTCCTTATTTTCCAAGTATTTGGAAATCTGTAATTTAATACTTTTTTTTTCACTTGCTTTTTAGTTTTTGTTTTCCTTGTTCTCCGATAGATGTCGCTACTTGTCGTTCCAGTTGTTTTAGCTGCTTTCTTCTCATTGGTTGCTTTTCTTTAGGCGGGATTTTTCCCATAGTGGGTATATAAGCCTGCGTCTCTCTGTCTCTTTGCTCAGTTTTGCTATTTTTTAGCTCGCTGAGTTTTGCACTGATGAAGAATCTCGATAGTAGATTCGAAATAGCTATTTGCTGCTACCTTCTCATACTTTTTTTGTGCATTTATAATCGTTGGTTTTCTATCTTTAAACTCTTTTTTGGCGTTATTTTTTGCATCCCATTAAATGTTTTCGTACGCTTAGACTTAAACTTAAATTTTGAGGTCAAAATCTGATTAGTTGGGAGTGGTTAAGTAGACAAACTGAACGGAAATATGGAATTGGACTAATCATTTTCCAAAGGTGATATTTCGACTACACTGATTACCTGTTACTTAAATTTTCTTTACCTCACAAAATGGATTATCGGAACCCTTTGTCCGAAATCATAAGAAAAAAAGAACATCTGTATGGAAGTTATTTATAAAAGGGCCGACATTTAACGTACCATCACTTAAAAAGTACGGAAAATACATATTCGAGATCAGGCTTATTATCACGATGTCACGACCTTGTCAAGTTTATTTATCCCGCACTAACAAGGAGAGAGTTCGAGGCTTGCGTCACCGAATCAGGCGAGACTTTTGGTATTAATAGAGTTTACTCAATGTATAAATATATCACAAGGATAAAGGGCAATAATCAGGGGGGATTAAAATGACCCCTTAATTTTACCCATTATTGATGCTTTAGTACATAATTAGATGAGCTTAGTTTTACGGGGCTGTATTGTACAGTTGGTAGCGCAACAGACATTTACTTATCTCTCTTGCGCGGTGAAGTATTCCCGATGAGGTATTTTTTTTTTTTTTTTTTCACAGACAAAATAATGACTAGTTATTATTGGACTACGATATCTGATTATTTATACGTATGACATATATAAATAAAAACATGTTTTTAGGCTCATTAATACATATTTATTTATCTACAAAGAGTGAGATAATTTCTTTGTATCGCAATGGATGTAATGAAGAGTAAAAAACAAAAATCTTATGTTATACATACGTATTTCTTCTATATTCGGCATTTTTGGATTTTTGAAAATTATTTATATTTATTTTAGAATAATTTACATATATTTTAAAATTACGTACAGGTATATTACATTATTTATATTGAATTCTATACTATGTATTTAAAAAATTAAATGTGTGGTATTACAATTGACGTTTTGAAGCTTCTTCACTAGGTATTTTACAGAATAACTTTTTTCATTTTAATTAATAAAGAAAAAATTCTAATCACCACAAAACTTTAAAAACAAACTACCAGATTCATTCGTTCTGCAGCAATTTGCCTGCTGAAAGAGTAAACATTCTAAATCCATCTGGATTCGATTCACTGTCTGGGTATTTTTTTTTTTCTCAGTTTGAAAAATTCGGTTCGTATGATAACTTTGCCAATCAGTTTGGTTGTGTTAAAATGATAATTTATGCATTGTAATCCTCAACTGCTGATTCTTTTATGTTTACGCAATTTTAACGAATTTAAAATACATCTGTGTAAATCACTTTCAACTGTAGCAAATAAAATATTATTTTTTCTTTGCAGTCTGAAAATATTTTTCAAATTTTTAGATTTCATTAAAATTAATAATGAAAAAAAGATAATGTTGGAATGACTAAAAATAAAAAATCCTCATCTAGATACAATGTGAGAAATAAAAGGTAACTTATCAAGATTTATTTGTTTATTTTAATAAAATATGCAATTGATGATGCTTGTTTATTTACTATATTTGCACGAATTTAAAATTGATCTGTGTGTGTGTTTTTATAAGCATAGCCAAGGGGTACAAGTGACAAAATTTCGATTTGGAGTAAATTGAGTTTAAAGATAATTGATGTTAAATTGGAACATCAATAACAATTGAGTGGATTGAAATAGGAAATTTCTGCTTTGAACTCTTATTTCAATAACTGTTAAAAAATAAAGTACAATTTTCTTTAAATGTATAAAATTATCAATATTGTTTGTTATTCGAAAAAAGTGGTTTGCTTCTATAACTCAGCAAATAATAAGAAAATCACTTATATTTCTTTACCTGAAATGTAAAAAGCATATTTTTAGGTCTTCTGTGTATTTAGTTTATTTTTTTCAATTTTGTCACTTATATCCCTTGGCTTCTGGGGTCCTCATATATATATATATATATATATATATATATATATATATATATATATATATATATATATATATATATATATATATATATATATATATATATATATATAAATAAATAAATATATATATATATATATATATATATATATATATATATATATATATATATATATATATATATATATATATATATATATATATATATATATATATACAATCCCAATTTCATGAAAATATTTATTAAGCACCAGGTGCATAATGTATAAACATTATTAAAAACAGTGAACATTAAAATAACAATATTGAACAATATAAAAAGTCACCCGCAGAACCAAAAGCCATCACTCTTCAGCAGGCGGAATGGCTTTAACCTTCCTCCCCCGCTATTAAAATAAAGCTTAAATAAAGCTTTAATAAGCTTTAATAAGCTTTAATAAAGCTTAGCCATTCCGCCTGCTGAAGAGTGATGGCTTTTGGTTCTGCGGGTGACTTTTTATATTGTTCAATATTGTTATTTTAATGTTCACTGTTTTTAATAATGTTTATACATTATGCACCTGGTGCTTAATAAATATTTTCATGAAATTGGGATTGTATATATATGTTTGTTGCAATTGATGAGTGCTGCAATGGCGCCTACGGTTGCAATAATCTACATACTTACCTAAACAATAAATTCTCCCATACAAGAACTATAAATCTTCATTTGCTTTTATGTTGCCTTATATATGCCTAATGTTGCCTTTGCTACTGTTATATTTTTTTTCCAGATTCCTTTTGTGCTTTTTGAATGATCGTCTGAATAATAATTTAAACTTACGCTGATTCCAAAAAAAGGTGTGTTCAAGTTTAAAAATATGTTCAAATTTTTAAAAACATTAAATTATATTATTAAATATTTTGAAAGTAGGATTTGAAATAAGATAATTGGCAGAACATTTAGATATCATATAAAGTAATTTCAGAATTTATTAGTTGCACTTTATTAGATATAATATATGCATGAACACGATTAACATAATATTTCATGAAGCATCCAATATTGCAATCGGTTTATTTAATGACAATACAGGAAAACTCATAAATTAAGGTCAATGCAATTTTGTAATAAACAAGAAATAATTCAGACAAGTTTATCTTCAGAACCTCTTGATCTCTGTTCAAGGTAATTATTGTGTATCCACCTAAATCTAGTAAAGCTAATAGGTTAATAGTTGATATTGATGTGTACAAACTCTCTGAAGTATAAGGTCTAAGGCTACACTAAACATTTCTGTAACTGTTAAAATTAGTATAGTTTCATTTGATTATACTTAGTAAATAAACGTAGGACTTTGGATTATCTTAAAACGAATTACATATAATAGCTTTAATTACCAACAATGTTTCGTATTAAATTCATAATGTAATGTGTTTAAAGGGACATATCACGTTGTGGCGAGACAATAAAAAAAATGCTGTAGTTTCTTATCCCGTGAATGAAACGCAACATTTCTTTTATTTAATTTGACATATTCTTATGGCTTGGTAAAATATTAAAATATATATAAATAGTAATATTAATTAAAAAAGTAATAACGACAAGTGTAAAAGTAATAACGATAAGTTTAAAAGTAACAACGATTTTGAAAAACATAAGTATATAAAAATATGCATTATGTACACAAAATTTTACAAATGCATTAGCACAAATTTCGCAATTAAATTAAAAATTATTAATTTAAATTAAGTCTTGCATTGTGTATTTTATTGTGTCCGGGTTCATAAGATACTAGATAATGAATAAAAGAAACAATTTCATGGTAAAATTATTGACAAGAAAAATATTGATTTTTAAATTTAATGGAGATTATGACAAAGGATGCACGAAAAGAGAAAAAAAATCGAAATAACAAATAAAGTTTATTTGCAATATCACTATTCAAAGTGAAAAATAACGAAAACATCAAATAAGGAAAGCGTTACTTTTGCAGTCATTAAATATAATTTCACGATACATATAATTAAATTTTAAACTTAGGTCTATTATTATGTCTCTTATTATATTTACATAAGTAATTAAAAGACCCTTCGGCAGTATTATTTTTCTTAGTATATGAGTAAATAGATAATTATTGTTACATTATATAACAATGTTATTACCACATAAAAAAATTATGTTTACTCTCTAATATACTATCTCCCTGAATAGGGAAATCAGTTTCTGACAGACAATGTTATTGAAAGTACCTTAACTAAATGAGACGGCTATTGCATTCACCTTAAGCACATGTAGGTAATCTTTATTTAGGACGTATTTTGTTTCGTGCACATAGATATATAAATTGCGACAACACAACTCTAATTCCAAAGATTCGTGCTAGCTTGTAAATCATATTTATATAATAAATAAATAAATAAATAAAATAGGCTAATTACAAACTAATTACTAACTATTTGTAAAAAGTAGTTGTTATTCTCTGTAGAGAATTAGAAAATCTAAAGTATATCTGAATCTTTTAATTGGTTGAATTCCGAAACTTATTTAATTTTATTTGTTTCCTGATTGGTCCAAGTTTAATGTCCAAAAAGGGACTACTTCTGTTTTTTATTTTATTCGTTTTCTGATTGGTCCAAGTTTAATGTACAAAAACTGAATACATCTGTCGCCATAATGCAAAAAGAGTAATACAAACTTTAAAAATATATATTAATTTAAAAACAAATTGATAGAGATTTCAAATTTCATTTAAAAAAGCATTTTTTTCTACACAACGGTGTAAAAATTTAAAGTTTACGGTGCTAAGAAGTCGGAAAATTTGCAGTTCCGAAAATTGTAAAACTGAAATTTAATTTAAAATTTGTTTGTGGTGGTTCCAAGTATATTAATATTTAATCCATATAGTAAGTAATAGGAGGCGTTCAGAAGTCAGTCTAACTAACTCCATCATATAAATTTGCACATTTTAAACAGTTAAAGTTATCTATCTTTAATCTACTGTTTTTTAATCATTTTTCTAGGAATATTAATGTTTAAAGCACGGCGTACGTAATATAAGACTCGTAATAATCTTCCTAAAAATGATGTTTATTATTATTATTATTAATAATATATATATAGAATTTATTAGTAAGTCTTTAAAATTTGAGTCTTCGAAAATATCCTTTTCCGAATAGTCGTTGTAGTTTGTTAAAATACAATTTTGTTTTTATTTCTTAATTAACTCTATTTACACTACAGTTTACTTTCCAAATTTTAGATAGAGCATCTTGTTTAGAGACGCTGAACTTAAATCAAGATTTAAAAGTTACATTCCGAAAATAAACTCCGGGAACCTAATGTTCCATTGAGAGTTTCTGCTCTCAAAGCTGGTAGACTTATGATGCTGGATTTGACATTCCATAATTTGTAAATAATGCCTAGCATTAAAAAAATGTAGGAAAGTTATGGAAAAAGTAAGGAGATTTTTTTTAGCAGCTATAGATGAAGCTGTGAATACTACGCACTCTATAGTATACAAAATTAGTATACAGTATTAGTATACAATTTTTGCATTTATTATGGGATGCGCACAATCGTGGAAATAAGAAATCACCCCCAAATATTTCTACATTTAACTATAATAGAAGAAAGATATTGCTACCAAAAGATTGGAAAAAAGGTACTTTATTGAAATTGTTTAGGAGGTCATCTATAAACAGAAACAAGGGCAAACGTTGATTTTTCTATAGTAAAATCAAATTTTTACAGTGTATTTAAATCTTCCGTTCAGACTATGGCCATAATTGAAATTTCAACGATTGGAAGATAAGTTTTGGAATTATAAGGATATAAAATTGAATGCATCTAAAGTAAATTACATTGACATGTTTTTATTAGTATCTCCTGAAATTGCAATCTTAATGCAATATTTTTGTGTAAGTTCTGCTGAATGGACTTTGATGAGAATTAAAATTTTAGATAGATAAAATTTTAGGAACGATTATAGTATGTAACATTTCGTGGTAAGTTGCTTATACATATAATTATTAAAGTTATATGACCAGACGATCTCAATTTTGAGAAATCAGCATTTAAAAGGTTCTACCAAATGGATTTCAATGAGGCTTATTTCACTGCTAGATAATTTTTCAGTCTGCATTTTAATATATATTAAACTATTTTGAGTTGCATAATTATAGATATACGAGTAAAATTCTACAATTAGTTAAACCCAATTATCAAATATTAGGATATTTAAACAGTTCTATAAACTGACATTTCAAATTTTGAATTACTTAAAAGATGCAAATACAAACCTAATGAAAAATATTCCATGCTGGGAATCGAACCCGGGCTATCAGTATAGCGCACCGATGTTCTACCGACGAAACCACACGGAACGACAACCAGCTAGGAACATCTCACTATTACATGTTGGCAAGGCTACAGACGCAGCACTAGATGGAATATAGTTGGAATATAATGAAGCTGTGTTTGTAGAAGGTGCTACGTTTGTTGCACAAACGTAGTACACGTATACACATAATATAATACTCACATATACAAGTATACACGAATACCGTATATGCTTTACGGTAGTATTAATTTTTAACAATTAACTTCTAAATTGGTTAAAATAATTGAAGACAATACTTTTAAAAGTCTGTTTATCGAGAAAATCAAACTCTTGGAACTCACTAAAAACCTGTCCATGTGTCCATTGGTTTTCTTTATAAATTTGGAGATTGTATAGTGTAACATTAGTGCAGATTTATATAGACTGATAGAGAGAACAAAAGCGATAAGGCGAGTTTTGAAATTCACATCCTCAATTGTATTATTACATATGTTTTATTTTGTAAGGAAATGAAGCTGTTTCTTTTTACGATTTTATTTTTTTTAAGTGTTCCATTTGAATAAGCTTTTATTTTACTAAAAGGTTCGTATGTATGTTTTTCTAGTTAAAACTTTTTATTCAAATTTTAACTCAAACATCCGATCGAAGTTGAATTCGCACACTTATAATTTATATCCAATGACAATGTAATAATAATCTGATTTTAGGTACGTACCATTTATTTATTTTATAAGACTACACCAAATTCTATTAGCTTAAGTAATATAATAGAATTTTAAATATGTATAATTTTGTAATGAATTGCGACTGTTGCTTTTCATAATTTAATTTAACAAAATTTCTGTTATTTTTTTTTTAATATACCTTTAACCCTTGACAAGCACACTGCGTAAAAAGTACCCACCCCAAAATTTTATTTCGTTATAATTCTCTGTATATATTTAACCAAAGGTTTTGCCCTCCGGCGATATTTTGTTAAGACCTTGAGGAAGCGTATTCAGTAGCCGTTAGTGAAATTCAGTAGTTATGACGCAGTGAGCGTGGAACGTTGTGGGTACTTTTAACCCAATTTGCCAGTTAAGTGTAGCCAGTCAAGTGTTCTTTCTCGGATCATACACTGTAAAAATTGAACACCCAAATTGGGTTGAAAGATTTCTGGGTATAGTAATTTTCCTGAAATGGTACAGTAAGGATTCCAAAATGGTAGAGTATTGTTCCCAAAACAGATAACCCAAAATGGTTCAAAACAGAGCAGATCTTTATTAACATTAAATTAATCAAAATTTCTGTGCTATAATGTATATACTATCTAAGATATTTTAATTGTTGTAATGTCATTAAAAATCAGACTTATTTAAACCGATTTTGTGCTACAAACTGAACTTTCCAAATTGGAACAATTCTGTACCCAAAAATCTTTCAACCCAATTTGGGTATTTTGTTTTTACTGTGTATGAGTGTTTTTTATTTACAGTAAATAATAAATTATGATTACAATTGTATCACAAAATATTTATAAGCTTATGTAAATTTATGTATTTATATGCATGTATAGGTCATATATATATGATTTATATAAAATATTTTTAGAGACGTTTTAAAAGTTTTTTACAGAATGCTAAATGCGGCTAGTGTTAATACAGCCATTTTATATAATTTAAATCATTTAGAGGAAAAAATGACCAGATTGACTTTCATGAAAGACTTGTCGTTTAATTTGATAAAGCCTTTACTAATTATTTACGTAGTATACTGCAAAATGTTCTATGTCGAAAATGAAGTGTCTAGCATTTATAGTTTGTTTACAGGCACACTCAAAATAATCCCCTTACATTATGGTCCATTTGCAAAAATCCTTTTTAGTGTGTTTTAATGATGTTAAATTATTTGAAACATATTGAAATTAACATACACCAGTGAAGTGTAATACAAGATACTTACTGTACAATATGGTGAGCGCAGAATTTATAGTTCATTTACAAGCTCTAAAAAAGAATACGTTTACAATTTTGTCTATAAACACAATGTTGTCTATGTGCTTTTGAATTATAGTATGCTTTTTTAAATTTTACCAGGTAGGACCAAATTGCAAAATGTCATATGATTATTTTCTTTGGTAGGAATGTAGCTTATAAAATGTGATGCTTTAATATATGATGGGCCATTTTTTACGAACATTTTAAAGCCTCAACAGACTTTAAAGACGTTTAATGATTACTACATTAAAACGTTTTATCCTTACTTACGTAAAAACATTGAGAGTTTTAAAGGTCAAAGAATAGATTTGATTTGGGATAGATATATTATACTAAGCTTTAAAGGAGAAACTAGACAGAAGAGGGTTTCAAGAGGCGAGATGACAAGTGCAACCACATGTTAGATTACCTAAAAATTGGCACGATTTCTTAAGAAATTCAAATAACAAAGAAGAGCTTTTTAATTTCCTTGGAACACTAGCACCATACAAAAACACACAAGTTATTACCACTCCAGGAGAAGAAGTTAAAGGCAGTCTTACTGCCGTAAGTTCCTTAATTGCAACAACTTGCCCTGGTCATGAAAAAGCAAGATTGAAGAATAATACTGCATCTCAAAGACATGGTTGAAAAAGGACTGAAAAATAATATTGTACGCTCTGTAGACACTGATGTATTAGTTTTGGTGATTCCATATGTTTTTTTATCCTTTCAAACAGATGCTTAGAAACTGTTCGGATTGCATTCGGAACAGGGAATAAATGCAGATTTCTTCCTGTTCATACCATAGCTGCAGCGATTGGAAGAGAAAAGGCAACGTGTTAATGATTAGGATTTAATGCTTTCACAGGATGCGACAGTAATATGGGTTTCACAGGAAAAACTAAAAAGTCAAATTGGAAAACGCTCATTCTCTTTAAAGAAGCTACTGCTGCCTTTTTTATACCTATCAAAACCACAAACTTCCATTCTTGAAGGTATTTTAAATATTTTAGAAAAGTTCGTAGTATTGTTGTGCTGTTCACCAAGCAATACCATAAGTGTCAATAATGCAAGACAAGAATTGTTTCTGACAATTTTCCACCAACCAAGGGTGTACTTCAAAAATATATTTTACACAGTGCTTTCCAAGCTGGAGACATTTGGGGAAAAGTAGATCATCGGGAAATACATGCAATCTCTCCAAACAAATGGGAATGGTGGTTGGATAATTTATTATAGAAAAATAGATGGTCGCAGTTGCAACTGATTTTACACTCTTGTGAAGATTTAATAAAGTATATGTGTAAAATCTGTAAAGGTTAATGTGGCTGTAGAAAGGTTGGACTTTCTTGCATTATTGTGCAATTACAAACACGAATGTGGGAAATATAATGACACCGAGTGAAGTTTCTATATTCTACAGCTTTATATGTAACATTCATTTTTTAATATACTGTATAAGTAATCTATTAATAAAAGAGTATTTTTTATAATATAATCATTCTTTTAAAATTTCTACTGTCAATGACAAAACTACTTTAAAAAATGTCCTACTTTCATTTTAGGTATATTTCTAGTATTAGAAAGATTATTTTTGAGTTATAAAATGTGGAAATTAACATAGTAAATAGCCTTGTAAGATGCAGAGGAATAAAACTGCAAAAGATTTTAAATAATAGTCGCCATTTTGAATTCATATAAATTTATACGATACCTCTCTTTCTTACATGCATTTTATTAATATAAGATAAATACTGACCATTCGGGATATCCTTATTACAAAGGTTTTATCCCACCTAGCACTTTCACTAATAACACTTGAATTATATGGTGATCATTTTAAGATTTATATGCAAATTACACACGCATATTTTCTTGTTTTGGTGTGTCACAGTAAATAAGCGATAAATACTATGTACGCCTTATTATATAATAAGTAATTGGTAGCTCATTGTAGTATTAACATTGATGTATATAAATTTTAATGTGTTTTAAAGAGTATAACATGATTAAGAAACATTGCAAACGATTTGGCCACATACACAATATTGTAATGTAATTTTTTTAGCGCCCTGTAAATGAACTATAAAAGCTATACACTTTACTTTTTACTCCGAACATGTTATTATAAACTTCATACAATATATGAAATATACATGGCAATCTGAGAACATTTAAGTGACCTAGAGCATGGAAGGACAGGTGAACAGACAGACAGACAGATAAACCGAATTCATACTCTCTTTTAAATAATGTTGAATAGTGTTAAAAACAAAAACTTGACTTTAAAAACATCGAAATCGATATGAAATGCACATTTATACTAAGCATATTCAGAAAACGACGCCATTTTGAATATCAGCCGCCATTTTGAATTCCGACGACTTTACGAGATGCCTCCCCCTTTAATATGCATTGTATTATCATAAAGTACTTACTCACCAAGCGGTATATTCTTATCACGATTTGCAGTTTTCACCTTATTTTTGTCGCGTAGCACTCTGACTATTCCAAAACATTAATTTTTAGCTCACAGGCTATCATAGCCTGAGAGCTTATGTGCCCGCCCGTTCTGTATGTATGTTCGTACGTAACGCGATAACTCATGATAAAAATATCCGATCCACTTGAAATTTTGTATATAGGTATATCCTGACAAGGCGCTTCCCTGATTAGTTTTTGGAGTTCATTCGATATGTATAAGAGGGGGAACGGAGGGCTCATGCCCCTCCCCTTAATAGAAATAAGTGGGTTTTTCATGCAGAATTAAGTTTTCGTTCAAAATTTAGATATAGGATCATTCTAATGAGTCAATTCCGTGACTGTTATTAGGTGTTCATTGAATAAATATAAACAGGGGGAACGGGGGCTCTAATGCCCCTCCCCTTAATTTATATAAATGGGTTTTTCAAGCAGAATTGTCAGATTTCGTTCAAATCTCTGAATAGTTTTGGAAGTTTAATGGTTAAGTATATAAAAGAGAAGGATAACTCTTCTTAAATTATATAAATGGATTTTTACTAAGAATTTTCCGGTTTGCTCTAAATTTTGCATATGGATTTTTCATATGATAAAGCATGTCCCTGATCAGTTTAGAGGGTTCAATGATTAAGTATAAAAAGGGGAAAGGGGGGAGCTGATCCCCCCTCCTTAATATGTTTTTTCGAACGGAATTAACCCTTGAAAATATAAGGCTGTAATGTACAATTAGTATGCGTAGCCTGTGAGCTCAATGCCATCAGTTTAACTGGGCAGTATTCTTTTTATTTATATTTTAGTCCAATATAATCAAGGATACGGCTCAAAAATAATAATAAAAAAAAATCTGAAAAAGGCACTTTTTTCAGCTTCGATGGTATTTTTATATTTTTTAATTGACATCAATTAACATAACATTGTATCGATTTTATGGAGAATTGTTTGAGTTTTAATTTAAAAGAAAAAAAAATAGTGAACTTTATTAGGGACCAAGACATTTGAAAATGAATTATGTTGGGTACTTTTCACCCTCAATGCCTAAAGAGGTATACCGTTTTGATGTGTGCTTGTCAAGGGTTAATACAAGTTATTTTGCTTAGTATATTTTGCTTTAATATGTAAACAACAACATAAATTTAAAAATAATATTCTCAATGTTTAATGTTAAATTTTATGTTTGACGTTTATTTACTTTTTCAGTAAATTTGTGACTGACTACTTTGCAGCAAAAGAATGCTTCAATTTTAAACAGCTTCGGTCAATTCTAATCGCAGAGGAATGGAACTTTTTTTACTTGCTAGAGTAGTGATAAAATTTTAATAAATATCACTTATAGGACAAGATGACCGTATAAAAATTTAATTTTCGTTATAAAAAAATACCTAAATCTCTTAAAAATACTTCTTTACCTTTTTTAACACATTTTTACAATTGGAACTATATGTGTATGACTAATGGTTTAAAACTTATCCATCGTCCACGGTTGAGAGTGGACACGCTGTATATTTTCAAACATTCTAAATTGTACAGTATACAAAAATGCAATTTCTGTAAAATATTTTCTATCAAAACAAATAGTTATTTATTTCCTTCAAAATATTATAAATTTATACATAAATGTATACTTATCATTAGTATTTATGTTAAAAATAGTAATTCATAAGAATAAATATGTAGTGATTTTTATAAAAAAAATTAAAAGGATTATAAGCATCTTGTGATCCTCTAAAAACAGAATTTTAAACTAAATATGGCAAAATAATCCGTAGATTTTAAACCTGTGTAGTGGAAAAAATTATTTTTAAATACTGAAACAGAAATGAAACAATTAAAGAAGTAAACATTGCACATATATCTTGAACAGTACTTGAAAAAAGAAATTTTAAGAATTCCTTTTGCTATCTCAAATATCCAAAGTATTTCTAGAAAAGAAAAAATCGTTTATGTTCTAATTTCTATTTACATACTACACTGTAAAACATTTGTGTCACGTCACGCTATAAAATAGGTGGCAGCTTTCCTGCCTTCTATTTTATGGAGTGATTTTTTTTCCGACATAATGTTGCAATCTAAATTTATATAACTGGTGTAACATTACAATGTTAACCGGTTATATCGGTTGAAATACGCCTTAAAATTGGAGGAAGCAAGATTACTCCATAAAATTGGAGGCAGCAATGCTGCCACTCATTTTACTTTGTAACGTTACTCAAATGTACTTAACGATAAAAAAGAAATCTAAAATTAACATAATATTTCAGGCATTATCTAGAAAATTGTTTAATTATTTGTCTATCGTAGGTAATACATGCTAATTCTTGCAATCGTTTTAAATATAAAAAAAAATAATGTGACGGATTTACACATTGCAGACACTGGAGATTCCAAAAAAAAAAAAAAAAACATATTTTTAAAAATATTCCGTCCGTCTGTCTATCTCTAAACGCTTTATCTCCCGAACAAATTGAGATAGAGACTTAAAATTTGGTGTATTTAGTATGTAATAATGGAATGAAGTCTATTGCATATCAGTACCCTCGATTATCCAAAATGATTTTTTCGGACTCCCGAAACATTCGTTCTGATGAAAGGTACATAAAATTTTTCGAATATATTTATTTTAAGTAGTAGCTGGTAAATCCAATAAAAAATATAAATTTTGCATAAAGGAAAAAATTGATCACATAATTAGTTATTGAGATACTTATAACTATATCGAATTGTAATTATTTATAATTATATATGTATAATTACGTCGAGATATTTATTTATATTTATATTTATAATTTTAGGAATTTTAAGGATGTTTCTTTTACTACTTGATTATTTCATTGACCGAAAAACTATCACCAAACAGTAAGATTAAGTATCAATAACGGTTTATCGAAAATATCACATGCTAATGACATTAAATACTTTGCATGTACTTATATATTACACCTTATTTTTAACTTGACGTTTTATTTATATTTTTATTAATATTTTACTAATTTATTTGTTCGTTCGTTATTTAAAATAAAAATTATGCCAATTTGTGTAATTTATGAGCAGTTTGGCAATTTACTTTTTTTGTCGAAATAGATCGATTGGATAGTCAAGCAGTACCTGCAGTTCCGCAATAGAGCATTACTATGCATTAAAAATACTAAAACATACGTTTAAATTTTATTTTGAAATTGCAATGCATTTTATAAATAGTTCATACATGTCTAATTTTCATATATTACACTATGCATATGATGGGTAAGTATTATGGTGGCTCCCAACGGCTAGTTTTCAGTATGCTATAACTTAAAACTTTCAATAAGTAGAAACTAAAAACTTTTAATTTAAATTTCCGTTTCCTTAATACATATAATATTTTCCGATGTATAATCATGCTCTAATAATTATACATAAAATACTCAATGGAAAAATATATTTTAATGTTCTTATGATATTTTTAATTCATTTGAATTCGATTCGATTGGATTGGATTATTTTTGTCGTCCGATTATCTACGCTAGGGATATAGGACCAGGGGGTAGTGGCCTTCGTGGGGATCTTTCTAAGGGGACCTATCCCGTATTTACGCAAGGTTCGAAGAAAACCACGAAAACTCCAAACGGTTCGGCCGACAGCCGCGATTGGGTTCGAACCCAGCACCTGCCGTCTACCAGTTGAGAGGTCCGTACCTCTCGGCCACTGGTGGGGCTTTAATTCATTTGAAAAATATGAACAAATTCTTCACGTTTGCTAAATATAACAGAAAAATATATTCCGATTTTTATGATGAGAGATTTTTTTTATTCATTAAATATTTTTTGAATGCTAGCATTTTTCTTCAAACATTTATTTACATTTTGTAATAAAATTTCTCCACCTCTTTCAAAAATCATTACATCTAAAACCAATAGAGGCATATTGGATTTATTTATTGAGATTTCCAAAGACGGCATTCACCATTTATCTACCACCGCATTATGAATTCATGAAAATTTTACATTCTAAAGCATTTTACGTAAATTGTTTAAACTAAATTAAAAGACTTACATAATCATTTAATATTTTTTTAAAGGATTTTAGAAGGATTGAAGAATTCAGAAGGATTAATTAAATCTGAGTTTACAGGGATTTTGAGCCGTTTTTATAACCCACTCAAGTCTTTTATTTTAAATTATGTTCGATAGCGATAAACGACCATACAGATACCTATTTGTCGGAACTTTTCAGTAGCTTATCGATTGATGACTGAAAATAGTTTTTTAAAAATGACGCAGTTATTTCTTTAAAAAAATCATGATTTGCTAAAATCATTTATAAATTTGTTAAAATTTATGCAATTGGTTCGCTTTTTAGTATAAAAATGCACAAAATGCCTGCATTAAATCAAGAACCAATTTTTCAGCCTGCTGGTCACGTTTACTAAAAATCACTAAAAATTGGACCCTGTATATATGTTTTTTTGTTATATGTACCTCATTTCCAGGCTTCTCGTACACTTAAAGCCCACTCTTGTGTTACTTTTCGTGCACGAATGCTTCAGCAAGTACGAGAACAGTGATGTTACACTATTTCAAAATGCCTGCATTGCTATAATGACATATAACAAAGGTGGAGGTGGGATGCGGTCGTGGTATTCCCAGTTTCTGTTTCCAGTGTGTGTATTCCGCAGCCTGGTTGCTCGTTTTGGCCGGACACGTCTGATGTTTTGGACAGCGGCGATGAGTTTGAACCGAGCTCTAAGCGTCCAAAATAGCCTTGGAGATGAGTTGCGCTCGCAAAGGGTAACGTGTAAATTTTTTTATATGCCTGCTAGATTAAAAATTTAAACTAGTCGCACCACCCTTACATGCGAAGAGAATTATAAAAATGTAGGATTTTGTAGAATTATAAAAATGTACAAATATGATGTTCTTACAATATAACTATAGAAATATTTTCGCATTGAAAAATCTCCATCTCCCTTCCTCAGCGCCAAGAAAGCTGAAAAGATGCAAAGGCAAAAGAAGTCATCCTTTTAAAAATATTTTTTTTTTGTTTTGTGTAACAAATAATGCTTTTGGAACAAGATAAAGAAATGTGTCGGTAATTCATTCTAAACAGTATTACAACTAACTGAGGTATTAAAATAATTTCATGATAAGTTATTTTAATGGTACTAATAAGTACCGTCGGTTAATAAAGGGTTGAAATCTGCAACCTTGAATGTTTTTATCTTTTATTTTCTAAACTTAGAAAAAAAAATCCTCATTTATTAAAATAAATAGTTTAATTAAATTTAAAAAAAATATGTAATCCGGTGAAATTTTTAAATAATAAAAAGAAGAAAAAAAGAAAAAGAAAAGAAAAAAGATTCTTTAAAAGGACAATAGATGTAATTTTATAGATTTAAATTCATAGAAATCTGTACGCGTACTAAAATTTTATTGTAAAATGTACAAAAAAAAAAAAAAAAAAAAAAACCTACATATACAAAACTAGTTTGAATAAATCTATATCATTCTGTTTATATGAGATAATTCTGTTTATAATGATATAATTCATTCGATAAAAATATAATGTTTGGTTTTGATTGCATTGTACAGATATTTATATTTTATGCAATGAAGGATCTAATTCATTTTCAGGTTCGATCGTAATAATGTAAATATGTAGTACCTGTACTGGTCGTTCAATCCCTCAGTCTGTCTTTAATAACAACGCAAAAACTAAAATGCGGACAAACAAATATTAAAATACAATAAGGCAAACTTAAATGCGAGAAAGAGGCACATAAAAGTGCGGGAGGAGGGGGTAGACTTTAAAACAAACAGAAGATGTAATTGCAACTGAAGATAAAGATGTCAACACATTTGAAGCTTTTATTGAAATTTTAAGGCAAGTATTAATAGAAATCAAGGCGTTTTCAGTTGATGAAGACGTTATATGCAAAGCTAATAATATTTTTATGGAAATTAATATTTTAGGGGACTTGTAATTTAGGTTAAGAAACAGGGGTCTAATATTAAAATATCTTCTTTAAACATCAATTTAATTATCAGTGACCTAAATTCGCACAATCACAAATTTAAGGCCTTTAACCAAGGGTATAATATACAAATCTACAAAACATTTTATTGTAAATTCTGGTTAATGGGTTAGTTGTATTTGTGACGGCCAATTATCTGCACGGAGGATATACGCCTAAAGGGGAGATGCCCTTCGTGAAGGATCTTTCTAAGGGAACCTAATCCGTATTTACGCAAAGAAATCCAAGACTCGATTAAAGCCACGGAACACTCTGAACTATTAGGCCGATGACTGCAATTGGGTTTGAACCTAGCACTTGCCGTTTACCGGTGTCAAAGGCAGAACCTATTGGTCACTGGTGGGGCTTTTATTCTAAAGAACTTGAGTTAAATAATTGTGGGATTTTCTCAATTTCTTGGCCACACTTTGTTTGCAAATTCAGATGAAAATAACGTCTATTTTATGAAAAATGTAGCATAGACGTTGCGATTCCATTTTTGTTTCCTTTAAGAATGAAATAATCAGTTATTAAAAAAGGAAGGAAAAATGTAAAAAAAAAAAAAAAAAAAAAAAAAAAATCAAACAGTTTGCGGAAAAGAATAAAGATCCATGCTTGTGGTCCCATCCAGCGAAGAGGATAAAAGTCCTTTATACTTATTTATTTCAAACTAATGAATAATATTTTATATTCTTCTGAAACTTCCTGATAAATTTAGTGTTTTATAAATGCATGATTTTTTTAATCATCTGGAAAATAATTTTTGCTTTCGGTTGAGAATAGGTATATCTGAGACATATTTGAACGTTTGTGGTGTCCACATTTTATTTTTTTACGTTTGATCTAGAAATCTCACTATTTAATCCATGGCATACGTAATAAATGACTTTGTAGTTACCTAAGTTATGTGTTGATCATCATAAAAATGAAGTTTTTAATGATTTTTACTAACTAAATGGAAAACATTCAAACATTTTGCTTTATCCAATGGATGTCCGCATTTTATTTTTTTCGAAATTCTTTACATTAATTTTTTTTTTAAATTTGAATAGGAACTTGAAATATCGTTGTTAATAAATAAGAAAGTAAAAGAGTTAGAAATTGGTAGATGCAAATTATCAGATTAAATATTCAATAAAAAAAGTAAAACAGTAAAAAATTGAATAAAAAAAAATGTCGTATGTAAAAAACGTCTTTTATAAGGAAAAAAACGAGATTTTATTATCCAGTCCACCGATTTCAAAATGTGCAACGATCACGAAAAAAAAGATAATCTCATGTGACACGGTGGATTATAAAAGACCATGTTTTTATTTATTTATTTTATATATAAAATATATTTATGTGAAATTTTGAAAAAAAAAATATTTTCAAAATAGTTTTGGTAATTTGTTACATTCTTCTTCTTACTATTTATTTATAAAAAAGTATTCATAAGAGAAATTTATAATTTTATACACACACATGCATAAAAAAAATCTAAAATAAACAATGCTTGATATAAAAATTCGACGTTTGAATTTTGAATTTCTAATGAACATCTTTAAAAAGTATGAACTATTTTATTCTATTCATTTTAAAATTTAAAACAGTCTCTTTCATTTATGCTAATTTGGAAAAGAAAAATTCAATATGAATAGCATTCCAATGTTATAAAAATAAAAATAAAATTGTCTTTATATAATCATGCGGTGCAATCAAACTTCTTTTCCGCCAATATCATACAAACATTCACATCAATTAAATGCATATCTCAGCGGAATTTCATTAATTCGCAAACGAAAAAAAAAAAAATATGTACATGCAAATTAAAACTTATTGATTCTTTACAAGATTTCTCTCTAGGGATTTTTTTTTTTTTTTTTACAAAAGGAAATTTAAAATTCTAATCATTTTAAAATCACGAAATTTATATTTTTTAATAAATTTAATAGTTTATTTACTTTTTGTTTGTTAGTTTTATATTCTAATTGTTTTTTTATTAATGATATTCTGAAATAAATAAATTATGATTTCGTAAATAATATAAATAATTATCAGGTCTCAAATAAAACACTCTTTTTGACTTGAAATCTAGTGTTTACAAAATATAAAATTTTAATTTCGGCAGAAATTAACCAAAAGATAAAGCTGCTGATTTCTAATGTCTAAAAATTTAATTTTTTGATTGATTTTTTTCATGAATTTATCAGATTTTCCTTATTTTATTAGAATCTTATTTAGAATATAATTAGAATAATTTTTTAATTAGAATTTTTTAAAGAAATATATATTTATAGTATGATTTTTTTCGAAATGTTATAAATTTTAGAAATTGTGTCGGACTAAATCGGTCCGGGCCTGTTTTCGAAGATTATTGGAAAAACCCGACAATAAATTGCGAAAATATAAATGAATCGGGCCGCGCACGGGCCTTGAAATTCCGGCCGATGCACATCTCTAATCTGTAATGGTCAGGACCTCCATTTTTCATTAAAATTCAAAATTATGGCCTACTGCAGACAGACGTATGATACTAAAAGCTAAAAAAATGGTGATTTTCCAATACCTTTGTTCATCAGAACATCAGAAACCACTTAAAGAGATAGAGCTTTTTAGTTCCTTTTTGAAAGAAATTGAAATAGTAGGGAGAATTAAATGATTTGTTTTCAATATAAGAAGTCAAATCAAACGTGAGATTGCATCATTATCTCCTGAAAAAATGATAAAAGCTGAGGAATTATTAATCAAAGAAGTAGAAAAAAAATATTAGGAAGAAAGGTAGTCTTTGGAAAAAAAAAATCCTGTTAAGAAAACCTCGCGAATTTATTCACTATGCCCATATTTGGATAAAAAATAAATTTTACTAATAGGAAGCAGGCTTAATGAATGTTCTTTTTATGCAAATGAAACCAATTCAATCATATTACCAAAGACTAAAACATTTAATGATTTGCTTCTTATGCTGTGAGGAAGTGACCTTTGTAATAAAGACACTCTAGCATTTTGAGATCTTGACGTCAATGGTTTAACATGTGTAAGCGTGAAAGCGATATCTATCCTCTCTTTTACTTTAACTTTATAGAGCGTGTGTGTCTCTTTCGGATTCTACAGTTATATAGCGGTTAGTAGTAATATGTAAATTTGTAATATCTCAGTTTGCAGCAAATAAAAGCTTGGAGTTTGAGTGCGTGTAGTGTGTCTCTGGCGACAGTAGCCAGCTAGGAGTGTGTCTAGCGGCATTGGACAGCTAGTAGTGAATCTAGAGCAAGCGATATCAAATATTAGCGAGCCTCCAGTGAGTTGACAAGGAGTTTTGGAATTCGACTCAAAAAGTTGGCCGGTGGTAAGAAGTTAATAGTAATTACGTTGCCTAGTTCAAAGTTAATAAAGAAATATATACAGCCACGGGCTGTCTAAGAAGATTTTATCTAGCAGCTTAGCCGAAAGATAGCTGAGAAGTAATCTGAAGTGCCTCGAGTAAGTTAGTGCCGGAGCTGTGAGTATAAGTTCAATCTTTTAGCATTGTTACCAGTTATTAAAACTAAGAACTGCTCCACTGCCCTTGAGCCTGAACCGTTTTAAATAAACTGTTTTTATCTTAGTTCCTGAGTTATGTCTGCATTTAACCCACAGTACGAGTACCCAACCATTACAATGCAAGAACACAAAAAATTGTTGCATAGATGAGTTTCTTTAATCCCTTTGCAACGAAAGCCTTTTACAATTTTTGAAATTTTATGTTACCAGTTCTTAAAAACAAAAATTTGTGCCTTATTAAATTGGGAAATGCTTCGATTAAATAAGGCATATGCAATTTTGCAATAAAATTTTACTGGTGAAGATGAACAATGATTCATAAGCCTTATTGCGGCACGTATACCTGTCGATCCTGCCCAAGGGATTAACATTTGCACAAATCCAGAAATAAATTTATATTGCACAAGAAAGTCTATCAATCAGACAAAAAATATAAGAAAATGTCTAATTTGTAAAAAAATATAATTTAAAGGCAGCTTACAAACTAACTGGCCAACTTCCGAATGACAGAATCTCATAATACTCTGCGTTCACCGATATAAGATTGGATTTTGCCCACCTGATAATCATTACAACAGAGACTAAAGAGACGTCAAAAGTCACATATTGCACTGTTAACCAGTGCCGCAAGAACAAAGCATCCAGGGATATGATTGCAAAATCGTCTATTTGTATTTACTATCGATTTAATTCAAGACTCGGAAACTGTAAAATCATTTTTATTGATAATGCATGGAGTTTGCTGATAAAGAACTACAGAAATTTAAAAAAACCCATAAAATATCAAGAACTTCATAATTTTATATCAAGTAAAGGTGTTATATGGAAATTTATCATCGAGAGTGTCATATTTTACATAGGGTTCTAAGAAAGACACATTAAAAGTGTAGCAGAACCTCTAACGAAAATTTTGGAAAGATCCCGCATCACAAGTTCCGTAACTTAATAACTCTTTCTGTTGAAGTTCCGTATCTTAAAAAACTATTTAACACACACACACTTATATATATACACTGGTGTGCAAAATTTATTGACGAAGGGATTTTCAAGCGATAATTTTCACTTGAATATTCAACATAAAGTAATATAATTCGAATAATGACTATCCCTGCATAACAGCTAGTCCATATAACATCTCATTCAGGTCACACATGGTCACAAGAGTCGCAGTCACTACGGCGAAACAAAAAATAGGAAGTTCCATGCGTCTCTTTTATGAGTCTCAAATGACTATTATATGTGACTCCACTGCGACTGTTGCTTTGTGACGAGTCACTAGGTGATTTTACAGTGTCGTTTTATTGAGACTATCATGTGACTGTCATTTGGAGGCTCAATTTCAAAGTCATTGTGAAAGTTGCATTATTATAAATAACCAAATAATGGCACATTAAAGTCACATGGTGACTTTCTGTCACAAGACTTTGTCAAATGGCAATAGAGACTCTTCTGTAAAGTAAGCACTGTGAAAAGTGTTAAAAACTCACCATGTGACTTTAATGGGACATTGTTTGGTGATTTATCATAATGCGACATTCACAATGACTTTGGAATTGAGCCTCCGAATGACAGTCGCACGAGTCTCATTAAAGCAACACTGTAAAGTCACCTAGTGGCTCGTCACAAAGCAGCAGTCGCAGTGACCTGACAATGGAGTTACATATAGTAGTCATTTGAGACTCATAAAAGAGACATATCAAATTTCCTTTTTTTTTGTTTCACCTTAGTGACTGTGACACTTGTGACCATGTGTGACCTGAATGAGAGGTTATATGGACTAGCTGTTATGCAGAGATAGTAATTATTCGAATTATATTACTTCCTTTTGAATATTCGCGTGAAAATTATCGCTTGAAAATCCCTTGAAACTGGCATTTTGGGACTCCGTCCTTAAATTTTGCGCACCCGTGTATATATAAATATATTTATATAATATGCTAATTTCAGGAAAATTATCGTCAAATTTACTGAATAGCAAAAGTTACATAATACTATGGTTAATATGGTATTAAATTGGTTGTAGAAATTAAAAATTTGTTAATTTTGAAAAAATTAAAACGTTATAAAAATAAAGTAATCCTTAAAATTAATAATGTTGTGTTAAACATGAAAATCACATTGTTAAAGTTCGGAATTTGCCATTTATTTCCTTTATTTTCGAAAAAACTAAACTAAAAAAATTCAAATTCACAATTTTTACTCTTTTATAGTCATAAAAGGCACCTGAAGGAAGCATCTGACATATACAATATTGAGTAAACATAAAGAGTGTTAAAGCTAAAATAAATAAATTTAAATTTAAATTTAAATTTAAAAGAAAATGTTTGCTTTTTGATTACTAATATAACAAAATTTGATTTAGAAAGATTTTGTTATTCTATGAGGCCATAGCGCTTCAAAATTTGCGCGTATTTCAAATCTTTGACTTGATTTTAGGGGGGAGGAGAGTACTGCCATCTATATCGCTTTAGGATCAACGTACATATTTTTTGAAAACTGCAATATTTTAAAAGATTCTTGCTCACGATTAATTCAATGTAGAGTAGGTAAAAACATACTTAATGCAATAACAATTTTTTTGTTGTTGTTTTTAAAATATGCTTTATATCTATGTTAGAAAAATTGAATTTAAACTTTCCTTTATACTCAAACAAGTTATAGAAATATTCTACGTTACTCAGGAAGAAATTTAAAGCATTTGTACATTCAATCGATGCTTGATTTATTTGTGTTTCGTGTTTGTTCCTTGTCGGTGACTCACAGTGAATATTCCATCTTATGCTGCATTTGTAGAATCTTGTTCACTAGGCTGGCATTTGCGCCTCTTAAGCACTTTGAAATTTGATTTTCATTTGAAATATTGCATACAAGGAGAACATTTTCTCTCTCTAAAAAAATTCTAAGTATTTATGTATTCAATCGATGATGGATTTATTTGTGCTTCGTGATTGCCCAATGTCGGTGGCTCACGGAAAATATTCCATCTTGTGCTGTGTTTGTAGCCTTGCCGACATGTAGTAGCGAGAAGTTCCAGGCTGGGTATCGTTCCATGTGATTTAATCGCCAGTACTCTATACAGATGGCCAGGGTCTGGGACCCGACATCGAATCGTTTTCACTAGATTTACATTTGCGTATCTTAAGCAATTTGAAATTAGATTTTCATTTGAATTATTGTATTTTCGTCTAAAAAAAATCATTTTTCCTTCTAATTAAAGAAAAACAACAGAAGATCGTCAGTTTCTGTATTTAAATATATTTTTTAATCTGTAGCATAAAGTAGATGTTTAATAGTTTTCCTTCATATTCAAACAAATAATAGAAATATTATATTATCCTCGTTCTGTTCACTTATAGTAATAACTAACTCAAGTTTTTGCATTAATTAATAACGTGTTAAATATAATACAAAGTAAAAAAAAAAAGTTTGATGAAAAAATAATCTACAAAGAAGAAAAGAAAATCTGTAACACCTGTCTCATTCTTTAACTTTCTGCTAAAGGGCTTGCTATATGAATTGTGATTGGAACAAATAGTGGATATGATTGAGCATCAGCATTTTTTTTATTGCACAAATACTGATCATAGTTTCGCTTTTTTTAATTTTTCAAAAACAAATGAAATCAAACGCAATCTAAAGTCGATATTTGTTTGTTTTTTTCATTAACGACTTGATACATTTCTTGTAATATTTCAAACCCATAATGCTAATAATAAAATAATAACTTTTAGTTATTACTTTTAGCATAATTTTATTTGTGTTTATTATTGTTGTATTTATTATTGTTATTTATAATTAATTCACACATAATTTAGCTAAATAAGTGTCTTAGTATTATCATTGTTAAACGCATACTTTATTTTTATTTCTAGTTAGAATTTTTTTAAAGATTTTTAATCCCTCCTCTCTTATCCAAATAAACCGAGTTTTTTAATTGATTTTTTTTTTCATACCCTGCTCTTCATTATAGTTACAGATTCACTGTTGCCAGATGCCACACACGGCTAATTTTTTGCTGCGACCTGTAACTTTCGGTTTTAAGGGGGTGCGGGACACAAAGATATACAAATTTTACTAAGCAGTTTTATTGCATTAAAAAATTCTGCTTAAAATGATGTTTAAGATTTTGTTTCTATTTTAACTGGAATAAGAAATATTATTTTTTCGTTTTGGTTTCTTTTTAAATTGTACCATTTAAAGCAATCGTTCTCATAGAAATGACTTCCTGTGAAGATGCTTTTTTTTCCTCATGAGTTTTTTCACCATTTCTTGTAGTTAAATTGCTATAACTCAAGAACTGTTAAAGAAAACTTGTTTAAATTTGGAACAAGTGTTTTTCAATTGTTTATTTTAATTTTTATTCAGCAAATTTCAAAAAAAATTTTAATTTTGAAAATATGATTTTAAAAAATTATATTTTTTCAATTTTTTACTTGAAATATTTTTTAATTTTATTCAAATTAATGTTTTTAAAATTCTAAATAAGAATTAAAGCTTATATATTTCTGTTTATATAAATGAAAACTTGGTTTAAATTTGGAATAAGTCTTTTTCAATTGTTTTATTTTAATTTTGATTCAGCAAATTAAATATATATACATTTAATTTTTAAAATATTATTTAAAAAAATACATTTTTTTTTCCAATTTTTTACTTTAAATATTTTAAAATTTCATTCAAATTAAAGTTTTTAAAATTCCTAAATCAGAATTAAAGTTTATATATTTATGTTTATATAAATGAAAAGAAATTCTACAAATAATTCTTCGAGTTATAACGATTTTAAATTACCCCACTTTTAATAACTTTTAAATTAAAAAAAAAAAATATGAGAAATTACGTCACGTGCTTTTGTTTCCAAATGATATGGTAAAACATCAGAAAAACATTAGAAAATTTTAACTCAATAAATAACAATTACTTGAAAATGTGTGCGTTGTTGAAAAAATGTATTAAATTAAGGATTTCAGCTCCGACATTTCGATTTTTGTTTAAACATATAGTCTACAATCGGCTCGGTAAGAAATGTTCAATCTAAATATTAATCCTATGGTAGTGTTATTTACAGACCTCCCCCCCCCCCTTTTTAATATTTTTAAATGATTTTTTTTTTTTTTTCACACAGGGTGCAGTACCTATTTTTTATTGCGTATTTCTACTTTTGCATTTGTTTGTTACAGTTTTTGATTTGCTTTTACTTTGAGAGCAGTTCTGAAAATGAAACTATTCTCGCATAAAGAAATTGTTACAAAGTTCAAAAAGTACATACACACAACAATAGATATCAATTTAAAGTGTCACATCCAAAAAAAAAAAATAATTAATATAAAAATATTAAAATACATGTGAGAAATTTGTAAGAAATTTTCCCGTGATTTTAACATTAATATTGGCATTTAGCAGCGGGACTGGTGTAGGTTCTTAACAGTGATGAGAAGTCCCACACTAGTCATGGGAAGAAAGGAAAACACTAATGTAAATTCTATGGGAGCGTTATTTTATAATAATTAATTTGGATATGAATATTTTTAAATAATTTTTGTGTAGGATAACTGAGGACGATCTACCCCGGGTAGTTTTTAATTTTTAGATATTAGTTTTAGATTTTTTTTTAAAGTTTTTCTTCATATACAGAACTGGTTCTGAAATTGAAACTACCCAAATATACATAAAAAATCTATAACTAAAATAGGAAAGAGAAAACTAGCTCAGTTGTAGATCATCTTCATCTATTCTATAATATATATATATATATATATATATATATATATATATATATATATATATTAAAATCAAAGCAAGAAAATTGAAAATAACACTCCCATAGGATTAATATTAGCATTCTTGTTCCTTCTTGTGAATATTGAAATAACCACTTAAGATGATTTTGTTAAAACGTTTCGACAATTTACTTTTGTATTTTCTTCGATAATTTATTTTAATATTTATACCATGTTGAATAAATCTTTCTCTTTAAGGTACTTGATGTTGCTCAACCCTGTGTGTGGTACAAACTACAACAAATCAATTGGCGGATAATCATAACGCTGCTAAGTGGGCAAAACTATTGGAATTTATATATAAAAGTAAATGACACAGTGTGTAAAAGAAAATAAATTGTATACATAAATATTATAACTATATATTATGATATAGTGTATTAATGTAATTTAATCGTTGTAATAAATATCTTTATTATATTTTAATCGCTTGTTTTAAATATGTATGTCTTATAATGATAATAATTTATTTTCTAAATGTTCTAAAACACTTATATTTTCAATTTTAATATTATTCACAAACCTTCTCCTTAACAATGCAAAGCTTTGATACAATTTTAAACTTATTTTTCAGCACGAATGTATAAATTTAATCTTGACAATTTAGGAATTTGGAATGAAAATACATTTTTCATTTTTTATCAATTTTTTTCGCGTTATAAGCAATTTTGCCCACGACAACTAGTTTTTTACTTTTCTTGATCTGTAGGGAGAATTAAAGTTTGTTATTAAAATTGTAAGCTATAAACTACATATAAATTCTGGCAAGAATAATATAATACCACATTTACATAAAAAAAAAAAAATTATAAAAGTGGTGATTTGATAGTGAAATTCTTAAACATTTAACTGAATGTAAGAAGTTTTAGATTTGTATGTTGAAAAAAAAAATCCTAATTTCCAAGTAAGTAACAAGAATATAAAAAAAATATATAATTTTGACCACTTTTATTAATTTTACTTTATTTTTTGAAAATGTATGTGATTTGTATTCTTTTCACGCCCTTCTGATCCTTTAGTTTTTATAAATATGACTGTCAAACAACAAAAGAAGTGTGAAATAATTTTTCGGTAGTCAGTATTCTTGAATTATTTGTTAATATTTAATAAAATTTAATAAATTGTTACTATTTAATAAAAATAATATAAGATCTATTAATTATTTTAAGTTTTAATAATTTATAGAAACGTAAGAAAGAAATTTAATTTTAACATTTAATTTTATCAGAGATCATCTCACATTATCATAGCGGTCACAAATGCAAACACTTTATTTTATTTTATTTTTTTATTCTCTAAGTGCATACTACTTTTATAGCATCTTTATACCTCTATTTTAAAATAATAATTTTCGCTATATATTTAAACCTGAAATGTGACAGCAGTAACTGTTTTAAAATAGCGGTATAAAAAATAAATCTAAAAAAGATGTAATAATTGGTAGCTATGTAAGTGTAATTGCGCAATTCATTGTTTTTAGTTACATTTTACGATAACATTTTTTTTTCAAAAATTGTACATAATGACACAAGAAAAAATACTTTCTTAACAGATACAGAAAGCTTAATATTTATAAAGAATAAAAATAAATATTTTTTTTTTTCAGTAAACATATCTTTTCACATCTTTATGACCTACAAATGGTCTTATTAAATTTTTTATCACAATATTTAAATGTATACTCACGTATCTAATGTTTTCCGCCAAAATAGTTTTTTATAATAAGAGTAAGACTTTGTGCTCACTATGTATATTCGTCGATTCTGATTACAGAATAACACATAAGAATATCCCATGTTTGACAAGATAATGTAAAAGAAAAAGGACTGTTAAAGAAACTTGTTTTAAAATATATAATGGATATGACAAGAGTTTAAAATGACTATGTTTTAGAAATGATGCTTGGTAAGTGTTGTCCATTATAAGCAATGTAAATTTCTGGACAATATCTGGAATATATCATCACCTAACTTGTGGAAGCTGCTATCGCTGCTGGAGACTATCTCGAGACAAGACCTACACTCATTCTGACCTCAAGAGTATAATTCAAGTAGAGTAGCAATTCTTCCAAAAGATGATGCGTTCGTGATCATAAATTCCAGACATCGTCTTGAAATGTATATTCCTCGCAATGGTTGACACTTTCCTGACGTCATTTCTGAAAAAAAATCATTTTAAACTCTCGTCATACCTATTCTATATTTTTAACAAATAAGTTTCTCATTAAAGTCATTTTTGTTTTTTTATCCTGTCAAATGGGAGAGGTTTTTTTGGATCATCCTGTATTTTTACGGTAAATACACCGTACATTTTATTTACGGCACACACACTGATTACAAATGCTTTTACGGCACATATATCACACATTTAATTTACGGTATATATGTTGTATAAATATTTTTTACGGTATATATGTCATATATTTAATTAACGGTATACATACTGTATATTTAACATACGGTATATGTACTGTATAAATATATTTTACGGTACATATAGCATATATTTAATTTACGGTATATATGCTTTAAGAATATTTTTTTAAGGTACATGTACTTTAAATATTTTACGGTACATATACCGTCCAGTTAAATTACGGTACATATACTTTAAATATTTTACGGTAAATTTACCACAAAATATTTAAATTTATGTTCAGTTAAATTACGGCACATGTGCCTTAAGTAATTTACGGTATATATATCATCCAGTAAAATTACGGTAAAAGGAAGTGTCACAAAGTTGACGGTAAAACCACCTTGGTTTGAGAGCAAAACTTTTTACAGTGTATGCGGACTTTCAACAAATATCGTGGCACATTAATCACCATTATTTTTTTAATTTTGATTGGAATCACCCAGTTTTGCTCAGCAAATCGGATGTATACTATTAGCAAATAATGGACTAAAATAAAATACAACATAACGAACCATTATCCATTATAATGAACAACATTTGTCTAAAACGCGTTAATTAGTTTCCAAAATTACCTGCTGATTCTTGGCTTCAAATAAAAAAAAAATCATCAAAACAGTGAAAAAGGTGTCTCAAAAACCTATTTAGATAGATTTCGAAAATAAATCAAGCATTTATTCTAAAAAAACAAGTAAAAGATATTTTAGAACAAGTAAAGATTAACTTTTCCGGAAATAAATTAACATTTACTGACTTTACGAATTAGAAAAAGAAAGTATTTTTTCTTTCCTGTGCTGAATATCTCTTTTTGATTAAAACGTAACAAAAAAATGAAACATTGAAATTGAAATTTATTGTTTATTTAGGGGAGTATCATTTCAAAAGAATTCTCAAACATTAAAATATTTTGAATTACTAGAAAAAATCCTGACTTTAATCTGTTGCTTATTTATAGGAGTGTCACCTGAAAATATTCGTAAACGTTAAAGTATTTTGAATAAATAGACTAAATTCTGACTTCAAGAAACAAATAGTTATGCTAATATTATTTTTAAAATTAATTTTCTAAACAATATTAAATGCGCGTTTTAAACTTATATTGGCCCGAACAGCGGCCAGAATGTTTCAGATTCAAAACGAATTGACGAAGATACTAGGTCGAAATCATGTAGCGGACATCAACCTAAACGTTTGTGATTTTTTAGCACTTTCCATCAATGTTGAAAAGTGCTTATGCATACGGTTTTTCTGATCCTCTGGCCGTCCGGCCGTTTGTCCGTTTGTCCGTCCGTCCGCGTTCTAACTCCTTTAAATGCACTTATATTGCCCTGAAATTTTGGGGAGTTATTGACGTTTACCCTAGCACGAACTCTGTTGAATATGAAGGTTCTGCCTTGATTAGTTTATTTACAGGGAGAGTCAAAATACGTCTATTATATTACGGCCTATGGGAAAACTCGTTTAAAGGAATTTTAAGGATGTTACGCCCTGTCAAACATATTAAAATTTAAATGCATTTAAGAAGTGCATTAAAATATGCATTCTTCAAAATATGTGGTGAAAATACAGCTATTATTCATTTACATGGCCACAGAAGATAATTCCATTAGATAATGGTAAAGGGGTGAATTGTGTGAAACTTGTTTTAAATACATTAAACTTTTTCATGTATAATAAAATAGATATATGTCACTGAGGCTTAATATAAATTATAAATGATGTCTTGCATAATATGAAGTACATAGCGTTTACAGAGACGCATAAAAGATTTCAAATAGTATATTCTTTCCGAAGTACTGTTTATGGCTGATGGATGAATCAAATGCATTTTAATTATGATATGCGCGTTTAAGTTTCAATAAATCTATGCATATTATATGGTGTGTATAAATGCTATACTTGATGTACAGGGCTACCCAAAAGTGCTCGCCAACGTTATTAAGTATGAGCGTAAATTGCTTAAAGGGGTTCTTAAATAAGTAATGCATTTTTACTCTGAACTGCATTCAATTTGCTTAGAAATATAGATATAGAGAATATGATAAATAATATATATAAGTTGGTCTAGTGTAATAACGCCAGGCGGGGTAATAACGCCAAGTGCTTATGCATAATTATGAAATAATCTGGTAAATGACACCCACGTGCTCTGCGCAGAAGGGTTTTGACTCATATAAATCGCAAAAAACAGCTTCAAGTTAATTTGTTTCATTTTTAGGTCTTATTATTTTTACAAGCAACTAAAATTAACGCTTGATCTAAAATTTGCGAGATACGTTTTGTGACGTGAAGATTGCATTTTTTACCCAGTAATAGTTTGTTATTACATAAATTTGTAGTACATTTCATGGACTTTCAAAATGCTCTTGAAGATTTTGGATGTCTTCTCGAGATAATTTGTAATTTAAAATGTGCAGCGCAATAACTATAACGGGGTAATAACGCCAATCCTTGGCATTACTACCCCGGCTGATTCCCTACAGTGGCCGAGCTACATCCTAAATATTGATTCAAATAAACACCGTTAAAACTGTGCAATATTTCTAATAAGTCTATTTAAGCGGTCCATTTTAAGAAAAAAGAAGCTCACGGTCTGATATTCTTTTGCCTCATCCTCCCGCCCCCCCCTCACTACACCTTTATTTTTCTTACATTTTCACAAAAAATTTCACAATAGCTTAGAATACAATTTGTCAATTTCTAAGTTTGTAGAGTTTGTACTTTTAGAATTGGGCAATCTACATGCAATTATTCCATCTTATTACATAGTTTTGTTTGCATGGCGTTATTACCCATATAGGTGGGTAATAACGCCAAATAGCATTGGTCAAGAAATCACGCCATTACATAATATGAATACATATCTGTTAAATTGTTTTTTTTTTATATAGATAGTCAATGAGTTGCTGTATCAAATCATATATTTGTTTGAAAAATACAATCTAAATCTGAGCCGTGAATATTGGTAGAACCTTAACGTGGCGTTATTACCCCAGGGTACCTTATATATATAAATATATATAGAATATAGATAAAATGATATACAGAGCCAACCAAAGAATTGAGTACATGGACGCGCCTATGAATGATAATTTATCAGAATGTGATTTCAGTTGTTTTAAGAGTGTTTTAGTTTAAAATAAACTTTAGCTTATTACTAACGTGTAATAAAGGCACAAGGTAAACTTCACGGCTGAACAAAAGTATTCAAGTTCCCATCTATTAGTATAAATTGCTGGAACAATTAATTTCAAGCTACTAGGCATTTCCTTGCTAAACTAATTTTCCCACTAAATCAGCTGACAGATTAAATACAGGGCTTTTCAAAAGTATTGGAATACATATTTGTCTATATTTGGCTATATATACTTATTTTCCTAAATAACGAAAATTTTTTAAAGATTTCATAAAGAGTTGGAAAGTGCTTCACAATCTATGCTTAAGGCATGATTTCCCTTACTTGTTTTATTATTATTATTATTATTGTAATTGTAATTTGATAAACGTGCATCAAAACTTGTTAGATTCTCTTAGAAAGATCGTCACGAATGTTATACTCCTTTCTAGTATAAATCCTTTGTAGAAATTATCGACCGTAAAAAACACACCAACACCTTTATATATTTTTAAAGCCATAAGAATAGCTTTACATTCTAATATATTCTATCACAATGTGATCTTTTAATTGCATTTTTTAAACATTTTTGTAACACAATAAGAACTGCTTTAATTTTCTAATATACTATTTTACAATACTTTATTAACATTTTTAAAACATTTTTTAAATTAATAAACATATGGTCACCTGAGAATAATAAAGTTTTATCTGTATTTTTGCAAAAAAATGACTTATCAATATACAGGGTGAGTCATAAATATCGAAACAATAGGCTATCTTCTTAAATATTGCCTCTAGACCCATACTTCCAATTGCAAAAATTCATAAAAAAGGGTGAAATTTTTGATAAGATAAGTTGCAACTCCATTGGGAGTCTATTTGAAAAAATACGAAAATTAACTTTTTATACGGCCCCCGTAGGATAAAAATTCCAATTAGGAAAACTTTCCTTATCCAATCCTGAATAATACACAAAAAGTTGCATCTTCATATCTTCAAAATTCGCGGAGTTATAACTGTTTGAATAATTCATCAGGTTTTAAGGGATTAGACACAAATTGAAATGCGCGCAATTCAAAAGACAATGTCACTTTAACAGTTGTAGGAAACGCGTAAAAAATCATTCTTTTGAGTTAGAATTTTTATTTTTTCTTCTTTTTTTGTGATAATTAACTATATAATTTCTTAAGAAAATCACATTCTAAAATTTATCATAAAATTTATAAAAATTTTGTATGGTTACTACTGGTTTAAATGGGATAGTTAAAAATCGTTATAACTCCAAACATTATTTATTGGATTTCAATTTCTTTCTATTTAATTAAAAATGAAAATCTAATTTTAGTTTTGTTTCGCGGTTTTTGTTTTTCAATATTTACTTTAGAACTATTAAAAATATTTATTTAAAAAATAATAACTTTTAGAAAATTATATTTTCAAAGGTATATAATTTTTCATTTTTTAAAAAACAAAACTAATGTAAAATAATTAAAAATGACATGCTTCAAGTTTGTACTTTTTTTTCTTAAACAATTCTTTACTTTTAATAATTTAAAGACAAGAAATAGTCGGGGAAAAAAGTCATTATACAGAAAAATGAAATGTACTGTTTTACTGCCCATCAGTTATTTAAAAGAATGCTTTTCTAAGATGCAGATTAAGTACTTTTTAAAAATTTAGCTCTTACAACTTCAAGCTTTTTATCGTCCTGGAGAGGCTGTCAAAAAATCTGTATTCTGGGCTGAGGTCAGATCAGGACCGAGACGTTACTTTTTTCTGAAGACTCGCCTATCCGGATCAAATGTATTTTTCATACCGGAGAGGACTGCTTCTTTTTTCCCAGGCCTGCACTGGACGAAATTTTCATTCCCAGTATCGAACAATCCTTATTAAAAGAACAAACCTAATACGTGCATAAAATACGTAAAATTTGGTTTAATCAATATTTTTACGAAAACTACATAACTTTTAATATCGCTTTTATTTTACACACACACACAAAAAAACTTTTTTTTCATGAATAGGATATTTAAATGCTAAAAAATTAAACAAAATAAAACCAGAGAAAAAAAATCTGCCTATGATGGAATTCTCCCTTAAACAGAAAATGTGTTGATCCATTCAAAATAAATAGAATAATACCTGAGAAAAAAAAATAAACTCCATTTAACCCTCCTAGGAAGGACATTTGTCTATTACGTTTTTTTTCTATCCTATGTGATTCCGTCTTAAAAAGTTTTACTGTATAACATTTTTCAGTCTCCAACGCACGGGATATGGATTAGCGATAATGCAATATAAGTGAAACATTTACATGTAAACAGAGATTCATTGATAAAATAAATATATCACAGCGTTTGGCGCCTCTTTAATAATAAAAAGTATAAATATAAAAAACGAAATTCTATATTAAGTATTTTTGGTCAGAACTCCTCCAAGTGAAACAATTTTTAACAACACTGAAGTAAAAGACTATGTAGAAATTCACGGCTGGGTCGGCTATGATTAAGTTTTTTTTCCAGGCTGGTCCGGATTATGATTTTAACATTATTTCATACCGGGCTGAACTTTTTTCCCTATGTTTCGGTTTAGGACCGGACCTACGTATTTCGATCTATTCAGACATCCAGTGCTAACGATCAACATGTTTTGAAAACAAGTTCTGATTTAAATCAATACGCTGCTTTATTATGTCCAAATAAGAGGCACGGTCTTAAACCGACATATAAAAACGAACAATTTGTGGACGATCCCTTATTTGCTTTGAAAAAGGATGAAAAACGCTTCGTTTACAGGCATGGTAAGGTGGTGTAAGTCACGAATTTTTGAGAATTTTGGATTTAATATCTCTGTCAGATTTTCAGATACGGAGATGAAAATTTTTTTGTTCAATTTAGGAATGGATAAGGAATAACTTCCTAATTGGGTATTTTTCTCTACGGGGGCCATATAAAAATTTAATTTTCGTATTTTTTCAAATAGACCCCTCATGGAGTTGCAACTTATATTATCAGAAATTTCACCTTTTTTATGAGTTTTTGCAATTGGAAGTATGGGTCTAGAGGCAATATTTAAGGAGATAGCCTATTGTTTCGATATTTATGACTCACCCTGTAGATAGTTTCTATTTGTATCTATGAAGGCTTTTTGCATCTAAATGATGCTATATATAATTTGCATATGACCTTAAAATCATATTATGACATTATTTTATTCCATAAATGCCTTCAAAGATACAAATAGACCTTTCTATATCGGTAAGTCATTTTTAAAAACAAATGCAGATAGAACCTTATTATTCTCAGGTGATGATATCTTTACGAACAATTATACTTTATTATGATTTTTTTGTCATTTTTAAACTAATTTTTAAGTAATAAGAATACCTTTACATTCTAATATACTCTATATAAATTTTATATTTTATTGACATTTTAGACATTAAAGAATTTCAATTTAATACATAAATGTTATTTGAAGTATGAAACAAGAATAATCTTCTTTCGGGGATTCCATTAATATTTGATGTTTAAAAGTATTTTGTAAATTAAACACAGGTATTTTGACATCTAAGCAGTCTCAAATCAAGTGAAAAATAAATATGTCAAAAGAGCTTTGACGAATCATTTGTCAGAGAATTTAAAAGGATTTTCCGGAATTATGTTTAAATAAGATTTAACAACTTTATTAAGAAATATGATGTGCCGGTATTATCTTTTCTTTAAAAGATATATTTTATAACAGTAAAAGGGAAATTTTGTGTAAGACATTGCTTAAAGATATTTTTAATATTTCATTGAAATCAGTAAAAGAGCTAGTTTTTTTACTTTTTAAGAATTATTTAGTTTTTTTTAATGCTGTAACAATATATATCTATTTTTTAATATTAAATTATTTGCTTATGTATTAGATTCCTTATCATCCAATATGGTGAATTTAGAGATACATCACTCTTAAAACGAAAGAGCTGATTTGGCTTCTTATGAAAGAGCTGTAATTTTTCCGATCATAAAAGAGTTGTTTTTCAAACGATTAAATTTTCTTGATCTAAATTGGTTATTTAAATAGCTCAACTTCATTTAAATTAGTTAAAACTCGAGTTATTTCAACTCTTTTTTGAGAAGCTGCCTTTCAACATTGAGATGAGTGGATTTCAGCTCAACTTGAGCTATTTTGTGGCTGACTTTTTAAGAGAGCAGAAGAAAATATTCAAATTTTATGTAATCAGACAATTAAAATACATAAACATTTCATAATCTTCGTTTGTATGAAAATTTTAAAATATTTAAGTCAATTAACGACTAATGTAAAACCTTACTATAAAATATTTAATTATTGCCGGGAGATATTTAAGAATTTTCATAAACAACAGTAATTAGCAAAATATGTTGTTTCTCTATTGAAAAATCATTTATCTTCTTACATTCATATCTATTAAGGAGCATTTGTGCTACCAGTGACAAAAAAGGAAGAAAGACAAAAAAGAAAAATTCTGCTGTAAGCATAAGTTATGAAATAGTTTCTTACTCTTCCTGAGGTCTTGATAAAAAAAATTCGTTATTTAAAGAAATAAAGTAAATAAAACAACTAAGTAAACACTTTAGAAAACAGATAAAACATTTGAAAATTTGATTTTAGAAACTACCTACCATAGACAAATATGCATTCTAATTCTTTTGGCCATCCTTTTCTTTGATTTGCAGATTCATATATATACTATAATAGGAAAATTTAGTTTAGAAAAAACTAACGAAAATTCGCAACATCATAACATCATACCCTTGTAATAAATGGTGAGAACTGTTTTAGATGATATGATGCTAATAGAATTATGAAGATGTAAGATGGCTCATTATTTCTTCATGGAGAAATCCCTTTTTTATTTATTCCGTTGCCTTTTTCAGTTCACTTCATGATTCAGTTCACATCATGGTCTCGGTTGGTGTTGTAACAAGATGCTTTCCTGCACGACTAAAAGAAGATACAATGTGTTCGACTGAATGCTTACACGCCAGATTAGCTACAGACTTAAGCACGTATATAAATACTTAATGCATACATCTATAATTAAATATTATATATCTACACAGTAAAAAATGAAGACCCAAATTGGGTCGAAAGATTTCTGGGTGCAGAATTGTTCCAATTTGGAAAGTTCAGTTTGTAGCACAAAATCGTTTTAAATAAGTCTGATTTTTAATGACATTAAAACAATTAAAATATCTTAGATAGTATATACATTATACCTCAGAAATTTTGATTATTTCAATGTTAATAAAGATCTGCTCTGTTTTGAACCATTTTGGGTTATCTATTTTGGGAACAATACTCTACCATTTTGGAATCCTTACTGTACCATTTCAGGAAAATTACTATACCCAGAAATCTTTCAACCCAATTTGGGTCTTCATTTTTTACTGTGTATATATTTTTATACAGGATGTCCACTCTCAACGATAGCCAATGGTTAATTTCTAAATCGTTAGTCATAGACATATAGTTCCACTTTCAAAAATGCTATAAAAAAGGTAAAGAATTGTTTTTTAAGAAATTTAGGTCTAAAAAAAATTTTTTTTACAAAAAAATTACGAAATTAAAATTTTTATACGGTCCCCCTTTCCTATGAGTGATATTTAGTAAATTTTTACCACTATTCTAAAAAGTTAGACAAAAATAGTCCCATTCATCTAACAAGACCGAGTTATGAAACTTAAAATTTCATGACTTAAACCATTTTTCTGTAACTGAAAAGTGATGAGTTGCAAAAATGCTATAAAAAAGGTAAAGAATTGTTTTTTAAGAAATTTAGGTCTAAAAAAAATTTTTTTTTTACTAAAAAATTACGAAATAATAATTTTTATACGGTGCCCCTTTCCTATGAGTGATATTTAGTAAATTTTTACCACTATTTTAAAAAGTTAGATAAAAATAGTCCCATTCATCTAACAAGACCGAGTTATGAAACTTAAAATTTCATGACTTAAACCATTTTTCTGTAACTAAAAAGTGATGAGTAGCAAAAATGCTATAAAAAAGGTAAAGAATTATTTTCTAAGAAATTTAGGTCTAAAAAAAAAATTTTTTTTACTAAAAAATTACGAAATAATAATTTTTATACACCCCCCCCCCTTTCCTATGAGTGATATTTAGGAAACTCTGTAACTAAAAAGTGATGAGTTGTACTAAGCTTTAAGGGAACCAACGGTGTCTAATGGCTCAATCCTAAATCAAATGTCACAGACATACAGTTCCAATTACAAAAATGATTTAAATGAGGTAAAGAAGTATTTCTAAAGCGATTTAACTGAAGTTGTGTCCACCATATAGGTTTTATCGTAGCGTTAATTTTAAATAATTAAATTCTAGATTGGTTAAAATAATTGAAGACGTTAATTTAAAAAATTCTCCTTATCGTAAAAATCTAATTTTAGGAAATTGCGAAAAACCTTTAAATGCGCCCATTGGTTTTCATTATAAATTTGGATATTGTATTGTTACATTAGCGCAGATTGATATAGACTGATAGAGAAAGCAAAAGCGATAAGGCGAGTTTTGAAATTCACATCCTCAATTACATTTTTATAGATGTTATGTTTTGTAAGGAAATGAAGCTGTTTATTTTCATGATTTTATTTTAAAAAAGTGTTTTATTTTGATAAGCTTTTATTTTACTTCTGACTTTCTTGTGTATATTTACCGAGTGCAAAATTTGTATTGAATTTTTAACTCACTTCCAAATAACTGATCAAGGTCTATTTCGCAAACTAATTTACATCCAATGACAATGTAATATTAATACGATTTTATGTGAGTACCATTTATTTATTTTATAGGAATATACCAAATTCTATTAGGTTGAGTAATTTAATAGAATTTTAAATACGTATCATTTTGTATTGAATTGTGACTGATGCTTTTCATAATTTAATTTATCTCTCTATTTATTTTTTCTTATTTTTTTATTTATATTTTTAGTACAAGTTGTATATTTTGCTTTAATATGTAAACTTCGACATAACTTTAAAAATAAAATTGTAAAAATTATTTTATTCTAAATTTTAGTGTTAAATTTTTTCATCTGACGTTTATTTTTTTTCCAGTAAATTTGTGACCGACTTCTATTTCGAAGCAAAAATGATGCTTTAACTTTAAACAGCTATTACTGGGTCAGTTTTAATGGCAGAGGAATGGGACTTTTTTTCTCTAACTTCTCAGAGCAGTGTTAATATCACTAAATATCACTTATAGGACCGGGGGACCGTATAAAAATTTAATTCTTGTAATTTTTTCTAGTTTTTTTTAATCTAAACTGTTTATTTTTTTAACCTTTTTTTCTGGATTTTTGCAATCGGAACTATATATCTATGACTAACAGGGTAGAAATGAGCCATTGGCCACCGTTGAGAGTGGGCACCCTGTATATATGTATTATATATGTCAATTTGTAGCAAAAGTTATACTTGTTTCTCAAAAAATGTAAAAATATGCTAAATTATATACAGTGCCGGTAAAAAGTTTCCAGCTAGTTAGTTTCTTCGATTTATTTACCAAAAGGTTTCAGCAAAGAAGAAGCATAATTGCTTCAAAAGTTAGGAATATATGAATGACCTCTGATCACATGAACATTTTGATTGAATACTTAAGATGCTTCATGCAAAGGGATAAAATTCGAAGTTCGCGTGTGCAAAAGTTTCAGGCCACTTATCGTTCTTTAGTTTTTTCTATCGAAAAACTGTTTTTTGGTTGTGGTTATGAATAAATGTGTATACCACAGTCTGAATTCAAAATTGAAAAGCTCAACAATTATTGTTCATAAATGAGTGATTAGTTTGTCATTAAAAGGCAAATCTTTCGAGACATTGCGGCAAAGTTATCGATCGGTAAAAATCGACTGTAAACGAGATTTAAAAACTATATAAAGATGACCACGGCCTTCAAGATTTTCAGAGGTCCGGGAGATCCCGGAAAATTACTATTCCTGTGGACAGAATTATCAGGAGAAAAATAATTGATAATCCGCATAAAAATTCCGCTGCAATATACTGCGATTTACGGAATGAAAATATTGCTGAAATAAATCGGTCCACCATGTCAAGATGCTGACGTGATGCATAACTTTATGGAAGAATCGGTGTTAAAAATTTTCAAAGTTAAAAAAAAATACAAACGTACCCGTCTGGCGTTTTCCAAAAAACACAAAGTCTGGTCAAGTGAAAACTAGAAAAAAGTTCTATTTTTCCATTAATCGAATTTGAAACAGTTTTGGAAGTGATGGCAGACTCAATGTCCGATGACCTAACAACAAAAGATATGTTTCAACCTATGTTATTCCTACAATGAAGCATGTCGGAGGACACGTTATGCTGTAGGGAGCATTTTCCTGAAAAGTGACGGTGAGTTATTTGAATCCACAGCAAGATGAATGATACAATGTATAAGGATATCTTGCAAGACTATTTATGCCTTATTAGAGAAAAAAATTTGGTCGCAACTATTTTTCTTAACATGATAATGACATAAATAATGTTTGCAAACCTCGATAAACAATGGTTTTCGCACAAAAAATTTCTTTTTGAAATGATCAGCCCAAGCGCTCAACATGAATCCAATAGAAAATCTTTGAAAAGACGTTGGCAAAAGTCTGTGGAACTATAAATATTCCAACTCAGTCGAAATTTCGCCAAAATTGCAAGGAATGTGGGGGAAACGTACCATAGACGATGTTTAACCGTTGATTGTATGAATGTCACGTTGCTGCGCCGCAGTACTTGTTACTAAAGCTAATAAAATAGTAATAAGATAAAATACTAATTGTAAATGTTGTTGATCACTGTAATTTTCTATTACAATACTATTTTTTTACAAACTTGTGAAGGTGGCCGGAAACTTTTGAGAACATGCGTTTTCCTTTATACTTAATTTTGTCAGTTAAATTTATTGATATATACATGTTCTTCTATAAGTAAGTTCCTAAGTATTATGTCAATAAAATGTATAAATATCACTTTGAGATTCCTCTTCATATGGGTATATTTACAAATTAACTGATAATTTTTTGCTGTCCGGAACTTTTCATCGCCACTGTACATATAAAGCTAATTCCATGCGAGTTTGTCATGTCTGTCACGCAGCTAAAAATCACTATGCTTGTTGGCCACCGTTATTTTCGAAAAGTTTTCTTCCCCTTATTCAATCAATGAGATATCTCCGATAGAAAAAAAAATCAAATTTTTTTCGTTCTAAAGTACTGGTAGCCTAAAATCGTAGTTTGTGATAAACATGACAAATTTGCATGAAAATAGCCATATGTGTGTGTGTGTGTATACAAAGACCAAATAGTTTTAGTCCAGTCCAGTAACCTAAAAAACAACCTGCAACCACATCAATTTATTTGGTGAAAAAAAATGATAAGGAACTCTTTCCGAGGTGGGAGTTTTCGCAACGTCTACGTAGCTCAGTAGTAGATTATTAGTGTGCTTTTTCAAGGACTCTAGCTCAATCCGAGTTTTGGACATTTTTTTTTCATTCTGCTAGTTTTATGCCTCAAGTAAGCTGAATAAAACTGTAGCAATTCAAAATTTCGAATTCCCAGTTTTATGCATTTAAATGAATATTTATAGTCTTTTCACCAAGAAAAATATTTCAATAATAAAGTTCATTCTTACTTATTATTTACCTATACTATATCATTTTTTGTATTTTACAAAGAAAATTTTATTATAATTTAAATTATAATGTTTTTTAAAAACTGATTTAATAGCAACTTTTAGACGATAATTTGAAAATAAATTTATTGAATAATAATTAATTACATTATCAATATCCAAATATATGTGCATTTTATTGTGAAAACATTTCAATTTCAGTAATTTATTCTTTCAAATTAAACAAAATTTCTTAGGTTTTAATTGCTTACCATGTTTGTACATCTTAAAATAACAATTATTCCACTTTAATATTGTTTACTGTGAAAACTGTGAAAACGCCTTCCTTATTATTTATTTTCATTTTATGGCTTTTATAATAAAAGAGTAATTTTTGTATGTTTTAAGTGTAATTTTTGTATGTTACTCTTTAAAAACTATTTGATGAGTCCTAGTTATAATTATTTTAATTTTTACATCACCTACGATCAAATTAATCACCATTTCCAGAAATAAAATTATCAACATCTTTGTAAAATTATTTACACCTAAAAATTTAGAAAAAAGAAATGGAAAATTGTTATTTTTGAAAAGTTAATATTTTCGAAAAATTAAAAATAATAATAATAAAATTGTCATTTAAAAAATATTTTTATATGATTTTTAAATTAATTTCTTTACACTTGAAGTATGCCACTGGAGCTACAGCACAACCTGCGTGTAAATAAATAAATAAATAAAAGATTGCCAATAAATTGTGCTGTGAATTTTTTGTATGCATAAGTGAAAGCATGTTTGAAATTCAAGTAAGGTGGCGTAATTTTACACCATAATTGGTTTTAAATTTGAGGTTCGGTTTTAAATAAACGTAAGCTTAAATTCTTAAACGCGGAGGTGTAAGTTTACAGTCTAATGTACTTCAATTTTAAAGTTTTGTTGTAAATAAGCGTATGTTTGAATTTAAAAAAAAATGATGTAATTTTATTAAAGAATATGCTATAAATCAAAAGTATGTTTAAATACCCGAGTTTTGATTTTTCAGGCTTGGTGATGTAATTTAACTGAGCAATGTGTTGTATTTACTTTATAAAATTTTCAAGTCGTGTGTTGGGGAAAATTTACAACATGTTTTGTTGTTATTTTCAAATTTTCTATATTTAAACGTATGCTTCATGTTTCTGGCCCTGAAAAAAAGTCGGTAAATAACTATCGATGAAGTATAGCTGTTTTCTCATTTTATGGGATTCTTTTGATTGTTTTAATATAATTTAATATTTATTTATTGCTACGAAGTAATTTTCGTTTAAAAATATATAACATGCATTATAAGACGATTTGAAATCCGCGTTTATTTCAAACAAATAGCATATTTCACGGATTTAATTAACTTTATTACAACACAGATTTAATAATTTGCTTACTGAAGTTATTTTCTCTTAAAACTATCATAGCATTTTTACATACGATAAAATGTAAAGTATAAAGAAAGTAAACTTTAGGTGGAAACTATCACTATATTATAAGTGCTTCATATCGAAGAAAAAACGAATTTACATAACATAAATGGAAACAGATTGCAAAATAGCATAAATAGTAAACTGAAAAAAAAACTTATTGCAAATAATAACACCGAAATCATAATATTATAAACGTGCAGTTAAATTAACTACGTGACATATCATAAAATTATGCCTTTTCTTATTTAGAAAAAAATCATGTAATTTCGTAGGTATCGGGTTTGTCATGAAAGGTTATTTCAATATACATATATAAAATTGTTTATATTGTTTTTATATAAAATTGTTTCAATAAATAGACGATTCATTTATTTTCATTTATTAACATTTTTGAGGGAATTAAAACATATTTTAATCTAATCAATGCATCTAATCTCGCTCTTTCAAGCTACATCTCAAGACTTTCTCATTTATCTTGTTATATATCATTTATCTAAATAATCTCATGAACAAATAGAAGCTGCATAATTTATAAGCTCTAGTCAATAAACAAAGCATATTATGTACTACAGCAACGCCTGAGCACATAAATATTAAGTTGCTGTCAGAAACTTACATAGCACGATAGGAATTAAGAATTAACGGAGGCAAAATTACTTCGTATGTTCAATGTTATAATGGAAAAGCACCGATTCGAAGATTTTAAAGAATAAAATTGCAAAGAAACTAATTAAAATTACTCTACTCTTGGTGCAATTTTTACAAATTTTCGCGTTTGTAAAATATACTGATTTTAGAACTACATTTGTAAAATGAAACTTAAAAATTAAAGAATGTTATGAAGATTATTTTAAAGTTCGAACTAATTCTCATTAATCTTGTGAAATTCCGGTGATAAACCATTTGAATGGGTTCACAAAAAGGGTAATTTACAAAAATGGAGTATAACAGCTATAAGTCTTGATTACGTCCATTAATAATTATATACCAATAATGATAATATATATTGTGCGATGAAAATGTAAGAATTTATAAATAATTATTATGCTCAATAAAAAGGAGTTGAAACATGTCAGTTTTTAATATCTTTTAAATGTTTGATTAATAAAGTAACGTTTTATAAGCAAAATAATTATTTAAAATGTAAGGTTTTCATTGTAGAATGTACCGGGTGTCCCAAAAATGACTGATGGATTTTAAAATTCAATAACTTGAAAACGGTGACAGCTATTTAAAAATTTTTTGCTGGAGGGTTATGTCTAATGACAGGAGTTTTTTCACCGCATTTTTTAGTTCGAATTTCAAACAATAGGTGGCGTTGACGGCTATTGAAGGCCAGGTGATCAGTGCTGAGTAAAGCGTCGACCTGGCCTTCAATCGCCGTCAGTGCCACCTACTGTTTGAAATTCGAACAAAATAAAAAAGTGCTGTAAAAAACCTCCTGACACTATACATAAATCTCCTGCAAAGATTTTTTAATAGCTGACACCTTTTGCAAGTTATTGAATTTTAAAATCCATCAGTCATTTTTGGGACACCCGGTATATGTAGTATACTGAAAACTGAATGAGTAATTTTTCATTCAGTTTTCAGCCATTGTATTTTAATTAAAACTTTTAAAATAGGTCTGGAAAAATATTTAGGAAAAGTAGATTATTTAATTAAAGATTTGCGATGGTTCCATATTTTTTCAAAGAAACTGAAATTTATGCTAAAGTAAATAAAATTGCGTGTTGAAAAACTGGCAAAATATTAAATTTTACTCAGTTTTTGCTTAACCCTTTATCTACGAATTCATGAAAATTTTACATTCTAAAGTATTTTACGCAAATTGCTTAAACTAAATTTAAAGTTTTACATAGTCATTTAATATATAATTGAAGGGTTTTATGAGGATTGAATTACTTAGAAGTATTAATTAAATTTGTGTTTACAGTGATTTTGTGCAATTTTTACAATCCTGCTTAATTTTTTAAAATTATTTTCTTAGTATTTTGTAGAATTATAAAATGCACAAATAAGATGTTCTTTACAATAAAAATATAGAAAAATTTCCGCATTGAAAAATAACCCCCCCCCCCTCCCTCAGCACCAAGAAAGTTGAAAGGATGCAAAGGCATAAGAAATCATTCTTAAAAAATATTTTTGTTTTGTGCAACCAATAATTCTTTTTGAACAAGATAAAGTAATATATCTGTAACTCATACTACACAGTATTACAACTGACTTATTAAAAGAATTTTATAATAAATTATTTTAATAGTACTTATAAGTAACGTCGGTTAATAAAAGGTTAATCGAGATTTTTTATAATTGACATTATTACGCATGAATTGGTGATGACGTATAGTATCATGATAAATTTATATTCGTTGCTTAAAAAGTAAAACATGATAGATGTAAAATAAATATTGTAATTTAATTTAATTTGACATTGTCCCAATTAAGGAAGTAGAAATAATATATCTTACTTGTACTTCCATTGTATCAACTTTACATGTAATCTTCCCGATTCATTAAATACTGATTGATTGGCGTTCTTTAGAAAACAACTTTCTAAAAAAAAAAAAAATACCATAATTTGTATTTCTAAAGCAAAAAAAGAAAAAAAAATGAAAAAACTGATTTTGTTATACTTATTTTATTTTTGTTAAGAAGGTAAATTCCGGAAAAAAATGTTATAAATGTAGTACCAATTGTATTAGCCGGAGAAAGTTTGTAAGTGTAAAATCTATTGCTTCAATATTTAAAATTAACTCACGACTCATATTTATGAATTGAAATTATCCAAAATCGAACCATTGTGAAATTGAAAAGTTGCATTAAAATTTATCTTTATAAGATTTTAACTTCCTAAATATTGTCGGAAGAAAATGTAAAAGGAAAAAAAACATATTTTCGTAATTCGCCCGTAAACGTACATTTACATTACTGAATTTTCTAATAAATACAAATGAAAATGCAGTATATAAAAAAGCATGAACTTTAAATATTTATATTGGATAAACTTTTATAATTATATAAAATTATCCCATTTTCTCAGGTTATTAAGAAAATTTTAATAAAATTTCATTATTTCTATGTTTATAACAGAAATGTCAATCTGATATTACTTTCAAGAATACAGGGTTGTTATAATTAAAGTTCGCGTATTCAGAAGGCTCTAGAGCCGGTTCTATGGCTCCAAAAGAAGCAAAATTTCACTAGTACGTAGTTGTAGAGATGCGCTTTTCGAAAATCGACAAAAACCCCAATTAGTTAACATTTTTGTCAACAGGTGGCACTGCGCCAATATTTAAACCGATATTTGCAGATTCCTTTATTTAACAAAATTCTTTTATCTAAAGACAGATGTCAGACAATATCTGATGTGAAAGACAGCATTAAACTTCACACATTCGCGCAATCTCAGAGAACAGTTTACGCAATGCTGCAGAAAGCACAATTCTGAGAAAGGAATGCGTTATTGAAAATGGTGGAGAATGCGTAATGTAATGTTATTCTTCGTTATTTCCTCGAAGCCGAGCGACATTTTTTTTTTTTTGGTGCAGATTACATCACTTTAAATGATATTAATTTTTTCTGTATTGCTTGGAGTCATAGGTTAGGCTCTAGAGCTGTCTGATTAGGTGAACTTTAATTATAGCAATTCGCAGTCCGTCTAAATTAGTTGAAACTTTTAAATTTGTGTGCTTCGTCTGGATTGATTGAAATTAATATAATGAATCTGCAAATATCGGCTTAAATGTTGGCCCAGCGCCATCTATTGACAAAAATGTTAACTATTTTTTTTTCAATTTTCCCAGAGCGCATCTTTTCAACTACGTACTAGAGAAATTTTGCTCTGTTTGGAGCCATAGAACCGGCTCTAGAGCCTTCTGAATAGGCGAACATTAATTATAACAACCCTGTATGTTATAACACCTTAAATACTTGGCTTAACTGAATAGACTAACTGAATGTTTAGTGTAGCTAATATAAATATGTTTGTAGGAGAATTCCACATTTATATATATATAGATCATTTTGAAGTGAAATAAAAAATTATGTATCAATATACAAAATTAATTTGAAATTCTAGTTTTCAGGGATAAATTATCAAATTATCAAATAAATGTGAGTGTGTTTCATAATGAGTGTATTTCCCCAAAATTTTTGTCTCATACATACACGCAGACAGATATTTTGTAAAAACATGTTTTTTTTTTCAGATTCTTTGGTCCCTGAAGCATGTAAATCCGTCGAAAACCGGATTTCGAAAATTTCGAAAATTCAATACTTTTTTCTTGTAAAATAGAAGTAAGTAAAAATAGCATTTTTTATGGAGGTGTATTTGGCCATCACGAAATCGTTTTTTATGTCATTCTAAATCACTATTAAATGCTTACAGCAAACAAACTAGTCATTTTTTTAATTTAGAAAATTATTACATAAGTAACTTTATTCCAAACAAAGTATGATCAGTAATATGGTCAGAATAATTTAAAGGACAGTTATGTAACCTTTTTCTGTAAAAGCAATCGAACAATTCGAGAATCCACAGCGAGTTTGTAACATTGTAAGGTACCCTGGGGTAATAACGCCAGGCGGGGTAATAACGCCAAGTGCTTATATTTTGCATAATTATGAAATAATCAGGTAAATGACACCCATGTGCTCTGCGCAAAAGGGTTTTGAGTCATATAAATCGCAAAAAACAGCTTCAAGTTAATTTGTTTCATTTTTAGGTCTTATTGTTTTTACAAACAACTAAAATTAACGCTTGATCTAAAATTTGCGACATACGTTTTGTGATGTGAAGACTATCTTTTTATCCGGAAATGCTTTGTAAATTACATAAATTTGTAATGCATTTCATGTACTTTTAAAATGTTGTTGAAGATTTTGGATATCTTCTCGAGATAATTTATAGTTTAAAATGTACTGCGCAATAACTATATCGGGGTAATAACGCCAATCTTTGACATTAATACCCCGGTTGATTCCGTACAGTGGCCGAGCTACATCCTAAATACTGATTCAAATAAACACATTTCAAACTGTGCAATGTTTCTCATATTTCTATTTAAGCGGTCCTTTTTAAGCAAAAAGAAGCTCACGGTCTGATATTCTTTTGCCTCATCCCCCCCCCCCTCCCACACCACACCTTTATTTTTCTTACACAAAAAATTGAACATTTTCAATAGCTTAGAATGAAATTTGTCAATTTCTAAGTTTGTAGAGTTTGTATTTTTAGAATTGGGCTATCTACATGCAATTATTTCATCTTATTTCATAGTTTTGTTTGCATGGCGTTATTACCCATATAGGCGGGTAATAACGCCAAATAGCATTGGTCAAGAAAAAACGCCATTACATTTTATGAATACATATCTGTTAAATTATTTTATTTTATATAGATAGTCAATGAGTTGCTGTATCAGATCCTATATTTGTTTGAAAAATACAATCTAAAACTAAGCCGTGAAAATTGGTAGAACATTAACGTGGCGTTATTACCCCAGGGTACCTTATATTAGTTTAAAATAGGATCAACAGTTATTAATATAAAATATAATGTATTTTTGAATGATTCCCTGCATAATTAAAAGTGTTTATGAATTCCATTTACCTATCTGTCTACCTTTACGTCCATGCTTTTTTCCTCTAGTTCTCGTAAATACATTCGGAAATTTTATATGTAAATGACGTTTATTTTAGAATGTTTGGTATAAAATAAGGAATGCGTAGCTTCAATATTTCGCTTATGGTGGCACATAAAAGAATGTTGTTTCATTAAAGTCTTTGGGGAAAAATCGTTTTCAGGACATTTTATCGATTTTACGACTCAAATGTTATAAAACTGGTGAAAAACATCGCAGATGAATTAAAGCATGCTTGCTCTGTAAACAAAGAACTGATTTTCCAGAAAAACAAAACAAACAAAAAGTAACGTTTCATAATATTATACGTATATGCATATATTCATACAAGCATGTTTATAACGCTCTTCGGTACTTCTAAAATGTTTTTGCCCTATTAATATCAACACATGTGACTATTCATCCTTAATTTAATTAGTGTCCATTCTCTAATTGTCTTGCATTTTTTATAACTAGAAAATAGCGCAAGCAGTAACAAAGCGTCGAATTTGAATTTATTTAATTCAAGACTAAAATTTGGCTAAATATGAATAAATAATGACTAAAATTTGGGTCATTTTAGTCATATTTATTCATGTCACAATATTATTTGAAGTAGGATTTCAATCTTATCTTAAGATGTGCCAAGAAGAAAAAGGTCCAATAAAATGTTATTTGCAGTTGAATTGTACAAAAATTTTTACAAAGACTATTATCGATGACTTTTGGAACTATGATTAACTATTAAGGATATAACGATACAGCTTCATTTATTTTACCAGAACTGTGGCTCGAGTCACTCAATGGTTACGAAAATAAAATAAATATTCAAATAAAACCAAAAACTACGTGTATAATAAGGAAAAAATATTGTGGAAAATAAATGATGGCATTTCACAGACCGTGCAATTTTTAAATATTTTTATTTATTTGTTTTGAAAAAGTCTCAAGTGAAGTTGAAATATATAAACAGACAAATAAACCTATTTTTATTGTTTTTTTTAGTTTTAATTTAAACCTTTTAGAAATTAAAACTAGTAAATTAATTACCGAATCAGATGTTCTATTGTCACTCTTTACTTTCTTTTATTATTGACAAACGGCATCAAATGTAAAGGAATATTTTTGAAATAGAATTTGATCAATTCTAAAATTACTTTGTGAATGTTTGAATGAATACAATGTTAAATAATCTTTCGTTATTCTACAGGGAGTGTTTCGCCTTGAATGAAAACGAAATAATAATTGCAAACGATAATTGCATTCCCTCTGCAAAAAAGACTTCTTACTGTAAAAGGCTAAATTAAATAAACGTTAATTGCAATTCTTTACTGTCCTTGGAGACTGAAAATAGCATTTCTTTAAAAAGATTCAAAATGCTGCATCGAATTACAATTCTTGAATGCGTATAAAGAAGGTGATGTGGGGGGGGATGCTTATATGACGACTGAATTAATTTCCCACTGAAAAGGGGCTGAGATATATAAGATGACAAGAATTGTATTCATTGCATCTCCCGAGAAATATTCAAAATGTAAATTCAGTAGCAGCATTTGAATTAGATAATTATTATAATGTGAGGGGATGAGAGCGTAAGTTTAACAAATTTAAAACTTTTAAGGATTCCGTGATTTATTTCATTGATAATTATAAAGGCACGTCTTTTAAATCAATAAGGAATTTGTATATAATCTCTGATTTCTTTTCTTTTATTCAGAAATTTTTGTGGAAAGTTTAAAAAGCCTCGCTGTCTGAAATTATAATTAAAAACAATTTTACTAACTAAATGCTTTGTAATGTGTAAAAAACTATATACATTTTCCGTCCAAATTGATTTAGATTTTATCAAATTTCTTGAGATGAACTGAACTTTTAATAAAATATATTATATTATTATTTAAAATTACATTTAATTAAATTATATAATTGACAAATGATAGCAGATGTGAAGAAATATTTCCAAAATAATCTTTAATCAAGTTTAAAATTACTTTGTGTATCTCGATTGAATACAATGTTAAATAATTTTTCGTTATTCCACTGGGAGTGCTTCGCCTTGAATGAAAACGAAATGATAATTGCAAAACGATAATTGAACTCCCTGTGCAAGAAAGACCTCTTAGTGTAAGAGACTAAATGGAATAAACGTTAATTGCAATTCTTTACAGTCCTTAGAGGATGAAAATGGCATTTCTTTAAACAGATTCGAAACGCTGAAGCGAATTACAAATCTAGAAAGCGGCGATGGGGGAAAATTACTTATATGACGAGTGATTTAATTTCTCATTGAAAATGGCTTTCGATATATAGTATGACAAGAATTGTATTCATTGCATCTCCCAAGAAATATTCAAAATGCAAATTCAGAAGCAGCATTTGAATTAAATAATTATTACAATGTGAGAGGATGAGAGACTGAGTTTAACAAATTTAAAACTTTTAAGGTTTCGGTGAATTATTTAATTAATACTTATATAAATTCAAGCCTTTTGAAAATATGAAGTTCAAATAAATGAATGCTGCTGTTTATAAAATAATCAAACATTTGTTGCTCTTATGGGGGTGGAGAGAGTGCTAAAGTAAACAATAAAAATTAAATACAATTGTATTTATTAATTTGAAATTAATAAAAAAAATTGTATATACATCTCGTTTTTTTTTTCTATATGCCGAAATTTATGAGGAAATCTCACTATGAAAGGTGATACGATCTTATGACGATCTCACTGTTTGAAATTATAATTAAATTAGTCAGATGTGGCAATTCAAAAATTTCTTCTGTCATTTGCTCGTTAATACTTCCAGAAAAATTAAACATAGCAGTGTCACCAGTTAGGTAATATACAGCAAAATCTAATCGCTAACAACTTACTTCAAATTCTAACCGAATCTGAAATTTACAGAAAATCCGTGTATTAGCATTTGAGATAGAATCGTCGCAGAAATCGGATAAAAATGGATAGAAGCGCCACTTATTGGGCGATTTACTCTAAAATCTAAATAATTCTAATTTATATCAGGTACTAACTGATTTAGAAGTTTGATGAAAATTCGTGCATTAATTCCTGAGTTCGAGCTATTCCGATAACCATGAAAAATACCGCATAACATTGTCACCTGTTGAGCGATTTGCTTCAAAACTGAATATTAGTCATTTATATCAGGGACTAACTAAATCTGAATTTTGTTGAAAATTCGTGCATTAGTTACTGATATAGAGCGATTGCGACAATCATGAATAATCGCATAGCAGCGTCGATTGTTCTGCGATCTACACCAAAATGTAATCAGAACTATTTTGTATCAAGGAATAGCGGAATCTGAAGTTTTATCAAAATTTGTCCATTAGTTATTGAAAATAGCTATTCTGGAAATCATGAAAAAGGCAGCATAGCAGCGTCACCTTTTGGGTGATATATACCAAAAAGTAATCCTTTTCAGTTTATATGAAAGTCACAGAATCAAAAGATTTGTAAATCTCCTTGCATTAGTTCTTGAGATAAAGCACCTACAAAATTTATGTCACATACATACAAACAGACGTACTCATTGACAGACGTTTTGTATGTAAGTGGTTTTTGGTAAAACATGTAAATCCGTCACAAACTGGAATTCGAAAAATTGCACCCATCTATTATATTTTCTTGTAAGAATAGAAGAATGTAAAAGAATTTTTCCTAACTAAATGTTTTGTGATGTGTTAAGAATTAAATAGAGGATGTCCAGCAAATAGGATTCAGATTTCAAAATTAAATTTCTCAAAAATAAAGATCGATAGAATTATGCAGTAAACGGTTTATTTATTAGATAAGTTGTAAATATCGGTACTTCTAGGTTATCAAATCGACCATAAAATTATTGCCAAACTATAAGATTAAATGCCAATAATGGATGATCTAAATGTCACATTCAATGACATTAAATACGATTCACGTGTTTAAAATGTCATTAAGCTATTTTTATTTCAACTTTTTATTAATATTTTTATTAATATTCTACTAATTATTTGTTTTTTGTTATTTAAAATAAAATTTATGTCAATATGTATAATTTGGCTATTAGTTTGGCGATTTGTATAATTTGGCGAAATTGGTCGACGGGATAACAAAATAGTACCTAAAAATATTATACAGAAGTTTCGAAAGATGAATTGAAAAGATTGTGTTCTGATTGCAAAGAATATTTGACTTGACATTTTTCTTACAGAGACGGCTTACAGAGAATGAGTTTTAAATACAGTGCCATAATTTAACAACTATTTTTTTTAATTAATTTATTTAATTTTCTAAATTTCAAGTATTTAGTTCAAAAAATCGTTAAAATATGGAAGTGTACGCCGAAAAACTCGTTTTCTGCTAACAATCTAATGTTCTAGATTATGTTTTAGATAATGTTTTAGAAAAAAAAAAAAAAAAAATACGTGACTTGAATTGTTATTCAAGTCACGTATTTTTTTTTCAATCAGAACACAATCTTTTCAAAATATTCATCTTTCGATGGTTCCAAGTTTCTTGAGGTAAACTGAACTTTAAATAAAACTATATGCGCTAATATCTTACGTTTCTTTATTATATTTTGTATTTTACTTATAATAAGGTATTTGTACCCAATATGGACAGTGCTCTCAATATGGAAACCCTTAATATTTTTAAAAGTAACAATTTTGTTAGATAAATCGCGCTATATGACCGTGAAGAAAAGAAGTTGAAAAGAAAATTAAGCCAGGAAAGTACAAAAAAGCTCACTGTTCACCATTTAGAAGGAAACGTGTTGTTTCGTGCTGTGCTGATCGTAAATACAGGTAACTTTAAATTATTATTAAACATTGTAAAATTATATTAACTATTGAAAACTGGAGTGTTTTAGAAAGCTTTTAAAACATAGTTTCAATTACTATTGCATATATATTGCTTTAAAAAGTTTTTGTTATTTATTTATTACAAGATTTAACAAAAATACTCCCGATTCCCAATATGGACATCTTATGTCCACATTGGAAATACAGCAGGTGAATCTTTATTATATTTTATCCCTCACTTATAATACAAATGTAAAAATAAAGTGTTAACAAGATATTGGACGTGATGCTGCATGTTAACTGGATTGATGAATAATCCAGATTTATTCACATTTGCGTGAGATTTAAAAAAAAAAAGGATTTTTAAATGCTTTTCAGAAAGTTTTTTTTTATAGTACGAATAATACCTTTATCGATTCTTGAGTCATAGTTGAAGTATATTTCGAATTTTAGTCAATAGCGTTTACTTTCCTAGACAGTAAAAAGTTTTTCTCGTAATAGATTTCTCTTTTGCATTAATTTCTACTTTCTTCTATCTTTATCAGAAGAAAATATTGGATTCGTGAAAATATTCCGATTCCGTTTTTCGACCGATTTACACCTTTTTGATAGTTAGAGATTCCAAAAAACATGTTTTTACAAAATGTCTGTCTCTCAGTCAGCCAGTCAGTCTATTTCTTTGTATGTAACATAAATTTTGTGGGCACTCTATCTCAAAAACAATGCACGGAATGTCACAAAACTTTAGAATTAGTTTGAAATGGATACAAACTGGATCCGATTAGTTTTTTGTTGCCTATCTCCAACTAGTGGCACTGCTAGGCTGCCTTTTTCATGATTTGGACAATAGCTATACTTCAAGAACTAATAAACAGATTTTTATAAAACTTCAGATTCTTTTAGTCTTTGATGTAATATGGTTTTGATTACATTTTCGTGTACATCGTATGATAAGTGGTGCTGATATGTGTCATTATTCATGATTATCGCCATAGTTTTATCTTATGAACTAATGTATGAAATGTCAACAAATTTCAGATTATAGTCCATGATACAAATTAATATTTTGTAGTTTTTTAGTATAAATCGTTTAACAGGTGGTACTGCTATGCAACATTATTCACGATTATCGCAATAACTCTATCCCTGGTTCTAATGCACACATTTTCATCAAGTTTAAATTCATTTATTGGTTGATATAAATGAGTATTTTTCAGTTTTTAGAGTAAATCTTTGTACACTTTGTACTTTGTAGAGTAAATCTATCCATTTTTTTTCAGATTCTCCGATAAATTTATCTCAAATACAGATGCATGGATTTTTATGAAATTTGAGATTTATTTAGAACTTGAAATAAGTTGTTTCTGTTTAGATTTTGGTGTAAATTACCTAGACGGTGAAGCAGCTATGTTTCATTTTACAGGGAGTATTGTTGTGCAAGGAATAAAAGAATATTTTAGAACTGCCACACCTGACTAGTTACTTTTATTTTTAGTGCTAAAATACATTCTCTATAGTTTGTCTGTATAGTTATTGTCGATAGTTTCATTTTTCTTTGATTGCCAACTTGGAATAAAATAAAATGTATTGATAATGGTATAAAACACGCAGAGAAATTATTTAAATAAAAGTACAAAGAAAAAAGAAATTTCCGAATAACAAAAGCTAATTAAATAATTATTTTTGACGGCTTTTCTTTAAATTTGATCACATTTAAAACTTCTATCGCCGTCCAATTTTTTTTTTCTTTTGTGTGTGTGTGTATGTGTGTATTCAAGATAAAACAGTAAAATATCTATTGCTTTTTTCGAAAAGAAATATTTGTCAAAAACCATTTCTCGTTTCGTTTTTCACTGAGTGTTACCAAAAGCTTATTGCAGCTATTGATTGACATTAGTCATATAGGGGACCATTTATCCATATTTGGACCATCGCTTTAATACCGTTGTTATTCTGGTGTTAATTACAGAAAGAGACGCTGTAACGGTCGGGTGCTCGTCCTGGGTGTTGAATGCAGACATAACTCAGAACATAAGATAAACGCAGTTTATTTAAAACGGTTAGGGCTAAAGGGCCGTGGAGCAGTTCTGCAATTTTAACAACTGATAACAATACTAAAAGATTAAACTCATACTCACAGCTCCGGCACTAACTCAATCGGGGCACTTCAGATTACTTCTCCTTTAACTTCAGCTAAGCTGCTAGATAAAACTTTATTAGACAGCCCGTGGCTGTAAATACATTCTTTATTAACTTTGAAATAGTCAACGTAATTACTATTAACTTCTTACCACCGGCCAACTCCTCGAGTCGAATTCCAAAACTCCTTGTCAACTCACTGAAGGCTCGCTAATCCTTGATATCGCTCGCTCGAGATCCACTACTAGCTGGCCAATGCGGCCAGACACACACTGCTAGACGACTCTAGCTGGCTAATGCCGGTAGACACCCTACACACACTCAAACTCCAAGCTTTTATATGCTGCAAACTGAGATACTACAAATTTACATATTACTTCTGACCGCGACATAACTGTAGAATCCGAGAAAGACACACACGCTCTAGAAAGTAAAAGAGAGGATAGATGTCGCTTTCACGCTTACACATGTTAAATCATTGACGTCACGATCTCAGAAATACTAGAGTGCCTTTATTACAAAGGTAACTCCCTCACAACGCTATCTACCTCTCAAAGTCTACTCATTAGAATGGTTTCATTTATAATTAGAAGAAGCACTCGCCTTTCACGTGTTGTTTTCTGAGAATTGTAAAAAATGTAAAATTTTTATGTATTTTTTCTTATTTCATGTAAGTTTTTTAATTAACGCATTAAAACTAGAATACGTTATCATGTTTTGAAACACATATCTAAATTTATGTGCTTATCACGCATGTTTTATATACAGATTTGTTTGCTTTCATTTTATTTCCTTAGTGTTTATATTATGTGTTTTATGAAACGGCGCAGCTGCCTTAATTGGAACAATTTGAGTTACTTAAATTGGGCCAGATTATAAATTTGAAAAAAATATATAAATAATGAATTTCGACGGCTGTAGTCTTTGCACGCTATTATTTTTATTTTTTAATATTTTATAATGAATTACTATCTACACGCAAGTTTTTGAAAATTTTATTCCATTATTTATTTGTTTATTTATTTGTGTATTTTAATGAATTTCTTTATGTAGTTTAGAGTTATCTAAACATAAAAAATATCTTGTAAGGTCATTGTGCCTAAATGAGACGCGATTATATATAACTTTGTCATATTTAGGTATATTTTGCATTTCTTTATATAAATATATATTTTCTTACTCAGAACATTATTGAAAACTGTGCCTGTAATTGAAAACAATCTTTTATTTTCGAGCAGAAGTGGAATAAATGTAAGTAGTACAATCCTACAATCTACGACTGTCACATTTCCGGTATTTAAAAGGTAAATGAGTCGCCCACAGTCTATAATGTGACAATGCGTTTCATACATGCCAATTTATTTGGAAAAAATATTTAACCTTTAACTGTTACAACAGAAATTGGAGCATAGCTCTTATGAACGGTCTTCGTTGTCGCTCGATGAAAAACAAATTATATGCTTCATTAAATCATAGGATTCCTTTTGAGTACTAAATTGTATTTTCCCGACTATTAAAACTTAAAATCACCAATTTTGAAGTTTCAGAAATTAATACGAGCTTTAAATGAAACAAAAATTTTCAAATATTTTTAGTTAAACTGAAAATTTCGTGATAATACGTTATTCCAAAGCATACGGTTTTTTTTTTTTGAGAAACAGCTGCATATAAAGATAAGCGTTGAGTTAAAAGTTTTGCTTAATAAGCGTGTGTGATTACAGCATTAGATTACATTGAACCACATCAAGTAACTGATCAGATGGTATTGTTAAAAGTTAGTTTTGTCTCGACCGTGTGTTAATGCAGTTAAATAAATAGTCCGAGTACTAACCGTTTGACTGTTGATCTAGAAAAATAACACTTCGCATGATATATTTATTAATAAATATGACTGAGTTAAAAATAAAAAATTTTACTTATAACCCCAGTTATGCAAAGCACCTTACCCAAAAATTGCACTTCAATTTCAATGAAAATTTTATAATAGGGAGTACTTATGAGAGAGGGTCTCATTCCTTTCTAGTAGATCATGCGAGGTTTGATTTATGATAAACCAATATTTTTCTTATATATAGACTCATCATAAGGACCACCTGACTGCCAGACAATAATACTGGCGAGTAATACTGCTCACAAATAAGAAGTCGAAATGAACTGATGTGAGAGACAAAGAGAAAACTGTCATATTTTACTTTCATGCGAGGTGGCGTGGATTGTAGCGGAGGCTGCTTCCACACCGCTGGTCCCTGGTTCGAGTCCAGCTAGCGGCATGGGTGTCTGTGTTGTCCCTGTGAAAATGTATATGTACTGGATATTCTGTAATAAAGTGTTCTATATGGTTTCTTGTGATCATTGGAGGTTATGCCGGCGAATAGCTGTAGTGCCTACCTCAAAGCAAAGTAAATACAAAATAAATAAATAAATTCATGCGAGAAGAAATAAGTGAGTTTTATAGAATGAGATGTCAGACAATTAAGTTACATTTAGAACATATCAGTAAGATGGATTCCTTAATTCTATTTTTTTGTATCGAGTTTTTTTTTTTTTTTTTTTGTAAGTAGTTCTCAGTATAACACTGTTTTAAAGTTTAAAGGCATCAGTAATCATTCTCTTTACTTACGATATGACGAAGAATCATACATTTTGTCGGACATCATCAAGGATTAATATTTTTAAAATATCTTTGAACATGTAACTAATAAAAATTCTTTAGAAGTTTTATTAAAAATATATACTCCAATAAAATTCAAAGAGCTTAATTGCCAGAGAAATTATAATTAGTATACAAAGAAGTAAAATCTAAAGTTTTAAATCATTTAGAAAATATAAAATGAAATGTTTCAAATTATGACATTCGGTTCCACCACTTGTTCGAAGAAAAAAGACAACAACATTATTCTGGAAAGTCGCGGTTTTTGGAATAAAATTACCCACGTTAAATCTATTGACATTTAAGCATGCATCAACAAATTGAGGCAATCAAAACTGTTCACGTACATGAGACAAGAGTTTGATGATATCATCGCGTTGAAGAAGGTTCGTTAAACCATAATTTTTTTTTTTTTTAAATACTTAAAGCTTGTGAATGTCTTGACGTTAAAATGAGTATTATTTATCCTCATATCTTGAGTACTCTCTATCATAAAAGTTTAAGTGATATCGAGTTTTGTCTTTTTGGTAGGATCCCTTATTTTAATTTCCTCTTAAATGTTTTTATTTCTGCTGTAGAAGTAGAACGTTTCGTAAAAAAGTACATTTGTGAAACTTACGTGATCTACTCCTGCGTTAACATCTGATTAACGTGATTTAAGAGCATCCAGAAATTCCCATATATGTGCATAAAAATTGCAAAAGCTTGAACAATAGTTTTCATTAAATGGGGAAATATAGAAATTTACAACGATAAATATAAAATTTAGCGTGCACTTGAAATTTTACTTTTTATAAATTTTCACGTCCGATATTCTATTTTTTAAAGTAGCAATTAAAGTATCGTCACTACAGTGTTTAAAAAAAATCTGTGAATTCAAGGTAAAACTACTGGCAGCAAAGTTGCCAGATATTTACCGTACCGTTAGTAGATTTTCCGTGTTGGGAAATAAAGGAAATAAAAACTCCGTTTGAAGAAGCTGTTTAAATCGCTGTTTTTTGTAATGAAACATTTTTAATTCATTTTTTATAAAAAATAATGTTATAAAGAACTTTTCAAATTTGTCACACACTATTTATTTATTAATTTTGTTTGGGGTGGGGGGGTTAATTAGTAAAAAAAAAAATTTAATATGAAATAAGAGAAAAAATATCCAGAGAAAATGTAATTAAAAAGTGATTTTTTATGTTTGTATGTTTTCATTTTTTTATTCATTTTGTGTAATGTGTTTTTAGAAAATTAACATATTTTTTATAACGCTTTTACCACTGAAATAATAATACTGATAACAGCATTGTAATAATTTCAAATTCTTTGAAGTAACACTGCGCAATTTATTTTTAACACTACCAAAGCTTCTTGCATCAGGTGAAGGAAACGATTTCAAAAAGATTGTCGATGAAAATCCCCTCTAAATCTAATACTAAGAATTTTCCCTTTCTAAATTATTCTAAATTTAAAAATGAAAAAAATAAATTAAAAAAGGAATTTCTTTATAATTTTTAATAAATTGCAAAAACGTGTGTTTTTTTAATTTTAAGTTTTAACAACGATAAAAATATCTTTAAATAAAGACATGGAAATAAATGTAGGAAATTTGACATTAGATAAGAGAAATGTCTGCAAAATGATGACCGAGAAAGTAATAGAATGCATTTAACCAAGAACTAATGTAAATTTATAGAGAATTTTGCTTTTTGTTCTATGTTTTAACATAAATTTTATCACTATATGAAGTTGGTTTTATAAAGTTGCGAGGAAGTTTGAAAGAAATAGAATAATTTTTAATCTCGACGACAAAAAACAGCACAGTTGTAAATCAGCAAAACGATAGAAGTCTCACGAAAAAGCCAGAATTCTTGCGTTGAGTTTTTCTATATCTGTGAAGGAACAGTGTCAGTTTTGTAAACGTTCAAAATAATTTTGCACAGATAACAGAGTTTTATTTTTATTTGTATTGAATACATACATCTGACTTGTGTGCACAACATGAAAGCCTGCTTATAATTCATCGTCAATACACAGGGACATGATAGCACAAGTAAATTTTACAACACGAAGAAAATAATTACAACCGGAAACTCCACACAAGTAGTGGAGCATGTGGAATGGCTCCAGTGGGATTCAAATCCACAATCTACGCTCATAGGCGATTTGCAGCGTGGTGCCTTGACCACTCGGCCACGGAGCCCCCGAGATAACGAAGCGTCGGAGTTCTTTCTTCCGATTTCAATCCGTTTTGTTATTTTCAGGAAATATGGTAAAGTTTTCTAATTTTTAACAAAAAATGCGCTTTATTATGAGAAAAAAGTTTTTCTGCGAAAATTAGAAATAATATATCTGTGCATGTCACATTTTTTAACAGTGTAAAAAATAACGTTCCGTTAAATATACTAGCCATAATATGAAGCATATGCATGATAGTATGGTTAAATCTCTACAGCAATTTTTAAACTTGTAAACATCGCATTTTTTTAAATTTTTATACTATCTTTTAGGGAATTAAAAACGTACAATTAAATGCAATATTTGTTTGAAAACTACAATTCGATTTATTTTTGAGATATTAATTTTTTTTATGGATTTTAACGCCATTTCTTTAATGTGGGAAACTGGAGTACTCCATTTTTGCATTGTGCAAAAAATAGCTGAAAAATAGTAGATTATTACATTTTTGTTGCCATTTTCTAATAATTTTTAAAGAAAGAATAGTGATTAAGATAAATGCAAGTGTGAATACGTCATAAAACTGAAAATGTTTTGTAGTATCTATTATTTATGTATCTATATATATACATACATGCACACACACACACATAAAAAATATCAACACGAGCTGGATATATCACATAATATCGATTCTGATTATTTTCATACCTTAACTAATTTCATTATCTATAATAACTTTATCATGCATGATAACAATATATATATTCAAAATGTTGGTATACCACAAGGTGGTAGTACATCTAGTGTATTATCTGACATATATTACTATGAACGTCATTATTTAAATAATACAATACATTTATATCGATATATAGATGATGTAATTTTAATTGATACTGATAACACCTGTATATCTCAATTCCCTGTTGATTATCCTTCTAATCTAGAACTTTCAAAAAACCTACTTTTTAATAATACAATCAATTTCTTAGATATTAATATTATATCAATTTCTTAGATATTAAAATTATATTAAAAGAGAACAAATTTATAACTGATATTTATGACAAAAGGAAAGAATTTAATTTTAAAGTTAATACCTTTACTAATTTTAAATCATGTCTTCATAATTCTGTATATCGCAATATAATACTTAACCATTTATATAGAATAAAATGTCTATGTTCTTCCCATTTAATTAATAATAATATTAAAAAGCTTGTATATGATGCTATAAATAATGGTTATCCTAAAAAATTCATATATTCTTTAATTTATAATTAGATATTACATGATCTTATAATTAATTCTTTGCGTAAAAAATGTATAAAAAATTATAAAACATAAAAATAATAATAAAAAATTAAAAATGTTAAAAAGTAATAAAAAAAATACATATATAGGTTGGTTGGGTGGGTAGATGTTAGAGTACGGTGGAGGGTGGTGTTGTCTGGATAAAAACGCAAAGGTTAATTATTTATAAAAAAAATTGAGAGTGGGTTATTTATTTTAACATAATTTTTAAACTGTTTAATTTACACCAATATATGGATATTTGTCTAGTTATATCTATAGTTAAATAGCTATATTTTAATTATCAAATTATTTTTAATGTTATTGATATAATTTTTGGTATTATTATTAATAATATTATTACTATTATTATTTTTTTATTATTTTTATTTTTTTAATTTTTATTCTTTTATTTTTATTTTATTTTATTTTATTTTTTAATTTTTACTATCCTATATTAAGATAATGAGTTTTTACCATGTAAAGTCACAATAAATGTTACTGATTAAAGTAACAATAATGTATTTCAAGTTATATGTTAATATGAATGTTATCTCTTAATTCTAATTTTAATCATTTTATTAATTTAATTTTATGTTAATATCGATTATTAATTATTTTTCCGGTTCAATTATATTTCCATTCAGCTTTATCTTTTTTGTTTGTTATGGATAACTATTATTTTTACTTACTTTCAACTCCTTTTTGTAAAATATCTTTGGTTTTTGTGTGATGGTAGTCCCAAATTCGTATTGTTTTGCTTTTTCATGGCAAATACGAAGATGAAACCACACACTCCATTTGTAGTTCCAAAGTATTTGGGACCTGAAGATTCTGCTTTGGTTCTACAAATTTCATTTGTATTCATATTATTCTTTTTTCCTTCCATGTTCAATGTGCTATAAGTTATTAAATTCAATGGTTAATTTCAAATGGCTAATATTGTTTACTATAATTCAATTTAATTCTTCGTTTTGGTTTATTGTTTTATTGACAAAATCCATTGGTGAATCTTGTCTACTTTTAATGGTTATATATATATATATATATATATATATATATATATATATACATATGCATATGTGTATATATATTTCCTCAGGAATGACATTAAATTTCGAAGAAAGCAGAATTTCTGTTTTCTAGTTTATTCGTTTATCGGAATATTGAAGTTTCTAAAAAAATTATTTAATATTTTGCTTACTTGTAATATAAATTTAGCTGCTAAATAATGTCCAAAAACAAATTAGTTTTTTTGAATCCAAAAATTTTAAATCATGATATGTCTTCTGTTATGTATTTCATTTCAATTTGTAACATTATATAGATTTTTATTTTTTAAAATGGATCTAAAAAGGAGGAAATTTTCATTATTATTATTTTAAATATTTTTCAAAAACAATTTACACGATATTCTTTATGCATAAATAGTTAAAGAATAACCACATTAAAAAAGTAATATATTCAGCGTATTTCCATGTGTGATAATTTCCATTATATCTGAAATACTAATTTCGTATTTCCTTAACCTTCCGTCAGGCGCACCGTTATAATGAGTGCATTCACATAATTTTTTCTTTAAAACAAAATTCAAGCGGTATTGGGTATTAATAACCATTTGTGTTTGTTTATTGGATCTCTTTACGCAGTCCTTGAAAGTTATTTGTATTTCCGATGGCGCAATTAGCTGCAACTGACATTTTAATCTGTTAACAGTGCATGAAATGCGCAAGGTTTATCTCTAAACAGCCTTCATAAAAGCAAATCTTTTGCTTGATATGGACTAATAAGGATGAAATATACGACTAATTCTGTAAATTCGAAATTACTTAATTATTGTTTATTAATTTATTTTTAATTTTTATTCTTTGTTATTGTAGTAGCAAGTAGCTTTTTATACATCTAAACTTCTGCTTTAGTATGTTATAGCAAAATAAGTGTATTGCGGAATACTTTCATAAATTATGATGAGAGATAACTTATATCATACTTGTAAGTTAAATTATTTGTAAAATTAAAATAAAGAAGCAATGATTGATTGTTTTTTGCCTGTTGTACAATTTACAACGCGCGCAGGCTCATGTGATGAAAATTTGAGCGCCCGGCGAAAGGTTAAAAATATTTCAACTAAACTCTGAAAATGTATGCTTGTCGTGGAGAAAAGTAATTCACTTTATAAAATCTAGAAAACGCCCAACAAAGAGAATATAAAATATTTTTAAACTTATTTAAAAAAGTGAAATATTTCATTTGCATTAATGTTAATATTGAAAGAAAGAAAAGATAAATTATAACCTTTGTATAAGAATAAATTTATCTTTGTTCAATCACACAGTGGAATTAAATTACTCTTTTCATGAAATCACGAATCAACAAACATCAATTAAATACATCCTTCAGTGATTTTTCATTATTTGATACTGAAAAAAAGAAAATGCAAATTGAAATCTATTGGATTTGATTTTCAAAAACTCTCTCTATGGAATTTGTTATTGTAGAAAATTTAAGATTCTAGCAGCCTCAGAAATACTATTGATTTTAATTTTGCTGACTCATTTATGCTTGTGGAAATTAAAATGCTTATTCCTTAACTATAATTGTTATCTTTATACAGAGGATGACACTGTTTTTCAGGTGAATTCTAAGTCTTAGGTTTTGTTTTTAGGGTTTCATTCATTTGACAAATCTTTATTTCTCTCTGTTCTCTGGCTGTCGGTCCGTCACAGAGTAAGTACACAGAAACTAAGTAAGTCAGAGACTTTAAATTTTATGCACTTACAGCTGAATACCGCGTGTCACATGACAATTCATAAAAAAATTAAAATGTATATTATTTTAATAAAATTAATTTTATCAATGTCACTCGTTCATTTTTGTGATTTAAAAATTTAAATGAGAATCTGAATTTCAAAGTTTTTCCAGTAGACTTTATAGCTTGGAAATTAAGCATCTCGTGAATAAACAGAAGGTTTTTAGCTCAAACCCGATGCTGGGACTTGAAATTTTTATATTAAGAAGGATTCAATTTGATGAAATTTCGTATTTTTTGCCAATTTTAGAGTTTATATTATTAGAGTTTAGTTCATCTGAGATTCATAAAATATTTTGGAATTCAATTTTGTTTTCTATTTAAAAAATGTTAATGATTCAGTATTCAAATTTCGTTCTAACAGTTTTTTTCGTTTTTAGAAATTAAAAATTTTATTAATATCTCTGCTATTTTTTTTAATTTCTGAATCACAAAAAATTTAAAATTTATTTTATTTATTGATTTATTTGAAAATTTTACTTAAACAATTTGATTTGAACATTTTTGCTTTGATTAAAATAAATAATTTCCTTTTATAATTATTTTTAAATTAAATTTATCGATGCTACAATCTATCGAATTTAATCATTTCAAACTAACAATTTGGATATATTAATTGAAAGATAAGTTCTTTTGAAAAAAATATTAAACGAAACGCTCTGTGTGATCTGTGATCCCACTTACGAACTTGTTTCTCTTTTATTTCATTGTTCATTAATTTATTTGATAATTTATTTGATATTTTATTCCTAAAAGTCTTTCAACTGTTTTGGCTAATCTGATATGTTATATTGTGCTACATTTTGATTTTTTAAGGATATTGCTGACAAAACAGACGAAATAATATATATTTTCTATGAATTAGCAAGCAGAGTATTCCTGAAGAATTTGTATGCTACTTATTGTTCCAAGGCTTCTGAATTTTTGTTAATCCTGCTTTTTTAGTATTCTACTATTTATCTATTTATTAATTGTTTTTCTATCCCTGATTTAAATTATATTATTGTTATTATTATTATTGATTGTGTTAAATAATCTGATAAGTCAAAATACGTTTAGCATTCTATTAGCTGAAAATAACTTACTTTATAAATTCCACTCAACTAAACTAAAAATATGTACTATAAATTAATAAATTAAAATTTTAAATAATTTCCAATCCACACTACTGAAATCATCCAAAACTGATTTCAGGCGCATGAGAAAAAAATAGGACATTCGAGACTTTCTTTCTTCAACATTCTCCTGACTTGAACATAATTAAACATTTTGTGGCTATTTGGAACCATTCTTCGGTACTCGACTTCTCCTACCTTCTATGCTTTTTGGAATTCGACACTGCTCTCCTGAAGAATGACTTCTTATTGTTTCAAGCAAAGTTCATGACCTCCACGATCCATCCCATGTCGCATACACTGCGGAATTATGTCAAAGAATGGTCTAAACATCTATTAATAAATCTTTTTTTCTTAATTCATAGGTTTTTGTAGTATTTTGCTTTCTATGTGTAAAATTTATATTTAAAAAAAAATCAAAATAGATTCCTTAATATCTAGAGGATTTTCTTACAAATAAATTTCAAAATACAAGGTTCCAAAAGAAAATGTGAGGCTCTGTATTTGCTTTTCTGAATAATTTGCATAAAACAATGCGTTTTAACTATTATATTTATAAAAAGTAACCTTTCTGGTGACAAAAATCTTACTGTTGGGAAAATAATATAATCCAGCATTTCAATATTAAGTCTAAATGATTTAGCTTTAATATAGGACATACATTTTTGCTGATGCAGATTGATTTTCCTTTATTTTGGCAAATATGCAGAAATAAAAGCGGTTTATTTTTAATTTGTTACGATAAATATATTTTTTATTACATCATTATGCCGCAACAAAAGTAGACTTTCCATGAAAAGTTCGATAAACTTCAGCAGACCACAAAGATGTGCTGGCTTAAATTTAAAATCAAAGAATAGTGTGAACTAAGGCTATTAAAATAAGATGCCTAACTCAATTCGAGAATCTATTTCACAGCTCTAGTTTCTAGTTGAATATTCTCGTTTTTCTTCACCTTAAGGGGACATACGACCTTTAAAAGTGAAAATTAGGCAAGAAAAATCATCACATTTTTTATTTAATTTCTCAGAATGTATTTGCTCTATGACCATAATTTTTTTACTGGCTATAAATTGAAGCTTTACAATTTAAAAGATATTTTTTATAGTCTTATAAAGGAAAAAAAAGTTTATTTTTTTAAAGGTTTAAACAGTAAGTATTTTTTTTTAAAACTGATACAACCACTTGCGCGCATGATTTCAAACAAAATATCTAATGTAATACAAAAAATCAACTGTAATAACATATTAAAATACTTTCTCTTTAATCTGAATCTAAATTTGTTCAAATTTAAACTAAAAAAATATATTTTTAAAAAAAGTTTAAAATAACAATTATTTTTTAATAAAATCTGAAGTATGACCCGCATGAAAAATGGGGAGGGGGGGTGGGGGATGTAAAAATTTAGGTTCAGTTTGAAGGATCTAATATGTTACACAATGTGTGAAATTTTCACAAAAAAATATTAAATAGTTTCAGAGATATCCTGCGCGCAATGTGAAAAAAGCACATTTTGAGATAAATGGCTTTAAAGTTAAATTATTAAATAATTCACCATAGAATTCACCATAGTTTTGTATCATTTCTCTGGAAATAATTGGAATATTTTCATGATTTTTTTTTTATATACGCAGAATTATTCAGACTTTCAGATATATTTATTGTGAAAAATCTATTTTTTTTTTAAGCTTAAGGGTCGTTTGTCCCCTTAACTGTACACATAAGATTCTTTTTTAGTGCCACAAAAAGCTTAAAACGCATAAAATTTAAAGAGTGATAAATACATACATTTTGATCTTTCAGACTAGAAATAATTGTTGTTGTACATTCATTTAAATTTAATTCCCCAAAGATTGTAAAAAGTATTATTTTAAACTAATTGGACTTTAATGTGATTAAAAGCATTATTTGAAGCATTTTTCCAATAAGATTTTTAACTTTTAATAGTAAAGTTTAAGAAATTATTTTATGGAGTTATAACAAATGGGCTATATACTTATTAAAAGTAAAAAGAAGTATATTATAAATAAAAAATGATTTTATTTTAAAGTAGGTAAAACATTTTTCTCAAAGATAACTTTGTATTAAATTAATTGAGATTGACACTTTGGAATAAAAATGTAGTTAATAAAATTCTTAATTGTGATCGGCCAAGTGTTTCCAAATAAACAATCTTCAAATATATAGATGCATACAGGCATCCCACGAGACCACATTGACCAGTTTGCTGGAGGCATTTATATGTATTACAGATCTAAACATGAACATATGCATCATATGTCATGCTATATTGAAATTAATATTCACATATATAAAGCTTACAGAATGTATATACATACTGTGAAATATACAGATAATTTATGAGAATTATAGTAACACTACAAAATTTAACACTCTACATGTACAATAACACTCGGCATGACAAATTTCCTATTATTTTAGGTATAGTTATGAGAGCATAAAAATTATACGCAGTTAAGAACTGAAAATGCTAATACATTCGGGCGTTCCACATTGTATTGTATTTTGAAAGACATAGGTATATAAGATGTCCTGGAGTAATAACGCCAAGATGGGTAATAATATCAAGTGCTGATACCCTGCGTTGTAATGAATGAATCCGGAAATGGCATGTATGGGTTCTGCGCAGAAAGTCTCTGCGTCATCCGAATTACAAAAATTGAACTGTATGAATAGTTATACCATGGATGTTCAAAGACATGTGAAGCCTAAATAATACCAAATATCCATATTCTGTATATATAACTTTTGAAATCTTGCTTAATTTATTTATGAGGAATTTAATTCGATATTGACATTAAAAGTAGTGCATATTTAAATTTCATTTGGCATTTCATAAAACTAAATCTAGCGTAGTAATAACGCGGCATTTATATATATATACCTTGAAGTATTGCAAAGGTTCAGTTACAGGCACTATTTTTCAATGGTATCTCGCACCAGTTTTTAAAAACGAAAATCTTTTGCATTGGCATTGAGAACATTTAGAAGAGAATTATAGTACAAAATGTATTTTTTAACAATTGTGGTTCGAATATATATAAAAGTACTCACATGTAATTAAAAATTTGCGATACCCTCAGTATATTTTCAAAATAAATTATTTGTGGAAATATCTCTATGACTAATTTAAACAAACTTCAATTTTTAAAAAAGTAAGAAAAATTATGCTTTAAGCATAGAATTTGAAGCAATTTCCAACATTACCTGAAATCATTAACAAAACTTCGTTATCTAGAGAAATAATTTGTTACTGTCCATAGCCAAACATGTATTCTAATACATTTGAACAGCCATGTATTTGATATGTCGGTTGATATATATACATATTATGTAATGAGTAAATTTGTTCTTGCAAGAAAACGCCTATCTAGTTGAAAGTTTTCTATCAGCAGTTTATATTAAAAGATGGAAACAAACTTGAATACTTTTGTTCAGACCTGTAGTTTATCTAGTACCTTTATTACATGAAAGTATTTTGCTAAAATTTACTTAACATAAAAATAATATTTAAACTACTTAAATCACATTTCCAGAAATTACCATCCACAGGCGATTTTGTATCGAATTCTTTGCGTTATCCTGTATATCATTTTATCTACATTCTACAACCATTTCCTAGCAAAATGTATGCATTACAACCTAAAAATGCATTACTTTTTTAAAAACTACTTTTAAGTAAATTACGCTTATATACAGTAAACTTTCCGAGCACTTTTGTGTAACCCTGTATATATAAATTGTGTAACTATTATCATTTATACACACCATATAATGTACATATATTTAGTGAAACTTAAAAACGCGTATCATAATTGAAAATACTTTTCATTCATCCAAGAGCCAATATCTATAATATACAGAACTTCGGATAGAATACACTCTTTGAGATATTTTGTGTGTCCCTGTAAATAGTATGTACTTCGTATTGTGCGTGAAATAACTCATATGAAGCCTCATCGGCGTATATCAATTTGATTAAACATGAAATCGTTTATCATGATTAAAATGTTTCGCAAACAATTCCCCCCTTTATTATTATGTAATGGAATTCTTTTGTGTGTCCCTGTAAATGATTAAAAACTATTCTTTTTACTGCATATTTTACACATTACATATTTCAGTGCAATTTGTTGATGCATATAAATTTGAATATGTTTGATAGGGTGTGTGAGGGAGTGACCTTTAGTCATAAAGGCACTCTAGTATTTCTGAGATCGTGACGTCAATAATTTAACATTTTGTAGGCGTAAAAGTGACATCTATCCTCTCTTTTACTTTAACTTTCTAGAGTGTGTGTGCTCTTTCGAATTCCGCAGTTAGCTCGCGGTTATTAGTATTATGTTAATGAGAAGTATCTCAGTTTGTCGCGTATAAAAGCTTGGGTGTGAGTTTGTGGTGTGTGTGTTTCTGGCCTTAGCCAGCAGCCAGCGTCTGTGTGTTCTAGCCGGCAGCCAGCAGCCTCTGTGTGTATTCCGCCATTAGACAACGAAGTTGATGATTGTTTATGAAGGTGCTGACGATTAGAAAATAGCTACGGCCTCCAGTAAAGCGAAAAGGAGTTCAGATAGTGGATTAAAGATTCTGCCTTGGTAAGAAAGTTTAGAATCGTTCCGTTTTGATTATTTGAGAAATAAAGAAATATCCACAGCCACGGGCTGTGAAATTAAGATTTGTTTAGTAGATCAGCCAGGAAATAGTGTCAAGTGTTAGACGGTGCCCCGACTGAGCTAGACCAACGCCTGTGAGTATGATTTAGCTTTTCATAGTGTTCTCAGTGAGTGAAATTATAGACTGGCTCCACTTTCCTTTAGCCCTTATCATTTTAATAAACTGTGTTGTTTTAACCTAAATTAATGAGTATGTCTGCATATAACGTCACAAACGACACCCACCGTGAGTTTACCGTCACAAATGGCGCCCAACGAAATGTCGGACATTTTGAGATTGTGCCACGGGTGTATTTCACCGGTGAGGGTGATATTAGTGAATTTTTAGTGAAATTAGATGATTATATTTTGTTCAATAATATACCTGAGAAAAACAGGTACGTAGTGCTTAAATGCTCGTTAAAGGGCGAAGCACTTTTGTGGTTAGAAAATATAGGAAAGTTTTTGATTACTGAGGAAGCGAAAAGATTTGAACAAACTGTAATTGAGTTAAAGAAGGCATTTCCTCCCGTTAAAGATAAAAGTATTTTGAGAGAAGAGTTCTATTGTAATAAGCAGAATATTTATGAGTCGGCGTCAAAATTTTATCTTCGTAAGCTGGAACTAAAAAATAAATTAGACTTGGATATTACATTTGAGGAATTGTTGGACATTGTTTTTCCTCTTTTTAATCCAAATATACAAGACTTTATTGAAGTTAGAGCACCGAAGAATTTTGCAGAAATGCACCAGATATTATCGAAGTATGAGTCTCGGCATAGCTCGGATCAACGGGATTTGCGTAACCCTCAGCAGAGACCTGTCACGGATGGTAATTTGAGAAATGAGGGGGAACGTAATTTTGTGAGAGGGGGACAGCGATTTCCGGATAGTAATGTGCGTAATAGAAGTGATGGATTTGGTCGTAACATGTCGAATACGAGTAATGGTAATAGGAATGGTGGTGGTGCTAATAATTTTAGAAGTGGTGAGAGAAATATGCATGGAAATAGACAGAATAGTGGTTATGATCGTAGTGAGGGAGTACGGGACAGGAATGTTTCTTCGCAAGTAAGGAGATTAACTTCGGATGAGAATTTTGAAGGTAGATTAATGCAAAAGAGATGTGTTCAGAGGTTGGAAAAGTCGTCTTTAAGTTTGAATAAAATTACTATTAATCCGGTTGAGTTACCTGAAGTGTTAATTGTGTTAGATGGTATTGGCATTAAAAGTGTCTTCGATACAGGGGCAGATAAGTCGTTCATTTCTTTTGATTGTTATCGGAAATATTTTTCGTATAAGAAGTTGAAAAGGTCAAGTCTGGTGGTTCAGTCAGCACAGGGAGTAGCTTGCGATAATAAAGGTTCAGTAGAATTGGAAGTTGAAATTCGTTCGGTTAAGACATGTTGGGAGTTTTGTGTGTTGGATGGATTAACAGTGCATTGTATAGTTGGTGTGGATTATATGAAGGATAGAGGAATTAGTTTGGATTTCTTTAAAAAGTCGTTAATCGTGAATAATGATGAGAATGTGAGTAAGAAAGAGCCTGTTTCAGTGTCAGTTAATTTGGAGGAGTCAGGTTTAAGTGTGGTTAAGAAAATGGAGGTTAATAAGTCTTTAGTCGATTGTGGTAAAGTTTTTTCAGATAAACCGAGTTTAACTAATGAAATTTATATTGGTTTTGACGCACTAGTTGCTAGTAAACCATTTCGTTATGATTTTATATTCAATATTTTTAAGTCTTTGTGTGAAAAGTTGCAGACTGAGGACGGTAGGGAACTTACTCAGTCTAATATGGCTGAACGTGTAAATCGTACATTAATTCAAATGATTTCTTCTTATGTTGGTTCTCATCATGCAAATTGGGACCAGTTTCTTCAGCATTTTGCGTACGCACTTCGTACGGCAGTTCACGAGTCAACGGGGAAAACGCCTGCTGAATTGTTTTTGGGTAGAAAAGTTATTACTCCATTCCAAAGGTTAGTTATGGTGTCAGATGCGGAAAGTCAGTACATGTGTCAGGATATTGAGAGGTTGGTTAAGGAAGCTCAGGTTCAAATGGGAAAAGCGCAAGAAAAGCAAGCTCAGTATTATAATATGCGTAGAAGGGAGTTAGAAGTGAAAGTTGGAGATTTTGTGTTAGTAGAAAAGCATTGGTTAAGTTCAAGTCGTCAAAAGAGAGTAGCTAAGTTTGGTCCGAAGTTTGTAGGTCCGTTCGAGGTTTTGGAAGTTCGAAATAATAATTTGGTTGTTGATGTCAATGGTGAAAGAATGACTGTTAATCTGGATCAGGTTAGAGTGTATAAGTTTAGAGAAAATGGTAGTGAAGGTTCTCATATGTCGAGTGGTGTTTCGCGAAATTCCCGATCCAATGAGTGTCCCGAGTCCAGCACTTCTTCGTCTAATTCTTTTCATCAATATTCAAGAAGAAAATTTGGTCAAACAGCTCCAAAGACTGTTATTGAAAGTCGAAAGCCTAGCAATCCGAGAGCAAAGTATAATAAAAATAAGAGAACTGTGTCAAATACATCGGACTCTGTGTGTCATAAAAGACAAAAAATTATAAATTGTCCAGTTCCTCCATCTATTAGACAACAACCTCACAAGCATAAATTAACTAATAGTTCACCATCTTCAGTGATTAATCCCCAGAAAAGATTTCGTTTGGACACTCGTAAAACTGTTAAGCGAACTTTAAATGCCGAATCTTTGCCTAACAAGAAACTACATAGGTCCGGAAAGAAACGTGGCCTAGGATCTTCGGTAACTTCGGGTGCGTCTAGAAAGAGGAGGCAACTCTCAGATTACCGGCAACAACAGTGTGAACCTCGCCATGGAGTGAACCCAGCGAACCGGCCAGAGCAGAGTCGTCGAGTGGAACCTACGAGTATTCCACGGCATCCATTCAGAACCAGGCTCCAGGCACGACAGTCAACTGTGGCGTCACCGTACAGTTCTGATGACGAGAGATCCTTCGTACAAGCCTTCTGGGACAGGAGGAGAAAGCCATCTTGCAGTATGAAGCCTGCTAGCAGTGAATCATCTCTATGATTGGGTGATAATGTTCTTTATTAAATTTCTATTAGAGTGCATATATGTGGTAGCAATGTGAAGGAATAGAAAGCAGAGAGACTGTTTTGTACTTTTGGCCATTTTTGGAATTTTTTGACGGACTCACGTTTAGTGCTTAATTGTGTTCAAAATTTGTTTGCAAAATTGTTAGTTTTATGTATGTTGAAAATTTTGGTCTTAACTGCTTTTGAAAATTCTGGATCTATTGTTAAATGGTTATGTTATTTGTTTAAAATGTTATAATATTGTTATTGTTCATGTGTTATAAAATGTATGTTAATGTATGTTTAAATTTTCAGAAAGTACAGATAGTAATTTGGGTTATTTTGTACACGCGCCGCGGTTCAGACGCGCACGTGTTTTGCGGTCAAGAAGTCCTTGACACGCGTTTCTATCTCTTATACTAACATTTAATGAATTAACTTTCTTCTTATCGTTCGTGTTTTATGAGTTGCGTTTTGTACTTTAGTTGGGAATGGTTTCCGCAATTTGCGAAGTTTTAAGCTGCATTTGAATTTGAAATTGTATTGTATTAAAATTGAATGTTAATGTGATTTTCTTGCAGGGAAGTATACCTTTTGTTATGTATTGATTCTGCTATTTTTCTTTTAGTTAATACAGATGAAGAGATTGATGACGTCATTTTGTAAATTTTTGATATTTTTTTATTGTTGCATAAGCACAGCGATATGCCGCTGTACGTATGTGCCCCAATTATTGTTCAAGTGGAGTTAAGTCTGAAGAAGTTTGGGAGTTAGTTCATTGGCTAATGGGGATGTAGGTATTACGTAGTAGCAGAGTTAGTTTAGTATGAGGTAAATGTAATTTTAGATGAAGTCGGAATTTGGATGAGGAAAGTTTTTGCGCATTGGGTTTTTTGGACTTGGTGCGAATTCTAGTATATTAAAAGTTATGGAGAAATTTTTGGGTAAAGTTATAGTTGCATTGCAATATTGAGGAAAATTTCGGAAGGTTAGTGTTTTGAGAAATTTTAGCACTCCCAGTGGAGTGGGTTGTTTTGAGAGAAGAAGTAATTAGTTTTGAAAGTTTTACGAGTTTTTGGAAGTTTTACGGAGGCTATTTTTAAGATAGAAGAATGATTGGATTGAATATGTGAATATTTGAGGCAAACTGAGTTTTTTTTTTTGGTTGTGATGGGTTAAAGTTAATATTTTAAAAGTTATGTTTCGGCGTTAAATTTCACCCATCACTGTGTTTTATTACGGCTCTAAATTTATAACAAGAAAAAATTCTGGGCATGCATTTAGCCCAGCCCTTTTTCTCTGCGGAGTTCGAGGGGGGGTTGTGAGGGAGTGACCTTTAGTCATAAAGGCACTCTAGTATTTCTGAAATCGTGACGTCAATAATTTAACATTTTGTAGGCGTAAAAGTGACATCTATCCTCTCTTTTACTTTAACTTTCTAGAGTGTGTGTGCTCTTTCGAATTCCGCAGTTAGCTCGCGGTTATTAGTATTATGTTAATGAGAAGTATCTCAGTTTGTCGCGTATAAAAGCTTGGGTGTGAGTTTGTGGTGTGTGTGTTTCTGGCCTTAGCCAGCAGCCAGCGTCTGTGTGTTCTAGCCGGCAGCCAGCAGCCTCTGTGTGTATTCCGCCATTAGACAACGAAGTTGATGATTGTTTATGAAGGTGCTGACGATTAGAAAATAGCTACGGCCTCCAGTAAAGCGAAAAGGAGTTCAGATAGTGGATTAAAGATTCTGCCTTGGTAAGAAAGTTTAGAATCGTTCCGTTTTGATTATTTGAGAAATAAAGAAATATCCACAGCCACGGGCTGTGAAATTAAGATTTGTTTAGTAGATCAGCCAGGAAATAGTGTCAAGTGTTAGACGGTGCCCCGACTGAGCTAGACCAACGCCTGTGAGTATGATTTAGCTTTTCATAGTGTTCTCAGTGAGTGAAATTATAGACTGGCTCCACTTTCCTTTAGCCCTTATCATTTTAATAAACTGTGTTGTTTTAACCTAAATTAATGAGTATGTCTGCATATAACGTCACAAACGACACCCACCGTGAGTTTACCGTCACAGGTGTAACATCTTCGAATTCATTTGAAACGATTTTTCCCCATAGGCCGTAATGTAAGGGAAATTTTTTGACTGACCCTGTAAATAAACTAATCATGGTAAAAACTTCATTTTCAACAGGGTTCGTACAGGGCAAAAGTCAAAAACTTTCAAAATTTTCATAGCAATCCGAGCATATTTACGAGAGTTAGAGCATGGACAGACGGACGGACAAACCGAAAGGATAAGCACTTTTCATCTTTGTTGGAAAGTGCTAAAAAGAGCCATTGTTGTCTGAGTTATTCTATTTGCATACAGAGATAAAAAAGTTTTTAATTGTAGTGGTATGAAAGTTATTAAACAAAGCTTAAATAGATAATTTATTATTAGTGATTAATTTTTGTATTTCTTTTGCACCATTTTAATAATTAATTTTTTAATGTTTTTTTTTGCACACGCATTGAATTTATAAGCAATATTTTGTATTGTTATAATTAAAATTATACAGTTAATAAAAATTTCCAACACCGGTCGGTTACTCTAAAAGAATCTTGAATCATACGAAATATAGCAAAGAGGGAAAAAACTTTTTTTTAATCTAATTAAATATATACTGTTGTCGTATTCGTGTGGTCTTGTGAGTTCATAATCGATGTTAGCGACATAATAAACAATACAAATTTAACATTAATGAAATACTTGTCTTTAACATTTTCTTAGTAGGTTTGATTTCTCAAATTTCTCGCTGATATCTAAATGAGCTGCTAAAATGTAGCGAAATGACTTATAACTTGCGAATACTTCATCAAAAATCCCTTGGCTGGGAATTTTTTTAATTCGATAAAATGCACATTGAGTTGTGTTGTAGTAGATTAATTATATTGAAATTAAAGGCGCTTTCTAAAACTACTACTGAGATAAGAAATGTAAAGAGCTGTAACAAACATAATTTTTAGTGTATTTGATGTTTTTGAATTTAATGCTTCTATTTAAAATTCATGCCCAAATATGACCAAAAGTTCTAAAGTTTCCTTTCCCAATCATCACGATTTAATTTTTTTAGGGGGTAGTATTTAAAAAATTGCTGTAATACGTAATTAATAATTTTCTAGTAGTTTTCTGATATTGAATTTTACGCTCCTTCTTAAAAGTTCTGATGGGATATGACCAAATGTTTTAAAAGTTTCGACACCCTTTACTCTTTAGAGGGAGAGGGGGAATTTCCAAAATCACTGAAATCCGCATTTAATCATTTATTTTTTAGATTTAATTCTTAGTCTTTGACGTTCGTACAAAAACAACTTCTGATATATGGTTAAATGTTAATAATCTTTTATTTAAATAATACTTTGATGGCGTTGTCAATTTCATAAGAAGCACCAACTTGCTCTCAATCGTCATGCTTCTAGGTTTAATACATAAACTATTCGTTGACTAACAGTTAGTCAGGAAAAAATATTTTACATATATGTGTACAAACTTATGCAAATAATATATATTTTATTTCTTGTATTGTTTTTAGTTTTAATGAAATAGTTAATAAATAAGAACGTCAATTTGTTTCTTAATTAAAAATTAGAATAAATTAAGACTAAATTATTTCCTACTTATACCCATGATTGAATTTTTTATTCACTTTTATTAACATAAACTCACTTATTTTATTGTAAAACTTACATATAGATTAATCTTTTTTATTACGTAAATGACATTAAAAAATTTTTTAAACAAAGTTTAATCTGTAAATTATTTGAACTAATATTTAAAAACCGCACTATGTTATTTTATAATATTGTAAACAAGAACTTAACAACTTTTTTAGAAAGTTCCGTAGATTATCAAACTTTCTTGTATTTTATTCATTTGTTGAACATATTCAACAAAAAGTGAAATACTCCAAAATAACAAAGTCTGTTACTCATTATATATATATATATATATATATATATATACTATATTTCAAAAATATGCGCAAAAGCATTCCTGTGTTTTATAACTTTTATACATATTTGCAATTTATAAGAAGCTGCTGCATTAAACGGATTTTTGACAACCATTTATTTTGAAATAAAGTGAAATATCATATTGTCGAAAACTTTTTGACATTTCATTTATCATAGGCCTTTAAAATCTATTCTTAAGTTATTTTTAAACTTAATACTATAGACTTTTAAAAGCATACAACATTTTAATGTTGTCTTTAGATAATTTTTATTTTAGTCTTTTTTGAAATATATTTGTTAAGAAACCTAATGTAGTAAATTTAAGTGCATTTAAATTCTACAAAGCATGTAATATATTTTATTTCATTTATCTCAGAACTCCACATGAAGAAATTATATTTTGTTGTGGAGTTGTCTGTGACATGATTGTCTATTTTGTGTTTCTCTTTTTGGATAAAATATCATAACATGTATCTGAAAAATTGATCCTAATTTCATTGGATGATTAACAGCAGACGTTTTTAGAAATTCAAACAAAACAAACAATGTTTATATATACCGAATAAAAACATTACAGTTTTTTAATATATTTTCTAATGTAAGATTTCATTTTATGAACTCCTTTTTTCATGTCTGTTAATTTCGATATAAAATTAAAACGTTATCTAATATGTTTTAGATCATCATTTTGGGCCATTTTCACCATTTGCTTACAATTAAGAAATTTATTTTTATTTTTTAAACTTAAAAATTTCTTTTTAAAACGGAGACAGACATTAAAGCAAATGTTTAAGGTACATGAAAAAAATTGGTTGTGCACTTTGCCCTATAATATAAAATGTAAATGCTATTTAAAGTTGGCTTGTAAGGCAAACTCTCAAGTCCGTTATCATACAAAATTACTGATTATACTCAGCTTTAAATTTATTAAATTTTCTAAAATAAACTTACAGCGAAGTGTCTTATGTCGCTAAATTTCAAAACATAAAATTTATGAATAATACTTAAATTAAATTGAAATGAGAAACAGTTTTAACCACAGTCATTTGATTACAAAAAATTATACAAGAACTTTTTCTAATAATTACAGTATATATTTATGTAAATTAATAAATTTTAAGAAAATTGCATATTTTTTTCTTAGTTGAATAAAAAATAAAAGTAGAACGGTCAAAAAATAATAATCATTAAAAAACCGAACGATAGCTGACTTGATACTATGCTGAAAATGTTCGTTACATCATAAAAAACTTTTTAAAATTAATAACGTATATCACTTCTGTTGAAAAACTGAATAAATATTTAAAATTTTAAATGAAAGCACATGATAGGGTCTATTTGAGTGTCTCGTGTTACGTCAGAGGTAACAGGTATGTATTTATTCTATTTATCTATAATTTTATGCGTATTTTCACTGCTGATAATTAATTGAAAGGGTCCTTCCGGCAGTACCGGGAGGAAGAGGTAGCCTTCATATATCTAATTTATTTATTTATTTTAAATTATATTATTCAAATATACTAAGCTCAAACTAGTGGAATCCGATTGTATAAGATTGAATACTAGTTTTTGTATATACTGAATATTAATGGGAATTTTTAGAAATTATTCATCTTTTATTCAAGTTGATTTTATTTTAAGCGATTTATAAGCTTGCAAAATTCCACGATATCATGAAGTGTGTGCCATTTTAAAACAACATGATGGATAAAACAAACCAATAAGCTTGGTCGAAATCTTAATTTTTGTGCACATGCACACTCACATCGAAATCGATTAATATATACGAATGCTGTAGCGGGCAAATTGAATTTTTAAAAAATGTCACCCACATGAGAACTGCTACATCTCAGGCGTTTTTTAAGATAAAAATAAAAAAAATACTCCGGAATTCATCTATTAAAATCAAACATTCAAAAATAATTTTTTTTCAATTCCTTTTTTTTTTTTTTTTTTTTTTTTTTTTTTACAACATTATGCATTTAAAAGATTTTTGACAAACTTAAATGGCCACCATTTTTAAATAAGATGGCGGATGTACTAAGTTGAGCAGTGAACTCGGTCAAGACATTGGTATGTACTATGTACACACAGAGTTACATCCAAATCAGTTCATAAATATACGCATTATAGCGTGACAAATTTCAGACCGTTTTAAAATAATCAAATATAATAATAATAATAATAAATCAAAGAAAAATATTTTTCAATTCCTCACTTTTTTGTACCTAATTTAAAATTTTTATATTTTTAAAAACATTTAAATGGCCGCCATTTTGAAACAAGATGGCGGGTGGAACTGGCTAACGAACTCGGTCCAGATCTCAGTATGTAATATGTACCCACCAAGTTAAATCAAAATGGTTTATAAATACGCGTGTTATCACATGACGAAAATCAGATCTTTTCAAACTGTCAGCCACACTGGAAATTCAAAGTGCTATAACTCAGTCATTTTTAAAGATATAAATTAAATTAAAAGCGTTCTGGAATCTTTGTTTTAAGTTCTAACACATACAAGAAAAATATTTTTCAACTTTTAAATTTTTCGCATTAAATTTAAAATTTTAGTTTAAAAAAATTAAATGGCCGCCATTTTGATACAAGATGGCGGATGATGCAGGCCAACGAACTCGGTCGAGATAGTTGTATGTACTATGACCATACCAAGTTTCATTCATATCGGTTCATAAATACCATAGTCAGAGCATGACAAAAATCATATATATATATGTCAACATTTAAAGGAGGGTGGTGTTGGGGTCTGGGGGTCGTGATCGGTGAAAATATACCAAAAGGGGCTTTCCTCCGGACGTCTGCAATAGGTAATTTTTTACTTTTTGCAATGAAAGCTAACTAAAAATAGTTAGAATTAAATATGTCGGTTAAATCATTTTTTTTTCAATGATGATTTCGTTCATTTTAGCGATTTTCATTTTTAAAAAGAACCTTAATTTGAACGTTTGGCATATAGATATGATAGCTCTGCTGTAAGACATCTGGCTAGCCCCGGTGCAGGAAGTGAACATTTTCATAATAAGACAGATTTAATTAAAATAAATTCCCCATTTTTTACCAATTTAAGGGTTTATATTTATTAGGTTTAGTTCTAACATCCATAATATTTTTTGGAATTCTTTCTATTTTAAAAACTATTATGATTTATTAATGATTCTTACATTTAAATTTCGGTTAAACATTTTTTTTGTATTGTTTTTAGAAATTTAATATTTTATTTATATCGCAGCTGTTTTTTTTTCTTAATTTCCGATTTTCGAATAATTCGGAATTTTGTATTTTATTTAAATAAATTGATTTCAAAATTTTTAATTTGACTAAAATAAATACAGCCGAACCTCTATATAACGAAACTCCATACATCGAATTTCTCCATATAACGAATTTTTAGTAAGAACGGTCCCCTTTTCGCATGATTACATTAAAAACAGACTCTATATAGCGAAATATCTATCTCCATATAACGAATTTTTTCATAAATTGATCTTAATTTATTCAGTTTTAAAAAAGCTTCGAAATCATATGGAATCAATTTTCCATCACTTATTTTTGATTTATCATTCAGTGGAGAGGTTTTTTTTTTTTTATAAATATTACTTCTCTCCTTATTCTTTAAATCTAACAAGTTCATCCCACCTCCCACACACCTTTCAACATCCTTCTCAAAACACAGTCAATTGAATTGTTACATATATAAGAGAGGAATCAATGAGAGCACATAAGAGAGACCTTCAAATGGAGGAAAATATCAACTACAATTTTTCATTCCTTGCTAAAATTTGAGAATTTTTTTTGAGAGCGTAACAATTGTAATTTTAAAATCAAAACAACAAAAAATTACAGATTTCTTCCTCTGAAATTTATGTAAGTCTTCCTCATTTGATTTTCATTAAGCTTTCATATAAATGTCTTTTCTCTTTTTTAAAACTGCTTAAATAAGTAAGAAATAAAATGTTAGGTTAATATATACTTTTAAACATTTAAAATTCTTAATTAAAAAGATCAAAAATAATATTTGTTCAAAATTTACACATTAAATACTATTTTTAACATCATACTCTATACATCGAATTTCTCTATATAACGAATTTTTTACTGGAACGATGGATTTCGTTATATAGAGGCTCGACTGTAACTTCTTTTTATAATTACCTTAAAATTAAATTTGTTGGCACTACCAAATATATAAGAATTTGATAAATATAAATTAACAATTTGAATTTATTAGTTAAAGGATACGTTATTTTGAATAAATATATATTAAACGAAACCTCTGTACGATCTGCGATCACACCTACTAATTTATATTATATGATAAATTGAATACTACTCAATACAAGTTTAAAAAAATAAATCTTACTTAAAATCCCGTGTTTATAATTTGTTAATTGATCCACCTTTTTCCGCGGAAAGATATCATGTTTGGAATAAGAATGAAATGATAATACAGCATTTACTTTTCAAAAGGGTAAAAATGTTTTTCTTCTGCCAAAGGGAATTAATAAAGCATCTTATCTGCCTACGTAATAAGTAAAAGCACTTAATTACAACCCTATGGGAAAGAAAACTATGTTTCTTTAAAGAGAGCGGAGCGTTTTGAAACTAACTCGAGATTTCTGAAAGTTCATGTAAGAATGCTTTAGAAAAAGAAATATTAAAGTTTAATTAATTTGGCATGGAGACATCCGATAAATGTGCGTAGCGAAATCTTTTCATATACGTTCTCTTATCTCTTGAGGAAAGAAAATAGTACCCATTGGACTCTACATATATTATATTTTAAATTAAAGCGTTGAAATGTGACTAAACGTGTGAAAATTAAAATTCTACTGTTTAAAAAGAGAAATTTTCTTTATTTGAATAAAAAAAAATCTTCGATAATTTAACTAATTACTATACACAAGATTTTCATTGGGGAAGTATAAAAGGTATAACATATTTCTTATTTATTTGCAGTAACTACATGACTAATCTTACTTTTTTATTGAAAATTTTGCATCGAACTTTTAGCTTTCATTACACATATATCATTCCTTATGACTATGTAATTTTTGTCATTTATTGCAACAATAATTATTACAACATTTGAATGTATCGAAAAAAAACATATTCAAGGTAATTTCAATTCGCTGTTATCTATTTATTTTGAAAAAGTAAAACGATGAAGATCCTTTTCTCGCTGTCGTGTGGCACTGGCGTATTTTACGCAACAAGTCTTTACGAGCAGATTTCCACATGTAAAATTCATCTTTTTTATCAATCCCGGTAAAAGCCGTTAGCTGTCGAATCAGCTGTAGATGAGGCCATATGAACTGCCAAATGGGGAAATTGAAAGGGGAAAAAAGCCGTTAGCTGTCGAATCAGCTGTAGATGAGGCCATATGAACTGCCAAATGGGGAAATTGAAAGGGGAAAAAAAACCTAGCAACCCGAACACAGACGATCATCACTATTCGTGATAATATTATCCAATTTTCCATGCGAAATTTTTTTCCCAAGCACTTTCGTCGTTCCAAGCCCAAGCTCGCACTCTGATTGGTTGTTGCTCTCGGCACAGTTTTCACGTAAGTTGGCGATAACCATACTTGGCGAAAAATACTTCGCTTGTAAGTGAACGAGTAAATCTAAAACCTGGCCTACTCATTCTTATTCTTCCTTCATTCTTATCCTCGTGGTCTTGTGTTCTTGTGTGTAAAAACTTTTAAAGAGTACAGCTTTCAGTAAGATACGTTCCATCCGATCCAATGCTGCAAGAGAAAAGTTACTTTGTACTCGGTTCGGAAGGAAATCAAACTCGATGGACGGAAGCATCTATCGCTACGCCAAGTATGATTATCGCCAAGTTACATGAAAACAGTGCCGAGAGCAACAACCAATCAGAGTGCGAGCTTGGGCTTGGAACGACAAAGGTGCTTGGGATAAAAAATTACGCATTTTCCATAGCCAAGTATCATTAACAAACGCATCACATTAGTCAGTTTTTGCATATTACGAGTCTAAATAGAGAATTGGCAAGCTTGGCTCCATGGAGATAGATTTTTCTAGTTTTTTTTCAATAAATATATAAAAATATGTTTCATAATAAAAACTGCATTTTTAAGAATTTTGATAAATTGTAATTCTTCTCATTCGTAATTTATCTGAAAATTCTCGTTTTTGTTTATGCCTTTTTTTTTCTTTTTATTCACTTATTTAATTTTTATTCGAAGTTTGGTCTGAATTTTTAGTTTTCGCAAATTATTTAAAGAGACGGTGAATCTTTATTTGAGCAGAAATTAACCCTAAAATTTAAAATGATTTATATGTATATTTTTGCTTTCTGGTTTGCTATGAGCCATTTTCGGAAAATTGTATGTAGATGCTATTTATTTTAGAACATTTACATACGTTTGAATTTCCTACAGAATTTTTTTCAGTCTTTTAATATACTTTAATTCTGTTTTTCTTGAGAACTGATCCCTCATCATTTTTAGACTTTTAAAATGCTCCTAGCATCGTAATTTTTGATAAAAATTTAAGATATTCATAAGGGAGAATTCTGGTATTGCTTAAAAAGAAAATGTGAATGAATTGCAACATTGTAACTCCGCAGAAATGTTCTAAAATAATCGGAGAAGCAGCGTGAGAACTTTAGCAGTGGCAAGGTCAATCGATTCTGCCCGCTCCGAAAAAGGCAAATGATTATTTCAAAATTTCTCAGATAACCTTGCCCCTCACTTCTGACGTATGGCTTTTAAAAATACAATAAGATTGTTTCGAATGTAAAAGTAATTTACTTTGCGCTCTTAAATTGGTTGATGGGAGGAGCTAGTCGTAAGGACTCTTTAATGACCGGCGTAATCAGTAAGAGTAAAACGCCCCACTAAATGCAGGTGAATTTCAAAGCAGACGACTATTAAATAAACTAGCAAAAGCCATGCTTTGTTTGGATTCGCGAAGCATTATTTTATAAAACAGATATTTGAAAGTAACAATATTTTTTTATTATTATTATTTTTGCATCTTTATTAAACAAAAACGTTATTTTATGTTTTGGCGCATTTTAATTTTTTACTTATGATGTAAAACAGGCATAAGATATTTTCGAAGCAAACTTTTACAATTTTTTTTTAAATTTTCAACTAAAAGCTCTTTTAAAGATGTTTTTACAATTTCAAGTAGCCACAGGTGTTTTTTAATTGTTTGAAATATGCATGTTTCCAATCTTTGTAATCAACATCCGATAATCTTTGATAGCTATTTTAGAATAATATATTTGAAGAAAGCTTGAAGAAAGTTACTTCAAAATCCTATTTTCTGGAAAAAACATTTGAAATCTGCTTTCGTTGATACTATGAATTTTCAACTGTAAAACATTTTATTTTAATTTCTTCATTTTTATACATGTTAGCGTATGAGAATTGCTGTAATTCTCTCCGCGTGGGAGAACTGTTTACTTTCTGCGAATGGCAACTCAATTAATGGAATTACCTTTTAACGAAGCGCTCTCTCATTCTCGCAGTGACGTTTTCACGAATAATTATTGTTGTGTTTGCGAACTTATTAAAGTCTTATTTTTCTATAAAATCCTTCTGATTAATGAGTCGATATTATTTAGCCACAATACGACCTTCGCAAAAATATTTATAAAGAGCTTGAACCAACAACTTCACGCAGATCTTTTAATTTTTCATTTATATAACAAATTTAAGAATTAATTTTATTTGTTTACAGTTATTTTGTTGCCAGTTTACAAAAAAAAAAAAAAAAAAAAAAAAAAAAAAAATTATAATACAATTCTTTTAAAATGTTTAAGTGTCATCTGTGCAAACGATTTTGCGGGATAATGAAAACATGTTTTATTTAATAAATTAATCATGATTCTATCTATAATTATTTACTCCATGATTTAAACTTTTTTTTCTGAAAATATACGCGTTTCATTTTTTATTTATTTGCTAAAATGCTTCAGTATTGGAAATGCATGTAAAATAAATTAATTAAAATAATAATTTTTTTAACGTTTTACTGTAAAAAAAATTATATTCTGCAAATCTACAGATCATAATTTAATTTTGTGTATAATTTGAAGTTAAAATATTGAATAGTTTTTTTTGTAAAGCGTACGACAAATTGTAATTTGAGTGGACTAGTAGAGGATTCGCTTCGCTCATCCTAATAAAACAAAATTAATTAAATAAATAAAACAAAATTAAAGTTTCAATAAATGTTTTATTCTAGAAAGGGAAATAGATTTGTGGAATGAATTTAAGATTTCGCAATAAGATATTGACATTTAAATAACACATTCTAGTTCTTTTTAGGAAAATAATTAATAGATTATGCTGAATTAACGAAAATAAAAAATAAAAGGAACTGTAACCGTTAAAAATATTAATATATTGCGAAAACTGAGAATGAAAGTATGTTCTTATAAAAATTTAGAACAGACTCAAAGCCAGAAAATGGCGATTTTTTTTTATTACAAATATATTTCACTTTCTTCTAGACAAGATAACTTTTATAATTCTGCTCGAATCCCCACCAAACCTATATATAAAATCAAGGGGTATAAAATCTCGGTCAAGTTCATTAATGGGCAAAATCGGACCAAGGGGGTGGAAACACGGAGGAGTTTTGTAAAAACAGAAAAAACGCCATAACTTCTTTGTTAAAATCGATATCGAATCAGTTTAAAGTTAGTTATGCTTTCAAGAAACGGGCAAAAGGTTTATGTATGACAAATAATTTATAAAATTAAAAATAGGCTCAAGATGTGAAAAAAAAGTTTTTGGAAGAAAAAATTCATAACTTCGTGAATTCTCAAGTTATCAAATCGAATTAAATTTTTCATAAATGTTCTAAACTTTATCTAAAACTTTTGTACCTATAAGTTTTTGATAGGAGCAACTTTAATACATGAAAAAGTTAAAAACGAAAAGAAAAAGTGGGGGATGGAAAAAGAAAAAAAATTCCATAACTTCGCCAATTCTTAAGTTATCAAATGCAATTAAATTTATTATACATCTACTCAATAATATTTACAACATTTTTATATTGACAAGTTTTTTATAGGACTGATTCTTATGGCAAAAATAAATTAAATAAAAATAGGAGTTGGAGAAAAACCCTCAAATCCACACTGCTTATGTTCTGACTCATTCATGTTTAACTTCATACGCATCTAAATTGCAGATACTTTTATTTAGGAATTATATAATGTGACGCATTGGCCAGTTTTTTGATAAACGCAGAATATATTTCAAAAAAGGCTGCCAAAAAGGGTATTTTGAAAGGGTATTTCCCGAAGTGATCGTGATTGAAATTGAGTTAGTATTCAAATAACAAATTACTTTTTTCTGACTCATTTTTAAATCCATTTTTGCTCTCAAACACATCCAATTGGCAAGTTTTCTTATTTAGGAACAATATAATGTGGTGTTTTGGCCAAGTTTTTGATAAAGGCAGAATACATTTTTAAAAATTCTGCCAAAAAGGGTATTTTCAAAGGGAATTTTCCGAAGCGATTATGATTAAATACTTGAGATTGTATTCAAATAACAAATTGGTTATTTTATGACTCATTTTTAAATTCAATTTTACTTTCAAACGCATTCATTTGACAATTTTTTGTTATTTAGGAACTATACAATGTGCCGTATTGGTCGATTTTTTAATAATGTCAGAATATATTTCAAAATATGCTGTCAAAATGGGCATTTGATCCGAATTTCGCTTAAGATGATTCTGATAAAATTAGTTCTTATAGAAAATGAAATTAATTGTTTTTTTTTTTAAAGCGGCCAAATAAAGTTGTTAAACTGAGTTTATCTCTAATCCTACTTTAATTTTTGCTGTTGAAATGAGCAATCTTCGAAATTTACCTCCGCCTATAAACCAAGCCGACAAAGTTTTTTTCTTTTTTTTGCGATGTTTAGAATAATCTAAAGTGCTCAGAGGTCTGAAAATCTGATTCCAGATTGAAGAATAGACCAGCGAATGCAAATTTCAATAAACATTGGAATGGATTTTTTTTTCACCTTTTTTTCTGTGAAAAAAAAAGTTAGTTTTTAGCCTGAAATTGAATCAAACACAAAATGGTCTATATGAATACCTAATTTCCCCCTTAACTTTTATATCAATTTATTTTAGCTTGAGGGAATTCGGTACACTTTGAATTTTTTTTTTTTTTTTTTGGTATTTAAATCCTTTAAGGCACATTTTAGACATAGTATTAAAAGACTGAATATAGAAAAACGTTTCTATCTAAAAATCGGACAATTTCCCTGACAAAATTAAAAAAATCTATTTATTTATATGTTTGTTCATTTATTTTTGAAAGAAATTTAGAAACATTTAAAATGTCAAAAAATTTTGGACATCTTGAGCTAAATTTATTTAAATTATCCATGAACGTATGCAGTATAATTTGAAATATCTGATTTAATCAAAGGTAATTACATTGTTAAAAGTTTCTGTAAAAATACACATTAAAAAAGTGAGACTCTCTGTACATTTACACTACTTCTCACAAGGAAGGTCTCCATACTGGGCATACTCAGATTTTTTTTAAAAAAATACTAATTAAACTACTCATGTATCTAATAAAGGGTCAGTGAAAATTAGCGACGGAAATGTAGTAGAAAACATGTAAAAAAATAAAATACTTTCAAATATCTGGCGTGAAAAGTCGGAAGTGTCACACAATTTGGCGATTAGCATTTTCCCCCGCCAAAAGCAAACGATAATGCAACTGAAAACTTTTGGATTTTTAGAATCCGTATAAATGGATTTAATGAATTTAAACATAAACAAGGAGAGAATTTAATATATTATATACATATACATATACATATACATAAATATATATATATATATATATATATATGTATATATATATATATATTATTTCTTGCTGTAGTTATTTAATTTACCTCTGGAAAAAATATTTTCATATATAAAAAATTCTTATTAAGTAAAATTATTTTCATAAATTTAAGCGTATTCAAAAGTAAAAGCCAGATGTTTCCATAGCAACAAAATCGAATTGACAATACTCAAAATTTTGATTGTTAAATTTGAATATAAATGCATATAAATATCATTATAACGAAATTATACTTAAAACAAATTAAAACTGTAAAAACCGAAGATATATAATTTATCTAAACACGTTGAACATGAAACTTTTTTCCTTTAAAATGTATTTGACATTTAAACAAAAATCTGTAATTTATTTCGATTTTTCAGCGTATGCCCGTATGGAGACTTTCCTTGTCAGTTAAATGTTTTCGACCTAGTTTCTCGGTCATCATTTTACAGACATTTCCGTTAATGATGTTATTATCTTTTTTATAGCTTTTAATTCAAGATACAAACCTTTAAAATTCTTTTGCAATTTTATTAGAAATATTTTTAAAAATTCCTTTTAAGTTAGAATAATTTAGAAAAGAAAATATCATCTCCTAGGAGTTAATGAGGATTTTTATCAACAATCATTTAGCATTTTTTTTTCTTCACCATATGACAAAGTTTGCTAAAATTAAAAGTAAATTGCGAGATATTATTTCAAAGGTGTTATTTTTTTATATTTGGTAAATGTGTTATAAAAATATATCAATCTTCTAAAAGCACACTACATAGAATGAATAAAAGAATGAAAACGTAAAAAATCACTTCAATAATAAATTACATTTTTTTTCTATTTATTTTTCTTTTATTTCTTACTAAAAAATTCTTTAAAAAAAAATATCGCATTAAAATATAAATAGTGCGTGTCAATTTAAAAAAAGTACATTCTCTTTAACATTTTTGTTGTACAAAAAGAATTTGATTCAACTTTTTTCATTGAAAAAGAATCAATTGTATTTTTTCGTTTGTTACATAAACTTGTTAATAAATTAAAGTAGTTTAAAGAAATAATAGGTATTATGTATCGGTCTAAAACAAATCAAAATAAACCCTTTACGAATTTTCTAACAGATATATTTGATTCTCTAACCAATACATCTTGAATTACAACGAATTAATAACGTTGAACTACAAAAGTTTTTGAAGCGTACATAGGGTTTTCTAAACACTAAATTTAAAGATACCTAGCTATTTTTAGTGTATTTACAATGACAGGGAAGTTTTAAATAATACGCCCAAAATACCTATTAATTATACGCTTTTGATTATTTTTTTTTCTAATATTCCTAACGATGTTTTATATAATACCTTAAAAAAAACATTTTTCATTTATTTCATATTGAAGACACACTTTTAATAAAAAGAGATTTTTTTTTAGTTTAAGTAATTTTTGTTTTTATAGTATTTTTAGTTTATTTAATAGCTTAATATTTTATCGAACATATGAAATTGGGTTGCTTAAAAGCTCTTTTTCTTTTCTATTATGAATTTAATTGTGTTTTGAATAAAAATTTAAAGTTTAAAAATTCTAAGATATATCGATGATTTAATAGTTTTTATGATAATTTTTAAAAACTGATTAATGATGTTTATCCTCCATGTTTAAAATAAAATAAAGTTTAAATAAAGCTTAAGATGATGTAATTTCTTTTTTCGTGTAATTTTTTTGAATTTTGATTTAATCATTACAGATATATACAAATTAAGCTTTTAGATAAACGAGATTTAAAAAAAATAAATATTTATTCAATGTTATTTTGGCTTTCAAATTCAAGTAAAAGAGTTTTCATCATTATTAATTTGTTGCAAAATAACAGATTTTTTAAAATATGTAGCAGTAAAAAACTTTTAAATTTACAGCAAATATTTTTTATAATATTTTATATCCTTTTTATTATATTTTTCAATATATAAATATGCTTATGAAATATTTTGTAAAATGGCAACTGCAAATGGGCCAAACAGCGTGATGGAAGCGGAAGAAACCTTTTCAACAAATCAAGTTTACCAATGAAAGTTTACACAGAAAGTTGCCAGGGTGATGATTTTTCAAGGTGTAGCTAAAGCAGAATGGAATTGTGAAAGAAGCAGAATGGAATTGTGCTTTTGATATTGGATTGATAGGCAGACAAATCTCCTTTTTGATGCTGCCCATACTGAAATCTTAAGCGTTTTTCCTACTGCTATCAATGGAAGACTTTATGTGTTGATTTTCAAGAGGTATCCTATTTTTCAAGTCTTCACAGGTCAAAGGGGAGTTTGGCCTGCCAACATATTCATTTTTGCTTAATATTGTGTTATTTCAGTTTTTTTATTAATTAATTTGAATAACAGTTTTGATTATCCATATAGTTGTAATTAAGTTGGTTGTTTTTTTATGTTATATTATTTTAAATTCTCATTTTGAGTTCTTTTTTCTGCGCTAATGGAATATGTAGGATGGCCATGCCTTGTAAAACATGCTTAATTTTTTATGCCTATTTCTTGTCTCGTCATATCTTCTGACCAGCAAGGAGTTGTTAATTTTCATTGTTCATGTTCAATAGTTTCATAATTTTATTTTTAATCTATTTTGCACCCTCTTTCCATTATTATCATAATTTTCATATTTTAAGACAAAAAATATAATAATTTTGTGCATATATGAGTTGTTTTGGGCTATGTACTGATCTTTTTTTTAAATTTAGACACTCAATTAAAGCATTGTGTATCTATATATATGTATCTATATCATATCATCATAATCAACTGTTCACTGAGAAAAAAAATATACCGCCTTCACCTAGAATGAATAGTTACGCACTTTCTGAATACCTAAACTAGAATTACAGATTGCGAACCATGCGAATAGGTTAAACAACTAAGCTGAATAAACAAAATGACCTAGCATTCCTAGTCTCTTGTTTTCGAGGTAACGAGACGATATTGAATAATTTCATTTACAAGAAATTATAGCTTGATTTCGGGAATGGTTTCATAAACTAGAATTATCGCTACTAAATCAAACCTCTTGCGTTCTCATCAATTTGGAGGAATTTGTAAATAAGTTTGACGATGAGAATACGGGAAAACGCTCTTGAATTCTAGTAAGAGACTCGCTAACGTACAAAGCTAGAATTTATAAGGATGACATGGAACTATTTTTTCTAAAGATGCAATTTAGATTCTATATGCCGGAACTATATTTTTTTCTCAGTGTTCTCGATCCACTGCTGGATGTAGGTCTGCCCCAGATTTTTCCAATGTTTCCTGTCGAGTGCTTTCGTCATCCAATTTACACCAGCCACTTTTCTAATTTCCTAACTTTTGTTTTTATTTATTTTATTTTTTAAGGTTATTTTATTTTAAATTTGTTACAAATTTGTTCTATCTATTGTAACTCTATTTTCTAATTTTAATTTTATGTTCTGACTCTCAGTTGGCATTGGGTAGCTTAAATGATTTACGATTTCATGTAGTGTGGATATTATATATTTGTATATAGATATATAAAGACATACAGTGATGAAATGTATGTATATATCTATATATAAGTATGTAATATTCGCACAACATGAAATCGTAAATCATTTAAGCTACTCAAAGCCAACTGAGAATCAGAACATAAAATTAAAATTAGAAAATAGCATTACAATGAACAGATTAAAATTGTAACAAACTTAAAAAACAGAACAAGTAAAAAAAAAAGACAAACGCTTCAAGTTCCGGAGGCAGGTTGCATGCTAACGGCATGCATGCAGGGTTTTACCGGTATTACACATGTAACGTCCTCCAAACCTGCCAAGACCAACCTAAAACTAAGAAAAACAAATTTATATGCAAGATATAGGATTTATAACTATGTTCTGCAATGTGGTATTTCAATTATAATGTGTGTTGTGAAATACTTGCCGCATCCTGTTTTGTTTGTTTCTATAAAAGTAGTATTGATAGATTTTTTTAATATGCTTCACTAGAAAAAATAAATTTCCAAATAGTTTTCAAGTTTCGAAAAACTGGCAATTTTCTGTTAAAAAGTATTGGTTATTTAATTAAATCATTTTTAAAATGCTACAAATTCACTTATATTTTGTAGAAACCAATAACTAATATGTATTAGAATAAATTCTTCTTCGTTCATTCACTGAGTGCATAAAAATTATTAAAATCATCCAATCATCAATCATCGATTAAAGACATCACTGTGTCAGTTTTCATTGACTTGAGAAAAAAAAAGCATGAAATGCAAATTCAAATCTATTCATTGCATGCAAGAATGCTCTCTAAGGTATTCTCAGATATTAAAATGCTTTGTCATGTTGTACACAGAATAAAAAAGAACAAATCTTTTGTATTAAAAATTCTTTCTTTCTTTTGAAACAGGTTTATAATAATTTAACTTTGTTTTATTTCTCCATGCTATGTACTTGTATGAATAAATTATGATCCTGTAAAGGGAAGAAATTTAACAAATTAAACATTTCGCATAAAGAATTTATATAAATTAGTATTTTCGTATTCATGTAGGACACATTTTTATTTTTGTCGGTTAAATTAAGAGATAAATTCCTAGAATATAACTATGTATTTTAAAAAAAAGAACAATTTAATTTTTAACATTAAAAGAACAATTTAATTTTTAACATTAAAAGAACAATTTATTTTTTAACATTAAAAGAACAATTTATTCATTCAATGAAATGTTCATTTATTAATATTTCATATTCTAATGCAATATTAAGGGGACGATGGATATTCAAATTCATTTTTCGTTTATATTTTTATTCCATTTTAAATATTATTCAAGCGAACATTGTTGCAGGCCTGTCCAACCTTTTAGCAAGCAAGGGCGCACCTCAGCTCTTGACACTCAATGAAGGGCGCCATAATTCACTTGACCGAATACTATTGCAAAGTGTTAGTATAAACGCTCGTCATGACATAATGCAAATGAATCTTACAGCCGTAGACAAAAGACCCGACAGTTCTGGAGTTAAATGTATTAAGCTTCAAATTACACAATTTTCTATGAAATTGTCTTTAAAAATGTCAGTAGAATGAAGTATCAGAAACTTTAATCACACCTATAATAATATCGATGATTAAAAATGAATAAACATGGAAATCAGAGATATTGTTATGTTTCCATTAGGATGCGAAAATACGCTATGATTTATTCTGCATGACTGAATTTTTGAAAAATACAAAAACAAAGGCACACATAATAGTGACCAATCCATTCGAGTGATTCCAAAGAAAAAGAAAAAAGGTCTGAAAGTGCTTTCAAAGATGGAAATTATGCTCAAATTTTTAAAGCAAAGTAAAAAACACCTAAAATTTCAAAAGCCTAGAAGGAATAATTAAGCCTCTTATCCCTTGTATAAGACAGCCAATAAGCCAGTGTGACAACAGCAAAAAGAAAAATGTTGAATTTTCAAGCACATGTATCTCCAAAATGTTGGGCAAGATGGGGAATGTTTATTTCTCTGTTACATTTTAAAAATGAAAAAGATTTATTTCAATTATTACCAAATTTAACCATCATAATTGTACGTTATAAGCAGTAATTACAAATCGTGAAAATATGCATGGTTAAACTTTCAAAGTATGTTTCTAGTTTGTAACTCTTTGAGGGCAAGCAATTGTGTTACTCAAATATTGAAGTCTCACCAGAATTTAAGAAAAAAATTATTTAAAAATAATAAAGAGCATTTTTACGACCTTTTTCTCTATCAAGGATATAAAATTAAAAATTCATTAATTTTTTTCTGGTGGAAATCTTGATTAAAATTAGGAGGGATATAATATGTCCCATCGACCCTCAATGGGTTTTAATGCAATTTTACAATTTTGAAAATATTTCTGACTCAAACATTAATGATTTTAAAGAAAACGTTCTTTATAATGGAATTTTACTTCTAAAAAGTCTAATAACAGGAAATCTTAAAAGGGCGCCAATAAAATGTTCAAAGGGCGCCATGGCGCCCGCGAGCGCCGCGTTGGACAGCCCTGGATTAAGGTATATATTTATCACAGAGGAAAAAAAAAAGAAATTTTATTTAATAATTAAAGCGTTGTAACGAACTTTTCAAAATACCACATGTTCATTCCATACCAAATAAAATCTCCAGTATATATAGATATACTCATGTACATAAACTAAATAGCCATTAATGACTGACTCTTTCAGTTTTAGAGGTAGCGTATAGCGGATAATTGAGGCTTGGTAGCATTTCAGGTAGTAATCACTTGGCCACTTTCGAAGGGGGTGGGGGTAGAGATGATTGAGAATATGGTCGGACTGTTTGGGTATAAAGGAAAAGGGTTTTCGTACTCGGACAGTAGTTCTGGACACATGGTAGGGACATACAGTCCCTGGCCAAATTATTAGACGCACTCATATTTTCTTGTGTCGAATCATATTACAAGTTTCATCTATGCCAATAGTTGCAATTGATTATATACATCATCGGTAGGATTATAATAAATTAAAAGCATGCCAATGACTTAAAAATTATTTATTTTTGTAAGTTAAATTAATAATTGCTAAAATTGTAAAATATAAAACATAAAATTAAAAAAAATGCAATATTTTTTGGAGTCTCCTTTGGCGGCAATCAGTGCCTCTATTCTTCTTGGCATGCTGTTAGTACAAAATTGAAATGTTTCTTGCATGTGTGAGTGATGTTTCCAGACAAGGATAAGTTTTTCTATGAGCTGTGTTTTGCTCGTTATGAGCTCTTTGTCCAGTTTTTTCTTCATTAGTTCCCAAACATTTTCAATGGTATTCATGTCTGATGAAATACCGGGAGCAGTTCAACACAGGGATATTTTTTTATTGAAAATAGATGTTGACGGATCGTGCTATGTAACAAACATCTTTACCTTGCAAAAATACAAATGGTTCTCTATTTCGAAACCATCATTTTAGTTTTAGAATAAACCGATTTTGAAAACCTCTTTATATTGGTTTGGAGAATTGACTAAGAAGTTATAACAAACAAAACCCAGCTAACAGAAAATCTTATCCATACCTGGAATCGTCACCCACGCATACAAAAAACTCTTCGATTTTGTATTAACAGCATGTCGCGAAGAATATAGGCACTGATAGCCGCCAAAAGAGGCTCCAAAAATATTGACATTTTTTTGAGCTTCAAGTTATAAATTTTGCAATTTCAGTCATTTTTAATTTAATTTGTAAAAAGAAAGAGTTTTGAAGTCATAGACATGTTTTTTACTTATTGTAATCCTACAAATGGTGTACATAATTAATTGCAGTTATTTACTTAGTAATATATTTCTATGAAGCTAGTAATATGATTCGACACAAGGAAAAGGGAGTGCGTCTAATAATTTGGCCAGGGACTGTATTCTGCACATGTCTGGAATATGGTCGGACTGTTTGGGTATGAAGGAAAAGGGCTTTCGTACTCGGACAGTAATTATGGACAAAGGTATAATAGGACAATGCCAAAAAAAAAAAAAAAAAAAAAAAAAAACGGATACAGCTTTTTTTTACTATGCCAATGGAGAGTACGAGGGAAATGACCCATCAACTCAAGTCAAGACTGTGTTCTTGACTTGACCACTTTTAAATTTAGAAAATAATCGAAAAGCGGTCTGAGGGTGGAGTGCTCTGCGTCTCTATGATTGCCACATGAATAGTCTGAGTGAGGCTAATGAAAAAGAAAGGCTACCGCGGTGTTTACTCATACTTTTTTTACAGACCGCAAGAGTCGCATAATGCTCAATTACACCAATACGGGTGTACAAAAAGGCAACACATAACTTTAGCAGTCTGTTTAAATAGATTTGTGGAATGCACCACGATAGCCTGTCTTTTTCGTTAGGCTCAAGTCAGAGTCAACTGCGGAGTGATTAAGAAGAATTAGTCGCACGGAGTTTTTCAGCGTTTTATGTGCGTGTAACATGAATTCGAGAAACTTTATTTGGTACCTCCCTGAACCTTCTCCGTGGTCTCTGCATGGACTTTGGTTGTCCTTGTTATGATCTACTAATGTCTTCTGTGTTGCTGGCGAGTCTTTTAGATATCATTCTCTAGACGTGTGCTTGTAATGACTGATTCCTACACTGTAAAAAAAATTCTACAAAGGTACTAAACTTTTTCTTGGAAGCTGGGATTCCAAGAACTTTTCCTGTAACGGTAACAGCAAAAAATCAAGTTTTAGAATCGGTTACATAGGTTTTTCCTGTTACCGTTACATGAAAAGTTCTTGGAATCCCAGTTTCCTAGAAAATGTTTATTACCTTTACAGAATTTTTTTTTTTACAGTGTACGTTGTTCCTACAGTTTTAAAACTGTCCCTCTTATATAAAAGGCACAAGCATATCGAGCCTTCTATTATTTTGATATGAGAGGCACATAGAAAAAGTGCCTCTGATTTTCCAGAAAAAAGTCAAGTCACGTTAAAATAAGAGTCACCGACACGACAGTGAAGTTTCTCAGAGGCACTAAGTTCGATTTGTGTTCCTTTAAAAATTGTCAGTCACAAAGTTCCAATTGTGTACCTTTGAAAATTCCTTGTGAAAGTGATAAGCGGCACGGTGGCAAATACGCATGCACACTTTTAACAGTGTGTCTCTTAATTTCAAGGGCACCATGTGCCTCCTAATATTCAGAGGCAAAAAATTTCCGAATGTACCTCTTATATCAGAGACACAGTAGGGTGTAGGGTGGAATACGGATGACCGGTGGCAGGTTCCTTTTTTTAGCTGCATTAAGTGTCCCTCGTGTTACCATCTATATAGGATCCACTGAAACTTGTAAGGCTTTCTCTTAGTTTTATACATCCCTTAGTCTTCTTTGATTACAATAGAATTGAAAAATTATCATTAAATGTAATGATATCCATTAATTCTTCGCAAGAATGCAAAATAAGATTTAAGAACAGTGAAACTTTAAATGACTTGTCATATTCTAAATGAAAAATATTAAATATTTGCATTAAAAAGATATTTTTACCATTTAAAATTATTTATTATAATTTGGTTTTAGGGTGCATCGGATACACGTAAAAGCATTGCAGCTTTGATACCCCCTGAGTTAAAAATTTAGATATTTCAAACACACTGAAAAATTGGACAGTTGGACTCTTTGAATACTTATACAATCTCAATTAAACATGAGTACTTCAATTGTTTTAGAGCTATTTTATCAGTTTATATATACGTATACTAACTGTAGTTTGTTTGATTCAAATTTTTTTAAAATAAACCGACCAGCGTAGCCTCGCGTTAACTGCTCGTTTTTTAACATAAGTATTTATTCTTCTAACAAATAATTCACTATTTTATTTTAATTTATTAAAACTCCCAAGAAATAACATATTTGTTAATCTAATTTATACATAAAATCATGTTCTTTCAAGCTAAGTTAAGACTTCCTCATTTATCTTGCTATATATCATTCCTAAATAATCTCACAGACAAATAGAGGCCGTATAATTTATGAGCTCTAGGCACTAAACAAAGCATATTATATACCACAACAATGTTCGAGAACATAAATATTACTTTCCCGTCAGAAACTTACATAGCATGCTAGGAGTTAAGAATTCACGGAAGCAAATTACATCGTATGTTTAATTATATAATAGAAAACCACTGATTCGAAGATTTTAAAGTCTAAAGTTCAAAAGAATCTAATTAAAATTGTACTATTCTTGCTAGAATTTTCATAAAATTTAGCGCGTGTATTAACATATTTATTTCATAAATATAGTTCTGAAATATGCCAAATTTTAAACTCACATCAATATTATGGCATTTCAGTAATAAATCATTGTTAGCAAAAAGAGTTATTTCCCGTTCATTTGCATTTAAATGTATTTGAAATTTATGAAAAATTGTAAACAGAAGTATTTTTTTATTATTAAAAATACATGGATTATTTAAGAAAAAATTAGGGTGCTCTAATACTAAAATATTAGAGCACCCTAATCTTTTCTTAAATTGCAATATAAATTCAAAATTGTCGAAAAATTATATAAACTCGAATATATTACTATTATTATTATTATTAAAAACAGAAGAAGATTAGAATTGACAATACGAAAACTTTCCTCTGTATGTTAATACTTCAAAATTCGCCATCACTGTACTAAAACTAAATGGCAATCTATGCCCATCGTGGACGATCTAAAAATATGAAATCCCATGCATTAGTTCTTGATATATGACTATCACTGAAATCGCGTAAATCATACAAAATGCATCACAATAGCGCCACTTTTTGGGTGATTTTCACCGAAACCTAATCTGCAAAGACTTATGTCAAAATCTAATTTAAAGCTTTAATGAACATCCATGTATTATTTCTAGAGATATGGCTACGGTGGAAATTATGAAAAATGCAGCGCTGCCTGTTGTGCGATTTACACAAAATGTTAACAACACCAAGTGATATTGATTACACTGTAAAAAAAAAATCTGCAAAGGTTCTAAACTTTTTCTAGGAAACTGGGATTCCAAGAACTTTTCTTGTAACGCTAACAGCAAAAATTTAAGTTTCAGAATCGATTACATGAATTTTTCCTGTTACCGTTACAAGAAAAGTTCTTGGAATCCCAGTTTCCTAGAAAAAGTTTAGTACCTTTGCAGATTTTTTTTTACAGTGTATGAAGTTTTATAAAAATCCCTCAAATAGATCTGAAGATTGGGCTATTTTTAAAATCGGAAAAACTGCTTAATAGCAGCGCCACCTGTTGAACGATTTACAACTAAAAAATGAGCATCTACTATAATATCATATCTAATATATATAAATATCTAAGGATATTTTGGCGAAAGTGGTGGCTACGCGATCTGTATGTTATAAAAGTCAGAGAAGGCAATCTTTTTGCTAAAATACCGTATTAATGAAGTTGGACATATATGGATCAGTCGCCACATATGCTACCAGAATAACTTTATACTTGTCAAACTGAACATTAAAGCATGATCTAAATAATATAAATAAAGGTTGAAACTGAAGCTAGACTTGATCATAACTTTATATCTAATATTTTGAATTTATTATATCTTGATTTTCATTCTTGTCAGTGCAGTTCATTTTTAATGTGATATTCTACACTTTCTGTTATAAAAAAGCAAATTGATGTTGTTGACCGGGTTGAAAGTAAATTGATGTTGTTGACCGCGTTGTAAGTAAAATGATAATTTAGGAAATTAAAATTTCATTTTTACGAAGTGACAAGCAAACTCTTGGATTATATATATATATAATCCAAGAATAAAACAGAAATTGATAGGAGAGAAACTTACATCGTACTAACGAGGAAAGTCTCCATACGGACATACCCCGAAAAATCTGTAAAAATTACAGAATGTTCTTCTCGTGTGGATGTATACGTTCATAAAAAAATTTCGGCGGAACCTCCATTCAGTAACCGTAAAAAAATTATGAAAATTTCGTTATTTTTCGATTTATCGCCGGTTGGTAATGAAATGTTATAAAAAAAAAAAAGAAAAACTTTATGTCAAATACACTTTAAGAAAAAAAGTTTCATGTTGAACTTGTTTTGATAAGTTTAATTTAAATAACTTTAGTTCTGTAAATTTTAGTTTGTTTTAAGTATAATTTTGTTATATCGAAATTTATATGTATATATATGCAAATTTAATCATCAAAATTTGAGATTTAAAACGAAAGTCATAATTTAAATTTAATTAAATTTGTTTCAAGCTCAAAATCCAAATGATAATTGTCGATTAGATTTTGTTGCTATAAAAACATATGACTTTTTTTTAATACGCTTATGAACATAATTTTTCAGAATATGATTTTTTTAGCTATGAAAACATTTTTTCCAGCGATTAATTAAATAACTACTTCAACGAGTAATGTATATATATGTAATACAATATGTATATAGAGATATATAATATATTAAAGTCTCTCTTTGTTTATGTTTAAATTCATTAAATACCATTTACATGCAAACTAAATATCCAACACTTTTGAGTTTCATTATAATCGTTTGCTTTTGGCGAGGAAAACGGCTTATCGCCAAATCGTGTGACTATTTAGTCTTTTTACGCCAAATATTCGAAAATATTTTATTTTTTTACTCAATATCTAATGTGATTCCGCCGCTAATTTTGACTGATCCTTTATTACATACATAAGTAATTTAATTAGTATTTTTTTCATAAAATTCTGGGTATGCCCAGTATGGAGACCTTCCTTGTAAGTCGCCAAAGTGTTGAAAAAACACAAAACTGCATACTAGTTTTACTAACTGTTAATGAGATTGTAGACAGTTAAGGGATATAAAATAGAAGGAAAAAATATTATTACAATTAAAAATAAATATTACTAACAATGTTATAGATATGATATAAGCTTTTGAAGCGAAATTGCAAATATTTAGAAAAAACATTGTTTCCAAAAATTTTAAGTATTTCCCAAACTTAAAAAAGATGGCTGACGACTTTCATTTATATGAAAAAATGTATGAAGCAAGTCTCACTATAGAGGTTATTTCTGTCATAGATACATTAGTCGAGGAGTCTTCATTAGGATTTGGTGAATTCAAAAGTCTTTCAGAAACATTTAAATTTATAATCTATCCAAATGTGACTCCTTTTGATAAATTAAACTTAATTGTATTCCAGCTGTTCGAAAATTCAGAAATTAAAATGGATCTTATAAACTTCCAATCTTGGTCAGTATGGACTCAAAAATTTGTCAAATTAAGACAAGATTTGGAGATGATTGAAAAAGACAAATTATCAGACACCATAAATAAAAATAGTGATAGTAAAATTATGTCCACTTGGAATTCCATTCCAAAAAACCACAGTTGTTTAAAAAAGTTAGCGTTTGACATACTGGCAATCTTTCCTTCTACATATGCTTACGAATAATTATTTTAAGAGATGAACAATATTGAAAATTCAAATCGAATCAACTGGTCAGGTGACTCCAGTTCATCATGCATATTATTAAAAATAATTAACTATGAGCCTGATATAAATCGTTTTGCATCAAAGATGCAATATCAGAAATCGCATCAATTTGCTTAATTTCTTAACTCTTTTTTTATTTAAATTATTCAAACGTCATTCGCTTAAAACACAATTCTACATAAAACATCAATTTATTAAATTTCCAACCAAAGTGATAAGAATAACGCAGCAAAAATCCTAATAAATCTTGACATTTGTCACTTTAGGCTTTGAGTTTATCCTTTTATAGAAATAATAAATGCAAATCTATAGAAGAAACAATCATTTGTGATAATCAGTTAAATGAAAGTGATAACGAACTTGATGAAGAAGAAATTAGCACCAAAATGACAAATCGCTGTGCCATTACGTACTTTAAAAATCTTTTAATTATTTTTTTAATAAAAGAATATTTTGCAATAGTAATGAAATGAAAACATAAAAATCAATTAACAAAAACCAAAGAGCTAAGAGGATTCCTTAACAGATTTTTAGATAATTTTTTGTTTTACATTTGCTAATTTCTTCTTTATACGTTGTAATATATTTTTAAAATAATAATATCCCATTTAACAGTATGTGTAAAACGAATATTATACAGATATAAGTCATAATTTTTTAAAAATATTCATTTTATGATTGCCTGTTTTAAAATAAAATTACGACCAATAAAATTACTACCAATATAAAACTACCAGCATCCTTAAAATTCCAAAATCAATGCCATGTATAACCATAAATTTTATAATCATGTAGGAAGTTGTTTGGATTCGAGTTTAATATTTTTTACGATTACTCTGTTTATTTCTTATATATTTCCTTATTTCTGCGATTATAAAATTAATTAATTTTATCTTGTGACAAGATATTTTGTTTAGACTTTTCAATATGAATTATTCATTTTAAATGTGTATGTTGGTAATAGCTTCAGATATATTATCCATATTTACTTTAATCTAATAATACTAAAAATAAATAATTTTGATTCATTATTATTATTATTATTATTATTTTGGAGGGAATTGCGAGGGGGAGGAATTTGCTGTTGGCACGCCGTGGTCATATGAAAAAAAAACTGGCACGGATTAGAAAATGTTCGCCAACCCTGTATTAGTAGATGGTTAATTGCATATAATTAACCGAAAGAGAGCTCATATGGAAAACTTTTAAATTCATTTTTTAAGACAATGAAATTTCTATTATCTAGCCATAAATTAAAATGTGAATTAAATCTACTAGACATTATATATATATATATTTATATGTGTGTGTGTGTATTTTTAAATTTTAGTAGTAATAAGAAATACATAAACATTCTAAATTTTTTAAATTTCAGTGGCTTGTTAAATTTATCCCGGAGGGAAGCTAAACACCTCGTAGAAAGAAGTGTTTCTTTTTGTTTTAGGGGTAAGTTTTAGTAGAAAAATTAAATCACAATGCAGAATCAGGTTTTTTTAGACTTTCTTTTTTTTATAAAAAAAATAACAATAGTATAAAATGTAAATAAATGCATTGAAAATAGTCTTTAATTCATTCTAAATTTGCTTTGTGTGTCTTTGATATAATACAATGTTAAATCATTTTCCTTTATTCTATAGGGAGTGTTTCGTCTTGAATGAAAATAAAATGATAATTGCAAACGATAATTGAACTCCCTCTGCAAGAAAAATTTCTTACTGTAAGAGGCTAAATGAAATGGTCTTTAATTGCAATTATTTACTATCCTTGGAGAATGAAAATGGCATTTCTTTGAACAGATTCGAAATACTGAATCGAATTACAAATCTTGAATGCGTATAAATAAGGCGATGGAAGAAAAATGCTTATATGACGACTGCATTAATTTTCCATTGAAAAGGAGTTGAGAAATATAAGATGACAAGAATTGTATTCATTGCATCTCCCGAGAAATATTCAAAATGCAAATTCAGATAGCAGTATTTAAATTAAATAATTATTATAATGTGAGAGGATGGGAGTCTAAGTTTAACAAATTTAAAATCTTTAAAGTTTTAATGAATTATTTCATTAGTACTCAGAAATATATGTCTTAATTAAACACGAAATTCTAATCAATAAAAATTGCAGCTTGTTAAAAATTTCAAGGATTATTTATTTATTTATTTATTTATTTATTTATTTATTCATTAATTTTTTTCCTAAAAATAAGGTATTTGTACCCAATATGGACAGTGCTCTCAATATAGACACCCCTAATATTTTTAAAAAGTAACAATTTTTATAGAGAGATCGTTTTACATGTCCATGAAGAAAAGCAATTGAAAAGACAATTAAGCCAGCAAAGTACAAAAAAGTGCATTGTTCGCCATTTAGAAGGGAACTTGTTGTTACCCGGTGTGCTGATAGTAATAAAAAGTAAGTTTAAATTCTTATTAGATATTGTAAAATTACTTTAAATATTGAAATGTGTGGAGTTTTAGAAAGCTTTTAAAAATATTTTTGATTGCTATCGCATATATTGCTTAAAAACATTTAATTTAATTTATTTATTACAAGATTTAATAAAACTACTCCCGATTCCCAATATGGACACCTTATGACAATATTGCAAGTACAGCAGGTGAATCTTCAGATTCACAAAAATTGAAAGATGAGCAAAACCAACTTCATTATTTTATAATATTTTGTAGTAACTGAGGTGCTTTGCATCGGTCTTCGAAGCGCCACAACCGAAAATGACCCCCTGTTCTAAAGTGCATGTTCTGAAGATATTTACTGTGCCCTACCTTCACCCTACAATACATTAAGATCTATTTCTTATTCCCCTCTCCTCTAAAATTTTATAGACGAGTTGTTCTTTCCTACACCCATTGAAGTAGGTCAATAAGGAGCCACCTGTCCATAATAGGGACTAGTGGTTCCTTATATGGACATTTGTAAACATTTTTTGTTTTTATGTCATTTAAATTAAACTGGTATAGTTACAAGGTCGCTAATTTTAATAATGACAGTCAACAATCCAGGGGTCACGGTCATAAATTTTTGGAGTCCTATCACGTGTACCCGTGTACATGGGGGTGAAAAAAAGACATTTTCCTTAGGGTGTCCATATTAGGCACAGGTACCTTAAAAAATAAAATAAAAGAATAACATTCATATTCATTAATTCAAAATTAATGGAAAAATACGAATTTCAAAATAATTTTCTGATTTCGTTTTCTTTGCTTGAAAATGTAATTATTTTGTAGTTAAAATTTAAATTAATAACATTGTTCCATAATTAAGCGGATTGCATCGTGGAGAAATGTATGCACATTTTCCTTACAGGGCATTAGACATAAAGTGACGCATGTATTTCTACAACATTCTGGAGATAAAATTAACTTTTAATTAAATAAAATATGCACACACATCGTCTTTTTTTATGAAATGTTGCTAATCATTGTATTATGAATATCCCAAGCTCTGGAAAAATATATCAAAAGTACGATTCTGTTTTCTGAATGTCTTCACACTATATAAAACGCGTCACCCCATATTGACGCTGCAAGATATTAGTGCTAATGATTATTTTAGATCTTTTAACTTCCACTTGAGAATTTGGGGAAATTTAGTCTCTTCCCAAAAATTTTTCCATTAATTGAATAGCAAATTATATTATTTTGTTTTTAAATTTACAATATGCCTATATTTTGTTATAGAATTTACAATAGTATATTTAATATCCAATTGTTTCTGGATTACATTTCGATTTTTCTTTTTTTTTCAATATAACAGGATATTTCACATTCTTGTGAGCATTTCTTCTTTTTCAGTTGTGTTAAACATTTTGTACTGGACATTAAATATGCTGATAATGGCGAAAAAATATAACATAAAAAATAAAATTACGCATAAGTGTGTACATAAATATCATTTCGACCTGATGCTACTAATTGAAAAAATTATTTCATTTATTTATTAAACTATTGCATAGCTTTCCTCGAGGGCTTTGAGCGCGGCACACGAATCTAGAAATTCCGTAACGAGCAAAAAACCTAAAACTCAGGCTAAGGCCGTTTCAGTTCGGCAGACTTTGGCACTTCGGCAGACTTCGGCAGACTTCTGCAGACTTCTCATTTATTCAATAAAAGTAAAAATTTGTTGTCTTATCGGTCATCACGCTAAAAAAATGTAACTTGAATTACTATCAAAGAAAAAGAAAATACTTGAAATAATATCAAAGACAAAAAAGAACTGCATAAATAAAAAATAAATAAATAATTATAGTTGCATAAGTTGATAAAAAATGCTATGCAATAGCTTTACCGCGGCAGTCCCCGAGTGCCAGACGTAATTTTTTTTATTTATTTATTTACTTTACTTGTTTTGCATAGCAGTGAAGGATATTCTAAATTCAGCGAGTTTTCAAATTTTAAAAAGGTTTTTCCCACAATATCAACACTTTTAAATTTAGAATGTTCTTTGACTATTCTTAGAGATCGTTTATATGTATTATAAGTGATACCCGTGCACCGACATAAAATACAGATGTGTTTGAAACAGGACAAGCGCCATCAGTTTTCACTTATTATTTTCAATATCAGACTGACATAAACACTTTGAGTGCCATGGTGACTGACATTGATTTTTACGTTTAAGCGCGGCAGTCACCGGTGACTAGCAGTGTATAATCTAATTTAAATTAAAAAATATACATATTGTTTTGTGTAATTATTAACAAAGTATAATCCTGTAATAAATAAAAGTTAAGTAAATTTGAAATAATTTTCAGTAATTACTTATAGCAATGTATGTATTTACCAGTTTTTACACTGTCACTCCCCTGTGATTGACACGGCCTAAACGGAAAGTTCAATGTGAGTCACCGGTGACTGATGAGCCCTATGAAATTGTTTTAAAAAAAGCTAGTGATTTGGAAAAATTTTTAGGGAGCTGTAACAAAGAAACCAAGCGGGGGGGGGGGAGACTGATAGTTACGATTACGGCTATAGCATGAAAACATGTTAAATGGGTTTCAAACTAAGCACTTTAGCTCTTTGAGTGCTAAAAACTAAGCGTTAAATAAATTAAACATTCAAATAAAATTTCAAAGAAATGCGCAAAAAATGGAGGAAAACGCATGGAACAAAACACTAGGATCTCTGTAAAAATATAAGACTGGGAGAGAAATCCAAAACTCAACTTTAAACTTTTGAATTGAAAATGAGAAAAAATTAAGGGATTAAAATTTCATGGCGCACAAAATGTTTAAATTTTCCTGGATCGGGCCCTACGGGACCATAGCGAGCCAGCATCTTAACTGGAATGTAGGAATATGAGAATATTTTTTTTTTCACAAAAATGAATGTGGGATTAAGATTGGGCAATTTATTAACAAATTATGGTGCCAGAATTTCAAGACGCTAAGTACTAGTCCCCAATGTGCAAGGATAGTTCAAGGCATGTAGTTCATTCTAAAAATATTGTTAATAGTTTTTAAAATAATCGGAGAACGCTATAACTACGTTAAAGAAACATGCATGCAATTCGGAACCTTTTTTAAAAAAGCTGCAAGAAGGAGCCCAAGACGGCAATTAATATTCAAAATTGATGGTAGCAAAACTCTTTTTTTTCCTGTTTGTTTGTTTGTTTACGTAGTAGTTGAAAGACCTACAAAATTTTTAGGAAAAAAGCCAGTTAACCTCGAGCTCCCTCAGGCCAGGAAACCTCGTTAATAGCGAGCCAGCATCTTATCTGGAATGTAGGAATATGACAATAAATTTTTTTCCAAACATGAATGTGGGACTAAGATTGGGCAATTTATTAACAAATTATGGTGCCAGAATTTCAAGACGCTAAGTACTAGTCCCCAATGTGCAAGGATAGTTCAAGGCATGTAGTTCATTCTAAAAATATTGTTAATAGTTTTTAAAATAATCGGAGAACGCTATAACTACGTTAAAGAAACATGCATGCAATTCGGAACCTTTTTTTAAAAAGCTGCAAGAAGGAAGCCCAAGACGGCAATTAATATTCAAAATTGATGGTAGCAAAACTCTTTTTTTTCCTGTTTGTTTGTTTGTTTACGTAGTAGTTGAAAGACCTACAAAATTTTTAGGAAAAAAGCCAGTTAACCTCGAGCTCCCTCAGGCCAGGAAACCTCGTTAATAGCGAGCCAGCATCTTATCTGGAATGTAGGAATATGACAATAAATTTTTTTCCAAACATGAATGTGGGACTAAGATTGGGCAATTTATTAACAAATTATGGTGCCAGAATTTCAAGACGCTAGGTACTGGTCCCCAATGTTCAAGGGTAGTTCAAGGCATGTAGTTCATTTTAAAAATATTTTAGTAGTTTTTAAAATAATCGGAGAACGCTATAACTACGTTAAAGAAAAATGCATGCAATTCGGAACCTTTTTTTTTTTATCTCGGGAGAACTCGCTATCAGAATTTCTCTCACGGTGCTCAATTCTTTTCTTTTACTTTACAGTCACTTAATAACAAAATTTTTGTTTGGCTTAGTAATTTTATTCAAAAAAGAGGTAAAGTAATCGAAATCACATTTTGAAATTTTATTAAAAGGAAAAATAGTCATAAAAAGGGTAAGATGGAGAAAGAAAATCTTATGCGCGAGTTCTCGCGAGTTAAAAAAGCTGCAAGAAGACAATTACTATTCAAAATTGGTGGTAGTTAAAATCCCCCATTTTTGCTGTTTGTTTGTTTGTTTACGTAGTAGTTGAAGGACCTTCAAAATAAAAAAAAAACCTCCTTATGCTTAACCTTTTTGGGACAATGCCGACAACATGCCGCGAAAAGGCTTAAGAATCTTTGTTTACCCTCACCAGTAAAATTTTACTGTAAAATTTGCTGTATTTAATCGCAGCATTTTCTCGTTTTAGTAAGGCACAAATTGCTCTTTTTAAAGACCGCTGACAAAACATGAAAAATTTCGTAAAAGGCTCGCGTCGCGAAGGGGTTAAGAGAGCTATAATAAGGTGCCTAAATTGAGCGAACCGTTAGTTAAAAGTAGTTCTAGCATGGAAAAACGTTAAAATGTTAATATCTGTTTTATTTAACACTCTATTTGTTTTTCTAATCTCTGAAATTTTACACAAGACTCTCTTTCTCAAGAGCTAATGAATGGGATTTAATTAAAATGCATATTCAGGTAGTCCCCAATACAAATTGATGCTTATTAGATTTTGGTGCAAACTTTTTACAGGTCACGCTGCTATTCTGCATTATTTTTTTGATTTACGCAACAGCTATATCTCAAAAACTAAAGGACAGATTTCCATGAAATTTGAGATTAAATTAGTCCTTGATATGAATTGTTGTGTATATCTTGGTTCTAAGTCGCTTCAAATATGGCACTGCTATGCTACATTTTTCACGATTTCCACAATAATTTAAGAATTATTACATTTCTTTTTCAAAATTCAGATTTAGTAAATCCGAGGTATGAACTAGTTTTGCTTATGTTTTGCTCTCTATCCCCCATTAGGTGGTGCTGCTATGATGATTTTTTTCCGATTCCTGCAGTAGCTCTGTATCAAGAAGCAGCGAATTGATTTTCATCTACACTGGTGTTCAAAAGTTAAGCATAATTGGTAATTAAGTAATTATTTTTAAGTAATGAAAGAAATATGAATCGGAATGTGCTGAAACTCCAGGTGTGTAAACAAAATAGTACGCGTCACATATTTTCGCGAAGAATTTTCCCCGAAATCGAACAAGGGACCGTCAACAAATTGAAAAAGAAAGAAGATCTTTTGGATAACCCTGTCAAAACTAATGTAGCAAAAGCGTTCAAACTGCACATTATGATTAATTGGCTTATTGTAATGTACTGTGTTAATTTTTACAAGGATAGCATGTATACTCGTAGAGAAATTAAGGTTTTTATAAAAACAGTCCTAAGTTTTTTTGCTTATAATTTGCAGAGTTCTTAATATAAAATAATGTTCTTTTTTGAAAAAATGACAAACATCATTGTACACAATACCCTGTCATCAGAATTAAAAAATAATAAAAATTGTATGACAAATGAGCAGGTTTACTAAATAATTTTTTACTGCGCATGCGTGAACGCTATTAAAATTTCATTTGCATATTATGTTAGTTAAATGTATAGAGCAACTTTTGTGAAAGTCTCAAAAACATAGCTTAAAAATTTTGAAAATTATCGTTGATAGAATGAGATCAAAATCCTTTATTCCTTAAATGAAGCAAAAAGATGAGGGGCTGTATCCATATTCTATTGTTTAGAGCCTACACAATATTGCACGTTCAACTATATTTAGGTAAAACCCCTGATATTTTTTGCTTCCTTTAGGAATAACGGATTTTGAGTTGATTCTATAGGCTCCCATTTTCAGAATTTCCAAGCTATGTTTTTGAAACTTTTACAGAAGTTGCTCTATACATTTAGCTAACACAATATGCAAATGACATTTTGATATCGTTGACGCATGCGCAATGAAAAATTATCTACTAAACATACTCATTTTTCATACAATTTTTATTATTTTTTAAATTCTGATGACAGGGTATTGTGTACAATAATATTTGTCATATTTTCAGAAAAGAACATAATTTTATAATAAGAACTCTGCAAATTATAAGCAAAAAACTTTGAAAAATTTAGGACTGTTTTTATAAAAACCTTAATTTCTCTACGAGTGTACATGCTATCTTTATGAAAATAAACACAGTACATTACAATAAGCCAATTAATCAAAATGTGCAGTTTGAACACTTTTGCTATATTAGTTTTGACAGGGTTATCCAAAAGATCTTCGTTTTTTTTAATTTGTTGACGGTCCCCTGTTTGATTTCGGGGAAAACTCTTCGTGAAAATATATGACGCGTACTATTTTGTTTACACACATGGAGTTTCACCACATTTCGATTTATATTTCTTTCATAACTTAAAAATAATTACTTAATTACCAATTATGCTTACCTTTTGGACACCAGTGTAATTGGAGATTTAGGCATAGCTTGATAAATATTATGGCTGTTTGTGTTTTGTTGTAGATCGCCAAAGAGTTGTCGCTTTTATGTTGCATGTTTCACGATATCCGATATATTTTATCAAATAGTCCTTCTTCAAGGACTAATGCACAGAAATTCGTTCTTTTAGAAGCCTCACGAGAAGCATACATTGTCATTAATTGTTAGTCTTGTGGTAGCTAATTTTAAAGTATTTACATGCATGAAGTAGGAGATAGTTTTGGGACTATCACATCCGAAAACTTTAATCTCTCTTTAACCCTTTCCGGAACGGGCAAATTTTGTAGTAAAATGAGAAATTATCGACTGACACCGGAAATCACAAACGAATTTTTTACATATTTTGAATTCCTTAATTTAAGCTTTCATCGTAAAAGCAAAATTTTTATAAAATATTATTGGTGACAATAGCAAGTTTTGAATTAAAATCAGGTATCTCAGACCGAGCACAGTGGGCCGGAAAGGGTTAAGTGGTTATTGGACAAATTTATTGTACACAAATAGTTAAAGTTTTATCTTTTTTTATTTTATACAGCTCATATTTAAAATATTAGAATAATTACCTTTTTTTTAGAAATTGAAAATATCGTTTGGTAATTTTATGTCTTTTAATGAAAATATGCAAACGATATTTTTATTAAGAACTTATTGTTGATTAAACTTACTTGTTATCTTAAATTTAATATCATTTTTGAAAAGATTAATTGCAAAAAAAATTATTTTGAAAAGTCAAAATATTAGAATATTTATTCAACTGGTTCAAAATATTAGAATATTTCACATTAATTCTACTTTAATTATTACCAATTCTTAACTGGTGGCATCATTGATTAAATTCAGACTATTTTATATAAAATCAGTATTCTTTTTTGCAGTTTGTTTCTTTTTCGTCTTAAAATGGGCCGTGTGAGTGATATTCCTGAATCTACTAAACTTCGTATGGTTGATTTGTATCGGCACGGTAAAAATCAAAGTTTTATAGCGAATTATTTACATTGTTCGCAATCGAGCGTTAGTAAAATACTAACACAATATTCAAAAATTGGAAAATTTCAAAATAATCGCCGAAATGGTGGCCGAAAACCAAAAACATCTGCTAGAGATGACAGGAAACTGAAGCGTATAGTTAAGAAAAACCGTTTTAAAAGTTTGCGATTCTTGCACCGAAAATGGAAAGAAGAAGGAGTTGAAGTTTCTACATCGACAACATTAAGACGTCTCCATAAATTTAAATTTGAATCTCGTGTACCGAAAACAAAACCTCTCATGACTGCAAGACAAAAGCGTATAAGATTGAATTGGTGTAAATCAAGACGTTTATGGAGCAATGAAGATTGGAAAAATATATTATTTAGTGATGAAAGTATGTTTTGTGTTTCATATGGTAATCAAGGTATTCGAGTTTGGAGAATGAAGCAAGAAGCATTTGATAAAGAATGCCTTAAACGTTCCGTAAAATTTGCTGCTAGTGTCATGGTTCGGGGTTGTATGAGTGCAGAAGGACCTGGAAAGTTATGCATCGTCTACGAAAAGGTTAACTCTCTGATATATCAAGAAATTTTAGAATATTACATGATTCCATCATCAGAAGATTTATTTGAACATGATTTCATCTTTCAACAAGATTTAGCGTCCCCGCATACCTCGGTGTCAACTAAGAATTGGTTTCGCCAATGCAACATTAAGGTACTTCCTTGGCCACCAAATTCACCAGATTTTAATCCCATCGAAAACTTATGGTGTATAATGAAGAAAAAACTTCAAGAAAATCCTCCTTCAAGTAAAACTGAGTTAGTGGCACGTATAAAGTCTATTTGGGCTAATATTGATAGAAACGTTTGTAAACAGCTTGTATATAGTATGCAAGATAGAATTGTACGCTGTTATGAAAGCTAAAGGGGATGCTACAAAATATTAACTACCATTTACTTCATATTCATAAAGTAATATTGTTGCGTAAAATAAAATATTCTAATATTTTGAACCAATCTAAATTTTATTCTAATATTCTGGTGTGTTTAAGGAAGCTGTATACCTAATTTATTGTGCTGTATTTTATATTTTATAAATGTTAAAATCTTATCTAAACATTCCAGATTTAATTTATAAGAAATTTAATTGCATTTACTTAGTATAAAAAATAAATAAATGTCAAATAATTTTTTCTTATTACTTTTTCTCAATTATTCTAATATTTTGAATATGAGCTGTATAAATTCAATACTTTTTTCATACAGGTTAGTTTTCTTTAAATGCAAAATATTAATTTCACTTGTGCATAAAAATACTTCGCATAAACTGCTGCAAATCATGCGTGATATGGAGAAAGAAAATTTAGCCTTAGAAAATATAGAACACTTCCATCAAAAGAATGAAAATTTTATTCGATTCAATTTCAATATTTAAATTTTTCAACATCATTTATACTAATTTTTTAATAAAGAAAAATAAATTATTTCCGTTGTATAAGAATAAATGTATCTTTTTTCTATTACACAGTGGAATGAAATTGCTGTTTTCCCGAAGTCTCCCAATCAACAAACATCATTTAAATGTATCCTTCGGTGATTTTTCATTAATTCGTCTCTAAAAAAAACTAAAATGCAAATTAAAATCTATTGATTTTTTCATGACTTCTGTGCAAAAATTTTATCAGTGCAGAAAATTTGAGTTTTCGCATTTGAAGAGACGACAAAACAAGAATTTTGTATTTGGATTATTTCTACATCCATTGCTTCAAATTTCATAATTATTTTTTTATTGTTTTTTAATAGTAATGAATTTATTTTAATAAGTTTAGATTTTTTAGCTGAAAATTTATAGCTGATTAGTGAAATTTATAGCTGATTATTGTGCATCAAATAAAACAATCTCATTGACAACATATTTAAAATATGTGACACAAACTTTATTCATATTTCATTCCTATTTCTCTAAAAAATATTATAAAAATTATAAAAATTCATGAATTGAAACCCAAATGCTTAACCCCTTGGGAACGAGCGACACGTATACGTGCCTCAAAAAGGCTTAAGGCCCCTGTCCTCGCTCGAGGAAACGCTATCGAGCTAATGCTATTTCTATGGGGAAGCATTTTTCTAATAACTCTTTCGGATTTTGACATTTTTGAATGATTTTTTTCGCATTGGATAGCTGAGGTGCATGCCGACAGCGCATCTTTTTTACTTTTTCGATTTTGGTTGTAGATATTTTTTAAAAAAGCACTTTCAGTTTCGAAACCGGTTTTGAAAGTGAAACTAACTTTGTAAAAAATATCTGCGGCCAAAATCGAAAAAGTAAAAAAGGTGCGCTGTCGGTATGCACCTCAGCTATCCAATTCAAAAACAATTATTCAAAAATGTCAAAATGCGAAAGAGTTATTAGAAAAATGCTTCCCCATAGGAATAGCATTAGCTCGCTAGCGTTTCCTCGAGCGAGGACAGGGGCCTTAAAAATCCTTGTTTATCCCCACACTGTAAAACATTTGTGTAACGTTACTCCATAAAACTGGTGGCAGCCTTGCTGCCTCCAATTTGGTGGAGTATTTTAACCGATATAATCGGTGTAACATTGCAATGTTACACCAGTAATGCATATTTTTGTTACACCATTATGCAAGTGAAAAATTCTTCTATGAAGTGTAAATCGTAGCTGCCACCAATTTAATGGAGTAACGTTACCACAAATGTTTTACAGTGCACCAGTCAAATTTGCCTTATACAATCGGAACATTTTCTTGATTTATTAAAATACAAATTTCTGTTTTTAAAAACTGGTGACAAAACATTAAAATTTTTGTAAAATACTCTCGTCTGAAGGGTTTAAAATGTTTCTGGAATAAAAGCTGTTTTATATGAATACTAATTATAAAGGTGAATTTTATTTATGCTTTTAACACTGAAACTGAAAAAAAAAATCGATTTTGAAAATACGTTTTTTATTTAACTGAAAGCAACACGCCTAACGTTTATATAAGTTTTATATATATATATAAGTATGTTTTAAGCAAATCAGGTTTTATAAATTTGTTAGAAAATTATGAATTCAGCTTATATATAATTACTGTGTCTTCTTCATAGTTTGTGTAATTAGATAACTAGAAACTAAGTATTTTCGTTTATACTACTGTACAGTTTAATATAAAGCTCCTTATAAAAGTTTGACTACAACACATTTGAGTTAAAACTTTACGGATTGATTTTACTTTAGTTTCTTCGTTATTTTAAAATAATATCTTAAAATTAGTCTTAGCTATATTTTATTTTTAATTTTATTCCCGTCTATTTTAAGGCTGAAACAAAAAGTCCTGAACAGAATTGTTTCTTGCAAATTTTACAAAAATTGTTGTGCACGCATACTTCTTTACACTGAGCGTATATATGGTGAGCATTATTGCTTAATACGTTGAGATGTTATATGTTAACATATAAGATACGTTATACGCTATACGTTAAGATGTTATGCTTATTACGTTACTTTTTACGTTAAAATGAATTTCCAAATTTATCACATAAAAGGATGTATATAAGCTTGTGTATCTAAAGTACGAGCATCACATAACACATTTTTGAAATTACAGCCGCATATAAAACATTATGAAGCGAAAATTACGAAGTTTGAGCTAGTGGTAAAGAATAAGACGGGTACCATTAAGCCTGTTTCTGAAAATACATCTAGATTAACAAGTTGGAAAGTGCACGTGAACGTAGCAAATGAGGTGCGTTCGTACGATAACGAAGTTTTAAAAATATTCAGATCTTGCTGATATAGTAGAGCGTACTCCGGATACAGTATAGTAGTCGAAATCTTTACGTTTCTGTAAATATGCAGGAAGTAATTTTTATTACACCTCAGCAACGTATATCTTATTCATAAAATGTGATATAGTTGAATATAATTAAAACACGTACCAAACTATGTTTCCCCTGTATAGCATTATATAGTGGAATACTTATGTGTGGCCCTGTAATTTAATAATAAAAATTCTTTGCATCACAGATTGTACAGAATGCATATTTTAGTATATATTTCATAGATTCATGCCAATTCTATTATGTTCGAATGAGTGTAACATCATTAAAATGCATTTGAAACTTTTTCCCCATTGACAGTAATGTAATGGAATCCTTTTGAATGTCCCTGTAATTGATCTATCCATCCGATTTTCATAAAATTTGAAATGACTCGACAAAATTATGTTATAATTATGTATTTTAAATTTCAAACGATTCGGTTGGGTAGTTTTTGCGTTGTTATATGTGGACAGACGGACAGACGGACGGACTGAGCGACAACAATAGGTGCTACGTATTTACATAATTACGAACGCACCTAATAAGATTGAAAAGTGAAATTTGCCATGTTTTAGCTAGTGTTTACGATTCCAAATCTCCTAGAAGAAGATTACGAATGACCAGCTTCCTCGAAAACTAAAGCTTTAGAAACGTGACTTTAGTCTTACACCAGTTAATAGTAATACGGTTTGATTAAAAATATCAACAAATCGGAAATTGCACGACAAACGTAGCAAATGTGTTGCGTTTTGTACTATAACGAAGTTTTAAAAATATTCAGATCTTGCTGAAATAGTATGCAATACTTCTGATATTGTAAAACATCCGAAATATTTTGTTTGTCCCTTAAAATACTATCTGTTTTCGATTATAAAGGAAATAACCTTTAGTAAATTTCCGCAATGTATATCAATTTCATCTATTTAATCTAATTTCATCAATTTAATCTAATTAATACACGCCCAAAACAACATTTCTTCCTATACGCAATGAAATACGTTTGGACGTTCCTGTAAACTAATAAAAATATTCTCTGCACCACAGAATGTACAGATTGTATATTTTAGTACATACTTCATATATTCATATAAAATAGATTACGTTTGAAAGAGTGCAACATATCCAAATGTACTTGAAACTATTTTTTCCGATTGGCCGTAATGTGACGGAATACTTATGAATGTCCCTGTAATTGATTTATGCATCTGCTTTTCATAAAAATTGAAATGACTCGATAAAGTTATGCAGCAATTATATATTTGAAGTTTCAAATTATTTCGTTGGGTAGTTTTTGCATTGTTATATGCGGAAGGACAGACGGACGACGGACTGAATTGCGAATATAGGTTCTACGTATTTATATAATTACGAACGCGCCTAAAAATTACTATTCAGAGACTAGTTTTAGAATCAGAGTACTCAGAAAAATGGAAATTGCTCTAGTGCCATGCATTATGGTCCATAATCACTCCATTAAAGTAGATTGTTAACAGTGGACCAAGTTATATAAGACGTCGCAATATATATGCCATTTTAGCAGTGCATGACTTTTTTAATGTTACGGAAAAGCAATGGTTTTTCATTTATCTTAATGACTCTTGCTTACATTTGTCACCAAATAATAAATGAACATATAATTATGCTTATTAGACAACAGGATAGTGGTTTTGATAAGGTTTGTGAAAAATATTTTTTTCAATAGGAAAATATCCCCAGAAAAAGTCAGTGGTCATCAAAAATCTTAATTCTTTCAAGAGACACAGTCAGTGGAAAAGTCATCAAAAATCTTAATTTTTTCAAGAGACACAGGACAACATTACATTCCTGATTGGATAATTTTAAGAATGTAAAATCTATGTGCAACATATGATAGTCCAAGATCCGACAACACAAAAATCTAAGTCATAGAGTACAAGAAAAAAAAAAACTTTGTTTAATGGAAATGTATTAATAGGCGAATATAATGATCCATGTCCACCGAAAGTGAAGTGGTTCATTAAAAAAGATTGTTAACAGTGGACCAAGTTATATAAGACGTCGCAATATATATGACATTTTAGCAGTGCTTGACTTTTTTAATGTTACGGGAAAGGAATGGTTTTTAGATTATCTTAATGAATCTTGCTTACATTTGTCACCAAATAATAAATGAACATATAATTATGCTTATTAGACAACAGGATAGTGGTTTTGATAAGGTTTGTAAAAATATTTTTTCAATAGGAAAATATCCCCAGAAAAAATCAGTGGTCATCAAAAATCTTAATTCTTTCAAGAGACACAGTCAGTGGAAAAGTCATCAAAAATCTTAATTCGTTCAAGGGACACAGGACAACATTACATTCCTGATTGGATAATTTTAAGAATGTAAAATCTATATGCAACTTATGATAGTCCAAGATCCAACAACACAAAAAACTAAGTCATAGAGTACAAGAAAAAAAATCTTTGTTTAATGGAAATGTATTAATAGGCGAATATAATGATCCATGTCCGCCGAAAGTGAAGTGGTTCATTAAAAAAGATTGTTAACAGTGGACCAAGTTATATAAGACGTCGCAATATATATGACATTTTAGCAGTGCTTGACTTTTTTAATGTTATGGGAAAGCAATGGTTTTTAGTTTATCTTAATGACTCTTGCTTACATTTGTCACCAAATAATAAATGAACATATAATTATGCTTATTAGACAACAGGATAGTGGTTTTGATAAGGTTTGTGAAAAATATTTTTTTCAATAGGAAAATATCCCCAGAAAAAGTCAGTGGTCATCAAAAATCTTAATTCTTTCAAGAGACATAGTCAGTGGAAAAGTCATCAAAAATCTTAATTCTTTCAAGAGACACAGGACAACATTACATTCCTGATTGGATAATTTTAAGAATGTAAAATCTATATGCAACATATGATAGTCCAAGATCCGACAACACAAAAATCTAAGTCACAGAGTACAAGAAAAAAAAATCTTTGTTTAATGGAAATGTATTAATAGGCGAATATAATAATCCATATCCGCCGAAAGTGAAGTGGTTCATTAAAAAAGATTGTTAACAGTGGACCAAGTTATATAAGACGTCGCAATATATATGACATTTTAGCAGTGCTTGACTTTTTTAATGTTACGGGAAAGCAATGGTTTTTAGTTTATCTTAATGACTCTTGCTTACATTTGTCACCAAATAATTAAAGAACATATAATTATGCTTATTATACAACAGGATAGTGGTTTTGATAAGGTTTGTGAAAAATATTTTTTCAATAGGAAAATATCCCCAGAAAAAGTCAGTGGTCATCAAAAATCTTAATTCTTTCAAGAGACACAGTCAGTGGAAAAGTCATCAAAAATCTTAATTCTTTCAAGAGACACAGGACAACATTACATTCCTGATTGGATAATTTTAAGAATGTAAAATCTATATGCAACTTATGATAGTCCAAGATCCGACAACACAAATATCTAAGCCATAGAGTACAAGAAAAAAAATCTTTGTTTAATGGAAATGTATTAATAGGCGAATATAATGATCCATGTCCGCCGAAAGTGAAGTGGTTCATTAAAAAAGATTGTTAACAGTGGACCAAATTATATAAGACATCGCAATATATATGACATTTTAGCAGTGCTTGACTTTTTTTATGTTACGGGAAAGCAATGGTTTTTAGTTTATCTTAATGACTCTTGCTTACATTTGTCACCAAATAATAAATGAACATATAATTATGCTTATTAGACAACAGGATAGTGGTTTTGATAAGGTTTGTGAAAAATATTTTTTCAATAGGAAAATATCCCCCGAAAAAGTCAGTGGTCATCAAAAATCTTAATTCTTTCAAGAGACACAGTCAGTGGAAAAGTCATCAAAAATCTTAATTCTTTCAAGAGACACAGTCAGTGGAAAATTCATCAAAAATCTTAATTATTTCAAGAGACACAGGACAACATTACATTCCTGATTGGATAATTTTAAGAATGTAAAATCTATATGCAACATATGATAGTCCAAGATCCGACAACACAAAAATCTAAGTCATAGACTACAAGAAAAAAAAATCTTTGTTTAATGGAAATGTATTAATAGGCGAATATAATGATCCATATCCGCTTAAAGTGAAGTGGTTCATTAAAAAAGATTGTTAACAGTGGACCAAATTATATAAGACATCGCAATATATATGACATTTTAGCAGTGCTTGACTTTTTTTATGTTACGGGAAAGCAATGGTTTTTAGTTTATCTTAATGACTCTTGCTTACATTTGTCACCAAATAATAAATGAACATATAATTATGCTTATTAGACAACAAGATAGTGGTTTTGATAAGGTTTGTGAAAAATATTTTTTCAATAGGAAAATATCCCCCGAAAAAGTCAGTGGTCATCAAAAATCTTAATTCTTTCAAGAGACACAGTCAGTGGAAAAGTCATCAAAAATCTTAATTCTTTCAAGAGACACAGTCAGTGGAAAAGTCATCAAAAATCTTAATTATTTCAAGAGACACAGGACAACATTACATTCCTGATTGGATAATTTTAAGAATGTAAAATCTATATGCAACATATGATAGTCCAAGATCCGACAACACAAAAATCTAAGTCATAGACTACAAGAAAAAAAAATCTTTGTTTAATGGAAATGTATTAATAGGCGAATATAATGATCCATATCCGCCGAAAGTGAAGTGGTTCATTAAAAAAGATTGTTAATAGTGGACCAAGTTATATAAGACGTCGCAATATATATGACATTTTAGCAGTGCTTGACTTTTTTAATGTTACGGTAAAGCAATGGTTTTTAGTTTATCTTAATGACTCTTGCTTACATTTGTCACCAAATAATAAATGAACATATAATTATGCTTATTAGACAACAGGATAGTGGTTTTGATAAGGTTTGTGAAAAATATTTTTTCAAAGGAAAATATCCCCAGAAAAAGTCAGTGGTCATCAAAAATCTTAATTCTTTCAAGAGACACAGTCAGTGGAAAAGTCATCAAAAATCTTAATTCTTTCAAGAGACACAGGACAACATTACATTCCTGATTGGATAATTTTAAGAATGTAAAATCTATATGCAACTTATGATAGTCCAAGATCCGACAACACAAAAATCTAAGTCATAGAGTACAAGAAAAAAAAAATCTTTGTTTAATGGAAATGTATTAATAGGCGAATATAATGATCCATGTCTGCCGAAAGTGAAGTGGTTGATGAGCCAAAAATTTATACCTCTAGTTGATTGCATAGGATAGCTGAAGACGGCAAATTTTGAGGCTAGTTTTAATTTTTTGATTTTTGTTATAAATATATATATATATTAGTATAGTTTTAATTTAAGAAGCGGTTCCAACCATTCCAAAAGTGTAAGTATATATATATATATTTTAATATAAAATCAAAATTGAAAAAGTAAAACTAGCCGTCCTCAGCTATGCCATGCAAAAAAATAATAAAATGAAATAAAATAAAATAAAATAAAATTTAAGCGAAATATTTGAAAATACTTCGATATAAATCGCCAAACGAGTGGCGCTTTTATGCTACATTTTTACCGATATATTCGCATATTCGCAATAGTCCTATTTTAAGTTCAAAAGCACGGAATTTCATGCCTTTAGAATTCTCACGTTAAACATAGACCGTCATTCAATTTTGGCACTGTGGTGGCGAATTTTGAAGCATTAACATGCATGAGATAAAAACAAGCTTTAGGATTGCCGCATCTGACTAGTTACAATATCAAAGCAGGCCCTAATTTTTTAAGTGCGTGATTGAATGTAATTAATAGAAGTTTTCAAATTATTACATTAATGTTGAACAGAATAAAATGTTCAGAGTTTCTTAGATAGAGCAAAGAGTTTAAAAAAAAAAAAAAAAACTTTCTTTACCTGCATAATTTATGTGCATGCCATTTCGAAATGCAAATACTGGTTTCTTTTTCTTTATTTACCCTTTACTCTTCACCACCACCTTGATAGATTTAATAATTCTCTGCAAATATTGAAACGAAAAATACTTAATTAGATTTGGAGAGAATAATTATGCAGCCTACATTTTTTTGAAGAATTTTTAAGGGTCATTTTATGCGCATTAAATTGATAAATCACTATACGCAAAAAATCATGTTTTTTTAATTTAAATTACTATTACATTTTTTCTGTTGTTTTCTCTTGCATGCAATGCATTCATACATACGTATTATTTAAATTAAAATAATGAACATGTATAAAAAATAACATAAAACAGAGTGAAAAATAATATATATTAATGTATAATAATTTAGGTATGTTCATAATTATATAAATATGTAGCACCTATACTCATCGTTCAGTCCATCGGTTTTTTTCGTCTGATTTTTATCCGTCCGTCTGTCCGTATATAACCGAGCAAACTAACCCAACTAACCAGTTGCAATTTAAATATATAATTGTTACATAATTTTGTCGAGTCTATTAAAATTTTATGAAAACAGGATGTATATTTTAATAAAAGTGATAAACAAAGCATTCCGTTATATTAAAGTCAACGTGAAAAAATAGTTTCAAGTAAATCTTAATGATGCTATACTATTTATAACATAATATAATTGATATGCATCTATGAAGTATATACTAAAAAATACATTCTGCATAATCTGTGGTGAAAGGAATATTTCTTATTAATTTACATGGCCAATCAAAAGTATTCCATTGCACAATGGTATAGGGAGATATTGTTTAGGACGCGTTTTAATTGTATTAAACTATTATACTTTTTATAAAGTTGATATACATTGTTTACTGCAAGTTATTTACTGTATAATAGATAACAAATATCATTTACAGGGACACCCCAAGGTTTCGGATTCTATATTGTATCTCATGTACTGTATATTATGGTACTACTCTGTTATCCCGTCGACCAATTTCGCCAAATTATACAAATCGCCAAACTAATAGCCAAGTTATACATATTGTCATAATTTTTATTTTAAATAACGAAAAAACAAATAATTAGTTGAATATTAATAAAAATATTACTAAAAAGTCGAAATAAAAATCACTTAACGACATTTTAAACACGTGAATCATATTTAATGCCATTGAATGTGACATTCACAATCATTCATTATTGGCATTTAATATTATAGTTTGGCGATAATTTTTTGGTCGACGGGACAACCTAGTAGTATCTATATTATTACATAAACATCTCAAAATTTTTTTAACTTTGTTATGGTACAAACGTACCACATTTGCTACGTTTGTCGTGCAATTTACGACTTTTTGATATTTTTAATCAAACCGTAATACTATTAATTGTATGTTATAGTGTGAAAGCACCTCATTTGACATGCTATTTCAAACTTGTTTTAGTTGCTTTCGTCATTATATAAATGCGTGGCACTTATAGTCGCCTTTAGTCGATCCGTCCGTCTACTCGCATATAGCAAAGCAAAAGCTTCCCAACGAATTGTTTGAAATTTAAAATATATAATTGTTGCATAATTTTATCGAGTCATTTAGAATTTTATGAAAATCGGATGTATGGTTTAATTACATGAACAATCAAATGTATTCCATTACATTTCGGCTATAGGAAAAAATAGCTTGAAGAACATTTAAATGATGTTGCACTTTTCATACATAATAAAAATTATATGTATCTATGAAGTATGCATTAAAATGTACATTCTGTACAACCTGTGGAGGAAAATATATTTGTACTTAAATTACAGGGCCACACAAAAGTATTCCATAACATAATGGTATAGGGAAATATTGTTAGGGACGCATTTTAATTATATTAAACTTCTTCATGGAATGTTTTATGGAACTGATCTACGTTGCCGAGGAATACTACTAGTTATTTTCTGTATAATTGAAATCAGATAATATTTAGAGTGAGAAACAAAAGACTTTGGATACTATACTGTGTCCGAAGTACTGTATAATATTATACCAAATTCTGTATATTTATAAAATTTCATTATAGCACTAAAGCTCCTCATTTGATACGCTTGGGGGTGATCACGGAATTTTTTTTCTTATTTTGGACAATTTTAATGCAATAGTTAATAACTAATAGCTTCTATTTATTTCTTCATATTGTAATATTGTATGACTTGTTTCTAAAAAAGTCATTTATCTTTTTTTGGTTTTTTTTTTCTTTTCGTGCGCTAAAATTATTATTATAATTATTCTGATTCTAAATTTAATTTATAATTTGTTTTTAACACAAATAAAGAATTTATTTTTTTAAATATAAGTTTCAATACTTTAATATGCTAAATTATATCTTAGAAAGAATGCATAAGAATGCTCCCGTCTTTTATAAAATTTATATATATATGTGTGTATACTTGCATTTTTTCAAGCAATTTCTGCATTAAGCGAATTTTTGACAATTTAAATAAATTTATTTTCTATTAATAACTTAATTTTATTAATTTAAATTTTTTTCGAAACGTGGTATGAATAATTCTCTTTACTAAAAATTTCCTCGTTGTGTAATTATCTATATAGTGTTTATCTATTTGGAAATATATTTTATAAGCAACTCAAAAATTGATTCTTATTTTTACTGTATATTTAACACATAATCTTTTTAGAAATTCGAACAAAACGAGCAACTTTTTTTATACACATTTAAAAATATTAAAATGTTTTAAATATCTATTTTAATTCAGGATTGCATTGTATGAACGCTGTTTTTATACCTGCTAATTTCGATATGAAATGAAAGCTGGTCGTTAGAGGCCATCGTAATACTTACTTATCACGGATATGCATAATATTATATCTGAAAAAAAAACATGTGTAAACTCTTTATAAAATACATTGTAATTCGAAATTAAAATTTAAATGTATATTTAAATATTTTTAATACATAGTCATGTTCTATTAAGGAATTGCTGATGGACAAATTTTCACATATATAAAACACCAAACTACTCAAGTAGTAGCGAATTCCGTAAAAGAAACATCCTTATCACTCCAAAAATAATAATCATATTATTAACAGTTTACAGCATCGGATTAAGTATCTCATTTCTAATTAAAATATATCTTTGAATTGAATTTTGAATGTAATACAGGTTCGTGAAAAATCTAAGAATGTGGGAAACAGGATTACATTATATCTCGGCAACTAATAATCCGATTGCCTTCGTTCTTTGTGTAAAATTTGTGTTATTTTATTGTCTTGATACAAATTTCAAAAATTTTTGTATAACTTTCATCAGAACGATATCTTTCGAGAGTCCAAAAAAAAAGAATTCCAGATAATCGAAGTTACTGATATTTAAAAGGCTTCGTCCCATTTTTACATACTAAGTGCACGCAAAAATTTCAAGTCTCTACCTCAATTTGTTCCAGAAATAGAACGGTTACAGACACACAGATTGACACACAGACGAACGGACGCAATTTTCCCCCCTATAAATATGTATTTTGGAATCTCTAGTATCTGAAACGTGTAAATCCATCATTTTTTAGGTGCGTTCGTAATTATATAATACGTAGCACCTATAGTGGTCGTTCAGTCCGTCCGTCTGTCCGTCCGTCTGTCCGTCCGTCCGTCTGTCCGTCCGTCCGTCTGTCCGCATATAACAACGCAAAAACTACCCAACCGAATCGTTTGAAATTTAAAATATATAATTATACCATAATTTTGTCGAGTCATTTCAAATTTTATGAAAATCGGGTAGATAGATCAATTACAGGGGCAATCAAAAGTATTCCATTACATTACGGCCAATGGGGAAAAAAGTTTCAAATGCATTTTAATCGTTTGAAATTTAAAATACGCAATTATTACATAATTCTGTCGAGTTATTTGAAATATTTTGATAATCGTGTGCATAGATCAATTACAGGGGCAATCAAAAGTATTGAATTACATTATGGTCAATTAGTAAAAAGTTTCAAATATATTCTATACGTTTGAAATTTAAAATACATAATTATTACATAATTTTGTCGAGTTATTTGAAATATTTTGATAATCGTGTGCATAGATCAATTACAGGGGCAATCAAAAGTATTGAATTACATTATGGTCAATTAGTAAAAAGTTTCAAATATATTCTATACGTTTGAAATTTAAAATACATAATTATTACATAATTTTGTCGAGTTATTTCAAATTTTATGAAAATCGGATGCATAGATCAATTACAGGGGCAATCAAAAGTATTCCATTACATTACGGTCAATGGGGAAAAAAGTTTCAAATGCATTTTAATCGTTTGAAATTTAAAATACGCAATTATTACATAATTCTGTCGAGTTATTTCAAATATTTTGATAATCGTGTGCTTAGATCAATTACAGGGGCAATCAAAAGTATTCAATTACATTATGGTCAATTAGTAAAAAGTTTCAAATATATTCTATACGTTTGAAATTTAAAATACATAATTATTACATAATTTTGTCGAGTTATTTCAAATTTTATGAAAATCGGATGCATAGATCAATTACAGGGGCAATCAAAAGTATTCCATTACATTACGGTCAATGGGGAAAAAAGTTTCAAATGCATTTTAATCGTGTTACACTCATGCGAACTTAATAAAATTTATATGCAACTATAAAGTACATATTATAATATACATCATACATAATTTTTGGTGCAAAGAACATTTGTTATTGATTTACAAGGCCCCACAAAAGTATTCCATTACATAATGGTATAGGGAGAACATTGTTTGATGAGCGTTTTAGTTGTAATTCACTATTTACAATTTTATGAGATTGATATATGAAAGTAATATTTTTAAAACTTCGTTATCGTACGAACGCACCTAATTTGCTACGATTCACGTGCAATTTCCAACTTGTTTTTTTATATTTTCAAAACAATCGCAAGACTTACCTTATACTACGTATGATGGGTAAGTACCAAGATCAAAATTGATTTAACAAGCGGCACGATTCTGCTGTATAGTAGAGCTCAGATGCATCTCTAATGTTAAAGTCCAAAGTTTGCCCCTTAATAACTTTGAAACCTATCATCGGATCGCGACGAAATTGAAAGGCGAAGTGTCCTACTATAGACCTCAAAGTTTATAAATTTTCATCTAGATCCACCGATTAGTTATAGAGATCCAGAACTCCTTTTTTTGAAACTTTTTCTATGTAAAACAAGATAAATTGGCAACAACTTAATTATAACCCGAACGAAGAAACCTTCAGCGACGTGTAGTAGCATTTTCGAAAGCTTTTAATTTAGGTATGTGTCTTTCGAAAGTCCTGTCAAAAAATATCTAATATTAAAGAAATTGCGTTCATTTAGAATTTCTAAAGCGCTATTCCTGCCATAATTTAACATTATAGAAATCTCTCTTGCTAATTTAATCATTTCTTTCAAGTTGCCAGTAAATAAAAACAGAACAATAATTTAAAAAGAAAGGGTAACGCGTGTTTTTTTAGGTCAATAAAAACTCAGATTCTCCTTTTTTTTTTTTTTTTGCATTTTTGAAGTTTACGTAATTCGAAAGAGAAAATTCATATTTTTCGTAAACAAATATATAAACTGTAACTAATTTTATGTTAAAACAACATCACACCTTTATTTGAATATTTACTAAATCAAAACAGTTACTATAATGCAGATATTTTCATTACAAAGGGATAATTAAAAAAATCCCTCTATGTGTAAGCAAAATAAAGATTTAAAAATAGAGCAATGGAAATCTGCGTAAATACCAATGGACAAATGAAAATCTGCATAGATACCACGAAATTGTAGGCAGGACTTCCACGGAGGAGGTTCTGTCGCCAATCATCGCCAACTTGGCTATATATCGCGAAATCTGGTGACTAAAACTATTCACCAAAAGTGACGCCAACTTGGCGCTATTTCCGGTATTTTTCCAAACTAATATGTCTACTAAACACTTTAACCTAATAATAATCTTAATTTAAATATATTAGTTGAAGCTGGTTGATAAAATTCCTGTAAGGTTCCGAAAAAGTTATGAAATCATATGAAAAACTGGTGGAACCAGAGAGAAAAGTAAAGCTCGATCTAAAAAACGATGCAACAACAAATTGGCAAACATTTTATGTAAAACAAAATTGCGTAGAAAAGAAATGGAATTACATTGTCTGTAAAGCTCATGAAATTACCAAATATTTTGTTAGCTAAAAATGCCGACTAAGTCTTATTGGTGCCTTATATTCAGTCATACTATTATCCACTCAAAATTATTACTGGGCAAAATAGTTAGTAGAATACATAGTTATGTTATCTCAAATGAGCTAAGATCGACAACACTAAACGAATATAAACCATGAAGTAATAATTAACGTATAACATTAATATAGTCAAATTGTTGAGGAATTGACGTATAAAAATATTTTTGAACAGAAATATTTAATATATGGTTGAATCGTATATGTTTAAGATTTTGGGTTTACTGGGATCTTTCATCTTCCACTTATCAAAAACCCTTGGAATGGAATTTTGTCCATATTTTGTACAGAATAAACAGTTTAGGTTATCGTTCTTTATTACATCAATATGTAACTTATAGTTATGAACCCAAATTTTAATATCAGAAATATTTAATATATGGTTGAATTCTATATGTTTAAGATTTTGGGTTTACTGGGACCTTTTATTTTTCACTTATCAAAAACCCTTGGAATGGAATTTTGTCCATATTTTGTACAGAATGGACAGTTTAGGTTATCGTTCTTTATTACATCAATATGTAACTTATAGTTATGAACCCAAATTTTAATATCAGAAATATTTAATATATGGTTGAATTCTATATGTTTAAGATTTTGGGTTTACTGGGACCTTTTATTTTTCACTTATCAAAAACCCTTGGAATGGAATTTTGTCCATATTTTGTACAGAATGAACCGTTTAGGTTATCGTTCTTTATTACATCAGCACGTAACTTATAGTTATGAACATTGGTTATGGTTTATCGGAATACGGAATGCGTTAAAAATGCCTCTTTTTCTATGACTGAGTTTAAGGCACCAGTAAAGCTCAGTTCACATTTCCAGCTAACAAAAATTTGGGTAATTTCATGAGCATTACAGCCAATCTGATTCCATTTCTTTTCTATGCACTTTTATAGATTGAAAGTATTTGCCAATTTTTAATGAAACATTTTTTAGATCGAGCTCTAATTTTCTCGCTGGTTCCACCTGTTTTTCATATGAAAAATATGAATTGTAGATCAGGATGAACCGAGAGAGTACTACACGAATAATCATCTTTTTTGAGTTGTCTGTTGAAATTTCATTATTAGTTAAATCTCGGTTTTCATATAAAAATGCATTAGTTTGGCAAAAACATCTCTATCGAGATCTGTTTACATAATTTGCAACTTACTATCATTTTAGTTATAATTTCTACGAGTTTCATGTCTAAATTTAATACTTAACAAATATAATTAATAACACGAATGATATTACTCTTAGTCATCTTCAGAGTTTAAAATCCCTCTTGTAAAAAAGTAGTACGAGACGTTAGAACCTTAATATACCAGCTCCCACTGTAATGTATTTCATAACATACAATTAGAAAGTAAACAAGAAAAGATATGTCAAGCTTAAGATTTTGTCCATATTGTTAAGAATAACGTTAACAATAATTGCTAATTATTAATAATATAATATGGATATATATTCAGTATATTTATTTAATTTTCTGTGAAAGACAATGAGATTATAATACAGCCGCAAAATGCAAGGTATTTCGACCATTGTGTTAATATCATATGTAATGCTAATATAAGTTCTGAAATAATGAACTGTCTTGTTTAGTGCTGTTTGTATGACATTTGTGTCACTTCTACCTTTTATCTCCATATCGTTACTTTTCACAGGATAAAATGTAAGACTATTTCAAAGGATTTTTTTAATTATAGTTTTATTATTGTTATCGATGAGAATATAATTTTAAGTTAGCATTCCGATGAAACACCCTGTATTTTTGATTGAATAAATAGCTCACGATACTGATTTCCATTGGATAAATATCTGTTTTGCTATGTTCTACAATTTATACAGTTTCAACTGTCAGCTCTATATCACTTTTTTATTTTACACTACACTGCATGGTTTATTCTTTGGGATGCGTGTTTTTTATAATAAATATTTGGGCGAGTCACCAGAAACTTCAAAGAGATTTTTTTGTTGTCTTACTTAATAAGTCGAATAATTTTATAAAAATTTAAAGACTTTCTGAACTGAATTTGTTTATTAAAATTCATCTTTTTAATTGTTTCTTATATAGTCACAGCAAAATAATTCTTGACACTTGCAATTTTAGACATTTGGTTAAATATTTAAAAATGTACATGAGGAATAACTCCGAAACTCCAGATGTATAAACAAACTAGCACTAGTCCTATATTTTCAAGAGTTTTTTTTCGCTGAAGTTCCATAGGGGGCAGTCAACAAATAAAAAAAATCGAAAATCTTTTGGATAACCCTGTCAAAACTAATAAGGTACTTGTACCCTATATGGACAGTGCTCTCAATATGGACACCCCTAATATTTGGACACCCCTAAGTAAAAAATTTGATCGAGAGTTGACTCGAAAAGTCCACGAAGAAAAGCAGTTGAAAAGATAATTAAGGCTGGAAAGTGCAAAAAAGTGCGCTGTTCTCCATTCACGAGGAAACTTGTTGTTTCAAAGTTCGCTGATCTTAATTGCTTGTGAGCTTAAATTCTTATTAGTTATGGTAGAAATACATTAAATATTGAAAAGCGGAGTATTTTAGAAAGCTAATAACACATATGTTCGATTGCTATTGTATATTTTGCTTTAAAATATTTTCCTTATTTATTTGTTACAAGATTTAGTAAAACTACGCCCGATTCCCAAAATGGACACCTTATGTCCCCATCAACTCCAACTATAAGAAGAAAGAACGTCACCAGGCAATAAATTTAAAAGACATCAAAGTGGTAATATCTTCGTTTAACAAGAAGCCATCTGAACAATCCTTCGAAGAAAAAAAATCCTCCAAAAATCCCTTGCAGAAAAATAAAAAAAGCCTCCCCTCAGTAGGATATGTGTTGGCGAAATCTCAGGTACAAACGGTATGACTTCTTTAAAAATGGAGACCTGGTGCTGCTTCTCATGCAGTATTGATGCTGTTGCACACATGCGGCTACGCATCACATGCGGCAGATATGTCCATGTGGTTTGTGTGGGACTTACCGCCCACGATGAAGAAGTTTTTATCTGTCCATCCTGTGAAAACTGAGTCATAACAGATGTAAATTCTGCATACAGATGCAATAAAGCTAAGCAAAAACAACAATATTATTTCATAAAATTTAGTAGTAACTGAGGTTATTTCTATGGGTCTTCGTAAGGCCACAACCGAGAATGCCCCTCCCTTCTAAAGTGCCTGTTCTGAAGATATTTACTGTGCCCCCTCCTCCCCCGAAATAAATTTAAGATGAATTTTTTTATTCCCTCTCCTCTAAAATCCCTTCGAAGAGTGGCTTTTCCGTACACCCTGTATAGCAGGTCAATAAGGAGCCACCTGTCCCTAATATGAACATGCATGTCCATAATAGGGACAGGTAGTTCCTTATATAGAACTTGTAAACATTTTTTTGTTTTTATCATTTTTATGAAACCAGAATACTTACAAGCTCGCTAATTTTAATAATGTTAGTCAACAGTCCAGGGATAGTGGTCACATATTTTTGGATCTTATGACATGTACATCGGGGTGAAAAAAATTCATTTTCCTTAGGGTGTCCATATTGGGCACAGGTACCTTATAGCAAAAGCATTCAAACTTCAAATTATGATTAAATGATTTATAGTAGTAAACTGCGTTCATTTTTATGAATATAGCATATATACTCATGGAGAAATTAAGATTTTTATAAAAATTGATCCGAATTTTGTCAAGTTTTTTTTTGCTTATAATTTGCAGAATTCTTAATAAAAAACAATGTTCTTTACAGAAAATATGATTAATAACATTGTACATAACACCCTGCAATCAAAATTAAAAAATATTAATAATTGTATGAAAAATGAACAAGTTTACTAAATAAAATTTCAATGCACATGCGTGATCTCAATTAAAATATAATTTGCATAATGTGGTAACTAAATGTATAGAACAATTTTTGTGAAAGTCTCAAAAACATAGCTTGAAATTTCTGAAAATTATCCTTGACAGAATAACACCGAAGTCCGTTTTTTTTTTTTTTTTTTTTTTCAAAAAGAAACAAAAAGAACAGCTGTATCCAAAGATAGATGAACGAGTAATATTGTGTAGACACTAATCAATGGAATATGGATACAACCCCTCATCTTTTTCATTTATTTTGGGAATAACGAATTTCGATCTTGTTCTATCGACGATAATTTTCAGAATTTTTAAACTATGATTTAGAGATTTTTACAAAAGTTGCTGTATTACATATAGTTAACACATTATGCAAATTATATTTTGAATGAGTTCACGCATGCTAACTGAAACTTTATTTAGTAAACCTGTCCATTTTTCATGCAATTATTAATATTTTTTAATTTTGATTGCAGGGTGTTATGCATAATGTTATTAATCATATTGTCTGTAAAGAACATTGTTTTTTTTATTAAGAACTCTGCAAATTGTATGCAAAAAACTTAACAAAATTTGGGACCGTTTTTATAAAAACCTTAATTTCTCTACGATCATATATGCTATATTCCTAAAAATGGACACAGTTTACTACTATAAGCCATTTAATCATAATTTGAAGTTTGAACGCTTTTGCTGCATTAGTTTTGACAGGGTTATACAAAAGATCTTCGTTCTTTTTCAATTTGTTGATGGTCCCTATGGGATTTCGAGGAAAAATCTTCGCGAAAATATATGACCTTTACTATTTTATTTACATACTTGGAGTTTCAGATTAATTCCTTATGTATATTCCTAGATATGTAACAAAATATCTAAAATCGCAAATGAAAAGATTTTTTTTTTTTTTTTTTTTTGCTGGCACTGTATGCATCATCGCACAGTGTAATATTAAACTACTTTCTTTGTAGAATTATTCTGTTCTATACAGAAAAAAATTCAGCATCTTATGCTATACTTATTGTGAATTCCAAGCTTATTATTTTGGTCTTCTAATAAAATAAAATACCAAAATGTTTCAAAAATTGAACGTTATTTAATCCTTAGTGTGTATTTTGTTAAATAATGTGAAAATTAATCAACCCTATTCCGTAGAGGATGTAATGCTTTGAATGACAATGATATGATAATACAGCTTTTATTACTAGAAACGGTAAAAAATATTTTTCTGTTTAAGAATAAACTAAATGGTTCGTATATGCATTTAATTACAACACTATGGAGGAGAAAATGACGTTTCTTTAAGTAGAGTGTGATATGTTTTGAAAGAAAATTGAGATCACAAAAGTTTACGCAAGAGTGAATTTGGGAAAAAATAGGAAAAGTTAAATGTGTTTGGCATTAAATCATTTGTTAGATATGCATAACAAAATGCTTTTAATTGAATTTATCCAATCTCTTGAGAATAAATCACACTGTCTAATGGAAGGTATAATTATTATTATTTTAAAAATGCTTTAAAATGAGGTAATGTTTAAGCAAGCGAAAATAAATGTTTACTGTTTTAAAAGATCATCTATTTTTTTTTCTAACAAAAGGTTTTATAATTGTTAGTTATTATATTTTTGTTTTTTGATACGTAAATTCAAAAATATTTTGACACATTTCTTATTTTAATATTGCAGAAAAACTACCTGGCTGGACAGAATTTTCTATTTGTATTTTACTTGGAAATTTTCTCTGTGAATATGTAATACTTTTTATAAAATTAATAACCATATTTCGATGCATTTATTTGAAAGTCAATAATTCACATTTATTTCAACATACTTTTATCTCCCGGTTCTGAAATACAAGCAAATGTAATTACTTGTTCCAATTTTTCTACATTATTTTTAGTATATCTTAGCTAAAGATACGAAAATGTAAGTCATTATATGATACAGTTTGGGAATTATGAAGACTTAAAACTTGAAACTTTTAAAACTTAGTTTCTCTTTAAAAAAATTTTCTTTAGAAAATATTTTTTTGTTGAAAGGTAACTAAATTTACTTGGTAAAAATATCCGCATTGTTTTTTATTGAATCATAACTGAATTTAATGGCAAGAATTTCAATATTTGCATTTACATAATTCTTAAACTATCTAACTGGAGGACTACCTGTTCTTTATCTTATGGTAAAATCTGCTGAAAAAGCAAAATACGACATAAGAGTAATGTTTTCAAATTGTGAATTTCACACTGACATTTTCTCTTTCAATCCAACCACTTACAGATCCATATACAGAAAAATTAATTTCCAATCAAATGAATCTGTTCGTTTTTCTTAGGAACAAATTTTTGATTAATATATATAACGTCCCGTATTTTTTTTTTTTTTTTTTAACTTGACTTTCGCTAGAGCCTCGGTATTAGGGTAGCATAAGTAGGGCGATCGTTTCGGAAGGACACACGTAACGCTGCGCTCCGCGAATTTTGCACCCAATGATTTAGTAAAAATGCCCCCCCCCCCATTATCATAATCTGGTTTTCGAAAATTAAAAACGGATTTAATATTAGGAGTTTCAATGTTTAAAATTGCATAATTTTAATTTTAATTGACTGAATGAGAACCCATTCAGCGTCCTGAGGTAAAATTTACAAAAAAAAAAAAAAAGGCAAAGCATGATATCGTGGAAAGTTGTTTGTATTGTACAATTTAAGTTTGATCCTTTCTCCTAAAAATTTTTTAAAATAAACTACAAAACTACTTTCGAAACATAAATATTCGACAACTATAAATATTCTGTCAAATATAAATATCACTTTTTTTAAATTTGGATTTTTTTTCTTGTTTCTTTTATTAATATCTACAGTTTTTTTTTTCCTTTCTTTAGTTTGTAGTTGCAATAAGCAGGTGTATATATATATATATATACACTATATTGCCATTGATTATGGGACACTTGCGATTTTAGACATTTTACTAAATATCTAGAAAAATATATGAGGAATCATCTCGAAACTCTTAGTGTATAAATATAATAGTATACTTCATACATCTCCGTGAAGATTTTTTACCGAAACGCCATAGGGGACCGTCAACAAACTAAAAAAGAATGAATATCTTTTGAATAACCCTGTCAAAACTAATGTAGCAAAAGCGCTCAAACTCTAGATTATGATTGAATGCCTTATTGTAATACACTGTGTTCATTTTTATGCAAAGAGCATGCACACTCGCAGAGTAATTAAGGTTTTTATAAAAATGGTCCCAAATTTTTCCAAGTTTTTCCATTATAATTTTCAGAGTTCTTAATATAAAATAATATTTTTTTCAGAAAATATGAGAAACAACATTGCACACAGTACCCTGTAATCAGAATTAAAAAATAATAAAAATTGTATGAAAATTGAGTAGGTTTACTATATAATTTTTTACTGCGCATGCGTCAAAGATATCAAAATTTCATTTGCATATTATGTTAGCTAAATGTATAGAGCAACTTTTGTAAAAGTCTCATAATCATAGCTTGAAAATTCTGAAAGTAATCGTCTATAGAAAAAGGACAAAATCCGTTGTTTCCAAAATGAAGCAAAAAAATGAGGGATTTTATCCAAATGCAGTAGTACATCCCATATTGTGTATTCTATATTGACACTAATCAATGAATATATGGATACAACCCCTCTTGTTTTTGCTTCATTTTCAGAATAACGGATTTTCGACTTATTCAATTGACGATTATTGTCAGAATTTTCAAGTTATGATTTTGTAACTTTCACAAAAGTTGCTCTATATATTTAGCTAACATAATATGCAAATGAAATTTTGATATGGTTGACGCATGCGCAGTAAAAAATTATTTAGTAAACCAACTCATTTTTTATACAATTTTCATTATTTTTCAATTCTGATTACAGGGTACTGTGTGCAATGTTGTTTGTCATATTTTCTGAAAAAAATAATATTTTATATTAAGAACTCTGAAAATTATAAGGAAAAAACTTGGAAAGATTTGAGATCATTTTTATAAAAAACGTAATTACTCTGCGAGTATGCATGCTATTTGCATAAAAATGAACAAGGCTTATTACAATAAGGTATTCAATCACAATCTAGAGTTTGAGCGCTTTTGCTACATTAGTTTTGACAGGGTTATTCAATAGATATTCATTCTTTTTTAATTTGTTGACGGTCCCCTTTGGAGTTTCGGGAAAAAATCTTTACGAAGATGTATGACTTATACTATTATATTTATACACTAAGAGTTTCGAGATGATTCCTCATGTATTTTTCTAGATATTTAGTGAAATGTCTAAAATTGCAAGTGTCCCTTAATCAATGGCAATATAGTGTATGGTGAGTGCATTATTATTGCATATTGAGCGCATTTCAAAGTTCTATAAAACACAAGCAATTGAACATCTTGTTCAATACAGCACTACTCTTGTTCACATTCGAGATGAGCGAAGCGTTTTGAAAGAATATTGGCGTTATTTCTCAGGTGGAAGAAATTATCTGACCACATTGTAAACAGGAGCCAGGCTGAATTAAATGAAAGAGAGAGAGGAGAGTAAGTAAAACAACTAACAAGCAAACAGGAGTCAGCCAATAGCATAGAAAGTATAAGTGAATAACAAGAATATGGAACAGAATGATAAATTTAAAGCGAATGGAACAAAAAGAAACTCTTGGAAAAATACAAAAAAGACATGTATATTACATACACTTTTGTCCGAAACCTTCTGTTCTTCTATAGGCTGTTTTATTACTTACCCATCATACGTAGTATAGGGTAAATCTTGCAATCGTTTTGAAAATCGAAAAAAATTTTTTGACTGATTTACACGTTTTAGATAGTAGTGATTCCGAAAAACATATTTTTAGAAAAAAAAATTTTGCCGTCCGTCTGTCTGTCTGTCTGTCTGTCAGTCTGTCTGTCTGTAAACGCTCTATCTCCCGAACAAATTGAGATAGAGACTTGAAATTTTGTATGTAGTTAGTATGTAAGAATGGGACGAACCCTATTTAATATCAGCAACCTCGATTATCCGGAACTATTTTTTTCGGACAATCGAAAAATTCGTTCTGATGAAAGGTACATAAAAATTTTCGAATTTTTTTATTCTAAGGAATGGACGTAAAAAGCAATAAAATAACACACATTTTGCATATAGAACGAAGTCGATCGGATTGTTAGTTGCCGAGATATTTGTAATCTTGTTTTCCACATTCTTCGATTTTTCATGACCCTGTATTTCATTCAAATTTCAATTCAGAAGTATATTTCAATTGGAAATGAGACGCTTAATCCGACGCAGTTAATTGTTAGTTAATAGAATTATTATTTTTGGAGTTATAAGGATGTTTCTTTTACGCAGTTCGGTACTACTTGAGTAGTTTGGCGTTTTATATAATTTGTCGAAATTGGTACATCAGCAGTTCTTTAATATAGCATTACTATGTATATTAACAATATTTAAGTTTTGTTTATGAATTGCAATGCATTGTATAAATAGTTTCACATGTTTTATTTTCATATACATATCCATGATGGGTAAGTATTACGGTGGCCCCCAACGACTAGTTTAACATGTACTTTTCTACCTCTTTTCCTTTCATTCTTGCTTTCGTTTTCAATGTGGCTTATCTCGCCAACTTCTCGTCTGTCGACGAAATTCAATAAATTTGTAAGCTTGAAACTTTGTAAGCTCTTCCTGATCTCGAAATTGTGGAATGTTGTTAAGAAGCCATCTGAATTTATTAATTATAATACTTGTTTTTTAACACATATATTAATGTACGATTCCAAATTTTTAACATTTTAATTTTAATATGTCTTAAAATGCATTGAAATTTCAATTTATTATGTATTGTTTTTGTCTTGAAAAGTATATTAATAGCCTTATTCTAAGAAATAAGGAAAATAAAAGGAACAAACACATGTTTTTAACAAAGAAAAATAAATCTGAATGTAACTTTCACTTTTTTAATATTAATAAACTTTCGTTATTCACAGGCTTAACGAGGAGTAATAAATTTCCAAGTAGTTTTAGTTTCCATATACTAATAAACTTCCTTAAATAAAGTGGTTATTTAATTAAATCCTTTTTTTAAAAAAAAATCTCATTTCCATTAGAAGCAAAATAAGTAATAAGTGGAACTTGCATATTATAAGAATAAAATTGTCTTTTTTCAGTCACTGAGAACATATAAATTATTGAAATCACTCAATAAACAAACATCAGTTAAAGATATCCCTGCGTTAATTTCCAGTATCTTGAAAGTGAAAAAACATAAAATGAAATTCAAATCTATTCATTGAATGCAAAAATGCTCCCTAGAATATTCTCTGTAGTGAAAATTTAAATGCTTTGTCATGTTACATTCTTGGAAAAACTTCTTTATACAACTTTTTCAACAGGTTAGTAATAATTGTGTTTCGTCTTATATCTTCATGTTTTGCACCGATAAGAAAAAATATCTTCTTGTGAGTCAAATAAATTAAAAAATACAAGATAATAATAATAATTTAACAAATTACAACAAACATTTGGAGAATGAATTTTAAAGACTAAAATGTGAGACTTATAAACAAATTATATTGAAATAAATAAATAAGCAAATAAACATGGTCTCATACAATCAATTCTTTTAACATTAGATTGTATCATTTTTCGTAATTGTCGCACATTTTGAAATCGGTTGGTTTGACAATCAGACCTCGTTCTTTTTCTTTAAAAGATACTTTTTAATGGTCTTTCACACGACGTCTTCCTTTAGATTCAAATTTTTCCATATCTGATCATTTCCATCTATCAATTTTGTAACATTCTTACTTTCGTAACAACGCATGCATTTCTATATTAAAATAAAAATTCAACTATATATAAAGAATTTCGTAAATAATAATAATAATAATAAATAAAATTCGAACATTCACTGCCCAAAACAAAGTGTTTGAATTTTTCTCATTAATTTAATAAAATTTAGCAATTTTTTTTATGATGATCAAAACGTGACTTTCGTAATAACCAAGTCATATATTGCGTACACCCTGGATTAAACATTAGTATTCCTAGACCAGTCATAAAAAACAAAACGCGGACACCAAAAAATCCATTTTCATTCGAAAACAGCAATTATTTTCCAAATGGTTAATTAAAAAAACATTTAGTAGAAAATTAATTATAACTTATTACACTCGTATTAAAATGTTTTTTTAAACATACTGTTTAATATTTTTGTAATGCATAGAATTAGATTATAAATTCCTAATTTAAAATATTTTTTGGTCTATCAAAGCGCTTTCGTGTAAAGTTTAATTTTTGAGATTTGTTTTTATATATACGGCATAAATACTTTAATAAGATGCTTTTAAATTGATAGTTTCCTTAGTTATACTTTAACTTTCCTTTGAAAAGAAATATTATTTATAAGATTGTTTTAAAAGTCTTTGTACTAAGATTTATAGATGGAAAGATTTAAATTTTATATTAAAAACAATGTGCATTTTTAATAAAACTTATTTTTTCCCTTTGAACAAAGGTTTTTAATAACATATGTAGAACATAGGTTTATAATAGTATATATATATTTTTAATTTTCGCGTTTTGCTACTGCGAATAAATATTAATATTGTAAGAGGAATGCATTTAATAAATATAATATTCACAGGAAGTATTCGTATAAATTACTGGTCTCGTATTTATTGTTGTAGCTAACGCATTTATTGTTTTTTTAATAGAAAAATCAAGTAGAATATAAACTTCTATTTAAAAAAATAATTCTTGAAAACAACACTCTTTTATGTAATGTTCTTTTTTATATATGTCCCTTTCTAATATGGAAATAATGGCTCAAATAAAATTGCCTTTCTTAATTTATATCTTTGTTTGCAACATTTTAATTTTCTTTTGAAAATAAAACTTATTTATGTGATTGTTTTAAATGTTATTGAATTGATATTTGATGATCAGAAGATTTTAAAGAAAATTAAAAATAATCAAATCAATACCCGTGATAATTCTAAAAGTATTCTTAGTAAAATGTCTGTAAATTTTTGTTTAATTTAAATATTTCCATTATAAATTTAATTAAATGCTTTTTTCAAAATTATATATTTTCATTTTAAAATTACAAAAATGCATTCTTATAAATGATTCTGACTAATTTTAGATATTACCAATATTTCATGCTCGAAGCATTTTATATTGACTTGTTAAGCTTGTGTTTGATGCTAAATAAATACACAGTGTTGCTTTATATAATAAAATACATACTGTAATTAAAAATAAATTACTATAAAACTTTCCTTATAATATTTATATTATTTTAATAAAATGATATATTTTATATATTCTTCTATTCACATATCTATCAGTTCTTGAAGGTGATATTTTTCCAACACTTCATCGACGAACGTGCTATTAGTCGCTTCTTTTGTAATCCATTGTCACCACGTTCACCTGATTATAATCCGTGCGACTTCTGGTTATGGGCTTACTTAAAATGTCTGCTCCCGTAAAGCATGATGACGTCACTGTGACGTCGTTGTGAAGTCACATTGTGATTTTGTGACCATCGATTGTCGATGTGACGTCACGTGACGTCGATGTGAAGTCACAGTAACTAAAATGTGAAGTCGGTATGGCCGTTTTAGAGCTTTTTAGTGACGTTGCACAAAGTAGTCACAATGTGACAAATTTGTGAAAAATGTGTCATTTGTGACTTATTTGACATTAACATTGTGACGAAGCTGTGACAAAAACGACGATATATAAATTGCCAGAAACATGTTTTTTAAAGTAAATACCATGTTTTGAAGGATATTTATAAATTTCTAAAGATTTTTAAGAAAGTCACATCTCAGTCACAATGTGACGTTACTGAGTGGTGGCAATTTGGTCACAAATATGATGTGACCAAAGTGACTCACAGTGACGTCACTGTCACGTCACTGTGACCATGCATGCTATTAGGGCTGTATCGTAGAGGTGTTGTGACGTTGAATGACTTAAAGAACTCCATAAAGATTCATGTGCGAAGAATCACGACTGATCAGTTACAATCTGCTGTTGAACACATTCTCTTTCGATTTGAAATTTTGCAGGTGAATGAGGGTGGTATCATCTGGCATCTTTCCTTACATCTTCCTTGATAGGACACACAACTGGTCCTCTTGTGTAATTTTGTCCTAATCTGTTCTTGTTACTGTTAACTGATTTTTTTTCTCAAACAGCGTATTGTTATTTTTACTTACTTTTACATAAAGTGATTCGATGACAAGGTCATCAGAAAAATGTCACTAAATTCTAATATTGTTTTAAAACTCTGTTTGGCCGTTTATTGTTTTAAATTTAGTGTTTTCCGAAAAAGGCACCCGCTTGTGGACATTTTTTTTCGACATTCTGTGAACACATAACGTGTGTAGCCTTTATACATTACGTTGCATTCTGTTTACCCGTTTACGATGTAGAATTCTGATTATAAGAGAAATTTAATTATAACCTTTCTGTATAACATTTATTGTATATCTCAAACAAAATATATATATAAGGCGACAAATTTTAAATTGGATACACAAAAAGAGTTTTTCTGTAAAAAAATTTCTCAATAAATTTTTTATATGCATTCTCATTGTCATATTTTATTTTGTTGTAACTGATTAAATAATGTAACGGAAATCACCTAATTTTAACAAATTACTGTCTTCAGAAGCATAATATGCAATTCTTTATATCAAATTTCTATTTAAATTTTTATGCATAATATGGGTTTTATTCTTTAAAATACATACATTGCAATTAAATAAAATGTATTTCTAAGCCAACGAAATTCCTTTGTAATGGAAAAATTCATTTTAAATTAGTGTCAGTTTTGAATTGTTAATGTATTTCCATCAAAAAAGATGACTGTTTTTTAAATTCTAATTTTTAGGAAAACCTTTAAAGTAAATTGTCATTTATGTTAACTTAAGAAAATAAAAACTATTTAATTTGTATATGATTAAAATGATTTTTTCCGATTACACAATGCAAATAAATTATTGAAATCACACAATCAGTCAACATCGATGATATGCATTTCCTCAGTAATTTGCAATTGTCTAAACAAGAAAACTTCAAATGGAAATTAAAATGCATGGATCACTTGGGAAATTTTCGCAAAGAAAAATGCCGTGCCTCACGGTAAAAAAAAGTTAAACTGTTGCAACAAAGGTATTTCTTTTTCCATTTAAAACATGTTCATAATAAAATTTTATTTTGTTCAGTCGTGTGATACATGTACATGAATAAATTATTATCTTTTGTTATGAAAATAAAATAAATAAAATATTCCATATGAAGCATTCACATAAAATACTACTTTCTTGTTTAAGTAACAAATATGCATTCTATTTTTGTTTTTATAAAAATAAAAATTATCAAGATACTTATGACACGCACACACACACACACATATATATATATATGTATATATATTTCACATATTCTGAATAATAATGCTGATAATACTCTTCATATAAAATTCTTTTTTAAAGTTTCGTATTCCAAACACATACTGATACTTTTATTTTATTGGGAATTACTCGTGCAGTGTTGATTTATTCTTTTATTTATTTTACCTTTAACACTAGAACCGCGGGACTTTTGGTATACCTAGAACCGCGGAGCGGGTCAATTTGACCCGAGATGGAGATATTCCCAAATACTTAATTTGGTTAATTAAAAGATTATATTTTTTAATAATATTTAACATCTCTTAGTATTTAAATTATATTTTACTCATAAAGTCAGCAGAAATTACCCACATTTCACAAAATGCCATTATTCAAAATTACATTTCATTAAGTATGATGAAAATATATTGAACAAACATTGAACATGTATTTTAAACATAAATAAAGTTGGACATAAATAAACATATATAAAAAATCGATTGTCCCATTCAAATAAGTTTAAATATAAAATATAAGAATAATTTTTAAAGTATAAAAAATGTAAAGTACTGACTAGATTTACTGACTAGATTATCTAATCCATGTTATTGTATGCATTGCTTGAAAAGCATGGTTAAAGATTTTGCATATTTGCTAGAAACGTGTGGGTACATTATGTTTTGAACAATTAATTGTAGTTCAATTTTCATTTTTTTTATTGTTATATTTAAACTCTTATGCTTAGTTTGTGATTTTCATAGTTTTCAGTGTTTCACCTTGCCCAAATGACCAAGTTTTTTTTCTTTATTTATTTATTTTTTATTTCTTTTGCGGGGGGGGGGGGGATAACAAACTATTTTTGAACGTCTTCAACTAAGTCTTGAATACATTGATGCATGCTTATGCATTTTCCGGTTACAGGTTTGCATAAAACGCAAACATTACTAGTAGAAAAATACAAAATATTGTAGAAATACATAAAATTGCATTCATCGGCCTTCTATAAGAAGCAGACTTGACATAAGTAGACTTCCTTAGTAGATCTGGATAATCACACAGCTACACTGATTTTAGTTGCGTTTTAGTAAACAGGAGAATTTATTATTATTTAGAACTATCTAAAATTTCAACAGGTAGATGTAGACTGCTAAGCACCAAAACATTTTTACCCCTTTCTTCTTGGTAAGCAGTTATGCTGATGTCATAAGATGTTAGAAGAATAGCTGTACGCAATTCCGATTTTGACATTTTTACAGAGACTTGTATTGCTCGTCTTGGGCGTTTTACAGTTTCTGTAAGGCCCATTCAACATCTGCAAACAACTAGAATGTGATACCACACTGAATTTATCTCGTTTTGTTAGACATATACTGAGTAAACGTACTCACTGATTTTGAAAGAGATAAGTGATCATCTACGGCTATGTTAAGCTCTTTTATATAGTTAGTGTTGCAGTTTTCTTTTTATATTCTTTATTTTCAGGCATGAATGCGCAAGTTATTACTTATTAATTTTTCAAATTTTCATAAGTATAAAGTTCAAATTTTGTCACCTTTTGTTTAAATTTTTATTAATTTTTTTTAATCCGATTTTTTTCTGATAAATATTACAAACTTTCTTTCAATACTGATATATTTTCATCCGTATTCCAATGAAAAATTCCAACAATATTAAAAATATAAGGAGAGTCATCGTCATTTTCATCATTAGAATTTAATTTTCTTCATTTAGAGGCAGGTATACATCCTCAATCATTTGCATTCTGAGTCATTTTCAGATAGTAGTTGCTAATATTACAAAGCTTCTTAGAGAGTAATATTAAGACATCGGAAATTTTATCTACACTTTCAATAAATTCGGAATAAATGAAACTTCAGTAATACTTCTAAATATTTGTTGTAATTTAGCACTGTAATCATCCATTCTTCACATCAAGAATATAAGATTTTGTTTGAAAATTTTCACTATTCCCTCTTCAAATTCTGCTAAAAGAGGTATTAGAAATGAGACAGATATACTTTCTCATTACTCGCGAAAAAATCATCTCTATTCTGTCATTTATGCCTAAAATTTTAATACAGGTCAAATTGACCCGCTTCGCGGTTCTAGGTATAAGTAGTTATAACTTAAAAAATATTTATGTTAATCGCTATTAAATACGAAAAGTTGTTGGTTACCTTAAAATATTAAAAGTCAGAAAAAGAAACATTTTTTCAATGAATACTTTTCGTGCGGAGAGAAATTAAACATCATTTTGGGTCAAATTGACCCGCTCCGCGGTTCTAGTGTTAACTATTTACAGAATATCTTAAATTATGTCCCACAAATTCTACATAATAATTAACTGTAGTAACTGACATCTTAAATTATGTCCCACAAATTCTACATAATAATTAACTGTAGTAACTGACATCTTAAATTATGTCCCACAAATTCTACATAATAATTAACTGTAGTAACTGACATCTTCGTGGCATACCAAAGTTCGCCCCATTGAAATAATCGTCTATTTTAACACTATGAATTTCGTCTATCTGTCTGCAGTATGAATTTGCATTGACTTGAGTAAACATAGTTAGAATGTTATGAAATGCGTACAAATTATCGATGTTTAAAATAACATTTTCGATTCTGAAAATGAAATGTGTAGCATATATCGTGCGTTTACACAGACATTCAAAAAATTCTTTTACATCATGACCTATGAGAGAAACCATTTCAGAAGTATTTTAATCATACTAAACTAATTTAAACGTATTGATATTTATATGTATAATCACTGACATTGTACTAAAAGAAAGCTTACTGTAGAAAGTTTTTCTCGAGTACTGGCTATGAACGATAATTAGTGAAACTTAGCTTTCAATTTCAATAACTGTTTTTAAAATAAACTTTTCTAAATATATTACTTAGAATGTATAAATTCTGTAGATCAACATACAAAGTTGCACAAAAGTTCTCAAACAATTTTCTATATTTTCACCGAAATTGATAAATGGGAATTTTAATCTGTGCTATGAAATTGAGTACATATCATGTTGTGACTCAACTGAAGTTTGGATAACTATGCACATGTAATATATATATAATGGTTTCTAGATCCATACAGGACTGTAAAAAATGGAAAATTGTTCTAACTATTAAAGGTAATGGGAAAAATTTGGTTTTTAATTTCGTTATGTTTTTTAAGAATGTTTTTTTAATCATCACCTTTTACCTTAATAAACTATCAATTTTCTTTATAATATTTTAATTTGCGTTGTAAAATGTTTCATATTCCATGTTCAACTCTTGATTTTTCATTCTTTTTTATTAAATTTCATATTTTGTCAGTTTAACATATCTTACTACTTACTAGAGAAGTGCAGGAAGTGTAGTCGCCGATTTTAACGAAAGTGGTATCGTTGGAAAGATCTCATCGTGAGCAGTAAAAACTCCCCGCAAATGAGTCGTTTTCGAGATATTCGACAATTTATGTCACGTAGCTAGTGCACCGCAAAAAAATGTATTCACGATCTTAATGAAACTGGTATTATTGAAAAGATATCATCGCAAGGATTGAAAAACTCAACGGAACCACCCGTCGGAAGTGAGCCGTTTTCGAGATATACCATAACACATAGCTAGTGGATACTGGGCGTTTAGACACAATTAACGAGATACCGTAAAAAATTGTTTTCTTAATTTTGACGAAAACGGTGTCGTTTGGAAGATGTCACTGTGAGAAGTAAAAATCTCAATGGAATTACCTATCGGAAATGAGCCGTTTTCGAGATATCCGGCAAATTATTTCACTTAATGCAGTTTCTCTGTAAGTGTGCATTAGCGATGTGACACAAAATGTCGGATATCTCGAAAACTTCTCATTTCTGATGAGTGGTTCCATTGAGTTTTTTAATCCTTACGATGATATCTTTTTAATAATACCAGTTTCGTTAAGATCGCGACTAAAATTTTTTGCCGTCCCCCATTAAGTGTGAACCAGCTACGTGACATTAATTCTCGAATATTTCGAAAACGACTCATTTGCGACGGGTAGTTCCATTGAGTTTTTTACTGCTCACGATAAGATATTTCCAACGATACCACTTTCGTCAAAATCGGTGACTTACACTTCTTGCACTTCCCTAATTAGTAACATTTGTAAAATGTTTGCATAGATATATTTCGTAGCAGTTTTGAATATTGCTTGATTAAAGGAGTCTGCTTTTGTTGCGTTATTTTTTTATTACATATTTGTCACTCATGTTTGGAATCAAACACTTCTATAAACTTTTTTTGTAAGTCTGGATTAATTTCTTTATACAATCTAGGCGCATGTAAACTTAAAAAATATCTTAGATATTTATGTAGTAATTTTTTTTTCATTTTTTTTTCCATTTGTGTTACTTTTCTTTGAATTATTTATTCCAACAGAAAATTTTATTTAGAATGTTGCATTCAAACATTTCCTCCGGGAGGATAATTGCGGTTCTGTATGGAATAAGGGGTGGAAAGGCTTTTGACTATTCAAATTCTAAAAGTCATTTTTTTACATCTTCTTGTGCAGTTATTTCCGCCAAGGAGAGAGGTACTGCACATAGTTTCATAGATTCTCCGGCTGAGAAATTCCAGAGTCAGACTCAGTAATCATGAACTCATTAAAAGTAATACAGTAAAAAAAGACTTTGACTAACAAACAGTCTGGAAGAAAACATTAGAGCCATCAAAAATCGTTAAAAAATAAGAAGGGAAAAGGAAAAATTTAAGAGATTGTGAACGTTATTTTGTTTACACATTTTTGTATTGTTTGGACTTTTAATTACACAATTTTATATAAAAAATTAAAATCTTTTAAAGAAATATTTTATTATTCCTATATTTTTTTTGAAAAATATAACATGTTTGAAGGCATTGTTATACAGAGCTAAATATGTAGACTATGGTACACAAATATGAATAACATCAATTATTATAACAGTTCATTTGTATTAAATATTCTAAACATCACGGTCCTAATTATTTCATAATTTGCACAGTGTTTCTCTTTTTAAAAGTTTTTAACTTCTAGATAATTTTAAAATTCCACAAAAATAATAAATCTATGTGTAAAATATTTTTCATCAATCATTAACATTTATGATGAATATAACGCATGTTTTTAATTTTACTTTTAAAAAGTTAATTTACAATACTCGGATACAGTAAAATTCGGTAGAATTAAAGACTTGTTTATAAATTAAAATATCCATTGTGTTATTAATACTTCAGTAAATCCTATCGTAATATGAGGATTAATTATAGTAAGTTCAAAAGAATTCCACACATTAATTGCTTCCAAATTCTATAAAGAAGAATGTTATTTTCTTTTATATTTATTTGAAGAAAACTACACAGTCAAATTCATTATTGATTGGTATCCATTTTAATTTTAATTCATTTAATTAAATAAAAGGAACAATTATTGTGTTAATCATGCAAATGACTCAAATTTCAGAATCACTACGCTTGTGTGGGCTTAGGAGTGCCATACTTAAACCGTATTAATAGAGTACTGTAATGAGATGTTGAAGCTAATCATAGTTATTTGCTAGTGGCAGACGTTACATTATAAGTAACTATATATATTCGACGAAATAAGACGATATATCAACGGTTGACGGAGTTTGAAGAAGAGAGAATCAGGGGCTTTTGCAAAAAAGGATTTTAGTACCATGCAATAGCAGCTCGTGTTCAGCATACTAACAGTAGACTGAAGCGAATTTGAAAGTAGTGGACCGATGACAGTCGGGAACTCAGAAATCAAAGAGTGGCCCTACAAAGTTTAAATCACCGCGCTTTATGGCATCTGATCCACATGGCGCTGACAGACCGTACTGCTTCATCTAGACAATTGGCAAGACCTTGCTTAACTGCTACATGTGCATCACTGTGAGCTTTTTTCAATTCCTCAACGAGGACTGTACCGTAGATTGCGTGCAAGATCTTTTTCATACAGGACACCCTCACGAATAACTATCGAATAATGCGGCTGCAATGGGCTCATCAATATAGAGATAGCGGATTGGCATAATGTTTTTTTTTATTTTTACGAATCCCCATTTTAATTTATGGTACTATGATGATTGCATTCATGTTAGATATTATTCCTTAGAATGGTACCTTCTTGAGTACCACTGTCTTAAATCGACTTTTAATAAAGTACATTTTATCCCTATCTTGCATTCAAAATGAGTCAAAAACTCGTCGAGGCATGGGTATATAGTATAAAATAAGAATTTGGATTTTAGTAAATCTGTGAGGCTTGCAGATATCGATATGATTTTTTGTGTGGTTGTTTAATTCTGAAATGGATAAGGGAAATATTCCGAAATGGAAAATTTACAGTTTGGGGACGTATAAAAATTAAGTTTCAATGTTTTCTCAAAGGACTCTCCATGGAGTATATGACCAGAGAGTGTGGGGCATTTGAATGCATGTGCTTAGCACATAATATTTAAGGAGATAGCATGTTGTTTTAATATTTATGATCCACACTGTATATGAAGTTTGGTTCAATTACATATATAATAGCATTTTTTTTCGACTATACAAATATGACACACTTATGGTCACACTAACAGACAAACAATTTCTATAAAAAGTGTTTTGCCAGGAATTTTTTATCCTTAAGGTTTGTTAATGCGTTAAAAACACTAAGTTAAATTACATTCAATTACAATAATTCATTCTGTTATATATGTGACGATTTCAGATGAGCTCGAATTATTTCCACTGGTTAAAAGAAACACACAGTCATGGCAAGCGAGGGAAAAAACAAAAATAATAAATAAATGTAGAAGATCCAATAAGTAGTCATGGGCTGCTGTAAATTCATTTATTAAATTCGTGATAATGAGGAAGGAAAAGCTCCTTGTTGCAAAAATTCCATCATTATTTCAGCGAGCTGTCCTCATCGAAGAAGCAACCCAAGAAATCTTCAGAATCTTCCTTTCATCTCGAGACTTCCCCCTTTTAAACTGAAAAGCAAGTTCTGGAACATTCGGTAACCTCAAACCATCATTCTTTTATGTAAACAGAATCCTTGTCCAGTTACGAGGCTATTTTAAACAGACGATAAATTTATTTAAAAAAAAAATATTATTTAACCAAATTATAATTGACTCCGAATTTTAAATATCTTAGGCAGACGATTTTTATACATGATTAATTTTAAGAGAAAAAGAAAAGAAATGAATTTATTAATATGCACATTATCGTTGACGGCGGAAAAATAAATAAATAGATAAAATAAAATAATGATATTTTTTGAAAGGTATGGTTTTGGAATAAATTTAATAAGAATTTCTTAAAAAAGGTTGATAAAAACATAGAAGAAATCAGTTTTATTTGGAATATTAAAAAATAAAGTTTTAATTAAGAATATTTTTAATTTAGAGCCATCTTTTTAAATTTACGCATACTGGAATAATGTTTTTTAAGGAAAATTAAGAATTTATATCGTCTGCATACAGATTAACAGATTAGATTTAGAAACAAGATTTTAATTTAATAATTTGAAGTAAGTACGGAATATTATTATAAGAAAATTAAGATAGTATAAAGGTTAGTTTTGGCGAAAAAATTTTAAATTTGTAATATATATAGAAAAATATATAAATGATTATGTTAGAGTGCACTATCACTCTTAAAAAATTGTGACGTACGTTTTGAATTACTCTATACATATGCTGTGATGGCAGCTTTAAATTTATCTAAGAGACTTATTATTTACAGTAAAATTAATCTACTTTTTAAGTCAATATGCTAATGAGAAAAAAATATTACTTCCTTTTTTTAGTGCTTGTTTCTACATTGGACTTCTTGCTTAGTTTATATGTGTAAATGGGAATTTAGCATTTTAATTGTTTATAATTTCTCAGACTAATGCATTTCTCATACTACAAGTCTTTAGTTATGCAGATTGATATAACACGTTTTCCCTAAATAAGGAACATTTAGAATACTCTTGAGATGTCTTTGAGAGTTAGATGACAAATATAATGTTTAGAAACAGGAGAATTAATGCAAGTACTTTTGAGTATAAAAGATTAAAGTACCTTTTGCACTAAACCAGGCATCCGGAAATGATCATACAAAGTTTAAGAATAATGCTCAGATATTTATAATTACTTTTATATCTTTTGGGAAATATGCATAAATTATTGTTTTATAACATGTTAATACATGTTTTTATTAAAAGTTTGGAAAAATATACGTAGCTTATTAAAGCTTTTTTTGATCATAATATTCTTACATAATCAAAATTAAGAATCATTCTAAATTTGACGACAAAAATAATGACTGTTTCATGTTATCGATAGCAAAAATGTAAATTTCTTGAAATTCTATTTCCAAAATAGAAAATAAAATTTTTTGTTTCAATAATAAAACAAATATCAAGTATATTATTTGTTTATGTAATATCCCAAATAGTTGGAGTTCTAACAAGTGAAATTATTGTCACTGATGACATATATCATAAAAACGGCAAAAAAAAAAAAAAAAAGGTGGAACAAATAATATTTTGAAATTTGTCCGCAACCCTAAAGCAGAACATGCAAACATAGCTACACATATGTTATGTGCAGGCATAAAAATTTACCCTTACTTAGTATAATGTCGAAACTGATGCTGAGTGAATAAAAAAAAAACAATCGTTTAACAAATTATAACAACTATTTGGAAAAAGAAATTCTAATCAACCTGACATGTTAGATTCGGATTCAAATGACGAGAGTTTACTTGATTTAATTTTACGGGATTCAGATTCGAAATTATACAATGCAAATGGCCAGATAATGATTTAATAATGTAATCTACGCAGATGCGGTCCTTCGGTAGTTTCAGAGCCTCGAGCTCACCCTTCAAGTACTTAACAGCGCCTAAAATTGTAAGCACTTTAAAGGGCTTGCGAGTTGACATCAATTTTATGCTCAGTCTATTGATGATTGTCTTACAGTTAAAAATCCATTGAGAGGAATTATCTAACTGTAGTATAAAAACTACGTAATAGGAATTATTAAAAAAAAATTAAATATTTATAAAAAATAAAAATACTAAGCATTTCGTGTCTTTAATTTAAACAAATTTCCGTTTGGAACTAGCGGGTTTCAACTTATTGCTATTATTATTATTATTATTATTATTATCGCCCCAACTTGGCTTCTGCTAGGGAATCGGCTATTCCGGACATGAGTCGGGATCTTTGAACCTGCTTTCCGCTAGAGAGTCACAATAAGAAAAATAAAGCTAAACAACCACGGGCGTTAAAAATGGTAATAAAGGTATAATGCTATCACAAGATCTATTCTCGACAGAAAACAACTACAATTTTCCAAACGATTAATAAAATTATATCGGGGATTCACGGCTAAATGCCTACAATTGCAATAATAAACTGCAATTAACACGTGCATATAAATTTTATCTGCATGGAATTTTTAAAAGCTTACGTTCGTTAACAATGCTACATAATTATACTGGATAGCGTCACATAAAGAGGACCTGTTAAGTAATGATTCAAACTGTGACGTCATATGGCTGCTCCTGGATAAGAGATTAACACCTCCGTTGCTTGCTCGTGATGTGCACTTTCATTAAAGATCTCTCAATCTCTATTATATTACCATGTTTTTTATATAAATGTGTGCACATTTATTTTGAAATGCCATGTCTGTTGTGAAGGTGATATCAGAATACCTCACAGCTCACGGATACATTAAGTTTGTCTCTTTATCATTGGAAATATTAATGGTAGGCACCCTTTTGACATGCCCTATTTTCCGGGGGATTTAGTCGATTGATAAATGCACACTTTACGCCATTGCTTTTGTTTACATGATCACTCGCGGCTAAAATTTTCTTGTAGATACTCATCTACGGGTACATTACGTTCTCTTGTAAATATTTTAAATTTGCTCAATAAAGAGAGACGTTTGCACTCTCACACATTAATATATCGCGCACGCGAAGGAAAATAACAAAAGTGAATTTCAGAGTAAAGACACAAAAAAAAAGAGTGCAAGATTTTTAAATGAAATTGCTTCGCTTTCCTCTGCCTGCAGACGTAAAAACATGCTAAAGCATAAAATACTTAAGAATGAAGACACATGTTGTGGTCTGGAGGGTTGCATAATTTTACACAGTCCCACACATTTACTCACATACTCCACTTCTTTTATGTCGTTGAAAATGGACATATAGCATGATAAAACGATTTTCCGTATAAATAAATTTATGAAACTTTTTGTGTAGCAAGAAGCACCTATAACAAATTAATATTGGAATGAAACGTAAAAGGAAATTTTGCGAGATATATCACTTTTCTAGCGAGTAAGCGATATGTTTACCTCGGATAGTTTTGTATGTATAATGTTAATAAACCTGCATGTGTGTTTGATTTCAGGTAACTAGAATATAAAGATCGCAAAGCTTTTGAAATGCAATTCAGTTTTTAAGAGTGTTATGCATATACGGCACGTCGTTTTTAAATTACTATGAATATTTCGCAATGACAGCTGGTAAGATTTGCAGTGTTGCGAGGTTTGCTGAACTATTCGAGATTCTGTGACAGATATTTTATTTACTTTTATTTTTTATGTATGATGTTTATTTCCATTGTTCTGGAAGAATAGACGTATGATTGAACTGACGAAGTACAAGTTCTAATGTTTGAGGTTTGAAATTTTACGAGTTATAGTGTTATTACATTTATACAGAAATATGTTTAATTTCTGGTAGCTATTATAGCGTATAATTGTTAAAATGATAAAATTGAAAACATAACTTGTAGTAAAAAAATAAAAATAAAAATAAATCATACTATTTGTTTTGTTTATGATAACCCAGTTCATAGTACAAGTTCAGTTTTTTATGACTATAATAGAATTTTTATAAATTAATTGATGGAAAAAAATTAATTTATCTTTTAATTTGAAATTTAATATTTAGGAATCGTAAGTTAAATTAATAATTTAGTACTGTATTTTAAACTCCTTAAAGAAGAACAATATAATGAAAAATAATGATGTTTACCTCAATGTTACCTTGAAAAACAAAACTGTTAATTACCCCTTATTTTTTTTTATTCACTTTTTTAATAATGTTTTAACATCTGATATTATAAAAGTGTCCTATGAAGACGAAACATCCATCAAATGTAATTTATTTAACTCTTTATAATAAATGAATAAATTGTTTTATTATTTATCTCCCATGCATAGTAGTAAAATAAGATCAGATGGTGCCAATGTAGATATATCTCTCTGACATTTAATTTACTGGTATCTAAATGCTTACAATAATTGCTTACATTATTCTTTCTCTATAGAAATACATTCTTACATAATGAACATTTACCGGGTGTCCCAAAAATGACTGATGGATTTTAAAATTCAATAACTTGCAAACGGCGACAGCTATTTAAAAAATTTTGCAGGAGGGTTGTGAATAATGTCAGGAATTTTTTTTTTTTTACCGTAATCTTTTATTTTAGTTCGCTTCTCAAACAATAGGTGGCGCAGACGAAGATTGAAGGCCAGGTTATCAGTGCTGAGTGAAGCGTCGACCTGGCCTTTAATCGCCATCAGCGCCACCTATTGTTTGAGATGCGAACTAAAATAAAAAATTACAGTAAAAAAACTTCTGACATTATACATAACCCTCCTGCAAAAATTTTTTAAATAGCTGTCACCGTTTGCAAGTTATTGAATTTTAAAATCCATCAGTCATTTTTGGGACACACGGTATCTACACTACAATAAAAGGAGACAAATTTCTTAACCTCTTTTGGATGAGTATCTTTTGCAGAATTTTTAATCCTTTACCACCGGATTTTTAAGAAGAGAAAATTTTGTTAATTTGAATCAGGAATATTATCGTATTAAACAAGGCAAAATTTACGACAGTACATTACAGGTGAGAATAATCAAGAATTCTGAGCCACCTAATGTGACACGTATTCCTGTCGCATGTCCCCAAGAGGTTAATCTACAAAAATGAAATATACCTGACACGAAAATATGTTATAACATCTTCGAATTACCCTTCATTTCGATAATGTTTTTTTATCATTATAAATATCAGAAATTAATGTAGCATTAAATGTTATAAAGTTTTTACAAAAAAAGCATAGTTTTTTTTCTATTGTTGCAAACTGTCTTGAAAAACATTCTTTTTTCTTTTTTAATTAGCAGTTTTGTCGACTGGAAGTGAAGTTGTGGTTTAATGGTAAAATTTGTTTTTAAAATTCTTTTAATTATTATTTCACGAACATGCTTTACAGACAGGTATCATATTTTAACAGCATTAACATTAACAAGAAATATATCTTCTTGTTCTTGCACTTATAAGAAACAATTCGCTCACTCCACTTTCAAATCGTGAGCGGATAATAATTCGGCTCAACTTGAGTTTTTTTTGGATATATGATGATATGCATTCAGTTACGCAGCTGAATAAGTTTAATTATGAATTGATAGCAGCCTATATACCGACAATCCGGTTACAAAAAACGTTTAGAAAACATTTACTAAAATTTGATGCAGCAAACCATACATCTTGATTCTAGAAATCTCAAAAATTTTGCGATTTTGAAAATAAAGAAAGTATTTCGGAAATGTTGGTAACGCATAAAGGTTATTGTATGTTATTGTTCGTGTTTATATGGCGTTTTTTTAAATTAAGAAAGTACATTCTTTTGAATGATGCAAGTCACCATTCTAGGAAATAATACTTTATCTATATTCTGTGCAATTGCAGATGGAAGATGTGTTACCGTAATTTTGATATCATTCATGCACTAATGTTAAATATACTGTAAAATGTATTCCAAATGAATACCAATGCATTCAAAATGATTTGAAACTGTATTTCAAACATTATTTTTAACCCGCCATAATTTTCTGTGTAGAAATTTTCTAAAAATAGACAAGCACATGGACAATGTCATAAAAATAACTTTTATTTATAAATATTTTTTTTAAATGATGCGTTTATCTATATATCCCAAGTATTTCAAATTAAACGCAATAAAATCATACTTTATACAACAGCTTATCATGACATTTCTGAAATAGTGTTAAAACATTTTCTGTTTTCGTAAGTGGTTGAATATAAATTTCTATAACATTCATTTATGACTAAATTACATTTTGTAAGAAATAAGCATACCATTAGAATATGTTTACGATAATGAATCCATAAGTCACACAAGCGATTACATTGAAGATTTTACAAAGAGAAATTGGACAAAACTTTTGAAAATGTTTATATTATAAATGAAACATTATATCGTTTTTACTAAGTTCTTCCATTATTGAAGGACAACTGATAAAGCACTCATGTGAAAGTAAATAGGTGTTTTGGGGAAGAACAATTTTACTGTGAGCAAAATTAATAAAAATTTAAGAACAGTTCCAAAAAGCAAAAAAATGCACTTTTTAAAATGCACTTGAAACTATTTTTTCCCTTGGCCGTAATGTAACGGAATACTTTTGATTGTCTTTGTAATTTAACTATGTGTCTGATTTTCATAAAATTTAAAATGACTCGACAAAATTATTCAATGATTATTCATTTTAAATTTCAAATGATTCGGGGTAGTAGATTTTGTTCGGTTATTATGCAGACAAATGGATGGACTGACAGACGGACTGAACGAGACTATTGGTGCTGCGTATTTACATAATAATGAAGCAGCTAAAAGATCAAAAAATGAATTTTTATTTGAATTTACTACATTTTTTATTTAAACAATTTTATTACATCCTGTGGGGGTAAAATAAAAGAATTCATAACTATTAAAATGTGTAATAGAAATTAAACTATTTTTCTCCGAAACTGTAAAATGTAAAGCTTTCTAAATATAAATTACTAAAGATTCATTTAGTCATGTTTCACTAATAAATAAATTTTTCCCTATAATTAAAAAAAAAAAAAATCAATAACAACAACAACAGAAAATAAATAAATAAAAAGAAATAAAATGAAATTTCTCAAACAAAAGTTAAAATGATTACAATCCGAAGTTTTCGTCGGAATATAATATTTGTTTTTGCAGCTGTTTGGAATTGCTAAAAGATAAAGGGGCAATGGCTAAAACGAAAAGTATTTATTCTTTTAATTTTTTATTTAATTTTTCTAAGAAAAATTAGTTTTCATGACTGGAATTTCAAACATGTTAATCTACATATTCAAAATATTCAATCGACGTATTTAAAAATATATTTGGCTTATATATATATATATTTATTTTTATCCTTCTCTAGACATATTTTTTTTTCGTTTTCCTTTTTTAATGCGCACTGAAATTATATAAGGTATCATCCAAGAGAAAAAATTGTAATTCCTAAGAATACTTTTTTTTTCTCTAAAAAGCTTGTTTTAAGAATAAGACATAAGATTATGATATGACTGAATTTTATTCATTTTGTTAAATATTGTGAAAGAAAAAGAACTTTATTGTCTACATTTAACGAATAGCTAAAATTTATGATTTCAATAATTTTGTCATGTCTATAATCTGTATTAATGTACAGGAAAACTGAATGCCTTGCAAATAACTGAACATATCATGTATGACTGAGTGAAAACTTTAAATTTAAAAAGACAAATAAGAAACTGAAAAACAAATTAATTTTGCGAAGTAAGAAATAAGTGTAGCAAGCGGGTACGCTCGCAAACGATTCCCGAGTTTATAGGGCATACCGTGTTAGTGCAAAATGGCAAATTCGAAACAATTTTACGCGTGGAGGTATGAAAAGTGTGGCATATGATAGCAACAGATGAATCAATTTTTGACATTTCAGTATACTTTCTGGTTATTTTAGAGAAGCTTCGTATGTCTTCTGTTTCTCAACTAAAGCATTTATGTCCACCCTATCTCTGAACATTCATCATGGCAGCGTATATCCTCTGCCAATACCGTATACGCTTTGTTTTTTTACGATTACAATGCTGCTAATTAGAGATAATGAAAAATTTGCCGGTGGATGTTTTAATTTTTTTTTTCAGCAGTGAAACTGTCGTTTCAATTGTTTAAGATATATTCACTAGCAAAATTAATATGAATGTATATTGCTCACTAATCCAATAAAAATAGGCCATATGCGATTTTAAACGTTTTTAAAATATATTGAACAACATATGAGAAATTATTCTGAAATTCCAGGTGGATAATCAGAATAGCATATGTTATATATTTCCGATAAGATGTTTTCAAAAAACCCTATGAGGGATCGTCAACAAAATGAAAAAGAACGACTATATCTTGGATAACCCTGTAAAATCTAAGGTAGAAAAATCATTAAAAATGTAGAACATTATTATGAGGCTTATTCGAATAAACTATGTTCATATTTATGAAGATAGCATGTACATTCGCAGGAATGTTGATGTTTTTATGAAAACAATCCCAAATTTCAGGAAGCTTTTTGCTTATAATTTGTAGAATTTTTTATATAAATGTGCGTTTTTATCATAAACTATGACAAACAACATTGTATACCATACACTACAATCCGAATTTAAAAATAAAAATAAAATTGATGACAAATGGGTATGTTTATTAAATAACTTTTCACTGAGCATGTGCGAAAGCAAACAAAATATAATGTACATAATTGCGTAGTCCAAATTTCTGTAAAAGCCTCAAAAATACAGAATAAAAAGACTGAAAAGTATCGCCAATAAAATAAAAACGAAATCCGTTTTTTGTAAAACGAAACAAAAAGATGAGGAGATGTATCCATTTTATATACTTATAATAGTGTGTAACCTATAGTAAATAATGTATTATTTTTATGTTTTATAGCTATAATAACTTCAGAAACTACATAAAAAACGATTTATTTTATGAATAAAATAAATTATTTTTCATACAGTTTTTTTTTTTTCAAGTATAGTTTTTTAATAGTATTTATGTATAACAAAGCTTTTTTTCACTTTTATTTATCTCTTAAGCCCTTTTAGAAGAAAGTGGATTATTTAGAACTGGAAAGACCTGATACACACACAATGAATGACACTTGGCTGTTTTAGGGGGAAAAAGAACGTGTTACCGTTTTATATTTGTTATATATATTTGCACTTTAGAAGTATTTACTGCATTAAACGGATTTTTGACAGGCATTTGTTTCGAAATAAAATTAAATATCATACTGTCGAAGACTCTTTGACGTGTCATTTATCTAATAACTTGAAATTATTTTTTGAGTTATTTTCAAATATCGCACTATCACTTTTAACAATAAAAAAATATATGTCACTGTAATGTTTCCTTTGCGATATTAAGGACTTCTAAAATCCAGGTTTTTTTTTCTTTTCATGCTTGTTGTTTATTACGTAACTTCTGTTAAAGGAGATAATAAATAAAGGAAAATCTGCGTGGATCAACTTTAAACATGGATATAAAATTTTAAAACATTTTTTAAATGCATGAATAAAAAAAATTAAATGCATGTTTTTATTCCTATTTTTATATGAAAATGGCAACGAAAACATACCGTAATCTGGTTTTCTCCCTTTACTTTTAATAGAAAGGAAGTGCTTTTGTTGCCACGATTAAAAAAGCGGTATTAAAAGCCACAAAAAAATAATAGTAATGTCTCAAAAATAAATTAAAATGCAGTTTTCAAATAAATTGCATTTAAAAGTACATTTTATTTACCGATACGATGGGGTAAAATTATGGGATGTTCTGAAGTTTAAAATTTGTAGTAGCAAAAATTGGAAAACCTAAATTTCGTTTCAAATTTCAAAGTGTTGCCATTCGCAAAATGACGTATGATTTATGCACACATACTTTGAGTTATACGTACAGTTTTTGTACTTTGTAATATGGATAGGTTAAACAACTAAGCTGATGAGACGAAATGATCTTGAATTTCTAGTCTCTTATTTTCTAGGTGACGAAGCGATAATGAATCGTTTTGGCAGTCAGATATTATTTATTGATTTTTGCAATGGTTTCATAAACTAGAATTTTTGTCAAAAAGACTACTGTCCACATTTTCAACTAACTAAAATTTGGGTAATTTCAAGAGCTTTATAAACAATCTGGTTCCATTTCCTTTCTACGCACTTTTTTTACATTGAAAATATTTGCCAATTTGTTACTGTATAATTTTTTAGATCGAGCTTTACTTTTCTCTCTGGTTCCACCAGTTTTTCATATGATTTCATAACTTTTTCTGATCCTTTCAAAAATTTAATCAACAAGCTTCAACTAATAAATTTAAACTAATATTAGTATTAGGTTAAAGTTATTAGTAGACACATTAGTTTGGAAAAATACCGGAAATAGCGCCAAGTTGTCGTCACTTTTGGGGAATAATTTTGGTTACCAGATTTGGCGATATATCGCCAAAGTGGCGATGTTTGGTGCCAGAACCGCACCGTGGTAGTCCCCCCCTACAGCTTCGCGGTATCTATGCAGATTTTCATTTGTCCATTGGTATCTAAACATAGATTTTCTTTGCTCGATTTCCAAATCGTTATTTTTCTTACATATTTTTTAATTATCCCTTTGTAATAGAAATATCTGCATTATAGTACCTGTTTTGACTTCGGAAGTATTCAAATGGAGATGTGATGTTGTTTTACCATAAATTTAGTAACAGTTTATATATGTGTTTATGAAAAATATTAATTTTTTGTCTCGAATGACGCCAACATCAAAATTGCTTAAATATGTCAGAAGAATCTAAGTTTTTATTGACTTTTAAAATAAGAACATGTGTTATCATTTCTTTTTTAAATTATTGTGCTGTTTTTTTGTTGGTGGCAACTTGAAAGAAATGATTAAATTAACAATTAAAAAGGAGAGATTTCTATAATGTTAGATTGTGGAAGGAGTAGCGCTGTACAAATTTTAAATTGAAGCCATTTCTTTAATATTGCATATTTTTTGACAGGACTTTCGAAAGGCACATACCTAAATTAAAAGCTTTCGAACAAGCTATTACTCGTCACTAAATGTTTCTTGGTTCGAGTTATAATTTGTCCTTTTATCTTGTTTCACGTGGAAAAAGTGGCAAAACAGGGGTTCTGGATCTCCATAACAAATCTGTGGATCTGGATGAAATTTTATAAACTTTGAGGTCTATAGTAGGGCACTTCGCCTTTTCAATTTCGTCTCAATCCGATGATAGGGTCAAAGGTTATTTAGAGGCAAACTTTGGACTTTAACATTAAAGATACATCTGAGCTTTACTACACAGCACTTTCGTGCTGTATGATACATATCAGCTAAAATACTCTTTCTTCTATACAGTCAATAAGTTGCTGTGTAAAATCTTACATTTGTTTGAAAAAAAAACTAATCCGTGAAAATTTGTAAAACTTTAACGTTGCGTTAGCCCAGCACATCTGACATTATTATACCATAAAAAAATTTTTTGAACGTATTTGGGTTCAATAAAAATAGTTAAAATTATAGAACTTCAAAAGAAAATGAATTAACATTTTTACATGGTTATATACTTCAGTATATTCTGTTTCAACAGAAATTCTAATTACAATAAGTTTAAAGGAATCTCACAAATTAATTGCTTTCGAAGTAGAATAATGTTATTTTCAATTAAATACATTTGAAAATACTTGCACATTCCAATTAATTATCACTGTATCACTATTCCAATTTCACTCGATTTAATTAAATGAAAGGAACAATGGCATTGTATAAGATTAATTGGTTTTAAACAACTTGATAAGTTGTGGGTTTTAAACAATAAGTTTAAAAATAGCGCAGTCTATGCATCAGAAATGTAGAAAGAATGTAAATATTTCTAAAAAACATAACGCTTGACAATTTAACAGAACTCTGAAATGTTTTTTAATGCTAAACTTTTAAACAAATATATGCAAACATATATACTGGTATTTTAAAATATCCTCCTTTTTTAAGACATTTTACGACATTTACTAATATGTAAAATTGCTAGGAAACAAAATCTGTCGAATTCGACTACCAAGATTTGAAACAGAAGCCAATGACATGAAAATATTTGATTTTCTAGAAGTCAAGAAAACCTACGAATGACTCTGCTTTAAGCTTTTTTCAATATGAAAATTATTAGCTTGTTTATTGTTTTTTCTTTTCTACTTTCCCATCATACATATCATCCGGTATGCCATGTAATCGTTTTAAAAATCGAAAACAAAATTGGCAGACTTACTCGTCTCAGATATATAAGATTCTGAAAAACATATTTTTAGAAAAAAAAAATTGCCGTTCGTCTGTCGTTATGGAAACAGGACGTTTCAGTCCCGCCATTTCGTTCCCGCCGTTTTGGTCTCGCCATTTCTTTCTCGCCGTTTCGGCCCCATGACCTTTTTTTGTTCCTGAGACATTTCGGTCCCGAGCCATTTCGATACCAAGTCATTTTGGTCTCTAACCATTCAAGTGTTTTGCCATTTTTGTCTCTTCTCTAGCAAGCTAAAATTTTGTGCACGTGAAATATGTGACAGAATATTATTGGGAACATTGTAGAATTATTTTTAACTGAAGGCCATAAAATTTGAGTATAATGCAATTATAAGTGCCCGAAAATCACGTATAACTTTACATACATGTATAACTTAAAAAATTCTCTCAAATTAAATTGTTTTTATTAAAGGTATTTATTAATAGCAATTCAAAAAAAATTAATTATTATTTTTTTGTGAATACTTTATCAATTACTTGTACAACTATATAATTGCTATTATAGGATGAATGGAAAAATATATTTTTTAAATTTCATTTACTATAATGTTATCAACTTTATCAGCTTGTATAACAAGTAAGAAAAATCATGCATTAAGCATAGATTATGAAATACTTTCCAACACATCTTGAAATCTTTATCAAAGTTCGTTATTTAGGGATTTAAGGTTACTGTCTACAGCCAAATATGTATTCCAATATTTTTGCACAGCCCTGAAATTGATCTGTGGGTTGGTATATCTAATGTATAATGGGGAAATTTAGTTTAGCATTAAAATGTCTAGCAGCCTGAAATTTCACTTTAAGAAATTTTTATAAAAAACGAAAATATATACTTCAATACTTTTGTTCAGCTCTGTAGTTTAACTAGTATCTTTATTACACGCCAGTATCTAGCTAAAATTTATTTTAAACTAAAAGACTCTTAAAACTACTGAAATCACATTCTCAAAAATCATCATTCTTAGGCGTCCATGTATCCAATCCTTTGATTAGATATACTTTTATTTATATCATTGAAACATTTCTAAGTAAACTGAATGCAGTTCAGTGTAAAAATGCATAACTCATAAAAATAAAAATCTTTAAGTAATTGACGCTCATATACAAAAACGTTTGCGAGCTCTTTTGTGTAGCCCTGTATATGGAATATAGCATTTATACACATCATATAATATGCATAGATGTAGTGAAACTTATGACAATTAAAATGCATTTCATTTATCCATCAGCCATTATCGGATAAATATAGAGCACTTCGGAAAGAATATAAATTTGAAATCTTTTGTTTGTCCTTGTAAGTGCTATGGACTTTGTATTATGCATGACTATATTGTATAACTTATATCAAACATCAGTGACGTATATCAAGTTTATTATTTATAAAATAATTTATGTAATTAAAAGATATCGCACACATTTCCCCCCTTTATCATTAAGTAAAGGAACTCTTTTGTGTAGCCCTGTAAATGAATAATAGCTATATTTTCACCGCTTATTTAAGTACACTTAACAGATGCATATAAATTTTAATATGTTTGACAGGTTGCAACACCATTCAAATTCATTTGAAAGGATTTTTTCTCATAGACTTTAATGTAATGGTAAACTTTTAATAGTCGCTGTAAATCTTTATTTTAACAGAGTTTGTGCTAAGGTAAACGTCAATAACTTCCGAAATTTTTAGAGTAATCCGAGTATATTTACGAAAGTTAGAGCACGGATAGACAGTCAGACAAACCAAAATCATAAATACTTTTAGTTTTGTTGAAAAGTTTAAAAAAAGGATAAGAATTTTCAAGATAAATATGTTGTTTATCCATTTATTAATAATTTTATAATATTTTTCATTCCCTTTAAATATAATTAATTAATATATTGCTTTTTGCGAATTGCAACCTATAACTTTGATTTAAAAAAATAAAATCTGCATCTGGATTATAATGTCACCTAACACTATTAAAAATATTTCTAACGCATTTGTACAATGTTGCATTATTATGTTTAATTTATTATTATTTGAACGCTATGTTTTAGACTGATTTTTGAGAAAAAAAATTATTCTATTTCTTGAAATAATTAATCAAAAATTTTGAATAAAATTTTTAAGTCATATGAAAAGTTGCTATTAATTAATTCTCAAAACAGTTAGCAATTTTATTATAAAAATAAAATTAATATTTTATTAAATATATTTTTTTTAATTTAATGTCTAATAAATTAATAACATTTTTAATATTCATTAAGAATTTTACTTTAAAATAAATTAGTTATCTATTTTATACTCAATTCTTCATTATATATTATAACGACAAAAAAAAAAAAAAAAAAAAAAAAAAAAAAAATCGTTTTGTTAGTTAAATAATGAAAGTAAAATTATTTCAAATAATAATTATATTATTACGTATAATTATATTAAACATAATGTAATGTTTAGTATTTTAAAATATTCATTTATAATCATTTAAAATAAAAAATACAGATAAAACATTAAGCATATTTGTTGATGAAATGCTTAAAAACTATTTAATAGTGATTTTATTTGACTATACTCAATATATTGTTCAGTTACTTGTCTGATTTGCAGGAAAGTAGACGCAAAATAAATAAATAAATAATTAAATAAATAAAATAAAATAAGAAATAAAATTAAATAAAATAAATAAACAAATAAATAAAAAATAAAAGACGATTAAATTCATGCATAATTTTATTTCGAGTATCTTTTTTTTTAAAAACATATCTACCAATTTTCAACATTAATTATATTGAAATTAGATTTAGTAATAAGCCTATCTCTGTAGTTTCAATAAACTTACGAGTACATTTGTAATTTTCTATTGATTGTGCGTATGCTTAGATTATAGTTTAAATTCATTTTGCACTGAGATTTATAAGAAAAATCATTAGTATATCAAATATTTTACATCTATATTATGATATACAAATATATATGTCCGCAACGCATACCTCTTTTTTTTTCTTTGAATGGCAACATCTTCTGATGAAATCTCGATCTTCCAATTTTCTCTATACAGATTTTTAAACTTCATCACAATTAATACTTTAAATGTCAAAAAATTTAGATTTAAAGCGCCCTGAACACGATTTAATGGTTTTTAGAAAATGTCTGTCTGACAGTGTGCCAGTCTGTCACTCTGTGAATCTGTATGTGACAAAAAAGTTCAGCGCGTTTTATCTCAAGAACTAATGCATTGAATTTCACAAAACTTTAGATCCAGTTGGACTCTGATATACAGCAGAGTTTATTAGTTTTTAGTGTATTACCACAATAAGTGGTGCTGCTATGCTGCCTGATTAACAATTTCTTATATAGCTCTATCTGAAAAATTAATAAACATATTTTCATAAAACTTCAGATTCAATTATTCCTTAATTTGTTTCTTCCTATTGTTTGGTGTAAATCACTCAAAAGGTGGCGCTGCTTTGTTTAATTTTACATGACTATCGTAATAGCTCTATCTAAGAAACTAATGCACAAAATTTCATCAAGTTTCAGATTGAGTTTGTTCTTGATATACACTGGTGTCCAAAAGTTAAGCATAATTGGTAAGTAAGTAAGTAATGAAAGAAATATAAATCGAAATGTGTTGAAACTCCAGGTGTGTAAACAAAATAGTACGCCTCATATATTTTCGCGAAGAGTTTTCCCCGAAATCGAACAGGGGATCGTCAACAAATTGAAAAAGAACGAAGATCTTTTGGATAATCCTGTCAAAACTAATGTAGCAAAAGCGGTCAAACTGCACATTATGATTAAGTAGCTAGCTTATTGTAGTGTACTGTGTTTATTTTTATAAGGATAGCATGTATACTCGTAGAGAAATTAAGGTTTTTATAAAAACAGTCCTAAGTTTTTTGCTTATAATTTGCAGAGTTCTTAATATAAAATAATGTTCTTTTCTGAAAATATGACAAACATTATGGTACACAATACCCTGTCTTCAGAATTTTAAAATAATAAAAATTGTATGCCAAATGAGCTGGTTTACTGAATAATTTTTTACTGCGCATGCGTGAACGCTATTACAATTTCATTTGCATATTATGTTAGTTAAATGTGTAGAGCAACTTTTGTGAAAGTCTCAAAAACATAGATTAAAAATTCTGAAAATTATAGTTGATAGAGTGATATTAAAATATTTTATTCCCTAATGAAGCAAAAAGATGAGGGGCTGTATCCATATTCCATTGTTTCGTGCCTAGCCAATATTGCACGTACAACTGTATTTGGATAAAACCCCTGATATTTTGCTTCCTTTTAGGAATAACGGATTTTGAGTTGATTCTATAGACGATAATTTTCAGAATTTTTAAGCTATGTTTCTGAATCTTTTACAGAAGTTGCTCTATACATTTAGCTAACACAATATGTAAATGAAATTTTAATAACGTTGACGCATGCGCAATGAAAAATTATTTACTAAACTTATTCATTTTTCATACAATTTTAATTATTTTTAAATTCTGATGACAGGGTATTGTGTACAATAATGTTTGTCATATTTTCAGAAAATAACATTATTTTATATTAAGAACTCTGCAAATTATAAGCAAAAAACTTAGGACTTTTTTTATAAAAACCTTAATTTCTCTACGAGTATGAATGTTATCCTTATAAAAATGCAAAAAACTTAGGACTTTTTTTATAAAAACCTTAATTTCTCTACGAGTATGAATGTTATCCTTATAAAAATAAACACAGTACATTACAATAAGCCACTTAATCATAATGTGCAGTTTGAACGCTTTTGCTACATTAGTTTTGACAGGGTTATCCAAAAGATCTTCGTTCTTTTTCAATTTGTTGACGGTCCCCTGTTCTATTTCGGGGAAAACTCTTCGCAAAAATATATGACGCGTACTATTTTGTTTACACACCTGGAGTTTCACCACATTTTGATTTATATTTCTTTCATTACTTACTTAATTACCAATTATGCTTAACTTTTGGACACCAGTGTAGATTACTGTTGCTTTATTTTTAGTGTAAATCGCCCAACAATTGGCGTTCCTATTATGTTTTTTCACGATTTCGCAATAGCTGTATATCAAGAACTAGTACACGAATTTCCATAAAAGAGATTAAGGCACCACTTAACAGAAAATGATCCTGTTAGCTTTCTGTTGTATATCACGGAGAAAATGGCGCTGTTATACAGAAGTTTCTAAAAGATTTTGCAGTAGCTTTACTTCAGAAACAAATGCAAGAATTTTCATCAAATTTCAGATTCAGTTAAGAGTTGACATAAGATTTTGCTGACTAGATTTTTATGTAAACCACCTAACTGCTAACGCTGCAGTGCTGCACTTTCAGGAAGAATTAACATGTATAAATTAGAAAAAAGTTTTGGGAAAGCGCATATGACTAGTTTCTAAAACTTATAAGTAAGAAAAATAAAATTAATTTTCACAACTTCTAGAAAATCACTTATGATTCAGCTGCTTTTAGACAACATCTAAAAAGCAGCTGACTTCTATCACCGGTATCTTTTTGAATTTTCACGATATTTGACTGGATATTTTTTAATTAGTTGCTCCATAAAGTTGAATTTTGAAGCCTTGTTTTACCCTGCTGGTTTTTTCCACCTCTTTTGCTTTGTCTGATATTTAAAAAAAAGAACTATAGCAAATGTTAATAAAAATAAATTATTCGATTTATTATTTATTTGTCAGAATTCATTGTTTCACAACTTTTAATACAAAACCCATTGAAAAAATATCATATAACTAAAATATTAAACTTATAGATTTTAGAATTCATTTCTCAGAGTCATTTCTTATTATACGTTTAGGTATGGATACACATTTTTTTCCCCTAATTTGCTTATGTTTGCTCTTTCAGCTACCATAAAAAAATAAATGTATTTTTAAATTATTAAAAAATATATATTTGAGAAAAGAAGCTTTTGCTGCTAATTCGAAATAAAAAAGATATCATTCTATTGTTCTCTAAAAGAAGATAATGTTAGCCTGAGCACATCGTTAAGCTCTAGTTAACTTTATTTTCGTTAAGTATAAAACGTTCTTATCACGAAGCAACTGTTTATTCTCCCTTAGGAACACTCCCTTATCAGTCAAAACAGAATTTACTTAAAAAAGAGAGATATTAAGCTTCATTAATAATGCTTTGTATAGAAAATGTTTTATTTTTGTATAATGCAATAAATTTAACTTAAACAAAACTTTTTTTTTTTTTTTTTTTTGCATTCTATTGTATAATTTAATAAACGAAAACAGTTACAAATTGTAGATAGTTCTCTCTTTTGTGGGTATTCTTAAATTCGAAGAATCTAAAATTTTATTCTTGTAAAATTAAAAGAAAGTAAAACAAGTTGGAAATTGCACGTGAAGCGTAGCAAATGAGGTGCATTCGTTATATAACGAAGTTTTAAAAATATTTAGGTGTTGCTGTTATAGTAGATAGTGTTTCGGATACAGTATAGTGGTCAAAATCTTCTTTATGTTCATATAAATATACAGGATGAAACTTGCAATAAAGCTCAGTAACGTATATCATATTCATAAAATGTGAAATAGTTTAATATAATTAAAACACGCCCCAAACAATTTTCCCAGTACAGCGTTATGCAGTGGAATATTTTTGTGTGGCCCTATAATTTCATAATAAATATTCTTTGCATCACAGATTGTACAGAATGTATATTTTAGTTATGTACCATACTTCATAAGTCAATTCTATTATATTCCAAAGAATTTAACACCATTAAAATGCATTTGAAACTGTTTTACCCATTAGCCGTAATGTAACGGAATAATTTTGATTGTCCCTGTAATTGATCTATGCATCCGATTATTATAAAATTTGAAATGACTCGACAAAATTATATAATAATTATATATTTTAAATTTCAAACGATTCGGTTTGGTAGTTTTTGCGTTGTTATATGCGGACAGACAGACAGACGGACAGACGGACGGACCGAACAACAACTATAGGTGCTACGTATTTACATAATTACGAACTCACCTAAAAAGAAAAATACGGATGATTTTACTTTTATAAATCTAGATTTCAATAACATTGATTATATGACTGACTAATATACATCTTTTACATATTATAAAACATAAAGTTTATATAAATATTACTGTTTTAACACAAATATTCCGTAATTGTCCTAAATAACTTTACACCCAAGCAGATAGTGAATCAATAATATTATTAATCATAAAACACTTGTTTATGTTATTTCATTGAAATTTACTTCGTTTTTTTTTTAAATTTTTTAAGCAAGAATTGTATTGTATAAAATAGAAACACAATTAAATCATTAATGAAGTTTTTGCTTTAACATTTATGAAAGTGGAACTTACAATTTAAGGGTGACCAGAAAAAACGTAACGAAGACTAGAATTAAGGTCATAGTTGATAATTTTTTTTTCTCGATTCTCACAGTTTTTTTTCACTTATTGATCTTTATTTTAATTATATATTTTAAAATTACATGGCAAACAAAAGAGACGCTATTTTGAAACTTCATGGCCATGGAAAGTGTGTATGTGAGATTGCTCGATTGCTTCAAGTGCCTCATCCAACAGTTTCCAAAGCAATCAAAAGATTCAAGGAGCTTGGCCATGACGGAGACCGACCAGGGAGATACAGCAAAAGAAGTGTGAATACCTCCAGAAACTGTCAATTGATCAAGAAAAGAATATCCCAGAACTCCTGGGATGTCGATGAAAAAAACAGCGAAGCAGACAGGGATTGGCCGGGAATCGGTTCGACTTACGGCCATAGAGGACTTAACCTTTATCCTTATAAGCTGAAACGAGCGCAATTTCTCACCGAAGAAAATAAACGAGTACGGCTTACAAGATGCAGGAAACTGCTGAAGCGAGCTGCAACACCACGCTGGGAGTGAATTCTGTTTTCTGACGTAAGGCTATTCACGATAGAGCAATCGTTCAATCCAATCATCAAAATGATCGCATTTGGTCCACAACTTCCTCAGGCAAATCTTCCATGGTTCAACATCGTCAAAATCTTAAATCTGTAAAGGTGTGGGCAGGAATTAGCGCAACAGGTAAAACCCCTCTCATTTTCATCGATTCTAGAATGAAACTGAATAAAGATGTGTAGTACCGAAAAGAGATTCTTGAAGATGTGATACTTCCCTGAGCTCAGAAACACTTCGGAAACGGGAAGTAAACTTTTCAACAAGATTCCGCGCTTTCTCATCGTGCGAAATCCATACAGTACTGGTGTCGGGCCAATATTCCAAATTTCATCTCGGCTCAAGAATGGCCTCCATACTCGTGTGACCTTAATAACTTGGATTATAGTTTGTGGTCGAATTTTAAAGCGAGAGCTTGCTGAAAACCTCACCACAGTTTGGACTCTCTAAAGCGTTCCTTGATTCTGGAATGGAAGCTAATTACTCCAGCAGAGCTGCGGAAAATTTCTGAAAATGTCACCAAACGTTTGCGTCTCTGTATCAAATCAAAAGGGGGACACTTTGAGAAAAAGGGACTTGTTATTTTCCTAATATATTTATGTCGATAAATAAAACATTTGTTTGTGCAAAAGTGTTTGCATCTTCTTTAACCGAGTCAAGATAAACCGTTGCGTTATGCCTGGTCACCCTGTATATATATATATATATATACATATATATATATATATATATATATATATATATACACGGTGACCAGAAATAACGCGACGGTTTAACTTGACTCGGTTAAAGAAAATGCAAACATATATACATATATATATATACAGGGACTTTGCCAGTATGTGGAGCTCTTGCGGCCAGTCCGTTCAACCGATCGAGGTGAAATTTCAGATATAGTTATTCAGAGTTATGAGCTCGAGATTCTGTAAACGGCCACAAAATGGCGCTCACGGTTCCGGTTATAGTTACAGAAACTTGAAATTTTCCAATAGCAACACCCATTTTTTACATTGGAAAGTGCTAATGCGCATGCGAAAACCCTAAAGAGCGTTGGAACCGTACTTATATAGCAAGAAACGGACACGTAATGCACGCACAAAAAACTGTTCTGCGAATTCCCCCTCCCCCATAAAAAACAAGATTGGGGCGTAAGAAGTAAATTTGCATATGACATAGAGTAAGTATTCTAATCTCTGATTACAACATGGATCGGAGAAAAGATAAATTTGGATGGTGTGCCTGTGGACAGTACATCCGAACGTTATATCGCATGAGAGATGTTTGCAATCTCACGTTTGATATAATCTTTCAAATCCGGCAAATTTTGTGGATTGCACATGTACACTCTGGATTTTATATATCCCCAGAAACTGAAATCCATAGGGGTGATGTCGTTGGTATCGCGGAGGCCATTGATGTTACCAGTTAAGATGAAATGTGCCTCGTCCGTTCATAATATGCGAAGAGGCCGATCGTTATCTCCAGCCTATAGAATAAGAAATTCATTAACAAAGTCTATATGTTGTGGATGGTCTCTCACTTCTAACATCTGGGCTCGCTAGTAACGATAAGGAAGCATGCGGATTACAGAGAGCAGTAACTTTAAGACCATTGATTTTTTATGTCAAATACACGAGATGCACCTTTTGTAGTTTGCTTGCGTCCTCTGGTCACTATGTGATGCACTTCCATAGCAGTATCCTCAGGAACAGTTGGTCGTCCGGATCGCGGACTATTACAGGTCAGCCAGTTTCTTCGAATTTTATTAGTAAATCACGAAGAGCTTATGAAATGTATAGGCCACGTATTTGGCGATGATTTCAACGGTAAAAGTGCTAGGTTTTCGCAGCATTTATCTCATTTTCATAATAGTTTTACCAACTCACCGCGAACGAAGTCATTTTGTTGGCATCTGCGATTTCCGACTGAAAAACTAACATTCCTACCCTACCTTTTTATCCGTTTTCTACGCTGACTATCTGGCAAAAGACGTTCCTTGATTGGTATTTTGCCTCTGTCATATTCAAATTTTCTTCGTGCGCCTTGGTCGTTTATTTTTTTTGTGCCGTTCGTAGAGTTGATTTTGTGCGAGCATAACGCTTCCGTTTATTGCAATAACCATACCGTTCCCACGATCTTTAGGGTTTTCGCATACGCTGAGCATTTTGCGAGGAAAAAAAGGGGTGTTGCCATTGCAAAATTTCGAGTTTATGTAACTATAACCGTAACTGTGAGCGCCATTTTGTTGCCGTTCACAGAATCTTGAGCTCATACCTCTGAATAGCTATATCTGAAATTTCACGTCGATCGGTTCAATGGACTAGCAGCTAGAGTTCCATATATCGGCAAAGTTTTCTTATGGCCACCCTGTATATATACATTAAAATTTGTATGTGGCACTCCTTTATTTTGTTCTATGTATATAAAAAAAGACCTCCACAAAAATTTCAGAATTGTAAAAGAAATTTTAAGGGTCGCTACCAAGGTTTGAATATTTGAAAAATTAGAAAATTTGACATCATTTTATTTTAATTTTTAAGTTATTAATACATATCCATAGTCATCACAAAATTGAGTCATAGTATGGCATTAGGCGGTATAGACTGTCGAGTGCTTCAATTTTTTTTCCAAAATTCATGCTTAGTTTTTAAAAATTTCAGCGATTTTTAAATATATTCGAGCTTTGTGCGTTTTTTCAATAGGCCAGACTGTATCTGGCCAATGCCGAAAGGTCAGCTAATTTAACATAAAATAGTGCTTAAATCAATTTAAAAATCAAGAAAAACAAGAAAAGAATAATAATTGATCTTTAATTTCAATAAATGATTATGTAATAAAATATGTTTTCGTTATGCAAAGAGTGTCTTGAACAAATGAAAAAGAGTGAAGAAGTAAACAAATCATTGCTTTTTGAACAAGCAAATCAATTCCTTCAGACATATTTGAAGAAGCAAGCACAAGTGATAATGAAATTTGTTCCAATCAGAAAGAAGTAGTTTCATGCTCCTAAAAAGTAAATAATAGTTTCCATCTCCTAAAAAAAGAGATAGAATGAACATTTTGGACAATAGCGTAGCTGCAAGCCTAGATGCAGCAAAGTTAAGTCATAGAAAGGCAGCTATTGTTTTGACTATAACACTAAAACGTGGGGGTTGTGATCCTGCCAATTAAAATGTTAACATATCCTCTATTCGGCGCCTTAGAATCCAAAGCTGAACAAGCAGAGCCGAAATTTAAAAAAAAAAAAAAAAAAAAAAAAAAAAAAAAAAAAAAAAAAAAAAGAGTTTTCGGTAAGTGTTCCGTTGACTGTTCACTGCAAAACTTTAGAAGAAATTTCAGGACCTGAAGGTATTGATAGATTGCCAATTACTTCAAGTAAAAATATTGACCAAATACTTGAAGATCCTAAACATAAGTCAGGAACAGGTGAAGCAATATCTTTTACTGTTAACAAAACATTGGAGTCATTGAGAATTATAGAGCAAGTAAAATCTATGTGCATTGATACAACCTATGTAAATTCTGGGTCATCAAGAAGAGCTTGTGTTCTTTTGCAACAGAAAATGAAGATGGTTGGCTTGCCGTCATCACATCCTGGAGATAATGCTAGAGGAAATTGTTGTTAAGTCCCTGAGAGTTCCAACGGGCCAGACATGCTCACATTTAAACGATTTAAAATTTCGTGGAACTCTATTGATCATGACATACGTCAGACTTCCATAGCTGATAATTTTATCAATGAAAAACCAACAGAAATCATAGAGTTTGCACAAAATAAACTTAATGATTTACAACCAAGGGAAGATTACAAATAAATGTTAGAGCTTGCCATCATTTTCCTAGGAGGAGTACTCGAAAGAAGTGTTCACTTTAGAGCCTCTGATAGCTTGCTTCAAGCACGATGGATGGCAAAGGGCATATACTCACTCAAGATTTATTTATGTAGAGATCAGTTCAAACTTTTTAAGCATGAAGAATCTGGGGTTCGTCAAATTTACATGTTTATGTTAAAAATCTACATTCACAGTTGGTATCAGGCATCATCTGCTTGCTCTGTGCCTAGAAATGATTTATTGTTCCTTAAAAACTTGAAAGAGTACGAAAATGTAAATAAAGCCATTTCTTTGTGTGCTATGAAGAAATTCCTAGGACATTTGTTGTACTTGTCCGAAGAACTAGTTGCTTTAGCATTTTTCAATGACAATGTCTCATTTAAAATTAAAAGAAAAATGGTGCGTGCTTTGAAAAATGTAAAAAATGAGAAACCATTGAAGCGTGCACGGTTTGATACTGATGACATCCTCAAAAAGAACTTGCAAGATTTTGCAACAAGTAACACTCTGAGGTTTTTTAAAATTATAGAATTACCTTCAGACTCTTTTGAAACAGATGAGACAAGTTGGAATAAAAATGAATCTTATAAAACTGCAGGCCCGTAACCAGAAGGGGGGTAGGTGGGGCTGAGATCCCCCTATCGTCCTCTACAGCCCCCTCTAACAATTTCTTTACTTTCTAGTTTTTTTTTTATTTTTTTTTTAACAAAATGCATATTTTAACAAGAAATTTTTTTAGATCCTTTAACTGCCTTAAATAAAATGGGAATACGCCAAAAACTTTGTATTCGGAACCCTATTAGATTGTTTTCTGTTATTCTACTTGCGGTATAATGCAATTTTCAAAACGCATTTCATAGGAGCATTTCTTTGTCCTGAAAAAAAATTAAGTCCAGATGCACTAACTGGTCACCACATGTGTTAGTACATCGTTATATTTTCAAAGCAACTATCTTACACAGGATGAATGGAAATGGACACCTGCTCCAGTTGACTGATAATTAGTCAAGCAATGGTCAAAGTCTTGACTAAAACATAGTCTCATTAAAAACCTATGTTTCTAAATTTTAATGGATTGCCTGTTGACAATCAGTATTTATCAGCCGATTTGGTTAACGATGAAATATCACTTAGAAACTAGAATGTATGAAAATTAGAAAGATAAAAAATGTCAATTTTTACACGTGGAATGAAAAAAATAAATGAAAGGCAGTAATTGTTTCATGATATGGGGTTGGCAGAGATATATTAGGAAAGTAGGAAAAGGGTTTTTTTTTTGTTTGGTTTTTGAATTTTCGTCTAACATTTTTTTGTGTTCAATGAAAACTTTTTTTTTTCAGTTTGTCATATAATTTTAAAAAATATTAAGCAAAAAAGCATGATTAAGGCTAAGTTTATTATAAGATTACGACAAAAATATCTTCAATTATTTGGCGTATGGTACATTAAATTTATTTTCGAGTTTAAATCCGCTACATTTTAACACATTTGCAGAATAATTTTTATTTATAAAGGCATAAAATTAGCAGGTATGATTATTCAGTCTCAAAGAATAAAACTGTGTAATTATGTTTTATAAGCTTGTTTTCCAATCCAAAAAAGCCACTTTTTGACACATTCATGAAATAATTTTATTTATAAAGATATTTGCAGGTATTTAAATGATAAGAAATTGAACAGCATTTTACATTTTTCTGTAACAGAAAAATAATCTATCAAAAAATTATGGCAGATTTGACGACGATTGATTTTTATGGCATTTAGTGACAAATAGTAGTCGTCGAGTAGTAAATGACTATAACTCAATGATATATGGCATTTATAAGAAAATGGAAAACAGTATTCAATTCTTAGGAATCTGAATGTGAGAAGATGAAATTTTTAAACAAATGGAAAGAAAATAATTTCTTGAATGCATCATGAATATTCTCGTTATTGAATGAAAGAAAACTATTTTTTAAGATCAATTGAAACTGGAAAACACCTAATAATAAATAGTCACCTTACATTTAATGAAAGTTTTTCACATCTTTCTAAAATGGGTGTTTATGTCAGTATGCTTTATTTTGTTTTGTTTTTAAAGGACAATGGACGAATTTTAGGGAAAACGTGTAAAACGTATGCGGAAAAAAAGTATTGAAGAATGTAAAACTAAAATCACAATCGCAATCTGTTTTTTTTTTTTTTTTTTTTTTTTTTTTTTTTAAAGCTTTTGATGACGAGCGACATATACACGTGCAGCCAAAAAGTGCTCAGAATCCTTGTTTATATCCACCAATAAAAATTTTATGTAAAATTTGCCTTATTAAATCAGAGCATTTTCTTGATTTAACAAGGCACAAATTTCTTTTTAAAAACTGGTGACAAAACATTGAAAATTTCTTAAAAGACTCATGTCTCTAAGGGGCAAAGTCCAGATATGTTTCAAAAATATGAAATTAATGTATATTTGAAAAATGATTCTTGTTTGAAATTATATAATTATATACAGAATTCTACAATTAATTATTGTGAATTGTTTAGTTGGTTTTAAAAATCCTAATTTTAATTAAATAATGTATTTAGAACATTGTTTTTAGATTATTTTAGATTATTTATTTTTAGATTTTAGAATATTTAGACCTATTTTTAGAACAGCCGTGACTTTAAAATGATCTAATAATTCAGCGAAAAACTAAATATTAATAAAATTAATGACTTACTATTAGTTAAAATAATATCAAGAATATTAAATTAAAATAAGAATAACAAATTATTTTCATTAAGTCTGTAATTTCAACCAAAACAATCATGCAAAAACTGTTAACTATTAGCTAAAAATGAAAAATAATTTTTTTTTTAACCAAAAATAAAACAGACTTCAAAAACTATTGCTATATATCAATTCTGACACAGAATCTCATATTTTAAAATCTATGTGTTTGATTGCTATTTTTTCCATAATAGCCAGTATAAACGCACTATTTGATGCTAATCATAACTATAGTTGCTAATCTTACTAGAAAATAAAATTTATAACATGAGAAAAAATGTTACAAAAATGGTAGAATCAGATTTTTTAAACTAAATATTAAATCCTAAAAAAATCTGGGTGGGTATCTATTGGATACTTATATTAAACTTGGCTTCACTTGCGACACAAAAAAAGTCAAATTAATTTACATAAAAATAAATATAATACGCATGATAAATGCGCATGCTCTTAACTTGTTATTAATTATTATGTAAAAATATTTTTTTTTACTTTGCAATAGTTTTTGAAAAAGTTTTTATTTTTAATAAAAAAGAAAAAAAAAATATGTATGTTTATTTTCCGATGATCATGAAATATTTCGTATTTAATTATTTCCTTATAGAAAAGTTCCGTTATAGAGAGGTTTCACTTTAGACGGGTTCCTCTATAGACAGGTCCATTTTATCAGTTTTTGCTATATTTAGTTTGCTTAAGATATAAATTCTTAAAATATGTTAGCCCCCAGAAAAATTTCAGAGCCCCCCTGGCATGACTTGCTGGTTACGGCCCTGTAAAACTGTAACGCTTTTACGGCTTCAGTGAAAAAATTGCTGTAATTCTTTTTTAATGAGTAGAATGAAATGGCAGGGTGCCCCAGAATAAATCGTTAAAAAAAATTTTTACCAACTTTTACGGATCACCCTAATATATATACATACAAACATATAAATATATACATAAATATATACATACATATATACATAGAGAGAAAGAGAGGAGACATTATTGGTTATTTAGACTAGAAATAATTAGAAATAGAAATTATGGATAATTTAGTGCCGTGTATAGCTTATATTAAAGTCAAAAACTAATTGAAGGTACTACATTTTTATGACTGAATTGGCTAAAAATTTACTGAAAATTATGTGTATTTTTTTATTAAATGTATAATCGAAATTTAAGAAACGATAACTGCAAAATTTCATGTAACCGAGGAAGGTTCTATGAGTTTGGGCACTTTTCGTTACATGAAAAGTTCTTGGAATACCAATCTCCTAGAAAAATCTTAGTAACTTTACACTTTTTTTACAGTGTATACGATTGTACTAGAATTAATATTTAAGTTGATACACACAGGATAATTTATCTTTTATGTCTTAATAGATTTAAAAGTAAATGGGAAAAAGTGACTCGCGGTCGATTATGTGTCAAATTTTCCAAATAGTAATCAATAAAAAAATGAATTTCTGACAATTTTGAAAGGAAATTTTAATTTTGAATAATTTAGAGTGAAGTCTAGTTTCTGTCAAAGAAAAAAAAACGAAAGACATGATGATAGAAAATTTTGCAATTCATTAATTTTAAACATAAATTAAATTTTACAAAAAAATTCACTTTCCTCGCCATTATTCTGACAGTGTCAATAAACTAGGTAACACAGACATATCGCATCTAATTTTGTTAAATAATCGTTTTCTCTCTTTTTTAATTTTCTAAAACCTCGCTGCTATTGATCATTCTGTCATTAAAATACTTCCGGAAAAATCAGTTCCTGTCAAGAAAACTGTTAAAGTATGTTTCATCGTTTTAATCTTGAAGCAAGTGATTCTTTCTATTTCCTGGAGCAAATCTGGGAGAATATTCCTGCATGTTTACCTTCATTGTCTCTCCGATTTATATATGATCTCAGAATGTTAAATTAGAAATAAAACACTGCATTCAAGAATGGCTTCAAGCCAGGATATTGTCTTCATAAACAAAAGATTCTTGAGAATTTAAAAAATTCGCGCCACGAAAAGATTCAAATTTAATGATATGATGCTACTTCTGTTTAAAATATTCTGCTAAAAGAAGCTTTTTGTTTTCAGATCTATTTTGGAAAGTTAATTTATCTTATAAATGCCGTATTTTTTTTTAAATCAATTAAAAATAAATATATATAGGACAGTTGCAGTTTATTATTAGTTCAATTAAAAATGTTTTTCCGCTTTCATTTCTCAAAAATACTTAAATCTGTATGTGTGATCGCATATCACTCAGAGGGTTTCGTTTAATATATCCTTCAAAGCAACTTATCTTTTAATTAATTTATCCAAATCGTTAATTTTTAACTGTTACTCTTACATAGAGGGTAGCACCATTAAGTTTAATTTTAAAGCAATTATGTAAGGAAATTTTTTTTTATAATAATCACATAAAAAATGTTCAAATCAAATTTTTTAAATAAAATCCAAAATTCCAAATTTTTTGAAAATTCGATATTTAAAACATTTAGCGGAAACATAAATAAAATTTTAATTATCCAAAAAAATGTTTAAAATAATCGAAAATTCTTAATCCTTATATCCTTATATATATTATAAATGTGAATGTGTGTCCGAAAATTGGAATGAACTTGGCTTCAAAACGGATGGATTAATGTCTTTGACTTTTTGTATATAGATAGATTATTGGTCTGAAATGAACATAGGCTAATTTTTATTTATTTTATTCAAATATTTTTCTTAATAATTCAACATTTCACTATTTTTCATACAGAATAAATTGAAAATTTTTCCATAATATTTAATCATCTTTCTTTTTTCGTTGCCAAAAAATAAAAAAACCGGAATAATTATTTCTCTTCTGTAATTTATTTTCAACTGAAAGATTTTCACGTGATAAAAGAAAATGAAATAAATAAATGGACCCTATTCTGCTTTTCTGTTCGAGGTTATAAACCGCGATTTTACCAATTGTGACGTCAGAGGAATACTGTGTTTCTTCTTATATCACGCAGACGATTATATAAAATTTCTTTTACACTTAGAAGACTTCACAAGAATATAACTTCACACTTTATAAGAATATAAATATTTTAGTAGTTTTTCCAGATATTAATCCGTAATAAAAAAGAACGTTTTTCTTTCTTTCGGTTCGAGGCTATAAAATTCAACTTTTTACCAATTGTGACGCCACAGGAATACTTTCTATTAAGAATTTTAAAAATATCAATGTAGCGTCATAACTGAAACAAAGTATAAGTTTTTAAATTTTCAAAAATTCTGTTTTTTTTTTTTTTTTTTTTTTTTCGTTTTACGGAAATTACCCCCTTTTTGACACTTTCTAACATGGTCTAAAAGTGTTTACGACTTCAACCTGTCTGTATACCGGATGCCGAGTGCCTGGGGTCTGCAGTCTGTTTGTCCGTGTTTCAACTTGAGTAAATATAGTGGAATTCATACGAAAATAACATACGTTATTGAGATTTCTATAGCATGTGCGGCATTGAAAATGAACCAGGTAGCAATTATAGCTGAATCACAGGAGCACTCAAAAGGAGACTTTACATCATGATATACGGCGAAAAAATCATTTGTGGTGTATTTTGATAATGTTACATAATTTTAAATGTAATGAAATTTACATGCATTTTTAAGGTTCACAAGAACATGGTTACTATCGAATATGTTAAGTATAGTACTTATAGTGTGCGTACAGTGAGCTCAAAAGTATTTCAATATATCATAGTCTGTGAAGAAAAACCATTTGTAGCATATTTTAATAATGCTATTTTATTAAGGTTATTTTAATTAGGGATGCACCGAATAGTGATTTTGGCCGAAAACTGAATGCCGAATATTCGGCCGACAGGTGAACCGAATACCGAATATTCGACTAGCCGAATAGTAATTGTTGGGCCGAATACCGAATATTCGGCCAGCCGAATAGTTAACTATTCGGCCGAATACTGAATATTCGGCTTTCCAAATACTTTTTATATTTCAAAATTTAAAGGTATTAAAATGTTACTTTATAAAACAGTTTTACATAATATTCAATAAAAGAAACATTTTGATAAACAAGGAGCTTTTTATAAGAGTATTTAGTATTGAAAAAAATCTGCCTTGAGTTATTTAAGAAGCACAATTATGAAACTTTAATTAATAAAATTTTCTACGAATCAAAACAAACATTTTAAAATCAAATAATGAAAAAATGGCCAAAGAAAATTTTTACAGTCTGATAATTGTCCTTTTTAAATAACTCAAGGCAATTTTTTTTCAATATAAAGTACAAATACTTTCAACCTAATTCTGAATAAAGGTATGTTTGGCTCATAGTTATTTTCTTATGAATGGTGGTATTTTCCACCCTTCCCACCATATCATATTTTACAGAAATCAAAGCATGTGAGTTGAAAATATGTTCTCTTATTTATTGTTAATGTAATAACCGAACACACAAGTTTTGACTTAGAATGAGATGAAATACAATGTACTTATGAGTCAATAAATTGATTGTGATTATGGTTTCATGAACAAAAATTGTCTGCCTTGATAGCTATTACTAATCTCAAAAGTTTTTTTTTTTTTTTTAAGGACTTATTTGGGGAAAAGCGAGAAACAGATTATTTACTAAACAAAATTTAGAAACTTGTATCAGCACATAATTTATTCCTAAGGAGAATCCTGATAAATCACCATTTTAATCCTTCTCATGGTTAATTTTCTTAAATAATACTTTACAAACAGCAAATAAATAATGTAAATACATTCTATTTTATTTAAAAATGATTTTGTTTCTAATTATTTTAAATATAAATTAAAAAATTGACAGTTAAAAGTAGAAATAGTGAAAAGTTCATAAAAGGTTGTATTAATTATTGGATTTGGCCGAATACTTTGATATTCGGCTCAACCGAATAGTTTAATTTTCGGCCTTACCAAATATTCGGTAACATGGCCGAATAGGCCGAATACCGAATAGATACCGAATATTCGGTGCATCCCTAATTTTAATAATATTGAAATTGATATCAGTTTCTGAAGTGCACTAAAACAGGATTTCTGTAGAAAATGGGGGTGAAAAGGTTTAACATTCTTTTAAAAGATAACAGAAAAATGTTCGGTAATATAATAGTCTACGGGGGAAAATATTCCCAGCGTATTTTAATTGCGTTGCACTATTTCAAACATGATGAAATTAATATACTGCGATAATCAATACAATGATAAATACTGAATTTTACTAATATGCTTGCAGTAAAGTATGATTTGCATCACATTTGTTGTTCATTTACAGAGACGCATAAAAGATTTTGTGTCCAGATCTCAGATATTGTATCCAATGTGTGGTCTATTAGAAAAGATTGCTGAAGAGCTTTTTCAATTATAGTATGTATTTTAAGGAAAACTAATGCATCCTGAAGTTCAGCTACATTTGGTATAATAAGAGATGTTTGTAGAATTTAAATAAATCATGTATCGGACTATACAATAAACTGGATATATGGTCACCTGTGCAATAGCGATTCCCGGAAATATGAATTCAATAATTTGAATCGGGTTTTTTGCTTGAATAATTTAAGCTAAATATGCGGTCGTATAAATATTTGCACGTAATATACAGGACTGTACAAAAGAATTCAAGTACGTTTCTGTCTATTATTAAAAATTGCTCAAGGTTAATTTTAATCTTCGTTATATTTTTTCTAACTAAGCAAAATTTTAACATTGTATTTAGAATATTTACAAGCACATAGATCACATACACAGATGCAGAAAAGAACAGGCCGGCGAAGTTATGTATTATGGAAATGTTGGATATTTTTTTTATTACCTAGGTTTAACACATGATTTTTCTTTCTTTAATATGGAATTCTGAAATGCACTACAACATGATTTCTGTACCATTGGGGTACGTTACAGGTGTTCTACAGTATAAATGGATGCAATTTCATTTTCGCGATCGTTAATATTATCTAACACATTTTCCATTTATTTGACTGAGTTCTTTAAATCCTCTATAAAAAAAAGAAAAAAAAAAAAATTGCATAGCCTGGTATAAGATATGAGTTATATATATTTTAAATTATTGTTAATGAAATGTTTTGTTTAATTAAAGCGTTTATCCTTTTTTATGCTACGTGAACGACGTCACGGGTAACAGCTAGTATATTATAAATGTGAAAGTGTGTCCGAAAATTGGAATGAACTTGGCTTCAAAACGGATGGATTAATGTCTTTGAATTTTTGTATATAGATAAATTATTGGCCTGAAATGAACATAGGCTAATTTTTATTTATTTTATTCAAATACTTTTCTTAATAATTCAAAATTTCACTATTTTTCATACAGAATAAATTGAAAATTTTTCCATAATATTTTTCATCTTTCTTTTTTCGTTGCCAAAAAATAAAAAAACCGGAATAATTATTTCTCTTCTGCAATTAATTTTCAATTGAAGGATTTTCACGTGATAAAACAAAATGAAATAAATAAATGAACCCTATTCTGTTTTTCGGTTCGAGGTTAAAAACCGCAATTTTACTAATTGTGACGTCAGAGGAATACAGTTTTCCTTCTTATATCAAGCAGACGATTATATAAAATTTCTTTTACACTTAGAAGACTTTACAAGAATGTAAATATTTTAGTAGTTTTTCCAGATATTAATCCGTAATAAAAATGAACCTTTTTCTTTCTTTCGGTTCGAGGCTATAAAATTCAACTTTTTACCAGTTGTGACGTCCAAGGATTTCTGTAGAAAATGGGGTGCAAAGATATAACATTCATTTACAAAATCACAGACAAATGTTCGACAATATAATAGTCTACGGGGGAAAAAAATATTCCCAGCGTATTTTATTTGCGTTACACTATTTCAAACATGATGAAACTGAATTACTGAGATAATCAATACAATGATAAATACTGAAATTTACTACAATATGCTTGCAGTTAAATATGATTTGCATCACATTTGTTGTTCATTTACAGAGACGCATAAAAGATTTTGGACCGGTGTCCAGATCTCAGATATTGTATCCAAAATATGGTCGATTAGAAAAGATGGCTGAAGAGCTTTTTCAATTAACGTATGTATTTTAAAGAAAACTAATGCATGCTGAAGTTCAGCTTTATTTGGTGTAATAAGAGATGTTTGTAGAATTTAAATAAATCATGTATCGGACTATACAATAAACTGGATATATGGTCACCTGTGCAATAGCGATTCACGGAAATATGAATTCAATGATTTTAATCGTTTTTTTTTTCTTTTTCTTTTGAATAATTTAAGCTAAATATGCGGTCGTATCTGCACGTAATATACAGGATTGTACAAAAGAATTCAAGTACGTTTCTGTCTATTATTAAAAAATGCTAAAGGCGAATTTTAATCTTCGTTATACTTTTTCTAACTAAGCAAAATTTTAACATTGTATTTAGAATATTTACAAACATATAGATCATATACATATCTGCAGAAAAGAATGGGCCGGCGAAGTTATATATTATGGAAATGTTGGATAGTTTATTATTACCTAGGTTTAACACATGATTTTTCTTTCTTTGATATGAAATTGTGAAATGCACTTCAACATGATTTCTGTTCAATTGAGGTGCGTTACAGTTGTTCTACAGTATAAGTGGTTGCAATTTCATTTTCGCGATTGTTCATATTATCTAACACATTTCCCTTTTATTTGACTGAGTTCTTTAAGTCCCCTATAAAGAAAAACTACTGCATAGCCTCCCATAAGATATGTGTTAGTTATATATGTTTTAAATTATTGTTAATGAAACATTTTGTTTAATTAAAGCGTTTATCTTTTTTTTTAATGCTACGTGAACGACGTCACGGGTAACAGCTAGTCTTTAATAAATCTCAAAAGTTTTTTTTTTTTTTAAATAGAAAAAAATTCAATTCAAAAAATATTATGAATGCACTGTGATAAATAATTACTGTGTAATTTTTTTATGATTTTGAGTGGTGCATAGTTTCTGTTAAAGAAAAATATCTGACAACATGATAATAGAAAAATTTTGCAATCCATTAATTTTAAACATAAATTAAATTTTACACAAAAATTCCTTTTCCTTGCTACTATTCTGACAATATGTCAATAAACTGGATAACACATACATATCGCATCTAATTTTGTTAATTAATCGTTTTCTCTTTTTTTTTAATTTTTTAAAACCTCGCTGCTATTGATCATTCTGTCATTAAAGTACTTCCGGAAAAATTAGTTTCTGTCAAGAAAACTATCAAAGTGTGTTTCATCGTTTTAATCTTGAAGCAAGTAATTCTTTCTGTTTCCTGGGGCAAATCTGGGCGAAAATTCCTGCATATTTACGCCGATTTATATATGATGTCAGAATGTTAAATTAGAGACAAAATACTGCATTCAAGAATGCCTTCAAGCTAGGATGTTGTCTACATAAGTAAAAGAGTCTTTAGAATTTGAAAAATATGCGCTACGAGAAGATTCAAATTTAATGATATGATGCTACTTCTGTTAAAAATATTCTGCTAAAAAAAGTTTCTTGTTTCAGATCTATTTTGAAAAGATATCTTAACTTTTATATGCTGTATGTAAAAAGAATCAATTTAAAATGTTTTTCCGCTTTCATTTGTAAAAAAAAAAAAAAAAATAAATAAATAAATAATTTAAACAAATCTGTAACTGTGATCGCATATCGCACAGAGGATTTCGTTCAATATTTCTTTGATTATTTTTATCCAAATCTTAATTAATTTATCCAAAAATTTCTTATTCTTTAATTAATTTATCCAAACTGTTAATTTTTAACTATTATTTTTACATTCATAGTAGCACCATTAAGGAATTTTAAAATAATTACATAAGGAAGTTTTTTTTATAAATATCACATTACAAATGTTCAAATCGAATTATTTAAATAAAATCCAAAATTCCAAATTTTTTAAAAATTCAAAATTTAAGAAATTTAGCGGAGGCATAAATAAAATTTTGAATATCTAGAAAATGTTTAAAGGAAATTTAAAATGCTGAATCTTTAATAAATCTCAAGACTTCTTAAATTAAAAAGAAAATCCAATAAAAAAATATAATAAATGCGCTGTGATAAATAATCACTGTGTAATTTTTAATAATTTTGATCGGTGTATAGTTTTTGTCAAAAGAAAAAAAGCTGAAGACCAGATGATAGAAAATTTTTCATTAATTTTAACATAAATTAAATTTCACACAAAAATTCCTTTTCCTTGTTACAATTCTTACGATGTGTCAATAAACTAGATAACACAGACATATAGCATCTACCTTTGTTAAATAATCATTTCCTCTCTTTTTTAATTTTCTAAAACCTCGCTACTATTGATCATTCTGTCATTAAAATACTTCCGAAAAAAATAGTTCCTGCCAAGAAAACTGTTAAAGTTTGTTTCATTATTTTAATCTTGAAGCAAGGGATTCTTTCTATTTCCTGGAGCAAATCTGGGAGAATATTCCTGCATGTTTACCTTCATTGTCTCTCCGATTTATATATGATCTCAGAATGTTAAATTAGAAATAAAACACTGCATTCAAGAATGGCTTTAAGCCAGGATATTGTCTTCATAAACAAAAGATTCTTGAGAATTTAAAAAATTCGCGCTACGAAAAGATTCAAATTTAATGATATGATGCTACTTCTGTTTAAAATATTCTGCTAAAAGAAGCTTTTTGTTTTCAGATCTATTTTGAAAAGTTAATTTAACTTATAAATGCCGTATTTTTTTTAAATCAATTAAAAATAAATATATATAGGACAGTTGCAGTTTATTATTAGTTCAATTAAAAATGTTTTTCCGCTTTCATTTCTCAAAAATACTTAAATCTGTATGTGTGATCGCATATCACTCAGAGGGTTTCGTTTAATATATCCTTCAAAGCAACTTATCTTTTAATTAATTTATCCAAATCGTTAATTTTTAACTGTTACTCTTACATAGAGGGTAGCACCATTAAGTTTAATTTTAAAGCAATTATGTAAGGAATTTTTTTTATAATAATCACATTAAAAATGTTCAAATCAAATTTTTTAAATAAAATCCTAAATTCCAAATTTTTTAGAAATTCGATATTTAAAACATTTAGCGGAGACATAAATAAAATTTTAAATATCTAAAAAAATGTTTAAAATAATCGAAAATTCTTAATCTTTAATTAATCTCAAAAGTTTTTTTTTTCTTTTTTTTAATAGAAAAAAATTCAATCCAAAAAATATTATGAATGCACTGTGATAAATAATTACTGTGTAATTTTTTATGATTTTGAGTGGTACATAGTTTCTGCTAAAGAAAAATATCTGACAACATGATGATAGAAAATTTTTGCAATTCATTAATTTTAAACATAAATTAAATTTTACACAAAAATTCCTTTTCCTTGCCACTATTGTGACAATATGTCAATAAACTGGATAACACATACATATCGCATCTAATTTTGTTAATTAATCGTTTTCTCTCTTTTTTTAATTTTTTAAAACCTCGCTGTTATTGATCATTCTGTCATTAAAGTACTTCCGGAAAAATTAGTTTCTGTCAAGAAAACTATCAAAGTTTGTTTCATCGTTTTAATCTTGAAGCAAGTAATTCTTTCTGTTTCCTAGGGCAAATCTGGGCGAAAATTCCTGCATATTTACGCCGATTTATATATGATGTCAGAATGTTAAATTAGAGACAAAATACTGCATTCAAGAATGGCTTCGAGCTATGATATTGTCTACATAAGTAAAAGAGTCTTTAGAATTTGAAAAATATGCGCTACGAGAAGATTCAAATTTAATGATATGATGCTACTTCTGTTTAAAATATTCTGCTAAAAAAAGTTTCTTCTTTCAGATCTATTTTGAAAAGATATCTTAACTTTTATATGCTGTATTTAAAAAGAATCAATTTAAAATGTTTTTCCGCTTTCATTTGTAAAAAAAAAAAAAAAAAAATAAATAAATAATTTAAACAAATCTGTAACTGTGATCGCATATCGCACAGAGGATTTCGTTCAATATTTCTTTGATTATTTTTATCCAAATCTTAATTAATTTATCCAAAAATTTCTTATTCTTTAATTAATTTATCCAAAATGTTAATTTTTAATTATTATGCTTACATTGATAGCAAGCAGCATAATTAAGGAATTTTAAAATAATTATGTAAGGAAGTTTTTTTTTTTTATAAATATCACATCACAAATGTTCACATTGAATTATTTAATTAAAATCCAAAATTCCAAATTTTTTAAAAATTCAAAATTTAAGAAATTTAGCGGAGGCATAAATAAAATTTTGAATATCAAGAAAATGTTTAAAGGGAATTTAAAAAGCTGAATCTTTAATGAATCTCAAGACTTTTTAAAATAAAAAGAAAATTCAATAAAAAAAAATATTATGAATGCACTCTGATAAATAATCACTGTGTATTTTTTTATAATTTTGAGCGGTGTATAGTTTTTGTCAAAAGAAAAAAATCGAAAGACATGATGATAGAAAATTTTGCAATTCATTAATTTTAAACATAAATAAAATTTTACACAAAAATTCCTTTTCTTTGTTACAATTCTTACGATGTGTCAATAAACTAGATAACACAGACATATCGCATCTAACTACTTTATTAAATAATCATTTCCTCTCTTTTTTAATTTTCTAAAACCTCGCTGCTATTGATCATTCTGTCATTAAAATACTTCCGAATAAAATATTTCCTGTCAAGAAAACCGTTAAAGTATGTTTCATCTTTTTAATCTTGAAGGAAGTAATTCTTTCTGTTTCCTGGAGCAAATGAAGAACATTCCTGCATATTAAAACTTTCCTATTAACTGTAATTGTCTCTCCGATTTATATATAATCTCAGAATGTTAAATTAGAAACAAAACATTGCATTCAAGAATGGCTTCAAACTAGGATATTGTTTACATAAACAAAAGATTCTTGAGAAGTTAGTTGTAAAATACGCGTTCTAAAAAGATTCAAATTTAATGATATGACGCTACTAATATCATTCTTTCATCATATCCATCGCCTCTGCTATTTATATATGGTCTCTAACAAAAGAAACTAAATAAGTATCTATTCTAGGGTCTAGTAATACATTCTAGAATGTATTTTAGAATGGCATCGAGTTAAAGTATGATCAAGATAAACAAAATCTCTTAACAGTGTGAAAAATACAGCGTCAAGAGAACATTGAAATTTAATGATATGATTCAATTTTGTTAAAACTTTCCTAGTAAAAGAAGTTACTTCACTCAGTTGTTTTTAGGTAGATTTCGTATGAAATACTACCTATTGCATTGTCTCCCATGTTGGAATTTCTGAAAAATTTTTGCGGATCTACACGAATCATGACTCCTAGACCCCAAAACCACCATCAGTAAAAAAGTTTATATATCTATCTATCGGTGTATATCACTTTCTTCTAGACACGATAACTTCCATAATTATGCTCAGATCTTCTTCAAACTTTTACATAAAATCAAGGAGCCTAAAATCTCGGTCGAGTACGTTAATGGGCAAAATCGGACCAAGGGGGTGGAAATAGGGAGGGTTTTTGTGAAAACAGAAAAAACGCGATATCTTCTTAATTAAAATAGATATCGAATCAGTTTAAAGTTTATATTACTTCTAAGAAATGGGCAAAAAGTTTATGCATGACAGATTTTTGATAAAGTTAAAAATGGGCTCAAGGGGCGAAAAAAACATGGTTTTTGGGAGAAAAAAATTCATAACTTCGTCAATTCTCAAGATATTAAATCCAACTAAATTTTATATAAATGTACTCAATATTATATAAAACTTTTGTATTTACAAGTTTTTGATAGGACCAATTTTTACCGAGGAAAAAATTAAAAACGAAAAGAAAAAGGGGGGAGGAAAAAGAAAAAAAACCATAACTTACTCAATTCTTAAGCAATCAAATCTAATTAAATTTATTTTACATCTTCACAATAAGATCTACAACTTTTATATTGACAAGTTTTTCATAGAACCCATTCTTATAGCAAAAATAAATTAAACAAAAATAGGAGTTGGAGTAAAAACCTTAAATCCAAACTGCTTATATTCTGACTCATTTTAAAATTCATTTTTGTTCTCAAACCCATCCAATTTACAGGTCCTATTATTTAGGAACTATATAATGCGACGTATTGGCCAGTTTTTTGATAAAGGCAGAATATATTTTTTAAAAGGCTGCCAAATAGGGTATTTTGAACAGAATTTCACGAAATTATCATGATTGAAATTTGAGGAAATTAAAAAAACTGCGTTTTTACCGAGTCATTTTTAAATCTTTTTTTGTTCTCAAACGCATCCAATTTACAGGTTCTCTTACTTAGGAACTATATTATGTGACGGAGTGGCCAGTTTTTTGATAAAGGCAGAATATATTTCAAAAAAAGGCTGCCAAAATGGGCACTTCGCACAAAATTTCCCAAAGCGACCATGATTAATGAACTGTGGGTATTCAAATAACAAATTGTTTATTTTATGACTCATTTTTAAATCCAATTTTGCTCTGAAACGCATTCAAATGACAGTTTTTTGTTACTTAGGAACTATATAATGTGCGTATTCTTTGATTTTTTGATAAAGGGTGAATATACATATTTTTAAAAGCTGTCAAAGTAAGCACTTCGCAAAAAAATTCCCAAAGCGATCATGATAAATGAATTGAGGTTGTATTCAAATAACAAATTGTTTATTTTATGACTCATTTTTAAATTCAATTTTGCTCTCAAACGCATTCAATTGACAGTTTTTCGTTATTTAGGAACTGTGTAATGTGCCGTATCGGTCAGATTTTTGATAAAGGCTAAATATATATTTAAAAAAATCTGTCAAAGTGGGCACTTCGTACAAAATTTCTCAAAGCAATCTTGATTAAAGAATTTTGGATGTATTAAAATAATAAATTGGTTATTTTATTACTCATTTTTAAATTCAATTTTGCTGTCAAACGAATTTAATTAACAGTTTTTTGTTATTTAGGAACTATATAATGAGCATATTGGTCAATTTTTTTAATAAAGTAAGAATATAATTCAAAATATGTTGCCAAAATGGGCATTTGAGTAGAATTTCGTTTAAGAGGATTTCGATAAAACCAGTTCTTACAGAAAAATGAAATTAAAAAAATTTTAAAAGCGGTTGAATAAAGTAGTTAAACTGGGTTTATCTCTAATCTTTTTTTTTTTTTTTTTTTTTTTTTTTTTGAGATGAAAATTTTTCGAAATCTACCTCCGCCTATAGGCCATGCCGAAAGGGATTTTTCGGAATGTTTTCGGATTATTTTTAAATCACTTTATTTATATATTTCAAATGTCACATTTTATAGGTTTAAAAGAAATTTCTTTTTATTCATTTAAATACTTCACATTAGCTGGTAGTTTTAATTACGAAGAGGTTCTACCCCCTTTCAAGTCACGATCGATAACCTCAGTTAGATAATACAGACTGTAAAAATCGGCTAATTTACCATGTTTTATATAGATTAAAAGATGACTGAATAGTATTATGCCTATCGGTGAAGATGTTTTTTTCAACTGGTTGAAATTGGAAATTTTTGAATGTCCAAGGTCAGCTGATGAATGTATTCGGCTGGCCGAGAGTGATTAATTAATATCTTTCACGCATTTGGAAGTCAGCTATTAGAACATAGTTCATTAAAATATTTTTCTGCATCCGGTATTTTTATAACGTCTAGAGGAACCTCTTTCTACAAGAAAATTGTTTTAAATATGACGTATGTACCCCGACTTACTGCTTTTCACAAGTGATAAATTAACTATTTCGATGATTGCTTTTTCTTTAATATTTATGTGTAAATACATTTTTCGAGCGAAAAATGTGTTGAAATATTATTTTGGCTTTTAAATGTGACATAACTATCTCCATTAAAAAATTTTAGCATACAATGATTTATTTATTAAGTTTTCTTTTCTTTTAGTATTGATATGTAATTGTTTTTTTCAATTGTAAAATGTTTATAAATATTCATGTTTGAGGCACTTTTATCAATCATACGAAAATATATCTTTCAGTTAAAAAGTATTTGGGATTTTTTTTTATTATAAACAATACCTAAAGCAAGTCAGAAGTTGTACGTCATGCGTGACATATAAGGTGCGTTCATTCTATAATATTCAAATCAATACAATGTTGATACAATAGCTGTTGTACTAATATGCAAAAAATGCATGGATACAAAAGTATTATGTTTATATTATTAAATTCACTAATGCGGAAAAAATGACTTCATCTTAAATATGACATAATCACTATGGCAACCTAGTACACTCTTAAATCTGAACCTCTTATATAGAAGGCACAAGCATATCGTGCCTTCTGTTATTTTGATATGAGAGGCACATAGAAAAAGTGCCTCTGATTTTCCAGAAAAACATCAAGTCACGTTAAAATAAGAGTCGCCGATACGAAAGTGAAGTTTGTCAGAGGCACAAATCTCCATTTGTGTAACTTTGAAAATTCCCTGTCAAAATGATAAGCGGCCCGGTGGCAAATACACATGCACACTTTCAACAGTGTGCCTCTTAATTTCAAGGGCACCGTGCGCCTCTTAACCCTTTCCGGCGCACTACTCTTTAAAGTTGGAATTTAAAGAAAAAAAACTAGACAATCTATTTAAGCCTAGAGGAGTACACAGGTATTGTTTTGTAAAGATTGCACTGACCATTTTAATAATACAGCTGTTGCCGAAGCGGTAACCTCCCATAAGTAAAGCATTGATAAGCGCAGTGAGAAGAGCATTGCTGTGAAGCGGGTATTACAGTAAAACAGTTTACCAATTATTTAAAAACAGTAGAGTTTGATCTCTGTGGTGCTGCCATCTAGAACTCATAAGAAAGATTTAAAGCAGCCATTAGAGTATTTTTTGAAATATTCACGGAGTTTTTGTGTGTCTAAACAGTGAGAACTTTAGGTGTTGCCGACCCGGCAACACTGCGCGTTAAGGGGTTAATATTCAGAGGCAAAAAAAATTCCGAATGTACCTCTTATATCAGAGACACAGTTTTAAGAGTTACCACTGCCCATCATGGAATATCATTGAATTAATCACGTATGATAATATCTAACCAAATGAAGTAAAACGTAAACTGGTAACTTTGATTTTGTGTTTTAAAGCAATATGGACTTTTATCTGGAACATCCTTCTGCATTGTTGAAAACTATACGAATGCCATTGTGGTATTGCATTTTTAATTTCTGATTTGTCAGGCAAAATTTGGGCTGTCAAGGGTAAAATATTTTAGTTGATCATTTACAGTAGGATTTGATGAATACTGATAGTACGATATGCAGTGCAAGAAAATAATTCCGAAAATATCTAATTAAGAAGATATGTCTAAATCCGTTCAGTAGAACTTAACAAGGCTAATCCTTCATAATCCGATTCACTTGATCGTATAAATTTCCCAAATATTTTTATAGGTGAGTAGCGTTAAACGATATGCAATATGCTAAATATTATACGAAAAATTATATAGCTAATAGTGAAATAAATAAATAAGTAATACCGATTTGCATAAAAGAAACATCCTTATAACTCTAAAATTATAATTATATTACTGCGTTGAATTAGGCGTCTAATTTTTCAATTAAAATATATCCTTCAAATGAAATTTGAATCAAATACAGTTTCATGAAAAAACGAAGAATGTGAAAATATGATTCATATATCTCGGCAACAAAATATTCCATCAACTTTACTGTTTATGGAAAATTTATATTTTTTATTGTCCTTTACATTTATTGCTTAAAATAATAAAAAAAAATCGATAATTTTTATATACTTTTCACCAGAACGAATATTTTGAGAGCCCGAAAAATTATTCCGGATGATCGAGTTGAAAAAATGTTTTTCGATTTTCAAAACGTTTGGAAGACTTACCCTATACTCAGTGTTCTCTCTGGTAATTGACCAAAGTTAGTAATTTGGCTAAATAAAAATAAAAAAACATTCGCCAAATGAAAAAAGTATTAGCAAAATAGATTCGCCGTGTAGCACACATACACACACACAAATGTTTATTTATTTAATGTACTCCCTTTTTTGTAATATATTCTAAAATAAACTATGTTTTTATATCTTCGACAACGATATTTAAATATCTAATTTCAACTATCCGCTACAAATATATTAAAAACATGCATGTATGTATGTGTATGAAAAACGAAAACGAAAAAATGGAATATTAGCAATTTGGCAAATCTAATCGCTTGTTTACTCGCCAAATGAAGGATTTAGTCGCAATTTGGCGCAATGGCGAGCGACAGTAAGAACCCTGCCTATACTACGTATGATGGGTAAGTAAAATGTGTATAAAACTAATTCAAATTGCAACTATATCATTAGGCAGCCTACAGGCATTATCACAGATCGTGTTTCATGTAATTCTCCCATAATCTGGCCATCTACTTTTCTCTATTGCTTGTCCCAGAAGAAATGATGGTGACTCATAGGGGAATTATCATGTATAAAAGTAATTTCTAAAATGAAATGGTGTCTCGAATACTATTTTAAATATTTAGTCAAATGCTATCTTTAGTGTTATGCATGACTCCAGTGAAACAATTAGTAAACAAAAATCATTATCTTAAACTATTGTTTTCGTCATTAGAACGTATTAAATTTTCTGTTCTTCATTTTAACGAGTAAAATGAAATACCCTTGGTCAATTGCGGTGCCTGGTGAAGAATTTACGTCTAGTTACATCTCATATATTTTGGATTACTTGCTTGAACTTAGATAATATGTATGTATATTTTTATCTGAAAATTACACAATAAATATTAATTAAACCTTTCAAATGGCATTAAATTATTTTAATGTGGCCCTGGACACAAAAATCTTCACATTTTCTAAAATAAATTTCTTTTACTAAACATTTTTACTTTATTTTTATCAACGTTTAAACCGAGTTTTAATCTTAATTAGATCAGGCCACATTAATATTTTCGTTTTGCTTTGTTTTCAAAATCTACCTGTTAAGCAATAGTTGTCGTAATAATGCATTTTTTATGCCCCCCCCCCCCCCAAACTGTGGCCGAGAGGTTCTACTCTCGAAACTTGTAGACAGGAGGAACTGGGTTCGAAGCCAAACGCGCCTAATCGTCCTAATCGTTCGGAGCTTTCAGTGGTTTTCTTTGAACCTTGGCTTTCCATGCATAGATACAAATTAGGTTCCTTTAAAAAGACCCCCACGGAGGGTACTTCTTCCTTAGGACCTATATCCCAAGTATTGCTAATTGGACATCATTATTAAAATCAACCAACAACTATTTTCTTCATGATGGGTTTTTTCGCCATTTCTTGCATTTGAATTATTATAACTCAAAAACTGTCAGAGATAAAAGGCTCAAACTTGGAACATGGCTTTTTTACTTAGTTTACTTTATTTTTGATTCAGCTAATTTGAAAAAAAAATATATTGCTTTTGAAAATATGATTTTTTAAAAAAGTTAAATCAATGTGTTAAAGATTTTTAATTTAACTATTTTAGAATTTTCTTTAAATTAATATTTTTTTAGCTCTGAATCAAAATTAAAATTCATATATTTTTGTTTATTTAAATGGGAAAAAGCAAATTCTACAAATAATATATAGACAACAATTAGATTAACATATTTAAATTGCCCCAATATTTTAATAAATTTTAAATTTTTAAATTTTTAAAAACAATTTTGAGAAATTTCTCTATGTGATTTTATTCATTAATAGTATGTTTAACTATGACAAGAAAAAGCAGAATTTTAACTCAATAAATATATATATATTTTTTAAATTGTGTCTCAGATCCCCCCTTAAATACATGTCATTTTCAAAAATTTGCAAATACAAATGCCCTTAATAGCAACAAGGAAATAGTTACAAATGAAAAATGTCAGTAAAACTAATAAAACAAAAAAATTGTCAGTTAAACAAAATTTTTTATACATAACACAACAAAGTATTGCGCGCAAAAGTAATTATCAGAAATGCTCAGTAACTAATAGGACTTTTCGTAACAGCGTGGAGTCAATTACAAATGGAGAATATTTTCTGTAAGTTAAAATAATTTTATTATTAAAATTTATTTATTTATTTATTTTCGCATATTAAAGAATAAAATGAATAATTCGGGAAATTGACCATTTTTTTTTTTTACTTTTACTTTTATAATCTTGCTTTAATGAATAACAATTAACACATTTCCGATAAGCCTATAAATAAATTTTACGACAAAAGTATAATTCTACTTATTTACATTCATAATTTTTTAACACTGAATAATATACACATATAACACGCGCATTCCAAAGAAAAAAATAGACTGTCACGCGTCACGTGACCTGAGTTTTTCTAAATTAAAAATGTAGTTGTAATATTTTTCGTCTTAAAAAATCTAGCAACACTATTTCTATTAAAAATGTTCTATTCTTAGTGATGTTCTAAAATTAACAATGTTGGTTGTGAACGGTGAATTCATGTCTTGTGTTGGTGGCGTGCGCCAGCAGAATTATGTAAAAAGCTTTATTTGTAAATAATGTGTGTGTGTTAGTGTTCTAAATGCAAGTGCTGTCTTTCAAGAAATAAAAAGTATTTAAAGAAGACTGTAGGCCCCGAGATATCCACATTAAGATAAGTAATGCTCTTCTTTCTTCTTGAAAATTTGTAAGACAAATTCTTACACGCATTTATTTTTTCGAGTGAATTTAACAATGCCAGCAAAAACCACATAACTATATTTTCTTCTGTAAATTAAGTCTAAATTTTTTGTATATAGACAAGTGAAACATTAACCGCAAATGTAATGCAAATGAATATTATTATCAGAAATGCACAAAAACAACTAAGAATTTTCATAATAGCTTGGAACCAATTCCAAATGGAGAATGTCAGTGAAACGAACTAATGGTGTACCCCTGCAGACATTATCAAAGACCGTATTAAATGATTCTTTTACATATGCTCGGTAATTTACTCTTCTCGATCCTCTGTCCCCAAAGAAATGATAAAGCCTGAAACGGGAAATAATGTTAATGAAACTAATTTTAGGAACCGTCTCGAATACCGATTAAAATATTTAGGCAAGTGCTATTTTTAGTATCAAATACTGCTCCAGTGAAGCAATTAGCAGACAAAAATCATTATTTTAAATTACGGCGCTCGTTGTTAGGGAGTATTAGATTTCTGTTAATTTTAACGACGGAAATGGAATAAATACCCTTGGTCGATCGCAATAACACATGGAGAAGTAGGATCCGCAAAATAGTGCAATAAACTTAATAAGTAAATTCATCACACATATGATTGGCTTCTGAAAAGTTCCTGGCTTTGATTACTTATAGTAGAAATACAAAACCAAAATTAAATTCATTTAAAAGCTCAGAATCTTATTCTGTAACTCTACTGATATCAGGTGTTTCTGATTATTATATTTTTTTCTGTTGTAAAAGAAAGTTGCGATGTCAGAGACACAAGAAAATTTCATGTCTTTGAAGTTATGAAGTATTATAAAGGATTTGTTCCTACAGAAAAAGTCAGTAAAACCATTTTGGCCCTTTTAACCGATCAGGACTTTTTTGGTTAAGGTAGTGACTTAGGACAACTCTAACATGACCTGGCTTTACATTTATCATCCTGAATACAAGGAAAAGTGAAATGAACGGCATCATAGCCGATCTCCGCGCAGGGGAAATTTCGCAAAGAAATCCGCCGAAATGGTCTCAGTGACAGTTTTCGGTAAAGAAGGCATTTTGTAGATGGACTATCTGCCTCAATGATGCTGTGTAATTGGATATTAAACGTACTTACAGGAGCATTTGAAGAAGTTCAACAGTGATAAACACCAAGGGAAGTTGACCAAAATAATCTTTTTTGCATGAATATGCACTTCCACACAACCTCAATTTTGCGACTTCAATATTTAACATTGTGGGCTTCCATTTGGTCAATGAACCTTTGATGTACTAGAGCTAGCCATCTCAGACTATTGTCTGTCTCCAAACTTGAAAAAACACATTAACCCTTTGAGCTCTGGTGGGTAAATTTTTTCAAAATTCCAAATGTCACATTTTCACCAGTACTTTGGAAAGAAAAAAAGCCGATTAATGATATACATGAAAAATGCATTAAACCTTTTTCAAAATAAATTTGGTCGAATTTTATGATGCCGTTGGGACATTTCGGAATTAAAATTATATGGTAGAAAATTCTACCATCAGAGCTCAAAGGGTTAAAGGTCACAATTTTGAAGACATTGAAGATATCAAAGAGACTTCTGAGAGACGGTTTCGAGACCAATCAAAGAACATTTATTTGAAAGGAATAGAAAATTGCAACAACGATATAACAAGAACATCAGTCTCATCGGATAATATGTTGAATAAATACTTAATTTCTTAATTCCAGCTATTTTCTTTCTAATCAAGTATTAATTTTAATACAAAAGTGTATTTTACAGGTACATAATTGTAACAGCGACTAATTTACTTTTAACCCTTTCCGGCACGGGCAAAATCTGCACTAAAATCAGAAATTATCGACTGACACCGGATTTCACAAACGAATTTTTTAAATATTATGAATTCCTTCATTTAATCTTTTATTGTAAAAGTAAAATTTTACTAAAATATTTCTGGTGCCGTTTGCAAGTTTGGAATTAAAATTAAGTATCTCAGACCGGGCACAGTGTGCCGGAAAAGGGATAAACTGAAATTAAGAATGCCGGCTAAACAAGTTATTTATGATTTTTTCTGTAAGTTAAGTCTAGATTTTTTTGTATATAAACAAATAAAGTACTACGAAGCGTAATGCAAATGGCAGTAACGAATGCGCAGTAACGAATGAGGCTTTTCATCGAAACGTAGAACCATGTTACAAATGGAGAATATAAGTGAATCCAATTAACGGTGTAGACATTATTAAGTCGTACTTTATAAGTATTTTCTAAAGGCTGTCTAATTTACATTTTTCGTTCGTCTGTCCCCGAAGAAATGATAAAGTCTGAAACTAGAAATAATGTTGATGAAACTATTTTCAAACAACATCCGTTTCGAATATGAACTTAAATATTTAGGCAGATACTATTTTTAGCGTCAAATACTGGTCCAGTGAAACATTTAGCAGAGAAATATATTATTTTAAATTACTGACAAGGAAGATCTCCATACGGGCGTACTCAGAAAATTCTGAAAAAATTACAGAATGTTCTTCTCATTAGGATATATACGTTTATAAAAAAAAAAAAATTCGGCGGAAACCCTTTAAAATGTTCGTAAAAAAAATAGTGAACATTTCTCTTATTTGTCGGTTTATCACCGGTTGGCGACGAAATAAAATTTCGAAAAATACTTTTTTATGTCAAATATTTTTTAAGGTAAAAATGTTTCATCTTGAACTTGTTTAAAGAAGTTTTATTTATATAACGTTAGTTTTGTCAGCTTTAGTTTGTTTTAACTACATTTTTGTCTTAATGTATTTAGAATGAAAATTAACTGTGAAATTTTATGAATTAAAACAAAATTTAAATTAATTAAAATTGTGTCAATCTCAAAATTAACTCCAATCTAATTGAGCTCTGTCGATTCAATTTTGTTGCTATGGAAACAAAAATTTTTCCGATACTAAAATGCAATATTGCAGCATTCTTCGTCTGGCCTTTATTTTGTCATATGTTTAAATATATGAAAAAGACTTTTCAATATGAAAATATTTTTTATATAAGAAATTGTTTTTAAAGTGATAAAATGAAATAACTACATCAAAAACAACAGAAATAAGTAATGCAAAATACATCTATGTATCAAACCCTCTCATTGTTCAAATTTAAATTCATTAAATAGTATTTAAACGTATTCTAAAATTTAATTGATAAAAAATTTTCAAGTGCATTAAAATCGATTGCTTTTGGCGAGGGAAAATGCTGCTAGCCAAATCGCGTGATGCTCTCTTCTTTTCGCGCCAAATACTCCAAAGTATTTTATATTTTTACTGAGTTTCTTTTGTAATTCCGCGTAATGGAAAATGTCTTGGGTAATTACGGTATCTTGCAGATTTAATATCGACTATTACAAGTTATCATTAATGCCGTGAAAAGTAGATCGATAAAAAGATAAATATGCAGCCAGGTTCTTTAAAGTAAAGTTTTATTTTCACCCTTTCGAGAGAGTAGGACGCTCAACGTAATTATTGGTAGTTACAGCAGGGCCAGGCCAAGAGAAGAAGTGAAAGTGGCCGTTCTTTTAGTCAGAACCAAGATAACATCAGTTGTCAGATATCGCCAAAGGTTACAATGTTTGGCATGTATATGATATTTGGCCAAAATATACGTGCAATATTTTTCTTCTGAGAGAGAGATTTTTGTACTTAGCATATTAACAAGATAATCGCTAATTGGCGAAAAAAGAGTTTAAACCTTGATATTGGAATTTGAAAAAGCAAAGGAATTTTGTGGGATAGGCTTTGGGGCTCATGAAGCGGTCTAACATTTGCGAATGTATACCATATAAGGAGCGGTATCATGAGAAGGAGATATATTGGAATATGTACGACGCGCAAAACATCTTATGCAGCATTTTTATTGTAGAGCAGCTGGAATAAGAAAACCACATTCGGTTTTCTATGACCATATAAGGTATGGACAAAGTGAAATACATGTGCTGGGATTTCGGTGACCGTTACCTTAAGGGATTGGTTTAAGTATTACTAAAATGAGAAAAGGGGCGATATATTTATAACTTCAACTGTAATGTAGATCCTGTTGTGATTATGATTTTTTTAGTTACTTTAAAAGAAAGGATTTTTTTTTAATAGAGGAAAAGATAAGTTTATCAATTTGTTACCTAACATCGTCATATTCAATGATATATGATATATTGATATCATATATCTCCCCCGCTGGTTTGGGTTTGAAAAAAATTTTGGACCCGGTACGAAAATGTCTCTCTCAGAATTACATACAAAAGTGTAGAATTATGCTGGTTAAATATAATGAATTGATTACATATATTTGAATTTATGCAGTTATACATTATGTCGACATATGCTTATCTATCTTCAGTCACTCTTTCTTTTTTTTTTAAATGTTCATTTATTTTGATGTTGTTGTTGTTCCGGAACACATTGGCCTTTTATTGCTTAGAGTTCAGGCCTATTTGTGCTTTTTCTAGCACTTTGCACACAACAAGACATTCTTCCTGTTTTTTTTTTTTTCTAGGTATACCATATATTGTTCCTTTATAAAGGTTATCTTTTTTTTTTAATCAAAGATAAGGCGCCAAATGCAAGGAAGATGTTTAATATGTAAAATAGTCATGAAGTTCGTACCATCAATTGTTTATAATATATATACTTATGAAGAATGTTAGCTATAGGTCACGAATAATATAAAAACATAGGTTATGGATAAAATGAAATCTCGAATAAAATATGAAGAATATGAAGTATATAATAAAAGTATGAATTATGTGGTACAAATATGAAAATCTATACTAAAAGAATACGAAATGGATAGTAAAAATATGAAGTGTAGGTTAAAAATATGAAATGGAGGTTAAAAATATGAAATGGAGGTTAAAAATATGAAATGGAGGTTGAAAATATGAAATGGAGGTTGCAACCATGTAATAATATGAAAAATAATGAAATGTTATGGATGAAGTGTATTTTGTGACAAATGAGTATGTTTAAAAAAAATAAGAAAAAAAAACAAAAAAATTCGTGTATCCACACAGGACAAGCAAAAAAAAGGAAAGCGACACGCGATCCATAAAAAGTTGCTGCCCTTAATCTTGTCAAATGACAAGGTGATGGCATCGGCTTATGGCCTAGCCCTATGGGAAGTGGGAATATTGGCGAGAGCCCACATTACATGGACCCTCTGCTCCTCCCGAAATCTTTTGCTTTCTCAGAGGAGCGCACGTCGCATTACATAGAAAAACAGGGAGTTTAGGTAAAATTGGTGTGAACTGCACCAATCCGAAATTTCGTTTCTCACCACAATGAAGTTACAGGTCCTTTGGGCGACTTTTGAACGGGCCTTCACTTCGAAGGGGCATAATTAAAAATAAAAAAATAAAAAAAAATAAAACTCTGATACATATGGTATATATATATATCTGAAAGGGAATGTCAATCCTAGAGTAGTGAGAAACAGCTTTGTCATAATCGGTTAGAGATTTATTGTGCATCATGATTATGTTTGATATGACTAAAATTTAATGTATGTGCAATGTGATATGTTATTTTTATTATTACTATTATTATTATTATGTATGAACAATAAAACTACTGAAAGGGAAAAGTAAAAATCTTGGCGACAACCCAGCAAATAAGAGACAACTGTTATGTGGAAGCCCCCTGTGATGGAGAACCTGGACCAGCCATGAACTCCCTCAAAGGAAACTCGAACACAACATGCATATCATTGTGATGTACTGCATTTACTGTAAATCTATGTTAACCTAATATTGCGATGGGCTGTGTTAAAAACGAGATCTTAGGTTGTATTTTATGGAGCTGTTTCCTGGGTGACTTATATTTTCCTCATGACGCACAAATAAATGATCATTTCTAGGGGGGGCTATAATTAGCCTGTCAATGTGTACTCTGAATGCCGATTCATCGGGTGAGTGTAAACGCTTAATGGAAACAGAAACTGGCGAATATTTATGTACCACAATAAAAGGTCCGGTGTATTTTGGTTTAAACTTATCAACGGATTTGAGGTACACTATATCCTTTTCTAAGATTACTCTTAGTTTCGCTCGTTTCTGGAAGTGTTGATTTCTCTTTTCTTGTGAATTTTTGATGTTAGTGTATGCTTTTTTGTAAATTGAATTCAAATCATTTAGCAACTGGTAAGTTTCTATCCCCTTATCAAGGATTGGCTGATTAATAGTTTGATCAAAAGTATCAAATAATAAAGATAGTTCTCTTCCAAAGTGTAATAAGTTGGGGGAATATTTAGTGGAAGAATGTGTGGAACCATTGTATAGTGATTTATGTATACGTAGTGCATTTTCAAAAGAATGGCCTTCTTCAAGTAAAGTGGTAATTGAATATTTTATTGATTTATTTACTCTCTCTGAAATTGCATTACTTTGGGGGTGACCTACTGAGGAATGGAGTATTTTTATGCCCAATGTATCGTTGAATCTGTTGTACATGTCAGAAGTCAGTTGCTTACCTAAATCGCTGAGAATAGTGGCAGGTCTGCCAAAGGTAGTTATGTAATCAAATAAACATTTAGCAATTTTGTCAGTTGTTGTTGTATGCAAAGCAAATAGTTCGAGGTGCCGTGAAAAATGATCTGTTACCGTTAAAACTGATTGTCCGTTTTTAAATGGTCCTAGTAAGTCAATCCCAATGGTATGTCCTGGGTGGGTTGGTGTGTAAGTGGGCTGAAGTGGAGCAGGTGGTGTTATGTGATGTTTTGTTTGAATACACTTAGTACAAGATGCTACAAAATTTAACGTGTCGGTATACATTCCTTTCCAAAAATATCTAGCTATTACAAATGCATATGTTTTAGTTAACCCAAAGTGTGACAGATGACAAATTGTTAAAACTTTAGCCTTAAGTGAGTCTGGTACAATAATATGGTACGAAAATGTGTTATTATATACGTTTTCTTTTTTTGTCATGAGAACCTTACTGTCAGGATGTATGAAGTACATCGGAAATTTTTTTGATGATCCATTTCTTAAAATCTCATTGTAAACTTCGGCCAAATTTGGGTCCTTTCTTTGCTCACTGACAAATGTGTCGTTTGATATTTCAAGTAATGGATCCTTGTTTGCATCTCTGCCTGAAATTAAATAATTTACTGAGTTGGGTTTGTTTTTATTGGATTCTTCGATATTGTCCGAAATATCATTATCTACAATTGGTAAAGCATGAGGGTCATTAAGGAGTTCAGGATTTGATTTAAGATCTTGGGTATTGTTTTCAAATGTACATCTTGATAGATAATCAGCAAGTACATTGGATGATCCCGGTACATGTTCGAAGGAAAAGGTGTATTCAGAAAGTTCAGTTAGCCAACGTGTAGTTAAATCCGCAGGGTTACATGTATTCTTGTATTTTTTTAAGGGAGCACTATCTGACAAAATTACAAATTTCCTGTTGTATAAATAGTACTTAAATGCGATTACTGATTTATAAATGGCCATTAATTCAAGTTTTAAAGCTGGGTAACGTTTTTCTGCATGTTTAAGAGATTTAGAAAAATATGCAATAGGAAGTAATTGTCCTTCATGTTCCTGTAATAATGCACCAGCTATCGCTACCTTAGATGCGTCAGTGTTAACGTAAAAGGTTTTTGACCAATCTGGTAAGCGAACCATAGGTGAACTAAAGAACACTTGTTGCATTTTTTTGAATAATTCTTGGTGTTTTTGTGTCCATTTAAATGTAGCTTTAGGAGTAGTCAAATCAATGAGAGGTTGGATGATTTCCGAAAATGATGGCACCAATGATTTATAAAATGTTACTAAACCAATAAATTTTTTTAATTGTCTCTTAGTTTTTGGTGTGGGAAACGAGTTAATTTTAATAATGTTTGCCTGAATCGGTGCAATAGAGTGGTTTTCAATATGGAACCCTAAGTAGTCAACTGCTGATGTATGAAATGTACATTTGTTTGGAGTCAATGTTAAATTATACTTAGTTAAGATTTTAAGTATTTTATCTAACTTTGAACAAGTTTCCTCAAATGAGTTTGACCCAAATATTAGATCATCTTGATATGAATATACTCCATCAATTTGCAATTCATCAATTAAAGAATCCATTAAATGTTGGAAGAATCCACTTGATGACTTTAGACCAAATACTAGACGTTTATATTTAAAAGTCCCATAGATACATGTAAAGGTTAGTGGGTCTTGAAATTGTTCCGGAAGGTCTATTTGATGATACGCCATTTTGAAGTCTAATGAAGTGAAAAATTTGTATGCGGATAAATTTGAAATTATGGTTTGTATTTTTGGTAGGGGGTATGATGAGCCTTGTAACACGGAATTTAACATACGTAAGTCTAGAGCGAGTCTGTATTTCTGTTTTCCAGACTGATCAGTCTTCTTTTTTACAAGCAAAATGGGACATGCCCACTCAGAACAATTTCGTTCTATAATATCTGCTTCAAGAAGTTGATGAATTTGCTCTTTCATTTCGTTATGTAATGATTGTGGGAGGGGAAATGGTAATGTTTTTATGGGATAGTCATTTATAAACTTTAAATTTGGGACTACCTTGTCTGTGTGGCCTAGTGTTTTTATGGATTTGGAAAATGATGCATAATTATCAAGCAATAATTTTCCTAACCTTTTTGCATTCTCTTCCTGTAAATGATTTAAATTAAAGTCACTAATTTTTAGTTCTTCTTTACGTTGATTTAATGTTTCATTTGATGCCTGAATATAATTACAAATGTAATCCTTTAAGTTATCCTGAGATTTAAGATTAAAATTCGAAACATTTTCACATGAATTCATAATTTGATGAAAATTTGTGTTTTGTGACGGGTCCATAATGTCCATTGTTTCAAATAAAGTTCCTATTCGTGCATTTTTGTTTATGTGTACAGGTTTAGTAGATGAATTTTGTATAAAAACATAAAACTGGAATTTTTGTGGGGATCTAGTTGTGTTTTCAGTTCCTACCTTATCTGATTCATAATTCTGACCACCTACAATACTATCGTAAGAAATTATATTCTTTTTTGTTTCACATTGAAAATAGTAATGTTTTCTTGGGTCAATTGAATCAGTTTTTATGGAGATCCACCTCTTTTCCTGTGGTTCTAGTTTAAGTTTATTCTCCAATCGAATTTCTTTTGGGAATTTTTCCGATTGATGTATTTCATGTGTTTCAAGATGATGTGTTTCATTCTCACATAAGGCAGAATCAAGTAGTGGTATGCTAAATTCATTTGTTGACATTTTATTCTTATGAATATCTATCACAATTCTATTTTTGTGAATAAAATCAAAGCCTAAAATTCCCTGGAAGTTAGCGGAATTCGATATGTCAACAATGTAGAAATTATGCGAGAATGACTTTTGGTGTATGCGAATAGAAGTTTTAATGCATGCAGTGAACTGAACATCTGAATTAACTGTTTTAATAGTGACGCCTGTTCCTAATCTTTTATATTTTAGTTTGTCTTTAATTTTTTCAAACAAATCTTGTGATATAATTGAAATGGATGAACCAGTATCGAGCAAAAAGTTGGTTTTATGTCTTGCAATGGAGGCCTTTATGAGGGGGAGTGTTGGGGATGAATTATTTACATTGCAAATAACTGCAACTTTGTCATCACATATGTTAACAGTTTGTGAAGCTACTTCATTATTGTTTTCGACTGTTTGTGATGCAGAATTTTTGGACCATTTAACTTCACATTTTGTTTGCGAAGCAACGGATTTAACCCTTCTGTCTGGACAGAGTGTAGGCAGTGTTGGGTCATGAGTCCATGGAAATTCGTCTGAAGTTGCTGATGTGTTAGACTTCTTTTGAGATGTAAAGCCATCAGCTGAAGTACATCTCATTAGTAGTTTAAATTACCATTTCTGTTATCATTCCTTCTATAGTTATTGTCGTATTTATAACTATGTTTATTTCTATTTGAATTTGCTCTACGCCATTTAAAACAATGTTTTGCTGTGTGGCCACGCTTCGCACATAGCTGGCAAGCGGGTGGTGATGTAGATTTATTTTTACGTGTGTTATGTTTAGGTGAAACCGTATGCTTCCTTTTAAAGTCCTTGTTCGCATACTGTTCACGCTTTTTTGAATTTTGTGGGGTTATACTGTGAATTGCGTCTATGTTTTGTTCATTTGGAATGCTTGTTAATGTTAATGCATTGACTCTTTCAGTTAAAATTTTTAACTGATTAGCAATAGAGTCTGCTACAGGATTTGTTGTGTTACATGTTTGTAGCACATTCTCATTTTGCATTATATCCTGCAACATTTGTGCCCTGTCAACAGCAGTGTCATAATCGAGAATGTTTTCCTCTTGCAATTTAATTCTCAGTGGGGGTGGAATGCACGAGATTAGTTTTGTGTATTTAATGTTGTCTAAGGCTTCTTTATCTTTTATGTTATCATGTACTCGAGTAGTTAGAATATTTATTCGGTGTGCAAGGTTTCTAATCGTTTCTTGAGGTAGCATTATTAAATTGTTAAATTCTACGAGCGCTGTTGTTTTACTAGGGGGGGCAAAGAATTTTTTGAATTCTTTTTCTACAAATTTTAATTTGTCAGCTTTATAAATAGATGGGTTCTGAGTAAAGAAAGTAAGCGCAGGTCCGGATAACTTACTACCTAGAAATTGGATGGTGTCCTGATCCTTCCACCCGTGTGCTTTGGCTAATGTTTTGATTTGGTTGAAGAAAAAGTCAACCAAATTAGCATCGCCATCAAAAGTGATGGTTTTGAAAGTAATCTTAGAATTAGCCATATCAGTTAAATATGTAGCTGATCTAATGCAACAAATACTAAAAAAAAGGTTTAAAACTATTTGTAAATGTTAATTGGTAGGTGTAGGGCTACTATTTAATTGCACACGTATTCCTTTGACTAAATTCTAAAGATTTCAAAGGTACTCACAATCATTTAAAGTCAACTAAAATAATAATAAAAACAAAATATCACTTAAATAATAAAAATAGATACCATAATAAAAATTGTTAAAGCACTTAGTTAAAAATATCTAGCTCGTAAATGAGATAGTATTAGAAATGTCTTACTCTTATATTTTTTTTTATCTATTACTGAAAACATCTATTTGTTCTCTCATGACTCTGAACAAAATATCACATTGAAAATTACTTACTTTGTATCAAAAAAAAATTTTATGAAAAAAAAATCACCTTTTTTTTTTAGATTAAAGAGTAAGAAAATGTATGTATGCATAATAAAAATATAAAGGGTATCTTATTAATGCTTGGATACAGGATTATAATTGAGATGTTTTAATACCGTAAGATAAAGTTTAATCAAATAAGTATTAAAAAGCATTATTACTATTTTTTTTTTTTTGAAATGCTCTGAACAAAAAAATGTTATTTAAATAATCATGTATCCAAATAAAACAATAACAATAATAATAACAAAACATAAATCTAAGTGTTGTGGCATTATTGATGTAATAAAATTTCGCTTGAGCACAAATTCAAAATTTTTTTCTTTTGTGTGTGTATATTGTTTTAGCACCCCTGTCAACAGGGATCAGACGCATATTTCACATTCAAAACTTGTGTGCGTACCATTGATAGATAATTGGCACACACTTTTTTTTAATATTTTGCGTATTTCTCAATGAAAAATTCTGTATGAGAGATTGATGACTTATTTATCACAAACACTTGATTGCATATTTCACTCTTTTTGTGCTCGACTTGTTGCCACATTAATCGCCACTACTTTTTTTTGGATTTGTTATTTTTTTGTGTATGTTGAAAATTCTGCTGAGACAAGAAGACAAAACTTTCGTTTTTATCACATATTTGGATGTCTTCACACATTTATAACACGCATTGCAGCTGATACACGCAAATAACAACACTAAGATGACCGCAGCATATTTCACACATGATGAATTCACAAACAATTATGACGAGCACTGCAGCCGAAATTGAAAAGAAAAAAAAACTGCCGAAGACACTGAGTTGACCGCAGCACGTCGAGATACGAACGCGATGATGAATGTTGACAACGGACGGAGCCACGCAGGTCAATCAATCAGGGTCGAAGAAAAAAAAACTTTTGATTTGACATCACTTTTCCAGCTGGCTAAGGCTTGAGTAACTGTCATACTGGGAGGGACGAGCCTCTTTTGCCGCATCCAACACCCTGCGACCCATAGAAGAAGGAATACGTCTCGAATCGTGTGATGCACAGACGGAGCAATAAATCTTGAGTTGTTCGAAAACACCGCATGCCATGCAGAGAAGATGCGAAACCGCTATAGACAGCAGCGATTTCTCCGGATTCTATGAGCGTCCATACTCCTCTAGTCGGGTTAAGTACGGTCTTATAGCACCAAAGTTTGTAATGGAAAATGTCTTGGGTAATTACGGTATCTTGCAGATTTAATATCGACTATTACAAGTTATCATTAATGCCGTGAAAAGTAGATCGATAAAAAGATAAATATGCAGCCAGGTTCTTTAAAGTAAAGTTTTATTTTCACCCTTTCGAGAGAGTAGGACGCTCAACGTAATTATTGGTAGTTACAGCAGGGCCAGGCCAAGAGAAGAAGTGAAAGTGGCCGTTCTTTTAGTCAGAACCAAGATAACATCAGTTGTCAGATATCGCCAAAGGTTACAATGTTTGGCATGTATATGATATTTGGCCAAAATATACGTGCAATATTTTTCTTCTGAGAGAGAGATTTTTGTACTTAGCATATTAACAAGATAATCGCTAATTGGCGAAAAAAGAGTTTAAACCTTGATATTGGAATTTGAAAAAGCAAAGGAATTTTGTGGGATAGGCTTTGGGGCTCATGAAGCGGTCTAACATTTGCGAATGTATACCATATAAGGAGCGGTATCATGAGAAGGAGATATATTGGAATATGTACGACGCGCAAAACATCTTATGCAGCATTTTTATTGTAGAGCAGCTGGAATAAGAAAACCACATTCGGTTTTCTATGACCATATAAGGTATGGACAAAGTGAAATACATGTGCTGGGATTTCGGTGACCGTTACCTTAAGGGATTGGTTTAAGTATTACTAAAATGAGAAAAGGGGCGATATATTTATAACTTCAACTGTAATGTAGATCCTGTTGTGATTATGATTTTTTTAGTTACTTTAAAAGAAAGGATTTTTTTTTTAATAGAGGAAAAGATAAGTTTATCAATTTGTTACCTAACATCGTCATATTCAATGATATATGATATATTGATATCATAACATACATGAGTAGTTTAATCAGTATTTTTTTTCAAAAGATTCTGAGTATGCCCAGTATGGAGACCTTCCTTGTGAGTCCATTCTTAGGAGGCATTAGATTACTGTTCCTCAATATAGCGATGGGAATAAAAAATAATTCGGGAAATTCGTACATTTTTTCTTCTTTTTTTTTTACATTTACACAGTTGTTTAGATTTTTGACGAATAACAAATAACACATCGTTAAGCCTGTAAATATACATTTATCGTATAATTAAGATATTTCCCAATCGCATATGATATCGTAAATTACTGAGAAAATTTCAACAAAATTTGCCTCTCATATTAAAACGAGTACAAGAAAAATATCTGGCTAGGTATGAAATTCAAGAAGTTTTGTGTATACAGGGTACATCAAACATGTTTTTTATACTATTAACGAGGGAAATATAATATTATTGGTTAATCACGATAAATGCTGGAGAAGTAGCATCGCAAAATAATGCAATAAACTTATTAGGTAAATTCATTTATTTATCTATATTATACATCTATTTTTGGAATTATATTAAGGATACCGGTAAAACCAATAAACTATAAATGTTTCTGTAAGTTAAATTATTATTTTTTTTGTTGTACATAAAATAATAAAATATAATTTGGTAAATTCCTACATTTCTTTTTACATTTACACCCTTGTCCGGATTTCTAAAAAATTAAAAATAACATAGCTCTATGAAGCCTATAACACATTTATATATAGGTGAAATTTTATGACAAAAGTTTAATTCTACAAATTTACATGCGTAATTACTAGGGACGATCAAATGAAAAGGTACGAAACGCCCTAACTACCAAACCGGTTGAAATTTGAATATGCCGCTTTGGAATAAAGTAGTCAGAAATCGAGAGATGCGATTGGAGTATCCAGCGTAGTTGTGAACATGCGTAGGTGCTTGTGCATGAAGGGGGAGAGAAGCAGACAGCAAGTGAGTTCCGTCCAATTGACGCAGCAGTGCCTGTGAGGCCATCGGGGCTTTCCCATTGCAAAATCCGATGATTAAAGTGCAGCGAGGTGTCTGATCAAAATCTGACGCAGTGAGAAATTTGATAACACCTCGCTGCACTACTTTATTCCAGAGCGGCATATTCAAATTTCAACCGGTTTGGTAGTTAGGGCGTTTCGTACCTTTTCATTTGATCGCCCCTAATACACTGTAAAAAAAAATCTGTAAAGGTACTACACTTTATCTAGGAAACTGGGATTACAAGAACTTTTCCTGTAACGGTAACAACAAAAAATCAAGTTTTAGAATCGGTTACATGGATTTTTCCTGTTATAGTTACATAAAAAGTTCTTGGAATCCCAGTTTCCTAGAAAATGTTTAGTACCTTTACAGGTTTTTTTTTACAGTGTATGTAACAATGACTAATTTACACATTTTTTTTAAGTGAAATTAACAATGCCGGCCAAACCAACATAACTATACTTTTTCCGGATTTTTTTTTTTTTTTTTTTTTTTTTTTGTATGTAAATAAATAAACCATTAAGAGCACACTCAATGCAAATTATTGTTATTATCAGAAATGTGCAGTAAAAAATGAAACTGTACATTACAATGTGGAACCAGTTACAAATGGAGAATGTCAGTAAAACCAACGAACAGTGTTTCCCTGCAGACAATATCAAAAAGCATGTTACATAATTCTTTTACATAGGCTGAGTAATTTACGTTTTACCCTAATAGCATGCATGGTCACAGTGACGTCACTGTGACGTCACTGTGAGTCACTTTGGTCACATCACATCTGTGACCAAAATGCCACCACTCAGTGACGTCACATTGTGACTGAGATGTGACTTTCTTAAAAATCTTTAGAAATTTATAAATATCCTTCAAAACGTGTTATTTACTTTTAAAAACATGTTTCTGGCAACTTAAATATCGTCGCATTTCGTCACAATGTTAATATCAAATTAGTCACAAATGAGACATTTTTCACAAATTTGTCACTTTGTGAAACGTCACAAAAGAGCTCTAAAACGGCCATAACTACTTCACATTTTAGTCACTGTGACTTCACATCGACGTCACGTGACGTCACGTCGACAATCGATGGTCACAAAGTCACAATGCGACTTCACAACGACGTTGCAGTGACGTCACCATGCTTTACGGGTACCCTCCCCTTAAGACATGGTGACGTCACTGCAACGCGTTGTGAAGTCATATTGTGACTTTGTGACCATCGATTGTCGATGTGACGTCACGTGACGTCGATGTGAAGTCACAGTGACTAAAATGTGAAGTCGTTATGGCCGTTTTAGACCTTTTTTGTGACGTCACATTGTGACTACTTGGTGACGTCACAATGTGACCAGTTTGTGAAAAGTGTGTCATTTGTGACTACTTTGACATTAACATTGTGACGAACTGTGAAAATTTTTTTAGAAAGTCACATCGTAGTCACAATGTGACGTCACTGAGTGGTGGCATTTTCGTCACAGATATGATGTGACCAAAGTGACTCACAGTGACGTCATTGTGACGTCACTGTGACCATGCATGCTATGAGGGTCGTCTGTCCACAAAGAAATGATAAAGCCTTATACGAGAAATAATGTTAATGAGCCCGTCTGGAATTTCCAGTTAAATATTTAGGCAAGTTCTATTTTTAATATCAAATATTGCTCCTGGGAAACAATTAGTAGAGAAAAATCATTATTTTAAATTACGGCGTCCATTGTTAAGGGGTATTAGATTTACTGTTCTTCATTTTAACGACGAAAATAGAATACTCTCGGTTGATAACGATAACTGATGGAAAAGTATCATGGCACAATAGTGAAATAAGCTTATTTGGTACGTCCATTTGTTTATCTGCATTACACATTTATTATTCGGAATTAAATTAAAAATACTTGTAAAACAAATAAACTATGAATTCTCTATGAATTCTATAAGTTAAAATAATTTAATTATTGATATTTATTTATTTATTTATTTTGACATATAAAAGAATAAAATAACTAATTCGTGAAATTTGCAATTTTTTTTTTTACTTTTACTTTTATACTCTTATTTTAATGAATAACAATTAACACATTTCCGATAAGCCTACAAAAAAATGTAAAGTGTAATTCTACATATTTAGAAGCATAATTTTGTAACAGTGACTAAATTACACATTTTTTTTTTCGTGTGAAATTAACAATGTCGGCAAAAACTACATAACTGTACTTTTTTTCTGTAAATTAAATCTAAATTTTTCGTATATAAACAAGTGAAACATTAACCGCAAATGTAATGCAAATGAATATTATAATTAAAAATGCACAAATACTTCTTTTACATAAATTCTTTTGCCTAAGATCTCTAATTTGCACTTCTTGGTAGTCTGTCCCCGAAGAAGTTATAAAGCCTGAATTCAGAAATAATGTTAATGAAACTAATTTCCAACACAATCTTGAAAACCGATTTAAAAATTTAGGCAAGAGCTAATTTCAGCACCAAATACTTTTTCAGTGTACAATTAGTACTGGAAAATTATTTTATTAAATTAGCGCGTTCATTGTTAAGAAGTATTAGATTTACTGTTCTTCATTTCAGCGACGGAAATGGAGCATCCTAGGTTGATCGCTACAATTGGTAAAGAAGTATTTTTAGCATCAAATATTGCTTCAGTGAAACAATTAGTACTGAAAAACCATTATATTAAATTAGGTTGTTCATTGTTAAGAAATATTAGAATTACTATTCTTTATTTCAGCGACGAAAATGGAATATTCTTTGTTGATCACTATAAATTGTAGAGAAGAATTTTTAGCATCAAATATTGCTTCAGTGAAACAATTAGTACTGAAAAACCATTATATTAAATTAGGTTGTTCATTGTTAAGAAATATTAGATTTACTGATCTTCACTTCAGCGACGGAAATGGAATATTCTTTGTTGATCGCTATAAATGGTAGAAAAGTATTTTTAGCATCAAATAGTGCTTCATTGAAAAAATCAGTACTAAAAAACTATTATATTAAATTAGGGTGTTCATTTTTAAGAAGCATTAGATTTACTGTTCTTCATTTCAGCGACGGGAATGGAATTTCCTTGGCTGATCGCTATAAATGGTAGAGAAGTAAGATCGCAAAATAGTACAATGTTCTTATTAGGTATATTCATTTATTTGTCTATATTACACATTTTTTAAAATTAAATTAAGAATGCCTGTAAAACCAATAAACTATAATTTTTTGTATCAGTTAAATTAATTAGTTAATTTATTTATTTTCTTCTGTATAAAAATAATTAAATAATTAAGTCGGTTAACGTCGTGCATTTTTATTTATTTATTTAATTTAATTTTTTTTTTTTTTTTTTTTTTTTTTTTTTTTTTTTTTTTTTTTTTTTACATTTACACTTTTGTTTTGTTTTTTTATGAAGAACAAATAACACAGTTCCGTTAAGACGATAAACACACATACATATAGGTGAAGTTTTACAAAAATGGCGTAATTCTTACAAATTTACATACATAATTATGTAATAGTGACTAATAGGGCTGGGCGATATACCGTAATATCGTTATATACCGATATTTCTTTAAGACCGCGGTAACGATATTGAGATTTCAATCCTTCCGATATATCGTTTCAAACGGTATTTCATCCTACTTTCGGAATTACGGAGTTACGGAATTTCGAATCTACCTCTGTCAGCGCAAAAGTTGTTTACTTTTGCAAATGTTCGCGCTGTAATCGGCACTTGCGTGATACTTCCGGTTTTGAGTCGGTGTCGCGCACACACCGGAATATGGGCGAACAGTCTACTTTTTGCGCTGGTGTCGCGCACATACCGGAATATGGGCGAACCGTCTACTTTTTGCGCTGGTGTCGCGCACATACCGGAGTATGGGCGAACAGTCTACTATTCTGATGTACTGCTTTATTTATCGGAGTTCGTTCGAGAATCGAAGTTAAAACACTCGTTCGAGGATCGGGCATTTATTTCCGCTACAATCACTTGTTTACTCCATATCGGCGGCTGACTGTTGTTTTCCTGTGAGCTTGTGTACAGTTATTGCTGCCGGAATGCAGAATTGATTACCATATTTTCAAGAATGTGAGCACAATTAATCGATATTTCTTGTATGTTTGTTTTTCATTTATTAATAGCATTAATAAATAATTATATTAAATCACATATTATTTTACATTTTTATTAATAACATTAATAATTTATATGTATGGTAATTCTATTATGTCATTTATTTTAAGCAGAAATTTTACTTAAAGCGGAAGTTTTTTTCTTTTTTCATTGTGATTCACCTTAGTTTTAGAGTATATTGTATACTAGTATTTTTACCCGTTTTGTGTACGGGTTTTTAAAAAAATCCCCCCCCCCCCAAAAAAAAAAAAAAAATGAAAATGAAAATCTTTCTCAAATTAGGAAAGAAAATAATTTTTATTTTGAAAGATCGCTAAAACTCTATGGATGGTGTCTTTCGGCTTGGCAAAACATATTACCCATCCACAGCAGATGACAATATGATTATTGTATAAACATTCGAGTTTCGATTTCGCTGAGTTCGATAAACAAAAACAAACGATGGATAGTTTCCTACGTTTTCTTTGAGGTTCTTCTGTACTGGACACTTGTAAAAGATGCTCAAATTTTGTAATAACTTATTATATTTTAATAAAAATTTGTCACACAGCCTAATTTACTATTATTGCAAATTGCTGAAAATTTGAAAAAAATCGGTAAATTAACTTAGGAGTTATGATTTCTTTCCCTTTTAATGGTAAAGAATAAAAGGTTTTGTTTTTCTTCCTCCCTCCCCCCCGACCCCCTTTTCGTTTATATGTGCCGTTGAATGTGTTTTTCGCGCACTTAAACAACTGAAACTAGTTGATACTTTCACAAAACCCTTTTTATAAGTTAAAAAAAAATCGAACAGTTTATCTCTCATAAAGGAATGAGGATAGTTTTGATTTTGAATATCATGGCTCCTTTTTATTTCAAGAGTTCACTAATGCAAAAACATCCGCTCCAATGTCAATCTTATTTTTTTTATACCTCGTTTGCATTTCCATATTTTTGTTTATTTTTTTATTTTATTTTTTTTTGTTTGTTTTTGCATTGCACATCTGAGGTTGATCTCTTTCAACAAAAGCCGTTTTTTGATATTTGTTTTCAAGTTTTTTTTATTTTTTTTATTTTTTTTCTTTACTGCAATACTTTCATTTTTGAAAGTGGTTTCGAAAGTAAAAGCATCATAGAAAAAAAATCTGTAAACAAAATCGAAAAAGTAAAAGATCTTTATAGAGATTAATTCAGCATTATTATTAAAAGAAGAAGAAGAAGAAAAAAAAGGCGGTAGTTAGCAAAACATCCTGATTTGGGACTTTGTACTCTATTAAAGAAATTTCGTGTTTTCTTAAAATTATTTGATTATTCTAATGCTTTCATTTGTATTCTGACTAATAATAGAATTATTTATTATAACAACGAAAAGATTTCAACGAAAAGTGTTTCTTACTGCCCAAAATTGCAGAAATGCAATTTTTTTTTTTTTTTTGTATTGTAATAAAAAAATTCTAAGTTTATAGGTAATTAAAGTATTTTTTTTCAATACATCTAATGTCTATTTGTTGTCTTATATACATTTTCTTGTTTCATTTTAATGATTTATAATGTTTAACTTTCTAAGAGTTTTCAATAACACATATTTTAGATCAGATTTTTGCAAGTAAAGGGTTTGCATATTTTGAATCAATACATAAAAATTAAAATTTATGTTCCTTGGAATATGTTAAGATATTGATATTTTTGTTTTTTCTTTATAATTAACACACACACACACACACATATATATATAGTATTATGTGTTTGTAGTATTTTATACAGAGGACAGTTACATTTATAACCCTATAATGGAGTGACATATGAATTGAAATATATCGATATATCGAAAATTATCGATATTTGGTCAGCGATATATCACGATATTAAAATTATGATATCGTCCAGCCCTACTGACTAATATACAAATTTATTTTTAATGTGAAATTAACAATGCCGGCAAAATCAATTAACTATATTTCCTTCTGTAAATTAAATCTATTTTTTTTTTATCTAAATAAATAAAATTTTCTGCACAAACTTAATGCAAATGTATTTAATTATCAGAAATGGTTTGAATATTGAAACTGTTCATAACAATGTGTATCCAGTTACAAATGGAGAATGTCAGTGAAACCAGTTTACATTGTATTCCTGTAGGTATTATCAAAGACATATTTTATTGTTCTTATCCATATGCACTGTAATTTACGCGACTCGGTCGCTCGTCTCCGAAGAAATAATAAAGCCTGAAACAAAAATAACGTTAATGTAACTAATTTCAAACACCCGTCTCGAATATACATTTAAATATTTACGTAAGTACTATTTTTAGTATCAAATACTGCTTCAGTGAAACAATTAGCAGACGAAAATCATTATTTTAAATTACGGCGCTCATTGTTAGGGGTATTAGATTCCTGTTCTTCCCATTGACGACGGTGGGAATGAAATACGCTTGGTTGATAACGAAAACACGTTGTAAAGTAGCTTTGCAGAATAGTACAATGAACTTGGTGAGTAAATTCATCATAGATGCTTCTAAATTTACAAAAGAAATTTTCATTCAAAGTTTCAGAAAATAGTGGAATACGACATTTTTTTTCAATGGATTATATAGATTTTTTAAATGTATATTTTCTAACGAATCTTGTAGATATCGTACTTGTTCAAGTTTTTCAAATTGAAATAAATTACGCAATTTCATTAAGCTTATAATCAAACATAGATGCATTTACGACAAAAGTGTAGCTTACACGTACATTTATTTAACAGTGACTACTTTGCATATTTTATTTTAAATTGAAATTGAGATTGCCGGCTAAACAAATTAACTATCTTTTTTCTGTAAGTTAAATATAAATTTATATAAATATGTATATACGAATAAAATGCTACCGAGAAACATAATATAAATGGATTTTATTATCAGAAATGCGTAGCAACACTTCATAAAAACTTGGAACGAGTTACAAATGAAGAATATGTCTGTGAAACCAATTAATGGTGTATCCCTGTAGACATTATCCAAAACTGTACTTTATATGTAAGTTCCATAAGCTTTGTAATTTAGGGCTCTTGGCCGTCTATCCCCGAATAAATGATAAAGCCTGAAACCAGAAATAATGTTAATAAAACTAATTTCAAACAATATTTCGAATATCCATTTAAATATTTTGGGAGGTAGTATTTTTAGTGCCAAATACTGCTCTAGTGAAACAATTAGCAGGGAAAAAACATTATTTTAAATTACTTTGTTCATTGTTAGGTGACATTAGATTACTGTTCTTCATTTTAACTATGGAAATGGAATACTTTTAATTGATAGCGATAAATTCTTGAGATGTAGCATCGCAGAATTGTGCAATAAACTTATTAAGTAAATTCATTAATTTATCTATATTATACATGTACGTTTTGGATTTAAATTAAGAATGCCGGCAAAACTAATTAACTATAAATTTCTCTATAAGTTAACTTACTTTTTTTGTATATAACATAATAAAACATAATTTGTGAAATTTGTTTTTTCCCCTTTTACATCTTTGTTCGGGTTTTTTTTAACGAATTAAAAGTAACACAGTTATATTAATCGTATAAACACACATATATATGTAGGTATAATTTTACTGCAGAAGTGTAACTCTACAGATTTGCATATGTAATTATGTAACAGTGACTAATTTAAACACTTATATTTTAGACAGAATTAAAAATACCTGTAAAACTAATTAATTATAATATATTCCTCAAATTAGTTATTTTTTTTAAAATTTAAACAAATAAAACATTACGCGCAAAGTTTCACAAATAAATATTACTACACTGTAAAAAAAAATCTGTAAAGGTACTACACTTTATCTAGGAAACTGGGATTCCAAGAACTTTTCGTGTAACGGTAACAACAAAAACTCAAGTTTTAGAGTCGGTTACACGGATTTTTCCTGTTATCGTTACATGAAAAGTTCGTGGAATCCCAGTTTCCTACAAAATGTTTAGTACCTTTACAGATTTTTTTACAGTGTATCAGAAATACACTGTAAAGACTAAGACTTTTCATAACAATGCGGAGCCAGTTACAAACGGAATGTCAGTAACCCATTAACGGTACATCCATGTAGACATATTCGAACACCGTACTTTATAAGTATGTTCCATAGGTTGTGTAATTTATGGTTCTCTGTCGTCTGTCCCGGAAGAAATGATAAAGCCTGCACTGTAAAAAAATCTGTAAAGGTACTACACATTATCTATCAAACTGGGATTCCAAGAACTTTTCCTGTAACGGTAACAACAAAAACTCAAGTTTTAGAGTCGGTTACACGCATTTTTCCTGTTATCGTTACATGAAAAGTTCGTGGAATCCCAGTTTCCTACAAAATGTTTAGTACCTTTACAGATTTTTTTTGTACAGTGTATCAGAAATACACTGTAAAGACTAAGACTTTTCTTAACAATGCGGAGCCAGTTACAAACGGAATGTCAGTAACCAATTAACAGTACATCCCTGTAGACATATTCGAACACCGTACTTTATAAGTATGTTCCATAGGTTGTGTAATTTATGGTTCTCTGTCGTCTGTCCCGGAAGAAATGATAAAGCCTGCACTGTAAAAAAATCTGTAAAGGTACTACACTTTATCTTGGAAACTGGGATTCCAAGAACTTTTCCTGTAACGGTAACAACAAAAACTCAAGTTTTAGAATCGGTTACATGGATTTTTCCTGTTATCGTTACATGAAAAGTTCGTGGAATCCCAGTTTCCTACAAAATGTTTAGTACCTTTACAGATTTTTTTTTTACAGTGTGAAACGAGAAATAATGTTAATGAAACTAATTTCAAGTACCGTACCGAATATCTATTTAAATATTTAGGCAACTTCTATTTTTAGTATCAAATACTGTTCCATTGAAACAATTAGCAAACGAAAATCATTATTTTAAATTATGGCGTTCATTGTTAGGGGGAATTAGATTTCTATTTTTCATTTTAACGATGGGAATGAAGCACCGTTGGTTGATCACGATAACTGGTGGGGAATTAGCAGCGCGCAAAGTATAATAAAATTGATAAGCAAATTCCTCATACAAACGTTTTAACTTTTCAGAATAAATTCCCATTTAAAGAAACAGAAAATAGTGAAATGTCACTAGATGTTTTGTCGAATGGGTTCTTTATACTTGGTGTCACTTAAATAAATATTTTTTAACAAAGAATTTATAAATTTACTCATTTAATTTTTTTTTATTGTTATTATTATTTTTAAACGTTTCGCTGCTTCTGTAAGTTTTTAAAAACGTAGGCAAATGTTAATTTATACGCCCTTAAATTATTTTTATTTTCTTCTATATCTACAAGAAGGAAATATTCATTGAAAAAGAGATCTTGAATTGTGTTTTTCCATTGATTTCTACGTGTTATAAAGCCCTAAATAAGATTTGAATGTTTTTGGAAAACGTCAATGTGTTTATCTGACTCATTGTATACGCTAAAACTTTTAGGCACTACATTTAGTGTACTGATGCACGGAATTTAATTAAACTTAAATTTAGTTACACCTTTATATCAGTTTGTGTGGATTGGTGTGTTATGTAAATCGCATGTTAGAAAGACTCTTTCATTGTATATTAGTTTATTTTAAACATGTCACTTATCTTATTTAATTAAAATCGAAAACAGCCATTGCATCTTTTAACGGCAGTTGTTTTGTTCTTAACATCCCCCCTTAAAACAAAAATATTTAAATGGAAATTAATTGAAATCCATTTACAGGAAGTCACCACTGGTCTTTTAATTATAATTCAGTTTTCATTAAACTTTTTAAAGCCGATAAAATTAGCGCGTTTTTAGGTTCTGCTTTGTCTGAACGGAGGTAAGCAAATGTATCTCAGAAGGGGTAGGATCCCATATTATTGAAAAATGAAGTAAAAAATGAAACTATAATATTTTAAAACACTTTTTAAAAGCATAAATTACTTAATAGCAGAGCCACCCGAAAGACGATTGATACAAAAATGTAAACTAAACCAATTCATGTCAAGAAGTAATTGAATCCAACTTTTTACGAAAATTCTTGCATTATTTCTTATAATAGAGCTATTGCAGAAATCGTAACAAATGCAGTGTTGCAGTGCCACACGTGGAGCTATATACAACAAAATATTAGGTTGGGGAAAAAGTAGCTTCGTTTTTTTCCAATCAGATAGATTTAAAGTCACATATCTCGAGTAACTTATTCAATTAAGCTATACTATACAGCGTTTGAAAGGTAACAGTCTGTTGAAAATTCTAGATATAAAGGTAGTGTCATCTGTTTAATCAGTCAAAGGTTATTGCGTTTTGAAAATAGAGATTCCAGAAGATCATTTTCGTCACATTTTAGTTTTTTACTTCTAGAAAGGGAAAAATGTGGCGAAGGCTCATCGAAAATTGTGTGGCGTTTATGGTGATCAGTACTTAAGTAAACGCCAAAGTCAGAATTGGTTGGCTCGGTTTCGTTGTTAAAGATGAACCTTTCCATGGCCAGCCAATCATTGAAAACGTCAATGAAATTTAAAAAAAAATCGAGAAAGACTGACACGTTTCTTCCCACGATATTACTACGGAACTAAACATCGACCATAAAACACTTTTGAACTATTTACATAAAACTGGATACCAAAAGAAACTCGATACTTGGGTTCCCCATGAACTTACAGCGAAATATTTAATGGACAGAGTTTCCATTTGTGAATTGCTACTGAAACGGAATGAAATCGAATCATTTTTGTAACAAATAATTACGGGTGATGAAAAGTGAATCACGAACGTCAACAATATGCGAAAAAGATCGTTGTCGAAGCTTCACAAACGGTGGTAAAGCCCGAATTGACGCCAAGAAAGGTGATACTGAGTGTTTGGTGGGATTGGAAAGGAATTGTCCATCATGAGCTCTTCGATCCTGGTTAAACCATTAATTCAACTATCTACTGTGGACAACTAATGCGATTGAAGCAGGTGATTAAAAAAACCCGGCCAAAATTGATCAATGGTAAAGACGTTGCCTTCCATCATGACAACGCTAAAATACACACATCTATAGTCACCCGGCAAAAACTGAAAGAGCTTGGGTGGGAGGTTTTGATGCACCCACCGTAAAGTCCGGACCTGGATCCGACCGATTACCATTTGTTCAGCTCTCTTCGAAACTATTTTAACGGTGTTAAGCTGGCTTCAAAAGCGGCTTGTGAAAATCACCTTGTTCAGTTTCTTGCCCAGAACTCTCAGAAATTCCACAGAGAAGAATTTATGGTTTTACCAGAAAATGGTGAAAGGTCATCGAACAAAACAAATTACATATTATTGATTACTTTTTTGAATTTATATAAATAAATTCAGTTTGAAAAATACGAAAAAAAAGCGAAATTACTTTTTCCCCAACCCAGTATAAAAAACATCAATTCATATCAACGACTAACTGAATCTGAAGTTTGATGATATTCCTTGCATTAATTCTGGAGATAAAGCTATTACGGAAATTGCACAAAAACCTGTACAGTAGGGCCACCTGTTAAGCGATTGTGGTGAGGAAAATTACACCACATTACAAGGTACGCGAAAGATAGTGGTTAGTGTTAATAAAGTAATATTAAGATAATATCCCAATCCGCGTTGTGAAAGATTGTACTGGATATTACCAAAAAAATTTGTTTTCTTTTAAATTTATCGATAATTTAAATAAAGGAAAATCGCAATAGCTCAGACTCAAACTTATTTAACGTTTGAATTTGCAAATCAGGATTCTATTGGGTTACATAAAATTAACAAAATAAAAGAATTCTGATCGTTCTTATTAAAGGTTATTAATCTATTAATTCACTGAAAATAAATAGAGTAAGAGAAATCATGGAAAAAACACAAATACATATATACACTCAAACATTTATTCTCAAAATATACAAATGGTAAATACAAATAACAAATAGTAAGATTCACCAATAAAATCTATTTACTTACTACACTTAATTTTTTTGTTTTAAATTCAACTTAAATACTGTATATTGTTAAATGCTCACAGCACAATTATCGGGGCTATTCACCCAAAAAAAATATTCATTCGTTTTATTTTATTATTATTTTAATTAATTTTATCAATTAAAACTTAAATAGTGAATTTTTTTTTAATTATTCACATAAAACAAAATATTTTTTTTTAAATGGCCTTATCACTTGGAAGGATTATAAAAAATTTCTTACCATAACCACGGCATCCGGCAGACTTGATAATCATGTCAGACAGTCCTGTATGATTAATGAAGTGTCTCTTGCAAGAAGCACGCCACTCATCCATGTAAATATTACTCATTAGTGTTCATAGAGTTGTATGTTGTTGAAAATTACACTAAGTCCTTTTAATAATGGAAAGTTGCGGAGTGGCATAAATAATAATCTTGGAGAATGTCTAAATGAGGAATCATATCGAGCCTGATGAGAATCATGTAGAGTCAGTTTATAAATGGACTATCACGTATCAATTGAAAATCATCACACCGAGTCCATTAGGCACTGGTAGGCTGCGGAGAGGCATAATAAATAATCATGGAGAATGTCTAAATGAGGAATCATATCGAGCCTGATGAGAATCATGTAGAGTCAGTTTATAAATGGACTATCACGTATCCATTGAAAATCATCACACCGAGTCCATTAGGCACTGGTAGGCTGCGGAGAGGCATAATAAATAATCATGGAGAATGTCTATTCATATTTCTTCAATGATCTGCACCTCGTTCCAAAGTCCCTTTTTAAAGAAACATTAAACACATTTTTTTTTTCTTCCACTGATCTCCAAATGCGGAAAACAACATCTGAGAGAAAAAAAAGTTTTTCCTTTCCTCTCCATTTCTCGGTCCGGATAACTCTTCCTTCATTGGTTACTCAAAAAAAGATTTTAATTGTCCCTTGTAATCCCAAGTAGGTCATTGGTCCCTTGACCATTGGGGAGGTATGTCTTTTTATTTTTTCCACCCCTTTCTCTTTTTTTTGTTTATTTGGCTTCTTCCTCCTGTTCGACCCCTCGTGATGATGCGGCTTTTGTGTATGACCGTCGACCACACGCAATCCTTGTCCCCTGGTTGTAAATAATTGTTGAAAGCCCCGTAAATTCTGCGCTTGTTTCTTCGATTTTTTTATGTCAAAGGCTGGCGACAAACTATGTTTTATAGTTTTATTGCCCCATCATGTCTGTCTGGGAATTCGTGGTGATAATCCCTCCAAGACTACACACGTGCATTATTACTATTATTATAAATAAAATCTTGCAGTTTTTACTGCAATTAGCTTTCAACTTTACCTAATAATTAAAAATATTATAATTATTATTCCTTGTTTAATGCTAAAATAAATTCAAAATTTTATTTCAATTTTTATATATCTATTTATTTTTTTTATTGATTGTGCTGTTCCTTTTTTTTTATACATATTTACTTAAGCAATGTCGTGACAATTTCGTCACTACAGGCTTATCTCCCCTTTGTTTAAGAAAAAAAAAACATCTCATACAATATAAACTAAAATATATATACAGATTTTTCATATGATTACATCGACATTAAGAAGGTATCAAAATACTTTATCATTTTTTTTTGCATATATGTAATAACAATAAACAAAGTAATACTAAATTATAAAATAATATACACATTACGTTATAGGTGAGAAAATAATCGTTCCATTGAGTTGGCCATTGAAAAATACCGAAAATATAAGACATATTTGCCATTACGGTATCTATATTTTTCCATCATTTCTTTTTATTTTATTTTTATGTATATATATACATCTGTATTATAAAGTTCCAGAAATGGATGTGTATTTTACTTGGCATGTTCTATATTTCTATGAACTATGCCTATGAACAAAAACCAACTTCCCCAACTAGCGAAATTTAGAAAGTTTACTAATCTCTGAAATAAGAGAAAATTTTCTCCGAAACTTCTCTTTTTTTTTTTTTTTTTTTTTTTTTTATCGTAAAAAGTGTTTTTGTTATTTTCTTCAACAATATTTGAGAGAAAAAAAAATCATCTTAAATCACTTTTTTTTTTTTTTTTGCATACATTTATCTATGTCGTATATTAAATTTTTGTCACTGAAACGTTCTTTCGCTTGAATTCTTTTTAATTGACTGTCTATTTATTTATTTTTTTTACTGGCTTTATTAATATTTTTATTAGATTATTGTGTCTGGTTGTTATGTAACCGCTTTTATACATAACATAATATTGTTACTGTCTCCATCATATGAGAGTTGTGAAAAATTAATTAAATTTACTTTATTTAGTTATTTTATTCATTTATTTATTCGTTTATTTATTCACTTATTTTTATTTATGTATTTTATTTATTTCTTTTTAGAACGTATGAGTATTTTAGAGATTGTAATTAATAGTTTCTTTATATATTTCAAATTTTGTTCTAATCTAATTTTATTGCTATATTAATTAATGAGATATGATTATTTATATAAAATCTTTATGACTAATATATTTTCTGTGGACAATCTCATTTACATATAATCTCAAGAAAAAAATATGTTTTGTACAATGCAAACTATCGACCAGCAATAAAAATTTGCATCCCGGGCAGTACGAAATATAAATTTCCTATGAGATTATAATATAACTCTTTTTTTTATATCTATATGTTGTAATAACTATTTTATTTTATTCTGTTTTATTTATTTATTTAACTGTTATTATTGTTCATAGTATTTTAAAATCCATTTTTACGCTGAATATTAATAACAAAATTAATCAGCCATGAATTATCCAGTTTTATTTTTACCTTTTTTTTTTTTTTTTTTTTTTTTTTTTTGTTGAATTCTATATTTATTAATCATGTGAGACCATGAGGAAAAAAAATTAACGTTTAGTTTTGTATTAGAGATATTTCTTTTTGTACATGAAAGTCGAACATTTTTAGAAGTCATTAGAATTTAATTGTAAAAGTTTATAATTTAAGCTAATCTGTTCAATGAATTATGATCATTATTTATTTATATTAGAAAACTTTGACGGTTTCAGTAGACAAGTGAATCAGTTTTAATGAATCATTTGAATTATACGTTTTTATTCATTTATTTATTTGTTTTATTTATTTATTTATTTATTTATTTATTTATTTATTATTTAACTATTTATTTACGTACTTGTGTTCTCTAACGAATGATTATTTGTTTTAGTTTTGCTTGCCATATTGGGCGCAAATAATTTAGAAATATGAATTCTAATAGGCTTTAAATCTGGTCTATTCTTGTTTTTAATGAGATAGTTGTCATTCCTGAAAATTCTCTCAACATAATATGGGCCTGAAAATTTCTGATGTAATGCTTTAGGTTTTATCAGCAGTTTTAAGTATACTTCATCGCCTAATTGTAACTCCTTGTGTTTTGCTTTTGAATTTTTATTTAATTCCCTATCTGTTATTTCCTGATTTTTGATAACCTCTTTTCTTATTTCGTGCATATGTTTTAATTTATTTTGAACGTATTTACTATAAGAAGACATGTCATGTACTTCGAAGTTTGTGAAAGGCGTTTTTATTTCTCTTCCAAAAAATAACATGCTTGGAGAGAATTTTGTTATTCTATGTACAGTTGAGTTATGCATCAAAATAAAATATTGAAGTTTCGTATCCCATTCATAAGTTTTATTACACATAGCTGCTATTGAAGCTTTTAAATCCCTATTAATCCTTTCCGAAATCGATTGGCTTTGAGGGTGATAAATTGATGAGGGGATTAGTTCGATATTTAAATTTTTCATGTAATCTTTAAAATCCTTGGATTTGAAATAAGATCCATTATCAGTTGAAAAATATCTTGCTAATCCGAATGCACTAAAGTAACCATTGAGAGCATTGATTATGACCCTAGTGTCCGTCGATTTTAGTGGAAAAGCTTGCAAATAGCGTGTTGCAGTGTCTATGACTGTCAGTACAAATTTATTCCTATTTAAAGATGGAATTAAAGGTCCAATTAAATCGCATACCAGTCGTTGTCCTGGGAGGTAATTTTTATCCATCGTTTTAAAAGGAATTTTTATCGTTCTATGTTGTTTAAATGTGTTGCATGTTACACATTTTGTACAGAATTGTTTTATCTCTTGATACATTCTGTACCAGAAAAGTCTTTCTTTTATAATACCATAAGTTTTTAAGAAAGCAAAATGTGGGACATGTGCACTGTTTAGAATATCTTCTTTTAAGCTCTGTGGTGCAATGTATAATTCCGCATTATTTGAATTATGTGAATTTTTCAGAATTAATATCCCATCTTTATTTAAATTATACTTCTCATATTTTTTTACTTTTCTTTGTTGTTGTAAGGCCTCAATAATTTCTTTTAATTTCGGGTCATTTAATTGTTCTTTTTTTTATATTATCTGCATTTAGCTTTTTATTTACCATGAAAAGATGTTTGTCCAAATTATCTGCTATTGATAGAGCATTTACCGATCTACTACAGAAATCAGCGGGATTATGGATACCTGCAATATGCGATACTTCAAAATCATAATCTTGTAATTTTAGTAACCATCTTGCTACAATTTCAGGCTGCTTTTCTAACTGTAAATGGTACGTTAATGCCTTTGAATCTGTTAGCAGAAAAAATTTTCGTCCTAATAGAATGTTTCTAAAATATGTTATGGTTTCATAGATTGCCAAAAGTTCAATCTGCATGCTTGGATATTTCTTTTCTGAGTCTTTTAATTTTCTTCCCGTAAATTCGATTGGGATCATTTTATCTCCTTGTTTTTGTGCTAATATACCCGATGTTGCAATTTTCGATCCATCTGTAATTATATAGAATTCTTTACTAAAATCTGGGGGGTGAATAGTAGGTTGTTCCATTATAATTTTTTGTATTTTTTCAAATGATTCTTGTGCTTTGTCATTCCATTTGAATTTTGTATTTGCTTTAGTGAGGTCCGTCAGTGGTGCTATTATCTCCGCATAATTATGTATAGTTGCTTTAAAATATGTGCATAATCCAATAAATGCTCTAACTGTTTTTTGAGATGTGGATACTGCGAAGTTTGTTATTTTCTGGATATTTTTTTGTGAGGGCGCATATCTTTTTTCACTAATTTTGTATCCCAAAAAGTCTATTTCCGGCATGTATAATTTTAGTTTAGTCGGTTCAATTGTAAGATTAAATTTTTCTAATTGTTCTAATACTGCTTCTAGTATTATGTGCATTTGTTGTACATCATTTGAACCAATTATTATGTCATCAATAAAGTATTGAATATTGTATTTTTTCTTTAAGTCTCCTAAAACTATATCAATTAAACGAGCGAATTGATTCGTTGAAATTTTTGTCCCAAAAGGCATCCTTGTTATCTGAAAATGATTATCTTCAGGGATAAATGCTAACTTATGCTTGTCCTGCTCATTTAATTTTATTTGAAAGAATGCAGAATGCAAATCTAAGACAGTGTATAATTTTTTCTCTGCCATATTTTGTAAAATCTCCTTTGTATTAGGTACTGGGTATGGGTCACTTTCTAATATATCATTAAGAGCTCTAAAATCTATAGCCATCCTAAATTTAATTAAATTCTTATCATTTGTTTTTGACGTAGAATTTTTCTTTACGAAAATTACTGGGAAAGCATAACTTGAATTCGTGGGCTCTATGATACCTGCATCCAATAAATCCTGAATTTCTTTCTCCGCGAATTTTTTTACATCATGTGCTAACTTAAAGGGTTTCGTTTGTATTGGAAAGTCGTGCATTAGTTTAAAGTTCGGCTTTATTACATCTGTTTCTCCTAGCGTTTTATATGATTTGCTGAAAGCAGTAGCGTGTCTCATTAAAATTGTCAGTACTTCCTTTTGTACCTTTGGTGTTAAGTGATCAACTTTAAAATCCTTCTCTGAAAGTTCTTTCTTTCTTAATTCTCTAATTTGTGTGATATTTAAGTTATTAACTTCGTAAATATTATCAGTATTTGATTTATTTTGTTTTTTTATGAAAAAATCAGTGGTAATTTTTCCCATTTCCTGATCTTTGTGAAGTCTCAAGTATTGTTTAGATTTATTTTGTACTAATATTGTGAATAAATTATTTTCGTTTTCCTTATTTTCATGAACTGAATTTTGGATGACTAATTTCCTGTTGTTATATTTAGGTTGGAAAAAAATTGTTGTCCGTTTTTTAGTTTGCTGTCAAAAATTAAGTTCACTAACTTCGATTCTCTGGGTCTCAAAGTAATGCTTTTCTCTACGAATACTCGTGTATTAATTTTCGGAATCTTATTATACTGATAAGAGTGAATTTGTTTTGCTATTGTTTGAAACTCGTCATTTTGTTGTATCGGCTTAATTTCATTTACCTCAGTAATTTGATCTTCATTAGAATTTAATTGTATAATTGAGTTATTGAGTTTAAAAGTGTTATTTTCAAAATCCATAATTATTTTATTACTTTTTAAAAAATCGTATCCTAAAATAATTTTATATTTACGATCAAATTCTTCTTTAGTTACATAAAATGTGCCATTTAAGAAAGTGTTGTTAAATCTAAACTTAAATTTTACACAGTGTTTAAAAGGAATCGATTTATTTGATAAAGTTGTAATTTTTATAGCGTTGGCTAAATATTTAATTTTTATATCTGTCTGTTTTATTTTCTCGAAGACCCTTGGGGATATTAAACTTATACTCGCCCCACTATCAATAAGGCTGGGTATAATTATATCTTTCTTTGTTTTTAAATTCCATATTGGTAATTCGTTGTTTTTACCCGAATTACAACTTGCAATTAATTTTTCTTTAACCATCTTTTCTTTGTTCTCATTTCTTCTTATCTCTGTGTTTTTTGTTTGTTTTTGTTTAATTATTTTTAGTTCCTTGTTTGCTTTGTGTTTTATGTTATAACCCTGTTTTTTTTTCAATGGTGCGGGACCTACGGGCTTGTATTTCTCTCAATTTTGTAAGTCCCTTTACCGGTTTAAATTACTTTGTCCTCTGTTCCTGTTATGATTTTGCCTACTCCTTCTGTCTCTGTTTTCATTTGGAAAGGTAATTGTGGGCTGATGTTCCCTGTTTCTCTCATTATTTTGCGGCAAAAGATTTTGGCTATTTTGCATATCTGCGAAATTGTGATGCTGCCCTGTATATGCGATTTGTGTATTGTCTCCCTGTGTTGGGTCAAAATTTTGCATTGGAACCATATTTTGCATATTATAATTTCCATGATACATTTGATTAGGTCCTTTCGGCAATTGGTGCAAATATTGCCAATTTGGCATCTGATTGTGCATATCATTAAATCTAATTTGATTGTTATGAGGTCTAGCAAAATCGAATGTTTGTGGTGCTTGAAAATGTTGTGCATAGTTTTGTGGAAATCTTGTAAAGCTTGTATAATTGTTATTTTGATAGTAATTCTTGTGAAATCTTGGCCTAACATTGTTTTGTGCTCCCCTCGTTTGAAAAAAATTCGCACTTTTTTGATTAAAATAACAATTTTGTGTCTGGTGATTGGACTTGTTGCATACATGACAAAAATTTTGTGTTATATGATTTATTTCCGCTTTGTTTTGTTCACTTTCATTTTTGTGAATTTGTAAACTTTTTATTTGTTCTTTCAGCTGTTGTATCTCTGATTTTTGGTCTTGTGACATGCTAATAAGTGCCTCAAATAATTTATTTTCGCTTGTTTCCGTCAAATTATTTATTTCACCTGCACATTTACTGTTTAATGCACATTCGATATTTTTAGCTTTTTTTACCGCATCTTCGAAATTTGTAGGTGGATATTTTTTTAATTCGAAAGAAATGTCCGGTCTTAGCGCCTCAAAATATTTTGTTAATTTAATAGTTTCTAATAATTCTTTGGCTCCATTCTTTTGTTCATGTCCTGATAAAGCAAGATATTTCTGTGCTTCTATATTGAACTTTTTTGTGAATTCCTCAATAGTTTGATTGGCTGTTTGTTTGGCATTTATAAATTGCAACTGAGCATCAGCAAAAGATCTTTCTTTTCGGAATTGTTTTATCGCATTTTGTTTAAACGTTTTATAGTCTTGTGCTTTATGCAATTCATTTGTATTTCTCATAACTTCTCTTGCTTGCCCTTTCAATTTTGATTTCGCCAACACCAATTTTATGTCGTCGGGAAATTGTGCCGCTACAGATAACTCCTCAAATTCTTCAAAAAAATGTGTTATGTTTTGATCCGGTTTATCCTCAAAATTTTGTAATGAATTTATCAGAGTATCCACTCCAATAGTGAATGATTCCCTTTCGGGAGAAGCCTGTCTTCCCTTTCTTCCTGTCATATTTATTTATCTATTTTGAAAATCTCTAACAGATTGATGATTAATTGTTTTTCTTATTTTTTTTTTTAACTTTTTTAACACTGAATTATTATGTACTGTACTCTGAAAATATAATTTTTTTATCTAGGTATCGAAATTGCACTTACATAAAGGAAAAGAGAAAAAAAATATTTATAGCAATTTCAAAATCCCCCTAACTATTTTCTATATACACACATAAATAATAAGCACAAAATAAATTTTCAAAGTACAGATATATATATATATAAACAAATCTTTATTAACGAAGGCTTTTTAAATAATGTGCTGTGAGCTAAACCCTTTCTCCTCTGTATGTATTCATTTCATACATATATTTATTAATTTTGTTCATTATTTTCAATTTTCTAGATATGCATACGATATTACTACGGAACTAAACATCGACCATAAAACACTTTTGAACTATTTACATAAAACTGGATACCAAAAGAAACTCGATACTTGGGTTCCCCATGAACTTACAGCGAAATATTTAATGGACAGAGTTTCCATTTGTGAATTGCTACTGAAACGGAATGAAATCGAATCATTTTTGTAACAAATAATTACGGGTGATGAAAAGTGAATCACGAACGTCAACAATATGCGAAAAAGATCGTTGTCGAAGCTTCACAAACGGTGGTAAAGCCCGAATTGACGCCAAGAAAGGTGATACTGAGTGTTTGGTGGGATTGGAAAGGAATTGTCCATCATGAGCTCTTCGATCCTGGTTAAACCATTAATTCAACTATCTACTGTGGACAACTAATGCGATTGAAGCAGGTGATTAAAAAAACCCGGCCAAAATTGATCAATGGTAAAGACCTTGCCTTCCATCATGACAACGCTAAAATACACACATCTATAGTCACCCGGCAAAAACTGAAAGAGCTTGGGTGGGAGGTTTTGATGCACCCACCGTAAAGTCCGGACCTGGATCCGACCGATTACCATTTGCTCTCTTCGAAACTATTTTAACAGTGTTAAGCTGGCTTCAAAAGCGGCTTGTGAAAATCACCTTGTTCAGTTTCTTGCCCAGAACTCTCAGAAATTCCACAGAGAAGAATTTATGGTTTTACCAGAAAATGGTGAAAGGTCATCGAACAAAACAAATTACATATTATTGATTACTTTTTTGAATTTATATAAATAAATTCAGTTTGAAAAATACGAAAAAAAAGCGAAATTACTTTTTCCCCAACCCAGTATAAAAAACATCAATTCATATCAACGACTAACTGAATCTGAAGTTTGATGATATTCCTTGCATTAATTCTGGAGATAAAGCTATTACGGAAATTGCACAAAAACCTGTACAGTAGGGCCACCTGTTAAGCGATTGTGGTGAGGAAAATTACACCACATTACAAGGTACGCGAAAGATAGTGGTTAGTGTTAATAAAGTAATATTAAGATAATATCCCAATCCGCGTTGTGAAAGATTGTACTGGATATTACCAAAAAAATTTGTTTTCTTTTAAATTTATCGATAATTTAAATAAAGGAAAATCGCAATAGCTCAGACTCAAACTTATTTAACGTTTGAATTTGCAAATCAGGATTCTATTGGGTTACATAAAATTAACAAAATAAAAGAATTCTGATCGTTCTTATTAAAGGTTATTAATCTATTAATTCACTGAAAATAAGTAGAGTAAGAGAAATCATGGAAAAAACACAAATACATATATACACTCAAACATTTATTCTCAAAATATACAAATGGTAAATACAAATAACAAATAGTAAGATTCACCAATAAAATCTATTTACTTACTACACTTAATTTTTTTGTTTTAAATTCAACTTAAATACTGTATATTGTTAAATGCTCACAGCACAATCATCGGGGCTATTCACCCAAAAAAAATATTCATTCGTTTTATTTTATTATTATTTTAATTAATTTTATCAATTAAAACTTAAATAGTGAATTTTTTTTTTAATTATTCACATAAAACAAAATATTTTTTTTTAAATGGCCTTATCACTTGGAAGGATTATAAAAAAATTTCTCACCATAACCACGGCATCCGGCAGACTTGATAATCATGTCAGACAGTCCTGTATGATTAATGAAGTGTCTCTTGCAAGAAGCACGCCACTCATCCATGTAAATATTACTCATTAGTGTTCATAGAGTTGTATGTTGTTGAAAATTACACTAAGTCCTTTTAATAATGGAAAGTTGCGGAGTGGCATAAATAATAATCTTGGAGAATGTCTAAATGAGGAATCATATCGAGCCTGATGAGAATCATGTAGAGTCAGTTTATAAATGGACTATCACGTATCAATTGAAAATCATCACACCGAGTCCATTAGGCACTGGTAGGCTGCGGAGAGGCATAATAAATAATCATGGAGAATGTCTAAATGAGGAATCATATCGAGCCTGATGAGAATCATGTAGAGTCAGTTTATAAATGGACTATCACGTATCCATTGAAAATCATCACACCGAGTCCATTAGGCACTGGTAGGCTGCGGAGAGGCATAATAAATAATCATGGAGAATGTCTATTCATATTTCTTCAATGATCTGCACCTCGTTCCAAAGTCCCTTTTTAAAGAAACATTAAACACATTTTTTTTTCTTCCACTGATCTCCAAATGCGGAAAACAACATCTGAGAGAAAAAAAAGTTTTTCCTTTCCTCTCCATTTCTCGGTCCGGATAACTCTTCCTTCATTGGTTACTCAAAAAAAGATTTTAATCGTCCCTTGTAATCCCAAGTAGGTCATTGGTCCCTTGACCATTGGGGAGGTATGTCTTTTTATTTTTTCCACCCCTTTCTCTTTTTTTTTGTTTATTTGGCTTCTTCCTCCTGTTCGACCCCTCGTGATGATGCGGCTTTTGTGTATGACCGTCGACCACACGCAATCCTTGTCCCCTGGTTGTAAATAATTGTTGAAAGCCCCGTAAATTCTGCGCTTGTTTCTTCGATTTTTGTATGTCAAAGGCTGGCGACAAACTATGTTTTATAGTTTTATTGCCCCATCATGTCTGTCTGGGAATTCGTGGTGATAATCCCTCCAAGACTACACACGTGCATTATTACTATTATTATAAATAAAATCTTGCAGTTTTTACTGCAATTAGCTTTCAACTTTACCTAATAATTAAAAATATTATAATTATTATTCCTTGTTTAATGCTAAAATAAATTCAAAATTTTATTTCAATTTTTATATATCTATTTATTTTTTTTTATTGATTGTGCTGTTCCTTTTTTTTTTTTTTTTTTTTTTTTATACATATTTACTTAAGCAATGTCGTGACAATTTCGATTCACACCATAAACTAATCAGATCCAATTTATATCAAGGACTAAGTAAATATAATTTTTTTAATTCCATGGATTAATTCTTGATATATGGCATTCACAAAATTTATGTCGTACAGTGATGTTATACAGAGATATAGAAACAGACAGACATTTTGTAAAAACATGTTTTTCGGTATCTCCGAGCCTTAAAACGTGCGAATCCATCGAAAACCGGAATTCAAAATTTTCATGAATTCAATACTTTCCTCTTGTAAAGATAGAAATAAGTAAAAATTGTTTAAAACCACATACATTTTGAAGCTCAATAGTAAAAAGTAGATTTTTGAAAATATTTCTGTGTAATTTATTAAAATATGTTTTCAATGATTCCGTTAATGGAAGTGTCATTATCGGTATCACTATTTTTACCAAACTTTTAGCCTGCGGCACTAAGTTTTAAAGACACGTTTAATCAGAGTTTAATTAATATCACTTAATTTAATAACACTTTTAATAAGTGTTTAATAAAACGGTCCGGCCAATGGGTTGCGCCAGTTACGAGCCTGGCGCCAAGATCGAGATATTGCAGACATCTAGCATATTTCAAGGAAGTTTAAAGCAAATACCTATACGCTTTAATTTTATATCTGAAAGTTAAAGTATTGTCTTGGATTGATATTTAATATTTCGTAAATTTATGGTCGATCCCTAAATTGTATTTCAAATGAACCGATATCGCTGCGCTCAGAGGTATGCTCAAGTGGTGTAAGTCACAAATTTTAGAAAATTTTGGATTTTAATATCTTTCGGGGATTTGTAGATATCCAGGTGATTTTTTTTTTTTTTTTTTTTTTGTTCAATTCAGGAATGGAGAAGGAAAAATTTTCTAATTGAAAGTTTTATCATTTGGGGGCCGTATAAAAATATAATTATCCTATTTTTAAAACAGATCCCCCATGGAGTTGCAACTTATGTTATAAAAAATTTAAATTCTTACTCTATAAATAAATAAATAAAATAAATGTTTCCTTGACACATTACAGCAATTTTGTTTCTTCAATTATAAGCATTTCAATTTGTCTCTGATCCCTTGAAATCTTACGATTTATTAAAATTGCCATAACTCTCTGAATTTTGAAGATATTGAGCTATTTTTTTTTTTTTTTTTTTTTTCAATTTAGGAAGGGATCAGGAAAATTTTTCTAATTGAAAGATTTTTCCTCAGAGGGCCGTATAAAAATTTAATTTTTGGAACTTTTAAAATAGACCCCCCATGGAGTTGCAACTTATCTTATAAAAAAATGCATCTTTTTTATGAAACTTTCCAATTGGAAGTATGGATCTAGGGGCAATATTTAAGGAGATAGTCTATTGTATCGATGTTTATGCCTCATCCTGTATATTAAAAACATTCGAAAATTTTGCATACAAAATAACAGTGCAAATTCCATCAAAATCTATGCAGATGACTATTGCTTGAATGACTGCGATAAAGGAGATATTTAATCCACCAATGCTCTCATGAACAGGAACGCCCAGTGGCATACGATGACGCTTCCTAACATGAATTGCATTGTAATTTTTAATCCTCATAAAGTATTCAAAAAATATATATTAAAATATTTAATTGCTAAAACGGACGTTAAATATTAATAAAATACATTAAAAGATCTTAATAATTGACATGTGAATTTACTCAATCATCATCAGAAAAGAGAAAAATACAATGACTCCTTGTCATTTCAAATATCAAATATTTAGGTTTGAATTGTTAGATAATATGAAAATTAAAATTAAGCAACGTGAAATATAATTAAAATATAACGCCCGTGATTTTTATTTATTTTTAAAATTTCATTTGTAACAGTTTATTGTCATTTTCCATCTTTGTGTTTATTTGTATTTTTGTTTTTTCTGATGATGATTGATAAATTCAATCGAAACATGTCAAATTATTAAGATCTTTTGATGAATTTTATTAGTATTTGACGTCCGTTTTATCAGTTAAATATTTTAATATATATTTTTTGAAACTTTTTTAATGGACGTATAAGAAAACTTCTTTTTATAATTAATACCTTATAAAGTAGTTTAATTCCCCTAACAGTTTTTGCTAGAGTTTTCGGATACTTTGTATTGTACTTACATAGATGTAAACATATACCCATATATACATACAAGTATATATTTGTGTGTTCATTTTTTAACATAGTAGATAAAAATATTAGTGATATAATTAATCTTGATCATAGTTAATTACATTACATTATAGATTACTTTTATTTTATTTCGTATTTCGGACCGTTTTCGGGTAGAAGAGCTTAGGGTGCTGGTATATTTACAGTTGATTTAAAATAGAATTTTCAGGACCGTGTCCAATTACTACCCGTGTAGCACTTTTTTGACACATGTAGAAATGGCTGTCACCCAGAAAAATGAGAATGCTAAAAAAATCCCTTCATTTTATTTATTTATTTATTTATTTATTTATTTATTTTTGCCCTCGGTAAAGAACTGAAAAATCTAAAGTATATCTGAATCATTTTATTGGTTGAATTCCGAAACGTATTTTATTTTTTGATTGGTCTATGTTTAATGTCCAAAAATGAAATACTTCTGTTGCTACAATGAAAGAAAAAAGTAATAAAAATTAAAAATAATTAATAATTTGAATGCAAATTGTGATAAAGATTTCAAGTAAATTTCATTTAAAAGTGCATTTTTTTCCAGTGCAACGATGTAAAAATGTAAAATGTGCGAATTTTAGGAGTTTAAAAAATTGCAGTTCCAAAAATCGGAAAAGAGAAATTTCATTTAAAATTTGCTCATGATGGGTCAAGGAATAGTAATGTTTAATCCTTGTCATACGTAATATGAGGCATTCATAAGTTTTCCAAATGCTAGGTGTAATTTGTTCAATTACATTTTTTTTATTATTGCTAATTTTGATATTTTCTTATTTTTTGTCTTCTTTTCATTTTTTGATTGATAAATATTGTTCTTTTTTTTATAAATAAACTTGTGAAGATTAACAAAAAAGTTAAGCATAAAAAGTTATAAATTTAAAAAATGTACATTTGAAAGTTTAAAATATTTATACTTGAAAATGGCTTTTTTTTACATATTTTATATACTATATTATACCGAGATAACGATTTCGCTGAACAAAAATTATTCCTGATACGTCAGTTTCGTTTTTTGTTTGCTGTGTTGTAGTTTTTTGAAAATAGTTTCCATGGTAATGGAGAGCATTTTAAATGTTCGGAAAATAGGGATTTTTGCATTCAAGTTAGTTTTCAAAAATCTAATAGTCATTGATTACTAGTAGGATTTTTTTCTTGTTTGTTTGTTTTCTTTATCGAACAAATTAAAAAGAAACATGCAGATGTTCTAGAATTCTCAGAAATTCAAATAGTTTCCATATTATTAGAATTCGATTCTATTAATCAAAAATAATGTATAATAATTTAAATTTCAATCATTAAAACTACATAGATTTTCTTGATGTTTTTTTTTTGTTCAGAATATTTGATTGCGTACATTATAAAGATGCAGACAGGTTAAAATTTAAAGCATAAAATTGATGCTTTGGAATTAAAAGGAGATTTCTTCTTTTATTTTTTATGTAATGAAATATATTACGCATTGTCATGAATTATTAAAAGTGAAAAAAAAACCCTTAAAAATTATTAAAGTGAGCTTAACGAGAAATTAAATACAGTCGAGTCTCTCTATAACGAAACTCTATCCAACGAATTTCTCCATCTAACGAATTTTTTATAGGAACGGTTATTTTTTTCCATGATTACATTAAAAATAATCTCCATATAGCGAAATATATATATATATCCATTTAAGGAATTTTTTCGAAAATGTTCTGTCATAAGTTTATAAAACACTTCAAATGATTTGTAGAATAATTTTTTTCGTTAATTTCTGGTTTATATTTCATAGCTACATTCCTCTACCTTATTCCTCATGTCCAAAAAAAGGCATTAAACTCTCCCCCCCCCCCTCTCCCCAAGAAAAATATCTTTTGGCATGGTTACACTTGACTTTTTTGGGTTTGAAGATGAGGATGCGTTTTTGGAAACGATTGAAACATTTGCTTGCTAGTGGGGCGATTTGCAACTATCACAAAGCATTTCAAAAATATGCATTAAAATATTTAATTGCTATAAAGGACGTTAAATACTAATAAAAACATTAAAAGATCTTAATAATTTTTACATGTTTCGATTAAATTTACTCAATCATGATCAAAAAAAAAATTACAAATAAACACAAAGATGGAAAATGACAATAAACTATTACAAAAGAAATTTAAAAATTAAAAAATAAAAATAAAAATCACTCGCGTTATATTTAAATTTCATTTGTAATAATTTATTGTCATTTTCCATCTTTGTGTTTATTTGTATTTTCTTTTTCTGATGATGATTGAGTAAATTCAATCGAATCATGTAAAAATTATTAAGACCTTTTAATGTTTTTATTAGTATTTAACGTCCTTTATAGCAATTAAATATTTTAATGCATATTTTTTAAATGTTTTTAATGGACGTATAAGAAAACTTCTATTTATAATTAATATCACAAAACATCCTAAAAGATAAAACTATTCCCTTATTATCTTGAAAATGGTGTTTGTTTCTTGGTTTGTATAGCAAGGCAGGAATAAGGGGGAATTGCAGAAAAGGTCGTTCTTCAGCAGGTTTTCATCTACCTAAATTAACTCTCATTACTTTTAGAGTTTAGAGAGGATGTTTGTTGTTTGTAACGACTCGGAGCATTTTTTGTTGCACAGTAAAAAATGAAGACCCAAATTGGGTTGAAAGATTTCTGGGTACAGAATTGTTCCAATTTGGAAAGTTCAGTTTTTAGCACAAAATCGTTTTAAATAAGTCTGATTTTTAATGACATTAAAACAATTAAAATATCTTAGATAGAATATACATTATACCTCAGAAATTTTGATTAATATAATGTTAATAAAGATCTGCTCTGTTTTGAACCATTTTGGGTTATCTATTTTGGGAACAATAATCTACCATTTTGGAATCCATACTGTACCATTTCAGGGAAATTACTATACCAAGAAATCTTTCAACCCAATTTGGGTCTTTTTACTGTGGACATTTTTTACTGTGTGTGCGAGATCATTTGAATGAAGAATTGTTACTAAGTATCATCTTTGCTGGTGTTATCTTCTACTGCATTTGCATAAAATCGCTTCTAGTTTAAACATTACTCTCTCTGATAAAGTAATAATTTTGAAAGTAATCAATAACACACTGGGAATAAAAGGAAATGGCGAAAATACTTGAGATTCTGAAAAAAAACAATTTTTAATTATTTCAAAACTTATTAAACACCTCAAAAACAACTGTGTTTAAAAATTTGAACATTAAATGAAAATTTCTTTGCCGTTCTCTGTTCAACGAATTTTTCTATATAACGAATTTTTTGTCTGAAGGATGGATTTCGTTAAATAGAAACTCGACTGTTATTATATAGTAGGTAGTTTTTAGGTGAATTCGTAATCATAGAAATGCATAGCAGCTGTAGCCGCCATCCGGTCTGTCTATTTCTCCGTATTCAGCACTGAAAAACAACCTTTGAGCTACTTTTTATGGTTCCAGTAATATGGCCATTATTATAAGTATTATATGCTAGCCGCCCTTGGCGACCAGTTTGGTCTCTCTTGAATGTATGTTAAGCATTAAATCATTCAGTCACCGCCAAAAAAATCTTGACACTTTCGATTTTTGATGTTTTGTTAAATATCTAGAAATATACACAAGGAATCATTCTGAAACTACTGGTGTGTAAACAAAATAGTACACCTCATATATTTTGACAAAGATTTTTCCCCGAAATCGAACAGGGGACCGTCAATAAATTGAAAAAGAACGAAGATCTTTTGGATCACCCTGTCAAAACCAATGAAGCAAAATAGTTTAAACTGCAGATAATGATTAAGTGGTTTATTGTGATAAGTTGTATCGATTTTTATGAATATAGCTTGAAAACTCGTAGAAAAATTAAAGTTTTTATAAAAACGGTCCAAAATTTTTCCAAGTTTTTTGCTTATAATTTTCAGAGCTCTTCATAAAACACAACAATCTTTTCAGGAAATATGACAAACAACATTGCGCATAACACCCTGTAATCAGAATTAAAAAATAATAAAAAATGTATGAAAAATGAACGAGTTTACTAAATATTGTTTTACTGCGCATGCGTCAACGCTATTAAAATTTCATTTGCATATTATGTTAGTTAAATGTATAGAGCAACTTTTGTGAAAGTCTCAAAAACATAGCTTGAAAACTCTGAAAATTATCGTTAATAGAATATTGTCAAAATCCATTGTTCCCAAAATGAAGCAAAAAGATGAGGGGCTGTATCCATATTCCATTGATTAGTACCTACACAGTATTGCACGTACTACTATATTTGGATACAACTCCTTATCTTTTTGCTTTATTTTGGAAATAACGGATTTTGACCATATTCTATTGACGATAATTTTTAGAGTTTTTAAGCAATGTTTTTGAGACTTTCACAAAAGTTGCTCTATACATTTAACTAACATAATATGCAAATGAAATTTTAATAGCGTTGACGCATGCGCAATAAAACATTATTTAGTAAACCCGTTCATTTTTCATACATTTTTTATAATTTTTAATCCTGTTTAAAGGGTGTTATGTGCAATGTTGTTTGTCATATTTTCTGAAAAGATTATTGTGTTTTATGAAGAGCTCTGAAAATTATAAGCAAAAAACTTATAAAAATTTTGGACCGTTTTTAAAAAAACTTTAATTTCTCTACGAGTTTTCAATCTGTATTCATAAAAATCGACACAACTTATCACAATAAGCCACTTAATCATTATCTGCAGTTTAAACTGTTTTGCTTCATTAGTTTTGACAGGGTGATCCAAAAGATCTTCGTTCTTTTTCAATTTATTGACGGTCCCCTGTTAGATTTCGGGGAAAAATCTTTGTCAAAATATATGAGGTGTACTATTTTGTTTACACACCAGTAGTTTCAGAATGATTCCTTGTGTATATTTCTAGATATTTAGCAAAACATCAAAAATCGAAAGTGTCAAGATTTTTTTGGCGGTGACTGTACTGTTTTTATTCATAATTTGTTTTAATTGCTCAGTTTCTTGCCAAATTAGAAGATTCAGCTAGAGAAATAGACACGGATGTAATATACGTACCACATTAGCGCGATTGCAACAAAATGGCAATTATATCTGCCTCACTTGGTAACCAAGCTATTGGTATTTATTTATTAATAAACTGCTTGTTTGCTTTTATTTTCTTTTTAAAATGATATAAATTGTTTTATTCTATAGTTATTAATTAAAGTTTTTTAAATTATTATTTGCTTTTTAAAATAAGAAAAATTAGTTTAAAAATATGCATGTAACTGATATTTGAAAATGAAGTTTTCGAAGACCTTTTTTCGTATACGAAACGAAAACATTTTTTCGAATTTCATTAATTATTTAAAAAATAGTAATATAATATTGTCACTCAATTCCTTTATAAAACATAACGTTAATTTGAAACTAAAAAGTTTTAAATTAATGATTTTATTTTATTTTTATAAGTAAAAAGAACAGAAAAAATAAAAATAATGATATTTTGAAGCTCTATAATTGCAGTGAAGGAAGAAAACATAAATAAATCCAATTTACCACATTCTAAATCTTACTTAAAAAATTTTGTGCAGTAATCCATACAATGTGTTTTATTTGGATGTTGCCATTAAACAATTAACAAATAATCGTGATTTTGTGCCACATACCTTAGCGAAATATATATATATATATATATATACATATATATGGGTGATTCTCAAAATAGGGGACAATTTCAAAAGTAAAATCTTAAAAAAATTACTGTTAGCAAAATTTCTGAAAAAATAGGTGTTGTTAATATAGTATTAGGTATACTTTACATGTAGTCAGCAGAGCTAAATATTTAAAAATTAACCTTAAAAAATAATTAGTATTTTTTGAGCCATGCGAATGACAAAACAAATTGCATGGAATAAATATATTAAGAAATTTTTATTTTCTTCCTGTTTAAATATTTTTTTCTATATTTATTAGACTTCCTTTTCAGCAAATGGTCTCCATTTTTACATATATACATATAAGGAGAATAAAAACATTACCAAAGGGCAAACTTTGTTTACATGAGCAACATTCTGACACTAACAATGTAAGAAGCTGTCAGTGATTTTCTGACAGATTTAATGCATATTTTAGGGATAATAAATGTAATACCTAAATTTATATGTAAAATTAAACTTTATAAAAGATACAATATAAGCAATGGTTACATTTATGCACATAGGAGGCTTTAGCATGGACAGAAAAACCATGCTAATGACACTGATATTTGTCCATGCTAATGACAAATTTTAATTTAAATAAGATTATGAGCCATAATATAATCACAATGCAATAGTCCTTTCTGGGGCTTTTTAAAACACAAAAGTCCTATGCAAATAAGTAAAATAAAAATTTTAATTATAAAATAAACATGAAAATTATTATCCATTCTAATGACATACAATTGATGTACGCCCCTAATAATCAACTTCTATTCTTAAAATACAATACATGCTTCTATTTTCAGGCTGGGATAAAACGGCTATTTGTTGCCATGGAGAAACTTTATATTTTTAAACTATTGTCATATGTGAAAATGAAATTTTGATTAATAACCAGCTGTTATAATATGACCTTGTTTTGAAAATAGAATATGGAGGACAAACTTTAATTCTTTTTTTATATACTATAATTTTAGTTTTAAAAAGAAATTTATTGGATAAGTCCTCTCCTTGATCAATTTAAAGAAAGAATAACATTTGTTTTATTTTATAAACATGATATTAACTCTTGAAAAAGCTAGTATATACAAGGCACAGGTGCTGTGGTCATCCATGCTAATGACATTTTGAATATTTATTCTGTTGTTTTATATTGTTTTTAACTAAAAAGTGAGTAATTCTTGTGTGCAAATAATGAACAATTTTAAGACAAACATATCTATATATAAAAACATGACAGAAAACCTCTCAATTTTTTTTTGTATGCCGAAAGACATAAATTGTCCCCTATTTTGAGAATCACCCATATATATATATATATATATATATATATATATATGTATGATTTTTCGACGTCGAAATAGAGTCAGGAATAATTAAAATGCATTTATGAAGCAAACTGCTTTTTTTAAGGATGTAATTATTTATTTATTTTTAAATCATATTTAAAGTTTTGGTACAAAGTAGCCTTAGCTACATTGTAAAACATTTGTGTAACGTTACTCCATAAAACTGGTGGCAGTCTTGCTGCCTCCAATTTGGTGGAGTATTTTAACCGATATAATCGGTGTAACATTGCAATGTTACACCAGTAATGCATGTTTTTATTACACCACTTTTTAAGTGAAAAATTACGCAATGAAGTGTAAATCGTAGCTGCTACCAATTTTATGGAGTAATGTTACCACAAATGTTTTACAGTGTAGCGGCATCTTTGATCTACTAACTTAGCATCATATAAAATGAATTTACTTCATATGTTGGAATAATCCTTTTCAATGAATATGCAATACATCTACTAATGAATTAACAGTGCAAAATTGATAAACAAATATCTTTTGTTTTAAACATTTAAACACAATAAACCAATTGTTAACATTAAAGATACGAGAAAAGGTTTCCGTCATGCTATCCTCCGTAACAGTAATAATGAAAACAATTAAAAAGGCCCGGCACAAAGTAGCTCCGGAAAACTAGTTTTCATATTATCTTTATGAAAACGTAATAATTTCCTGTCAAAGTAAAAAGTTACAGGAAAAATTACGATCACGGGTGGGTTATAGGTTTTTAAAGGTAATATTTTGATATTTACATTTTTTGTAGCTCTTATCTTGATTGCTTCACTATATAAAGTTTGGAGAGTTAAAATGTACGCGCGAAAACTTTGCTTACAAACACATCCAGTGTTACCAATAAAAAATTTAAACTACCCAAACCTAGTCAAATTCGCTACAGTAGTGAAAAAAAATACTTTTTAAGGTCAAGAACTCCAAAATATATTGTATAATTTGTTCAACATATAGAATAAAGACCTTTTTAATGGGATGTACGAAAGTAACACCGCAAAGACGTTAGTAGGCCCCAGTTGATGGTACTTACTTGATGAAAATAAGCATATACTTAATCATCGCAAAATTTTGTCGAGGGATTTCTAATATTATGAAAATTGTATGAAAGCTTAAAAAGATATTAATAAAATTTTTCTTAATTCTATTAAAACCGATTATACGCAATGATTTCAATAATAAACAAGTTGGAAATCGCACGTGATCGTAGCAAATGAGGTGCGTTCGTACGATAACGAAGTTTTTAAAATATTAAAATCTTGCTGATATAGTAGAGCGTACTCCGGATACAGTATAGTAGTCGAAATCTTTACGTTTCTGTAAATATGTAGGAAGTAATTTTTATTACACCTCAGCAACGTATATCTTATTCATAAAATGTGAAATAGTTGAATATAATTAAAACACGTACCAAACCATGTTTCCCCGTATAGCATTATATAGTGGAATACTTTTGTGCGGCCCTGTAATTTAATAATAAAAATTCTTTGCATCACAGATTGTACAGACTGCATATTTTAGTACATATTTCATAGATTCATGCCAATTCTATTATGTTCGAATGAGTGTAACATCATTAAAATGCATTTGAAACTTTTTCCCCATTGACCGTAATGTAACGGAATCCTTTTGATTGTCCCTGTAATTGATATATGCATCCGATTTTCATAAGATTTGAAATGACTCGATAAAATTACGCAATAATTATATGTTTTAAATTTCAAACGATTAAAATGCATTTAAAACTTTTTTCCCTATTGACCGTAATGTAACGGAATCCTTTTGAATGTCCCTGTAATTGATCTATCCATCCGATTTTCATAAAATTTGAAATGACTCGACAAAATTATGTTATAATTATGTATTTTAAATTTCAAACGATTCGGTTGGGTAGTTTTATCGTTGTTATATGCGGACAGACGGACGGACAGACAGACAGACGGACAGACAGACGGACGGACTGAGCGACAACAATAGGAGCTACGTATTTACATAATTACGAACGCACCTAAAAAGGAACGACAATAATTCTTGGTTGCTATGGTAATTACGTCCTGTTTGAAGTGAAGTCATATTATATTTGTATTACTAGTTAATTTTATATATATAATCATAATACATTTTGTATTTATGCATCTTTGCTTAAGAATGCCGCAACTATTGCACCAATATCTGAATATTTTTAAAACTAGTTATTCTACAAATGTACCTTATTTGGCTTGTCTGAAGTGCAATTTTTTACTTGTTTAATGGAAGACAAGAATCCTATGAATACATGAACAATTGGGTTAAAAATTAAATTAATTATCGATAATTGGTCACAAAATTGCCGAAAAATTATATGGATAACAAACCTTTGTTTCCAATTTGTACGGAATTAGATATAGTTTTTAACGCTATGGCCTTTCAAATATTCTCTAAATGAGAGCCAGGCCAGCGCTATTGATTCATACAAACACATATATGCTAAAAAGGAAGGTCTCCATACTGGGCATGCTCAAAAACTTTTGAAAAAACACTAACTAAACTACTTGTGTATGTAATAAAGTTTCAGTCAAAATTAGCGGCGGAATTGCAGTAGAAAGTATTTAAAAAAAGATAAACTTTCGAATATTTGGCGTGAAAACACGAATGCATCACGCAATTTTTCGAGCAGCAAAATAATTTTTTTAACTGCATTTGATCGCCAACCGATGAAAAATTGCCAAATAACGAAATTTTCACTTTTTTTACGGACGCTGTATGGAGGTTCCGCCAAAAATTTTTTTGTAAACGCATACATCCTAATGACAAGAACATTTTGTGATTTTTCCATAATTTTTGGAGTACGTCCGTTATGAAAACCTTCTTTGTAAATAACATCTTCATAAATACATCAAAGTCGCACTCTGAAGATTCGAAAACTTTACAGTAGTTGAACATACATGGAAAGGTAGACACTTGAAACCAATTTAAAAATAGAGAAAATAGATTGTAAAAATACGTTAATATTTCGATTAATAGGTTTTCCTTAGATTAGGATATTTCCAGAATTGGGTTTTATTATAGCTACAATATTTCCATAATAAGGTTCTATTACAATTGCAATTTTTCCATACGTTATTTGTGTGCGGAAAATAAAAATAATATCGTTTAATAAAAACAGAAAAGCAATGTTAACGTACAGATCGTAAATTATTAATTTATGTGCTCAAGTGCATAATTGGCTTAGCATACTTTTTCCCGTACTTTTTGTGAAAATTATTTTGTGTCAGAAATAAGGGAAGATATTTAATATGAAAAAGGATTCAAACTTAAAAGATAAATCAAATGCCATTTCATATACTATATTTATATATATTTTTAAAATATATAATCAATTTGTAATTTACATACGTAATATAAATTTTAATATCAATATTTATATTTTATTAAATTTATCCAAAAACTAATATATTTAAATGTATTTATATTTATTTTTATAAAATAATTTATCAGTATCAATAAACTACGCATTCAAAATAAAATATTTTTTTTATTTATTATTTATTTTTTTAACATTTTACTAATGATATGTTATTTCTATAAATAATTTATGCAGAACTTGCTGTTTGCTCTTGATGTATAAACTTTTCCCAAATTGGAAGATTTAACGTTCGAATTATCTGCAATTTCTCACACAGAGTTTTCATTTATGCAGTTTGATGTAAAGAGTTTCTCCAAATAGGCTCATTTACGAGGGATGGCTGTAGGAATTAAATGACAAATACGATGTTTACAAACACGAAGAATTAGAGTGTAAATGTTTAAAGGACATTTTACGAGAAACTAGTGCTGTTTAAATAATTCAACTCAAATTCTGTTTCTATTGATATTTTTATTTAAAATTTCTAATTATTTCTACGTAAATTTCATAGGAATATGTTTGTGGCAATATTTTTTATACCATACACTAATAAAAATTACACTGGTTTACAAATTTAAACATTTTTAATATAGTTTTGATTAAAAACCTATTTTCTTATTGTACTACATTTTACTGATGAAAGGTGGTATTTGAAAACAAGCTATCACGTCACATTTTTTACCTTATTCTATACAGGGTATCGTCTCTCAACGGTGTCCTATGGCTAATTCCTAAATCATTAGTCATAGATGTGTATTTTCAATTTCAAATGAGGAAAAAAAAATATTTTACAAGCGATTAGGGTCAATAAAAACATTTATTACAAAAGTTAATTTTTTTTATATGGTATCGCGGTTCTGTTAGTTGTATTTTGTAAAATTCCTGTTGCAACAAAAAAGTAAAACAAAAAGTCCTGTTATTCCATGAATAATATTGAAAATAATATTAAAATATAAATTTGGAATTTTTAATCATTTGGACATTATAAAATTTGTAATAAACATATAAGAAAAAAAAAGCATAATTTTTGTTACATAATATGATGTAAATTTACAACTTTAATTCTCTAAAAAATATACATATTTTAAAGTGTTATTAGATTACACAAGTCTACAAAAGTTGGGTTATGTCAAGTTTTTTAGTTTTGAATGTATAACTTAAATACTTAATATAAGTTTTAATATTAATATTTATAATTTATTAAATTTATCCAAAAACTTGTGTATTTAGATACAGTCGCAGCAAAAAAATCTTGACATTTGAGATTTCAGACGTTTTGTCAAGTATCAAGAAATACACATGAGGAATGATTCCAAATCTCTAGATGTATAAACTAAATAGTACAGGTCATATATTTTCGAAAAGATTTTTTCCAAAATCCAATAGGAGACCAACAACAAATTTATAACAATATTGCTTTTTATAAAGAACTCTGCGAATTATATGTAAGAAACTTGAAAAACTTTGGGACCGTTTCTATAAAAACCTTAATTTCTCTACGAGTATACATGCTATCGGCATAAAAATGAACACAGTTTATAATAGAGCTCCCGATTATACGTTTATACGAGTATACGTATAATACGTATTATGCGAAATACGTATTTGCTATACGTATAATTCGGCATCGGCAGTTATACGTATTACACGAAGCAGCATATACGGTACATCGTATATACGGATTTTACCCAAGCGATTAAACGTATAAACGTTTAAACGTTTTTCATTCAATGTATGAAATTTGATGTTTCAATATTTTTTTGCGGATTAGAGATATTGAGAAATATCCGGTAGAGTATCCATCGCGATTTTTTGTTCAAAGAACTACGATGTGTTACTTAACTACTACTTGTTACGCAGGTACTTAAAAAAATCTGAATACTTCCTGAGTTTAGATTTTTTTTTTCAAAAAACTAAGTTATTTATTATTAAATGTCTTACATTAGTTGTGTGTAGAATCAAACTAATCTTTGGAAAATTTGCGACGCAATACTTAGTTTTTTATATTTTCTTGTATCTTTAGAAGAAGAAAGTATTGGATTCGGGAATACTTTCGACGGCTTTACACGTTTTAAGGGTAAGATGGTCCGAAAAACATGTTTTTACAAAAATCTGCCTGTCAGTTTATGAGTCTGTGACTTTGTCTGCCTTTATGTGGCATGGATTTTGTAGGTTTTCTATCTCAACACCTAATACACAGAATTCAGTAACATATATGGGGGAGACTAGGGCACATGTGAAAATGGGGCATATGAGAACAATGCCATTTTTCACTAGTTATTATATGTTGTTTCATTTCAAAAAATTATCAAAGATGGGAGCACCTATAGACATATGGAAAAATTTTTTGAAACTCTTCGGCATTTTGTTGTCCCCAGGAGCCAAAATACTGCTTACTGTACTTAAAAGTAAAATCTCAAGCTTGATAAAAGAATAATTTTATTTATTTATTCTTTTTTATTTCTTTATTTAACACATACTATGGATACTAATAAATATTTATGATATTTTTTATTTTTAAAATTGAGAAATGCTAATGATTTGTCATTTTAACTCTTGTGGGAACGTGGGACACTTATGAAGTGTCTAGTTGGGGCAGATCTGAATATGTCATTAAATTGCTCAATAATCATTCAGTGATTCTATTCCTTTTAGTTAACTCCGTGAAAATAATGCCAGCTCCATTATCTATATTTTTATAGAAATAGAAGACATCAATCTGGTGCAATCTTGAGTGTAAAACAATAAGTGAATAACGAATTTTTAAATAATTAAAAAAAAAACTAAATTTAACAAGAATTCACAATAAATATGAAACATTTATACTCTCATTCTTTCCTCAAGAAGTGTTTAATTTTGCTCGTTATTTACAATGAATACAATTTGTATACATTACCTACACAAAATGTAAAATAACGGGGTATCTGAGCTCATTACCTTGAGATGAACAAAAAATCTAAATAAATTCAGTACAAATAAAGTACAATGTTGCAAAATACTTTTGCAATTCACGGTAATAACTCGCTATTTTGAAAATAGATATTTCACTGTTAGTGAAATGAGATTGGCCAATCAAGAGTATGATATTTTGTGAAATTTTCGTAAACTGTTTTAAAAAATATACGCTTTTCATTGCTTGATCTTGTATGTATAAGACATACTATATGGATTCTTGTCGTAACGCCACCGATTTCCAAATTATTCTTCATTCAGTGACATAAGACTGATGAAGTCCAATATTTAAATTAGATACGATACGTGGAATATACGTATACATCAAATATACGTATTCTAAAATATATGTTTAACTGATACGCCTTATACGTATCCGGATACGTTTAAACGTATATTTTAAAGTATCCGTATAGCAGAAAAACGTATTATACGGATATACGTATATCGTTTAAACGTATAGCTGCTATACGTATCCTATCGCGAGCACTAGTTTATAACCATAATCAATTAATCAGCAGTTTAAACGCTTTTGCTACATTAGTTTTGACAGGGTTATTCAAAAGATATTCGTTCTTTTTCAATTTGTTTATGGCCCCCTGTTGGATATTGGTCCTACCTGTACTAGTTTGTTTATATATCTGGAGTTTCAGAGTCTTTCCTTATTAATATTTCTAGATATTTATCAAAACGTCTGAAATCCGCAAATGTCAAGAAATTTTTTGCTGTGACTGTATACTACTCTTAGAATTACTGACTCTTAGAATTTGCTGTTTACTCTTGCTGTATAAACTTTTCCCGAATTGGAAGATTTAACATTTAAATTACCTGCAATTACTCACACAGAGTTTTCATTTATGCAGTTTGATGTAGAGAGTTTCTCCAAATAGGCTCATTTACGAGACTCGAGGGACGGCTGCAGAAATTAAATGGTAAATACGATGTTTAGAAACACGATGAATTAACGTACGTGCTTTAGAGTGTAAATGTTCAAGAGACATTTTACGAGAAACTAGTGCTGTATAAATAATCCATCTCAAACTCTGTTCCTATCCAAATTTCTATTTAAAATTCCTACTTTTCGAAAAATTCATGGGAATATGTTTGTAGTAAAATTTTGTACATCAAGCAATAATAATAATAATAATAATAATAATAATTTTTCATATTTTTCTTTAAAATCACATATTAAGTAGAAAATTTATAAATATGAATTTATTTCTCTTCATTGTATCTAACCAAACTATATTATAAATGACAAATATGTTCATTAGTTATGATGACGTTATTTTCCAAATGGCAACACTTATACATGCAATTTGGATTTTGAAATTTTAGAGACTGTATTTTTTATTTTTATTTTTAAAGTAGAAAAACATTTTTAAATTTTCCACAGCCATACCGAAAAATAACCTACTTATCAATGTGATAAGTTTGAAAGCTTTACCTTAATTGGCGGATTTCATATGGATTTTTAAAAATTTACCTAAAGATTTATATATATATATATATTCATTGCGTGGAGATTCTGTTACAGAAAAACACATTTCAACATAAGCAAACAGACAAACAAAAAAATTAACAATAATTTAGCATTTGTCTGTGGCTAATTTTTTATAACGATATAAAAAAATCTCCAATCTACTATAATTTAAAAATGACTGTTTGTTTGTATTTCACAACTATTGCTTCTAGAATACAAAATATTAGGCAATGAAATTAATGCCTGGTAACGTTAACGTACAAATCGTAATTTCTTAAAATATGTACTGAAATAGTACTTTTTACATATATTTTTTAAGAATATAATGCATATGTACTTTACATGCGTAATTTAAATTTTAATAACAATTCTTTATAATTTATAAAATTTATCTAAAAAGATTATATTTAATTATATTCAGATTTCAATAAAAACTTTATCAGCTTACATAAACTACACATTTCAAAGAAAATAATTTTTTATCTTTTTTCTTTCTTTTTTTACATTCTTGTAATGGTATGTTATTTCTATAAATAATTTATGCAGAACTTACTGTTTACTTTTTATGTATAAACTTATCCCAAATTGGATGATTTAACGTTCGAATTACACTGTAAAAAAAATCTGTAAAGTTACTAAACTTTTTCTAGGAAACTGGGATTCCTAGAACTTTTCATGTTACAATAATATGAAAATTTCATGTAACCGACTTTGAAACTTGAATTTATGCTGTTACCCTTACAGGAAAAGTTCTGAGAATCCCAGTTTCCTAGAAAATGTTTTGTAACCATACAGAATTTTTTTTACAGTGTACTTGCAATTTCTCACACAGAGTTTTCATTCATGCACTGTAAAAAAAAAAAAAAAAAAAAAAAAAAAATCTGTAGAGGTACTAAACATTTTCTAGGAAACTGGGATTTCAAGAACTTTTCATGTAACGATAACAGGAAAAATCCATGTAACCGATTCTAAAACTTCAGTTTTGTTATTATCGTTACAGGAAAAGTTCTTGGAATCCTAGTTTCCTAGATAAAGTGTAGTACCTTTACAGATTTTTTTTTACAGTGTGCAGTTTGATGTACACTGTAAAAAAAATCTGTAAAGTTACTAAACTTTTTCTAGGAAACTGGGATTCCAAGAACTTTTCATGTAAAGGTTACAGGAAAATTTCGTGTAACCGATTCTGAAACTTAAAGTTTTGCTGTTACCGTCACAGGAAATGTTTTTGGAATCCTAGTTTCCTAGAAAAAGTTTAATAACTTTACAGATTTTTTTTTTTTACAGTGTAGAGAGTTTATCCAAATAGGGTCACTTACGAGACTCAAAAGATGGATGTAAAAATTAAATGGCGAATACGATGTTTGGAAACACGAAGAATTAAAGTACGTGATTTAGAATGTAAATGTTTAAAGGACAGTTTACGAGAAATTGGCGTTATATAAATAATCCATCTCAAACTCTGTTTGGATTGACATTTTTATTTAAAATTCCTACTTTTCGAAAAATACTTTGGAATATTTTTGTGGTAATGTTTTGTAAATATCGCATTGATAATAACTATTGTTAAATGTATTCGTATGTTTCGTTTAAAAACACATATTATGTAGAGAGTAATTTAATATAAATTTATCTCTCTGCGTTGGATCTACCTTGACTACATTTATAAATGATAAATTTGTTCTTTGTTACGATGACGTTATTTTCCGAAAGGCAACACTTTTGCGATTAAATTTTAGCGATTTGGATAAAAAGATTTTGTTTAACGTTAAAATGATTTTACAATTCTTCCCTATGTTATTTGTGTTCGAAAAGTAACATACAGATTGTAAGTTTTTAAATTACGTACTTAAGCATTTAATTAGAGTATTTTTTGCATTTTTTATGAAAATTATTTTGTGTCAAAAATTAGGAAATATATTTAATATAGAAAAAGAATTCACATGAAAAAAAGTAAATCAAATGTAATTCCTGATATTACATTTATATTCTTTTAATGTATATATCAATATCATGAATATATAATTTAAATACGTAATGCAAAATTTTATATTTTTCAATAATTTTATTTTATTAAATTTGTCAAAAAAATGTTTTATTTAATTATATTTATGTTTCAATAGATGAAAATTACCAGCTTAAATAAACAACACATTTCAAAGAAAATAATTTTTTTATATTCTTATAAAGTTATTTCTGTAAATAATTTATGGAGAACTTACTGTTTACTCTTGATGTACAAACTTTACCCGAATTGTAAGATTTAACGTAACGAATAATTAACGTATGCGCTTTAGAATGTAAATGTTTAAGGGACATTTTACGAGAAACTAGCGCTGTATAAATAATCCATCTCAAACTCTGTTTGTATCAACATTTCTATTTAAAATTTCTACTTTTCGAAAAATTCATACGAATATGTTTGTAGTAATGTTTTGTACATCATGCATTAATAATAATTATTATCGCTAAAATCATTATTATAGTTAAAGGTATTCATATTTTTCTTTAAAATCACTTATTAAGTAGAAAATTTATTAATATGAATTTATTTCTCTGCATTATATCTAACCAAACTATATTATTAAAGACAAATATGTCCATCAGTTATGATGACTTTATTTTCCAAATGACAGCACTTAGCCATAGAATTCTGATTTTCTAATTTTCGCGACTGATTTTTTTTAATTTCTAAAATAGAAATACATTTTTAATTTTTTCACTGCCATACCGAAACAATAATTTACTTATTAATGTAATTTGTTTAAAAATTGTAGCTTAATTGACCGATTTCTTATGGATTTTTAAAATTTTACCAGTATGATTCTTTTTAATATATATTCATTGCGTGGAGATTCCGTTACGGAAAACACATTTCAACATAAGCAAATATACAAAAAGACGAATACTTTAGCAATTGTCTTTGGCTAATTTTTTATAACGAAATTAAAATTTCACCAATCTATTATAATTAAAAAATAGCTGTTTGTTTGTATTTCACAGCTACTGCTTCGAGAATGCGGAATGTTGCGCGATGAAATCAATGCCAGTTATCCGGTACTGGTAACGTTAACGCACAGATCGTATTTTCTTAGAATAAGTGCTCAAGTAATTACTTTACTCATTTTTTTTTAAGAATATAACGCATATTTATTTTACATGCGTAATTTAAATTTTAATAACAATTATCTATATTTTATAAAGTTTATCTAAAAATATTATATTTAAATATATTTAGGTTTCAATAAAAAAATTATCAGCTTAAATAAACGACACATTTCAAAAAGGAAAAATAAACAAATAAATAGTTTTTTATGTATTTGTTTTACACTCTTCTAATGGTATGTTATTTCTGTAAATAATTTATGCAGAACTTAACTGTTTACTCTTGATATATGAACTTTTCTAGATTTGGAAGATTTAACGTTCGAAATACCTGCAATTTCTCACAGAGTTTTCATTTATGCAGTTTGATGTCGACAGTTTCTCCAAATAGGCTCATTTACGACACTCTAGAGGTAGTTGTAGAAATTAAATGGCAAATACGATGTTGAGAAACACGAATAATTAACGTACGTGCTTTCAAGTGTAAATGTTTAAAAGACATTTTGCGAGAAGCTAGCGCTGTATATATAACCCAACTTAAATTCTGTTTGTATCGGCATTTTTGTTTAAAATTCTTACTTTTCGAAACATTCATTGAAATATGTTTATGGCAATGTTTTGTAATCACGCACTAATATTAAGTATTGATAAATATATTTATATTTTTCTTTAACCCTTTCCGGCGCACTACTATTTAAAGTTGGAATTTAAAGAAAAAAAATAGGCAATCTATTTAGGCCTAGAGGAGTACACAGGTATTGTTTTGTAAAGATTGCACTAACCATTTTAATTATACAGCTGTTGCCGAAGTGATAACCTCCCATAAGTAAATCATTGATAAGGGCAGTGAGAAGAGCATTGCTGTGAAGCGCGTATTACAGTAAAACATTTTACCTATTATTTAAAAACAGTAGAGTTTGATCTCTGTGGTGCTGCCATCTAGAATTCATAAGAAAGATTTAAAGTAGCCATTAGAGTAGTTTTTGAAATATTCACGGAGTTTTTGTGTCTCTAAACAGGGGGAACTTTAGGTGTTGCCGACCCAGCAACACTGCGCGTTAAGGGGTTAAAATCATATATTAAGTAGAAAACTTGTTAATATGAATTTTACATTCTATGTTGTATATACCCTAATTAAATTATAAATGAGAAATTTGCCCAAGGTGACCTCATTTTCGAATGGCAACACTTTTTCAAGAAACTTTTATCAATTTTGATAACACGATTTCATAATCGTTAAAATGACTTTACAATTTTTGCGACTGTATTTTTTTTTTATAAAGATAGGAAAACATTTTCAATTTTTACACTGTCATACACAAAAGAAAATTCTCCTTATCAATGTCATTTGTTTGAAAACTGCATCTTAATTGTTAGATTTATTATAGATTCTAAAAAATTTACACCTTTTATAACCATTGATGACCTATTAATACCATTGATAACTTTTGTGAAAAATGCTAACTTATCTCACGTCTTAAAACAACGTTTGTCAAATGAATCATAACTCTGTCTTTGATGTAATAGGTTGTCGAAAATTTCGTTTTTTTTTTCTTTAAAACAACATTAGTTTCATTAAACTTCATAGACTTTTTATTAAAATACTGTAAGTACTTTTATTAAGCAATTTTTATTTTTAAACATTAGACACATAATTGAATTAATATTATTGGGCATCTATACATATATCTATATTTATTTATTTCATGTTTCAAATGTAAGGCCGGTGTCCCATTTACCCTATCAAATTTCCAGGATTGAGGTGAATTGGCCATCTATTGAGTTTAACTGAACAATATTAGGTCCAGTTACCTCAATAGCTATAAACAGATTTTTGAGTTTTTCTTACTACGGGAAATTAATTCTTCGTTTTTTTTTTTTCAATATAAATTGTATATATCTTATTAAAATTACATGATAATTTTTTAAAAGCATATTGTGGTTATCAAATCAAATTTTTTTAAATGAGACAGCCAAACTTTCAAAATTTTCTATACAAAAGAAGAAGGGTAGAAAAGCCAAATTAACGTTATTAGAAAAATATCGAAACCAATGAACAAATAGTTATGTTCGATTCAAAAACATAAAGGTTTGTATATCGAACTTGGTCAAATTATGTTGTTACATTCTCCATAGCTTTATAGGACATATCGCACTAAAATCGGAGTAAATAAAAATGAGAATGTACTTACGTTGTTCATTGATTTATGCTGTTTTGTTTTTGTTTTTGTTTTTTCTTAAAATATCCATGTAACTTTACAGTCTAAGAGTCGACCACACAAAACCCTAAGTCATCGAGCAAGAAAGAAGGTTCAAGAAAAAGAGTGAAGAAAAGAAAAAAATCCAAGAAAAAATTCTTCATTTTATGGAAGAGTAGTAATAGAGGAATCTAATGATCCATGTCTGCCGGAAGCGAAGTGGTGCATAAGCCGAAAATTGATACCACTAGTGGTTGACACGTATTATTGGTATTGTGTGTTGCTGTACAATCAAAAGTAGGAAATCATGGAACACTGGGTGCAGGAAATCACATTGCTAATTTTACTAGTCACCCACTAGTGGTATCATTTTTCGGCTTACGCACCACTTCGCTTCCGGCAGACATGGACCATTAGATTCCTCTATTACTACACTGTTAAAACTAATGGTGACACATTGCACCTTTTAGGGGTGAAAGGCTTGTCTCACTGGTGACACCCCTAAAGGAGGCCAGAATGGCACCTTTAATTAGGGTTAAAAGATGACACCCTAAAATATAATAGCACCCAATAATAAAAAATTGAAAAATATACAAACCTACTTTTGGCCCTCGAATGAATCGAACCCACAACGTCTGATCACAAGCTCAGCGTTCTAACCACTCGACCATTGAGCTCACATTCGAAGTCTCCCTGAAATGTTCAAATGTCCTGACATTCAAAAATTGCTTTATATAAAAAGCTCGCCAAAAGTTTCCTATCCGAAGCTCTAAACGAAATTGGGATAGCTTAGGAAGAAACTGCTGTTATGATCCACAAATGACGGCGAGTTAACCCGCGAGTAGTCGCGACTTTTTCTGCAACGTCATTAGTCACGCTCGGTCTTTTCGCCGCTGCCCCCCCCCCCCCCCCCGCATACCCAATATGTAAAATAAGAAATATTTTTCGCCTAATATATGAAGATAACATTTCAATGAATATATAAATTTGTAGTTTTCTTAAATTATGCATTTTATTCATGAGATATGGAGTAATTCGAAAAAGTAAAAATGTACTGACATTAGTGATTGTTACGTAGACTTTTTCGCGAATTTCAACTTTGTTTCTAAAAATGTACCTGAAAGAAAAACAGAGGTGTTCTGTTTCTTCACTAAGGTGTTCAAGAAACCTTCAAAGTCGGCCACATGGTAGATTTCCGTTGTATTTGTAACCTGATACAAGTTAGGAGAAGATAAGTTATACGGGCGGCAAAAAGACCGACACGTGACTACTGACGGGTTAAAAGGAAGGAAATGCATCACAGAACATTTGCAATTGACTAAGGGGTGAAAATCCTCCAACGGAATGCATTGCGCGGCACCCTAATTAGCGTCAATCACCCAACGGAAGATCAAACGCACCCCAAACGCATGTTCAAACCCACGGGTGTCAAATGGTAACTCCTTTTCACCCCTGGGCGCCAAATGCAACCGGTTTGTCACCTTTATTTTTAACAGTGTACTCTTCCATAAAATGAAGGATTTTTTTCTTGTGCTCGATGACTTAGTGTTTTATGTGGTCGGCTATTGGACTATTAGTAGGATTACCAAAACCGATGTATACAAGTACTCGTTTAATTGCTATGTTTTTGATATAAATGTGGGATTAAAGAATAAAGTATTCAGCAATAAAAAATAATAAACTCAATGATTTAATGAACGTGATATCCAAAATGAGACTCGTGTGATGATGCGTGGAAAGAACGAGGTGTTCTATAGATTTCAGCGATGGTGAGTTTGATGGATATTTAATCCAAAGCTCAGAGAAGCTTATTTAAACTGAATATTATTCAGTTTTACTGTTATTTTTGAATGCTACGTATGTATTTTATGTCTATTAAACCTTTTTATCTTATCAAGAATATTAGTTTTGCTTAAATCATAAGCTAATCACTCAATATCCCACATAAATAAATCTCAAAATTTCACATCCAAGGCTTTTTCAACCCGTTTAGTGCCAAGGAGCGACGTCGCGCTGATCTAGCTAGTTGTGAAAAATGCCAGCGTCGCGATGCTTTCCTTTTGACAGTTCACTTTTGGCGCGGGCAGTGTTTGATAAAGTGCTATTTAAATTTATTTAATTATCGTGTTCGTATTTTCATTCATTATATTGCATTCTAAATATCTTTGATCGCATATTTTTACATAAAAATCGTAATTATTATTATTTTTTAAATATTTTTAATTTTGATTTCAAAATGTCGGACACAAGTGAATTTTCAAATACAGTACCACGACAGAGTAGCGCGATGGCGCTTCTTGGCACTTTTCAGAGCAGCGCGACGCTGCACCTTGGCTCTAAAAGGGTTAAGCACCTTGACCGCAAAATTTTCACTTACAACATTTATTAGTTGATATATAATTTAAACTATCTGCCTCATTTTTATGTGCGTTCGTAATTATGTAAATACGTAGCACCTATTGTTGTCGCTCAGTCCGTCCGTCTGTCTGTTTGTCCGTCTGTCTGTCTGTCCGTCCGCATATAACAACGCCAAAACTACCCAACCGAATCTTTTGAAATTAAAAATATATAATTATAACATAATTTTGTCGAGTCATTTCAAATGTTATGAAAATCGGATGCATAGATCAATTACAGAGACAATCAAAAGAATTCCGTTACATTATGGTCAATGGGGAAAAAAGTTTCAAATGCATTTTAATAGTTTGAAATTTAAAAGATATAATTATTGCGTAATTTTGTTGAGTCATTTCATATGTTATGAAAGTCGGATGCATAGATCATGTACAGGGACAATCAAAAGTATTCCACTACATTAAGGTCAATGGGAAAAAAGTTTCAAATGCATTTTAATGATGTTACACTCATTCGAACATAATAGAATTGGCATGAATCTATAAAATATATACTAAAATATGCATTCTGTACTATCTGTGATGTTAAGAATTTTTATTATTAAATTACAGGGCCACACAAAAGTATTCCACTACATAATGCTATACGGGCACACATTGTTTGGGGCGTGTTTTAATTATATTCAAATTTTTCATATTTTATGAATAAGATATACGTTAATGAAGTATAATAAAATTTACTCCCTGCATATTTACAGAAACACAAAGATTTCGACTACTATACTGTATCCGAAGTACGCTGTACTATATCAGCAAGATCTGAATATTTTTAAAACTTTGTTATCGTACGAACGCACCTCATTTGCTACGTTCACGTGCAATTTCCAACTTGTTTAAGTTGTTTACACTTTTTCATAAAAGATCTAATGTGACCAAAAAAAAAAAAAAAAAAAAAAAAAAAACATGCGTGAATTACACACTTCCTGGTTCAGGTGTCCCATTTTTATTGAGCCTGACTAAAACTTGCTTTCCCTCCCGGTAATCCTTAAAAAATGTACGTTTTTCAAAAATTAGCTTCCATAATAATTGGCTGCAAACACAAAATATTTAAGTCCATCAAAACAATTTATAGATGAAATCCAGACGCAAGAAGCGGGGAATTATTAGAGAGTCTCAAGATTCTTAAAAGTAGAATAAAGCTAATAAAAAAAGCAATTTTTTAAAAGTTTAAAATCTTAAAATATGTATGATTTAGAAACACAACTTTTATTCGGATTTAAAGATATAAATATGTTATTTTATTTCATGTTTTCAAAAAAATTAAAGATAAAATAAAACTCTGTTTTTATTTATTTATTTATTTATTTATTATTATTATTATTATTATTATTATTATTATTATTATTATTATTATTATTATTTTAATGTAGACACGAATAATTTCTATTATAGACAAAACCATAATTTCTTTCGGGATCATCCCGTAATGGGAACTACAAACTGACGGATATTTTTCGAGCAAAAAATTAAGATAACAGATTAAGTGTAAGAATAAAAAAAAAATAATTTTTGCAACTATAGTGAAATTTTTTGAGCCTACTTAATTTCTTTCTGATCATAATAATTACCCTGAACTAAATTGGTATTTAAAGTATTTTATATTTTTAATGGAAAATTACATTTAGTTAATTCAAACGTTTGAAAATTTCAACAATATACTCATTACTTAACTGCATATTTCTTTGAACAATATAAATCAAAATTTGGGTTCTGTTTGTACAGATTAACATGAAAGATACGTTTTGAAAATTTCACGATAAAATATTGAGATATCCCGAGCGTTATACTCAAAAACGTCTTTTGAAGAAAAATGACTTCAAAATTTTAGGAACGCAGCTTTAGCTATTGAGCAGATATACTTTCTACTAGCCATAATTTCTGTTTCAATCAGAAATTCAAGAAAATAACCATACGAAAATGTTCGGAAGGAATGTAGTTTAAAGTACAAAGAAATAAAAATTTCGAAAACGTTGAACGTTTAAGAATCCTGGAATCCCGTAAGAAATTATGGTTTTGTCTATAATATAAATTATTCATGTCTGAATTAAAATAATAATAATAATAATAATAATAATAATAATAAATAAAAACAGAGTTCTTTTGCAGATTTAAATAACGATGGATAATCTGATAGCTGAAAAAATTATGAATGTAATGGAATTATTAAATGATTAGTAGAGATTAAGAAATAAGACAAATCTTACAAAATTTATTTTAGTATTAACGAAAGAATTAAAGATACCTTATAATCTGAATTTCGGGATGAGATAAGTAATATTAATGTACTGTAAAATTATTTGCAAATGTTTCAAAAAAAAAAAAAGTGACAGCGAAAGAATTTTTTTTAAAATCTCGAAAACGTATTTGTTTCTGAAGATTCTAATGATAAAATACCAAAAAAAACCCTTTACATAATCGTAGGCAAGAAGAAAGAGTTTAATGTATATTGTCAAACAAATTTAGTTAATACATTCTCTATATTGAGAAACATAGACTTTTTTATTATTAAGTAAATATTTTCTTATGTTTCTTTAAAACTCGAAAACATATATGTTGCTGAAGTTTCTAAGGATAAAAAAAACCAAAGAACCGTTTACGGAATCGTACATAACAAGGAAGAAATTAATATATAATTTCAAACAAGCTTAGATAATACTTTTCCTATATGAAGGAACAAAGACTTTTCTTATTGTGTGTCAAGAAGTTTTAAAATTCTGTATAAATTCTGACATATGGCATAACACGTGATTTAAAATTAGTCACGAAATTTTTTTGACATGCATTCAATCTCAACCCTTTCGGATCTGGTGTTCTATTATTAGTACATGTCCTTTCATCGAGTATTATTTTGTCTTAACAACTACTTAGTTATTTTCGACATACAGCAATAATAGCTTATGGCTTCATCGAGCATTATTTTGTCTTAACAATTTCTTAGTTATTTTCGACATAAAGCAATAATAGCTTGCTTCATCGAGTATTATTTTGTCTTAACAATTACTTAGTTATTTTCGACATAAAGCAATAACAGTTTATGGCTTCATCGAGTATTATTTTGTCTTGACAATTACTTAGTTATTTTCGAAATAAAGCAATAACTGCTTATGGCTTCATCGAGTATTATTTTGTCTTAACAATTACTTAGTTATTTTCGACATAAAGCAATAACAGCTTATGGCTTCATCGAGTATTATTTTGTCTTAACAATTACTTAGTTATTTTGGACATAAAGCAATAACAGCCTATCGCTTCATCGAGTATTATTTTGTCTTGACAATTACTTAGTTATTTTGGACATAAAGCAATAACTGCTTATGGCTTCATCGAGTATTATTTTGTCTTGACAATTACTTAGTTATTTTCGACATAAAGCAATAACAGCTTATGGCTTCATCGAGTATTATTTTGTCTTGACAATTACTTAGTTATTTTCGACATAAAGCAATAACAGCTTATGGCTTCATCGAGTATTATTTTGTCTTAACAATTACTTAGTTATTTTGGACATAAAGCAATAACAGCTTATGGCTTCATCGAGTATTATTTTGTCTTGACAATTACTTAGTTATTTTCGACATAAAGCAATAACAGCTTATGGCTTCATCGAGTATTATTTTGTCTTAACAATTACTTAGTTATTTTGGACATAAAGCAATAACAGCTTATCTCTTCATCGGGTATTATTTTGTCTTAACAATTACTTAGTTATTTTCGACATAAAGCAATAACAGCTTATGGCTTCATCGAGTATTATTTTGTCTTAACAATTACTTAGTTATTTTGGACATAAAGCAATAACAGCTTATCTCTTCATCGAGTATTATTTTGTCTTGACAATTACTTAGTTATTTTCGACATAAAGCAATAACAGTTTATGGCTTCATCGAGTATTATTTTGTCTTGACAATTACTTAGTTATTTTCGACATAAAGCAATTACAGCTTATGGCTTCATCGTGTATTATTTTGTCTTAACAATTACTTAGTTATTTTTGACATAAAGCAATAACAGCTTATGGCTTCATCGTGTATTATTTTGTCTTAACAATTACTTAGTTATTTTCGACATAAAGCAATAACAGCTTATGGATGATATAAATATGAATTGAATAGTACCCAAAAAATGTTTATGCGTTGCATTTCAGACGGTGAGATAGTCTTTAAATTTCAATAAATTTATTTGGATAGTTACGATTCATATTGTTAAAATACACTGTTTTTTTTTTTTTTTTCAAAATGAAAAAAAATCGGGCACGAAAGTGTTAAAAAATCCAATTAATCAATTTTTTTTTCATTTTAGATTAAAACTGTATATTATTTTTATGTACACTTATTTACTTTTTTCTCTCTCTAATAATTCTAATTTTGTTCCTTTAAAGATAGAATGGGCTCTTCTGAATAACAATGAAATGTTAATACAGCTTTTATGATTGGTAATTAACTCTAGTTTCAAGAATGTTTTTTATGATAAATAAATAAAGGAAATTCTCGGTAAATTCAATTCATTCCATCCATTATGTGAAGAAAATGATGTTTCTTTAAGTGGAGTCGTATATTCTGAAAGGAATTCGTAATCCCAAAATCTTATGTGAGGAAGCATTAGGGAAAACACTTTATGAAAATTAAATTGATTTCGTATGGAGAGTTAGTGTTTAGATGCTCTTAATGAAATGCTCGTAATTGAATTTATTTCATCTCCGGAGAAATTCCTCAATACCCAGTTGAATATCTAATTGTGATAATTCTTGTTAAATGTAATTATGAATTGTGGTTTAAATAAATAATAACAAAACATTTACTGTAACAAAACATTTTTCTTTTAAAACAGGGTTACTTTGTCACGTTTTAGGCATATTTTTGTACATAACTTTTTTTATTCTTCGAATTCGAATCTCAAAAAGAAAAAAAATGGCGTATTGAACTAACGTTTCCCTTCAATATCAATACGGATTGAAATGAAAACTAAAAATATTGTAAGGGAAAAAAAATAAAAAATGAGGTGGCAAAATTACCTTGGGTTTGGAACAATCTTGTCACTTAATAATAAATATGCTTTAAATGCTGATAATAGGTGGTTTATGACTAAGTTTCTTGAGATATCAATGTAAATTCAAATCAGTACACCTCTTAGAATACGTAGGTATACTAAAACTATTCAATTGTACGATTTACTGTAAAAAATATTATTTTCCAATTTTTTTCATGTGAATCAATGATTATTAAACCAAACATAATTAAATAAACTACTTTTTATTACCTAAACAAACATTATAAAAAAAAATAACAAAACGGTTCAATCAACCTTTAAGAACTAATAATGAATATTAAGACATGTTAGGTTGCTTTTCTAATATCGTAAACAACCACTCTGAGACTCCCAAAGTCTTAAAAATTAATTGCTCTTCTTCATGAGTAAGAATTGTCAGACGATCCACAGATGTGACGTATCGTGACGTTCGAAGGCACTTACTGCCGAAAGTACTACAGGACGTTTGGAATGTTGCTGCAGCTAGTTTTGTATTCCTACCATTATTAACAGATGCTAATGTGTTTGCCATATTTTCTTGAGAATAATTGCAATAATGCCGCGCATTTGGTGATTTTTTTGCAGATTTTGATTTTTCATTTATTTCATACGACCTCTGGGGAAAAAGAGAATTAATCACGTGAATAAAATACATGGATAAATATACAGTCGACTCTCGTTAATTCGAAATCGGGTAATTCGAATCTTTGCTTAATTAGAACTAAACATGAAGTCCCGAAATTTTGAATGGCAGAATAATGTTAAACTTTTTCATTAATTCGAATTCATTTTGTCTTAACATCGTTTAATTCGAACTAACGAGAATTCCGATTTTCGATTCTTCCTTTCTTTCTCACGGATTTCGGATCATTTGAATAACTTTCTTTCTTTCATTTTTGTGAAAATTGTTCCGAACGAGTATTCATATAAGGGAATGCATTTGATATCCACTTTTTTAGTGTCTCGTTTGTCCATCAGTGACGCTTCAAATTTTTATTTCATTGTGCTTGTTTCTAATCTTTTAATTAGCTTATATATTTATACATTCTAATTTAATATTAAGTCATAGTCTGGTTATAACAGACATAATAAATTTTTTTAAAAAACTATAAGATAAAGACCTTTGTAATAGTACCATATTAAGCACGTTCTCATTTCATATTTTCCATAATTCGAATTTCGGAAATTTCAAACATTTCTTGTAGTCCCGACGAGTTCGAATTAACGAAAGTCGACTGTATATATAAAACGACAATAAATCCGACTATCCGCAAGATGACAAAGTTGGCCCGTGATGTAAAAAAAAAGTCCGGATTACAGTACTTCCTGAGTTTTTTAGTAAATAATAAATTCGAATACCACTGACATATTTTTTATTTATTTTTTGTAATTCATTATTTAAAAAATTACACAGTCTAGCTCAAGCGTAAGCGCTGATTATATAGTAAGCGTTATAAGGGAATACTGCTATTAACTTCGTTTAATATACCGTAACATATCGAGTATAATTTTTAAAGAACGTGTTGAACTATCGTGATTTTAGTGTATATTTTATGGTATAGAAACATTTCCATTGTTTAAAAAAATACCGATTAGAAAAATGTGACACAATATTAAAAATAAATTAAACTGTTTCGCCTGATAATATATACATTGTAAAAATCATAAAAATTCATTAACCACTTATGAAATTGAAGTTGATGCATTTCAAATGTGTGAATATGACTGTTCATTTCGGTCTTTTTAAAAAAAGTCAGCTGTTTAGTGGTGATTTTTGTAAGAAATATTACTCGAGATATAAAATAAAAGGTAATTTTAACTTGCATTTAAATAAATAAAATAAAAAAAGTCATTTTTTGCAACAAGATTTTCTAACATTTGTTGATTTTTCCTTAATTCAAATGAAACAGATAATTAAGTCAAATATTTAGTTAAAAACTATGACATCTTCACCAAGTCTAACCTAATTACTACTCAAACAAATAAAGGAAATTTTTCATGTAACAACTCTCATATTCTCTTCTTTTTTTTACAAATAAAATAAGGTTGAAAATTAAATAAAATTAAAAATAAACTATGGTTAGGAGGTAAAAGAAGGTTAAGAATAAAATTGCTAGGTCGAAACAACGCTGTCTAGACAAACAACTGTGGCTTATTATTGGATATATATTATATTCACATCATACTTAAACTTTAACTTAAGTGAATGTAGCCTTAATGATTTGTTTGAGATCATAGTAATTTTAATTTTGTTTATATTGTTTTTAATAAAAAGAACTAAATTATATTTACATTTAAGGATAAGAAATATTTTCAGATGTTTTTCTAGTTGTGGTTTTTTAAATTCTACGAACAGAGATTTATAATTAATGTTTGTTGAATTATGGCTCACACATGATTTCCTATGAAAATCCGTAACCATATGTTAATGGCCATTTTTTTATTATTAAATCTGTGAGAATTGTTACTCCTTTATGTAAATTCATATGCTTGGAGCATTCGTGGCCGAGTGATTAAAGCATCACGCCTCTAATCGTTTGTGAGCGCAGGAGGTTGTGCATTAGATTACAGCTGGTTTTATTAACTTCTGCATAACAGAATATGAGAAAAAATGTATGCTTTGTAAGTATTAATATTTATAAAATTGATAAGATTTAAATAATTACCATAAATTCCAGTCAATTCGTATATGTTATTCAAGTGAAAATCGATCAAAACTTACAGTTGCGCTTTTTTTTTTTTTTTTTTTTTTTTTTTATCTTCCTATATTTAATCAACCCGAACCTTCCGTGTAACAGAATGTAAGGAAAAAAATTCGGTTTGTAAATATTAATATTTATAAGATTAATAAAATATAAATATTTATCGTTAATTCCAATCTATAATTTGTATATTTTATTCAAGTGAAAATTGATCAAAACTTACAGTTGCGCATTATTTATTTAATATTCATATAGGGTGTTTCAAAAATGACCGATATATTTGAAAAATCAATAAAAATAAAACGGGCAACGGTAGAAATACACTGTTTGTTGCAATATACTTGGGACAACAGTAATTTTTCAAGCACACAAACTTTCGAAATTAGTTAAAATTTTCAACAACAAGTGGCTCTGCAGGCGATTTGAAAGTTATAGAAGCCATCCCACCTGGCACGTTTATAAAGGTTTCTGGTACTTTCGTTCAGAGACTGCGCCATATTATTGTTGGGCATGGTGGTTATGTGGAAAAAATCGTACTTAAGATTTTTCCAGACTGCATCGCCATCAGTTGTTGAAAATTGTAACTGATTTTAAAGCTTGTCTGTCAGAAAATTTACTGCTATCCCAAGCATATTGCTGCAAACGGTGTATTTCTATCGCTGCTCGTTTAATTTTTGATTGATTTTTCAAATATACCGGTCATTTTTGAAACACCCTGTATATTTAATCAACCGGAACCTTCCGGGTAACAAAATAGTAGTATTTTCCTTTGTATTCAGCAAACAATGTAAATGTAATTTCTGTTTTTCAAAAAGGGATTCTAAATTTATAAAAACAACAAAACTTTCTTGGTTTATAATTTTTAAGGAATCTATGCAGATCTACTTATCATTGAAACGAATGGAAATCTGAAAATATTATTACTATTATTTATTTATTTATTTATTTATTTTTAAAAAATTAAAGAAATATTTAACAGAATTCCGAAAATGATATCATAAATATTCTTAATTTGCATTTAAATTCCTTTGTGTATATTTCGTTAAATAATGTGTTAACTAATTCCTTTCTTTTCCGTAGTGAATAAACTTCTTTGTATCACAATGAAAAGATAACTCAGATTTTATAAAAGGTATTTAACTCCCATTTCAAGAATGTTTTATTATTATTATTATTGTGTGATTATAAAAGAAATGCAAAATAAATGCAAGTCATTTCAGTCATTGGGGTAACAAAATGACGTTTCTTTAAATGGAAATCCATGCTTTGAAAGGAATACGAAATCATGAAATCTTCTACAAGAAGGCTTTATGGAAAACAATTTTATGAAAATTGAATTCATTTCTTATTTAAAGTCTGTGATTAGCTACGGATAATGAAGTTGTCTTAATTGATTTTCTTTCATCCTTAACAGCTTTATCTTTTAACTATAAAAATATGGTAAATGGGGTTTTTTCGTCATATTATATGCAATTTATGGCCATTTAAGGTATTTAAAAACTTCTGTGCCTTTATAGATATGTATATATAATGTGATGTGTTGATGTGCATTATTTATGAAGCTTTGAAAGTTGAAAAAAAATCTGTTAAAACGTCCGTTGCAATGATTGAGAATCTACGGAAGTACAATGCGCAATATTAAATCTTAAATGAGTTCAATTATGCCAAGAAAGGTTTTTAGAAGATAACAGTAGAGTTTCCTGTTATATTTAGCAAAAAATATAAATGTAATTTCTTTTTTTCAAAAAAAAAAAAAAAAGAAAAAGAAAAAGAAAAAGAAAATAAACCTGAATTTATAAAAACAACAAAATTTCCTCAATTTATAATTCTAAAACAAACTATGCAGATTTACTAATTATTATAACGATGTATATCATTTTATGCATCATCTGAAAATATAAATTATTTTTTTCTTTTAAAAAATGTTTAACAAAATTCTGAAATATTCGTAGTTTGCATTTAAATTCCCTTGTGTATGTTTCTTTAAATAATGTAACCAATTCCCTTCTTTTCTGTAGGGAATGAACTGCTTTGAATCACAATGAAACGATAACACATCTTTTATGAAAGATAATTAACTTCTGTTTCAAGATTTTTTTTATGTTATGATTATAAATGAAATGCAGGATAAATGCAAGTCATTTAAGTCATTTGGGTATGAAAATTACGTTTCTTTAAATGGGTTTCCATAGTGTGAAAGGAATAGGAAATCACGAAATCTTATGTAAAAAGACATTACGGAAAACAATTTTATGAAAATTAAATTAATTTCTTATTTAAAGTTGGTGTTTAGGGGCGGATGGCAAAATACTCTTAATTGAATTTCTTACATCGCTAGCAGAATTTAAAAAAAATATCGTGACATATATAAATAAAGATTTTTAAAATTAAAAGCGTAGTTATAGATTAAAAGAGTGAAATTTAATATACGTTTTTTAAATATATTTTTTGGTATTCAGTAAACAATGTAAATATTATTTCTTTTTTTAAAAAGGAGTGCTAAATTTATAAAAACAACAAAACTTTTTTAATTTATAGTTCTTAAGTAATCTAAGCAGATCTACTTATCATTAAAACAAATTATACTATTTTATGCATCATCTGAAAAATCTGAAATTATTTTTTCTGAAAAAAAAAAGAAATGTTTAAGTGAATTCCGAAACAGATGTCATAAATATTCGTAATTTACATTTAAATTTCTTTGTGTATATTTTGTTAAATAATGCGTTAAATAATTCTTTTCTTTTCCGTAGGGAATGCCCTGCTTTGAATCACAATGAAACGATAACACAGCTTTTATAAAAGGTAATTAACTGCCATTTCAAGAATGATTTTTTTTAATGTTGTGATTATAAATTAAATGCTAAATGAATGCAAGTCATGGCAGCCATTTGGGTAAGAAATTGATATTTCTTTAATTAGGGTCCCAAACTTTGAAAGGAATACGAAATCACGAAATCTTATGCAAGAAGCCATTAGGGAAAACAATTTTATGAAAATTGAATTCCTTTCTTATTTAAACTTAGTGTTTAGGTGCAGATAATGAAATACTCTTAATTAAGATTCTTTCATCCCTAACAGCTTTATCTTTTATTTGTAAAAAAATGGTAAATATCTATACATTTTTTTCTTGCGCTAGAAATATAATGATATGCAATTTTATAGCCATTAAAGTCAAAAAACTCTGTGTCATTATAGTTAAGTAATTGTAATGTGATAAGTTGATATGCATAATTGAAAAAAAGTTTTGAAGTTTTAAAGCATACCGTCTGATCAAATGTCCTTTGTAACGAATAAAATATCACAGAAGTAAAATACGCAATATTAAATCTTAAATATGTTCAATTATGCCAAGAAAGGTATTTAGATAATAACAGTATCTCTACCTTTGTATTCAGCAAACAATGTAAGCATAAATTCACTTTTTCAAAAAAGAATGTTAAATTTATAAAAACAACAATACTTTCTTAGTCTATGGTTCTTTTGGAATCGATGCAGGTCTTCTTATCATTAAAACTACGCATATTATTTTATGCGTCATCTGAAAATCTATTTTTTTTTTTTCTGGAAAAAAAAAAGAAATGTGTAACAGAATTCCGAAACAGATGTCATGAAATTCGTAATTTGCATTTAAATTCCTTTGTGCATATTTTGTTAAATAATGCTTTAAATAATTCTTTTTTTTTTTTTTTTGTAAGGAATGACTTGCTTTAAATCAGAATTAAAAGATAACATAGCTTTTATAAAAGGTAATTATCTCCCATTCCAAGTATATTTCTTTATGTTGTGATTATAAATGAAATGCAGGATAGATGCAAGTCACTCCAGTCATTTGGGTAAGGAAATGACATTTCGTTAAATAGGGTCCCAAGGTCCCATAGTTAGAAAAGAATACGAAATCACGAAATCTTATATAAAAGGGCATTAGGGAATACAACTTTATGAAAACTGAATTCATTTTTTATTTAAAGTTAGTGTTTAGATGCGGATAATGAAATTCTCTTAATTAACTTTTTTCATCTCTAATAGCTTTATCTTCTAACTAGGATAACATCCCCAGTAATTGGCACATTAAGAATTTGTTGTTAAACTTACTTAAATTTTCATTACAAAGAAATAAGCTATTTACTTGGAAATATTTTTAAATCAAAGAATGCATATCTGTGCATCTATTTTGCCCACTAAAAGCAAAAAAAGAATTGGAAAAGTATTTTTATAAAAATATATTTATAAAAAGTTGCTGAAATCACCAGTAATTGGCACCTAGAGCACCAATGTATGACACCTTGTAATCCAGTAATTGGCATATGTTTATATTTAAAAAAACTTTACATTTTCTTTGGGTTTAATCGCTTTAAATTAATTTACTGTAGATGAAGATGCCATATTTCAGGTTTTTGAGAGTAAGAAATCAGCATATTAGTCTGAAATGTGAACACTTTAAAACAATACAATATACTTACATTAATACCCAGTAATTGTCATGCTGTCCCCAGTAATTGTCATATGAAGCTTTAATGGATTCCAATTACTGATAAAATTTATATTTTCAAATAAAAACAAATGATAAACAAAATTAATCTATAATTTTAAAAGTACTTCCAAAATAAATGGTTTAATCTCAAATTCCTTGCGAATTCTTTGTAATTCGAATAGGTGCCAATTTCTTGGAACTAGCAAAATTGAAGCACCATTAATTGGCAACTACCATTAATTCAGAAATCCAAATATTTGTGTAGAAAATACTTTTACACAATTAAAGTAACCCTTTTTAACTAAACAAAACTGTTATCAATTAAAATTTAAAATATATTATAAATCAGATAATAATGAATTGAAAAGCATGCCTTCCTTAAGCTAAAAGAGAAGAATTTGCAACAAAATGGCTAATTTGATACAAGTCATACTTGTTTCTCTTTCCTAGGCTCTATTGTCATCTTGTAAAATAAATCAAAGCTATAATCTTTAACGTAAATGAACATATAACTGATATATGGTCTTGAATTTTTAAAAGACTGGATATAAATCTTTATTTAGGACATGTTTGTAAAATGTGCCAATCACTGGTGCATGCCAATTAATGGGGGTGTTACCCTATAAAAATATGGTGAATAATTTTTTTTCGTTTGTACTACAAATATAATTATTTGCAATTTTATAGCCATTAAGGTATTCAAAAACTTCTTTAACTTTATAGTTATGTATGTATAATGTGATGTGTCGATGTGTATAATTTATAAAGCTATGAAATTTAAAAGCCTACCATCTATTCAAATATTCTTTGTAACCAATGAGGTATCACAGAAGTAAAATGCTCAATATTAAATCTGAAATAAGTTTAATATTGCCAAGAAAGGTATTTAGATCATAACTGTATATTTTCTTTTGTAATAAGAAAACAATGAAAATATAATTTTCTTTTTTAAAAAAGAATGCTAATTTTTTAAAAACAAGAAAACCTTCTTAGTTTATAATTCTTAGAGAATCCATGCAGGTCTACTTATCATTAAAACGATGTATATTATTTTACTCATCTTCTGAAAATCTAAAGTTTTTTTTTCTTAAAAAAAGATACATTTAACAGAATTCCGAAAAAGATGTCATAAATATTCGTAATTTACATTTAAATTCCTTTGCGTATATTCCGTTAAATAATGTGTTAACTAATTCCCTTCTTTTCCGTAGGGAATGACCTGCTCTGAATCACAACGAAATGATTACACAGCTTTTATAAAATGTAATTAACTCCCATTTCAAGAATGTTTTTTTTTATGTTGCAATTATAAATGAAATTCAGGATAAATGCAAGACATTTCAGTCATTTGGTTACGAAAATGACATTTCTTTAAATAGGGTTCCATAGTTTGAAAAGAATACGACATCACGAAATCGTATGTAAGAAGGCATTAGGGAAAACAATTTTATGAAAATTGAATTCATTTTTTTCTGAAGTTATTGTTTAGATGCGAATAATGAAATGCTCTTAATTTAATTTCTTTTAGAGCTAGTAGAATTTTAAAAAAGCACTGTTTTGTATATAAATAAAGATTTTTAAAATTAAAATGGTAGTTATTGATTAAATGAGCGAAATTTAATATACTTTAAGTTCATTCCATGAATTTTCATATAAAAAAAATAAAATATTGCTATGTATTTTTTAATTTCAAACATAATCTATGTTTACCAACGATTTCTGTTTTCTATGTCTTGCTTAATGTATATACAGGGTGTCCAGTGAATAAAATCCTGATTTCAAAATTAAATTTCTCAAAAACAAAGATAAATAAAATTATGCGGTAAACGGTTTGTTTATAAGGTAAGTTATAAAAATGTTATATAGAAGCTTCGATCGGTGAGTACTTTTATAAGATTGTGTTCTGATTACAAAGAATGCCTGATTTGATTTTATTCTTCTTTAGATTGATTTCAAAGAAGGAGCGTTTTGGCGTACAGTGCCACATTTTAACGGTTTTAGGAATTAAAATATTGAAATTTTAATAGTTCGAAAAATCGTTAAAATATGACATTACATGACGAAAAACTTCGTTCTCAGCAAGCAATCTAAAATAAGAAAAATGTCAAGTCAAGTGTTCTTTACTATCTGTTGTAGTGAAAGTAAAATTTTGTGAAATTTTATTTTGTGTAAAAAAAAAATGTAACTAATTCTGTTTACAGAGATGTATGATTTTCTGTATAATTAATTGTTGAGCAGTCATGAGGCGCCAAGCTGGGGAGCCCATACAATGGGGCTGACAGTATACGTCGGCTATAGTTTATAGCCAGTCACAAAAATATTTATGACAGTCCGCAGGACTGCGCCCCTGTTCTCACCCCCTTGAAGGGGCCACTTCTGGGAAAATGTTAGAGGCAAGGGACGTCGGGGCAAGGGTCAGCTCAGCCGGACCAGGGGAGGAGCATGTAGGACCCTTGTGCAAATAGTTTTGTTCATGATACTAATCAGATGTGGGGCTAATCACAGATTGGCTAAGGGGCTTTCCGAAGGCCAGAATGATGCCCCCAAAAAATCTGAATATGATAATTAGAAGTCCGCCTCCAGTTTTTTTTTCCCAGAGAAGTTAGTCAGTTCTCTTGTTGGAAGAAGAATGAGAGTGTTGGTGAGTTCTACGCGTAAAAAAATGGTCAGTGTTAAAAAAAAGTTAGTGTATGTTCCAGCTTGGCTGATGTAAAAAAAAAAGAGAACAGGTAATGCTTAATATATATTGTTGTTCCCATATTTATATTACATGTTTTGTGATTAGGGATTTTTGTACCCAGATGAGAAAATGGGAAAGTGAATAATGTATGATTTTAATAAATGTAGCATCTGTTCCTAGATTAGTAAATGATGCTTAAAATAAATTATGTAACATTTAAAGGTATTGTAAATTGTATGTAATTAATAGAATTGCAAATAAATTAATTAATTTAAAATTCCCTTTTATCATTCTTCCTAGTAAAATGAGTGTAGTTATTCTTTATATTTTGATGATTGAACCCTAATGATTTTAAGGGAATCCTATAAGCTAGAATGTCTACTAAAAATTCACAACGCTTTGGCGATGTTTAAGTAAAATATCGCTCCTTAAAGTCCAGCATAGGACCTATCATTCTAGCTAGGGATTATATATACGATCACGTAAAGTTACTCAGCTAAGAAAAATATATATATTTAGAGTTAGAATATGAGTGGTTTGTGGAAAAGCAACTGCTGGTCTATTTCACTCCAACATCTTATAAAATAATTAATGTGGTGCCAAGTTCCCTCACGGGTATTTCCTTGGGTTAATTAAAATATATTATAACTATGTTTAGAGTATTTATGAAATTTCTCTTCTTTCATATGTATAATCCGTTAACTTCATATCATTTTTCTCTTTTTACCCTCTTTTCGGATTCTAAATTGTAATGGATATTTGCTATGGTATATAATAAATTAACTATTCACAACTCGTGGTGACTTTTAATATAAAATCATCTTACATAATTTAATATCTAATCATAATAACAACTATTCCCACCTCACTGGGTACACAAAGTAAACCTCTGGCAAAATTAATTTTTGAGAATGGCATTTTCAAATTTGATATGTATATCTATATATAGGTGTTTTCAGATATTAACTAGGGTTGTATATTTATAGCTATATAGTAAAGATAGCACATACTATGATATTTTATGCATTTGTAATTTGTTTTGATATTAATATTATAAAAATATTCTGGTAATCATGCTGTTAATTTTAAACTGTTATTCTTAGAAATGGTGTATGTTATCTATTTTGAATTGGTTTCTATATGTATAAAATTAAATTAAATTAAAAAAAAAAAAATACATAACAATAGCAAAATGCAAATTATAAAAAATAATAATAATAAATGAATAAAGAAACGAATAAAATAAAATAAAAATAATGATAATAAGTGTAATTAAAGAAATATAATAATTTTAAAATTATCACACTGTGTGGTAAAGCAAAGAAAATTTAAATAATGGTATTATGTATTGTATAAAAATATTCATACATACATATTTCTTTTCTTGTTATTGTGATAATTGTACATTTATGTGTATTGATTGGTGTGTAGCATATGTCGCGTGGGAGAAAACGAAAATCCGTTAATAGAGATAACTCAGGGGTACAAACAAGGAAGCAATTGCAGGAAGCATCAAACAAATTAACTGATAACATTATGGCAGAAGCTAAACCAGATCTAGCGAATATTTTGACATTAATACTACCCTTTGATGGAAAAAAAGTAAAAAATGTCGTATTTTATTTGAAAGAGTTTGATACTCTAACAGACCAAGTAAAAGTCTCAGAAGACTTCAAATTGCAAATTTTAAAAGCAAAATTTATAGGGGACGCTCGCGATAAACTTGCTTCAGATGATAGTCTAAATAATGAAACTGATTACAAACAATTTAAAACAAAAATGACCAAAATTTTTCAAAAAAAGGATTCATTTGCAGATTCGCAAACAAAATTTAATTCTATTAAACAGAAACCAAATCAGTCTATTACTGATTTTATAAGTGAATTTGAAAGAGCAGCATCGGACTATCTGAATGCTTCTGGGCATGCAACAGAGGATGGAGCTAAAAAACTTTTTGATTTAATTAAAATTAATAAGTTTCTGGAAGCAATTTCCCCAAATATTTCTTTAGAATTGCGAAAATCGGAAAATAAAGATTTTTCGCGTCTATGCGAAAAGGCTAAAACTATTGAAAATGCTTTCAATTCAACAACATTAGAACAAATAAATGCAGTTTCAGCTATAGCGAGTACAGAAAAAAATGAATTTTACGAAAATTTATTAAAAATAAATGCGGATCAATCGACTGCCATATCGGAGCTTAAAATGGAAATAAATAATTTGAGATTGACTAATAAAGAAAACACAACTGAAGGAAATAAATCACAGAAATTTTGTCAAATTTGCAATGATGGTAGGCATGACATTAGCTATTGTTGGTACAATTTAAAGAGTAATAGAGGTTTTAGACAGGATTTTTTTAACACAGGTATGCAGCAAAATTACACTCAAAATGAAAATGGTTTGACCCAAAATTATGGTCATGGAAACACGAGATTTCCAGGTTCCTACTCGACGCAAAATTACACTCCGTTCAATAATCATGGTTATAACAATTATCATGGGTATCCGAGGGATAATTTTAGCAGCCAAAACGCTCCTAATCAAAATTTTATATTCCCTAATAATGAGTATTATGCCGAACACAATAATACAAATCGGCAACAACCTTTTCGGAGAGGTAATACGAGAGGGTGGCGTGGTCAAAACAACCATAACAGACGAAACACCATGCAAGACAATAGAAGTAAAGGAAATAATTCGAAAACAGATAATAATAGAAATAATCGATCGGAAAACAAATAAGGGGGTCTACAATTCAAAATAAAGAAAGGAGGTACCCGGGTAGATCCCTTAGGAAGGGGTACAATTTACAAGAGAAAAAACAACCGAAATGGGATGAACAAAGGAATAAAACAGCTCTGATTTCAAGTGTAAATTCTACTAAGGAAGATAGTTTACCTATCATACAATTAGATATTTATGGGATTTCAGTGAAAATACTCTTCGATTCAGGGGCAGCTGTCAGCCTCTTATCACCGGACATTTTTGAATCTCTAAAAGAAACTGAAGCAAAAATAAAATATTTAGGTAATCGTATAACTATACAATCTTTTGATAACTCCAAAATATCCTTCAGACACTGCATAAAATTAACGTTTAAAATAAATAACATTTTCACAACCGGTACATTTTATGTAACATCAAAAAATTTTCAGGGCGATTATGATATGTTATTAGGATATGATTATCTGAAAATAAATAGAATGATTTTAGACTTTAATGAAAAAGCATTGCGGTTTAAAAATACTAGGTTGTCTTTGGAACCACAGAAGGACAAGGACTACAACAGTCAAATTAATGTACTGCATAAAAATAATGATAATACGGTAGTCACAAATAAATCAAATAAAGGAAACGCGAAGAAAGTTAAACGAGTTAATACGGAAATTTTCGCAACAAGTGTGAAAGATATTCACATTCAGCCAGGGGAAGTAAAAATTATGCCATTGAACTGTCCATGTTCCATTCAACCAAATCAATTGATTTTACTTGAACCTTTGGAAGATTTTAGGGATGTGATTTCTGAACAGTCAGTTCATGAGGTTAAGAGTACAAACAGAATTAATATTATTATAACAAATAACAGCGGAGAAAAGAAAATAATTAAACAAAATGCGAAGGTAGGACACATTATCACAAATTTTGATAGCAAAAATAATTTAAACGAAAATGATATCGAGGACGGGAAAATTTATCAAATCAATAATCTGAGTTTAGAGGAAACTAGAGCATTGAGAGAAGCAGAATTTGATATCAAGGATTTTAAAATTGATCATTTATCGGGGGATCTTAAAGAGGAAGTAGCGAATTTATTACTAAAACATGCCCACGCATTTTCTAAATCTTACCAAACTTTGGGTCAAACAGATTTAGTCATTCCAAAAGTGACACTTAGCCATAATTTCCCCATTCAGCATAAGCCTTACAAGACTCAACAAGCGGCGAAAGATTATGCACAACAAGAGATTCGCAAACTTTTGGAGGCTAAGATAATAGAAAAATCGGATTCCGATTATGCATTCCCCGTACTTTTTGTAAAAAAAAAGAGTACTGACAAGGAGAAAATTCGATACCGCATGGCTGTAGATTATAGAACTTTAAATGAGATATTGGAAGGGTTTCCTTACCCGGTACCCGACGCAAAGACAATTTTACAGGCAATGAGTGGAAAAAAACTGTATTCGGTTTTAGATCTTCACTCAGCTTTTTTTCAAATAAATTTGAGGCCACAGGACAGACATAAATTAGCATTTGTTACAGAATATGGCGTTTTTTCACCATGTCGTTTAAATTTTGGATTGAAGATCAGTAGCACCAGGTTCGCAGAATTAATGGATAAAGTGTTAGGACATTTCCCCAAAGACAAAGTAAATTACTATCTGGATGACGTTATAATAGCTGCCGAAAATCCGCAGGAAATGCTTAAACTTTTACAGGAGGTCCTGCAAACATTTATAAATAATAATATAACTGTGGAGCCTTCTAAAGCTCAGATTTGTAAAGAGGAGATAGAGTTTCTAGGATTTAAGGTTAATAAAAATGGGTATGCACCTTCTGACAGAAATGTGGGGAAAATTCAGCGTTTAGTGCGTCCCAAAAACAAGAGAGGGGTTAAATCTTTGCTTGGATTAGCCAATTATTTCAGAACCCTCATTCATAATTATGCGGAGATAGTTAACCCTTTGGTAGAAATGACAAAAGACAGTGCGAGATTTAAATGGACTAAGGAAGCAGATCAGGCATTTTTGAACATACAAGCAGCCATTATAAATAATCCTACGTTAAAACCACCAAATTTTAACAAGGAATTTTTCTTAATCACAGATGGATCAAAAGTTGCAATCTCAGCCATTTTGGCGCAAGAGGATAATGGGTTTTTATTCCCAATAGAATTTTTTGGACGCAAACTTAAACAAACTGAATCTGTGTATCCGAGTCTAAAATTTGAGCTGTTAGCTATTCATGAGGCTGTCATGCACTTCAAATCAATTCTCATTGGTAGAAAATTCACTATCCTAACGGATAGCAAAGCCTTAACTTATCCTCTAAAACTAGAAAATCAATCGGACATTGTTGCTAGATGGATATTAAACCTTAGTGACTTTGATTACACTATTGAATTTTTAGAAGGGAAAATTAATCCTGCAGATTACGTAAGTAGGAACATATGCAATATTACTACTCAAACTGAATTACAAAACAATTTATTTAAAGTTAATCCCCAACTTTCTGATGAAAATATAAAAATACATCAGTACCAAGATGAAAAATTATCAATTATCATTAAAAAGATTGAATCAGGCAAAAACAAGAAACTTAATAAAAAATTTGCGTTAAATGATAAGAGACTCTTAATATTAAAACAAAATGCAAAACACCCTGAACTAATTATAGTTCCAGATGATTTAAAGTTAACAATTATACAAGAAGCACATGGACCGCACTTTGGATTTGCAAAAACTTATGCAACAATAAAATCGCGGTTGTTTTGGTATGGCATGTACCAACATATCAAAAACTATTGCAGTAATTGTGTAAGATGCAATAAAAGTAAACAACATCCGACAATTAAAGTGCCGATTCAGGAAATGAATAGAAATCTACAAATTGGGGCAACTATACATATCGATGTGATTGGGCGATTACCTCTGACACTACGTAAAAATTGTTTCATATTTACAATTGTAGATGCGGGTTCACGATTTTTAGAGGCAGTTGCGGTACGGAATGTGGAATCGCAAACATTGTTAAATATTTTAAATAAATACTTTGCTTCTTATGGATTGGTGTCGGAAATTGTCGCGGATAATGGGAAATATTTTAGGTCGGCGGTTTTTACGGAATATATGCGTGCTCTTAAAAAGAATTTAAATTTTACGAGCCTGTATAAAGCTTGCGCAAACGGTTTAGTAGAGATCACGAACAAAATATTGAAATCATCTTTGGTGGCTATGAGCAATTCGACATTAGAATGGGACACGCGTCTCGACTATTTTAAATTGCATTACAATACTTCAATACACAGGGCTACCGGATTTTCACCAGCTAAACTATTTTTCGGTCGAGAGATAAGAAATCAGTTTACGATTTATAATTCTCCCGACGAAAGGTGCACACTAACATATGTTAAGAATAGGCTAGAACATATGCAGGAAGTGTACAAACAAGCATTAGCAAATCAACAAAAAATGCTGCGTGAATACATTAAAGAAGATGATTTCCAGAAGACTACAAGTTTAAGTCTGGGTCAAAGAGTATTTATGAAAGTTATTGGCAAACCCAGAAGCACTTCACCCGCGATTCGAAGGGCCATTTATAGTTGTAAAAATAGTGCGTAACAATAATTATGTATTACAGGATGAATTCAATAAAAATGCGCCTACGATTAGAAGACACATACAGCATCTGTATGCGCCTAAAATGACAAGGAATGTCGAAAAACTTTTAGAAGATTCGGATAAAACGGGTTCAGTGCAGTAAAAACACTTAAGTACACGATGGGTTATCAACTTATAGGCCGAACATTGAATAAATATGTATATATATTTTTTTTTCCCTTTGTAAAAAAATGATTACTGTTTCGAAGATCTTACTAGAGGTACTAAAAAAAAAAAAAGTTAATTAGGTATAAATAACTCTGTTATTTGAAGTAGCAGAGGTCAGCATTGACAAATAAAAGCGATTTGTTGGGACAGCTTTGTTTTTTTTCTTCGGCGGAGAAAGCGGTTTTTTTTCCCCGTAACCCATTCGGAGGCGAGGGCTTTCCTTTCTACCGTAAACACGCTCTCTCTCCCCCGATGAGAAATAGGAATGTTTTTTTATGCAAATGAGCTACGAATGTCGGAGCGCCGTTTTCCCCCTTTTCGCTTTTCGTGGAGAGAGGAGAAATGCGCTGTTGGTGACGTCATACTATGTCGCTCTCCGGGGTCAGTGTATACAGGCGTAAAAGCCAGTTCGTGTATGCTGTTCTCGAGAGAGAATTTCTTTCCACACCAGCCACATGAGGAAACTGGTTGCTAAAGTTTCATTTAAGTACTCTGAGCGATAACACATAGAGAGAATTTATTAATACGGGACAAATCACAGGGAATCGTGTTTTGCAGGCATGCAAGCATATAGCTAAATTAAGTAAGCGCTTATTTGGGTCAGTAATGAGAATAATATGAATAATACAGGTTTTTTCACTTTAACGCGATTCACACACACATATGGACAATCTTAATAAAAGAAAAAAATAATAAAATGGTCAGATTACGATAAAAAAAAAAAAAAAAAAAACAACAAAAAAATATAGACATAATAAATTTTTAGGTTTTCCCTGTCCCCAGACGAAGTTTTATAAGCTCACTAGGCATGGAGGTTATCGCAGTCCCGGTTTATAAATTTAACAAATTAAATATTAGTTATTTAAAAATTTTGAAACACGATATTTACACTTTGTTCTAACAATATAAATAATTAAACAATCAGCTGGCACACTATATAAGTAGGAGCAGTGATACAATAATCACAATACATACTTGAAATATAAATAAATAAATTAAAATAATGCATATTATAACAATGAAACACAGTTTATACAGGGTAAATTTCCACGAATATATATATAAAGATGCATACAATATAGCAAAATATAATAATTAAATAAATTTCTTTGGGACATACAGCTTCTTCTTCTGTCCTGAAAACATGTTATAATGACAGATAAAATTCATAAAAAAAGAAATAATAATATCATGCGATCTCGCTTTATAGCTTACAATAAGATTCTCATATTAAAAAAAAAATAAATAAATAAATAAAATAAGTAAATAATAAAAAAAAAGAAAGACAGCGTGCAAACGCAAGCTTGAATGACAATTCTTCATGCTTCTTCATGCAATTAAAAAGAGGGGAGTGTCAATGTTGGGATTGATGGTTTTCTGTACTTCTTATGAAGAGATGTGTGTGTATCATGATCAAATTACAGGATAATTGAAACATAGATATTAAACATAATAAGGAAATATATGGTTGGAATCTAAAAAAAAAAAAAAAAAAAAAAAAAAAAAAAAAAAAAAAAAATATTGTTGTTGGTATCTAGTTTATTTTCTTTCACTGAGTTATAATTAGGGATTCGTCATGTAATGCATTAAAAAAAAGGACTCAGAGTGAAACGATTACTCGTGATATTACGACACTTCTGGTCCCCTCACTGACTAGGTGTTGGTAAACAAACGGAGATATGTTTCAGTGGGATTGGTTGGGTCAGTTGAGTCGCTAGAATGAGGGGATGGGGGGCGTCATGCAAGGAAGATTGGAGATCATGCTTACAAGAGAGACTTACCTCGTTTTAGCTGAGGAGCCTGCTTCGCTTTCCGATCTAGCTGAAGGGTTCCAGGAAGTACACAGTTGGAGAAAGGCCATGGCTGGGCAGTAATATCTTCAGTGGGCGCTGAAATAAACCAAACAGATTAGATCTCAGGAATAGTGTAATAAAAATAAGATATATGATTATTGCTAGTACTTAAAGTTCTCATATAAGTAAAAAAAAAAAAAAAAATCACTAAAGGTACGATGGCAAAATTGGCCAAAACAGCACTTTGCGAGTAATTCTGTGGATCTATCATTGAAAATGTTTTTAAATAAAAAAAAGGGGTATTGTAAGTTTAAAATTAAATAAAACATAAATTCGTTAAGAGTGGGAATGTTCAGTTTCTTAAAAGTGCAAGGGAAGTAACGTCGTTTAATTTCCTATGGAGACAGGATTAAGTGTTACATGGTAGGGCTAAAATAGTAATAATAATAATAAAAAAATAATAATAATGAAATAATAATAATAATAATAATAATGTTATCTTATTAACTCTCTTAAAACATAATAACAACAATAAGCTTCAACTCTATGTCAAAATTTTAAAATACAAAAAAAAAATGCAAATACCAAGCTCCAGGTTCCATATAGAATTGGTTTTTCTGCTTAAATTTAAAAAAATAATTATTAGGCATTAAATACGTAAATTTTTCAGTTTTGTTAAAAAAAAAAACATAAATAAATAAATTAAGATATAAAAGCAAGGATGAGTAATGAATCATTATAATAAGATGGTACATACTTTTAACATAAAAGAGGGGTTGTCTCGATGCGTCTGATGTGCAGACAGCTTCGCTGGCGAAGGTCTCTGCTTCCGGCCGGCATCACATCATGGAGTCGCAGCTTTTCTGTTATTCACCTGTTAAAAAAAAAAAAGGGAGGAACCGAGCTATTGTTAGTATAGTGAATTTACAATATATATAGATTTAAGAAAATAAAGAAATAAACATATACATAAAATGTATGCATAGAAGAGCGTAGTTAGATTTCGGCTTATTTTGAAAATTTCATTTTAGATGTTTTAAAATTTTAATACTATTTGGAGCTGCAGTTAGAAAATAAATAAATAAATAAATGGATAAAACATAATTATCAGGACTAAGTTTAAACTATTATTCATTGTTAGCCTTATAACCCTAAGCTGCATAAAAATTACATGGCAGTAGCATGATTAAATAAATAATTAAAAAAAACTGTTCTATACTAGCATGATGAGTCGCTAATAACCTGATTGCGTCGTGAACCGGCCGTTTAGGCAAATAATAGGTTCATCTTAGGCAGAGCTACTCTGTACGCGATGTAAAAAAAAAAAAAAAAGAGAGAGAAAAAAAAATTAATAGGGTGCTTACAAAGCAGGCTAGTTGATTTATGTTTCACTGAGGATTTAATAGATCAAAATATTTGGGTGTATAAAGTTTATAGACATAAGATAGCATCAAACACTCTACAGCAAAACGGTGTGTCATGTCTGGCTCTCTGGATAAAAGTGAGAGGCCAATGATTACGGCTATCAATCATGTTGTCTAAAGTATATAGTAAATAATTCAACTTTTACGAGACACATAAGGCAATTAATATACGGGAATGATTACTGTCTCTCTCTTATAGGCTAAGATTAAAAAGAGTAAAGCACACTGTTTCACTTAAGTTATACAACATATACAGAGATATATATGTACTTACTTTGTATGAGTAATCCTTCCGATGACGCTTTGAGTGGTCAGACGCACAGACGCGTTGTATTTCTCCCGCGTCGGCAGAAGTATAGGGTCAGCTCATTTGTGGTCTTTTTAAAGGGGTGTGAAGTACTAATGACACTTTAATCGTGGGAAACTGGATTCCCGTCCCTGGCTGCAGTGTTGGGGCGAAAAGAGGAATATATTTTGTTTCTCTTTTCACGATTTCGTCTTCACATAAATTCAGTTGTCTTGAGCGGGTGGTAAAAAAAAAAAAAAAAAAAAAAAAAAAAAAAAAAAAAAAAAAAAAAAATTTCTCTCTTACGATGACTGGGTTTTGAAAGGGAATTGAACGAATGTAGGGATCAATATAATCGGTATAGATTTTTATATATAGTCTAGAATGATTTTGCTGCATACGCGTGAACTTTGTTCTGTCCGCTGTAAATATTTTTTCTGGCGTATGTGTTAGTATAATATATATATATTTTTTTTTGCATACATTGATTCCTCTTCAGGATGTTATATATATATATATAATTGAAGATATATTGGCATAATGTGGGTATGAACAAATATAGAATCGATTTTGAATCGGACTCTTGCATATTGAAGTGTGTTATTCTTGTTTTGTTTCTTTATATACTATTGTCATACATCAATTTTATAAGTTGTGTGTACATCATATGTGAAAATATTAATTATATATTAAAATGCCATTTTTCAGTACAATGATGTAAATTTAGCCAGAGTTTTACTTTCTATATTAGATGCTATCAGAGTTTGGTTTAACATTTGGTCTAGAAATCTGAGCCTATGTTTACAGGGCTCATCTACCAAAATTATTCAAAATTCTGGGAACAATGATAATAATCATTACCATAGTAGTTGAAGCAAGAGTGACTTCGAAGTTATATTACACGAAAAGTTCTTTGAATAGGCCATTGCTTGAACTAGAACAAAAATTTGCTAATACCCAGTCTCTAGTAAGCCTGTGAAGGACCGGGCGAGGTCGGGACAAAGTAAAAAGTCTCAATTACGGCATAGCAGCTAAGCATTTCTTTCTTTGCTGTCTGAAGAGCTGTATCAAAGAGGTTGGCTTCACGAATTCCACGGCTGAAAATCGGATTGGGACACAGCAAAAGGACACTTATACTTGTGCCACAGACTGCTGCAATACAGTAAGATAGACTAGAATACAGCTGAAGGATACTCAAAAAGGTGTCACAGACTCTTGCACCACACTGTAATGGACGGTAGAACTTTTCAGAGACACTGATGACTGTGCCACTACGATCAATGAACTGAATTCTTCAGCGGTGCGTTGCAATAAAAAGCAGCACAGAACTAATTTTTTTTTAACATTTCACACACAACAGAACTTTTTTTTTTCATTTATCCAAAGGGGGGAAGATGTTGTAGTGAAAGTAAAATTTTGTGAAATTTTATTTTGTGTAAAAAAAAAATGTAACTAATTCTGTTTACAGAGATGTATGATTTTCTGTATAATTAATTGTTGAGCAGTCATGAGGCGCCAAGCTGGGGAGCCCATACAATGGGGCTGACAGTATACGTCGGCTATAGTTTATAGCCAGTCACAAAAATATTTATGACAGTCCGCAGGACTGCGCCCCTGTTCTCACCCCCTTGAAGGGGCCACTTCTGGGAAAATGTTAGAGGCAAGGGACGTCGGGGCAAGGGTCAGCTCAGCCGGACCAGGGGAGGAGCATGTAGGACCCTTGTGCAAATAGTTTTGTTCATGATACTAATCAGATGAGGGGCTAATCACAGATTGGCTAAGGGGCTTTCCGAAGGCCAGAATGATGCCCCCAAAAAATCTGAATATGATAATTAGAAGTCCGCCTCCAGTTTTTTTTCCCAGAGAAGTTAGTCAGTTCTCTTGTTGGAAGAAGAATGAGAGTGTTGGTGAGTTCTACGCGTAAAAAAATGGTCAGTGTTAAAAAAAAGTTAGTGTATGTTCCAGCTTGGCTGATGTAAAAAAAAAAGAGAACAGGTAATGCTTAATATATATTGTTGTTCCCATATTTATATTACATGTTTTGTGATTAGGGATTTTTGTACCCAGATGAGAAAATGGGAAAGTGAATAATGTATGATTTTAATAAATGTAGCATCTGTTCCTAGATTAGTAAATGATGCTTAAAATAAATTATGTAACATTTAAAGGTATTGTAAATTGTATGTAATTAATAGAATTGCAAATAAATTAATTAATTTAAAATTCCCTTTTATCATTCTTCCTAGTAAAATGAGTGTAGTTATTCTTTATATTTTGATGATTGAACCCTAATGATTTTAAGGGAATCCTATAAGCTAGAATGTCTACTAAAAATTCACAACGCTTTGGCGATGTTTAAGTAAAATATCGCTCCTTAAAGTCCAGCATAGGACCTATCATTCTAGCTAGGGATTATATATACGATCACGTAAAGTTACTCAGCTAAGAAAAATATATATATTTAGAGTTAGAATATGAGTGGTTTGTGGAAAAGCAACTGCTGGTCTATTTCACTCCAACATCTTATAAAATAATTAATGTGGTGCCAAGTTCCCTCACGGATATTTCCTTGGGTTAATTAAAATATATTATAACTATGTTTAGAGTATTTATGAAATTTCTCTTCTTTCATATGTATAATCCGTTAACTTCATATCATTTTTCTCTTTTTACCCTCTTTTCGGATTCTAAATTGTAATGGATATTTGCTATGGTATATAATAAATTAACTATTCACAACTCGTGGTGACTTTTAATATAAAATCATCTTACATAATTTAATATCTAATCATAATAACAACTATTCCCACCTCACTGGGTACACAAAGTAAACCTCTGGCAAAATTAATTTTTGAGAATGGCATTTTCAAGTTTGATATGTATATCTATATATAGGTGTTTTCAGATATTAACTAGGGTTGTATATTTATAGCTATATAGTAAAGATAGCACATACTATGATATTTTATGCATTTGTAATTTGTTTTGATATTAATATTATAAAAATATTCTGGTAATCATGCTGTTAATTTTAAACTGTTATTCTTAGAAATGGTGTATGTTATCTATTTTGAATTGGTTTCTATATGTATAAAATTAAATTAAATTAAAAAAAAAAATACATAACAATAGCAAAATGCAAATTATAAAAAATAATAATAATAAATGAATAAAGAAACGAATAAAATAAAATAAAAATAATGATAATAAGTGTAATTAAAGAAATATAATAATTTTAAAATTATCACACTGTGTGGTAAAGCAAAGAAAATTTAAATAATGGTATTATGTATTGTATAAAAATATTCATACATACATATTTCTTTTCTTGTTATTGTGATAATTGTACATTTATGTGTATTGATTGGTGTGTAGCATATGTCGCGTGGGAGAAAACGAAAATCCGTTAATAGAGATAACTCAGGGGTACAAACAAGGAAGCAATTGCAGGAAGCATCAAACAAATTAACTGATAACATTATGGCAGAAGCTAAACCAGATCTAGCGAATATTTTGACATTAATACTACCCTTTGATGGAAAAAAAGTAAAAAATGTCGTATTTTATTTGAAAGAGTTTGATACTCTAACAGACCAAGTAAAAGTCTCAGAAGACTTCAAATTGCAAATTTTAAAAGCAAAATTTATAGGGGACGCTCGCGATAAACTTGCTTCAGATGATAGTCTAAATAATGAAACTGATTACAAACAATTTAAAACAAAAATGACCAAAATTTTTCAAAAAAAGGATTCATTTGCAGATTCGCAAACAAAATTTAATTCTATTAAACAGAAACCAAATCAGTCTATTACTGATTTTATAAGTGAATTTGAAAGAGCAGCATCGGACTATCTGAATGCTTCTGGGCATGCAACAGAGGATGGAGCTAAAAAACTTTTTGATTTAATTAAAATTAATAAGTTTCTGGAAGCAATTTCCCCAAATATTTCTTTAGAATTGCGAAAATCGGAAAATAAAGATTTTTCGCGTCTATGCGAAAAGGCTAAAACTATTGAAAATGCTTTCAATTCAACAACATTAGAACAAATAAATGCAGTTTCAGCTATAGCGAGTACAGAAAAAAATGAATTTTACGAAAATTTATTAAAAATAAATGCGGATCAATCGACTGCCATATCGGAGCTTAAAATGGAAATAAATAATTTGAGATTGACTAATAAAGAAAACACAACTGAAGGAAATAAATCACAGAAATTTTGTCAAATTTGCAATGATGGTAGGCATGACATTAGCTATTGTTGGTACAATTTAAAGAGTAATAGAGGTTTTAGACAGGATTTTTTTAACACAGGTATGCAGCAAAATTACACTCAAAATGAAAATGGTTTGACCCAAAATTATGGTCATGGAAACACGAGATTTCCAGGTTCCTACTCGACGCAAAATTACACTCCGTTCAATAATCATGGTTATAACAATTATCATGGGTATCCGAGGGATAATTTTAGCAGCCAAAACGCTCCTAATCAAAATTTTATATTCCCTAATAATGAGTATTATGCCGAACACAATAATACAAATCGGCAACAACCTTTTCGGAGAGGTAATACGAGAGGGTGGCGTGGTCAAAACAACCATAACAGACGAAACACCATGCAAGACAATAGAAGTAAAGGAAATAATTCGAAAACAGATAATAATAGAAATAATCGATCGGAAAACAAATAAGGGGGTCTACAATTCAAAATAAAGAAAGGAGGTACCCGGGTAGATCCCTTAGGAAGGGGTACAATTTACAAGAGAAAAAACAACCGAAATGGGATGAACAAAGGAATAAAACAGCTCTGATTTCAAGTGTAAATTCTACTAAGGAAGATAGTTTACCTATCATACAATTAGATATTTATGGGATTTCAGTGAAAATACTCTTCGATTCAGGGGCAGCTGTCAGCCTCTTATCACCGGACATTTTTGAATCTCTAAAAGAAACTGAAGCAAAAATAAAATATTTAGGTAATCGTATAACTATACAATCTTTTGATAACTCCAAAATATCCTTCAGACACTGCATAAAATTAACGTTTAAAATAAATAACATTTTCACAACCGGTACATTTTATGTAACATCAAAAAATTTTCAGGGCGATTATGATATGTTATTAGGATATGATTATCTGAAAATAAATAGAATGATTTTAGACTTTAATGAAAAAGCATTGCGGTTTAAAAATACTAGGTTGTCTTTGGAACCACAGAAGGACAAGGACTACAACAGTCAAATTAATGTACTGCATAAAAATAATGATAATACGGTAGTCACAAATAAATCAAATAAAGGAAACGCGAAGAAAGTTAAACGAGTTAATACGGAAATTTTCGCAACAAGTGTGAAAGATATTCACATTCAGCCAGGGGAAGTAAAAATTATGCCATTGAACTGTCCATGTTCCATTCAACCAAATCAATTGATTTTACTTGAACCTTTGGAAGATTTTAGGGATGTGATTTCTGAACAGTCAGTTCATGAGGTTAAGAGTACAAACAGAATTAATATTATTATAACAAATAACAGCGGAGAAAAGAAAATAATTAAACAAAATGCGAAGGTAGGACACATTATCACAAATTTTGATAGCAAAAATAATTTAAACGAAAATGATATCGAGGACGGGAAAATTTATCAAATCAATAATCTGAGTTTAGAGGAAACTAGAGCATTGAGAGAAGCAGAATTTGATATCAAGGATTTTAAAATTGATCATTTATCGGGGGATCTTAAAGAGGAAGTAGCGAATTTATTACTAAAACATGCCCACGCATTTTCTAAATCTTACCAAACTTTGGGTCAAACAGATTTAGTCATTCCAAAAGTGACACTTAGCCATAATTTCCCCATTCAGCATAAGCCTTACAAGACTCAACAAGCGGCGAAAGATTATGCACAACAAGAGATTCGCAAACTTTTGGAGGCTAAGATAATAGAAAAATCGGATTCCGATTATGCATTCCCCGTACTTTTTGTAAAAAAAAAGAGTACTGACAAGGAGAAAATTCGATACCGCATGGCTGTAGATTATAGAACTTTAAATGAGATATTGGAAGGGTTTCCTTACCCGGTACCCGACGCAAAGACAATTTTACAGGCAATGAGTGGAAAAAAACTGTATTCGGTTTTAGATCTTCACTCAGCTTTTTTTCAAATAAATTTGAGGCCACAGGACAGACATAAATTAGCATTTGTTACAGAATATGGCGTTTTTTCACCATGTCGTTTAAATTTTGGATTGAAGATCAGTAGCACCAGGTTCGCAGAATTAATGGATAAAGTGTTAGGACATTTCCCCAAAGACAAAGTAAATTACTATCTGGATGACGTTATAATAGCTGCCGAAAATCCGCAGGAAATGCTTAAACTTTTACAGGAGGTCCTGCAAACATTTATAAATAATAATATAACTGTGGAGCCTTCTAAAGCTCAGATTTGTAAAGAGGAGATAGAGTTTCTAGGATTTAAGGTTAATAAAAATGGGTATGCACCTTCTGACAGAAATGTGGGGAAAATTCAGCGTTTAGTGCGTCCCAAAAACAAGAGAGGGGTTAAATCTTTGCTTGGATTAGCCAATTATTTCAGAACCCTCATTCATAATTATGCGGAGATAGTTAACCCTTTGGTAGAAATGACAAAAGACAGTGCGAGATTTAAATGGACTAAGGAAGCAGATCAGGCATTTTTGAACATACAAGCAGCCATTATAAATAATCCTACGTTAAAACCACCAAATTTTAACAAGGAATTTTTCTTAATCACAGATGGATCAAAAGTTGCAATCTCAGCCATTTTGGCGCAAGAGGATAATGGGTTTTTATTCCCAATAGAATTTTTTGGACGCAAACTTAAACAAACTGAATCTGTGTATCCGAGTCTAAAATTTGAGCTGTTAGCTATTCATGAGGCTGTCATGCACTTCAAATCAATTCTCATTGGTAGAAAATTCACTATCCTAACGGATAGCAAAGCCTTAACTTATCCTCTAAAACTAGAAAATCAATCGGACATTGTTGCTAGATGGATATTAAACCTTAGTGACTTTGATTACACTATTGAATTTTTAGAAGGGAAAATTAATCCTGCAGATTACGTAAGTAGGAACATATGCAATATTACTACTCAAACTGAATTACAAAACAATTTATTTAAAGTTAATCCCCAACTTTCTGATGAAAATATAAAAATACATCAGTACCAAGATGAAAAATTATCAATTATCATTAAAAAGATTGAATCAGGCAAAAACAAGAAACTTAATAAAAAATTTGCGTTAAATGATAAGAGACTCTTAATATTAAAACAAAATGCAAAACACCCTGAACTAATTATAGTTCCAGATGATTTAAAGTTAACAATTATACAAGAAGCACATGGACCGCACTTTGGATTTGCAAAAACTTATGCAACAATGAAATCGCGGTTGTTTTGGTATGGCATGTACCAACATATCAAAAACTATTGCAGTAATTGTGTAAGATGCAATAAAAGTAAACAACATCCGACAATTAAAGTGCCGATTCAGGAAATGAATAGAAATCTACAAATTGGGGCAACTATACATATCGATGTGATTGGGCGATTACCTCTGACACTACGTAAAAATTGTTTCATATTTACAATTGTAGATGCGGGTTCACGATTTTTAGAGGCAGTTGCGGTACGGAATGTGGAATCGCAAACATTGTTAAATATTTTAAATAAATACTTTGCTTCTTATGGATTGGTGTCGGAAATTGTCGCGGATAATGGGAAATATTTTAGGTCGGCGGTTTTTACGGAATATATGCGTGCTCTTAAAAAGAATTTAAATTTTACGAGCCTGTATAAAGCTTGCGCAAACGGTTTAGTAGAGATCACGAACAAAATATTGAAATCATCTTTGGTGGCTATGAGCAATTCGACATTAGAATGGGACACGCGTCTCGACTATTTTAAATTGCATTACAATACTTCAATACACAGGGCTACCGGATTTTCACCAGCTAAACTATTTTTCGGTCGAGAGATAAGAAATCAGTTTACGATTTATAATTCTCCCGACGAAAGGTGCACACTAACATATGTTAAGAATAGGCTAGAACATATGCAGGAAGTGTACAAACAAGCATTAGCAAATCAACAAAAAATGCTGCGTGAATACATTAAAGAAGATGATTTCCAGAAGACTACAAGTTTAAGTCTGGGTCAAAGAGTATTTATGAAAGTTATTGGCAAACCCAGAGCACTTCACCCGCGATTCGAAGGGCCATTTATAGTTGTAAAAATAGTGCGTAACAATAATTATGTATTACAGGATGAATTCAATAAAAATGCGCCTACGATTAGAAGACACATACAGCATCTGTATGCGCCTAAAATGACAAGGAATGTCGAAAAACTTTTAGAAGATTCGGATAAAACGGGTTCAGTGCAGTAAAAACACTTAAGTACACGATGGGTTATCAACTTATAGGCCGAACATTGAATAAATATGTATATATATTTTTTTTTCCCTTTGTAAAAAAATGATTACTGTTTCGAAGATCTTACTAGAGGTACTAAAAAAAAAAAAAAGTTAATTAGGTATAAATAACTCTGTTATTTGAAGTAGCAGAGGTCAGCATTGACAAATAAAAGCGATTTGTTGGGACAGCTTTGTTTTTTTTCTTCGGCGGAGAAAGCGGTTTTTTTTCCCCGTAACCCATTCGGAGGCGAGGGCTTTCCTTTCTACCGTAAACACGCTCTCTCTCCCCCGATGAGAAATAGGAATGTTTTTTTATGCAAATGAGCTACGAATGTCGGAGCGCCGTTTTCCCCCTTTTCGCTTTTCGTGGAGAGAGGAGAAATGCGCTGTTGGTGACGTCATACTATGTCGCTCTCCGGGGTCAGTGTATACAGGCGTAAAAGCCAGTTCGTGTATGCTGTTCTCGAGAGAGAATTTCTTTCCACACCAGCCACATGAGGAAACTGGTTGCTAAAGTTTCATTTAAGTACTCTGAGCGATAACACATAGAGAGAATTTATTAATACGGGACAAATCACAGGGAATCGTGTTTTGCAGGCATGCAAGCATATAGCTAAATTAAGTAAGCGCTTATTTGGGTCAGTAATGAGAATAATATGAATAATACAGGTTTTTTCACTTTAACGCGATTCACACACACATATGGACAATCTTAATAAAAGAAAAAAATAATAAAATGGTCAGATTACGATAAAAAAAAAAAAAAAAAACAACAAAAAAATATAGACATAATAAATTTTTAGGTTTTCCCTGTCCCCAGACGAAGTTTTATAAGCTCACTAGGCATGGAGGTTATCGCAGTCCCGGTTTATAAATTTAACAAATTAAATATTAGTTATTTAAAAATTTTGAAACACGATATTTACACTTTGTTCTAACAATATAAATAATTAAACAATCAGCTGGCACACTATATAAGTAGGAGCAGTGATACAATAATCACAATACATACTTGAAATATAAATAAATAAATTAAAATAATGCATATTATAACAATGAAACACAGTTTATACAGGGTAAATTTCCACGAATATATATATAAAGATGCATACAATATAGCAAAATATAATAATTAAATAAATTTCTTTGGGACATACAGCTTCTTCTTCTGTCCTGAAAACATGTTATAATGACAGATAAAATTCATAAAAAAAGAAATAATAATATCATGCGATCTCGCTTTATAGCTTACAATAAGATTCTCATATTAAAAAAAAAATAAATAAATAAATAAAATAAGTAAATAATAAAAAAAAAGAAAGACAGCGTGCAAACGCAAGCTTGAATGACAATTCTTCATGCTTCTTCATGCAATTAAAAAGAGGGGAGTGTCAATGTTGGGATTGATGGTTTTCTGTACTTCTTATGAAGAGATGTGTGTGTATCATGATCAAATTACAGGATAATTGAAACATAGATATTAAACATAATAAGGAAATATATGGTTGGAATCTAAAAAAAAAAAAAAAAAAAAAAAAAAAAAAAAAAAAATATTGTTGTTGGTATCTAGTTTATTTTCTTTCACTGAGTTATAATTAGGGATTCGTCATGTAATGCATTAAAAAAAAGGACTCAGAGTGAAACGATTACTCGTGATATTACGACACTTCTGGTCCCCTCACTGACTAGGTGTTGGTAAACAAACGGAGATATGTTTCAGTGGGATTGGTTGGGTCAGTTGAGTCGCTAGAATGAGGGGATGGGGGGCGTCATGCAAGGAAGATTGGAGATCATGCTTACAAGAGAGACTTACCTCGTTTTAGCTGAGGAGCCTGCTTCGCTTTCCGATCTAGCTGAAGGGTTCCAGGAAGTACACAGTTGGAGAAAGGCCATGGCTGGGCAGTAATATCTTCAGTGGGCGCTGAAATAAACCAAACAGATTAGATCTCAGGAATAGTGTAATAAAAATAAGATATATGATTATTGCTAGTACTTAAAGTTCTCATATAAGTAAAAAAAAAAAAAAAATCACTAAAGGTACGATGGCAAAATTGGCCAAAACAGCACTTTGCGAGTAATTCTGTGGATCTATCATTGAAAATGTTTTTAAATAAAAAAAAGGGGTATTGTAAGTTTAAAATTAAATAAAACATAAATTCGTTAAGAGTGGGAATGTTCAGTTTCTTAAAAGTGCAAGGGAAGTAACGTCGTTTAATTTCCTATGGAGACAGGATTAAGTGTTACATGGTAGGGCTAAAATAGTAATAATAATAATAAAAAAATAATAATAATGAAATAATAATAATAATAATAATAATGTTATCTTATTAACTCTCTTAAAACATAATAACAACAATAAGCTTCAATTCTATGTCAAAATTTTAAAATACAAAAAAAAAATGCAAATACCAAGCTCCAGGTTCCATATAGAATTGGTTTTTCTGCTTAAATTTAAAAAAATAATTATTAGGCATTAAATACGTAAATTTTTCAGTTTTGTTAAAAAAAAAAACATAAATAAATAAATTAAGATATAAAAGCAAGGATGAGTAATGAATCATTATAATAAGATGGTACATACTTTTAACATAAAAGAGGGGTTGTCTCGATGCGTCTGATGTGCAGACAGCTTCGCTGGCGAAGGTCTCTGCTTCCGGCCGGCATCACATCATGGAGTCGCAGCTTTTCTGTTATTCACCTGTTAAAAAAAAAAAAAAGGGAGGAACCGAGCTATTGTTAGTATAGTGAATTTACAATATATATAGATTTAAGAAAATAAAGAAATAAACATATACATAAAATGTATGCATAGAAGAGCGTAGTTAGATTTCGGCTTATTTTGAAAATTTCATTTTAGATGTTTTAAAATTTTAATACTATTTGGAGCTGCAGTTAGAAAATAAATAAATAAATAAATGGATAAAACATAATTATCAGGACTAAGTTTAAACTATTATTCATTGTTAGCCTTATAACCCTAAGCTGCATAAAAATTACATGGCAGTAGCATGATTAAATAAATAATTAAAAAAAACTGTTCTATACTAGCATGATGAGTCGCTAATAACCTGATTGCGTCGTGAACCGGCCGTTTAGGCAAATAATAGGTTCATCTTAGGCAGAGCTACTCTGTACGCGATGTAAAAAAAAAAAAAAGAGAGAGAAAAAAAAATTAATAGGGTGCTTACAAAGCAGGCTAGTTGATTTATGTTTCACTGAGGATTTAATAGATCAAAATATTTGGGTGTATAAAGTTTATAGACATAAGATAGCATCAAACACTCTACAGCAAAACGGTGTGTCATGTCTGGCTCTCTGGATAAAAGTGAGAGGCCAATGATTACGGCTATCAATCATGTTGTCTAAAGTATATAGTAAATAATTCAACTTTTACGAGACACATAAGGCAATTAATATACGGGAATGATTACTGTCTCTCTCTTATAGGCTAAGATTAAAAAGAGTAAAGCACACTGTTTCACTTAAGTTATACAACATATACAGAGATATATATGTACTTACTTTGTATGAGTAATCCTTCCGATGACGCTTTGAGTGGTCAGACGCACAGACGCGTTGTATTTCTCCCGCGTCGGCAGAAGTATAGGGTCAGCTCATTTGTGGTCTTTTTAAAGGGGTGTGAAGTACTAATGACACTTTAATCGTGGGAAACTGGATTCCCGTCCCTGGCTGCAGTGTTGGGGCGAAAAGAGGAATATATTTTGTTTCTCTTTTCACGATTTCGTCTTCACATAAATTCAGTTGTCTTGAGCGGGTGGTAAAAAAAAAAAAAAAAAAAAAAAAAAAAAAAAAAAAAAATTTCTCTCTTACGATGACTGGGTTTTGAAAGGGAATTGAACGAATGTAGGGATCAATATAATCGGTATAGATTTTTATATATAGTCTAGAATGATTTTGCTGCATACGCGTGAACTTTGTTCTGTCCGCTGTAAATATTTTTTCTGGCGTATGTGTTAGTATAATATATATATATTTTTTTTTGCATACATTGATTCCTCTTCAGGATGTTATATATATATATATAATTGAAGATATATTGGCATAATGTGGGTATGAACAAATATAGAATTGATTTTGAATCGGACTCTTGCATATTGAAGTGTGTTATTCTTGTTTTGTTTCTTTATATACTATTGTCATACATCAATTTTATAAGTTGTGTGTACATCATATGTGAAAATATTAATTATATATTAAAATGCCATTTTTCAGTACAATGATGTAAATTTAGCCAGAGTTTTACTTTCTATATTAGATGCTATCAGAGTTTGGTTTAACATTTGGTCTAGAAATCTGAGCCTATGTTTACAGGGCTCATCTACCAAAATTATTCAAAATTCTGGGAACAATGATAATAATCATTACCATAGTAGTTGAAGCAAGAGTGACTTCGAAGTTATATTACACGAAAAGTTCTTTGAATAGGCCATTGCTTGAACTAGAACAAAAATTTGCTAATACCCAGTCTCTAGTAAGCCTGTGAAGGACCGGGCGAGGTCGGGACAAAGTAAAAAGTCTCAATTACGGCATAGCAGCTAAGCATTTCTTTCTTTGCTGTCTGAAGAGCTGTATCAAAGAGGTTGGCTTCACGAATTCCACGGCTGAAAATCGGATTGGGACACAGCAAAAGGACACTTATACTTGTGCCACAGACTGCTGCAATACAGTAAGATAGACTAGAATACAGCTGAAGGATACTCAAAAAGGTGTCACAGACTCTTGCACCACACTGTAATGGACGGTAGAACTTTTCAGAGACACTGATGACTGTGCCACTACGATCAATGAACTGAATTCTTCAGCGGTGCGTTGCAATAAAAAGCAGCACAGAACTAATTTTTTTTTAACATTTCACACACAACAGAACTTTTTTTTTTCATTTATCCAAAGGGGGGAAGATGTTGTAGTGAAAGTAAAATTTTGTGAAATTTTATTTTGTGTAAAAAAAAAATGTAACTAATTCTGTTTACAGAGATGTATGATTTTCTGTATAATTAATTGTTGAGCAGTCATGAGGCGCCAAGCTGGGGAGCCCATACAATGGGGCTGACAGTATACGTCGGCTATAGTTTATAGCCAGTCACAAAAATATTTATGACAGTCCGCAGGACTGCGCCCCTGTTCTCACCCCCTTGAAGGGGCCACTTCTGGGAAAATGTTAGAGGCAAGGGACGTCGGGGCAAGGGTCAGCTCAGCCGGACCAGGGGAGGAGCATGTAGGACCCTTGTGCAAATAGTTTTGTTCATGATACTAATCAGATGTGGGGCTAATCACAGATTGGCTAAGGGGCTTTCCGAAGGCCAGAATGATGCCCCCAAAAAATCTGAATATGATAATTAGAAGTCCGCCTCCAGTTTTTTTCCCAGAGAAGTTAGTCAGTTCTCTTGTTGGAAGAAGAATGAGAGTGTTGGTGAGTTCTACGCGTAAAAAAATGGTCAGTGTTAAAAAAAAGTTAGTGTATGTTCCAGCTTGGCTGATGTAAAAAAAAAAGAGAACAGGTAATGCTTAATATATATTGTTGTTCCCATATTTATATTACATGTTTTGTGATTAGGGATTTTTGTACCCAGATGAGAAAATGGGAAAGTGAATAATGTATGATTTTAATAAATGTAGCATCTGTTCCTAGATTAGTAAATGATGCTTAAAATAAATTATGTAACATTTAAAGGTATTGTAAATTGTATGTAATTAATAGAATTGCAAATAAATTAATTAATTTAAAATTCCCTTTTATCATTCTTCCTAGTAAAATGAGTGTAGTTATTCTTTATATTTTGATGATTGAACCCTAATGATTTTAAGGGAATCCTATAAGCTAGAATGTCTACTAAAAATTCACAACGCTTTGGCGATGTTTAAGTAAAATATCGCTCCTTAAAGTCCAGCATAGGACCTATCATTCTAGCTAGGGATTATATATACGATCACGTAAAGTTACTCAGCTAAGAAAAATATATATATTTAGAGTTAGAATATGAGTGGTTTGTGGAAAAGCAACTGCTGGTCTATTTCACTCCAACATCTTATAAAATAATTAATGTGGTGCCAAGTTCCCTCACGGATATTTCCTTGGGTTAATTAAAATATATTATAACTATGTTTAGAGTATTTATGAAATTTCTCTTCTTTCATATGTATAATCCGTTAACTTCATATCATTTTTCTCTTTTTACCCTCTTTTCGGATTCTAAATTGTAATGGATATTTGCTATGGTATATAATAAATTAACTATTCACAACTCGTGGTGACTTTTAATATAAAATCATCTTACATAATTTAATATCTAATCATAATAACAACTATTCCCACCTCACTGGGTACACAAAGTAAACCTCTGGCAAAATTAATTTTTGAGAATGGCATTTTCAAGTTTGATATGTATATCTATATATAGGTGTTTTCAGATATTAACTAGGGTTGTATATTTATAGCTATATAGTAAAGATAGCACATACTATGATATTTTATGCATTTGTAATTTGTTTTGATATTAATATTATAAAAATATTCTGGTAATCATGCTGTTAATTTTAAACTGTTATTCTTAGAAATGGTGTATGTTATCTATTTTGAATTGGTTTCTATATGTATAAAATTAAATTAAATTAAAAAAAAAAAATACATAACAATAGCAAAATGCAAATTATAAAAAATAATAATAATAAATGAATAAAGAAACGAATAAAATAAAATAAAAATAATGATAATAAGTGTAATTAAAGAAATATAATAATTTTAAAATTATCACACTGTGTGGTAAAGCAAAGAAAATTTAAATAATGGTATTATGTATTGTATAAAAATATTCATACATACATATTTCTTTTCTTGTTATTGTGATAATTGTACATTTATGTGTATTGATTGGTGTGTAGCATATGTCGCGTGGGAGAAAACGAAAATCCGTTAATAGAGATAACTCAGGGGTACAAACAAGGAAGCAATTGCAGGAAGCATCAAACAAATTAACTGATAACATTATGGCAGAAGCTAAACCAGATCTAGCGAATATTTTGACATTAATACTACCCTTTGATGGAAAAAAAGTAAAAAATGTCGTATTTTATTTGAAAGAGTTTGATACTCTAACAGACCAAGTAAAAGTCTCAGAAGACTTCAAATTGCAAATTTTAAAAGCAAAATTTATAGGGGACGCTCGCGATAAACTTGCTTCAGATGATAGTCTAAATAATGAAACTGATTACAAACAATTTAAAACAAAAATGACCAAAATTTTTCAAAAAAAGGATTCATTTGCAGATTCGCAAACAAAATTTAATTCTATTAAACAGAAACCAAATCAGTCTATTACTGATTTTATAAGTGAATTTGAAAGAGCAGCATCGGACTATCTGAATGCTTCTGGGCATGCAACAGAGGATGGAGCTAAAAAACTTTTTGATTTAATTAAAATTAATAAGTTTCTGGAAGCAATTTCCCCAAATATTTCTTTAGAATTGCGAAAATCGGAAAATAAAGATTTTTCGCGTCTATGCGAAAAGGCTAAAACTATTGAAAATGCTTTCAATTCAACAACATTAGAACAAATAAATGCAGTTTCAGCTATAGCGAGTACAGAAAAAAATGAATTTTACGAAAATTTATTAAAAATAAATGCGGATCAATCGACTGCCATATCGGAGCTTAAAATGGAAATAAATAATTTGAGATTGACTAATAAAGAAAACACAACTGAAGGAAATAAATCACAGAAATTTTGTCAAATTTGCAATGATGGTAGGCATGACATTAGCTATTGTTGGTACAATTTAAAGAGTAATAGAGGTTTTAGACAGGATTTTTTTAACACAGGTATGCAGCAAAATTACACTCAAAATGAAAATGGTTTGACCCAAAATTATGGTCATGGAAACACGAGATTTCCAGGTTCCTACTCGACGCAAAATTACACTCCGTTCAATAATCATGGTTATAACAATTATCATGGGTATCCGAGGGATAATTTTAGCAGCCAAAACGCTCCTAATCAAAATTTTATATTCCCTAATAATGAGTATTATGCCGAACACAATAATACAAATCGGCAACAACCTTTTCGGAGAGGTAATACGAGAGGGTGGCGTGGTCAAAACAACCATAACAGACGAAACACCATGCAAGACAATAGAAGTAAAGGAAATAATTCGAAAACAGATAATAATAGAAATAATCGATCGGAAAACAAATAAGGGGGTCTACAATTCAAAATAAAGAAAGGAGGTACCCGGGTAGATCCCTTAGGAAGGGGTACAATTTACAAGAGAAAAAACAACCGAAATGGGATGAACAAAGGAATAAAACAGCTCTGATTTCAAGTGTAAATTCTACTAAGGAAGATAGTTTACCTATCATACAATTAGATATTTATGGGATTTCAGTGAAAATACTCTTCGATTCAGGGGCAGCTGTCAGCCTCTTATCACCGGACATTTTTGAATCTCTAAAAGAAACTGAAGCAAAAATAAAATATTTAGGTAATCGTATAACTATACAATCTTTTGATAACTCCAAAATATCCTCCAGACACTGCATAAAATTAACGTTTAAAATAAATAACATTTTCACAACCGGTACATTTTATGTAACATCAAAAAATTTTCAGGGCGATTATGATATGTTATTAGGATATGATTATCTGAAAATAAATAGAATGATTTTAGACTTTAATGAAAAAGCATTGCGGTTTAAAAATACTAGGTTGTCTTTGGAACCACAGAAGGACAAGGACTACAACAGTCAAATTAATGTACTGCATAAAAATAATGATAATACGGTAGTCACAAATAAATCAAATAAAGGAAACGCGAAGAAAGTTAAACGAGTTAATACGGAAATTTTCGCAACAAGTGTGAAAGATATTCACATTCAGCCAGGGGAAGTAAAAATTATGCCATTGAACTGTCCATGTTCCATTCAACCAAATCAATTGATTTTACTTGAACCTTTGGAAGATTTTAGGGATGTGATTTCTGAACAGTCAGTTCATGAGGTTAAGAGTACAAACAGAATTAATATTATTATAACAAATAACAGCGGAGAAAAGAAAATAATTAAACAAAATGCGAAGGTAGGACACATTATCACAAATTTTGATAGCAAAAATAATTTAAACGAAAATGATATCGAGGACGGGAAAATTTATCAAATCAATAATCTGAGTTTAGAGGAAACTAGAGCATTGAGAGAAGCAGAATTTGATATCAAGGATTTTAAAATTGATCATTTATCGGGGGATCTTAAAGAGGAAGTAGCGAATTTATTACTAAAACATGCCCACGCATTTTCTAAATCTTACCAAACTTTGGGTCAAACAGATTTAGTCATTCCAAAAGTGACACTTAGCCATAATTTCCCCATTCAGCATAAGCCTTACAAGACTCAACAAGCGGCGAAAGATTATGCACAACAAGAGATTCGCAAACTTTTGGAGGCTAAGATAATAGAAAAATCGGATTCCGATTATGCATTCCCCGTACTTTTTGTAAAAAAAAAGAGTACTGACAAGGAGAAAATTCGATACCGCATGGCTGTAGATTATAGAACTTTAAATGAGATATTGGAAGGGTTTCCTTACCCGGTACCCGACGCAAAGACAATTTTACAGGCAATGAGTGGAAAAAAACTGTATTCGGTTTTAGATCTTCACTCAGCTTTTTTTCAAATAAATTTGAGGCCACAGGACAGACATAAATTAGCATTTGTTACAGAATATGGCGTTTTTTCACCATGTCGTTTAAATTTTGGATTGAAGATCAGTAGCACCAGGTTCGCAGAATTAATGGATAAAGTGTTAGGACATTTCCCCAAAGACAAAGTAAATTACTATCTGGATGACGTTATAATAGCTGCCGAAAATCCGCAGGAAATGCTTAAACTTTTACAGGAGGTCCTGCAAACATTTATAAATAATAATATAACTGTGGAGCCTTCTAAAGCTCAGATTTGTAAAGAGGAGATAGAGTTTCTAGGATTTAAGGTTAATAAAAATGGGTATGCACCTTCTGACAGAAATGTGGGGAAAATTCAGCGTTTAGTGCGTCCCAAAAACAAGAGAGGGGTTAAATCTTTGCTTGGATTAGCCAATTATTTCAGAACCCTCATTCATAATTATGCGGAGATAGTTAACCCTTTGGTAGAAATGACAAAAGACAGTGCGAGATTTAAATGGACTAAGGAAGCAGATCAGGCATTTTTGAACATACAAGCAGCCATTATAAATAATCCTACGTTAAAACCACCAAATTTTAACAAGGAATTTTTCTTAATCACAGATGGATCAAAAGTTGCAATCTCAGCCATTTTGGCGCAAGAGGATAATGGGTTTTTATTCCCAATAGAATTTTTTGGACGCAAACTTAAACAAACTGAATCTGTGTATCCGAGTCTAAAATTTGAGCTGTTAGCTATTCATGAGGCTGTCATGCACTTCAAATCAATTCTCATTGGTAGAAAATTCACTATCCTAACGGATAGCAAAGCCTTAACTTATCCTCTAAAACTAGAAAATCAATCGGACATTGTTGCTAGATGGATATTAAACCTTAGTGACTTTGATTACACTATTGAATTTTTAGAAGGGAAAATTAATCCTGCAGATTACGTAAGTAGGAACATATGCAATATTACTACTCAAACTGAATTACAAAACAATTTATTTAAAGTTAATCCCCAACTTTCTGATGAAAATATAAAAATACATCAGTACCAAGATGAAAAATTATCAATTATCATTAAAAAGATTGAATCAGGCAAAAACAAGAAACTTAATAAAAAATTTGCGTTAAATGATAAGAGACTCTTAATATTAAAACAAAATGCAAAACACCCTGAACTAATTATAGTTCCAGATGATTTAAAGTTAACAATTATACAAGAAGCACATGGACCGCACTTTGGATTTGCAAAAACTTATGCAACAATAAAATCGCGGTTGTTTTGGTATGGCATGTACCAACATATCAAAAACTATTGCAGTAATTGTGTAAGATGCAATAAAAGTAAACAACATCCGACAATTAAAGTGCCGATTCAGGAAATGAATAGAAATCTACAAATTGGGGCAACTATACATATCGATGTGATTGGGCGATTACCTCTGACACTACGTAAAAATTGTTTCATATTTACAATTGTAGATGCGGGTTCACGATTTTTAGAGGCAGTTGCGGTACGGAATGTGGAATCGCAAACATTGTTAAATATTTTAAATAAATACTTTGCTTCTTATGGATTGGTGTCGGAAATTGTCGCGGATAATGGGAAATATTTTAGGTCGGCGGTTTTTACGGAATATATGCGTGCTCTTAAAAAGAATTTAAATTTTACGAGCCTGTATAAAGCTTGCGCAAACGGTTTAGTAGAGATCACGAACAAAATATTGAAATCATCTTTGGTGGCTATGAGCAATTCGACATTAGAATGGGACACGCGTCTCGACTATTTTAAATTGCATTACAATACTTCAATACACAGGGCTACCGGATTTTCACCAGCTAAACTATTTTTCGGTCGAGAGATAAGAAATCAGTTTACGATTTATAATTCTCCCGACGAAAGGTGCACACTAACATATGTTAAGAATAGGCTAGAACATATGCAGGAAGTGTACAAACAAGCATTAGCAAATCAACAAAAAATGCTGCGTGAATACATTAAAGAAGATGATTTCCAGAAGACTACAAGTTTAAGTCTGGGTCAAAGAGTATTTATGAAAGTTATTGGCAAACCCAGAGCACTTCACCCGCGATTCGAAGGGCCATTTATAGTTGTAAAAATAGTGCGTAACAATAATTATGTATTACAGGATGAATTCAATAAAAATGCGCCTACGATTAGAAGACACATACAGCATCTGTATGCGCCTAAAATGACAAGGAATGTCGAAAAACTTTTAGAAGATTCGGATAAAACGGGTTCAGTGCAGTAAAAACACTTAAGTACACGATGGGTTATCAACTTATAGGCCGAACATTGAATAAATATGTATATATATTTTTTTTTCCCTTTGTAAAAAAATGATTACTGTTTCGAAGATCTTACTAAAGGTACTAAAAAAAAAAAAGTTAATTAGGTATAAATAACTCTGTTATTTGAAGTAGCAGAGGTCAGCATTGACAAATAAAAGCGATTTGTTGGGACAGCTTTGTTTTTTTTCTTCGGCGGAGAAAGCGGTTTTTTTTCCCCGTAACCCATTCGGAGGCGAGGGCTTTCCTTTCTACCGTAAACACGCTCTCTCTCCCCCGATGAGAAATAGGAATGTTTTTTTATGCAAATGAGCTACGAATGTCGGAGCGCCGTTTTCCCCCTTTTCGCTTTTCGTGGAGAGAGGAGAAATGCGCTGTTGGTGACGTCATACTATGTCGCTCTCCGGGGTCAGTGTATACAGGCGTAAAAGCCAGTTCGTGTATGCTGTTCTCGAGAGAGAATTTCTTTCCACACCAGCCACATGAGGAAACTGGTTGCTAAAGTTTCATTTAAGTACTCTGAGCGATAACACATAGAGAGAATTTATTAATACGGGACAAATCACAGGGAATCGTGTTTTGCAGGCATGCAAGCATATAGCTAAATTAAGTAAGCGCTTATTTGGGTCAGTAATGAGAATAATATGAATAATACAGGTTTTTTCACTTTAACGCGATTCACACACACATATGGACAATCTTAATAAAAGAAAAAAATAATAAAATGGTCAGATTACGATAAAAAAAAAAAAACAACAAAAAAATATAGACATAATAAATTTTTAGGTTTTCCCTGTCCCCAGACGAAGTTTTATAAGCTCACTAGGCATGGAGGTTATCGCAGTCCCGGTTTATAAATTTAACAAATTAAATATTAGTTATTTAAAAATTTTGAAACACGATATTTACACTTTGTTCTAACAATATAAATAATTAAACAATCAGCTGGCACACTATATAAGTAGGAGCAGTGATACAATAATCACAATACATACTTGAAATATAAATAAATAAATTAAAATAATGCATATTATAACAATGAAACACAGTTTATACAGGGTAAATTTCCACGAATATATATATAAAGATGCATACAATATAGCAAAATATAATAATTAAATAAATTTCTTTGGGACATACAGCTTCTTCTTCTGTCCTGAAAACATGTTATAATGACAGATAAAATTCATAAAAAAAGAAATAATAATATCATGCGATCTCGCTTTATAGCTTACAATAAGATTCTCATATTAAAAAAAAAATAAATAAATAAATAAAATAAGTAAATAATAAAAAAAAAAGAAAGACAGCGTGCAAACGCAAGCTTGAATGACAATTCTTCATGCTTCTTCATGCAATTAAAAAGAGGGGAGTGTCAATGTTGGGATTGATGGTTTTCTGTACTTCTTATGAAGAGATGTGTGTGTATCATGATCAAATTACAGGATAATTGAAACATAGATATTAAACATAATAAGGAAATATATGGTTGGAATCTAAAAAAAAAAAAAAAAAAAAAAATTATTGTTGTTGGTATCTAGTTTATTTTCTTTCACTGAGTTATAATTAGGGATTCGTCATGTAATGCATTAAAAAAAAGGACTCAGAGTGAAACGATTACTCGTGATATTACGACACTTCTGGTCCCCTCACTGACTAGGTGTTGGTAAACAAACGGAGATATGTTTCAGTGGGATTGGTTGGGTCAGTTGAGTCGCTAGAATGAGGGGATGGGGGGCGTCATGCAAGGAAGATTGGAGATCATGCTTACAAGAGAGACTTACCTCGTTTTAGCTGAGGAGCCTGCTTCGCTTTCCGATCTAGCTGAAGGGTTCCAGGAAGTACACAGTTGGAGAAAGGCCATGGCTGGGCAGTAATATCTTCAGTGGGCGCTGAAATAAACCAAACAGATTAGATCTCAGGAATAGTGTAATAAAAATAAGATATATGATTATTGCTAGTACTTAAAGTTCTCATATAAGTAAAAAAAAAAAAAAATCACTAAAGGTACGATGGCAAAATTGGCCAAAACAGCACTTTGCGAGTAATTCTGTGGATCTATCATTGAAAATGTTTTTAAATAAAAAAAAGGGGTATTGTAAGTTTAAAATTAAATAAAACATAAATTCGTTAAGAGTGGGAATGTTCAGTTTCTTAAAAGTGCAAGGGAAGTAACGTCGTTTAATTTCCTATGGAGACAGGATTAAGTGTTACATGGTAGGGCTAAAATAGTAATAATAATAATAAAAAAATAATAATAATGAAATAATAATAATAATAATAATAATGTTATCTTATTAACTCTCTTAAAACATAATAACAACAATAAGCTTCAATTCTATGTCAAAATTTTAAAATACAAAAAAAAAATGCAAATACCAAGCTCCAGGTTCCATATAGAATTGGTTTTTCTGCTTAAATTTAAAAAAATAATTATTAGGCATTAAATACGTAAATTTTTCAGTTTTGTTAAAAAAAAAAAAACATAAATAAATAAATTAAGATATAAAAGCAAGGATGAGTAATGAATCATTATAATAAGATGGTACATACTTTTAACATAAAAGAGGGGTTGTCTCGATGCGTCTGATGTGCAGACAGCTTCGCTGGCGAAGGTCTCTGCTTCCGGCCGGCATCACATCATGGAGTCGCAGCTTTTCTGTTATTCACCTGTTAAAAAAAAAAAAGGGAGGAACCGAGCTATTGTTAGTATAGTGAATTTACAATATATATAGATTTAAGAAAATAAAGAAATAAACATATACATAAAATGTATGCATAGAAGAGCGTAGTTAGATTTCGGCTTATTTTGAAAATTTCATTTTAGATGTTTTAAAATTTTAATACTATTTGGAGCTGCAGTTAGAAAATAAATAAATAAATAAATGGATAAAACATAATTATCAGGACTAAGTTTAAACTATTATTCATTGTTAGCCTTATAACCCTAAGCTGCATAAAAATTACATGGCAGTAGCATGATTAAATAAATAATTAAAAAAAACTGTTCTATACTAGCATGATGAGTCGCTAATAACCTGATTGCGTCGTGAACCGGCCGTTTAGGCAAATAATAGGTTCATCTTAGGCAGAGCTACTCTGTACGCGATGTAAAAAAAAAAAAAGAGAGAGAAAAAAAAATTAATAGGGTGCTTACAAAGCAGGCTAGTTGATTTATGTTTCACTGAGGATTTAATAGATCAAAATATTTGGGTGTATAAAGTTTATAGACATAAGATAGCATCAAACACTCTACAGCAAAACGGTGTGTCATGTCTGGCTCTCTGGATAAAAGTGAGAGGCCAATGATTACGGCTATCAATCATGTTGTCTAAAGTATATAGTAAATAATTCAACTTTTACGAGACACATAAGGCAATTAATATACGGGAATGATTACTGTCTCTCTCTTATAGGCTAAGATTAAAAAGAGTAAAGCACACTGTTTCACTTAAGTTATACAACATATACAGAGATATATATGTACTTACTTTGTATGAGTAATCCTTCCGATGACGCTTTGAGTGGTCAGACGCACAGACGCGTTGTATTTCTCCCGCGTCGGCAGAAGTATAGGGTCAGCTCATTTGTGGTCTTTTTAAAGGGGTGTGAAGTACTAATGACACTTTAATCGTGGGAAACTGGATTCCCGTCCCTGGCTGCAGTGTTGGGGCGAAAAGAGGAATATATTTTGTTTCTCTTTTCACGATTTCGTCTTCACATAAATTCAGTTGTCTTGAGCGGGTGGTAAAAAAAAAAAAAAAAAAAAAAAAAAAAAAAAAAAAAAAAATTTCTCTCTTACGATGACTGGGTTTTGAAAGGGAATTGAACGAATGTAGAGATCAATATAATCGGTATAGATTTTTATATATAGTCTAGAATGATTTTGCTGCATACGCGTGAACTTTGTTCTGTCCGCTGTAAATATTTTTTCTGGCGTATGTGTTAGTATAATATATATATATATTTTTTTGCATACATTGATTCCTCTTCAGGATGTTATATATATATATATAATTGAAGATATATTGGCATAATGTGGGTATGAACAAATATAGAATTGATTTTGAATCGGACTCTTGCATATTGAAGTGTGTTATTCTTGTTTTGTTTCTTTATATACTATTGTCATACATCAATTTTATAAGTTGTGTGTACATCATATGTGAAAATATTAATTATATATTAAAATGCCATTTTTCAGTACAATGATGTAAATTTAGCCAGAGTTTTACTTTGTATATTAGATGCTATCAGAGTTTGGTTTAACATTTGGTCTAGAAATCTGAGCCTATGTTTACAGGGCTCATCTACCAAAATTATTCAAAATTCTGGGAACAATGATAATAATCATTACCATAGTAGTTGAAGCAAGAGTGACTTCGAAGTTATATTACACGAAAAGTTCTTTGAATAGGCCATTGCTTGAACTAGAACAAAAATTTGCTAATACCCAGTCTCTAGTAAGCCTGTGAAGGACCGGGCGAGGTCGGGACAAAGTAAAAAGTCTCAATTACGGCATAGCAGCTAAGCATTTCTTTCTTTGCTGTCTGAAGAGCTGTATCAAAGAGGTTGGCTTCACGAATTCCACGGCTGAAAATCGGATTGGGACACAGCAAAAGGACACTTATACTTGTGCCACAGACTGCTGCAATACAGTAAGATAGACTAGAATACAGCTGAAGGATACTCAAAAAGGTGTCACAGACTCTTGCACCACACTGTAATGGACGGTAGAACTTTTCAGAGACACTGATGACTGTGCCACTACGATCAATGAACTGAATTCTTCAGCGGTGCGTTGCAATAAAAAGCAGCACAGAACTAAATTTTTTTTAACATTTCACACACAACAGAACTTTTTTTTTTCATTTATCCAAAGGGGGGAAGATGTTGTAGTGAAAGTAAAATTTTGTGAAATTTTATTTTGTGTAAAAAAAAAATGTAACTAATTCTGTTTACAGAGATGTATGATTTTCTGTATAATTAATTGTTGAGCAGTCATGAGGCGCCAAGCTGGGGAGCCCATACAATGGGGCTGACAGTATACGTCGGCTATAGTTTATAGCCAGTCACAAAAATATTTATGACAGTCCGCAGGACTGCGCCCCTGTTCTCACCCCCTTGAAGGGGCCACTTCTGGGAAAATGTTAGAGGCAAGGGACGTCGGGGCAAGGGTCAGCTCAGCCGGACCAGGGGAGGAGCATGTAGGACCCTTGTGCAAATAGTTTTGTTCATGATACTAATCAGATGTGGGGCTAATCACAGATTGGCTAAGGGGCTTTCCGAAGGCCAGAATGATGCCCCCAAAAAATCTGAATATGATAATTAGAAGTCCGCCTCCAGTTTTTTTTCCCAGAGAAGTTAGTCAGTTCTCTTGTTGGAAGAAGAATGAGAGTGTTGGTGAGTTCTACGCGTAAAAAAAATGGTCAGTGTTAAAAAAAAGTTAGTGTATGTTCCAGCTTGGCTGATGTAAAAAAAAAAGAGAACAGGTAATGCTTAATATATATTGTTGTTCCCATATTTATATTACATGTTTTGTGATTAGGGATTTTTGTACCCAGATGAGAAAATGGGAAAGTGAATAATGTATGATTTTAATAAATGTAGCATCTGTTCCTAGATTAGTAAATGATGCTTAAAATAAATTATGTAACATTTAAAGGTATTGTAAATTGTATGTAATTAATAGAATTGCAAATAAATTAATTAATTTAAAATTCCCTTTTATCATTCTTCCTAGTAAAATGAGTGTAGTTATTCTTTATATTTTGATGATTGAACCCTAATGATTTTAAGGGAATCCTATAAGCTAGAATGTCTACTAAAAATTCACAACGCTTTGGCGATGTTTAAGTAAAATATCGCTCCTTAAAGTCCAGCATAGGACCTATCATTCTAGCTAGGGATTATATATACGATCACGTAAAGTTACTCAGCTAAGAAAAATATATATATTTAGAGTTAGAATATGAGTGGTTTGTGGAAAAGCAACTGCTGGTCTATTTCACTCCAACACTATCAAACCACAGTCTTTTCAAAATATTCACCAATTGAAACTTCTGTATAAAATTTTACAGCTTACTCAATAAACAAATCATTTATCGCATATTTTTATCGAAATTTCTTTTTGAGAATTTAATTTTGTAAATCAAGTTCTTATTCGCTGACCACCCAGTAGGTTGAATTGTCTCCAGGTTGTACGAACTGTTCTGGAAAATTTGTGAAAGTTGCGTTGTTATGCGTAAATTAACAATAAAAGCAATAAGGACTACTCTTCATAATAGAGACAATCGTAGTACACGAATTTCTGCCTTCTGTCTGCCAGATTCCGGATTTATTCGATGTACCATGTCGACTACTTGGACTAGAAAATCTATTGACATGCTTCAATTTCATTAAAGGATTCATATTGACGTTCTATCAAAAAGTGTTGCATTAATCGAAAGAGGCCATAATTGGATAGAGCCACTTCTGGTCCGAAATTCCTTAACTCATATAGATATTACTACGAGTACTTCCATATACGATACAAATTCTTGTAAATGTTAATTTAAAAATGTCACAGATTACATTAAATTTTAATTTAAAGAACATTAAAGATTAGATTAGATTAGATTAAAAATTCAGTGCAAACAATGAATTCAAAATGATTCAAAGATGAATAAGTTTTATCAGGCAAATCGTTAAAAAATCGAAATTTATCAATTACATCCAAATCTGTCTATTAATTTGCACATTTCGCATTTTTCCGACACATTGACGTCAGAAAAAAAATCGCACCAAACCTATACGTATATGACATCTGTTTCGGAATTCTGTATTGCACGTTTTCTATAGCAGTTTTTTGACGAATTGCTAGTATAAATATTAGTAGTTAAATATAAAAATTTGAACTAGAAACGTGGATAATTTTCAGGAGGCACATTCTTTAATATAATGGTACTGCCATTTATACAAGGACTGATTAATTTTCTATTGAAAATTTTTGTTTGTTAATTTTGTAATAAAGTGTTTTGAAGGAGATATTAAACAAAATCATTTGTGGGATCTGCGATCATACTTCCCCACTTGCGTTACGCGCAGATACGTTTAGCCTTTATAAAATATATAAAGATTGTGTAATTTTCAATAACAATACTTTTAATCAAATCTGTGTCATATGGATGTGGAACAATTATTGTATTACTAAAGATATTTTATTTTAAATACTAATATACAGTGCAATATAATACGACTTTAAGAGAATTTAGATATATTGATGATATGCTGGTTATCAATTTTGAATTTATTAATTAATATGAGAAAACATATCCATAGTGTTTAAACCTGAATCGGATAAACTGTAATTATTATAGTGCAGATTTTTTAAATATTTCTTTTAACAATTTTTATGGTAAATCAGATTTCTATGACAAAAGAAACAGTTTCCGACTTTTTACTAGAAAAATGTCATAATGGTATTCCAATCGGCATATGAAAATTTTTATAAATATTACAATTAATTATTTAATTCAATTCAGTAAATTTGTTCTAATAATAGTTATTTTTGAAAGCAGATTTTTAAATTTTTAGCTAATATTTTATAATAACAATTATCACATTAAGTTTTTGAAACATTATTTAATGATTTTTCTGAAAAATAAATGGCAACTTAACGGATTGGCGGGATGAACATTTTAAGATTTTATAACGTCCAGAATATTCTATATGATGCGTGTACTCTAAAGTCATTTAAAAAAAATCATGTAATGATGATTGTTTCAAATGGAAGGGGGCTTGCAGAAAAGGATTGGACTTTTCGTCGAATTTAGATATGCAATAAAGAATTCCTTGTTTTTTTATGAAACCAGATGGCGGACTTTTGACAGATATTTCTGTTCATGTCTTTTTTCTTCAGGTCAGGGTTATTCATATTATTTTAATTTTTTAATGCTGTATAAGCTATAAAAATTTAAAAAAATTCACTTTTTAAAGTTTTTCATTTTTGATATAATTGTATTTTGTTTAAATTAATCTTGTTTATGTTTCTTTTTTTATTATTATTTTAATTTTTGTAATTGTATTTTTTAACTTCATTCCTACTTTAATTAACAAAAATATTTTATAACTCATTTTATTATTTTGAATACAGTATAGGTGGTTGTTCAGAAACCTGCGAGTTTTAAACAATAAGGGTAAAGATTTAGGTTCGTCTGTCCATCCTCTGACGAAGAACATACGGTCAATTTCCAGTGTTTATTTTATTTTTGTAGTTTTCATAATGAAATGTTTTAAAATTTAGATATAAATGTACTTTCTTTCTAAGTTTAAATTATATTTGCATTTATTTATTAATGAATTATTAGTAGTGGCATATATTATGTGCTGCTTTTTGCGCCACTGATGATACAATTTTCGATGATAATGTTGAAATATATGTAAGTAGATAATTAGAATAGGCGTTGTTTTGGGGTTTGGTTGTCATGAATGATCGGTGAAAATATACCAATACTTTCCGGATGGCTGCAATAGGTACTTTCTTACTTTTTGTATTGAAAACTACACAACACTCTTATAATTAGAAGACATAGGAACCTTCTTTAGTTTAATATATATTTATATATTTTATCTGTCAGTTTGGTAAATGGATTTTTTTTCATATTGCTAGAAATAGAATTTATTTGCAAATTTATGAATATTTAAGGTATTCACTAACTCCTCTGTCTTTATAGATATTATGTGTAATGTGATTTGTTGATGTGCGCCATTTATAAAGCTACTACTTTGAAATTTAAAAACTTGTCATCTGTTAAAATGTCCGTTGCAACGAATAAGATATCAAAGAAGTACAATTCGCAAATATTAAATCTTAAATGAGTTCAATAATGCCAAGAAAGGTACACAGATGAAAATAGTAGTATCTTTCTTTTTATTCAGCAAACAATGTAAGTACAATTTCTCCTTTTCAAAAAGGAATGCTAAATTTATGAAAAACAAAAGAACTTTTTTATTTAATAGTTCTTAAGGAATATAAGCAGACACACTTAACATTAAAAGGTTGCACATTATTTTACGCATCATCTGAAAATATAAAATTATTTTTTTGGGAAAACGGAAATATTTAACAGAATTCTGAAAACGATGTCATAAATATTCGTAATATACATTTAAATTCCTTTGTGTATATTTCGTTAAATAATGTGTTAAGTAATTCCCTTCTTTTCCGTAGGGAAAGGACCTGCGTTGAATCACAATGAAACGATAACACAGCTTTCATAAAAGATAATTAACTCCCATTTCAAGAATTTTTTTTATGTTGTGATTATAAATAAAATGCAAGATAAATGTAAGTCATTTAAGTCATTTGGGTAAGGAAATGACGTTTCTTTAAATGGGTTTCCACAGTTTGAAAAGAATACTAAATTACGAAATCTTTTGTAAGAAGGCATTAGGGAAAATTTTTTTATGAAAATTGAATTGATTTCGTATTTAAAGTTATTGTTTAGGTGCAGGTAATGAAATGCTCTTAATTGAATTTCTTTCATCTCTGGCAAAATTTCAAAAAGTATCGTGGTATATATAAATTAAGATTTTTAACGTTAAAAATGTAGTTATGGATTAAATGAGCAAAATTTAAATACTTACACTTTTGTACTTTTTTTAGATACATTACGTGAATTTCTATATGAAAAATAAAATATTACTATGCATATTTTATTTTCAAACTGAGTCTAGCTTTACCAACGATTTCTCTTTTCTATATCTTGTTTAAATCCATATACTAGGTTGAGCAAACACTGCAAAAACTCAAACACAGAACTAAACACATTTCGGAACACGTTTGTAACATATTAATGTGTTGTGAAGCATTTTTTGTGTGATGACTGTGTTTTTGATATGTTGGAAATTATTGCTTTCTATTTTAAAATTGTTGTTAAAGGTGTTAAAATAGTGTTTTAAATCGGGTTGATGGAAATAATTTCTTAAAATAGTGCTGTGCTGCACAAAACATTGTCACCGAATTACGAACACATTTTAAACACCAATCTATTTGGAACACTATAAAACAACACATGCAAAACAATTTCAAATATTTTTCTCCATGATGTCATTAAAATTATATAATTTTTAAAATTTATGTTTTAAAATATGTTTTGAAATATTTTTTGAAAACACATTTTCACCTCTAGTAATTTTTAACAATACTTTTTGCAGAATCTTTTAATCTCTCAAAACACTTCCGCAATACATTCACAACATAATCAGAAAACGATTTTATTTTAAGTGTTGATGTTTATGTTAAGATAGTGTTGCAAAACTGTTTTATGCGTTTGCAATGAAATATTCTGGAAAATTTGTGAAAATTCGGTTGTTATGTGTAAATAAACAACAAAAGGAACAGGGACTACTCTTCAAATTACAGACTATCACAGTACACAATTTTATGCCCTTTTCATCCATATTCCGGATTTATTGGATGTACCAAGGTGGATCCCTGGATTAGAAAAACTCTGGACATGCTTTTTCCACTTCATTAAAGCATTCAAATCGATGCCCTAGGATATATATCTGTGATATACCCTGTGAATCATATATAGTTTTCTTAAATTCTGATTTTTTTTCTAAATTTCAGTTAAAACTTATCTTTAATTAATTTTCCATTTTATCTTAACTTTTATTTCGTTCCCAAAATAATTTTCTTGCAAATGAAAAGAAAGAAAATATATTTAACATCTGCTTTTATCAATAAAGCAGCTCTCAGATAAAGATAACTCGTTTAGGTGATTATTCACCCTCACTAGAAATAATAATAATAAAAGAATAAAGATCGACTTTGCTTGCGATTAGTAAAATATATCTTATCTCTGCTTAATTTTTGAGTCTAACTTCCTCGTTACATAATAATCTTTTTATGTACATGCGGCAAGTTTTGTCTTTCACAGTATGTTTTGTCTTTCAAAACATGCTCCTAACGTACGATTGGGCAGTTGAATTCCTTTTGGCTCATTTTTAGGACTGCTATTTCTGCTTTCCCTTCCATTAAATTCAAAATTATGTTAATTGTTTAAGGCGTAACAGAAAATTTTGCGTATATGATATCATTCATTTTTCATGTGCTCTTTATCGCCAATTTGTGATGCCAATGTGTGAATTCCAGAAAGATTAATGAATTGCTGGCTCTCGCTTCATAAATTCAGTCGTGAGAAGACAGTTTCTTAAAAAATGATTTCAGGCACCATTCCTAACTATTTCTATATGAATTATATGTATTTAAATAATGATTTAAATTTATAATTCTACTTCATATAAATAATTTTCTTAAAAAGCATTTATTTTCATAATTGATCACAGCATACAGCTATTTATGAATTTCAGTGAATGCATACTTAAAAAAACCTTGAGAACATTAGTCTTCAAATATTTTAAAGTACCGAACATTATTACAGGCTTTTCAAGGAGTGTTGCAGTGATCGAAAGACGCCATAATCGGATGGAGCCACGTCTAACTCTGAATTACGATATACTCCTGAATTCCTGTAGATATACCATGCGTATTTCTATATACGATACAAATTCTGGTATGATTTAGATAAAAAATTTCCCAGATTACATTAAATTCTAATTTTTAAAAAAAGTAAAAATTGGATTACATTAAAAATTCGGTACATTCAATCCGATTCTGTATGTAATCAAAGATGAAAAAAAAACTTAATCAGGTAAATCATTCGAAAAAATATCTGAAATCGACATTTATCTACTATCTCCAAATCTGTCTATTGATTTGCACATTACTTATAAAAAAACATACACAATCAATAGGAGTATTGTCAAATAAATTTAATTGTTGGAAATATTGTACATTCTGTAGATTGTTTTCAATCTCTCATTCAACACATACTTAATAGAGTAATCGTGTATTTAACATGCTACAATTATCGAAGAAATGATTGAATGGATTTCAGTGATATATCGAAAAATATTCGGCGTTAGGTCTTCTAATATTCGCTACTAATTTGACTCCTATGATTGGTTGCATAAGGAGGCCGATTCATAATGTGTAATGAATGCCTGCATTGAAGTGTTGTGTATCTGCATGAATATGAATTAAGTGACAAACTAAAGAAATATTCCTGAAATAAGTTTCATGCATAATTAAAAATAATTACTCCTGAATGAATGATTAAAATAATTCGTATATAATTGATATTATTTCCCAAAAGACAATCAAATATAAAACAGAGGATATTTAATTTTATTGACAGTAAATTGTTTGCGGAAAATATTACAAGAATACCGAGGAGAAAGGAATATCTTCCCATTAAATGCTCAGAAATAATTCATACACAATTTGTATAAATTACGTATATATAATATGTGAATGGATGTCGGTATTCTTGTGTTGTGCATCTGCCATCTTCATGATTACGAATCAGAGGACTAATTAAAAATATTATCCACAGAAAACTTCCATGCATAAAGAAAATATATTATTTCGTAATGAATGATTAAAAACAATTCATATATAAATAACGTAATTTCACAAAATAAAATTACTATAAAATAGAGAATATTTATTTTTATTGAAAAAAAATTATTGGCTGAAAATATTACAAAATTACAAAACAGAAGAAAATATTTTCCCATTAAATGCGCAAAAGTGATTAATATATAATTTGCATGAATTCTGTATGCAATATTTATAAATGATCTGAATTATACCGTTGTGCATCAGCATGATTACAAATCAGGGCACAAAATTATTGGCTAAAAATATTACAAAATACACAGCAGAATGAAACATTTTTTAATTAATATCTAAAAGTAACACGTATACAGTTTTTTCATTTGAAGAGTAAATGAATAGGATACTCACAGGTTGGTTATTATTAAGTATTGTTTATTTGTTTATTTCTCTGGTATTATTAAACGATTCAAATCCTCCTTTTAATTGTTAAATTTTCACCTTTCAGAAAACTAGATTCCAATACAGATTTTTTTAACTGTTTTATTTATTTACTTATTTATTTATTTATTTTAAAGAGAACTGGAAAATCTTAAGTTTATCTGAATCTCTTTATTGGTTGAATTCCAAAACTTATTTTATTCGTTTACTGATTGAACCACGTTTAATGTCGAAAAATGGAATACTTCAGTTTTTTTATTTTATTCGTTTTCAATTTGATCCATGTTTAATGTTTAAAAATGGAATACATGTGTTACCACGATAATTAAAAAAAGTAATAAAAACTTTTAAAAGAATAAATAATTTGAAAACAAATTGTGATAACGATTTCAAACAAATTTTATTTAAAAGTGCATTTTTTTTCTCTACGCAACGGTATAAAAATTTAGAATGTGCGATAAGTAGAAGTTTAAAAAAATGTCGTTTCGAAAATTGTAAAACTGAAATTTCATTAAAAATTTGTTTATGATGGGTGCAGGAATATTAACCTTTAATCCATGTCGTATGTAATATGAGGCGTTATTAGTCAGTCTGATTAACGCCATCAAATAAAAATGAACACATTAAACAGTTAAAATTTTATATCTATAAAGTGCTGCTTTCTTTATCATTGGTCTAGAAACATTAATGTTTAATGCATGGCATGCGTAATACATGACTCGTTATGTTCATCATAAAAATTATGTTTATTATTATTATTAATTTAAATATTAATTAAAGATTAAGAGTTAATTTATAAGTCTATAACATTTTAGTCTTTGAAAATACCATTTTTCAAATAGCTTTTGTAATTTGTTAAATTACAATTTTGTTTTCTTATTTTATTTTTTTTTTTTCAGATATGAAAAATTTGTGTAGCATTTTGTTTCTTCAGAAAATGGCAGGTATTGTATTTCCATTGTCGAATTGATTCTAATTTTAAAAAAATAACAATAATATATTTCAAAATTTCTATGCAAAAATTCCCCTTTGATGATTTTTTTTTCTTAATAAATGAGTCAAAATTATAAGTATCCATACATAAATTCTCAATTCCTTTTTAAATATCAGTACACAAATTTTAATTATTTTTAAAAATATCTCAATAAAATCTTAATCTATTATTTTAAATTAAGAAAGTTATAAATTATAAATTCAAACTATTAAAATGTCAAAGATATTTTTATCATCTAAATATGACGATTTTTAAAGATTTTTCTTAAAACTTGCGACAAAGAAAACAAAAGATAACTTCCATCAATTGATAATAAATACTGAATATAAAAATTATGATCAAACCTCGCATGAAAGTTATACAAATTTAATTATTAACTATTTGAAAAAATAGTTACTATCCTTGTTAGATAATTGGGAAATCTGAAGTATATCTGAATCTTTTTATTAGTTGAATTCCGCAATTTATTTTATTTTATTTTATTCGTTTTCTGATTGGTTCATATTTAATGTCTAGAAATGAAGTACTGTTGTCGCAATGACAAAAAAAAAATAATAATAATAACTTAAAAACAAATTTAGATACAGCTTTCAAACAAATTGCATTTAAAAGTACTTTTTTCTGTAAAAGGATGCAAAAATTGAAAATGTGTAATGTTTAGAAGTTTAAAAATCTTAATACCGAAAATTGTAAAACTAAAATTTCATTTAAAATTTGTATATGCTTGGTAGAGGAATATTAATTTTTAATCCATGGCGTACATAATATAAGACTCTGTTATTACGTAAACCATATTTTTGTCATCATAAAAGTTATGTTTATTATTTTATCAAGTTAAATATATACTTTATTATTTATAGATTTATTTTTATCAAGTTAAATATAGACTTTATTTATAAGTATTTAAAATTTTACTCTTTGAAAATATAATTTTCCAAATACGTGTTGTAATTTGTAAATTACAATTATTTTTAATTTAGAATTCATTTTTAACTTTTAAAGCAACAGGTAAAAGAAATGTTAATCTAAAGCTTTTTTTAATATATAAACGTTGATTCGTGTATAGAATTCTCAGCTTACATTTTCTATTATATATATTCCAGTACATAGTTAATCGCTTATCCTGTATTATTACGAGTTCCAGTTTCCTAAGAATAGATTCAGTGCATTTCAATGACATATCGAATATCCCCAATGTTACTGCTTCTTATCACTTTTATCACTTTGACTCCGGAGATAGATTCTGTAATTAAACCCGTTTATAATGTATATAAATGGAAGTGTGAATTGTAGTGTTACGTATCTCCAGGATTATTGATCTACAAATGCATGAAGGATAAATTCTAAGGGGAATTTTCGTGTGAACGTTTTCTTTTTAATGAAGGAGTAAACATTTTTAAAACATAAATGCTTTTTATTTTTATCGGGAAAAAATTATTTATTCAGCGAGGAATATTAAATTTTATTGGTAGAAAAATATAACAGAAAAAAATAAAATTATTTTTAAAAAATCAAGTTTTTTTTTTTTTTTTTTTTCTTTTTTTTTTAGTTAATTTAAAATTTTATACTCAATCTAATCTAATAGGTACAATGGATTTCATTCGACAAATAATTAACATATTTTATGGCAAAAAACAAACATTTTGTATCAAAAGTAACATAAATAATCTATCACAAGCCGTTTAGCATGATACACCTTAAAAATTCTAACATCAACAAAAAAGTTAGTTCATTTCAGTTCAAACGGAGCATTTACTGGACTAAGCAGCACCCGGCAGAACTCGCTAGTGAGAATTTCACTGACAGTGCTCAATTGCTTTTTTTTTTACTTTACATTCGTTTAATATCACCTATTTTTGCCTTAGTACTTTTACTCACAAAAACACAATAAAATAATGAAAATAACATTTTGAAATTTTAATTAAAATGAAAAGGGGTCTAAATAAGAGTCTTAAAAAGGTACGATGGTGAGATAAAATCTCATGTAGCGAGTTCTATGGATTAAAATAATTATACAATTGCATTCGAGAATTTTGTAATCTAAGCACGCAGATTTTTATCAGAGAGTTAATAATATCGTGATCATTTTGATGTAAGATATGAGACAGTCATGGGTTAAAAAATATATATTTATAGTACAAAAATAAAAAACAAGCATCACAACAAAGTCATTCGAATTTAATCACTGAAAACAATGTAGCATATACACGTTTACAAAATTTGCGACTTATTCTATTATTTCTATTATCTTTCACTTGGCACTTATTTCTTCCAGTTTTCTGCACATTAGAAAAAAGGAGGTTACAAAGTACGATTAACGAAGTACTGATTTAGTCGATTTCAATGACATCTCGAATTACGGCCAATATTACAGCTTCTTATCTCCTCTACGAGTTTGACTCCAATCTTTGATTCTGTAATACAGTTCGGTTTATCAAAATATCATGTAAAAAAATCATTAAAGCATCTTTCTTTACCAAATTTCAGGTCTTTCTTTAAAAATCTTAACACATTTTTACAGACTTTGTCATCTAAACACGTAAATTTTTACCAGAAAGTAAAAAAAAAAAAAAAAAAAAAAATTCAGGCCTTCAATTTAAGATATAAGAGTCATGAGGTAAAAAACAATAATAATTTGAAGTATAAAAATAATAAATAAGCATCACATTAAAGTCGTTCAGATTTAATCATTGGAAAAATGCATCGTTTACAAGTTTATAAGAATCTCGATTTAGATTTTTTACTATAACACATTTACTTCATCGAGTTTTCTCTGCATTACAAAAGACGATTATCAAAGAGTGGATTTAATCGATTTCAATGACATATCGAATACCGGGCAATGTTACGGCTTCTTATCTCGTTTACGAGTTTGACTCCGGAGATTGATTCTATAATGCAGTCCGATATATGATGTGTAAATGGAAGAGTTGATTGCAGTATTCCGTATATGTATTTTAGGATGAATAAAGGTTACTTTATAAGAGAAATTGTCATTGTTTAACACAAAAATATATATTTCTTCGGAATAAAATGTCTAATAGTTTTTTTAAATGTTGATGCTTTTTACTTTCTCCTACCTTTAACACTAGAAGAATATATTGTAATGGAATTTTTTTCGAGTTCGGTTTCTTACAAAATGTGTCTCTCTGCCCCCGTTTCACCGTTGTATAATCGACAAGTGTATGAAGATATGCATACAAATGAATCAAACATTTTGTGTGCGTTTTTCTGTGTGGCAAGCACAGAAATCTCCAGATTCTGTCAGAAGGTGTCACTGTAATAGCGATTTTTCTGTCATTTTCAATATTGCACCATTTAGAAAGGTATGAAGTAATGCATAGAATTGAACCAATTTTTTGTATAGGTGTCTTGCCATGGTTAGTTAGACCTCTCTGAATAAAAAAAAAAATCTTCCTGAAGGTGGTGCGATTTTTGTGCCATTTTCAATATTGTTTCACCGAAAAATGTATCAAATTATGCATATGATTGAACAACCTTTTTTTGTGTAACTGTTTAGCAATTGTTAGTAAGGCCTCCCTGAATCTGAAAAAAATCTCCTTGAAGGGGCCGTTGTAATGGTAATGTCTGTACGATTTTCATTATAGTACCATCAAAAAACTTCTTAAATACACACATACACACAAAAAAATAGATGCGCTATGCTCTTTAAAAGATCTAAGTCATTTTTTTTTGTCATACGCAAAGAAGACATAATTCTACTATGAAAACAGTAGCACGGCTAGAAAGAAAGATGGCGGGAAAGGGAACAAGCTGAAGGGTCAGGCAATAGGGATGTAGAACACAACAGCTAAACACAAAGAGCATAAATGCATGAAATAAGCAGGTGTTGTTGTTCAAAAACTATCTAATCGCTCACATTTTCCTTTTTTTTTTAACACAATAGACTATTCAGAAATGAATGTCAAAGTGGTCGTTTTGAACCGACTTTCGTTGCGAAAGAAGAAAAATCATTCAAACTGAGGAAAAAAGAAGTTATCACGTGATCAAAAAAATCTTCTAACTCAATAGGAAATTTATTGATAAAAAAAAATAGTGGAATAGATTCCAAATCGCTTTTATGATCAGGCTTTGCAACTTTATAATTTTCCGTTAAAAAATGAATTTATAAATGTTTAAAATTTGTAAATGTGTTTTTCACTTGCTGTACTGATTTGATGAGAACAAGTTTAAATATAAAGAAGAACAATGAGCTAATACCCAGTCAATTTAGATAAATGAAATTTTCATTCAGAATTATTCGATTTGCTTCAAATATTGTACTGTGGTTTATTCTCATAAGGCACTTAACTTATATGGAGGTTCATTGGATTAAGTACAAAGTGGAGAAATGGGGTTGTTAATCCTCCAATAATTTATGTATTTATTTATTTGTCGATTTACATTTTTTTTCGAGGGGCAGAGTTAGTGTAAATGGCCTGTGAGCTGAATGCCATCAGTTTAAGTGAGCACTTTACTTTTATTTATTTCTTAGATTGGAAAACATTCCATTGCATGACTGTATAACAATATTACTGTGAGAAAAAGTTTTGGGCGATGTTGTAGGTTCAAATATATCACGAAATTCGTTAATGTTCCGTATCCTTGATGCTTATTTTTAAGTTTGAACTATTGTTTTACATAAATATGTAGCAAAACATTAACCTGCAAATCTTTTCACTGTTGCTATTATTTTTATTTTTTTAAAAATTAGAACCTGGATATTTGAATCCTTACCACCCGGTTTAGTAAAATTATACAGAAAATTATTTCAGAGGTCCCAACAGAATATTTTCAACTTTATATCAAGCTTAAATATATTAGCGAAAGAATGACATTTTTTTAATAGAAAATTTAACACAGAATTTAAATCAGCAATTGAATATCTTTTTCAAGCATAATGAATTCATTGGTAGTCTTACTTGCCGCAAGATTTATTCCCACACATTTTAAGGTAAACCTTTTTTTTTGTGCGTATGTGTGTTTGTGTAATTTAATCCCATATAAATAATTGTTGCTAAAAATCACTGACCATTATATTTATCACTTAGCCTTAACATGATTTGCCTAAAAATGGATGGTAATTTTCCTTGCCGTCCCTTTTTTTCAATTACCTTCCCACCCTCAACTCCTATTTAAGACAATTTTATACCGAAAATTTCTATCAAAATTAAAACATAGTTATTATTTCTTATTTAATAATTTTATGACTACTATGTGAATTCATTATTAAAAAAAATTTAAAAAACTGCTAAAATGTCAAAGGGACGGTAAGACAGATTAAACACGCCAATTTAACTTAAACTTCAATTAAATAAAAAAAAAATCATCGCTGTCTACCATTTTTAATTTATGATGAACCTTAATGTATTAGTCTATAAGCTTAAAAAAGTATTTTATTAAGTTGAATTTCAACAGACTTTTATTCGTGAACGTTAAAATTTTGTGAGAATGCTTCATATGCCGAGTTATTTCTGGATCTCTAAATTTTCACTAGAATAAAAGATAATTTTGTTTTGCTGTAAATATTTTTTTTTATTTTTCTTATCTCAATAATCCTGTTAAAATTATCTGCATTTATTTATTAATTATCTTTTTTGGTCCTGGTGTAAATCTTATCAAATCTTGTAAAATAATAAATTATGATCAATGGAATATTGTTAATGAGTACTAATTAATTTAATGACATATTTCATGATTTATTTAATTATATCCTTTATTATAAAGAATAATATTTTTCTTTCACACTATAACATTCAACTTAAACTAATTTCGTAATTCTCTAATTAAAACATTAATGTAGTGAATATTTTGTCATCTAAACGTGTAAATTTTTGCAAGGGCATTAATAAAATCCATTGACCAAAAATATGAGAAGTAGCATATGCTAGCGAAAAAAAAGAAATTTAAAGCATACAAAAAAATGAACAAGCATTACACCAAAATCATTCATATTCAACAACTGGAAATACTGTATAATTTAAAGAATTTTTGGTTTATACGCTCCGCTATCTCTCATCTAACACCTACTTATTTGAGTATACTGTACAATGTACATTAGTATTTACGATTATCGAAGGACGGATTCACTCGATTTCATTGACATATCGGATAACGTCCAATGTTAGGTCTTATCTCCTCTACCAGTTTGACTCCGGAGATTGATTCAGTAATGCAGCCTCCTATATGATGCATAAATGGAAGTGTGAAATGCAGTCTTCCATATATACATGAATATTGATTTTGTGGTGGATAAAGGATAGATTCTAAGAGTAATTTTAATGGATAGTAACTTGCTGTCAGCAGTCAAGATTTTAAAACTTAAAATATTATTTTTCTTTTTAGTATTTAAAAATTGCATATAATATTAAATCAAACAAATAAAGGAAATAGATTGCAGGGGAAAATTCAATTTAGAAGTGGGATAATGTGAAATTATAACGATGTAAAATATAAACTACTAGCAGGAGTGACCGAGAAAAGCTCGGTGAAAATTAACTTTGTATTCAACTGGATATAATATTATCATTGTATCATTCACTCTGTATTACTACTTTAAAATATGTTATTTATAATAGTATTATTTTAAAAAACAATCAATAAGAAAACTATGTTTTTATGCACATGTTCATAAATTTTACTTTATTTTAAAATTTATAACGAAAGGATATCAATCCAAATCACTTTTTTAGCTCGACTCTGATTGATTTAATTATGCATCTCGAATCCTATTAAGAACGTATTAAAAAATTCTTCAATTCTGAAAGACAATATTTTTTGCTGGATATAGCCAAACTTCGAGAATTTTTTTTTTTATGTGGCGCCAAATACGTGTTCGGCTTTCGTAATCTTAATAGTCAATTTTTCGGCCAAATGTCGCCAGTATTTTGTGTTGACATATTCTCGTAATCCTGTCGTATTACCCAAAATGACCAACTAATCAAATTTGATCAAATACGTGACTTAGCTCAATGGTCTTCAGGTAATCAAAGACAATAGAATATAAAATTGAATCAAAATCGTTTAAGCCATTTCTTAGGTAAAATTAGCTTGACAGCATTCAGCAATAAAGCAAAATGACCCACTAATATAATTTGGTTTAACATCTGACTCATACCAATATTCTTATCGTTACAAAAAACGCTTCTTTAAAAAATTTAGGTAAAATTGATTGAGTCGTTATTATATATAATTAAAATGACTCTAACCCATTATGACCCAAAATGACCCACTAATCGAATTTTCGCGTGCATGTGTTCTAGCCTAATAGATTTGTCTTGCCGAAAACGGTAAAATACAAAGTATAGTCAAAATGGTAAGAGCCATTTTCTTCATAAAATTAGCATGACCCATCATGACCCACAAATTACCCTTATAATCGAAATCTCTCGAACATGTGACTTAGCCCATTAGTTTTCTCGTGTCTAAAAATTATTACATACAAAATTTCGTTAAAATCGATCTTGCCGTTCTTTAAATATAAATAGCTTGACCCAGACACTTTATGAACCTTTATGACCCATTAATCGAAATTTCTCAAACATGTGACGTAGCCCAATGATTTTCTCGTGCCAAAAAAAATTTGTATACAAAATTTCGTTAAAATCGATCCACCTGTTCTTTAGACATAGCTTGACATGATCCATTATGACCCATCATGACCCACAAATGACCCTTATAATCAAAATCTCTCAAACATGCGATTTAGCCCATTAGCTTTCTTGTGTCAAAAAACTGTTACCGGCAAAATTTCGATGAAATTGATTTTGCCGTTCTTTAAATAGCTTGATCCAGACCCTTAATGACCCAATATGATCCATTAAATTTTTTTCTCGAACATGTTACCTCGCCCAATGTTTTTCTGGTGCCCGAAAACCATAGAATGCAATTTTTAGTCGAAATTGCGTGAGAAAATCTCTAGATAAAAATAGCATGACCCACAATGACCCCAAAAATGACCTACTAACCGAATTTTGTCGAACATATTACCTAAGCCAATGGTCAATGTAATCTAAAACTATAAAATATAAAATTTGGTCAAAATCGTTAGAGCCGTTTTTTAGATAAAAATGGCTTGGCCCATATTGACCATAAAATGACCCACTAATTGAAATTTTTCGAACATGTGACACAGCCCAATAGTTTTCTTGTGCTCAAAAATGGTAAAATCCAAATTTTTGCGAAAATCGTTAGAGCCGTTTTTGAGATAAAATTTACACACACACACAATTTTTGCTCGTATTATAGTATAAGATATCGCACTAAAATCATTAAAGTATTTGGTTTATAAGCTTAAAACGTTATTTTATTAAGTTTAATTTCATCAGATTTGTATTCGTGAATGTCAAAATTTTGTGAGAATGCCTCATATGCTGAGTTATTTCTGATTTTTCAATCGAATAAAATATATTTTTGTTTTGCTGTAAATAGCATTTTCTTATTTTTCTTATTCCAATAATCCTGTTAAAATTATCTGCATTTATTTATCCATTATCTTTTTCTTTTTTTTTTGGTCTTAGTATAAATCTTATCAAATCTTGTAAAACAATAAATTTGATGCAGTGTAGTATTGTTAATCAATACATAATATTTTAATGACTTATTTAATCATGACTGTTATTATAAAGAAAAATATTTTTCTTTTATGCTATACCACGCAACTTAAACTAATTTCGTAATTCTCATAAAATCTTAACTTAATTTTCAAGAATAAAAAATATCCCAGTTCAAAATTCAAATGTTAATGTAGTCAATATTTTGTCAGCTAAAAATGTAAATTTTTGCAAGGGCATGAATGAAATCCATTGACCTAAAATATGAGAAGTAACATACACTAACTAAAAAAAAAAAAAAAAAAAAAAAAAAAAAAAAAAAAAAAAAAAAAATTTAAAGTGTATAAAAATAATGAACAAGTATCACACCAAGATTATTCATATTCAATAATTGAAAGTGTTGCATAATTTAAAGAATTTTCGGGTTGTAAGCTCCACTATCTCTTATCCAACAGTTACTTAATCGAGTATCCAGTATAATGTACATTAGTAATTACGATTATCGAAGAACGGATTCACTCGATTTCAGTGACATATCGGATAACGTCCAATGTTAGGGCTTCTTATCTCCTCTACCAGTTTAACTCCGGAGATTGATTCAGTAATGCAGCCCCGTTTATGATGCGTAAATGGCAGTGTGAAATGCAGTGTTCCATACATACATGAATATTGATTTTGTGATGGATAAAAGATAGATTCTAAGAGTAATTTCGATGTACCGTATTTATAAAAGATTTGTTTGCAGCATTCAATATTTTAAAGCTTAATAAAAAAATACTTTTTTTTTAGTATTTAAAAAAAGGAATAAAATATTGAATAAGGTGCACTGTAAAAAAAAAAGGGTCGACCTACTAAAAAAACTTTAGTGATCCTTGTAATTACTAAAAAATTTTTAGTAATCTTAGTCCGTTACAAGAAAATCTGTAAGAATTACTAGAAAAAAGTTAGCAACGAAGAGAGTTAATAGTTTTATATTTTTAATAGCTATTACTAAAACTCAATTGTTGCGGCCTTGATAGCATAGTGGTTATAGTAACGGGCTCCAGACTAAAAGGTCCCGGGTTCGATACTGGCCGCCGCCAAATACACCCCGAATGTATGTAGTGTAAGTACTCGTTAGTAAAGGGATTATGAAAATACTGTCAGAGCAGTTAGCTAGGTTTGGTGCTGCCATCTATTGCAGTTTTGCCGAAAATCTTCCGCTTCAGAAGTCTGGATGCAGCTCGAAGGAACCTCCTGCTTTTCGGGCGCACGTAATGGTTATTAAAAATAATTTTGCAGCTATTACTAAAATTTGCTTGGTGGCTCATACTAAAAATTTTTAAGTTAGTTATAAAAAAAATTCTTTTGTTCAGTTTACAAAAGAAATGCTTGTTTCACTTGCAAAAAAAATTTTGTAATGGTTACTAAAAAATTCTGTGGAATACAAATTTACTAAAAAATTTTTAGTAACCTCATGAATTTTTTTTTACAGTGTGGTCCGGTGTAATAACGCTAGGCGGGGTAATAACGCCAAGTGCCAATATTTTGCATAATTATGAAATAATCTGGTAAATGACACCCATGTGTGCTGCGCAGAAGGGTTTTGAGTCATATAAATCGCAAAAAACAGCTTCAAGTTAATTTGTTTCATTTTTAGGTCTTATTGTTTTTACAAGCAGCTAAAATTAACGCTTGATCTAAAATTTGCGCGATACGTTTTGTGATATGAAGACTATTTTTTTTTATCCGGAAATACTTTGTTAATTACATAAATTTGTAGTACATTTCATGGACTTTCAAAATATTATTGAAGATTTTGGATATCTTCTCGAGATAATTTGTAATTTAAAATGTACAGCGCAATAACTATAACGGGGTAATAACGCAAATCCTTGGCATTAATACCCCGGTTGATTCCCTACAGTGGCGGAGCTACATCCTAAATACTGATTCAAATAAACACAGTTAAAACTGTGCAATGTTTCTAATAATTCCATTTAAGCGGTCCTTTTTAAGCAAAAAGAAGCTCACGATCTGATATTCTTTTGCCTCATCTTCACCCCCCTCCCACACACACACACCACACCTTTTTTTTCTTACACTTTCACAAAAAATTGTACATTTTCAATAACTTTGAATGCAATTTGTCAATTTCTAAGTTTAAAGATTTTTTATTTTTTGAATCGGGCAATCTACATGCAATTATTCCATCTTATTTCATAGTTTTGGTTGCATGGTGTTATTACCCATATAGGTGGGTAATAACGCCAAATAGCATTGGTCAAGATATCCAGCCATTACATTTTATGAATACATATCTGTTAAATTATTTTTTTATATAGATAGTCAATGACTTGCTGTATCAAATCATATATTTGTTTGAAAAATACAAACTAAAACTGAGCCGTGAAAATTGGTAGAACCTTAACGTGTCGTTATTACCCCAGGGTACCTTATAACAAACAAACAAAATAGACTGCGGGTAAAAATTCAGTTTCGAATTGGGATAATGTGAAATTGTAACGATGTAAAATATAAACTATATCGCTTTAAAAATATGCATGCATATACTTTCTAATCACATCAAGTAAAACCTGCGTCGTTTAATCGACTACAATGTGAGTAGAGATTATACATAAAATTATTTTAGCCATATCTGCGCAAAATAAAAAATCTGTTTTTGAAAGATTTTGTTACTGTTCAAGAAAATAGCAAAAACATATTTTTTTTAAAACGCATGTCAAGTTAAAAATCTTTCAAGAAAAAAAAAGAATGTTAAAGTACTCAATCTTATGTTCAAGTCGATTCGGTAAAAATTTTAATTTTCCATGTTGTTTGCTTGTTGAGAACAGAGAAAATTGTATTTTAGATATGAAAAATGTGTTTTGTAATTCAGGACTCCTTCTTTATGCGTGTGTCAAAAAAATCTAACTACTTCCTTTTTTGTTTATAAATATTATTTAAAAACTGGAAAATGATTAAATTAATTATAAGAAAAATTGTAGGAAATATCAAGAAAATAGAACTCTTTAAAGTTTATTTTTACATTAAATCACTTATTAATTAAAATATATTACAGATAATGTACTTTTAAAGCATTTTCACCTAGACACTTTTTCTGCTTATATGCTTGTTTTTCTCCATTTTATCATGAATATTTAATAATGCATAGAATAGATACTCATACATAAAAATTTTCAAATTGTGTCCAAAAAGTTATTCTCGAGTGCTAAATTTATGTTGATTAAATATGCAGATCTCATTAAAAACATCCCATATAAAAATTTATCAATGTTCGTGACTCTTTAACCATAAATAATTCTAGGTTTATGTAAAGCCTAGTTTTGCACGCTTATTAATTCACTTTTATTCTTAAATTTTAATTCACAAATTATTCCTTGTCTTTACAGATTTAGTTAGTGATTATTAGTTGGCTAATATTATACAGATGTTTTTAATTAGGGATGTTTTTATAGGATTTCAATTCTTTTTTATTCTTTCTATTCTTTTGTTAGAAGAAAGCCAAAGAAAACTTTTCCAGTAGCGTCGAGTTCAATTGCCTTATCATTAGCTTCATAGACTTTATACGCTTTATGTGCATAAAATGACTGCTCATTGCTTTGATGTTCTGTTTTTACTGGAAATGCTTCGAATTTGTCATATATGGGTGATTCTCCAATAAGTGGGTAATTTCTATTCCTTAGGGTTACGTGTTGTTTTAGGTAGATTTCGTAAGAAATACTACCTATTTCAATCGCACCAGTTTATCTATCTATATATATATATATATATATAAATATATATATATATATATCACTTTTTTATAGACACGATAACTTCTATAATTCTCCACGAATCTCCACAAAACTCGTACATAAAATCAAATGGAATAAAATCTCGGCTAAGTTCGTTAACGGGCAAAATTGGACCAAGGGGGTCGAAATAGGGGACGTTTTTGTGAAAACAGAAAAAAACCCATAACTTCTTAATGAAAATAGATATCGAATCAGTTTAAAGTTTATATTACTTCTAAATAACGGGCCAAAAGTTTATGCATGATAGATTTTTGATAAAGTTAAAAATGGGCTCAAGGGGCGAAAAAAACAGGGTTTTTGGGAGAAAAAATAATCATAACATTGTCAATTCTCAAGATATCCAATCCATCTAAATTTTTTATAAATATTCTCAAAATTATCTAAAACTTTTGTATTTGCAAGTTTTTAATAGGACTAACTCTTACCGGTAAAAAAAATTAAAAACGAAAATAAAAAGGGCTTTCGAAAAGGAAAAAAATCCATAACTTTGTCAATTCTTAAACTATCAAATCCAATTAAATTTATTTTACATCTTCTCAATAATATCTACAACTTTTATATTGACAAGTTTTTCATAGGATCAATTCTTATAGCAAAAATAAATTAAACAAAAATGGAGTTGGAGAAAAAACCTCTAATCCAAACTGCTTACATTCTGAATCGTTTTATAAATTCATTTTTTATTTTAAACACATCCAAATGGCAGATCCTCTTATTTAGGAACTATATTATGTGAAACATTGGCCAGATTTTTGATAAAGACAGAATATATTTCAAAAAAGGCTGCCAAAAAGGGTATTTTGAACAGAATTTCCCGAAGTGACAGTGATAGGAAATTTGAAGAAGTATTCAAATAACTAATTGCGTTTTTCCTGACTCATTTTTAAATCCATTTTTACTCTCAAACGCATCCAGTTCACAAGTCCTCTTATTTAGGAACTGTATAATATGACGCATTGGTCAATTTTTTGATAAAGACAGAATATATTTCAAAAAAGGCTGCCAAAAAGGGTATTTTGAACAGAATTTCCCGAAGTGACAGTGATAGGAAATTTGAAGAAGTATTCAAATAACAAATTGCGTTTTTCTTGACTCATTTTTAAATCCATTTTTACTCTCAAACGCATCCAATTTACAAGTCTTCTTATTTTGGAACTGTATAATGTGACGCCTTGGTCAATTTTTTGATAAAGACAGAATGTATTTCAAAAAAGGCTGCTAAAAAGGGTATTTTGAACAGAATTTCGAGAAGTTGTGATTGAAAATTTAAGGAAGCATTGAAATAACAAATTGCGTTTTTTTCTGACTCATTTTTTAAATTCAGTTTTGCTCTGAAACGCATCCAATTGACAGGTTGTCTTATATAGGAGCTGTATAATGTCTCGTATTGGTCAGTTTTTTGATACAGGCTGAATATATTTTTAAAAATGCTGTCGAATTGGGCACTTCGCGCAAAATTTCCCGAAGCTATCATGATTGAGGTTATATTCAAAATTGGTTATTTTATAACTCATTTTTAAATTCAATTTTGCTCTCAAACGCATTCAATTGACAGTCTTTTGTTATTTAGGAACTATATAATGTGCCGTATTAGTTGATTTTTTGAAATAAAGTCAGAATTATTTCAAAATAGGTTGTCAAAATGGGCATTTGATCCGAATTTAGCTTAAGATGTTTCTGATAAAACTAGTCCTTACAGAAAAATGAAATTAAAAATTTTTCAAAAGAGAACAAATAAAGTTGTTAAACTGGGTTTATCTGTAATCAAATTTATTTTTTTTGTTGTTGTTGTTGAAATGAGCACTCTTCGAAATCTACCTCCACCTATAGGCCAAGCCGACAGGGATTTTTTTTTGTCATTCATATACTTTTTTTAGCATAAAATGTATTTTGTAATGTATTTCTACAATTTCAAAAAGTATTTTCAAGAAAAAAGCTGTTAATTGTACTGCAATAGTATTTTAAATATTTAATTTGTCACTTCTGTTCCTGGTACCTCACCTCATGTGCAGATCTTCTGTAACAATTATAAGTGTAAGGACAAACAATTTTTAACAATTTTATCACCCAAAATAAAAATTTATACTCCAGAGTACATAATAAAGTATTTTTATTGTAAACTATAAATAGTTTTATATTTATTCTGAGTCAGAGAAATGCCGTCTTCTAGTTTTTATGTCACTATTGTCCTCTTTTATAAAACTGCTAAACTGACCACTAGGTGGCCAGATAAAATTTGGTGAACAGGTGCATTTAGTAGAAGGAGCCATTTTAATTGCCCAGAAAAACACATGACACAATTCTAAGGACTTCAAAAATAATTATAAGCTACAAAATGGACAGAAAGATAAGAATATGTTTATTACTTGTTACTACTGTCCCCTACTTAAATTGTCCTTGTTATTGTTTTTATTTATTTATTATTTTGTCATGATATAATATACATTTGCTAAGTACAAAATATTATATTGCAGTCTTACTAATCCAAACTTACTATGTACACAGAAGCAATTTTCATAATTTTGTCACTACTGTCCCTGTCACTTCTATCCCATTTCAATTTATTTTTAGGAGTAAATCTCCGAAGCTGATATTAATGCCATGGATGACTTGAAGCCAAAGGACACAGTCATACCGTCTATTCTAAATCTATTAAAATCGCATTAGCTCACTAAAAATAAGTTTGAAAATGTTATACTTCAAATGCGTTATTTAAGCTGTTTCACATGTAACACACATAAAAAGTGTCAACATTATTGTGCAGAACCATCAATTGTAGACTTATCTTGCTGTTTTAAGGATGTGCTCAATGATTATAAAGATACTAAAGTATCAACTCCTGGTTCTAAAAGTGAACATATTTGTGTAGGAACTTGCGTTGCAGTTGTGAATGATGAAATTTGGTTTCCTGGTGAATTTTAAACTTTTATTTAGAATTAAATTATTATTTTAAATTTTCATCATCATATTTTATTTTTCATATTACTAATTCGAAAATTTGTTTTGAATAGGTTTAATTGAATAAATAAATGATGACATCCTAAAAATAAAATTTATGTTAAGAAATGGAAGCCGATTCTATTGGCCAAATACACCAGATATCCAGGATGTTCCAAAGAATGAAATTTTGTGTGCTGTCGATTTTGCCCCTCCACCAGTTATTTCAAGATATTTTACTGTAGACAAATTATATTATATAAATTTTAAAATGAGCAGTGTTTTTCTACTTAAGCACTTTTTTCCAACTAAAATTTTTGTCCAAATAAATTCCCTTATTTACTCATTATCTTATTGTCGCTTTTTTCCTAAAAGTTTAAAAAAATAAAAATAGTAAAAAAATAATGGATGTTAAATAATTTATAATTGTTAAATTGTTCAAAACTGCAAAGTTTTGAAAGTATGTCACTATGTCCATGTAAATGTTACACCTGTTCCCTTATTATTAAAACTCAAAAACTATTCAGATTTATCACAGATGATATATCAAATATATTATTTTTTTTACTATAAAACGATACACTTTAATAAAATACTTACATATATTGTTGAAATAAATTTTATTAAAATCCGGGCTTATAAAGTAAACAACTATCTTGGGGACAGTAGTGACATTGATTACCAAATTAATTTATAAATATTTTTTTAATATATAAGGGCTTAAAGATTATGCCGGAATGTTGTATATTACTTAGTAACCTATCCAGTATCTAATTATTAAAAAGAGTTGGGTAAAATTTAATTTTTATTTTTCATTAAATCAATGAGTGAAATTACCCACTTATTGGAGAACCTATTATTTGAAATTCGTATTGCAAATACTTAAGTTAATACTTACTCTCTGAAGTTAAGCCAGTTGATTCTAATTTTCTCAAGTAGAATTCTAGCTTATCTTACAAATTACTGGTGTTCATCTTATTTTTAGCTTATTTAGCATTTTGAACATTTAATTTAAGTAGTTGTCTCATATGAAATTCAGTTAAAAGTTCATCGCGTCCAAATCGCGATTTCAAATTTTTGATCATCTTTCCATAATTATCGGTAATGGTCATAGAATTTACGGAAATGATAAAAACTGTCAATTATTTTGTGTGCTCTTGTAACCTAGAGTACGCACAGAATCAATCATTGAAATTTACCCTTTCTTTGAAATTACATTATCTTCGTGAATTATTTTAAATTGGCTCGAAAAAGAAAGCCAAAATTAAAGATCTGAGCTAAATTTGACCAGCTCTTTTTTTGGAAAACATAATTTTTTCTTCGTTATCGAATAACTGAACAAGAAGTCTTTAGAATTTTTTTCCCAGATAAAGCTAGAAGCTTCTTTCGCATTAGTTATTTTGCATTATATTCTTCGATAACGTTATAGGAAGCTTTATAATATCTGACGACGGGATTTCCTGACCATTTTTCGCTTTTTTCATTATCTAATTCAGCGAAACAATTTAATATTCATTTAAACTAACAAAACTTGTTTTTACTTTTCCTCCTTTAGAATTTTCTATAATATAATAAATTTTCTTCCTTTAATAGTTAATACTTAGATGAAGTAAAAATAGCTCTAACTGTAGAAAGCTTTTTCATTAACAGATTCATGGTTCTAAAGAAAAACAAAGCAAATATAAATAAATAAATAATTAAATAAATAAAAAGAACATTTTAAATATCAGATCCTTGGTTCAACATTGAATGTCAGAAATAAGAGTTGCAAAAAGTCGGTTTATTCCCGGGTTTATTTCCAATAGACCAGGATTATCCCCAGAAAACCGAATTATTCCAAAAAATCCCGGTTTTTTTCCAGGTTTATTCCTAAAAACCCGGTTTATTCCCGGGTTTAAACCGGGTTTTTTCAAAACTTTGCAACGCTAGTCAGAAGTATCTACCTTAATATTATTTCCATCAGTTATTCTTTCCTTATTTATTCAATTTATTCTGATTCCAAATAATTATACTTATTTACAGTGATATTTCAAACCAAAACATGATTCTACGCATTAAAAAGCCAAACTTTTATTCTAACTACAACAAAAACGTTTCGTTGCCATTCACATAACAGAAATTTTATTTCTCATTGAACAGCTTACACTGTTTATATGCTACATGTTTTTTTTTTTTTTTTCATTTTTGTCAGAAACATCTAAGAATGCATAGAATAGATACTCATATCTAAACTATTCACAATGCATCCAGAAAATTATAACTTGAATCCTAATTGTACATTGATCATATTGATAGATAAGAAAAGCTAATTTAAAAAAGATGAGTCACCAGTTCATGACGCATTTTAAATATAATGAAATGGGAAGTAAATGGACTAGAAGAAAAAAAGGTATTTGGACAAAAATACTTCTCATGTTTTACATGTTTTCATGTTCACACGTCTCATGTATGTACTTTTTACTCCCTAAATACATTAATACAGTATATTCTATTTAGTGTTGCGAGATGTCACAGTTTTTAGGAACTTCAACTGCTGTCTTTTCTTTCTTTCTAACCGATGACCAGGCTCCTACCTGGCGAGTTATTAATCTCAGCTTAGATAGCTCGGGTTAGATACCTGGAATCGGGGCGGACGACCGACTAATTGCCGCGAAGCGGCAATAAATGATGAGTTGTACATGGCTTCGCAAGATGGTCTCGTAATTTAGAGCCTTGATCAGATGACGAGACCTTCACCTGGCAAGACACCTCCACAGGTATAATTCATAGGTAACTTGGAGGACTTTGCACCCACGACGGATTTTACATGCACCAGGTGCCATTAGCGTACATGATGAAATTTTAGCTGGCAGAGTGGGGGCGATCGACGCAGACAAGTGCCGAGGTCGGCTGATTGTGGCTAACGGTTGCTGGACTTAGTATGTAATCACTGAGTGAGACACCAAATGTTCCGCCTTTTTAAGGGTGCGTAAATTCAATATTTAATAGCTGATTTATTACGATGTAAAGTAACCGTAGAACCCAACAGACTAAAAGCCACCAAACCGGGAATCGAACACGGAACTCTTGCAATACAATTCCGAGTGCTCCACCATTTAAGGGACAGATTACCTTTGAAACATTTTTTTTTTCAATTTTGAATAATACTATAATATATGTAATAATACAATACGTAATAATGAAATTTTTAAAACAGCCTGTTTTACAAAAATTGATTTATTTATTCATTTATTTATTTATCAATAAATTTTAAAAAATCCGTAGTATTTTTTATAAAATTAAATATTTTACTATATTTAGCTTATTTATTTTTCACATTCATTAAAAAATATTACATAAAACTGTACATGAATTTTTAGATGTATGAAATTTTACATTTAATGTGATTTTCTTTTTCTCATGTTTATTAAAAAATGAGGGAAATTCTACAAATTATCAGTTTAAATATGCAAATATATTTTTTAAAATAACTATAAACTTGAATGTTAAATCCATGCAAAAAATATTAAATACACCATGGAGACCAAAGAAAGAAAAATTCAAACCTCTATCTAAATTAGCAAAAAAGCCTTTGTATTAATCGAACAAGCAAGTTATAAAAATTTGAACAGGGAGAAAAATTAGTTTGAAGTTTTAGTTTTTGTTGGCGGCTGTATGGAAGCTATATCTATTAACAAAATTTACAATATCTCGCGATATAATTGACGTATAGGTAAAATTAAGATGTCAAAAGATTCACAGCTAAAGAAGCTTACTGTTAATATAAACAAGTTGGAAATTGCACGTGAAGCGTGGCAAATGAGGTGCGTTCGTACGATAATGAAGTTTTAAAAATATTACTCTCATACATCAATCTCATAAAATTGTAAATAGTGAATTAGAATTAAAACGCTTATCAAACAATGTTCTCCCTATACCATTATGTAATGGAATATTTTTGTGTGGCCTTGAAAATCAATAACAAATGTTCTTTGCACCACAAATTATGTAAAATGTATATTATAATATGTACTTTATAGTTGCATATAAATTTTATTAAGTTCGAATGAGTGTAACACACATTAAAATGCATTTAAAACATTTTCCCCATTGACCGCATTGAAATGGAATACTTTTGATTGTTCCTGTAATTGATCTATGCATCCGATTTTCATAAAATTTGAAATAACTCGACAAAATTATGTAATAATTATGTATTTTAAATGTCAAACGTATAAAATACATTTGAAACTTTTCCCCATTAACCATAATGTAATTGAATACTTTTGATTGCCCCTGTAATTGATCTATGCACCCGATTATCTAAAAATTTGAAATAACTCGACAAAATTATGTAATAATTATGTATTTTAAATTTCAAACGCTTAAAATGCATTTGAAACTTTTTTCCCCATTGGCCGTAATGTAATGGAATACTTTTGATTGCCCCTGTAATTGATCTATACATCCGAGTTTCATAAAATTTGAAATGACTCGACAAAATTATGTAATAATTATGTATTTTAAATTTCAAACGATTCGGTTGGGTAGTTTTTGCGTTGTTATATGCGGACGGACAGACGGACGGACGAACTGAACGACCACTATAAGTGCTACGTATTATATAATTACGAACGCACCTAAAAAATAGATATTTTGAACAATTTCAAAGTAGTGTGTCCCCTTAATCCACGATGATGACACCCAATGTAGCATCTCTCACTCACATATATTGGAATGGCTGCACCTGCAGCACAAGAGGGAACAGTTTTCGTGAGTACACAATCCCGCGGCAAAACATGAGACACAAATAACCCAAAATCGGTGAACGCATATGTAATTTTTAATTAAATATTAAATTATTTTTAAGCTGTGAAATTAATTTGAAATTATTGAATATTTAATACTTGATTTATCACAATGTTAACTAAGAACACAACCAACAAAGTTTTAAAATGTTAAAAACGGGTATGAAACACGGCATGAGTATTTAACCGTGTTTAATTAATTCCGGTGTTTTTCTTTTCACTCTTTTGCGATTATACGTTTAGTTAGAAGTGTGATAAATCACGTATTAAATATTTGTTGTCACTGAGTTGAAAAGTTAATTCAAAATGATATATACACAAATGCTTTTAATTTTCTTTTATTACAAAACTATTTACACAAACGTACAGACCTAGACAGAAACCTCTTTGAAATAATTTCAGGTTCTTATCAACTTTGTTTTTACATATTTTATTGTAATTCCTTTTGTAACTCCAAATGCTGAAATGCCTAAACGCTCTTGTTGTCAAAATAAATAATTTGTTAATTATATTGTACTTTTCATTCAATTTATTTGCAATTCGCTTTTTATTATAAAAATAATATATTGAAAAAATGGAAAATAAAAAACTTTGAAATAATTTCAGGTTCTTATCAACTTTGTTTTTACATATTTTATTGTAATTCCTTTTGTAACTCCAAATGCTGAAATGCCTAAACGCTCTTGTCAAAATAAATAATTTGTTAATGATATTGTACTTTTCATGTAATTTATTTGCTATTTGCTGTTTATTATAAAAATAATATATTTGAATGCATTTGGAAGACTCTCTTCACTTTTCTTACTGGCAAAATGTCTTTTTTTCAGCTCTTCCATGAATGTATAATTTTTGTCACTTCTGTGAGGGTGAGTAACATATGACCTATCATATTTTTTTTGTCTTTTAAATTGGTGTGAGAAATGTCTCATTCTGAACATAAATTTTTATTGATATATCTGCTATATGTATAAATTAATTTATAGAAGTAATTTCGTCTTATGCTATAGTTTCTTTTTTAATATTCTTTGCAAAAAGCGTGCATTTTAAAACAGTATTACTTTTTTTTTCATTATTTAAATGTTTAAAAATTTACTCTAATTGATTCAATAATTATAAAAATAATTATCTTTAACCTCTACTGCGCTGGCGTCCTAATTAATAGGACACATAGTTTATTGAATAATTGTCTCTTAACAAATGTTTTTGTAATTAACTTCAAGTAGTACTGATGGTTCATGTATCAGTAAAAAACTTATTAATTACTATGCTTAACGCCTTAACTGATTTGCCCGTACGTCGTTCGGGCAAGACGAATTTGCTTATTTCTTTATTTAAAGTTTTTTGACACCACAGTTTCTTAAAAATAATTTCATTCTATTTAAAGGCGGAAATGTTTAGACTACATGTTACGGATATTTTATTTGAAAAGTTGTGGTGAGAATCCGTTATTTTCAAGTTATTGAACGGAAAAAAAGTGCCAGTTAAAGGGTTAAACTTGTTGCCGAAATCCATTGTTGGTTGGTACATTGTTAACTGTTAAATTTCATTAATGTACTATGTTTATAAAAATTACCAAACGATGCAAATATTAAAATAGCAAATAAAGCCTTTGTGCACAAATGTTTAAAGATAGAAAACCAACGATTATAAATGCATAAATTAAGTAGGAGAAGGTAGCAAATAGCTATTTCGAATCCACTATCTAGATTCTTCATCAGTGCAAAACTCAGCGAGCTAAAAAAAATAGCAAAACTGAGCAAAGAGACAGAGTGACGCAGGCTTATATACCCGCTATGGAAACAATCCCGCCTAAAGAAAAGCAACCAATAAGAAGAAAGCAGCCAAAACCACTGAGTGGACAAGTAACGACATCTATCGGAGAACAAGCAAAACAAAAACTAAAAAGTGAAAAAAAAGTACTAAATTAAAGAATTCCAAATACTTGGAAAATAAGGAATACTAGATAAGTCATTGACTAAGGAGTGAGAATTTTTATGATGTGGTAAGCTTCCCAAAAATCAAGATCAAGAATGGAAGGACATTTATAAATGATGTTGGCTGAAGAAAAGTTAAACGTATGTTGTGAAGACCAACAATGTTGAGCAATAGTTTTGCTATTTTTTTAGCTCGCTGAGTTTTGCACTGATGAAGAATCTCGATTGTAGATTCGAAATAGCTATTTGCTACCTTCTCATACTTAATTTGTGCATTTATAATCGTTGGTTTTCTATTTTTAAACGATGCAAATATTATTAATACTAACTGATTCTAAATTATAATAACGGAATTTATCAAATTGACCGTAACTGTCACACACGCACTCACGTATACATACATATACATATGTATAGATATAGATAGATAAATATGTTTATATACATACTAGCTTGAATTTTACACATTTACGTTAAATAGTAATATTTATAATATTTGTGCTATTAATTCGTAAAATTATTACAATTTTAGTAAGAACCGCACATGGAATGATCATTCAGCATTTTTAATGTTGAAATAAGAAATTAGTCCGGTAAATACGTCACAAACATTATCCGTCTATGTCTGCAGTACCTAAATTAAATTACCTATTTAATTATTCAAACCTCAAGTTACAACATCCGTTGATGACAGTTGTGTATTCAGAATTTCAGTCTGACGTGCTTTTGTAGATTCTGTCAGACATCTAGTCTTATTCGAAGCTTTGTGTCTTAAGTAATTATTTTTAGAAAAATGTGAATTTATATAGTATACAAATTTGCGATTGTTATATTTTTCTCCCCAATATATAAAGCTTTCTAATTCTTTTCAAACTTTTATATTACCTTTTTTTCTAATCATTATTCTTTTGAACTTGCATTTAATAGTTATAGGAACAAACAAATCATATGGCAACATCGGTGTTCACCGATGCTGGGTTTCTTTGGGCCTCATGTTACGCCGCAGTTTGTAGCTAGTGTAAATGTTATTCTACGTAAAAATAGAAAAATGTTAAAAGAAAAAAAGCCATGCCCGCTTTTTGGAGCCTATTTTAATAATAATTTATACACAAGTACAATTCATATTCTCATTTATCTGCAAAAAATAAATAAAGGAAAGATCTGACATTAACAATATTGCACAGTTATAATTATCAATAAGTCCATGATTTACTAAAAAAATTCAAGATTGCCTTTTGATTCATAACATAAGAAAAATGGGTTCAAAAAAGTAATATTCGTTAATATGCATAGACAAATTTATCTTTGAAATTGCGCGCGTTTCTTAAAAAATTGCAGGATTTAAAAAAATGACATGTGCTGCCATTTACTTTTTATATTTGAATTTAGGATTGAGCTATAATTATTTGTTCAAAGGAATATATATTTATTTTTCTAATAAATATTTTTATTTTTCTGCTCAAACATAAAATATACTTGAGAAAAAATTAATTTGAAAACAAGAAGAAAAATTTTCATACTTAAAATATACACTTTTATTTATAAAATCAAATAATTTTTAAAATTTGAAAGCATCATTTTCTTCATATCAAAATAAGTGATAGAAGTATTAAATTTTTCCATCAACAGTCTTCACTGCTTATTATTTTTTTCTTTTTCAGGAAAAAAAACCCGCAAGAAGGAAAGTTTAGGCATTTTAGGTGCATACCATTCCCCATCGGCTACAATTGTAAGAAAGAAGAAAATTCAACGTTGCCAAGCAATAGATTGAAAAGGCATCAAAATGGTAAAATCTTTGTTCAACAAGATGCCATTTGAACAATCCCTCTAAAACCTTCCTCCAAAAAACCCTTGCAGAAAATCAAAAAGAAGCCCCCCCCCCCCCGCCAGTAGGATATCTGTTGGCGAAATTGTTGGCACCAATGGTATGATTTCCTCAACAAAGGAGAGCTGGTACTGCTTCTTTTCCAGTATTGATGCTTTTTCAAACATGCGGCGATACATCATATGTGGCAGATATGTTCATGGGGATTATGTCTATGTGGGACTTACTGCCCATGGTGAAAAAGTTTCTATTTGTCCATGCTGTAAGGACTGAGTAATAATAGATGTAAATTCGCAGACAGATGCAATAAAGCTAAGCAAAACCAACAATATTACTTCATAATATTTACTAGTAACTAAGGGGCTTTGCATGGGTCTTCAAAGGGTAAAAACCGAGAATGCCCCCCCCCCCTTTCTAAAATGCATTTTCTGAAGATTTTAACTGCCCCCCTCCTCTTCGGAATACATTAAGATACATTTTTTTAATTCCCTCTCCTTTAAAATCCCTTGGAAAAGTGGATCTTCCATACACACTGTGTAGAAAGTCAACAAGGGAACAACTGTCCATAATAGGGACAGGTAGTTCCTTATATGGACACTTGTAAACATTTTTTTTATCATATAAATTAAACCAGAATAATTACAAGGTCGCTAATTTTAATAATGATGGTCAATAGTCCAAGGATAGTGGACACACATTTTTGGAGTCCTCTGACTTGTATATGGGGGTGAAAAAAATACATTTTACTTAAGGTGTCCATATAGGGTACAGGCACTATATATATCATATTTTGTTCAAAAAACGATTCGAGCATGAATTATTAAAAAAAAATGCATAAACAAACGAAATATTTAGCAACGCTCTCAAAACATGCTGTTGGAATAAATCTAAAATTTTTTAAAGATAAACAATGGCATATAAGACAACATGTAGTCTCTTTATTAAAATGATTATGCTAATGCACCAAACAAAATCTATTGGTTTGACAAAACGTTATTAATGAAATGTAATGTCTTTTTTCCTAATATGGGCTGTTTTTGACGGAGAGCTGATAAGATCCCCGTGGGGTAGATAAACAATCCCTTTGTGACGAAATCTGTTTAATCGCGCAATGAAAGGACATACTAGGTAACAATAACAAAAATTTTACGTTGTCCCAACCCTGTAGTTTTGCATAAAATAATAGCAGTACAACTGCTTATTTCTGTTTAAAGGCAGGCTATTGTTTCTAAAATAAAAGATCTGGATTTTTTAAGAAATTTGGAAGTGAATATTTCAGAAAAAAATAAGGTAGAACAAATAATATTATGTGCATCATACAAAGAGTTGAAATGTTTTAAATCAAGATTATATCTAATTGTTAAGCATTTTAATTTGACATTATGATAAATTGATTTTAATAAATAACATACGAGCAGAGAATTCAATAAATGCTTTCAAACAAAACAATAAACAAATAAATAAGCCACTCAAATACTTTTTGTTAATAGAAAATATGATTTATTTTAATCAAAATAATTAAAATATTGTTTATTCAAGTATTTTCTTTTTGATATTAAAATTTTTTGATATAAAAGCAAAAATTAGCTTCTTTTTCAATTTAAATAAAGTAATTGTGTCTGCAATACTGCAATTGTTATACATTATAAACATGTCTGTAAAGTTCAAATTACTTTACATATTTGCGTATTCAAACTTTATGTTATAGCATTTGTTGTTGACAATTTCTTATTAATAATATAAGTCTCACGAGCCTATAGCCAGTCGTAGTGAAGAGTGTTGTGTCATTTGTACTTATTGTCAGGGGAAAATTAATTTATGTGCTTAGCTTTTATAAAAATATATTGTGTGTTTTAACCAAATTATTTATAAAATTTGTAGATTGCTTTGAATATTTCATATTCGAAAATATAAATGTACGTTATATTTTGTTCCAAAAATGATTCGAGCATGAATTATTCTGAAAGATGTATAAACAAACTAAATATTTAGCAACGTTAACGAAGCAAGCTGCTGGAATAAATCTAGATTTTTAAAGGATAAACAATGGCATATTAGAGTACATGTATTCTTTTCATTAAAATGATTATGCTAATACACCAAACAAAAGTTTTTGGTTTGACAAAGCGTTATTAATGAAGTTTAATGTCTATTCTCCTAATATGGCCTGCTTTTGACGGAGAGCTGATAAGATCCCCGTGGGGAAGATAAACAGTCCCTTTGAGACGAAATCTGTTTAATCGCGCAATGAAAGGACATACTAGGTAACAATAACAAAAATTTTACGTTGTCCCAACCCTGTAGTTTTACATAAAATAATAGCAGTATACCTGCTTATTTCTGTTTAAATAGGCAGAATCTCTTAATCTTATTGAAAGGCAGGCTATTATTTCTGAAATAAAAGATTTGGATTTTTTAACTAGCCTGAAGTTGAATATTTCAGGAAAAAAATAATAAAATAAGGTAGAACAAAAAATATTATGTGCATCATACAAAGAATCATGATGCTTTAAATCAAGATTATATCTAATTGTTAAGAATTTTAGTTTGACATTTTGATAAATTAATTTTAATAAATAATAAACGAACAGAGATTTCAATAAATGATTTCAAACAAAACAAAAAAAAATCCACTCCAATTCTTTTTGTTATTATAAAATGTGATTTATTTTAATAAAAATAATAAAAATATTATTTTTTTTAATTTTTTTTTTGAAAATAAACTTTTCTGATATAAAATCAAAAATTAGCTTATTTTTATTTTTATCTTTTCAATTTAAATAAAGTAATCTTGTCTGCAATACTGCAATTGCCATAGATTATAAACATGTCTAGAAAGTTGAAATTACTTTACATATTTGCGTATTCAAGCTTTATATTATAGCATGTGTTTATGACAATTTCTTATTCATAATATAAGCCTCACGCGCTTATATCAAGTCATAATGAAAGTGCTGTGTCCTCTTTGCTTATTGTCAGGTGAAAATTAATTTATATAGTTAGCTTTTAAAAAGATATATTGTGTGTTTTGCCCAAATTATTTAGAAAATTTGTAGATTGCTTTGAATATTTCATATTCGAAAATATAAATGTGCGTTATATTTTATTCCAAAAATGATTCGAGCATGAATTATTCTAAAAGATGTATAAACAAACTAAATATTTAGCAAAGTTAACAAAACATGTTGCTGGAATAAATCTACATTTTTTTAGGATAAACAATGGCATATTAGAGAGCATGTATTCTTTTCATTAAAATGATTATGCTAATACACCAAACAAAAGCCATTGGTTTGACAAAGCATTGTTAATGAAGTTTAATGCCTATTCTCCTAATATGGGCTGCTTTTGACGGAGAGCTGATAAGATCCCCGTAGGGAAGATAAACATTGTGACGAAATCTGTTTAATCGCGCAATGAAAGGACATACTGGGTAACAATAACCAAAATTTTACGTTCGGCCAACCCTATAGTTTTGCATAAAATAATAGGATAATACCTGCTTGTTTCTGTTGAAAGAAAGGCTATTATTTCTGAAAAAAAGTTTTTTTTAACTTAAAAAAAAAAGACTGAATGTTTCAGAAAAAAATAAGAACAAAAATTATTATGTGAACCATGAAAAGAGTTATATTGTTTGAAATGAAGATTATATCTTAATTGTTAAGTATTGTAGTTTGCCCTTATCATAAATTAATTTTAATGAACAACAAACGAACGGAGAACTTAATAAATGATTTCGAACAAAAAATAAGAACTTCACTCAAATATTTTCGTTATTAGAAAACATGTCAATATATCATATTGTAAATCATTAAAATAACGCTATGTGAAAATATTACTATTATGTCTTTCTTTTTCAGATATACCGGGTGTCCCAAAAATAACTGATGAATTTTAAAATTCAATAACTTGCAAACGGTGACAGCTATTTAAAAAATTTTTGCAGAAGGGTTATGTTTAATGTGTGGAGTTTTTTTTACCGTAATTTTTTATTTTAGTTTTCTTCTCAAACAATAGATGGCGCTGACGGCGATTGAAGGCCAGGTGATCAGTGCTGAGTGAAGCGTCGACCTGGCCTTCATCGCCTCAGCGCCACCTATTCTTTGAGATGCGAACTAAAATAAAAAATTACGGTAAAAGAACTCCTGACATTATACATAACCCTCCTGCAAAAATTTTCTAAATAGCTGTGACCGTTTGCAAGTTATTGAATTTTAAAATCCATCAGTCATTTTTGGGACACCCGGTAGCATACTCCTTAATATGTCATACAAAAATTATTTGTCTATTTTGTCGGATCATTTTTTCACTGTAACATATGTATTAAAAAACTGTACAAATTATACATGAGTTCAATTGAGTAACTGTGCAATACTTATACAGAATGTGCAGAAACTGCTGTATAAACATTATCTTAGTTGTATGTGTGGCTTAAATCCAGTATTTCGATTGTGGCTTATACATTCTAAAACTCATTCTAAATTAAAATCTCCTGGGACATAAAACGGTTAAAATTTTTGAGTTTTCAATTATCTACCTAAACAAGTTGGAAATTGCACGTGAAGTGTAGCAAATGAGGTGCGTTCGTACGATAACGAAGTTTTAAAAATATTACTCTCATATATCAATCTCATAAAATTGTAAATAGTGAATTACAATTAAAACGCTCATCAAACAATGTTCTCCCTATACCATTATGTAATGGAATACTTTTGTGTGGCCTTCTAAATCAATAACAATTGTTCTTTGCACCAGAAATTATGTAAAATGTATATCATAATATGTACTTTATAGTTGTATATAAATTTTATTAAGTTCGAATGAGTGTAACACTATTAAATTGCATTTGAAACATTTTCATTTGAAGCATGTGTTTAAAATAAAAGATTCGCAAATGGCGCAAAGCGAATTAACCAAAAAATATTATTACTAAATGCCTAAACATAAATGAAGTTATATTGTAAATGCATATGTGATGACATATTCTATTTTATATATTTCTATTAATTTTTCAAATGTTAGTTCCCCCCGACTCTTTTAAAATTTAATTTTAAAAGAAAAGCATTTTTAATAGTTATTGCTATTGTGTGTTCGTCTCCAAGTGCATATAAAATAATAATAAAGAAAAAAAACCAAATAATAAATTAGTTTTAAAATATCATTCCATTTCTAGATTTTTCTTTCTTGTTCTTCAGTTAATTAAATATCAAACGACTGTTTTAAATAACTGCTATTTTTATTTCCCAATCATTTCGTTTTGTCTTGTATAAAGAATTTAATTTGTTACCGGTTGTGTAATTTCGTTTAGGGTTGCCGGGTATTGTACGTTCTCGCCACGCGCGATAAATGCTATATTCTGGACAACACTCATTTTTAAAATATCCCCTTTGCTTATCATGTAACGGTCCTTTTTACCTCTACTTTTTTGCCCGGATTGGGAATCTATTCTATGGCAAAAGACTTTTTTTTTGGCGTTTGTGAAATGTGAAATTTTTGTCAGTTTCACGTTTTGTCATGGTGAAATAAACATGCAATCTTTCTGTTGTCAACGATAACGAATCTTTTCTATATAATGTTCGAACGTTTTTTTATGTTAGCGAGCTGCATTCTCAATGTTTATGGGTGTTCAGTTTCTTGTGCTTTAAAAAAATAAAGAAATAGTCAAGAATATCTCTGAGAACTGATTTTCCTTGATGTTAATGTCTTCATTGTTTGACTCCAGAAAAAAAATGTAAATATCGACCTGGGGTTCATCACAATATAGTACTGCGATCTCGGCCTAGCACATAAAATGTGCCTGTTTTTCATAATTCTCCACCACAGCATGGACATATATTACCGTTACTATATGTAAATAGTAGCTAAAATAGTTCTTAAAACAAAATAATACTACATTTAAAGACATGTACTATTAATAGTACACCCGATTCGAAAGGGTTAATATAATATAGTTTAAGCACTGTGAGTATATACATGCAGAATATATATATGTGTGTGTGTGTTAGTTAGTTTTTCTCGAAATACTTTTTACACTATTTTTAAAATTTATTTATTTATTTTAGGTAAACAGTTAAAACTTCTAAAATTATGCAACGGAATTGTTTCTTTAAAAATATTTAATATTATAAGTCTGGGAAAAATCACATAAATGAATAAATAAATTATGAAAAATATGTTCTTAAAATTTCTAGAATTTTCAAAAATTTTTAATAAAATATTATTTTAAGCTTAAATGAAATTGCTTCCTATTATTATTAAATATTATATTTTCTGAGTGGTTATATAAGGGGATATATTCAACGACTTTTTGGAAGAATCAAACATACATATTGTTCAAAAACTATAAAAATTTAATTAGTTCCTGAAAACTAATTTATACTTGAAATGAAATCCTTGTTGATTTATATATGAGATATAATGAGTGCATTTACTGCAATTTGTTTTTTATTTGTATCTCTATTTTAAAGTCAAATACACGCTGTTTAAAATTTCCCAAAAACTGCTTCATTTTGCTTTATTGAATAGTTCCATGTGCGTTTCATAGATTTTTTTTTTAAGTATTAATTTAAAAATATCAACTTTGTATATAATTCAAATGTAAATATATAAAAAAAGACAATCATTAAATAATCCGTTATCATCTGAAATCAATCTTTTTAACAATCATTGTATTCAGCCGATTCTTGTATCAAATCTCCCATCATCCTTCTCTGAAAACATTCTTAATGAAATTAACGAAGTAATGCTGCTGCAGTCAAGAGAAACCGGATGTCTCGACTTACTGTGCCATATTGAATATCGTGGCGTAATTGAAATTCTTCATCTGTTTTTCCATTTTCAACTCTGACAATTGATTCTGTAATGAAGCAGCTATACAGAAGTTAAATACATGCGTGACAGAAAGGTATTGTGGAAGCATAGTGTAATTACCATCTTGTTACTAACTACAGAAGATATACTTATGAATTGATTCATATAAAAATAGATTAAAAAAATTAAAAAAAAAATTAATTTTTTTTTAAATACTATGAACTTTGCTCCTTACAAGCTACGCTCCTCGACCCCCGTTTAGACAACACAAATACTGAAAAAAAATTATTACCGGCTTTCAAAAGGTTGCGAAATATTGAATAATAATAATTATAAGATGCAATCTCGCGGATTTTCCTTTGTATTTACAATTTAAAATTGAATCAGCTGCTGTTAAAATCTACTGGTTATTTACATGCTTGATTAAACAAGATCAGTTAATCAGTGAAACAAACATTAGTTTCGATTTGTAATATTTTTTAAACCTTGGTATAAGAAAAAATTTTAAATAAGGCATTTTTGATGCATTGTTCAAATCTGGTGTAATTTTCACTAAATTTTTCTTTTTCTTTCCAATACTTTTGTTGTTTGAAAAAAAATATTATTTGTGCCGTCTTAGAATTCACAACAATCTTTAAAATGATCATATTAAAGTATAAAATAAATGTCTCGTCTAAGCATATTTTAAAATTTGAAAATATTGCTTGAATATTTTAAATAATGACGTAATTTCTTTTACATGATGCTTATAACACACATTAAGGAATTTATTATTTAAAAACTTATTTTCTATTTTTTTTTTTTATTATTCACGTAAAAACACTTTTATCGCTAGAAAGGAAATATTTTCATTTCCATTTCTTTAGAACTGACAACAATAGTTCAAAATATCATTTAGAAATTTGGCATGTCTGACTTTAAATTTAAACTGTTTGAAATAATATTGTTTGGTTTTTTTAAATATTGCGTAATTTTTTTATTAACGAAGTTAACGTCTTTTAATAAATTCACTATTTTAATAATTTATTTATCTTTTAATATTCACAGATAAACATAATTTTATGATGTAATTTTCTATTTTGCTCACGCCTTTAACTTGTAATTATCTTATTCTCATTTGAAAGTTCTTTTTTCTCTTTTTGAAATTCGCGTTGAAATATTACTTTAATCTGCAGAAAAATTATTCTGTGATCATTTGCAATAATTTAAAATATTAACATTTTTTAAAATATGTAAAAAATGCCTCTCAGAATGCTAACAATTAAAATTTAAAATGGGTATAAATCTTCTAAAATAGAGTCAAATTAAAATAAAAACAAATGCCGTCTACACACCGGGAACTTTTCTTACATAAAATGATCTAAAAATGTTTAAATTCCTATGCATAGTTTTTGCTCGTAAAAAATATTTAAAGGAGCGGTTTTGATAAAATTTAGCATTAACTATCTTCTAGAATAACGATTAGATTTAAGCAATGTCTACATAAGCGTGTTTATCAAACGTTTCCGTATAATTCTGCCAATTTACATATTTTGAATACGCCTTTAACTTGTAATTATCTTATTCTCATTTGAAAGTTCTTTTTTCTCTTTGTGAAATTCGCGTTGAAATATTGCTTCAATCTGCAGAAACACTATTCTTTGATCAATTGGCAACAATTTAAAATAATAACATTTTCTAAATTATCTAAAAAATGCCTCTCAGAATACTAACAATTAAAATTAAAATGGGTATAAATCTTCTAAAATAGAGTCAAATTAAAATAAAAACAAATGCCGTCTACACACCGGGAATTTTTCATACATAAAATGATCTAAAAATGTTTAAATTCCTATGCATAGTTTTTGTCGTAAAAAATATTTAAAGGAGTGGTTTTGATAAAATTTAGCATTAACTATCTTCTAGAATAACGATTAGATTTAAGCAATGTCTACATAAGCGTGTTTATCAAACCTTTCCGTATAATTCTGCCAATTTACATATTTTGAACACGCCTTTAACTTGTAATTATCTTATTCTCATTTGAAAGTTCTTTTTTCTCTTTGTGAAATTCGTGTTGAAATATTGCTTCAATCTGCAGAAACACTATTCTTTGATCAATTGGCAACAATTTAAAATAATAACATTTTCTAAATTATCTAAAAAATTCCTCTCAGAATGATAACAATTAAAATTAAAATGGGTATAAATCTTCTAAAATAGAGTCAAATCAAAATAAAAACAAATGCCGTCTGCACACCGGGAACTTTTCTTACATAAAATGATCTAAAAATGTTTAAATTCCTATGCATAGTTTTTGCTCGTAAAAAATATTTAAAGGAGCGGTTTTGATAAAATTTAGCATTAACTATCTTCTAGAATAACGATTAGACTTAAGCAATGTCTACATAAGCGTGTTTATCAAACGTTTCCGTATAATTCTGCCAATTTACATATTTTGAACACGCCTTTAACTTGTAATTAATTATCTTATTCTCATTTGAAAGTTCTTTTTTCTCTTTGTGAAATTCGCGTTGAAATATTACTTTAATCTGCAGAAAAATTATTCTGTGATCATTTGCAATAATTTAAAATATTAACATTTTTTAAAATATGTAAAAAATGCCTCTCAGAATGCTAACAATTAAAATTTAAAATGGGTATAAATCTTCTAAAATAGAGTCAAATTAAAATAAAAACAAATGCCGTCTACACACCGGGAACTTTTCTTACATAAAATGATCTAAAAATGTTTAAATTCCTATGCATAGTTTTTGCTCGTAAAAAATATTTAAAGGAGCGGTTTTGATAAAATTTAGCATTAACTATCTTCTAGATTAACGATTAGATTTAAACAATGTCTACATAAGCGTGTTTATCAAACGTTTCCGTATAATTCTGCCAATTTACATATTTTGAACACGCCTTTAACTTGTAATTATCTTATTCTCATTTGAAAGTTCTTTTTTCTCTTTGTGAAATTCGCGTTGAAATATTGCTTCAATCTGCAGAAACACTATTCTTTGATCAAATGGCAACAATTTAAAATAATAACATTTTCTAAATTATCTAAAAAATTCCTCTCAGAATGATAACAATTAAAATTAAAATGGGTATAAATCTTCTAAAATAGAGTCAAATCAAAATAAAAACAAATGCCGTCTGCACACCGGGAACTTTTCATACATAAAATGATCTAAAAATGTTTAAATTCCTATGCATAGTTTTTGTCGTAAAAAATATTTAAAGGAGCGGTTTTGATAAAATTTAGCATTAACTATCTTCTAGAATAACGATTAGACTTAAGCAATGTCTACATAAGCGTGTTTATCAAACGTTTCCGTATAATTCTGCCAATTTACATATTTTGAACACGCCTTTAACTTGTAATTATCTTATTCTCATTTGAAAGTTCTTTTTTCTCTTTGTGAAATTCGCGTTGAAATATTGCTTCAATCTGCAGAAACACTATTCTTTGATCAATTGGCAACAATTTAAAATAATAACATTTTCTACATTATCTAAAAAATGCCTCTCAGAATACTAACAATTAAAATTAAAATGGGTATAAATCTTCTAAAATAGAGTCAAATCAAAATAAAAACAAATGCCGTCTGCACACCGGGAACTTTTCATACATAAAATGATCTAAAAATGTTTAAATTCCTATGCATAGTTTTTGTCGTAAAAAATATTTAAAGGAGCGGTTTTGATAAAATTTAGCATTAACTATCTTCTAGAATAACGATTAGATTTAAGCAATGTCTACATAAGCGTGATTATCAAACGTTTCCGTATAATTCTGCCAATTTACATATTTTTGTGTGCAGTAATTTTCTTAATAATAGTGAAAATACGTTCTAAATTAAGAAAAAAAGTTATTGTCAATGCCGGTGCCAGCGTTAGTTTTTCTTTCTTTCTTTTATTTTCTTTCTTTTTTTTAGGTGCGTTCGTAATTATATAATACGTAGCACCTATAGTGGTCGTTCAGTCCGTCCGTCTGTCCGTCCGTCCGTCTGTCCGCATATAACAACGCAAAAACTACCCAACCGAATCGTTTGAAATTTAAAATACGTAATTATTACATAACTTTGTCGAGTCATTTCAAATTTTATGAAAATCGGATGCATAGATCAATTACAGGGGCAATCAAAAGTATTCCATTACATTACGGTCAATGGGGAAAAAAAGTTTCGAATGCATTTTGATCGTTTGAAATTTATAATGCGCAATTATTACATAATTCTGTCGAGTTATTTCAAATATTTTGATAATCGTGTGCATAGATCAATTACAGGGGCAATCAAAAGTATTCAATTACATTATGGTCAATGGGGAAAAAGTTTCAAATATATTCTATACGTTTGAAATTTAAAATACATAATTATTACATAATTTTGTCGAGTTATTTCAAATTTTATGAAAATCGGATGCATAGATCAATTACAGGGACAATCAAAAGTATTCCGTTACATTACGGTCAATGGGAAAAATGTTTCAAATGCATTTTAATCGTGTTACACTCATACGAACTTAATAAAATTTATATGCAACTATAAAGTACATATTATAATATACATCATACATAATTTGTGGTGCAAAGAACATTTGTTATAGATTTACAAGGCCACACAAAAGTATTCCATTATATAATGGTATAGGGAGAACATTGTTTGATGAGCGTTTTAATTGTAATTCACTATTTACAATTTTATGAGATTGACATATGAAAGTAATATTTTTAAAACTTCGTTATCGTACGAACGCACCTAATTTGCTACGCTTCACGTGCAATTTCCAACTTGTTTTTTTTAAGAAGAGAAATTTACTCCATATATATTTAAACTGATACATTGATTACAAAAAGTTGCAGCAATTGGTCCATTCGTTTCACCGTTTTTTTTTTCTTTTTAATGGTAATATAATCGTCATTTCATTGCATTTTGATCGTAATATGAGTAATAGTAAGAGAAAAAACTAGTTATCACAGTAATGCATGATTTTTTATTTTTCCTTTAAAAAATGTATTTGATTACTCTTTGAGCATACATTAAATAAAAAAATACTGAAAAAATTATCAGTCTTATATTTTCTAGCATTTTTTAGGGTTGTTTTAATGGTTTCCAAATTGCAAAACCATGCGTTAATCGCAAATATGCAATATTTGTTGTTAAAAACCTTGGTGAAAATTATTGAAATTGGCTTTTAAAAACATATTTTTTAGAAAAAGACTTTTTTGGTGAAATTTTACATTTATTTATTTATTTATGTTAAAAATAATCTATGAATGCAAAAATGGAAGATTTCAATAGTTTCTTTTTATTTGTAATTGATAAACAAATAGTTTCATGTTTGGTATTTTTAATGAATTAACCTAAATATAGAGTCAAAATGAATATGTAACGCAGAAAGTTTTAAAGGTACAACGGTGAATAAAAAAAGGAGAAAAAATTTGTCGCCAAATGACAATACGATGCACTAGGGAATTAACATACGGTTATAAAACCCTTTTCTATAAAAATAATCAAATGACTGTACAATTTACAGCAAATTTTTAATCGGATCTCATGAAAGTCACACCTAATATTGTTATCGTAATTCATGATTTTTCAAAAAAAAAATGTACCGGCACACCACATTTATTTGGCGTAAGCACCGAATCCGATTGGAAAAATTCAACTATTTACTGCTTGGTAAAGAACGCGAAGTAGTGAATTCATTTCTAAAAATGCACTCTACTTTTTATCTGTTTTTTTACTTGCAAGCATAGTTGAAAAATGTTAATGTATTTGGTATTTTTCACCGTCTGTCTGATAAACCATCTATCTGTTCGAGTTCTAAAACGTCTAAATATATTCGGGTTAACAAGAAATTGCTATTTTATTTGGAACATCACTCCGTGTTAAGTGTATGGCCGTCCCCATAAGCGGCGAGTATTTTGGAAATGTTGGAAAGCGTTTCATAATGTTTCTTTGAAGTATGCATTTTTTTTTTTTTTTTTTTTTAATATGGCAACGAGAAATAATATTTTTGGATTTTTAAATTGATTTCACAATTTCAAATTATGTTGCAATTATATATAAAACTAATTTTTGGTTAAAGCATTTTTTTCAATATCCAGGATGTCCCAAAAATATTGGGACAAATCTTAAAAGGGGGTGGGGAACATCACGAGGATTTAGGTTTGCATAGCAACCCACGGTCGGAAACGTTTTCTGTCGTGTTAATGAAGATAGAAATCACACAAAAATGACACGAACAGGAAACAAAAATCACATTTATTATTCTTAATACTAAAAGAGGACGCAATCATGCTCTGAAGTGTTGTGGAACTTGTTGCATACATCATTGCATCTGTTAGGGAAGTTAGGGACATTACCGGTGAGTTTCCGGAACACACGTAATTTCGAACACCTACATTGATGACGATTGATTTCTTTTTTCTTAGTTTTATGCTGTAATGAGCATAATAAATATTCTGTAAGGCATGGTGACGTCACTGCGACGTCGTTGTGAAGTCACATTGTGACTTTGTGAACATCGATTGTCGATGTGACGTCACGTGACGTCGATGTGAAGCCACAGCGACTAAAATGCGAAGTCGTTTTGGCCGTTTTAGAGCTCGTTTGTGACGTTTCACAAAGATGTCACAATGTGACAAATTTGTGAAAAATGTGTCATTTGTGACTAATTTGACATTAACATTCTGACGAAACTGTGACAAAAGCAACGATATTTAAATTACCAGAAACATGTTTTTTAAAGTAAATAACATGTTTTGAAGAATATTTGTAATTTTCTAAAAATTTTTAATAAAGTCACATCTCAGTCACAATGTGACGCCACTGAGTGGTCGCATTTTGGTCACAGATGTTACGTGACCAAAGTGACTTACAGTGACGTCATTGTGACGTCACTGTGACCATGCATGCTATGAGGGATGTTTTTTCCTCTTATTCGTATCCGGTATTACTTGTGTTTTGTGGTGACACTACCGTGCCTATGCTATATATCTGTATTTTTAAAGTATATTGTAGACCAGGTTCCTTTTAAAACGCATTCGCTAAAGATGTAGGCTGTGATCCATTACAATAAAATAAATGCTTTTTAAGAACGTTGTTTATTTGAAGGAGAAATATAAATTTAAAGCTTTCATACAGAAAAGCTAGGGATGGTGCCTGAACGCATTATTAAGAAAACAGACTTCACATGACTGCCTCGTGAAGCGAGAGGGAGGCAATTAATTCCTCACACAATAATTCACACAATTGGCGTCAAAAAGCATTATGAAAAATGACTGATATCATCTACGCAAAATTGTCTGTTACGCCTTAACAATTAAAAGGATTTTGAATTTAATAGCAAGGCAACCAACTGAAAATAGCAGTCCTAAAAATACGCCAAAAGGAATTCGATTGCCAATTCGTACGTTAGGACTCTGTTTTGAAAAACATATGAAAGACACAATAATGCCGCATGCACATAGAAAGATTATTATGTAACGAATAAGTTAGAATCACAATTAAGTAGATAGCAAAGTGATTTTACTGACCGCAAGCAAAGTATATCTTTATTCTTTTTTTTAATTTATTTCTAGTAAGGGTGAAATACGCATCTTAATGAATTATCTTTATCTGACAGCCGTTTTTCAGTAATAAGGCAGATGCTAGATGTTTTTCTTTCTTTTCTTTTGAACGGAAAGTTATTGTGGGATCGAAATAAAACGTTAAGATAAAATAGATATTTAATTAAAGATTAGTTTTAACTGTAATTTAGAAAAATGTAAAATTTAAGAATACTATATGTGATTCTACATCACAGCATTTCCGACAACGGATTACAATGCAAATCTAAAATTTCCGTGATGTCCTCTACCTTCCCTCAAAGTTTGTCAAAATATTTCTCGACACACTTTATGAATATTTCATTCTTGTCTGACTGTTTCTACTTTATAAAAATAAAAATATTTCTTTCTTCCAGCCAGTGACCTTTAATAACGAGTGTGTCTTCATGCATTATTAAATTTATTGTTGTTTTATTAGCCATAAATTTATAGGCATAAACATTTATTGGAGATTTATTGCATGAGATGTTCTAATGAAAAAAAAAAAAATCCGAAAGCCAAATGATTAAACCAAGCAAGAAGAATAATGAAATAATGCATTGCCATCGGAAATTCATCTTTATATTTTTTAAATTGTATCATATAAAGAAAGGTGTTAGAAAAACTTAAGAAATTTTCATTTTTAAGTACAGAAAAAGTTAATTCAGATAAAGGTGCGTAAAAACATGCAGAATCTTCAATAAAGGGAGATTTTTTGTATGGTTTTAATGTAACTGTTTTGACGTTTACGTATGAGAAAAAATATACAAATCACTCTAATTAATACAAACACCGAACCTATATATAGAGTCTAAGTATGCTAGAAATTTGAGATTCTTCAACAATACTTATTTAACATTTCTAACACGTGTATTATTGTAATGAAAATACATTAAAAACTTCAGATTAAAATAATTCCGTGATCATTTCACTGTAATCTTTTGTATATTTATCATATTCAGCTTATCTTTATCTCAAATGTAAGTCATTCTTAAAATAAAAAAACATTCTTGATTGATTTAACGAAGTATTGATGTCGCGATTATCGTAAACCGAGTAATTGGACTTTCTGTGACATATTGAATATCGCAGTATAATTGAAATTTCTTATCTGCATTTCCAGTTTCACTCCGTCAATTGATTCTGTAATGAAGCGACTACAGAAGAGGTAAATGTATCTGTGACTTAGGAGTGATGTAGACATTGATTTCAAATGAATTACACAGAGTGAAAAGGTTGCTTGCACTGTATAGAAATAAAACATTTTAAACATAAAATAAATTCGTACAATAAAGATGTTTTGTGTGTAAAAACAATTTATTTCTTTTATAAACTAACCTAGTAGCAAACCAATATTGATCCAACGTTGCGCCAATATTTCCTCTATTGGAAATATTGCCAATAAAACGTCAATATTGCTCCAATATTGGGATGTTTACATTTTGCCCTTATTTAGCCAATATTTACAGCCAATATTATGCCGATGTTGGGGCTTCATTGGAAATATTTCCAATGAAATTCCAATATTAAACCAATATTGGCTTTTTATTCACAATATTTTCAATGAAACTCCAATATTGGCGTAATATTGGCATAATATTGGCTGCAAATATTGGCTAAATCAGGGCAAAATGTAAACATCCCAATAATGGAGAAATATTTCATGCTAATATTGTGCCAATGTGCCAATATTGCTCCAAGATGTAGCCTATATTGGTCCAATATTGTTTGGCTACTGGGGTACTTTTTAGACAAATAAAAACTCAACCACGGATTAAAAAAAAAATCACGTTTGCTAATTTTCAACCCTCTCTACTTCTTTGTAATTTTCATAATTTCTACTAGGCAAACATTAAGTATAAATTTTATTTCATTGTCAGAAATCCCCCCCCCCTTTTCATTTCATAAGAATCAGGTTTTTTAATAAATAACATAGAGGAAAATGATAAAATACTTGTACTATGTAATAATAAAACATTTTAATCAGAAACTAAGTCCTTATAATGCAGGGATTTTGTGGTTTGAAAAGCAATATAAGTATCTGTATATTAGACTAGCTATTACGCAAACATGTACGCAGCATTTTCAGCAGGGGATGAGCAAATCATCTTTGCTAATTTTTAAACCTTTTCACATCTTTTTTAATTTTAATCTTTTCTAAAGACATTTCTATTTTAGTGTTACTAATCCTCCCTTTTATAATAGATTAGGTTGTTCCTAAATTGTTACATTCCAAAATGTAAGAATAACATATTTTAATAAAAAACCAAGCCCTTATAATGAAGACGTTTCGTTTATGAAAAGCAATATATTCTTCATAAAGTAGCTATTAGGTAATACAGTAAAACCTCCATAACGGACACTCCCGAATAGCGGACACCTCTATTTAACGGACAGTTTTCCAATCCCCACTCCCAAAATCTAAATTTTTGTATGTTTAACCTCTGAATAACGGACATTCCGAATAGCGGACAGTATGGCGATAAAGTATGGAAAATTTTTTTTATCTAAGAAAATAAAGTAAAAAGCCTATAAATTTGTCAGGGCAATGTGTCAAAACTTTGTGATCACAGACAAATGTAGACAGTGGGCCAGGGAAAATCTTCCCTCCCACGTCCAGTATTAAATTCAGGAAATGGTCCCGAGAGACATTACCTCCCGGAGCATTACAATGTCCCCCCCCCCAATCCCCACCGTAAGATTTAAGATTTTATGCTTTTAAGAAGTGGCAAAATACAGTGAACAGTTACATTTTTTTTATTATATTTTTAATGAATCAGAAAAAACAAAACTTTTGACAGGGTTAAAATTTCACATTGAATAAAAAAAAAAAAAAAAAAAAAAAAAAAAAAAAAAAAATTACATGGACTTTTTAAATGCAAGAGGAAACTTTTTAAATACGTATTTTTCATAAGTATATAATAAACAGTGTACAAAGGTATGTACCGTTTTACTTAAATTTTATTGCTTAAAAAATTACTTTAATTTCTGATTAATCATATAGTGGAATTTTAGGACATATACAAGTCAATTAATGAAACTTTAAGCATTTCTTAGCAATTTTTTAATCTCCAAGGTATTTCCCAATAGCGGACACCTCCGAATAGCGGACAGTTTACGCGCTCCCGAGGTGTCCGTTATTTGGAGGTTTTACTGTATTACTCAGGATTTTCATTCCTGGATAAATAAAGTATCTTAGTTAATTTTAAAATCTTTCCACCTCTTCGTAATTTTCATCATTTCGGATACACTTCTTAAGTAAAATTTTTATTACATTGTTACTGGTTTTCGTTTTTTTCGTTTGAATAGTATAAGGTTTTTGTACAATATTAGTAACATAGAGAAAAATGGTATGTTACATATGCTATGTTAGAAGAAAATATTTTAATGGAAAATTAAGACCTTTTAATGCAATATATCTTTGTTTATGAAACGTAATGAAAGTATCTTTTTCGCGGATAATTTATTTGCGAAATATATAGAAAGCATTCTCAGCCGGATTTACAAGGAAGTCACATTTGTTAAATTTTAATCCTTTTCACTCCTTCTCCAGTCCTAGCCCATTTATTAGAAACGTGAAGGATCCAAAATAGCTACAGCACTACGTGGAAGAGGCTATATAATACGAGTCATATAGTATTAACTCGGATGACAATGAAGACAGTGCAATGTTGGAAGAATATGAGCACAACAAACTTTTGCTTTGTATTAAAATGTTTTTACACAGTACATTTTATTAAGTATTTTATGCTTCTATAATTTAACTGTTTATACGGATTTTAACTAGTTATGTTTTTTTTAAGCTTTCTATTTTAATCTTTGTTAGGATTTAAATACTGAATTAACATAGGTTTTATTTATCTTAATTAGAAGAGAGATTTTCCTATGAAACATTTCTCGTAGATGGCATCTTGCATAATCACAAGTATCGTTTTCGAAACTTGAATGACAGTCTTCGATTTTATGATTTCTCGAAAATTACTATTTTGTAATTTTGCTCGATGATATTATACCTTTTTACTTATGGTTCTTCACACAAAAAAAAAAATATGATTTAACCCTTTGACGGTTAAAGCACTTCTTATCATAAAATACTAAAATTATTGAATGACACCGGAATTTAAAAACAAATTTATTTCATAACATATAAATGTCTTTTTTTTTTTTTTTACTTTCTTTGTAAAATAAAAATTTTCATATAAAAATTGCGGTGTCAGTATGGTATTTCGCAATTCAAATTAAGTGGTATTCTAGGCGCGTCTACGCGCTTATAACCACGAAAGGATTAATGGGATTTGAAGAGAGATTTAATAACATAGCAATCGAATTGAAATTTCTTACAAATCCTTAGAATCAAAAACATTTTGTTCTACAAACTAGTCACGCAGTCAAATCTGCTGAATAAAGAATACAATATAAAAGGATGGGTTACAGATGAATAAATGCAAAACATATATATGACAAAAATATTGGGAATTTACAAATACGAATGAGTGAGAATTAATGAAATATAATAATCAATTAGAGTCAAAATAGCTTCGTTCTATCAAGATCAAAGTATTGGTGCTGCCATCTAGTGTCTACTTTCAGAAATAATAGTGTCCTTTTAAGACTCAACAATATTTTATGCTGTTTTTAATTGTACTTTAGATACATGTATCATCATTATATTTTTTGACATTTCAACGAGTTTTTACGTTGTATTTTGCTCTCACTCTTATACGCTGTTTTTATTTAAATCATTCCCAACATTTTATCGCATTTTATCAATTAATACGTTTTTAATCGTAATTTTAATTGGATTTATTATATATGTGTCATTGTTGCTTTTGTTTGTTTCTCTTTACGAGTTACTTTTCATTCTTAGTACTGTGCATTTTGAATATGTCTTGGCGCAACATGTTTTAAAAGGGGTCTTGCGCCATAAAACCCAATTCAACCAACCAACCAACCAACCTTTTCACTTCTTATCCTTTCTAACAGAGTCGCATTAAGTAAAAATTTTACTTCATTGTTACCAATTTTCTAATTTTCTACTTAATTAGCATAGTTTTTTTTTTGTTTTTTTTTTTTTTATAACGAACACAGAGCGAAAAGGTATAATACTTTCACCATGTAAATAATAAAACCTTTTTAAGGTAAAATAAGTTCATGTAACACGTATATTTTGAGTATAAAAAGCAATTAAGTATTTCTTATACAAAATAATAATTAAATAAATGAATACTCTCCGTTTTGAGCAACGCATCACGAAAGACCATTGTTCACTTCAAATTCTTTCCATTTTTTTCTTTTTCTATCTATACAAGAAAAAAGTATTGCATAAAGTGAAAATTTCGAAATTCCAAGTTTTTGACAGGTATAACACGTTTTGAGGGTCAGAGATTTAACCCGTCAGTAGTCGCGTGTCGGTCTTTTCACCGCCTGTATAACTTATCTTCTCCCAACTTATATCACATTACCAATACAACGGAGATCTACCATGTAGCTGAATTTGAAGCTTTCTCGACCACTTTAGTGAAGTAACAGGACATCTCTGCTTTTCTTTCAGGTACATTTTTAGAAACAAAGTTGAAATTGGCGAAAAAGTCTACGTAAAAATCACTAATGTCAGTTCATTTTTTCTTTTTCCAACTACTCCAGATCTCATGAATAAAATGCATAATTTAAGAAAACCGCAAATTTATATCTTCGTTGTAATGTTTTTTTCGTATATTAGGTGAAAAATATTTCTTATTTTACATATTTGGTATGCGGGGGGCCAGCGGCGAAAAGACCGAGCGCGACTAATGACGTTGTGAAAAAAGTCACGACTACTCACGGGTTAAAAAAACATATTATTACAAAATATCTGTTTGTGAAGCTGTCAGTATGCTTGTCTGTGACATAAATTTTGTGAGTGCTCTATCTTACGAACTAATGCACAAAATTTAATAACGATTTGTATTCAGGTAGTCCCTGATATAAATGGATGCTGTTAGGTTTTTGTGTAAACCACTCAACAGGTGACGCTGCTATGCTGCCTTTTTTACTATTTACTCAACAGCTCTATCTCAGTAACTAAAGCACGGATCATCAAACTTCAGATTCAGCTAGTGCATTAGAAAATATTATGCTGTTTACATATAGATGCTAATCTCTCAATAGGTGGCATGCTATGCTGCGTTTTTCCCGATTTTTGTAATAGCTTTATCTCAAAGTCAAATGCACGTTATTCAATAAAATAAAGAATACTGCCCAGTTAAACTGATGGCATTGAGCTCACAGGCTACAAATACTAATTGTACATTAAAGCCTTATATTTTCAAGGGTTAATTCCGTTCGAAAAAAAAATTAAGAAGGGGAAACAGCTCTCCCCTTTCCTCTTTTTTTATACTTAATCATTGAACCTCCTATACTATCAAAGACATGCTTTATCATATAAAAAATCTATATCCAAAATTCAGAGCAAATTAGATAATTCTTAATAAAAACCCATTTAGCATTTATATAATTTAAAAGGAGTTATCCCCTTCTTTTATACTTTACCATTAAACTTCCAAAACTATTCAGAGATTTGAACGAAATCTGAAAATTCTGCTTGAAAAACCTATTTATATAAATTAAGAGGGGGGGGGGAGGCATTAGAACCCCTGTTACCCCTATTTATACTTATTCAATGAACACCTAATAGCAGTCACGGAATCGCCTCATCAGAATGATCCAAATCTAAATTTTGAACGAAAACTTAATTCTGCATGAAAATCCCATTTATATCAACTAACGGGGGGGGGGGCATTAGAACCCCTGTTCCCCCTATTTATACTTATTCAATGAACACCTAATAACAGTCACGGAATCGCCTCATCAGAATGATCCTAATCTAAATTTTGAACGAAAACTTAATTCTGCATGAAAATCCCATTTATATCAACTAACGGGGGGGGGGGGCATTAGAACCCCTGTTCCCCCTATTTATACTTATTTAATGAACACCTAATAACAGTCACGGAATCGCCTCATCAGAATGATCCTAATCTAAATTTTGAACGAAAACTTAATTCTGCATGAAAATTCCATTCATATCAACTAACGGAGGGGGGGGGGGGCATTAGAACCCCTGTTCCCCCTATTTATACTTATTCAATGAACACCTAATAACAGTCACAGAATCGCCTCATCAGAATGATCCTAATCTAAATTTTGAACGAAAACTTAATTCTGCATGAAAATCCCATTTATATCAACTAACGGGGTGGGGGGGGGCATTGGAACCCCTGTTCCCCCTATTTATGCTTATTCAATGACCACCTAATAACAGTCACGGAATCGCCTCATCAGAATGACCCTAATCTAAATTTTGAAAACTTAATTCTGCATGAAAATCCCATTTATATCAACTAACGGGGGGCATGAGCCCCCCGTTCCCCCTCTTTTACATATCGAATGAACTTCAAAAACTAATCAGGGAAGCGCCTTGTCAGGATATACCTACATACAAAATTTTAAGAGGATCGGATATTTTAATCATGAGTTATCGCGTTACGCACATACGAACGAACATACAGAACGGGCGGGCACATAAGCTCTCAGGCTATGATAGCCTGTGAGCTAAAAAATGTATTCTGGTCGTCCCTAATGTAGATTAACGCTCATTAGCTTTTGGTGCTAATTTCTCAAGAAGTGACGCTGCTATGCGGCAATTTTTACGATTTACGCAGCATCCGTATCTCAATAATTAATGCATGGATTTCGATCAAACATAAAATTCAGAAAGCTTTTGATATGATATTGTTTACATTTTAGTGTAACTCACTTAACAGGTGGCACTGTTATACTGCATTTTTCACGATATCTACAATAGCTGTATCTCAAGAATTGCATCAAACTTCAGATTCAATAAATCAGTTATATGAACTACTTATATTTATGTTTGGGTGTCAATCTCCCAACAGGTTGCACTGCTATGATGAATTTTCCCGATTCCTACAACAGCTCTATCTCAAGAGCAAATGCACTATTTTTTTTTCGTCAAACTTCAGATTCAGGTACAGATTGATAATTATTATTGATATTAATGTTTCGGTATACAGGGTGATTCAGCTCGTCGGTGACAAACTTTAAGGATCGATAGAGCACACCTAGACGAACATTTTTGAATAGGGAATGTAGGGTCCCTGACGCGATGGTAAGGCGCTAGGCGCTTTCGAAAATTTGGGTGCCGAAATTCGAAACGTCATAAAAACTAGGGAAATGGTTAGATTTTCTTGCTTGTTGCGTCGAAATGATTCTGTTTGTTTAGACTTTCTTCAGTACTAATTTGATAAGCGTATCTCTTAAAACATGGATAGGGGGCGCTGCAGACTTTGGAGAGCTAGACAACAACTTTAAGCCCGTTATTTTGATAATTTAACACATGCTCGCCAAAGTTTATACTCTAACTTAAAGTTTGAACCCAAAAGTAGAGCCCTGCAAAAAGCGTAAGAGCCGGAATAAAATGTCAAAGTACAGGGTGGTCGAAACTCGAAGGCTCCTAAGAGATAAACAAACAGATTTCTTGACTTATGGCATGCATTTTCATGATTCTGTTTGCTGGGGCTCTCTGAAACTCAGTTGAACGGTACAAAAAGAAACATCGATAGGGGGCGCTTTGGGCAAAAAACATAATTCGTTGACATTTCGGACGCTAACTGGAAACGGGGCGCTACGATCAGTTAGAAACAAAACAAGAGAGTAATTTACTTATCATAAGAAGCTATTAAAACTGCAGTTTGTTTGTTTTTTTTAACAAACATAGCTGGTTTCAATCATGCACAATGCGCGCAATAAAATTTACATAAGGTGCTTTTTGCTGATTTATGCAAAAGATATCGTACCATATCGATATGCAAAAGATACGTAATGCGTAGACGACAACGCGAGATGACGTAGTTGTATGCGCAGACACGTCTTTTGAACGTGCGGTACCTACTTAAGCTTCGGGTTACTTGTCTGCAGATCGGTAGTAGGATGGAACGGTACACAATCTCTGAATTGGCTGACATGCATTTGGCGTATGGCGCTGCTGGTTGTAATGGACGAGCCGCTCAGCGGTTGTACGCCGAGCGTTACCCCAACAGGCAAATCCCCTGCCATGCCTTCTTCGCTCGAGTACACCAGAGGTTGTCCACAACGGGATCTTTCGACGGAGGCAGGCCTGAACGGGAGCGATCAGTGAGCACCCCCGACAACGAAGAGGCTGTGCTTAACCTGGTTGAGGACAACCCAGGTCTTAGCACGAGAGATATCGCCAGACATGTTGGCATTTCGCAAGCAACTGCGTGGCGCATCTTACGTTCCCGGAATCTGCACCCCTACCACATCCAGCGGGTGCAGTTGCTCAGAGAGCAGGATTTTGGCCCTCGAGTGGAATTCTCAAGATGGTACTTGGCGATGAGATCCAGGGATCCCCGTTTTGTAAACAGCATTTTGTTTACGGACGAGTCCACCTTCAGCCGGGAGGGAATGTGGAACGCCCACAACAGTCATGTGTGGTGTGATGAAAATCCACATGAAACCAGAAGCCGAGCAGCCCAGAAGCGTTTCTCAGTAAATGTGTGGGCCGGCATTCTGGGGGATTGCCTCATTGTCCCTTATTTGTTACCTGAACGGCTGACAGGTGGAAATTACCTGATTTTCCTGGATCAAGTGCTGCCGCAGCTTCTGGAGGAGGCGCACGTACCCGAAGGTTCGCGCCGCCAGATGTGGTTCCAGCACGATGGAGCTCCGGCCCATTACACGAACGACGTGCGTCTCCATCTAAACGCAAGGTATGGCCAGCGGTGGATCGGGCGTGGGGGTCCAGTTCACTGGCCTGCCCGATCACCAGACCTCACCTGCTTGGATTTCTTCCTTTGGGGTTACCTGAAGGCCGAGGTATACCATACACCTGTCAGCAGTGCTGAAGAACTTGTGGCGCGCATTGTGGCAGCTGCAGGGCAGATCAGAGATACTCCTGGCATTGTTGGAAACACACACTCCTCAATGCGACGGAGGTGCGAAGCCTGCATCATGGCCCAAGGTCGAAATTTCGAGCATCTTCTGTAGTGTTATTTTTTGTAAATAAATTTCCAGTATCATTGATGTTTTTGGTCTAAATTTATTCAGAAGTGTTGAGCAGAGGTAGAAAATGTGTTTTCATTATTACTAACTGATCGTAGCGCCCCGTTTCCAGTTAGCGTCCGAAATGTCAACGAAATATGTTTTTTGCCCAAAGCGCCCCCTATCGATGTTTCTTTTTGTACCGTTCAACTGAGTTTCAGAGAGCCCCAGCAAACAGAATCATGAAAATGCATGCCATAAGTCAAGAAATCTGTTTGTTTATCTCTTAGGAGCCTTCGAGTTTCGACCACCCTGTACTTTGACATTTTATTCCGGCTCTTACGCTTTTTGCAGGGCTCTACTTTTGGGTTCAAACTTTAAGTTAGAGTATAAACTTTGGCGAGCATGTGTTAAATTATCAAAAAAACGGGCTTAAAGTTGTTGTCTAGCTCTCCAAAGTCTGCAGCGCCCCCTATCCATGTTTTAAGAGATACGCTTATCAAATTGGTACTGAAGAAAGTCTAAACAAACAGAATCATTTCGACGCAACAAGCAAGAAAATCTAACCATTTCCCTAGTTTTTATGACGTTTCAAATTTCGGCACCCAAATTTTCGAAAGCGCCTAGCGCCTTACCATCGCGTCAGGGACCCTACATTCCCTATTCAAAAATGTTCGTCTAGGTGTGCTCTATCGATCCTTAAAGTTTGTCACCGACGAGCTGAATCACCCTGTATAATAAACAACTGACGTTTTTATATTGTATTTTTCTTGATATTTCAAGAACAAATGTTCGGTAATTACTGTCTATAGAATCCTCACGATCAGCATAACTTGTCATTTAATTTTGTTACTTTTTGGTAGTGACTTTTGAAGTATGAGTTTTGGGATTGCCACAATTGGCCAATTTGTTATTGTCATCATTTCCAATAGACACAACTTAAGGCCCGACACTAGGCATAGAATAAGACCCGGATGATAATGTAAAGTCTATAGGGGCGTTCTTTTCAAGTATCTCGCTCAAATTTTAATACTTTTACGTGCTTTTTCTTGCATAGGATAGCTGAGGAGGATCTACAACCGGCCTTGTTTTTACTTTTTCTATTTTGCTTATATATTTTTTATATTATGATAGTTTCAATTTCAGAACCGGTGTAAACTGGTTTTGAAATTGAAAGTTTTTTTTTTTTAAATCTGAAACCAAAATTGAAAAAGTAAAAATTAGGCTGGTTGTGGATAGTCCTCAGCTATCCTACGCAAAAAAAATATCGTCAAAATATTAAAACTTGAGCGCGATATTTGAAAAGAACGCCCCCATAGACTTTACATTAACATCCGGGTCTTTTCCTGTTCCTAGTGTGGGGCCTTATGTAGAATTTTTTTAATTTATTGTTACAAATATCTCCCTATTCGTTTGATTAGCATCTGTCTTTTATTTTTAAATTCAATTACTACATGTTATTACAAGTTATAAATTCCTCATAATCATTTTTTAAAACAAGAAAAAGCAATTTTATTTAAATTTTACCTAAATATTACTTATAAAACATTTAACTGATGCATGCAGTTATTGCTAAAAAAGATAAAAGCTCTATTATTTTTAATCACATATTGATTTCTTAAAGCGTCTGCACTTAAAAGGCACATCAAAATGAAATCATTCACAAAACTAGTCGTTGGGGGCCACCGTAACACTTACCCATCATGGATATGTATATGAAAATAAAACATGTGAAAACTATTTATACAACGCATTGCAATTCATAAACAAAATTTATATATTGTTAATATACATAGTAATGCTTTATTAAAGAACTGCTGATGCACCAATTTCGACAAATTATACAAAATGCCAAACTACTCAAGTAGTACCGAACTGCGTAAAAGAAACATCCTTATAACTCCAAAAATAATAATTCTATTGACTAACAATTAACTGTGTCGGATTAAGCGTCTCATTTCCAATTAAAATATACCTCTGAATTGAAATTTGAATGAAATACAGTGTCATGAAAAATCGAAAAATGTGGAAAACAGGATTACAAATATCTCGGCAACTAATAATTCGATCGACTTCGTTCTATATGCAAAATGTGTGTTATTTTATTGCCTTTTATGTCCATTCCTTAAAACAAAAAAAATTCGAAAAATTTTATATACCTTTCATCAGAACGAATTTTTCGAAGGTCCGAAAAAAATAGTTCCGGATAATCGAGGTTGCTGATATTAAATAGACCTCGTCCCATTCTTACATATTAACTACATACAAAATTTCAAGTCTCTATCTCAATTTGTTCGGGAGATAGAGCGTTTACAGACAGACAGACGGCTTTTTTTTTTTTTTTTTTTCTAAAAATATGTTTTTCGGAATCTCCACTATCTAAAACGTGTAAATCCGTCAAAAAAAGTTTCGATTTTCAAAACGATTGCAAGACTTACCCTATACTACGTATGATGGGTAAGTAATAATTGTTTGTAGTGATTTCTGCCATGTTTTTCTTTATTCTAAAAAATAGTAACTAACAATATTTCTACCGCTGTAAATGATTTTTTTGTGACCTGTGGTCTTTTTTTGTTGATATACTAAGAAAACTAGTGCCTACAAAAATATCAAAATTATAAAAGAAATGTTTGATAAATACGCTGATGCAAGCAGTTTTTAAGTCGAAGAATTATTTTATGAGATATTCAAGATTAAAATTGGCCGATATCGGTCTATTAAAAATTTTAAAGGAGTAGAAAATACGCGTAGAAATGTAACACTTTTTGTAAAGATATTCATTGGTAGCTCCCGGTATAAAGACTGCATTTAATATTCTTATTATTACTACTATTAATTTGACTAACTTTTAAGGGATGGTTCCATTTTAATGGAAACGCGAAAAATAAAAATTTTGCATTTACTTTATAATTTTATAATATAAAAGAAATTTTAATAAAGTAACATATTACATTAATTCTTAAATATACAGTACTCATGCAAATGGTTTTGTTTTATTCGCCAATATTTTTTGTTCTCGCAATAAAAATGATTAATTAAGGATAAAAATTTCTCTTCATTTTGTTGTTTTAAAGAAGGTGAATTTATGCCGGGTGTGCTGAAAAGGACTGACTGATTTTACAAAGCAATAACTTGCAAAATTTTACAGATATTTAAAAAATTCTTGCACCAGAGTTGTATAAGGTCGTATAGTATGTATAAGATCAAAATATTTTTTTTTTCCTGTGACTCTGGATTTTAGTTCCAGTTATAAAAAATAGATGGCACTGAGAGCGATAAGTGTTTTGACTAAGCAGAAACTGATGTCACTTACTACTTATACCAATTAAGAAGATTTAGGGTATAGAATGGGTCTCTTTGGAAAATGCACTTATTTTTATTTCCCGATTTTAAATTCAATCCATATAATTATGATTTGTTGGCGTCAGCGCAAAAATAGGGGAAAATATTGGTTCCACAGGAAAAATATTGTTTCCATTTTCTTAAAAAAAAAAAAAAAAAAAAAAAAAAAAAAAAAAAAAAAAAAAAATGCGTTAAACAACAATGTTCGACATATCGTCTTTTATGTAGTTTTATTTTTTATTATTTATTATTATTATTATTATTATTTTCACATTCCAAGAATATTAAGATTCTTTTAAAAAAGATACCTTATTCATCTATTTATTTATTTGGGTATTTTTTTTAACTTTATTTAGGTCACCTGGACACGTTCGGTAATGGTACAAAATATCTGGAATTAACAATTCATTTACAGGTGCACCCAGTACATCATGATCTATAGGGAAAATCGTTTCCAAAGTACATTAATGACTTAAACTACTTCAAATGTATTGAAATTGACATAAATCATTGAATATCAGTCTAAGATGATTATGATAGAATAAGGTATTTTTGGCATTTGCATTCATTTACAAGGGCACACAAAAATTTAATTTTTTTTTTTTTTTTTTTTTTTTTTTTTTTTTTTTTTTAAGTACGTTCGTAATTATATAAATACGTATCACTTATGGTTATCGTCTCGTCTGGCCGTCTGTATATAACAGTGCAAAAACTACTCTTTCGTATCGTTTAAAATTTTAAATATATGATTGTTGAGGAATTTTGTTGAGTTATTTCACATTTTAAGAAAATCGAATGCATAGTTCCAATACAGAGACAATCAAAAGAATTCCGTTACATTAAGGCCGACGGGGAAAATGACCGATGGGCTTTTTAATGATGTTGCAGCCGTCCGAACAGAATGAAATTGATATTGCATTTATGAAGGATGTTAAAATAAAATGATGTAGAATATGCCGCACAAAGAAAAGTTATTATTCATTTACAGGACTACACAAAATAATTATGTAAAATAGTGTTATAGAAGGGAACATTATTTGTGTCATATTTTAATTTTGTTATACATAAATTACAATTGTTAGTTGCTTAAGTTTCCTAAGAGCTATTTCCTGTGTAATATAGAAACTGTTTTTACAGGGACACACAAAATATTTCGGATACTATGCTGCATCAAAAATGCTGTACATTAACGATAATTGCTGGACGTTTTTAGTTTGATATGACTTTTTTAAAGTTTCACTAACTTTTTGAAAATTACTTTGTGTGTATAAATGGTGCAATTCATATGCAGGGCTACACAAAAGAATTTGCTTTCCTTACTGAGTGTGGAAGAAAACATCTTAAAGGTGGTTTGTAAATGAGTTACGCATATTTGCGCTGAGCAGCTTTAAGTACATTACGATATGTTTAAAGATTAGAAATGAAATGATATACAGAGTCACTCAAAAAATTGGGTCATAGCCACATGATAATCCCTGGAAGTGTGATTTCATTAGTTTAAAGCATGTTACAGTTTTAAATAGATTTAAGCTAAATAATTGCGTGTATTTAACGATAGTAGGTATAATACAGGGCTATACAAAAGAATTCAAATATGCTTCCGTTTATTTCAAATAATTGTTGAAGGTCAAATTTCAACCTAACATGTGTTTTTAACACTTTACAACATGATTGAAAGTGTTTATGATTTCTATTTAGTTAGCCTTCTGTCTATCTGTCTTTCCAAATTCCAAATCTCTTTAAAATAGTTGAATTGTTCTGTATTTGATATATGTCAAAGAAATTTATAATGTTGTGTTCGGTATTGAAAACAAGGTATGAAGCGTTCATCGTTCACTTACAGACACCCAAAACTGTTTCATTATATTATGACCTTCGATGATTCGTCTGTGAGAAAATTTCGTAATTATATAAATACGTAGCACCTACACTGAGAAAAAAATATGGCACTGGCATATAGAATCTAAGTAATGGCTCTAGAAAAAATAGTTCCATGTCATCCCTATAAATTTTAGTTCCATTTCTTAGAGAGTTCCAGAGTCTCTTACGAGAATTCAAGCGCGTTTTCCTATATTTTTGTTGTCAAATTTATCTAAAAATCTCTTCAAATAATTGCGAACACAATAGATTTGATTTAGTAGTTAGAATTATAGCTTAAGAAACCATTCCTAAAATCAAGCGATAGTTTCTCGCTACTGAAACGGTTCAATGTCGTTTCGTCTCCTAGAAAACACGAGACTAGAAATGTCAAGTCATTTCGCCTATTCAGCTTAGTTGTTTACCCCACTCGCATAGTTTGGACATCTATATTTCTAGTTTAGAGATTCAGAAAGTGACTAACTATTCATTCTAGTTGAAGGCGGCATATTTTTTTTCTCAGTGTATATTCATCATCTGGTGTCTTCGTTTATCTGTCCCCACATAATAGAGCAAAAACTACCCAACAGAATTATTTGAATTTTAATATGTATAGGCTCTGCAAAATATTCGTTAGTCAATTTTTTTGAAAATTGGATGTATTACAAGATTAATTTATCACATAATTTTTCAATCGGAAAATTAATTATGAGAGACGTAAATTTAAGTTTCTTACCATTAATTTACCGATTGAAAAATCGTGTCAGAAATTAATCTAATATAATTTCGTATGCAGCGTTTTCTGCAATTTCCATATATTGACCTTCGATTTATTCTGTTGAGCTGATCCATAGTATTAGACCAGAATATGTGATCGTTGAGGTTATTTATGTGAAATAGTCCGCCATTGTTCGTCTCCGGGATGGCTCAGTTGGAAGAGCATTGGCGGCTTCAGCCAATACATCAATGGTTCGAACCCTCGCCCGGACTTTTTTCGCCCACATGGAAAATTTACGTCTCTTATAATTGGATGTATTGTTCATATACATGGACAGTCGAAAGTAAGTGACAAATGCCTTCGAACTGTAACTGGTTTTACAAATATTCAGAACTTGGTGCAATAGCTGTTGCACCATTTCCCTTATTCTTTAGAAAGAATGCTTAAATACAAAATTTATTATGATTATGCATATTAAATCCGTGGTAAAATGAAAATAATACGACTTTTATCTTAAATGAGGCATAATCAATACGACAACCTAGAATCATTAGCTATCATTGAATATCATTGATTTAAATACGCATGATGGGTTTTTAAAGAATGAGGAAAACCTTTATTAATATCCTTTTACGTTTTAAATCGCTTTTCATAAAATATAAAGTGAGAAACAAAATCTCTGCAACGAGTATATATATTACTTATCAAACCATTCTGTTGGATAGTTTTTGCGCTATTATATATGGACAAATAAACGAACATACCAGATGCCGACTATATGTGCTACGTATTTATATAATTACGAAATTTCCTCACAGGCATAATGTAATAGAACAGTTTTGAATGTCTTTGTAAATTAACCATGAACGAGGCATACTTTGTTTTTAAAACCGAACACGACATAATAAATCTCATTGACATATATCAGTTACAGACCATTTCAACTATCTCAACGCAAGTTAGAGATTAAAAATCAGACAGGCAGACGGCTATCTAAGTAGAAATCGTACACACTTTCAACTATGTTGGAATGTTTTTTAAACGCATATTTGATTGAAACTTCACACTTAGTAATTTATTTAATAGACGAAACACATTTGAATTCTTTTGCATAGTCCTCTATTATACCTACTATCTTTAAATATACGCCGTTATTTAGCTAAAATTTATTTAAAACGGAAACATACTTTAAACTAATGCATTCACACTTCCAGAGATTACCATCCAGAGCCGGCTATGTACCTAATTATTTGCGTGACTCTGTATATCATCTCATTTCTATTCTTTAGACATATTGTAATACACTTTAAAGCTGTTCAGCGTGAAAATGCATAACTCATTTACAAACCACCTTTAAGATGTTTTCTGTCACACTCAGTAAGGAATGCGAATTTTTTTGTGCAGTCCTGTATATGGTTTGCACCATTTATACACGCAACGTAACATGCAAAAATTTAATGAGACTTTTAAAAAAATCATATCAAACCTAAAAACTTCCAGCAATTATCATTAATGTACAGAATTTTTGATGCAGCATAGTATTCGATATCTTTTGCGTGTCCCTGTAAATGCTTCGCATTTTCTAATTTACACAGGAAGTAACTTGTAGTAAACCTAAGCAATTTATAACAATTTTTTTTATGTGTGTAACAAAATTAAAATATGCCGCAAATAATGTTCCCTTCTATACGATTATATTACATAACTATTTAGTGTGGCCCTGTAAATGAATAATAACTAATCTTTGTGGAGCATATTCTTCTCGTTTGTATTTTAATATCCTTCATAAATGCATATCAATTTCATTGTGTTCGGATGGGTGTAACTTCATTAAAAAGCGCTTGAAACTTTTTTCCCGTTGGCTGTAATGTAACGGAATTCTTTTGATTGTCCCTGTATTGGAACTATTCATCCGACTTTTATAAAATTCGAAATAACTCAGCAAAATGCATCAACAATTCATATGTTTAAAATTTCAAACGATTTGACAGAGTAGTTTTTGCTATGTTGTATGCGGCCAGACAGACAGTCGAACGGACCAGACGACGACCATAGGTGATAAGTATTTATATATTTACGAACTTACCTAAAAACAGTTAAATTAAAAAGCGCATGCCGAAATTGAAAAAGCATTTCCAGTAATGATTATGTAAGGACAGTACTGTAATGGCTTATTTTTGTGAGCCCCTGTAAAAGAGCGACAAATGTTATCAACGGTAAATGTTACCTTATTCTATCATAATCATATTGCAATGACATTCAGTGATTTATATAATATTTAATACATTTAAAATGGTTTAAGTCATTAATATACTTTGCAAACGATTTTCTACATACATCATAATGCTATGGAATCTTTCGGGTTCACCTGTACATGAATTGTTAATCCCACACACTTTATGCACAATACGGAACGTGACACCATCTGTTTCCGCTTAGATAGAGCACCTAGCGTCCTCAGCGTCATTTATTGTTTGTGATTCGAACTAAAATTCACAATCACAGGAGAAAACTTTTGACCCTATACATAATTCTGGTACAAGAAATTTTTAAATATCTGTAAAAGTTTGCAAGTTATTGATTTTTAAAATCAGACAGTGTTTTTAGTTCACCCGGTATATATATACACTTAGATTCAACTCAAAGAATAATTTTCTAACTTAAAACACACGTAAAATATTTTTTATAAAGCAATTAATTTAAAAATATTTTTAAATTTATTACTTTTTAATCTATATAATTATTTTTTTGTTTTTGCTTTTTTATTTATATAATTAAATTATTTAGGAAATTATAATTTTTTATGTTTTAATTAAGTAATATCTTTTAATGCTATGCATGTGTGAGTGTATGTATATGTATTTTATGCCAATTTTTCATTATTATGTTTTATTTGAGAAAAAAAAATTAAATTTTAGCTATGTTTATTAGATTATTATAAAATTCGAATTAATTTAATATTTAGCGTTCACATTGATTATCTATATAATAAAGGCCAAACGTATCTGTGAGTAACGCATACGTCATTTTGTGAATGGCAACACTTTCGCATGCAATTCAGTTTTACAATTTTCAGTACTACAAATTTTATACTTCTAAATATTGCACATTTTAAATTTTTATACCGTCGTATTGAGAAACAAATGTACTTTTAAATGCAATTTGTTTGAAAGCTGTATCTCAATTTGTTTATGAGTTATTAATTTTTTTATAGTTTTAAGTACGAATTTTGTAATTGTGGCAACATAAATTCGCCATTTTCTCTTAAAATTGATAAAAACCAACTGAAGTAAAAAATCATGTCAAAAGACCGTCCGACATAAAATCCGATGAAATTTGTTTTTATTGTTTTTTTATTCATAAATTAAATGTTTTTTTAGTTTACTGAAAACCTTATTTACAAAGAATACAACAATTTCTCTTCACAAAACTGTATTTTAAATAATATTCTAGTGACTTCACCGCATTTACTCAGTTCGTATCAGAAAGCTAAATAAATGGAATTATATTTATCCGCATGTATGCAATATTTTCCAAATTTGAAAAAATATGCAAATGAATGATTTCTGATAAAACACGGAGCTATTATAAATAAAGAAGTGAAGATTTGTGAATCATCACATTTCCGATTTATTTTGCCGAGTGCCGTGAATATTGCTTTTACTGCGTTTGTGTAATATTCCGTCCTAATGACGTCATATGCAAACTTTTCTATATATGCTGTTTAAGACTGGATCCGTAAAAATGGAATACTTTTAGTGGATGCAAATTACGTCTTTTTATATAAAAAAGCAAATGATTTTAAAATGATCAAATTAAAATACTATAAAAAGTGCGTATGTAAATTTTGACAGTATGAAAATTATGACGGGTTTAGATTTCACATGGGAATTTCTATGATCATGTCAATTTGGAATATTTTTTTTTATTTGCTTTATACCAAACATAAGATCCTCAATTGATTATTTCGTCACAATAACTTATCTTTGTTATACTTTACTGATTACATCTGCGATTTAAGTTTAATTGTAATAATTTGGTCAACTAAGTTTTACAGAAAAAGTTTTTTTCTCTTTTTAGCTTAAAATAATATTTGTTTGAGAGTCTGACCAATCTAAGATGCATTTTTTACTGTAGCTAATTTTGTGGGCTTATTATAAATCAATGAAACAGTTTCTTCCTAAACATTTTCTTTCGTCGAAATTCGACGGGTTCCGCCTCGTATTTTTAATGGCAAAATGAGTTACATTTTTATAAAATTTAAATGTTAATGTATGCGTTATAAAATATCTATGTTATTTCATTTACCATGATATAATTCTATTTTAAATAAAAAAATAATTCATAAATTTTGATTTGGGATAATAGATTAATTAAATTATAGAGAAAAAATTTGCAATTTGTTATTGAAAGAAAGATAAACAGCTTTAACAACACACTTAATCTATTAAAATTCAAATTAGTCAAACATTGTGTTAAAATAATTTCTTTATATTTATATAAATAGAAATATACTTGTTCTTTATATTACTTTGAAATTTCCAGAATTTAATTTTATTATAAAGAACAGGCAAACTTAACTGTTACAAGATTAAACATTTTACAATTCAGAATAGCTTAACAAATTTTCTTTTACAACTATATTAATTTGATAGATGCTTTTAAATGCGTGAATTTCTAAAGATATTCATTAATTGAAGTAAATTTACAGTGAATATATATTAAATTGATATGTTTTTATATTCATTTGAAATGACAAATATAATTAAATTAGGAAAAGCTTTGTAAAATGTAAAAGTAACTGCATATGTGAATGTTGAAGATAACAAGCTCAGATAACTTCACATTTTTATTAGGTATTAAAACATTTACTTCATCTATTCATGTGATTTTTCAACTAATTCATGTTATATCGGTATTCATGCACTTTTATTATTATATATATCTGTCTAAATATATATACAGTCGGCTCTCGTTAATTCAATATCGTCGGGACCACAAGAAATGTTCGAATTATCCGAAGTTCGAATTATGGAAAATATGAAATGAAAACATGCTTAATATGGTACTATTACAAATGAATTAATGTTAGAGTGTTTTTTAAATTTATTTCTTTTGTTATCATTAGAATATGACTTAAAATTAAATTAGAATGTTTAAATACATAAACTAACAGAAACAAGTGCAATGGAAGAAAAATTTAAAGCGTCACTGATGGACAGACAAGGCACTAAGAAAGACAATATCAAATGCATTGAATTATATGTATACTCGTTCGGAACAATTTTTACAAAAATCAAAGAAAGAAAGTTATTCAAATAATCTGAAATCCGTGAGAAAAAAAAAATAAAAAATCGGAATTCTGATTAGTTCGAATTAAACGAAGTCGAGAGAAAATGAGTTCGAATTAATGAAAAATTTTAACGTTATTCTGCCTTTGAAAATTTCGGGACTTCATGTTTAGTTCGAATTAAGCGAAGATTCGAATTATCCGATTTCGATTAACGAGAATTGACTGTATATATATATATATATATATATATATATATATATATATATATATATATATATATATATATAGTGGGTGTGTGCGGGTAGGGAGTTGTCTTTAAAAAAAGCTATAATTTTTTATTCAAACAAAATGTTATCTTCTTATTCATAACTTTGCATCATGTCATTGCATCAAAATATTCTGTTACATTTTTTAGAATGTTATCTATTTTTATGGAACTATAAAAATACTGTTAAAATCATTAAATTTTTATAAGACTACTTAATTCCAAAATATGCAATGCCACGAAGTTTGACATATGATATTTTTCTGTCCCATGAGTATGAATATGTTAATTTTCTGTTCGAGAAACCAATTGCAAAGTATGCCGGAAGAAATAGTTGTTGCGTTTAGTGGTAAAAAATGAGAAAGAAAAATTTTTCACCTGAACAGTTGATAAGAACATCTGTCTACCCCATCAACTCTTATCTATGCTGGGACAAAGGCAAAAGCATAATTACTGTTAAATGTATTATGCAATAAAAATTTAACTTTTAATAATAAAACACATGGTTAAAAAATCCGGCGCGAACTCATCAATCTTATCCGTATCCATGAGATGGAAATGTCGATTTGCATATGAGAAAACTTAACTACCTAAATACAAATATTTCCTACTTGAGATTCTTTGTGTTGAACGTAATATTTTATAAAATATACAGAACTAACAAAATTTTAGTATGTATGTGGTCGAAAATCATTTCAGTAATTTGAAAACAAACATAATGTACGAGTACGAGCACAAAAATGAAGTATAAGCGTTTTCTTTTTGCCTCAATATCTCAAATTGTGTTACCTTCTGCGTTTTGGATTATAAAATACAATGAACCGTATTCTCTCTTTGTGTTCGAAGTTACAAAAATTCATCTGCTTGGGAATCAATTTCATACCGGCCATCATTTATCTATTTTTTATTTACCTTTTAATAACATGGAAAATATTTTTTTTTTCATAAAAATTGTTATGGAATAAGTCGATCTAGTCATGTAAGTAATTCCAATGAACGCAAATATTTATATCACTTTGGATGATGCATATTCTCCATTTCTTACTTATCAAATAACTAGTAAATATTTACAGTGCTTATCATTTTTTATAATGATTATTAAAGCATATTTTATTAGTTTATAAAGAGTTAAATTAAAAGTGCTTTAAAACATTTGCGTTTTGTCTCGAAAAAATGAAAGTTCGTACCAAGTAAAGAATAAAACCAATTTCATAAATCAATATGTGAAAGTCAAGCTCTTAGTAATTCTTTGAAATGCAGCGATAAGGACAGTTCGGTATTCTATAAAATGGAATTTCTTTTGAATAGTTCAGTTTTATAATCGAATATCAGGTTTAAACATCCTTCTATTTTATCATTCTTTATGTCACCTTTCCTTAAAATTTGTAAAGTTAAAAGCATTTTAAAAGTTTCTATTTGGACTAAGTCCAAAGTGCTGTGTCCGATAATGGAAACAAGAACAGGCAGCAATACGATGCGATAAATCAGAGAAGTGGGTCAAGTTTTGAAAGGAATTTCAGAGAAAGGATGCATTTATATCACTTAGGAACATATTATGCTTACTCTCAATTTATTATTTACAAAATCAAGCAAAACATATTAAATATTTACTTTATTGTGGAAATTTTATGAATAATAAAATTACTAACATGTAGTTTTCCCAAAAATTATCAACCACTATATTCACGAGCTACTTTTTTTCATTGAAATCTGAAGCAATTATCACAACAAAAATGTCACATAAATTATCTTTATTACATTTGTAAAAGTACATTTCGCTATTTTTTCATGCGTCACTTCCGAGCATATTCTGAGTATTCTCAATTTCTTATTTGTAAAATCAGTAACAAAAAAATAATAATACATATTTTCTTATTGTCTGCATTTCATGTGTAATAACATTACGGAAATGTAGTTTTTTTAAAATTATTAATATATATTTATGAACTATTTTTTTATTAATATCTGAAACAATTAAAAATGTCACATCAGTTATCTTTATTATATTTTCAAAAATATAGCTGAATGTTTTTTTAACGCATCATTTCGAAGCATATTATGCATATTCTTATTTTCTTATCCATAATATCAATAGCAAAACATATTAATATTCACATTTCTGGGCGAATTTTATATAGAATAAAATTACTGAAATACAATTTTTCCAAAAAACCGTAATTTATATTTATACACTACTTTTTTTTCATTGATATCTAAATCAATTATCACATTCGAAATGTCACATGAATTATTTGTATTTCATTTTCAAGGGTATAGCTGAATGTTTTTTCACGCTTCAGTTTGAGGCATATTACAATTGTGATGTGTGCAAGATACAGGATCCTCTGCTATACTGTGTATAAATATCTTTTTTTCTAGTTATTTTTTTTTAATTTGTAATTAATATTTATACCTTATAAAGTAAATAGGGAGGAAAATAAACAAATTGGGATTTTACAAATAATTTTTCATAATTAAAATGTGATTCTCACTGAAAACGAATGCTATTTTCCTGGCGAGCATTTTAGTTCTTTATCAGGTATAAATATGGTGCTACAGAGTAATTCTTAATTTTGACATGTTTCAAATCAGAAGTAGTAAAATCATAGCTACCAGAAAGATATTTTAGATATTTCTTTGAAAATAATGTGATTAATATCGCTGTAAAAATTGAGTACACTTTTATTATGCCATTTTCCTCGCTTCCATAAATTAACAAATAAAAGTGAATATTACATATAATTTCAGCTACAATATCGAAAACACGTTTCTTATAACAAAATTAATATACCGTATTTACTCGTGTATAGGGTACACGCGTGTATAAGGCGCACTCCTACTTTACAAGTAAAAATGGCGATTTCTTAAAATCTCGTATATAAGGCGCACCTTAAATTTGATACGCTAATGAAGAATGAACAAATGAATCTCAGTAATAAAAAAAAAGTCGTAACAAACATTAAACCAGACCAGAAAACGAGACGAAAATGAATTTTTAGACTGCGGGTTGTAAGAGAATGGCGGGAAATAGGAATGAGTGACGCTAAAAAGAACTGCTAATTAGTGTTTAGATAATGTCATTAGCTCTGTTGCATAAAAAACTGCAAGGAATAAAATAAATATGCAGTAATACATCTATTAAGTAACATTTTCCGAGTTTTAATATCTTTTTTCAATAATTTCTTGTTTCAGATGTATATCGTTCGATTGCATCCAACAGTAAAAAAATTATTCCGTGTGTAATGTGTATTCCGTGTGTTTTGCCTTAATTTTTTGGTAAAAAAGTGCGCATTCTACACCAGTAAATACGGTATTATACCTTTAAAAAAAGAATGTAAACATTTTTTAGAATGAAATTGTCATTATCCTGCCATACATATGCCGAAAAATCATATATAATTACATAAATTTTTATTTATCATGTAAGATCTTCAAATTTTAACAATTTTACATAGAAAATTCTTTAGTCTCCCATAAAAGATAAATTTACCTTTTGAAATTTTGAATTGTTTTCAATGGATAATTTCAATATATAAGATGATCAAATCTCTCCTATTTTATAATGTTCATCCATATACCGGGTGTCCCAAAAATGACTGATGGATTTTAAAATTCAATAACTTGCAAATCGTGGCAGCTATTTAAAAAATTTTTGCAGGATGGTTATGTATAATGTCAGGAGTTTTTTTACTGTGATTTTTTATTTTAGTTCCTATCTCAAACAATAGGTGCCGCTGACGGCGATTGAAGGCCAAGTGATCAGTGTTGAGTGAAGCGTCGACCTGGCCTTCAATCGCCGTCAGTGCCACCTATTGTTTGAGATGCGAACTAAAATAAAAAATTACGGTAAAAAAAAACTCCTGACATTATACATAACCCTCCTGCAAAAATTTTTTAAATAGCTGTCAACGTTTGCAAGTTATTGAATTTTAAAATCCATCAATCATTTTTCGGACACCCGGTATAAATTTTGATTGCTTAAGATGAATGGCTTAGTCAAGGAAACAAATCCTGTAGATCCTGATGTTTGTCCCAGTACTCTTTATTAAAGTGTTAAAAAATAATTTTTTTGGTTCATTGCTGAAGCCTCCAAAATAGCGACAATTGGTGATATTTTGGAACAGGTGTCAGGGAAGCACCTGCCATGTGCAAAAGAATCTAACGCGACAGAGGATGGGTGAGATAAAAGGTCGCAGAAATTAACAAAGCAAGGTACTTCTGGCTGGAGAACAGATACTATACACAAAAAGGAGCGAATGAATGTGCGAGAGATGTTCTGGCTGATGATATGAGTAGAAGATGCCGGGATACAAATCTTCCTGGTGACAAGGAACAGCTAAGTAGTTAGTATTGGAATTATACACTGCTCAAAACAATTAAATGATATTGCAGTTTTAGGTGGATTTTGTATCTGGGAATCTTTTTAGCTGATTGATACATGGTCGACAGACACAGTAGGTTATATGAGAATAAATTACACATGTTTGGCAGAAAAAAATGCATTTTATTGCGCATTTGTGTACAACAAAGAAAAAATCACAATTTATGCATATGAGAAAAAAAGAATAAGAAAATGTGTTTTCTGCAAAGAAAATCATTTTCAGTAGGGGGTATGGTTTCCACGGGCGGCCAGCAACGTTGAACACCTTTGAGGCATGGACTCAATGAGGCTATTAATGACGAGTTAGGGGTATTCTGCCCCACTCTTCCAGAAGAGCTCTTTCCAGTTCTTGGAGAGTTCGTGGGGGTTGTTGGCGGCCAGAAACTCGTCTTCCTAGAGCGTCCCAAACGTGCTCGATTGGATTCATGTCTGGAAAACACACTGGCCATTCCATTCGAACGATTCCTTCATCGAAAAGGAAATCCTCCAACAGGTTTGCACGATGTGGCCTGCAGTTATCGTTCATTAAAATGAAGTTATCTCCGATTGCTGCAGCGTAAGGGACAACAATAGGTCTGAGGATCTCATCCCTATATCGGTGACCACTCAGAGCTCCATCTCGAATGATGTAGAGGTCAGTGCGCCCGTCAATGAAGATGCCATCATACACCAACACTCCTCCACCGCCAAATCTGACACTTTCGTGCACGAACGCAGGATTATTCCTATTGCCACGGTCCCTCCAGATGAAAATACGCCTATTATCCGGATGCACAGAAAAACGGGGCTCGTCAGAAAACAGAATGTTGCTCCATTCATTTCTCCTCCAGTTGACATGCTCGGTTGCCGACTCCCTGCGGTCGCGACGATGCCTTGATGTTAATCTAACACATACCATCGGTCGGCGAGCATACAGACCTACAGCATGGAGCCGGTTTCGGACAGTCTGAGTTGAAATCATGGTGCCAGTAGCCGAGCGAAGCTGTTGTTGGAGAAGAGTAGCGTTCATGTTTCGGTGTATCCAATCTGTTAACGCTAAATACCGATCTTAGTTGGGCATTGTTGCCCGTCTACGACCTTGCCCTGGTCTTCGGCCTGCACATCCACTCTCCAAAAAGCGGTTCGAGATCCTGGAAATGACACTTTGTGACACTCCAATAGCTTGCGCTACTTCGGCTTGAGTTTGGCCCCCTTCTAACCTACCAACAATTCTCCAAGCTTCTCAATCTGTCAAATGACTTCGCTGAGACATCGTATTCATCGAAATAAAGCAATTACTGAATGCCGATCGTCCTTGTATTCATTCTCTTTTATCCAGTTGAAAGTCAAATTTCATTCGCTGCCACTGAAGCGACGTTTTTGACGTCGAACTCAAAATTTGCATACTCCACAGTTTGAAAAACAGAAAAATTTGCATTTGTGACTCTTTTCTTCTATTTTCGGCAAAAAAAATTCGTTTATATCTTTATTTTATATAAAACTTCAAATATCCTTTAATTGTTTTCAGCAGTGTATATAGATATAAATAAATTCCTGATTGTAGGACATTAAATATGTTGCTGAAAGAAATTAAAAGAATGATTTGCAGAGCTGACGATGAGGTGCCTGATCTATAGCTTTATGTGTATTAAATATGCATTCAAGTGCATAATCAAGTCATTGTTTTAAATTTAAAATCTATATCTGATATATTTTTAGGTTCGTTCTAATTACATAAATACCTAGCACCTGCTATAATCGTTAATTGGTCCGTGCGTCTGTCCTAATATAACCCCACAAAATCTACTTATCTGTATGGTTTTAAGTTCAATATATATAATCGTTGCAGAATTTTGCCGACTCATTTCAAATTTTATGAAATTAAAATTGAAAGTATATAAATGAAAGTTTTCTCCACTCTGTTAAATCCTATAATACCTAATGAATTCAAGCATAATCCATGATGTGTGATGATTCTAGACTGCCATGGTGATTATATTATTAAATCGTAGCATACAAAATTAACTCAGTATAATCTCACACTAAATAATAATTTTAGGTTCTGTTTAATATGGATTCTTTTATAGATGTATTACTGAATTTAACCGATTTAATCGCAATAGATGTTGCAGTGAGGCATGAGAGGGCAACATATATTGAAACAAGATCTGAATATTGATAATACTATCCATAGTACAAACGCACTTCATTTGCCAGGTTTGACCTCCAATTTCTCTCTTTCTAATTCTATTTTTAATATATTTTCAAACACGTTGTGTTTATAAAATCTTTTTTAGAAATAAATATTTATATAATTAAGAATGTACAATATAAACTTCCACTATTTTATTTATTTACGTTTAAAACAGTTTTGGATTTGTATTTGTACTGGGTTAAATGCATTAAAATATTTCAGTTTATTTTTCTTTTCACAAATCCTGCTATCGAACCGTAAAAAAAACTAATAAATAAATTTTCTTTTAACTATATTTTATATAGTAATCGAAATAACGAAAAAAACAAAGAAATCTTTCAGTAACCATTTTTTTCTATTCCAGTTTTGCTTTATTTTTAATGGAAGAACTCACTTTTTTATCAGCTTTTCTAATCTATTTAAACGTAAGCTGTGTTGTGCCTTGCGTAGTTTCAACTGTATTCTTGCATGTGAAACATTGACCTGTTTAATGCGTTTACCAATTCTGTCGTCAACCAATCAAAAATAGAAGCTGGTCGAATACACCCAATATCGAGGGAGCCCTTATCCCTTCCTCCTATTTGGTTGAATGCGTTGGATAATGTAATTTTGTTAAAAGATAGTTCACTATATTTGTTTCCATTTTGTCTTATACAAACGGTACTTATTCATGCTAGAATGGGTGTGTATAGCTCTATAAAGTACTAAATTTATCTCACTTTCTCTTCATAGTTGAACACAATATTGCACTCTTTGGATATATTTTCATTATTCTGATTAATATGTCAGCTTCAGTCATTTTAGTAAATTTGTATAATTTATTAAATTCTTCTTTCATAGTTATTTCTTTTATTTTCTTCTTATCCTAAATTGTATAATTCTTAAACACGAAAATTGTATGAAATAGCCATTTTCAAATGTCTAGACCTGTTACTAATAGCTGATGTCATAATATAAATATTTATTTGCTTAAACTGAAGGCATAATTTGGAATTTATAGGTTTTTCAATTTTCAAAGCAAAATGTCAAAAGTAAGTTTATTTGTATTTTTTTCTTCCAAGGATTAAGATAAATACGTCATAAGCTTAACTTATAGATTCCTTTGAAATGTGTATTTTTTAAAATTATGAAATTAGATGTTCAACTCCATTTTTTATGCATTTTCGTAATGAAAAAATATAGGACTATTATTTTAACACAATCAAACCGATTGGTAAAGAGTCTGTCTATATGGGAGAAAAATACTCACCGTTTGTCGTGCCCAGTAAGCTTAAACGGTAAAGCATTGGCCTTGTAAGCCAAGTATCTGTGTTTGAATCCAGGCCTGGGAAATTTTTCGTTCAGTTGGAAATATTTAATTCGTAAAATATAGGATGCTGTATAAATGCAGGAAAAAATATGTACATATTATTAAGCGATTAGAAGACAGCTATTTATGTAAAGTCATTTTCAAGACAAACATGGAAAAAATACAATTATTCTTAGTTTATTTTTACTAACATTTACAATGTTATAAGCCTGTTTAACCCTTTCCGGCACACTGTGCCCTGTCTGGGATACCTAATTTTAATTTCAAACTTGCAAACGTCACCAGTAATGTTTTGGTGGTGCTTAAATGTAAAATGCTGGTGTTTTAATGTCAAATTTTGCTTTTACTATAAAAGCTTAAATTAAGGAATTTAAGATATTTAAAAAATTCGTTTGTGAATTCCAGTGTCAGTCGATAATTTCTCATTTTAATACAGAATTTGACCGTGCCGGAAAGAGTTAAAGATATATTAATATATATACAGATATTATTTTAGTATTTTATAAAATTATTAATTGTAGTATACTAACTACACTTACAATGTTATCAATCGCTGTAAAGATATTAAGATATTATTTCAGTATTTTATAAATATGCTAACTAGAGTATATCATATACAATAGGGTGTTTCTTTTTCCAAAGGTATGATATTCATATAACTTTGATTACGACCAGCGTCTAAGTGTTGTAAAAGATATGTATGCCAAATTTCAAGGAAATTGGTTATTATCTAGCAGTTGCTCATTTTGATAATTTTTATCTCAAACTAGTGAAATTTTTAATATTAGATAATTTTGTAATAATGCACTTCTCATGTGTATCTTTCATCTTTTGAAGTACTTGAACTTTAAATGGGAGCCAAAAGATGAATTTTATTGTAAAGAAAGGTGCCAGTGGTAATTTTTTTATGAACTTGGTATTTTTTGTAAAGGAACCAATGCTTTTAGATTTTACTTATTACAAGGACATGAAAGAAAGAAATTTGGATGCTGCTAAATCTACCACTACTGAACTATAAGAAGTGTAAATGAAAGCAGTGTTCTATTCAGGAAGGTGAGGTCTTAAGGGACGTATCTCTCTTCCCTTGCCTTAAGTAATGTACTCCCCGGAAGCTTTGGAATTTTGTGTTTTCAATGACCAAAAAAATGAATTTTCACTCCGGAACTTTAAAAAAGTCTAGAGGCTTCACTTGATAAGAAGTCATATACCACAATACTGGGAGCAGAAAATATCGTTTCAGTTTTTCTAGTAGAGCAATACGTGAAAATAATTGACGACCTCCTAAATGTCCTAAACGACGGAAATCATGCAAGAGAAGACTACAAAGAGTTATTACAACCCTCATTCATTTACCTGGAAGGGTAGTCTGAAAAATACTTCAATTTCAGGATCCTAGATGAACATTCCTCAACGAGAATTTAAAGGAATGTAACGGGTCGCACATTTTTTCAATTTCATATATGTTTACTTTTGGCACGAGAGAATTGCTAGTCCAAAAGCTCCAAAGAAGGATTTCGATATACTAGAGCTTCTGAGAACTGAACCGGACAGTGTTCTCGCATTAGCAAAGAGACACCTTTGGTAAACGTAAGAAAAAAAAAAAAAAAGTAGAATTTTTTTTTTTTTTGGACAAATGTATTATGCTGGACGAATGTATTATGGATAAATGTAAATTATTGCTTTTTTTTAATATGTGCAAAGAAAAACAAATTGAAAAGATTAGAGGATAAAAAACTAATGACTTACAATTAACGAAATGATGTGAGCTATTTCGTTAGAAATATAACAAAAAGTTGTTTGAATTATTCGGAATTTACGGCACGACAGAATGCATCAGTAGTATTCTAAAATGCGGTGTGAATATTCCTAAAGTGGTCAATGATACTGCAGAATGAGGAATTGCTCAGATAAAAAGTTCTTAAAGATTCGGTCGGGGTAGAACAAAAAAAAAAAAAAAAAAAAAAAAAAAAAAAAAAAAAAAAACAATTGTTTTAAAGCGTTGTTGAGCATAACAGAAAAATCATCTCCAAACGAACAAGAACAAGTATTGCATTGTTCAAATTTGATTAAAATAACTCATATTTTTCTTTTCGTTCTACATATTGAACTTAGCGTCGAGTTTTAGGATTATTATTTTAAGTTTGTGTTTTTAGTTTTTCCAATAAAAATAATTAACATTCAAAAATCGTATTTTTTGCTTGCTTTTGGATAAGTAAACAAAGTGTGCAACCTCTAAATTTTTTCCAATCTTTTTCAAATTGACATTTTTTGTGCTGTTTTTATGGCTGTTTTTCATTATTTGCTCCTCATTTACTCCTCATTAGTGAGATAATACGACGCAACATGACATGGATATTATTCAGATCTTAGGCCAAGAAATGTCAATTACAAAATAAATCATCTAAATCTGTTTGACCGTGCATTTATACAGTCGAGCCTCTATATAACGAAATCCATCGTTCAAGTAAAAAATTCGTTATATTGAGAAATTCGATGTATAGAAAATGATACTAAAAATCGTATTTAATGTGTAAATTTTGAATAAATATTATTTTTGATCTTTTTAAATAAGAATTTGAAAGGTTTAAAAGTATATATTGACCTAATATTTTATTTTTTAATTATTTAAGCTGTTTCAAAAAAGAGAACAGACATTTATTTGAAAGCTGAATGAAAATCAAATAAGGAAGACTTGCATTAATTTCAGACGAAGATATCTGTAATTTTTTGTTGTTTTGATTTTTAAATTGTTATGCTCTCAAAAAAAAAAAAAATGCTCAAATTTTAGCAAGGGATGAATAATTGTAATTAACATTTTCCTCCATTTGAAGGCCTCTCTTATGTGCCTCTCATTGATTCCTCTCTTAAATGTGTAACAATCCAATTGACTCTGTTTTGAGAAGGACGTGGAAAGGTGTATGGGTGGTGGGATGAATTCGTTGAATTTAAAGAACAAGGAGAAAAGTGATATAAAAAAACTTAGCACTGAACGGTAAATCAAAAATAAGAAATGGAAAATTGATTCCATATGATTCCGAAGCTTTTTTAAAACTAAATAAATTAAGACCAATTTATGAAATAATTCGTTGTATGGAGATAGATATTTCGTTATATAGAGACTGTTTTTAATGTAATCTTTCGAAAAGGGGACCGTTCCTACTAAAAATCCGTTATATAGAGAAATTCGATGCATGGAGTTTTGTTGTAGAGAAACTCGACTGTATTTTGAATATGACTTGGTTGAGATGCCGAAAAAGTTTTTTTTTGTAAGTACATTGTATTTAGAATAATTTAATTTTTAATTCTAACAAGTATTGACTGGCAAAAACTTACATCTGCCTGATACTCTATAACACTAGTGAAAATATTTCTGATATTTCTGAGCAATCCGCATGCTTATTAGTATTGTGTCTGAAATTTTACAAAAAATTGTTCTTATATTAATAGAATTGACTACCACAGTGTACAAGTATTTCTAAACATTTATATTTTATATAAGATCTGCAAATAAGAGCATGAATTTTGAGTAGTTAAAACATCTTCCGCATACAAGTTTTATCAGATTCTTTTATGTGCATGGATAAAACATTATTTATACATGTTTTAATTAAACTTTCAAATAAATCCATCATAAAAAATAACCCATCAAAGTCTCAATAATTACATTTTAACTAAGAACGAACTTTCTTTAAAATTAACAAAAATAAAACTGTATCGAAAACAAATAAAGAGAAACGAGTAAAAATTTTGTTCTGCGTCTGCACTGAAATAAAATGAACTTAAAAATATCCTTTCACGGATAAAGATCATTAATAAGGAGAATGACATTAGTTTTCTAAACCAATTTTGTTAAGTACAAGTTTTAATGACAGCCAAAATAAAAATAAATAAAAAAAATCTCGAAATCTTTGCATCTAAAAACTACTAAGCAGTCTGTTATTTCCGATTTAATCTATTTTAAAATACGCAATAATGCGCATTATGCTTGCTTGCACTCCCTTTTAATCATTCATAAAGACGTAATGAATACCTTAATGACATTTCCAATTTTCTCGGACTTGTAGCATTAACACAACTTTAATCTATTCTGAGCTATAAGGGGACCCTTATCTCCCCCTTTTCTTTTCATTCGTTGATTGATTCTATAATGAATGGAAATTCTTTGCACTTACAGACAGGTGGATGAATTAGCGCAACGAATCGAATAAAGTGTAAAGGCAGGGCAGCTTGGAGAAAAGTTCGTAAAATATAGGTATTTGTGCAGCTGATGGAAGAATATTCGTCATTACTTTTACTAAATGTAATATTTTAAAGTGGTTTTTTTTTATGAAAAAGAGTTTTCAATAAATATTTTAACAGCATTTTTCTTTAGACATTAAACTAAAAATACCAAATCGGGAAACAAATTGTTATTCTCCGTTCTTAAATAATTCTTCTTAAAGAGATGTATAATTATGTGTATGTTATTGATTTAAAAAAAAAGATTTAAAAAAAATAAATACAAAGTAATACTTTTTAATAATGCGTTTAATTTATTTATTATAACAACCATACTTTCTTTTAAAAGATTATATGTTGCTGTATAGATATGTAATATACAGAAAAATTTGCCTTGATTTTAAATTTCCAAAAACTTTTAATATTGAACTTTTGATTTTTCTTTTTATAATATTTAATGTATTATTTATATTCCATATCTTTAATATACGCTTTCTTTATTTTGTTTTATTCTAAAAAGCAATAATCAGTCAAAATAACTCTTTTCCTAATATACCACTACTCAATTTTAATCTTTAATCTGTTGTATAAAATCATTTTTATTTTCGTTCTGAAAATCATTTAATTACCCACAATACCACTCTAGCGACGTGAGAGGACTGATTGCATCATTTATTCTTCCGATGGTCACAGAATTTATTTATTTATTTATGCCTTGATAGCATTGGTTTAAATCACTTTTTCCAATGAATTGATTGGAAACGTAGACGTAGCAGTAAATCCTGTTTTCTAGAATATTTAATGCGTGAATTTTTACTTTGCTAATTAAGCGTAGAACGAAATAGTGAAAATGTCCAAGTCGGGAATCGAACCCTGAACCCTTGGAATAGCGTTCCAAATGTTCTACCATTTAAGCCACGAGGAAGATGCCCAGCTTAGCATTTCTCACTTCATATATTGGTTAGACTGCAACTGGCAACACGAGATGGAACCGTCTTCATGAGCACAAAATCCTGTGGCGTAACATGAGACACAAAAAACCCAGCATCGGTAAATCACATGATTTACCGATGCTGGGTTTTTGGGGGTTCTTTAAACGTTTGACCGAAAAACCCTTTGAACTGGGTTTTTCGGGGTTCTTTGGTTCGTTTTCTGGGTTCATTGTAGTATATTAATTTTAAAAAATGAAATAAATATTTATTTTTTTAATTAATTAAAAACAGTTTTAAATGTATGTATTTTTTAATAAAATTTCTCTTTCTTTTTAAAAATTTAAATATAGGTATAGGATATTAATCATTCCTGATGAAGGTATTTAATAATTACAATTTTTTTCGAAATAAAATACAAAATAGTGTAACATAAACTTATAAATTGTTAACAACTGGATGTATTGTAAAAAAAAAAATTGTTAAATGTACGGCAAAATATTACCAGCAATTTTTAGAGAAAAACTGCTGGCAGAAATGGCTTTTTGCTGTGCATTTAACGGATTTTTTTTTACAGTGTGTGATTTATTTGCATTGTGATTTTTTTGAATTGATAGGATGAAATTGATAGGATTTTTTTTTACCTTTGGAAATATGTATAATATTCATTTAATTATTTTCATTATTAAAAGAAAGAATTTTATTTAAAATACCAGTTCATTGTAAATTGCCAAATTCACAACGCGAAAGTTACATGATTTTCGCGCTGTGTATGCTATGTATGCACTATGTATGCATGCATATGTAGAATGATTTTATATGAGTAAATGCTATTTAATAGATACAAATATGTATCTGGATAATCTACTGAACTCATAAAAGAAACGCATGGAATTTCCTATTTTTTGTTTTGCCGTAGTGACTATGACTCTTGTGACCATGTATGACCTGAATGAGATGTTATATGGACTAGCTGTTATGAAGGGATAGTAATTATTCGAATTATATTACTTTCTGTTGAATATTCGCGTGAAAATTATCGCTTGAAAATCCCTTCGTCCTTAAATTTTCACACCAGTATATATATGTATCTATATATATGTATATATATGTGTGTATATCTATCTATATATACGTATCTATATATACGTATATAGATAGCTTTAAGTGAAAGCATTAAAATATGGAAAAATGATAGTGAATAGGAATAAAGAAATTGGATAAAAAAAGTCCTTCCGGCAATGCCGGGAGGAAGAGGTAGCTTTCATATACTTATTTATTTATTTTAAATTCAGTTATATAAATCAAATATACGAAGCTCAAAATAGTGGAACAAGATTATGTAAGATTGAATACCAGTTTTTGTCAATACTGAACATTAATAGGAATTTTTAGAAATTAGTCATATTTTATTCAACCTGGTTTTATTTTAAGCGATTTATAGGGTCACCAAATTCCACGATATCCATTTTAAAGCAGCATGATGGATAAAAAAAAACAATGAGCTTGATCGAAATCTTTATTCATGTGAACATGCACACTCACATCGAAATCGATTAATATATACGAGTGCTGTCCCGAGCAAATTGACTTAAAAAAAAAAAATGTCACCCACATTAGAAATTCAAACTGCTATATCCCAAGCGTTTTTCAAGGTAAAGACAAAGCAATAAATACTCCGGAATTCATTATTAAGATAAATAGTTTAGAAAGAACCTTTTTTCAATTTCTAATTTTTTGTTTATATATCATTATACATTTAAAAGATTTTAGATAAATTTAAATGGCCGCCATTTTGAAACGAAATGGCGATAAAGTTGGCCCGTGAACTCAGTCAAGACATTGCTATGTACCATGAACACACAGAGTTATATTGAAATCAGTCTATAAATATTCGTATTGTGACAAATTTCAGACCGTTTCAAAATGTCAATCTCACTGGAAATTGAAAGTGCTAAAACTCAGCCGTTTTTCAAGATATAAATGAAACAAAAAATGCTCTGGAATCTTTGTATCAAGGTCAAAAAACAAAAGAAAAATCTTTTTCCATTTCTTACTTTTTTGCACCTAATTTTAAAATTTAAATTAAAAAAAATAATATTCCGCCATTTTGAAACAAGACGGTGGTTGGAACTGGCCAACAAATTCGGTCCAGGCATCAGTATGTCCTATCTACGCACCAAGTTTCATCCAAATCAGTGTATAAATACGCGTGTTATCACGTGACGAAAACCAGATCATTTCAAAAAATGTGAGGAACACTAAAAATTAAAAGTACTATAACTCAGACATTTTTTAAGATACAGACGAAACAAAAAGTGCTCTTGAACCTTTGTATCAAGGTCAAATGCATAAAAGAATAATCTTTTTAAATTTCTCAGTTTTTTGTATCTAATTTCAAATTTCAATTTTTTTTAAATTTAAATGGCCGCAATTTTTAAACAAGCTGGCGGATGAAACTGGTTAACGAACTCTGTTCAGGCCTTATTAAGTACTATGTACACACCAAATTACATCCAAATCGATTTATAAATACGAGTGTTATCACGTGACAAAATCAGATCGTTTCAAAATGTAAGCCATAAGAAAAATTCAAAGTGCTATAACTCAATCATTTTTTAAGATATAGACAAAGTAAAAAGTGTTCTAGAATAAGTGTTTTAGGATCTAACACATAAGATAAAAATATTTTTCAACTTTTAATTTTTTCGTATTAATTTTTAAATTTTAATTTTTTTTAAATTTTTTAAATGGCTGCCATTTTGAAACAAGATGGCGGATGATGCTGGCCAACGAACTCGATCGAGATATATGTATGTACTATGTACATACTAAGTTTCATTCAAATCGGTTCATAAATACGTTAGTTATAGCATGACAAAAATCAGATCGTTTCAAAATGTCAGCCATAAGAAAAATTCAAAGTGCTATAACTCAATCTTTTTTAAGATACAGACAAAGTAAAAAGTGTTCTGGATATGGTGTTTTAAGATCTAACACATAAAATAAAAATATTTTTCAACTTTTAATTTTTTCGCATTTAATTTTAAATTTTAATTTTTTTAAAATTTTTAAATGGCCGCCATTTTGAAACAAGATGGCGGATGGTGCTGGCCAACGAACTCGGTCGAGATATTTGTATGTACTATGTACATACCAAGTTTCATTCAAATCGGTTCATAAATATGTTAGTTATTGCATTACAAAAATCAGATATATATATATATATATATATATATATATATATATATATGTCAACATTTGAACGGAAGGTGGTTTTGGGATCTGGACGTCATGATCGGTGAAAATATACCAAAATTTTTTGGAAGTGCTTTCCTCCGGACGGCTGCAATAGGTAGCTTTTTACTTTTTGTAATGAAAGCTACCTAAAAGTATGTATCGCTTTTACAAAAAGTAAAATAAGATAAAGCTTAATATTGTTAGAATCTACATAGTTTGTAGAATATATTAGCATGAAAGTTAAAGGAAGCTATATAAGAATTAAAAAATTAATCACACTTGGAAAAATTGAAAATATTAGAATAGCCATTTACCTGGTCGAAAATTATAGAATAATTCATTCTAAATAGTACGTATTTTTTTCAAGAAAAAGTATTATTCTATAATATTTTGAATCATCATCTTTAAATTTTAAAACACTCGCTTACTCGCTTTGCTAAGCTAGTTATAAGTAATTCACAATGTTTTCAACCCAGACATGACCATGTTTACTTTATGCTGGGAAGAAGCTCAATTTTTTTTTTTTTTTTTTTTTTTTTTTTTTTTTTTTTTTTTTTTTTTTTTGCTATTTCTAGCAGCTTTTTCTTCATTATTCACCACAAATTCTCTTTTGGATTTAAAGCAGCAAATAAGACTGACAGGGAAGCACGTTAATTTGGTGTTAGACAGGCCAGAACATGGTGGACAGTAACCACTGTATGCCATGTACTAAATCCCAGACTTGTGATAAGTCATGTCATTAAATCGAGAAAATGCTCCTATTAAATAAGACAAATTTTACAGTAAAATTTTCCTGGTGTTGGATTCTTAAACCATTTCACAGCTCGTATTGCTCGTCATCAAGGGTTTAATAGTATTCTAATATTTTGACTAATGAAAATAATTTTACAAAATTACGATATTTACTCAAAATTTAATCTTTTAAAGTTTTAATTTTGTTTAATATTATGAAAATTGAATAAAACTTTAGCCATTGGTTTTTTTACATGCAATTTCTTTAATGTGGACAACAGTTTCATTTGGAATTTATTATAACGAGGTGGAACCTGTCGAAATTCGACGAAAGGAAACATTTAAGAAAGAATTGTTTCATTGCACTGAGAGAAAAATATAGTTCTGGCATCTAGAATCTTAGTTGTGGCTTTAGAGAAAATAGTTCCATGTCATCCTTATAAATTCTAACTCACTTAGCTTTAGAATTCTAGAGTCTCCTACTAGAATTCCGAAGCATTTTCCCATAATCTCGTTGTCCAATTTATTTAAAAATCTCTACAAATAGATGCGAACACAAGAGGTTTGATTTAAAAACTATAATTCTAGTTTATTAAACCATTCCCGAAATTAAGCGAGTATTTCTCGTTACTGAAATGATTCAATATCGTTCTGTCACCAAGAAAACGAGAGACTAGAAATGGTATGTTTTTTCATCTATTCAGCTTAGTTGTTTAACCTATTCGCATAGATTCTTCATCTATAGTTCTAGTTTAGGTATTCAGAAAGTGACTAACTATTCATTCTAGTTGAAGGAGGTATATTTTTTTTCTCAGTGTGATTTATAATAAACCTTCAAAATTAGTTGCAATAAAACATGCGTCTTATATTGGTCAACTCTCAAATAAATATTATTTTAAACTCAAATTAACAAAATACTATAAAACTCAGTTGTCAAAATATAAAAATTAAACTTTAATTGCATATGTAATCAGTAAAGTATAATGAAAATCAGTTTATGATAAAGTTATCAATTGAGGCTCTTATGTTTGCCAAAAATGCGAATGAAAAAAAAATCAAATCTACAGGATCGCAGACGATATATTTATCATATTATGCGCATTTTAATTCAAAATTTCTGTCTTATTTTAAGAGAAAATGGGGTGATTCTGTTGCCACAGTTACAAAATTAATACTAAAAACTATAAAAAATTAATATCTCAAAAATAAATTTAAATAGAGCTTTCAAACAAATTGCATTTAAAAGTACATTTTCTTATGTATGAGATGGTGTAAAAATTGAAAATATGTGATGCTTAGAAGTGTCAAATTTGCAGTTGCGAAAATTGCAAAACCGAAATTGCATGGGAAAGTGTTGCCATTCGCAAAATGACGTATGCATTACGCACAGATACGTTTGGTGTTTATAATATAGATATTTTGAAATCCACCGAGAGAATATCAACTTTGAAATCGAATTTTGTGTATTAGAAAATCAATACTCGCAGACGAATGAAAACTGAAGATAAGGCATTTTGCAATTTAGAAATGATGTGTGTTACAAACAAATCATTATAATTGCTTGGGACATTTATAGAAATTGAGTAATTTAGCAGAAAACTCTTTGAAATTACTATGCAAGGGAAAGGAGAAGTTCACTATTGCCTTATGAAGTGTCATTAGTTTAATTTCGACGAAATTTCCTTTTAGAAAATAGAAACTTAATTGTGATATTAAAAGGTTTGCACTTAAACGTATCTTCGAGACATTAATTAAAGAACACATTTTTTTTATGGATTATAAATCCCATGAAATGTAATTATCTACAAGATGGCATATGTGTCACACACATTAATATTTGGAAATCTAACATAGACCAGTTTAATTGAACATTTGTAACATTTAAATACTTTGCTTTAATTAGATGAATTTACTTCACCGAAACATTAATAACATTTTACAGAGTGTCAAATAAACATATATTTATTTGAGTTTGCAGGTATGTTAAGTAAAAAGGGAAAGGCAAACCCGCAGAAGATTAGCGAAAATAATATATTGTACATTGCGACAAAATAAATAAATAAAATAAAACAAAATAAAAACAGAACACATAATATTTTTAATGTTCAAATTTTACAGAAAAATGTAAATGCAACAATTGGCTGCAAATTATATTATCTTTAAATTTTTATAAGCAAAATTTCCATTAAAACACAAACGAATTTTTGAATGTAGTATAACATTTAATCTGTACGCTAGAATATGAATCTGTGCTTTGTAGGTATATTGATTAAAAAGCAAAATAATCAAATTCTCAGAGCCGACGAATGTACTGTACATTGTGACAAAAATAAATAAATAATTAAAATAAAAATGTAGCTCACAATATTTTTTTAACTTTACAAAAAAATGTAAATATATCATTCGATTGAAAATTGTATCATCTTTAAATTTATCTAAATAAATTTAGTATAAGGGACAGAAAATTTTATATCCGATTTCATTTAGATATCCGGAAAAAACAATAAAAAATAAAATGTCATTAAAGCTTATAAACGATTACATCTTTAATTAGTAAAGCTGGAATATGTAGGATCTAATTTGAAAACATAAAGACATGCATTTCAATTTCATATACGCATACTGAAAGTAGTCTCGTGCCGACAATTTCTTCGATGAGGACAACAATTTCATTTGGAATTTATTATAATATTTTGAATTCCACCGAGAGAATATCAACTTCGAAATTGAATTTCGTGTATTGGAAAATCAATACTCGCAGACGAATGAAAACTGAAGATAAGGCATTCTGCAACTTAGAAATGATGTGTGTTACTGTCAAATCCGTATAATTGTTTGGGACATTTATAGAAATTGAGTAATTTAGCAGAAAACTCTTTGAAATTACAATGAATGGGAAAGAAGGAGATTATATCAACCATTGCCGCTTGAAGTGTCATTAGTCTAATTTCGACGAAATTCACATTTTAGAAAACTGAAATTAACTTAATTGTATTATTAAAATGGTTTGTAATTAAACGCATCTTTGAAGTAATAATTAAAGAACACATTTCTTTTGATGGATTATAAATCCCATGAAATGTAATTATCTACAGAATGGCATATGTGTTACACACATTAATATTTGGAAATCTAATATCAACCAGTTTAATTGAACGTTTGTTACATTTAAGTACTTTTCTTTAATTAAATTAATTTACTTCAGGAAAAATAAATAACATTTTAGAAAGTGACAATTAAATATTTATTTATCATCGATTGTAGAAATGTTGAATTAAAAGGGAAAAGCTTAAATTCTTAGAGCAGAAGATTTTTGAAAATAATGTACTGTATATTATGACAAAATAAATAAATAAATACATACATACATAAAATAAAATAAAATCAGAGCGCATATTTAATTTTTAACGAATTTTTCTATAAAAATTTATAGAAAAACATAAATGTATCAATTGTTTGCAAATTATATCATCGTTAAATTTATATAAACAAAATTAGAGGGCATCTCTTCATTAAAATACAAAATAAAATTTTTGAGAAATAACCTGTAATTTGCACCCCAGAATATGAATGTGTGCTTTGAAATGAGAAAGAATATAAATTTTCAGTAATATTTTTTTAATCAGTTCCGATGGTATTCTGTAAACAAAAATGCTAACCCACCAGCATACGCATCTTTTTTTATTATGCTACAACGCACGCGGCATAAATCTACCCATTTTGTCTACCATTACATTCTTGGCTAAATGCATTTTAAAAACAAATCGACTGTTAATATTGTAAAATACATCAATACTACTTGTCGGGATAGCCCCAATAATATACACTAGTTTTTTAAGGGATGAGTGAACGACAAAAACAATACCTAAATATAGGAATTAAACCACAAGGATAAATTTAGAAGCTCGTTGTCGTCGTGGTGTTGTCAGAAAGATAGAATATTCAAGAAATGTCGATACCAGTGTAACGAGCTGTTTGATAAGGAATAGGAGGATTCTGTTCAAAATACTTTGTTAGGAATAAAATTGTCGAAAATAGTCATAAGTTAGATTTGAAGAGGTTGAGGCTTAAAATAAAAGGCAAGAAACTTTTGCGCACCTGGGATTTTTGTATTCACTAATGCAATAAATATGTCGTCCGTGGTACTTGAAATCTCTGCAAATATAGTAGAGGAAATAAACTTCAACTATAAAAATGTTGCATTCTTGTAATACGTAACTACATCGTAAAAAGAGATTAGATGTTAGAAGTTATATATCAGACTACCAACACAGGAAAATAGTCAAGCAATTTATTTTGTACATTAAAAGATGAACTATTTCACAATGTTGATATTAATTACATCTACTTATAATAAAATCTGAATTGAAAAAAGTGTAGGGAACGATTCCGGGATGAACCATTCTGGTTTGCGAATCAACCGTAAACAAGCGCCACGTTATGCTTATTGGAAAACATATGTTAACATGACAAGTAAATGATTTGTTTTGAAATAATGTTGGTTGAGCATACTTCCTTATAAAACAGTTATATGATATCCAATTACACTATATTATGTTTCAATTTAAAAATAAGCTATTATAAACGAAATAAACAAAAGAACGTTTTACAGTTGCCATTCAAAAAAAAAAAAATTCCAAATTTAGAAGCACATGTATGACTCTGAGTGATTCATTAAAATAATAATAATAAATAATAATAATAATAATATCAAATAATGTTTTTTAAATATTTATATAAGCGTATTAAAACCTTTAAATATATTTTTAAACTATATTTTTAAACTAGCTGCTACCCGTGACTTCGTTCACATGACATTTAAAGAAGAATAAATTCATCAATCAAGTAAAAGATTTCGATGATTAAAAGTATGTGTAATTAATCTTTTATCGTGTTTTATATCAGAAACCCTTCTGATGAACCTAATTAGCTTATATATATATATATATATATATATATATATATATATATATATATATATATATATATATATATATATATATATATATATATATATATATATATAAAGGTCATTTGAATACATTTTTCAGAGCTGAAAATTCTACAATTTTCCGATAATTGAGGAAAACATCTATTTTTTATTTATATTTATTCCTTTTTACGTTTAATCTGTTCATGGATATTTATTTATATTTTTGTGTCAAAGAAGATTATTTAAAGAGATATATTAATGAAAATTTTTAAACTGAAGCTATTATTAACTAAAAAGCTTCAGACGTGTCTTTGAATTGATTAAAAAAAATCGGCATACGACATTGTTTTTATTCCAAAAAACCCCATCTTGGAAAAGAAAAGGATAAATGATATTAAAAAGGGTCAATTATAGTGAAACAACATAGCTGAAAAATAAATAAAAAAGTAAAATCTTTAAATTTTAAATGTTTATAAAACATTAATTTCACGGTGCTACACTTTTAACAGCTGTAGATCTAACATTAACATCGAAATGTTCATCAGATTAGGAAATCACTCGAATCTTAAATGCTTATTAATTAAGGGGACAAGAGACCTTTGAAATCTTTTTTTTTAATTTTTAAAATTGCGCTTTAAGTATTATTTAAAGGTGCATTATTGCATTATATCATATATTTATCACAAAATATGTAATTTCTTTTGAAAAAAAAAAGGAAATTTTTGTAATATTTTAGATTTAACGAAAAATTTTCAAAATGCTCCATGCGCATTATTTTTTCTCTGAATGCTTTGAAATTTTTTATAGTTATTTCTCACAATATATGTCATAAATCTGCGCATGGTTTTTTGAAAATAAAAATAATTGTAAAAGTTAATTGTAGTTAATTGTAAAAATAGGTTCAAAAATGCTCAAAATTTCAGAAAAATAGAGAAAATATTTTTTTTCTTACCTTTATATTCAGATCTATAAAATTCAATGCACAGTTTTATTTATATATATAAATCAAACTTGTATAAATATTATTGGAGACTTTTATTGATATGGAATGCGCATGGGACATTTTGAAAAATTCCCGTTAAATCAAAAATATTACAAAAATTTCCCCATATTTAAAAAAAAAAATTCTTTTTACATTATTTGTGATAAATATATGCCATAGTGCACATAATATACCCTTTGAATAATATTTAAAGTGCAATTTTAAAAATAAAAAAAAGGATTTCAAAGGTCCCTTGTCCCCTTAAGCAATAAAGTTGCTTCTTGCTTGTTGCTTATTGTAAGGTAAAAAGGTGTTAAACATGTATTTTCAAAGGATAAATTCAGTGAAAACCACGCTATTTTGTACAAAATGAAAAATGCAAATATTTTATGAAAAAAACTGACTAATGATTTAAAATATGACCACCAGGTTAGTTTTTAATAAGAAATAATACTTGTCAAGGTTTAAAAAAATCTTTCACGTCTTGAATCATGTAAAATGAAGCATTTTAATTTAATTAAAACAGAAAATCACTTAATAAAATCAAATATTACAGTACTTTTAGAAAATATTGAAACATTGTTTTTATTAAATGCTAAATTTCAACTAAGAAAATGTATTTAAAATGTAAGTTACTAATAATGGAAAATATTATTTCTGAAATGCATATTATTATTTTAAGTTTTTTTTTTCCGAAGCAGATGACATCAATTTGCGAATTTAATATACTAAAAATTTAGTATTTTTTTAAAAAATTAAAATGAATGGTTTATGTGAAAAAATATTACATCATTTTTACCTAATGAATCCTTTAATGAAAAAGGCCTTTCGTCGATTTGATTGCCATCTTTTAAAAATAGTGACATACAGTTTTTTAAATATCCAGTCCGTACTAATGAAGGGTAATAATGATCCACTTATACTAAGGGAAGTTAAATTTACATCCTTTATTGTAAATTTCAATATGTTGGCAAACTGTTTCGAATTTTGAGGAAGAAGTTCATTAATGAAGCTTCTACGTGTGAAAATATATTTTTAGTTATAGTAAAATTTACTTAATAATTTAACTTAATAATTTAATTAATGGTGTTTTTATATCATCTATATGAGACCTGTCCAACCTTTTACCATGCAAGGGCACATATAAGCTAAGGATAAACAATGAAGGGCACCATCATTAACCGAGCTCAACAAATTCAAAAAAATATCTCGCAGTATTAATAGTGAGGCACATACACAGATGCATATCATTGTAGAAGCTAAAAAACCTTTATGTGGATCTGGAGTTTCATGTAAAAAAGAGAAATTTCAAATAACTATGAATCAAAGTAAATTCGAAAGATTCATTTTTGTGTGAGGTGTTATCTCAAATATTTTTGAAGTGGAAGGAGCTAATTTGATTTTTAATTGAAATAAAATGGAAATCATAGACGTTGTTAGGATATTTTTAGGATGAATAAATACTCCTTAATTTATTTTGGAGGCCAAAATATGGCAATATAAAAAACACAAAAACATAAAGTATATTAGTGACCTATCCATGAATGGTTTCAAAGAAAAATCTTGAAAGAGCTTTAATTGATGGAAATCATTTCGTACGATTTTACACATTTTTTTTTGCAATAATTTGAGAAAAGTACTCAAAATTTTAAGCGAAAAAAATCACACTTCTTTACCCTTATTATGAAACAACAATAATTCAGTGTAATAACATAAAAAGGGCATTCCTGCATGAAGGAGGGGAAATCGATGCGCCTTTTTTCTACATTTCACAACTTAACATACTAAATTATTGCCAATTTTTACCAATTTACATACCATTGTGCATAAAGAATAACTGTAAATTAGTGACGAAAAGTAATAACACATGGTTAAATTAATAAAACAGATTTTCATGTTTGATCCCTGTAATACACTTGCAAAAGTTTCAAAAATATTTCTCAGGGAAATATCAAGGATTTAAAATAAAGCATTTTTTAAATGGAATTTTATTTTAAAAAATATTAGTAATAGGAAAAATTTAGAAAGGCGCCAAAAATCTGGTACAAGGCTCCGCGTTGGACAGCGCTTATCTATAGAAAACAAAATAGCGTCAAAAATGTATTTTAATCAGTTTTATTTTCCACTTTTCCCAAACAAAAAATGGCTTCCACTAATAATTATGAACTTTGAAGGAAAACTTTTATTAGTATGTAACTTATAACTTATTAATTAGCATAAGTAAAATTTTTTTCTCATTCATTTTAAATATGACGTCATTATTAATCTAGCTCCAATAATTACTGATGTCCATGTCTCTTGTATTTTTAACGACTACTATAAATATCTGTTTATTTCAATTATGACGTCATATTCTTCCAAACGAAATATTTTGTTAAAAATTTTTAAAAATTTTCCATTTTTCTTATTTTTAATTATTTCTCCATTTTTTACAGAAAAATTCTCGTTAACGAAACAAATAACCATGTTATATATATAACAAAAATACTCCCTTTATTTTTATTTCATGGCGTCATATTTATTTTTTTTAATTCTTTTTATTTTCATTTTTCGCATGGAAATAGCTCAACTAAAAATTTATTGCCGCTGCAAATTATTATTCTAGATTTTAATTTTCTTGGCAACGAGAAAGGAAATTGATTATTTTTTTTCTAAAAAATCCCGATTGATTTAGCATGAAAAAGAATAAAATTTTTAATTATTAAGGAAAACATTTGAATAAAACTATTCGAACAATTGTTCATTTTCGGACTTTAACTTATCTATATGCAAAGATTCAAAGACATTAATCCATGCGTTTTGAAGCCAACTTCTTTCCAACTTTCGGACACACTTCCACATTTATAATATTATAAGGATAAGGATTGCATTTTCACTTTCGTTTACATTTATATGAAAAATGTTTACAACATTAAAAAAAATAATTGCCTTAAGTCGACGGATTTTCCATCGATTATGCTCCCAGGGATTACTTCAAGTTTTGTTTTGGTGCCATCTATCGGAATCAATATAATTGAAGAATTTTTTCTATGGAAAATAAAGTAGATAATAATAAGGTAAAAATAGGTAAAATAGATAAATAATATAAATTGCAGTATGTAATAATGTGATAACTTTTCCGTTATGTAATTTTAAAATATCATTCAATATGTATAAATAAATGGACTATTTTTATTATGGTTTCTTTAATAAAATTTAAATTTAGTTTTATTATTTAAGATGTTAAGATTTATCGGCTTAATTTTTTTTTTAATTTTGTTTGCTATTATAAATATTTTTTTGAAGGTGTAATGGATATATGAGATATTATCATGGCTGCATTTATAAGACGAAAAATTATTTTTCCACATTCAATTATTAAATTATAATATTACTTACTCTTCAAAGTTATATTCAAAAATTACTATGTTAAAAATCAAAATTTTATCTGCTTTGTTGTAATTAGAATATTTAATATATGATTGCATATTCCTAACATTTTAACGACATTTGATAAGAAACGTTTTTCGAACGAATTTTCGTTTACAATGCATGAACATTTCAAGTGAATACACGCTAAGCTTTTAAAAATTTGTATAATTAAATAAAAAGTTTACGAAAAAAATAATAATAAAGATTATAAATCGGATTTTAATTCATTAATTCGGAATGAATTTTTAAAAACTGATTTTCATCTAAATCAATGCCTATTGCTTCTGCCTATTTTTTATAAGAAACAACAATTTTACAAAAATGTTCTTTTGTTTATATTAACTGCTGCTGGATGGCGTACACCCATATTTAAAGCAAAGCATAAAACTTCATGAATCGATGAGCTAGGAATCTATCTTACAACCTTCCTATATATACATACGACTAAAATCGATTCCGACTCATTGCTTTTTATAAAAATAATGCATTTTAAAATTAAAAATAAAATCGATATTTAATTTTAATATTTTGTGAAATCGTCGAAAATTATGTTTTACTTTGCTAGTTTATTATTATTTTTGTGAAAAGTACTGTTTTTTGTTTCGCCTAAAAGTTGAACAATTTGAGAAATTAAATATCAAGTAAAAAAAAAATCTATTGCTATTTTTAAAATATGCTTTCCCGCAATACAAACACTTCATTAATAAAATCTTCATTATGTTCGTAGGAAGCCCAATGAAAATAAAACGCAGGTCAAAATTCTGTCATTTTTGACCAGGGTTCTATGCTAGTTTTCAATAATATATGCAAGTAGCTTTTATGTTAGCCTTTCATTAAAATTATTCTAATGTATGTAATCCGGTAATAAATGATCATTTCAAAATGAAAAGTATGTACAAGCGCGGGAGAATTGAATTCCAAGTGATAAATTTCTCCCCACATAGAGATCAAGGAAAGACATTGTTTCATCCATTCGTTATTGACCTTGACTTTGAAAGATACAAGGCAAATCAGAAGCATCCTCAAAAAAGTTTTTTTTTTTTTTTATCTTTTTGTAGATATATGTGACAAGAAAATATTTATCCTAGCGCATGTACTGACGGGTTAATTAGTTATCATTTTATATGCATCCATAATTTGATTAATTTGTATAGAAATATATTTTTCTAATTGTTTTAATAGCAATATAATAGTATTGATATAAGTATATACGAATAAAATGTCAGTGGTTTTCTTTGTGCTTACAGGTTAATTTGCAATGAACTTTTAAAAAGTAAAATCTATTACATAAGGTTCAGATAATAGTAAATGCATTTTTAAAAGAAAATATTGTTACTGTTAGAAATAAAATTAAAACCACTCCTTACAGCAACTGGCTGTGTCACCTCCCAGTTAGCGTAGGACAGATAGCGTGGATAAGAGGCATCAGGGGTTGAGGGACAAGTGATTTAGTAAATTTGTTAATTAAATAAACGATAAATATTAAATTCTTCGTTAAGGTAAAGCTATTAAAAGTAGTAGGTAAGATGCAAAGTAAAAGCGTCTGTAGTTTAGAAAGTAATTAGTCGGTTAAATGCAACAAAGTTTATTATCTCTGAAGATGTGTCTCCTTTAATCCGTGATGATTTTCTTGGTTAATCCATGTAAAGGCGTATCGGTGACAAGATCCCGTTTATTGAATGATCAAGTCTTTACCGACATAATCCTCTCCCAGTTCTAAACTAATTTGCTCCCTCAGTCCGAGAGCATCCTCTTGCATCTCTCCTCCCAGAAAGAAATCAGGTACCTTTTCGACACGTCAAGGCTCATATATGATGACTTAACCAACAAGCCTCCCTAAGCTGGATTTTTTCGATCTTCTAGCGTCATTTCTTGATGCATTTGCAATTTTGACTTCTGTTCTGGGTGGTCTGTGGCAAAAAATCATAGAACTTTCCATTAGCCGAGAATGTGCATCCCATTAGCTGTCTTTTGAACTGGCTGTCATTGTAACATCAGCCTCGAAGGTAAATGTTGATGCATCGGGTTGTCCCAAGTCTGCCAACATTTGTGGACTTAAACGCCAAAAAAAAGTTCAGACACCACATAGAGTTTCCTATATAGGATATATTCTGCTTTATGTGAGAGTTTCTATGTGAGATGTGATTCTCAGAAAGCAATCACATTTTTAAACGTTTGATAGTAACTTTTAATTCTCTCTAAACAATATGAATATTTGTAAAATGATCCTCAAGTTAGATCCTCAATGATTTCAAAATATAAATTTATACGAACGATAAACTAAACAGTCTTCAGGAGTTAAAATTTGAATCCCCTCTTTCCTAAACATATTTTAGGTGTCCCCATTTAAATACTCCAAACGATTCAGATTTTAAGCTCAAAATTTAAATTTAAGCATTTGAAACTATTTGCATCAAAAGCATTTTGAAAGCATTTAATGAGATACATGTTGAAATATAAAAGATAATGGTAAAAAATAGTTGTTTCTTACTCTGAACTCTAAAGCAACTTCTATCAGCATTCTTTAAAATTTATTTTCAAGAAAATACTGACATAAAGAATAATTTTAGCGAAAACCGCAAATGAATCGAGCATTTTTTTCGCTCTTTATAATCATTTGAAATTTTCGACCCTAAATATTAAAAGTGCTTATCCCCTTCGGAAGACGTTTGGGACCCTCAGTCAGACCCTCATGTGTACTATCAACCCTTAAAGTTTTGCAAAAACGTTTAGATTCATCCTGTATATCAAACAACGGCACTTGTGAAAAACACAGAACAACATGGGTACCTGTTTATCGATATAATCAAAAAGTTAATCGATACTAATATTTCTCAACATACAGCAAAAAATGAGGTTTAATCGAATTATATACAACGGTTTTTGAGTTAGAGCATTCCAGAAATATGCAATACATACAGAAGACATCAAAATTTTGAATAGCATATAGAACATAACAAAATGAGTTAGTCAAAAACAGGAAGTTCATAATTTTCTTAATTCAAATTCGTCTGACCATTTATCTTTATTTATATCTATACAGAAGAAAATAAACGATAAATAATTATGAACAGGACACATGTCATGGTACAAAAAAAAGTTTTTTAGATATCAATGGAAAATTTCAGTTACACACTGTTCATAAAACATTTATTTAATTTTTTGTGTAAAAACGGGAACCAATAAATAATTCCGAAAAGTTTTCTGACTTTTTTTCTAATATTTTTCTGAAATAAGTAAAGTATTACTGTCTCTAATTTGGGAAATTATGCTTGTTTGATTTTCGAAAATATTACTCTTTGAGTTTCCCATTTGGTTATATGTCATCACGCATACAAACACACACATATATATATATACAATGAATTTTATTATTATTATTATTATTATTATTATTATTATTATTATTATTATTATTATTATTATTATTATTATTATTATAAATCACTTTTAAAAAATAAAAATTCGACCGTATAAATAAAATCGCTTATCTTACCATAAAACTGATTATCTAAAATGCTGTACATCAAATTGAAAAATATGGGAAATATAATAGAAAATAAAAAGAATATTGCCCAGTTTAACTGATGGCATTGAGCTTACAGGCTACGCATACTAATTGTAGATTACAGCCTTATATTTTCGAGGGGTAATTCCGTTCGAAAAACAAGTTAAGGAGGAGAAATAGCTCCCCCATTTCCCCTTTTTATACTTAATCATTGAAAACCCTAAAATAATCATGACATGCTTTATCATATAAAAAATCTATATCCAAAATTCAGAACAAATCGGAAAATTCTTAATAAAAAGGATAACGAATAAATAATGGATAAATAATTATATTTATCCATTGATCTCTCAAAATTAATCATGGCGGGGCCCTCATCAGAATGAGATCCTATGTTTAAAATTTGAATGAAATCTAATAAATTCAGCATGAAAAACACATTTCTATAAATCAAAGGGAGGCAAATTAGCCCTCCCATTCCCCCTCTTTACACTTATCCAATGAGAATCTAATACTAATAATAGTAGCTTCTCATCAGAATGATCCCATATCTAAATTTTGAACGAAAACTGATAATCCTGCATGAAAAACCCATTTATATAAATTAAGGGGAGGGGCATAAGCCCTCCGTTTTCTATCTTATACATATCAAATGATCTCCAAAAAATAACCAGGGAAGCGCCTTATCAGAATATACTTATATACAAAATTTCAAGTGGATCGGATATTTTTATCCTGAGTTTTCGCGTTACGCACGAACGTACGTACATACATACTACATACAGAACAGGTGGGCACATAAGCTTTCAATCTTTGATAACATGTGAGCTAAAAATTACAAATGGAATGTACAAAATCTTGAATGAAAATTAAAACTTATATACATGAACTCCTATGACTGTGTATATTATATATAGATAGAGTTGCGGTCAAATGTTTCCGGCCAGCAAACATTTTTCAGTTAATTTGTAATTATACCCATATAAAAAGGAATCTCAAAGCGATACTTATACATTTTATTGACATATTAGTTAGGAACTTACTTATAGAAGAACGTGTAAATATCAATAAATTTAATTGACAAAATTAAGTATAAAAGAAAACGCATGTTCTCAAAAGTTTCCGGCCACTAATCATTCTTTAGTTTTTTCTATCCGAGAAGTGTTTTTTGGCTGTGTTTATGAATAAATCAACGTGTATAGCATAGTTTGAATTCAAATTTGAAAAGTTCAACGATTGTTGTTCATAAATGAGTGATTAGTTTGTCGCTAAAAGGCCAATCTTCTCGAGATATTGCGGCTAAGTTATCTATCGGTAAAATAGACTTTAAACGATATTTAAAAATTATATAAAGATGGCCATGGCTTTCAGGACTTTCAGAGGTCCGGGAGACCCCGGAAAATTACTACTCCTCTGGACAGAATTATCAGGGGGAAAACCAATGATAATCAGCATGAAAATTCCGTTGCAAAATACTGCGATTTACGGAATGAAAATATTACTGAAATAAGTTAGTCTAGAGTGTTATGATGCTGACGTGATACAGAACTTTATGGAAGAGTCGGTGTTAAAAAATTTTCAGAGGTTAAAAAAATACCGACGTACTCTATTTTCATTTTCCAAGGAACACAAAGTCTGGTCAAGTGAAAACTGGACAAAAGTTCTATTTTACCATTAATCGAATTTGAAATTTTTTTGGTAGTGATGGCAGACACTACATACGATGACCTAACAACAAAAGATATGATTCGATCTATGTTATTCCTACAATGAAGCATAGTGGAGTACATGTTATGCCATGGGGAGTATTTTCTTAAAAAGCTGTCGGACCGTTATTTGAAATCCACAGCCAGTTGAATGATACAATGTACAAGGATATCTTGCAAGACCATTTTTTGCCTTATTAGAGAAAAAATTTGGTCACAACTATTTTTCGTAACATGATAACGACATAAATAATGTGTGCAAGCCTCGATAAACAATAGTTTTCGTACAAAAAATTTCGTTTTTGCAATGGTCAGCCCAAACGCCTAACATGAAGCCAATAGAAAATCTTTGGAAACTAGTTGGCCAAAGTCTGCGGAACTATAAATATTGCAACTCAGCCGAAATTTCGCCAAAATTGCAAGAAATGTGGAAAAAATATACCATAGACGATCTTTAACCATTGATTGTATGAATGTCACGTTGCTGCGCCGCAGTACCTTTTACTAAAGCTAATAAAATAGTAATATGATAAAATAGTATTTGTAAATGTTGTTGCTCACTGTACTTTTCTATTACAATACCACTTTTTTACGAACTTGTGAAAGTTGCCGGGAACTTTTGAGAACATGCGTTTTCTTTTATACTTAATTTTGTCAAATAATTTATTGATATTTACATGTTCTTCTATAAGTAAGTTCCTAACTAATAAGTCAATAAAATGTATAAGTATCGCTGAGAGATTCCTCTTCATATGGGTATATTTACAAATTAACTGAAAAATTTTTGCTGGTCGGAAACTTTTGACCGCCACTGTATATCTTATTCTATAAAGCGAGAGAAAATTTTGTATGTCTGTGAGTGTGTGTAAATTTTACCTCAAAAACGGCTCTAACGATTTTCGGAAAAAAATTGGATTTTACCATTTTCGGGCTCAAGAAGATCATTGGGCTTTGTCACATGTTCGAGAAAATTGGATTACTGGGTCATTTTGTGTCATAATGGGTCAAAATCAAGCTATTTATATCTGGAGAACGGCTGGATCAATTTTAAGGAAATTTTGTATTCAATCGTTTTTTGGCACGAGAAAACTATTGGGCTGGGTTACACGTTCGAAAAATTTCGATTAGTGGGTCATTTTTGGGTCATTATGGGTCAAGCCATTTTTATCTAAAATACGGCTCTAACAGTTTGGACCACATTTTATATTTTATCGTTTTGGATTACAAGAAGACCATTGGGTTTGGTAACATGTTCGAGAAAATTCGGTTAGCGGGTCATTTTTGGGGTCATTGTGGGTCATGCTATTTTTATCTAGAGATTTTCTCACGCAATTTTGACTAAAAACTGCATTCTATTGTTTTCAGGCACGAGAAAACATTGGGCTAGGTTACATGTTCGAGAAAAAAATTTAATGGGTCATATTGGGTAAATAAGGTTCTGGGCCAATCTATTTGTATTTAAAGAACGGTAGAATCAATTTCATCGAAATTTCGATTATAAGAGTCATTTGTGGGTCATGATGGGTCATAATGGGTCATGGTCAAGCTATATCTAAAGAACAGGTGGATCGATTTTAACGAAATTTTGTATACAACATTTTTTTGGCACGAGAAAATATCCCTCTGACAGTCTTGCAAATGGGTAAAATTGTAATGTTGTTTTCTCAGCATTTTGTTTTAATTGCTAAAAAAATATGACTCTTTCAAAATTATAGAAAAATCTTATTTACGAATATGAATGTTATCCTTGAGTATGTTAAATCATTGCACAATGTATTAAAAATCCATTAAATCAACTGAGTTATATCATTTTAATTATTGCTTGCATTGCTGTGGAATATGGAGCTTAATGAACGTCTATAGGTGGGCTTGTCAGTGAGAGGGCTATTGGGCTAGGTCTCAGTTCGAGAAATTTCGATTACTGGGTCATTTTGGGTCATAAAAGTTCTGGGTCAAGCTATTTATATTTAAAGTAGACAGTATCAAGTTTAATGAAATTTTGTATGTAACAGTTTTTTGACACAAGAAAACTAATGGGCTATCTCACCTGTTTGAGAGATCTCAATTGTAAGAGTCATTTAAGGGTCATGATGGGTCATAATGGGTCATGTCAAGCTATACCTAAAGAACATGTGGATCAATTTTAACGAAATTTTGTATACATCATGTCTTTGGCACGAGAAAATCATTGGGTTCGGTCACATGATTGAAAAATTTCGATTAATGGGTCATTTTGGATCATAAATGGTCTGGGTCAAGCTATTTATATTTAAAGAACGGCAGGATCGAGTTTAACGAAATTTTGTGAGTAACAATATTTATGCAGGAGAAAAGTAATGGGCTAAGTCACATCTTCGAGAGATTTCATTTATAAGGGCCATTTGTGGATCATGATGACTCATGGTCAAGCTATATCTAAAGAACGAGTGAATCGATTTTAACGAAATTTTTTATACAGAATATTTTTGGCACGAGAAAATCATTGAGCTAGGTCACATGTTCGAGAAATTTCAATCAATTGGTCACTTTTGGGTTATTCTAATTTTATCCAGACAATGTCTCGCGCAATTTTGACTAAATTTTATATTCTATCGTTTTCGGACACAAGAAAATCATTGGGTTAGATTAGATGTTTGAGAAAATTCTATTAATGAGTCATTTTGGGTCAAGGTTAAACTATTATACCTAAAAATTGGCTCAAGCGATTTTATCTAAATTTTGTATCTAATGTTTTTCGGCACACAAAAATTAATGAGCTAGTCACATTTTCGAGGAATTTCGATATAAGGGTCATTTATGGGTCATGCTAATTTTATCTAGAAAATTGTTCTCACCATTTTGAGTATACTTTCTATTATATCGTTTTCGGGCCAGAGAAAACCATTGAGCTAGGACACATGCTCGTAACAATTCAATTAGTGGGTCGTTTTAGGTCTTAATGGGTTCGGGTCATATTAATTATATATAACAACGACTCAATCAATTTTACCTAAATTTTGAAACGAAACGCCCTTTGTCACGAGAAGACTATTGGGCTGAGTTGCATATTAAACAAAATTACATTATTGGGTCTTATCGCTGCATTGCTGAATGCTGTCAAGCTAATTTTACTTAAGAAATGGCCTAAACGATTTTGATTCATTTTATACTCATATGTTTTTGTTTACCTGAAGACCATTGAGCTAAGTCACATTTTGGATCACATTTGATTAGTGGATCATATGGGTAATAGGGTCAAGACCACGAGAATATGGTAAAAGTCAATAAGTTGGAAATATATTTGACAAAATACTGGCGAAATTTGACCGAAAAATCGACTGTTAAGATTACGAAGCCAAAACATGCGTTTGGCACCAAATGAAAGAATGTGTCCAAATTTGGCTATATCGGGCAAAAAATATTGTCTTTCAGAATGTGAAGAAATTTTTTATACATTCTTAATAGTATTCGAGATGTATAGTTAAACTAATCAGAGTCGAACTAAAAAAGTGATTTGGATTGGTGTTCTTTCGTTGTAAATTTTAAAATAAAGTAAAATTTATGAACATGTGCATACAAACATAGTTTTCTTATTGATTGTTTTTATAATAAATACTATTATTAATAACATATTTTACAGTAATAATACAGAGTGAATGATACAGGGAAAATAATATATCGAGTTGAACACAAAGTTAATTTTGATCGAGCTGAGCTTGGTCACCCCTGCTAGTATATATATATATATATGTATATATATATATATATATATAGGGTGTCCCTAAACTCATGGTACATACGCTAGGGGGTGATAGAACATATCAAGACGAGTAATAGTAAATAGGAAACCAAGGGTTCTAAACGTTTTCCAAAAGAGATATCCACCATTAAAGTTTGGGGCTCAAAATTAAAAAAAAAAAAAAAAAAAAAAAAAAACGGAAATATTGGTTGATTGATTTGTGGTTTTCACTAAAACTATTCTTTGTGACGGTATTTTCTTGAAAATAAATTATAAAGATAAATTTCAAAAAATGCCGATAGAGGGCGCTTTAAACTTTGGATTAATGAACAACTATTTTTTGCAGTTATTTTCTGCATCTCATTAACGGTCTGGAAAGCTTAGATTTAAACTTAAATTTTTGAGCTCAAAATCTGAATAGTTGGGAGTGGTTAAGTAGCACAAACTGAACTGTGCTCAGAGAGTTTAATTTTCCAAAGATTATAAAAAACGGAAAAATTAGTCGATTCGTTTGCGGTTTTTGCTAAAACTACTCTTTAAATCAGTATTTTCTTGAAAATAAATTTTAAAGATAAAGTTCACGGAATGTCGATAGAGGGCGCTTAGACATTAGAGTAGTGTACTACTATTTTTAACCGTTATATTTTAAAACCTCATTAAATGCTTTCAAATGCTTAGATTTAAATTTTGAGATCAAATTCTGAATCGTTGCGAGAGTAGTTGCGCAAAAGTGAACTGTGTTCGAGGGGAAGGGGTTAAATTTCAACTCCTGAACACACTTCAGTTTGCGCTAATTAACCCCTCCCAACGATTCATAATTTGAGTACAAAATTTAAGTTTAAATCTAAGATTTCGAAAACATTTAATAAGTTTTGGAAAGCATTTAATTAGATACAAAAAATAACGGTTAAAATTAGTTGTTGGTTACTCTGTTTAAGGCGCCCTCAACGGAATTTTTGGAAATTTATCTTTAAAATTTATTTTTAAGAAGATACCTACTGACTTAAAGAATTGTTTTATTTTAAACCTCAAACGAATCGACCAATTTTTCCGTTTTTTATAATCCTTTGAAATTTGAACGCTCTGAACACAGCTCAGTTTGTGCTACTTAACGACTCCCAACTATTCAGGTTTTGAGATCAAAATTTAAATTTAGTTTAAATCTAAGTTTACGAAAACATTTAATCAGATGCAAAAAATAACTTAAAAAATAGCTATTCGTTACTCCAAAGTCTAAAGTGACCTTTATCGGCATTTTTTGAAATTTATCTTTATAATTCATTTTCAATAAAATACCGACATAAAGTAATAGTTTTAGTGAAAACCGCAAATCAATCGACCATTTTTTTCGTTTTCTATAATCATTTGAAATTTAAACCCTCTGAACACAGTTAAGTTTGTGCTACTTAACCACTCCCAATTATTCCGATTTTGAGCTCAAAATTTAACTTTATGTCTAGGCTTACGAAACCACTTAATGAGATGCAAAAAATCACGGCAAAAAATAGTTTTTCTTTTACTTCAAAGTCTAAAGCGCCCTCTATCAGCATTTTTTGAAATTTATCTTTATAATTTATTTTCGAGAAAATACGAACATAAAGAATAGTTTTAGTGAAAATCGCAAATCAATCGACCAATTTTTCCGTTTTTTATGTGTATTTGAAATTTTGGACCCCAAATTTTAACGGCGACTATCTCCTTTGGAAAACGTTTGGAACCCTTGGTTTCCTATTTACTATTACTCGTCTTGATGTGTTCTATCACCTCCTAGCGTATAAAACATGAGTTTACGGACACCCTGTATATATAATCAATTAATTGAAAGAATTCTTTGACTGTGAACAAATAGTTTATTTTCGTAGATATGTACTCTATGTCACTCAAAATTTCTGAAAGTTTTAATCTTTCACTGCACGATTTTTTTCCACAGTTGTGAAAATATATTTGACATGTGTAGGTTTAATAATGTGAACAGTATTTTAAAAAAAAAATCCAAATTTTCAGCTAAAATTTGATTTTTTATGGCTTGTATCCTATGTACACGATTGGGGTTTTTAAATACTGTGTTGCTATGTTTTGCAGTTAAATTAAAATATATATATATATGCTTAACACTGCAACTTTCTTTATATCAGAATTTTTAAGTATTTAGTTAAAATAATAAAAGTTGACTTAATAGCTTGATCGATTTTTTTTTCTTGTTTCCAAACAACAAATTCTAATTTTTTGTCAAATCCATCCATCAGACATGAACAAAATGTCAAGTGTTATTTTATTATTGGGAATGTTCTTGATCAGTTACAATGATCATATTGGCAATATTTATCGCACATAATGAGAATCCTGTTGTTTTTAGGTATTTTCCAGATGTGCACCACGTTGCAGTAAAGGATTAAATGTAGGGGAAAATGGTGTACCTTGGGCATATGTGTACCTCGGACCTACGCTAAATTTAGCTTTATTTGTTTAGATCTTTAAGAGAGAACATTTGTATATTAAATATTTGCCACCAGAAGTCTTATTTAAGAGCCCACAATAGTCACAGAAAAATTACTCAAAAAGACCCGGATGACCATGTAAAGTCTATGGGAGCGTTCTTTTCGAATATCTCGCTCCAATTTTAATAATTTTGCATGATTTTTTTGCACAAAATAGCTGAGGGCGATCCACAACCGGGCTAGTTTTTACTTTTTAAATTTTTGTTTCAGATTTTCTTTAAAAAAATACTTTAACTTTCGAAATCGGTTTAAACCGGTTCTGAAACTGAAACTATCGTAATATAAAAAATATATAACCAAAATCGAAAAAGTAAAAACTAGCCCGGTTGTGGATCGCCCTCAGCTATGTTGTGCAAAAAAATCATGCAAAAATATTAAAATTGGAACGAGATATTCGAAAAGAACGCTCCCATAGACTTTACATGGTCATCCGGGTCTTTTTGAGTAATTTTTCTGTGACTATTGTGGGCTCTTAAGTACTTGGCATTTGCTTAGAAGCTCAACTAATTGTGCAATTTTTGAAAAAGGAAATTCACCTTTCAAAAGTAAATTTTTCTGAGATATTTCTATGTTATTTTTTATACTAAAACATATCTAATTTTTTTAAATGAAGATTATGTATAATAAAGCAATGCTCTAGCTACTACACCATATCCTTTAAATAAAATTAGGCATAACCTTTACATCATGATTGGTAGTTTTGTTTTTAATTTTCAAGTGGTGTACCTTGAACATTATAAAGGTAGTAATACCTTGGACTAGGTCCAAGGTACACTAGGTATTATCTAATGGACTTGAAAGGTAGCTCAAGAAGTTGACATTTGGAATCGATTTATTTAATTACAATCTTGGCTGAAAATAAATATAATTACTAATATAAATAAGTATTAATGTCTCTTGTGATTATAGTAAGAGTAAATGTCCTGAAGTTTATGTCTATTTAGTTTTCCTTATTTTTAAAACCTAGTAAACCATGAAATGCATCAAGAATTTACATATGTAGCTCTTGATTAATAAATGATGACTTTTTTCCATTCTTAGTAATGCGATCAAGGCACACCACTAGTGGTGTACCTCGGTCTTTTTTTCATTTTATTTTTAACTCCAAAACTTTCATGGAAATTATTTATATAAAACTTTAAGACAAATATATGTAGTATACAATCTTTTCTTTTTTTAGTTTTGGCATTTTTTTAAATTAAGAATTAAAAAGTCAAATTAGGTCCGAGGTACACCATCTTCTCCTATGATTTATGCGTTTTAACACCTTCAGACGTATACATATATGCATCCACACGTTTATTTCCATTATGCTATTTTGTAAATTCACATTAATTATATAGAATATGTATTTTCAGGTATAAAAATAAGTTTTCTTTTGAAGATTGTGAAAAATAACGTATGAAAAAAATATACTTTTTAATTTTTAATCCGATATATTTTATTTAATATTTTTTCAAGTACTTATTTTTTTTTAAATATATAAATTTCTAAAAAGTATTTTTTATTATTATTAAACTTGCATTTTGTGCATTTTCTGTTTAAATTTTCATCTCTTTGCTCTACACTGTAAAAAAAATCTGTAACCTTAGTAATCTAAATTAACCAAAATCTCTTACGCTTACTAAAATTTTATGTGTACACTGTACAAGAAAATGATGTCAATCTACAAAACTTGTAAGCAAAACTAAAACCATCTGTAACTTTACAAAGGAATTTACTAAAATTTTGGTAACTTTACTAAAATTTTATCTATAATGCTCGTTATCGTCACTTAAAAAGTTCTTGGAATACGATTTCCCAAAAAAATTCTTAGTAACCTTAAAATTTGTTTGATTCAAAGTGCAAATCTGTATCTGTTACATGAATTTTTATTGTTGCCGTTACATAAAAAGTTCTTGGAATACAATTCTACTAGAAAAACTTTTGTAATTCTCCCAATTTTTTTTTACAGTGTATTAATTAAAAAGATTTTTATTAGGAAGTGTAAATATGTCACTTATCTTTCATATTCAACGACGTAAGTTTTTTGATAAAAACTCACTTTTATTATGAAAATATAAACTAATTAGTTCTAATCGTAAAAAAAAGAACAATTTAAATTTAAAATAAAAATATTTACTGTAGTTTAAAACTCCAAACAGATATTTTTGATTTTGAAGCTAGATGCTCTAACTGTTGCCCAAAATTTATTATAAATCTTTAATCATGAGCTAAAGCTATATTTTTTATCATATGCATATTCATCATTACCGTATCCAAGCACGCAAAATATTTCTCTCTTTACCGTATTTAAAAATGGTATACGTCACTTCTAAATGAAATTTTCTTTAAATTTAAAATCAATGTATAGCTTTAAATTAAAGAATGTGCCAGTAATAATTTAAGATAATCTTTAGATTTTTAAATATTTTCCACACTTTCACAACTACATTTTTCCAGTATATGTTGTGACTGCACTCAATATTTTACTTTAAGAATTTTTTTCTATCCAAAAATATTTTAATTATATTCCGCTAACATAAAAATTCAACTAAAATTTATATAGCATTTTGTTTCGCGGTATTAAATTCAAATATCTCTACTAAGAATAATTAATTAAACTGAACGTCTATAATTTAATTGAAAATATTCTATAAAATTACGCTTGATAAATGTGATAATATGTGATACACTAACAAACAAGAGACTTATCTTTAACCCCTTAATTGATCGATTTTTAGATGGGTTCGTAATTATGTAAATACGTAGCACCTATTGTTGTCGTTCAGTCCGTCCGTCTGTCCGTCTGTCTGTCTGTCTGTCTGCATATAACAACGCAAAAACTACCCAAATGAATCGTTTGAAATTTAAAATACATAATTATTACATAATTTTGTCGAGTCATTTCAAATTTTATGAAAATCGGATGCATAGATCAATTACAGGGACAATCAAAAGGATTCTGTTACATTACGGTCAATTGTGAAAAAGTTTCAAATACATTTTAATCGTTTGAAATTTTAAATACATAATTATTACATAAATTTGCCGTGTTATTTCAAATTTTCTCAAAATAGGATGTATAGTTCAATTACAGGGACAATCAAAAGTATTCCGTTACATTACGGTTAATGGGGAAAAATGTTTCAAATGCATTTAAATGGTGTTACGCTCATTCGAACGTAATGAAATCGATATGCATCTATAAAGTACATATTAAAATATACATTTTGCATAATCTTTGGTGAAAAGAACATATGTTATTGATTTACAAGGGCACACAAAAGTATTCCATTGCATAATGGTATAGGGAGAACATTGTTTGGTGCGCATTTTAATTGTAATTATTTACAGTTTTATGAGATTTATATATGAGAGTGATATTTTTAAAACTTTGTTATCGTACGAATGCACCTCATTTGCTACGCTTCACGTGCAATTTCCAACTTGTTTTGCCAGAAAAAGTTCCTAAAAAAAGTCCATAGTTTTTTATTGCATATAATCAGACATCATACTTGATAGAATACGAAAATGCAAGATTCATTTTTATTATTACCATAATTAACGATATAAAACGATTTTTTATTTCAGAATTTAGGAACACAAATATCCTAAATGCTTGCTTTTTCCAACCCCCCTCTGTATGCAATGAAGACTGTTTTACAGTTTTTACAAAAATTGAATTCAAACAAACTTACCATAAATTAAAACTTCTGGTTTCCGAATGATGTTTTTCAGAAATCTTTTTTGTATGGTACAATTTGAAGCAACGTATAGTACAATTGCATGTGAAGCGTAGCAAATGAGGTGCGTTCTTACGATAACGAAGTTTTAAAAATGTCACTCTCATATATATCAATCACATAAAACAAAATAACTACAATTTGAGCCAGATATTTGAAAAGAACGTCCCCATGGACTTTACATTATCATACGGGGCTTTTTCAATCAGTTGTGTGGACTTTTAACAAAAAAAAAAAAAAAAAAAAAAAAAAAAAGGATTTATCACACAGAAAAGCTGCGTCAACTATTGAAAAATAATGATAATACAGTCTTTTAAAAAGAATGAAAAATATCACAGAGGGAAAAGAGAAAATATCGATTCCCGAACGCCGTACGTGCAAACTTTCAGTTGCTCGAAAAGCGTTCGGACAAATCAGCGAAAGGGTGAATTTTACTGGCGATGAATTTCAAAGGGGAAAAAAATAAATATAACACAAGTTGAATGTAGATTCTGCCATTGCAGAATTCAGTTTCGCCACCGATTAGGAAAAAAAATCGATAGAGGTTTTTTATATACATTTCATCAGAACGTTCATTCATAAAAAATAGTCCAAAAAAGTAGTTCCGTATAATCGAGGTTACTGATATTAAATAGGCTTCATCCTATTATTACTTCCTAAGTGCATGCAAAATTTTAAGTCTCTATCTCCATTTGTTCGTGAGATAGAGCGTTTACAGTCAGAAAGACGGACGCCAATTTTTTTTAATAAAAATGTGTTTTTCGGAATCTCCAGTATCTGAAACGTGTAAAATCGTCAAATTTTTTTTCGAGAGTCCGAAAAAAATATATCCGGATAATCGAGGTTACTGATATTAAATAGGCTTCGTCCTAATCTTACTTAAAACATACAAAATTTTAAGTCTCTATCTCCATTTATTCGTGAGATAGAGCGTTTACAGACAAACAGACAGATGGAAGACAATTTTTTTTCTAAAAATATATTTTTCGGAATCTCCAGTATCTGAAACGTGTAAATCCGAGATTTTTTTTTCGAGAGTCCTAAAATATAGCTCCGGATAATCGAGGTTTCTGATATTAAATAGGCTTCGTCCTATTCTTACTTACAAAGTACATACAAAATTTTAAGTCTCTATCTCAATTTGTTTGTGAGATAGAGCGTTTTTACAGACAGATAGACGGACGGCATTTTTTTTCTAAAAATATGTTTTTCAAAATCTCCAGTATCTGAAACGTGTAAATCCGTCAAAAAAATTTTCGAGAGTCCAAAAAAAATAGTTCCGGATTATCGAGGTTAATGATATTAAATAGGCTTCGGCCTATTCTTACTTACTAAGTACATACAAAATTTTAAGTCTCTATCTACATTTGTTCGTGAGATAGAGCGTTTACAGACAGAAAGACGGACGGCAATTTTTTTTTTTTCTAAAAATATGTTTTTCGGAATTTTCAGTATCTGAAACGTGTAAATCCGACAATTTTTTTTCTCGTGTCCGAAAAAATAGTTCCTGATAATCGAGGTTACTAATATTAGATAGGCTTCGTCCAATTCTTACTTACTAAGTACATACAAAATTTTAAGTATCTATCTCCATTTGTTCGTGAGATAGAGCGTTTACAGACAGACGGACGGCGATTTTTTTTTTCTAAAAATATATTTTTCGGAGTCTCCAATATCTGAAACATGCAAATCCGTCATTTTTTTTTCGATTTTCAAAACGATTGCAAGATTTACCCTATACTACGTATGATAGGTAAGTAAAAGTGTGCCACAAATTTTGACACGACACATTTTAGCTTGTCTGAAAGAAATAGCATCGGAGGCTAACAAACTTTGATGCATTGTATGTTTGTGTATCCGCGAGTTATGTTTTAGTATATTTTAGAAAAATTTTAATATGTCGGATATGAATAAAAAAATTAAGGTGCCATCCATAATTAACAATGTAGATGATAATAGGAATAGTCAGTTAAATGGCAAGTTGCAAAATGATGGAAAATGATTAAATATGATGGAAAATGATTAAATATGATGGAAATAATTCGGTGTATAATCTGAAGTAATGCAGCTATTAAGAAATTTTATCTATGATTTTGCTTACGATTTATGTTTTAATGGGTGCGGTTTTAGCTCACAGGCTATCAAAGCCTGGGAGATTTTGTGCTCGTCCGTTCTGTATGTATGAACGTTCGTGCGTAACGCGGTAACTCTTGATAAAAATATCCAATTCATTTGAAATTTTGAATATAGGTTTATTATGATAAGGTGCTTCCCTGATTATTTTTGAGAGTTTATTCGATAAGTATAAGAAGGGGAACCGGGACTAATACACCTCCCCATAATTTGTATAAATTTGTTTTTAATGCAGAATTATACCATTTCGTTCAAATTTTAGGTATATGATAATTCTGATGAGGCACCTCCGTGATTAATATTGGGTGTTCATTAGATAAGTTTTTATGGGTATGGGGCTAATGCCCCTCCCGATAATTTATGTAAATGGGTTTTTCATGCAGAATTATCAGATTTCGTTCAAATCTTAATATAGGATCATTCTAATGAGGCGCCTACGTGATTAGTACTAGGGGTACATTGGATAAGTATTAAGAAGGGAAACGGGGGCTGTTTATTTCGCTAATTATATTTTCGAAGGGCATTGTTATATAAGGCTGTAATATACAATTAGTGTGCTTTGCCTGTGATCTCTATGCCATCAGTTTAACTGGGCAATATTCGTTTTACTAAAGTTATTGCATTGAAATATTCAATAATGTTGTAGCTTATGACAAAAATATATCGAAACAAAAAACAAAACAAAAAAAGGGGGCAGGGGCAGGTAAAAAAAAGTAAATAAATAATACTGAAATATATCAATTAATGTTTAAAAATAAATTCATCATAGACAGCATTTTCTATGGAACTAAAACAGTCCTGTAGTTTCATAAGAAAGATTTAAAAAAAGAAATTCAACAAGTATAAAATGAACAATATTTCTGATTTCGAACATTTTTCAACATAGTCGGAAAATATTTATGAATTGGTTTTGTTTGATCACCTGTCTCTCTGTTTGAGCTCTATCCTGCGTAAATATACTAGGATTGTCATGTAAAATGCCATAGGTTATTGAAGTATATCCTAACATATTTGATATAAAAAGTATGTAGCATTTATAAGTAAATCATGCACAGAGGACCATAGGGAAAATCATTTGGTGCTGGACTATTTTAAACATCGGCAATATATGCAACTTCTGGAGAAGATGATTACCACAAAATATATTTTCTGTAGAGATTACAGTATGCACACAGGGGGACTCCACAGTGTTCCTTTATATTATGATACAGGAAGATAATTTGTTTCCAGCATATTTCAATGATGTAACTCTGTTATAAATACAATGAAATATACATATCTATTTAGAATATATCTATATTTAAGAATTGCTTAGAGTAAAAAAACACGCTTATTGTAGAATATGGTACATTCATTCATTCACAGGGTCACACAAAATATTTGTTTATTATCCCATATAGCACAAAAGCTCCTCAATACCTCCCCAGGAGCTCCAAGCCATCCCATATTCCTCCTAAAACTAAAATGACAAGATCAGAACGTCCTGGGGAAGAATCTTTTACGATATCCTCAGGAATGAGCTCCTAGTAACGTCCCACGGAGCAACTTCCCAGGGACGCTACTCCTGAGGAAGTACCTGGGAATTCACTCCTGGTGATGTACCCGGTTAGTCATTCCTGGGGAAGTGCCCAGGAAGTCACAGTGCTGGCGCCATCTTATGAATTATTTTGGAATACAATACTCAATTGTTTTTTAATTAAATATCAAATGCAATTTAATAAGTATCGATTTTAATGACTTAATTTTATTTTATTTATTATTCGATTCCTTATTTATTAGCAAATTAGATAATTGTTATTAAATTGCTATTATTTTTAATTATTGCTGTAACTTTAAAACTTTTTAGTTAAATTAAAAAATTTTATTTATTATTTAAGTTACTTACTATTTTTATATACTAATTACTATTATATATCTTTTAAATCAAATTTTGTTCATTTATCAATATTTTATTAATTATTAATAAATAACCTATTGCGTTTTGCTTTATTATTATTTGTTTTATTAATTAAGAAATTAATTTAACTTGAAGTTTCTAAATTAATACACTAAAATCTCTAAATAGAAGACATTTCTATATCATATATTTTTTCTGATATTTAGAGGTAAAGATATTTGTGCAAAAAAAGAAAAAAAAAAGATTTTTAATGTAAGTTTTTTTATGAGTATCCTTTAAAACCTTGTTATGAAAATTATCTAAATTGAGTCCTGATGCATCTTAATGTCAAATGTTAAATGTTTTTGTATATATATATATATATATATATATATATAATAAGCAAAAAAGTCCCGACGAAATTAGACATATTTACCACAGCACACAACATAAAATCAAAGATAATTCATTTAAAATAGTATATTTGGTTTTAAAATGCATAAATATTGAGCCGCTCCCCCCCCTCCCCAAACACATACCAATAAATGATTTATTTGAAAAGATTTTCAGTTCAGAAATATACATTCTTATAAAATCAGTTTAAAAAATATAAATTCACGCTAATTTAAAGTTTAATTTAGTTTATTATCAATTATTTATCCAGTGTAATTTATATATGTATTGAAGATAAGAAATTGTTTTCTAAATAGAAGCATCAATTTAAATGTCATTTTTGAAGGTTTAATCTATTTTGTTTTGTTTATCATTAATATTTTTTTAAATGTAAGTTGTACTTAATAACAAATTATTTTTCTAATATCTTTTATAGATTTTCAAACATATTATTATTATTATTATTATTATTTAAATTCTGAAAGATAAAATGAAGTCTTTATTTTGAAAATTTCAGACATATAAATAATTTTTTGGTTCTGAAATTACAGATAAATATTTATCTGTATTTTCTAAGTAACAAATATTTTTTATCACAGTTTTCAACTGAATTGAATGGAATTTCTTCATACCTGTTTGACTAAGTTCGGTGACGATGAGAATATTCTATGTAAGCAACTCTGCAATACCCCCAAGTGACCTTCCCAACCTTCAGTCACCTTCGGGTCATTCCATGTCAAGTGTCTTAAATTTTGGCATGGTTCCCGCTCGACCCCCTTCGATTTTTATGAAATTGATACAGAATATACATGTGGGTATATGATGAACATTTGGAAACTGTTTAGTGCAAAAAATTGTATAGTTGGAGCACCAGGGGTCCATTTGTACCAATCACTATTTCTTGATTGGAGAAAAAATGGCCAAATCATGAAGTTTCGCATCATATTGCTCAAGATATATGAAACCTTACTTATTGAAAATAGGTGATTTTGTACAACTTTTTATGCTAAAAAATGTAATTGCGGTATTAAAAATCACAAATCAAAACTATCGGGATTACTAGGCCTCAAAGTAGGCCGTACGGCCAATCTTGTTGAATTTTACCCTTACTTTAACATGCTGTAACTACTGCAAATATTATTTTAAAAATTTGTCGCTTTACAAACTAATTACCTATGGATATATCGTAAAGAGCAGCTGTAGTTGTTTTTTTTTATTGCTTAAATATTCATTAAATTATTGATGTTCAAAATCTAATAAAAAATTAAAATCGTCGATTTTGCCCCATATTCAAAAGCGTATATCTCAAAAGGGACACTTCTGATTTGGTTACAATTAGTACCACAGAAAAGAGCATATCTTAATTTATAAAAAAAACTTTATTTCATTTTGGGCCTCATAGATACAGAAGGAAAATAATAGAATTCAAAAACCTGTTGTACGAGATAATCCAGATACATACAAGAAAGGTATATATTACGACAGGGTCTTTCAACATATGTTGAACCATTCTTTTTTATTACAAAGATTAATGCACATAATAATTATCACTTTTTCTGGTCACAGTTACTTCCCCTTTACCATTATGAGTGATTTGTAACCGCATTGCCCATGAGTTATATCCAATAACCAGGCAAGACTAGCTCCTAGTTGGGTATTGCATGTTTAACAAGATTTATACAAAAATATTCCCTTTCTCTTTCAGTTTATGCTTTACATTACTGTTAAAACATTCTGTATCAAGATTTTAGCTCTATGGATTCTCATGATTATGATCAGAGTCAATTCAGCTTTGGCTGTGGTGATAATTCGCAGTGCCATTTGACGACTCACTGTGCACATAAAGGTTTTAAGCTTTTTAAAGAATTTTCCTCTGAAGAACAGGAGTTAATTAATTGCCGAAGTTTATTACATCTTGATGAAAATTGTCAAATATGCTTTCATCACGAAACATTGCTTTTGCATAAATTTGAATTTCTTCAGCGAACATGCTGTAATCCTTTCACTAAAGACAATCATTGCATACGAAAATCTTTGTGGTCCATCAATTTAGAAAGTTCTAATCATTTGACAGACTAAGAAACTAAGAAACTAAGAAAAATGTCAAACCAGACCCAAAAATATGTAGATCATGCAGAAAAGAATTCGAAAAAATAAGAACAACATTGTCCTCTTCTTCAAGCGAATTGGAGCAAGATGAAATAGATGTAACAGAAACGTTGAACAAAAGTCTAACAGCTATTGAATTATATCCTTTAAAACAACAAGAGATATTAAAATATATGCAAAGCGAAAAATAAATGAAAATGAAGATGTGATTTCAAAGAAAATTGCTATTGTTGCTGTATAGATCCATGTAAATTAAGACAACCTACTACATGAAACCAATGCCTAGACTGTTTAGATTACAAACAGCTAATTAAAGAATTGAAGGAGAAGTTACAGTTGTCAAAACGTCCAGAAGAAATACAAATATTAACAATGGCACCTCAAAGTTGGACAATAAAAGAAGTTATGGAAGAGTTTGAAGTTTCAGAAAGAATGGTAAAAGCAGCGCGAAAATTAAAATCATACATCGGAATATTGGCTTTACCTAGAGCAAAGTTTGATAAGAAGTTGCCAGAAAACATAAAAGAAAGAGTATTAAATTTTTTTCAAGATGAAGAATTTAATCTAATATGTCCAGGAATAAAATATTTCATCTCAGCTCGGATAGATGGAAGGAAAGTTCAGATGCAGAAGCATCTATTACTAAGCAATTTGAAAGAAATGTTTGCAGTCTATCGAAGTAGTAATGGACCGGAAATCGGATTCTCCAAATTTTGCGAGTTAAAACCAAAATGGTGTGTGACTGTCGTTGCAGCAGGTTCACATTCCCAATCTGCTTGTAAAATGCATCAAAATGTGAAGTTGATGCTAGCAAGCTGCCCAACTGATGTAAATTATAAATTCCTTATAAGTAAAACAGCTTGTGACTTGAATTTTAAAGATTGTATGCTTCATCGCTGCGAAGAATGTCCTGGAACAGATGATTTAAAAAGTTTGGAAAGTATTTTCGAAGATAGTGATCCAGAAGACGCCATTGAATTTAAACAATGGGTTCACACAGATCATGACACGTTAGAAATGAAGCAGATGACAATTGAAGATTTTATTGAAGAATTGGTATTAAAAATCTCAGCAACGATGTCTTAAAAAATTTTATGCACCCTCGTGGACCTTCGAAAACATTTTATTAGCCCACTAGACAAGACCTCTGTTGGATTCCGGAACAGCATATAATTACTGCTCCATTTCCAATAAAAACAAAAATTAGCAATACAATTTACCGAAATCTGTTGCAATCGCAATCAACAAGAAATTTGACAAACTGAACCAGTGAGTAATGTGCTTATAGATTGGGGATCAAGAATCAACATAAGGGGAGCTTGAAATAATCAAAACATTTAGTCTATAATAATCTATAAATCCCGTTAGGTACCCGCATTCAAAATTTAAAACATGCAATACCCAACCAGGAGCTATTCTTGCCTGGTAATTGGATATAACTCATTGGCAATGCGGTTATAAATCACTCATAATGGTAAAGGGGAAGTAACTGTGACCAGAAAAAGTTATAATTATTATGTACATTAATCATTGTAATAAAAAAGAATGGTTCAAAATATGTTGAAAGACCCTGTCGTAATATATACCTTTCTTGTATGTATCTGGATTATCTCGTACAACAGGTTTCTGAATTCTATTATTTTCCTTCTGTATCTAAGAGGCCCAAAATGAAATAAAGTTTTTTTTATAAATTAAGATATGCTCTTTTCAGTGGTACTAATTGTAACCAAATCAAAAGTGTCCCTTTTGAGATATATGCTTTTGAATATGGGGCAAAATCGACGATTTTAATTTTTTATTAGATTTTGAACATCAATAATTTAATGAATATTTAAGCAATCAAAAAACAACTACAGCGGCTTTACGATATATCCATAGGTAATTAGTTTGTAAAGCGACAATTTTTTAAAATAGTATTTGCAGTAGTTACAGCATGTTAAAGTAAGGGTAAAATTCAACAAGATTGGCCGTACGGCCTACTTTAAGGCCTAGTAATCACGATAGTTTTGATTCGTGATTTTTAATACTGCAATTACATTTTTTAGCACAAAAAGTTGTACTAGATCACCTATGTTCAATAAGTAAGGTTTCATATATCATGAGCAATATGATGCCAAACTTCATGATTTGGCCGTTTTTTCTCCAACCATGAAATAGTGATTGGTACAAATGGACCCCTGGAGCTCGAACTATACAATTTTTTGCACTAAACAGTTTCCAAATGTTCATCATATATCCACATGTATATTCTGTATCAATTTCATAAAAATCGAAGGGGGTCGAGTGGGAGCCCCTAGGCCAGTTGACATGGAATGACCCCTTCCCAACCTTCCAACAATTGAATTTTCAACAAGATTATCCCGCCCCCCCCCCCTCAGTCAGTTGTCAGTTGAGAATGCGTTTTGCGGTTAACTCAATGAGAGAGAGAGAGAAAAAAGTGCGATATTCCAAGAATTTAGACTATTTCTGAATCTGTAAGAAAAAAAGTTTTACAAACAATTTTGTTAGTAAATGTAAAAGAAATATATATATATATTAATTTGGGATTTTTAAACAATAATTCGCTGATGAAAACATCTTATATTTTAAAGAAAAATATCAGTTCTTTTAGGCTTTTTAAATTGCCTAAAATCTTAGTTTCTAAAATTACATGTAAAGAAATCAACAAAAATATTTCCCGTCTTTAATTAAATGAAAAATGGTGCATATTGTATTTTTTATGCATATAAAGATTTTAGACAATTTTCAAAGACAATTAAATGGAGATTTAAATGAAAGGTAATTTTATTTATAACAATAAGAAAATAAAATGATTTTGTAACAAATAAAAATTTTATTAATAGTTTCTATTTTATGTAACTCAAGCAGTGTTTCAGTGTAATGATAGAATTTTATAAATGATTTTCACACCAAATTCTGGTATAATAAAATTATACAAATTTGTACAATGGTGTATTATTGATGAAAATACAGAATTTTAATATTTTACTATGCTATAAAAGAATACATTGGTTTTACAGTATTTTTTAATCCCGCAACAAGTGGTATATCTCCAAACATCTGTAACTCGTACCGTCGTATATAAGAATTTCATAAGCAAGGGATTTAATTATTTGTTAATAAATATTCGCCAAAATATACCTAATCACTTTAAAACGAGTTTGTTGATTGATTGTATTTATGACTGCCAATTGTTAACATGAGGGACATATCAAGGGAAGTGGGGGGGGTTGCCCTCAGTAAAGGTCTTTCTAAAGGAACCTAACCCGTATTTACACAAGGAAATACGAGATTCGAAGAAAACCCCGGGAAACTGCGAACAATTAGGACGACGGGCGCGATTGGTTAAAAACTCTGCGCATCCCATCTACCAGCTTCGAGAGCAGGATCTCTTGACCATGTGTGGGGCCCAGAATGAAACTGCAACAATGAAATATTTCAAGGAGCAAAAAGTCGGAAAGAAAAGGCTTAAGAAAAGACTAAGCAAATTTATATTTTTTTTTCATAAATTCATATAATAAGAGTACCTTTAACCAAGCGTAAAAAGAAAAATATCGATAAAAATTTCTGTAAAAAAAAGTAAGATCGAGAGAGAGCAAAAAAGTTTCATTTTTGAAAGTTTTTACTTAGATTTTATTTGTCAATCATTAAAAAAAAAAAAAAAAAAAAAAAAAAAAAAAAAAAAAAAAAAAAAAAAAAAATCAAGGTACATATCAAGGGATGAAGGTTGCCCTCCGTTAGGGTCTTTCTAACGGAACCTACCCGTATTTACGCAAGGAAGTTTAAGATTCGAAGAAAACCGTGGAAAACTCCGAACGATTAGGCCGACGGGTGCGATTGGGTATAAACTCAGCACCTCCCATCTACCATCTACCACCAAGAGAAAAAAGAAAAAAAATCGATTAAAATTTCTGTAAAATTCACAATTTTAAAGAAACTATGTGTTTTAATCTCCTGCTATTTTAATTTCTGAAAATAATGTTTTTATTAACTAAAATTTTATAGGGGATATCATCATTTACGTTTTGCATCATTTATTGTGTGTCAAAATATATAGTTCATAATCAATTTTATAACTACTGAACGATTTTAGTGGATTTTAAGTATTAAAAGCTAAAAGGACATTTTTATCATTTAAAAATACAATTTCATTTAAAATTTTAAATTTGAAGACATTTATGTTATAACAAATAATTATTGACAATTTATTTAGAGTTATTAACTTAAATTTATTTCGAGTGTATGCAAAAGGCACAAAATATGAGGACATTTCCTAGTTTTAAGTTTCAAAAGCGGAGTAGTTTTGGTTGATTTTTGTCGTCCGATTATCTACGCTAATGGGATATAGGACCAGGGGGAGTGCCCTCCGTGGGGGTCTTTCTAAGGGAACCTAACCCGTATTTACGCAAGGTTCGAAGAAAACCACGGAAAACTCCGAACGGTTAGGCCGACAGCCGCGATTAGGTTCGAACCCAGCACCTGCCGTCTACCAGTTGAGAGGTCTCAAAAGCGGAGTAAAAATGCACCTATACCTTAGAAACCTTTATTCCTTACAGACCCGACAGCATAACGGTCAGAGCGCGCTTCCCGAATACCAAGGTACTCGGGTTCAAATCCAGCCGGAAAAATAAAGTTGGAAATTTGTTCCTGAATAATCTCTGTATATATAAATCCGTCTGAATAATAGAAAAAACAAAACATTTGCGTTTTCTCCATTAAAAAATTAAATTAAATCATAGCTTTAATTTTTTTTTTGAACATATTAGTGATCTTGAAGTTTCCCAAAGTCCTCCTATATCACTTCCTCAAATCTTCCCCAGAAACTCCCGGGGAGGACCCTGAAGGAGGTCCTGAGGAGCGGGCCAGGATGCTGTAAAGCGGACATTTTCGGTTCCTGAGGACCTCCTGGTGGCAATTCTCTGCATCCTCAGGGATGCCTGGGGGATGAGGTTCCTGGGATGTGAATCCTTACAGGACATCCTGGGGAGGCAAGTGTGCTATATGGGATCTGGTCTTTTGTAAAAAGGTTTTTGCATTTCATTCATGTTGCGCTTTTTCAAACAAGGACATAATCGGTATGCATTCATTTTTACTACAGAATGCCTACACTAGAATATGAAATGCATTGCATTTTTCGTTCATTTGCAGTGACTCTTAAAATATGTGATATACCCGGTATCTAAGAAAACCAGGAAAAGTCGCGCGGTTGGAGAGGTCGCGCGCCACGAGATCGGAAGAGTAGGAAAGAGTGGAGCCGCACTAAAAATAATCTTAAGATTATCTGAAGAAATCTTCACTGTCTTCAGAAATTTTGCAGAAATCTAGGGAAATTTTGCAGATTTAGTTTTATCCTAAAAATATCTGCAGAATTTTTAAATATATTCTTAGAAATATCTGCAGTACGAGCCAAATAGCTACAGATTTTCTACAGATTTTTTTTTAGTGGGGAGTGCTCGCTCAGTGACTCCAGGTAGTTGTACAACAGCATTAGTGCAGTTTATACAAGAATGTGCACATTGTTTTTTTTTTTGGGGGGGGGGGATAAATTATTATTATTTTGTTTTGTTTTACCAAAGTAAGTTTTTGAATTTTGTATAAATGTTTAATAGAATTTTTACTGAATGTCTGTAGTAAAAAACATTTTGTTCTTAAACGATTTCTTATAAGCTACTAACCTTGATTAAGGATGTCAACACTAACAACTCAAGTTAGGAGTGATACATTTAAATTAAAGACCACGTAATTTTTCAAATAGGAAAGTTTGTGCATCTGCTACTTAGAAGAAATGGCGCATTTCTGCATAAGTTAGACGAGATTATGCAGATTATACTTTTTTCATGAATTGCAAATCACATATAAAACATAAGAATGAAACAATTTTGAAATAACTTTATAAAAACATTATCGAAAGTAAGTTTGGTAACAAATTAATAAAAAAAATAAAAAAAGACATTTGATATAAAAAAGTGTTAATAAATTAATAATGCAGCTGTTATTTAATTAATTTTGTCTAATTATTTTTGTTATTAATAATATATTTGCTGATAAATTATTTAAATGTTTATACATTTTTAAAATTATGAACAATTGATTTGCTACTGATATACCACTCTTGTAAGGTCCTGACTTGGCAGAATGCCAAGCCGATTCCATTGAGACTTTGGGGAGAACAGCCTATGAGGCCGAGATTGCTTCTACGTATCCATGGAAATGATATTAAATATTGTTTTCTATTTTTTGTTCTGAGTGAAATCTTATTTTAAATTAAATAGATTGTGCACCTTCTATCAATTATATATATATTTTCTCTTACATTTTTGTGAATATTTAATAAAAGTATGTTTTTCTTCTTTTTTTTTTACATTTATACTTATGGCTAAAACACATTTTTAACGATTGCTTGACATCTGACTTGGCGGCTATACAAGAAATTCGCCAATTCTAACAACCTAAAAATTCAGGACACATGTATATCATATTCTCACTGGGATTTACTTGACGCCAAAATGGCATTTTTTTGCCGAATATGGTAACCCTGATATTGTTTATTTTTTGATAAACTGTTCATTTACCTTAATTTTTCTTTTTTCAAATTATATAAAATATTTTTTTCTAGTTATTAGTTTTTAAAATTTAATATATATATATATATATAGAAATTGTTTTATTTATTATTTTTTTTTTCTTTGAATAATAGAAAATAATTTGAAAACGTATGTTTAACTAGTATTACAAAATGAGGTTTTCGCCAAATTGACGTTGGAAAAAAATTGTACAAAACCTTGTACGCATATGATATCTGCGCCATATTCATATCTAATGCATGCAAATAATATAACTAAATAATGTACACAATAATGCAAAAATAATTTTAAAAAATTGCTAATCTGGCAAGTTTTAAAATCACGCCATGCACCCGTTAATTCTAAAAAAAATTAAGTTACGCTATATTGCGAGGGAAAAAGTTATTAAGTTAAGTTTAATAATCATACTTTGAATCATCTTTTTTATTATATTTGTGTATTTTATTAGTGTAACAGAATTACAATGTAATGTTTAAAAACAGATAATTGAATTACAGAAACAAAAAGGTATTTGCCAAAAAAATTCGACATATCTAGGATGTTTAATAAACAAACTCATCTCGAGATGGTACGAACTTCCCTATTTTCGACATGGACTCGCTCTTTTTACCCATGCGCAGTTCTGTCCAGGTTTCTATCACACGTGGTTCATCAGCAATAAAGTGATTTTGTTAACAAAAATAAATTTTCTCTAAAAGAACTTTTTTTAGGGTTCCATACCTATAAAGTGAAAACAGAACCATTATCGGATCACACCTGGGACTTTCTGTCCGTTTGTCACAGTCATTTTACTCATAAACTATGAAACGTGTAAGCTCAAATTGGGGCAAGTAATTAAAATAATTGACCCTCATATTTACACATCATTAAAATTTAAAGATATATTTAGGAGGTAGGTAGGGGCTAATTAATATTCTTTTTCTTTCTAAATTGTGTGAGGTATTTTGTTTAAGCTTTCGTTATGCTAAACTCAAAAAAATATATATTTTTTAAATTTTAGCTATTATATTTTCAGAGATATCGTCAAAAATATGGTGCAAAAACTTTAGTCTCCCGCATCTAATTTCGAATCTACTAAAACTAAAATTGTGAAAAGATTATAAGTTATAGATGTTACTTTAAACCTTCTAGAAAAACTATAGCGATTATTCTAGGTCGCATAGTTTTTGTGAAAAACACAGTTTGACACAGTTTGAAAAACACAGCCCACAAATTTCGATTTGTGGGCATTCAGCAAAGGTGTTGAGGAGCATTGAAGGTACCTATTGTAGCAGAATTTTGAAATCATTGTTGAGAATGACGTTTGAAAAAATTCGTTGGTAATTAGCCGAGATATTAAACATAAAAGACAGGGATGATTTGGGCATAAATAATGACAGGGGGGAGGCGTACTCTGCATACCATCGGCCTTTAAAGCGTAGATTACACTGAAAAAAATATCCGTTAATATACAGAAATTATTCCCTAAAATTCTGCGGAATAGTTCCGTTTTTCCGAAAAAACAGCAGAAATTCGGTTATTGATATTTTGAGATTATAAAAACAGTAACTTTTCCGTAAAATTTTCTGATAACGGAGGAGTTCCGCATTAAAACAGCATAAATTCCATAAATAACACCAGTGTCGCCATCTATATCTGGGATACAAAAACATTATAAAGTTGTTTCATGAACAACTTTTTATAATAATTTTCTTTATTTCTTTCTGTTTTAATAATATAAAGCTAACATATTTTTACAATATTAAAAAAATAATAAAAATGTTAAAATTTTATTAATCCCTTTTAAATTTGAGATTAGTTAGTTAGTTTATTTTCAGTTAGTTTATTTCCATTATCATTTTTAAATAATGTTTACCACTATCGATAAAATTCAATGTTAAAACTGTTGTTAGCTTTCGTTTTTTCAAAACTAAAAACTAAAACAAAATCACTTCACCTTTTTCATTCACGTATAAAAACATTTTCAAGTTTATTCCGAAAATTAATCTTCCGTGAATCCATAGAGATATATTCTAGGAGGGATAGGGTTTGTAATGATTCTTATTCTTATGACATTCCGAGTTTGTGGTTAAAATTACTTAATAAATATTTAAAGGGTGAGTCTAATAGGGGGAGCCGCGGTGGCATTGGCTATTCACGATCATAGAGGGCGCATTATTTTGTGTTTTGGGTTTTTAAATTACCTTTATATCCAGAGTCATTTAGTTTTTTCTACTTTTATTAATATTAATTTTATACATATTAAATTTAATATATGATTAAAATTTATTATATTTATATGCCGCGGTGGCAATGGCTATTCACGATCATAGGGGGCGCAATGTTTTGTTTTGGTTTTTAAATTATATTTATATCTAGTGTCATTTAGTTTTCTACTGATTTTATGTGTTATGAATACGGTTCTTATGAATGAACCGAAACATGTCAACTTTTTAATTTAATTTTTATTTGTGACACCTGTCCTAAGTAAATAAATATGAAATGTTTTTATATGAAATGTTTTTATGTTTACCACATTTATAGCCTATTTTTTAAAATATGCGTAGGATAGTGGAAAAACGTTCGACTTTTAATTTTAATATATTTTAATAAAAGTAATAATAAAATATTAATAAAATAACTTTAATTTTAACATATTTTAATATTACTTTAAGAATATCCTTTCAAAAATAAATAAGTAACTAAATATGAATAAAATTACAATAAACTTTTTAAAATCTCCTTAAAATGAAAAAAAAAAACTTTTTAATGCATTCAACTCTTAATACATGTAATATTTTAAAGTCTAAAATTTTATTTTGTATAGAACTGAAATTAAAAACTAAATATTCGAAATTATGGAAATAAAATCTGTTAAACATTTAGAACTATACATTCATATAGAAAATAATTCTCAATAAAAATTAATGCCGCGTTCAACATAAGGCCTTTGCTTTATAAAATCATTCGAAATAAGTAAAGATATTTGCAGGCACTGTATGCGTAACTATGGCGTAATGGTATTACACTACTACAAACTGCCATGGGACAGGTGCTTGGTTCGATCCCCATCGAGGGTAAGTGACATTTATTCAAAGTTGTTTAAATTAAATGTATGTGTTCTAATCTGATGTGTCCTTGTCTAAAGAATAAAAAAGCCAGTTTGTCCCGAAAATACTTTTTTGGCTTTCAAGCGAAAATTTTTATATAAAAAAAATGAAAACGAAAACATTTTGTAAAACAACGGAAATATTGCTGGAAAAAACGGAAAAAATTTGTCTGTTAAATAACGGAAATAGTACTGGCGTCTAGATTACCAGAACTATTTCCGTTATTTAACGGAATTTTTTTTTTTTTACAGTGTACAACTTTTAGTAATATATTTGTATAATTCAATACCTAGTATCAATATAAAAGCAATAAACTTCATACTGTTGAAAACATGCTAATTTAATTATTATTAATAGCATTAATCAGGGTTCGAACTTATAAGAAATTAAAAAATATATTTATCCATTTCAGTTTCATGATTTTTTTTTAAATTGTCATTTCCCTTATTGAATATGAGTTAATATCTTCGAATATAGGGGCACTACGTTGAGAAATTTTCTGTATTAAGATATCTATATATTTTTTAATTCCTTATGCATGCAAACACTTTATAAATACTAAGGGGTTTGCGACTAGTTTGCAATGAGTGAGTCTCTCATTGTGTCTCTTGATTATTTAAAAGTTAATTAGAAATCTATGTAGTAAAAATGCATCAGGGACCAAAGCGGGTTTACAAATTTGTGAGCTCCTTTCTACACAAACTGCTTGAGCACAATGCGAAATTTAAACATTGAACAAGGGTGTTAGCTAAACTGGAAAAAGAAAATGATGTTACTTAGGTGAATTTATTTTTCTGAAATGACAAATCAAGTTTAAATATGTACTACCTGTTATTCTCAATAGCAAGTTGAGTTCCGTGTAAAGCGATAAGGATAAGTTTAAAAAATACATACAGAAAAACAATACCTGATATTATTTAGGCTTCATATCTCTTTCAACTTTTATGGTATTCCCATTCATATTTTTCTAGTACATTCAGCTATGACCACCCTACTGTGTATAGTTTTTTACAAAGTATTATTATTACTTCAATGCGGTTTCTTTAAAAGCTGTATCTCATTTTTTTATAATTCTGGCAACAGAAGTATTTCATTTCTATAAAAAGTAAATGGAATATAGTAGATTAGTGTAGCTTTAAGTTGACAAAAAGGAAGAAAATCAGTAAAATATAATTTTTATGATGATAAAAATGTGGCTTATGTGATGACAGAGTCATACATTACGTACGCCATGCGTTAAAAAGTATTATTCCAGGAACAATCAGAAAAATAATAAAATGAGGACATCAAAAAGATTCAGATATGTCTTAGATATATCTATTGTCGATCGAAAACAACAACCTTTCCCAAATGGTTAAAGAAACATATTATTTTTAAGTAAACATTCTTTTACAAAGTAGAAAACCCATGAGATTCGTTCATTTTCCTTAAAGTGGGTAATTTCTTTCAAAGATTGTTTCGTACCCGAGAGAAACATCTAAGTGTTACAAGCACAAATTCTTACGAATGCACAATTTATCTTAGTCGAAGAATATCAAACGCCACGCCGCCTAAATTCGGAAATCCATGTTGAGACATAATAAATCTTATATATAACTTTTTTAGAATGTTTTGTATCTTTCTGAGCATTTTTATTCCTGTAATAGAATAACATATTTCATCTTTTTCTTTTCAAAAATCCTATGAAACCTAAGATTGATTGCTACACAGCAACACTTTTTGTGTAAATTCAATTTCATTGGTTCCAGCAGAAAAATATAGCCAGGTAAAAAAAAATGATTTGCCTTATCGAGTTTCTAGCTTTATACAGAGTTGGAAAAAACACTGAATTGCTATACTGATTTACTAGAGTGATTTTTGTCTATATTCGCATGCAAAGTAGTTTGATGTGGCCGATACTTCGTTCACTTTGTATACTTTATTTATTATCTTACCATTCTGATATTTTCTCACTTTTTTGTAAACAAGACGTGTTTATTTTACAATTAAAGCGTGAAAACATTGTGAAACATCTCAAAGTGATGATCATTTATACAGTGTTTTCTTTTTAAAGATTTATTAATAAACAAATAAATAAAGAGGTGATAGTGTTTTCTTCTTCCTGAATTCATTAAATTTCTCATATATTTATATCTACTCTATTTATGTTATAAAAAAAAACATATGTGCTTAAAGCATATGTCCTTCTGCGAAAGGCAGGACTTTCAGATTTTAAATAAAATTTCAATTTTACTATTTTTGTAACAGCAAATTTATAACCTTCTTAGCATCGTAAATTTTCATTTTTTCACCATCATATAGGAAAAAATATCCTTTTAATTGCAATTTACTTGAAAGCTATATCTCAATTTTTAAATTTTTTTGAGTTTTTAATGCTTTTTTTTTGTTGTTGTTGTTATGGCAACAGAAGTCTTCCATTTCTGTAAAAAATAAACGGGATAGATTACTGCAATTTTTAGCGGACAAAAAGAAAGAAAATCAGTAAAATAAAATTTTTATGATGATTAAACTTAGCTTACGTAACAATAGAGTCATTTAATATGTCTGTCATGAATTAAAAATTAATATTACTAAACCAATAAAAAAAATTATAAAATGTGGACACCACAATGATGCCGATGTGTCTCAGATATACCTGTTATCGACAGAAATCAACAACAATTTTCCAAATGATTAAAAATATATATATCATTTTAAATTGAACTACATTTTACAAGGTTGAGGTCCAATGAAACTCATCTTTTTTTTAAAGTGGGTAATTTCTTTCAAAGGTTTATTCGTACTCGAGATAAACATCTAAGAGTTAGAAACGCAAATTCTTACGGATCTACCATTTATCTTAGTCAAAGAATATCAAACGCCACGAAGTCCAAATTCACAAATCCATGTTGAAACATAATAAATATCTGATACATTACTTTTCTAGAATATTTTGTATCCTTCTGAGCATTTTTATTCCGGTAATAGGAAAAGATATTTCATCTTTTTCTTTTCAAAAAATCATATGAAACCCAAGATTGATTACTACACAGTAACGCTTTTTGTGTAAATTCAATTTCATTGGTTCCAGCAGAAAATATAGCCCGGTTAAAAAAAAATGATTTGCTTTATCGCGTTTCTAACTTTATACAGAGAGAGGAAAAAACACTGAATTGCTATACTGATTTACTGGAGTGATTTTTGTCTATATTTGCATGCAAAGTAGTTTGATGCTGCCGATACTTCCTTCACTTTGTATACTTTATTTATTATCTTGCCATTATAACATTTTCTCACTTTTTGTAAACAAGACATGTTTATTTTACAATTAAAGTTTAAAAAATATTGTGAAACATCTCAAAGAGATTATCACTTATACAGCTATTTTCTCCTTAAAGATTTATTGGTTAACCCGTCAGTAGTCGCGTGTCGGTTTTTTCGCCGCCCGTATAACTTATCTCCTCCTAACTTGTATCACATTACAAATACAACAGTGATCTACTATGTAGCTGACTTTGAAGGTTTCTCGATCTCCTTAGTGAAATAACAGGACACCTCTGTTTTTATTTCAGGTGTATTTTTAGAAACAAATTTGAAATTGACGAGAAAGTCTACGTAACAATCACTAATGTCCGTTCATTTTTACTTTTTCCAATTACTCCAGATCTCACGAATAAAATGCATAATTTAAGAAAATTTCAAATTTATATCTTCACTGAAATGTTATTTTCGTATATTAGGTGGAAAATATTTCTTATTTTACTTATTTGGTATGCGGGGGGGGGGGGGCAGCGGCGAAAAGACCGAGCGCGACTAATGACGTTATGAAAAAAGTCGCGACTACTCGCGGGTTAATAAATAAATAAATAAATAAAGAGGTGATAGTGTTTCCTCCTTTCTGAATTTATTTAATTTCTTATATATATATATAACTATTCTGTCTATATTATAACAAAAATATCTATGTGTAACGCATACGTCCTTCTGCGAAAGGCAGTACTTTCAGATTTTAAATAAAATTTCAATTGTACGATTTTCAGTACTGCAACTTTTTAAACTTCTAAGCATCGCAAATTTTCGTTTTTGCACCATCGTATAGGGAAAAACGTACTTTTAAAAGCAATTTGTTTGAAAGCTGTATCTCAAGATTTTTTTGAGTTTTTGATGCTTTTTTTTTAGTTATAGCAACAGAAGTATTCAATTTCGGTAGAAAGAAAATGGGATATAGTAGATTGCTGTAGCTTTTAGTTGACCAAAAGAAAGAAAATGAGTAAAATATAATTTTTATGATGATTAAACATCTCTTACATAATAACAGAGTGTTTTATTGCGTACGCCATGAATTAAAGAATAATATTACTGAGCCAATACAAAAGTTATAAAATGTGGACACCACAAAGATTCCGATAGTTCTCAGATATACCTGTTCTCGACAGAAATCAACAACAATTTTCCAAATGTTTAAAAAACATATAATTTTAAACTGAACTGCATTTTACAAGGTAGTAGTCCGATGAAATTCATTCATTTTTCTTAAAGTAGGTAATTTATTTCAAAGATTTATTCGTACCCGAGAGATACATCTGAAAGTTAGAAGCACAAATTCTTATGAATGCACAATTTATCTTAGTCGAAGAATATCAAACGCCACTCCGGCTAAATTCGGAAATCCATGTTGAGGCATAATAAATCTGATATATATATATTTTTAGAATGTTTTGTATCTTTCTGAGATTTTTTATTCTCATAATAGGGAAATATATTTCATCTTTTTCTTTTAAAAAATCTTATGAAAGCTAAGATTCATTGCTACACCGTAACGCATTTTGAGTAAATTCAATTCCATTGGTTCCAGCAGGAAAATATGTCTAGGTTAAAAAAAAAATTCCCTTGTCGCGTTTCTATCTTTATCCCGCGAGTAGTCGCGACTTTTTCCACAACGTCATTAGTCGCGGTCGGTCTTTTCGCCGCTGGCCCCCCGCATACCAAATATGTAAAATAAGAAATATTTTTCACCTAATATACGAAGATAACATTTCAATGAATATATAAATTTGCAGTTTTCTTAAATTATGCATTTTATTCATGAGATATGGAATAATTCGAAAAAGTAAAAATGAACTGACATTAATGGTTGTTACGTAGACTTTTTCGCCAATTTCAACTTTGTTTCTAAAAATGTACCTGAAAGAAAAACAGAGGTATCCTGTTACTTCACTAAGGTTTTCGAGAAACCTTCAAAGTCAGCTACATGGTAGCTCTCCGTTGTATTTGTAATCTGATACAAGTTAGGAGAAGATAAGTTATACGGGCGGCGAAAAGACCAACACGCGACTACTAACGGGTTATACACAGGGAGAAAAAACACTGAATTGCTATACTGATTTATTGGAGTGTTTTTTGTCTATATTCGCATGCAAATAGTTCGATGTGGCCGATACTTCATTCACTTTGTTTACTTTATTTATTATCTTTCCATTCTAATATTTTCTCACATTTTGGTAAACAAAACATGTTTCTTTTACAATTAAAGCTAAAAAAAAGTGTGAAAAATCTCAAAGTGATTATCATTTATGCAGTCATTTTCCTCTTAAACTTTTATTGATTAATAAATAAATACGTAAAGAGGGATAGTGTTTCTTCTTTTCTGAATCCTTTCAATTTCTTACATATTTATGTCTACTATAATCTATATTTAGGTGTTTGGTGTAATAACGCCAAGTGCTAATATTACGCATAATTATATAATAATCCTGTAAATGGCACATATGAGCCTTTGCGCAGAAGGTGTCCGAGTCCTATTACACAGAAACAATAGTTTAAAGTTAATTTGTTCCATTTATAGGCCTTATCACTTTTAGAAGCGACTAAAATTAACCCTTGATCTAAAATTTACAAGATAACGTATGTAATGTTTAGACTATATATTTATCAGGAAATACTTTCTTTATTACATAAAATTGTAGTGAATTTCATGTAGTTTTAAAATATAGTAGAAGATTTTTGATATCTTCATGAGATAGTTTGTAGTTTAAAACGCATTGCGCGATAAGTATACTGGGGTAATAACGCCAAAGAATGGTTTTATTACTCAGACTGATACCTTACAGTTGCGGAACTACACTTGAAAGGGGTTTATTTTTTTTTCTTTATGTATGAGACAACATTATGTGATTGTTGAAATGGTTAGATTAAGGAGGGTCTTATACCCAAAACTAATCTTTTTTTTTTGGGGGGGGGAGGGGAGGTAATACTAATGTGAAAATAATTTCATTATCTTATATATAAAACGACATCAAAATGTTTTCGATATTCCAATTCCAACATTTTCAAAATCAGGTTTTTATAAAATTCCAACTTGATTGTTCGATTGAGTCCTAAATTGTAACTGTACGCTTTTCCAGCATTCTGTTTTTCAAAATTTTATAAATATAACCTTTAACCGATGTAACAGAAATTCTAACATAACTGGTATGAAACGATTTCTGAGACCACAAGATCGAAAGATGAATAAAAGGCTTAAATAACTCAAAAAGTTTAGTACAAAAGTTATAAAAGTTATAAAGTTTAGTTTAGTATAAAAGTTTAGTACAAGACTATTATATTTAGCATTCCCTTATTTATAAGTCTCTGGTGATTGTACTAAAGTTCCAAATGAAACAAATTTCGGTAGTATTTGTAGTTAAACCGAAAATTAAACTATAAAAAGCAGTGGTCTGTGAGATCGGAAACATTAGTTAAAGGTTAAAATACGATCAATGATTAAAACTCACAGAGTACTATTTCTGCATTGCACTTTTTGTACAGGATTAATTCTAATTAAATTTAATCTATTCAAATATTTCTAATAATAGTACAAGGAATCCAAAGGAAAGTGAATTTCAGTTGTAGCTAAACTGGAATATACAAGTTAAACTCTAAAATTAGGGTGGGGAGGACAGCGTTTACTGCGATCGCTAACAGCAGTTAAAAGTTAATTTTGTTGCTAAGGATAGAAATAAGACTATATAATCACATGAATCATGCATAAAATTTAATAAAGGATCTCACATGGACATTGATTTTTATTAAAAATCTTACTTAACTAATTAAAAATACAAATTCATTAAAGCATTTTTAAATAACTCCGACATTTTAACTTTAGATTTGCGCGAATCCGCATTAGTGTGGACTTTACCGGTTAAAAAGTTTTTACAAGACTTCTATAGCAGTAATAACAAACATACTTATAACACATACCATCTAATTATTATAAAATTTCACATAATAAAAATAATACATTAAAAATTGTTAAAACTTAAATGTTTCTTTGTTAAGCGGGGCATTTTAAGCAAAGATAAGCTCAGAGCGTTACATTCTGTTGAAGCTCCCCCGCCCCTCTTTTCTTTCACTTGCACAAAATATTGAATGTTTTCTCATGTATAGTATGTATAAATAGAAATATAAATTCTGATTAATATAAACGTAGTTAAAACTATGCAATGTTTCTAAGTAATTCTATTTAAGCAGTCCTTTTCAAGCAAAAAGAAGCTCTGGGTCTGATATTCCTTTGACTCCCCCCCCCCCCGGTTCCTTTTTCTTACACTTTTACCAAAAATTGAAGTTTCTATCGCTTAGAATGTATTTGTCAATTTCTAGGGCTCTAGACTTCGTTTTTTTTAGATTTGGGCAACATACATGGGTTTATTCCATCTTATTTTATAGCTTTATTTCCATGGCGTTATTACCCACATAGGCGGGTAATAACGCCAATTAGCATAGGTCAGGAAATCACGCCATTACATTTTATAAATACCTATCTGCTAAATTATTTTTTATATAGATAGTTAATGAGTTGCTGTATCAAATTCTACATTTGTTTTAAAAATAGAATCATAAATTAAGCCGTGAAAATTGGTAGAACCTTAACGTGGCGTTATTACCCCAGGATACCTTATAACAAACAACATATCTGTGCGTACCGCATTCATACTTCTGCGAAAGGCAATACTTTCAGTTAAAAAAAAATTTCAATTTTACAATTTTCGGTATTGCAAATTTATAACTTTCTTAGCATCGCAAATTTTCATTTTTGCATCATCCTTTGGGGGCAAAATGTCCTTTTAAATGCAATTTGTTTGAAAACTGTATTTTAATTTGTGTTTGAGTTTCTTTCTTTCTTTTTTGATTTTTTTAAAGCTTTTTCTGTCTGCTTTTTCTGATATTATGACTATGGAACTTATTTGATGGTTCCGAAACATGTCAATGTATTTTATTTTATTTTTACTATAACACCTTTCTTAAGAAAAATTAAAATTGTTATTAAAATGCTTTTTCTGTTATTATGACAACAGAAGTATTCCATTTCTGTAGAAGGTAAATGGGATATAGTAGATTGTTATAGCTTTTAGTTGACCAAAAGAAAGAAAATGAGTAAAATAATTTTTATGATGATTAAACGTCTCTTACGTAATAACAGAGTGTTTTATTGCGTACGCCATGAATTAAAGAACAATATTACTGCACCAATAAAAAAGTTATAAAATGTGGTCTATGTTGTGAAATGAATCGATTAATCTTTTATATCGATTCTTTCACAACACTCCTATTTGAATGCTTCTCCATTTTTGCATATCTCCATGCTTCATTACGTTTACTGTCATTCAAAATAATTCATTTCAATTTATTTACTCTCCTAAATTTATCAGTTATTTATTTCAATTTTAAAATTCTTATTATTCATTATCCTTATTCCAGTCTAACTCCATATTTTGATATTTCCTTTTAAAAAAAAGTATCTTTTCATTCATTCTTTCAAGAATAAGTACTTTCACTTTAACTTTCAATCATACATTTTTACCGCCTATTTGCTCATTGGCTAATTGAAAAACCTGCTCGCATTATGATAATATGATCTGGAAATTTCCAGTATATGGTTTACCAGATTTGACAATATTTCTTATTACATTTTGTTGTTGTCATAGTATTATAGTACTCTTTTGGCGATTGTTTACTGTGCCTTTTGGCATCGGGCTAATTATATGGCAACCCTCTCCCAGGTGCTTCTTGCCAGTCGCTCAGTAGTAGAATTAGTTAGTTAGTAGTGGAAATGTGAATCCTTTAAGATATGAACTAAAAGTTTTTTTTTTTTTTTTTTTTTTTGTGAAAAACCACGAGGTATTTGGACAGCGACTCTCATGATTTTTCCTTTCAACTCTGCATTCTACACGCATGGATGGTGTATGCAAGATCACAGATAAGAAAACTTTTCTCTTACTTTAGTTTTCTTTTTTATCAAAAATAACATGGTTTTTAAGATTCTAAATTTTCGATAAAATAGTTCCTCTGCAATGTCTTGAAGTATCATAATCTATCATTAAGCTCATGTCTCGTGCACAAGAGATAAATTTAATAGAAGTGGTGTAAATGGTCAATTTCTTTAATAATAGTCTACATTGTATATTCTTTTAATTTTAAGCATACAATAAACCATTGGATGAATCAAGAAAATAAGTCTACTCAATTAGTTTTAGAAACTTTTTTTTTACAAATTTTGATGGTCTCATGGTAGGCTTCTAGTTGAAGTAAAATCCTCATACTTAGTGACCATAAATAATGAATCAGGTCTATTTATTCATAATAATTATTCATTCTAATTATCCCTCCTAAATCAACTATTTCATTCATAAAATTAATAATTTATTATTGGTACCACATGGCTATTTTTTATAATCACAACAGACACCACAAAGAATTCCGATATGTCTCAGATATCCCTGTTCTCGACAGAATTCAACAATAATTTTCCAAATGGTAAAGAGGCATATCATTTTAAACTGAACTGCATTTTACAAGGTAGAAGTCCCGTGACGTTCATTCATTTTTCTTAGGCCTTTTGAGACGAGATCCTTTTACGAAATTTTAAATTTTTTGTCACCGGTTTTTAAATACAGAAACTTGTGCCTTATTCAATCGAGAAAATGCTCCGATTAAATAAGGCAAATTGTACAGTATAATTTTACTGGTGAGGATAAGGAAGGAATCTTAAGGGTGTATTCGAAAAAACGCTTTTCCATCTTCAATAGCTCGAAATTTTCCGATTCAATTTCAGGCACATTTTTTAAAGTAGAAACATGAAACTTGCTGAGGGGATTCTTGAAGGGACGTATGAGGTGCTGTGTGATGTCTTTTTACGCTCAATTCATTAGAATTTGACTTATAAACAATTACCTTATCAGTATGACCCTTTTTTTTCGTTCACAAATCTCCCACTTGGGAAAAATCGGTTCGAAATGCCGGTTTTGATTGCTTTTTCTGCAATATTTTCTGCATTTATCAAAGAATAGACAATTGCGGCACCTTGTGTACTTTCCAAATAAGAGATTTTAAAAGTTTGGTGCAATTGAGAACAAAAATGAATTCAAAAATAAATCGGAAATTAAGCAGTTTGAATCGAAACACACCCTTAAGCCTTTCTGAGGCACGTATATGTATCACTCGTCCCCAAGTAGTTTAAGTGGGTAATTTCTTTCAAAGATTTATTCGTAACCGAGAGAAACATCAAAGAGTTAGAGACACAAATTCTTTACGAATGCACTATTTATTTTAGTCGAAAATATCAAACGCTACGCCACCCAAATTCAGAAATCCATGTTAAGACATAATAAATCTGATATATATTTTTTCTAGAATGTTTTGTATTTTTCTGAGCATTTTTATTTTCGTAATAGGAAAAGATATTTCACATTTTTCTTTTCAAAAATCATATGAAACCTTAGATTGATTGCTACACCGTAACACTTTTTTGTGTAAATTCAATTCCATTGGTTCCAGCAGAAAAATATAGCTACGTAAAAAAATAATTCCCTTTATCGCGTTTCTGGCTTTTACATAGGGAGGAAAAAACGCTGAATTGCTATACTGATTTACAAGAATGGTATTTGTCTATATTCGCATGCAAATAATTTGATGTGGTCGATACTTCATTCACTTTGTATACTTTACTTATTATCTTTCCATTCTAATATTTCTCACATTTTGGTAAACAAGACTTTTTTCTTTTCAATTAAAGTTAAAAAAAAATGTGAAAAATCTCTAAGAGATTATAATTTATGCTGTCATTTTCTTCTTAAAGATTTATTCATAAATAAATAAATAAATAAATAAATAACGAGGTGATAGAGTTTTATTTTCCTTCCTGAATTCATTAAATTTTTTATAAATTTATGTCTACTCTATCTATATCATAACAAACAACATAGCTCTGCGTAACGCAAACGTCTTTCTGCAAAAAGCAATACATTCAGATTTTAAATATAATTTCATTTATACATTTTTTGGTACTGCAAATTTATAACCTTCTAAGTATCCCAAATTTTTCATTTTTGCACAATCGTTTAGGGAAATAAACGTCCTTTTAAATGCAATTTTTTTAAAGCTGTATCTCAATTTGTTTTTGAGTTTTTTTTTTTTTTTTTTTTTTTTTTTTTTTAGCCTCCGATGCTATTTTTTTCAGACAAGCTAAAAATGTCGTATCATCATCCCTGAATTTTCTACTGAACCGATTTTGCTAATTATTTTTTTAAATGAAAGCTATTTATTTGTAGTTGGGCCCATTTTAGTTATTTTTTAATTTATTTCCATTTTTGTATTTTATTTTTAATTTTAAAAGATTTTTCATGATATTTCTTCAAAATGGTGGCAACACAGTTTAGCTTTTCTCTCGATAATAAAAATTTATTTTCCAAAATGATTGCGTATAATTATGCACTAATTGGGGTAAAAAAAAAATTATATTTACTGAGAAATAATATTAATAATGTAAATAAAATAACAGAAAATAATTTAAGATAAAAATTAATGTCTAAAGCAAAATAAAAAAATTTCAAATGAGGAAAATATCATACAGCAACCACATAAACGGGAATTACAATATTATTACATTGGTTAAAATGCATAAATATTATGCATTATGCCTTTTATTATTGTTATTATACCTTTTTCATATTATTAATAACAATAACTTAAAAAATATTTGAAGAGAAAATGACTCTCTATTTAAAACATAACGATATTAAGTACTACTCTGTTATCCCGTCGACCAATTTCGCCAAATTATACAAATCGCCAAACTAATAGCCAAATTATACATATTGACATGATTGTTATTTTAAATACCGAAAAAACAAATAATTAGTAGAATATTAATAAAAAGTCGAAATAAAAATCACTTAATGACATTTTAAACACATGAATCGTATTAATGTCATTAATAGTGTTCTTAACTGATGCGCTCAACAAGCGAAAAATGTTTTGACGCATTTACAAATTCATTTTTTAACAGAAAGATCTGAAATTTTAACGCTTGACTATGAAAGCGATTTCGAATTGAACTTATTTTTCCATTTTATGATAATTATATTACTTATAGAGTTATAACCTATTTCGATGACGCAATCACCCGTTTTTCTCCTCCTTTTCGACCGTTTTTTCTGCTTTCGTCGGGAAATATGCTCAAAAGTGTCAACTTTGGAGGCTTGTTATGAAAAAGATTTTGTGTTTTTTTAAAAAACAAAAGAATTAGTGCAAATAGAGAGTTTCTAAATAACAACACCTGCTATTTTGAAGCATTTCTGAACAAAAATAAATTAATGCATGTGTCACAAAGATGCCCTTTTTTTATTTAAGAACACCCTTAAATGTGACATTCACGATCATCCATTATTGGCATTTAATCTTATAGTTTGGCGATAATTTTTTGGTCGACGGGATAACCTAGTAGTACCCGATATTACATTTCAATATTTCTTTTCATTATGGACACTGAGGTTGAGATTTTACTTTCAGATGACTTCAGTTTGTGAAAAATATGTCACAGTAAAAATGAAATTAGCTTTTTTTTAAATAAAACTATTTTTTCTGTGAGTGCATATAAAATAAAATTTCTGGATTTCGCCGGCACTCAGATTACAATTTTAACTCAAGATGTGCGAATATTTGCATGCAAAATTGTAACTGGAAAATTTGACATTTACTTTGTAAATATATTTATTATATCTTGAATCAATAATGTAATTACTTTTGCTTTTTTTAAAAAACCAAATCGATCGGGTCTTTTAAACATTTCATTCGTCGAATTCGACGGGGTTCCACTCGTTTTATTGTTAAATTGCATTTCTTTTTTCTCAGAGTCTATAAAAAAGCGTTTAAACTAAAGAAAAAATCCGTTTTTGATGAATTTAGTCAATGAAGAAGTAGCACGTCAAATTGTATCTCTATTATTCCGCAACTCCAATGTCTCAGAGAGAAATTGCTATTCAGTTGGGTATTTCACGCCGTCCTGTTTGCTATTATATTGATAAACACAAGAAAAATGAAGTTAGTTCATTGCAATCTAAACGGGGTGGCCTTTCTACCTCTATCGATTTTTTTTTTCCTAATCGGAGGCAAAAATGAATTCTGCAATGGCAGAATCTACATTCAACTTGTCTTTCTCAAGTTTTTGATCTTTTTTTCTTATTATGGCAACAGAAGTATTCCATTTCTGTAGAAAGTAAATGGGATATAGTAGATTATTGTATCTTTTAGTAGACAAAAGAAAAAATGAGTAAAATATAATTTTTATGATGATTAAACGTCTCTTACATAATAACAGAGTTTTTTATTACGTACGTCATGAATTATAGATTAATATTACTGAACCAATACAAAAGTGATAAAAAGTGAACACAACAAAAAATCCGATGTGTCTCAGATGTAAGGAAAAAATGCAAATTGAAATTTGCATTTGTTTGAAAGCTGTATCTCAATTTCTTTCAAAGTTTTTTTTTAGTTCTTTTTTTAGTTTTTTTTATTTTTTAATGTTTTTGTTGTCATTAAAGCAACAGAATTATTCCATTTCTTTAGAAAGTAAATGGGATATAGTAGATTGCTGTAGATTTTGTTTGACAAAAAGAAAGAAAGTAAAATATTATTTTGATGATGATTAAACATGGCTTACGCAATAACAGAGTTTTTTATTACGTGCGTCATGAATTAAAGATTAATATTACTGAACCAATACAAAAGTTATAAAATGTGAACACCACAAAGATTCCGATGCGTCTCAGATGTACCTGGTCGCGACAGAAATTAACTAACAACAGTATGAAATGGTTAAAAACCATATTATTTTTAACTGAACTGCATTTTACAAGGTAGAAGTCCAGTGAAATTCATTCATTTTTTTTTAAAGTAGGTAATTTCTTTCGAAGATTTATTACGATCCAGAGAGATACATCTGAAAGTTAGAAGCACAAATTATTATGAATGCATAATTTATCTTAGTCGAAGAATATCAAACGCCGCGCCGCCTAAATTCGGAAATCCATGTTGAGGCATAATAAATCTGATATATAACTTTTCTAGAATGCTTTATATATTTCTGGGCATTTTTATTCCCATAATAGGAAAAGATATTTCATGTTTTTCTTTGCAAAAATGATATGAATCCTAAGAATGATTGCTGCTCAGTAACGCTTTTTACGTAAATTCAATTTCATTTATTCCGGCAGAAAAATATAGCTATGTAAAAAAATGATTTGCCTTATTGCGTTTCTAGCTTTATACAGTGGGAGAAAAAAATACTGAATTGCTATACTGATTTACTGAAGTGATTTTTGTTTATATTCGAATGCAAAGTAGTTTGATGTCGCCCATATTTCACTCACTTTGCATACATTATTAGGCAGCTTTCATTACAAAAAATATTAGGTAGCTTACCTTATAAAAAATAAAAAGCTACCTATTGCAGCTGTCCGGAAGAAAGCATTTCCTGAAAATTTTGGTATATTTTCACCGATCATGACCCCCAGACCCCCAAAACACCCTCCTTTGAAATGTTGACACAAATATATATGTATATATATATAACTCTATATAAAGGGTGTTTCAAAAATGACCGGTATATTTGAAAAATCAATAAAAACTAAACTGGCAGCGATAGAAATACACCGTTTGTTGCAATATGCTTGGGACAACAGCAAATTTTCAGGCAGACAATGTTACGAAATTAGTTAAAATTTTCAACAACAGATGGCACTGCAGTCTGAAAAAATTTTAAAATACGATATTTTCCATATATCCACCATGTGCATCAATAATGTAACATCAATAATATAAAATCGCCTGCAGCGTCATCTGTCGTTGAAAATTGTAACTAATTTCGAAAGTTCATCTGCCTCAAAATTTACTGTTGTCCCAAGCATATTGCAACAAACATTGTTTCAATCGCTCGTCGTTTATAGATTTTTCAAATGTAGTGGTCATTTTTGAAACACCCTGTATATATATATATATATATATGTATATATATATGTGTGTGTGTGTGTGATTTTGTCATGCTATAACTAACGTATTTATGAACCGATTTGAATGAAACTTGGTATGTAAATAGTACATACAAATATCGCGACCGAGTTCGTTGGCCAGCATCATCAGCCATCTTGTTTCAAAGTGGCGGCAGTTTAAAGAATTTTTTAATTTAAAATTTAAATTTAAATGCGCAAAAATTAGAAGTTGAAAAATATTTTTTTTTCATGTGTTAGATCTTAAAATACCGATTCCAGAACACTTTTTACTTTGTCTCTATATCTTCAAAAATGATTTAGTTATATCACTTTGAATTTTTCTTATGGCTGACATTTTGAACCGATCTGATATTTGTTACGTAATAACACGCATATTTATAAATCGATTTGGATGTAACTTTTTGTGTAAATAGTACATAATGAAGCCTGGACCGAGCTCGTTAGCCAGTTCTATCCACCATTTTGTTTCAATATCGCGGCCATTTAAATTTTATTAAAAAATTTAAAATTTAAAATTAGGTACAAAAAAGTGAAAAATTGAAAAATATTTTTTTATTTATGCATTTGACCTTGATACAAAGGTTCCAAAGCATTTTTTTTTTTTTTTTTTTTTTTTTTTTTTTTTTGTCTGTGTCTTATAAAATGGCTAAGTTATAACACGTTTAATTTCTAGTGTTGCTCACATTTTGAAAAGATCTGGTTTTCGTCACGTGATAACACGCTTATTTATATACCGATTTGGATGAAACTTGGTGCGTAGATAGTACATACCGATGCCTGGACCGAGTTCGTTGGCCAGTTAAAATCGCCGTCTTGTTTCAAAATGGCGGAATATTATTTTTTTTATTTAAATTTTAAAATTAGGTGCAAAAACGCAAGGAATTGAAAAATATTTTTCCTTTGTGTTTTGACCTTGATACAAAGATTCTAGAGCATTTTTTGTTTCATCTATATCTTAAAAATGGCTGAGTTTTAGCACTTTCAATTTCCAGTGTGATCGACATTTTGAAACTGTCTGAAATTTGTCACGCAATAATACGCATATTAATAAACTGATTTCGATATAACTCCATGTGTACATGGTAGATACCAATGTCTTGACCGAGTTCACGGGCCAAATTTATCCGCCATCTTGTTTCAAAATGGCGGCCATTTAAGTTTGTCAAAAATCTTTAAATGTATAATGGCGTACAAACAAAAAATTAGAAACTGAAAAAAGGTTCTTTCTAAACTATTTATCTTAATAATGAATTCCGGAATATTTTTTGCTTTGTCTTTACCTTGAAAAACACATGGGATATAGCAGTTTGAATTTCTAATGTGGGTGACATTTTTTAAAAATCAATTTGCCCGCGACAACACTCGTATATATTAATCGATCTCGATGTGAGTGTGCATGTTCATGTGAATTAAGATTTCGACCAAGCTCATTGGTTTGTTTTATCCATCATGTTGCTTTAAAATGGATATCGTGGAATTTCGCGACCCTATACATCGCCTAAAATAAAAAGTGTTTAATAAAAAATCACTAATTTCAAAAAAATTTTATTAATATTCAGTATTGACAAACTCTCAAAGTCAACGTCTCAAAGACATTATAATTTATACAGTCACACAAAAAACGGACGATTTTACGGAAATACCACTGGTGATCTGGACGCCAGTACAATTTACTGTTTTTTTTATGGAAAAATTCCCATAAATTACAGGCAACTGCGCAAAATTTTCTGGAATTTACGGAAATATTTCGGTTAAAAAACAGAGAATTGTACTAACGTCCAGATTACCTATACTACTTCCGTAAAACCGTCCTTTTTTTTGCCGTGAATTTTCTTTTTAAATATATATTGATAAATAGATAAATAAATAAATAAAAAGGTGATAGAGTTTTTTTCCTTCCTGAATTCATTCAATTTCTTATATATTTATATCTACTATTTCTATATCATATCAAACAACATATTTGTGCGTAACACAAACATCTTTCTGAAAAAGACAATACTTTCAGATTTTAAATAAAATTTCAATTTTACAATTTTCGGTACTGCAAATTTATAACCTTCTTTGAATCGCAAATTTTCATTTTTGCAATATCGTATAAGGAAAAAATGTCCTTTTAAATGCAATTAGTTTCAAAGCTGTATCTCAATTTCTTTCAAAGTTTTTTTTATTTTTTTTTTTTTTTTTTTTTTTTTTTTTTTTTTTTTTTTTTAGTTTTTAATGTTTTTGTTGTCATTAAGACAACAGAATTATTCCTTTTCTGTAAGAAGTATATATGATATAGTCGATTACTGTAGCTTTTACAAAAACAAAGAAAGAAAATCGGTAAATTATATTTTTTATGATAATAAAACGTGGCTTGTGTAGTAGCAGAGTCATTTATTACGTACGCCATGAATTAAAGACTAATATTACTGAACCAATAAAAAAATTATAAAATGTGGACACCACATAGAATTACGATGTATCTCAGATATTCCTGTTCTCGACAGAAATCAATAACAATTTTCCCAAATGGTTAAAAAACATGTAATTTTAAATGGAAATGCATTTTAGAGGGTAGTAGTCGCCTGAAATTCATTCATTTTTCTTAAAAGGGTAATTTCTTTCAAAGATTTATTTGTATCCGAGAGAAAATCTGAGAGTCATAAGCACAAAGTCTTGTGAATGTGCTATTTATCTTAGTCGAAAAATATCAAACGCAGCACCGCCTAAATTCGGAAATCCATGTTGAGGCATAATAAATCTGATATATAACTTTTTTAGAATGATTTGTATCTTTCTGAGCATTTTTATTCCCATAATAGGAAAAAGTATTTCCTCTTTTTCTTTTCAAAAATCATATGAAACCTAAGATTGATTGCTACACCGTAACGCTTTTTGTGTAAATTCAATTTCAATGGTTCCAGCAGAAACATATAGCTATGTAAAAAAATATTTGCTTTTTTACGTTTCTAGCTTTATACAGAGGAATTAAAAAAATACTGAATTGCAATACCGATTTACTGGAGTGATTTTTCTCTATGTTCGCATGCAAATTAGTTTAATATAGTCGATATTTTATTCAATTTTGTATACTTTATATATTGCCTTATGTTCAAGGGAATATAACATATAAAAATTACAAATACAACTTTTCTATGAAAGAAAAAAATTAACTGAGATGATAATTGGACATTTTTCGATAATTTTGTTAATATCAGTATTTTAATCATTATGGAAATGGATGCACATGCAAACACTTTTCTTAAATATATATTTTTCTCATAACAGGGTTAATTACGGTAAACAAAATTTACTCACTAAAGTATACAGAACATTTTTCTATACGTGGTAATTTTTTAAAAACACCTTTATAGTTCTTTTTTACGTCTTGTTAATAATCATATAAATTTTAAAAAAATTATTAGATGTGTCTCACCGGTGGGATACTTTTGAAAAGACGTGGGGTACTTATGAGCACCGAGGAAAAATATCCTTTGAATTTTTTTTTATTGTGTTATGATTTTTTTCATCAAAACCATGAGTTATATTACTTGTTAATGTGATTATAACGTAATACTTCTCTAATTTATGGGTTATAAAATGAAAGAAGTTTATAAAATGAAAAGAAGTATATTGGAGGGTAGACTTAGATGATTGATTAAATATTTTTGCAATAAATTAAAGAAATAAAACTTCTAAATTTTCTTTAGGACTTCTTATTTCAGGAAAGATTTTGAGGAGGGAAAATTTAGATCGTATTTATTGGAAATCTGCCGAAAGAGGAAAGACACTAAGCTCTCTATTTGCTTAATTTTCTTCTAAATTAGTTACAAAGAAGGGTTTTTTATTGACTTTTATTTGTCTTGATAATAAGCTTACCCCTCCTCGAACACACATATATGTATATATATATCTTCCTTTGCTTTTGAAATAGGGATACGGAGTTACAATCGGGATTTTACGATAGCTATCAATTTAAAAATATCACTTTCGTAAAATATTACTGATACGAATCTCCATTCAAGCATCATATACTTAGTTGTTTTAGAGATGAAAGCAAGTCATCAATGCAAGTTTGGAACAAACACAAAACAATTCTAAGTTCTTTAACGTAATACTTTTTGTGAATAAATAATAGTATTTTAAACGATTTTGTAAAATAATACATAATAATTATTAAATTTTAGAAACTATTCAATAATTTAAATTACAACTGAAGATAAACGAGCTTATTTCGCTTTATTTATGGACTTGTAGAAAGGCGCATTTATGTTAGTTTTAATGCAAGATCAACTTTGTATGTTAGAAATTTCTCTTGTTTCAGGAACATTATATGTGCAGAAGTTGACATTATTTCTCATGAAGTGAACTGAAAGGAATAAAATCTCAGTATAATTATGATAAAACTTATGAAATGTCCATATCTGTCCTAATTTTTCTGTTCACAAGTGCCCTACATGGCTGCTAGATATAATCATTATTATTTTTTCAATTTTCGAAGAAAAAACAACATTATTAACCATATATATTACTAGTCCTGTATATATAAAAAAAACTAATATTCAAATAAATAAATAAACAGAGTATTTGAATATCAATGTTAAAACTAAAATTTTACATTTAACATCCATAAACACTGTTTTGGCTGTTGATGACAGGGTTAAAAAGTCATGTCAGAGAGCTTAAAAAGCATTTTACCACATGCCTACAGATGTATTTTGTACTTTTTTTTTATAAATAAGAAACATAAAATAACAGATGAAAATATGTGATGTTCACATCTACTTCTAGTTCACATGATTTCCCTTCTACCCTACACAAGATTCAAATTGCATATAATAAAGACACTGGTGTGTAAAAATTAAGAACGAAGAAAATACATTCAATCCTCCATGAATAGTCATCTCTAAACAACTACCATCTCCGAATACCAGCCACATATTGACGGAATGAAACATGTTCTATAGCATTAACGTTAGCATGAACGTCATAATAAAGGACTCTGAACAACGGCTATTCAGTAGCTACGAGAAAAAAATAAAATAAAAATACGTGTGGCACTCGGGGACTGCCGCGGTAATTGCATAGCATTTTTTATCAACTTATGCAATTATAATTATTTATTTATTTTTTATTTACGCAGTTTTTTTCGTCTTTGATATTAATTCAAGTTTTTTCTTTTTCTCTGATATTAATTCAAGTTACCCTTTTTGAGCGTGATGGCCGATAAGAAAACAATTTTTTTTCTTTTATTGAATAAATGAGAAGTCGGCCGAAGTCTGCCGAACTGAAACGAAATTAGCCCGAGTGTTAGGGTTTTTTTCTCGTTACGGAAATTCTAGATTGGGTCGCCGCGATCAAAGCCCGTGATAAAAGCTCTGCAATAGCTTGAAAAGTTAAAGTCTTGTCTCATATTTATATGTCTTTTGCAAATCGAAATGTGAACCGAATTAATCAAAATTTACATGATATGTCATTGAAAAGTTACTTAATAACTTCCACATTCCTTTTCCAAAAACGTTTCATAATGACTTCTGCCTTAAGATGTTATAAATTCCAAAGACATAAGAGGAACCGTATGCACAGGCAGAATTTCGTTTCACTGATGATAAATGGCCTGTTTAACTACTAATCATTGCGCCTGAGACATTCACGGGCTTTCAAGTTTCACAGCTTTCATTCAAAATTTTTGATTCCCACCAGTTTTATAAAACAGTGTAATTTGTTTCATTTTGGTATCAATTTATTTGCCCATTAAATAGATGATTTTTTTTTTCAAAAAAAAAAAAAAAAAAAAAAAAAAAATGGTGGCGATAATGAATTTGAATTTTTATACCGTAAGTTAATGCGACCATTAAATGGTTAAACAAACACGATGTCATTTTTTCTAATTTTTATTCTTTGGTACGGTGTTTTGAAAATCGCTTTTTATCTACAGAAATTAATATGAAAGTTCCATAGGAGGGTTAGGAGATTCCAATTTTGTGTACTTACAGTTTTAGACCTTGTGTCACAGGAAAAATCATAAAATTTCGAAACAGTTTATTATTTTAAGTAAATCAATTTTTTCAACGTCATACAATCATTTTTTGTGGTTTAAATTTTAAAAGAGAACCTTAGTTTCAATGTTCGTACTGTGTACATTTCAGTTTAGTCGTAAATTGCCTCACTAGCAATCAGACGGCTTTTAGTTCGAACCCCGGTGGTGAGCGTTGAAACTTTCATATTAAGATAAACTTAATAAAAAAAAATCGTATTTTTTTTATTAATCATTTAAGGGTTTATGTTTATTTTTTCTTACTTTAACCACATACATCCATAATGTTTTTTAGAATTCATTTTTTTTTTCTATTTTAAAAATGTTCACGATTTATTAATCTTTTAGCATTTTAAATTTAATGCTAAACTTTTTATTAAAAAAAATATTTATAAACCCGCTCTTTTTTGAGGGGGGGGGGGAGATTTTTAAAGCAATTGGAATTTTAGATTTTTTTTACTAATTTGACTTGAACACTTTTAATTTCATTGAAATAAATAACTTCCTTTTACATTCTTTTAAAAGTTAAATTTATTGTTACTAACATCTATGTAAGAATTTAATAATTGTCAATTAATAATTTGCATCTATTAATTAAAGGATAAGCTGTTTTGAAAGAAATGTTAAATAAAACCCTCTACGCAAGTGTGAAAATGTGCGAAATGCGATCACACTTACATCACTTGTTTAAGCTTCTAAACACCACTCCTTTTCAATTTTCACATTTTGTTATAGGAGAAAAAGTACTTTTAACTGAAATTTCTTTGAAACTGCATCACAATTTATTTTTCAGATATTTAATTTTAGAGTTTCATTCATCCCACGAAATATTATTTAACAGATTTTATACACAAAAACTGCATAAGTCACAGACTTCAAATTTTCTATACTTGCAGCTGAATACTCCATGTCACATGACAAATAATACAATTTTTCAAAAGTCTATTATTATAATTAAATCGGTTTTATCAATACAATCAGCTCATTTTTGTGATTTAAACTTTAAAAAAAGACTAAATTTCAATTTTCGTGTAGGCATCACAGCTTCGATGTAAAGCATCTCGCTTGCAAAGAAAAGGTTCTTAGTTCGAACTTGATATTTTAATACTTACCAGAACTTGACATTTTAATGTTAAAAGAGATATTTCCAAAAATTATATATTTTTGAAGATTTCACGATTTATATTATTTTTTATCACTGACATTCATAATATTTTTTTGGAATTCAGTTTTCTTTCTATTTTAAAAACTGTTACTATTTATTAATGATTGAGCATTTTAAATTTTGTTTATACAATCATTTTATTTTTAGAAATCTAAATTCTTTCTTTATTCTCCTCTAAATATATACATTTTTTTATTTTATGTTTTCAAAAATTTTTGAATTTAGAATTTTATTTAAATAATTTGATTTGAATATTTTTAATTTGATTGAAATTAATAACTTCCTTTTATAATTAAATTTATTGGTGTCATCTATGCAAGAATTTAATAATTATAAATTAACAATTTAGATTTCATAATTAAAGGTTGTTTAAAAAAATATATATATTAAACGTAACAGTTTCTGCAATCACAAACACCCACTTGTTTTGTAGTTTTCAGTGGTCTTTTAACTTTTAAATACAACGGAAATCAACAAAAACATCAAATGTTCAAATTAGTTTATCTCCGAAACTTTTTTATGTATAAGCATGAAAATTTGAATATCAAAAACAATTTATTTTTTATTATGTTGCCATTAGAAATTACTTCTTAATGTACTATTCTTATGTCAAAAGCGTTTCCTTAATTAATCTAATTAAAATATTTTTTTTCTAAAATATCTTTTTTTTTTTCAAATTTTTACACATTTTTAATTAAAAAAATGCCATAATAAAAAAAAATTGTCACTTAATTAAAATTTGATCATTTTAAAAGTATTTATGTGTTTATTATCTGTACTTATTTTGTTTTAGCAATCTTATTTATACTCCTATATCAAGCACCCATTGATTTACGAAGTAAAAAGTAAAGCTACTTTAATTTCATCACTACACAAATTTTTTAAAATGCTAGTCATTTGCTAACGGTGTATATCTAAAAGCCCAATCTATAAAATTAGTAGTTAAAATTTTATATTTATACATAAAAAGATATTGAAGATACACTAATTTAAGCTTTGAATGTTTTTTATTTTCGTCCCGTTTAAAAGTTACAAGACACCTAAATGTTAATTCTATAGTGTTCGCAAATAAGGTAATCCATTTTAGGGGAAAGTAAAGGCAAGATAGGGGATTACTTTATCTTTTGTTGTCATTTTTCCTAACAACGGAAATAAAAAATAGTTAAAATACGTGCTATTGAAAAGAAAAATGCAAATAAATGATTTCTCATAAAACATGGAGCTATTATAACTGAATTAAGTTTTTAGTATCAATACTAATATTACAATTCTAAACAACATTTAAAACAATATTAATGTTATATTTAAAAATCAGACTCATTAGATAAGTGCCATTTTTTGTTTTGTTTTGTACTGAATATACGGCACTGCTTATACTTATTTGTGCATTATTTTGTCATAATGACGTCTTATGCATACTTTTCTATAAATGATGTTTAAAACATTTTCGTAAGTATAAACTTTGTCATCGGATGCAAATTAAGTCATTTTTTATATTTATATAAAGTAAAAAAGTGTACTTTAAGTCTTATAACTAAAATATGCTTTGTAGAAATTCATAATTTTCACTCCAGTGACTTTGAAATTCCTTACAATTGGAAATGCTTTGCTTTTAAAAACATCGCAGCTAATACCCCATATGGATAAAATACAAAGTTTTACATACAAAAATTTAAAATTTCTTTATAGAAGAGCAGTGATGTCTAGATTAAAATAATATTTGTTTGAGAGATTAAACAATATAATGCATTTTTAATTGTAATTAACTTTGTCGGCTTATGACTAATTAATGAGACAGTTCTCCTGAACATTTTCCATCGTCAAAATTAGACGGCTTCTACCTGGTAATAATAATAATATGTAATATTTTTTCTTAAGAGGCAACAGTACGTTCTGGAAAAGTAGAATTCCTGCTTGTATAGAATTTCCATTCAAAATAATAAGTATATAAAACTTCTAATCGGATATCCACCAGCTAAATCAATAATTCAAATCATTATAATTATTGGGAAAATGCAAGTGGTAAAAAATATCTTTAGTCGGTTTATTTAACATACTGCTACAAAAAATATAGATCTTTAATACATTTTCTTGACAAAATAAAAATCATGGTCATTGACCCTTTCTTTGTAAATATAACTTCAGGATCTGGATGTTGGTACGTGACAAATACTGATTTTTCTGTGTGGTGTTTGTTCGGATAGGGAAACGTGTTTAAATATGCGTGTCAAAAAATGTCAATGGAATTTCCGTAAGAGACAGCTAGGAAGAAGTTTATTATTAACATTAATTACTTGACGAGGCATATTCCAGGCTATGATAATTTTTGATAGATACAGACACATCCTTAATTAAATTAAATTTTGTATATTTCTTTAAAATTTTGAAAATCGCATGAAGGCAGTTGAAAGAAATATTTTAATAACACTCTCATATTGGAACATTTTATTTTGCCCGAAAAATATGTTTTTGCTTCGAATAATACAAGCCTGCGATGGAAGTGCTTTTTAAAGTTTAAAAATGTGTTTTTATGCATTTTTTAACACTCTATTCGAAAATGACTTTAATTTTTAAGTATTATGTCAGAATATTTTGCAAATTACTAAGATAAAATTGAATAAAAATGGCGAAAATCTCATACTGAAACATAGAGTAAATAGATATGTTCTAACTTATTATAATGTATTCTTATGTATTTTTTAGCACTGGATAAGAAAATGACCTTCAATTAATAATTAGCATGTTAAAATATTTCTCAAATTGTAAATTTTAAATTTAAAAAGTAGGAAAAAAATCTGATACTATAAACAAGATTTAATGGTTGTGTTTATAAATATTAATAATTGATTTTTATATACTTTTAGCACATATTCTGAAAATGCCTTCAATTTTTACCGTCAGATTTTTTATGATTACGAAAATGTAATTTTCTAAAACAGATGTAAAACATTTTTGTTGCTGTTGTTCAAATTACTTCAAGTTAATTCGACAATTTATTAATTTTTTTGTCCTATACTGGAGATACTTACAATTAAATGATTCAGGGATCCAGTAAAGTAAGAGAAAGCTGGGTCCAGTATGAATTATGAAATTTTAAGTTTCAAATTTATGATCTTTAAAAAATCCTGGCATAATATTTAAAAGTGAAGGCCATTTTCGGATTCAGCATTGAAAATACACAAGAATAAATTATCAAAAGTTTAAAAACAGGACATAATAAGAATTTTTGTAAGCTAGTATAATTTAAAATTTATGTTTTTTTTTTTTCTTTTAAGCTTAATTTTTTTAAGAAATCTGAAAAAAAGGCGTTTAGAATTTCTCTCCCCATCTCATAATAATACTGTTCGTAGTAAAACATTTTGTTCATGAAGTTTACATACTTCAATAAACTAATTTTAAACTTATATTAATTACTTTTTTCTGCTTTTGTCTGAATTAAATAAATTAAAGAAGAAATGTCGACATATGAAATAAAAAATGTATTTGACAGAAAGATCAGGGTATTACAATATCAGGGTAACTAGCCTTCAACATTATTTTACCTTCTTTAATTTGGATTTTTTTTCATACATTTTGTGAATAGAGATAATTAAAAACAGTGTTATATGTTTTATCCTATTTATACAAAGAATATGACAAACTGATAAGCAAAACTGTATTTTAAATAAAATTATAGCATGCGAAGATAATCTTTTAATCTTGCAACTCAAATATCAATGAGGTAAATTAACGCTAGTGTAATTTTATTTTTCTAAATATCAAATAAGGGATTTAAGAAAGTACACATTTTGATAGAAATAATATTTTATTTTATTTATGCATTTTGAAAAAAATTTGCAAAAATTTAATTGCTATTAATCTAAATGGCTATCAGAAAAATTGTGAAAATGCTTGCGTTTTTATTAAATGAAGTACCGAAGAAAATTATATTAAATAATTTCATTTAGTGTTTCATCTCCAGTTTAAAAAAAATAGATTTTTGAAAAATTATCGAATTTTCATTTGTTTTGAATACTTACATACATGTATAGACATTTTTATTAAAACATTTATTAAAATCATTATGTAAGCCACCTGACCTTATCCGGGCATGCAATAATATTCTTGAATGAACTTTATATTTGCCTTGCAAAATCTCATAAAAAGACCCAGTCTCGAATCGGGTACCTACTGTGTACAGTACCGTTTAATAACAATAATAATAATAGGAAGAAGAACGGAAAACTCGAATCGTTTAGTTTGACTTTCTACCGACAGGGAGCCAATTCAATTAAAAAAACTGTTCCTGAAAGTTAAACAACCTACTGCATATGTAATAATCAAAAGAGGAGGGCGGACATAAGCAAGATATTCGTGTAAATTACTATTCGGAAATAGGTGTAAGTACACTTTTGAAATAGGACATTAAAAGAGTACTATTTATCCAAGGACTGTAAAAAAAAATCCGCATCTAAAATTATGTAAAATTTATAAACCCCCAGAATACGCAAATTCTTGCATTTTTTACGTTATATTTAAATTTATAAAACCGAAATATCGAAATGTTTCTATCCGTCTCTGAGAAATATTTTGTATTACGGTTATTTCATTCATAAATATAGGTTTATAATGAAAAGTCTTTTATATTTTTTAATTTTAACCATTGTCATGTGTTTTTAAAATTAATTTATTAAAAGAAATTAATGTCCCCAAACAAATTATTTTGAAGTTTTACAATTATGTCACATGAAACACTTTGATAAGAACAGCATTACCGTACACCTGTAGCATTACCGTACACATACTACATTTTTTACGTTATATTTAAATTTATAAAACCGAAATATCGAAATGTTTCTATACGTCTCTGAGAAACATTTTGTATTAGGGTTATTTCATTCATAAATATAGGTTTATAATGAAAAGTCTTTTATATTTTTTAATTTTAACTATTGTCATGTGTTTTTAAAATTAATTTATTAAAAGAAATTAATGTCCCCAAACAAATTATTTTGAAGTTTTACAATTATGGCACATGAAACACTTTGATAAGAACAGCATTACCGTACACCTGTAGCATTACCGTACACATACTACATTTTTTACGTTATATTTAAATTTATAAAACCGAAATATCGAAATGTTTCTATACGTCTCTGAGAAATATTTTGTATTAGGGTTATTTCATTCATAAATATAGGTTTATAATGAAAAGTCTTTTATATTTTTTAATTTTAACTATTGTCATGTGTTTTTAAAATTAATTTATTAAAAGAAATTAATGTCCCCAAACAAATTATTTTGAAGTTTTACAATTATGGCACATGAAACACTTTGATAAGAACAGCATTACCGTACACCTGTAGCATTACCGTACACATACTACATTTTTTACGTTATATTTAAATTTATAAAACCGAAATATCGAAATGTTTCTATCCGTCTCTGAGAAATATTTTGTATTACGGTTATTTCATTCATAAATATAGGTTTATAATGAAAAGTCTTTTATATTTTTTAATTTTAACTATTGTCATGTGTTTTTAAAATTAATTTATTAATAGAAATTAATGTCCCCAAACAAATTATTTTGAAGTTTTACAATTATGGCACATGAAACACTTTGATAAGAACAGCATTACCGTACACCTGTAGCATTACCGTACACATACTACATTTTTTACGTTATATTTAAATTTATAAAACCGAAATATCGAAATGTTTCTATCCGTCTCTGAGAAATATTTTGTATTAGGGTTATTTCATTCATAAATATAGGTTTATAATGAAAAGTCTTTTATATTTTTAAATTTTAACTATTGTCATGTGTTTTTAAAATATATTTATTAAAAGAAATTAATGTCCCCAAACAAATTATTTTAAAGTTTTACAATTATGGCACATGAAACACTTTGATAAGAACAGCATTACCGTACACCTGTTACATTTGGCGGTAGTTTTAAACTATTTAACGTTAAATATATCTTTGTCATAGTCCGTAGATGTGGGTGCTCATGTGTGTACCAGTAAATTCTCGTAGCAGTTACATTTTTACAAAAACATTTTATTTGCAGGACAACACTTTACGAACACTACAAACAACATAAAAGAAATACAAGATCGATAGCATACAAATAATATTTTCATTCTTCCTTGTTCCACGTTTTTTCCGTTTACGGTCGAAACAAACTGGACCGCCTTTTTCTCACACCTTCGCAGGTGGTGATCATACCTGATTCTGCTAGTTATCTCTCATCTTCCAAGAGGGGGCGCTACAAAACATGAGGGGGTGCTTGTTGAGAACAAAGGTATGCGCGGGCATCACACCTCCCCCTTTCGAAGTTTTCATTTAGTCCTTATGATTAATCAAAATCTGCTGCATACCTATACTTATTCAGTAATAGACTTTAATAAAAATAAAAATTACAATACTTACTTACAAAGATGACAAAAAAAATTTCTAATATACTATGCAGTATAACAACACTGTAATAATATGAAAACTTTAAAGTTCTAGAACGAATAGTTCAAAGTTCAAAAGAAAAAAATAAAAGAGTTAAAAAAATAACAAGTAAAAGTCAACAGGTGACACAGGATCAGCATGGGAACTAATTCAGTGTTCTGGTGTATTTCACATGCAAAGTTTCTTGGTCTAAGTCCAAAGGGACGCATACAGTCTTCTCAGGGAATCTGCGTAACCATGGAGGTTTCCACGTCGGTAGGAGATTTGGGCTTGAAATCTCTTCAATGCCAGAGCCCATCTTTGAAGACGCGCACTTTGAGAGGCACAGTCTGATAAAAACTTCAATGGATTGTGATCGCTCACGACAAACACTTGCGAGCCATAAATGTAATGTTCAAACTTTTTCAAGGCAAAATCACTGCATTTGGTTCTTTCTCGATGGTGGCATACCTTTCTTGGCACTTAGACAGTTTTTTTTTTTTTTGCTTAGGAAGGCGATAGGATGCTCTCTTTCGTTTTCGTCTTTTTGGGATAGGCAAGCACCTATCGCATATGAAGATGCATTTGCGAGAATAATAAAAGGTTTCTCAAAGTTTGGTGAATAACATATAGGCGTTTCGCTAATGGCCTGCTTCAGAACTCTGAAAGCTTTTTCACATAGCTCAGTTGATATAATTTCGTTAGGTGCCCGTTTTTTTGGTTAATTCGATCAAAGGACGAGCTATTTCGGAAAATGTAATTACATAAGATCTATAATAAGATAGAAGACCAAAAAGGATTCTGACATCTTTCTTTGATTTCGGAACTTCTATGTTCTGGATCACCGCTACTTTTTCTGGATCAGGAGCATGTATGCCTGACCCTACTACATGTCCTAGAAATTTTACTTGTGGTTTAGCAAACACACATTTTTAAAAATTTACTGTAAATTTTGCTTCTTTGAGTGTGGTCAATACAGCATTTAAGTGTCTAAGATGATCAGACCAGTTATCCGAAAAAATAATTACATCGTCTATATATGTTTCAGTATAGTCTTTATGTTGGACAAGGGTACGGTTCATTGATCTTTGAAAGGTCGCGCTGGCATTCCTAAGCCCAAAAGGCATAACAATGAAGGAATACTGTCCTCGGTGTGTGACAAGTGACGTCAAATGTTTACAACATTCACTTAATTGTATCTGCCAATAGCCCTTCAGTAAGTATAACAGACTAATAAATTTCGCGGACGCTACTTTGTATATCACATACAAAGGCATAGGAAATGAATCAATTTCGGTTTGTTAATTCAAATATCGATAATTGACGCATAGTGTGATTGGAGAATCCTTTTTAGCTACGCAAACAATCGGGTGAGCATATTCGCTTTCTGAATGTTCGATAATTCCTAAACTCAATAATTCCTCAATTTGTCTATCTACTTCACTTTTAAGTGCTTCTGGAATTCGGTACGGCTTTTGGCGTTTAGCTTGGCTATCTGGTTTCAATTTAATCCGATGTTCGGCTACATATGCAATTTTTGGGGTACCCGATTGTAGATTCGAATGTTTGTGTAAGACATCAGTAAGTTGTTTCCTTTCTTTATGTGTTAAATTGTCAAGATGTAAGGTGGTCTGGTGTAATAACGCCAAGTGCTAATATTTTGCATAATTATGAAATAGTCTGGTAAATGACTGCCATGTGCTCTGCGCAAAAGGATTTTGAGTCATATAAATCGCAAAAAAAGTTTCAAGTTAATTTGTTTCATTTTTAGGTCTTATTGTTTTTACAAGCAACTAAAATTAACGCTTGGTCTAAAATTTGCGAGATACGTTTTGTGATGTGAAGACAATTTTTTTTATCCGGAAATACTTTGTTAATTACATAAATTTGTAATACATTTCATGGCCTTTCAAAATGTTGTTGAAGATTTTGGATATCTTCTCGTGATAATTTGTAATTTAAAATGTACTGCGCAATAACGATAACGGGGTAATAACGCCAATCCTTGGCATTAATACCCCGGTTGATTCCCTACAGTTACCGAGCTACATCCTAGATGCTGATTCAAATAAACACAGTTAAAACTGTGAAATGTTTCTAATAATTCTATTTTAAGCGGTCCTTTTTAAGCAAAAAGAAGCTCACGGTCTGATATTCTTTTGCCTCATGCTCCCCCCCCCCACACACACACACCTTTATTTTTCTTACACTTTCACAAAAAATTGAACATTTTCAATAGCTTATAATGCAATTTGTCAATTTCTAAGTTTGTAGAGTTTGTATTTTTAGATTTGGACAATCTACATGCAATTATTCCATCTTATTTCATAGTTTTGTTTGCATGGCGTTATTACCCATATAGGTGGGTAATAACGCCAAATAGCACTGGTCAAGAAATCACGCCATTTCATTTTATGAATACATTTCTGTTAAATTATTTATATATATATATAGTCAATGAGTTGCTGTATCAAATCGTATGTTTGTTTGAAAAATACAAACTAAAACTGAACCGTGAAAAATGGTAGAACCTTAACTTGGCGTTATTACCCCAGAGTACCTTAATTCTTTATCAAATTTATTCGGATCATGTTTAGTAATTTTGGGAACATTTTCAATTTCAACAAAATCGATAACGTCATCATGCACTACTCAAAACAATTAAAGGATATTGCAGTTTTAGGTGGATTTTGTATCTGGGAAACTTTTTAGCTGATTGATACATGGTCGACAGACATAGTAGGTTATATGAGAATAAATTACACATGTTTGGCAGAAAAAAATGCATTTTATTGCGCATTTGTGTACAAAAGGAAAAAACACAATTTGTGCATATGAGAAAAAAAGAATAAGAAAAGGTGTTTTCTTCAAAGAAAATCATTTTCAGTAGGGGGTATGGTTTCCACGGGCGGCCAGCAACGTTGAACACCTTTGAGGCATGGACTCAATGAGGCTATTAATGACGAGTTGGGGTATTCTGCCCCACTCTTTCCAATTCTTGGAGAGTTTGTGGGGGTTGTTGGCGGCCAGAAACGTGCTCGATTGGATTCATGTCTGGAGAACAAGCTGGCCATTCCATTCGAACGATTCCTTCCTCGAAAAGGAAATCCTCCACCAGGTTTGCACGATGTGGCCTGCAGTTATCGTCCATTAAAATGAAGTTATCCCCGATTGCTGCAACGTAAGGGACTACAATAGGTCTGAGGATCTCATCCCTATATCGGAGACCAGTCAGAGCTCCATCTCGAATGATGAAGAAGTCAGTGCGCCCGTCAATGGAGATGCCACCATACACCAACACTCCTCCACCGCCAAATCTGACACTTTCGTGCACGAACACAGGATTATTTCTACTGCCACGGTCCCTCCAGATGAAAATACGCCTATTATCCGGATGCACAGAAAAAACGGGACTCGTCAGAAAACAGAATATTGCTCCATTCCTTTCTCCTCCAGTTGACATGCCCGGTTGCCCACTCCCTGCGGTCGCGACGATGCCTTGATGTTAATCTAACACATACCATCGGTCGGCGAACATACAGACCTACAGCATGGAGCCGGTTTCGGACAGTCTGAGTTGAAATCGTGGTGCCTGTAGCCGAGCGAAGGTGTTGTTGGAGAAGAGTAGCATTCATGTTTCGGTGTCTCCGAGCTGTTAACGCTAAATACCGATCTTCATTGGGCGTTGTTGCCCGTCTACGATCTTGCCCTGGTCTTCGGCCTGCACATCCACTCTCCAAAAACCGGTTCCAAATCCTGGAAATGACACTTTGTGACACTCCAATGGCTTGCGCTACTTCGGCTTGAGTTTGGCCCCCTTCTAACCTACCAACAATTCTCCAAGCTTCTGAATCTGTCAAATGACTTCGCTGAGACATCGTACTCATCGAAATAAAGCAATCACTGAATGCCGATCATCCTTGTCTTTATTCTCTTTTATCCAGTTGAAAGTCAAGTTTCATTCGCTGCCGCTGAAGTGACGTTTTGACGTCGAACTCAAAATTTGCATACTCCACAGTTTGAAAACCAGAAAAACTTGCATTTGTGATTCTCTTCTTCTATTTCCGGCAAAAAAATTTCGTTTATATCTTTATTTTATATAAAACTTCAAATATCCTTTAATTGTTTTGAGCAGTGTATATATAACTCTTATATGTGTTGTTTGAGCTTTTGAATTTCTGATTTTATTAGCGTGTAAGTGCCTTATACAATTGTCTGGTAATTGTACTAAATAGCTATAGGCGGATTTCTTTTCGAGTATCGTAGCTGGTGTTGTCCACCTAGTGTAAATTTTATGGTTACTGTCTGGAATTAATACAGTAACTTGATCATTTGGTTTAAATTCTTTATGTCTAGTTGTCCTGTTATGGTAATAAGCATAAGCTCGCTGCTTATCCGTACAAGAAATTCTGGCATGTTCGACGGCCTTTTCTGATTTCATTTTGAATTCGTTTAAATAATTGGTAGCTGAGCCTAACTGACCAATTGGTTACGGTGTTTCATTAGTCCATAATGACTTTAATGTGGAAAGAGGACATATTGGATGCCTACCGTATAACATCTGGGATGGACTAACACCCGTTGTAGCATTTCGTACCTCTCGGTAAGCCCATAAAAGGAAGGGTATATGTTTATGCCAACTTCCGGCGTTTTCTCTTATAACATGGTGTATCATTCCATTATGAACATCATTCGATCTTTCAACTAAGCCATTGGACTGTACTTATCCCGGAACGGAAAAACGCGGGGAGGTTCCCAAACGTTTCATAAATTCCTTCGTGAGAGCCGACGTAAAATTTCTACCCTTATCGCTAGCTATTAATTTGGGAATTCCAGTTCGTGAAAATGTTTGTAAAAGGGCATTGCATGTAGTTTTAACAAAAATGCTTCGTAAACAAACCGGCCACCTTGTACACTGATCTATCGCGGTCAGTAAGTATTTATACCCTCCACTGACAGGTTCAATTGGACCAATTATTTCAATGTTCATAATTTACATAGCTTCATCAGGACGAGTAACTGGGGTTATAGGTACATTATTAAACCTCTTTGTTTTCGCTCGAAGCTGACAGGATGAACATCTTTCGCAAAAATCGCTCACATCTTTCTTAATACTAGGCCAGAAAAAGAATATTTTAACCTTTTCGTAGTTTTCTTTACCCTTAAATGACCACCCCAAGGCCTTGAATGTGCTAACTCTAACAACTGCGTCCTACGTGGTTCGGGTACCAGTAATTGTTGCACTGTTTCTCCCATTATTTTATCTCGGAGGTACAAAAGATTATCATGAACAAAATAATTATTGCAATTATTATTGGCATCTATCCAACACTGCTTAAGTGATGCATCGTTTTTCTGCTCACATTTAAATTTTTCCGAATCATTCAAAAAATCGTCAGTATTATTACTACGGTCGGGATCAATGTTCTCGTTTGCATTTCCAATTTCATTTGGAACTAACTGTGCGGCGGCGCCGAATGCGTCTGCCGCTCTAATTTCTTTCGTACAGGGCAAATTTATAGTACTACAATCATTTACCGTACTGTCAACGTCGGTACATTCACTTATATTATTCAATTCTTTACATGCATTTAAAGACAACAATAAATCATTTATTAAATTATCAACCATGGCACATGTAATTACCATTTTCGGAAACACCTTACAACGTAATTTGTCAGCCGCTAAACTTAGAGCAACATTTATTAATGGTGCTTTCAGCTGATGTCCGAAATCAGATTTAAGTAGTATCGAGCCGAAAGAAGTTTTAAAATATTCTGGTACGCACTCTGTCTTTATAATCGAAATTTGAGTTCCGCTGTCAATCACTGATTGTAGTATTTTACTTTCTATTTCGACTTCTACCGTTTGAAGTGACTCAATTAATTTTCCATTTTCCTGTGGCTGTTTTAAACCAAATAACTCCTTCAAAGTTACCCTAGCAATGAATGCATCATTCGTATCACTTATTTCTTTTTTCGGTTTATCTACCTTTCCAAGTAAATAATTGAAAATTGCGGTTTTATGCGATTTGAAACAAAGCCTACATTTAGTTTTCACGGTACAATTTTTAATTTAATGGTGACCCCTTAAGCACGCAAAACAACTTCCCTCGCTTTATAATTTATTTTTTCTTTCCTCAATTGAATATTTATCGCAATTCTCTGATATGTGACTAAGCGAATTACAAAAAACACAAATATTTTCATCAACTTTCACATGACTTAGATTGACCTTGAATTTATTGCTTTTTTTGTTTCATTTCAGGTAACAAATCTGGCTGATATTCTTTTGTTCTTGAATCGAAATCATTAATTAGATGATTCTGTTTTTCGCGCGCTTCCAATTCGGTGCGAATAAAAGATATTAATTTATCAATGCTAGCCTGTGATGGTTCGGGACTTTTATATCACCCCCTTTGAAAACTTAGACTCCACGCAAAGGATAAGCTTTTTAATATTATTGGAGTTAAAAGTGAGTCAAAGCTATTTGATTCAACCTGTAAGGTAGCGTTTCAAAGGTTAGAAAAAACCCGGTTTAAACCCGGGAATAAACCGGGTTTTTAGGAATAAACCTGAAAAAAACTCGGGATTTTTTGGAATAATTCGGTTTTTTGGGAATAAACCTGGGAATAAACCTGTCTCTTGGAAATAAACCCGGGAATAAACCGACTTTTTGCAACTCTACTGTAAAGATTTTAAACTACCCGTAAGACATCGTGACGTCACTACAACGTCGTTGTGAAGTCACATTGTGGCTTTGTGACCATCGATTGTCGATATGACGTCACTTGACGTCGATGTGAAGTCACAGTGACTAAAATGTGAAGTCGTTATGGCCGTTTTAGAGCTTTTTTGTGACGACACATTGTGACCACTTTGTGACGTCACAATGTGACCAATTTGTGAAAAGTGTGTCATTTGTTACTACTTTGACATTAACATTGTGACGAACTGTGAAAATTTTTTTAGAAAGTCACATCTTAGTCACAATGTGACGTCACTGAGTGGTGGCATTTTCGTCACAGATGTGATGTGACCAAAGTGACTTACAATGACGTCATTGTGACGTCACTGTGACCATGCATGCTATGAGGGTACGTATCTGTGTTTGAATCGTGTCATACAGTTTTCTTAATGCGATTATATCATTCTGTCATGTAAGGGGTCGTAATTTCAAAAGAGTGTTAATCTGACTGGATACGATTAAATCTGTTCTCCCAAACTCTCTTTTTAAAACATCAGTTGCTTCTGAATATTTTTTATTGGATAAAGCAAAACCAGATATTGCGTTATATGCATTCCCGCCTAAATAACTTAACATATAATTCATTTTTTGTCTACGTTTGACAGCTGTTCGTTATCGTGTACTGCTACTTTAAAAAAATTCCAGAAATTTTGAAAAAGGGCTACATCGCAATAATATTTTTCAATTTTAAGCGTTGGAAGCTTAATTGTAATTGCGTCTACCGGTTTGTTCTTGTTGTTTATAGGGGGGGGATTCTTTTTTATTGTTTTGTTTTTCTTCTTTCAGTTTTTTGTTGATTCTGAACCTTCATAAATTAATCTTATCATTGTACTCTGCCGACGCTTTGAAATCTTTTTCTACTTCGTTTAAATCTTCTAATAAATTAAAAATTTCCTTGTCATCATCCTTCATAAATTAATCTTATCATTGTACTCTGCCGTCGCTTTGAAGTCTTTTTCTACTTCGTTTAAATCTTCTAATAAATTAAAAATTTCCTTGTCATCTGATTTTAAATCGCACCCTTTTTGTTCCAATTGGGCGAGATTCTCTTCCAGTTCAATTAAATCGGGTGGATCAGCTATAAATAGTTCTTGAATTTTAAAAATTATAGAAGTAATCGCGGATTTAGTGACCCCACGAGTTTTTTTTTTTTAATTTTGCAATTTTGTGGGCCAATTTTCACAATAATAAAAATACCTTTCCTGAACTATATAAATAATTCCTTGACGTAGTCCACACTGACTGAGGTATACTGACTGAGGTACTTATACTAGCACTGTACTGACGCACACTCGACGTAGTTAGGCCCATATCGCTCTTTCTGACACCAGTGTAACAGCTCCATAGGTGTGGGTGCTCATGTGTGGGCCAGTAAATTCTCGTAGCAGCTCCATTTTTACGAAGACATTTTACTTGTAGGACAACAATTTACGAACACTGCAAACAACATAAAGGAAATATAAGATCAATAACATACACATAATATTTTCGTTCTTCCTTGTTCCACGTTATTTCCGTTTACGGTCGAAGCAAACCGGACCGCCTTTTTCTCACACCTTCGCTTGTGGTGATCATTCCTCGTTCTGCTAGTTTCCTCTCATCTTCCAAGAGGGGGTGCTACTTGAGAACAAAGGTATGCGCGGGCATCACAATCTTATTAAATTATACTAAATTAATATTATTAATTTATACATAACTTAGTGTGCAGTTTTATGAAAACTTTAATGCAATTTTTATACTTAAAATAAAAATCGTTACTTTTATTTTAAATCATTGCTTAGCTGAAAAAATTATTCTAAAAACTGAAGAAAATATACATTTAGATTATTAATTTACATATTCAATTTAGCGTTTCATTTAATAAAATTTTTAAAACCTTTGTTACACAGTAAAAAAAGACAACCAACCACTTTATTACTTTAATTTTAAATCAATGTTTGTCGAACATCTAAACTCATTTCTATAATTTATTGAATTAACATTTTTCTCCAAAGCAAACAAAGATCTTTTTAATTAGAAACATTGACAAACAGAGCTGAATTGAAGCACAGATTAAACAAATTCTTCCAAGTTGTATTAAAAAAAAGAAAAATAAAACGATATTATTAAAAAAAATTAATAAGATGTTTAATTTTAATATTCAGTGAATTGAAAAATTTAATACATTTTGAACTGGAAAAATTGAAACCATTTGTGATTTTAATGTTCTAAATATCAGTTATATTACATTTTTAAATATATTTTATAACATATATGTTATGCAATATTTTTCATTGTAATAAAATAATGTGTGTTACATTTACTTTAAAAAATACACAGTTATAAATTTACAGAAATCTGAATGCTTGCTAAATTTTTATCTATTCAATAAAAATTTCAGAGGAAAACGAAAATCTACAGAGTAAGGTTTTGTGTAGCTTCAGAAATCGGTAGATTTACACAAAATATTAACTTAAATTTACAATAATTTTACTAAAATTTTAATTATAAGCCGGATGGTAGTTAGATAAAAAAGTTCTAGGCATCCCAGTTTTCTAAATAATTCTTAAAACTCGTAACTTTACAGATTTTTTTTATATACAGTGCAAACATGTGCCTGTTACATGGATATTTGATGTCCCCGTTACATTATAAGCTATAGAACACCCAGTTTCCTAGAAAAAAATTAGTAAATTTACATTTTTTTTTTTGTTGTAGTTTGTATGAGGGGTGGGGGAGAGAGAGAGTAATAAATTTCAATAGGCCATGAAGCTCAATATCATATAAAAAAGGATCAAATTGATGCAATGCATCCAAATAAAATAGACATGAGTTTTATAAATTTGAATTTATTTAATATTTAATTTTAGTATTGTTCCAGCGTATATAGGGTCCTTTCGATCTTATGGTTAGACAACTTCAAACTCTTTTCTCTTAGAAAAGTAGAAAATAATTTATTTACAGATCTTCAGAACAACGGAGTCTTCGAAACTCACAAATATTACTAGATATTCAAAAATAACTGTTCAAATCTATCGTACAAGTGCAGATATAGGTCCCAGAGACTCTTTATACAACGTCTCAACACTAAAATCACATTCAAAATAACGTAAATAAGACTCAAGCAAACTTGCTTAAACAATACCCTAGAAGTTCACTCAATGACTGACTGGTAAATAATAACAACAACAACCCGCATCGGCTCTCCTATATATAGTCTCGCCGCATGCGGTGGAAATTTCTACAACCTTCTAGAAAAATCCGGAAAACCACGGAACAACATTCAATGTATCAGTAGACCTAAAAGGGGGGGGTTACCATGGAGAGGGAAGGGTTACCATCGCCAACAATCGCCAAGTTTGTCGCCAACTTGGCGATATATCGCCAAATTTGGCGACCAAAGTTAGTCGCCAAAAGGGACGCCAACTTGGCGATATCTCTAGTATTTCGCAAAGCTGCCATAGACATTCACTGAAAATAATAGACAAGTTTGCTTGATAACAGAGATAATGTAACTAAAACTAATATAAGTAAAAAAATGGAGCTTAATAAGATTTTTTACATTATTTTACAGTACAAACACTATTTACAAAATTCCTAACACTACACCCTCCTCAAAGACTGCACGTCCCGGGTTGCCCCAGTGCAATCCTTGAGTTAGAGGAAAACACTTAAAATAAATAAACAAATAAATAAATAAATAAATAATAATAATAATAATAAGATTTACATAAATAAGAACTAATTACTATTTACATATTTACAAAAAGTGACTTTCATGACCATGGTCTGAAATTCCAGTTTTGAATTTCTATTCACTTTGGCCAAAATAAGGGGCTAGCCGGTTATAGTGTACGACCTTGGGTTCGGCGTGTGGTGATTTTTGTATGCGTACAACGACGTCATTCAGCCTGTTGACGACTGTGTAAGGACCGTCCCAGTTTCTTTGTAATTTTGGCGACAGTCCCTTACGACGTATCGGATTCCACAACCAATCTTTGTCACCTTCATTGAACTCATGTCCTGTTGCCTTTGTGTCGTACCGTGTCTTCATCTTTTCCGTTGCCAGTCCGATTCGGTTCCTCGCTAGACGATGAATCTCCTCAATCCGTGCCTGGAGTTCATCCATGTATTCTTCAGGCGACAAAGGAGCGTCAGGCGGACGGCCAAACAAAAGATCCGCAGGTAGACGAAGATCACGACCAAAGAGCATTTGAGAAGGGGGGTAACCAGTGGCCTCATGAGTGGCACTCCTGTAGGCAAGCACGAAAAGAGGCAATTTCTTGTCCCAGTCTTGTTGATCTTTAGACACAAGGAGGGAGAGGGTATTTAGGATGTTACGATTGAACCGCTCCACCATGCCGTCCGATTGAGGATGTAGAGGTGTAGTTCGAGTTTTGTCCATGCCGAGTAGTCCGCACATTTCCTTAAACACAGCCGAATCAAAATTTCTTCCTTGATCGGAATGGATTTGAAGAGGAATTCCGTATCTGGAAACCCAGTGTTGAACTAGTATGTCTGCTACGGTTACCGCCTCTTGATTAGGAATGGCGTAGGCTTCAGGCCACTTAGTGAAGTAATCCATGACAACGAGAATGTACTTGTTGCCATCAGTTGTTCTAGGAAGAGGACCCAGGATGTCTAGAGCAATTCGTTCGAAAGGAGAACGTTATAACGTCATTATAACGTTGCAATCGTCCACGGGTGCGACTCTTTGGACCTTTACGTGCTACACAGGCGTCACAAGTTCAACACCACTTCTCCACATCACTGCGAACATTATTCCAGTAGAAACGCTCTCGAACCTTTTGCAGGGTCTTCATTACACCAAAATGACCTCCTGTGGGACTTCCATGCAGTTCTTGAAGGACCATAGAAATTCTCGACTTAGGAATTAGTTGTTGCCATCTACATGTCTTTCCATCGTCAGACACCCATTTTCGGTACAAGATACCGTTCTTCAAATGTAGGGAATCCCAGAGAGCCCAATAACGTTTAGTCGTAGGATGGTAATGGGCCACGTCTTGCCAGCTGGGCTTCCTCTTTCAGCTCTAGAATTGGCTTAATTTCAGGATCAGCAAGTTGATCTTTACGCAGGCTCTCGTCACTCCACGGATCTTGCGATGATGTAGACCCAGTTGTAACTTGTCTTACTATAGGACCTTTGACATTAAATTTCTTCTCAACCCGGTCGCAGTATCTACAATTCTCTGAGCAGGGTCTTCTTGAGAGAGCATCTGCATTTCCATGTGATGAGCCTTTTCGATGGCGTATCTCCATATCGTACTCTTGAAGCTTTTGTACCCACCTGGCTATCTGGCCTTCAGGGTTCTTAAAATTCAATAGCCAAGTTAGAGAAGCATGATCAGTTCGGATCAGGAATTTTCGACCGTACAGATAGTGATGAAAATGGTCTATGGCTTTCACTACAGCAAGAAGCTCTTTTCTTGTTACGCAGTAGTTTCGCTCTGCCTTTGATAAGCACTTGCTGAAATAGGCGATAACACGCTCCTGGCCGTCGATTTCCTGGGACAGTACAGTGCCAATGCTTTCGTTACTTGCATTCGTATCAAGTATAAACTGTTTATCGATTTGAGGATATGACAGAATTGGAGTAGATGTTAAGGCCTCCTTAAGCTTTTCGAAAGCAGCGTCACATTCTTGTGTCCACATAAATTTTTGATTGGCTTCTGTTAATTTATGAAGTGGTCTTGCAATCATCGAGAAGCAATTGACAAATTTTCTGTAATAAGTGCATAATCCTAGAAAGCAACGTAGCTGGTGAACATCTGCTGGACGATTCCAATTTTTCACAGCCGATATCTTTTCTGGATCAGTCCTAATTCCTTCCGCCGAAATGATGTGTCCAAGGTAGGCGATTTCATTTCGAAATAAACTGCACATCGAAGGGCTTAACTTCAAATTAGATTCCTTTAATTTTTGTAGCACCCGCCTGAGGTTGTTCAGATGTTCATCAAAAGATTTTCCTATGGTTATGATATCATCTAAATAAACAAGACATGCTTCATATGACAGCCCCCGGAGAACCGTTTCCATAAGCCGTTCGAAATATGCAGGTGCGTTACATAGACCAAAAGGCATTACCTTGAACTGCCATAATCCTTGTCCCGTTGTAAAGGCAGTCTTCTCGCGATCGTCTGGATGGATCTCTACCTGCCAGTAACCACTCTTTAGGTCTAAAGTCGAGAACCAAGTGTTTCCCGCAAGTGTGTCGAGAGTGTCGTCGATCCTTGGTAGAGGTTAACTATCCTTTTTGGTGACGTCATTCAGTCGGCGGTAGTCTACACAAAATCTTGTAGAACCATCCTTCTTTCTTACTAATACAATGGGAGACGCCCATGGACTTGTCGATGGTTTGATGACGTCATTTTCTTCCATATCCTTAATTAAATTTTGCACCTCTTCTTGCTTGACAAAAGGTAATCGTCTAGGGTGCTGTTTAATAGGAGAATGATCTCCCGTGTCAATTCGGTGTTGTGCCATTTTAGTTCGTCCAAAGTCTTCAGATATTTAGGAAAATAAACTTTGGGATACTCTAATTAAACTTTCAGCAGCATCTCTCTGGTTTGGATCTAAGCCCGTATTTTGTAACAAATCTTTGACTAAATTATCTGAAGATTTCTCAGAGTGACTGGAATTTTGACTTAAGCACGTCACAGGAGCACATGATGCTATCACCTCTCCTTTCTTAATAGTCCTCGTCTTATCACTGATGTTAGCAATTCTGACTGGAATGGTCTTTTTTCAAGAGGTCTACTGCAGAAGAAGCCACCAATACTCCTGCTTGTGTACTATTGTCTTCGGGATAATCTATATGGCCAAATCGATAATTAGTTTTATTGTAAATTACAGCTGGAACTAAAAATTCTGTTCTTGGATCTAGATTGATGTCTTCTTTGGCTATTACTGTTTGTTTATATTCAATTTCGTTATTTAATCCAAAAAGGCTTATTTCTTCAAATTTAGATAGCATTTCATTATTTTTAAAATCAAGTTTGAAGCCAAACTTCTTCAGAAAATCTAGCCCGATTATGCAAGGATCTGTTATGTCAGCCACATATGCCGTATGATAATATTTGCTTCCTCCAAAGTTGATGGTTAAATTGGCCTTTCCATATATGCCTATCTTGTCGCCCGTCACAGTTTGCAGGGTAACGCATGGTGGAGTCCAGATGAGTTTACATTTCAATTTTCGAGCCAAATCTTCTCTTATTATTGTAACATTGGCTCCTGTATCGACAATCATACGGCACTGAATTCCGTTAATAAAGCCTATCACATATAATTCATTATCACCGCCACTCATTTTTGATATCTGGAGGATCTTCAGGTGGGGCTTTTCATTCTCTGGCAACCTCCGCCCTGCGAGATGGCCAAAATTTAGTTTCCCTGCTGACTGTTTGAATTTATCTCACGTTCATGGATTTTGGGGCAATTTCTTCAGAGATGTCCTGTATCACCGCATCCCCAGCACATGAGATTCTGTCTCCTTGATCTTGTTCTTCCATATTTTAAGACTTCAAGCTCTTGATTTAATTTCCTAATTTCTTTCAAGACGTCGATCTCAGTGTCTGAGCTTTTGTTCCCCGTTGCCCCTCGGACTGAATGACGATCTCTTCGGCTGGCTTGTGTAGCTGCTTCCAACTTTAAGGCATATAGTAATGAAGCCTTTAAATCCTGTACATCTGCCATTCGTACCGCTCTCTGCACTTCGTGATCTTTTATTCCGTCTACAAAGTACTGCCGTGAGAGCATTTCCCGTACATTTGTTGGGCAATCGATGAATGCTAAATTTGCCAGCCGTTCTATTTCTGAGGCAAACTCTTGAAGGGTTTCACTCGATTTTTGATGGCGACTCTTCATTTGTATTCTCGTATAATCCTCCAAGAATTTTTCTCCGAATCTCATTTCAAGTGCACAACTTAGAGTCTCAAAATTGAGTTGCGTCATATCGGGCAATGTTTGCAGCACGTCGGCGGCTTCTCCTCTCAAAGATGCGGCCAGTTGACAAGCTTTCACCTCGTCACTCCATTTGTTCGCTTCGGCTAAATTGGTGGATTGGGTTTTGTAAACTTGCCAGGAACTCTTTCCGTCGTATGTCGACAGCTTAACTTGCACAGGAGAAGCAGGCGGATTGCTAAATTCTTCATATTTACTACTGCACGCCGAAAGCTTCTTCCCCATATCTTGTATTCTTTCCTCTATTTTACTCTCCATCTTCTTTTAAACATTGCTAACTTCATTCTGAATTTTCTCTTCTACTTCCTCTATTTTTCTTTCCATTTTCTCTTCAACATTATTAACTTCAGTCTGAATTTTCTCTTCTACCGAATCTATTCTTCTCTCTACCGACGAGAACTTTTCTTCCAAAGTTTTCTTCAATTTTTCTTGGCTTTTTTAACTTCCTCCTTTAATTCTTCCATTCTCTCTTGGCTTCTTCTCATTTCTTCAGTCACCTCTTCTTGGCCTTTATCAATTTTATTTGTCAACTGTTCCATTCTTTCTTCGTTTTTATTCATTTTGTCCGCCAACTCTTCTTGGCCTTTATTCATTTTATCCGCCAACTCTTCTTGGCCTTTATTCATTTTATCCGCCAACTCTTCTTGGCCTTTATTCATTTTATCCGCCAACTCTTCTTGGCCTTTATCAATTTTATTGGTCAGCTCTGTTCTTAATCCGTTAATAGCATCTAACAGTTCTTTCAGTTGTCCGTCCATTGTTCTTGTTTTCGTCATAAGATCCCGACTCCTGACACCAAATGTTACCGCGTATATAGGGTTCTTTCGATCTTATGGTTAGACAACTTCAAACTCTTTTCTCTTAGAAAAGTAGAAAATAATTTATTTACAGATCTTCAGAACAACAAAGTCTTCGAAACTCACAAATATTACTAGATATTCAAAAATAACTGTTCAAAACTATGGTACAAGTGCAGATATAGGTTCCAGAGACTCTTTATACAACGTCTCAATACTAAAATCACATTTAAAATAACGTAAATAAGACTCAAGCAAACTTGCTTAAACAATACCCTAGAAGTTCACTCAATGACTGACTGGTAAATAATAACAACAGCCCGCATCGGCTCTCTTATATATAGTCTCGCTGCATGCGGTGGAAATTTCTACAAACTTCTAGAAAAATCCGGAAAACCACGGAACAACCTTCAATGTATCAGTAGACCTAAGGGGGGGTTACCATGGAGAGGGAAGGGTTACCATCGCCAACAATCGCCAAGTTTGTCGCCAACTTGGCGATATATCGCCAAATTTGGCGACCAAAATTAGTCGCCAAAAGTGACGCCAACTTGGCGATATCTCTAATATTTCGCAAAGCTGCCATAGACATTCACTGAAAATAATAGACAAGTTTGCTTGATAACAGAGACAATGTAACTAAAACTAATATTAGTAAAGAAATGGAGCTTAATAACATTATTTACATTATTTTACAATACAAACACTAACTATTTACAAAATTCGTAACAGTATGTTGCACATGTTTTCTTACAATCTTTGTTTATCAGTATTTACAAGTTACGTTATAACAATATATCTAGAAACGTATATTTTGTAAATCCTTCTATGATGAATTAAATTTAAATAATGTGTATCTATATGTATATTTTTTATTTACTTCAAACTTTCACAAAAAAATATTAAATAGCATTATGTAGTTATGCAAATTTATAAATATATTAGGTCAACCAAAACGTTTTGCCGTATAATATTATATCACGCCTACTTTTTTCAAGTTCAGATTTCTTCACTTGAACCACTTTTTTTTTTAAATAGAAAAATTCCCTTAACATTATAATAACAATTTTAATTTTTCTTAAGAAAGGTGTTATAGTAAAAATAAAATACATTGACATGTTTCGGAACCATCAAATAAGTTCCATAGTCATAATATAAATAAAACAAAATTTCAAAATATTTCTCAGACAATACAAATGACACGCGACAATGAGGTATAAATAACAAAAAACACGCGCTCTATTGCAAAAAATTAAATTAAAATATAGACAATGATCTAAAACTTAACTAAAAATAAAAATTTCAATCTATTTCACGGTCAATACAAATGACACGCGACAAAGAGATATAAAAAAACACCCAAAAAAACGCGCTCTATTGTAAAAAATTAAATTAAAATAAAAATAGACCATGATCAAAGGAAATTCCAACTTGGTTCATCCCATTCAAGCCCTCACGAGGAATTTATTCATTAATTCTAACCATAACTTAGGAATGGTTAGAATATTTTGTTTAAAGAGAAATATTTTGAAATTTGTTTTATTTATATTATGATTATGGAACTTATTTGATGGTTCCGAAACATGTCAATGTATTTTATTTTTACTATAACACCTTTCTTAAGAAAAATTAAAATTGTTATTATAATGTTTATATAAAAGGTGAATATTTTAAAATCTGATGATTTAAAAAATCAATTGAATTTAATTAATTTTTTATCACAGAAAAATTCCCATTCTTTTCAGTTTAATGTGAAACGACAAAATTTTCAATCAGAATATAAAAATTATGTTACAACAGGACAACAAATTATTTTTATATGATTAAAAATTTATTAATATTGCAAGTTCATCATTATTTGTATTTAAAATGTCCAATTTTCATTTTTGAAAAGATCTCTTATGCATTCATTTATATGTAAAGTAATATACATACATATTTTAAGAATGGAACATTTTACATAACTTTATTTTTCAAAACATACATTTTACAACACTGATTTCAATAAAAAACTAGTCGTTGGGGCCACCGTAATACTTACCCATCATGGATATGTATATGAAAATAAAACATGTGAAAACTATTTATACAATGCATTGCAATTCCTAAACAAAATTTAAATATTGTTAATATGCATAGTAATACTATATTAAAGAACTGCTGATTACCAATTTCGACAAATTATATAAAACGCCAAACTACTCAAGTAGTACCGAACTGCGTGAAAGAAACATCCTTATAACTCCAAAAATAATAATTCTATTAACTAACAATTAACTGTGTCGGATTAAGCGTCTCATTTCCAATTAAAATATACCTCTGAATTGAAATTTGAATAAAATACAGGGTCATGAAAAATCGAAGAATGTGGAAAACAGGATTACAGATATCTCGGTAACTAATAATCCGATCGACTTCGTTCTTTATACAAAATTTGTGTTATTTTATTGCTTTTTATGTCCACTCCTTAAAATAAAAAAATTCGAAAATTTTTATGTACCTTTCATCAGAACGAATTTTTCGAGAGTCCGAAAAAAATAGTTCCGGATAATCGAGGTTACTGATATTAAATAGGCTTCGTCCCATTCTTACATACTAAGTACATACAAAATTTCAAGTGTCTATCTCAATTTGTTCAGATAGAGCGGTTACAGACAGACAGACAGACACACAGACACACAGATGGACGGCAATTTTTTTTTTTTTTTCTAAAAATATGTTTTTCGGAATCTCCACTATCTAAAACGTGTAAATCCGTCAAAAATTTTTTTTCGATTTTCAAAACGATTGCAAGACTTACCCTATACTACGTATGATGGGTAAGTAAACGAGTCGTTGGAGGCCACCGTAATACTTACCCATCATGGATATGCATAGCACAATATATGAAAACATGACACATGTAAACAACTTATAAAATGCATTACAATTCCAAAATAAAATATAAACGTATATTTAAGTATTTTTAACACATAATCATGCTCTATTAATGAATTTCTGGTGACACAATTTCGATAAATAGTATGAAACGCCAAACTATTCAAGTAGCACTGAATTGCGTAATAGAAACATCCTTATAACTCCAAAGATAATAATCATATTCACTAACGGTTTCTTGCATCAAATTAAGTATTTCATTTCCAATTAAAAGATATCTTTGAATTGAAATTTGAATGAAATACAGGGCCATGAAAAATCAAAGAATGTGAAAAATAGGATTAGAAATATCTCAACAACTAATTATCCGATTGACTTCGTTTTTTATGCAAAATTTGTGTTATTTCATTGCCTTTTACGTCCATTCCTTAAAATAAAAGAATTCGAAAATTTTTATATACCTTTCATCAGAACGAATTTTTCGAGAGTTTAAAAAAAATAGTGCCGGATAATCGAGATTACTGATATTAAATAGGCTTCGTTCCATTCTTACATACTAAGCACATACAAAATTTCAAATCTCTATCTCAATTTGTTCGGGAGATAGAGCGGTTACAGACAGACAGACAGACAGACAGACACACAGACACACAGACGGACGGACGGCAAAATTTTTTATCTAAAAATAGGTTTTTCGGAATCTCCAGTGTCCGAAACGTGTAAATCCGTCAAAAAATTTTTTTCGATTTTCAAAACGATTGCAAGACTTACCCTATACTACGTATGATGGGTAAGTAATAATGATATTTCCAAATCCAAAACTCTTAAATAAAAAAAAATCGCTGAATTGCTATTTTGTCTTAAGGCTAAAACTAGTATAGTTAAGCAGAAAAATTTATAGGCACAGTTCAAATGCTACATTCCAAAAATAAAAAGAATAATCTTTAATTTTACAATTCTATATGAATTACCTTAAATAGCTTATCTAATGAATTTTACAACTTTGATGCATTTCCTTTAAAAATACCTAATGAATATAAAAGGTGCATATAATGAATTTTTATTTTGTATTAAATTATTGTTTCGAGCTATTTAATATTACAGACATCTGACTAAATTGTAATACATCGGAATTATTAAAATAATAATATTATTAGATGAAACAACACTAATAAACTGGCGATAAATCACCAATGAAAAATAAATCTTTCTATGAAACGCCCACGAGTGGATCAGGGAAGTAATGGCTCCAAAAACTGTGCATGTTACAATATTGCTAGTAATCGCTAGTAATCGGTTTAGATCTACACTGTAAAAAAAAATTCAAGAGGTTACTAAAAATTTTTTAGTAAATTTGTATTCCACAGAATTTTTTAGTAACCATTACAAACTTTTTTTTGCAAGTGAAACAAGCATTTCTTTTGTAAACTGAACAAAAATATTTTTTGTATAACTAACTTAAAAATTTTTAGTACGAGCCACCAAGCAAATTTTAGTAATAGCTGCAAAATCATTTTTAATAACCATTACGTGCGCCCGAAAGGCAGGAGGTTCCTTCGAGCTGCATCCAGACTTCTGGAGCGGAAGATTCTCGGCAAAACCGCAATAGATGGCAGCACCAAACATTGCTACTGCTCCGTCAGGACATTCATAATCCTTTTATTAACCAGTACTTACACTGCAAACGTTCGGGGCGTATTTGGCGTTGGCCAGTATCGAACCCGGGACCTTTTAGTCTGGAGTCCGTTACTATAACCACTATGCTATCAAGGCCACGCCACGTGAGTTTTAGTAATAGCTATCAAAAATATAAAACTATTAACTCTCTTCGTTGCTAACTTTTTTCTAGTAATTCTTGCAGATTTTCTTGTAACCGACTAAGATTACTAAAAATTTTTTAGTAATTACAAGGATCACTAAAGTTTTTTTAGTAGATCGGCCTTTTTTTTTTACAGTGTAGCACCGTTCTGACTGGCGCTTCCAAATGCGATCACAATGACATTTAACATCTATTAAGTAATATCCAAAGCATAACGTAACTGATATTTTCATTACACGCAATTTGATTATAACACAATTTAAAATAATAATCAAAAAATATATAAATAATTTATGTTATTTATTAATATGCTATTCAGTTTCAAAAACACAATAAATCAAATTGTTCGTGCACTGTAAAAAAATCTGTAAAGGTACTACACTTTATCTAGGAAACTGGGATTCCAAGAACTTTTCCTGTAACGGTAACAACAAAAACTCAAGTTTTAGAATCGGTTACATGGATTTTTCCTGTTATCGATACATGAAAAGTTCTTGGAATCCCAGTTTCCTAGAAGCCCCACCAGTGGCCGAGAGGTTCGGACCTCTCAACTGGTAGACGGCAGGTGCTGGGTTCGAACCCAATCGCGGCTGTCGGCCTAACCGTTCGGAGTTTTCCGTGGTTTTCTTCGAACCTTGCGTAAATACGGGTTAGGTTCCCTTAGAAAGACCCCCACAGAGGGCACTCCCCCTGGTCCTATATCCCATTAGCGTAGATAATCGGACGACAAAAATCAATCAATCAACCCAGTTTCCTAGAAAATGTTTAGTACCTTTACAGATTTTTTTACAGTGTGCCAATCGCGCCCGTCGGCCTAACCGTTTGAATTTTTTTATTGCATAAATGGTGGTTAAGTTCCCTTAGAAAAGTCTCCACGGAGAGTACTCCCCCTTGGGCCTATATCCTTCGTGCAGATAATCGGCCTGATAAATAAAACCAACACCAACAATAGATTATTCGCAAATTTAAAAACGGGTATGATTAAATTGTTTTATAAAAATTTCTAAAGCATTTGACATGCAACAATACCTCCGGTTTTAAATTTGTCAATTATTTGTTCAATTACTTTTTTTATATAACTTAAATAAATATTTAAAAATAAAAGCCTACAATCTGCTGAAATTTCGTTTTCATAGGATCGAACTGAAGACCTCGGGTTTAGAGGAAAATGACATAGCACTACGCTATAAAGCTTGCATTTTGAAACAGCTTAAAACGCGATTTTAATTAATAAACGACTATACAGTGCCCGTCAATATTTGCCAGTAACTAAGCTGACGTTTCATTACACAATTTCTTGAAATTTTAATTAGATGTGTTTAAATTTATTACCGAAATCGCGATACATTGCATAAGTGATTCCTATTTCTTAAAAAAATAAACAATAATAAATAATAAAGTTGCTATTAAAACAAAATACACGATGAAAGGACATGTACTTTAATAGTACATCAGACTCGAAAAGGTTAATATCTACAATAATTCTTAAACTCATAAAACATTTTAAAAGTTTATAAATAGTCAGGATTATATATTGAATTTAAAAATAATTTTCTAAGAAAAAAATATTCACTTTATTCCTTAATTTATCATTTTCTACAGAGCTTGAAGTGATTTGTTTAACAAGAAACTTTTACAAACAAAGTTGAATAGGGACATAAGATGAACAAATTGTCTTGCGGCGTATTCATCTCATAAAAACTCTATTCTGAAAAGAGAGATGTTTTCAAATGTTTGACCTAATTCAGAGACGCTATTTTTAAATCTTATACAGCATTTTAAAGTAATGGATGAGACTGTAATGGAAACTGGCTGTAAATGAAAACTACAACATATTCTGGCGTATGTCCAAGAAATGGAATTTGAATGTCATCTTTCTAACCACATTGTGTAACAAATAGTGAAATATTTTACAAAATAGAAACAAAAAATCATTTCGATTTTTCAGCCAGTTTTAGATAGATGTAAGCGTTATCGCGAAAGAAAGTAATTGAATGGAAATGAATATTTTGGCTTCTCACCAAATACGCCAGATAAAAGGCCGGCTTAAAATAAACAAAATTACATAAGCGGGAAACTCGTAAACAAGATATAAAGGAATGCTGTTTACATATAATTTAAATTCTCTATATTTCTTAATAGTAGTAAAGGAAAAATTATACTCATATGAATTGATAAAATAAATAAATATAATATATCTAACTATCACGCATAAAATTGCATGTATGTAATATATTTATAATAGCTTCTAGTTTAAGATCAATTGTAGCTGCCAATTCTTCAGCCCGTTTGTACCACAGAGATTTAATTAAAAAATTTGCTTTATTTAATCAGAAAATTACAGTGATTTAAAAAGATAAAGTTTGTTATAAATGTTTTGTGCTAAAAAAAGGGGGTAAGTTTTTGCAGTTATGTATCTCTAAAAAATTCATCAAATGACGTAGAATTTAGTAAAAGTCTCTTTTTATAGCATAAGTCTACATTATAAGGTAAAAATTATGTCAACATACTAACATCACATTGTCGATAACAACGATTTGATCTATAAACTGTACTTATGCATCATTCTTTCTTATTCTCTAAACATAGAATTTCATTTTTTATACTGTCAAGTAGAAAGAAAGAATTATTTCAAATAAAATGATTTCCAAAAAAAAATTTATTTGAAAATTGTATCTCAATTTTCTAATTGATGTTAAAAAAATTTTTAAGCATGGACATTTTTAAATGTGTGAGCAGCCCATTTATAAATAAAGAAGCCGTGACTTCAATGCAATATAAATAAAGAAAGATATGTCTATGAGTAATGCTGGAATTATGTTGTTCGTGGCAGCAATTCAACGCAACCACAAATTTCCTTTTTACTGCAATTTGCTGTAAAACATCGTATATTTGCTTTTTCTAACGTCTAATAGAAAATAAAATCATTTTCGGTAATATTTGTTTCAAAAACTTATCTCAGTTGACAATTTTTGATAATAAATTGATTTTTAAGTATGAATATTCTTTCTTAATATGCGTGCAGCCCAATTTCAAAAGATCAACTCAACTGTTAAAACATAGTAAATAATTGCACATTTGTTTGTTTTCGTGTGTTATTCCATAACTGAATTGGCAAATGTAATTAAGGCACCAAAAATAAATTAAAATAAACTACGAGTTTAACAGATATCAAATCGAACGGCGCAAAATAATCTATTATAGTGTATCCCACCGATATAAAGTCACCGTGTTTTTGTATAGAAATTGGATAGAAAAACAAAACAATAAGAGCCAAATAAGTATAATAAGAAGGTGCATTTAAAAATACATATTTACAAGGAGTTACTCACTCTCTGTCCCACCAGGACAGGAAAAATGAATGTATTAAAAAAAAAGGGGGGAAGACATGCCAGCCACTACGGTTAATAGCGAATATATCCGCAATGTCCGACATTAAAAATGTGCGACATGGCATAACCACTTTGGAAACAATAGCCTTAACCCCTAAATGCATAGGATAGAACGCGTTCCAAAAAATTCGCAATTCAAAGAATCAGAATTCATACCAGAAAAATCTAAATAGTAAATTTTTCTTTATTTAATTACGAATGGTCTGTCATTAAGTAAAGTGAAAGTTGCTTTTTTAAATTTCTGGTGAGAATACGGAATATGTGAATAAAACCCCCAATATCGGGAGTACTTACCATTATCGAAAATGATACAATATGGATTTAAGGGTTAAATCATGGCGTCCTTCAGTTTTACCACCGAGTTAAATTGTCTTCCATTGTCATATACAGGCTTACTGATAATTGCCGACACTTTTTCTTGAGGGTTGAACTGAGTTTACAGCGCAGGTCATTCCATGATATGCTGCCAGTTATCCTAAAAACATTTCTGGGAGGACATGGCAAAGGTTGAGGGCCGATGTTTTGCGGGGAAACCCCACTTAGGACCTCAATTTCCTCTAAAATTGGCTGTAAATGGGTTTCTAGCAATTCTTGGTAATCGGTAGCCTACATGTATATGTTCTGAGTGAAAAGCCAGGCTAATTTTACCACCATGTAAAATTGTTGAAAAACTAAATTATAAGTTAATTTTTATGTAGGTATATATCATTTTTTGGCATATGCATAGCTGGATAATAACGATTTCATTCTAAAATATGTTTTACATTCTTTTCATTATTATTATAATTACTTTTAGATCAAATTTTTTAATTTTGTTAAAGGAATATGTTTTAAATATTTTACCTGAAATTCCTAGTAAGGTTCAGTTGTATTTGTTAATTTATGGAAGCCAGGAAAATGAAATCATAAAAGTCTACTCAATATTTACAAAGATTTTAATCACAATATTTTCAAAGAAATATCTAAAATATCTTGCTGATAGCTTTGATTTTTTTACCGCTTCTAACTTAAACTATATTAAAAATGCGCTTCCGAATGATTCAATTTGATATCCGATTTCAACTTATTAACTCTTTGGGTAAGAGCGTCCTTTACGGAATATTTAATTTCTGCCACTGTTTTTTAAATACAGAAAATTTTATGTAATTGAATTTGTAAAATGCGCTGATTAAATGAGGTGAAACTAACAATAAAAATTTATTGGTGAGAATAATCAAGGATTCTAAGCACCTTATGCGGCACGTATACCAGTCATTCGTGCCCAAGAGATTAACGGTAACGTTTTGTTATGTTCCACTGAATGCATTGGAAAGTGTTTCATAATCTGTGCTGAAAAAATGTTTTTTTATCCAGTGTTTAATATCCAAAAAGACTTTTTAACGTCGGCAGTAAAAATAAAGAATTTTTCTATTATTTTATTTTTCTTTTTTGTTTTAACGCTAGAATGGTTATAAACAAGTCAAGATAATAAAGAAAAGCGGCTTATTTCCATATGATTAATTCAGATAAAATGATAAGCCAGCTATTATTATTTTAATGAAATGTCATTATCCTTGTCTAATCAAAATTGTTCCACAAAGCATAAATATCCGAACGAGAGACAGGTGGCATGGTAATCTGCTTACTTCATTACAAAATCAATCAGTGTAGTCACACGAAAGGAGAAGATAAAGTTTCACGCCCTGTGGGAAATTTTCTTCATCAAACATTCATTTTCTGAGATTACAATTAATGATGCATGTTATCTATACCCCCATTGTTTTCGGGCTAATTGATATTTTGTTCAAATATTGTTTCATGGAACAAATGAAAATCAAACAAAGGAAAATAATTCACATTGTTTTGTGATGCATAAAACAGAGGAAGAGCTGAGGAAATGAGAAAAAAAGAAAAATCCAATAATTTACATTTCAAATATGAAACAGCAAGTTTACTATTAAATAGTAAATTGCTTACATTCAAGCTTAGTATTACTTATTTAATTACCGCCATCTGGTTTATAAGCCAACATTTTATATATGCTTACATGCGTTCAGAAGAAAAAAATAATTTTGTGTTAAAATGTTTTTATGCACTAAATTTAAACCCTCTAGGGTCCGAATTTTTTATGAATTCTTAGAAAAATTACTTTTATCTTAATAACATCAACACAAACTATCCAAATAGGTTAATTATTGTTTAACGAGCATTTCATTATCTGAAACGCAATGAATTTTGTTGTTTTGTGTAATATTCGATTCATATTCATATTACAAAATGTCAAGGAAAAAAATTGGAGATGTTTAAAAATATTGTATTAAAATAACATTTAACTTTTTAATGCCTTTTGTGCTTTATTACGCATGATTGTTTCAGCAAAGTAACAATTATTTTAAATTTACAGAAGGAAATATGTGTTTAAAATAAAAGAATCAAAAACGTTGCAAAGGGAATTAAGAAATTATAATATTTATTATTATTACTAAATGCCTAAACATAAATGATGTGATATAGTAAATGCATAGACATATAGTAACATTACTACATGCAAATTGTAGCAAAGTATTTCTAAAAACAAAAGAATACTGCATTAAAAGGCATGTACTATTAATAGAACACTAGACCCGAAAGGGTTAAGAAAAAGTAATATTAAAGAGCTCTTAGCATTTTTACGGAACTATTTTATAATCTGAAAAATTTACATAAAAATGTAATTTTTTTAAATACTGAGAGCTGAATCGGTGATGGAATTTTCCTTATTAATCATGCAGTTTATATTTACATTACAAAAATAACCATCATTATATAATCTATGTATTTTTTAAAAAAGACAAGATATCCCATTAATGTTTCTACTAAAATCAATTTTAATCTTTTTTTACGAAAGCTGTTCATTTTTAGCCCATACTAATTATTTTTAAATTTGTTAGAATTTTTACATTTTTTTTTCTTTTCTTTTATTACTTTTCTTTTTAACGGACTTCAAGGAGGAGGTTATGATTTCGACCTGTATGTATTTGTTGTTCACTCATAACTTCCGTAAATATGAACCGATTTTAATAATTCTTTTTTTGTTTGAAAGTGTAAGAGGCCCACATGGTCCCATTTCAATTTTATCAAATACTTGCGATTAGAACTTTTTAAAAATAAAAACATGAAAATTGCAACTCTTTTTTTAAGCAGTCATCCATTTAGAAGCGTTCATTTTTCAGGTAATCGCAGGCTTTAAATGTCGAGCACACAAGTCAGATGTGTGTGTACAGTAAGCAAATAAAATTTCAGGCTATAACTCTTACACCTATACTACATCTTTTAATTTCATTAAATTCTGGTGACTAGAATGTTTTTTAAATAACAGAATTTGGATTTGATAAAAAAATAATTATTTGTCGCAAATCATCTTTCATTGTTGCAACGTTTTCAAGTCATAATCATATTAAAACTATGCATTCCTATGCGTTAGTGACAAGTTGTCGCCAAGCTTTTTTTTTTTTTTTTTTTTTTTTTAAGTTGGTTAGTATTTTTTTTTTTTTTTTAAAAGCATATTTTATTATATTTTTTCTTTTTTTGTGAAATTTCTTTAAAATGCTCTCAATTGGATTGCTTCTACTGTTGCAGAAAAAAGAGAAAACGGAGTTCATTGATTGCATTTTAATTTAGACCTATTTCTCATTACATTTAAATATGCTTTAAAATTTCTTTAACAGGAAATGACGAGACACTTTAAAGAGCATGCATTTGCCATATAAAACTGTTAGATTTCAATATATTTTCGTCCTGTAGATGCTAATGACACCCCAGTCGAAATCCGTGATGAAAATGAGAGAAAATAACGTCATAATATTAAAAATAACTTGCATTTCTTTTTAATAAAACCGAATATTTTACAAACAAATACGTCTAAAAAGTCATTAATTTTAAGAATTTTTAATTACTGATACTATAAGATTAGAAATTGAAATCAAATTTGTTGTAAATATAAAACGTAACTTCAAGTTTGAAAAAATATTTAATAACAAGTTGAATGTAGAATCTGCCGTTGCAGAATTCAGTTTCGCCTCCGATTTACACCAAGAAAAAAAATCGATAGAGGTCTTAGAAGGGCGACCTTGTTTAGAATGCAATGAACTAATTTCATTTTTCATGTGTTTATCAATATATTAGTAAACAGAACGGCGTGAAATACACAATTGATTAGCAATTTCTCTCTGAGACATTGGAATTGCGGACTAATAAAGAGATACAATTTGACGTGCTATATCTTCATTAACCAGATTCATCAAAAAGTAAGAAAAATCATGCGTTAAGCATAGATTATGAAGCACTTTCCAACACTTCATGAAATCTTTAAAAAAAATTCGTTAATAAGGGAAATAAGGGTATATAGTCAAATATGTATTCCAATTCTTTTGAACAGCTCTGTATTTGATCTGTCTGTTGATATACGTATTATAAAATGGGAAAATTTAGTTTAGCTAGAAAAAAGCCTAAAATTTCTTTTTGAAGACTTTGTACTGATAAATGGGAAACATACTTGAAAACTTTTGTTCAGCCCTGTAGTTTACCTTGTACCTTTATTACACGTCAGTAAGAAGCTAAAATTCATTTTAAACTAAAACTCTTAAAACAACTGAAATCACATTGTTTTAAATTATCATTCATAGGTGTCCACGTACACAAATCTTTGCGAGACCCTGTATATAATTTTATCTATATTCTGCAAACATTTCTTTGTAAATTGAATAGAGTTCAACATAAAAATGTATACCTTATTTAAGAACCACCTTTAAGTAATTTACGCTCACACTCAGTAACGTTGGCGAGCTGTTTTGGATAGCCCTGTATATCAACTATAACATTTATACACACCCTTATAATGTACAAAGATTTAGTGAAACTTAAATGTGTATCATAATTAAAATGTATTACATCCATCCACCAGCCATCATCGGATACATAGACAGTCCGTCGGAAGGAATATACTATTTGAAATCTTTTGTGTGTCCCTGTAAATGCAATGTTCTCATATTATGCAAGACAATATCATATAATTTATATTAAGCCTCAGTGACATATATCATTTTTGTTATACATATTTTAAAAATGTCCCACACTATTCCCCCCTTTACCATCATCCAATGGAATTCTTTTGTGTGGCCCTGTAAAGGAATAATACTATATTTTCACCGCACATTTTATAGAATGCATAGTTTAGTGCACCTCTTAAATGCAAGTAAATTTTAATATGTTTGACAGAGTGGAGCATCTTTAAAACGCCTTTGAAACGATTTTTTCCCATAGGCCATAATGTAAGAGAAAATTTGTGACTCTCCCTGTAAATAAACTAATCGTGGTAGAAACTTCATTTTCAATAGGGTTTGTGCTAGGGTAAATGTCAATAACATGCAGAAATTTCAGGGCAAATCGAGTATATTTACAGGTGTTAGATCGCGGACAGACGGACAGACTGACAGACGGATAGACTGACAGATGGGCAGACGGATAGACTGACAGAAGGGCAGATGAAAAGACAAACCGAATGCATAATCACTTTTCAAAATTTGGAAAGTGTTATAAACATTAAAATTCATTTGAAACGATTTTTCCCGATAGGCCGTAATGTAATGGAAAAAATTTTACTGTCCGTGTAAATAAATTAATCACGGTAGAAACTTCATTTTCAATAGGGTTCGTGCTAGGGTAAACCTAAATAACGTCCAAAAATTTCATGGCAATCCGAGTATGTTTACGAGAGTTAGAGCGCGGACAGACGGCCATCCGGCCAGACGAACAGACAAACCGAATGCATAAGCATTTTTCAACTTTGTTGGAAAGTGCTAAAAACGGATTTTTTCTTTAGTTTAAACGCTTTTTTATAGACTCTGAGAAAAAGTAAATGCATTTTAACAATGAAATTGTATGAATGTCTCGTTTTAAAGTCCAGATTACGAAAAAGTGGGCCACAATTTTTGACACGACACTTTTTAGCTTGTCTGAAAGAAATAGCATCGGAGGCTAATAACCTTAAAACCTTGCACTTAAAATACTTTTAAAATAATGAATATGGATTTGCGAAGTTCGTATGTATTTTGAGTGGTTAAAATGGTATAAAGATTTAAATTTCATGCAGAAGATAAACTCTATGGTTGAGTCAGAATGAAATCATTTTTGCTGATCTTTCGTTCCGTCATACGAAGCATAATAGCCTCAATTGATAATTACGTTTATTTATTTACCTTGCTTATATTTTATTAATTAACATATGAATAAAGCTTATTTTTTAATCATTTGAAACAGTTGAAAATCAAGAAAATAATATTTTGGTAACTTTAAGTTAAAATAATTTTTACAAATAGAAATGCTTCACTTTTGAAAATAACACAATTTTAATCACTACTAATAAAACGCAAACTTTTGCAAAATATTAGAATGCCTACATAGAAGAACCACTATTTTAAAATTAAAATAATACTTTCTTAAGAATCGGACTAATCAATGTTCCAGGATTTTTTGTAATTAATTTCTTAGGTTTATTATAAATCAATGTAACAGTCTTTTTAAAGTTTTTTTTTTCGTCGAAATAAGACGAGTTCCACTTCATAGTTTTCTTAAAATATTTTAGTCTTAATCTTACCTTAAATTTAGATCACTTTTTAATGTTCACAATTTACAATCGACTGTCGTTAATTCGAAATCGGATAATTCGAAACTTCGCTTAATTCGATCTAAACATGAAGTCCCGAAATTTTCAATGGCAGAATAACGTTAAAATTTTCCACTAATTCGAACTCACTTTCTCTTGACTTCGTTTAATTCGAATTAACGAGAATTCCGTTTTTTCATTATTCTTTCTTCCTCACGGATTTCAGATGCTTTGAATAATTTTCTTTCTTTGATTTTTGCAGAAATTGTTCGAGCGAGTATACATATAATACCATGCATCTTATATCCACTTACTTTGTGCCCCGTCTGTCCATCAGTGACGCTTTAAATTTTTCTTCCATCGTGCTTGTTTCTAATCTTTTAATTAGTTTATGTATTTATACATTCTAATTTAATATTAAGTCATATTCTAATGATAATAGACGAAATATAAGTTTAAAAAACACGATAACATTAACTCCTTTGTGATAGTAACATATTAAGCATGTTTTCCATAATTCGAACTTTGGATAATTCGAATTTTTCTTGTGGTCCCGGCGAGTTCGAATTAATGAGAGTTGACTGTAATTCAAATGTAAACTTTTACATTTTTATTTTTGTCGCTTTCCTATGTAGGTGGATCACTTTATATTTGATATAAAAAAGGTGAATTAATTTCATTTGTTTGATTTTTATTTATTTTGAGGGAAAATATTTGATCCAATTAAAATTAACTTAATCTTTAGGAAAAGTGTTTATTAAATCCCACGGTGTATTTTTATTTATTTTTCCTGAGATATGTCGGAAACAAATTTTCATAATTCAAAACACAGATAATTTACAGTTCAAATATGGAACAGTGAAATGCAGTTTAAGTTTTAGTGATGGATTAAAATGTATATTATATATATCTAGTAATGATCAAGCTAGGACTCGCAGACAAAAATCAGTGGACAAAAACTGCATCGCCAAATCTAGACTCATTGAATTACCGTTTGCATCCAAAATTTTATATAATCAACAAATGGTAACAAAAGGAGAATGAAAAAAATTTATTTTGAGATAAAAAGACGCGGCGTAATATAAATAAAATGTACACTGGAAAAAAAAACTGCAGCAGAAATTCCAGACAATGTCCATAAAAAAACGGACTTTATCCGTATATCAACGGACTTTGCCATTACATTAACGGATTTTGCCTGTAAAATGCAAAAAATTACGGAAGTTGACCATTAATCTGAAAAAAGGGACATTTTCCATAAATTTACTGGCGCATTCATGGTAAAATACCGTAAATTTACAATTTTTCTTACAGTGTAGACTATTCTGTTATAAATTTTTTTTATATGAATGTAATATTTTTTTTTCATACTGGAATTTTTTGTTTGTCATGTGTCGTCAAGATAATAAATGTACATAAAATTTATATCGGCCTTGTTATAGAAATCATCATAATTCATCTAGAAATAATTTCGTTTCATATATTCAAATATTCTTTTAACTTAGAAATGCGAGAAATTTAATTATTAGTACATTATTTTTAAACTGAACGTAAATTATTGTAGGACAAGATATTGTAAATAATATGGCTGTCTGAATGCAACAATAAACATTAGTAGGGACGAAATCCCTATTCCAAAAATTCTAAAAATTATTAGGCAATCATATTTTTAAAATAACGTTGATTTTTTTCTTTTCTTCAGACAAATGTCGCTTGCATTTTACTTATGTTAAACATCTGACTGACTAACAAAAGGAAGATTCGTTATGCTGTTTTCTCGCTCTTTTTTTAATCTACTTACTTTTTTTTAAATGTTGAAATATTGTCACACTTGATTTAAAACATCTTCACTACGAGTGACCTCATCAATTGTTAATATCTTTCCAGTAGTGATCAAATCTTAAAAATAGTGTGTCATTTCAAATGGAAATGAGTTTTATGCGTAATTATAAATATGATACTTACGTTTGAATGTTAGTGCACTTGGTGTCACACTATTTTCCACTGTCTGCTGTAAAACAATCCATTCTATGAAGATTATATTAAACTGTAAAATGTAAACGTTTGGCTTTCGATTACTTGGAGAGAATTACTGTAAATTAAAATAATCCACTTCCATCTTGCTTATTTAAAATAATAGCTTTATAAGAGTTTTATGAAAGACAACCAGGAAAGATATTTTTTTAGGTCTGCATTGAGTTCTTTACGCGATCAAACATTAGGAAAATGGCAATTAAAAAAACTATTTATTCATCATTTTGTTGCTATTAAACTTCAGTGGATTTCATTTTTGTCTATTTTAAAATATTCATTAAGGGTTGTAGTTAGTTTATGTTAGTTTACTTCTAAAACTTAAAATCGAGAAAATATAATACTGGCGGATCGAAAGAGCAATAGCTCCCTATGGAGATTTACTGCGCATGCTCATTTAGTGCTAAAGTGGTAATCAGAATTAGCAGTACAGCTTTGAAAATAATTGCCAAGTACACAGGCGAATCGTGTGTCGATTTATAGAACATTTTTAGCTACGGATTTTTCCATTTATACAATATTTTTAGCTCCGAAATTATCGATATATTCAAAATTTTTAGCTTCGGATTTTTCGATTTATTCAAAATTTTTAATTCCGTATTTTCCAATTGATGCAGAATTTTTTAGCCCCGGATTTCTCCATTTATATAACATTTTTAGTTTCGGTATTTTCGATATCTACAACATTTTTAGCTCCGGACTTCTCGATTTATCCAAAAATTTTAGCTCTGGATTTTTCGATTCATTCAAAAATTTTAGTGCCGGTTTTTTCGATTTATCCAGCATTTTTTAACTCCCGATTTTTCGATTTATGACGAATTTTTTTCACTCCAGATTTATCGATTTATGCATAATTTTGTACATAACTTCTAAAATTTTCAAGAAAAAAAAGAGAGAGAAACATTAAAATATTATTTTCACACGTATACTAATATTGCCGCAGAAGACTTTTTTTTCATTTGCTTAACATGTATATAAATACATTTGGAACGACATTTAGAATATTAAAAGTAATTTAGAATTAAATTAAAATTTATCTTTAATAAAAATGTCTTATTTATTAATAAAAAGCAACTAATAATAATAAAAATAAACCATAAACCGACTCTTGGCCACGCAAACGATTCGAACCGACAACGTCTGATTGCAAGCTCAATACTCCAAACATTCGGCCATATCGAGCTCACTTTCAAAGTCATTTTGAAATATTCAAATGTCCTGAAATTCAAAGGTTGCTTTATCTAAAAAGCTCGCCAAAAGACAGCCAACCGAACTTCTAAACGAAATCGCGAAAGCGCATGCACGTTATTAGTCTTCGTAGTGAGCTATTTCTGTTTCATTCCACTAGTAAATATATTAAAAACCTTGTTGCATACTGACTTATTTCACCATTTGCCGGCAGTGTCAAATTATATGAATGTAATGCTTAAATGTTTTAATCATAATTCAACGATGTAAAACTAAATTGTTCCTGAAAAATTCAATTTTTAAATAGTACTTTTGAATGCTTGTGAAACCTACAGCTTAGCAAGTATATAATATATCAGTTTAAGGGGCTGAGATGGTTAATATCTCGAGACTTAAAGTTAAACTATTACTTAAAATGCGCAATGTGTATTCAGTGCTTTTGCACTAAAAAACTGACACCACAATGATGTTACACAGAGTCATTTGTCTGAAATTTATACTTTTGGAATGGCATAGCTTAATTAATTTATCAATTTATTTTCAGCAGTGAAATTATGCAATTATTGAATAGTTAACAAGTTAAATTAATAAGTTTTTCACTCGGTTGGTTCTGCGCTTAGCTAACAATGTGCTATTTCACTTATTAAATTTCAGTAGTTTCACGTGCAATTTTACTGATGAAAATTAATTAAATTGAACATTTATTCACCAGTGCTGGGCTCATTTGTATCTCATGTAAGCCACATGTTTGTATGTTCATGAACACGATTCGCTCTTACTCTGCAGTTGCAGCATTATCAATACGTGTGAGTCGGAAATGCAAACCTACACTGTAAAAAAAATTCAAGAGGTTACTAGAAATTTTTTTAGCAAATTTGTATTCCACAGAATTTTTTAATAACCATTACAAACTTCTTTTTGCAAGTGAAACAAGCATTTCTTTTGTAAACAGAATAAAATAATTTTTTGAATAACTAACTTAAAAATTTTTAGTATGAGCCACTAAGCAAATTTTAGTAATAGCTCCAAAATTACTTTTAACAACCATTACGTGTGCCCGTAGGGTAGGAGGTTCCTTCGAGCTGCATCCAGACTTCTGATGCGGAAGATTTTCGGCAAAACTGCAATAGATGGTAGCACCAAACATTGCTAACTGCTCCGACAGGATTTTCATAATCCCTTTACTAACGAGTACTTAAACTACATACACATCGTATTTGGCGGTGGCCAGTATTGAACCCGGGACCTTTTAGTCTGGAGTCCGTTACTATAACCACTATGCTATCAAGGCCACACCAAGTGAGTTTTAGTAATAGTTATTAAAAATATAAAACTATCACTTCTCTTCGTTGCTAACTTTTTTCTAGTAATTCTTACAGATTTTCTTGTAACCGACTAAGATTACTAAAAATTTTTTAGTAATTACAAGGATCACTAAAGTTTTTTTAGTAGATCAACCCTTTTTTTACAGTGTAGGTACCACCCTACTAGCTAAAAATTGTAGGTACTTGAAGCGCTAATCCAAAGGTTCCGGGTTCGATCCCCGACGTGGATATTTTTCACTCGATTGGTTCTATGTTTAGCTACCAATGTCACATTTGACTCATTAAATATTTGGAATGGTAATTTAGACTCACAAATAAGGATTTAAAATTACTAGGCTTTTAACAAATTAATTTGTCTATTAATAACGTAAATTCATGTAATACCAAATTCATGCCTTTCACCCTTTATGTCCCAAAATGTGGAACTATGTGCGCGTTCAACAAAGTATCCGATTACGTACCGGCTGTATAGGTTAGTTTCCAAAGCGTCCAGAACTGCTAACTGGTACACAACCAATGACGTTCAGCGAAAGTAACCGAAATGACTGGCAAGGGATCGAACCATTGACTTTCTAATATACGTAGACGCCACATCCCATTGTTCTCTCAGCATGGTTTCGAATCCAACATCTTTGGCGAAAAGATGCCGTTTTTGGCGGTGATCGCTTTACTGGCATCTTCCAGATTTCACAAAGAGAAAAGCAGAAGTGCAGTCAACACAAGACAAACATAACAGTATGAGTTTCGGCAGGAGAAAAATCGGTTTGGCGCGCTAAATCTGCCCTCCGTCACGTGACGGAAGGCAAAGATGTCGGCCTAGGAAAAGGTTGCCAGTGTGGTGTCTAGGTATCTTAGGTCATTGGATCGAACTAACTGAGAAAATATCTGGGTTAGTTCAGTAGCGTGATCGGTTACATGAACATTTGTAACAACAACTATAAAAGATTATTTACAGAAACTCAGTACAGATGGAGCTATTAGTAAATAATTCCAATGGAGTCCAATGAATCTTTGAAGATGTTAGAAACCTGTCACTTACCGTGACGTGATGTACCGGTCACATTGGTCGGTTTGGCTAAGTCTGCTGAACGAGATCCAAGAAAACTTCCTCTTCTAAGGCATTTTTTATAATTTTTTGAAAATAAATTAGAAGATTTAAACAATCATTTATTAAAGACTGATTTTGGAAATTAAAATTAGTTAACTAAATTCAAATTTATAGAGATTTTATACAATAGTTATAACTCGACTCAAATCTTGTATTTGAAAATTTTTTAAATACATTATAGAACTAGGAAATGTACGAATATAATACTCTTACCGTAGAAATGTATAAGAAATATAGAAATATTTTCTAACGCATAGAAATACATCCTATCTGAAACTTTTCTTGCACAATCTTTTAATATCAAGAAGAATGAAAAGTTACAATTGAAAAGAAATCAACATTTTAAAATTATTTTGCTTTGTACACCTAACAATGTCTTATAATTTATTCTAAACTTTATTGCTAATATTTGGTGCATTATATGACTTTTATAACAAGTTATTTTAATTTTACTTAAAAGTACTGTCGAGACATAATTGCTTAAACACGTGATTGATGTGTAATTTCTCAAAAATGTATGATTGTAAATGGTTTAAGTTATACAATAATAGAAATTACACATTTTCTTGGCCACACTGTCTTGAAAGCATTTTGCATACTCACTTAAAAAGAACTTGTTTTTTTATGAGAAAAAAAAGCATCGCAGGTGCTATTTAAAATTTTGTTTTAAAGCAAAATTAATTTAGATTAAACGTACGAAATTTTAATTTAAGAAGAGATTATCTGTAAGAAAGTAAAGTTTCCGAAATATTTCATGGTCTGGAAATTCCCTTATGCGTCTGAAACCTGTGTAAGGATTTTGTCATTTTAGATATAATGCCAACAAAATTGAATGAAATAACGTTTCTTCACTATGAATTAAACCTGCAAACTCCTCTGATGATTTTTCCGATTATTCATAGTTAATTTTTATACATTTCTGGTTTCTTGGCTGTTCATATTTTGTTCAACTTTCTTTGTTCATGTCATTTAATAATTTGTTTTTACTATAATATTTGAATCTTGTCTTAAAACTTAATTTATAATTTATACATTTAATATAGGTGATATTTTTGTTCATGTGATTTAATAATTTGTTGTTCCTTATTAAACTTCATAATGTTTGCTCTTGTTATATAATTTAATTTATAATTCAGATATTTAATATACATAATAAATGTAATATTTTATTATGGTTATATACATATTTACAATATTATTTATTCAGTTTTTAAAATTCATTTGGGCAATATAACCAAAGCAGTTCTCTATTCTTTGAACTTTTTTGTTGTTGTTTAATGGATAGTATTGTTAGATACAAGCAAATGCAATAAGTAACAGTGGCTTATTTCCATGTCTCAAATTCAGATAAAATGGTATGCTAGCTATTATTATTTTAATGAAATGTCATTTTCCTATCTAATCAAAACAGATCCGCGAAACATCACAAGCGAGAAACATATGGTGGAATGATATAATAAGCGTAATCACACAAAAACAAAAGGTAATGTTCCATGCCCTGTGGGAAATTTTCTTCATCAAACATTCATTTTCGAGAGTGCAATTAATGATGCACACTATCTATACACCCTTTGTGTTTGGACTAATTGATACTATTGACTCCCGGAATAAATGAAAATGAAAGACAAAGGAAATGAATATACGCTGATTCGTGCCACATATAAATAGAATCACACGTGAGGAAATGAAAGAAAGTAAACACATAAAATATTAGATTTAAAATCTGTAGACAATAGTGAAAACGAATCTAAATTCAGGAAATATGTAATGGGCGAAACTATACAAAAGAATTTATAACGTGCGGATGATTTTTGGCGTAAATATAAATCCCAAGATTAACATAAATTAACATTGTTTTACACACCATATAAATAGACGCTCAAATAATGAAATGAAAGATAAGAGTCACATAAAAATTTACATTTAAAATATGCAGTCAATATTGAGAAGTAATTTGAATTTTAAAGAATGCATGACTAAATAAATATTTATCATATGCGAGGTAGTTTTGACGTAAAAAGAAAACTAATAAAGTGCAGAATATATACCATTAATCCCGTAAATGATAATATTTTGAGTTAAAAATTTATTTTAATTATATCACATTAAAAGTTATTTTTTGTTTTAAAGTAAATGTCCTTTAACACGTTGAGTGCTATAACAACCACCAGTGACACCGAACTTTCCATTTGTGAGCGCCGGAGTTTGACAATCTACAATACGATATAAAACTGATATATTGATATTGTTTTAAGTAAATACTGAAATTTTGCTTAAAAATTTATCATTTCATATTTTATACTGTCCGTCACTGGTATTTGACATAGAAAGTTCAGTGACTAAACAGAAAATTCAGTGTCAGTCATCAAGATTGCTTAATCGATAGAATTATGAGACACAAGCAAATGCAATAAGTAACTGTGATTGATTCCCATATTTCAGATTCAGATATAATGATATTCTGGCTATTGTTATTTTAATGAAACGTCATTTTCCTGTTTAGTCAAAAGAGATCCACACAACATCATAAGAGAGGAAAATATGGTGGAATGATATAATCAATGTAATCACACAAAAACAGGAGATAATGTTTCATGCGCTGAGGGAAATTTTCTTCGTCAAACATTCATTTTGAGATTACAATTAATGATGCATAATATCTATACACCCTTTGTGTTTGGGCTAATTGATATTTAGTCCAACTATTGTCTCCCGGAATAAATGAAAATGAAAGACAAAGGAAATGAATATACACTGATTCGTGCCACATATAAATAGAGTCACATGTGAGGAAATGAAAGAAAATAAACACATAAAATATTAGATTTAAAATCTGTAGACAATAGTGAAAACGAATCTAAATTCAGGGAATATGTAATGGGCGAAACTATACAAAAGAATTTATAATGTGCGGATGATTTTTGGCGTAAATATAGATTCCATGATTAACATAAATTAACATTGTTTTATACGATGTATAAATAAATGAAAAGATAAAGGATCATATAATAATTTACATTTAAAGTATGCAGTCAATATTGAGGAGAAATTTGAATTTAAAAAAGAACACTTTACTAAATTAAATATATATCATATTCGAGACACTTATAGTAAACAGAAAATGTTTAAAATACAGAATATTACCCCCTGTAATTGATATTTATTTGAGCTAAAAAATTATTTTAATTATATCACACTAAAAGATTTTTTTTAATAAATGTCATTTAACACATTGAATACCATATCAGTCATCTGTAACTGAATATGAACTTTTCATTTGTGGCCGTGTTAGTCACTGGTGACCGACAGTCAAAATTATAAAATAAAACTGAAATATCTATTGTTTTAAGTACATATATTGTTTTTTATAAGTAATATATATAGTTTTAAGTAAATACTGAAATGCATTTAAAATTTATATAACATCATATTTTATACTGTCAGTAACCAGGCATTCAAAGTGCTATTTCAATCGATCCACCTAGTTTATAATTTTATCAAATGCTTTCTACAGAATACAGGAAAGTTAAACAAATGAAGTTAATTCACAATAATTCACGAATGAACGAATATAATAGGAGCCGTATGTGAAGAAATGAAAGAAAAAACACACAAAAAATTGCATTTAAATAACGTTGTCAATATTGAAAAATAAATTTAAAATAAGATTTTGAGAGAAAAACTTTTTTTTTAGAGTGGTTTTTTTTAAGGTATTCATAAATCGTATGATTAACATGAAATTTTACTTTTCCAACGGAACTCTTAATCCTTAGAAATGAATTATTTTTCTTACGTTTATCATATTATAAAAAAATAAAAGAATTCTGTAAAACTACTAAACGTTCTTTAAGTTTTCTATGAAATTTAGTGCGTAGTAAAATTTTAAATTCCAGTTATTATTATTTTTTTAATTGTGTGAAAATCCTTCTGAAAAATCGAATTTATTAATATGCAAATGATCACCATTAAATAAGTGATATTATATTCGAATATAAGCAACTTAAATTATGACACACTGCATAATTTGAAGCAAATACTATTTAGACTTTTATTAAAAGAAATAAAAATTAAAGTTTTCGCTAATGGAAAAAAATGCTTCTTCAGTGAAAACTTTTACACTAAAATAGAAATTAAAAAGGGAGGCTTGATAAGAAATTTTAAAGAAGTGACGATTTATGATATTGTGTAGTACTTTCTTCAATATTTTGGATAAGAAGGGACACATTGGGATATTTATTAATTACTCACATATATTTTAATATTTATGACTTAGTTCAAGTAATTAATATAACTATTTAATAGTCTACTGTCTTGAAAATATTTAAATCCAAAAACTAAACTGAAAAGTTAAATATTTATTTTTAATTAGTTAAATATGTATTTTTAATTTATTTAGAGAGTATTGTGAAAAACGTTGTCTCATTGTGCCTCTACACGAGTACAGTCGTGGGGGGGGGGGGGGGGGGAGTTAACACTCTCTACTAATTTCTAAACTTATTATCGTACAAGAAAGACACTGATACCGAACAATTGAAATGTTCTACTTATAAATGGTGTATATAAAATGAGTTTAGGGGCCATCTACATGTTAAAACGAATTAAACTTAATTTTTTCACTAGAAATGCAAAATTTTGACAAAACATTTCAAATTCTCGATTCAAACTGCATCTAGACAGCGAATATCAATTCATTTGAATAAGTTTTTTTTTTTTTTTTTTTTTTTACATTCAAAGTATAGTGCTTCTAATGCTAAACTATATTTTCGTATTTTTATTATCTCTTGAAATTATACTCCTAATTTTTTTATGTAGAAATAATACTAATATACCCAAACATAAATGCGTTGAGTTTAAAATTTTTAGAACTACATAATACAAATTATGAGTTATGAAATTAATATTCGAAAGAATTATTTATTGCAATCTATTATTCTTTTATAGATTTAGATTTATTATGTTTTGCTTTATAACAATCAAATTTTCAATTTTTTTCATCCACGTAGTCTTCAAATTATGCTTAAAATGGCAAAATGATTGTTTAAAGGGCCATCTACGATATAAGTGTCCAGATATTTTGTAACTTCTTATGTTATAATGTGATCTGGCAGCCTTCACAGTTTTCAGTAAGTGCTAGAGTGACATCTGAGATGCCTTTATAAAGAAGGGGATTCTCTTCGTCAACAATCGAGTATCAGTTTGGATTCAGATTTTGTTTTGGATATATATATATATATATATATATATATTTGGAAAGTTATCGAATGATTTGAATGAAAATTTGTTTTTAGTATAATTTAAGGATGTAGAGTTCATTTATGCTGTCAGAATTGAGCAATGCTATTGAAAAAAGAAAGTTAGAGTTCGTTTTATTATACAAATGGACTTCTAAGCAAATTTAATATACATTATATAAAAGTAGAATTTATTTTCTTCATTTGGTACCAGTAACTTTTTTCACCATAATATTTTGCGATGTTATATTTTTTTTCTACGATTGTGCATTTGTATTGTGTTAAATTGATATGGGGGCAGGTTGATGTACTGCATTGTCGTAAACTCAATGAAAAAAAAAAAAAAAAAAAAAAAAAAAAACAAGGAATTATTTTTGCTCAATATTTTTCTTTTATAATAGAATAAAGAAGTTCCAAAAAATTTTGAATAATTATCAGGCTTTATAAGTTTCCTCATTAACTTAGAATTTCGTGGTTGTTACTGCCTTTGATGATGTTCAAAATACAGTTATGGACTGACAAGGAAGGTCTCCATACGGGCATACACAGAAATTCTGAAAAAATACAGAATGTTCTTCTCATATGGGTATATGTTTATAAAAAATTCGGCGGAACCTCCATACAACTTCCGTAAAAAAAAATGACAATTTTGTTTATTTGGCGATTTATCTCCGATTGGCAAAAAAACGAAATTTTGAAAAATACCTTTTTACGCTCCGAATACTTTTTAAAGAAAAAAACTTTCTATGTTCAATTTGTTTAAATAAGTTTATTTAAGTAATTTTGGTTTTGCATTTTTAATTTGCTTTAAGTATAATTTTTTGATATTGTTTGCTAAATGTACTTATAACAAAATTTAACTATTATATTTTACGATTTAAATCGATTAAAATTGTTCCACACTGAAAAATATGACACAGATGAAAAGGCATTTTTACTATGGAAACTTGTTTCTTCGATTGGAAATGTACGACGACAGTTTCATTAACAGTGATTTTTATACCCTGTTAAGACGGTTAAATTAAAAAAAAAATGTGAGTTGGAGAATAAAACAATTGCGAAATTTCTTTCAAACCGGTAATTAAAAAAAAAGAAGATGAAATTTTTATTTAACCTTTTTTATAGAACATTTTTAATTAATATTACTGAAAATGTTCAGAAAGTTTAAAATGTTGGATAATAAAATGGAAATTATTCTAAATAAGAGGAGTTATAACAAATAGTAAGGAAATATTTGCGAAAAATCATGTCTTACGAAAATCTCATTGGCAGATTTTAAATTTAAGCACTCAAATATTTAGATTTAATCCATTTTAGCCATTTTTAATCAGATTTCACTTCGTTTCCTCTGTATCGTATGGGAGAGTGCTTTTCGCCATATGACTGATACGGATTAAGAAAAAAATATGCGGAACTTTTTCCCTTTTTTTTAGAAATACGAATTACTATTAAAAAAATCAAGAGAAATAAGAGTAGTAATCGCACTTTGAAATCTCCGAGGTTTTTTTTTTTTTTCAGTAAAATAATTAGATTCTATACATTTTTCCAAAATATATTTGCGAATGTTTAATAATTTGTAAATATATGAGTCCACAATCCTTATTACTTTTCCCAATTTGAACTTTCAACATTTCATAGCTTAAGAGTAAAATCTCTGTGGCAGACAAACACAGAAGTGATTTTATAGTGGTTCCGTTTTTACTTTTTAAGTACGGAACACTAAAAAATGAGTATGGGGCGTAACAATTCGATATAGAATTATAAATTAATGATCAGCAGCGTGCGAAGTAAAAACTGCGCCCGGGACAAAGTCTCAATTTGATACCGCCCCCCCCCCCCATTTTCCTTGAACTTTTTCTTGCGACAGGCTAAAAATGATGTTGGATATATAAATTTGACGCCCCTTAAACTTCCGCGCCCGGGCGACAGCATCCTTCGCCTCCTCTTTAATATAGTGCTGTTAATGATCTTTGTTTGTTTCTTTTCCTTAAGAGGTTCTACTAACGCCTTTCTTTCTTTAAATTTAAAGGTTACGGGTCGAGCGGTGATACACCATATTTTGTACTCTGAAAAGATATGCGGCACTTTCTGTAGCATTTGTCAGCCTTATATTCCTTTCCCTATCTTCTTTAAATGGCATCCAAACAACATTATATGTGTTCATTCTCAAAACCGTTATTTTAAGCGAACACTCTAAAAGTGGAAGGAGTGAAATGCTCATTTTTTGAGAGAGTGACAGGCTTTCTCACTCTTTTCGGAGTGAATTTAAAAGAAATACACTCCTTAAAGAGTGGAATTTTTCACTCCTTAGGAAAGAGTGAAATATTTTACTCCATTGTCGAGAGTGAGACATGCCACTCCGCTGTCGAGAGTGAAACATCTCACTCCCCTAAGGAGTGTGAAAGCCTGCAATTTTACAGTTTTAAAATTTTCCGTTCAACTTTGAATTAGCATATGGAGTAAAAGAATGAAAAACACTAAAATATGTCACTTCTCATTTAAATTCATGCAAAAAATACGAATAAATATACTGAAATTATTTTCACAGGCATACATATAACATAAATTTATTTAAAATAGATATAAAACATCTTAAAATACATTAAAACCATTACAAAAACTTAAGATTTTTCAACCATTTCACGGCCTTCATAGTTTTTTAATGTTTTTAATGAACTTTAAGATTTTTTTAATAATCTATTTTAAATAAATTTATATTATATGTATGTATCTGAAAGTAATTTCAATTCATTTATTTGTACTTTTTACGTTAATTTAATTATTTAACACAATGTGGATTTCGCAAAAGTGTTGAATTCAAGGCACTGAACAATGAATTCCGCCCCCCGCCCCCGGAAAATGTAGGATTTTGTTTTCAATGGTCAAAAATGCAATTACCCCCTCCCAAATCTCTTTAATTCATTACAGAAGTCGCTACCGGAGAAAAGTGTCTGAATTCAACATTGTTTAATACTAGAATGTTATCTGCATATGTGAATGTAAAGAAGTGTTGAATTTAGACACTTTTCTCTGGGAGGGATTTCTGTGGCTCCGGAGGCGGGGGGGGGTCATTCTGGAGGTCTGGGAAGGGACCATTAAAAACACAAAATATCAAAATTTTCGGGGGGGATCTTACTGTCCCCGTGGATGTCCCCCCGAGCCACCCCCTGAATTAAATATTGCTGAAAAGGAATTTCAGTCAGTTAATGTCTTTAATGTGAAAATTCAGACTTAATGAATGTCTTAATTTTTAGATACATAATCGTCTTAATATGATCATGGTATAAACGAACCAAGAAATATGTTAGAATTATCTAGGAAGTGTTTTATTTTATAACGACGTTCAACATTTCCACTATGCGAAATGCTTACCAGATTCAGATTTCTGCACATGACGTACTGATATGACGTAATTTATGAGAAATGAACAAGAGCGGGAAGCTAACTTTGTACACCATTAGTTCAGTTAAAAAATGGATTATACTCTTATTTTGAATAATTTTAGAATAAAAGGGTGAGTCATATTTTATTTTAACGTGTTATTCCAGTAGATTTTATCTATGAATAAGAGTAAATAGCTTTAAAGATTGATCTCTTTTTGTAGTATAATGTTAAACTTTTTTTGTCAAGCTATTGTTCGTTATGCTTTCTTTATAAAACCGGTGTAACTTGTAGCTGTTTAATGTTTAAATTGCATTTTTTAAATTCAATTAGCTTGATTTTTAAGAATAAACCAATGAGTGATAACTAGTTTAATCTTCCTCTGCGAAACTGTGAAATGATGAATCCTCCTTCAAAAACAAAATTTGCTTACATACGTACTTCGGAAAACCTGAATGATTTTTTTTCCACCTCATGATTCAGTGATTCATGGTTAAAGAGATAAAAACATAAAATTGAAACCGTTTGATAACGTATTTATTTTATGTTGTATGTCTTCTGTTTTTACTGTTAAACACTTGCAGCTATATGCATCAATATTTATTTTATTTTATTTTATTTTATTAATTTATTTGGTATTATTCCGGAGATAAAAATGATATTCATATATGATTTTGATTTTGAAAAGTTTTTAGATTGAAAAAATATCTTTAATACTGCAAAAAATTTCTTTAGATGTTATCATGAAGGAAGTTTGTGAAAGATTTATTCTTATTGATATTTTAATTTACTATTGAAAATCATAAATTATGATATCCAACACTTCAGATTTAACATTTACCAAATTTCTAAAAATATCATAGGAATTTCTTGTATGCTACCGTAAGATTTTTGAAAATTAAACAAACGCAGAAACATTTTATTCATGTATGACAGTTTATTTTCGTTGTTTAACGGTATATTTAAAAAGTATTGATTAATACATTTTGAGTTTTTTAAATTGATGTATTAATTATTTTAATTTATACGAAAGCATTGATTTTCTATATTTTGTTAACGACTTTAATTTTCGAAAAATGAGTTATATCAGAAATCAGTTATTAATTTTCTTTTTATTGCAATAGTTTCTGGTACAAGTAATTATTTGCAGTAAAAAATTAAATATGATAAATTAGGCATAAATAAAAATTTGTTTATTCTTGACGTGAAGTTTATAAATAAAATTGCCTTAGTATATATTTTTAAAAGCTCATATTTACTTATGTAATACAAGTTTGAATATATTTTTTAGTGATTAATAACTATTTTTTTATATTCAAAGTATTTTTAAAGCAATTAAAAACAATAGATATGTCATTTCTTTTCTTTTTCTTCTTTGTTATGTTTTCTAAATATTTCTTCTTTTTCAACTAAATTATGTAAAATTTGTCTTGGTCTTATTCATAAGATATAAAATTTACTGGCATAAAGAAATTAAATATGACTTATATCCTGAAGATATATGTTGTAACCATAGTACTAAAAGGCACCACTTTTCAGGCAATAGCTAGTGAAAATTTAAACATAAGAAATATGTTTAAATATATGTACGTATATACGTATTCCACAGAACAAAAAAAAAAAAAAAAAAAAAAAAAAAAAAGATCTAGACTCCACGTTTATTTTAATGAAACAGTGATAAATCATAACACATAAAAACTTTACACATTTAAATTTAATAGCAAAGAATACAATTATCTAAATATTTAAAAGTTGAATTATGTATGAAAAAAAATAAGCTCATAACGTACATTACGGGAATTATAAAAATTCTAAATAAAATTTAATGGGTATCTAAATGGAAAAAATAATATTATCTGATTAAGATTACGGTTAATTATACTTGTCCTTATGGACATTTTAAAACTATCATATATTAATAGTGCATGCAATGAACACAAATACAAACGATAAGATTGTAATAAAATATTTTTTTTTTTTTTTGGTCAGTAATCTGATTTAATTCATATGTAAATTTAATCGAGAATTTTTTTTTTTAAGTTCAATTAATGTTACAAAATATGAATTATATAAATATTGTTAATAAAGTATTTTTTTCCAATCCTTATCACTTGCATTTATTTTCATTGCATGCTCTAAAGATGTGATTTTTTTTAAATGTCCATAAAAGGAACATAAAAAAAAGAATTTGCTGCATAAAAAATAACATATACTCCTATGTAAGAGTGACTATTCACTCCTATCCGGGGTGAAAAAATGCACTCCTTTAGCAAGAGTGAATAGTCACTCCTCCGAAAGAATCAGTATTCACTCCTGCTTATAGTGATTATTCATTTCCCAGGAGTGAGTATTCACTCTTTCACAGAGTCAACAATTCCACTTTTGCCAAGAGTGAATAGTCACTCTAAAGAGGTTGGGTATATTTTGAGTCTGCGATAGAGTGAAAACAGAAAACGATTTAACATTCCAGATACTAAAACAAAATCCTAAAAGTTAACTGAAAGTCAAAGAAAATTTTTGTAACTTTCAAAATATAAAAGAAATAAATTTAATAATTGAAAAGAAATGTCAGGTTGGCTATAACTTAAAATAGTTATTTGCAAAACATAATACACACAAATGTTTTTTCAATAATAAAATTAAATAGCTGCAGCAACAAGCAACATGTATGATACAAAATAATAACAAAAAAATAATAAATTCTTTCATGATTTAAGTTTAAATTCATTAAATATTGCACATTCTACAAGTCAATAAAAATCAATTTTCAGATTCGTTAAAATCGTCTGTTTTTGGCTGCCCACCAAATCGTGCGTCGCTTTCAGCTTTTCACACCAATTATTCCAAAATATTTTACTTTTTTACACATTTCCTATTGTAATTCCGCGCTAAATTTGACTGATCCTCTATTACCTATATTAGTAGTTTAATTCGTATTTTTTTTTTCAAAATATTCTGAGAATGCCCACAAAGGAGACCTTCCTTGTGAGGAAGATTTGAAATAACATCTTTTCATTACCAACTACTACATATTTAATATTTGGGTAAGTAAAGCTCCATGAATTCTCAGTTTTTCTTTATAACCCATTGTTTCTTCGCATACAGCCAATTCAAGCTCACGTAATACAGAAATTTACAATAAAAAATGTCTTTTCTTACAAATTTAACAAGAAAAATTATAGCTTTTTCTCTAATTAAATAGTGACAAGTACAAACAATTTTAATTCTTTATTAAAATTTACTTTATTGTCAAGTTAAGGAAAATATTTGCAGTATTAAAAAAACTAGAATCCTAAACAGTCAGAATAGCAATTTCAATTTTAGGTATTACAACTATATTAGCTGATGCTTTACCTTTAGTTTGTTTTCTGTTTTTCTATTGATTTTCAACATTTTTTTTCCTTTTTATTTTGTTTTTCTACGGAGTAGAAGGTAAAATACCAGGCTTTCTAACTTTTATACGTAGTTTCTTTTTTCTTTTTCTTTTCGGTGGTAGGCTTTTGTATAAAGCTTTCTGGATTAAACAGAAAAGTAATCAACAAGTCTTTGAAGTTTTGATGAAATAATAAAGCTATTGTTAATGAGAGTTTGAGTTGGACTAGGTAGATGATTTTAAATATAACAAAACAAACCGTACTTTAATAGTTTTAAAAATTTGAGTTTTGGATGCAACCGGAAGTATGAAGAGAAACTATCTATAAGAGAATACCAGTTCAGTAGGATAATTATGTACACATAATATGCCAAACTTTTCCCAATTAAAAAAAACAGTCAAATTATTACGTTTATACCTAATTATTATTTGACATTTATTAATAAGTAGAGTGATTTAGCAAAAAATTGCAAAAAGAAAAGTAAAGTAAAAAAAAAAAAAAAAAAATCCTGGGTCAGTTGGGTGGGGAGACACACCAAACGGCTTAAGGGGGTTCAGGGGTTGAAAACTTTTCAACAAATCGATTTTTTTAATCATCTAATTTGATTATTCATTTAATTCTTAACTCAATGCAAAAAAACGCATAAAAATATTTGCATTTTTAACGGAGTTATAAGCATTTATGTATCAACACTTTCATAGCCGCATCCATATAATTTCAACTTTAAGTCACGTTTTCTCAAAACTTGATTTTTGATGACTAACACGAAGATTAAAAAAAACTATTTGATGGAATGGCTTTTTTTTTTGCATGCATATAACATCATTATCTAGATAATGAATTTATATATTTTAGATAGTTTAATATTTTGAGTATTTTTAATGGAAAAAAGGTGTATTTTTTAGGTTTTTTTAAAATTTTCAACTTTGAGATATTTTTTAATACTGTTTTTATTAAGTGATAGTTATATCCTTAATTCATAATCTAGATTATGATGTTATATGCATGCAAAAAAATTTAAGCCATTCCATCAAAAAGTTTTTTTTAAATCTTGGTGTTACTCGTCAAAAATCAAGTTTTGAGAAAACACGACTTAAAGATGAAATTATATGGATGCGGCTATGTAAGTATTGATACATAAATGCTTATAATTCCGTTAAAAATGCTAATATTTTTTGCGGTTTCTTGAATTGAGTTAAGAATTAATTGAATAATCAAACTAGAACATAAACTAAACCGATTTTTTGAAAAGTTTTCAACCCCTGAGCCCCCTTAAGCACTCTCATAGCCCCCCCCCCCAATCTCAGACGTCTGTAGATGCTGGGGGCCATTGGAACTTTTTCAATGTACCCCACTTTTTTGTCCCAATGTGCCTCTAAGGACCAATTTTTTAAAAACTTGTCAGACCTAATTATTTTAATTTAGTAGGGGCCATTTTGAAATTGTAAAAAAATTCTTATTATGTATATATGTATAGTCATACTCTTAAAAGTTTTATACAATACCTATCAACAATTTTTTTGCATACAAATATCGGCCTGACCTTTTTGTTTCATATAACCCTACACTATAACAATGACTGCATACCTTACGGTGATTTTTAAGCATTTGGGATGCAAATCTCCTTGCGTATTCTTTGCCCTCACTAGGCAACAAACAGAATTTGGGCTCGTAAGATCAAATAACACTGTCCTAACGTTTCGCTATCCAGTTAACCTGTGTTTTAGCATGGTTTAATCATTTCAAACTTTTTTAGAGGGATAATAATAGCTTTTTTCATGTAACTCTGACATTTAACCAGTCAGTAGTCGCGTGTCGGTCTTTTCGCCGGCCGTATAACTTATCTTCTCCTAACTTGTATCAAATTACAAATACAACGGAGATCTACCATGTAGCTGACTTTGAAAGTTTCTCGAACACCTTAGTGAAGTAACAGGACATCTCTGTTTTTCTTTCAGGTACATTTTTAGAAACAAAGTTGAAGTTGGCGAAAAAGTCTACGTAACAATCACTAATGTCAGTTCATTTTTACTTTTTCTAATTACTCCATATCTCATGAATAAAATGCATAATTTAAGAAAATTGCAAATTTATATATTTATTGAAATGTCATCTTCATATATTAGGTGAAAAACATTTCTTATTTTACATATTTGGTATGCGGGGGGCCAGCGGCGAAAAGACCGAGCGCGACTAATGACGTTGTGGAAAAAGTCGCGACTACTCGCGGGTTAAATTAAATTCTTGCACCGAACTGACTTTACACACAACATCACATCGACTTGCACTGTTTCATCTTTTAGACATCCATTTGATTGTCTTCAGCCCCCTATGTGCAGTCTCTTATATCTTCTATAAACACTTGCTGTTATGGACATTTTCCTACTTGTAACAATTAGTTTTTGCTGTGACATACACTTTAAAAAATCGCTGCATTAATTTTACGACAACAGAGATTCCTGGCAATGACACAAAAAATTAACTTTGCTCCTAGATTATCAAACGTTGTCTTTTAGACAAATGGTTTTAAAACAAAAAAAAAATTACGGAAGTTAACCGTTTATCTGAAAAAAGTGCCTTTTTCCGTAAATTAACTGGCATAATTTACAGTAAAATACCGTTCTTTTTTTAGTGTAATCTTATTAGAGGAATAAAAACAGCTTCTATCCTGTAATTCTAACATATAAATCAAAGTTCCCCCTTCGGCATTCCCCCTTCGATACGTCTAGTTGTTTGTCTTCTGATACTTAGTACAGACACCAATCTCTTAATTCGTCTGCCATCACTTGATGCAAATTTCTCCGCTTCTACCACTGTAGTTTTTTTACCACGTAGTCTTTCTATACCGATTAAAAATTTAGAAATCACATCTTTGATTATATTTCCAGAAATTTTTATTCCATTTTATAACTGCAATCGTTTTCAGATAGCTTCTTCAGATTTGATGTTTTCGATAGAATACATATTTTTATAATTTTTTTTTTACATACCTGTATTATAAAGGCCGAACGTATCTCTGCGTAACGCATACGTCACTTTGCGTCGCATACGTCACTTTGCGAAAGACAACACTTTCAACTTTCAAACGAAATTTCGGTATTGCAATTTTTGCTTCTGCAAATTTTTGAACTTCTAAATATTGCACATTTTCAGCTTTTACACAATCGTATAGGAATAAAAAAGTACTTTTAATTCAATTAATTTGAAAACTGAAATTTTTAATGTATTAATTTTTTTGTAGTTTTTAATGCCACTTTTCTAATCATAGCAACAGGAGCACTCAATTTCTATTAATGCAAAGGAAAAAAGTTGGAAATTGCGCTTGAAGCGTAGCAAATGAGGTGCGTTGGTATGATTACGAAGTTTAAAAATATTAAGATATTGCTGTTATAGTAGAAGTAGACAGTACTTCGGATGTAGTATGGTGGTCGTAATCTTTTTCGTGTTCCTATAAATATACAGGGAGAAACTTTTACTACACCTCAGCAACGTATATCCTATTAATAAAATGGGAAACAGTTTAATATCATTAACACACGTGCCAAACAAATGTTTTCACATATAGCATTATGTTGTGGAGTACTTTTGTGTGGCCCTGTAATTTAATAATAAAAAATCTTTGTATCACAGATTGTACAAAATGTATATTTGAATATTTGAAGTATATATATATATATATACTTCGTAGGTTCATATCATTCATAGGTTCTATTATATTCGAAAGAGTTCAACATAATTAAAATGTACTTAAAACTACTTATTTCTATTAATCGTAATGTAATAGAGTACTTTTGATTGTCTCTCTATATAAAATATAAATCCGATTTTCTTAAAATTTAAAATGACTCGAAAAAGATTACTTTAAAATTATATATTTTAAATATCGTGCGATTTAGTTGGACAGTTTTTGCTTTGTTTATGCGGACAGACGGACAGACAGGCAGACGGACAGACGGAGAGACGGACTGAACGAGGAATATAGGTGCTAGCTATTTATATAATCGCGGACGCACTTAAAATTATTCACATCTCGATGTAATAGTACACAGTGTTTCGGATACAATATAGTAGCCAAAATCTTTTGTGTATCCCCCACTAAAAATGATCTTAAGATTATCTGAAGAAATCGCCACTTTCTACAGAAATTCTACAGAAATTTGAAGAAAATTTGCAGACTTAGCTTTATCTTTTAAATATCTGCAGAATTTTTTAAGATATTCTTAAAAATATCTGCATAATGGGCCAAATACCTTCGAATTTCTCACAGATTTTGGGCCAAAAAGCTGTAGATTTTCTTCAGATTTTTTTTTAGTGGGGTCCCTTTAAATACTATCTGGTTTCTTTTATACAGGAAATAACTTGTAGTATTTCTCAGCACCATATATCAATCTCATAAAATTTTAAGTAGTTCATTACAATTAAAATGCGCCCCAAACAATGCTCTACCTATACCATTATGTAATGTAATACTTTTTTGTGGCCTTGTAAATCAGTAACAAATGTTCTTTGCACCACAGATTATCTAAAATGTATATTATAATATGTACTTAATAGATGCATATCATATTTTTTCGAATGATTGTAACACCACCAAAATGCATTTGAAACATTTTTCCCATTGACCATAATGCAACGGAATACTTTTGATTATTCCTGTAATTGATCTATGCATCCGATTTTCATAAAATTTAAAATGATTCGACAAAATTATGTAATAATTATACAATTTAAATTTCAAACGATTAAAACACATTTAAAAATTTTCCCCATTGACCGTAATGTGACGGAATACTTTTGATTGTCCCTGTAACTGATTTATGCATCCGATTTTTATAAAATTTGAAATGACTCGACAAAATTATGTAATAATTATATATTTTAATTTTCAAACGATTCGGTTGGGTAGCTATTGCGTTGTTATATGCTGACGGACAGACGGGCGGACTGAACGACAACTATAGGTGCTACATATTTACATAATTACGAACGCACCTAAAAAGGGGGAAAAATTGACCACTGAACCTTTATGTTGCCATTTTTTCATTGAATGGAAGAATATTGAAATTTAAATATCCTCTATTATAAAACCCGGTGTATTTTGATTTCATTTACAAAATTTTACCAATACCTAAAAGAATATCAACAGTTTAGAATCTGTTTCAACTAACACCATTCAGATTTCAAATTTTGAATTAAAATGATCAAATTAAAATACCAATTTCTTTGAAAAGGTGATTACAAATATGAAATGTTCAAGTGCATATGTAAATTTTGACATGGTAAATATGATGTAGGTTTTAGATTTCACGGGGAAAAATTAATAATTGAGATTACCTACATATAACGCCGCTGGACTTTTTTCTGTTGGGGATTTGTAAAGGACAATGTTTACAGGAGGAGAGTTTTGAACTTTGATGACTTAAATTCCAGAATTACAACCGCAACAGCCTCTGTGGATGCCGACATGCTTGCCGCTACCTGGCGCAAAATTGACTATCGACTTGATATTCTCCGTGCGACAAAGGGGGGCACACGTGGAAGTTCATTGACAAGGGTCATAAAACTTTTCGATTCTATCTAACCATTCATGTTATTAATTTTAATCTATCTTTATTATTATTTTTTTGAGTTATTAAACATCAAAATGGGTTCGGGACTATATAAACAGCCTGTATATTATCCAACATGATAATATATATATTTTTTTATTACATATAACCATATAATCCTCGAGATTAATAAAAAGAAACTGATTTATTAAAACTGGATTATATCTGCAGAATTGTAATACTTTAAATAACACTTCTGTTGCAGTGAAACCTGCAGACTAGTTCGCAGCAGTGAGAAAGGTGCACTATTGAAAACAACAGCATTTCAGTTATGAATAGTACATTGTATAATTCTCGCGTGTCTTTCTTTTAAAATATTAATAATATTAACTCTTCTTAGTTCGTTTAACTTCGTAAATTCTAAAGCAACAACATTTTATTAGCTGTATGTTAATAAAAATGCTTCTTATACTGTTTTATATTGTAGTGAGAATTCTATATCTTTAGTCTTTTACAAAAATTAGATATTATAGTAGCTATTTGTTAACTTATCCAGGTATAATTTTATATGTAATTAATTATGACTTATACCTAAACATAGTATAGCCACCGGAAGTAACATATTAATGCAAAATGCTTATTATAAATCGAAACAGCGAAAATCATTCAGCTTGTTCACTTTCCATTCATGTCTCTAATACTTACTGATAGTACGGAATGTATGATTTAAATATCAATAACCACTACAAAGTTCGTTAATGCTATGGTATTATAACGCTTTAGCTATTCTGACACTGAATTCTAAAGGATTTGCTATAGTCAATTTTAATGAGCGTGAAAATATTTGTTGAGGACAATTTAGTCATTCGACTGTGTTAATATATTGTATTATTGATATTTCAAATTTATAGAGTAAATATGAAATGCAGGACGTCAGTCTTAAAGTCTTTATATCATATATATTGTATATGTTGTAAATCAAAATTTTTTTCTTTTATGAAGAATAAACGTAATTTATACTGTAAGTATAGTCTTGAGGTCTTTATATCATATGTATTTTACATGTTGTTATTCAAAATGGCTTATTTTATGAATAATCAACGTAATTTAATATGTGCATAGATTGGCATTTAATTTTCGCACTGTGATGGAGAATTTTAAAGTACAGTCAAACCTCGCTATCCCGAAACCCGGTGTTTACGTGACTCTGCTTATCAGGACAGTTTTCCGAAGTCCCGATTTCCTGTATACAGTTTTAATGTGAATACGTTCCGGATATCCTGACCAATAAGGAAAGTTGTCCCTTTTCTGAAAGATAGATATCTTATAGATACGGAAATCAAGCGGCAAGAAATGTCTTTTGCCAAACGTTTCACAAAAGTGTCTAAAATACCCATTGGCATAAAGCAGAAATTTTATATCAATCGTTAACCCTTTCCGGCACGGTCAAAATCAGTTAGCAAATTGAGAAATTATTGACTGACACCGGAATTCACAAAATAATTTTTTATGTATGTTGAAGTACTTAAGTTTTTACTGTAAAAGCAAAATTTTACTAAAATATTATTGGTGCTATTTTCAAGTTTGGAATTAAAATTAGGTATCCCAGACCGGGCACAGTGTGCCAGAAAGGGTTAATCTGAATGTATATATATATATATATATATATATATATATATATATATATATATATATATATATTACAAATTAAAAATTTTTTCGCCAAAACTAACCTTTATACTATCTTAATTTTCCGTACTTACTTCAAATTATTAAATTAAAATCTTGTTTCTAGATCTAATCTGTTAATCTGTATAAATTCTTAATTTGCCTTAAAAAAACATTATTCCAGTATGCGTAAATTTAAAAAAAAAAGATGGCTCTAAATTAAAAATATTCTTAATTAAAACTTTATTCCTTAATATTCCAAATAAAACTGATTTCTTCTATGTTTTTATCAACCCTTTTTAAGAAAGTCTTATTAAATTTATTCCAAAACCATACCTTTCAAAAAATATCATTATTTTTTTTTATCTATTTATTTATTTTTCCGCCGTAAACCTTCGATAGTGTGCATATTAATTAATTCATTTCTTTTCTTTTTCTCTTAAAATTAATCATTTATAAAAGTCGTCTGCCTAAAAAAATCCCGATTCAATTATAAATTGGTTAAATATTTTTTTTAAATAAATTTATCGTTTGTGGAAAATAATCTCGTAGCTGGACAAGAATTCTGTTTACATAAAAGAATGATGGTTTGAGGTTACAGAATGTTCCAGAACTTTCTTTTTAGTTTAAAAAGGTGGAAGTCTCGAGATGAAAAAGAAGATTATTAGGTTGCTTCTTCGATGAGGACGGCTCGCTGAAATAATGATGGAATTTTTGCAAAAGGAGCTTTTCCCTTCCTCATTATTACGAATTTAATAAATGAATTTACAGCAGCCCATGACTAATTATTGGATCTTCTACATTTATTTATTTATTTTGTTTTTTCCCTCGCTTGCCATGACTGTGTGTTTTTCTTTAACTAGTGAAAATAATTCGAGTTTCTCCTTAAATCGTCACATATATATATATACCGGGTGTCCCAAAAATGACTGATGGATTTTAAAATTCAATAACTTGAAAACGATGACAGCTATTTAAAAAATTTCTGCAGGAGGGTTATGTATAATGTCAGGAGTTTTTTTACCGTAATTATTTATTTTAGTTCGCATCTCAAACAATAGGTGGCGCTGACGGCGATTGAATGCCAGGTGATCAGTGCTGAGTGAAGCGTCAACCTGGCTTTCAATCGCCGTCAGCGCCACCTATTATTTGAGATGCTAACTAAAATAAACATTTACGGTAAAAAAAACTCCTGACATTATACATAACACTCCTGCAAAAAATTTTTAAATAGCCGTCACCGTTTCCAAGTTATTTAATTTTAAAATCAATCAGTCATTTTTGGGACACCCGGTATATGCACATACATATACATATAACTATGAATGGCAGAATTTGTGAAGGAGAGATTTTCCTCCACTTCTTGCGCGTGGAGGAAATATCCTCTATTCAACGATTACTCACCCACTGTGTTCACTTAGGGAATATGTGAGAGGACAAACATCAGATGTCGCTGAACTTATGGCGCAGAAGCATTTCAGTTGTAAAATATTTCATTTCCACACTTTATTCACAGTGTTTTAAATTGTTTGCAGAAAAGTAGCTGTTTAAACAATACTGGTTTCTTCCAAGTTCATCAGATCTCAAAGGTACAGAAGCACGGCAAGACTCGATGAGTGCTTATCTTCCTTATAAAGGGAATCGAGTTTGGGCGTGAAAATAGGTAAAGAAGAAGACATCCCTCTTCTAATACTGTTTAACCCTTCCCGATACACCGTGCCCAGTCCGTAATGCCAAAATTTAATCCCAAGCTTGCAAATAATACTAATAATAATTTAATAACATTTTGCTTTTCCAGTGAAATCTCAAATTAAAGAGAGTTCTTGATTTCTCTAAAAGTTTTTTCTAAATTCCGGTATAAATAATAATTTCTCATTTTATTAACAGAATTTGACTGCATCGAAAAGGGTTAACGAGCTATTAGATCGTGAATTAGATATAACCGGGGATGTCCAGATGTACATCAATTTTGATGAGGCTGTAATCACATCACCAGATGTACCAATTGCTAAAATTGTAGACGAGAAAATAACAGACATTTTTTTCAGACTCAAGGAGTGATATCCAATTAGAACAAAACAAATATCCAACTACACCCGAAGCATTGAATTGCATTGAAATGATAAAAAAATATATAAATTTCCTTTCTGAAACAACGCATATTGTTCAAATTTTCATTATATAATTTAGAAAAAGAATTGTAAGTAGTACATCTAGGGATGCGCAAACCTTAACTCATCAGTATTTCACGTAACAATAAGAAAGTAAGTCATCAAATCAGATTTTTATTTCTTTTCAATTTCGTTTTTGTCACTCTATTTCGTTTAATATTAATGTTTTTTTGCTTAAAAATGCAAAAACAATTGTGAATTTAAAATTGCTTTACATTAATTGAAAATCCGTTTTTTTATGAATATTTTTTTTCCTGAACTCCGGTTACTGCGACATTTCACTTATGACGATACTTTTTTTCGAAATGTCGGAATAAAGGCGTTCGACTATATTAATATTCATGATATAGAAGAAATTATAGATTTGCCACATCTGACTAGTTTTAACGCTTTCCGGCGCACTACTCTTTAAAGTTGGAATTTAAAGAAAATAAAAATTAGGCAATCTATTTAGGACTAGAGGAGTACACAGGTATTGTTTTGTAAAGATTCCACTAACCATTTTAATTATACAGCTGTTGCCGAAGTGGTAACCTTCCATAAGTAAGGCATTGATAAGCGCAGTGAGAAGAGCATTGCTGTGAAGCGCGTATTACAGTAAAACATTTTACCTATTATTTAAAAACAGTAGAGTTTGATCTCTGTGGTGCTGCCATTTAGAACTCAGAAGAAAGATTTAAAGTAGCCATTAGAGTACTTTTTGAAATATTCACGTAGTTTTTGTGTCTCTAAACAGGAGGAACTTTAGATGTTGCCAACCCGGCAACACTGCGTGTTAAGGGGTTAACTCTGTAAACAAAGAAATATTATGTTTTGCCTACAAGATTCATCACATTAACTTAAGGAAGTGAAGCCTATGTGTTAGAAAAAATAGAAAATCCTAGAAATCTGACTCAAAAAATATCAATTATCAAATTTCATCAGTTACAAAATTAAATTGTATATTATACATCCTTTTTAAAATATTATAAAATAACAGTTATTCTAATTTATATTTATCTCACAATATATATCACTTTTTAACACTTTCCAGCATAATAGAAAAGTGTTGATGAATTCAGTCTCGCCTTCCGTCTGACTGTCTGCATCTGTCCATTTAAATATACTTAGATTATCAAGTTATTAATATACTTTTATTATTTAGTGAATATTGTGTTCCGTGCATTTTATTGGAAATTAAGTGTATAGTATTATTTTTAACACAATCAAACTGATTGTGTTAAAAATAATACTACACACTTACTACACTACTACACTACTAATTAATACTACATAATTAATTAATACTACACTACTTATTGTGTTAAAAATAATAGTATATCTACGTATCCATCATTATATGGATTTCCATTACCTGCGGTTTATTCTGCGAGCTGTTTCTAATGACAGACCGGATGTTACGACCAATAAGGTTATCTGAGCGAAAAATCCCTGCCGGCTATCGCCCAGATAGCTTGACAGGTAAAGCATTGGCCTTGTAAGCCAAGTATCCGGGTTCGATTCCCGGCCTGAGCAATTTTTTGCTCAGCTGGAAATATTCATTTCGTATAAGTGTGTAGTATTTGTTGTTCATTTAAAGGTAGACACAAAAGAAATCCGGTACATTACGACTGACAGAAAAAAAAAGTTTTCAGTAGTTTTTATTTTACCTAAATTGATTGTTTATAGACCGGAACGCGTCAGTAGCAGAGACAATCATCTCAACCAGTTCACGATTAAAATTCGAGAATTCTTTAAAACTAGACTCGCATATTAAGACTTGTGAAAAGCACCCGAAAACTCAATTTCAATGGTGGTTCGTAGATTTACCATTGTTCTTTTCTGCATCCTGCACTGTTAAAACTAATGGTGACACATTGCACCTTTTAAGGGTGAAAGGCTTGTCTCACTGGTGACACCCCTAAAGGACCCAAAATAGCACCTTTAATTAGGGTGAAAAAATGGCACCCTTAATCCAGAGTGCCCAATGACGAAAAATTAAAAAATATACTAACCGACTTTCGGCCCTCGATGGATTCGAATGCAGAACGTCTGATTACAAGCTCAGCGCCCTACAACTCGGCCATCAAGCTCACCTTCAAAGTCTCCCTGAAATGTTCATATGTCCTGAAATTCAAAGGTTGCTTTATATAATAAAGCTCGCCAAAAGTTAGCCATCCGAAGTTCTAAACAAATTGGGATAGCGTATAGCGATGATAGCCATCGTAGGAAAAAATTGCTGTGTTGATCCACCAGTGACAGCGAGTTGAAGTGCAAGGATACAAAATACAGAGCATGCGCAAATGACTAAGAGGTGAAAATCTTCCAACGGTATGCATTGCGCGGCACCCTAATTAGCGTGAAACACCCAATGGCACTCCAAGCACATTTTCAAGCCCGCTGGTGCCAAGTGATTTAACCTTTTCAACCCTGGGCGTCAAATGCAACCGGTTCGTCACCTTTATTTTTAACAGTGTGCATCAATAGATATGAAAACAAAACATAGAAGACTGGGAGGAAACAAACACAATGATAAATCTACTAGCCAATCAATTTAATAGAGTTTTCGATTGTTTTCCAACAAGATATCACTTGCAGACCGATTTCGTTTTAATATGCGAACCGAGTTTCCATTAATTCTGAACTTTAAGTCATGAACCCGATCGATTGATTTTTCTCGATGTTGCCTCACTGTCTATTAGATATCCCTATTTTTTTGCACGAAAAAAAAAATAAATTCTAAATAATATTTTATTAGTGGGGGAAAGTGTTACAGATTCTATGCATAATGTATGATTATTAATTCTTTTTTTATATCGTTAACACTAGCAATATAGGTATTAAATGTTACAATATGAGAAACCTGCATCTCACGGCCGATATTTTAAAAGACTTTCAAACTAACTGATTTATGCTCTAAGATGAACGTGAATTTCCCTTGAAACTGAATATTACATGCTATATCACACTATTTTAAATCCCCTTTCGAAATATTAGATCAGAATAGAAAGATTCTATATTTTGAAATCATTGTTAAAAGGAAATCTTACACGTTATATGTCGGGGTGGCAATTATTTAGTGTATACCGTGTTTCTTATATTTTTTGTAGTAAATTTTTTGAAAAAAAAGTACTGTGTAAAATAGAATATATGCGCATGGCTAGAGTATTTTCTGTATATGAAACGTAGGCGCAGTATTTTTGCACATTATATAAAAAGATTTCAATGAGAAACAATATAGTATTGATGAAAAATATTTCTATATTACTGAATTTTAAGCACCCTCCAAATTAGCTAGGATTATTTTTCTATTAAGTGCGTAGTCCCATCAGTGGTCGAGAGGTTTTGCTATTAACCCCTTAACGCGCAGTGTTGCCGGGTTGGCAACACTTCAAGTTCCCCCTGTACAGAGACACAAATCTTTGTGAATATTTCAAAAAATACTTTAATGGCTACTTTAAATCTTTCTTATGAATTCTAGATGGCAGCACCACAGAGATCAAACTCTACTGTTTTTAAATAATAGATAAAATGTTTTATTGTAATACGCGCTTCACAGCAATGCTCTTCTCACTGCGCTTATCAATGCTTTACTTATAGGAGATTACCATTTCGGCAACAGCTGTATAATTAAAATGGTTAGTGCAATCTTTACAAAACAATACCTGTGTACCTTTCTAGGCCTAAATAGATTGCCTAATTTCTTTTTTCTTTAAATTCCAACTTTAAAGAGTAGTGCGCCGGAAAGAGTTAAAGCTGGCAGACGGGAAGATGCTGGCTTCGCGCAAAATCGCAACCTACGGTCTAATTACTTAGAGTTTTCAGTCGTGTTTTCCAGACTTTGGATTTTTTTACGCCCCTTGCATCCTTGATTCCCTTAGGAAAGAGACATGTGATTATGAATCAAAATCGATATCAAAGGTGGAGAGCAATTTAAATTATTAATTAAGCCAAAATTATTATTTTAGTAGAAAGAAGTTTTTCGAACATTTAAAAAAATATATTTTTGTAATAAATTTATTAATATAATTTTACTAAATATGAAAAATTTAAAAATTATTAGTGTTATAAATTAATTATAATCTTATTTATTTTTTTCATTTTAGATTTTAAAATTTCGATAAAAGAAACTTTACACCATAAAAAACAAAACTTGGTATATGAATTTGTGTGCATTATTAATTGTATTTCACTGATTTCATATGAGTACTTAAATCTAGAAAAAAAAATGATGAGTAACATAACTTAATTTTCTTATAATTAGAATAAAAAAAGAGTAGGGAAAAAACATTCGCTTTCCAGAATCATGATAATTCTTTTCCTACTTATGTCCCAAACAAATACCACACAAATTTTATAAATTTCCTTAAAAAACCGCGCATTTCATTTTTTTTTTAAATTTCCTTTAATGAAAAAATCTCTTTCTTTTACTGTTCAATTAATACGTCTATCGTGCCTTAAAGACATTAAGCCGAAAGTTCCACCCACTGTATCGCATTAAATAAGTCCTTTGACGTCTTTCCACACTGTAAAATTTGTCAGATGTTTCTGAATATGTAAAAATGTACTGTAATCAAAAACGAAAATATACAGTGACCTCTTCTAACTCACCTAAGGTTTCGAAAAACGTTCCTTTACCTCTAAAAATCCCAGAAAATTATTTGTTTTCGAAATTTAAATTAGAATTTTTAAAAATTAATTTTTATTAGCTGCCCGTTCATTTTCTAAACGTTTCTAAGTACCTTTTACAGTACAATAATCACTTTTCTCAAATCAAAATATCACTTTTTCGGATTCTATCAATTCTCAAGTAAACATTTTCAGCTGCATAACTAATTTTGTGCATGCAATTGTAGCAAAATAATGTCAATTTTCATATTAATGTTAATACTGTTAATATTGTATGTTTGTGTATTAAACGTGCTCTCGTAAAATATTTTCGTATGAATTGGTTGCATCCGAAAAAGAGGTATTTTGATTTGAGAAAAGTGATTATTGTACTGTAAAAGCTACTAAGAAACGTTTCCGAAATGGACGGGCAGCTAATAAAAATTACTTTTTATAAATTTTTCTTTAAATTTCGAAAACAAATAGCTTTCTGGGATTTTTAAAGGTAAAAGAACAGTTTTAGAAACCTTAGGTGAGTTAGAAGAGGTTACTGTATATTTTCGTTTTAGATTACAATGCATTTTTATATATTCAGAAACATCTGACATTTTTTACAGTGCAGAAACGGTAGAAATGCTAATAACCGTGAGTCATGGACATTAGTGTAAAGGGAGGGGTACCCTTCCGTGGGGGGGGTCTTTCTATGTAAACCTAACAAGTATTTAATTAAGGAAATCCCACGGTAAACTGCGAACGTTTAGGCCGACGGCCGCGATTGGGTTCGAACCCAGCGCCTACATCCACTAGGTTTGAGAGCATGATCTCTCAAACCCTGGTGGGGCTCTGTTAGAAAGAAGATAATGTGATTTTGAACCTAAATCCATATCATAAAGAGGGGGGGGGGCAATTAAATATGCCAAAATTATTATTTTAGTAAAAAGAAGTTTTTCGAATATTTTTAAAATTATTTTTGGACTAAAGTTAATAGTACAATTTTACGAAATATCATAAAAATTAATTACTGCTATTAATTAATCATATTATTATTTATTTATTTGTTTTAGATTTTAAAGTCATGATAAAAATATCTTTAAGGCATTAAAGAAAAAAACTTTGATATGTAAGTAAATGCGCATTATTAATTGCATTTTATTGATTTCATATGTACATTTAAACCTAGAAAATAACGAAGAGGGACATAATTCAATTTCCAATCTTTCTTATAAATAGAAAAAAGAAAGGCGATGAAAAAAAAAAAAAAAAAAACATTCGCTTTCCAGAATCATTATTTTCCTTTTCCTACTTCTGTAAATATATCCCAGAGAAATGCCACACACATTTTATAAATTTCATTTAAAAAAAAACAACCAGCGCATTTCATTTTTTTTCTTTCTTTAATGAAAACGTCTCTTTCTTTTACTGTTCATTTAGTACGTCTATCGTGCCTTAAAGACATTAAGCCGAAAGTTCCACCCGCTGCATCGCATTAAATAAGCCCTTTGACATCTTTCCGGGGACGGAAGAAATGCTGATAACGTTGAGTCGTGGACAAGAAGGTAACAGCTTGGATTACGAAAAAGTTTTGTAAAAGATGTAAAAGTAAAGCTTAAATCTTCTTTTTTTCGAAGTCGAAGCATGTGTATTTTGGTTTTTAAACATCACTTAAATTACGAGATTAAAAAAAAAAATCATTAAATATTCTCTTCTAAATATTTTTTTTTTAATTTTTACTAAATGAAAACTATCTCAAGATTTTTTTTTTCAGTTATCAGTTTTTTTTTCTTTATGTAAAGCTTAAATTAATGAGTACTCGGAATTGCAGAGCAATTTTCCAAAATATATGCGGAATATTACATTTGATTTGTTTTAATTCATTTATTTGCTTGATAAGTTACCATGTGTACTTTGGTTTTTAAACATCACTTAAATTAAGAGATTAAAAAAAAATCATTAAATATTCTCTTCTAAATATTTTTTTTAATTTTTACTAAATGAAAACTATCTCAAGATTTTTTTTTTTCAGTTATCAGTTTTTTTTTTCTTTGTGTAAAGCTTAAATTAATGAATACTCGGAATGGCAGAGCAATTTTCCAAAATATATGCGGAATATTACATTTGATTTGTTTTAATTCATTTATTTGCTTGATAAGTTACCATGTGTACTTTGGTTTTTAAACATCACTTAAATTACGAGATTAAAAAAAAATCATTAAATATTCTCTTCTAAATATATTTTTTTAAATTTTTACTAAATGAAAACTATCTCAAGATTTTTTTTTTCAGTTATCAGTTTCTTTTTCTTTACGTAAATCTTAAATTAATAAATACTCGAAATTGCTGAGCAATTTTCCAAAATATATGCGGAACATTACATTTGATTTGTTTTAATTCATTTATTTGCTTGATAAGTTACCATGTGTACTTTGGTTTTTAAACATCACTTAAATTACGAGATAAAAAAAAAAAATCATTAAATATTCTCTTCTAAATATATTTTTTAAATTTTTACTAAATGAAAACTATCTCAAGATTTTTTTTTCAGTTATCAGTTTTTTTTTCTTTACGTAAAGCTTACATTAATAAATACTCGGAATTGCAGAGCAATTTTCCAAAATATATGCGGAATATTACACTTGATTTGTTTTAATTCATTTTTTTGCTTAATAAGTTAACATGTGTACTTTGGTTTTTAAAAATCTTTCAAAATACAAAAGCAAAATACATTTTTATAAATCATGAAAGCTTTTTATATATTTTTATATTTTTAGTCTTTTACGTTAATTATTTTGTTTTGTGGAAGGTTTTTAATGAACTTTACTTTATAATAAACAGAAGCTTTTACCACTATACACAAGTAAAAAAAATAATAATTTTTGAAATGAAACACATGTACATTTTAAATTTTGAGATATCATTATGTTTGATAAAAAACATAACGACCATATTTTTACAGTTTTTCCTTCAAATATTAAAGTATGAATTATATTTAATCTGCTCTCACGTATTCGTATTAAATTAATTATAGATATCCATTTTCGTTTGCCTAAGGATTAAGTTATTATTTAAGTCTCTTCCTATTTGTCATAAATTTATATATAATGAAAATTATTTTGTTTCAATCTTTCTTGAAAAATAGTTATTAACTTAAATCAACATAATATCTCTTTTCGGTGGCATGGGATTATGTATTTTGATTTAAGAAAAGCACCCAAACTACTAGAAAAAAAAATTGAAAACTTTTCAAATTCCATTTTAATCATATTTAGTTCTTCAAAATGAAAATATTTCAAGAATTTTTTTTTTCAATTTTATATTCTGATTCCTTTATTTAATATGTATATTGATGTATGTACTAATTTATAGTAATATCTAGAAATAAATGTGTTTTTTTCTTTTTTTTTAATAAGAAAGGATGCGTATTTTGATTATAAAATGTAGCATTCAAAAGGTAAATAAAATTATACAAAAAATAAAAAAATAAAATAAAGAAAACATTTGTATTATTTTTACGGATTTACATTTTTTCAAATGGAGATCTTTCACATCTCTGTATTTATGACGACTATATTCAATGAAGTATTAAAAGAAATACTTTAACTTTTTCTTGAAATATTAAATCAATAAAGTATTTTAAAAATATTTAAGAGGAAGTTTAAGTAATGTCTTATTTTTTGTTTCTTACTTATTAGGTAATATCTTAGGTGTCTTATTTATTCTATTTATGTTAAGAAATATCTTATTAATCTTAACTTTTACTGATTTATTTTTTTTTTCAAGAAACACCTTTTACATCTCTTTATTTATAAATACTATATTCAATCAAGCATAAAAATAAATTTTTCTTAAAATCTTAAATCGATAAAACGTTCTAAAAAGCTTAGGTGATATCTTATTTATAATAATCTCATTTATTAGGTAATACCTTATACATCTTATTTATCATTGTTTTTGCCGATTTGATTTTTTTAAATGATCTCTAACATCTCTTCATCGATGGCAACTGTTTTCAATCGAACATAGAAAATAATTTTTTCTTTAATTTTTTCTTAAAATCTCAAGTCGACTAAACATTTAAAAAAATTAATGAAGATGAAGCTCAGTAATACTTTATTAATTATTTTATTTTATTACATCTTTTAAGTCATATTAATATTAAGATTTTGAAAATAAATATACACATTAATTTAAATCGACTTATTTTTAGAATACAATACAGGTAAATGCTGAATTCTATGTACTTAAAAATTAATCCTGCTGTTCTTTTTCTGTAACTTATATACTCACAACACTGAGAAGCATATCGTCTTATTTTTCATTTAAAAAATACACAAAAACACAAATATATGTACAATAGTACCCGAACTTATGTCCTTCGACGTATATCACCCGGTATTTATTTTGTACGTTCATAATTTTTCCCTTCAAAGACGCACTTTAATGTGTTTTGTAGATTTTCGGAAGAAATTTAAAAAGTCTGATGCATTCACGGTAGAGAAAATTCATATGCTGAATTTCAGCAAAAAAGAATCAGAGACACTTGAAACAGAATTGTGTCGTTTTCCTTCGCAGGGACTAAATTAGTTGGATGTGCCAATCCTAAAACTTTCTTTTATCTCCGACTTACAATTTATTATTTTAAAAAAAAGTTACCTTACATGTTAATATTTCAGTATTATTCATTCAATACTATACAAACTTTGATTTTCATGTTAAATCTCTGCTTCAGTCGATTAATCGAAATAAAACAAGTTAATGTGGATCATGATATTTATTAAAATTGGTAGTTTTCCCTTATTATGTCATTATCAGTTGTTTGCAAATAGCTGGGTTAGCAGGACGCGAGTTCCCGTCTTTGGAGGAGCCGACGGACAATAAAACGATAAGTATTTTTTTTTTTCAAATTCAGGGAGAACCTGCTTGCCATACCCAAAAATAATCATAAGCAAAAAATTTAATTCTGTTCTATGCATAACTTCATACACTTTTTGATGGTACCATAATGAAAATGACACATACATCACGATTATAGCGCTTCCTTCCGATGGATTTTTTTCAAATTCTGGGAGGAGCAACTAGTCATATCTAAACATTTACACAAAAAAATTAGTTCCGTTTCAAAACATAACTTCAAACATTTTTCGATACACAATTAATACAATTGTTACAATACTGAAAATGGCACAAAAATCGTTATTAAAGCGTCTTTTTTCAGAGGAATATCTCAAAATTCAAGATGGATATGCTTGCTACAGCTAAAAAGATACACAAAAAATTTGATTCAGTTCCACGCATGTCTTCATATACTTTTGGTGGTTCAATGGTGACATACGGGTACACAGAAACACACAAGTACAGATAGATATTTTGTAATAACAATTTTTTTAAATCTATGACAATGAAAACGTATAAATCCGTCAAAAACGGGAAGTCGAAAAAAAATTAGATCACAATATTTTCTTCTAACTACATATAGAAGATAAAAAAAATCTTAAAATTGTGATTCTGTTTATCTTTTAATTAATGAAATCGTCGAAGATGAAAAAGAACTCGAGTTAGAGATCAATAACGCTGTTGAATTCATTTATTTCCATAATCCGTAGTTAACTATCTATGAGTTTATCGAATTAACAAAGTGTTTGTGAAAAATTAATATGGATATTTTGAGCTAGGAAGAAGAGGAAATTGGCGAGATTATGATGGTTGCAAAATTAATCGAAGATCTAAACCTTCTCGCAGCTGAGATGACGGTTCTTGAAATTTTTGATTAAGGCAATTAAAGTGTTGCATGGACTAGAAAATGCTTAGAAAACTTACTCGGTTGTTACAACTAGCTTCCGAGGGAAAAAAAAAGAGAGAGAGGGAAAGGAAAAACAAGTGGATAAGTGTGATCGCAGATCGCACAGAGGGTTTCGTTTAATATCTGCTTTAAAACATTGCACCGTTAAATTAACAAATGAAAAACGGGTTTTCAGTGCTATTTTCGTATTTCTTTGCCAATCACGCTAACCAGAATGATTATTGAATTCCCCCCCCCCCCAAATGCTTCCTTTGATCGCTTTTTTTTAAATGATCCCTCTATCTGAATTTGCAGATTTAGTGAAGATGCACAAGTAAATAAAATTATGAATAAAAGTAAAATATTGCAAAACTTAGCATAAATTTAAGGTAGACCAAACTGGTCACCAGAGGCGGCTCTTAATTTAAATGAATAATAATTTAATAAATATAAAATATATTAGCGAGTCAAAATAAATGATAAATATGATTTAATATGATGAAATAAAAACTAATAAGCATGTTTTTACGTGATCTATTTAATCCATTAATTTATGTTACATACATAAACCTTTTATTTAAACTTGCGCGCAACAATTACAAGAAATGAAATTTCAATTTTGAAATTTACGCTACTGTAAATTTCTAAGCTTTTAAATATCGCACATTTTCAATTTTTACACCATCGTATAGGCAAAAAAATATACTTTTAAATGCAATTTGTTTAAAAGATCTATCTTAATTTATTTCTGAGATATATATATATATATATATTTTAATAGTTGTAATACCAATTTTGTAATTGTGTCAACAGAAGTACTCCATCTCTTTTAAAAGTAAACGGTAAAAAAATGGATTATTTTTTACATCTATTTAAACTTGCATGGCAACAATTAAAAGAGAAAAAAACAACAACAAAACGAACTGATGGTTTAAAAAGTAATATTTAAATTAAAATAATAATATTTTTTAAGATTTTATGATTTGTAGTGGGGCAAGAGGTATTCAGCTGTATACTGTTAAAAATAAAGGTGACAAACTAGTTGTATTTGGCGCCCAGGGGTAAAATGGTGTTACCATTTGACACCCGCGGGCTTGAAAATGTATTTGGGGTGCCGTTTGATCCTTCACTGGGTGATTCACGCTAATTAGGGTGCAACGCAATTCACGCCATTGGAAGATTTTCACCCCTTAGTCATTTGAGCATGCTCTCTGACGTGCGTCCTTCCCCTTAAACTCGCCGTCACTGGTGGATCAAAACAGCAATTTCTCCCTACGAAGACTATCACTGCGCAGCGTTATCCCAATTCCATTTAGAACTTCGAATGTCTAATTTTTGGTGAGCTTTTACATTTCAGGGAGACTCTGAAGGTGAGCTCGATGGCCGAGCGGTTAGAGCGCTGAGCTTGTAATCATTGACATTGACTCATAGCGCAAATACATTTTTTTCTAATGTTTAATGTAAGTAACATAATCCCTACAACAGTATGTCCACTCATTTTTTGTATTTTTTTTTCTTAGTTATCCCTTTTTGCTCCTCTTTTTGCTCTAAAACATACCTTCACCTACGTCGCTAATTTAGGAACGAATTGCTGACCTAAATCTAGTATTGCTGTATATTTACAATAAAGACTTATCGTGATCGTAAATCCAGGTTTCGTCATAGGTTAATGAATCTAGATGGGAAGAAATCAAATCCAGATACTAATATATAATATGGGTTTTATTTCAGTAAAATAGACATCTATTAGCATAGCCGAAGAGGGGCCAAAACGAGCTGGCATGTTACTAGCCCGACAATCAGCGTAAATGTTAAATTGTCATTATTGCAAATACGTCATCCAAGATATTGGAACCCCAACCATTATAACTCCAATATAATATATCACGTAATGGGAACTTCGAGTTACAATCTAGCTGTTAATTGTCGAATCAAAATTTTAAATTATTTGTATGATGTGCAAGGTTAGGCAATGCGAAAATTCATATATAGAAGTAACAATACAAACATTATTGAATGCGGGCGCCATTTAAATGAACAGGCTAAATTTTGAGACCTAAAGGAGAATTGTATTGAATTTCATACTGAGCCTTAAAAATAACTGTTTAAATTACCACTGCAAAAGGGCTTGTGATTAAAGAATTAACTTTATATATTTCTTAAAGGAAGCAAAATATGCATGCGTTAATCATTTAAACATTATTTCCAAAAACTTATGCCGTTTTTGATACATTTGACGTAAAAAAATTATTTTTATTAAAGAAGTCAGTTTTCTTTTTAAATATGGTGTCATTTTCTCTCGTATTTCTCTCCTTTCAAGGAAGCATTCCGCTTAGCCTATGATCAGTATTGAAGGAAGAGAAAAGTGTTGAAATATGACGTATTTTTTTAAAGCGTAGTGTTATTTTTTTGTTTAAATTTTTAAATTTGTTTTTGTAATTGTAATGAAAAAATGGCATCAATAAGGATATAATCAATAAAAATAAATAAACCTCATTTTATGTTTCTTCTATAACACTGGAAGTAAACTTATTGCCACATTATATAAAAAAAAATATTTATAAAAAACTTCAGAAAAAACATTTAAAATTAAAAATATATATATTTAAATTAAAAAATAGATAGAATTAAATTAAAATATAGCTATAACGGTAAAATCTACAAAAGAACAGCTTTCAATTTAAAAAAGGAATTATCGGAATTCGGTTCAGTAAAAAACTCACGGATGATGACTAAAAGAAACAATCAGGTCTTTTAAATATATAGATTTTTAACGGCTATAGTGAGATTGAAGCATAATGTGAATGTAATGTATTAGGCGCAAAAGAGAGCCAAAAATATATAAATTTTCGAAAAGAAAAGAAGACTGTCTTAAATTCAAAACTGTGACAGGAAAAATGTAATTTTAAAATAGGAAATAAATAATGATGTGTTACTTTATCCATCACAATACATATACGAGAACAGTGAATATTTTTTCTATTATGTATATGCTTATTCTACAGATGAATGAGATAAATTTATTTGAGTATTAGTTTTTGGCTTAGGATATAATTGTTTTTTGATATGAAACTGTTTAAAATTATTCCGAAGAAAAAAGTGCTCGCATATTTTTAAATTATTAAAGTTTATATTTTAATATTTCTTACCAATTATATATATTATATTTATTATATAATATAATATATTATACTGAAAAGTTCTAATATGATGTACATTATATAAAAGCATTTTTTCCTTCAAAATATCATTCCTTCTTAAGTCATATATGTAGCTACAATAAAGCAACATTTTAAGTTACCATAAATCTAGAGCAGAATATCTCCAATCTGTTATTTCATGCAGTGCAATGTAAGAAAGAATTTTTTGTCTTTCGTAAATTAGAGGATTTTACAGCAAATTATGATAAAATCAACTGAATATTAGCCATTGTAAACAAAATCTTAAAATGCATTAAGATCAAAAACAATTGATCATTTTTCAATTATTTAATATTCTGACCCTTATCTTTGTTAATACCATTTGATTTATGAATCCAAAGTAATTCATAATTGACCTTTTTCTAAATATCTACTTCTGAATATTGATTGATATTTAATTCTGATTTATATTGCAATATTGATTAGTTAGTACGTATTATTAAAGTATAATAGAGAATCTTAATATCCACAAATCTAATCCTTAATATCCAATTACTGTAAAAAGTTTATTAAATCCATTAGATTTTTATACTACAAAATTTTTTAGAACTTCACTTTTTATATAAACACTTTAATGAACAATTTACATTTCTTGAGAGAGGCGTTCCAAAAAATTAAAATCAAATACCATACAGAAAAATGTGATTTAAATTTTAACATAGGCATGACTTGGAGAGAGCTTGGAATTAGAAAAGGTAAACACAAATCCACTATTAAATTTTGTCGTACTAACACTGCTCTATCTAGATTATATTTATATGGGTGGGAGATAAAAATTAGGTTTAATGAAACAAATTGAGAAGCCAATGTATTTTCTAGAATTAAAACAGCATTTATGGAAACAGTTTCTTTTCCTATCACTGATTTTCGAAAATAGTTTGAAAACTTTTGCGGTGCATTGATATATTTTCACAATCCTCAAATCAAATTAAATAACATATTTCAATACCATGCATTTACGACAATTTTGACTAGAGTTAGGTCTTTTTTTTATTGATATAGTACAGGAATCAATTATTTTAAACTAACGTAAATCAAAAACTAATTAATATCTTTACACAAAAACGATTCAAATGCCGCAAACCACGTAAAAATCCGATAATTACACAAGGCTACAGCCCTGTCAACAGTTTTTGGTTTCAACAATTTAAAAATTGCAAAAAAAGCAACACTTTTAAAATCACATTTACTAAAAACCTATTCAAAGAATTCCACTTTACTTTTGTTTTCTAAATCACGTGGTATGCCCCATTCCACAGGAGAAAGAATTTTGCTTCTATCATAAATAGAACTCGAGTTATAGAGGTGTCAAAATTCCGTTTTGGTCTGTCCGCAAAATATAAACTAGACTAAGTACTGAAAAAAACGTTATTTGGCATCAATTAACGGAAATTCCTTTCATTTACGGTTTAATAGATTTTTGTTTCTTTTACTTGACGAGATACTATCGCGTTTCTACGAAAGGTTACATGAAATATTTTCTGCTTTACCTAAAGTTATTTAAGCGGCATATGCTATTTGCAAGAAAGTTTGTCAGATTTAAAAATGAAGCAACTAAATTAAGGGTTGAATAATGTTCTTTATATGTCAGTAATCAACATAAACATAATATAAGCAAAATATTCTTGCTCTTAAAACTAAGTGTTAAAAAAATAATTATCTAACACCGTTCTTACATTTTAAGTATTTCTTTTAACAAAAAAAATAACAGTTGTGTACACAGAAAATATATTCCTGCAAAAATATACCTTTTAAGTTTTCTTTAACTGATAAAACTGATGGATTATTTTTTTAAATTTTAATTTTTTATTTAAAAAATATATAATCCTTCCATTTTACAACATCTTAAGAAATATTCTAATAGGAATCTTCATATGCGCTCCTACATTTTATAAAGTGATTAACAGCTACATATGCTAATTGTGAGCAAAGTGTCTGGTTTAACAATAAAGCACTGTTTTTAAATTAACACATTTGATGTGATAATAACGACGTCAAAATGATTAATGACGGAAACTCGCATCTAAACTCTCTTTCTCATGCCCAGTTTTGACAGGCTTCCTTTTAATGTATGTATGTATGTAAAGTTCGATAATTACACCCATTTATTTACTGTGAAAAATTCAGAAGCCCTGTCATTTTATGTCTAATATTTTGTCATTTAATTTGACAACAATACTTGCTTGACAAAAGCGTTTGATTTCTTTATTGACCGAAAACATTCAGTCCAACTCCAAGAGATGGCGCTGTACGGCTTAATTTTGTCCCGGGAAAATTTTATTACTATGCGCTGTGTGGACAGTATAAGAGAAACGTCAGAGTCGATCGGAAAGCAGTCTTTCAAAGTTACTCCCTCAGTTGGGATTGTTTTTCTAAGAGAGAACGGATATAAAGTTTTGTTTTCTCTTTGAAAGGTATTGGATTTTTAGAAACTGTTGAAGAAAAGGTATGGGAAATGCAAAGAAATAGCTGGGATTTTGTTTGAGTAATATAAGTAATACGGAAGAAGTTTCAGAATTGTTTTTTTATTTTCTTTGAATTAATCATTTTTTGTTTTTTTCCTATCTCTGAAATATAACATTTCTACTCGGTAGAAAACATGCTTCATGTAATTCAAATGATTTTTGAACACCTTACTGATTTCTGTATGGATTGAATCAACTGTGTTGAATTTTTCTCCCAGAATGTGTGCAGGAATGGAAATGGGGAAAGTGTTGGATTTCTTGAAAGGTTCTTTATTTCGTAGAAGCCAGGTGGTGATATTTTTGTTTGCAATGGTCTGCGTGTGTTACAGTGCAAGAGCAAGAGTAAGGATGCACGGTGAGTTTTCTTTTTCTTTTTTACTTTTATTTATACAGCTTTTTTTTCTTCCTTCTTTTCATGTTCATTACTTACGTTAAATGTTAAAGAGGTCAAGTACCTTTGACTGCTTAGAGGAGAGGTTGAATTTTAAAAAGCGCTTGCAAAAAGTATGTTTTTTGTGGTTAGTTTTTAAAATACAATATCCTGTCATACATATTTGGCAGGAATTTTGTTTTATTATTTTGAGAGAATAAGTAATAAAAAAATGTCAAAATATATAGAAAATAGATTTTCTCAAAATAAGAGTTTAGTCTATGGATGTTTAATGATAATGTGGATTATTACTATATAATTAATATAAATATGCTAAGTGTGAACTAAAAAAATTAAAGACTTGCAATAATTAAACAAAAACATCAGTTTTGTAATCAGTAATTTAAGGTTCTGAACTACCTTTCCATTAGAAAACTTGAATATTTTTCCTTAATTGAAAGAAAATGTTACTACAAATATGCTTTATTTAGTGTTTTTTCAGAGTCTTCTTAGCTAGGTTCTATAAATTTATTTCTTAAAAATTAACTTATCATGCAAAAAAAAGAAAAGTATTACCAATGAAATTAAAAAAAATTAGACCTTTCTAAAAAATAACTGATGAGAACTAATTGTTTTCAAATTTAATAACTAGAACTCTTTTAAATACATTCAAGTATTCCATGATAGGGAGATAGGATAAAATGAAATATCCATTCTAACTAAACATTTAGTGTTACCGGGCATTATCTAAGTTAATATTAGGAAATTATGTAGATTTGTTTCTCCTTGCTTTTCATTTTTTATTTGTTTATTTATTTATTTATTTTGTGAATTTTATTAGATAATTGTTAACTGTTTAAAATTAATAATAATAGATACATAAATTTTCAAATAATCCTTTTAAATAATGCAGAAAATATTTCGAAATCTGAAATTCATGAAGTTTATAAATGCATAAAGTGATTAAAAGCTTTAAATATTTAGCAAAGTGATTATATTGTTTCAAATAAATTCGTTGTACAAAACATTTATTTCAAGATTTTTTTTAACAGTATAAACAATAAAACAATCATTTTTACTATCCACTGTCCGCATAAGATAATTTTGCGTTAGGTTTTAAATATGTTTTCGAGTTTCGGACTTAATTATCATTTATGTTTCAGAAAAGACTGAAACAATGAAAATGAGATTTGTTTTGATAATAGGCATTTGTAATTAAACAGTATGGAAGAAAAGTTTGATTATACCTGTATGATACGTAATTGTTATCATCTTGCACGGAGCTGAAAATATGCATTTGTAATAAAACAAATTAATAAAATTTTTATATTTTTTTACTTCCCTAGCAATTGAAACAAAACTAATTTAAACAAAAAAGAGTTCATAAAAATTATTTAAAACTTTGCGCAATTCTAATTTTGTCTCTAAAATAACAAAATTCTGAAGTTTCGTTAACTTTGACATTTTAGAAGGAGTTGACCTCCGTTCAGTTAAATTGATCAGCTCGTAAGAAAAATATTAATTCAGTGATATGATTTAATTACGATATCAGTCTTTTAAATTCCACTATTTCAGTATAAATTACAGAAAAATTATTTCAGTTTTCAAAGATAAAGTTTGAAATTGGTATGCAAATAGAGACTTTTCATGAAAATCATTTTGAGAAATATAGTTAAATATTTTTAAATAGTACTATACTTGTGTAGTACTATTTTTCGTTTTAACTTTCATGCAGATAGACTAATTACGCATGTAATAACTGTGTAATTCATCTAATAATAATTTTATTTCTCTTGATTATTAAGTATAAAAAGATAGCACTTTTTTGTTAAACATTGTACTTTATTATTAAATTAAAATATATTTAATGAAATGTGATATTTGTTTATTTTATGCAACGAATGCATTTAGAAAGTTTGAAAGCTAATTTCTAACACAGGATTTTTTAATTTAGTAATAATAGTACTGAATTATACAATATACGATTATAGAATGTTTACATACTGAAAACAATTATATAAAAAGAAAATTGTTAACAAAACTGTTAACTAAAAATGTATATTTTCTTAAAAATATCTTGTTACAAAGGTGAAAAAATGGAACATAAAAACAGCATTATTTGCAAAATGAATATAGAAGTTTCCTATTTTTATGGGCGAAATATTTTTCCTCGTAGTTGAGAAATGCATTTGAACGAGGCGTTAATACGAGCAAGTAAGTTGGGCGGAAATAATACTTAGAAATGTGTTTATAATTTCTTTATTAAAGTATTCAAGATCTGTCAATCTTTTAAACTAAAATGAGGTTTTGGTTTATTTTATGAAACGAGTAGATTTAAAAAGTTTCTTAGACAACTTCCTGTACTGGACTTTATTTTTTAGTTTCGTGATAACAGTACTGAATTATACAATACATGATTACAGAATGTTTAAAAGTAATGAAAACAGATATATAATAAGAAATTGAATTCTTAGATTTTTATTTATTTCATTTTTGTGGCAGGAGACGTTATAATGAATCATTTAAATTGTGGATAAAAGGTGTGATAATGTCATTATAATTCAAATTTTGTAAAGACGGTTAAAAGCTTTTTCCAACAGGCTTGATGCAACATCTATGCATTTATATTGTCTATGAATTAAATAAAAGTGATAATTGTTTAGAATATAATTCATTCTATACCAAAAATGTTTTAATATTTTATTGAAGATGAATTTTTTAAATACATTCAAATGAAAATATTCTTCAGAATTACTATAAAAAATTATTTTAATTCTTTCAAGGGCGGTGTTTCATTTTTGGACGCCCTAATTTTAATTCCGAAATGCCACATTCACACCAGAATAGTAGAACGAAAATTTTCCTTTTATAAAAAAATGTGAATCAAAACTTTTGTTTATTTTAAAACAAATTTGTTTTTAAATTACGGTGTCACTTACTCTTTTCGGCTCTTTACGAAGAGAGATACTTTATCACTGATAGAGTTCAGAGAGAAAATGAAACAAGGTGTACTTATTTCATTCATGTCTGCTAAATGGCTAGTGATTGCGATTAAAATGTCACTGTATGAAATGTAGATGGTCTAATGAAAATAAATTATAAAAGAAGATTAAAAGAACTTCTTAAAAACATTATAAAAGTTTTAATAAATGCCCAAAGCCTTCCGAAAGAAGTAGTTTACTTTCATCAGGTACAAATAATATGTTTTGCTACTTTGGAAATTTTATGGTGTTTATAAGAATGTATTTTTATCTTATTATTTGACACTAGATTATTTAATTATTTAAATTGTATAGCTTCGGTTCCCAACCTATGGGTCCTGACCCATTGGTGGGTCGGAGTAGATATTTTGAGGGACCTCGGACCAAACGAAGTTAGTCACAAAAATACATTTCTTATTTTTTTCTGTTTAAAAAAATATAAAAATTTAAACAACAAATAATATTTCAAGGGAAAATCCTTAATGAGTATACGAGCTAAATATCCGAATGAATATTCCAGCAAAATATCGAGAAATATTTAAACTAGCTTTGAATTATTTGATGTTGTACAACATGACATATTTGTGTGAACATGCTTATTCTAAATATATAATAAAACTTTAAAACGTTCAGTTTTTCTTAAAAGGCAATTAAAATAATGAAAAAGAGATGTTAATAGTTAATTTTATTGAAAACATTTTAGTACTTTACATCTTAGTATCTTACAAGATGTAGCAAATTTCTTCATCGGAGGATACTTATATAGCTAATTTTTAGGTGCGTTCGTAATTATGTAAATACGTAGCACCTATTGTTGTCGCTCAGTCCGTCCGTCTGTTTGTCCGCCTGTCTGTCCGTCTGTCTGTCCGTCCGTCTGTCCGCATATAACAACGCAAAAACTACCCAACCGAATCTTTTGAAATTTAAAATACATAATTATAACATAATTTTGTCGAGTCATTTCAAATTTTATGAAAATCGGGTGGATAGATCAATTACAGGGACAATCAAAAGGATTCTGTTACATTACGGTCAATAGGGAAAAAAGTTTCAAATGCATTTTAATCGTTTGAAATTTAAAACATATATTTATTGCGTAATTTTGTCGAGTCATTTCAAATGTTATGAAAATCGGATGCATAGATCAATTACAGGGACAATCAAAAGGATTCCGTTACATTACGATAAATGAGGGAAAAAAATTCAAACGCATTTTAATCGTTTGAAATTTAGAAAAATAATTATTACGTAATTTTGTCGAGTCATTTCAAATGTTATGAAAGTCGGATGCATAGATCATTTACAGGGACAATCAAAAGTATTCCATTACATTACGGTCAATGGGGAAAAAGTTTCAAATGCATTTTAATGATGTTACACTCATTCGAACATAATAGAATTGGCATGAATCTATGAAATATATACTAAAATATGCATTCCGTACAATCTGTGATGCAAAGAATTTTTTTTATTAAATTACAGGGCCACACAAAAGTATTCCACTACATAATGCTATACGGGGAAACATTGTTTGGGACGTGTTTTAATTACATTCAACTATTTCACATTTTATGAATAAGATATACGTTGCTGAGGTGTAATAAACATTACTTCCTGCATATTTACAGAAACACAAAGATTTCGACTACTATACTGTATCCTGAGTACGCTCTACTATATCAGCAAGATCTGAATATTTTTAAAACTTCGTTATCGTACGAATGCACCTCATTTGCTACGTTCACGTGCAATTTCCAACTTGTTGTTTGTTTATAAAAACACATGATTTTGTTTTGAAAGCGAGTGAGTTATCCGATCAGCTATCCGATCTTACGAAAGAGGGGAAGTTTCTTACAAAGGATACACTATCATTAAAAGCAAAAAATATCGCGCTGATTATTCATATATATCTTTCATTGATTATAGAGTTATATTTTGATAATAACTAAAAGTATTTTTAATTATCTTTGTAGTTTGTTTATCGTTTAATTATTTTTACGCTTACACACATTGCGATTATCAGTTTTTAGCTTACAGGCTATTATAGCCTGAGAGCTTATGTGCCCGCCCGTTCTGAATGTATAAACGTTCGTTCGTGCGTACTTGCGTAACGCGATAACTCATGATAAAAATGTCCGATGCACTTGAAATTTTGTATATAGGTATATCCTGATAAGTCGCTTCCCTGATTAGTTTTTTGAGTTCATTCTATATGTATAAGAGGGGGAACGGGGGGCTCATACCCCTCCTCTTAATTGATATAAATGGGTTTTTCATGCAGAATTATCAGTTATCGTTCAAAGTTTAGATATAGGATCATTCTGATAAGGCACCTAAGTGATTGGTATTAGGTGTTCAATGGATAAGAATAAACAGGGGGAACGGGGGTTCTGATGCTTCTCCCCTTAATTTATATAAATGGGTTTTTCATTCAGAATTATCATATTTCATTCAAATCTTTGAATAGTTTTGGAAGTTTAATGGTTAAGTATAAAAGAGGGAGATAACTCCACTTAAATTATATAAATGGTTTTTTATTAAGAATTTCCCGATTTGCTCTGAATTTTGGGCATAGATTTTTTATATGATAAAGCATGTTCCTGATTAGTTTATGGGGTTCAATGATTAATTATAGGAAGGAGGAAAGGGGGGAGCTGTTTCCCCTCCTTTAATTTTTTTCGAAAGGAATTAACCCTTGAAATGTACAATTAGTATGCGTAGCCTGTGAGCTCAATGCCATCAGTTTAACTGGGCAATATTCTTTTTATTGATTTTGTTGATAGCGTGTCCTTCCTAACGAAATTCCCCTCTTTTGTAAGGTAGGATAGCTGATAGCTGACAGAAGTCATACACAACAATTTTTATGCTGATATACAACCTTATATTAGGTGGGTTGAGAAAAGATTTTTTTTTTCTAAATTTAATAATGGGTCGCGTGCCAATGAAGGTTTGGCACCATTGTAGCATTTTGAGAAATATTAGTATATAATTTTAATGAGTACTTTATAATGCTTAAAGAAACTGTAAAGGTAGTAGTATATTGAAAGAAAATAGCACCTTAAAAATATTTTTTTTAAGTTTATAATCCTTTTTTAACACATATTTCAATTCCAGAAATTTAAAGCAATTTCGAAAACTACATTAATCACATGTATGCCTGGTAAACATTACTATATTACTAGACATTTTGCAATTAGAAAATGTCTGTTGAAAATATTTTTTCTACGTTTTAATTACAAATGAATTTATCACTTTGTGGTCTAATTTCTGTGTCTGTTTCGTTAGATGATTCTGAATGTGAATTTATATTAATTAAATTTTATTGATTAATATTTATGTATGAAAAATTCATAAATTAGAGAATCAGTTCTTAAAAATTGTTACAATATTGGAAAATTATGTTACATTATTTTGCTGAAATTTCACTTAGCAAAAAAATTTCATATTTTTAGGTTTATTTTCAATTTTATAATTTTACTTTTTATTCAAGGGAAAAAATGAAAATTAGGAAACGGAATGCGAATTAATTTTCCTCAATAAAAGAAATTGATCAATTTTACACATGATGTATTTCGTTTCACGATGATTTTTCAGACATGAGAAAATTTTACAGAAAGGTTTCTGAGAAAAATCATACCTCATATATATTTTGAACTATTTATTTCTGAGAACTTACAAAATTCAATAATCTTTCAAATAAGTGATATTATTAAAAGTATGTCGTATTATGTCAGCATTTTTCGGAATAAATGCCATGAACCCTAAGGGGTCAGGCCCTTTGAAATTGTCAAGTGTTCACAAAAGTTTTAAAGACTGACATCTTAAAAATGAATAGACTCGGCTGCACAAAAATTAAAGATAACATTTCGAAATTATAGTGTTTTGAATTTTGCTTTTGTGTTAAACATAGGGATGAGAGTGTTCCGCGTTTTTACATACCAGTATAATATTAGAGAAAATATTGTTTTGTTAAATTGCAGCATTTTTCGTTTGAGTGAAACAACATTTTCTCTAAGATTATACTGGTGGAGAAAACCGCGGAAAATTCTCATCCCTATAAACATTAAATTTAATGGAAAACATTAGATTTACTAGTTTTACATTATATTTAATTTTAATTTTCAATCATAAATTGATGCACATTTTCTTAAAAAAATATGTATTGCACGTCGGATAACACTAGGTATTTTAGCAGTATGAGCTAATTTTTTATTATTATTATAGGTACAGTACAATTAAGTGATGTGCACTAGAGAAATAATGTTTTTTATTACATATTTCACAGATATTTCACAGATATAAAGTTGTAGAGATATAATTTATAGTTAAATCTGCCTTGGCGTAAAAGAAAATTTAGATGCATATATATTTATCATATACAAATATATGCAAAATCATTACGTAACAAGGTAGAAAAGTTCATATTCTTGCACATGTATTACAATATCTCATTATCTATGTTTTTGACTGGCTATCAATTAAATCATTTAAATAATAAAACTTAATATGAACCACCATAAAACAAATGAACACAAAAGACTCGATTTTTGCTTGAAATTTTAACAACCCGCCATCCCCGTGGCAGAAACGCGGTGACATTGTCACAAAAAGAAACGTGACTTTGCAGAAATCTTTGATGCTTGAACCAATTCTACTTTTTAGATTTATTATTTTCATTTAAAGTAAAAGATGTTATGTTAATAAAATTTCATTAAAATTTTCTAGCTTTTTTTTCAAATTAAATAACTTGGAGTTATGTAGTTATGTTTTAAAAACATTAAAACATACGTTTTAGAAAAATTGACTCGAAATTGGTGAAAAGAGATAAGTTTAGTATTTTTATTTATTACAACAATAAGAATGATCTTATTCTCAGCATCCATCAAGAAGGAAAGTTAGGTTCATATGAATACGTTTTTATTTATAATTTAATTATTTTAAATAATTAACCATATCTGTACGATGCTTTCCCCCCTCTAATTATCTAATTATAATTTTTAAATCTATGGTGAAACGATGGAAATTACAGCAAATAAATTTCATATTCATTCAATAAAGCTTAATTAAAGTAATGAGGTTGATTTTTTATTATAAATTACCATAAATTAGTTATATAATTTCCCTAATAGCAATTGATAAAATTTAGATTATTGTCTCTTTTTAAATGCAATAAAAAAAGATGTAATACCTTGCTTATGATAGAATAGTTCTTCTCTTTCATTTTTCTGTTTGTGTATGTATAAATTTTTACTGTAAAACACATCACATTGCAGAAAAATTTTGCTATTAACTCTTTCCGGTGTGGTGTAATATTAATCATACCTATTTTTTAGTGGCGTATTATTTTGTTAAGTATTTTTGCTACTATTTACATGAAGTAATGTTAGCATATATTTGTGCATTTATTCTACGACTTCATTCATGTTTAAGCATTTAGTAATAATAATAATAATAATAATAATAAAATACATAATTATTTTTCCTCCGTTTACGATTCTTTTATTTTAAACATATATTTCACTCATTAATTTTAAAATAAGTGTTTCTTTCCAGAAAGAATCATGTGTAATAAATCTCAAAATGTATTAGAAAGTTTAAATGTAAGATAAATCTTATTGTAATACAATATTTTCTAAATGTTTCAAATAAATCTTTCTTAGCCTATTTTCATATGAATATAATTGAATGGTGTATATTATATGTAAATTACATGATATTTCATGGTAAAATTGGATGGAAGACAAAATAGCAATATTCGTTACCTTTCAGAGAATGAAATATTCGTTAAACACTGATTAATCTATGTGTACAGCTGTTGTTAATGTTATTAACGTAAAGGATTTTTTACTCTAAAAACTAAAAAAAGGATCCCGAAAGCCATAATGAAGCTTGTCACAGAAAGCTTATACAGTGAAACCTTCAAATAAGGGACACACCTATGGAACCGCAACTTTTGTCCCTTAAATAGACGTGTCCCTTATTCGGAGTTTCTTACACAATGAAACCTCCAAATAAGGGAAATCTATGGAACCGCAACTTTTGTCCCTTAAATAGAGGTGTCTCTTATTCGGAGTGTCCCTTATTTAGAGATTTCACTGCATAAATTCTGCCATAGGGCCCGTCATAAGCCAAAGTAAACAAGTATATTTAATGAAATAAGCTTTGTTCTACATTTCTGAGGTTACGGGCATCGGATAGGGCCTTGAATTCTTTTCAAATTTAGAAAAAAAAAATCCTTTTACTCAAACAAAATTAAAAGTAGAAATCGAATCACGGACGGCACGGTGTACTAAAATTAAACGAACGAGTTCTTTATAGAAACCTGACTAATGTAATTATTTTGCGTATTTTTTTATATAGTATTAATCTCAGAAAGAATTTTTTAAGACATATGGAAGATGTCGTATTGCAATTAGATTTAACGAACAAAAAAAAAAGTAGTATTTTTTATCCTTTATCCTAAATTACTTATTCGGTAAAGGAGTCCCGAATTTAAAGGCTGAAATATATATTTCAATTGAAAGAAACTTGAATGGTTTACTAATAATTAACAAAACTTTCATTGTTATTATTATTACATAATGCTGAAACATAAGTGATTTTTCATAAGTGATTATGGTTATACGAAAATATGATTATGAGGTTTTTATGTATCTGCAAGGCGTTATTTATAGTTTAAAGCTTTTTAAAAGTAAGGAAAGCATTTGCGACCGCCAGGACCAGAAGGAATACTTTGGCTTCTGACATACTGTTAAAATTTCCAATCAGAAACAAGTAAATTTTTTATGGTGATTCTTGTAAAGTTTTATTATTTAATACCAATTTGAACTAATAACTGCATTAATTTTTATCCAAAGAAATCTATTCAATAGAAATTACAATTATAATCTATTAGATTTATTTTTGTGGATTAAAAATATAAAATAGTTAAATTTTCGATCATCTTATTTGCAATGCAATGATACTAATATTGGGTTTTTTTCTACATTCTGATTCTGATTTTGAATGAAAAATGTCAAATAAAAGAATGTAATACTATCTATCGCTGTTCAAAAAACGTATTCTTACAAGATAACGAAATTTAATTACATTAAATCCATAATTGAAGATTTGGTGAAACAGCAGAATTTAGAGACAATATGGGACTGAAAACGCTAAAAGAATTCAATTTTCCATCAGCTTATTTGCGATGTATCATGTATGCATTATCATATTAGGTAAAAATAGACAGGACGTAAAAATGAAACTTGTCATTTCGTTTTCTTAGTTTTTCATTATAAATCCGTTTTTATTCTACGTGTAAAAACAAGCTAAACAAGTAAAATAAAGTAATCCCTGAAAGTTATAGGACTTCTCTTGAGTCACCGTTAAGGTTTACCGGACTGGAAGTCCGGCAAGTTTTCCTAAAAAACCTAGATAAATATTAATTGCAGAAAACGGATTCTGAATACTTTGACACGAGAAAATGTTTTACAGTTTCATCTAATATTTATGGAAACGTAGGTATTCTTTTCTCGTAAAAAGAATAAATAAGATTTTCTCATTGAAACTATTTGCGTTCTTAAACAGATTTAATGAAAATATATGCATATATATATAGATAGGTTGATAGAAATATGTATATATTTGTTTATTTATTTCATGATTTTCTTTTCCACAAAAATGAGTTTCGGATTCTGCGTTTTTAAAGTTTTACTTCGAGGTGTATTATTTTCCTTTAAAGATATTTGGCTTTGAATTTTTTTTTCTGATTGGTGTATGTATTCACAATTGGGCCGATGTTATTTAAAGGAAAATTGTTATTCATTTGGGATAAGGATTTATTTATTTTTATTTTTTTTCGTTGGTTGGCTTTTATTTATCGAGATGTCGAATGTCTTGCTTTATTTGAATGATATGAAAACGTCATGTACCGAAATTTAACAAATATACCGTGTTTACTTGCATATAATTCGTAACTTTCTTTAGAAAAAGGTAGCGATTAAACATATATAATATATAATATGCAATAACTTATTTCAAATGTATAAAATCCTGTATTTTAGAAAAACATTGTGCAGAGATTTCAATTTAAAAATTTCCCCTTTAACCTATGTCACCGTGTTCTCTAACATACAGTCACCCACAACATTCGTTATAATGCAATACAGTGTAAACTTCTCTAATGTGTACAGTACCTTCAATAGAAAATTCATCAAAAAATATTTATAAAAACTAGAAACAATTATTGTGCTTCTGATTATTTCAAAAACTATTGCATGCAAAAAAGAAAATCGATTTCGATTGTTAACTACTTCTATATTTATAAACTAACGAAATATCTACGTTTTGGGTTCACTTTGGTTTCCATAGGTTCGAGTGTACAGTACAATATGCACACCACTTTGAATTTTGCGCATTGAACGCACGAGTAAATGCCATATTTAATTTAATTTTAATTTTATTTCGAGGTGCATTAGTTTTCTTTCAAGATGTTTGGATTTGACTATTTCCGTACAATGCATTTCTTCACACTTAATTTCAACAATGCTTAAGGCTGCTGATCCCTCATTTACCGAACTCCCCTCCGTAGTTTTAAGTCTATGGATTTGGGTTGGTTTATTTTATATCGGATGATTATCTACTCGACGGATATAGGCCCAGAGGGAGGAGTGCCCTTCGTGGGGGTCTTTCTAAGGGAACCTAACCCGTATTTAAGCAAGGTTAGAAGAAAACTACGAAACGGTTAGGAAGACGGCCGTGATTGGATTCGAACCCAGCACCTGCCATCTACCAGTTGAGAGGTCAGAACTTCTCAGCCACTGGTGGGACTTTTAAGTCTCAATTAAGTTTGATGCATTTTTATATTCAAAATATCTCCCCAGGGAACCTCTTATTTCATTGGTCTCTTCTTTAAGCATGTCTATATTTTCTTAGTTTTAAAAATATCTCTAAAAAACTACGCGTAATTTTTTATGCAGTTTTAAAATTTTATTCCCTTTTTGTCAGTTTTTGAAAGAAAAAATATTAAACTAAGCAAAAAATTTAGAAATTTTTTGAGAGCTAAGAAAAAAAGAGGACATCCTTTAAGAAGTTAATACTGAAAGAAAAAAATAAACATGTTAATTTTCTGAGGAGATATTTTGAATTTAAAAATGCATCAACGCCCATAGGTTTGACATTACGTAGAGAAATTCAGAAAATAAGTACCCAGCAGCAATAACAGTTTAGTCACTTAAAGGGACTTCCGAGTTGTCGTCAACTTTAAAATTCAGTATATTGATAAATGTCTTACAATTGATGTGGCCATGGAGAGAAATAATCTAACTGTAGTATAAACTAGTCGTTGGAGACCACCGTAATACTTACCCATCATGGATATGCATATCATAATGTATGAAAACATATCATATGTAAACAATTTATAAAATGCATTACAATTCCAAAATAAAATATAAACGTATATTTAAGTATTTTTAACACATCATCATGCTCTATTAATGAATTTCTGATGAACCAATTTCGATAAATTGTATGAAACGGCAAACTATTCAAGTAGCACTGAATTGCATAAAAGAAACATCCTTATAACTGTAAAGATAATTATCATATTCACTAACGGTTTCTTGCATCGAATTAAGTGTCTCATTTGCAATTAAAAGATATCTTTGAATTGAAATTTGAATGAAATACAGGGTCATGAAAAATCAAAGAATGTGAAAAACAGGATTAGAAATATCTCGACAACTAACAATCTGATCGACTTCGTTTTTTATGCAAAATTTGTGTTAATTTATTGCCTTTTACGTCCACTCCTTAAAATAAAAAAAAAAATCGAAAATTTTTATATACCTTTCATCAGAACGAATTTTTCGAGAGTCCGAAAAAAATTGTTCCGGATAATCGAGGTTACTGAAATTAAATAAGCTTCGTCCCATTTTTACATGCAAAATTTCAAGTCTCTATCTCAATTTGTTCGAGAGATAGAGCGGTCACAGACAGACACACAGACGGACGGACGGCAAAATTTTTTTTCTAAAAATATGTTTTTCGGAATCTCTAGTGCCCGAAACGTGTAAATCCGTCAAAAAAAAAACTTTTCAATTTTTAAAACGATTGCAAGACTTACCCTATACTACGTATGATGGGTAAGTAAAACTACGTAACAAAATTTTATTACTATAAAAGTTTAATTCATATTTCTAGAGTAATTTTGTATTCATCTGAAAAAAAAATATTTTTAAAAAAAATATTTTAATGTGATAACTGTAATATGAATTTTTCCGTAAACTTGATGTTCAAAAAACTGTACTACATGAAATAATTTAAACATATTTCAGTGAAATTTTGGAAGAAAGTTTTCTACATTACTCTGAACTAGAATCTATAAGCTTTATGTGATAATGTAATTATTTTATAGGCACACAAGTATAAAATAAATGGTAATTTTTTAATAAGCATGCTTTGATAAACTATGAAATATTTCAGTTAATTTTGATGATATTGTAAAATACTCATTTCCATGCACAAGGAAGTGTCACTGTAAAAAGTCCTAGGTTAATACTACACTGTAAAACATTTGTGTAACATTACTCCATAAAACTGGTGACAGCTTTTGTTGCCACTAGTGTTATGGTGTGATTTTTTTCACTTATACAATGGTGTAATTTAAACATATGTTACTGCTGTAACATTACATATTAGTGTAATGTTACACTGGTTAACTTGGTTAATCGTTATTCCACTATATACTTGGTGGAAGCTTGGCTGCCATCAACTTTAAGGAGTAACGTTACACAAATGTTTTACAGTGTCGTACGTTATGGTTCTACCAATTATATTTCGTATCTGCAAGGAGTTGAGATATTTTTTCCCAAACAAATACAAGATTTGATAGCAATTCATTGGCTATGTGTATAAGAAAGAATATTTTAGCATGTATGTATTCAGAAAATATTATGGCGTAATGTTTTGACCAATTCTATTTGGAATTATACCCATCTGTGTGAGTAATAATGCCATACAAACATAACTATAAAATAAGGTTTAACCTCTTCGCTACTGGCGATTATTACAGTATTTTTAATTATTACTGAATTATTTCTTCTTTCGTTTGACTTCAGAACTAGATTTTTGTTTTATTTTCATTAGCTCGAATCTTAGAATTCGAAACGTATTATTCTTACATCGAAATTCCATTTATATTTAAGTATCATTAATAAAATGGGACAAAACTGATGTACCCATTTGTGTACTCAGGGACTGAAGAGGTTAATAATGGCATGCAAAATGTCCATTTCTAAAAATAAAAACTCTACAGCTCAAAAATTGAGAAATATCTCTTATTTACCGTTAAATGCCATATCTGATGCATTAATAATCATTTGCTATTTTATTCTTCTAAAACTTAGCTGCACTCAGGACATACAAATTTACCCGTATTCTGTTTGGTTTTCATTAAAGACAGTAATGCTTTTTCATTCATAAAATAAAAAATGAACTCTTTTCAGAGGTACTTCCAGCACTGAAAAAAATCAACCGGAGGAATAACGCCAATGGATAGCGTTACTGTCCTGGTATACTTTTTGCATTATATGTTAAATTAAAACTACCACGCCAAGAAATCCTAAATCTTCAATAAGATTTTAAAATAACATTAAATACACTACAAATTTATACAATAAACAATGCATTCCTAAATAAATCCAGATCTTCAGATCACCGAACTTACCTCATAAATCTTAGACTGTGCGTTGATTCTTACATGCTTCTTCGAGTAATAAGTTCTACAAATGGAATAAAATAATTTTTTGTGATGTTTTATGATTTAGATGATTCAGAGCCCTTTTTATCAGAACTCTAGTTTCTATTTCTCCTATTTCTTCATAATTACACGAATATTTGCACTTTGCGTTATTACCCTGGGACACCTTAATGCATAGTACGAGCGAAATTAGAAACGTAAACATGAAATTTTGAAATAGCAAAAAGATTAACCAAAAGTCACTCCAATTTTCAAAAAGTTTATAAAGGTACATTTAGGATTATATGTTTCTTCATTATTCCGAACTACATTTGAGCAAAAAAATGGGGTATTTATTCAACACTGTATTTTTTAAAGAGCTCTAAACATTTCTAATTCCTGTTTTTAAATACGTATGCAGATGCTTAAAGTGAACGCATTATTTTTGTTGGAAAATTATATGCCTAGGAGCTATTTAAAATATTTTAACGTTGCTGGACATTGGATTCTCCTTCCAAGATAAGAAATTTTTCTAGATAAATTTATTACGCAATTACGCAACGGAGAGTTTTTCGATGCTACTGTACGAAGAAAAATATTTTAAAGTAAACAAAATGTATCGATTGGGATCTAAAACGAACATAATATATATTTTCTCCATAATATATTTAATTCAATTTTTTATGTAGTTTAACTTGTTACGAAATATTCTTTTTTAATAAAAAATTTATGTCAATTTAAACAATGATTTTCGCGAATTCCAGGAACATTTATTAGAAACCGTTTTTAGACCCTCACAGGTTTTGTATTTTACATCTTTTCTAATCAAATTCATACATTCGTAAAGTGTATTTTACTTAGAATTGACGATAAGAATCTAAAAAAAGAACACAATATACGTTTTCTTCATAATATTTAATTAAAATCGAACTATTCAGTAAATTCAAACCAAAAATAAACTGAATATTTATATCAAATCAAACAAAAGTTATCACAAAATTTCAGGCACATTTGTTAGAAACAATTTTTTTTTAATCCCGTTGCATTATCCGTCAAAAAGTAAAGTTTTGTATTTTTCATCCTTTGTAATCCAGTTCATTGTAGTTGTACAATGCTTTGTCGTTTAGAATTTTTGATTGAAATGTAAAAGAAGAATATAACATATTTTTTGTGTTGCATTTAATTATATTATTTATTTAGTTTAATATGTACTGAAATATTTAAAAATAAAATAAACTTAGATAAAATTAAACAAAGATTTTCAGAAATTCGAGGCACATTTGTTATAAACAATATTTTAAATTTCGTTACATTATCAGTTAAAAATTAATGTTCTGTATTTTTCATCCTTTGTAATCCAGTTCATTCTACTTGTACAATGGTTTGTCGGTTAGAATTCTCAATTGAAATGTAAAAAGGAGCATAATATGCTTTTTTGTGTTACATTTAATTATATCATTTATTTTGTTTAATCTGTATTGAAATATTTAAAAAAATGAAAACTTATAGAAATTAAGGATTTTTATAAATTTCTGGAACCTTCTTCAGAAGTCAGATTTTAACCCCTTTTACATTATAAATCAAACATTGAAGTTTTTTATTTGCATCATTTATACTTCAATTCACGTAGTTGTAGCAAGATTCGTTGTTTATAATTCTCGATTGAAATCTGCAAAAGAACATAACATGCTTTTTTTCAAAAAAAATAAGTTAATAATATTTATTTACTTTTTATCCAAATGATCTTTTTTAATATAAAAATATTTATATTAAATTAATTACTCCAAACTGAGGCATATTTGTTCGAAGCCATTTTTTATATCGCTCTCACTGATAATATAACATCACTTTGAGTGATATCTGAAAGTAAGGTGATTAGTGTAAACTCAGTTTCATTGATAGTGTAATTAAACTTACTTTATCACTAAAACATTAAAATTTGGTATTTTTCATCGTTTTTAAAATCCAATTCATGTAGTTAAAAAATGCTTTGTTGTTTAGAATTCTCGATTGGCATCCTAAAGAGAGTATAATATTTAATTTTCGTAATATTAATAACATTCGTAACAATTCGTAACATTTATAATAACTTAAATAATGATTTTATAATGTCATGTTAACCCTTTAAGGAGCAAAACGCTTTTTTATTTTAAAATGCGCAAATGAGACCAGAATTTAAAAAGAAATTTATTTCACAACTGATAAAAAAAATTCTTCATGTTATTGATAACATAAAAATTTTCATTTATAAATTCTAGTGTAAATGTGTCATTACGCAATTAAAATTAGGTGGGACATATTTTATCCCACGCCCTTCAAAGGGTTAAAGTGTGGAATTTTTGTTTTTTTTTTGTGACAATTTGTGTAGCTTAGCTTCGAGTAGTTGGTTAAAATTATAGATTGTAATCTGTAAGAGAACTCAATATATATTCTGTTAGAAATATATTTAATTATATTCCCTATAAAGTTTAATATAAAATGTTTAAAATTTAAGAGACGCTCAGCAAAGATTTTCACAAAATTTAAACCCATTTATTAGCAATCTTTTTAATTACGCTTTACATTGTCCCTCAAACATAAAATTTTGGGGTTTATTTCATCATTTTGTATCCGTTTCATGTATTTTAAAAATGTTTCTTGCCCTGAATTCTTGAGCGGAATTTAAAAAAAGGAAAATAATGCCTATTTTGTTCGTAATATATTTAGTTCAATTATTTATTTAGTTTAATCAGCAGTAAAACAGTCTTTAAAGAAGTTCGAAAATTTATATCAATTTTAGTGCCGATTTTCATAGATTACAGGGATATTTATCAGGAACCTTCTTTTAAATCTAACTTATACATCTATCAAACATTAGAGTTTGATATTTTCCATCTTTTGTCATCCAATTTGAGTAGTTGTAAAACACTTTATTGTGTAAACTTATGTTTAACATTTTGAAATTTTTGAAAACTTTAGGAAAACATATTAATTACTTAAGTAAATTTTGAAACTCTTGAAAATGTTATGAAAACATTTAAATTGTATAAGTAAATTTTAAAACACTTTCTAAAATAACATGCGAATATATAAATTGTATAGATAAAATTTACACCTTGGAATAATTTAACACCGTTAGTAAATAGTTACTTCGCATTGATAAAAATTTTTCAAAATTTATCTATTATATTGTTAATTAATGATCAATTTTTGATTGTTTTGAAAAAAGAGATATACAGAAATAAATAATTTCAATAAAAGAAATTTACAAATTTCTATATAGAATCCTTTATTGATTCCATACAATTCTATATGGAATATAAAAGTGCAAAATTGTCAAAACACATTTAATTTAATTCTTTATTTAATATAATCATTAATAAAATAATTTTGTGTAATAATGTTGCATAAAATCTTTTTTTATAATATTTTTGCATGAAATAATTTTATATAATAATTTTGTTTAAAATAATTTTGCATATCTCCTCATGCAATAATTTTAATCTTTTTCGACACATTTTTTTAAAAATGGTTATTTAAAATGGTTAAATTATCAATGAATATTAAATATTTTATATATTGTCTGTTTATCAAATTTATATAGTTGCAAAATGTAATGTTATTTAAAATTTATTTTAATTTTAAATGGGTTTGTAAATGTTTATGGTAGACCAAACATAAATATCATGTAAGTAAGTTGTGCGTCCAGTATTACGTTTTAAAACCTTATGTAACGGCTGCTGAATATTGTTTTTTCTTTTAAGATAAGGGACATTTTTAGATGCATTTATTGTGTTATTATACAATGATAAATTTTTCTACGTTTTTTTTTTAAAATGGATTCACAAGAAAGCAATCTTAAGTAAAAACTATTAATTTTTGTTTAGCAGATAAGAAGGAGAATGATGTAAATCTTCATCCAAATGTGTGTAATTTGATAAGGTGTTTAGTTTAATCAGTATTGGAAGCATTTAGTAGAAATATCAATACTTTTTCAGAAATTCGAACATCATTTCATATCTATAATCCCACTTGTATTATCATTCAAACAGGAAAAAATTATACTTCTTCTTTGTAATCGGATTTATTTAGTTGTAAAATACAATTTCATTTAAAGTTCTATTGTATATTTTAAAACGTTTCGAAATGTTTCTGTAAAAGAGCGTATAAATTATGTAAGTAAATTTTACGCTTAAGAACAGTTTAAATATTTTCATAAAAGGCTGCCGAACGTTGAATTTCCTTTCCAAGATAAAAGCAATTTTTCAAAATATATTTATTATATTATCATGTAACGATCAATTTTTCGATGCTTTTCAGAAAAAACTGTAGATCGATACATTCTCAAGACAGCGTTATGAAAATAAATTGTTCTTGGGTATATAAATTGTCTTTTGAAAGACTTGCAACTATTATTTTTACTAAATTATTTAAATTTGGAATATATCATATAAAGGAAACTACACAATGTCTTTGCGGAAAATGTTCGTGTCAAGGATAAAATAAAAATAGTTGAGGTTATCTGGATTGTATTTAAAGAGTTGAAGATGAAGAATTTAAATAGTGTATTGATGTCGATTTTATTTTTTTCTTAAATTAAGATAAAAACAAGTTGGAAATTGCTCCTCAAACGTAGCAAATGAGGTGCGTTCGTACTATTATAAAGTTTCTAAAATAGTATACTAATTTTATAAAGTGTAAAATAGTTTATTAGTATTAAATCGTGCTCCAAAGAGTGTTTCCTCATATACCTAATACTTTTGTGTGGCTTTGTAAATTTAATAACATTCTTTGCACCACAGATTGTGCAGAATGAATTTTTTTTGTATATTCTTCATAGATGCATGTCAATTCTATTACGTTCGAAAGAGTATAACGTCATAAATACACTTGTAACTTTTTTTCCAACCGTAAAGCATGGCGACGTCACTGCAACGTCGTTGTGAAGTCACAGTGACTAAAATGTGAAGTCGTTGTGGCAGTTTTAGAGCTCTTTTGTGACGTTTCACAAAGTGTTCACAATGTGACAGATTTGTGAAAAATGTGTCATTTGTGACTATTTTGAGATTAACAATGTGACGAAACTGTGACAAAAGCGACGATATTTAAATTGTCAGAAACATGTTTTTAAAGTAAATAACATGTTTTGAAGGATATTTATAAATTTCTAAAGATTTTTAAGAAAGTCACATCTCAGTCACAATGTGACGTCACTGAGAAGTGGCATTTTGGTCACAGATGTGATGTGAACAAAGTGACTTACAGTGACGTCACTGTGACCATGTATGCTATTAGGGAATTGACCTAAAAATAGCGCAATGCTTTTGATTGACCGTGTAATTAAATTATACATCCGATTTTCAAAAGAATTTAGACGACTTGATAAAATTGTGAAAAAATTATATATTTTAAATTTCAAACGACTCGGTTGGGTAGTTTTTGGTTTGTTATATGCAGACAGACGGACAAACGTACTAAGCCATGACTATATAATTACTAACGCACCTAATAAAATTGACATCGATTGATTGTTCTGTACATTACTGCACTTATAAAGCTATTACCTACCGTATTTTCTTAAGAATGGCTTATGCTGCACAATGCAGTGCACAATGGTAATCTTTTATTGTTATTTACATTCACTTTATATAACAATATGAAGTTTTATTTCTAATTTTGACATGGGCAGTTAACATTTAGTTATTATTGCTTTTTTCATGTGACATTATATTTAAAATAAATATAGTTTTAAAAAACTAAAAAACACGCTTTTTAAGTATATCAAACTAAAAAGTGAAAAATAATTCGTACTATAAGCTGAAAACGAAAATAGATGAAAAATACTATATTACTATAAAATCATTGTTATTATAGATATCAATTAATAAGCAATAAATAAAATTATCGTGGAAAAAAAGCGTGGGGTGCTTCTTGAGAACTGATAGATGGAGCATGGTAGATGGAGCACCCCACGCTTTTTTTCCAGGATAATTTTATTTATTGCTTATTAATTGATATCTATAATAACAATGATTTTATAGTAATATAGTATTTTTCATCTATTTTCGTTTTCAGCTTATAGTACGAATTATTTTTCACTTTTTAGTTTGATATACTTAAAAAGCGTGTTTTTTAGTTTTTTAAAACTATATTTATTTTTCACTTTTTAGTTTGATTATTTTAAAAGCGTGGTTTTTAGTTTTTTTAAACTATATTTATTTTTTATTTTTTAGTTCGACTTATTGTTAAAAATGAAGTTTTTTTTAAGTTATTGTAGTTAGTTTTATGAATTTCCGATAGAGGGTGAACGGATGTAAAATTCTTCTCGAACGGTATAATACAATTTCATGGTGTTAAATTCTAAAGTAAATATTGATGCGGGTAGTATAGTGAATTTCGAACAGAGGGCGGACAATTGTAAAATTTTCTTCGAACTAAAGAGGAAATTTTTAGTGATAATTTCTGAAAACAAAAACAAGTTCTGACGTTTTTACATGAAGTTGAATTTGAAATATTAATTGAACTAGAATACTTTATTAAGTGGATGAGTTTGTTGGAATTAAATATTTTGACTTAGAAATATTAATCTGTCAGCGTACAATATAAATTCCGTTCATAAATTTTTTTTAACTATGTCATGTTTTAATGTAGCTATTGTTACAAACGAACTTTTTATTAGATGTATCACATGTAATTTTCTTGAACATTACTAGAAATATTTTCTTCATTACAAATGTTTTGATTTCCAATAACTTGAACAACAAACACAAGTTTGCAATGATGCGTTATTTAAATAAGTGAATATTTCATCTACACAAATGTAGGGTAAGTGTGAAAAGATTACAAAAATCTGAATTTCTAGTTCGCTTTCAAACAGCCAATTCCGATTTATTGCTTGTTGATCCTGATATTTTAGCATTTCACTGTAGAGTGGGTACTTTTTTTTTAATTGGATGATTCTATAGCCTTTATTTTGTCATTTTTTACATAAATAGCTATTGTACGTAAGTTTTCGGTTTAAATATTGAAGTACACAACATGGCTAATATCGTTATGAACTCGATCGTGGTTCAGAAGTTTTCTTTCATCTGTTCTTTTCTTTCTAGAATTTTTTTTTGAAGAATTTCTATTATCTTATAATCTACAGTATAGATTTTATTGTCTTTCCTCAACACTTGCTCTCTTATTAATGATTTTTTTTTCAATCAGAGAGGTTTTGTGTGCTTGTTATTATAACAGAGGGAAACTGTTTTTTGTGAGATATGCATATTATGTCTGTCAGGTACAAATTATTACGACGAAATACGGAATTTTGATCTTCAGATGAGATTAATGTATACTTACTCTCGTGCTCAAAGCATACAGAAATTTTAAATTAAGTTTATTCGTATTGTTAATAATTAGAGATATTTTTATTTAAACTTGAAAAAAAATTGAAGCTTAATTTCATTCATATTGTCACTTTTTAAACGTATTGCTTTCTAAACTTAGAAAAAAAAGAAAAGAGAACAGGATTTGAGTATCGAATCTCCAATCCGAGGGCTGAGTCAGCAAAACGATGCTATATTATTTGTGATATTGATAACTCTTAGGAATTATTATTTCTTAATCGAATCATTTCATCCAATGCTTCACTATTACATGGGGTTTTTCCTGTCAACTTTGAGCAGTCAATTTCTTCAATTCGAATACCATCCAAAGATCTGCACCGACTGAGTGCTACATAAGCTTGTCCAGCAGCAAACAGTCGAGAGCCAAGATAAATGACTGCATGATCAACTGTACAACCTTGCATCTTATGAACGGTCGATGCCCAACTCAGGATTATTGGCAATATTTGTCTCTCAGCAGTTCCATAGCTGTATTTTGCTGGAAATTGTATTGATATTGGCTTAATTACTTGTTCACCATCTGAACCGAAATTAATACGGACTGACGGAATGTCTTCCGCATACACTTGGTCCCTGCGAAAATTCGGCCAGATAATTTCTGTAATAAAGCCCATGTTACCGTTCACTAAACCTTTTGACACGTCAATATTGGACCTCAACATCACTTTAGCTCCGACGAATATTTTTAATATATTAGGAAGACCACCTGTCTTATTAATATCATTAGGTATTACAGAATTTAGATCTTTGTTACCTAAATTTCGTGTAGCATCAATGAGTTGGTCTTGTGCTTTAATTGTATAAATAGTAGTCCCTTTATCCTCGAAACTCTGGAGAACTTTATTGTTATGTCTAGCAACTTGGTCATTTGTTGGGTAAATTCTTAAAGCTTTCTCAATCGAGAATTCTTCAGTAGTATCTGTTGACACTTTACCAAGAAGAACTTCAAGATGCTGAGACGTCAATTCTCCAACTCTAAGGGCGTTAAGCACATCTATAAATGTAGTGTCTCCTTGTTAGCGCATGTTTTGATTAAGTTCAACCAGGCGAAATTGCCGCCACAAATGTGTAGCGGGTTTCATGTGTTCTGGTTGTTGAAACACTTGATGTCCTCGGACAGGTGGTAACTGCATTAGATCACCTAAGAGTAAAACATTCATGCCTCCAAAACAAGCGTCCGGGCTTTTCAGTTGACGCAAACGCGAGTGGATCATGCAAAGCATCTCATAAGGTACCATGGAAATTTCGTCTATGAACAGAAACTCAACGTTTTGCCATAACTGGCGCATCCCTCTTAAATAATTACCAGTGAGAAGTGGCAAACTAACGATGACTCCATCTTTTTGTACAGGTAGTTTTAGCAGACGGTGTAGTGTAGATCCACCAACCAACCGTGCTGCGACTCCAGTGAGAGCACCAATTTTCACGACCGGTTTTCCATAACATCGGTTAACTTGGTTTTTCAACAGATTGAAAAGGAAAGTTTTTCCGGCGCCTGCTCCACCAGTTATGAAAATTTTCTCTCGTTTAGTATCACCATTAAGTTGATTTTTAATACTCTCTGTAATAAGAATGAACAATTGTCTTTGATCAATATTCATAGCCTGCTGTGCCCTCTGGAATTGATCATTACTCATTTCAGCCTCTGGTAATTCTTCTTCCTCAGTTTCAGGATTGATAATCTCTGGCTGTTCTAAGATTTCAAATGCATGTACTTGATTGAATGCGTTTTCAAGATGTTGGTCCCGCTCTCGAAATTGGCACATATGTCTACTCATTTCCTTCAAACCATTCTCTTGATCTAAGAAGGTGTCTTTCGCATTATCGAAACCGTCAAGTAATTCAGTTTTCGAACAGTAAGGCATATATTGGAGGAGTAAGCTGTAGAAAAAGTTCTCTGGATCTGATGTTACTATAAAGTATGGCACCCTAACAACTGCGGGAACATTCCTCACAGCCATTTTGCTCTTATCTAACAAGGTGATATGTTGGCGACGTGTGTTCGGATGTTCTTCATAAGCATCATGATCAACACTTTCTTCGGTCTCGCTTACCTTTTTCGGATAGAATGGTTCAAACAACATTGCAAACTCTGTAAGGCTCATGTTCGCAAAATCGCAATCAGTATGTTGTAACTGACGTTTTTCATATCTTTCAAAGATATTACTGTAGTAACCAGTTGCGTGTCCGCTTCTGTCGAATTGCAATACTCTGTAACGCTGTTCTGGCTTTCTTGTGTTAAGAAAAATACAGCTTCGCGAACTGTCCCGTAATGGGATATGACAAAGTCGATACGCACATTCTGCAGCTGATACTTGTCGTTCATGAAGAATCTTCATACATATCCTAAAGAGTTTACGTGAAATGTCAGTCTCTTCGCGTTGAATATGCTGTATTGCCTGCGCAATTCCAGAATCAACACCTTCAGGTTCTGCTTTCGATAGGTACTTTGCTATATAGTACGCTATCGCTTCGTTTGATCCGCACGGCTGAATATCCATATGGCCTGTCCACAGTCGTAGTAACTCTGGGTGGTGATTATTTACCCAAGCATCTTCCTTTCGACGCTTAAGTAAACAAATTCTACCTCCATTACGAAGGAAATCATCTGAAGAATGTGACACAATTCGTGTCTCATTACATTCTTGACGTGGAAAGTTGAATCGACATCTGACAGAAGTATTATTTTTTGTACAAGTTTGTGTATGGCGATGAATTTGACATTTCTTAACGAGTTCATGAAGCTCTGGATCTTCTTCTTCTGTTGGCATTCTACAGCAACAGTTACGATCAAGAAGAAGTTTTCCTACTTCTGAGTTGAACTCTAGATGATTTTCAATCCAAATCACCATATGAAGGTGAGAACTGCCACGATTCTGGAATTCAATACGCCACCAGTGGTCTTTCACTTTGCCACCAAATACTCCGTCATTATTTTTGATAAATTTCATTAGAGCATTTACTCTAACCATGAAATGTCGACTTAAAATTACTGGATACTTTTCGATAAGTCGTTGAGTTTCATAAATGTCGAGCGTACTTGGATCAACATCAGGCCTACCATCAGCTATTAACAAAGCTTTCCGTTGATCTAACCAGTTAAGATCATTTGAGCTAAATGTTACAAAGTAGGTTGGGGCTCCTAAACATCTGATTTGAGCTAATAGCTCATTCAATGCTGATCTCCAATAAGCTGCAGAACCTCTCAATTTTTTCACGTAAAGATGGACGTCTTCGACTGCTCCTTCTTGATTAACAATTTTCTTACAGCATGCTGATATAGTGCTCTTAATTCGATAATATTCAAAGAAAGATAAGGCATAAAAGAGATAGTCGTTACGTTGAAATCTTGTGTCACTTCCCAAAATTCTGAACTGAAAGTAGTCTAACGCTGTAATATTTACAGGTCTTTGCTCTTTCAAACCGTTCTTTCCATAAGGAAACAAGAAGTACCAGGCAAATTCTTCTGCTTTCAGTTCATGTCCCACGTTAACGATATTGTCTTTCGTTTTGCGGGTAATTTCATTGAGATTTCGTGAAACCTGTAATTCATATACCACATTGGGTTGCATCACATCAATCGGTGCCATCACTGATGTCAGCACTGGAATTGTTTGATCAGTTAGTTTCCGTAGAGAAGTGATCGTTTCGGACGCTGCCGTTACCATCTCAATACTCTGCTGTGATTCTACCTCCTCAGATTCATCATGTATATCAAAAGCTTCAACATCAACGTAATCAAGAGTATACTGTACATTTCTGCTACCTGTTGTGCGTTTACAAATCCGCACGAACTCGTCTAAATTATCGCATTCGATGATGCAAGCTTTCCCATTGCTGACGTTTGCTGTAGATCCCTTGGGTCCACAAGAATGAGAGTTACTGAAGTAAAATTTGTTATCACAGTGCATTACTCCGAATGATTGTCCACCTGTTATTAATATGCCAGCGCTATGTTCCACGAACAGATCTGTTACACCTTGACGAAGGGTGAGCCCAAGGCTTGCTTCGTTATACTTATCGTTCAAGCTTCCATATATGCTCGGTTCATCGTCAAAAGTAATCTCGAACCTTTTGCCAAATGCGAACAATCCATCTTTGACCACATTGAAATTTCGCACCAGTAGGTATCCATCATTCAATAGGATAGGCCGTTAAATTTCTCTCGGTTTGAAATCTTACATTGCTGTAGATTTGGTCACCTGTTATCATATTCAGATTGAGGGTGTTTGTAGACCAGTGTTGTGGTGTAAGAACACTGGCCCTTAAGATATTAGACAATGCCATCGCACAGCATTGTAGGCCTGCAAATCCTGATGTGAATATGACATCGTTTCCTTGATGCCATGAAGCCCGTACGATTCTTGAAAAATCATTGATCTTCATGTAGGCACTAGCATCTTCGATAGGTTCTTCGTTGGTCTCCCAAGCAGGCTCTAGAGGTGCTTCTTCTACCCTTACGATATCCTCGTCGTTCATTACGACGTTTTGATCAATTGTGACATCTTTATAGAGTGGATTGTTAGAAACTAACCAATATAGCGCGTCATATACTTTTTGCCTAGATACTGAAAATTGTCGTGTAACGTTAATATTTTCAAGACGCTCAGTAACGACAACTATTCCAGCATTACTTGTGGATCTTAGTAGCATCTTCGGACGATTTTCAGTTACTTCGAAAACATCCTGAGCGAACAATACTGCTTGACCTCGAAAACTATATTGCCCAAATACGCCGCTAAGTTTTATGATTTTAACAAATGGTATAATGCGTGAAATCAGCCTCTGCTCGGCCTGTGATAACTCCCCAATCACTTCTGGAATAGAGCCTGGATCCAGATTATTCCAATAAGACTTAGATGGTGCAATATTTTTCTTTGAAGTCAAATGGTTCTTGCAACGATTACAAACAACCAAGCAATTCTTTTGTTTTAATTCGTCAGGCAAATATGGTGCCATTTTGTTATCTACAGTCCATTTAGAAATTTGATGTTGATAGCACCGTTTAGAACAAATTTCACATATCTTATCACAAAATGTGTTAATTGTTTGCGTAAAGCCCGTCATACTGGCTCTACTTAATCTTCTGGTCTCAGCATTTCGTTGCTGCATTTGCTTCAAACGAGTCTCTCTAGTTTGTTATGATACCGAGGCTCGGATCTTAGCTTCATGCTGACGCTTTTGTTGCAAACGAGCCTCTTTGGCCCGTTGAGATTCTGAGGCTCGGGTTTCAGCTGTGTGCTGACGCACTTGCTGCAAACGAGCTTCTCTGGCCTTCTTTGACTGCTTAGCTCTATAATTTTTCATATAAAGGCTTCTTTTCTTTTTTCTCTCCTCTAATTTCTCGCTTGAAAGTCCTGCAGTTCTTTTAATTGACTTTTGTCTACTTTTCTTTAACCCGTTAATTCCCATGCTATAGAACACATTCAATGTTCTGTTATTGATTAAAGCAAATGTTGTTGTTTTAATTTTCTGGTGGGAACTGAAATATACGAATTAATAAGGAGAGTTACAAACTCACAAACATACAGGTGAAGTTAATAAAAGCGTGGATAATTTTATTTATTTCTTATTAATTGATTTCTATAATAACAATGATTTTATAGTAATGTAGTATTTTTCATCTATTTTCGTTTTCAGCTTATAGTACGAATTATTTTGCACTTTTTAGTTTGATATACTTAAAAAGCGTGTTTTTTAGTTTTATTAAACTATATTTATTTTTCACTTTTTTGTTTGATTACTTTAAAAGCGTGGTTTTTAGTTTTTTTTAAACTATATTTATTTTTTTCAACCTGGTTTTATTTTAAGCGATTTACAGAGTCACTAAATTCCACGATTGTTCAGATCAGATCGTTTCAAAAGAGTCAGCCATAAGAAAAATTCAAAGTGCTATAACTCAATCATTTTTTAAGATATAGACAAAATAAAAAGTCTTATAGAATTGTTGTTTTAAGTTCTAACACGTAAAAGAAAAATATTTTTCAACTTTTGATTTTTTCGCATTTAATTTTAAATTCTAAAATTTTTAAAAAATTTTAAATGGTCGGCATTTTGAAACAAAATGGCGGATGATACTGGCCAGCGAACTGGGTCGGGACATTTATATGTACTATGTACATACCAAGTTTCATTTAAATCGGTTCATAAATACGCGTGTTATCAAGTAACAAAAATCAGATCATTTCAACTTGTCAGCCATATGAAAAATTCAAAGTGCTATAACTCAGTCATTTTTTAAGATATAGGCAAAATAAAAAGTGCTCTGGAATCCTTATTTTAAGTTCTAACACGTAAAAGAAAAATAATTTTCAATTTTTAATTTTTCCGCATTTAATTTAAAATTTTAAATTTTAAAAAAAAAATTAAAATGGCAGATGATGCTGGCCAACGAACTCGGTCGGGACATTTATATGTACTATGTACATACCAAGTTTCATTTAAATCAGTTCATAAATACGCGTGTTATCAAGTAACAATAAAGAGAGTTACAAACTCACAAACTCACTTACAGGTGAAGTTAATAAAAGCGTGGTAAAAAATAGCATGACCCAAAATGACCCCAAAAATGACCCACTAACCGAATTTTCTTGAACATGTTACCTAACCCAATGGTCTTCTTGTAACCCAAAACGATAAAATATAAAATTTGGTCAAAATCGTTAGAGCCGTTTTTTAGATAAAAATGGCTTGACCCATAATGACCAAAAAATGACCCACTAATCGAAATTTTTCGAACATGTGACCCAGCCCGATAGTTTTCTCGTGCCAAAAAACTGTTACATACAAAATTTCGTTATAATTGATCACGCCGTTCTTTAAATATAAATAGCTTGACCCAGACCCTTAATGACCCCATATGACCCATTAAAATTTTTTCTCGAACATGTAACCTAGCCCAAAATTTTTCTCGTGCCCGAAAACCATCAAATGAAATTTTTAGTCAAAACTGCGTGAGAAAATCTTTAGATAAAAATAGCATGACCCACAATTACCCCAAAAATGACCCATTAACCGAATTTTCTTGAACATGTTACGTAACCCAATGGTCTTCTTGTAATCCAAAACGATAAAATGTAAAATTTGTTCAAAATTGTTAGAGCCGTTTTTTAGATAAAAATGGCTTGACCCATAATGACCCAAAAATGACCCACTAATCGAAATTTTTCGAACATGTGACCCAGTCCGATAGTTTTCTCGCGCCAAAAAAATGTTACATACAAAGTTTCGTTATAATCGATCACGCCGTTCTTTAAATATAAATAGCTTGACCCAGACCCTTAATGACACAATATGACTCATTAAAATTTTTTCTCGAACATGCAACCTAGCCCAATGATTTTCTCGTGCCCGAAAACCATATTATGCAATTTTTAGTCAAAATTGCTTGAGAAAATCATTAGATAATAAGGAAAACCTTTAGATAACAAGGAGAGTTACAAACCCACAAACTCACATACAGGTGAAGGTAATAAAAGCGTGTTAAAAACTACATTCTATACAAAAAATCATTTACAAAAATAACACTAACAAAATGAAATTTTCCCTTAATAAATAAAATAATGCCGTACACCTTAAAAACATAATGGAATTTTGCGGTGATTGGCAAATTTGATTTAAAAACTAGTCGTTGGGGGCCACCGTAATACTTACCCATCATGGATATGTATATGAAAATAAAACATGTGAAAACTATTTATACAATGCATTGCAATTCATAAACAAAATTTAAATATTGTTAATATACATAGTAATGCTTTATTAAAGAATTGCTGATGTACCAATTTCGACAAATTATATAAAACTCGAAATTACTCAAGTATTACCGAACTGCGTAAAAGAAACATCCTTATAACTCCAAAAATAATAATTCTATTATCTAACAATTAACTGTGTCAGATTGAGCGTCTCATTTCCAATTAAAATATACCTCTGAATTGAAATTTGAATGAAATACAGAGTCATAAAAAATCGAAGAATATGGAAAACACGATTACAAATATCTCGACAACTAATAATCCGATCGACTTCGTTCTACAATGCAAAATGTGTGTTATTTTATTGCCTTTTACGTCCATTCCTTAAAACAAAAAAATTCGAAAATTTTTATATACCTTTCATCCGAACGAATTTTTCGAGGGTCCGAAAAAAATAGTTCCGTATAATCAAGGTTGCTGATATTAAATAAGCTTCGTCCCATTCTTACATACTAACTACATACAAAATTTCAAGTCTCTATGTCAGTTTGTTCGGAAGATAGAGCGTTTACAGATAGACAGACGGACGGCAAATTTTTTTTTCTAAAAATATGTTTTTCGGAATCTCCACTATCTAAAACGTGTAAATCCGTCAAAAATTTTTTTCGATTTTCAAAACGACTGCAAGACTTATACTACGTATGATGAGTAAGTAATAATCATGCAGGAGCAGGGTTGCTGGCTTTTAGCAGGGCCAAAAAAAAGCCGGACTGTTTTTTTTTTTTGGTTTTATCCGCTAAAAAAAGCCGGCCAAAATAGAAAAAAGTCGGCTTATATTTTTAAAGTGTTAATTTATATGAAATTCATATTGAATTTGAATTGATTTATTTTTAATACATTTTTAATTATTTACTACTAAAAAAGTTATAAATTTCTATCTAATTTTCAAATAAATAGGTCTTTATAACCGCTAAAAACAATTGTGAAGGCATTATGTCTGAAAAAATATATAAATCTCGGAAAAAAGAAAATATACTCAAAAAATATGTTTTAAACTTCTATATTTCATAGTTCTACTTATATTACACATTCCTCAGAATTATATTTAATTGAATTATGACAAAATATAACACATAAATCATTCATGGAAACATTCTTACAGGTCAATACGTAAAGATTAGAATGTCGTAGAATTAAAGTCATTGAATGAACAATGTTGAAACATAAATTAGGAAGGACTCAGTATTTGAGGAAAGTTTAATAATTATATAAAATTAAACAACAACAAAAAATTTTCTAATAAAATTTGTTGAATTGAAATTTTTAATAGCTCTTTGTTATTTAAAAGTGCATATATTCCGTCTTGCATGAATATATTCATGCATATGCTAATTGAGAATACTGAAATAAATTGTGATATATAATATACTATGAAATATGCATAATTCATAATACTATTTTAAATAGTGAGAAATGGTGTTTTTTATATGTATGATTTTAAATGTTTATAGGGCATAAAAGTGACATTTTAATAACATTTAAAATTAGTTAAGTAATAAAACATGTAACTATGTAACCATTGGCCTCTTTAATTTTATAAAGCAGTAAAAATGCAAAAATAAGGGTGGGATTAAAGGTCAATGTAAATCAGAAAAAGCACTTGGTATGCCCATTTTAAAATTTAGCCGACATATTTGCAATTCTAACTATAAACCACTAACAACTTCATCAATGTGCTATTCTAATATTAATGTCTTCATTATTCAAAAATTGGGTTATTACACAATTTCTCATAATGAATCATCCCAAATTTTTCCCCTTTTTTCCCAAATCCTAATTTTTCATTTTTATAAATAAATTTATTAAACTCAAAGTAAAATAAACATCATTAAAACTAATTAAAAGACACTTAAACATGTGCAGCTTATAATTAAAATGCTTCACTCTATAAAAGCCAATTATGGCCAAAAAAGGCCAATTTTGGTCAAAAAAAGCCGGCTAAAGCTAGAGTTGCAAAAAGTCGGTTTATTCCCGGGTTTATTTCCAATAGACCAGGTTTATTCCCAGGTTTATTCCCAAAAAACCGAATTATTCCAAAAAATCTTGGGTTTTTCCAGAATTATTCCTAAAAACCCGGTTTATTCCCGGGTTTTTTCTAACCTTTGCAACGCTAGCTAAAGCCAATAAAAGCCACCGGTCTGACTTTTTAAAATTTTAGCCGACTTTTTTGCAACCCTGTGTAGGAGACACTCCCCTAGGCTACGATAATACCTCATAGGAATTCATTTCCAACCAATAAAAGTTTTCGAAACATTTATTAATATTAGCTTTTGGACCACGCAGTATTTAACCCTTCAGTGCACCGTGTGACACATCTGGCACATATCCAAAAACACTATAATTCTCTTTGTGTGTCATACATTTGGACAATATACCGGGTGTCCCAAAAATGACTGATGGATTTTAAAATCCAATAACTTGCAAACGGTGACAACTATTTAAATAATTTTTGCAGGAGGGATATGTATAATGTCAGGAGTTTTTTTTTTTTTTTTTACCGTAATTTTTTATTTTAGTTCGCATGTCAAACAAAAGGTGGCGCTGACGGCGATTGAAGACCAGGTGATCAGTGCTGAGTGAAGCGTCGAACTGGCCTTCAATAGCCGTCAGCGCCACCTATTGTTTGAGATGCGAACTAAAATAAAAAATTACGGTAAAAAAAACTCCCGACATTATACATAACCCTCCTGCAAAAATATTTTAAATAGCTGTCACCGTTTGCAAGTTATTGAATTTTAAAATCCATCAGTCATTTTTGGGACACCCGGTAGATGCTATAAGTGATTAAGAGCATTCCAAAGAATTGAATAACACTCATTTTGTCCATGTTTGATGACTACATTTGACAAAAAATTTTTATTTGTCCTTAAGGGAAAAAAAAATCGATCAAGTTACTAAGGTAAAATTTACTTTTATTATGTTTTCCGAATACTTAAAAGTATTAATATAAAAAAAAGTTGCAGAGTATTGAACGCAAAAAGGTAATTAATATGAATCCATTTTATTGCAAAATATAGTAATGCAATACAGTCAAGTCTGTATATAGCGAAATCCACCGTTCCAGTAAAAAATTCGTTATATAGACAAATTCGATGTATAGAGAATGGTGTTAAAAATCGTATTTAATGTGTGAAATTTGAACAAATATTATTTTTGATCCTTTGAATTAAGATTTTGAAATGTTTAAAAGTAAATATTAACCTAACATTTTATTTCCTTATTATTGAAGCTGTTTCGAAAAAGAGAACAGACATTTATTTGAAAGCTTAAAGAAAATCAAATAAGGAAGACTTGCATTAATTTCAGACGAAGAAATCTGTAATTTTTTGTTGTTTTGATTTTAAAATTGTTACGCTCTCAAAAAAAAAGGCTCAAATTTCAGCAAGGAATGAAAAATTCTAGTAAACATTTTCCTCCATTTGAAGGCCTCTCTTATGTGCCTCTCATTGATTCCTCTCTTACATGTGTATCAATCCAATTGACTCTGTTTTGAGAAGGATGTGAAAAGGTGTGTGGGAGGTGGGATGAATACATTGGATTTAAAAAACAAGGAGAAAAGTAAAAAAAAAAAAAAAAAAAAAAAAAGACTAAGGAATAAGAAATAATTAAAGAATAAGGAGAGAAGTAATATTTATAAAAAAAACCTCTCCACTGAACGATAAATCAAAAATAAGTGATGGAAAATTGATTCCATATGATTGTAAAGCTTTTTGAAATTGAATAAATTAAGACCAATTTATGAAATAATTCGTTATATGGAGACAGATATTTCGCTATATAGAGACTGTTTTTAATGTAATCATGCGAAAAAGGGACCGTTCCTACTAAAAATTCGTTATATAGAGAAATTCGATGTATGGAGTTTCGTTGATTCGACTGTTTTTAAAAACCCTAATTTTGTACATAAAGTACATTCCAAAAAATATCAAATTTTATTCAAATTTGAAATTTATTTTTTTATTTATTTATTTTAGTATTTTGACTTTTATTCTATTGCTGTTTACAAATTTCAATATTATCTAATAAAAAATATTATCAAAATCCAAGCATTGCATCAGTTCGAATGTTATCCATGAACAAAGATTAAATAAAAAAGACATACAAAACCATAGTATAACCACTTTTCTCTATACTCGTGAAAAATGATTTTTAAAGTCCGTTTCTAGCATTGTTAAAAAAAAAAAAAAAAAAAAAAAAAAAAAAAACATAATGTTATAAAGAAAAAAAATGATTAAAATAATCCACTGACGTAATATCATTTTTAATCTTTCTTATCATATAATATTTTTTTCATCTTTTAGTGAGATTAAAATAATGTTTTCTTTATTACTTCGCCAATTTCTTCTTTTTTTATTTTTATTATTTCTATATTTTAAAATATTCTAAATGCATAAAAGATTTTGTAAAAGGATAAATGTTGATTTTTGTCAAGTATTGTTTGTGCTGGAAAAAGATTAAGATCTTCAAGTATGTAAAGATTATGATCTTTTGTTAGAGCTTATAAAATATTTACATGAAACAAAACATAATTTAGTTTTCAAAAATTGTTTATATTACGGAATCTCAAAATCACCAGAAAGAAAATCTTTTCTTTTTCCACGTTGCAACACTGAAGCGTATTTTTTCTAAACTCGATATAAAAGATCAATTCTTATTGTTAACACACTATTTTCTTGGTATTTTTTCTTTCTATTTGGGAATAAATTATTCAATAAATAAGTATATTTTACAGAACATTTTTGTTATAAATGTTGATTATATAGCATCGTACTATAACTGATAACTGTGCAATGTTCTACTGCTATATACATTTATTTCAGTAACCGTGTAGGATGAGGAGGGGGTATTTATGACCACTTTTTACATTTTCAGCACTGTTAATGTTTTTTTTATATATTTATTTTTACTTTTTTCTAGTTGAAAAAGTTGTATTGCTAGTGCATAATAAGTAACTTCGACCCTTTAAGAACACTTCTTAAAAGTTTAATTCACATAGTAATTTTTTAAAGTTAAATAGGTAGTTATAATACCCCATCGAAAACTTATAATCACAAAAATTTGCGGAAATTAAGACCACTAGTTTGGGAATTATGACCATTATATTTCCTTTTTATACTTGCCTACACACATTTGTTTGTGGCAATTAAGACCACTAGTTGGGGAATTATGACCATTATATTTCCTCTTTATATTTGCCTACACACATTTGTTTGTGGCAATTAAGACCACTAGTTGGGGTATTATTACCATTATATTTCCTCTTTATACTTGCCTAACACACATTTATTTGTGGCATTTAAGACCACTAGTTGGGGAATTATGACCATTATATTTCCTCTTCATACTTGCCTACACACATTTATTTGTGGCAATTAAGACCACTAGTTGGGGAATTATGACCATTTTATTTCCTCTTTATACTTGCCTACATACATTTGTTTGTGGCAATTAAGATCACTAGTTGGGGAATTATGACCATTATATTTCCTCTTTATACTTGCCTACACACATTTGTTTGTGGCAAATTAAGACTACTAGTTGGGGAATTATGACCATTATATTTCCTCTTTATACTTGCCAACATACATTTGTTTGTGGCAATTAAGATCACTAGTTGGGGAATTATGACCATTATATTTCCTCTTTATACTTGCCTACACACATTTGTTTGTGGCAAATTAAGACCACTAGTTGGGGAATTATGATCACTATATTTCCTCTTTACACTTGCCTACACACATTTATTTGTGGTAACTAAGACCATTAGAACTCCAATCTGGTAAATCCGTTTATCAAACGTTTTCGTAAACATTTTCGAAATTGCTATTTGGATCTCAAGAATGATTTAGACACGATTGAGTGATAAAGAATGTCAAAAATAAACAATATAACATAAGAGTAATATTTAAGGGTGAAAATAAAATTTTACCATACACAATTTTCTCCTATACAGGGATGGTCATAATTAGTCCCTAGCCATACTTACCCCACCTGACCGTAACATTTTTGAACTGTCCATTTCAGCATTTCCGTCGAATGTTTTACATCGTGATATCGTTATAAAATTTCTCAACAGTAACATATAAAGATATTTTTTTAAATAATAGAATGCAAATACTTTTTATTAATAGTTATAATACACAAGTAGATAAACAGCTTACGCAGAGAAATGAGCGGTACATGGGACGTAAAATAGTTTTTTTTTTTTTTTTTTTTTTGAATTTACAACTGTCGGTCTAAAAAATGAACTGAAAGATTATGAAGCTAAATCATTGTATATTTAAATGATATTGTGCTGGAAGAATTTAAAATTGCAATATGACACACACACACATATATATGTATATATATATAAATATATCAAAGAAATTCAATAATAGAAGGTTTAATTTTATTAAGATTTTATTCAAGAAGATTTAAATTATTTATCAAGATTTCCAACACCTTTATATTTCGTGAAGGAAGATTTCATGTTATGAGATGAAAGTATATCTATATATACTACACGAAGTCAATTTAATATTATGTTACTGTAATTATTATTTTGTTTGTTTGTCTATAAATATTCTTCCGACGGTATTAAAAATATACAACAATCGCTTTTGTTCTAATTGCTTAGGATGTTCTTGTAAATTTTTTTCAGTAAAAAATAGAGTGACAAAATCCGTTACTTTCTTAATTATAATGACAAATGTTGTCGCATATTGCTAGTGACAGTAACTGTTTTATGTGACAAAAACATTCGCAAGAATATTTATAAAAGGAGGGACGTTCTATTCACCCTATAGCCTGCAATCTAAAATACAAGTAACCTTGAAGTAACTCTATGTCACTTTTGTCAACGCGTCTGTTTTCGATTATAGAAAATCAATTTTGATTTTAAACAAAATGAGAACTTCCATAGAAAAGGGCGAAGACTTTTTATCTGCCTTTAACGATAAAATGTGCCGGTATATATTGATTTTATGATATATTAAGACTAAACAATAGAAATATATGAATACTTTATTTATATATATATATATAGGATATCTTTAAAGAAAAATGTCCCTTGTTATTTTATCAATGTATGAATTGTACATTATTATAAATAAAAGGATGGATTTACTATTCTAAACGTTTTAAAAATGCATATGATTTACAGTTATTGCATTTAAACTTTCATAAGCATTAAAGCGAGTTTCAAATTTTCATTCAACGAAGAAAAATATAAAATATGATTTTTTTATATTCTGAATTGAATATGTTGAACATGATTCTTAAAAAAGAATTATGCTCTACACAGTATTGATATTTATGTGTATAAGCCTCATTCTAATGATAAAGAAAACATTCATTATCCAAGTTAAAATAGTAGAGTAGAGTAATGGGATTTTTTCTGTATGACTGAATGTTAAATTATGTATCTTTTCATGAATATAGGTGTATTGTAAAGAACGGTCATAGTATTTAACTTTTTGAAACTCAAGAACGCCTACTTGGATTTTTATGAATTTTAAGCATGTAAAAAATAATTTAAAACATTTTTTAAATGTTGAATATATTGTAGTTAAATGAATATAATGTTGTTAAAATATATGAATTCACTTTTGCAACAGACATATATTTGCATGCTAACTCCCAAATATTATATTTTTTTGCAATACAAAATTAAAAAATAATTACTAATACGTAAGTAAATGAACTTACTTTTTAAAAATCTTGTGGATTTTTTCATTCGTTATAGTTGCCAAAAAATCTTATTACGGTTATACATATATTAAATTGTGTAATACAGAAATAATATGAATCCATTTTAAACTGAACGTAATCACTATAGAAATCTAAAATTCTTAACTATCATATGCTATCATTGAAATTATTACGTATGATAGGATTTAATACGGTGAAGAAAACGTTTATTATCTTTTTAACTTCTGATGCGATTTTACGAAATTTGATATGACTCCACAAAATTCTTGAAACTATTCGATTGGGAAGTTTTTGGCTGTTATATGGGGACAGACGAAATAGACGACAACGCTATGTATTTTTAAACTTATGAACGCATCTGAAAAGAATGGTGCAAACTTTTAACAGTGTATGGAAAATCCACGGATTAATATCCTACTGAACGTTACATTTTTATATTTAAATCTATTATATATAAAAAAGATGTTTCCAAATGAAAAGGAGACTTTAACTGTAGTTCGTTGTATAAGTATCAAATTGCAATGCGTTAACCTTTCGCCGGTCGCGCAAATTTTCATCACATGAGCGGGCGCGCGTTCTGAATTGTACAAAAGGCGAAAATCAATAAATTATTACTGCTTTATTTTAATTTTACAATTAATTAAACTTACAAATATCATATAAGTTATCTCGTATCACAATTTATGAAAGTGTTCCGCAGGACACTTATTTTATTATAACATACTAAAGCAGAAGTTTAGATGTATAAAAAGCTAATTACTACTATAATCACAAAGAATAAAAATTAATAATGAATAATTGAACAATTATTAAGTAATTTCGGTTTTACAGAATTAGTCCATATTTTATCTATATTAGTCCTTTCCTATATGAAACATAAGATTTGCTTTTTTGAAGGCTCTTTTAAAGATAAACCTTGCGCATTTCATGAACTGTTAACAGATTAAAATGACAGGTGCAGCTAATTGCGCAATCTGAAATAAAAATAACTTCCAGGAACTGGATAAAGAGATCCAATAAACGAATAAAAATGGTTATTAATACCCACTACTGCTTGAATTTTGTTTTAAAGATAAAGGAACGTGAATGTTATACATTTTACAACGGCGCGGCCGAAGGAAGGTTGCGGGTTAGAGTGTGTGTTGGTGTGCGGATAGATGCCGTTGTGTTATTCCTGTTACAAATGCACACTTGACGGCTTCGCACCAATATCCTCATTTCAGGATAGTTTCCGAAGTTGGTTGCACGATGGATCCGAACAAAAAAGTACAGCAATCCCCCGAATCCGAACAAAAAAGTACAGCAGCAAGACACCGTTGAAAACTGGATCCTTCAGCAACCTAAGCGTTTCTGCATTCGTGGGTGTAAAGTTTTCCAAGTTACCTGTGAATTATACCTCTGGAGATGCCTTGCGAGATGAAGGACTCGTCATCTGATCAAGGTTCTAAATTACGAGACCAACTTGAGTTGCCATTTCCAGAACAAGCAACAGGATGCAACATTAAGTAACAGGCGAAACAAAGTATGCCCAAACGAGAAGCAAGTACTACAAAAATGATGGCATGCAAAGCGAAGAAATCAGGTTTCTTGCCGCCTCTCGGCAATTAGGTGGTCACCCACCCCGATACCAGATAATTAAACCCGCTAAGCTGTGATAACCATGCAGGTAGGGGCCTGGTCATCTGTTAGAAAGAAAGAAAAAGCTTTTCAGCACTGAAGCCATCCATTAGTTTCCTACGCGTTGGGATCAGTTTTAAGATATCCATGCATGATAATTATATATAGTTCAACTATTCCACAGGCACTGTACTATTAATATTGTTATTAAAATTTATTCACATATAGCTGTAGTCTCCTTTTTATTTGGACAATATTTATATATTAAAATAATTATTTTAATGAATACATTTCAGAAATGTATTTTCGAAAATGTAATTTACACTACTTTTTAATTAAATTTGGTATTTCCTTTAATTTATGTAATACTTTTTGCGTATTACAAATCAAATTTTCGCATTATGTAATAACTTTATAAATATTTTATTTACGTTTTCATAAACAATTAAGGAAAGCTTGTAAAATTTCATTTATAATTTAAATTTTAAATTAAAAATATGTTGTAAACATCTGAATTTAATTACGAAAATTTTACCATATTACTTTGTGAATTATGTCGATTGCATATTTGAAAAAGATTTTGCGACAAAATGTGTGGGACATTAAAATATTTATTAAATGTGTTAAAACTGAACATATTAAGAGTGTAGCTATAGAAGTTTGAACTGAAATAAAATATAATGAGCATTTACACTATAATTTTAGAAAAATTAAGTATAACTTGTTAAGTTGTACAATAAAAAAATGCGCTTTAATAACAAGTTTTGCCGAAATAATAAAAAATGTATAATGACAGGAAATTAATAGTACATTACAAAATGAAGTCTATATTTTAATTGAATAAGATAATTTATTAATCCTTTGATAAGTAATGATTTGTCTATGAAACCACAAATTTTGATTACGAAATGCAGCAATAATATCAGAATTTTAATGTATTTTTTCCATTAATTATTTAAGTGAAATATTAGTTTTTCTTATTTGGAAATAAATTTTTAGTGATTTCCGTTTTAATTCATTTATTTATTTTTACATTTTAACTATCAAAGTGCATTGTCCGTTAATAAGTGTTAATACACAAAGGACTAATTCTAACATGATTCACACAATATATGGTACATTTCAGGGACAAACTATGCTTGATACAGCATTGTCGACTTAGGAGAAATCAGAATCTAAATTGGAATATTCAATGATATGTAATTTATTACATTTGATATAATTTAGCTCAAAATTTACAATACTGTAAAAATATTTAAATTCATATTGTAGTTCTCTTGAATTAAATTGAACGAGGGGGGGGGCGGGCTTATTGCTACATATACCCTTTTTAAAATACGGTAAATAATGCATCAGGCTAAGTAAAATATGGCTCATTACTTTCGTTTTAGGCAGTTATAATTACATAATATAACTCCGAATAATCTAATATTCACCATTATTTACGATGTCTTCTGTTAGAAAAATATCACTCCATAAGTTATAATTACTTAACCCACCCGATTTTCACCGTAATTCACGAGATGTTTTGGTAGAAGAATATCATTCCGTATCTATATTCATATTAATGTCATTACCTATCAACACATATTTCTCTTTTTTCCACGAAAAAGCACCTAATGTCGATTTATTATTTTGTCTAATTTCCTTCTCTATTCAACTTATTTTCTTCCCTACCCTTAATTGGACGCTAATGCCTAATAAAATTTTAGGGGTGGCGCATTAAGACGTCCGATTCTTTCATTCTGGCCGTCGTGAATGGAAAATCAATAACGCCATAAGTTTTAATCAAAACCTTAATTAGACTGGTGAAAAAATAACCATCCCCACCACCAACGTTTACTATTAAGTTAATGAGTTTCATAAATTTGCGGTTTCCATAAATTAACGATTATTAAATAGCAGGTCATTAGCAGCAGGCAGAGTATGGATTTTTAATGTTCTTGGATCTTTCTTAATGAGCCAATATCCGTTTTGTATACTAAACTAATGGTTATGAAAATTTGAATTAACTGCCAGTTTTTGCTGAAGAATTCATTAACTGTTACTTTATGTCGCGATTTATGCCGTTATGGGTGAATTTTGCGGCTTGCTTTATTGTGTCAAGAAGAATGTTGTTGAGATGCGTCAACTTATATTCAAAGATAGAGTTCTAATTTGAAGTAATTGAAGTACTGCTATATATCAGTAATGTGACAATTTGTTGATAATGTTTATTTGTCAAATAAATTATTCTATTTTTTTTTTCATACAATAAATCTAAGGAATTTTTAATGAAATCGTGCAAATATTTTGTAATGAGAAAAAGTTGTAGTATTTAAGGAAAAATATTTCATACTAATTAGATGATTTGAAATCTTTTGCTACATTTAAAACTTATTTTATGAATTGTAACTAAATGAAAATTTTAAATCATGATTTCTGATCACCATGAATAATTTTAAACAATCAAATGTAGTTAAATATATTTATGTTGGATGCTTAGAAAAAAATTTAGTTATGTTGTTGATACAGATGTTCTCTTTATTTACAAGTATGCACATGTCACTAATACTCCAGAGAACTATAAGGACTATTAAAGCACATTTAAACAACATCTATTAAATTAATATTTTTTTCATAAAATATTTAAGGCAGAAAACCCTTCTTAGAAGATTAATTACGTGAATTAACCATATGTAACTAATATTCGTAATATGTTAAGTAAATCAAGCTAACAGTAAATCATCAATATTAATTTCATGTAAATAGTATTAGTTATCTATAAGATATGTAAATGATAACATACATGATTTTATTGCTTGCAACTATTATTTATTTGAAATGTTAGCATACCAGTCGATTATGAATTTATTTAAAAATCTATATGCTAATATGGAAGTCTATTGTAATGAAACAAAGCGCGTTGTTTTCTTGAATTAGAATTCATTAAAAAATATTATCTTTATTATAATGCACATCAGTTTAAAAATGCAATGTTGTACATGTTCTAAAATTAATGATTTTGACTTTCTCTTATCGGAAATTCTGTGTTTAATAACTATTATTCATGATATATATTTCTTAAACATTTATCCTGATAAGTTAATGTGTGTTATCAAAGAAAGAATTCTGCCAAAAATTGTACTTCAAGATAACTTGTTTTCTATTACATTATTTGTGTTTCTTAGGAAAACGATGGACTTGGAGATGTCACATAGTAACACATAGTTTAGTCCTTTTCCTAACAAGCCCTTGTTAATACGTTCACTAACAAAAAAGGTCTCCATACTGGGCATACTCAAAAATTTTTTAAAAATATACTAATTAAACTACTTATGTGTGTAATAAAGAATCAATCAAATTTAGCGGCAGAATTACAATAGAACTCTGTGAAATAATAAAATACTTTCAAATATTTGGCGTGAAAAGACGAAAGCGTCACTCGGTTTTGCGAGCAGCACATTTCCTCGTTAAAAGCAAGCGATTTTAATGTAACTGAAAATTCTTTATCAATAGATTTTAATATGCGTGTAAATGGTATTTATGAATTTAAATTTAAACAATTAAGGAGTTTAATATATACATATTTTTTTCTTTTTATAACGTAGATTTATGTTGTTTGTTGCTGCTGTTATTTAATTTTATCACTCTAAAAATAATTTTATAGATAAAAAATGTTTTTATATATTTAAGCGCATTCCAAAATAAAGACCAGATGAAGAATGCTGCGGTAATGCATTCCAATTTCGGAGAAGATTTTGTTTCCACAGCAACAAAGTTGAATCAACAATGATCATAAAGACTACATTTTGAACTTGAAACGATTTTATTTTTTTAAATTCATAATGCTTCATAGTTAACTTTCAGTATAGTACATATGGTAAAACTACAGATAAAACAAACTAAAACTGACAAAATGAAAGTTATTTAATTTAAAAAAAAAAAAAAAAAAAAAAAAAAAAAAAAAAAAAAAAAAACAAGAAACATTTTTATTTTAAAAAGTATTTGACATTTTTTTTTTAATTTTATTTCATCGCCAACCGGTGATAAACTGCCAAATAAATAAAATGTTCATTTTTTTTTTTTTTTTTTTTTTTTTTTTACGAACGTTTTAAAGGGATTCCGCCGAATTTTTCTTTTATAAACATATATATCCACACGAGAAGAAGACTCTGTATTTTTTTTTTTTCAGAATTTTCTGAGTCTGCCCATATGGAGACCTTCCTTGTAAGCTGTAGGTTTCATTGAAATATAAGCGTTATACAAAGTAGTGTAAATATACATATTTAATGCATTTTTAATACATTGACCAATGATTATTACACCAAAGAATTACATACATTTTGATAACTAAGTTTTTTATATACATAATGTTGAAAAAATTACATTTTATTAGCATTTTACAACAAAACACACTGAAAACAACATTACAATTTTGCCCATTTTCAACTAAAAACCTTCACGGGAATCATGAATGAAAACAAAAACAAAATTTAATTCACAATTATAAAATGTCCTTAGCTATTAAAAATGTAATAATAAATATATCAATTAAAATAATTTATTTATGTAATTTATTGAAAAACTGATGCACCGATTTTTTTTTACTGAAAAACATTCATGTTTAAATTACGTTTATCAGATTCTTTTTAAACTTAAGCATTTCAGTTTAAGAAACATAAAGTTGTATATATTTTTAATGCTTCAACACACAAGTTAATCATAGGAATGTTGTTGTGTGATCAGTGACTATTACTGATGCGTTTTTTATAGAAACGGTTTAATTTGTGGGAAATGCTTTTGATTGTAAAAGTAAGAACCTTGTTAAAGGAATGATTTAAGTGAATTTCTGATTTTTAAAAAAATGGTAACGCATACACATGACAATGTTGTGGCATATCATCAATAAATAATGTAGCGCTTTATTAAAATATTAATGAAAATTTAATTTTTTTTTTGTGTGTGTGTGACTTTTTTTGTAAAATGTAGTTTTTCTTGTGAATTATAATTTATGAAAGCAATTACTGTGTAATAATAAATTAATTAATCTAATTTAAATAATAAATTCACTTCAAAATAAATGAGATGATATTACAGAAATAAACACATTTCTTAAATTATGCTTATTAACCATTCACATTAAAATAAATTTAACATATTTATTTAAAAAGATAATACTGATCATCTTTCCTGTGTATTTAAAGAACTATTAATGAAAGAATTGCAAATCTTAAATTATATTCATTAACAAATCACTTTAAAATAAATATAAAAGTTTTGTTAAAAAGTGCAATATTGAATATTATTTCGGTCCACCTACATTAGAATTTCTATCGGCAAAAATTCACATACCGATCAACATAATACACATATATGGATTATCTCAAATGATAAATTTTAAAAATTATAACAATCATTTGAATCTCTCTCCACAAAAAATTCTTGAATTCCAAATATTTTTCACACATCCGTTCATGCTTTCGGGAACTTTTAAATTTCAGCGTAAATAACAATCAATATAAAAATAGAATTCTTAGTCACAATTAACAATTTAGAAAACTATTAAAGATATAGTAATAAATTTACTAATTGAAATATAAATTAGTTACATACTGATGTACGAATTATTCCAAATGATATTTTTTTCAAACGTGTAAAACATCGTCTTTTAATAATTTGTATTGGTTAAAAAAAGTTTTGGACGTAAATAAAACGATTTCAATTAGAATACATTTACTTGATATACTAACTTTTGAATCTTTGGTAGCATAAATTTCATGTTTAGTAAGTGTTACCTATACTTCATCTATATAACCCCAAAAATTTATTTTGTTGAGAAACTCTTTAATACAAGTATCGAAGTATGAATCCAGTCCAAAAAATCACTTAAAAATTAAAATGACAACTTCCAGATAAATGTTTGTAACATAATATATTACGTATCACTTTAAAGTACTTATTATTGTACATTTGCTTAATATATTTGCTTAATATATTCACATCTACATTTCGCTTGATTATAACTTAGTAATTGTTAAATCTTATACATGCAGCTTTTTTGTAACTGTAAAAATTCTCTATAACAGTCCAATTCTCACAAGAACTATTTCTCAAGCTTCTTTTTTAGAACTATCACGAAAACTCATATACATGATACTTATAAATGTGAAAGTTTTATCGAATTTTTTTTTTTTTTTTTTTTTTTTTTAGAATAAACACAGATGATGTTTGTGAACAATTGTTAGAATAGCGTTTATTTATTTATTTATTTATTTATTTATTTGTATGTAATTAGCAGAAATTATTTTTCAAGAAAAGGATCAATTTATGCTATCGGAGTAAGAATTCTATCATATAAGATACTTCAAGATAACATTTTATTTCCCAAACAAATTAATTGTGACGCACACAGATGTCCATTCTGGTCTTCTCGATTGACACGTGACACTAAACTTCTTGGTGGCTTGCGTTTCCCTTCCGTTCGGTAACACAAATTGATTTGGCTCAGTGAAAGAGGAAACAATATTCTCTTTTCTATCTTCTATTCTTAGTGTTGCTGACAAACTGTGGATTTAGGTAAAATTTTCTTGTTACACTCTATTCTTTAATTTAATTTTGTTTTTGTATGTGAAAATGTCTTTAAATCAAATTTCCCCTAATTCTTTGATCAGTTGGATGATAAAATTATAAAAAATAAATGTGTACAATTATATCTCTGATGGCAATGCATCATTTTAATATCTATAGTAAAATTTTATTCAACTATATTTCTGAACCAATTACGTTATTGTGTAAATATAGAAAAGAGTGTAGTGTATAAAAAGATACGTATTATACCTATAACATTTTCATATTTTCTTGAACTGGTTGAGTTTATTTAGCGAGGAACTGATGTAGTAATTTAATAATTTATTCAACTATAGTCTTTCTTGAATCTATTCTGTTTGCGAATAAATGTAGAAAAATGTGTTGTAAAATAATGCGCATTATATATGTTATTTATTCTTTTTTTCTACTGGCATAATTTGCTTTTTGAGGAAATTGATTTCATGGGAGTAAGAGTACTGCCAGAGAAATCCTTCAACTAGTGTTCGTTCTAGACCATTTTTAAAGGGGGCATCATCCTGCCCTTTTTTTATATTTACAAAATGCACCCTGCCCTTTTTAAAAGTCGAAAAATTCATTACAACTTGTACCCAGAGGTATCTAATAGACATTTTCCGCATTCTGTAGTATTTATAAATAAATGTTTCCAAAACTTTGCATGACTGGTAGAATTTTTTTATTTCTATAGGGTATAAAACAGGAAATTATTCAATCATGCGTAATTTGTATTTTTTATTTGTATATCTTAAAGTCATTCAAAGCTAATGTTACTTTATTTGTCATCATGCTTAAAAAATGCACACTTTCTAATAGTTTTTTTCCTTAACCTTCAGCAGTATTGTCGTTTTTAGTGAATAGCACCCGGCACTTTTTCTTTCTAGAGTCAAAATTACTTCAAGCTGATTTCAGGTTTCCTAAATGAACTAATTGTGACTCACACGGACATCCATTCTGGTTTTCTCACTTAACATGTTGCGAAAAACTTCTAAGTGATTTGCATTTTTCCTTCCATTCGGCAACACAAATTTATTTGGTTCAGTGAAAGAGGCAACAATATTCTGTTTTCTTTATCTTTTATTTTTAGTACTGCTGACAAACTATGGATTTAGGGATACTTTTCTACTGCTGTCTTTTGCTAAACTTAATTCAGTTTTTCCATACAAAGATGGGTGTTTATAAAATTTTCCCTCAATATTTAATTTCCTAGAATCATAAGAAATATGTACACTATTATATTTCCTGTGACAATACAGCTTTTTGTATTTTTGTGGAAATTTTATTGATTTATATTCCTGAACTTATTCGATTTTCGAATAAATATAGAAAAATTTTGTGTATAAATTGCATATTCTAGCGATTATTTATTATTATTATTATTATTATTTTATTCACAAAATTAAATTTGCGAGAAAATTAGTGCCATAGGAGTCAGTGGAAATATTTCAAGATAACTTAAACAAACTAATGTGACGCATACATATGTCTATTCTTGTATTCTAGATTGACATGTGACGCTAAATCTTTAAATTAAAATATTTTCGTAATTTTTATTCAATAATGTGTCTGTGAAGCTATTTTCATTAATTAGATAAATTACGAAAACATTTTTTTTAAATCTATGAAGTGATAATCCCATTTATGTATATATTCTTTAATTAAATCTATTATTCTAAATATTTTTAACATTACACTGCAGTCAAACGCTTTAATATTCCGTATATTTTGAGCATCTAGTACTATAATCATGAAAATCGATTATTCCTGATATTTCCAAATAGGAAATTTTATTGAACTACATTTCTGAACATAATATATTTTAGAATAAATCAGCAAGTTACAGTGTAGAAACATCGTTATTGTTTTAATTTATTAGTTATTTTTATAATTTGCGGGAATTTCGTTTCCAAGGAAAAGTTCAATTAGTGCTATCGGAATAAGAATCCCGTCAGAGGAGATACTTCAAGATGACTTCCGATTTCCAAAACAAATTAATTTTGACGCATGCAGACATTCATTCTAATCTTCTAGATTGTCATGCAACACTAAACCTGTTGTTTAAAACAATTTCATGATTTTTTAAATTATGTAAACACTGACTCTATGAAGAAAAGGTCTGTATTTAGATAATTTACGAAAACAATTTAGATAAAAATGAAATGATAACTCCAATTATGTGTGTATATTTTTAAAAATAAATTTATTATTCTAAATATTTTTAGCATAAAAATAATTCGGTACAGTAAAAAATGTTAATGTTACGTATATTTTCAACATCTAATAGTATCATCATGAAAATCGATTATTCTTGATATTTCCACGCAGGGCCGTAGCTAAGGGCGCGCTATGGGAGGCTCATCCCCCCTAAAATATTTTGAGCCCCCCCTCTCCTGGAAAAGTTTCCAAGGTCATTAAATGAATTTCTTTTTCGAAGATTCAAATGAAATTCTGTTTAAAAACCTGATTTAGCTTGAGACCCTTTCGCAGTTTTGCAGAATTACTAAATTGCATCTAAAATAAATAATTCAACATTCCCTCATCCTATTTATACATATTAAGCTAACATGATGTTTAATTTTGCACCAGTATACACTCAAAATGTCCATCATATATTTTTCTTAGTATAAAATGAAGTTATTACAACAGTTTTATAAGAAGCATAATACCTACAATGTGAATATGCACTAATTCAACTTTCTGCATCAGAGAGAGAAAAAAATTATCAGCACCCTCCCCTACAATCTCTTGAGCCCCCCCCCCCTATAGGTCACTTCTAGCTACGGCCCTGTTTCCAAATACGAAATTTTATTGAACTATATTTTTTAACGTAATATTGTTACAAATAATACGGAAAATTACAGTGGAGATATTGTTATAGTTTGTATTTATTTATTATTTTTGTATCTATGGTATTTTATTTTCCAAGGAAAAACTCAATTTGTGATGTCGGAGTAAGAATCCTTTCTGGGGAGAGATGCTTCAGGATAATTCTAAGTTTCCCAAGCAAATTAATTGTGACACATACGGATATCCATTTGGTCTTCTAGATTGACATGTGACGAAAATATTCTAGGTGGTTTGCGTTTTCTCTTCCGTTCTGTAACACAAATTGACTTGGTTTAGTGAAAGAGGAAACAACATTCTCTTTTCTTTTTCATCTATTTTTAACATTGCTGATAAGCTATGGTCTAAACAAGCTAAAAACATGATGAGATTATGACATGATGACATTAATGAGCTAAAAACATTCTTCCTACATTTTGTCGTAGTTTGTCTTAATTCGGTATTTGCCTATAAAGATGGAGGTTTTTTTTTTAATTCGAATTTTCCGAAAATACTTGATAAGCTAGAATTATAAGAAATTTGTTCTAAAGTATGTGTTCTGATGATAATGCAGCATTTTAGTACTTTTAGGAAAACTTTATCATAGTATATTTTCGAACCTATTCTGTTTTCGAATAAATATAGAAAAATGTACTGTGTAAAAGTGCATAAAATACCGATTATTTATTTATTACTTTTTAAATGGCAGAGTTTATTTTGCAAGGAAATTTGTGCTGTGGAAGTAAGAATGCTAAGGCTAACATATTTTTTAAAAAAATTATTTTACATTGACTCTGTGAAGATAAGTTCAATAGTTAGATAATTTGCGAAAACAATTTACATAAAAATATATGAAATGATAATTCCAATTATGTGTATATATATTTTCTTAAATTAAATTTATTATTCTAGATATTTTTAGTGCAAACATAATACATTAAAAACATAATATATACAGTAAAAATTTTTAATATTGCATATATTTTTAACATCGAGTACTATCATAATAAAAATCGATTATTCTTGATTCTTTTCAAACATGAAACATTTATTGAACTGTATTCTTGAACATAATATTTTTTGGAATAAATACGGACAATTGTAGCGTGGAAACATTCTTATAGTTTTTATTTATTTGTTATTTTTGTAACTATCGGAATTTATCTTCCAAGGAAACGTTCAATTTGCGCTATCAGAGTGAGAATCCTGTCAGAGGAGTGCGACAGGATCACTTGTAGTTTCACAAACAAATTAATTGTGACACACATGGATATCCATTCTGTCTTCTAGATTGACATGTGATGAAAAACCTCTTGGTGGTTTGCGTTTTCTTCTTATCCTTTCGGTTACACAAATTGATTTGGTTCAGTGAAAGAGGAAACAATATTCTCTTTTGTTGCTTCTGTTCTTAATATTTCTGACAAACTACTGACTTAGGGATTATTTTCTTGTTACACTTTATTGTTTAATTTTGTATGTTTTGTGTATGTAAAAAAAAGTTTTTTTTATAATATTTTCCTTAATTTCTTGATTAGCTGGTTGCAAGAATTACAAATAATAGGTACACAATTATAATTCAGAATTTTAATATTTTTAGGAAAACTTTATCAAACTATATTCTTGAGCCTATTCTGTTTTCAGATATATATATATATATATATATATATATATATATATATATATATATATATATGTGTGTGTGTGTGTGTGTGTGTGTGTGTGTGTATGTATGTATATGTATGTATACACTATATTGCCATTGATTATGGGACACTTGCGATTTTAGACATTTTACTAAATATCTAGAAAAATACATGAAGAATCATCTCGAAACTCTTAGTGTATAATTATAATAGTATACGTCATACATCTCCGTGAAGATTTTTTACCGAAACTCCATAGGGGACCGTCAACAAATTAAAAAAAGAATGAATATCTTTTGAATAACCCTGTGAAAACTAATGTAGCAAAAGCGCTCAAACTCTAGATTATGATTGAATGCCTTATTGTAATACACTGTGTTCATTTTTATGCAAATAGCATGCATACTCGCAGAGTAATTAAAGTTTTTATAAAAATAGTCCCAAATTTTTCTAAGTTTTTCCCTTATAATTTTCAGAGTTCTTAATATAAAATAATATTTTTTTCAGAAAATATGACAAACAACATTGCACACAGTACCCTGTAATCAGAATTAAAAAATAATAAAAATTGTATGAAAAATGAGTAGGTTTACTAAATAATTTTTTACTGCGCATGCGTCAAATATATCAAAATTTCATTTGCATATTATGTTAGCTAAATGTATAGAGCAACTTTTGTAAAAGTCTCAAAATTATAGCTTGAAAATTCTGAAAGTAATCGTCTATAGAAAAATGACAAAATCCGTTGTTTCTAAAATGAAGCAAAAAAATGAGGGATTTTATCCAAAAGTAGTCGTAACATCCCGTATTGTGTATTCTATATTGACACTAATCAATGAATATATGGATACAACCCCTCTTGTTTTTGCTTCATTTTGAGAATAACGGATTTTCAACTTATTCAATTGACGATTATTTTCAGAATTTTCAAGTTATGATTTTGTGACTTTCACAAAAGTTGTTCTATACATTTAGCTAACATAATATGCAAATGAAATTTTGATATCGTTGACGCATGCGCAGTAAAAAATTATTTAGTAAACCAACTCATTTTGTATACAATTTACATTATTTTTTAATTCTGATTACAGGGTACTGTGTGCAATGTTGTTTGTCATATTTTCTGAAAAAAATATTATTTTATATTAAGAACTCTGAAAATTATAAGGAAAAAACTTGGAAAAATTTGGGACCATTTTTATAAAAACCTTAATTACTCTGCGAGTATGCAGGCTATTTGCATAAAAATGAACACAGTGTATTGCAATAAGGCATTCAATCATAATATAGAGTTTGAGCGCTTTTGCTACATTAGTTTTCACAGGGTTATTCAAAAGATATTCATTCTTTTTTAATTTGTTGACGGTTCCCTATGGAGTTTCGGTAAAAAATCTTCACGGAGATGTATGACGTATACTATTATATTTATACACTAAGAGTTTCGAAATGATTCCTCATGTATTTTTCTAGATATTTAGTAAAATGTCTAAAATCGCAAGTGTCCAATAATCAATGGCAATATAGTGTATATATGTATGTATATATATATGTATGTGTATGTATAATGATGATATATATATATATATATATATATATATATATATATATATGTGTGTGTGTGTGTGTGTGTGTGTGTGTGTGTGTGTGTGTTACTTTTAATATTGCTTACAAGCTATAGACTTTGGAATAATTTTCTTGTACACCATGTTGTTTAACCTTATCCGGTATTTGCGTATAAAATTAGAGTTTTTTAAATCGAATTTTCCCAACCTTCTTGATAAGCTAGAATTATAAGAAATATGTACAAAGTTTTGTTTATGATGACACTGTAGCATTTTAATACTTTTAGGAAAACTTTATCAAACCAACTTTATCGATTCTTTCTATTCTGTTGTGTATAAAATTGTATATAATAGCTATTGTTCTTTTTTTTTTTTTTTTTTTTGAGAGGAAATTTGTATTTTGCTAGTAAAAATGTTGTGAGTGAAGACAATTTCAAAAAAAAAAAAAAAAAAAAAACCGTAGGATTTTTCTAACAAATTATTGTTACACACACGGATGCCCATGCTTGTCTTCTCAATTAACATTTTACGGTAAGTCTTGAGGTTAAAATATTTTTATAATTTTAAATTATCGTTAACTCTGCGCAGAGAAGTTCAGTTGTTAATATAATTTATGAAAATAATTTACATTAATATCTATGAAATGATATTTACAATTATATATTTTTTCATCAATTAAATTCATCATGCTAAGTATTTTTAGTGTAAATGTAATACACTTTAGTCAAAACTGTTAATGTCGCGTATGTCTTCTTCATTTGCTGTATCATAAAAATCGATAGACTTGAAATTTCTAAATATGAAACTTCTATTAAATTATATTACTGAAACTAATATTCCTTAGAATATATGCAGAAAATTTCAGTGTAAAAACATTGTTATATCTGTCACTTACTTGTTATTCTTAAAATTTGCGGAATTTTCTCTTCCAAGGAAAGGTACAATTTGTGCTGTCGGAGTAAGAATCCTATTAGAGGAGGTATTTCAAGATAACTTCCGATTTCCAAATAAATTATTTGTGGCACATACAGATGTCCATTCTGGTCTTCTCGATTGACATGTGACGCTAAGTTTCTAGGCGGTTTGCGTTCTCCATTCCGTTCAGTAACAATAATTGATTTGTTTAAGTAAAAAAGGAAACAATATTCTGTGTTCTTTATTTTCAGTTTTTAGTATTGCTGAGAAAGTGTGGAATTGGAAATAATTTTCGTTCATCTAGCGAAACATTTATGGTCTCCTTTCCTCGTATTCGTCACAGACTCGTACTCGGAAACTATTTAAGTGTCAAACATTATTTAATTTAATTTTAATTAGTTATTTTTTGATAGAGGTAAAAAAATTTCTATCCTTCCCAAAAATCATAAAATATTGAAATAATTCTTGTATTATTAGATTTTTTTATCAATTTGATCATTTCTTCGACATTACATGATCATAATTTCAGCTTAATCATTTATAGATTTCATAGCCCAGTTGGTAAAGGCAGTTGGTTCATATACCCAAGGTTATAAAAGTTGCCCCCCCCCCCCCCCCGATTTAAATAAAAAAAATTGAAAGTTAAATTTCTAATTTTTTCGGACTTTCCTTTTAAAAGTAATGTTTCTGATTCAAAATTTGAATGTATATATTTTTTCTTTTCTTTTTTTTCTTTATATATATATACTAGGGGGGCGCCGCCCCCCTGCTCACTATGCTCGCCAACCCCCCGCGTAATCGCTTCGCGATTCCAAATTATTGGCTACCCCTGCTTGCTGCGCTCGCCAATACCCCATGGTATGAATAAGCAGTTGCAGAACTTTCAACTGATGTGTCACACGACTGGTGTTGTAAAGAAATTAAAAATGTGCCCCCCTGGGGGGCAGAGTGGGAGGCGACACAAAAGACATCCATAATATGAATAGGCAGCTGCAGACCTCTCAAATGATATGTCACACGACTGGTGTTGTAAAAAATTGAAAATGTGCCCCCCTGGGTTGCAGAGTGGGGGTGACACACAAGACATCCATAACATGAATAAAGAGTTGCAGACCTTTCAAATGATGTGTCACACAACTGGTGTTGTAAAGAAATTAAAAATGTGCCCCCCTTGGGAGAGCAGAGTGTGGGGGTGACACACAAGACATCCATAATATGAATAAGCAGTTGCAGACCTTTCAAATCTTGTGTAACACGACTGGTGTTGTAAAGAAATTAAAAATGTGTCCCCCCTGGGGAGCAGAGTGGGGGATAACACACAAGACATCCATTATATGAATAAGCAGTTGCAAACCTCTCAAATGATGTATCAAACGACTGGTGTTGTAAAGAAATTAAAAATTTGGCGAAATATTACAGTTATCGCCAAGTTGGCGTCACTTTTGTCAACTAATTTTGGTCGCCAAATTTGGCGATATATCGCCAAGTTGGCGACAAACTTGGAGATTGTTGGCGATGGTAACCTTTCCTCTCTTTACGGTAATCCATACGGCGATGCATAGACGGAGCCCTTTCCGGATTGGTCTATTCGGCTCATGGAAGGAGTGGACATCCCGGATTCGTTAGTTCCGGAAATCTTCCACATCAGCATCATTCCAGGAGTCATTCCTTTTAAGGCTAGTTTTTTTTTACTATAGAAGGATATAGATAGATAGATAGATAGATTTAACCCATAAAAACAATATAGATATAATCTAATTTTCTAGAAGGTTCTGAAATTCTTAGAAAATATTAACCTTTGATATACATTTTTTTATACTTTTTAAGGTTTTTTTCTTTTTAAAGATTTAACATTTATTTGACCTTTCATCTCTTTATATCAAAGTAATTCTGATTCCAGAAAAAATCCTTATGTGTATGAGGAATTTAATTTGAAGCATATAAAATATGAAACATTATAAAATATCATTAATAAATATGTAATTTTCGAAATACATTTTTTGTAAGCCTTTTGAAAATCATGCAGCAGAATACATATAACCGTGGTTTACTAGAGGATACAAGTATTTCTGGAATTTTTTAAACATATTTAATTCAAAATTATGTTTTTAAAAATCATATATCCACATTATCATACATTAAGAAGTATTTTTAACAATTTGGAATAGTTACGGAATAGTGCAGTTTGGAATAGTTGATTAAAATATCTGTAAATTTACTATGTATTAAAAAAAAAAATTCTAGGATGCCCAACATTTTTTGTGTATCTGCACCCGGGTCACAGAACAACAAAAAAAATAGTAAAATAATTGTAATTTTAGTAAATTTTTAATTCATTGATGTCATAACCCAGTTGGTTCATATACCTAAGGTTGTATAATTTGCCCTCCCCCCCCCCCCCGATTTTAATAAAAAATTTTGAAAGTTAAATTTGTAATTTTTTCGTAATTTCCTTTTAAAAGTAATGTCTTGAATCAAAAGTTTAATGTATATATTTTTTTCTTTTTTTTCTTTCTTTTTTTTCCTTTTCTAGCTTTCTGTTATATATATATATATATATATATATATACATATATATATACACATATATCAAAGTTTATTGGAATCCATCTTGATGAAAAACAGAGTTCACGTATGATTTTGTTTTCTGTCGAATGAGTTAAGTAGACTTATGTTTATTCATAAAATATAGATTTAACCCATATAGCCAATATAGATATAATCTGATTTTCTGGAAGCTTTTGAAATTCTTAGAAAATATTGAACTTTGATATACATTTTTTTTTATCCTTTTTACGGTTTTCCTTTTTAAGATTTAACATTTATTTGACCTTTCATCTCTTTATATCAAAATAATTTTAATTCCAGAAAAAAATCTTACGTGTACGAGAAATTTAATTTTAAGCATATAAAATGTGAAACATTATAAAACATCATTAATAAACATGAAATTTTCGAAATACATTTTTTGTAAGCCTTTTAAAGACTTCATTTTTAGTTATTTTCTTAGTATTACGTAGAGTTATGAAATGTACAAATATAATGTTCTTACAATATAAATATAGAAATATTTCCGCATTGAAAAAATGCTCATCCGCCCTCCATCAGTGACAAGATAGCTGAAAAAATGCAAAGGAAAAATAAATAATCCTTTTAAAATATTTTTATTTTGTGTAACCAATAATGCTTTTGGAACATTATAAAGTAATGTGTCTGTAACTCATTCTAAACAGTATTACAACTAATTGACGTATTAAAAGAATTTTATAATAAGTTACTTTAATGGCAATTATAAGTGCCATCGGTAGATAAAGGGTTAATCTCAAAATTAAATTTAGTAGACATTCAAGCATTTTATTGAATATTCTTAACATTCATCAGTATCTTTTCTTTTTTTTATATTCTTTTAATACTTTAACTATGAGTATATTAATAAAATCTTTTAGCATTTCTTAAAATTTATCTCGCATCATATTTAAATTTTTCATATATCTACCGATATCATCTACAATTGAAATTTCTTAAACTTATTGATTTTTTCGAATACTATTTATCAATTTTTATTACTATAGATTGAATACATTACTGACATAAATGCAAAAAAATTGATACCCACAATAAATTTACATTTTCAATCTTGAAGTAATCGCTCTAAAATCCATTCAAATAACTTAGCATTTTCCGTAGAAATGATAATAAGTACGCTTATAAAATATTCATCTTGTGAATCAATTTCTTTTGATATCTTAGATTATTCGATATTTAAGAGCGTCACTCTATTATTATATTTATTCTTATATGTATTTTTGACATTTGCGGATAGAGCTTAAAGATTATTAATCAAGCATAGAAATAGCACTTTTTTCTATCAAAGCGCCTTTAGGTTAATTTTTTTATAAATCATTGTATAGCTTAAAAAGATACATGCATTGCACAAAAATTAGTATTTAAAAAATTCTGCATAATAGTAATGCTGCAATATATAAATTAGAATGAAACGATCCATCTTATGCCTGATTGAAGAATAGATTTTAAATCGATATTTCCGATAAAAAGCATAGATGGGAGTACATTATTTTTGCATTATAAGAGAGATAAAAAAGCCCATTTCAAATTTAATATTCAATATAATAACGATTAGGTATAATTAAGATTGTAGTAGGGTATATTAGAAATTACGCGAATTAAATTTTCTTAATATGTTGAAAAATATTATTTTAATTTCATAATTTAATTAAAATTAAGTGTCTGTAATAACATGCAACATAAATAATTGGCTTCATATTAAATAAAATTAAGTTTATGCCTTTGATGATTTAAATAAGTGAATTTAATTCTTAAGAAATGTAGTTTAACTCTTCTTATAGTGAATTGCATTAATTATTTATATGTATAACAAAACTAATGCTTTTATGTTGATAGAAGCTGTTAACTGTGATTTCGTTCGCATAAGGTTTGTAAAAGATGCTTATGAATTAATTAAATTACATTTGAAACGAAGAAGAAATATGTCTGTGAGTAATACTGACATCATATTCACGATGGCAACAGCTGATTAAAAAAAATCACGGTTATTGCATTTGTTTTAACGTCTAAACACCGCACTATGTAACTGAAACTTTACATGAAACTAAAATTAGTCGTTGGAGGCCACTTTAGTTTTTATCTGTCATATATCTGTCATATTTATCTGTCTATAATATAAAACATGAGGATAAAGCAAGTGAAAACCAATTATAAAATTCATTGCAATTCCAAACTATAATGTAAACATATATTTACTAAAACGGGAACCTATTGCAATACCATGGAAATCCATGAGAATTTGGCGAAATATACGAAATAGCGCTATATTGCTGTCAGTTTTAGTGAGTAATATTTGTCACCAGATTTACCGATATATATCGAAGTGGGGACAAACTTGGTGACTACTTTTGGTCGACGAGATTATCAAGTAGTTCCAAATTGTGTAAAAGAAACATCCTTATAACTCCAAAAATGATAATCCTATTAACTAATAGTTTATAGCGTCTGATTAAGTATCTCATTTCCAATTAAAATACATTTTTGAATTGAACTTTGAATGAATTATAGGGTTTTAAAAAATCGAAGAATGTGTAAATTGTGATTAAAAATATTTCGACAAATAATTATCCGAATGAGTGTCTTCTTAATGCAAAATTTATGTTTTTTTTTTTAAATTTTCGTTTACATTCACTTTTAATAATAAATAATTTCGAGAATGTTTATATACTTTTTATAGGAACCAATATTTCCAGGGTCCGAAAAAAAATAGTTCAGGATAATTGAAGTTACTGAAATTTATATGCTTCATGCATATAAATATGCTTTTTCTAATTATTACACACTCAATTTTCAGTCTCTATCATAATTCGTCCTGGAGACAGAGCGTTTAAAGACACACAGATAGACGACGGCAATTTTATTTGTTTGTTTGTTTCTTTTTTTTCTAAAAATATATTTTTCTGAAACTCCAGCGTTTGAAAAATGCAAATTTGTCAAAAGATAATTTTCGATTTTTATAATAACAAGAATTACCCTATACTACATATGATGGATAAGTAAAAATACATAAAAGTTCTTTCATCAGGAGCCCGGAGGAAAAGGTACCTTTCATATTCCTTGTTTTATTTATTTAATTTGTTGAATACAACTTAGTACTTAACACAAGAAACTAAAATTAGCGTATTACAGATGATTCAATAAAAATTTTTTCAAAATACTTCAATAAGAATTTTGTCAAATTAGTTAGCTAATTTAGCAATATTTCTAAAGTTGGCTTCATTTTGAGAGATTTATGTTCTAAATTTGGATATATCTTGATGTGCCTGCCTTTTTAATACAACAAAGTGGGATGAAGCTAAACGATGAACTTGATATGTTCTGTACTCATGTTTAGTTTTAGGACAAAAACTAAATTGTAGCAAAATGTCAGCCAAAAAAGTTTGTTAGAAATCGTTGTAATTTGATCTAGATAAAAAGAAAGTGTTTCGTTTTTCTAATCAGATATATGCTATAAAATGTCAATATCATGTATGAAATTGAAATTCATGAGCTTTAAAAAAAACATCAAATCGTGGTCAGGACCTTATAAAACATATAAATCCTTCGAAAATCGGATTTTGATATTTGTCGCGAATTCAGTACTTTCTTCTTGTAAAGATAGAGGAAAGTAAAACCGAGTCACTCTATAAAAATTTCTTAGTAAAAAAGCAGTTTGAACTGCATTCGTACACACCTGTTAACGAATTAATTCAGAAACATTCTAACGGTTTTTACATTGTTCGTTGCTGACAAGAAAATATATAACCTCAAGGTGGTTTATGCACCTTTTTTTTCTTTCCTTGGAGAAAATTCCTTATTTCGCCTCACTGAAGAAAGAAATTAGCTACAGTAAGACGCTTTTCACTCTTTTTTGCGTATTCCCCCATTAAAGCTTTTCTCAGGAGCTGAATTTGCTTTCTTCTGCTTCACTGGTGAAATTATTTGGAGAAGATTCGCTCTTAAATGTTCATATGTATGAAAAAGACATTTTACTGAAGTTTGTCTGGTAAATAAAGCGGATAATTAGGTAGAGAAATATTCAGCAAGCGTTTACTTTACTGAAAGTTTGATCTTAAGAACATATGCAAATACATCAAGTTTCTGCTTTGTAAAAATTGAATTCATTTTAACAATAATACTCTTTTTACACTGTTTACGCATCTTTCGCAATTTTCAATATCTATTGCAAATCTGTTTACCAAAGCATTTTTGAACCCTTGATATTTATATTACCACGCTACATTAAATAGATTGTAAAATAATTTCTATTTAGTTTTCGTTGTGTTCTTCTTTTTTAAATTCAAATAATGGTAAAACTCATAATAAATGAGTAAAATAAATTTTCTTGAATAAATTTTTGAAAAATCATCACTTCTACTTTCAAAATGTTCAACAGTTATTTGTTAAGTAATGATTTATCATTGCATTTTTTTGGATTTAAAATAGTAAGCGAAAAAATAATAATTTAAGTAGTTGTAAACAAAGCGGATATTACACTGTAAAAAATGTCAGATGTTTCTGAATGTATAAAAATGTACTGTAATCAAAAATGAAAATATACAGTAACCTCTTCTAACTATCCTAAGGTTTCTAAAACCTTTTCTTTACCTTTAAAAATCTCAGAAAGCTATTTGTTTTCGAAATTTAAAGAAAAATTTATAAAAAATCCTTTTTATTAGCTGCCCGTTTTTTTTTTTTCGGAAACGTTTCTAAGTAGTTTTTACAGTACAATAATCACTTTTCTCAAATCAAAATATCACTTTTTCGGATTCTATCAATTCTCAAGTAAACATTTTCAGCTGCATAACTGATTTTTGGCATGCAATTGTAGCAAAATAATGTTAATTTTCATATTAATGTTATCACTGCTAATATTGTATGTTAGTCTATTAAACATGTTCGCTGAATATCAAAATATTTTCGTATGAAATTGGTAGCATTCGAAAAAGTGATATTTTGATTTGAGAAAAGTGATTATTGTACTGTAAAAACTACTTAGAAACGTTTCCGAAAAAGACGGGCAGCTAATAAAAATTATTTTCTAACAAATACTTCTTTAAATTTCGAAAACAAATAGTTTTCTGGGATTTTTAAAGGTAAAGGAACAGTTTTTGAAACCTTAGGTGAGTTAAAAGAGGTTACTGTATATTTCCGTTTTTGATTACAGTACATTTTTATATATTCAGAAACATCTGACAATTTTTTACAGTGTAGTTATAAGCATATTCAGCAAGGGATTATTTTCGTTTACTTTTGATCTCTTCGAAAATGCATTTTTTTTCTCTAAAAATGCATATTCAGAAAAATACTCAATATTTGCTACAAGCGATAAAATAATCGACTGCTGCAGAATTTGCGCTTTCCGACCGAAACCCTTTAGCTTTTGTCGTCTTACTAGTGTAGATGCCCGTCTTGGGCAGTATGTAAAAATTGCTTTTTTAACATAAATTTGAAAAAAAAAAAAACTGATAAAAATATTTGACAATATGGTAATGTTTAGATATGCAAAATTCGACTAGTTTATGTTCTAATAAATACACTATTAGCATTTACAATATTTCTGAGTAAATCAGGCTTCGTGGCTAATGTACCATAACAAAAATAAAATTTCTCGATTTTTTTATATATATATATATATATATATATATATATATATATATATATATATATATATATATACAATAAAACTGCATTATTAAAAAAGTCTGCTGCAAATATTGAAATAATATTAAAATTTAATAAACATTACTATTTTTATAGTACTATGAAATTGAATTTTATCGGTTATCTCGACCCCCCCCCCCCCGAAAGAAAAGAAACATTGCCATTTTCCCCTTTTTATGAAAAATTTCTGTTTGTGTTGTCAAGCTGTGGATGCACACAAACAGCATACCGGTTTTGGTGGGTGGGAGTTTCAATTCCAATGACAGTTTTTGTTGGAAAAAACCGATTTCGCGAGCTATGAGTTGCACTATGATTTATTATATAGAGATTCCGACTCTTTATTGGGGTCAGGTTGAACCGTCACACCCGACAAATTTAAAAGGGAAATTGATTAAAATTAAAGTCATACAGCTTTGTGTTCTTTTTTTTTTTCAATATTTTTTTTAAATTTTTTTTTAGAAAAAATATATATTTTTTAGACTATTGCCATAGGAAGAAATGAAACATGTCAAAATGTGAGTAAATTAAAGAAATTTTCCTTTTTAAAAATTATTTTATCACTTTTAGCGACTATTGAGTGCTTTGATGTTTTAAAATAAATTTTACATATAGTGTGATCATTTCAATACAATTAAAAATGTTCGTTCACGAAGATTCCAAAATTTTGAATATCTTTAACCGAGATGTTTATTAAAAAAATTTGAGTTTTTTTTATATTTCAGTTACATTACTTCATTTAATCGGTAATGACCCTTTTTGTGCTTTTATTTTTTTTGTACCTTTCTTTTTATGACTTATATATAATGGAAACCATTATAACACGGCAGCAAAAGAAATTTACTGAATCAAGTAAAAATAAAATATTCATAAAAATTACCTTGAGAATATGCAACTAAATAAATGGATATAATCAAATATCCTTCAAAATTGAACAATATCATTTGCACTAAAATTGATCCAATAAATCCCGAGATATATTCAGTAGTCTATAAAATACCATTGTTTAGAACAGAGAGATCAAATAATTACTATATTCGAATAACAAGCCGGAAATTAAAATGCAGGGAGAAGAAGCACGTCGCTAATATTAAATATAATAGAAAATCTACATTCCTGGCGAAATTACATCAAGAAGAAGTTATCCATATAATATTAAAATATATTATTTTTTTCCTCCAAAGAATGTTAGACATCCATTTTTAGAGAAAAAATATATATTCTAATAGGCGAAATTGCATAAGTAACGATACAAAATCATTTAACTTACCAAAACTATGGCGCGAGTTACTCAATGGTTTTGAAAACAGTAATAAGCATTCAAGTAAAATTGAAAAATAATGTAAGCACAGGAAAAATTGAATGTATTAATAAACGGATATAAAAGAATTATGCTTCAGCATACTCAGCAAAAATAATTTTTACACTTCATACCTTTATTTTAAAATATTTATAAAAATTCGAACCATTCCGGCTACAGAGCTTTATTCTAACTTAAAAAGTGTCTGTTTTGATCAAAATATAATTTTCAGCCATTTTCCAAACTTCGGTAGATAATTTAACAAATATTTATATTATAAAGTAAAAGCATGATCGAGCGTAATACCGACGTTATGTTATATACACCTTGGCAACAACTTGACAGATATATTTCGATTTTAGTACAATTTTCTTGACTTTTAATCATCACACAATTTTAATTTTTGCACAGTCAAGGAGATGAAAAATTTACTTTCGAATGAAATTTGTTTAAAGTCTAAATTAAATTATCCCTTAAGATATTTCAAATTATTCTTAGGCAGAAGTAATTTTAATCGCAACAGAATTAAAGAAGATTAATACCTTTGCACTTAAAACTATTTAAATAATTCAATATTTACTCGTTTCCGTGCAGTAATCCATAAATAATTTGCGAAACTAATTTAAAACTTAACAAACACATAAATAAGTTGAGCACGAATTAAACAAATATGTAATCAAACTACGTGAATAATGCGAATTGCAAAAGTTTGTATGTATAGAGAAATGTTTCTAAATTGATAGTTGGATTGCCACTAATATGCTATTTGACATAGTTAATGGAAAGAAATACCAAATGTAAAATATATATTAAAATTTTCTATTAAAATCGAGTTTCTTGCATCGCTCAATACATGGAACATATTTAATTCCAAGTTGAACCGAATGATGTTTACAAATTATTTTATTCAAGTATCAATATTCAAATTATGTTAGATTATTTAATTTTCTGCAAGAAACTCTTATAATAATCTTTTCTGTACTTATTTTTAACTAAACTAAATTAAAGATTGCAAGTCGTTGTAAAAAATAAACAAAAGAAAATTCACCTCACTTAGTAAAATTTAATTTCATGATATTACTACATTATTCCGTCGACCAATTGCGCCAAATTGTGCTAATTGTTTTAAATAACAAAAAAATAATAAAAAAACCAAGAAATAAAGAAAAAAGTAAAATATTAGTAAAAATAAAAAGTCCAATTAAAAATCACTTGATGGCACAACGAACACGTGTATGGCGATTAATATCAAGTGAATGTGACATTTACAATAATCGATTATAAACGTTTAATGTTATAATTTGGAAATAGTTCTTTTAATGAATGGGATCATAATAAAGTATCAATTTCATCAAAAATGCTTTAAAAATATTTAATAACCAAGCGCTTTACTTTTTAAAGATACAGTTTCAGAAAAACGCAAAGTAAATTACATGATTGAGGAAAAAAAATATTAAAATAAATTATTTTATGAGGATGTCTAAAAAGGAAGGAAAGGGGCAGCTGATTTTAGTCCTTTACAAAACTGTATCTTTAAAAAGTAAAGCGCTTGGTTATTAAATATTTTTAAAGCATTTTTGATGAAATTGATACTAATTGATTCATTAAAAGAACTATTGCCAAATTATAACATTAAACGTTTATAATCGATTATTGTAAATGTCACATTCACTTGATATTAATCGCCCTACACGTGTTCATTGTGCCATCAAGAGATTTTTAATTGGACTTTTTATTTTTACTAATATTTTACTTTTTTCTTTATTTCTTGAGTTTTTTTTATTATTTTATTGTTGTTATTTAAAACAATTAGCACAATTTGGCGCAATTGGTCGACGGAATAATGTAGTAATATCATGAAATGAAATTTTACTAAGTGAGGTGAATTTTCTTTTGTTTTTTTTTTACAACGACTGGCAATCTTTAATTAAGTTTAGTTAAAAATAAGTACAGAAAAGATTATTATAAGAGTTTCTTGCAGAAAATTAAATAATCTAACATAATTTGAATATTGATACTTGAATAAAATAATTTGTAAACATCATTCAGTTCAACTTGGAATTTAATTTAATAAAATTCTGCAATATTACTTTGTAGAGATTTCGCTAGTGAAAATTCCATTCAAAAAGTCTCTTTCGTAGTTTTTTATTAATCTTTTTCTACTTTTACAAAAAAGGTAAAACGCCATTCGATAACATAGTTTCTGAATTCTAATATTCTTTATTTTCATGCATTTACGAACGAAAATGAATCCAGAAATGTGTAAGAAAGTAGCTTCTTTGGATTGGGGAACAGCTTTAAAAGTATAAATTATTTCACCACAATAAAAATTCTGAAATAAACTAGCCTCTGAAAATTTTAGTCTTTTTTTTTCAAAAATTATGGTGGAAGATAAACTCGTAATTTAGCAACACCGGTTTGTGACTAAGTATGGCATTAAAACTTTCATTTAACGAAGTCCTTATTCACGAAAATTTTCTGCTTAACGAAATTTCTTGCTAAACCTTGAATTTCAACGTCATTAACATTTAAATTGATCTCCGTATTACGAAAAAATATGTTCTATATAAGGAAGTTTATTTACTTTTTTGAAGTAGAACATTGAAACGGAGTGGCTGTTATTGCAATAAGTGTATGATTTTAATTGAGCGCATCGCCTGAAAATGATATTGCTTACTTATTTAATCATTTCTATTTTTAAAAAAGTTAAAATTGTTTAATGCAGAAAATGTTTTGTTCGGGTACTTACAAATGTGCGAATTTCTTTATGAACAATGTATTTTTTTATAAGAAATCTCTACAAAGTAATATTGCAGAATTTTATTAAGTTAAAGATTTGGAATACTAACGAAAAAAAAAAAACACACTATGCTATTATTTCATATGTCTGCATTATAAATGCTGACAAATGATGACAAAATGATCAATGCAAAGTGAAGCGCCGACCAGGCCTTCAATCGCTGTCAGCGCCACCTATTGTTAGATATGCGAACTAAAATAAAAAATTACGGTAAAAAAACTCCTGACATTGTACATAACCTTTTTTTAAATATAAATGATTAAATAAGTAAGCAATATCATTGTCAGGCGATGCGCTCAATTAAAATCATACACCCATTGCAATAACACCCACTCTGCTTCAATGTTCTACTTCATAAAAGTAAATAAACTTCGTTATATAGAACATATTTTTTCGTAATACGGAGGTCAATTTAAATGTTAATGACATTGAAATTCAAAGTTTAGCAAGAAATTTCGTTAAGCAGAAATTTTCGTGAATAAGGACTTCGTTAAATGAAAGTTTTAATGCCATACTTAGTCACAAACCGGTGTTGCTAAATTACAAGTTTATCTTCCACCAACATTTTTGAAAAAAAAAAAAAAAGACTAAAATTTTCCGAGCACTAGTTTATTTGAGAATTTTTACTGTGGTGAAATAATTTATACTTTTAATTGAGCGCATCGCCTGAAAATGATATTGCTTACTTATTTAATCATTTCTATTTAAAAAAAAAGTTAAAATTATTTGATGCAGAAAATGTTTTGTTCGGGTACTTACAAATGTGCGAATTTCTTTATGAGCAATGTATTTTTTATAAGAAATCTCTACAAAGTAATATTGTAGAACTATATTAAGTTATAGATTTCGAATACTAATGAAAAAAAAAAAACACACTATGGTATTTTTTCATATGTCTGCATTATAAATGCTGACAAATGATGACAAAATGATCAATGCTGAGTGAAGCGCCGACCTGGCCTTCAATCGCCGTCAGCGCCACCTATTGTTTGATATACGAACTAAAATAAAAAATTACGGTAAAAAAACTCCTGACATTGTACATAACCCTGCTGCAATTTTTTTTTAAATAGCTGTCACCGTTTGCAAGTTATCGAATTTTAAAATCCATCAGTCATTTTTGGGACACCTGGTATATATATATATATATATATATATATATACAATGTATTTAATTATTTTATAACTATAACTGTCGATTTTTTGCTACACCATTTTGGGGGTAATTGTGCCTGATATGTTTTCTTTTTCTTTCTATCCATTTTAATAATGTTATTATGATTTACTTTTAACGTCTCTCTTTTTTTTATTTTGGTTTTATGTCTGTTGGTAGTCCCAATTTCGTATTACTTTGCTTTTTCATTGCTGGTGCGAAGATGATATCACATACTTCACCTGTAATTCGAAAGTAATTTTGGACTTGAAAATTATACTTTGGTTCTACAATATATATATATATATATATATATATATTATATGTGGGATATTGAGTGATTAGCTTACGATTTAAGCAAAACTAATATTCTTGAAAATATAAAAAGGTTTAATAGACATAAAATATATATGTAGCATTCAAAAATAACAGTAGAACTGAATAATATTCAGTATAAATAAGCTTCCCTGAGCTTTGCATCATCACACGAGTCACACTTGGGATATCACGTTCATTAAATCTTTGAGTTTATTATCTTTTATTGCTGAATACTTCATTCTTTAATCCCACATATATATTACATACTAAATACCATACTATGTATATAGATATACTACCTCTAACAATAAAGTTCGGTGAATAGTCCTGTAACATTAATGTAGGTGAAATACTAATGAAAGTTACCGTACCATCCTTCGAAATAGTCATCTCCCATAACTATGCACTACTGACATCTGCTATATATGTCCTGGGAAATTCGCAAGAGATCTTCTTTTGGGATGGAGTTCAAAAGCTTCGTCACATTTCGTTGGATGTCAGCAATAGGGTCAAATCTGTTTAAAAGAGAGTTAGAGTCGTGGAAATAGGAATAAGTCTGGAGGATTGAGTCTGGCGAGTGTGGTGGATATTCAATTTGCACAACCCCTCATGAATTTCTTTCGGTGTCTTGCAAAACATAAAACCAGACTTTAAACTGATCTTTTGTTCGTTCATTTTCCTGTTCTTAGTTAAGAACCAACACGCTGAACAAGCACTTAGTAAAGCACGTCTTACACAGAACATAAATGACGCTCAACTGAACAACGGTGGGGGAAGATGGTCAACACTTGCCTCTATGCAGATGCCGCGTTTTGTTTTCCCAGTTTTGCCAGATCGGTCGTTCTGAATTCATTCACCGAACTTTATTATCAATGGCATATATATATGGGGTCTGATGAATCTGCTATTGTTCTGCATATTTGGAATATTCCTTTTAATTCATTTTTTCATGTTCTGTTGACATGTATTGTTTTCCAATTAATGTTATCTATGTATATATATATATATATAAAACCAATAATTATAAAACAATATATATATCAACAAAAAATGAAAAAAAAAATGAATTAGTGGAAATATTTGGAATTTTGCAGAAATATAGTAGACTCTTCGGTGCCCAAATACTGTAGAGCTACAAATAAAGTGTGTGGTTTCATGTTCGCATTAGCCATGAAAAGCAAAGTAATACGAAATTTGGGGTTATCAATACACACAAAACCAAAATAAAATGGCGAAAAAAAATATGCAGTTCCAGGATTAAAATGCGTTTTTCAAATATTTCTATTTTATGTGTATTTTTCATTCAATGCATGTGTATTTTATTACGCAACTCACATAAATTTCAGTTTAATTCTACTTATCGAATTTTCTTCATAATGAAGTGTTTAAGTATAACACTAAGATTTCGTTAAATGAAAGTTTCACTTATAATCAAAATATTTGTATAACATTTGAGTTTTATTTACGAGCACTTAAAACTCAACGCTATTGTATCGTAAAGATAATGCAAGAAGACGAAGTATTTCGAACAGCTGGCTCAGTCTACTCATGACATGACAAAATACTAGTAGAGAAGACAACGAGACTTTATATACTAGACACTTCCGAGTTCATGCTTTTCATTCTTTCTTTCTTTTCTTTTTTTTTCTCCTTCTCAAGTTTATGATCTCTAAAGAAAGAAAGCTATTGTATCTTCCCCTGTGACAGAATACCATGAGTGTTCTGTTCTTAATTACATTGTTATCCCCATATCTGTCCTTGTAGAAAATTATTAATTGTTCGACTAGAACACCATGTTTTAAATCTTTATGATATTTTTAATTTTTAGAAACCAATTTATTTATATTGTTGACGTACGTTATTTTTTATTCTAATAACTCTTCTTTTAAATGAGGGCATGAGTTTCAAATCACGCCTAATCTAAAACTTAAATATCGAGTTTTTTCTATCAACCTATTTTGTTTGTAAATCTGTATCGAAGAAAAAAAAGAAAGAGAGAGATAAAGAAAAAAACAGAAATATATTAGTTTTATATTGTTTCTGGTAGAGTAAAATCTTAATTAATGGACGTAGTCAGAGAGTTTTGATTTGATCTCCTGTATAAGGCGAAATTTGAAGCTCACGTTCTTAAATATGCCGTGTATTTTTTTTCTTTAATTATTTTAAAATTGTGTCATGTTAGATAGACAAAACTTTCCAGGGATTTTTAATTGTTTTATACTTTATTCTCATTGTTTTTTTCCTGGAATTCCATAATTAATACATCGATTTCGGATAACTTTTTTATTAAAAAAAAGTTTAAAAAAAGAACTCTCTGTGTCTCTACGATTATGTATAAATATTAATTTATCTCATTGTACAAATATCTTGTTCGAATGGCATTTTTGCAGATACGGTCTCATAGCGTCTAAATTGTAAAAGACCGTAAAAGTCTTAAAGTAAAACAGATTGTTTATTAATGCTTTAAAAAATAAAATAATGCACATGCATCTTTATAAAGAAATGCAAAACTAATCCTAATGCACTATTTTTGCCGTTGTGAATAATAATGCTTTTTAATATTATTCAATTAAACTATATATTAATTGAATTATATTAGTTTAATTGAATAATAATTATTTAACTATTAAACTAAATAAATTAAACTATTTATTTAATTTAAATATTTTTAATTAATTAAAAATAATTAAATTAAAAATTAAATTATTTTTTTCATTAAATATTTTAATTAAAAATTAGCATATTTATTTAATGCTAATATATTAAATAAATCTAATTAATATGTTAGATTTAAGTATCTAATTATGCTTAAAATAAAGCATAATTTAAGCATAATATGCTTAAATTATGCTTTTAAGCATAATTTTAACTATGCTTAATAAAATAAATTAAAATTTATTTTATTTTATTTTAAATACAATAAAATAAAATGCTTTTTATTTTATTTTATTTATTTTATTTTATTTTTGAGCATTGTAATAGTTTGGTAGACGATATCAGAGACAATCATTTCATTATATGCAGACTGAAATTTTTGAATTATTTAAAACTCGATTCACATATTAATACACAATTGGTCTGCCAAGTCATATCTTGGTGGAAAGCACCTGACAATAGTATTTTAGTGGTTAACTTGTAGGTTTGTCATCGTGTTTTCCTACACTCGAAAGGATGAAAGCATGCAGAGCAGGACTGGGAACAGAAAAATATAGTAATAAACAGACGAGTCAACCACTAAAAGAGAGTTTTCAAGTCTTTTAAACCAAAATATGACTTGGCAGACAAATTGCATTTTAATGTGTGAATTGAATTTTTATTAATTCTGGAATTTCAGCTTTAAGATGATCAGGTGATTTCTGTACTGCCGCTTCCCAGTCTTTATAACATAAGTATTCTTTTAGTCGAAACATTTTCATTCTGGTGTAACAAAAAAGATTTTTTTCTGTGGAAAAAAAAGGAACTTTCTGAAACATCAAGTAAAGTTCTTCAAAAATATATATATATGCGTTTTTCTCTTTTCTTTTCTTTAGCAAAGAAGAAATCAATTAATTTTTTTAACCGCTAAAATTAGTCTATGATTTCAAATTTTGGTAAAAAGTACCAGTTAAAACACTCTTAGATGAGCATAAATCACCAGACAATTCACGGTTTTAACTTATGTGATAAAGCACTAGAGGGAGATTTCTAATTTTGGAAAGAACAGTGTTTTTTGAAAAAATTTTTCAAAAAGTAAGTTCACTTTTTTATGGCTATTATTTTTTACAATTTAAAATATTAACATTGATGCTAATTAGAAAATGAAAAAAAAAATACGATCTATATTCTTTATTGAAACAATCAACAACACTCAATGAAAAAAGGTGTGTAAATATAAATTAGCCTTTTCAATGGCTGGACAAAATTTCCTTAAAATAAAGCTGCCTAAAGATTTATCAATATTTCGAAAATAAAAAATTAAAAAAAAAACCAAAGAGCTATAAAAGGATTTTCCCGGTTTCGTGTTTAATGGTAATTTAAAGTTTCGGCGTACGTGTTTGTCGAAATTTAATTTAATTAAAGCTATTGTTGCCCCTCTCATACGTTTAAAACTACACACTAGTATCAGGACGTCGTATTTAAAAGAATAAGTACATAGGTTTTTACAAAGTGCGGGCATACGTAGGTACTTAAGCATTTCCGTCATTTGATCTGTTCACCAAGTTTGACGATACTCGGCAAATCTCACCAAATGTAGCTACAAAAATAAGTTGCCATAAATAAATCAATTTTGATTGTTAATGATTGAAACTCTCATATATATAATTTCTGGTTTAAATGAGCAAAACAGGGAATCTTCAGTAATCGGAATCCAGACATTTTAGCATCCGTTATTGAATTAAGTTGAATAATTTAAAGCATGCAATAAAAAAGCAGATTATGTCTTTTGGAATAGAACTGCAGAACTTATTTAATCCAAATATTAAATTTATTATTACTCATACGTATAAATAAAATGCTGATAAAATACTTTCAGGTTCTCAAGTGTTGTGCGTTTTTCCCATATCTACGCCGAAATAGTGTTTTTCTTTATATTGGCTCCAAAACATACTCGTCGCACGATTTCGTCAATCCGATGAACAAAAAAAAAATGACTTTTCCAAACCGCTAATTTCGTAAAACAATAAAAAACAACGGCCAAAAGATCGTGAAAAACGTGAATTTTGACAAGAGAGATATATATATATATATATATATATATATATATATATATATATATATATATTCACTATATTGCCATTGATTATTGGACACTTGCGATTTTAGACATTTTACTAAATATCTAGAAAAATACATGAGGAATCATCTCGAAACTCTTAGTGTATAAATATAATAGTATACGTCATACATCTCCGTGAAGTTTTTTTACCGAAACTTCATAGGGGACCGTCAACAAATTAAAAAAGAATGAATATCTTTTGAATAACCCTGTCAAAACTAATGTAGTAAAATCGCTCAAACGCTAGATTATGATTGAATGCCTTATTGTAATACACTGTGTTCATTTTTATGCAAATAGCATGCATACTCGCAGAGTAATTAAGGTTTTTATAAAAATAGTCCCAAATTTTTCCAAGTTTTTCCCTTATAATTTTCAGAGTTCTTAATATAAAATAATATTTTTTTCAGAAAAAATAACAAACAACATTGCACACAGTACCCTGTAATCAGAATTAAAAAATAATAAAAATTGTAAGAAAAATGAGTTGGTTTACTAAATATTTTTTTTTACTGCGCATGCATCAGATGTCAAAATTTTATCTGCATATTATGTTAGCTAAATGTATAGAGCAACTTTTGTAAAAGTCTCAAAATCATAGCTTGAAAATTCTGAAAGTAATCGTCTATAGAAAAAGGACAAAATCCGTTGTTTCCAAAATGAAGCAAAAAAAAGAGGGATTTTATTCGAATGCAGTAGTACATTCCGTATTGTGTATTCTATATTGACACTAATCAATGAATATATGGATACAACCCATCTAGATTTTGCTTCATTTTGAGAATAGCGTATTTTCAACTTATTCAATTGACGATTATTTTCAGAATTTTCAAGTTATGATTTTGTGATTTTCACAAAAGTTGCTCTATACATTTAGCTAACATTATATGCAAATGAAATTTTGATATCGTTGCTGCATGTGCAGTAAAAAATTATTTAGTAAACCAACTCAATTTGTATACACTTTTCATTATTTTTTAATTCTGATTACAGGGTACTATGTGCAATGTTGTTTGTCATATTTTCTGAAAAAAATATTATTTTATATTAAGAACACTGAAAATTGTAATGAAAAAACATGGAAAATTTTGGGACCATTTTTATAAAAACCTTAATTACTCTGCGAGTATGCATGCTATTTGCATAAAAATGAACAAGGCATATTACAATAAGGCATTTAATCATAATCTAGAGTTTGAGCGCTTTTGCTACATTAGTTTTCACAGGGTTATTTAAAAGATATTCATTCTTTTTTAATTTGTTGACGGTCCCCTATGGAGTTTCGGTAAAAAATCTTCACGGAGATGTATGACGTATACTATTATATTTATACACTAAGAGTTTTGAGATGATTCCTCATGTATTTTTCTAGATATTTAGTAAAATGTCTAAAATCGCAACTGTCCAATAATCAATGGCAATATAGTGTATATATATATATATATATTGCTAATTTAGCCAAAAACCATTTTTTTAAGCGTAAAACAACGCAAATTTCTTCAGTAGATCGCAAAATAAACCCACAAATTTCATCAAAAGATTGCGAAAAAACCCACAAATTCCATCAATAACACGATAAATAGCCAATTCTGTCAAAAGATCGCGGAAAAATAAGATTTTATTGCTACAGATTATTTCTACTCAAAAAATGGATTTTACTACTTCAAAATCAGGTTTTTGCTGCTCCAAAAAATGGATTTTAAAGCTTGAAAATCAATTTTTGCTGATCCAAAAATAGATTTTACTCCCCCAAAGTGTGATTTTTGCTGCTCCAAAATAATTTTAGTACACTTTCATCCATGTACGTGTAAATTTCAATATTTTTGTAAATGGAAATATAGAAAATATTTCCCTTTCTCTCCTTTAAAAATAGGTAACTTTTTAAAAATTTTGAACTTCTTAGCTACAGTTACAAAAATATAGTATATATAAGGTATATTAACTCAATTTATTTCATTTTGCAAATTTTTATCCTCGAGCCATCAAAACTATTTCTAATTGAAATACTCAGTATATAAAGTTACATCAGAAGAAAAAAAAAGTAAAGAAACATGCTCTCTGAAATTACGAGAGATTCTTCAAAATTTCACTAACTTTTAATATTTTCTTATGAAAAGAGAGCAAGCACATCAGCGAAAATGCATTACATTATCAGGAGAGGTTCGAATTTTTAAGATCGTCGTATTTCCATTTTTCATCTACGTCTGACATCTGAAAAATAATTTACGACAGATATTTTATTTTAGAATATTGCCTTTAAAACTAATGGCTTTCAAAATTAAATTTAAGCTGTCTTAAAAGTTTTCCAAGTATTTCTTAAAATTCTGTTCTTTAAATTTAATTTTTCCAAACTAAAATAAAATAATAACAATAAATTTATGTATTCATTTGAATAAAAGCTTATCTTATTCGAATTGTTCTCGTTTAAGAGATATTTGAAATTTAATATTTTCTATCTTTAGATAAACAGGACTAATTTAATTTTCGTGGAAAAAATTTCCTTTATTTGTGAATATGGAATTATTTCCTTTATCAAATGTAGTTTTTTTTATATTCATTACTATTATTACTTTTATTATTACTTCATTCATTTCATTCATTTAGTACTTTAATGTTAAAATGTCATTATTTGCTTTTTACAGCTCTGTGTGATAAAGCTCAAAGATTTATTTTTTTTCTTTTAATGACACTTTTATATTATGAAAAAACAGGTTATTTAAGGATCCTGTTCCTGCAAGCAAAGACACTCTCGAGATAATGATATTCCTATGGAAAGGTTATTTTCTATAATTCGTTTGCATTTCTAAATTTTATCTTTTATTTTTATTTATTAATCTGGATAAGTAAAGTCCCTTTCTACATTGCCTTTTTCTTTTTTTACTTTTTTGATTTTGGCAGCAAATATTTTTATAAAGTTACTTTCATTTTCAAAACCGGGTTCGAAAATGAAACCGTCAATTTTAAAAATGTATGCAACCGAAATCGAAAAAGAAATAAAGGAGTGGTATAGAGAAGAATCTCAGCTATAAAATGAAAAAAAAATGAAATGAAACGAATTATTTGAAAATAATCTCTCCATAGGAATAGCATTAGCTCGCGAGTGTCAGAATTATTAGAAATGAAAACCTTAACTTAAAAAATACGACTTCTGTGGCGTAATATCCCAGTTATGTCTTCTCTTGAATTTTTTCATTTTTTTAATGGTCTGAAAAAACAAACTGCGTACTTTTGCATTAAATTCAGAAAATTTTAAAAATATTTTTTAAAAATTATATATTTTTTCTTAATACTTTCCACAACCTTTTTACATATATAGATTTATACTTAGTTGATGTACTTTAAAGAAAAATTCCGATAGTTGAAGTACTGCAACTATTTAATTGAAGCATAAACAAACGTTTTTTGAAGTACCGTAAAAAATAACACAAAGTATTTTTTAAAATTTATTTATATGCTACTTTTTATTTAAGACCAACAGGATAATTTAATTCCCGAAGAGAGACAAATGTTTTTTTAAATATTTCTTGAATAAAAATAAACAAAAAAATATATAAAAGTTAAACAAAAACTGAGTACATCATTACTTGAGATGAGTCAGGAATCTCCTAGCAACAAGTTCGTTGATTGTTCGATTCAACTCAACAACCCTCCGGTACAATCAGTCATGAACTGTTCCAACTCACAGATTGGATAATTTAATTCTCATTTTTTTTCCTTTTTACACGGTGAGGGGGGGTAAGGAAAACCCAGGCTATGACTAAAAGAAGCCGAACCCATGTCAAGCGCTATTTATGGCTCTTTAAACGATTTAAGTAACGAGAATGATTTGAAAAAAATGTCACTCAAGAGAGGTCTAGAGGTTTTAAACTGATATTTCCGTCTGTGGAAATGAAACAAATGTTTATAAAAGTATGTATCTAGATGTAAGAAATAAAAAATGTAAAAGGAAAACGTTGTTTTTAAAAGAGTCTTACTGAGAGATGAATAATGTTTGTATTTGACAGTAAATGATAGTGGTATAATGCTATATTATTTAAAGAAATGCTGTGAAAGTTGATTTTGTTTGTACGTATACGAATTTTAATTAATCGCTTAAATTGTCGTTATCGCTTAGTAAAACTATTTAAAATCAACATTTACATTTTGCATTTTTAATTCTTAAAACTAGGAAGTTATTTTTATGAAAATTTGGTTTTTCTCTATAGGTTGAAATATGATTTTAAAACATCTGTGAATTAAATAATCAATTAAGATAAAATATTTACATTTTTAATACTTCCCAAGGAAGTTGAAATTTGTATTCGGATTATCTATCCGCCTGTCAGCGCTCTAACTCATGTAAATATACCCGGATTCTCATGCAGTTTAGAAACATTATTTAGGTCCAACAGAGCATGTCTGGTATTATAAATGAAGTATGTGATTAATAGTTCATTTACAGAGAAATTCAAAAGAGTTCCATTATATTATGATACATGGGGAAATATCTTTTGCAGTGTAGTTTGTTGAAGTGACACAATTTCAAATGTATTGAAACAAATATAAGTCACTAAAATTTACTAAAAAAATATTATGATAGAATAGGATATTCATAGCATTTGTCATTCATTTACAGGGACAGACACATTAAAAAAATTGGTTACAGTCTTTGAGTAATAATTACTGGAAGTGCGTTTTAAATTTTTGTATGCGCTATAAATTATTATTCTTTTTTTTTATTTTTTTTTGTTACCGAATCCAAATCAAGCGGTATTTATGGCTCTTTAAAAGATATAGGTAACCAGAATGATTTGAAAAAAATGTCACTCAATAGAAGTCTAGAGGATTTAAATTGTATTTCCGTTTGTGGAAATGAAACAATTGTTTATAAAACTATGTATCTATGTAAGAAACAAAAACTAAAAAAAAAAATGTTGTTCTTAAAAGAGTGTTACTGAGAGATGAATAATGTTTGTATTATGGCAGCAAATGATAGTGGTTTTCTGCTGTATTAATTAAAGTAATGTTATAACAGTTAAGATTTAAGATTGTCCAGTAGATGTAAGACTTTTAATTGATCACTTAACTTTGTTAGATCTGATGTACCCGGTAAGATACACAAATACATCTTTACATCCCCCTCCCCCGTAAATAAATATTATTAAAAAGAGAGAAAGAAATTGGTGTAAATGGAACCCAGCATATAGAAGAACTAAATACAGTAACAATTTGTTCCTTATAGCGCTTTTTTGGCGAGATTCGTGTTACATAGACTAGTCGTTGGGGACCACCCTAATATTTACCCATCATGGATACGAATAATATAATATGTGAAAATAAAGCATGTGTAAACTACTTATAAAATGCATTGCAATTCCAAAACAAAATTTAAACGTATATTTAAACATTTTTAATATACATAGTATTGCTCTATTAATAAATTATTGATGAACAAATTTCGAGAAATTATATAAAACGCCAAACTACTTAAGTAGTTCCGAATTGCGTAAAAAAAACATCCTTATAACTCAAAAAATAATAAGCATCTTATTAACAGCTTTCTGCGTCGGATTAAGCGTCTCATTTCCAATTAAAATATATCTTTGAATTGAAATTTGAATAAAATAAAGAGTCATGAAAAATCGAAGAATATGGAAAACAGGATTACAAATATCTCGGCAACTAATAATCCGATCGACCTCTTTCTTTATGCAAAATATTCTTTTGCTTTTTACGTTTATTCCTTAGAAAAAAAAAGAAAAAAACCCGCAAATTTTTATATACCTTTCATCAGAATGAATTTTTCGAGAGTTCGAAAAAATAGTTTCGGATCATCTAGGTTACTGATACTAAATAAGCTTTGTCTCATTCTTAAATAATAAGCACATATAAAATTTCAAGACTTTATCTCAATTTATTCAGGAGACAGGCGGACGGACGACAATATTTTCTAAAAATATGTTTTTCGGAATCTCCAGTATCTAAAACGTGTAAATTCGTGAAAAAAATAAATTTGATTTTCAAAACGATTGCAAGACTTACCCAATACTATATATGATGGGTAAGTAAAATGGCCTGCAGGAGAAATATACGAAATGTACAAATACGAACACTTAAATAGTTTTACTCTGCATTAAGGTACGATTTTTAGAGACCATTAGTAGTAAAAAAAATATTAAATATAGATTTATTTTATTTTTTTCAATGATTTTGCAATGCAAAAATGTAAAATTAAATTAAAAAAACATAAAGAAATTAGAAAATGTACTTTTTTAGTCCCCATTTATCATCAAATATAAAATACAAAAAATAAATTTTTATTTTTATTTATTTATTTATTTTTATTTATTTATTTATTTATTTTTTTTGCTGTCTGATATGTCATAGTTATCTTTTATATATATTGATTTTTAGAAATAAAAAATATATATATGTATTTCCGCTAATTTTTATGATTTAAAAAAAGAAGTTTTGGATTTTAATTAAATTAGATTTCAACACTTTTTATTTGATTATTATAAATAATTTACTTTTATAGTTATTTTAAAATTAAATTTATTGAAGCTGTCATTTATGTAAGAATTTAATAACTATAAATTACCAATTTGGAATTATTAATTAAAGGATAAGTTGTTTTGAAAGAAATATTAAACGAAATCTCCAGGCCGATCTGCAATCACACTTAGTCACTCGTTTTTTAGGTGCGTTCGTAATTATGTAAATACGTAGCACCTATAGTTGTCGTCCAATCCGTCTGTCCATCCGTCCGTCTGTCTGTCCGTCCGCTTATAACAACGCAAAAACTACCCAACCGAATCGTGAGAAATTTAAAATACAGATTTTTTGTTTTAAAATCAGATTTTTGTCCAGTTATTTGAAATTTTATGAAAATCGGATGCACAGATCAATTGCACGGACAATCAAAAGTATTCCATTACATTACGGTCAATAGAGAAAAAGTTCCAAATGCATTTTAATCGTTTGAAATTTAAAAATACAACATTATTACATAATTTTGTCGAATTATTTCAAATTTTATGAAAATCGGATGCATAGATCAATTGCAGGGACAATAAAAAATATTCCGCTACATTACGGTCAATGGGGAAAAATGTTTCAAATGCATTTTAATGATGTTACACTCATTCAAACATAATAAAGTTGATATGCATCTATAAAGTACATATTATAATATACATTTTACATAATCTGTGGTGCAAGGAACATTTGTTATTTGAACATTTGAACATTTTGCTACGCTTCACGTGCAATTTCCAACTTTTTTTTTTTTAATAAAGAAAGAAAGTATGTGTTTCTGGGAATTCGAAAGATAAAATAATGCTTTTCGAACTCATGAATATGTCAGAAGTAGTTACAGCATTTTATTTGTTGGTAATATTATATTTTATTTCTTTTATTATCGTAAATTTAGAAATTCTTGATTTATTCTTCATTGTAAAAACGTTATTTTCTTTTAAGGCATTATTCATCTAATATTTACATCTAATACGTAAAATAAAAAAAGCAAAAAAAGTGCTATTGTTCTAGAGCAAAATAATAAAGAAAGAAAAAATAAGAATAATACAAGAAAAGGTCCCACATAATTTTCCAGTTTAAATGCCTTCAGTCTTTAATGTAAATATTTTGATTCGTTGATTTTATTCTTTTCATTGCTTCCGGTTATTCCATATATTCCTAGGGGTGAGCATATCACAGATAAGACGCCAGATACAGTGATGGATTGTTTCAGTGGGAAGTCAGATTGTGGCAAAGAATATATATATATATATATATAAAGAAAGAATAAAACACTTCAAAAGAATGCGGATAAATAAACAAAATAAATAAATAAATAAATAAAAATGAAAGAATGACAAGGTTCAAAAGGATGCAAATAAATAAACACACAATTTTAAAAGTTCATCAATCATTTTTTGTATTTTTTCTTAGTTTTTTTAATTCTTTCCGGCACGGGCAAAATCTGTTAGTAAAATTAGAAAATATCAACTGACACCGGAATTCACAAACGAAAATTTTACATATTTCTAATTCCTTAAATTAAATTTAGCTTCTATTGTAAAAGCAAAATTTTGCTAAAATATTATTGGTGCCGTTTGCAAATTTGGAATAAAAATTAGGTATCCCAGACTGGGCTCTGTGTGTCGGAAAGGAGTAATTATTTTAATCCTTAAGCGGTAACCATGGGTCACTAGTGCCTCGGTCAAATTTCCTTTCCTTGCTAGTTTAGAGGAGAGAGTAAGAAGCGGGACTAAACTACCCTGAAAAAAATAGTACACTAGTAGGCTATTAGCTCCCGAAACGCCGATGTTTTAGTGCGTTCACAGCCGACGTAAGAGCCAGTCAAAATTTCGAAAAGGCACGAGTGACCCAGGGTTACCATTTACGTTGACGGAAAGTGTAAGGTAATAAAAAATTTGTTTGGTTAGGAATTGATGTTTTTTTCATAAAAAATCGATACATTACACTCACTTGGGTTTCCGAACCTTACTTTTTATGCAAACACGTGTTTATGAAATTGTTTGGTGTGATTGCAGTTTGCTCTCCTTCTAGGCTTCCTTCGATTGTTTATAAATGATGATATCAGTGTTGCTGTAATTTTTCATTATTATATTTTTTGTTTAATTAAATAAAGTTTCATAATTAACATAATTTTCATAAATAAAATTGATTAAAAACTAATAAAATTTCTATTTCATTGGAAATTGTACCTATTTATAAGTTAAAAAAACGTCATTTTTATGCTCAAAACTTATGCATTTTTTAAATTTATACCGGCTGTTTTTATTTTTTGTGAAAGTACCATTTTTGATCTTTAATCTTCCGTTTCAAACAGCAAAAAATGTCAATTCTATCCTAAGTTATGATTTTTTAAAGAAAATGTGCATTTTTCACATTTTTATTTGTTTATTTAAACATGTAGTTTAAACAAATTAATAAATCACCAATATTGTGACTGATTCTTGTTCAAGGGTAGTTGATGTAATATCATGAATTTTTTTAGAATTTTTAAAGAACTTTAAACCATTTTTTACAGCGCTAAGCACGAGTGACCCATGATTACCGTTTAAAGGTGCCGAAAAACACGTTACCGTTTAAGGGTTAATACACATAAAAAACTATAATTGCTGTCTAAGTGAGTTAGACTGCACTAGATACAAAAGCATATATAGCAATAGAGACTGAGTCTCTATTTGTGTTAAATGTACCTATTTCTAATATTTTATGGTGCATTTAAAGAATCTTCAAAAATAACTTATTCACGCAGGCAGTAAATATACACGGTGGTTCAAAAAATCATGTCTAAAAGGCACACGTGTATCTGTCAAGTCAAGACGATCGAGAATTGCTTAGAAATTTTATACCGGAAAAGCGATCCTGACGATGTCATTGCGTCTTGACCGCGATGCAAAAAAGCTAACAAACGGTGTAAAAGTACCTTAGTTTTATTTAAAAAAAACTTAAATGAAATATAAATTACGAATGAAAAATTTTTTTTATAAAAAGCGATCAAAATGTACCCCATTACCCGTGATGTTGATGCATAACTCAAACCGCGATAGCCTCCACGATAGCTGGACACAAACCTCCTGTATTCTTTTCTACATCTGGTGATATCTTATATCTCTAGTGTGCGAGACACCCGCTACATCGTCTATGGATCCCAGGGCACGGATCGTAACGTGGAGGCACGTGTCCGGGAGACTCCTGGCCAAATGGAACTTGTTCGTTATTGCATGCGACGCCGATGTGAATCGCAAATCATTGCAAATGAGGCAATGTTGATGTCATTTGTAGAATGACGTATGCAGGGCCGTAGCTAGAAGTGATCTATAGGGGGGGGCTCAAGAGATTGTAGGGGGGGGGTCATAATTTTTTTTCTCTTTCTTTGACCCAGAAAGATAAATTAGTGCATATTAACACTGTAGGTACTATGTTTCTTATTAAACTGTTGTCATAACTTCATTTTATATTACGAAAAATATAGGATGGTGAAAATTTTGAGTGCATAACTGGTGGAAAATTAAACATCATGTTAGCTTCATAGGATGAGGGATTGTTGAATTGCTTTTTTTAGATACAATTTAATAATTCTGCAAAAGTGTAAAAGGATCTCAAAACTAAATTAGACTTTTGAACAGAATTTCATTTGAATTTTTTGGAACAGAACTTCATTTAGTGACCTTGGAATCTTTTCTAGGGGGGCTCTAAATATTTTAGGGGGGGGCTGAGCCGCCCATAGCGCCCCCTTAGCTACGGCCCTGGACGTATGGGTTTCACACAAATATGTTTGTCCTTTATAATATAAATAGATTAGGTATAACTAATATAAGAAATTGAATGAACTCAGAACAGAAGAAACACTATCACTTCTTTATTTTGTTTAAGTTTATTTTCGTTTTTAAAAATACGAGGTGGAACCCGGTGAAATTCGACGAAAGAAAATCTTTGAGAAAGAACTGTTTCATTGATTTATAATAAATCTACATAATTAGTTAAAGTAAAAAACACATCACATATTCTTCAGTCTAACTCTCAAACAAATGTTATTTTAAGCTAAAATTAACAAAATACTATAAAACACAATTATCCAAATTATTAAGCGAAACAAAAGCAAATTTCACCGGATTTTATAACAGATGATACTTTTGAAATAGTATACATTTTAATTTTTTTTTTTAATTTTAAGAGAAAATGGAGTGATTCTTTTGCCAAAATTACAAAACTGGTACTAAAAATTATAAAAAAAAAAAAATAATACCTCAAAAATAAACCGAGATACAGCTTTGAAACAAATTGCATTTAAAAATTCATTTTCTGCTCTATATGACGATGTAAAAATTTAAAATATACGATGTTTAGAAGTGTAAAATTTTCAGTACCGAAAATTGAAATAACCAAATTAGACGGGAAAGTGTTTCCATTCGCAAAATGACGTATGCTTTATGCACAGATACGTTTAGTCTTTATATTATATATATATACATTGTTTATATATACTTATTAATTAAGCCGTTTTTCGATTTATTGCTATTTTCTTTTCAATATAATAGAAAAGAATTTACATAATTTATATATTAATTTATATATACAGCTGCTAATCAAAAACAAGCTGTCAAATGATATGCGCCAAACTTTATGTATATATGACATCTGTGCTAGGTTTTAATATATTTTAAACAGTGTAGCGTCATTAAAAAACTTTGCAAACTATTTCCCATATATAGATTATAATGCCATTTTCTTTTGAATGTACATAGAAACGAGTTGTTAATGGAACACACTTCATTATAACTACCTGATATGAACACTAATAGTAATATATCAATTACATTACAATTTCAGTACATTTACGCGAGTTAGAGCGCTCTCAGACAATATAAATCCGTAAATACTTTTAAACTGTGTTCTGGAAAGACAAAAAATCCTACTTTTATCCTTAAAAATAGTACAAAAAGTAATATTTTAATACCATTTTCTTTTTTTCCATAAAAAGTTGCTTGAAAAATAAAATAAAATATTTGGGCTATTTAATTTTTATATTTACTTTTGAATTCCTCAACATTAGGTCACATTTGCTAAACTCTTCTATTTTCCTAACTTCTATTTTCCTCCGTAACATTTAATTTCATTTCCTGGAAGTAAATTAATATTTGTAAGACGATGTTTACTATCGATTTTATTGATTAATTCTATATTTAATATTTTGAAAGATGAAGCAGAGGAATTGAAAATGGTCATGTGTTAATTCAAACATATATTTATTAATTTCACACCGACATAAATTTATGAACAATTTGGAATTACATTTTATAATTGCAGCATATTTCCCTAAGGTTTAATGTAATTTAAACATCAATTTAAAATTTTGTTGCGCTGGTCCATGAAGCAAGAAATGATTGTTTAAAATTATGTTCGTTGATTTTGCGCATGAGGTTAATTTGATGATATTTGATTTGAAGATTGCATATTTTCTAAGAAAATGCTAAAAAGTTGCTTCTTAAATTCCCGAATGACTCCGTAATAATTGCTCTAGACACAGTTTAAACTTGTTTAGGGAATCAGGAACATTTCAACAAAGTAATATGAAGCAGTTTTTGCGAAATATTTAACGTGCATTTTACTTAAAAATAGGAATAGATTTTTTTAATATGTATATTTTATATGAAACAAAATAAATTAATTTCATGCATAGAATAGTTTTCAAAAATTAATTAATTTTTTACATATTTTTAAACAATATATATGCCTGCACACTATGCTAAATATCTATTGAATATATCACCTTAGAATTATTTGTGGTTTCAGCGAACACACTATTTGAGAATAATAAGAAGCAATTTTACTTTTGGCTTAATATAAATAAAATTAAAAAGGTTTTACTAAAAGAATTATTTTACTATAAGCTAAATTACTAAAAAAACCCTGGTTTCACTCTAAAAATTTCTTATTTCTTATTTAAATTTTATACACTTATAATTTTAGATATTTTAAGAGAAACGATATAGCTACAAAATTATGAAAAGTTTCAACTAATTACCAAAAATGCTATTTTAGAAAAGTGTACCAAGCATAGAAAAACATATTTCGAAAAAAAAATATTTTTTTAATAAAATTATGCCAAAAATGGGCTAACGATAGAATACTACTCCAAAACAGCTGCTGTAACACAAATTATCGTACAAAAAATAGCAATTAAAAATAATTCTGTCCATTAACGATTGCAAAAATGCATCATTTCATTATGGAAGTTTAAAATATAAAAACTTTCTATAAATAAAAACCAATGAAACATGTGATACTTATCAAATATTATGAGATTACTATAACAACAATCATATAAATTTGTTGCATAATTAAACCATTTTACATGTGAAATTGACCAAGAGTTATTTCAATATAAGTTTTCTTCTGTACACATCCAATTGCTATTCATTTGTTTACTCATAAGTCATTTCATAAAACTACCTAATTTTACTAGCATTTTGTTTCGCTTGTTTACGAGTAGTGATTATATAATTTTTGGTCAATTTCAAATGTTTAAAAAATCAAATTATGCAGCAAGTTTATCTCATGGTTTTTATAGTAATTTCATAATATTTGGGAAATATCATACTTTTCAATGGTTTTATTTACTTAAAGTTTATGTACGCACCCGCAGTGCTTAGACTACATTATTTAAAATTAATCATAGGTTTTTGAATTTAAGCATTCAAAATTCAGAGCTTATAAAGTTAATTTGTATTTTCATATTTTAAATAATATCCCTTGAAATTATATTCATAATGTGATAATTTTTTGTGCGGCTATAATAATAATAATAATAATAATAATAATAAAAATAATAATAATAATAATAATAATAATAATAATAATAATAATAATAATAATACATTAAATGTTTTTGTAAAAATATTATAACAAAGCAAAAAACAAAGCAAAAAACAAACAAAAAGTTTTAGTTTTTTGCTTTATAGATGGCCATTCAGAAAATTTTGTATCCACCACTTAAAAGTAGACTTTATTTTCAATCGTTTGGTACTAGGTACTTTATTCTGCAAAAATATGTTGCAGTAGAAAGTATGTTTTTTTTCCCTCATGACACTGTACGTTTTCAATAATACTCAACACTTCATGTTTTTGCAAGTGAAATCAGAAAAATCTAATAGCCTTTATTAACTCTGAAATATAACATACAGAGCTCCCACTGGTCCGCTTTTTGAAAACCAGTAATTTTTGAGAAAAATTTAATGGTTAGTTTTTGCAAAAATTCAAAGTTCAGGTAAGTTTCTATGAAAATTATAATGAAGATTTTTCGTTGAAAAATAGTGGTGTTCAAAAAATAGACTAAGTGAAACATATTAAAATATTTTAAAAAAATATTTTTGAAAATGTTTATTTTAACGGTTATTTTTTTAAATGACAACAACAACACACAAATACACACACATATAAAAAAAAAAGAATAAGAATAAGAATAAGAATACAACATTAAAAGCTAACTTAACGATTACAGAAAGAAGTCGTTTTATTTCTTCTGACGCAAAATCTTTTTCCATCATCACAAAAGTGCTAAAGTAAATGATCTTCTTGTTTTCCTAATGCTAATGAATTATCATGAGCAATATACCGGGTGTCCCAAAAATGACTGATGGATTTTAAAATTCAATAACTTGCAAACGGTGACAGCTATTTAATTTTTTTTTTTTTTTTTTTCCAGGAGGGTTATGTATAATGCCAGGAGTTTTTTTTTTTTTTTTTTTTTTTTTTTACCGTAATTTTTTATTTTAGTTCGAATTTCAAACAATAGATGGCACTGACGGCGATTGAAGGCCAGGTGACCAGTGCTGAGTGAAGCTTCGACCTGGCCTTCAATCGCCGTCAGCGCCACCTATTGTTTGAAATTCTAACTAAAATATAAAATTAAAGTAAAAAAAAACTTCTGAATTTATACATAACCCTCCTGCAAAAATATTTTGAATAGTTGTCACCGTTTGTAAGTTATTGAATTTTAAAATCCATCAGTCATTTTTGGGACACCCGGTATATGCATCAGTTGTACCACTTTGCAGGGAAAGTTTACTAACAGCTTAGTCACAAAAAATTACGTTTTTCATAATTTGGCAGACGGAAAATCTGGATTATAATACCCGCTCATAGCGAAATGAACAATTTAGCAATTAATAATTTCAAAATGTCATATTCAAATTTAATATTTACGAACATGCAGCAGAGGAAATCAAATAATCAAATTTAATCTTAACATAAGTAACATGATGTAACTTGAACAGTAATTTCGAAATTCGTTGCGCACGGTCTGTGGAGAAATAAATGAATTTTTAAAATTAATTTTGATGATTTTATATTTGAGGATGGCGTGAATAATATACGATTTAATCGACGAATTACGATTATTACGATTTAATATACGACGAATCGAGATTCTTATCACGTGTTCATTAAATTGCTGTTTACTTTTAGATAAAGCAGCATAAATTTAGGATTTAAAGAAGGATTAATTTTGTAAAAGTGTTTCGCAGATGCCAAGTAGTTTTTCATTTACGAAACCTAAAATTTTATTTATAGTGCTAAACTAACTCTATTCGGAAAGGTTAGGACTTGGGCTTTAATAAAATTGTAACGGAAAATTGCAAATGTTGGTTTAAACTCGCATTTTAAATGTAGTCATATGAAAGAAAAAGCAGTTGATTTTTGGTTTTAAAAATAATCTTAAGAAGCTCTTGTTTCTTATCTATGCAAAAATTTCACCAGTTTGAAAAGAATGAAATTGCCAAGAATTTCGTAGAAAAACATAACAGCAAATGTAGAAGCAAATACAATTGTCCCAATAACGTAGTGAAAATCAGCATCCTTTGATAGTATATAAGCGTCCTTCGACCCTTCCATGCTCTTGCTATGATATCATGTCGTTGTTTCAAAACAATAGAGTTACTGTGGTTTCACATAGTTTCGGTACCATTACAAAGACACTTTTTTTATGTGCAAATGAAACTAGGAAAACTAAATAGCCTGGCAAATGAATGAAACAAGAGCCACCATTTTAAAATAGCATGATATATATATACATATATATGTAATGGATGTTATCTAAAAAATATATATTTGAGAGAAGATTGTCTTCTTTTTAAAGGACTACAATAGTAAAGAAAGGCATTTTTAAAAATACACCATAAAAAAAAAGAAACTTTACGAGTATCGATTGAAGAATTTCCCGGCACAAATTTTGTTTTACCATAGCAAAACTGCTGGTGGATACCATCTTTTTTTTTCTAATTGTAGCACATTATCACGGATAAGTATTCATAATTTTATCACATTGCTCAGAGAAGTTAATTAACAGCTTTAAAATCACTAAAAATTGTATCTTTCGTACTTCAACAACAGACAGAAAATCAAGATTGTACAGCTTCTTAGCGGAATGAACAATTTAATAATAATTAATTTCAGAATTTCATAATCAAATATTATATCTGAAAGGATGTAGCAGAGGAAATAAAATAATCAGATGTAATCATAACGTAAATTTATTCATTTCACACAGTCATAAATTTATGAACAATATGCAATTATATTTTATAATTACAGCATCTTCCATTAAAACATGATGTAATTTAAACATCAATTTAGGAATTCGTTGCACTTGGTCTGTGAAGCGATAAATTAATTTTTAATATTATGTTTGCTGATTATAAGTTTAAGGATAGAGTGAATGATATCCGATTTGGCTGTTCTGCAGTTTTTAACAAAGCTCTAACATGTTTATTCTTTATTTCCCAAAGGAAATTCTTAAAGTCTGCTTTTTTAAATTGTTTATTTTCGGTAAGTGATAGATAAAGACGTTAAATGAAAATGAACTTAATATAACTGTGATTCTAAATTTAAACTGAAATTTATTTTTGAAAGTAGGTGTTTAATTAATTTTATTGGTGTATATAAAACGATGTATTTGAATTAATTGGATAAATATTTAGAATAAGATACTGTATTTTAAGATGTTAAAAGTATCAAGAAATCATATTTGACAGTTTTAATGAAGTCCTTTTATGTAATAAGAGGGAAATTAAAAGAATCAAATACAAGGGAAAACTATGCCGTCTGTTGTATTTTTTTAAGAGAAGCTCTTTGATCTTTCATTCTTATGCACGTAAAGCAGTGCAAAACACACGCATTTTTGATATAAAGTGAGAAATTAAATCATGAAAGAATTTCTGAAATTACCGCTAGAGACCTTTATGGATTTGAAAAAAAAAATGGACAGAAAATTTCGAGTTGAAAAAAGAGTATTTTCAATTGTATAAAACACTTTTTATACAATTCAGTGCATTGTATAAAAAGTGTTTTGTTTAAGTTCAAATCGTCCTTAAAAATATAAAAATATACAAAAAAAATCTGAAGAATATTGTTTATTTCATCATTATATTTATTTTTGAAATTTTAATATTGTGCCTTCTTTTCATATTTAATTATTCCACAACAAATAAATATATTTTCTAGGCCTCAGTTTTTTAAGACCATGATTAATATCGATCTCAAATTGATTTTTTGTTGAAATCTCTGGATTTTTGGAATCCCTGAAGAAATAAATTAATGTTTAATATTAAGTTTGCTAAAATTGTTTAATATTAAGTTTGCTATGAATGAGATTAATTTGATCGATATCAGGTATGGCAATTCCACCTTTTTTAACAAAACGATAACATCGTTACAATAATTAAAATCAACGTTTAACACACAATACACAAACACACATCACATACGTATACGTTTCGCGAGCACAAGGGCTCGCTTCCTCAGTGTATAAAGTTAAAATGTTAAAAACAGAAAAACCCCCCAACTGATAGCATGTCAGAGACCAGAATGATCGCAAACATAATACCAAAATACCCACAAGCTTCAACAACCAATAAGATTAAACCGGAAATGAGGTGTTAACATCATTGTCTTGATTTTCCGAATGACTTTTTAGAAAAATTGTTCTATAAAATGCTTTATTTTTTTAAGTGATAAAGTACTTGGTTTTAACTTTTATAAAATTGAGTTTGCATGCATTTTATTAAATTATGCTAATCTTAATATGTATATATATATATGTATATATATATATTTAAATACTTTTTCTTGTGTGCGTGTGTATTTGGATTACAAGTAGTGCGATGGTCTGGTAGTATTCTTACCAGATTCTTGAACAGATAGCAGTAGCAGTATATCTCACAAATTTTGTGGACGCTTTAACTCAAGCATAATTTTAGCTGATTAGATTTTAGTGTATATGAAACACCATTTGGCCCCACTTTACCATACTTTGAAACCTTCAACTTTATGTAATATGCTTACTATCATAATTTTGTGATAGTTCAATTTTGGAATTGGTACTATAAGACATGGAATTTCCATGCTCTGTATTTTTGTGCTGAACATCATAGCTCAATCTGAGTTTCTTTCAACTAGGTTTGCAATGAACGTGGCATACATTCGTATTTTTAAAAATTTCTCCACCCACCTTTCTCTATATGTTTTTAATTATTATACTTTTTTATTCAAAAATTTTTCTAATATACATATATAATTTAATTTCAAGTGATGAAATCTTACTCAGCTTTTGAAACATGAAATACCAATGAATAAATAAAATATATAAAGTAAGACATGTTTCAGTGCATATTATCCCTTTCAAGTTAAAGGCATTTTTACTCCAAAACTGTTCAAATAATTTATTCATACAGCATTTTACAAAATTTTTTAAAAAATAATCAAAACATTTTATTTCGTGCGCATATTATGAGATCAAAATTGTACTAAAAAAATACTTGTGCTATTTGAAAGCTTGGGCATCAAAATTTACAGTTTACAGACTGCAATCGTTGCCCTTGAAAGAGTTAAAATAAAATTTATAAAATTTTAAACTATTTAAACTTTTCAAATATATAAAGTATACATTACGTCAAGCAGCCACTTTTTGTCATAACTACAGATTATTCATTGTAAAGTAAACAAGACAATTCAAGTACAATAAGAACTTTTATTAAGTTATTTTTAAAGACAGATTATATTCATCAGGAATGGAACAGGCTTCATCGAAGATCGGCGAACATAATCAAGTAAACCAGCCTTTTAGAAATAATCTACTGTGATAATTACTACATACCGATTTCAAAATTGAAGTGTTCGGAAATTGCAGGATTCTAAGTGAATACTGTGATTTTTTACAATTTTGTTTGCCTCTTATGCACAAGTATGTTCTTTCAGGCTAATTTCCGTCGATATACCTGTTTTCCCAATGTAAACACTATAGGTTTTAATACTTTAAAACTTTTATTAATTTTATATTTATATGTATTCAATGTAACAACTATCATTTTGGCAACTTTCTAGAAGATTCGTTTACTCAGATTCGTTAGTCGACGCTAATTGAAGCTTGTTCCATTCCTGTTGAGCATAATCCGTTTTTGGCGAAAAAAAAAAATCTTTAGTGCTGTACATTACCAAATTTTAATTGAAAAAAAAAAAATAAAGGGACTTTTTTTTAATAAAAAAAGTTTTTAGTAACCATATCACTACGGATTGTAAATAATTAAAACAGTAGTTTTCTTATAATTTTCCATACTTTTTTTCGCGTTATATATTTTATAAATCAATTGTTGTCAAAATGAATATGTACGTTCCATAAAAAGTATTTTTTTTTTGTTCCTTTGTTTCTCTATTTTTTATATATTTTGTAAGAAATTTAATCTACTTACTGTCTATAATTTCAGGTTATTTTTTATAGAATTATTTTTTAAAATATCGAGCTGGAATTTTATTATTATTATTATTATTATTATTATTATTATTTCTTAACTTATGAAAAAATTCAAATAATTTGCATATAATTTATCTTTTTAATGATCGAAATTTTTATTGTAACATTTTTACAGTGTTTTGCACTTACATTAGAATGTATAATAATAATAGGTATAATATAATAATAGAAACAGCATTTTATCAAGTATTCAAAATAACTTAAAATATTTTGCTGGATGAAACTAGACATGCTATTTTACTATAAGAAATTTCATTTTTGTAGGCTGTTTCAAATTAAATCTATGTGATTACCTAATGAAATCATAATAAACGTGTATCGATCATGTCTACCTAATGAACATGTAAACTCTGCCTACTCTGAATAGGAGAACATTGATTACTGCACGGAATAAACGCTATATGAGACAATAGATATCTGTAGATTATTCATAAATTATGCATTTCAACGTCGGACTACAAATTACTAAATTTGGCTTCTCTCCCAGAATGGTTTTCAATAACTTCTTTAGTGCATATCCTTTATGAAGGTCATTTTCTCCTAATTGAAAAATGAGGAAAATTGCAATTAAATATTTAACTCTTTCGGGTATGGTGTACTTTTAGTAGTACATGTCTTTTAATTGAATATTATTTTGTTTTAACAAATATTTTTGTTATTGTTTACATATAGCAATTGTGTCTAAACATTTAAAATATGACTTCATTAACGCTTCGGCTTTTAGTAATAATAATAATAAATATTTGTTTAATTATATTTGCACCATTTGCAATTCGTTTATTTTAAACACATATTTCACTCTTTAAATTTAAAATTTTATACCCCGAAAGTATGCTATGTAAAAAAGCGCAAAAAGTATTAGAAGGTTGTAGTAATATCAAGTAAATATTGTTGTAATATAATATTCCCTAAACATCTCCAAGAACTCTCCCTTAGCCTATTGTCGTATGGATATGATTTGAATAGTGCGCAACGCAACAGAATTCGTTATGTTTCAGACAAGGAAATATTCGTTATATTCTAATTAATCAATTTTTATAGCGAGAGTTGATATTATTAACGTAAAAGTAATTAAAAAAAATTAAGAAAACAAATTAGAACCCGAAAGCATTTGTATCGAATCATAAGTATAAAAGAAATATTATTATCATATGAGGTCTTCGCAGCCATAGAAACCAAAATCAAAAAAAAAAGAGAGAGAGAGGGGGGGGGGGTATTTAAAAGGGGCAATCTGTTTCACCCACTTCCGTTGGGAATCAGTGTTTGTTTTCTCATACTTTCATAGATTTATATTATTGTAGTAGTGGATAAAACAGATTGTATGCTAAATAGACCACCGTATTTACTCGTGTATAAGGCGCACTTTTTTTTCAAAAAATTAGGGCAAAACTCCTAGGTGCGCCTTATACACGGAATATTTTTTTTTTACTGTTGGATGCAGTCGAACGATATACATATGAAACAAGAAATTATTCAAAGAAGATATTAAAACTCGGAAAATGTTAATTAAAGTATTACTGCATATTTATTTCATTCCTTGCAGTTTTTTATTCAACAAAGCTAATTAGTAATTCTCTTTACCATCACTCATTCTAATTTCCCGCCCTTCTCTTACAGCCCGAAGTCTAAAAATGCATTTTTGCCTTTTTGCCTTGTTTCCTGGTCTGGTGTAATGTTTGCTTCGACTCTGTTTTTACTAAAATTCATTTGGTCATTCTTCATTAGCGTATCAAATTTATGGTGCGCGTTATATACGAGATTTTAAGAAATCGCCAGTTTTACTTATAAAGTAGGGGTGCGCCTTATACACGCGTGCGCCCTATACACGAGTAAATACGGTATTTCATTTTTTTAATGGACTTGGTTTAATCCCCTCATTTATCTCGTGCTGTATAATCTAACGATAAAATGCAGTTAGTTTTACTTTATGAATAACTGTCCCCTATATTTTATCTGGCATTTTTTCTTCTTATTTAAATATTTTATTTACTAAATGCAATAAGCTTAACTCTTTCTGACACGGACAAATTTCTGTTAGTAGAATAGTAAATTACAAACTGACACCGGAATTTAGAAACAACTTTTTGAGAAATTAAGAACCACTTAATTTAAGCTTTCAATGTAAAAGCAAAATTTTATTTAAATATTATTGGTGCCGTTTGCAAGTTTGAAATTAAAATGAGGTATCCCTGACTGAGTACAGTGCGCCGGAAAGGATTAAACACTTAAGCATATACAGGGTATGCAGCAAATAACACCCTGATTTCTAAATTAAATATCTCAAAAACAAAGATCAATAGAATTATGCAGTAAACGTTTTGTTTATCAGGTAAGCTGTAAAAGTCTTATACAAAAGTTTGGAACGGTAAATATTTTAAAAAGATTGTGTTCTGATTGCAAAGAATGCTTTGATTTGACATTTTTCTTGCTTTAGATTGCTGCCAGAGAATGTGTTTTTCGGCTTAAAATGCCATATTTCATAGTTTTTTTTTAATTAAATTTTTGAAATTTTAAAACTCTAAAAACTTACTTCGAAAAATCTTTATTGCATTGTAAGCTGAAAAATTATTACTCTGCAGGCAACCTAAAACAAGAAAAATGTCAAATCAAAGCATTCTATGCTATCAGAACGCAATTATTTCAAAATATTCACTGTTTGAAATTTCTGTATAAGATTTTTACAGCTTACCTAATGAAAAAACTGTTTACCACATATTACTATCGATCTTTGTTTTTGAGAAATTCAATTTTGAAATCAGGGTGTTATTTGCTGGACACCCTGTATCTTATTATTTGTATATTTTATTAAAATTTTTAACTATATTTCTTTTTTTTTTCTTTTAATAGATTATAGTTCTTATCAGAATAGGAACCGACATCTGTCAAAAGTTCTTTGTTTCTAATATTTTTTGTAACACCTTTCTTAAGTAATATAAATTATTTATTAAAAAGTTCATTAAAAGGTTAAGTTCTTAAAATCTTATGATTTTAAAAATCTATTGGTTTTAATAAACTTTTTATCTTGTTTCCTATAGTCTATTATTCACATAGTTGATTTTAATTTTGTCAAAAATTATCTAAATCAAAAGACTTTGCCCTAAAAAATCATCCCTGTAATTTTTAAAAGCATTCTATTTCTTTTTTTTTCACATTTTCTATTTTACTGATTTAAATCTATATTGCCTTAATCTATTCAATGCAAAATATATAGTACATTTTATAATAATACATATTGAAATAGTTAAGTGTGTAAGATGATAAAAAAAAAGCATGGTTGGATTTAAGGAAAATTAGATCGAAAATTTGGTTATTGAAATTACGAAAATGAATATGATGAGAGACGGAAATTTGGCAATGTATCTTCTGGCTAATATAGATAGCTAGAAAGTGACCTAAAAAATTGTGTAAGCTATAGCACAAATTTTAGAATAAATAGAACGGTTACAAAAATAAATACAACGAAACGAATGACTGTTAATGTTGACATGTCTATTCAGAAGTTAATTTACAGATACGGTTTACCTGACCCCATTTTTGCAGAATAAAGATATACGAGGGCAATTCGGAAAGTAACCTCCGTTTATGAATTAAAAAAAAAAAAAAAAAAAAAAAAAAAAAAAAAAAAAAAAACTAATGAACGGACACATGTTTTATTACTTACATATATGAAAGACACGTTCTTCATCTATTTCTCAACATAATTGCAGTATTAATTAAAAAAATTATCATAACGGTAAATCAGTTTTGAAATTCCATCGTCACGGACTTCTGCCGCCGGCCTATTCAACTGTGATTATTTTGAAATTCAACTCCCACCACTCTTTCAATCCAAAGAATTTTAACATATTTTTCTATATAATTTGCTAATAAATGTACTACCAAAAATGTTTTAAAAAATAGTGGGTCAAGTAAAATATTACGAGAGTAGTACATTTATCAGCAAATTATATAGAAAAATATGTTAAAATTCTTTGGATTGAAAGAGTGGTGTGGGTTTAAAAATAATCAATAATTTAAAAATAATCACAGTTGAATAGGCCGGCGGCAGAAGTCTGTGACGATGGAATTTCAAAGCTGATTTACCGTTATGATAATCGTTTTAATTAATACGGCAATTATGTTGAGAAGTAGCTGAATAACGTGTCTTTCATACGTAAGTAATAAAACATGTTTCCGTTCATTAGTTTTTTTTTAAATTCATAAACGGAGGTTAGTTTCCGAATTGCCCTCGTATTTTAAAGGAATTACATATGTCATATAGTAATAAAAGTGAGGGGATCACGCTGAAACTTTATAATAACTAAATAATTTATGTTAGAGATCTTCAAGGTTTATTTATTATAACTTATGTTGACAAAACTACTACAAATTGTGCCATTTTTTTGGTTAAAGATTTTAACATTTTTCATATTTATCATAATAAGGTTTACTGTAAGATCTCTGGGTACAATAAGCAAATGATTGGTAATTGGATTAAGGGCTACTTATAAGAAGTTAGATTTAAAGCAGTGCAGTTGGAACACTTGCTTTATTTAGTAGTACTTGTGCGGAAGTTCCATCTGAACTCTATCACCATTACAACTATAACTTGTGGTTAAGGTTCTATTAAGAGGTTGCTAACAAAAAATCCTTAAATGTTTTGGAAAAAAAAATTCAAAAAATTTCACAGTAAAAATGTTAGCTGTATTCTTAAAAATAGTTTTGAGTTAATAAATAAATTGAAAAATGTAAAGAATACATTAGAAACTTAATATATTTAATTTTGAAGATTTTGCATAATATTATAAATTTGAGTAATTTAAAGGTTAAAGTTACTTACTTTTTTATGAAATTTAACTACACGAATTTAACTGTCTTTTTTGTTCATTCTTTTTTTTTTTTGGTTTTGTTCTCTAGCTTTAATTCTAGGTTATGACTCTCTGTTGACTTTGGTGGGTTTATATGTTTTACTTTTTGAAGTTGTGTGATTTTTATATTACATTATATGTATCATATCATAATTAATGTTATAAATATTGATATACACTTTCTTTACAGATATATAGTATATTTGTATTTATTATATCAATATTTATAACACTTAGTTATTAAAACTACAAAATAAAAACACAGGCAAAAAGATTGTCTGTTCTTCACCAGAGAATGGACAGACAAACTTAACCCTACCCATACTGTTTAAAACCGCCTATTCTGCATTCAAGATAATAGAAAAATTAAATAATCTTAGAATATATCATTTGTAATATAAATTTAAAGATAAAGAAATAAAAAAGTAAAAGCTCCAAATTTAAGCTTAGTGCAATCAAACTGAATACAAATATATTATAACAACAAAAAGTTTTAAAAAGTATTACAAATTTAAATAAATATGAATGCAGAAAAAATGTGTTTACACACTTATATTTATTTATTTTTAAATGCTTTTAAGTTGCAAAATTTTTAAATGTACTTTTTAAAATACTGAATTGGTGCATATATCCATGGAGATTCCTAAAATTTGAAAAGTGCTGCTACACAGAATAATGAAACAAAATAATTCATATTCACAAATATCCATTTTTTATATTGCAGTTAATTTCATTATGGTTGTGTTTGCGATATTTTTTAAACTAATTTTTTAATTATTTTTTAAATATTTATATTATTTTAATTATTGAAAATCTTACCATCGGATTCAATGAAACATGTTGAATGTAAATAAATAAATATATATATTTTTTGTTTTTAAACTTATTTTTATTTCTTATAGAACATATTAGATAATTTTGATGCTTTGAAGTGATTTTAACATACAGTTCGAAAGAAACTTGTAAAATAAAATAAAACCAACAATAAAAGTTAATTGATAGAATCAGAAATTGAGTCTTATCTGTCGCTTTTTAGAAGCTTCAAAGCTAAAAGTCTTTGTTAACTCTATGAGAACATGTTGTAAAACCGTAAATATGATTAAAGGCTATCCAATTACCGTAAAAAAACGAAAGTAGGCCCTTTCCGAATGCTATCTTCCCAGCATAAGAATGCTTTTTACTTTTTTGTAAAATTTCTATTTTTAAGCTCTCCCTTTTAAAATATCCTCACTGTTTGAGTATCCTTTTAAAAAAAAGTCTCAATTATAAGTATTATTTAAATTTCTAAAATTTCTTGTGTGTTAAAGAGGGATTTAATACAAGTATATAGCAATTATATTTGTATTAATATGTATTAATACAAAAAAATGCTATTAATATGCATTAATAAAACTTTTTGGTATATAATAACAGACAAACCATTTTAATAATATTTTTCATGTTTTTCAATGTGTCCAGTCCATTTGTCTACTGCAACTTCTGTTCTTATAAATATATTTTTGACTAAATTAAATTTCCATTAGTATATAATTTTAAGGCATTTGTTATAAAGTGGTGTTATAAAATCACCAATTCTAAAAAATGCGTATTTTTTACAAAAGCTTTCCATGAATTTGGCCACTTCTTTAACGCTCTTATTTTATTCTATTTTAATTTAAGTCTGCCTCATTACTGAATGAGTTTGCAATAAACATTTATCGATCAACTCAAAAGGGCGTGCAAACTATGCCTAATCTGAATAGAAGTACATTGATTAATTCTACGAATAAATGCCGTTTGAGACGGTTGTGGCTATCTGCAGATTATTTATGAGTTTTGAAACTCCAAATCGGTATGCAAATTGCGGAATTTGGCTTCTGTCCAAGTGTGATTTTGAATAACTTCTTTAACCTATTTCTTTGATGGAGATATTTTTCGCATAGGAATGAGTTTATGGAGAATTCTAAACAATAGAAAATTTATTAAATAAAACTAGCAAAACTTTTAAGGAAGTCTGCAAAAAATAATCATCTTTATAAATCTTTGCATTTATTTCCGTAGTAGTACAGGTTGCGAATCAGTTGCAAATATATATATATATATATATATCGTATAATAGTCTAATAGTAATCGTAAACCAGCTATAGTAATTAAATATTCAAAACTGCGGGATACAATTAATTTTTTTAGTTACAGAATACCAATAACAATATTAAAACGTTTCTGTGTTAAAATTGTCTTGTACATGCTGACTTCGGACGAAAATGTCGAAGCACATTTTAAAAATTTCAGTTAAATTAAAATGTTAAATATTTGGTATGTAAAATAATATATTTTATCAGATGATTATTCTTTATTGCCTTTATTCTTTTATAACATTTAATTAAAATAAAATACTTATGAAAATATTTAAAAATTAACGGCATATAATATATGTGGCTTCCACTAATAACCAGGTAAGGCACATTTTTAATATTTTGAGTAATTAATGTTTATAGTTTTCAAATGACTTTTTTATAATTACTTTTATAAAATAGATTATAACTTAATAATTTTCAATACATTCAATTAGGATATAAGAACCTCTTTTTTGGCAAAATGGTTATTTAAAAATGGTTTTTATTAAGAGAACCAATTAAACTTTCTTTCAATTTTTAAATGAAAATTTATAGTCGCCCTATGACGGAAAGTATTCGGTTTTCATTGTATCTGAGTACTGTGGCAGATGAACCCTTTTAAGCGGCCTGCAAAATATTTCATTCATGTTTAACAGTTAATAAAATAGTAGTTTTAAAAGGTATTTGTATGAAAATTTTTATTTGACTAATTTACATATTTATTTATCTTATTCACTCCAGAAAAGTAATTTTAATATTGATTTTGCGTTAAATCAGCCATTGTTTCTAAAAATTACGTGACTGAAAAACCAGGTTAGGCCGCTTAAAGGGTGAAAGTACTCTTTTAAAGTTACATTTTCCCAAATTATCTCAATTTTTTTTGTAATTGCCTTACCTGTGTAACGAATATTTTCGTTCATATCTTTAAAGAATGGGAGTTAAAGTTTATTAACTGCTTGAGACGTAAAAACAAACAGCCGTGACTATTAAAAGTACTTTGCGTATGACAGCAATAATTCAGGTAAGAGAGACTCAGGACCAAGATCTAACCATGTATGTGGCATTTATTAATGAAAAATAAAAGAGTATTACACGCTTACGGGGTGACCCCCGGTAAACAGACAAATACTGGGATACTACATCTTGACAGCTGGACGGTCAGAGATTGAATGAATCGTGACATCAGATAAGGTAGCCAAAATGCGTCGAGCTAAATGTGGTTGCCCTGAAAAAATTGTAACCCCATACGTACAGTTCATAAAGAAAGTTTAAATTAAAAACTTGCCAACCGGACCGTTAATTTGGCGATTAATATAAAAGCGTACAAATATGCATGCCAATACTGATTGCTGGGAAAAATATTTCTATATGCATAACACAGATGTCAGACTCCGCTTTAATATAAACAGAGCGTTAGATTTTAAGCCGAAAAAGGAGTTGTAATTACTATTAATTTTAAAAATGAATGCTGTAAGAGGCTGAGTCACCGCAACAAAGGAGCATATGGTCTAGATGTTTTTCAATGTACTCATTGAACAAACGAAAGTATGCAGGATCAGATAATAAATTTAGGATGAGAAAAGTTTTGTTTTTGATTTATTTTATGAACGGCCTCGCCTAAGCATGAGAAAACCTACTTAACTGGAATTTAACGCGCAAGAGAAAAGAGAAAAATATATTCTTTTTCGAAAGTATAAGGGAGGTTTAATTAATTTTCAATTGAGAAAGATAATTTAAATTTTAAACTTGAGAATTTAAATTTTTTTTAGAAAAGGAAGCTAATAATAATATGTGATGTCACATTGCTTTCGACATCGCAACTTGGTTATTACGGAAGCCGCAGATATATGGATGACCTTATTTCATAATAACATATAAAAATTCAAAACAAGATTTCTCCACACCATATTTTTCAAAATCTTTTTTCTTTATGTATGTTAATTTTTCAAATAACATTAAAAATTTTATTTTTGAATTATAAAAATAACTTCAAAGAAAGCTTAGTTGACATCTCTAATATTAAATTTTAAAAAATCCAGTTCATAGTAAAAAAAAAAAAATAATAATAAAAATAAATGAGTGATAGAAAACTTTTTTAAAATACATTTATTACCTTATTTTTTATTTCTCACATGATTGGTAAGTTACGTTTATGATTCCCAACTATCTACAAGAAGAATGTGTACCCGAGAGGAAGGAAAGTACCCTCCGTGTGTATGTGTGCAGGGGGGGGGGTATTTCTAAGAGAACCAAGCCCATATTTATGAATGGTTAAACAAGGTTCAAAGAAAACTACGGAAATCTCCGAACTATTGGGCCGATTTGCTCGAACCTAGCACCTTTTTTTTATTATTCCTTAAATATAGAAATTAAGTTTTGTTATATGAGGGTAAAGACTGCTTTTAACACAAGTAAAGGCTGTTTACTTTTTTATAGTTTCATATTTTATAACATAAATAGCAAAAAATCCATGTAAAAAATATCTTGTATAATAATTATCCCTCATTAAAGTATGGATGAAAATGAAACTGATTCAGTTTCACACTATACTTTTAATACGTTTTCTAAGTAAGATTAATTATGCGGTAATGTAATTCACAGTATTTCGAATGTAAAAAGATATTTAAATTTATAGCCAATTAAATACACTACTTGCATATATATATATATACTTTTTTTTAGTTTCATTTCGAAAACCGATTTATTAATTATTTTTTCGCTCTGTTATTCTGATAATTATTATCTCTATCTTATAAAGAATGAAATTATGTTTTGATATTTCTTTTAAACAATTTTTATCATTGCAAATGAAGATTTGCAATTGAGCGAAAGATGGTTATGGTCGGTAATCGAACCCAGATCCTTGGATTATAAAACCAATACTTTACCGCTTAAGCTAAATTAGTGTTTTTCACTCACATAACCTTATTGGTCATAACATCTGCACTGTGATTTAGGCAGCTCAGTAGAATAAACTTCAGGTAATGGAAATTCATATAAGCGATGGGGAGTCAGATATACAATTATTTCAACTCAATCAAACTGATTAGTAAAGTCATAATTCGAAATGAACTTTTATAACTGAGCAAAAAATTCTCGCTGATTGTCGGTTAACTTAGTTTAAACGGTAAAGCATCGTGCAGTGGCGTAGCTAGGGGGGGGGGATGCATTCTCTAAGGGATGACACCCAATTTTTATATGCAAATATGTATATGTGTATATATATATATATATATATATATATATATATATATATATATATATATATACAGAGTTTCCCCCAGAGGGTTTCAGGGGGGCGCGGCGCCCCTCCTGCCCTTTAGTTTGAAAAATAGCGCCCCTCATCTAAAAACTAGCGCCCCTCTTGTCACTCATTCAAAAAAATAACGCCCTTCTTGCCCCACATTAGAAAAAATGAAATTCTTCAGCGATGATGCAAACGCGCTATAGCGCGTAAATTACGCAAAGAATCGGCGATGGAACGCAAAAAAAATTGCTCTTACGCGTCCTCCGGAACGCGTAATTTCGTCAAAAGATCGCGAAAAAACGACAAATTTCATTATTAAAAAATCGCGAATTAATGACTAATTTCCAGCAAATTTGCAAAAAAAAGGCTAATTTCGTCACAAAATCCCGAAAAAAACGGCAGATTTTCTTAAAAGATCGTGAAAAAAACGACAAATTTCGTACAAAATTCTCGATAAAACAGAAAATTTTGTGAAACGAGTGGTGAAAAACGGGAAATTTTGCAAAAAGATAACGAAAAACGACAACCTTCATCTAAAAATCGAGAATAAAATGGCAGGTTTCGACAAAAGATTTCCAAAAAAATGGCATATTTTGTCCAAAACCGCAATAAAACGAAAAATTCTGTGAAAATATTCAGGAAAAACGGCAAATCTTGCCAAAAGTTCTCACAAAACACAAAATTCGTCAAAATATACCTGAAAAAACGACAGATTTCATCAAAAGATAGCGAAAAAATGCAAATTTCGTCAAAGGGGCACAAAAAAAAAAAAGAATGCTAAAAGTGAAATTTTTTTTGGAATTTGCATTTTTTCTTGTTCAAACGTAACAAAATTGGCGGGTTTTTTTTAATCTTTTGAAGAAATTTGCCATTTTTTGTGATCTTCTAATAAAATTTGCCTATTTTCGCGATCTTTTCACGAAATTTGTCGTTTTTTTGCGATTCTTTTTAGCAAAATCTGCCGGTTTTTCGCGATCTTTTAAAAAAATCTGCTGTTTTTTGCGATCTTTTAACAAAATCGGCCGTTTTTTAACAACATTAACATTTTTTTTCTTTTTTTTCAATTTTTTGACGAAATTTTTGGATTTTTTTATTCGATTCTTTAATGAAATTTCTATTTTTCCACGATTTTTTTTAACCGTTAAATTCTAGATTCAACTCTATAAAAGTGCCCTTAAAAATAAAAAAGAGTGCCCTGAAGAATGTAAAAAGTGCCCTTTTCAGAACAGTAGCGCCCTGCCCCTTTTTAAACCTGGGGAAACTCTGATATATATATATATATATATATATATATAAAATCTTATGAAGTTTGAAGATATTTTTCTACTTATAGGCACCGCATTGATTTATGCGAATTATGGGACGATCTTGTGGTTTCTATAAAGTTTGGTCATTTCCTTAAACTTTAGGTTGTAAACTATGCTGCGTTTAAAAGGTATAAGCAGAGGTGATTTTTTTAAAATAACGGTTCAAATATGAAGCGATAGTCACCTGAAAAAATAGAAAGCATATAGAATCATGACATAAGTTTATTAAGATAGAGAAATACAGTATAAATTTACAAAAATTTTGTTAAATCATCATAATCAAAATAAACCTTCCTATAAATGAATGGCCTTTTTTAGTACTTTGTATTTAAATTACAATTTTGTATCCATTTTTTCCAATTATCTGTACAATCACATCAATCATGCAAAAAAATTTGGAATTTTTTTTTAATAACATAGAATTGTGATTAAAAAAACTGGCGTATTTGGGGGGAGGTGGTGAGACCATCGTGAGTAGAGATGACGCCATCGTAGGTATGGATGACCCCATTTCATCGGCCCCTGGTGTCACCCATCCTAACTACGCCACTGAGCATCGGTCTTGTAAGCCAAAGATATGTGTTCGATTCTCGGTCTGTGCAATTTTTTGCTCAGTTCGAAAGTTCATTTATTATGATGACTTTACCAATTAGTTTGATCTTGTTAATGTAATTGCATATTAAAATTCTCGTCGTTAAAATGGAGTTCCTTTTACCTGCGGTTTATTCTGTTAGCTGTCTAAATGAGGGACCAGATATTATGACCAATAAAATTATCTGAGCGAAAAATGCTTGCCGGTTGTCGGGCAAGTTAGCTTAAACGGTAAAACATGGGTGTTGTAAACCAAGGATCTGGATTCGATTCCCAGCCTGGTCAATTATACCTTCAGTTGGAAATATTCATTTCGTATGATGACTTTACCAATCAGTTTGATTATAATAAAATAATTGAATATTTATCGATGTTTATAGTAAATATACTTTGATTTCATAATTTATACATGGAAATTTATCATAATTTATACATGAAAATTATGTTTCTTCTAATATATGTGAAAATCTTTGCCACATGTTGCAAAATTATTAATTTTTGATTTATATAAAAGCCATCTATATTTTTATCTAATTTCGTAATGTCAAAAATACTTTTCTGGAAAATCTAAAATAAATAAATAAATAAATAAATAAATAATATTCCATAAATATTTCCTTGAATCTTTAAGTTTCGGGGTTATTTATTAGAAAACTGTTCCCTTTTATTTAAAACAGCTAAATTTAACAAAAATAAATACATTAAAGACATTAATATATTGGGATTTAATTAAAATTGTTAATTGTCTTTTTTAATTATATCAAAACTCTGATTTGAATTTCCTCATTATCGTTTCTTGTTAAACTGCCCAGTCAGTGTGATAAATACTGAATCGTGACTTTATTGATTCTTTTCCCCCTGTGTCATGAAACTCAATTATGGAATAAATTAGTGTTGTAATCGAATCTTTTCATTTATTAATTTTAGCATTATCTAGACACACTTTTTAAATTCTTTTTTATTTATAAATGGATAGATGTTTATATAGATGGAAAATTTAACTTTATTTAAGGTTATGGAATCAATTAAAAATATAATATTTTAAATTCTAGCTTGGAATCATTACACTCTCAAAAAAACTTCCGTCTTTTCACAGAAAATGTACTGGCAGCACTGCTGCCAGAAAAATATCCGTCACTTGAAAAAAGTTTGGAAAAAATCAACGCGGAAGTGGTGGGGATCGAACTCACGACCCCAGCATTAGAGGGCCAGCGCTTATCCTCGGCGCTACAGTTGCTCATGAGTATTGAGCTTTAAAATAGAAGTGTTCATTTCATATGGGTGTGGTTTGGTGTATTTCGTTAAAAAGCTTTTAATTTTGAAATTAATCTCGGAAAGATTTCATCTTTAATGAAACTGTGGCTGGGTTTTTTTTTACGTTTAGTATTAATATTGTATAAAAATGTGAATTTTACATATATTACGTAGATTGTTAGAGAAAAAACATGGATGTTCTATTTTTATTCGATAAGATTTTTTTAATAATATAATTTTTTTTTTTTTTTTTTTTGCATTTTATTTTTTAATTAAAATATTTTTTAAATGTGTTCACTTAAAGTATATTTCATATGCGAATATTTATCATAGAAATAACTTAGTTTATTGAACTTTATTGAACTTATCCAACTTTGAATAACAGATTGTGAAAATTTTTGAACGAATAAAGAAAGTAATTGTTATTTATTTTTAAACTCGAAAACATTTTTGTCTTTTAAAACTAAATTAGATATTTTAATCAACAGAATATTTTTGTCTTTCATTTTAAAAATAAATTCCAATTTATTACTAACAGATCCAATGCGCATGCGTGCATGATATAAACGGAATCTTTTCCTCATTTTTCGACATTCGGAATGAACTCACAGAACAAATACGTTTTCTGGGAGAATAGAAGTTATTTGTGAAAAAATAACGATAACTTAGTATGTATTGACGAATTTTTCTGGCAGTGTACGAAATGATGACATGTACTTACACATTAAAGATTTAAAATGTAAGTAATACAGCAAACTATCCGTTTTATTTGAAACAGCTAAATTTAATAACACCGAAAAATTTATATATATTTAGGATATTATTATATTGTGATTTTAATTAGAAATTTTAATTGTCGGTTTTAATTGCATCAAAACTGTGATTTGAATTTCCTGCGCAGTCAGTGTGATAAATACAGAATTGTGACTTTATTAATTCTTTTCCCCTATGCCATGAAACTCAATTATGGAATTAATTAGTGTTATAATCAATGTTTTATTTATTGATTTTTGCATTATGTAAACACTTTTTTTTTTACTTTTTTAATTTTATAAATGAATAGATGCATTAATAAATGGGGAATTTAACTTTATTTAAGGTTATGGAAGAAATTAAAAAGATAATATTTTAAAATCTAGCTTGGAATCATTACGAAATGATAAGGACTTACTTATTACAGATTTAAAATGTAAGTAATACTACAAAATTTTCCGTTTTATTTGAAACAGCTTAATTTAACATTATGAAACTTTTATGAAAACATTAACTTTTATGAAAAAAGTATGAAGATGATGAAAAGATGAAAAAAAAGAAAAAATGGGTGCAACAACAATGAACTATGAAAGAACAACATAAAAAAAAATAATAACTAAATAAATAAACTCCCTGCCCTTCAGAAGGTGGGAGGAGCAACAGGCATCAAAAAGTTATTAAAAAGTGTATCCTCACAGGTTTCGCAAGGCATCACAAAACCGCATACTCCAATTATATAAAGTATTTAAAAGAAAATAACTGAATATAATAAATCAAGAATTTAATAAACCAAAATTATAAAATGAATTAACATTAAAAACTGAATTTACTAAATAGCCAACAACAAAACCATAGCATAAATCAACTCGTAACATAACATAAAATATTCTGAAATTTCCAAAAATAACGAATGTAAAAATCTCAATAACTAAACAATAAACTAAACTAAATAGACCTGCAGCAATGTGATGCCCCCACCTTTACCTGTGAAGAAAAAAGAAATAAAAGAAAAAAGATACCTGTTAAAAAATTATCACATTACACCTCCATACTTGCATGAGCGGAAAACTGTTAGGCCTAGGATGGTAGCAGGCCAGCTTTAAAGATTTAAATTCCTTGATATATATATATATGTATATATGATATATCTTGATATATATATATATATATATATATATATATATATATATAAGACATTATTATATTGAGATTTTAATTTAAAATTTTAATTGTTTGTTTTAATTGCATCAAACGCGGGATATGAATTTCCTCATTATCATTTCTTTTGAAACTGCCCAGTGAGTGTGATAAATACAAATTCGTGACTTTAATTTTTCTTTTTCAGTGAGTTATGGAACTCAATTATGGATTAATTAGTGGGTATAATCAATACTACTTTATTTTTTATTTTATGGTGATTTTACAAAGTGTTTTACTTTATTTATTAATTATCGCCAGTATTTACGGTGTTTTTTCACTAATTTACTTTATTTATTAATTTTTGCACTATGTAGACAATTTTTTTAATTTTATGAATGAATATATGTTTAAATAAATTTAAAATTTAACTTTATTTAAAGGTGTGGAATGAATTAAAGATATAGGATTTTAAATTCTAACTTGAAATCACTACGAAATAATAATAAGCACTTATTTTTTAGATTTAAAATGTAAGTAATCCACACAAACTATTCCGTTTTATTTAAAACAGTTAAATTTAACAAAAAAAAATATATTAAAGACATCATTATATTGTGATTTTAATTAAAAATTTTAATTGTCTGTTTTAGTTACGTCAAAACTGTGATTTGAATTTCCTCATAATCATTTCTTTTGAAACTGTAAAATGAGTGAGGTAAATACAGAATTGTGACTTTATTGATTCTTTTCCCCAGTGTCATAAAACTCAAATATGAAATTACTTAGTATTATAATCAGTTTTTTTCCATTTAATTAATTTTTGAACTAGGCGCGCACATTTTTCTTATCTTTTCTTATACACGAATAGATGTTTATATAAAAGGAAATTTTAACTATATTTAAGTTTGCATTATCAATTAGAGTGGTATTTTAAATTTTAGTTTGTCATCGTTACGAAGATACTGCACTTACACATTACACTGTAAAAAAAAAAAAATCTGTAAAGGTACTAAACATTTTCTAGGAAACTGGGATTCCAGAACTTTTCATTTAACGATAACAGAAAAAATGCATGTAACGGATTCTGAAACTTGAATTTTTGCTGTTACCGTTACAGTAAAAGTTCTAGGAATTCCAGTTTCCTAGAAAAAGTTTAGTACCTTTACAGAATTTTTTTTTACAGTGTAGAGATTTAAACTAAAATATAAGTAATATAATTTTGCATAGTTAAAATAAAACTTAATTGTAAATTGTGTTATTATTAATTTTTAGACATCGCTAAAATAAAAATTTCAATTTTTATATATTTTTTTCTTTTAAAGTAAAAAAAAAGCTATTACAAACATCGTTATAAAACGATGTAAATTTTCCAAGTGGATGGAAAGAGTCCGGGCCAGGATTCGAACCAGGGATGTATTGGATGAAGCCGCCATTACTTTCCCAACTGAGCTATCCCAGCGAAGAATTAGGGAGGACTATTTCACCCAAATGACCTCAACGATTCTTGACCGGACTTTTTTCACCCAGTTGGGAAATTTGCATCGTTATAATTGATTTACCGATTGAAAAATCGTGTTTAAAATTAATCGAATGTGATTTCATATTCAGCATTTTCTACTTCTCCAAATATTGACTTTGGATTTATTCTGTTGAGCTGATCCAAAGTATCATGCCAAATTCAGTGATCGTTGAGGTTATTTGGGTGAAATAGTCCTCGAGTGTTCGTGTCCGAGATACACTGTAAAAAAAAATCTGTAACCTTAGTAATCTAAATTAACCGAAATCTCTTATGCACTGTAAAAAAAAAATTCAAGAGGTTACTAAAAATTCTTTAGTAAATTTGTATTCCACAGTATTTTTTAGTAACCATTACAAACTTTTTTTTTTTGCAAGTGAAACAAGCATTTCTTTTGTAAACTTAACAAAATAATTTTTTGTATAACTAACTTAAAAATTTTTAGTATGAGCCACCAAGAAAATTTTAGTAATACCTCCAAAATTGTTTTTAATAATCTTTACGTGCGCCCGAAGGACAGGAGCTGCATCCAAACTTCTGAAGCGATAGATTTTCGGCAAAACCGCAATAGATGGCAGCACCAAAAATGCTACCTGCTCTGACAGGATTTTCATAATCCCTTTATTAACGAATACTTACACTACATACATTCGGGACGTATTTGACGGTGTCGAACCCGGGACCTCTTAGCCTGGAATCCGTTACGATAACCACTATGCTATCAAGGCCACACGAAGTGAGTTTTAGTAATAGCTATTAAAAATGTAAAACTATTAACTCTATCCATTGCTAACTTTTTTCTAGTAATTCTTACAGATTTTCTAGTAACCGACTAAGATTACTAAAAATTTTTTAGTAATTACAAGGATCACTAAAGTTTTTTTAGTAGATCGACCCCTTTTTTTTTACAGTGTGCTTACTAAAATTTTATGTGTACACTGTACAAGAAAAGGATGTTAATCTACAAAACTTGTAAGCAAAACTAAAACCATCTGTAACTTTACAAAAGAATTTACTAAAATTTTGGTAACTTTACTAAAATTTTATCTATAATGCTCGCTATCGTCACTTAAAAAGTTCTTGGAATACGATTTCCCAAAAAAATTCTTAGTAACCTTAAAATTTGTTTGATTCAAAGTGCAAATCTGTATCTGTTACATGAATTTTTATTGTTGCCGTTACATAAAAAGTTCTTGGAATACAATTCTACTAGAAAAAATTTTGTAAGTTTCCCAATTTTTTTTTTACAGTGTAGCTCAGTTGGAAGAGCATTGGCGGCTTCAGCCAATACATCCCTGGTTCGAATTCTGGCCCGGACTTTTTTTCACCTACTTGGAAAATTTACATCGTTATAATTGATTTACCAATTGAATAATCTAAAGCGTTGTAAAACATTTATTTTTCGAGTATAACTATAAATTGATCAGCTAGGAGTTTTAGAACACATGAACTAAAAATTTGAGCTACTCAGATAACTGGAGAACATAGTGCAATGTATTCAAAAATTCCTGCATATTAGTTGCGTTTAAAAACTACAGTTTTCGTTAACGATCAAATGAAACCAAACTCAAATTTCTGGTCTACTTATTATTGGCCGAAAATGAAAATGACAAAAAACCTTTTTAAAAAAAATAATACTTGCGTAAATACGGGTTAGGTTCCCTTAGAAAGACCCCCACGAAGGGCATCCCTCCCCCTGGGCCTATATCCCTAGCGTAGATAATCGGCCGTCACAAAATACACCAAATACACCAAAAGAAATAATACCTAAGTGCAAAACCCTTGACTATGGCCACGAAATAATGGTATTCGTGTGTCTATTTTCATTAGAAGAATTACACTTTTAGAAATTATTAAAAGACGAATTAATTGAAACGACAGTTTTACTAAATTTCATTATTACATTTGCATTAGTGCACTGTAAGTGTAGTACCTTTACAGATTTTTTTTTTTTTTTTTTTTTTTTTTTTTTTTTTTTTTTTTTTACAGTGTGCTGAAAAATTATTATAAAGAAAATTATTGTAAATTTTAACAACTAATCTATTGTCTGCAAAGGAATACACTGAATTCACACAAATCAAAGAATAAACAAAAGGTTTCGGCCACTATACCGTCTATGATGCACTGTATACTATTACACCAAAATCTGAAATTTTTAAAACTTCGATACAGTACACTGTAAAAAAAATCTGCAAAGGTACTACACTTTATCTAGGAAACTGGAATTCCAAGAACTTTTCCTGTAACGGTAACAACAAAAACTCAAGTTTTAGAATTGGTTACATACATGGATTTCTCCTGTTATCGTTACATGAAAAGTTATTGGAATCCCAGTTTCCTAGAAAATGTTTAGTACCTTTACAGATTTTTTTTTTTTTTTTTTTTTTTTTTTTTTTTTTTACAGTGTACGAACGAATCATTTTCTAATCTTGATGGGCAATTTCAGACTTTTTTTACATTTCTTAAATTACTTTCTAATAAATGTATAAATAAATCAAAGTAAAATACATAATTTTTTAGCCTTTTACCCTCTACGTCATTTTGAGTTATGGACAAAAAGCAAGTTTTGGGTTATTTTGACTACACTGTAAAAAAAAAATCTGCAAAGGTACTAAACCTTTTCTAGGAAACTGGAATTCCAAGAACTTTTCATGTAACGATAACAGGAAAAATTCATGTAATCGATTCTGAAACTTGAATTTTTGCTGTTACCGTTACAGGAAAAGTTTTTGGAATCCCAGTTTCCTAGAAAAGGTTTAGTACCTTTGCAATTTTTTTTTTTTTTTTTTTTTTTTTTTTTTTTTTTTTTTTTTACAGTGTATGAACTACTAGCAACTCTGCTCCATTAAACGAGATTTATACGGCACCACTTTTTAAAAAGAAATATTCCCTCAAGTACACAATTTAAAAAATGCTTTAATTAATAAGGTGAATTTAATTTTTCTTTATTACGGGTACCAAAGTATAAATTTTCAAGAAAATATGATGTCACCGAAGCCAGTTTTCAACTTACCTTAAGGGTTAAAGAAAAATCCTCAAATTTTCTAAAAAAAAATTACTGCATTAAAAATTTATCAGCTCTTTTATTCTTAAAATGACGTTTAAATAATATTTTTATCTTAATGAAAAGAAGAAACATTATTTTTTTCGAGTTTTTTCGTTTTGATTTGTTTACAAAATCAAGTTTTTAATCAATGTTTGTCATCAAATAAAAAATAAATAAATAAATAAATAAATAAATAAATAAAAAACACTTCTTGTTAATATGCGGTTTATTTTTAAATCTATTTTTGCTATTTAAATTTTTATAACTCAAGAACCGTTAAAGACAAATGCTTCAAACTTGAACAGGTTTTTTTCGATTATTTTGCTTTAATTTCCATTCAGAAAATTTCAAAAAAATATTTATATTTGAAAATATGATTTTAAAAATGAAAGTTACATCATTTTGTTTATCAAATTTTTACTTAAAATATTTTAATTTCTTCTATTAATTTTTAAAAAAATGATGAATCAAACTTCAAATTTAGATCTATCTATTTAGTTAAATGTCAAAACATTAAAATTCTACAAATAATATTCTGAGTTGTAATGATTTTGAATTAAAACAATAATAATTAATAATTACAACAATTAAATTACAATTTAAATTTTTAAATTGCAATTTAATAAATTTTAATTTTTAATTTTTTAATAAATATTATGAGAAGTTTCAGCATGTGATTTTGTTTAAAAATTATATGATTAACTAACCCCAAAAAATTCGAAATTTTAACTGAATGAATAAAAAAATATTTTAAAACGTGTCCCGCACGTCCTCAACATGCCACCTTAGTAACATGACAAAGAAGTTTTCAGCTTAGTTTACAGTGTCGCTGCAGCTGCAAAAGCTTAGTGCAAAGTGTTAGATTTATATTTCATATTTTACATGTTTATTAAATAAATCTTCTGGTGTTACATCATTTTGTTAAAAAAGAAAAAAATATTTTTTTCTCTCTTTTTTTTTCTTTACTATGAGAATTTCAATTAAACGTAAGGAAAAAAAATCATGTTCTTTAAGCTGCAAGGGAGAAAAAAATGTAACAACATTCTCTTTTCTTTCCGTATTTTTCTGTTTGAAACATGTCAAAGCATTTCAAAACTTTTTCATCATATCTTGATAGTAACATCGCCTATGGATGACGGTTTGAAGTGCTAATAAATCATTTTTGACAGTCAACGAAATTTTTTCTCCCATGTATGAATATATAAATATAAGAAATTATTTTTTTTCTTTAAGAAATGCTGATAACTTTAAAAATGAGTTGTTGATATAAAACATTATACTTTCATTTTTATTCGAGAAACCTTAAAAATTATACTGCGTCAGGAAATCAAAATTTGCATTTTAATAGTTTCCAAACAAATATAATGACAGTATAATAAATGAGCTATTTTTTTTTTAAGATTTCTATAAAAGGAAAAATGCAAAGATTACTGTGAAAAAATACAAATGAAATACATCATAAAAGTTTAAAGCTATACTTCCTTCCTTAATATATGGTTATAACATATAGAAAAATCAACTTGGATTATCCTTCCTTTTTTCGTTTTTTTTTTTTTTTTTTTTTTTTTTGTTTGTTTGTGTGTGTTTGAATCAATTTAAAATGCCGAAACTTTGAATCAGCTATAATAAAATCTCATGTAATATGTTCTCATAAAATTTAAAGAGTATGATACTAAAGTACAAAAATATATTGTTTTTATGTATCATCGTTTGTAAGTTTTATTGTATAATTATAATTTTAATGATATTAACTGGTTTTGAACGCGCTAGCCGCTGAGAAAACAGCATCAAGCACTAAAACAACTTACGTCTGTGACTTATTTACCCTCTTTTCAATAAATCTTTAATGTTCCAGCAATGTTTGAAATTTATATTCGCATTTTTTCACTATGTGCTTCGTTTCTTCATTCTTTTATTTAGATAAAAACTTTGATAAGCATACAAATTTCTAAAATATTACTTCTGGAAAATGAAATCTTTTTTTTTTCTGTAGAATATATGACTTTAACATACGCCATTCATATATTTATGTAACTTATATTATTTTTGCTGTTCATGACATTTTTTTATACTAAATGTGATGTCTGTTACTTTTATATTAATTCTAGAATCTAAAAGCTATTTTTCTTTGTCAACAAAAGTTTATACTTGGACTTTCAAATGTTATGTTTTTTGGAGTATATGCATCATATATATCTTTCTACTACAAGCAGTTCATGTTACATTAATTCTAATTACTTAATCCTTTTTAAACAATTGAATGTTTATACCACTATTGGCTACTGCATCAAGCAAACGTAATTGGAAAAAGGTATTATTTAGTGTAAAAAAGCTATTATTTAGTGTTTAAAATCTGATAGCAGATAGCGTGCACTGCTCATGTCGATCTGCATGACATACAATCCATCCATTTTTTTTAAGAGTTAAAAGATAAATCTTCCTGAATTATACACTTTAAAATAGAAACTGTGCCAAATAATTATAGAATTTCTCTTTATTATTTTTTTTTTCGAAAAATAAATTGTATTTATCATTCGTTGTGTGACGTATATTATTACTAATTTTGTATAAAAGGTTAAAAGTTTGCTAAATTTTTCGAAATATCGAATTCAAATTGTAGTACTAACTTATTTATTGTTAGCCGGTACTGTGCTGTTTTTTTACATTTCCTATGGTCAGCTGGCATCAAATCTGAAACAAATAGCCACTTTAAAAACTCATTTGAAAATTGCACAATAAAATATATAAACACTGTGTGTCTTTAAAAAATGGAAGGAGGATTTTCTTTATATCACAAGTAATAGAAATATCATTACATCCACTAGGAACGTTTCGATAAGTTTCATCTTTTTTTTTTTTTTTTTTTTTTTTTTGCGTGGAAACTTTATTGAAACCAAAACATACTATAACATCATGAACACTTTGGGACAATTTTCGACGTAATCGCCAACGACATTGAGACATTTACCACAGTGTGCAATCAGTTTGGACGCTACTCTGCGATGCAACGAATTTTCTCACATTCTGCTGAACCTCAGCATTGTTTTGGATTTGGATTCATCAAGCGATCGAGGTTGATTCCCATTCTTGCGCTCTTGTGATGGGGGGTCAGAACTCAGCCGCGCATCTGGCGCATTAGGAATCGGGACATCAAATCTAGAACAATGCTGAAGTGAAGCAAGTTCTGGGGCAATTTCTTACATCGGAAGCCTTCGAGTTGTACTACATTGTTTCCTTCAAATAGAGAGCACACTGCGATAAATGTTTCCAATGTCGGTGTGACAAATGAAAATTGTGCAAAGTGTAGTTTTTTATATAATAAAATTATAAAGTTGACGAAATAATGACGAAATGATAATGACGAAATTTAATTTGGAAATGACCCTTGTACTATATATATATATATATATATATATATATATATATATTTATATATATATATATATATATATATATTTTGGATATGGTATTTCTTTTATAAACGTTATGTATTTATAAAAAAGAACTTTTATAGATAGGTGTAAAAGTAGATATTTATATATAGTAGATATATAAATATCTACTAGGTTTCCTTTTTTACTTTAATTTCTATTTAGGAAAATATTGTAATTTTTCTTACAAAGAATCATTTATAAATTTCTTTTACGATCAAATTATAGCGTATTATGAAGTTTTAGAAACAAATTGTATTATGATTAATTAGAAACTATTTCTTAAGTGTTTATTCCGCATCTATAAGATTTCGGATTAGCTTATTTACGAGCTTCTTCACCCGCAGTTACAGCATCCATAACTGCAACAAGCCATATCTTCCCTAAGTGAGGTGAACTATGCTTGACGTAACACAATTTATGCCACATTTAAGCACATCTAACAACTGTTTCGTGTAATGTCAACAGTACGCAGGGCATTGCATTTGGATTAGACAGTACTAACGAGAACATTGCTGGAGGGTATAATATTATAGTACCCGAATTACATGAGGATTCTACTATAGTACTTGAAATGGCCGACTTGTACTGATAGGTATAGCACGTTATGCTGAATTACTTAATAGAAAATTTGATTCTTCTTTGATGTAATTCACCATCTTCTTTGTCTATGTGTAGTGCAAGCCTTTCAAATTCTTATATATAAAAAATATGTATACATTTTTTATTCTTTTTCATCTCCATACTGCGCATTTTGACACATACTATTAAACATACTAAAGAGAAAAGGGATTTCTTATTTGACACACAATTTCAAACATTTTTGTACGAATTGGAGACAATGTCCCCGATAGCTTGTTAACCAAAACTTATAAATTACTTTGAAACACCGATGTAAAATCCAAATTAATAACACACATCGCAGAAAACTTGTAAATATGTAAAGTTCTGCAAATCAAAGTATTTCCTAAAGCAAGACATTTTCAATTCATCCTTTCTCTGAATTATTTGCTAGCTAACGATAAGCTTGCAAGCTAACTGTAATAATTGCAAGCCAACATCCTTTGATAAATAGCAAATACTTGAATCTCTTTGTATTCTGAATTAAAGGCAATAAATTGGACAACTTATTGACATTATCACAGCAAAACATTTATTTTCATTGATGCAAAATCATCTTTATTTAAAATGGCCTCATTTTCATCCCTTGTGGAATCGACAAAAGTGCGAGGCCTTCTATTTAATACACATTCAGCTTCCCAGATTACAACAAGTATATGCTACTTTTACTAGTGCTATACTCTAAAAAAATTGGAAAGTTACTAAAATTATTCTTGGAAAATTGTTTTCCAAGTATTAACGTACCAAGTAACGTCAGCTAGGGTTACAAATAAAAATATAGTAAGATTATCATGATTTTAGTAGATTATTTTATAAAGTTACAGATTTCTGTATATTTACTAACAAGTTTTGAAGATTGACGTCTTCTTTGTGTACAGTATGCAGATAAAAATTTAGTAAGCATGCAGACTTTGGAAATTGTAAATTACATATTTACTTTTTTTTCTTTTCTTTTTCCTTTTACAATGAATGATCTACACAGATTTCCAATACGTTGATAAAATACTTATTACTGCATGAATTTTACTGACTATAAATTTTTGTTGTCGAGTTTATTAATGGGAACGCAATTTTTATTTAAACATGACGTCATTTTCACTAGTGAATGCACGTTTCTAATCCATGTAATGTTTATAATCAGAAAAATTGAATTTTGTGTATAGAGATGTACTATTACATAAGAAATTACAATTGAAAAAAAAAATATTTCTCTAAATTTTTCAAGCAAACCTCTTCACAGAAAAAATGGCTTTTTATATTAAAATACATGGCATGCAAAATATAATTTGGTAAAAATAAATATGCATTTCAACAAAACAATGATTTTAATTTTAACCTTTTCAGACCTGATGTATCCTATAAGTTAATACATTTGCATATTTTCCCCATACATAAAGATTTTTTTTTTAAAAGGTGAAATTAAAGTGTATAGAGCTTAATAAATAGCAGAACTAAACAAAGAAGAAATTTGTCTCTTATGGCGCTTTTTTAGAAAGCTACGTATTAAATAAAAATGGTCTGCAGCAAAAATGTACGAAATTTACAAAAATGAAGACGTAAATAATTTTTTGTGCTTTGTGCTTTCTTGAGTCTATCAGTAATAAAAAACATATTAAATAATTGTTTAATATATGTTTATAATAAGTTTTTGAATGTTTTTGCAATGCAAAAGTAAAATAAACTATAAAATGCACTTTTTGAGTCGTTATGTATACAGAGCTGCCAACTTCTACGCCTTTTTAAATGGAATAAACATGTTTCTAACCAGAAAAAATGTTAAATAATACGACGTGAATTTATTTCATGATTTTTAGCACTGAATACTTTTTTAATTTTTTAAATAGAATTTCTGGTTCGAATGTGTTTGTTTGCCTGTAAAAAGGCGTAGAAGTTGCCAGCCATGTGTATATCATTTAATTTTATATACAAAAATATTTTTTTTTCTGCTGTTCAATCTTTCCTTGTTTCTCCGTTTGTTAATATAAATGCATAACTGAAATTTTTAAAAAGTACATAAAAAAACCCCTGGAGTCTGAAAGTTTAAATATTTCAACGTTCTAGGATATTTGATTTTAAAACGCTTCTTTTCAAGAGATAAAAAGCTTCTGCCTATTTGATCTATTTTCTGCTGTGGAAACAAAATACGCTGAACAAAGTCTTTTGCGAAATGAAAAGAAAAGAAAATTTGATTTTTCATTTCTCTGATAAGAGATACTTTATATCCTTGAAATTTTTAGACCATTCAAGACATATTTTGGAGACTAAGGTGAAATGTATTGACTCTAAAATAATTTAAAAAAAGGTAATAAATTTTAACCAAGAAAATACAGAACACTTCCACTTCACCCTACAAGATACATTAAAAACATCCAATTCATTTTTAACATTCCACCGGGCGGCATATTTCAGATGTGTATATTGCTGGGACGATTACTGTTTCTAAACCAATAGGAGACCGTCATTATCACGGTCAAGTACACGCCCACACAGTTTGATTGACAGGAACTCGTGGACAATTGATCGTGTGTGTTTATTATTTATTTGTACTCGGATTGTTTGAATTTGTACTCGGTAATTAAAAATTAAAGGTACGAAAGAATTTTTTTTTTTTTTCAAAATGACTGAATTTTATTTACTTCAATTAGAAATTATACTTCCTCTGATCCTGAAATAAATAAATAAATAAATAAATAAAAATTAAATTAAGAATTTTGCTTATACGGATACGGATATACGCAGAATACTTTTTTTCCCATTTGTTTAATATATATATAAATCATTTTGGAACGATATTTAGAATATTAAAAGGGTTTGAAATATTTTTTTTTAAATGTCTTATTTATTAATAAAAGACAGCCTCCAATAATTAAAAAAAAAAAAAAAAAATCACCAACGGACTCTCGGCCCGCGATGGACTCGAACCCATATCCTCCGGTTTCAAGCTCGACGCTCTAACCATCCAGCCAGTCAGCTCACTTTCATCCGCAACAGATTATCGTTATAATTAGCACCGTCAATTGTCCACGAGTTCCTGTAAATCAAACTGTGTGGGCGTGTACTTGACCGTGATAATGACGCTCTCCTATTGGTTTAGAAACAGTAATCGTCCCAGCAATATACACATCTGAAATATGCCACCGGGCGCGCCGTTGTAAAAAGTACATCATTCGTTTTCTTTTTTCTTTAAAAGAAAATTCAAGCAGTAGTGAGTGTTAATAACTGTTTGCATTCGTTTATTAGATCTCTTTACCCACTTCTTGAAAGATGTTTGTCTTTCAGATTGTGAAATTAACTACAACTGTCATTTTAACCTATAAACAGTGCATGAAATGCGCAAGGTTTATTTGCAAACAGCGTTCAAAAAAGCAAATCTTATGACTGATGTGGGAAGCGACTAGTATAGATGTAATATAGTATTAATTCTGTATATCGGAAATTACTTAATTATTGTTTACAGGGTGCGTAGTCATCAAAAAGCTCACACGATTTTATTTCTTTTAGTATCAGAAATTCTTTAAAGTACTGATTGTTACATCTGAAAAATGATTTTTTTTTGGCTAAATAAAACAAATATTACATCATAAAAATTGGTCATCTGGTAAAAGGTCCTTACAAGGTGCTTCCAAACTACGCACCCTGGTTTATAATTCATTATTATTTTTTTCTTTGTGATTATAAAAGTGATTATGTCTAAACTCCTGCTTTAATATATTGTAACAAAATAAGTGTATTGCGGAATACTTTCCTAAATTGTGAACAGAGATAACATATATGATATTCGTAAGTTAATTTATTTATAAAATCTTAATAGAACAGCAATAATTGATTGTTTTCCTTCTGTTGTACAATTTACAATGCGCACCCGCTCATGTGATGAAAGTTTGCGCGCCCGGCGGAAGGTTAATGACTATCGGAATAACGGTTGGCAAGTTTCTTCCGTAGTTGAACAGGCCGTGGAAAAAAACATGCAAAAAACCGGCCGAAAGAAATAGGTTTCTTTCGCAGTGGAAGAAATGGGAGAAACTGTTATTCTTTATAAATTTACCATATAACTGTCAACTTTGTAAGATACAAAATAATAAATGTCTTCTTGCTACAATCTTAAGTAAATTAAATCCATCAGATCTATACAAATTTAATTAATTATATGCTAAATTAATAATTACATCAGTTTTTAAGCCAAAATCACATGACACCAGTCTAAAGATCTTCAACCATTGGCTGAATGAAGAATAGAAATTTTATTTAAATGCACAAAATCAATTAAATCTTATCCATCTTTATTTAACCAGCAGATTTTTCAGTTATTAAAACTAGTAGTAAATAGTACATTTCATTTACCAACAGTACAATGAAACTCATTTAAATACTAGACGGTGCTTTGAATTTACATCAATTTCCTTAAGATAAGTAATATAGTACAATAATTACTGTATTAAAAAAATTATTACAATCCGTACTTTTCTTACTGCAGCAAAGTATAATGTACGAAAAAAATATTTAGCAGTAGAATACTGCAATTAGAATGGGTGAATGCCAAAGATAGAATAAAAAAAAAACTTTAAAGTCCTACAGAAAACTTGGAGAGCTTAAAAGCATTTTGACATACACATAGACATGGGTGTAAAAATCTAGGTACAAGCGGAAAATTTTTTATCACAAAATTTTATTAGTTTCCTTCACTTAAACTTTATTAGAGTTCTTGCAAAAAAAATAAGTGAATCATAAGGAATGCAATTTAGTGGTGAAAAGCTGTCCACAGGCGCTCGGATTTTTATACCCTGATCATAGATATTTTCAAAAAAATAATCTTTTTAAATCAGCATTCAAATATGCTTGCTACATGCTAACATAAATAATTGCAAATTTGTATATTTACTGTGTTCCATAGTTTTCAATCATGTGTTTTTATGTGAAAATAATGTATATTTTTATGAAAAAAAAACATTTTGCAGGTAGTTTTTTTCTCTCTTTTTATATAAATAGCATATTAATAATAATGAAAAAAAAAATTCCTCTACCTCTAAAGTCATAAAATCCATCACCTCTAAATGTCTGCTCAGCCAGAAATATGTCATTAAAAAATAACTTATTTTTACAAAAATAATATTTTTTAACATAAATTAAATTTTCAAATTTAGATTTCATATAATTATACCTTGAGTTTATTTATTTTACATAATTAATGTACTTTAATTTTGAGCATGTTTTGTTTCCTATTGGTTTCTTCCATTTCTTTTGGTTTCTTCCATTTTTTCCAGTTTCTTCCATTGTTCTGTAGAAATAGGTTTTGTCCAGAAGATACCCAACTCTGATTGGAATACAATATAGATAATACCGATACGTAAATAAAAGAATACATGTAAAAATACTTTTTTAGCAATGTGCCCACGAGCTTTGTATGTACATTCGTGGAGAAAATAAGGAGTAAACATTGCCTACTAACTCCGCAAAAATTTTCCAAGAAGATAGTTCTTGGTACTAAACATTTGGAAATAAAGTCTAGTATTAAATGCATATAAAATTTGTTTAGAAGGCCATCTGCATATTAATACAAACCCTAATTTTTTTTCCATGCCCGATTTTGACAGCATAAACGATCTCTACACCCTTCAATTAAACTAGAAGCAAATTTTCATGCAGTTCGTACGCTAACTTTCCGAGAAAATAATTATTTTAAATCGAGCATATTTTATGGACTGTATCCAAATTGAAGTTCGATACTCGGTTTTTGACCAAGGGAGCCCGTTTCTTAATCAAGAAAGCTTAGAATCCACTGAACAGTTATTGAAGATTGCTAGATAAGAACACAGACTTAGAAGTTTTCGAACATCTAACTACTTCTATTGTTGGCGGACATTTAAACCTTCATGGTGTTTTGAAGCATAATTTGAGAAATACTCGAAAGAAAAATTTGAAATTTTAGATTTCCAGAAATTATAAGACTTAAAAAATCTAAATTCATCAAAAACGTTGTAGGTTGCAATTTACATTTTTTTCGAATATTAATTTCATAATTCATATCGTAAAATTTTCAAAATTGCAAATTCAACGTTTTTATCTTTTAGGTATTACTCCATAAATAATTAGCACATTAAGTGTATAATTTAGGGAGAAATTAATAAAAATGTGAAAATGTAATTTAACATTAGAAGCACTAAATTTTGAATGCATATAATTCAAAAACTTATCATTCAAATTGCATGAAATTTAGTGTCTAGGTGTAGTTTGGACCGAAGATTTGAAATATCCTGATAAAATTAGGTATTGCCATTAAAAAATCGAAGTTTGAGTTCTTTATACTATGTAGATGGTCCCCTAAACAAAACAATGTAAAATTAATTTAAAAAAATCTTCCAAATCAAGAAATATTTGTGCAATATGTTAAGATATAATTTACTTAATGCATAGCATTTCTAATCTAAGATATTTCGAGTGTTTTGTATTTTTAATCATTATATATATACATACATACATACATATATATATATATATATATATATATATATATATATATACATACATACATACATATATATATACATGCATACATACATACATATATATATATACATACATACATACATATATATAAAGAAAAAGAAATAAATAAAAATTCTGTAAGTTTATTCCCAATAAATTTTTTCTCTCAGTGCAATATTATATAAAAAAGGTACCTAAAGCACAATAAAAATCTATGTACGTTATATCTCTTCCATTGTGCTGTATAACAATAAATTATTTTATTGTAAGTAGATTATAAGTCACTACTTTGGCTATGTATAAGAATATTTATTCAAGCACATTTTGGGTTCGCCTTAAAGCCTTTCTTGCGTCACAAACCATAAATACAGATAATTTTCAGACTGTAATATTTTTTTTATTGTTCTCTTTTTTTTTTTAACTTTTCTTAATAAGTATTCGAAAAAACAAAAATTGCATAGTTTATCACATACCATTTTTTATCAGGTTGAAAATCTTCAGCACACTTTTCTAGCATGTGCAGCAGACTGGTAATTCTTAGAGAAGCTTTTTCCCCTTAAGCCGCAGAAAAAGCAAATCCAATTTTCCACTTGCTAGAACTGGATTTCTTGAGGGGCTTGATATAAGGGAAAAAATGGCACAAAAAACAAAAAGTTAAACCTCAAGTAAAAAAGTCCTTTTTTTATGCTATGAATGCCATCTTGGAAACAATGTAAACAAAACTTTTACTATAAAGCATTGAAGCATGAGAAACAAATCTCATGTTTTTATTTTTTAATACCATTTATAAGTAAATGATAAAGAGAATATTTTTTAATGAATACTGAATGAAATATATAAAACATTATATTGATTGAAGAGTTATTTTATACGGTATAAAAGTTAGACTGGTTATTTTTTTTAAATCATTCATTTTTTTTTTTTTATCAAAGTCCATTTTTTAAAAATTGATTATACATTATTTGAATAATGTTTAAGTCTATTTCTTTTAAAAGAACTACATCACTTCATTTAGGACCTATACGTTATAAAATTGGAGAATGTGTAATTTTAAAATTATAGCATAGTCTGCTTTTATAAAAAGTGTTTAATGAATCCATTGATACTTCAAAAAATTATATAAGTTTTTAAAAAATGGTATTGATATGAGATTTGCACCATATGATAAGTCAATTAATCTGATTTTTCGTGGAAAAAAAAAATCAAAGTGTTCTATAAATTGAACAGCAATTCAAAAACTCGTTAAAAAAAAAAAAAAAAAAAAAAAAAAAAAAAGTATTGGTATACAGTTTACCACACAATATTTGACAAAGATTCTTTTGTTAAAAAATGAAAGTTAAACAGATTCATAAGTTAATTTTCAGTTTACAAAAAAAAAAAAAAAAAAAAAAAAAAAAAAAAAAAAAAAAAAAAAATTCTTAAAAACTTTTAAAAACTGTATAAATGTTGATTTTGGAATCAATTTGCACCGTAACATATTCAAAGACTCTGATTTTTTGTGGCAATGAAATGAAAGTTCAAAGGATGCCGTAAGACGATTCACAATTAAAAAAACTCTTAAACTGTAAATAAGAAGTCGTATTTGTGTATACGGTCAGCACCATAAGATTTGACAAAGAGTCTCATGCTTTGTAACAATAATGAAAGTTAAAGAGACTATTGAATCAATTTGAATAGAAACAAAAATAGTGTAAATGGTCGTTTTGCAGTGTAGTTTGCACCATAATATAATCAGATTTTGATATTTTCTGGCAATGGAATGAAAGTTCAAAGATAATTGTAAGTGATTCACAATTTAAATAATAAAGCTCGTATTGAAGTACGGTTTACATCATAAGATTTGTCAAATAGTCTGATTTTTTGTAAGAAAAATTAAAAAGACCACTACAAGGAAGGTCTCCATACGGGGAGCATTTTTAGAAAGAATCTCGTTTTGAGCACCAGAGTTGGCGAAAGCGAGAACGTTCAGCTAGTTGCATGGCCAAATACAAAATAAACTAAGTTCAAATGTGTCATAAAACATATGATTAATAGAATTGTATTTATTACACGAGAATCTTTACTACTGTTTTTAATTAACTTCTCAATTTCTTCGAACATAGAGAGTTAAGGAAATAATATTTTTGAGTTGAGGAAAAAAAAACCTATGTTCAGATGTTTTGTGAAATTTAAAGCATTTTAATCTGGAAAAGCTCAATGTTTTAAGCTATGTTTTAATCTAAAACAACAGTGAATAACATTTCCTCATATTATAGTCTTTGCTTGATAACATTTACGGAAAAAACAACTAGACAATAAGCGTGATTCAAATTTGTTGCTGTGAAAACAAAAACTTCTCTGATATTGGAATGTATTACTTTCAGAATGTGTTCTTTAATTTGGAATACGCTTAAATATAAGAAAACATTTTTTATAAATGAAATTATTTTTACAGTGATAAAATTAAATAACAGCAGCAACAAGCAACATAAATATGTACTGCAAAAATAAAATATATACATTAAACTTCTTAATTATTTAAATTTAAATTCAAAAATACCATTTGCACGCATTTTAAAATCTATTGATAAAGAATTCTCAGTTAGATTAAAATCCTTTGCTTTTGAATAGGAAATGTGCAGCTCACTAAATCGAGTGACACTTTCGTCTTTTCATCCCAAATATTTAAAAGTATTTTTTAAAATTTTTTTGCAGCGTTTCTACTATAATTCCACCGCTGCTAAATTTGACTGATCCTTTATTGCATACATAAGTAGTTTAATTAGTATTTTTTTTTTCAAAAAATTCTGAGTATGACAAGTATGGAGACCTTCCTTGTAAGTCAATTTGCAAGCAACTTCTAAAAATAATGCAAATGGTCTTTTTACAGTGCAGTTTCACCATAACATAAAACAAACAGTCTATTTTTTGCAACAGTGGAATAACATTTCAAAGCGTGCCGTAAGTCGATTCACAATTACAAAAATCGAAGCAAAATGAATAAAAAGTCGTATTGGAGTACAGTTTACATTATAAGATCTGCCAAAGATTTTATTTTGTAACAAAAATAAAAGTTAAACAGACCATTAAGTCAAATTGAAGGCAAAAAATCGTCTAAAAATTACATAAATTGTTGTTTTGGAGTGCAGGTTGCACCCTAACACAGATAGTCAAAAGACTCTGATATTTTCTGGCAATGGAATTAAAGTTCAAACTGTGCCGTAAGTCGATTTATAATTTTTTTAAAAAATGGATAAATAAATAAGAAAAAAGTCGAATTGGAGTACAGTTTGCACCATAAGATCTGTGAAAAAGTCCGATTTTTTGTAACAAAAATGAAATTTAAAGAGCCATTAAGTCAATTTGCAGGCAAAAAATCTCCCAAAACTTTGGTAAATGGTCGTTTTGGAGTGCAGTTGGCATGATCACATTGACAGAGTCTGATTTTTAATGGCAATGGAATAAAAGTTTATTGGTTACTGAAAGTCGACTCACAATTACAAAACTTTTTAATTATTGGAAAAAAGTCTTACTTGCGTACGTTTTACATTAGATCTATCAATCAGTCAAAAGTTTTCTTAAAATATAAAAAAGTTCAGAGTGCTCCATATCATTTAAAACCGTTAACATTTAAAAAACTCATAAAGAAGTGCCAAATGGTTTTAACAGAATGCCTATTTTAGCAGAAGATTCAGTATATGGTCGGACTGTTTTCAACAAATAAATAAATAAATAGAAAACAAAATGGAGTCTACCGTATTTACTCGTGTATAACGCGCATCCCTAGTTTACAAGTAAAATGGCGATTTCTTAAAATCTCGTATATAACGCGTACCATAAAATTGATACGCTAATGAAGAATGACCAAATGAATTTAAGTAAAAAAAAGGTCGAAACAAACAATACACCAGACCAGAAAACATGACGAAAATGCTTTTTTAGATTTCGGGTTGAAAGAGAATGACGGGAAATAGGAATGAGTGACGGTAAAGAGAATTGCTAAGTAGCGTTTAGATATTGTCACTAACTCTGTTGTATAAAAAAACCTGCAAGTAATGAAATAAATATGCAGTGATACTTCAATTAAGTAACATTTTCCGAGTTTTAATGTCTTCTTTGAATAATTTCTTATTTCATACGTATATCGCTTGACTGCATCCAACAGTAAAAAATTATTCCGACTATAAGGCGCACCTAGGAGTTTTGCCCTAATTTTTTGAAAAAAAAGAGCGCCTTATACACGAGTAAATACGGTATTATTTGTAACAAAACATTACACTTACGAAAATGTCTCTTAAATTCTATAGAAAACATTTTATAAAGTTCCTATAGAATTAAAGCCCTTATTTTCTATAAGCAATTTAAAAGCTACAGAAATTCTTGTAGAAGAATTATGGCCCGTTTTTCGATAAGCTAATTTAAAAGCTATAGAAATATTTGTAGTAGTTTAATAGAAATGTTTGTAGAAAGAAGATGTTTAACAGAAGTAAATAGAAATTTCTTCTCTACAGACATTTTTATCGAAATTCTATAGATATGTCTATAGTTTTTAAACTAGCCTATAGAAAAATGGACCAATAAAACTTTTCAATAGAATTCTAAAAGACATTTTCGTAAGGGTATGACATAGCTACTATTTTTTTAAATAAATGCTTAAATGTGAACGAATTTTTATGGTACCCTGTATGTATAAAATAAGAATAAAATATTTTATCAGTAAAGCTCTACTTAATTGTCTGAATTAGGAATAAAAAATCGTTTAAGTTGAAATGTAATTTAAAAGAATTTTACAACATTTTGGATTTAATAGAAACGGAAAGTAATTTGGATGAATAGGCGATTTCAGCAATCAATAAATTTAGAGCCACCTATATATTCTACAGAATATCAAAAGTGTTCATAATGACAGTTTTATTGCTTTTTAATTTCCCTTAATATTCATTATTTTCTCGTTTAAATTTCAGCTTCGAAAGGATGTGAATTTCCTACTCGTTGGACGGGGACATGGTTTCAGAAAGGCGTTCATCCTCTAATCAAGATCCAGAAAGATTTATTTTCCTTTAGGGGAAAATGTTTAGCATCTGACAGTCACATGTTCTACATAGAAGACACGTAAGTATTACTCTTTATATTTTCAATATATTTCTTCATTTTAGTGCAAAAAAAGTGTATTGTATTGTATTGTATTGTATTGTATTTTTTTTTTTTTGGGGGGGGGGGTAAAATATAAAAATTTGATTTCGCAACATTAAGTTAGTCTGAAACTGCTAATTAAGAGTGTTTTTAAATCAAAATGGGCAACTTTGTGATATAAGTTTTCATTTTTTTTGTTCGGAAAAGCATGAAACTAGCAAGTGTTGTTTTTCAGAAACTATCTAATCGTACTCCTTTTTTTCCGAACGCAATAGATATTTTAGAGCAAACCGTCAAAATTGACGCATTTACCGTCTAAATCAGAAAAAACAGTTAACGAAAGGGAGAAAATCACGTCATCATGTGATCAAAATAGCTCATAACTTGGTCGGTAATGTAATTATCAAAAAATAGAAAAGTCAGTTCAATTCGAAAGCGCTTCCATAGTCAGGCCTTCCAACTTTGTACCTTTCCGCTATAAAATAAATTTGTAAATGTATCAAAACTTTTTCGCTTGTTGAGCAGAGCAATTGGGAAAAGCCTTAAAGGGATTTTGCTTTATCTAATTATGCAAAACTACTTTCAACCCTTTAGCATTCTATTGTAGATTGGATTTACAATGTGATTGAGATAAATTTTAACCCACCACGTTTGCTGACGGATTACAGTTGTTTGGATGAGGTTTATAGACAACTGTACTAAAAAAGAAAAAGAAAAAAAAACATGATTTGAACAAATTATTTAACAATTTATAGTTTCTTAAAACATGAAACTTTCAACTTTGTTTTATCAGTATACCCTCAAAATATACAGGATTACCAGATCTAACATAAAATTTACATGAAATCGTCAAATTTAAAGCTTCTTAACCAGTAGCCGAGAAGTTCTGCTCTCGAAGCTGATACAGACAGGATGTGCTGTGTTCGAACATAATCGTGCTTGCCAGCCTAATCGTTTGCAGTTTTCAGTGGTTTTCTTCGAAAGTTGAATTTTCTGGCAAAAATACGTAATAGGTACACTTAAAAAGACCCCCGTGGAGGGCATCCCCACCCCTCGAGACTCTATCTTTTGAGTAGATAATAGGTCATCATAAAAACAACAATAACAAATTTGAAGCTACAAGTCAGTAAAAAAAAATAGTGAGCATATACATCTGTGTGGGTTAGAATTTTTGTAGTTATAAACGGAATTATTTCATATGTCATTTCCCTTCATAACACGAATATTTATGCTCTTATTTATTTATATATAAGTTGCGGCCCATTTTTCCTAAATACAGAAAATTCCCCAAACTAATTTAAAACCTACCTGAAATTTTCCAATCCAAATCCACAAGTCCATAGTTTTGTACAAATATTTCGTGTTAGAAACGGAATATTTTGCATGTCATTTCTGCCTCAAACATGAAAAAGTCGTAAACCTAATCTGAAAGTTTCCTAAAATTCTTTCGCCAAAAGAAATAAATTTCTTCAAGAGTAAAAAATTATCTTCAGATTATAATACGGCAACATGGTACAGGTACTTTTTACGTGTTTGATAAATTTTATTATTATAATAATTTTGAGAATATGGATTTCTTATGATTCGTACGTACATATAAGCCTGATTTCCATGTACTACTAAATAACTTTTACAATATCTTAGTTGTTATTTAAGCTATGATTATTATTGGAATTACTGGGTGATATATATTCACCATGAAAGCTACAGTTGGCAATCAACTAATCTGGAGTAACATATTGTATCTTATCAAAATGATTGTAAACATTTCTTTTATATAGGTATGACGACGAGAAAATTTCTTGTTAGAACTAAAGAACATAAAGCAGATTAAATCTGTAGCATCTCGGATTAAATAGACTCTATATCGCATTATCAATATTAGCTGAAACTCAACCTATGGAAGTAAATTTTATTAAGTCGAAAATAATCTTTCGCACACATAATTACCAAGAAGTCATTATAAGAGAATCATTTGAAATAATTGCTAATAATCTTTCGCACACATACACTCTTAAAACGAAAGAGCTGATTTGGCTTCTCATGAAAGAGCTGTAATTTTTTCGATCATAAAAGAGTTGTTTTTCAAACGATAAATCTTCTTGATCTAAATTGGTTATTTAAATAGCTCGACTTCATTTAAATTGGTTAAAACTCGAGTTATTTCAACTCTTTTTTGAGAAGCTGCCTTTCAACATTGAGATGAGTAGATTTCAGCTCAACTTGAGCTATTTTGTGGCTGACTTTTTAAGAGAGTAATTACCAAGAAGCCATTATAAGAGAATCATTTGAAATAATTACTAATAAAGATATAGCTTGCAATGATGCACTATTATACTATACATATGGAGTATAAAGAAATATGTTTTATAATGTATAAAGGCTTTTTTGTTTGGGAATAGCTATAGCCTGGCATTTCATCTGGCGTACAAAATTAAATTGCAATAATTTATTCTAGACAATTATCAAATAAACGGAAGCGAAAATAATAACAACATTTAAATCCCTACTGATGATGGCCTTTTAAAGTTAAAAAAGTTTAGGATATTTTAAAATATTGCAATGTATTAAAAATATATGTTATATATGTATGCACCGGAAAGTAATTTAAGTACATTTTTTAATGTTTTTTATACAAATTTTAATGGAAAAAACACTTTTGCAGCCTCTGTGTTCAAAAAACGTTTTCGCGTAACTTTTGATGTGTATTAAACAGTTTTCTCAATTAAGATTTTACAGATGCCATCATTTCTCAAGTAAACATTTTCAAGTTCATGCCTATTTCTAAACAAACGTGACGAACTAACAGCAATATTATCTTTAAAACTAATGTAACTTTGAATACATAATGTGTGATTTATGACAAGGCTAAACTAGTCGTTGGGGGCCACCGTAATACTTACCCATCATAGATATGTATATGAAAATAAAACATGTGAAAACTATTTATACAATGCATTGCAATTCATAAACAAAATTTAAATATTGTTAATATACATAGTAATGCTATATTAAAGAACTGCTGATGTACCAATTTCGACAAATTATATAAAACGCCAAACTACTCAAGTAGTACCGAAATGTTAAAAGAAACATCCTTATAACTCCAAAAATAATAATTCTATTAACTAACAATTAACTGCGTCGGATTATGCGTCTCATTTCCAATTAAAATATACTTCTGAATTGAAATTTGAATGAAATACAGGGTCATGAAAAATCGAAGAATGTGGAAAACAAGATTACAAATATCTCGGCAACTAATAATCCGATCGACTTCATTCTATATGCAAAATGTGTGTCATTTTATTGCCTTTTACGTCCATTCCTTAGAACAAAAAAATTCGAAAATTTTTATATACCTTTCATCAGAACGAATTTTTCGAGAGTCCGAAAAAAATAGTTCCGGATAGGGTTCGTCCCATATTTACATACTAACTACATACAAAATTTCAAGTCTCTATCTCAATTTGTTCGGGAGATAGAGCGTTTACAGACAGACGGACGGCAAAAATTTTTTTCTAAAAATATGTTTTCCGTAATCTCCACTATCTAAAACGTGTAAATCCGTCAAAAAATTTTTTTCGATTTTCAAAACAATTGCAAGACTTACCCTATACTACGTATGATGGGTAAGTAAAAAGTGTAGATCCAACATTGAGGAAAATGTTCAAATCGGGGATCAGCCCACACTGAAAAAAATGGGTTCTCAAAATTGAGTAAAAAGTACCGTAAAATGGGGTGAATCGGAACACTTTTCAAATTTAACGTTAAAAAAAAAGCAACAACTGATTTTTTTAATTTTTTTATTTTTCGACTAGAAACTTCGGTCTTGTTTTGTTCTTTACTTGTTAAGCAAAAAACGAAACATTTTTACTGTTTATGTATATATTATTTAATTTTTTAATGGTGTAAAATGTTATAAATTTTAATTATTCAGATTCACACTTTAATAGGGTTAATAAAAACAGGTAATAATGATAAGGGAGGAATAGGAACATGTAGTTACTGTGAATCAAGCCTTTATTTTATATACAAGTAAAGATATGCCTTTTTAAAAATTAGAAAACAACTTTGAACTCAAGAGAAATTTAAATTTCTTTTAAGAAATTATATTCGAATTGCAGAAGTAGAATTTAATATAAATTCAGCCCTGTTCTGTGTTATCCTTTACAGTAGTCATTGGGTAAGTGAAAATATTGAGTAGCCCCATCGCTGCATGCATTAATACGATCAACTAATACGCCCTCATCACCAGCCCTTAATACTGCTTGCATTCCTCTCTTTTTTCAATTTTGGGATGTTTGTGTAATGTTGTCGATGTCAGAGAATAATTTTGTGCAGTTTTTCTAACTAATCTGCTATTTTTAAATTATTTTATAGTGTGTTCCATGTCTGTTCGATTAAGCGTTGACTTTTTTGTTTAACTAAGTAATTTCTTGACACCTTTAAACTCTTCAAGTAATTAGAACAAACAAAATATTGTTACAATACATATTCACACATATGTTTTCATATATTACATGAAACTATTACTGTATAGAAAAATAAACCATGAGAGAAAACGTGTTCCGATTCACCCCATAAATCTTAAACCTTTAATGTTACAAGCCATCTTTCATTTTTTCATTATGTAGTTTAAAAAGAAGTAGAATTTAATACAGCATATCATTTACAGGACTATCATTAATTAAAAATCCCCTCTCTTAGGTTTAGAATACGAAAAATACTGTAGTTACAGACAAAGCTTTGAAGACGTTGAAAAAATGAGGTTTTTGAGGATCCTCTTGAAGTTTTTTTATATACCCCAGTAGTGGTACCAACATGTCAAAACTGAAATTCACGATTCTTAATGTTATTACCTTCTTATAAAAAATTGGCAACTAAAAATATCATCACATATATTTATAATAAATTTATTTGTATGATCGGGAAGTTTCGTTCCTATTCACCCCACTGTTCCTATTCACCCCATTTTACGGTACTCAATTTTAAGTACTTCACATACTAAAACATGGTTCGTACCGTTATTTTCCAAGTGAAATACGAGCATTTATTTATACAAAAATAAGTGTAGTTCAGAAACGCGAAATTTCGTCTTATTTAGCCGGAGATTTTCTGTACAAAAATACTGGTACGGAAGAATTTCCTGGTCTTGAAATTCCAGGATCCGTACGAACCCTGTAAAAAATAGCTCCGATTCAAATGTGCTCAAAACTTAGAAACACATGCTTTCATTCTTGATTCCATGGTTGTGTTCAAATGTAAACCGCTATGAACTGCCTCCTGAATTTATAAATTAAAGTAAAAACATACTGGCATTTATTTATTGCTCAGAATTATCAACAATAAAAGTTTAATTGATTGTTTATTAAGGAAAATAGAAAAAAAAATTATAAGCAAAATCGAATATTTTTATGACAAGGGCATTTTTTTGCAAGCAATTTTAAGATGTTTCAAAATATTGTGTATGTTTTAGTATTTACATTAATGAACATATTTTATGCCACCATAAATGAAATAAACTTTATTGTTATTTTTTATTTGATAACATGTGATGTTTCAAAATTGAGAAAGCAATGTGATAGTTTTTTATCCAGACATACTCAATTCAGTATTGAGTACATCGATGCACTCATTTTTGAGTATTTCATTTTTTTCTATGCAGAACACTTGGAATGGGGCTCCAAGTACTCTACCATTTCAACTACGGCGGTTGAAGGCCAGGTGATCAGTGCTGAGTGAAACATCGACCTGGCCTTCAATCGCCGTCAGCGCCACCTATTGTTTGAAATTCGAACTAAAGTAAAAAATTACGGTAAAAAAACTCCTGACATTATACATAACCCTCCTGCAAAATTTTTTAAAATAGTTGCCACCGTTTGCAAGTTATTGAATTTTAAAATCCATCAGTCATTTTTGGGTATTAATCGATTTCGATGTGAGTGTGCATGTTCACATGAATAAAGATTTCGATCAAGCTCATTGGTTTTTTTTATCCATCATGCTTCTTTAAAATGGATATCGTGGAATTTGGCGACCCTATAAATCGCTTAAAATAAAACCAGGTTGAATAAAAGATGACTAATTTCTAAAAATTCATATTAATATAGAGTATTGACAAAAACTAGTATTCAATCTTACATAATCGTATTCCACTATTTTGAGCTTCCTATATTTGATTTATATAACTGAATTTAAAATAAATAAATAAGTATATGAAAGCTACCTCTTCCTCCCGGCATTGCCTGAAGGACTTTTTTTTTTTTTTAAATCTCTAACCTTTAAAACAGTAAATTTTTCGAAAACCGGAATTCGAAATTTCTCACGAATCCAATATTTTTTTCTTTCAAAGATAGGAGAAAGTAATAAATAAATAAATTAATTAATTAATCAATTCAGTACTTCTACAACGGTATTTTTCTTCGTATATTATTTTACTTATGTCAGTTAAATCGAACTATTGCACAAGGTATTATGATTCTATAGGAAATGTAAGTAATACATGTTATGAAATGAGAACTACTTATTATAATCTAACATCTTGTGAGGTTAATTAAAATATAGCCTTTAATTATAAATTTCAAAAGGGGGGAGACCAAAACTATTTCATCAACTCCATTAGTCAAACATTTTAAATTGCATTCATTATTTTAATTTATTTGTTCTCAGTTTAAAAACTATCTATAAATTTGATTTATTTGATTTAAAATTTTGAATTATTTTGAATTATGCATTATTGAATTTTTTTCATTAATTTAAATATATACATAAAATTTTAATCATGATGTAATTAATGATTTACAATAAAATGCCATAATGCAATGTCATAAAAATTAATATAATATTCGACTAACATTGGTAAATCTCACAAAAAGAGAGAAAGAGAGAGATTTTTTTGTTGTTTTTGTAAATAAATTTTTATAGTTGTTCAAAAAAAAAAAAAAAAAAAATTATTATTTTTACATTTTTTTTAAATTCCAAATGAAAATACTTAACAAATATATATATGTAAAAATATTCGTTGAAAATAATAAATAAACATACTATATATTCTTTTAATCATTTTTGCATATTTTTTTCAGAGACATGAGAAACATACTTCTATGTAGGAAATTATAATGGTTATCATATTTGCACTAGTATATTTATCTAGAAAATTTCTAGAGACAAATATATTTTTTACTAATATAGCGTTTTTAAAATTATTAATTACTAAATAATTAATTACTTTTTAGGAATTAAATATTTTTTTAAATAATGCAAACAAGACTTACTTTCCTTCTTCTATTAAAAGATTGTTAATAAATAAAATTAGATTAAAAATAATTACGTATATATCACGCTTAGATAATTTTTTAATGAAGCTTTGAACATCTAAAACCTAGTGTTTTGTTTAAGTAGGTATTTAAATATTATTAATAGCTAAATGAAACAGTCTGAAGAATAATAAATCCATTTTAAAATCTCCAATTAAAGAAATAAGTTATTTGGGTTTTTGATTTTTAGGGAAAAAAATGAGAATATATATACAATAAAAAACTTAAAGCCTCAAATCCTTTATACAAAAACATTTAAAATGATTTAAAGTATTTCTATTCACTATTTGAGCATAAATTGAAGATGCATAAGGTATTATGCAAATACGCATACGCATTTACTTAAGGGGATACGAGTAATTATAAAATAATTTTTAGTTATTGAGTTACAATTTCAAATTATTTTGTAACCCATATCGTTTGTAAACATAATAACAAAATAAAACTTCTCATAATTTTGTAAAACAAATAAATAAACAAATAAATAAATAAATAAAACAAATAAATATAAAAATAAATTTAAAATTTATTAAAAAAGTGGATTAATTTGAAATCATTATAACTCAAAATATCATTAGTAGAAATTCATTTTTTTTATTTAAATGAATAGAAATATCTAAATATTAATTTTGATTCAGCATTTAAAAAAATATATTAAATTTAATTTTTTAAAAGTTAAAAATATTTAAATAAAAAATAAATAATAATAATAAGACTTTAATTAAAAAATGATATTTTCAAAAGTAAATACTTTTTTCAAATTTGCTGAGTCAGAATTAAAGTAAAACTATTAAAAAATATATGTTCAAAGTTTGAAACTTTTATTTTTAAACGTTTTTGAGTTATAACAATTTAAATTCAAAAAATTATGAAAAAAAAACCATTATGAAGAAAAACATATTTTCACAAAATGTCATTTCCACGACAACCATTTTTTAAAAACTAGGCTTTGAAATTGAAAACAAACCAAAAAGAAAAAAAAATATTAAAATTTTATTAAATTTATTTTTTATGAAAATTATATATATATATATATAAAATTTTGTGTCTCGGATGTCCTTAAATTATTTCGGAAATAAAATTTGAACGCGGAATTAAATAGCTTTGAAAATATGATTGATATCTAAACAAAACAATCTTTAAAGTAGAAGTTAAAATTTTCATAAATGAAATAAAGTTTTTTTTCAATTTATAAAACAAGCGTTTCTCTGTTTCTTAAAATAAAACTAGGATTTTAATTGTTGGCATATAAATCTTTAAATTAAATTAATTATTTTAAATTTATATATATATAGAATAAAGAACTAAAAAATAATTTTAAATTGCCCAATTTAAAAAAGAGAGAAAAAAAAATTATTCACTTTTCTGTAAAAATTTCAACATTTCATATTTATAAATCTCATAAAACCTTAAATCTTTAGAGTTTTCTATACAAAAACATTATGCAAAATCTTAAAGCATCCATATTTGCAGTTTGAAGATAAAATTAAAATGTATAAGTTATTAAATGAAGATGCATAACTTGCTTAAGTTATTTGGGAAATAAAATTAAACAGCAGTATTCTAATTGAAATGATTAAATTGTTTTTTTTTTCAATTTGATTATTAACTTAACAAAATAATTTGACCCAACAAAAATTAAAAACTTCATTAACATGATAAAGCTGTGTTCTTTTCATTATGTTTAAAAATAATATTTCTTTGTTTCTTAATTTTTTTTAATATACGCATATATATTAAAATAACTAGAAGCACATTTTAAAAGATCTGATTAAAAAAACATGTATAATTCTATTTTTTTTATCTAAAAAAATAAATAATTAAAAATAAAAAAATATTTTACGTAGCACAATTTAAAAATTCAAAAATGTAATACAGCTCTGGTCCTTTTAGTGTAATTTTTGTGTTTCTGATTCTTCAACTAAAACTAATATTTTAAATGCCGGAATTTATTCTTTTAATAAAGATAGTTATTTTAAATCTAGGTATATAAAAGAATGAACTAGAAGCACAATTTAAAATATATTATTAAACAAAAAAATGCTTACTCAATATTCAGTAAGAACCTTGGAAATTCATATTTATTAAATTTCTTAAAGCTTTAAAACCTGAAATGTATTACAAAAAAAATCATTGTAAAAAATTTTAGAGCATCCGGATTTTATTGTTTGAAGATAAAATGCCTAAATTATTAGATGAGGATGCATAATTTACCCAAGTTATTCGAGAAATAAAATTTGAAGTCGGAAATCCAATTGCTCTAATTAAACAGTTTTTTTGCTTTATTTTTTAATAGTTAATAATTAAAAAAATAGTTAATAATTAATGTAGAACAAACTAAAACAATCGGATGTTGCAATCCAAAGTCTTTCTCCAATCTCCTACATATGAATACTGCAAAATTTGCTATTAGTGACAAATATTAAATTTCAATCAATGCATATCATGAGAATTCTAAAGATATGAAATTCCGTGCATTACTTCTTGAGATAAAACTATCGCTAAACTGTTGTAAATCTTGCAAATTGCAGCGTAACAGCACCATCTGTTGAGCGATTAATACCAAAATCTAATCAGTAAGCACTTATGTCAACGTGTAACTGGATCCCAAGTAAAATGAAAATCCATGCATTAGATACAGAGATAGAGCTATTGTGGAAATCACAAAAAAATGCAGAATAGCAGCCCCACCTATTGAGCGATTTACATTAAAACATAAAAAAAATGTCAATTTATGTCAAGTACTAGCTAAATCTGAAGTTTCATGAAATTCCGTGCATTAATCAAGGTAGTGATGGGCGATTTCGATTTTTTAAATCGATTTAATCGATACTACGGCCAACTCGATTTAATCGATACTTTAAAATTTTCAATCGATTTCTCTGAAGGTAATATAATTTTCATTTTCCTTCAAAAGTCGAAGATAAAATAGACGGATGTGCCAATTCCAAAATTTCAGTGTATTAGTTTCTAAGATAGAAGAATTAAAGAAACCTCAGAACCCCCCCCCCCCTCCTGCAAAACAGCGTTTTTTGTTGAGTGATGTACACCAAAAATTGATCAGGATCAATTTTTATTAAGTACCAGCTGAATCTGAATTTTGATGAAAATCCATGAAAGCGCGAGATACAGCTATTGCGAAATCATAAAAAATGCAGCATATCAGCGTCAGCTGTAAGGCAATTTACACCAAGAACTAAATAACAGTCTCTCTCGGCCATGTCACCGCTCACATCGGCATAGCTGGCAATAAGCTAGCTGACGCACTGGCCAAGGAGGCCACCTCACGTCCAAACATAGATATCCCCCTTCCTGTTCCCCCGTCTCATGTTCGCCACTTCCTCAAAAGAAACATTCTTTCTGACTGGCAACTCTACTGGGATGCCTCAAGCAAAGGCAGGCACACCTATTCCCTTATCCCAAAAGTCTCATACAATCTCTTAGCTTTCTCCCCTCCCACATCAGCATTCCTCTCCGGCCATGGTCCATTCAGAACATACCTAAATTATTTTAAACGCTCAGATACGGACCTCTGTGAGTGCGGGGCCATAGGGTCTCCAGACCACTACTATTTCTTCTGCACACTCACAGAGGCCTGGCACCTTAAGAACCCTTATTCCCGCCCAGATACCTGGCTCACAAATATCTTAACCCGCCCAAAACTACTCCGTCAATTGGCACAAATTTATCACTTCCTTATGGACCTGGCCAATCTTACCACTTAACCGTTCTCTCCTAAGACTGCCCGCTGTCGCGTTAGAGCCTTTGTTGAGCTTTTGGCAGTCGTAGCGCCACTTGTCGCGATGGAGCAGGTCTCCGGCGCGCATACCACTGTGTAGATGTTGTATACAGCTTGTATATTATGTATTTTATGTTTTTTTTTTTTTTTTTTTTTTTTTTTGGTTGAAGTTATTGTAATGAATCCCCACATGCCGGGGAACATTCCGGGTGGGACAAATAGGGTCTACACCGGATCCTAGCGATCTGGTGATCTTGTCACACTTAGGCATAAATAAATAAATAAATAAATAAATCTATGTCAGAGATTTACTGAATCTGAATTTTCATGAAAATTCGTTCTTGAGATAGCGCTATTGCGTTAATCATGAACAATGCAGTATAGCAGCGCCATCTCTTAAGCGATTTCCACCAAAGTGTAATTAGCATCAAATAATATCAAGGACTAATTGAATCTAAATTTTTATGAAAGTCCGTGCATTAGTTCTTGAGATAAAGCTAAAATGGAAACAGGGGCATGTGAAAAGAGAACTGCGCCCGGTTCAAAGTTCCAATTTAGCCCCCCCCCCCCTATTAACTTTTTCTTGTGATAGGCTGGAAGTGATGTTAGTAGTAAAAATTTGGCGCCCCCTAAATATCCGTGCTTGGAACGACCGCTTCGTTTCGCCCCCCCCCTTTCACATGGCGCTGTGTGGAAATTGTGAAAAATTCAGTATAGCAGCGCCATCTGAGAAGCTATATACATCAAAATGCAAAAAACATCAATTCATGTCAAGGACTAATTGGATCTAAAATGTGATGAAAATCCGTTCATTCGTTATTCAGATATAGGTGTTTCGCAAATCGCAAAAAAATGCAGCAAAGCAGCGCCACCTGTTAGGCTATATGCACCAAAAATTAATTAGATTCAGTTTATATCAAGGTCAAACTAAATCTAAAGTTTTGTGGAATTCCGTGAATTTGTTCTTGAGACAGAACGGTCAGAAATTTTTGTCGAATACAGACTCACACAGGGACAGACACACACACAGACAGATATTTCTTAAAAACCAAGAAATCGTGTTAAAGACCTTCTAAAATATATAAATCCATCAAAAACGGAAAGTCAAAATTTTTCATGAATCTAATATTCTCTTCTTGAAAAGTTACAAAAGAAAGTAAAAATGTAAAATCGATTCTGCCCGTAAGATCGGTCTTTAGATTCGATGTCGATCTTTAGATTCGATGCCGATCTTTAGATTCAATTTCGATCTTTAGATTCGATTTCGATTTTTTTTTTCTTTTCTAGGCTAAATCAGTGTTGAATGCAGGTATTTTTCCTGCGAGTCCGGAGGAAGGCATCATGTTTTACGCAGACTTTTGAAGGCATCATGTTAGAGTGGGAATCGCAATTTGTGCATTAAAAAGCATAAAATCTCATAACTTCTGGGGGTAACTCATAACTTCTCATAACTTCTGGGTGGCCAGCAGAGGGGTAATCCCCTGCGGGCCACCCCATCAATTCGACACTAGGCTAAATCGTTATATTTTTGTTTAGAAGTCCAGTTATTTGAAGTATTAGTTTATTATGTTTTACTTTTCACGCTCGTCTCTTCTAATCCCCCCATCCGCGTCAGTTTTAACTTACAGGGCCGTTCGAAATGTGCATACAGTTTTAAAAATGTCCAATTCTTGGTCTATTTTATTTTAGATCTACATCTTAAATCCTTGACAAAAGATAAATAAAGGGTCGCCCTTCCGCCCGTTTGGGGTTTATCTGCAACCCGCCGGGGAGGTCATATTTTTTTTGTTTCTTCAAAAGAAACGAAAAAAATTTGAGGGGGGGGTGGGGGGTTTGCACCCTCCCCCAATATACACCTTAAAATTTCGCTCATTTAATTCTCTACCATTTTTAAATTAAAAGTTTAAGCTACATGGCACCCCCAGAGCTGTGAACTAATTCCCTCCCTGTCGATCACTCACCTAATTTTGCTTATTTCTTCACTTCATTTCAATCTTTAAAAGACTATAACTTCTATAGGAGTTACAGTGATGAGAAAAATTCTAGTATAGCTAACCATTTCTCGCCGTTCTTTTTGCTCTTCCAGTTTCCCGGTTTTCCCTATAAGACCTTTTTTTTGGGGGGGGGGCAGAGGGGGTTTTTCTCATTTATTGATACAATGTGTCTATTGAAAGCTTATGCTTCATACATTACAAATCTATAGTCCGGGAGCCGACCGTCGATTTACCTATGTATCGAGTAAAAGGACCGGACATACATCAAAATGTAGGTCTCAATGTGCACATTAAGAATATTACTGTCTGCCAGGTTTTATCTTCCCGGAACGCAAGGCAGCCGGACTTTTATGACATCAATTTTGAGTGTTTACCTATGTATCGAGTACAAGGACCAGACATACATAAAAAGGTAGGTCTCAATGTGCACATTAAGAATATAACTGGCTGCCACATACATCAAAATGTAGGTTTCAATGTGCAAATTAAGAATATCACTCGCTGCCAGGTCCTATCCTGCCGGAACCCGGTGGCAGCCGCACTTTTATGACGTCAAGTTTGAGTGTTTACCTATGTATCGAGTAAAAGGACCAGACATACATCAAAATGTAGGTTTCAATGTGCACATTAAGAATATCACTGGCTGCCACAAACATCAAAATGTAGGTTTCAATGTGCACATTAAGAATATCACTGGCTGCCAGGTCCTATCCTGCCGAAACCCGGTGGCAGCCACACTTTTATGACGTCAATTTTGAGTGTTTGCCTATGTATCGAGTACAAGGACCGGACATACATCAAAATGTAGGTCTCAATGTGCACATTAAGAATATCACTGGCAGCCAGGTCCTATCCTGCCGGAACCCGGTGGCAGCCGCGCATTTATGACGTCAACTTTGAGTGTTTGCCTATGTATCGAGTACAAGGACCGGACATACATCAAAATGTAGGTCTCAATGTGCACATTAAGAATATCACTGGCTGCCAGGTCCTATCCTGCCGGAACCCGGTGGCAGCCGCGCATTTATGACGTCAACTTTGAGTGTTTGCCTATGTATCGAGTACAAGGATCGGACATACATCAAAATGTAGGTCTCAATGTGCACATTAAGAATATCACTGTCTGCCAGGTTCTATCCTGCCGGAACCCGGTGGCAGTCGCACTTTTATGACGTCAATTTTGTGTGCTTACCTATGTATCGAGTACAAGGACCGGACATACATCAAAATGTAGGTTTCAATGTGCATATCAATAATAACACTGTCTGCCAGGTCCGATACATAGGTAAACACTCAAAATTGGCGAAATAAAAATGAGTCTGTTACCTGGTTCCGGCAGAATTGTACATGGCAGATCATGATATTATTAATGTGCACTTTTAAACCTTCATATTTATTTATATATGGTCTTTAAATTCGATACATAGGTAGACATTCAAAATTCATGTTATAAAAGTGTTGCTGCCACCTGATTCCGGTAAAATTGGACAAAGTAGACCCTTAAGTTTTTAATATGCATTTTCAAACCTACATTTTGATGTATGTCTTGGCCTTGTACTCGATACATAGGTAAGCATAAGCACACAAAATTGACTTCATAAAAGTGCGGCTGCCACCGGGTTCCGGCAGGATAGGACCTGGCAGCCAGTGATATTCTTAATATGCATATTGAGACCTACATTTTGATATATGTGGCAGCCAGTGATATTCTTAATGTGCACATTGAGACCTACATTTTGATGCATGTCTTGGCTTGTACTCGATACATAGGTAAGCATAAGCACACAAAATTGACGTCATAAAAGTGCGGCTGCCACCGGGTTCCGGCAGGATAGGACCTGGCAGCCAGTGATATTCTTAATATGCACATTGAGACCTACATTTTGATGTATGTGGCAGCCAGTGATATTCTTAATGTGCACATTGAGACCTACATTTTTATGCATGTCTTGGCTTGTACTCGATACATAGGTAAGCATAAGCATACAAAATTGACGTCATAAAAGTGCGGCTGCCACCGGGTTCCGGCAGGATAGGACCTGGCAGACAGTGATATTCTTAATGTGCACATTGAGACCTACATTTTGATGTATGTCCGGTCCTTGTACTCGATACATAGGCAAACACTCAAAGTTGACGTCATAAATGCGCGGCTGCCACTAAGTTCCGGCAGGATAGGACCTGGCTGCCAGTGATATTCTTAATGTGCACATTGAGACCTACATTTTGATGTATGTCGGGTCCTTGTACTCGATACATAGGCAAGCACACAAAATTGACGTCATAAAAGTGCGGCTGCCACCGGGTTCCGGCAGGATAGGACCTGGCAGCCAGTGATATTCTTAATGTGCACATTGAAACCTACATTTTGATGTTTGTGGCAGCCAGTGATATTCTTAATGTGCACATTGAAACCTACATTTTGATGTATATCTGGTCCTTTTACTCGATACATAGGTAAACACTCAAACTTGACGTCATAAAAGTGCGGCTGCCACTGGGTTCCGGCAGGATAGGACCTGGCAGCGAGTGATATTCTTAATGTGCACATTGAAACCTACATTTTGATGTATGTGGCAGCCAGTGATATTCGTAATGTGCACATTGAGACCTACGTTTTGATGTATGTCTGGTCCTTGTACTCGATACATAGGTAAACACTTAAAATTGACGTCATAAAAGTGCGGCTGCCTTGCGTTCCGGCAGGATAGGACCTGGTAAATAGTGATATTCTTAATGTGCACATTGAGACCTACATTTTGATGTATGTCCGGTCCTTTTACCCGATACTTAGGAAAATCGACGGTCGGCTCCCGGACTATAGCATAAGAAATTTTCTCCCATCATTTCAGGTCACGTTACGGACCCATAATGTGTTAAAATTTTAATTTTTCAAACTTCTTCGAAAAAAAAACATTGATACATATCAGCGAAACTGGGGTTCGAACCCGCAATCGTTTGATTGCACACGTAATCCCTAAGCTTATTGGCCACTGAGTACTCAGCCTCGCTATTATTTCTTTAGATTTTCATCTTTAAATTCGTAATATCTTTTAAATGGAATGTCCGATTTGAATAATTCAAAAAGTAATCTACAGATATTGTAACAGGCATTAATACAAAATGATTTATTTGGATAAGGATTAAGGTATCGATAGTATGGTCTAATTTTGGTTGGTGTTTTAAAATGTTTAATCGCGTTTTAAAATGTAAGAAAGTAGTCATAGTGAGTTAACTAAAATAGCTGGACATATGGTATCGCACGGTTTTTTTATAGATATTAATATGTTCTTTAATATTATAGAACCTTTTTTTATTCATTTAAAAGTATTTCCTGGCGATTCAAAATTATATATCCTAACGATTCAAAAAATACACACGTAATTGTTCAAGGTTTCAATTTTATCGGCACTCTATTTTTTTTTCCTGTTTGCCCGTCCTACCGCCCCCCCCCCCTTCCTCACCAATCTTAACTTACAGGTTCGTTCAAATTATGACTGCGATTTTAAAAAAGTCTAATCCTCGTTCTATGTTGTTATAAATCCATATTTTGAAACCTCAACAAAAGATACATTTGGGCCGGGGTCACCCTTTTGTCTGTTTGGGGTTTACCTTGCCCCCCGGGTGGGGGGCATATTTTTTGTTTCTTCTACACCATCTCATGTCACATATCGTTATAAAGCTTTTATCTCCTCGTTTTTTTTTGTTACTACCCCTCTCTCCACCTAGTTACATGCTCTTGGCACTTTTTATAGTTTCAAAGAGTGCATGTTCCCCGCGGGCCACCCCATGAATTCAACACTAAGTTAAACACTATATTTTTGTTTAGAAGGTCAGTTATTTGGATTATTAGTTTATTATGTTTTTTTTCAAGTTCGTCCGTTCTAATACCTCGCCCCCCCCCCCCCTTCCTTCCTCGCCAATCTTTACTAAATGGGCCGTTCAAATTATGCATGCAATTTTTAAAATTTCCAATTCTCGTTCTATTTTATTGTAAATCCTCATTTTGAAACTTCGACAAAAGATACATTTGGGCTATGGTCGCCTTTCCGTCAAGAGTGGGGTTTACCTGCCCCCTTGGGAATGGGGCATATTTTTTGATCTTCCAAACTATCTCGTGTAACATTTGGTTGGCATTAAAAAAAAAAAAAAAGTTTTTTTTTGTCTATACTCCTTGTTCCCCATCCTATTTACATGCTCTCGGCACTCTTTATACTCGGTTTAATGCCAAGTTACTCAGTGTTGTTATTAGTTGAGTTATGTCTCTCAAATTTGTCAAGGTTTTTGTTTAAGTGACAACCATAAGTGACAATAATTTTAAAATTTAAAATTCTTATTATCCGATTCTAAAATCTGCAATAGCTTAGTTCTATGACTCCCTAAATGGGGATGGGAAGTGTGAGGCGGTAATTACGGTCCTGCTGATTGTCTAAGTTTTGGAATTAGTAATTTGGATCTTCTCTGTGTGAACCTGAATATCGAAATATCGATTTTAGTATCGATTCTAGAACTGAGAAATCGATTCTTATTATGATCGATGTTGTTTTATACGATATCAATTTTAATCGATTCTCAAAATTTCCAGAATCGCCCATCACTAAATCAAGGATATAGATCTCTTGCGGAAATCGCAAAAAAGGCAGAAAAGTGTCACCTGTTGAGCGATTTACACCAAAATGTAAAAAAAAAATGTCATTATGTCAAAAACTAATCGAATTTGAAGCTTAATCAAAATCCGTGCATTTGTTCTTGAGTTAGAGTGATTGCAGGAATTGTGAAAAATGCTGCATAGCAGCGCTACCTAATGAGCGATTTATTCTAAAAACTAATCAGGATCAATATATATCAATGACTAATTGAATATAAATTTTTATGAAATTCCGTGAATTATTTTTTGAGATAGAGCGCTCAAAAATCGTGTCCCTTACAGACAGACTCACAATCAGACAATTTGTAAAAACATGTTTTTCATATTTGACCTATAAAACGTGTAAATCCGTAGAAAAGCGGAATTAGCAAATTTTCACGAATACAATACTTTCTTTTTGCTAAGATAGAAGAAAGTAAAAAATATTAATAAGTAAAAGTTATTTTTTTAAATGCTAAAAATTTGACATTTCCTGTTTATATATATATATATATGTATATATATATACCGGTTGTCCCAAAAATGACTGCTGTATTTTAAAATTCAATAACTTGCAAACGGTGACAGCTATTTAAAAAAATTTTGCAGGCGGGTTATGTATAATGCCAGGAGTTTTTTTTTACCGTAAATTTTTATTTTAGTTCGCATCTCAAACAATAATTGGTACTGGGGCGATTGAAGACCAGGTGATCAGTGCTGAGTGAAGCGTCGACCTAGCCTTCAATCGCCGTCAGCGCCACCTATTGTTTGATTTATGCGAACTAAAATAAAAAATCACGGTAAAAAACTCCTGACATTATACATAAACCTCATATATATATATATATATATATATATATATGGGTGATTCTCAAAATAGGGGACAATTTATGTCTTTCGGCATACAAAAAAAATTGAGAGGTTTTCTGTCATGTTTTTATATTTAGATATGTTTTTCTTAATATTATTCATTATTTGCACTCAAGAATTACTCACTTTTTAGTTAAAAACACCTTAAAAGAACAGAATAAAGATTCAAAATGTCATTAGCATGGATGTCCACAGCAGCTGTGCCTTGTGTATACTAGCATTTTTCAAGAGTTAATATAATTTTTATAAAATAAACAAATGTTATTCTTTTTTTATATTAATCAAGGAGATGATTTATCCAATAAATTTCTTTTTAAAAATAAAATTATAGTACAAAAAAAGAATTAAAGTTTGTCCTCCATATTCGATTTTCAAAACAAGGTCATACTAAAACAGCTGTTTATTAATCAAAATTTTATTTTCACATATGACAATAGTTTGAAAATATAAAGTTTCTCCATGGAAACAAGTAGCCATTTTATCCCAGCCAGAAAATAGAAGCATGTATTGTATTTTAAGAATAGAAATTGAATATTAGGGGAGTACATAAATTCTATGTCATTAGAATGGATAATAATTTTCATGTTTATTTTATAGTTAAAATTTTTATTTTATTTATTTGCACAGAACTTTTGTGTTTTAAAAAGCCCCAGAAAGGAATATTGCATTGTGATTATATTATGGCTGATAATCTTATTTAAATTAAAATTTGTCATTAGCATGGAGAGATATCAGTGTCATTAGCATGGTTTTTCTGTCCATGCTAAAGACTCCTATGTACATAAATGTAACCAGTGCTTATATTGTATCCTTTATAAAGTTTAATTTTACATATAAATTTAGGTATTATATTTATTGTCCCTAAAATATGCATTAAATCTGTAGAAAAATCATTAAGACAGCTTCTTACATTGTTAGTGTCAGAATGTTGCTCCATGTAACAAAATTTGCTCTTTGGCAATGTTTTTATTCTCCTTATATGTATATATGTAAAAATGGAAACCATTTGCTGAAAAGGAAGGCTGATAAATATAGAAAAAAAATATTTAAACAGGAAGAAAATAAAAATTTCATAATATATTTATTCCATGCAATTCGTTTTGTCATTAGCATGGCTCAAAAAAATACTAATTATTAAGTTAATTTTTAAATATTTAGCTCTGCTGACTACATGAAAAGTATACCTAATACTATATTAACAACACCTATTTTTTTTTAGAAATTTCGCTAACAGTAATTTTTTTAAGATTTCATTTTTGAAATCGTCCCCTATTTTGAGAATCACCCATATATATATATATATATATACATATATACATATATACATATAAAATTTCCTTGGTAATAGTTTTTTATATAATAATGAACTAGAAGCACATTTTAAACTGTCCAATTAAAACAGCAAAATTCACTTTTTTAACTTTGTCAATTCATATTTCATATATTTCTTCAAGTCTTGTACAAAACATTGTGAATATTTCTAAATCATCCACATTCATTATTTGAAGATAAAATAAAGTTGTATAAATTATTATGTGAAGATACAACATTTTGTGAACAAAAATTTGTTCACGGAAATCTGTTTGTTTTGATTAAATATTTTTTAATACCATTTATATCTAAACAACATACTCTTTGACGTAGCAAAAATTAAAAGTATCATAAATATGGAAAAGCTCTGTTATTTTTAATATGATTAAAATCTATTGCCTTTCTGTTTCTTTAAATAAAACTGGTATTTTAATGTTGGTACAAAATCTCTAAATAAAACATTTTTCTATTCTTTCTTATTTCTTTATGTACGTTTATGCAATAAATAACTACATACACACTTTAAAATATCCAATTAAAAACTAAATTCAATTGTTTGGAAAACATTTTTTTGGTGTATATTTATAATGCTTCTTAAGCCTTAAATCCTTTATACAAAATCACTGTCTTTTTTTATGCATCCATATATGTGTAAAGATAGAATGACAAAGCAAAATTTGATTAAGCTGTTTCAAAAATAAAGTTTGTTCACGGTTATAAAATTGTTTTAATAAGTATATATATTTTTTAAATATCATTAATACGACACAATACTTTAATACCATTAATACCAATATAACAGTCTGTGACTGAGTACAAATTAAATATTTCAGAAATATGATAAAATTAATGATATTTGTACTACGCTTTCTCTAATTCATTAAATAAAAACAGTATTTTAAATGTTTAAAAAAAGTGTTTGAAAATAGAATGAAGATGCAAAATTTTATTAAATTATTTGAATTATAAAATTTGTTCACTGAAATCCAATTATTGTAATTAAGTAGTTTTTAAAATGCCATTAATGCAACACAATCCTTTAATACTATTAATGTCAACAAAACAAACTGCCAAGTAAATTAAATATTTCAGAAATATGATAAAGCTCTGTTATTTTAGCTGTGCTTTCTCACTTTCTTTAAATAAAACCAGCGTTTTAAAAGTTAGAATATAAAAAAGGACTTAGAAGTGCATTTTAAAACTCAGAATTTAAAAAAAAAGTCTAATGCAATTTTTGCTAAAAATTTCGTCAAATTTCTATTTACTAAATTAACCCGCGAGTAGTCGCGACTTTTTTCAAAACGTCATTAGTCGCGCTCGGTCTTTTTGCCGCTGCCCCCCCCCCCCGCATACCAAGTATGTATAATAAGAAATATTTTTCACCTAATGTACGAAAATAACATTTCAATGAAGATATAAATTTGCAGTTTTCTTAAATTCTGCATTTTATTCATGAGATCTGGAGTAATTGGAAAAAGTAAAAATGAACTGACACTAGTGATTGTTACGTAGACTTTTTCGCCAATTTCAACTTTGTTTCTAAAAATATACCCGAAAGAAAAAACAGAGGTATCCTAATACTTCACTAAGTTGGTCAAGAAACCTTCAAAGTCAGCTACATGGTAGATTGTCTGTTGTATTTTTAATGTGATACAAATTAGGAGAAGATAAGTTTTATGGGCGACGAAAAGACCGACACGCGACTACTGACGGGTTAATGAAAGCCTTAAATTCTTTAAAAAAAATATTGCAAATAGTTTTGAAGCTTTCGTATTTAGTATTTGAAGATAAAATGAAGATGCATAGTTTGCTTAAAGTTGTCGTGAAGCAAAATCTGTTCATGGAAATCTTTTTATTCTGATTAAATATTATTTTAATTCCAATAACATTTAAACAGAATATTTGTTGTATCATAAATTAGAAATCCCGTAAATATGATAAAGATATGTTATTTGTGCTATGATTCAAATTCAAACATAATGTCTCTCTATTTCTTTAAATAAAAATAGCATTTAAAATGTTGCAATATAAAATCCTTAATTAAACTATTTTTTAATGTATATGTACATAATAAGTAACTTGGGGCACATTTTAAAATGTCTATTTAAGAAGCAAATTTTTGAAAAAAAAGAATAAGTTCATATTTATTAAATACCTTATTACAAAAACATTATAACATATATATATATATATCCTTATTTTAAAATTTATGATAAAATAGACTTACTTCAGAAATGAAATTTCTTCACAAGAATCCAATTGTTCTGATTTAATATTTTTTAAATACCATTAAAATATATAAATTTAAAAATATCTAAACAAAACAATGTTTGACGTAGCACGAATTAAATGTTTCATAAATATGAAACAGATGTGTTATTTTTACAATGCTTAAAATCTAATGTTTCTCTGTTTCTTTAAATAAAAAAGTATTTTAAATGTTAGAATATGAAAGAATAAACTAAAAGCACATTTTAAAACTTCCAATTAATGAAAAAATATCTTAATGCAATTTAAGCCGAAAATTTTGTCAAATTCATATTTTATGAACCTCTTAAGGACATAAATATTTTCTATAAAGACATTGCAAATAATTTTAAAGTATCCCTAATTGCTATTTGAAGATAAAATGAAGATTCATAACGACACGAAAATGTATATTCGTTCCAAAGGAAAATCCATTACTTACTTCCTACATAAAATACATCATATTACGTCTGAAACTGAAAATTTCAGCTTCTTTGCATTAAGTACTTACTTTTTAAAATTCAAAAGATCTCCTTTCTTGAAATAAAACTTACATCACCCCAAGAGAAAAGCTCTTTTCAGCAGCTTTTAACAACAAACAAATTTTTTTCAAAATCTTAATAGCAAAACTTGACAAAACATTTTAAAGGTTTATATTTCTTTTACTATGTCCTTGTTAGTATTTTAAGTTACAAATTCACTATTTGTTCTAGAAAAGAATTCTTATATGTAATCTTGTCCAATATAAGGCTCTAGATATTAAAGTTAAGAGAGTTTTTTTGCTTTGTTAAGTCGTCATTTGTCACAAAAAAGTCAAAAAGCACCTGCTTCACGACTTTTAGAGATTGAATGAGTATTATAAAAATGCTTTGAGGTAAAAGACTTATTAGTTTTTTTGTTTGATGTTTAGATAATTGGTTTTCAACATAAAATAAACTTTTTCTCAACATAATACAAACGAGTACTTAGTTTTAAAAGTATCTTTCAAAAGATTTCTTTTTTTAATGTATCTGTAATTTTATTAAGTGGAATGTTTTTTAGATTGCTCTTTAATGGCTTCTTTATAGTACAAAAGTAATTTTTTTTTCTTTAAGACAGTTATTTATTTAAAGTATGTGCATCTTTAAAATGCATTTAGCAAACGGAAAAAAATAAACACGTACGTTTAGAATACATTAAGAGTCTCAATTAATATTTAGAGCACTTCATAATAACCATATTATCACAGAAATGTAGTAGTAAATTAAGTCACACAGAATAAAAAATAAATATTTAATATGAAAATTTATTTCTTTTTAACTGATTCTCTCTCTCTTTCTCTCTTTTACTTACTTATTTTTTTGTGGCTTATGTTTTAGAATTTTTTTTTCAAGTGTTCCTTTGATTAATGAATGAATTTTCTGAAATATAGAATATAAAAACGATTATTATTAAAGTAATTTCTCATGATTTTTTTTCAATCTTAAAATAAACTTTGGATTATTTTGTTTCTAATAAAAAAAAAACTGATCGTGTTAGTTGTTAAAAAATATTTCTATTATCAATAGTTATTTTTTTAAAGAAAGAGTATGTACTAAATAAATGTAATAAATGAATTTATCAACCACGGTTATTTATATGCAATAAAAAATTTTATAGAGTGATATAATAAAATTAGTTACACGGCTTTACTTTTAAGCACAGATTTATTAAATTTTTTTTTATTGCTTTATTATGTGGAATGTTTCATACATGTCTTGTTATTAGCTTCTATACAGTTCAAAAGTAAGTTCTTGTTTTTCTTTTAGACTAAATGTATTGCTTTTTAAAATGCATTTAGCAAAAACTACAAATAAATAAAATAAATTAATAAATATGTATGTTTAGAACACACTGAGAGTATCGATTTATTTTTAGACCGTTTCATAATAATCAAACTACCGTAGAGACCTGATAATTAATCGAAATAACAAAAATATTTATCGTAATTTCGGGTGTATAAGCCGCGGATCAAACAATCCTTTTTCAGCCCAGAATTTTTTAAAGAAACAAATGTAACTACTTAGAACGACGTAAATATTTGTCTACAGTCACTAAATAAGATTACTGAGTCCAAAAAGAATTGTTTGATCCGCGACTTATACACCCGAAATTACGGTAATATGAAGTTTCATTTCGTTTCACCAATTATTATTATTATTATTATTATTATTATTATTTTGTCTATTTTAGAACTTTTGCACATGTTCTTTTGATGAATGGAAAAATTTCCTATAAAATATAATAAAAAAATTTTAAACAATAAAGTAGCTTTTTTTTTTAATTTAAGAGTCACTTCAGTAAAATGAAAAGACCCGTTCGCTAATGCTGTCGTAAGGAAGAAATTTATAAAGATATCTCGGTTGCATTTCAATATTTTTAAATGATTTTTTTTTCATTGGATAGCTGAAATCGATTTGTATTTTTTCGCTTTTATTTTTTTCAATTTTGATACCAGATGTTTTTATTTTTTTTTTCTAATTTCCAAACCGATTCAAAAAATGAAATTGTCCATAATAAAAACATATGCAAAGAAAATAAAAAAAAAGTAAAAACGATCTTTCTACAGATCTATCTCAGCTATAAAAGGAAGAAAAAACAATCCAATCGTGGAAGTTGACAAAAAGTAACTCTAATATCATTTTTTTAGCTGTTTAAAAAAGAAGCTGTTTTTTTATGCAGTTTAAAAATACGTTTTCTCCCTTATAAGTAAATTATTATGTTAGGTAAGTTATTAGGCTAAGTTAGTATTTAAAGTAAACGCATTACAGCAATACATTTAGCAAAAAATAAGAAAAAAAAGAAAAAAAACCGTTTAAGACTCATTTAAAGGCTCGATTAATATTTAGAGTACTTTATAACCAAATTAGCACTGAAATATAGCAGTAAATTAATTCAGTCAGGATAATGATAATAATAATAATAATAATAATAATAATTATATATATATAAATATATATACATATATATTTAAAATGAAAATAAATTTCTTCTTAATCATACCTCTTTTTCCGCTTTTTTTTTTCGCTTACATGTTTTAAAAATTTTACATTTTCTTTTGACTAATGAATATTTTTTTTTACATTATATGTAATAAAAAATTATTATTCAAGTTATTTCTCAATTTTTAATACATTTAAGTAATTCTTTTATTATGAATTAAAGCAGTTAGCTTATAACTAAAAAAATATTAAATACATATCTTCCAAGATTTCTTTTTTTTTATCACGAGTTTTATTAAATACCTTCAGTCCAGAGGGAGATATGCAGTTAAAATAACTTAGATCTCAAACTGTTAAAAAATATTTTTAATATAAAAATGTTTTATTTCTAGCCTTTTTAAAGATGTTTAAATACCCTGAAAGATTATTTTTATATGTTTTCATATGACTAATGGAAGCAATTTCTTTTATATTCAATAGAAAAAAATATTTATAACGCATTTATTTCGATAGAAGTTGGAAGTAGAAATTTATCATCAGATTTTAATAAAATTTTACTCCCATTAACGAAAATTAATATTTAATGAATATCTCTAAATACATACATTTTTCATTCATGCATATTTATGTCCATTAACGTGCGATAAAATGTTTCATTTGTTTTTTTTTTAGGGAGTTATTATATGAAATATAATTTCATTTTCTTACTTACATAAAACCGGGAGATATACGTGTACATGATTTTTTTTTGTATGTTGAATGAATTATGCAAAAGATTAAATCAAATTAAAAGTTTCAAATTAAACGAAATACAGTCATGTAACAAGCAAACTGAGGTTCAAAACTATAAAAAATCGCTAAGTAAAATGTGTTTTTGGATTGGTCTTTCCTGGCTTCTTTTTTGCGCAAAACTCTTTTTCTTCTCGATGAAATTATTTATTTAAAGTAACAGCATCTTTAAATTGAATTTAGCGAAGAAAAACGAAACGTGAGTTTTGAACAAAATTAGACTGTCAATTAATATTTAGATTACTTCATAACAACCGAATAATTACACAAATAGAGGATTAGATTACGTAATTTAATCGTAAAAAAATGTATCTTTACTTTGAACCGTTTTTTTTATTACTGTATTTTAAAGCCGCTGGACTAAAATATTGTTATTGTTTTGCTTTTGACAATACAGTTATTTCAAACTATATATAACATGAAAGAAAATTTATGAAAAAAAAACACATTTAAATACATCCTTAATTTTAAAATGAAATTTTTATAAGTTGCTGCTAGATTAAAAATTGATAATTCGTGATAAGTGACATCATTTTTGAATCATCGGTAATTACTTTTTAATTATGACGTATTTTGAAATGATTGGATATCTTGTGTTATTAATGCATATTTATGCGCTTTGTAATACCATTTATTTAAACAGATTTATATCACATTTTTGGAGGTCGTACTGGATAGTATTGGCGTCCTTTTTGCTTGATTAAAGTTATTTCTTTCTCACATGTGAAATCAAAAAAAAAATAAATAAAGTTTTGATTTAAATTTATTATGTTCGTTGTTTTTTTAATATTACAAGCATAAAAATCAGTTTTCCATATTTTAAAAGTAATCTGTAATTGTTTTAATTAAAAAAATACAAATCAAAAACCATAAATCGAAATTTTTAAAAAGATGCATTCGAAATTGGTAGAAATAGTATTAAAGCGTACTTGCCGATTGCTATGAAAAATCTTAGTTACTACGATTTGGACCGATAAATTACGATGCTTTAAAATTCAGTCTTAAACTCCGATTTTTCATTAAAAAAAAAAAAAAAAAAAAAAAAAAAAAAAAAAAAAAAAAACATAAACACTTTTTATTTCTTTATTTTTTTCCAATTTTCAAATTTTAATCTGCGCAGCATATTTTTCTGGAGTAATTCTTTTCCAGGTTTTTAAAATATGTGGTTCTAATAGTTTTAAAAAATTGGTCATTAGTCTGAATATTCAGACATTAAAAAATGCTCGAGGAAAAAAATGTGGTCTGCAAAACAAACTTTTTAACATTAAACTGTCTTAATGAGTATTAATCACAAGTGAATCGTGTTTCCGTAAATACTTCTACAGAAATTACCTACTTTTGAAACAGGGGCGCCATTTTAGGAATGTCTTAATGAAGTGAGAAGAATTTCTTTGAGGGACAAAGTTTTAAGTAGTGTGCGGAATCAAACAATTTTCATACAAAGAAGGAAAGTACTTCATAATAAAAAATACTATGCAGTTTTCCCTCCTGAAAATTGTCCTGATTTTTTTTCCTTTTAAAGATTTTTAAGAAGATTGAATTGGTTGTGGAAAAAGTTGAGATTTTTTTTTCAAACGATCACGGCAACATTTGGTCTTTCACTAAAGATATCTGAAACAAATAATGATTAACTTCAATTAGTCACTAAATGAAATCGCAAATTTGATCAAGTATTGAGAAAGAAATTGTGAATTATGTGAAAAAATTACTTATAAAAACCACGAATTTTGTTAAATTTTGAGGGAAAAATAATGCTAATTATATAAAAAAAAAAATCGCAAAAACGAGTAGTGAATTTTATAGTCCAAGATCCCAGAGCCCCCAGACGTTACTTATTTTCCCCCAGACGTTACTTATTTTCCCCCAGACGTTACTTAACCAGAGCCCCCAGACGTTACTTATTTTCTCACAAGTAAAATGTATAGGATAAAGTAGTGCTAGTACGTGATATGAGCGTAGTGATATCTGCTAGCTTTAGACCGACGGCCAATTTACAGGTACCAGGTACCAAAGGTAGGTAAAAATAATGCAAACTTTTCTTATTTCTCAGTCTTGATTTTTATATATCATGCTCAGGAAACTATTTAAGTACTTTATGTAAGCAGCCAAACCAACTGCATGGGCCAAACATCCAGCCAGACATACTTAAAGTGTCGCTATGAGTATGAGCCCGAGCGTGAAAATCAGATAGTTTTATAATATAGCTTCATAAAACTTATGTTAGTAATGGTCTAATGGAAATCTTCAGTAATAATTCAGTAATATTTTAACCCTTAATTTAAAAAATAATTATAGCATACCAAAATGGGAATACATTTGAAATCGTAATCAAAATTATAAACAAATCGTTATTAATTTATGAAGAGTATTTTTTTTTTTTTTTTTTGAAATATTTAGGAAATGATGATTCTCAACAGCAATCAATGTATTAATATAATAGTTTATTGACGTCTTATAATAGGCAAAAAACAATAAAATTTGTAAACAGAAAATTTCAAAATAATTCATTTAAATATTACTCATTACGTCATTACTTTATCAATGAAAAAGTATGATCTATTTTTTTTTTTAGTCTTCATTATCGTCATCATTGAAATTTCATAATACGTCATCAATCCAATGTTAGTATAGAATATCTTTATCATCATCACCATTAGTTTTTTTTTTCTGTAAAAAATAATATGTAATCAAGAATCAAATAATTGCAAGTTTATATAAATATTTAAATTGAAACTAGAATACCGATTCTTCTTGAAGCAATTCACTTACAAAGTCTGGTAATTGGTCCCCTTTCAAACGAGTTGAAATGATATTCATTATCTTCTAGTGTCCACCTATTGTTTTCATGACTAAAAATATCTAGATCCTTATATTTGTTTAAAACACTCTTTATAAATTAATAACGATTTGTTCATATTTTCGATTACGATTTCAAATGTATTCACATTTTGGTATGCTATAATTATTTTTTAAACTAATGCTTAAAATATTACTTAATTATTACTGAAGACTTCCATTAGACCATTAATAGAATAAGTTTTATGAAGCAATGTTATAAAACTATCTAATTATCACGCTCGCTCTCATACTCATAGCGACACTTTATATATGTCTGGTTGGATGTTCGGCCCATGCGATTGGTCTGGCTGCTTACATAAAGTATTGCAATAGTTCCCTGAGCATCATATATAAAAATCAAGACTGAGAAAAATTTGTAATGTTTTTACCTACCTTTGGTACCTGGTACCTGTAAATCGGCTGTCGGTCCAGGCTAGCAGGTATCACTACGCTCATAGCATGTACTAACACTACTTTACCCAATACATTTTATTTGTGAGAAAATAAGTAACGTCTGGCAGCCCTGGGATATTGCTCTATTATTGATTGGTTGCGAAAAGATATCGCAAATTTTGTCGATCGGTCGTACAAAACTGCTATGAATTGTGTCAATCTACCGCGGATAGGTATATATATATATATATATATATATATAAACAATCAATTTTGTTAGTTGTTTGCAGAAGAAAATAAATTTAGTCAAAGGATCGTGGTAAAAATACACATTTTTTTAAAACTATCACATACACACACACAAAAAAAAAATCGCCAAAATATCGCGGATAAAAAATGCTGATGTTGTCAGAATATCGCGGCAAGAAAACAGGAATCTCGTCATAAGATTGAAAAAAGAAAATGCACATTTCATTAAAAGATCAGTAAGAAAACGTAAATTTTAATCGAAGGATCGCGAATAGAAATCAAGAATTTCATCAAAGGATCATGGTAAAAATGTGAATTTCTTCAAAAATTCATAGGTATAAACATACGGATTTCAACAAAGAATCGTGATATAAAAACTTTAATTATGGTTGTGGGAAAAAATTGAGAGTATCGTGAAATGATCGGGGGAAACAATCACGAATTTCGTCAAAATTTACTATGGTGCACTAAAAAATTGAAACCGGGCTCGTTTTACAAGCAAGGAAAAAAAAAAAAAAACGCGAAATTGAGATGAAACTTTAAATTCATATAAAATTTTTCGATGTTGAAACTAAAACATTTTTCTTGTTATGGGTGTCAAAAAATGACCCCAAAACACAAAAAGCAATAAACTAACCTCCACCACCCCAAATTTTGTGAGCTACAACTTCTCATTTTCAAAGGTTGACAGATTTTTATTAAAATCTATATATATCTTAACAATGTTTTTAGATATGTTTTATGAAGTGTTTTTGAAATATTTTTTAAAGGAATAAGAGATTTTTCTTTTTCTTAAGGAAATAGAGTTTTTTTTACCAATTTATCTGTGGCTTGTACAAAAAAAATTAAAAAAGTGTAATATTTTTTATAAATATATAAATGAATGTGATAAAAAGAATATTTCACTAATATAATCCGATTTTCTTTTTATTAATTTGAACACTTTTACAAAGTAGAATTTCTACTTATCGCTAAATAAGTAATAAAATAGAATGGATTTCTAATTATTGGGAAGTACTGTATAATATTTTTTTAAATAAAGTACTTTGGATGTTCCTGTACTAATCATCAAATAATTCGACTTCAAATCTTCAAAGAATTCTCGAATTATTTGTGAATTAATATTTATATCCTAAATTCTGAAAACATATATTCAATCTATTTTTAAATTAAACAGTTGAGAATATGAATATTTTTAATAGCATCGTTAATAAATCTATGGCTCAAACTATTAACACAAAGTAACTATTCATATTACATTTAATCATTTATTTATTTATTCATTTTTAGCTACATCTATCATCCTTTGTATTTATTTCGCCGAAAGTAATAACAGTTTTCTTTAAAAAGTACAATAGTTTTATAAATTAGAGATTTAAAGTTTAACAAAAAAAAAAGTACTATGGTAAGTAACTAACAAAAAAAAAAAAGTACAAGCTATTACCTGGCGTTTACTGAGAATACTTTGCATAAATATGTCATATAAATAGCATTAATAAGTTAATCGGTCGTTGTTTTGCAAGTGAATTTCTTTTGAAATTATCCTAGTTTTGTGGAATCAAAAACTCTTTTTTTTTTTTTTTTTTTTTTTTTTTTTTTTTTTAAGATTATAATCAATCAAATATATATTAATGTCGTGTCCCCAATTACCACAGCTTACGCAAACGTGGACGTTTATTGACCTAAAGTGTTAAAAGTGATGTCGAAAATTTTAGAACATCTGGCCGAATCTCGGCATCTATTTAGTTATGTGCATGAAATTCCAGAAAATAAGTGTACAAAAATAATTATAATAATAATGAAAATAATTTCAGCTATTTTAGAAATTTCCATTTAAGAAAGTTAAAGGATTGGACACAACTCTGAATTCGACCGAAACCTAATTAATTTAAGAGCATTTTATTGCAAATTATAGCAATACAATATTAAAAATCCTTTTTGCGTATACAGAGTACATACTATAAGACATCTAATTTTAACTGAAAAATTAAGTTTAATTTTTTAAACTAGCTTTCACATTATTTGATCGTTATATTGATTTCAAATCCTTTTTATGTATAGAAAGAAACCGTGCTGTGAAAGGTTAAAGGTTTTTGTGTATGATGTCAAAAACATGGAAAATCACATTTTCTTAGAACAATAATAAGAATTAAAAAAAATCCCTTTGAAGATTAACGCCTTTCGCGTCGACTGTTTCAATGGTTAACGATGATATCAAGCCATTTTTATGTTAATAAATGCAAACAATTGTGTGAAATCCTGCGATCGATAGCTTCTCCCTCCAAAATTCTTCTTTATTTTCCCTGTTTTAATTGAAGGCTTATTGCCTCAGCTAATTCCTGCTTTAACAAAGAAAACTAAACAAAAAAAGAAATGTGGTTTTAGGTGTGATAGATCATTTCATACCGTTTTTTGTAGTTATTTTTATTTTCTTTTTTTAAGCTCTAGAACAATACTCTTTTTAATTCTCTCTGGGATGTAAGGGATTTCTTTTTCAGTGAAAAGATAAATTAAAGCTAATTTTTAGTTCATAAGCGAAACACAGTCATTAAAAATTCAGAATAATGATATGAGTTTTTGAAATGAGAGGAAGGAGGAATTAGAAAAGAAAAACGATAAGGATTCTAAAAATAAAGATGGAAGGTCGAAGTTAGTACTAAGAACTGAGATTTAGAATTTCGTTGAATAAAGAGTTGAATAAAAGATTTTATTTTATTTTATATTATTTTAAATCTAAACATAATAGAGCTATTATTTATATAACGAGTGATCCAAAAGTTTAAGAATTTTTTTAAGGCAAATAATTTGAAAATGAAGAAAGATATAAAGATACGGTCAGGAAATTCATGTTTTTATGTGAAAATGAAAAAAAAAAAAGAATGATTGAATACGTCTATTTTGAAATAATAGATGGCTTAAAAGTGAAAAATTGCTTACAAGTTGCAAGTAAGTTTACAACTCTTGGTCATTCAGTAACACAGTTCTTAAACTAAGCAGAAATCCATTCAAAGTACTTTGTGAAGTTTCTTATACGCTATCTACCAATAAGTGTTTGGACTCCCATGCAAATGTTACTATCTGCGATCTTGACATACGTCAATCTCTCCATCGTTAGATATATTGCAGGATACAAATATTGGCATTTGTAACAGACACGATGCCACGAAGTACAGGGTATCTGATATCGATAAAGAATAATCATCGGATACCTGAGAAATGACCGATCCTTAAGAGACATATCTTGCAAGCTGAAATACTCAAAATCGACAGTGTCCTACGTGATTCAAAAGAAAAAGTTAAGGGAGGATTGTCAAAATATTCCCAGAGTCGGCAGAATCACGAGATTTGGAGATTGAGACCGACGGATGTCGTCCAGAGAAATTCGGAAAAACCATACCCAATCAATTAAAATAGCAAATAAAGCCTTTGTGCAAAAATGTTTAAAGATAGAAAACTAACGATTATAAATGCACAAATAAAGTCAGAAAGGGGGAACAAACAGCTGTTTCGAATCTACTAACGAGATTCTTCTTCAGTGCAAAAACTCAGCGAGCTAGACAAAGCAAAATTGAGCAAAGAGACAGAGAGACGCAGGCTTATATACCCACTACGGAAACGATCCCGCCTAAAGGAAAGCAACCAATGAGAAGAAAGCAGCCGGAAAAACTGGGTGGACAAGTAGTGACATCTACCGGAGAACAAGCAAAACAAAAACTAAAAAGCGAAAAAAAAACAGTTGTTTGCTCCCATTTTCTTACTCTATTTGTGCATTTATAATCGTTGTTTTTTATCTTTAAACATATCCAGTCAATGCACACATACGATAAGAGTTTCAACGGGTATCTGTGTATGATTGTTTGATGAATACTATCCACAAGCAAGCTCATTTGCTTGGCTTTTATGGTAGGGATGCCATCCTCAAGCTTTTGATCACAAAGATCAGTCACGCTGCGCGGTTAAAGTGGCTGTTCATGTAGCTTCGGAATTCTTCTCAGCATTGTTATGTATATGAAAATTCGACTCATTCCTATAATTAAAATATGTCTTCGGGAAACTAAAATTTTTAATTTCTTTTTTCAATGTATACTTTTTAAAACACTTTTTTACACTTTTCTCTTTTTATTAGTTCTCAAAAATATTTCTAAAATCTATATTGAATTGAGTTTTTCATGTATATAAAACTGACAAACAGTAAGTAATATTTTAACACTTCATATAAAATTAAGTATATAATTTAGAAATATTGTAAGAACTAAGAAAAACAGGACATCTTTTTAGAATTGTAAACAAAATATCGAAGTTAAACATACTAATTTCCCTAGTTTGATCTTAAATTAGTAAGAGGATTTCGAAAGCAGAGTGACCAACTCCCTTAAAATAGTGCAAGGCGCGTTGAAGATGGACCATTCAACAGTAAAAATTGGTTCTCGGGAGGGATGAATTAAGTTTCATTCAGTTTGGAAAACGCCTCCTGTCATAATTCATTGTGCCCACCGTTAACTTCCGCTCAGGGCAAATTAAGATCTGGGACATTATTCTCTGTTCGATCTGAGGCCGTTGGTCGCAATTCATGGTAAGCTCTACACCTGCACATACTGATTTATTGGGGATAACAGTGTATTTCCAATGTTGTAGCAGTTGTATGGGATGGACCCATGATGCTTCCAGAATGAGAGCTGCAACACTGCGAGTCCACCATGGAATGGTATCTATATTATAAAGGCCAAACGTATCTGTGCGTAACGCATACGTCATTTTGCGAATGGCAACACTTTCCCCTGATATTTCGGTTTTGCAATTTTCGCTACTGCTAATTTTACACTTCTGAACATCGCATATTCTCAATTTTTACATCGGCGTTGTAAGATTGTAATTTCAAAATTCTCTCTGCTAAATTTAAGTTTCATAAGTTGTATAAGGTATGCCTCAAATAAAATAATTGTTAATGAATATCTTAAATATTAAATCTGGCCATACATGCTAAGGTATAGCCATGAAAAAATCGTGAATAGAAAAAAGAACACGCAGCGCCATTTGTTAATCGAGATATGACAAAATATAAACAGCAGGATGGGCGACAATTTTTTTTTCGATGTTATATAGGGCTGAAAGTTACCACTGGTGACACTGACATCAGACAAAAAATTGAGATGGTTTGAAGTTTTATTGAGAACTGTTTTATGAAAATTTTTAAAACTGTCGAATTAAATTTATTTTAACTGAATTTACTTGAAATGTAATTTTCATGTACGAAATGTTTAAATAAGCTCTGATTATATGTTATTTAATAGTTATGTGTATTTTGAATTAGGCGATTTTTATAACCTTTCACTTATAAGTGAGGATAAAATTTAAGTATTGTTTGGTTATCATTCGTTCATCGTTTTTACTCTTTTGTCTTTATTATGTTCCTCGCTCTTCCTTTTATTTATAAATGCGTTCAGAGTCATATATTTGGATGACGGAACACAGCAAGTACTGACAGCAACTCTGGGAAAATAGAAGAATGTGGAGTAGAAATCAATGAAAACGCAATCAGTCATCATAAGGAGGAGGGCGAAACTGAAAGATGAGATGTTAATTAATTTTCTGATCTAAAATAGATGTAATTGTGAGAAGATTATAATAGCGAAAATTTCGAACCAGGCATTTCGTCTGAATCAGAATTTAGACCAAGTCCTTCAAAAGTAGACGCTCCTTAACGCATATACCTTTGTCACACACCGTCCACCGTGTTTGAACTGATTTTTGGCATTTTGAACTGATACATGATATAGTTAAATTGCCTTAACAGATTCAACTGAGCTTCAGGATGCAGAAGTTGTGACAACAGTGAATATGGATACCGTCATTGATAAAGACAAGGACAGAAGACAGAAAAAGAAATTTTGAAAAAAGATACCTGAGGAGGAATATCTTGGAGAATGAAATATTATAACCAAATTCTTTGATGGTAGAAAAGATAAAGAATTTTCTTTAAGAATAAATAAATTAATGGCACTACGGCACTATGGGAAATACGAAACAAATGTCACTAATGCGAAAATTTGCGAAAATTTACGTGTCGCTTTCTATGATCCTATTATTGTTTTATAAACATCAAAAATGCGAAAAGCTGAAGATTTGAGTACTCTATCAATCTAGCTTCGATTGAATTAGTAAAGTGTTTCTCCATCTATTTTAAAAAGATCATGTAAATAAAAATAAATAAATAAAGACTTAATTAAAACTATCTAAAGAATTATTTGTTATTATTATTTTTTATTTAAGTCTAACAGTAATCAGTTTTAAATCGAGATATTCAATAAAAAAATATAAATATTTTAAAATGTTCTTTCCTATGATTTTAGATTTCATTAATTCTTGTAGGTAACGTAGTTGTTATGAAACGGTAAGGCATTATATAAAATCATTCACTTATAAAAACGTGTTTCAGTTTAAAACATATTCGATGTAAAATTAAATAATGTATAATAAAAGGTCTTATTATTTTTAATGATTATTTTTATGCGCATTATATCAAAAATATTTTTAAAGTAATGGTTATTTATAGAAAGGTATTACTGATAATAGTTTTTTCCCTTACAATTTCATATTTTAAAGACATATATATATGAAATAATAAATAGATTATCGTGGAATAACACCTGATGGTCTGACGAAAAGAAACTGTCGTCGATTCATGCTATGAAGTCATTGTTCATAAGAAAATTTCTTCTTGATTTAGCGGCCGGAGTTAAAAACAATAGAGATGTCATGAATGGGAATTTCCCCAAAAAAATTACAAGAGATCAGTTTTTAGTCCTTTATTCTTTTTGAGCACTTTCAGTGGTTATTCCACACATCTTCAACCTCCACAAATTTATAATAGATAATTTTTATAAGCCCTTATCACCACAAAAAGAATAAGAAGAACCTGCCGGGAATACATTGCACTCCACAAATATTCCAAATTATTCTGAGAAGATACATGAATCTTGGTATTTGAAAGGTCAAAAGCATTCTGCCGCTCCTCAAAGCCATAATGGTTTTCTCAAATATCTAAGCTAACCTAGCCCCTCCCCTTTTTACGTAAGGCTTTTAAGAATCCACTAGGATCGTTTTCAAGGTAAAGGTAATCCAACCCGCTCTCTACTATTGTCTGATGGGCATGACTAGCCCTCTGACAGTCTTGCAAAAGGGCAAAATTGTAATGTTGTTTTCTCAGCATTTTGTTTTAATTGCTAAAAAATATGATTCTTTCAAACCTATAGAAAAATCTTACTTACGAATATGAATGTTATCCTTGAGTGTGTTAATTATTGCAGAATGTATTAAAAATCTATTAAATCAACTGAGTTATATCATTTTAATTATTGCTTGCATTGCAGTGAAACCTGGAGCTTAGAGAACGTCTATAGACGGGCTTGTCAGTGAGAGGGCTAGAGGCACGGATTATTTAACGAATTGCGTAAACTGTAGAGTAATTTGCCCACGAAAAGCGTATGATTTTCCTAGCAGACGATTAATTGAATAATAAAACAAAATTAAAGTTTCGATAAATGTTTTTAATTATAAAATGAAAAATGGATTTGTGTAATGCATTTAAGATTTCGGATTAAGATATTGACATTCAAGAAACATTCTAGCTTTGTTTAAGAACATAATCAATAGCTTAAGCTAAGTTAAATAAAATAAATTAAAAAGAACTTTAGCCGTTAAAATATTCATACATTACGGAAACTGAGAATAAAAGCATGTTCCTATAAAACGTTAGAACAAACTCAAGGCGGGAAAAATGGCGAAAAAAAATATTTATTACACGCACACACACACATATATATATAGGAATTATTTTATTACAAACACTCCCAAAAATTAAAAAATAACTCTGAAATAAATGTATTACATTTTTGTGTAACAGCGACGCTATTAAAATACCGATTGTAATTTATTTACAAAAAATAAGTCAATAGATATTTAAAAACTTGACATACACATAGAGAAAAATTCTAGTTTAAAATATAGCCAGTTAAACTAAGCCTTCATTTTTCATTATATAATATTTTCATCCAATTTACTCAATTTCGTGTTGTCTCATACCAACCATATTTAAATCTTTTTCTTCAATTATTTTCCATCTGTTATACATTATAAAACATTTTTACTGTTATAAAATTATCACATAGTTTCATTGTTTCAAAAATTTTATCAAGTATTTTTTAATGTATATATAAATTTTGAATTTTTATTCCTTTGCATAAGCTATTTTACATTCAGAGTAGTATGAAAATAACGAGATACTTAATACATTATTCGAAAAACAAACAATTGTTGAATTAATTTATTTTTGTTTTGAATATTATTTTCAAGCGAAGTAATCAGTTTTTTTTTTCATTTGTTAAATTTTGTATATATTTTAAAATGCAAATTTAAAACTAACAACGTCTGTGAAAACTCTTCCAAATATATATATACATATATATATATATTTGTTTTGGGTGAAAATGAAAATTGTAATTAAATAAACTGAAAAGTGAATTAATTACTCATCGATGATGCAACATTATATTATTAAAAAACAGATATGCCATTAAATAAACTGAAAAAGGGAATTAAATATTCATGGATGAGGCAACATTTTATTATAAAGAAAATAAATATGTCATGCACAATGGTATCTTTTACTTTGTTAGCGGTTGAATTGAATTCATATGTTTTTTTTGTCACCATTTTATTAAATATATATAGAATTATAAATGAATTTACAAATTTAAATATTGCGTACTCCCTGTAACTGTTAAAAAAACAAAATGTGTATAACTGATAAAGTTACGCTCTGTTTGATAAAAGGAAAGTACCACGGAAAGAAATACAACTGTTTTCATCAAAACCAACAACCTGTATACTCTTATGCGTAGATATTTTAAAGGAGTTAGTTCATCCACGTGAAAATATTTATTCGATTACGTTAAACTTTTCCAAGATTTTTTAAAGATAACTCGCTTGCATTTCAACATTGTTTTTCTTTTGCATTGGCTACCTGAGGTCGATCTATTAAAGAGCAGATTTTTTTTTTTTATCTTTTTTTTTTTTTTTTTTTTTTTTTTTTTTTTTTTTTTATATGATAATGCTTTTATTTTTGAAAGTGGTTCAGAAAATAAAAGTATTCCAATTTTAAAAAATTGCACACAAAATTGGAAAAGAAAAAGAAAAAAGAAATATACAGGTCTTCTACTAGCCAATGAAAAAAGTTGGTTTAAAAATATTGAAATGCTCGATATTTAAGAAAAATTCTATGGAATGCGAAAAATATTCTTTCGGCGAATGGATGTTTTCATGTGATTGATGTAGGCTCTTAACATTTATATTTGATAATCGAACAGTCAAAAAAAGTCATTTCACGAAAACAAGATTGAAACTATATTTCTCCATTTTTCGTAAAAACGTCCAAATGATGCCAGCGTTAAGGATGGAGTTGTTTGTCCTGTAAAGTATACATAGCAAATATCGAGTGTTTTTTTATTAATAATATTAAATACATAATAAAATACATATATATTTTTTACTTATTCCTCTTTAAATGTCTGTTTTCAATTTTTTCAAATTCAATATACTGTGTCTAATATTGAAATAAAACCTAGGCATTAAAATAGATTGACTTTTGTTTGCAGGGCAAATACTACTTTCGCATTTGGCAGCATATTGATTGCTTTAAGTCTTATTTCTATTATTCTTACAATAAGAAAAAGTCATTTCACGAAAACAAGATTGAAATTTTATTTCTTCATTTTTCTTTGCGCTGAATATTGTCTTTCCTTAAGATAAATACATTCCATTTTCAGAAACCCTTTTTTTCTCATTTCCTTTTATCGAATAAAAAGAAATAAGTCCACATCAATTAAAAAGTAGAAGCCATCGAATCATAATGAACACGGACGAAAATGGAAAACTAGAGGTACCTGCAATGTTTATTCTTTTTTTTTCTTACGACAAGATCGAAATTGAAGATTAAGTGAAATATTTTTTTGCATTCATCTTCCAAATGCTTGCTTTTAAATTAGTATCCATTTTGTAATATTCTTATTCTTTTGTTTTCTGGGGCTTTTTTCTCGAATAAAAAATCAGAAAAACATTGCATAAAACTAAAAGAAAAAAGACTTAGATTATGCTGCTTTCTTTTTCATGGTGAGTGAATGCAGAGTGCGAGATTAAGTCCGACGCATAATTGCTTTTTAACAGAACGTGACAGTTGTTATTTTTATAAATTTCTGCTTGAATAAATTTTAAGATGTAAAACAAATTAACTAATATGGATTATAATCATGCATATTGTTTTTAAGAAACATTAGTTAACATTTAAAATTACTTTGCTTTATTTATGTTTTTGTTTATGTGCATGTATGGGTTATTAGATGATATAAATTGAAAACCTAAACATTGTAAACGGTTATTTCAGGCCAGTGAATGTATGCTTTTTATAATTTTTTTTTCTTTTCAAATATGCTCTTTTTTCCAAATTAAATAAATGCTGAAAAAAATTTTTAATGCTTTTTTTTAATAATTTATTTTCGAGGGTTAAGAATAAATGAAAACGAAAAGTGAACCATTAAAAACTGTGGATGTTTTCTAATATATTAAGAAATTTATTATGGTTTATGAAAATGTAATAAAACGACTTTGGTAGTTAGGGTCCGTAACAAAAGTCAGTTTTTTTAAGGTTATACAATGCTGTGATTAACGATCTATTTAACCCAAGAAGTTATTCAAATTATTCTTTATGAAAGTGTTTTTTTAATTTATTTAAATTCAATATTCTGTGTCCAATATTGAAATAAAATCCAGGCATTAAAATAGATTGGCTTTTGTTTTTAGGTCAAATACTATGTTCGCATTTAAATCCTTTAAAAATCAATCACTCTTGGCAGCATAATGATTGCTTTAAGTCTTATTTCTATTACTCTTACAATAAGAAAAAGTCATTTCCGAAAACAAGATGAAATTTTATTTCTTCATTTTTCTTTGCGCTGAATATTGTTTTTCTTAAGATAAATATATTCCATTTTCGGAAAGCTCTTTTTTTTTCATTTCCTTTTATCGAATAAAAAAAAATAAATCCACATAAATTAAAAAATAGAAGCCATCGGATCATGAAGAACATGGACGAAAATGGAAAGCTAGAGGTACCTGCAATGTTTATTCTTTTTTTTTTCTTACGACAAGATCAAAATTGAAGATTAAGTGAAACATTTTTTGCATTCATCTTCCAAATGCGTGGTTTTAAATTAGTATTCATTTTGTAACATTCTTATTCTTTTGTTTTCTGAGGCTTTTTTCTCGAATAAAAAATCAGAAAAACATAGCATAAAATTAAAACAAAAATGATTTAAATTATGCTGCTTTCTTTTTTATGGTGAGTGAATGCAGAGTGCGAGATTAAATCTGACGCAAAATTGCTTTTTAACAGAACGTGACATTTGTTATTTTTATAAATTTCTGCTTGAATAAATTTTAAGATGTAAAACAAATTAACTAATATGGATTATAATCACGCATATTGTTTTTAAAAACATTAGTTAACATTTGAAATTACTTTGCTTTATTTATGTTTTTGTTTATGTGCATGTATGGGCTATCAGATGATATAAATCGAAAACCTAAACATTGTAAACGATTTTTTCAGGCCAGTGAATGTATGATTTTTATTACTTTTTTCTTTTCAAATATGCTCTTTTTTTTTTCAAAATAAATGCTGAAAAAAATTTTAATGCTTTTTTTTTAAATAATTTATTTTCGAGGGTTAAAAGTAAATGAAAACGAAAAGTGAACCATTAAAAACTGCGGATATTTTCTAAAATATTAAGAAATTTAATATGGTTTATGAAAATATAATAAAACCAACTTGGAAGTTAGGATCCGTAACAAAAGTCAGTTTTTTAAGGTTATACAATGCTGTGATTAAATTTCTATTTAACCCAAGAAGTTATTAAAATTATTCTTTATGAAAGTGTTTTTTTAAATTTATTTAAATTCAATATTCTGTGTCCAATATTGAAATAAAATCTAGACATTTAAATAGATTAACTTTTGTTTTTAGGGTAAATACTACGCTCGCATTTAAATCCTTTAAAAATCAATCACTCTTGGCAGCATAGTGATTGCTTTAAGTCTTATTTATATTACTCTTAGAATAAGAAAAAGTCATTTCACGAAAACAAGATGAAATTTTATTTCTTCATTTTTCTTTGCGCTGAATATTGTCTTTCCTTAAGATAAATACATTCCATTTTCAGAAACCTTTTCTTTCTCATTTCCTTTTATCGAATAAAAAGAAATAAGTCCACATCAATTAAAAAAATAGAAGCCATCGGATCATGAAGAACATGGAAGAAAATGGAAAGCTAGAGTCACCTGCAATGATTTTTTTTTCTTACGACAAGATCAAAATTAAAGATTAAGTGAAATATTTTTCGCATTCATCTTCCAAATGCGTGGTTTTAAATTAGTATTCATTTTGTAACATTCTTATTCTTTTGTTTTCTGAGACTTTTTTCCCGAATAAAAAAATCAGAAAAATATAGCATAAAACTAAAAGAAAACTGACTTAAATCATGCTGCCTTGTTTGTATGGTGAGTGAACGTAGAGTGAGAGATTAATTCTGACGTAAAATTGCTTTTTAACCGAACGGGGCCTTTTGTTATATTTAGAAATTTCTGTTTGAATGAATTTTAAGATGTAAAACAAAGTAATTAATGTGTATTATAATCATGCATATTGTTTTTAAAAAAAATTTACATTTGAAATTAATTTGCTTTTTATTTTTTTTGTTTGTTTGCATGTATGGGTTATCGAATGTTATGAATCGAAAACCTAAACATTGTAACCGATTGTTTTATTTTTGTGAATGATTTTTTTTTTTAAATATGCTGTTTTTTTTTTCAAAATAAATGCTAAGATTTTTTAATGCTGTTTTTTTTATGATTTATTTTCATAGGATAAAAAATAAATGAAAATGAAAAGTATACTATGAAAAATTACAGATGTATTAAAGAATATTAAGAAAATTAATGTGGTTTAGGAAAATATAATAAAATCATTTAGGTATTCAGATTCTGTAACAAAACTCAGGTTTTTTTAATAAAATTATACAATGCTGTGATTGAAGTGAGATTGGTGTGATTGATGAATTTGATCTAATTCAAGTGTGATTGATGAGGTTCTGTTTAACTATGTCATGCATATTAGTCTCAAATGAGGACAGATAATTATTGTATTATTCAGCTCTTCAGTTCCAAAACAAAAATAATAATACAAGTACATATTCATTGGTTTTTGCCAAACAAAACAAAATGTAAATGACAAAAAAAAAAAAAAAAAAAAAAAAACTTTTGTGAAATTGATCCTTTAAATGGCTTAGAAATTTGGTTTCAAAAATATGAATATAAAATTGCGAACCCTTTTAAAACATCGGTTTAATAACAAATAACCGAAATTAACGCAATCACAAATTTTAGAGTTTTAAACAAGTAAATAATCTACAAATCCTAAAAAAAGAAATATTGAAAAAGATTTAAATACTTATGAAATTTTATCACTTTCCTTGTCACACTGTCTTTTAGACACTATTATTCATTTTGCAAACTCAGATGAAAGCAACATTTATTTTACGAAGGATTCTGCATAGATGCAGGCAGTTATTTGTTTATTTTCAACGCAAAAAGCATTCAGCTTTTAAGAAATTATGTAAGAAATGTACAACAAAACAGACATTTTAGTTTTACTAAGAAAAAGAACTGAGGTCCCCAAATGGGGACCCTTGGACGAAAGATGTTAAGTAATAAAATTTTGAGCATTCTTTTATGTAGATCAGATTTGCGAACAAATAATAGCTACCATGCAGCACAATAATACAATTATATTTAAAGTGGATTCTCATTTATCATAAAAAAATATTTTTTTGCGAATTATGAAAAATAATGAAAAAAAAAATCATGCATGAGATGGTTAAATATCAGGATTTACCGTAATAGATTTCTGCGATTCAAGTGTTGCTACTGAAATGTGGCATGTTGCAAAGTTGATAAACGTTTTAGAAACTTTTTATAAGCTTTTTATTTTTTCATTATACTAATTCATTAAGGTAACGACAAATACATTTTAGGTTATAATAAACATATATTAAATAATTTAATAATAAATTAACATAATATACAATCATTAAAAAATTTAATCACTACTTGAATAAACAAGTGCTCATTACTTCTTTTTTGTGAGAGTTGTGATTTATAAGTTTCAAAAGGCAAGGTAATAATAATAATTAAACAAAAACATAATTTGCTGAACAAATTAAAAAAAAAAAAACTAAATTTATTTTTTACATGATTTAAGCCCAAGAAGGGACATATATTTAGATAATTGATTTAGTTATTTCTACATTTAATATTAATCTTTTGAAAAAAAAAAAATAAGTTAAACTCAGTAAAAATTAAAAAATAAAAATGAAATTCAAACAATAAGAAAATTTGTGGCAGCGCGTACAAAATGTGGGAAAATGTCTAGTAAATAACTCGTTCACTGTTAAATTCCGTATTAAAAAAACATTAAGTAGTCGCACTGGAAATAAATAAAGCATAGCACTGCCGTGCTATGCTTTAATGGCATAAAATTTAGAAATGCAGAATACTTAATTTTGAGAATTTCTGAATTTTAGGGCATTATTAAGAATTTGCATATGTAATTCTTAGACATGTTTCTGTTAAAAAATTTTACCTCTTGAATTCAATATTATTTCAGATTTTTATTGCTAAAAAGCTTACAGAGTGCCAACAGAGGGAAAAGGATGTCCAAGCCGGGACTCAAACTAGCTTCATTGGAATAGAGCACTGGTGTTCTAACTGCTGAATCACTTGGATTAATACCCTGTTTGGCACTTGTCATTATTATATATTGGCAAGGTATTGTTCCAAGTGCTTCAGTTGGTAGAACGTCATTACATTGTACCGATGACTAGGGTTCGAGTCCCGATTTGGACACTTTTTTCATTATGTTGGCTATACGTCTTTAAAGCAACATAATTTTGAAATATTGAAAGTTATGTTACATTTATTTTATCAAATCAGCCTCTTAAAAATATAATTTAAACTCTCTGAAAAATTAATTGTTTGGAAAATTGTTTAAAACAACATATTACTATAGTATATTCTTATGCAGAAAGAGTCTATTGAGGTATCGAACACCCCTTATTCTAGAAATATGAATAGTACAATAGACAAAGCAGAAAATCCCAGCAAAGAGGAAATAGAGTTCATCATTGTGACGTCACAGACAACTCAACCCCGCATTTCCATGACAACTGGGTCAATACAAACCGAGAGAGTTAAGAGTGTGTTAGAGATGCACTATATACCATCAAAAAGGCTTTCAATATGAAATCAAATATCGTTCAAAGGATGAATTTATTGAACTGGGTGAAGTTTTAAAAGCGATCCGCAAGTGCTTGGGCTGAATTGTAACTTGTTTAAATCAGTTTCAGGGTTGAATTTTTGGCTTTACGATAAAAAAACGCATTTCACCTCTATCTTTTCTAAACTCTGTGGTTTGTTTTGAACCAATTTCTGGAGTTGTGACGTCATCACTGATGAGCTCTATTGATGGACAGCAGCAAGATAGGTGACTGGTACAAGATAGGTGATAGCTGCTGGACAGCTTCAATCAACTTTGCTGTTGGAAATCATTAGATAAAACTCTGGTGGGCCTCCGTTTTATTACATGCGCTGGCCCATCACATGATGGAAGTGCAGGAACATTTGCAGTATTATTACTGGGAACCTTTACACTACGTGATGTTGTGAATATCGAAGGAATTGTGTATTTCGAAATTCATCATTCTGGGTATTTGTGATTTCATTATGGAATTTTTAATGTTTTATTAGCGATCAATACGTATGTTGTGAATGTGATCAAGAACAATAGCAACCATTAACCTCCTGACTGCCGCTGGCTGATTTTTTCGCACACTAACCTGCGGGTTTCACTGCAGCATAAGCAATATTTAAATTAATATAATTCTACAAATAAAACCCAGTTTTGAAAAATTAAGTTAGGATTAATACTCTCAAAGATTATACACCTCTACATAATAACATATTTTGTACCAGATTGGAAAAAACATCTTTTTTTAATATTTTTAATAAATTACACAGAAAACAACATTACAATCTTACCCTTTTGCCGGGCAGTCAGGGGGTTAATAATAAAATAAATTAATAAAACAATAAATATATTCTTTATTTTAACAGATTTTTTTAATTCTTAAATCTGATTTTTTAAGCTACAAATGACTTCGATTTTCATAATTCATACATTTAAGAATCAGCATATAAAATGTATATGATTTCTATATGGTTTTAAAGATTATGAATGTAAATCGCAAAAGAAACAAAGTAAAAAAATCTTATAACAACAAGTGAGGTGTGAAAAGCCTTAACATACGCTAAAAGCACCAAAGCTCCTCCGGTCACAATATCCAAACAGCATCGAACACGGTTAGTATTTGGGAGGGTCCACTGCCTGTTGGCGAAATTCGAATGTTTCTATGTATTACATTAGTTCTATATAGATATTTTTATGTACTGCTTTCGGTTAAACTTGATACAGAAAAACAGTCTAGGATTCTATAATACTTTTTATAAGAAATTTTTTAAGGGTGCTGGGTGGATGTCTGATGGTTTGCCACTGTATAAACATTGTTGTATAAGTGATGATGCTCGATTGATAGTGCTGGCCCAGCAAAGAAATTGCTGTAGGTGCTATCACTGCAGGAAAACTGATGGATTGAAGTATTGTGATGGCATACCAATGCTGGCTAGCTGTTGGCCATCTCTGATGGGCCAGTTGCATTTCGCATGGGCACTTTTGTACTGATTTAAGTAATGACACCATTGCACTTTACCGTCGATGGTACAGCTGGCTGCTATCTTTCTTTCCAGCTAATGGCCCATTTTTTCTTTCTTTGCTTATTTTTCTTGTTCATCATTTGTATAGTTACAGAATACATTTAATCTTCAGTGTACATGTTTTAAAATTTTATTTTCTTCATTTTTCATTTTCTTTGTTTTGTCTGAACCCCTAAACTTAACATGCTTATTTTATCTTTTTAGAAAAGAAAAATGTTTCCGTTGCGTTGTGATATATGAAAAACATCCTAATGTTTTGCAGTATAGAGAAAGTAAGTATGCATTTTCTTAAATTTCAAGTAAAAAAAACTGTCATTTGGATCGAAAATCTATTAATGTTTGTAATCTTGAAAACAAAAAGCGAAATACATAACCAGAAACATTTTATAATTTTTTATGCACTTTAAAACATAAAATACATAATAAATACTAATACATAATAACAAAATAATAATAACATATGTGCTGCAAAATAAAATGATAACTTAAACACGAATAAATCATGTAACATAAAATTTGTCTAAGAAATAAAATTGGAATGAAATACTTATATCATACATACGTTATGAATTAAATACATTATGGACCTTTGATTAAATTTTGGATTTATTTTAGGTTTTCATGTCAATTTTTTTAAAGGAAAAAAAATCAAATAAAACCCTCCAAATTTATTCAATAAGATAGTTTTACATTATAAAAATATTTTAGTTGTTCCACATTTTTATAGAATATTCTTAATGATTGAAACAATATTGTGAAATTCGTCTGAAACTTTCATTATCTTTTGACCAATTTTTGCAACTCGGTCTTTAAAAAAAAAATAAACGGTAACGAAATCGTCAAACAGTAAAAAAGATTATACTTTTTCATTGCCCCTTATCCTCCTCCTACCCAATATATAGAGATTCTCGGTATTTTGTCAGAAGAAAACCTTTTAGCGAGTTTTTGATAGACTGAATATATTTTGTAAACAAGCTATTAGAACTGGAAATTTTTTAAGATTTGTTTTAAGAATCATGTGACCTAAAAAAAAAAGAAAAGTGGGAGAAGCTAAAATTTTAGGTGTACACTGTGCACGCAAGAAACTTAGATGATTGACTATTTATTCTTGAAATAAAAAGAAACAAACATAAAAGTAAAACGATTAGTTATGTAATTTTACCAGATTTAGTTAACCAGATTTTAAAATTTGAGATCTGGAGAACAAAAGGAACACACTTTTTAAGCGAACTATTCGGACTGTTAATGAATGATTTTAATGGTTTTAACTTTTATGTGCCTGGAAATAGTAAAAGCGGGAAAGCCGAAATTGAAATCGACAAATATGAATGTAAAGAAATAGTCTTTATGATTTTAAAATTTCAGATATGCAGTAGCATACACTGTAAAAAAAAATTCAAGAGGTTACTAAAATTTTTTTAGTAAATTTGTATTCCACAGAATTTTTTAGTAACCATTACAAACTTTTTTTTTGCAAGTGAAACAAACATTTCTTTTGTATACTGAACAAAAGAATTTTTTGTATAACTAACTTAAACATTTTTAGTATGAGCCACCAAGCAAATTTTAGTAATAGCTCCAAAATTATTTTTAATAACCATTACGTGCGCCCGAAGGGCAGGAGGTTCCTTCGAGCTACTTCCCGACTTCTGAAGCGGAAGATTTTCGGCAAAACTGCAATAGATGGCAGCACCAAACATTGCTAACTGCTCCGACAAGATTTTCATAATCCCTTTACTAAAAAGTACTTACACTTCATGCATCCGCGGCGTATTTGGCACTGGCCAGTATCGAACCCGGCACCTTTTAGTCTGGAGTCCGTTACTATAACCACTATGCTATCAAGGCCACACCAAGTGAGTTTTAGTAATAGTTATTAAAAATATAAAACTATTAACTCTCTTCGTTGCTAACTTTTTTCTAGTAATTGTTACACATTTTCTTGTAACCGACTAAGATTACTAAAATTTTTTAGTAATTACAAGGATCACTAAAGTTTTTTTAGTAGATCGACCCTTTTTTTTTACAGTGTAGGGGATATATTTTGTGAAAGAGCAGATTGAAACGAAAAAAATAAAGAATAGCTTTAATTATTTTAAGATTTTTGTGCCTGGAAGGCGAAAAAAGAGGAAAAGCTGAAATTTTGGAAATTAAATAAATTTAAATTTTGTGCACTGTGCTGTGCACGCAAGAAATTTAGATAATTGCTTATTCTTTCCAAAAGAAAAAAGAGCGACATATATATATGTAAAAAAACAGTTTTGATGGTTTTAAAATTTGAGATATGGTGAAACATAGGGTATATATTTTGTGAAAGAACAATTATGACCGAAAAAAAGAGTGGTTTTAATAATTTTCAGTTTTATGTGCCCGGAAAAAGAAAAAGTGAAAAATCGACATTGTGTGTGTGGATGCAAGAAATTTAGATGATTGACTGGTTATTTTCGCAATAACGAGACAAATATTAAAGTAAAAAAATAATATTGATTTTAAAATTTAAAATCTAGAGAAGCATACAATGAGAAATGGGGAAATTTTTGTGGCGGGGTTATTTAGATGATTGCATATTTACTTTTTGTCGAAGCGGGCTAAAAAGCAGAAAAAGTGAAGCTTAAAGAGTTCTACATATTTTAAAATGTATGTGTTCAGTAGTGATGAAGAGGGATTACATGTAAATTGGAGATTTAAATATTGGGAAGTGGAGATTAAAAGATTAACTATTTAATACTACCTAAAATATAGTAAAAGAGCGACAAAATTTAATTTACTTAAATATTTTAAAGAATTTTAAGTTTCTGAGCTGAGGTTTGAAAAAAATTTTATATTAATGTCTAGGTACGGTTTGAATTTTTTAAATTTTTAAATCCTTTTAATTTGATAAATTTGCACTACCAGAAATATAGGAATGTAACTGATATAAAATGATTGAACACAATAAAGAAGCAGATTTGATTGTCGCATAGTCGAGAGTGGTTCAATAATTATTGTCCCTATATATAAAAATATTTATATTGCGATGGTTGATGTTGAAATATCAAAAACTAATATCTGAGATGCCTACATACTCAATTTCGGGACTGCAGCTGTAATATTAACACATTTTTGGAGGGAGTAGTGAAAAGAGGAATTGGAGAAAAGGCTGTTTTGCAGCTTATCGGCTGCATTTGTGACAGTGGGTGTAACGTGATCGTTTGGATATAGGATTATAGTGATGTGGCCAATCTTATCCACTGTCATAAATCTAGCCTCATAGAGTCCAAGAAAGACATTTCACCTGACCCTCTTCATTTAAAAATTCATTTAATTTAGGTTTTTAAAACTTCAATCCTCTCATCAAAAATGCTAATATAGAAGCTACGTTTCTGAAATTTGGGGATATAGGCTTCTAAGACATTAGGATTTAATATTCCACATCAACCATCGCAGTAAATATATTTTATGTACAGCAGGAGCAAAAATTATTGAACCTAATTAATTCACCTTATTTTCAGAAGAATTTGTGTACTGAAATTTCCAGGGGGAGATCACATTTCACATGCTGACTCCCTAGACATACCAAGCCAATAAATACGCAGTTATTAAAAGGATTGTTACAGTAACATGCGTTTATTTATTAATTGTAGAAAGATCGTTAAGTTAGACTTTGTAATTTTTAGAAACTAATAGAATCTTAAAGGTATACTGTATTTAAATTTGAAATAACTATTTAATATGCAATAAATGGCTCAATTTTGACAGTTTGGATTATTACCATTTCTAACTAAATTTATGTTTATAATATTTAATGTAATTATTTATTGTCTATCTAAAAAAAAAAAAAAAAAAAAAAAAAAAAAAAACCAAGAATAATAATATATATCGACTAGTACCATCGCATAATAATGAAAATAATAGTAATAATAATAAAACTATAAATATGTATCACTAAGTACTTTTAACAAACGTATATTATGTCATTAACATAAAAATCGCAATCAAGGTATGTGTCAACATTTAACTATGCAGTTTTACCTATGAATTATGACAGATAAGTGCTATTAATAATCTAACATATTCCTTTTACATATTTTTATATACACCACTCTCTTTTTAAATGGCGATACCTTAGATGCAGAAAACAAATATTGTTGCATTTCTCTTAAACAATTTGAAAGTGTCATTAGGATATCAGGAATAAAAATCAGCATTTTGAAAATCTTCAAGAGGAATTTTACAAGTCAAAACGAAGGGTAGTTAGCATCTGAAACATTCGGCTTCATGTCTTAACTATGACTGATTAGTTTGGCAAGTTGACACTATCGTCGCAGACATTACTTACCAAATTCCACACCACATTCCTTCCTCTTAAATTGCGCTATTTTAAATTGAGGAAATAAATATCGAATTTTTGCTTTAGTACACATAACAATGAATGGAGAAAATGTTTGAAATTGTTCTCCCTTTTGAGATTATGCGCAACTTTTGTATTGCTGGAAAAAAACACATTGAACAATTTTATACTTTAAAAATCACGAGATGATAAATATGTATTTAAAAAAATCTAATTTTTAGCACTTTCCAACAAACTTGAAAAGTGTTTATGCATTCGGTTTGTCTGTCCGTCTGCATCGCTATAACTCCCATAAATATACTCGGATTTTCATTAAATTGACAAAACATGATGTTCGAAATATGGTTCATTTACAGGGACACTTAAAAAAATTCTATAAAAGTATGGTACATGGATTTTTTATTCATATTACGCTATTTCAAATGTATTGAAACTGATTTTAATAACTGAGTTTCACTACGATCATGTTAAAACAGAGCATTCACAGCATGTTTTATTTATTTACTGCAACACGCAAAACAAATCGGTTAAAATATTGTCTTTGCGTAATAGTTGCAGGAGCATACGATTTAAGATTCAGTATGCACTGTTAAATTTAATAAATTTTTTGAATATTACTCTTCATATATTATGTTATACTCACATAATATATGTTATACTCATATGCTGGGTTGCACAAAAGTATTTGCATATCATTCTCCTTATCAGAGAAAATTGCTGATGAGAAATTTTCAATTGAAATAAATGCAACTCTTAAATAAACTAAATTTTGGAATGCATGTCGCTAATGGATACAAACCTTTATATCATATACAGGGCTACTAAAAAAATTAGGTAAATTTCCAATTGTAGAAGGGAAGAGCTGAAATTCGGTTATGAAATGCATTACGCATTTACATGTGGTGAAATGGGACGTAATATTTTAATTTTTTAAACGGTACAATTTTATTACGTTATTCTGAATGTGTGGAAAGTGCTTCACAATCTATGCTTGACACACGATTTTTTATTTCTTGTTTTTCTTTTATGAATTGTCAGCTGAAATGTATACTATGGAATATATATTTTACTCTTATATTGTATTTTTTTCAATGTGTTTTTCGTATAGGTAACATGAGTTCAAATAAATTTCAAAATCTTCATTTGAGACTAAAATATTTTTTAGACATTTGTATAAGTTAAAATTTATGTATCTCTTTCCGCGAAACAATTCTAATAAAAGTAAAAAATAAATTAAAAAATTCGTAATTTAACAAATTACAACGACTATTTAGAAAATGATATTTTAAAAGACAAAAATTTTAAAGACTTAAAAAAATTCTATATTTAAATTAATAATAATAATAGACATAATTTTTTTATAATAAAAAACCGTGGTTTACGTAATAACAAAGTCATGCATTAAATATTAATATTCCTTATCAATCATATTCAAATTTTAAATGAAATTTTAGTTTTACAACTTTCGGTACTGCAAATTTTTAAACTTCTAAACACTACACATTTTCATTTTTTTACACCGTCGTATAGAGAAAAAAAAGTACTTTTAAATCAATTTGTTTGAAATCTGTGTCTCAATTTGTTTTTAAGTTATTATTATTTTTTGTAGTTTTTAAATATATTTTGTTATCGTTTCAACAGAAATATCTCATTTCTGGAGATCAAAAATGAACCAATCAGAAAACGAATAAAATAAAAACAGAGGCATTCCATTTTTGGACATAAAATATGGATCAATAAAACGAATAAATTAAAATAAGTTGCGGAATTCAGCCAATAAAAAAATCCAGATATACTTCAGATTTCCCAATTCTCTACCGAGGACATTAACTATTTTCCTAATAGTTAATAATAAAAATTAAAAGAATGAGTGACGAAAATGTTTCATTTATTTTATTAGTTATTAGCTAATAAATTGTCAGCTGAAATTTATACTATGAAATTTATACAATTTTTTCTTTAATATTGAATTATTTCTATGTGTTTTTCGTATAGATAACACAAGTTAAAAATTATTTCAATATCTTCATTTGAGACTAAAATATTTGTTATGCATTTTTATAAATTTAAATTAATATACAGTCGAGTCTCTATATAACGAAATCCACCGTTCCAGTAAAAAATTCGTTATATAGAGAAATTCGATGTAGAGAGAATGATGTTAAAAATCGTATTTAATGTGTGAAATTTGAACAATTGTTATTTTTGATCTTTTGGATTAATAATATGAAATGTTTAAAAGTAAATATTAACTTAATATTTTATTTCTTTTATTTAAGCTGTTTCAAAAAAGAGAACAGATATTTATTTGAAAGCTTAATAAAATCAAATAAGGAAGACTTGCATTAATTTCAGACGAAGAAATCTGGGATTTTTTTTGTTGTTTTGATTTTAAAATTGTTACGTTCTAAAAAGAAAATGCTCAAATTTTAGCAAGGAATGAATAATTGTAGTTAACATTTTCCTCCATTTGAAAGCCTCTCTTATGTGCCTCTCATTGATTCCTCTCTGACATGTACATGAATCCAATTGACTCTGTTTTGAGAAGGTGTGGAAAGGTGTGTGGGAGATGGGCTGAATTCATTTTATTTGAAGAACAAGGAGAGAAATAATATTAAAAAAAAAAAAAAAAAAAAAAAAACTCAGCACTAAATTATAAATCAAAAATAAGTGATGGAAAATTGATTCCATATGATTTCTAAGAATTTTAAAACTGAGTAAATTAAGACCAATTTCTGAAAAAATTCGTTATATGGAGATCGATATTTCGCTATATAGAGACTGTTTTTAATGTAATCATGCGAAAAGGGAACCGTTCCTACTAAAAATTCGTTACATAGAGAAATTCGATGTATGAAGTTTCGTTATAGAGAGACTTGGCTGTTTCTCTTTCCGTGAAACAATTCTTATAAAAGTAATAAAAATTAAAAGAATAAATGACGAACATGCTTCATTTATTTTATTTGTTATTATCTAATGAATTGTCAATTGAAATTTATACTATGGATTATATTTTTACTATAATGTTGTATTTTTTCAATGTGTTTTTCATTTAGTAGTATACGTTATAGTTTATTTGAAATATCTATAGAACTCTAAAATATTTATTATACATTTTATTATAAGTTAAAATTAGTTAAAATTTCCGTAAAACATTTTTAACAAAAGTAATAAAAATTTTAAAAAATGAGTGACGAAAATGCTTTTTTATTTTATTATTAATTATTATCTATTTGTTTCAAAGAATTGGAAATATATATTTTAAAATTAAAACTTTCTGATCTAAACAATTTTTAACAAGTGTAAGTATGAAAAATAATTCTTAAATAATTTATTTCAACCTACTCACTTTTTGCTACAAATTAATAAATAATATGTCAAAGTAATTTTTATTGTTGATTGAAACAAAAAATATTGAATAACAATGTGAAATATAAAAGTAGTAAATCTTGATTATGTCCACTAATAACTATATCATAATAAATAATAATATATATTTTACAACGAAAAGATACAAACTTATACTATAAATATTTATTACGCTTATAAGACGTTATTTTAATAATAAAACACTTAAAAAGTATATTAAAAATTGACGTGTTTCAACTAATTTTCATTGAGTCTTCTTCAGAATGTAAATAGAAAATTACAAACACAATGAATGTGAAAAACTGGAATGAATATTTATTGAATTTAAATTAAATTAAATATGAAATCCTCCATACTTTTGACATCATCCGTGTCATACTACGTAATTCTCCTGCAAAGAGTCCAGCCATTCAACATGTTTGTAACACTATCCTTTCGCATACCAAGTATAGAGATTGAATGGTTGTCGAATTTTAATACATTTATTTTTTTTATTATTAAAGTGACGTTTTATAAGCAAAATAATTACTTATAAATTCTTATATTTTTTCTGTAGAATATATACTATTATTATTATGATATGATACTGAATAAGCTTAATCCGTAAAATATACATACAATTAATCTTATACATACATAAAAATTTATTTAAAATACATATAATTAATCTTATGCAATAAAGTCACTTTTTCGCATGTTTTCAGAATTGTATTTTATAGAGAATTGATAAAATAATGTATTAGCTTTCACACATTAAAATTCTTCCATTAACTCTTTTTCTTTCTAATTTCAATTTAAATATGCGCCTGTAATAATATTTAATTAGAATATATCTCTCTGTAATTACACTAAGATCTCCGAAGCACACAAAAAGCAATTATTTCCTATTCAGATTCATAAATAATCAGTTACTAATTATAAAAATGGCTTGAAACGAAGGAAAAAAATGTTAATTTTTCCCGCGAGAATATCGAAGCCATGAAGATAAAAATAATTAGCCCGATAATACACTTACGCTATGAAACTTTCATCCATTTACAACCCATTTACCCTCACATTGAACAGATGAACTCTAATAATCGCTGGAAAAAGGATATTTAAAGTGTTGCCTATTGTTTCTCCGGATATAATCCTTTTTTGGATATCTATTATTCATCAACAATGCAGGGGGACGTCAGCTGATCTGAAAAGAAAGAACTTTGCTAATCAATATTTTTGATTTATTTCGTGTTTTTTTTTTTTCAGGGCATAAATTTGTTGCATAGGATTATGTCTGAAAAATATTTGCCATTTTTACGGGTATTGAATATGTTATTATAAAGTACATTTTTAAGGGACAAAAGGACATTCAAACTAATTTTTTTTGCTTTAAATAATATTTAAAGGCACACTAAATGTATTATAGTATATTAATCATACAAGAATTTTTTTTAAATGTTTCTTTTTCAGAAAAAATATCTTAATATTTTAAGTGTTATTTAAAGAACTTTTAAAAATCTCCCATATGCATTTCGTATCAATAAAAATTCTAGCTATCGTTTTTGCTATCAATGTAAAATATAACAGCAGTAAGTCTTGATTACGTTAATTAATAATTATATAATAATAGTAATAATATGTATTCAGCAAATGTAAGAACTTAAATTATAAATAGTTAATTTGCTTATAAGGCGTCACTTTAATAATGAGACATTTAAAAACATGAAAAATTCACAAGTTTCAAATCATTTTCATTTAGACATCATCAGAATGTAAATAAAAACTCACAAATACAATGAACATAAAAAAACTGGAGTAAATAATTATTGAATTCAATTTTCAAATAACACTGAGTTTCTACTGTGTAATTATCCTGCAAACTGCTCAACCACTCAATCCATATATTCGGGATTCGAAAAGATAGCGTATCGTTACAAACGTGAGCTTTTAAAATAAATTTCAATGGACTCTCGTAGGAATAATTTTAAATAAAAATTAGGTCAGTAAATTAATCTACTCTCGTTAAAAAGTTTGATAATGTTATTTTTTTCATTCAGTTAGGATAAAGCACTTTTCCCTCTGTTATATTTTATATACGTTATATGTTCTTTAAACTCGAAGGAAATTTCATATCAGACCTGAAAAATATATAACAGATCGTTGTAGAATATATTATTATTATTATTATTATTATTATTATTATTATTATTATTATTTATATTATTATTATATTATTCTTTCTAGTTTATATATACAAAAAACTGCTAATATTTTTCTTAAAAAATTACTTGGGATTTATTTGGAAAAGTTAAAGATTGCTAATTGTCGAACTTTGATGTAAAAATGATTAAAATTCATAAAATTTATTTATTTGTTAATTATTATTATTATTATTATTATTATTATTATTATTTGCCGTTTTACTTGAATGTATAAAATTTGACGCAAATTTTTGCTTGTATATTTGAAATATAAATAAACTGACAAAAAAAAAAAAAAAAAAAAAAAAAAACATTGAGAAATTTAATAAGTATGGAATGCGCGTGGGGCATCTTGAAAAGATTTGCACTATGCCTAAATTATTCAGGAAAATTCTCATTTTTATGAAAAAGAATTTTTTATTTTCTTTTGTGATAAAGATATGCCTTAATACAGTGTGCCCTTGAAAAGTATTTAAACTGAAATTTAAACAAGTTGAAAATTTCACGTAATGCGTAGCAAATGTGGAAGAATGAAGTAATGAAGTAAAAAAAAAATACAAACCTTGATGTAACAGTATGCAGTATTTCAGATATAGCATAATAGACGGAATATTTTGTGTGTCCCTGTAAATAATGCATGCTTTTTATTACATAGGAAATAATTTGTAGTAATCCTCAGTAAAGTATAGCAATTTTATAAAATGTTAAAAGTTTAATGCAATTAAAACGCTATCCAAATCAGTGTTCCCACAATACCATTATATAATGGAATAGTTTTGAGTGGTACTGTGAATGAATAACAAATATTCTTGCATCACAGTTTGTACAGAATATATATTATAGTATATAGTTCATAGATGCTTTATGTTCGAAATAATGTAATATCATTGAAATGCTTTTGGAACATTTTTTTTCACATTTGCCGTAATGTAACGGAATACTTTTGATTGTCTCTGTAATTGAACTACACATCCCATTTTCATAAATTTAAAATGACAAAATTATGCAGTAATTATATATATTTTTTAATTTCAAACGATTCGTCCGGGTAGTTTTTGCATTCTTTGGGCAGATGGATGGACTCAACGACAACTATAGGTTCTGCGTATTTACATAATAAATGTAAAATAACATGTTTGCACTAATAATTAAATTATTTAAAGAGCATTAAATTTTCTTTAAATTCTTGTTTGAAAACTGAAGTTAATGTTTTAAAAAATATTTAATTAGAACATAAAATTATAATGTATGTATCTGTACTTATTCTCAATAGTGAAGAGCACGTAAAAAATAACCACTTCCAGTTCACACATATAAATACTAAATTTATAATTATAAAAATAGTTAGAAACCCGGAGAAAAATGATAATTTTTCTTGTGAGAATACAGAAGTCATGGAGATAAAAATAATTAGCTTGATAATGCTGCTAGGCTCTCGAAGTTTCAAACATTTACAACCCATTTACCCTCACATTAAACATATTTTCTCTAATAATCGCTTGAAATAGGGTTTTTTTAAATGTTACATATAATTCCTTCGAAATAATCTTTCTCAGGTAAATTTATTGAGAAATACTACCTATTATGTTCTCCAGTCTGGTGTACTTTTTGAAATATTTTTGCAGATCTACACTAATCATGACCGCTAGATCTCAAAACTACCCCCAGTTAAAAATTTATGTATACATGTACAGTGAAATTTCTTTTAAAGGTCACCCCTATTCTAGAGCCAGATCTATTTAGGGTTAATTTATTTAGGAACGGAGCTTTTCCCCATAGACATAGTATTAATTATATTTTACCAAGGTCTGTACAAACTCCTTATAAACACCACTTCTTTCACATTTGTCTTAAAACCTAAACAGATGTATTGAAATTAAAGAACCTAGAGACTTCGTCAAGCAACAGCACTTGCAAGAAAGAAGGCAAGAAGAGATGGGGAGGATTTAGGAACACAATAAGCGGTCACAAAATTTCAGCAAGTGAAACAAGTAGGACTTTTTATTTGACCTTTCAACTTGTTTTTTGGAGAGGAATTTGAAACTTTGTTGTATCATCAAGGATGATATTTGTAGAAAAAAAGGGAAAAGTTAGTTGATAAATTATAAGTACAAGTAATAATTTTTTTTTTAATTTTAAGGAATTTACCAAAATTTCGACAGTAATTCATACGAATTAAAATAGCAAATAAAGATTTTGTGCAAAAATGTATAAAGACAGAAAACCAACGTTTAGAAATGAACAAATAACACAGGAAGTAGAAGCAAACCACCGTTTTCGAATCTACTACCGAGAATCTTCATCAGTGGAAGACACAGCATGCTAGAAAAAGCAAAGCTAGATTTTCTATGCTAGCTTTGTACTATTAATAGCACATGTCTTTTCATTGAGTATTATTCTGCTTTAATATTTATTTTGTTACTTTTAACATGTAGGAATGACAGAATATCTTAATAAATTTCTTATTATGATTTCATTTATGTTTTGTCATTTAGAAATACTACTACTAATAATAGTTTGCTTATTATTTTTTTCATCGTTAAAAAACCTTTTGTTTTAAACAAATATTTTGCTTTTTAAATTAAAAATAATAGTTATTTTTCTGAAGGAGTAGAATGTGATACAACGTACAAAATATTATAAACTTTTAATATCTGGTAAATTTTATTTTAATTTTATTTTTTTGAGACGTCTCCAAACACTCTTCTCCGGTCCATTTTGAATTGAATATTACTCAAACAAACTACATTCCTCAAATTTTAGACGATATCATATTCTTTAAACTTCATTAAATTAATGTAAAGTTAATTTTTCTCTCAAAATTGAAAAAAAAAATCGAACCCGAAAGCGTTAAAGTTGCTCGACTTGTACAAAAATCTGCAAACCACATTGATATTGTCTGTTGCATAATAACAATAACAACCAGACGACTTATTGGTATTTTGCGTGGCCTGCAATGCCGAAGTGCCACATAAAAACTCATACTTCATGACAGCGCGAATATCTGGGTGTTCCATTTTAACCCTTCACTGTAAAAAATAACGGACGATTTAACGGAAGTATTACTGGTAATCTAGACGCCAGTACTATTTACTATTTTTTAACGGAAAAATTTCCGTAAATTCCGGGAAAAAGTCGAAAAAAACGGAATATTCACGGAAATTTTTCCGTTAAAAAACAGTAAATAGTACTGGCGTCTAGATTACCAGTAATACTTCCGTTAAATCGTCCGTTTTTTTTTTACAGTGTTTGTTGCATACTGTCCACTACAGTGGAGAAAAAATTCATTCCCAAATGCTAATGAATTTAATTCCCAAATGCCACATTGGCACCGGAATTTTGGTTTAAAAAAATTCGGTTTATTAAATTCCTGCAAAATAGCTTTTTTCTTGTTTACAAATAAAGCTGTTTTCAAATTCCGGTGTCAGTCATCAATTCCAACACTTAAGCAATTCGTTTTTTAGTGTTAAGCCTATGTAACAAAGGGTTAACAAAATTAGTTATTAAGCTATTGCATAGCTTTTATCACGGGCTTTGAGCGCGGCGACCGAATCCAAAAATTCCGTAACGCGAAAAATCCTAACACATCGGTAACGAAAAAACCTAACACTCGGGTAACGTCGTTTCAGCTCGGCAGACTTCGGCATGGTATCGTTCGGTAGACTTCGGTAGACATTGACGCGGTATTTTTCAGATATTTAGAGAATATCAAATCTCAAACTTATGTTTCTTATTTCAGTTACCATAAATCTATAGTTTCAATGATGGAAATTCCTGATAGAATGTGTATAGAAAAAAATCATCTTAAGATAAAATAAGGTAGGATAATGTAGCTTTTGGTGATTGGAGACCCGCCCAACGGTGAGGATCGAAAAATTTCAAATGCTTATAACTCGCGATCTAAATTTCGTAGCGCGGCCAAATTTTGTTTGGTAATTTATTATAAGAGAGTGTTAATTTTTGGTGACAAGAGACCCCCCACGGTGAGGGTCGAAAAATTTAAAATGCTTAAAACTCGCGATCTAATTTTCGTAGCGCGGCCATATTTTGTTTGGTAATTTATTATGAGACAGTTTTAATTTTTGGTGACAGGAGACCCCCCCCCCCCGGTGAGGGTCGAAAAATTTGAAATGCTTATAATTCGAAATCTAATTTTTGTATCGCGGCCAAATTTTGTTTGGTAATTTATTATATGAGAGTGTTAATTTTTGTTGACAGGAGACCTCCCACGGTGAGGGCCGAAAAATTTAAAATGCTTATAATTCGAGATCAAAGCGTGGCCAAATTTTGTTTGGTAATTTATTAAGAGACACTGTTACTTTTGGTGACAGGTGATCTCCCACCTTGGGGATCGAAAAATTTAAAATGCTTATAACTCGCGATCTAATTTTCGTAGCGCGGCCATATTTTGTTTGGTAATTTACTATGAGACAGTTTTAATTTTTGGTGACAGGAACCCCCCCACGGTGAGGGTCGAAATATTTAAAATGCTCGCAATCTAATTTTCGTATCGCGGCCAAAATTTGTTCGGTAATTTATTATGAGAGATTGTTAATTTTTGGTGACAGGAGACCCCCTACGGTGAGGGTCGAAAAATTTAAAATGCTTATAACTCGCAATCAATTTTCGTAGCGTCGCCAAATTTTGTTTGGTAATTTGTTATGAGACAGTGTTACTGTCGGTGACAGGACACTCCCCTCGGTGAGGGTCGAAAAATTTAAAATGCTTATAACTCGCGATCTAATTTTCGTATCGCGGCCAAATTTTTGGTAATTTATTATGAGAGAGTGTTAATTTTTCGTGCCAGGAGACCCCCCACGGTGAGGGTCGAAAAATTTAAAATGCTTATAACTCGCGATCAATTTTCGTAGCGCGGCCAAATTTTGTTTAATGATTTTTTTATGAAACAGTGTTAAATTTTGGCGACAGGAGACCTCCCACGGTGAGGGTCGAAAAAGTTAAAATGCTTATGACTCGCGATCAATTTTCGTAGCGCGGCCAAATTTTGTTTAATGATTTTTTATGAAACAGTGTTAAATTTTGGCGACAGGAGACCCCCCCACGGTGAGGGTCGAAAAATTTAAAATGCTTATAACTCGCAATCTAATTTTCGTATCGCGGCCAAATTTTGTTTGGTAATTTATTATATGAGAGTGTTAATTTTTGGTGACAGGAGACCTCCCACGGTGAGGGTCGAAAAAATTAAATGCCTATAACTCGAGATCAAAGCGCGGCCAAATTTTGTTTGGTAATTTATTAAGAGACACTGTTACTTTTGGTGACAGGTGACCTTCCACCTTGGGGATCGAAAAATTTAAAATGCTTATAACTCGCGATCTAATTTTCGTAGCGCGGCCATATTTTGTTTGGTAATTTATTATGAGACAGTTTTAATTTTTGGTGACAGGAACCCCCACACGGTGAGGGTCGAAATATTTAAAATGCTCGCAATCTAATTTTCGTATCGCGGCCAAATTTTTTTCGGTAATTTATTATGAGAGATTGTTAATTTTTGGTGACAGGAGACCCCCTACGGTGAGGGTCGAAAAATTTCAAATGCTTATAACTCGCGATCAATTTTCGTAGCGTGGCCAAATTTTGTTTGGTAATTTATTATGAGACAGTGTTACTGTCGGTGACAGGACACTCCCCTCGGTGAGGGTCGAAAAATTTAAAATGCTTATAACTCGCGATCTAATTTTCGTATCGCGGCCAAATTTTGTTTGGTAATTTATTATGAGAGAGTGTTAATTTTTCGTGACAGGAGACCCCCCCACGGTGAGGGTCGAAAAATTTAAAATGCTTATAACTCGCGATCAATTTTCGTAGCGCAGCCAAATTTTGTTTAATGATTTTTTATGAAACAGTGTTAAATTTTGGCGACAGGAGACCTCCACTGTGAGGGTCGAAAAAGTTAAAATGCTTATGACTCATGATCTAATTTTCGTAGCGCGGTTAAATTTTGTTTGGCAATTTATTATGAGACAGTGTTACTTTTGGTGACAGGAGACCCCCCACGGTGAGGGTCGAAAAAGATAAAATGCTTATAACTCGTGATCTAATTTTCATAGCGCGGCCAAATTTTGTTTGGTAATTTATTATGAGACAGTGTTAATTTTGGTGACAGGTGACCTCCCACCTTGGGGATCGAAAAATTTAAAATGCTTATAACTCGCGATCTAATTTTCGTAGCGCGGCCATATTTTGTTTGGTAATTTATTATGAGACAGTGTTACTTTTGGTGACAGGAGACCCCCACGGTGAGGGTCGAAAAATTTAAAATGCTTATAATTCGCGATCAATTTTCCTAGCGCGGCCAAATTTTGTTTAATGATTTTTTATGAAACAGTGTTAAATTTTTGCGACAGGAGACCCCCCCCCCCCATAGTGAGGGTCGAAAAAGTTAAAATGCTTATAACTCGTGATCTAATTTTCGTAGCCCTGCCAAATTTTGCTTGGCAATTTATTATGAGACAGTGTTACTTTTAGTGACAGGAGACCCCCCACGGTGAGGGTCGAAAAATTTAAAATGCTTATAACTCGCGATCTAATTTTCGTAGCGCGGCCATATTTTGTTTGGTAATTTATTATGAGACAGTTTTAATTTTTGGTGACAGGAACCCCCACACGGTGAGGGTCGAAATGTTTAAAATGCTCGCAATCTAATTTTCGTATCGCGGCCAAATTTTGTTCGTTAATTTATTATGAGAGATTGTTAATTTTTGGTGACAGGAGACCCCCTACGGTGAGGGTCGAAAAATTTAAAATGCTTATAACTCGCGATCAATTTTCGTAGCGTGGCCAAATTTTGTTTGGTAATTTATTATGAGACAGTGTTACTGTCGGTGACAGGACACTCCCCTCGGTGAGGGTCGAAAAATTTAAAATGCTTATAACTCGCGATCTAATTTTCGTATCGCGGCCAAATTTTGTTTGGTAATTTATTATGAGAGAGTGTTAATTTTTCGTGACAGGAGACCCCCCCACGGTGAGGGTCGAAAAATTTAAAATGCTTATAACTCGCGATCAATTTTCGTAGCGCAGCCAAATTTTGTTTAATGATTTTTTATGAAACAGTGTTAAATTTTGGCGACAGGAGACCTCCCACTGTGAGGGTCGAAAAAGTTAAAATGCTTATAACTCGTGATCTAATTTTCATAGCGCGGCCAAATTTTGTTTGGTAATTTATTATGAGACAGTGTTAATTTTGGTGACAGGTGACCTCCCACCTTGGGGATCGAAAAATTTAAAATGCTTATAACTCGCGATCTAATTTTCGTAGCGCGGCCATATTTTGTTTGGTAATTTATTATGAGACAGTGTTACTTTTGGTGACAGGAGACCCCCACGGTGAGGGTCGAAAAATTTAAAATGCTTATAATTCGCGATCAATTTTCGTAGCGCGGCCAAATTTTGTTTAATGATTTTTTATGAAACAGTGTTAAATTTTTGCGACAGGAGACCCCCCCCCCATAGTGAGGGTCGAAAAAGTTAAAATGCTTATAACTCGTGATCTAATTTTCGTAGCCCTGCCAAATTTTGCTCGGCAATTTATTATGAGTCAGTGTTACTTTTGGTGACAGGAGACCCCCCACGGTGAGGGTCGAAAAATTTAAAATGCTTATAACTCGCGATCAATTTTCGTAGCGTGGCCAAATTTTGTTTGGTAATTTATTATAAGACAGTGTTACTGTCCGTGACAGGACACTCCCCTCGGTGAGGGTAGAAAAATTTAAAATGCTTATAACTCGCGATCTAATTTTCGTATCGCGGCCAAATTTTGTTTGGTAATTTATTATGAGAGAGTGTTAATTTTTCGTGCCAGGAGACCCCCCACGGTGAGGGTCGAAAAATTTAAAATGCTTATAACTCGCGATCAATTTTCGTAGCGCGGCCAAATTTTGTTTAATGATTTTTTTATGAAACAGTGTTAAATTTTGGCGACAGGAGACCTCCCACGGTCAGGGTCGAAAAAGTTAAAATGCTTATGACTCGCGATCAATTTTCGTAGCGCGGCCAAATTTTGTTTAATGATTTTTTATGAAACAGTGTTAAATTTTGGCGACAGGAGACCCCCCCACGGTGAGGGTCGAAAAAGTTAAAATGCTTATAACTCGTGATCTAATTTTCGTAGTGCGGCCAAATTTTGCTTGGCAATTTATTATGAGACAGTGTTACTTTTGGTGACAGGAGACCCCCCCCCGGGTGAGGGTCGAAAAATTTAAAATGCTTATAACTCGCAATCTAATTTTCGTATCGCGGCCAAATTTTGTTTGGTAATTTATTATATGAGAGTGTTAATTTTTGGTGACAGGAGACCTCCCACGGTGAGGGTCGAAAAAATTAAATGCCTATAACTCGAGATCAAAGCGCGGCCAAATTTTGTTTGGTAATTTATTAAGAGACACTGTTACTTTTGGTGACAGGTGACCTTCCACCTTGGGGATCGAAAAATTTAAAATGCTTATAACTCGCGATCTAATTTTCGTAGCGCGGCCATATTTTGTTTGGTAATTTATTATGAGACAGTTTTAATTTTTGGTGACAGGAACCCCCACACGGTGAGGGTCGAAATTTTTAAAATGCTCTCAATCTAATTTTCGTATCGCGGCCAAATTTTGTTCGTTAATTTATTATGAGAGATTGTTAATTTTTGGTGACAGGAGACCCCCTACGGTGAGGGTCGAAAAATTTAAAATGCTTATAACTCGCGATCAATTTTCGTAGCGTGGCCAAATTTTGTTTGGTAATTTATTATGAGACAGTGTTACTGTCGGTGACAGGACACTCCCCTCGGTGAGGGTCGAAAAATTTAAAATGCTTATAACTCGCGATCTAATTTTCGTATCGCGGCCAAATTTTGTTTGGTAATTTATTATGAGAGAGTGTTAATTTTTCGTGACAGGAGACCCCCCCACGGTGAGGGTCGAAAAATTTAAAATGCTTATAATTCGCGATCAATTTTCGTAGCGCGGCCAAATTTTGTTTAATGATTTTTTATGAAACAGTGTTAAATTTTTGCGACAGGAGACCCCCCCCCCATAGTGAGGGTCGAAAAAGTTAAAATGCTTATAACTCGTGATCTAATTTTCGTAGCCCTGCCAAATTTTGCTCGGCAATTTATTATGAGTCAGTGTTACTTTTGGTGACAGGAGACCCCCCACGGTGAGGGTCGAAAAATTTAAAATGCTTATAACTCGCGATCAATTTTCGTAGCGTGGCCAAATTTTGTTTGGTAATTTATTATAAGACAGTGTTACTGTCCGTGACAGGACACTCCCCTCGGTGAGGGTAGAAAAATTTAAAATGCTTATAACTCGCGATCTAATTTTCGTATCGCGGCCAAATTTTGTTTGGTAATTTATTATGAGAGAGTGTTAATTTTTGGTGACAGGAGACCCCCTACGGTGAGGGTCGAAAAATTTAAAATGCTTATAACTCGCGATCAATTTTCGTAGCGTGGCCAAATTTTGTTTGGTAATTTATTATAAGACAGTGTTACTGTCCGTGACAGGACACTCCCCACGGTGAGGGTCAAAAAATTTAAAATGCTTATAACTCGCGATCAATTTTCGTAGCGCAGCCAAATTTTGTTTAATGATTTTTTTATGAAACAGTGTTAAATTTTGGCGACAGGAGACCTCCCACTGTGAGGGTCGAAAAAGTTAAAATGCTTATGACTCATGATCTAATTTTCGTAGCGCGGTTAAATTTTGTTTCGCAATTTATTATGAGACAGTGTTACTTTTGGTGACAGGAGACCCCCACGGTGAGGGTCGAAAAATTTAAAATGCTTATAATTCGCGATCAATTTTCGTAGCGCGGCCAAATTTTGTTTAATGATTTTTTATGAAACAGTGTTAAATTTTTGCGACAGGAGACCCCCCCCCATAGTGAGGGTCGAAAAAGTTAAAATGCTTATAACTCGTGATCTAATTTTCGTAGCCCTGCCAAATTTTGCTCGGCAATTTATTATGAGTCAGTGTTACTTTTGGTGACAGGAGACCCCCCACGGTGAGGGTCGAAAAATTTAAAATGCTTATAACTCGCGATCAATTTTCGTAGCGTGGCCAAATTTTGTTTGGTAATTTATTATAAGACAGTGTTACTGTCCGTGACAGGACACTCCCCTCGGTGAGGGTAGAAAAATTTAAAATGCTTATAACTCGCGATCTAATTTTCGTATCGCGGCCAAATTTTGTTTGGTAATTTATTATGAGAGAGTGTTAATTTTTGGTGACAGGAGACCCCCTACGGTGAGGGTCGAAAAATTTAAAATGCTTATAACTCGCGATCAATTTTCGTAGCGTGGCCAAATTTTGTTTGGTAATTTATTATAAGACAGTGTTACTGTCCGTGACAGGACACTCCCCACGGTGAGGGTCAAAAAATTTAAAATGCTTATAACTCGCGATCAATTTTCGTAGCGCAGCCAAATTTTGTTTAATGATTTTTTTATGAAACAGTGTTAAATTTTGGCGACAGGAGACCTCCCACTGTGAGGGTCGAAAAAGTTAAAATGCTTATGACTCATGATCTAATTTTCGTAGCGCGGTTAAATTTTGTTTCGCAATTTATTATGAGACAGTGTTACTTTTGGTGACAGGAGACCCCCACGGTGAGGGTCGAAAAATTTAAAATGCTTATAATTCGCGATCAATTTTCGTAGCGCGGCCAAATTTTGTTTAAGGATTTTTTATGAAACAGTGTTAAATTTTTGCGACAGGAGACCCCCCCCCACGGTGAGGGTCGAAAAAGTTAAAATGCTTATAACTCGTGATCTAATTTTCGTAGCCCTGCCAAATTTTGCTTGGCAATTTATTAAGAGACAGTGTTACTTTTGGTGACAGGAGACCCCCCCACCGTGAGGGTCGAAAAATTTAAAATGCTTATAACTCGCGATCTAATTTTTGTATCGCGGCCAAATTTTGTTTGGTAATTTATTATGAGAGAGTGTTAATTTTTGTTGACAGGAGACCCCCCACGGTGAGGGTCGAAAAATTTAAAATGCTTATAACTCGCGATCAATTTTTGCAGCGCGGCCAAATTTTGTTTAATGATTTATTATGAAACAGTGTTAAATTTTGGTGACAGGAGACCCCCCACGGTGAGGGTCGAAAAAGATAAAATGCTTATAACTCGTGATCTAATCTTCATAGCGCGGCCAAATTTTGTTTGGTAATTTATTATGAGACAGTGTTAATTTTGGTGACAGGTGACCTCCCAACTTGGGGATCGAAAAATTTAAAATGCTTATAACTCGCGATCTAATTTTCGTAGCGCGGCCATATTTTGTTTGGTAATTTATTATGGGACAGTGTTACTTTTGGTGACAGGAAACCCCCACGGTGAGGGTCGAAAAAATTAAAATGCTTATAAATCGCGATCAATTTTCGCAGCGCGGCCAAATTTTGTTTAATGATTTATTATGAAACAGTGTTAAATTTTGGTGACAGGAGACCCCCTACGGTGAGGGTCGAAAAAGATAAAATGCTTATAACTCGTGATCTAATTTTCATAGCGCGGCCAAATTTTGTTTGGTAATTTATTATGAGGCAGTGTTAATTTTGGTGACAGGTGACCTCCCACCTTGGGGATCGAAAAATTTAAAATGCTTATAACTCGCGAACTAATTTTCGTAGCGCGGCCATATTTTGTTTTTTAATTTATTATGAGACAGTTTTAATTTTTGGTGACAGGAATCCCCACACGGTGAGGGTCGAAATATTTAAAATGCTCGCAAACTAATTTTCGTATCGCGGCCAAATTTTGTTCGGTAATTTATTATGAGAGATTGTTAATTTTTGGTGACAGGAGACTCCCAACGGTGAGGATCGAAAAATTTAAAATGCTTATAACTCGTGATCTAACTTTCGTAGCACTGCCAAATTTTCTTTGGTAATTTATTATGTGACAGTGTTAATTTATGGTGGCAGTAGATCCCCCATGGTGAGGGTTGAAAATTTTAAAATGCTTATAACTCGTGATCTAATATTCGTAGCGCGGCCAAATTTTGCTTGGCAATTTATTATGAGACAGTGTTACTTTTGGTGACAGGAGACCCCCCCCCGGGTGAGGGTCGAAAAATTTAAAATGCTTATAACTCGCAATCTAATTTTCGTATCGCGGCCAAATTTTGTTTGGTAATTTATTATATGAGAGTGTTAATTTTTGGTGACAGGAGACCTCCCACGGTGAGGGTCGAAAAACTTTAAATGCTTATAACTCGAGATCAAAGCGCGGCCAAATTTTGTTTGGTAATTTATTAAGAGACACTGTTACTTTTGGTGACAGGTGACCTCCCACCTTGGGGATCGAAAAATTTAAAATGCTTATAACTCGCGATCAATTTTTGCAGCGCGGCCAAATTTTGTTTAATGATTTATTATGAAACAGTGTTAAATTTTGGTGACTGGAGACCCCCCACGGTGAGGGTCGAAAAAGATAAAATGCTTATAACTCGTGATCTAATTTTCATAGCGCGGCCAAATTTTGTTTGGTAATTTATTATGAGACAGTGTTAATTTTGGTGACAGGTGACCTCCCAACTTGGGGATCGAAAAATTTAAAATGCTTATAACTCGCGATCTAATTTTCGTAGCGCGGCCATATTTTGTTTGGTAATTTATTATGAGACAGTGTTACTTTTGGTGACAGGAAACCCCCACGTTGAGGGTCGAAAAAATTAAAATGCTTATAATTCGCGATCAATTTTCGTAGCGCGGCCAAATTTTATTTAATGATTTTTTATGAAACAGTGTTAAATTTTTGCGACAGGAGACCCCCCCCACGGTGAGGGTCGAAAAAGTTAAAATGCTTATAATTCGTGATCTAATTTTCGTAGCCCTGCCAAATTTTGCTTGGCAATTTATTATGAGACAGTGTTACTTTTGGTGACAGGAGACCCCCCCCCCCCACCGTGAGGGTCGAAAAATTTAAAATGCTTATAACTCGCGATCTAATTTTCGTTTCGCGGCCAAATTTTGTTTGGTAATTTATTATGAGAGAGTGTTAATTTTTGGTGACAGGAGACCCCCCACGGTGAGGGTCGAAAAATTTAAAATGCTTATAACTCGCGATCAATTTTCGCAGCGCGGCCAAATTTTGTTTAATGATTTATTATGAAACAGTGTTAAATTTTGGTGACAGGAGACCCCTTACGGTGAGGGTCGAAAAAGATAAAATGCTTATAACTCGTGATCTAATTTTCATAGCGCGGCCAAATTTTGTTTGGTAATTTATTATGAGACAGTGTTAATTTTGGTGACAGGTGACCTCCCACCTTGGGGATCGAAAAATTTAAAATGCTTATAACTCGCGAACTAATTTTCGTAGCGCGGCCATATTTTGTTTGGTAATTTATTATGAGACAGTTTTAATTTTTGGTGACAGGAATCCCCACACGGTGAGGGTCGAAATATTTAAAATGCTCGCAATCTAATTTTCGTATCGAGGCCAAATTTTGTTCGGTAATTTATTATGAGAGATTGTTAATTTTTGGTGACAGGAGACTCCCAACGGTGAGGATCGAAAAATTTAAAATGCTTATAACTCGTGATCTAACTTTCGTAGCACTGCCAAATTTTCTTTGGTAATTTATTATGAGACAGTGTTAATTTATGGTGGCAGTAGATCCCCCATGGTGAGGGTTGAAAATTTTAAAATGCTTATAACTCGTGATCTAATATTCGTAGCGCGGCCAAATTTTGCTTGGCAATTTATTATGAGACAGTGTTACTTTTGGTGACAGGAGACCCCCCCCGGGTGAGGGTCGAAAAATTTAAAATGCTTATAACTCGCAATCTAATTTTCGTATCGCGGCCAAATTTTGTTTGGTAATTTATTATATGAGAGTGTTAATTTTTGGTGACAGGAGACCTCCCACGGTGAGGGTCGAAAAACTTTAAATGCTTATAACTCGAGATCAAAGCGCGGCCAAATTTTGTTTGGTAATTTATTAAGAGACACTGTTACTTTTGGTGACAGGTGACCTCCCACCTTGGGGATCGAAAAATTTAAAATGCTTATAACTCGCGATCTAATTTTCGTAGCGCGGCCATATTTTGTTTGGTAATTTATTATGAGGCAGTTTTAATTTTTGGTGACAGGAACCCCCACACAGTGAGGGTCGAAATATTTAAAATGCTCGCAATCTAATTTTCGTACCGCGGCCAAATTTTGTTCGGTAATTTATTATGAGAGATTTTTAATTTTTGGTGACAGGAGACCCCCCACGGTGAGGGTCGAAAAATTTAAAATGCTTATAACTCGCGATCAATTTTCGTAGCGCGGCCAAATTTTGTTTATTGATTTTTTATGAAACAGTGTTAAATTTTGGTGACAGGAGACCCCCCCCCACGTTGAGGGTCGAAAAAGTTAAAATGCTTATAACTCGTGATCTAATTTTCGTAGCCCGGCCAAATTTTGCTTGGTAATTTATTATGAGACAGTGTTACTTTTGGTGACAGGAGACCCCCCACCGTGAGGGTCGAAAAATTTAAAATGCTTATAACTCGCGATCTAATTTTCGTATCGCGGCCAAATTTTTTTTGGTAATTTATAGTGAGACAATGTTAATTTTAGTGGCAGGAGATCTCCCATGGTGAGGGTCGAAAAATTTAAAACGCTTATAACTCGCGATCTAATTTTGGTAGCGCGGCCAAATTTTGTTTGATAATTTATTAGGATACAGTGTTACTTTTGGTGACAGGAGACCCCCCCTCCCCACGGTGAAGGTCGCAAAATTTAAAATGCTTATAATTCGTGATCTAATTTTCGTAGAGCGGCCAAATTTCGTTTGGTAATTTTAATAAGACAATGTTAATTTTTGGTGACAGGAGACCCCCACGGTGAGGATCGGAAAATTTATAATGCTTGTAACTCGCGATCTAATTTTCGTAGCGCGGCCAAATTTTGTTTGGTAAATTTTGTTTGGCATATCTTTTATCGCGGGTTTTGAGCGCGGCGAAAGAATCTAGAAATTCCGTAACGAGAAAAACCTAACACTCCGGCTAACGTAGCTTGAGTTTGACAGACTTCGGCACGGTATCCTTCGGTAGACTTCGGCAGACATTAAAGCGGTATTTTTCAGATATCTTGAGAATATCAAGTCTCAAACTTATGTTTTTTATTTCAGCTACCATAAACGTATATTTTCAATTATAAAAATTCCTGATTAACCAACATGTGTTTTAAGATAATAAAAATATTTTAAACGATATTAATTTCTCATTTATTCAATAAAAGAGGAAAAAAAATGTTTTGTTATCGGTGATCACGCTCAAAAAGTATAACTTGAATTAATATCAAAGACAAAAAAACTGCATAAATAAAAAGTAAATAAATAATTATGATTGCATAAGTTGATAAAAAATGCTATGCAATAGCTTTACCGCGGCAGTCCCCGAGTGCCACACGTCTTTTTTTTTTTTTTTTAATATTTCTTATATCCTAAGGATTTCTTTAAATAGGTGGGATGTGTAACTTTCCAACAGATTAACACACATACACACAAATAAAGAGAGAGGGGGAATAAACTGCGCTTATAGGACAAGCAATTTAATTTATTTTTCAGATGTTAATGTAATGATGCGATGTGTTGTTCAGTACTAGTATAGTACATAAAATAGTTAGTACAATTTTTTATACAAGTAAAATCATATATTCATAGTAAAAAAATGTAATAGTTTAAGCGAAGGTCTATTTTCTTAAAATTATGATTTAAAAACAAAAATAAATGCTTATTAAAATATATAGTTTGAACATAAATTTATAATATATACATCTCTAATTACTCTCAGTTTTAAAAAGTACACAAAAAGCAATTTATTCCCGTTCACATCTTAATAGATTCCGAATTAGAAAAATAGCTTTAACACAAGAAAAAATTATTATTTTTTTCCTTCGTTATTATAGAAATCGCGAAAATAAAAATAATTAGCTCGATAATAATTTTGCGCTCTCAAAGTTCAATCATTTACAATCCATTTACTCATGCTTCGAACAGATTCACTCTAATAATAACTGGAAGTCGGATATTTAAAGTGTTTCCCGTTGTTCGTACGGATATAATCCTTTTTGGATATCTATTATTCATCCACAATGCAGGGGAATGTCAGCTGATCAGCAATAAAAGAACTTTGCTAATCAATATTCTTGATTTATTTCTTAAATTTTTTTCAGGACATAAATTTGTTAAGCAGGATAATTTTTTAGTCATTATCTCTTGCATCGAGTATATTAGTATAAAATACATTTTTAATCAAATATTACTTTTTCAAAATGTCCATAGAAGTAAAAATTGAAAAATTACTTCGGATTTAATTTTTAATTTTTAATTTTTTTGGAGTGAAAAAAAAAATAAACAAAAGAAACATATATGAAAGAATGCAATTAAAATATGTATTTCTTTATAAAAAATGTTTAAAGTTTTTTATTTTTATTTTTAAATACACTTGTATAGTTTTTACATTTGTTTTTAAAACAGTTAGATTGAATGTACAGTGTATCCCACACAAATAAAGCCAACATTATTTTGTGCCGCAATCGGAGACGAAACAAAATCACGAGATCAAAACAAATATATTAAGAAGGATTAAATTGAAATGCATATTTACAAGGGATAACTCACTCCCTGCTCCACTTGGCCAGGAAAAAAAAATTATGCATAAAAAAAGAATTAATGAAAAGTGTCCCGCCAAAATAAATCCATTACTGTTAGTAGCAATTGTAACCGCCATGCTTACATATCACTTGGTATATGCAATGTGGTATACCATTTATCAATTCCTGAAAGACATTACCATGAATATTATTCCAGGCATCGATGATGGCGGCCTTCAGTTCTGCCACAAACTTGAATTGTCTGCCATTGGCATTTAAAGTCCTAGTGATGATACCCCACGTATTGTCTTGAAGGTTAAGATAAAGGTACATGACAATCCATTCCATAACGTGTCCCAGTTATCAAAAAACACTTCTAAGAGGATTTTAAAATGTTTAAGAAGGCATTTCCTGCTGAAAAATCCAACTTAGCCCGCCAATTCTCTCTTCAGTAGGCAATAATTGAGTTTATTGCAATTCTTTGTAGTTGGTAACCTACATGACACCTGAGAGAAGAACCAGGTTAAATATACCACCATAATCGGAGCATCCAAATACCATTAACAAGCTTGCATCTACTCATGTTGAGCCTGCGCACGTTGAAAGCTATCCACAAGTAAAACAGAGTCGTTGGGGCCAAATATCTTCAAACCTGGAAGGACTAGTGGCATCTTGTTATATTCCCAGATAAAAAAAAATAGTTTGAATGCAAGATTGTTTTGCTATGACATCAGGAAGGAAGAGGAAATTTTCTCAAAAAGACAGCACGATGTAGGCTTATTAATAGTGTTGGGAGGCTTCAGCTATATTGATAAACTTGAACTGGCTCTTCCCTCAGGCCGCATATAGGCTACCAAGTATCAAGGATCACTAGAAATCCATTTATTGCCACCTTAAGAGAGAATTGACGGGCTAAGTTGGATTTTCCAGTAGGTAAATGCCTCATAACCTTTGCAAAATTCTACTATGAAAGGTATTTTGATAATTTGGGACATGTTATGGAATGGCCAACCCGGTAACTTCATCTCAATCTCCAAGATAATCGATCGAATATCTTCAATAGAACTTTAATTGCTAATGGCAGTCATTTCAAGTCTGTGGCAGAAATGATGGCCGCCATCATTGACGTCTGAAGTAATACTAATGCTAATGTCCTTCAGCGATTGGTAAATGGCATGGCACATCATATATTAAAAGTCATATATAAGCGACACGCATATGATTGCTATTGACAATAGTGGCTTTATTTTCGACGGGACACTTTTCCCCCCTCTCTATTTTTATGCATTCATTTTTTTTCCTGATCAAGTGGGGAAGGGAGTGAGTTATTCCTTGTAAGTATGCATTTCTATGTGGTTTTTCTTAATATATTTATTTCGTTTTCTTGATTTTGTTTCGTCTCCGATTATAGCACAAAATCACGGTGGCTTTATTCCTGTGGGCCATACTGTATTTTCACTTTAGTATATATATATATATATATATATATACTTATATATATATATATATATATTATTTTAAAAGAAAGAATGATGAATTTGTGATACGCAAACTCAAAGCTAGAAAAATAGTAAAACGTTAAATAACTAAAAATAGTATGTCTGAATCAGACTTCGAAAGAATTATATTTGGTATCAAACATTTAATAAACTAAGAAACACAATTATATTACAATGTGTGTTATATGTATATATATGCGGTGTTGTGCAAAAATTAAAGACAGGAGGATTTTTTGAATGTATCGTCGGGCAGAAATTTTCCACACCGATCGAAATCAAATTATTACTATAAGATACGTAAGATTTAAAAAAAAATGTCACAACTGATCTAAAATGTTTAAACAATTGTTAAGAGCTCACAAAAAGTAATTACTCCTTGTCCACACTCATACATAACAAATTTTAAATTAGGAAAATAAATTGAAACCAAGAAATAATTACTAATTTTTCCAACGAGAATCTAGAAGCTACGAAGTTAAAAGTAATTAGTTCGATTATATTTTTACGTTCTCAAAGTTTTATTCATTTTCAATCTAATCCCACATCAAATAGATTCACTCTAATGATCGCTGAAATAGGATATTTAAAGTATTGCCCATTGTTCATCCGGATATAGTCCTATTTGGATATCTATTATTCATCCACAATGCAGGGAAATGTCAGTTGATCAGCAATAAAATAACGTTGATAATCAATATTTTTTATTTATTTCGTATAATTTTTCAGAACACAAATTTGTTGAGAAGGATAATCTTTCAGTCATTATTTTCTGTTTTGTGGGCATCGAATATCTTAGTATAATGTGTGTTTTTAATCGAATACTGCATTATCAAAATATGAAAAGATATTAAAGAAGTCTTTTTAAAAATGTTGCTTTTTAATAAAAGTTTAAAGTTCTTTAAATACATGTGTAAAGCTTTTTGTATTTGCAGTTAAAACAAGGTTAAATAAGTTTTAACTTTCCGAAAAAAAATATTATCTTAAAATGAAAAATGTTGAATTTAATATTTGTCAACTCAAAGCTTGAAAAATGTTAAAATGCTAAGTAACTAAAAATAATATGTCTCAATCAGATTTTAAACAAAATATATTTAATATCAGACATTTAATAAATTAAAAAACACTTTATATTACAGTATGTATTATATTTACATTTTATATGAATATATTTATATATACGGTAGTGTGCAAAAATTAATGTACTGTCGTTCAGAAGTTTTTTTTTTTTTTGCAACAAACGAAATCAAATTATTACAATAAGATATCTAAGATGCAAAAATATGAAACAAGTGATGAAGACTATTTAAGGGGGCTCAGGGGTTGATCGATACGGAAAAACATGTAAACAGAGCTCTCGCTTCAAGTCCATATAAAATCAGAAGTATTCAGTGTAATTAATTTAAACTTTCTGATATTTTAAAGGTGTGTTTCTAGTCTTATAAAATTATAAAATGAAGTATTTCAATGTAATATAATAAGAAATATAACAAAATTTATGTAACACAATTTTCGAAAAAAAAAATTGTGTTATATCACCAACACCAAAATATTTTAACATTGAATTGACATAAGAACCTAATTTTTGCTTTAAAATGATCCGGAAACTTTACTCTAGAGAATGAATTAAGAATATAACTATCACTCAAAAACAACATTATTAAAAAAAAACTCCTAAAAAATACAGCATTTTTTTCTTTAAAAATACTCAAAATATTAAACTATCTAAACTAATTCATTCTATAGATATTGATGCTATATGCATGTAAAAAAAAATTAAGCCATTCCATCAAATAGTTTTTTTAAATCTTGGTGTTAGTCGTCAAAAATCAAGATTTGAGAAAACGTGACTTAAAGTTGAAATTATATGGGTGCGGCTATGAAAGTGTTGATACATAAATGCTTATAACTCCGTTAAAAATGCAAATATTTTTATGCGGTTTTTTGAATTGAGTTAAGAATTAATTGAATAATCAAACTAGATCATAAAAAAATCGATTTTTTGAAAAGTTTTCAACCCCTGAGCCCCCTTAAACAATTGTTAAGAACGCAAGAAAAGCAATTGCTTCTTGTTGACATCCATAAATAATAAATTTCGAATTAGAATAATAGCTTGAAACCGAGGGGAAAATATAAATTTTTCTTTCGTAATATATAGAATTAACGAAAATAAAAATAATTAGCTCGATAATACTCTTACGATCTCAAAATGCAATCATTTACAATACATTTCATCCCACATCGAACAGATTCACTCTAATAATAGCTGGAAACAGCATATTTAGAGAGTTGTTCGTCTGGACATAATCCTTTTTAGATATCTATTATTCATCCACAGTGCAGGAGAATGTCAGTTGATCAGCAATAAAAGAACTTTGCTAATCAATATTTTTGATTTATTTCCTATATTATTTCATTGCATAAATTTGTTAAACATGATAATCTTTTAATAATTTTTTTCTGAGGACATCGAATATAGTAGTATAATATCTTTTTTAATCAAATATTACATTATCAAAATCGCCATAGATGTAACATTTGAAAAATTACCCGAGATATTCTTTTTCTTTTTTCATATGTTGGAGTAAAAAGAAACAAAAAACAAACAAATAAAAAAAGAAACAAATGCGAATGAAGACATTTAATGCATTTCTTTTTAATAAGCGTTTCAAGTTCTTGTTTCTCGAATGCATGTGAAAAGTTTTCACATTTGTAAATAAAACAATTACATTTAATAAATTTTAAATTTTCGAAAAAAATATAATTAATAATATTGACTTAAATATATGTCAACTCGAAGCTTAAAATATATTAAAATGCTAAGTAACTAAACATAATATGTCTGAATAAGAGTTAAGTGAAGATATTTAGTATCAATGATTTAATAAGTTAAAAAAAAACCTTTTATACTTCATTATGCATTATATGTATACATATGCAACGGTGTACAAAAACTCAGAACAAGATGATTTTTTGAATGGATCGTCATACAGAATTTTTCCACATCAATCGAAATAAAATTAATACCATAAGTTTTCCAAGATGCAAAAATATGAGAGAATTGATCAAAGCAATTTAAAAAAAAATATTTGAACAATTGCTAAGAGTACACAAAAATCAATTACTTCTTGTTGGCATTCATAAATATTAAATTTCAACTTCGGAGAACAGCTTGTAACCAAGAAAAAAAATTCCTGCGAGGATGTACAAGTCACGAAAATAAAAATAATTATCTTGATAACATTTTTACTTTCCCATTGTTTCATTCATTTACTCCTGCTTAGAACAGATTCAGTCTAATAAACGCTGGAAACAAGATATTTAAAATGTTGCTCGTTGTTCGTCTGGATATAATCCTTTTTAGGATATCTATTATTCAATGTCGATGATCAGCAATCAAAGAATTTGCTGATTGATACTTTTAATTTATTTCGTATATTTTTTTCTGAACATATTTTTTCAGCAGGATAAATTTTTAGTCATTATTTTTTGCTTCGAAGGCATCGTATATGTCTGTATAATATATATTTTAAAACAAATATTACATTCTCAAAAGCTCCATGATGAATAATTTGAAAAATTACCCCAGACTTTGTTTTCCTTTTTTCATTTTTAATAAATGAAAAATAAATTAAATTAAATTAAAAACAAGTTGGTAGTTACACGTAAATCGTAGCAAATGAGGTGCGTTTGTACGATAGCGAAATTTTAAAAATATCACTCTCATCTATGAATCTCATAAAATTGTAAATATTTAATTACTGTTAAAATGCGCACCAAACAATGTTCTCGATATATGTTCATTATGTAATGGAATACTTTTGTGTGGCTTTGTAAATCAATAACAAATGTTTTTTGCATCACAGATTGTGCAAAGATGTATAATAATATGTACTTTATAGATGCATATCAATTTTATTATGTACAAATGAGTGTGACACCATTAAAATGCATTTGAAACATTTTTCCCCATTGACCGTAATGTAACGGTATAGTTTTGATCGTTCCTGTAATTGATATATAAATCCGATTTTCATAAAATTTGAAATAACATGACAAAAATATGCAACAATTATATGTTGTAACTTTCAGATGCTTCGGTTGGGTAGTTTTGGCTTTGTTATATACTGGCGGACACACAGATGGACGGACAGACGGATGGACGGATTGAACGACTACTATAGGTGCTACGTATTTGCATAATTACGAACGCACCTAAAAAGAAACAAATAGGAAAGAAGATATTTAAAGTTTTTCTTTTTAATATACGTTTAAAGTATTTTTTTTTAAATACATGTTTAGTTAAAACAGTCAGGTGAATAAAATGTCAGTAAAAAATTATATATAATGTACCCAATATGGACACCCTAACGAAAATGTATTTTTTTCACCTCCATATACACGTCATAGGACTCCAAAAGTAAATGACCTATCTCTGGACTGTTGACTATCATTATAAAAATTAACGACCTTGTAATTCTTCTGATTAATTTAAATGATTAAAACAAAAAATGTTTATAAGTGTCCCTATAAGGAACCACCCCTCCTTATTATGAACATGCATGTAGCATTACAGACAGGTGGCTCCTTATTTATCTACTACACAGAAAGTATAGTAAGGTTCCCTTGGAAGAGCCACTATTCCAAGGGATTTTAAAGGAGAGGGGATAAAAAGTATATTTTAAAGTATTGCGGGAGAGGAGGGGGGGGGGCATAATAAATATCTTCAGAACATGAACTTTAGAAGGGGAAATCATTCTCGGTTTTGGCCCTTCGAAGACCCATGCAATGCCCCTTAGTTACTACTAAATATTATGAAATAATATTGTTGGTTTTGCTTAGCTTTATTGCATATGCCTGCAGAATTTACGTCTGTTATTACTCAGTCCTCATAGAGTGGACAAATAAAAACTTTTTTATCATGGGCAGTACGTCCCACATAGTCCTCATGGAAATATCTGCCACATGTGATGCATGGTCGCATTTTGAAACAGCATCAATACTGCATAAAGAAGCAGTGCCAGCCCTCCTTTGTTGAGGAAGTCATACCATTTGTACCTGCGATTTCGCAAACAGATATCCTACAGGGGAGAGTCTTCTTTTCATTTTTCTGCAAGGGCTTTTTGGAGGATGATTTTGGGATTATTGTTCAGATGGCATCTTGTTGAACAAAGATTTTACCACTTTCATGCCTTTTGAATTTATTTACTGGCTACCGTTGAGTCTTCTTCCTTCTTACAGTTGGAGTCGAAGGGGACATAAACTGTCCATATTGAGAATTGGGCGTAGTATCAGTCTTTTAATAAACAAAACAACAACAACAATAACAAAATGTTTTACAATTTATATTTATATGTATATAGATGCCCTGATATTCAAAAATTAAGGACGAAATGATTTTTTTAAAGTATTGTAAAAAATTTGCAGAAAGTTTCCAAATCGACCGAAATCAAATTATTACCATAAGACCTCCAGTATGCAAAAATATGGGACAAAGTGATTTAAACACTTGTTAAGAGTGCACAAAAAGCATTTACTTCTTGTTCATACTCATACATATTGAATTTCAAATTAGGAAAATAGCTTGAAACCAAGAAAGATTTATTAGTTTTTCCTTCAAAAATATCAACGTAACGAAATAAAAAAATGTAAAATTAAACTCGATAATATTTTTCGCCCTCCAAGTTCTAGTCATTTACACTCCATTTACCCCCGCATCGTCGCCCGGTGTTCATCCTGATATAATACTTTTTGGATATCTATTATTCATCCACAATGCAAAGGAATTGCAATTGATCAGCAATAAAAGAACTTTGCTAATCAATATTTTTGATTTATTTAGTGTATTTTTTCAGGGCATCAATTTGTAGGGAAAGATAATCTTTTAGCTACCTAGGTCATTATTTTTTATTCTGAGGACATTGAATATGTTCGTATAAAATGCATTTTTAATCAAATATTACGTTCTGAAAAAAGTTCTATAGCTGTAATATTTTAAAAATTACTCCAGATTTTGTTTTTCATTATTTTCATTCATAGAGTGAAAAAAAATATGTATAAAATAAATTTAAAAAAGCTTTTTAAATACATTTTTAGGTTTTTTTATTACTATAATTCATGCGTAAAGTTTCTACATTATTTATTAAAACGTCTATGTTGTATAAATTTTAACTCTCCGAAAAAAAATATTTGTATAAAATGAAGAATGATGAATTTTGTATATGCCAACTCAAAACTTGAACAATATTGAAATATCAAACAACTAATCATATTATACGAAAGGGAATTCAAAATTAAAGAAAAGATATTTAATGCCATACTTTTATTAAGCTAAAATTCTTTTATTAAGCTATATATACATATTAAGTTGGCAGATTCTACAATTTTTGTCAGTTACTTCATTTCTTTTTGGTCTTTTTCTGTGTGTCTTCAATCCTATTTTTTAATAAATGACCTCAAAATAATATTAATTAGAACGTAAAATAATTTACTATATTTAATTTTATTATGATAAAATACTTATTATTATTTTTAAACTGATGATTATTAAAATTGCAACATCAGGAAGGAGTGATCTGACGAACGTCAAAATCACATGAAAGAAAGAAGAGTTCGGAATATGCAAATGATTAGTATTTCATAACATTTGGGTAACGCAGGTGGGAGTAATGACTTCTAAAGCTGCTATCAGATTCACCAACATTTCGAACGAGTTTTGAGCCAACACTTGATTTCCTTCAACTTTTCGCGAAATATCCGCACAACACTCAGTGTGATAGCAAACAGCAGTGTCCTCCAACTTTTTTCTGCAATACCAAAAAAGTCTTCCGTATCCGAGACTTTTCATTCAATATCGAACATTTCAACAAAGCAGAGATAAGCTATTAACGAATAGGCAATAACTATTAACGTCTGGTACTAGTAAAACTGGTTTTCATCCCTTTTTATCCGACTTTTTCAAAGACAATTGTAATCTGTTTCTCGCTTTGAACGGCAAAAAGTTGGGGTTAAAATCAGCTGAAAAGTTTGTTGTGTGTAAAGTTCGTGAATCTGATAATAGCTTATAACTCTGCATAAAAGAAAAGTTCCATTTTGTTACACGTCATACATATCTCTAGTTTGGATCGAGGTAATTTGATCGCAAATCGGTATATTTCTCACATCTTATGCCCAGTGGTTGTCTGACATCTTATGCCTAGTGATTATATTATGACCTGCCAAACGCCATTATCCAAGAACGTAATGTAAGACCACATATTGCACGTCGTGTTCTCAGGTGTCTAACCTTTCTGGATTCAAAGGGTATTCGATTGCTGTCCTGGCTTGAACGGTTTCCAGATCTATCAACCATTGAAAACCTCTGGTCACAGACTGCTAAAGCTGCTACCAGATTCACAAACTTTACGAGCAACAAAGTTTCCAACCAATTTTAACCCGAACTTTTTCCCATTCAAAGAGAGAAAAAGGATACAATTGTCTTGGAAAAAATTGTAAGAAAAACAGGAAAACCAGTACCACTAGTACTAGCCGTTAATATTTATCGCCTATTCGTATCAATCGCTAATCTCTGATTTGTTGAAATGTTCGATGTTGGATGAAAAGTCTCCGCTAGCGGAGACTTTTTTGGAACTGCAGAAAAAAGTTGGAGGATATTGCTGTTTGCTATCACACTGGGTGTTTTGAGAATATTTCGCGAAATGTTGGAGAAAATCAAGTGTAGGCTATAAAGTCTCACGAAATGTTGGTGAATCAGATAGCAAATTAAGAGTCTGGCCCGTCATACTTCTCTAGCTAAAGCTAGTGATTAAGTTTGGCATAAACTTGAAGTGGCGTGTAATGAGTTTCCTGCTTTTGTGATCCAAGCACAGAACGAACATTGACAGTCGCATCAAATGGAAAATAATGTTCCCGAATTTTCCCTGTTTTTCCTAAACATATGTTTTAATTAAAAAAAAGTTGTTTATTATCGATTTTTGCAAAGTAATGAAACTGAAAATAATGAGAAATCGAACAAAAGTTTGCATTTAAAATATAATAAAATCCTTCTTAAGATCTAGTTACTTTTAACAGACTTTTATGATTTAGAATCATTTCATGATCTTCTTCTTTATCCTCTTAAGACCCGACGGTTTATTGATCTACTTTTATTAATTTCAGCTATGAATTTACATTAATAAATTGATAACTAAGATATATTGAACAACGAAATAATTAAAATTTATTTTTTGTACATAATTTTTTTTTTATATATGGGGACTTGTAAAAGACGAATTTTAACAATTTCTTAGGTTATTTTAAATTAAATTTTATTTTTCTGCATTGTAAAAACATAGAAAAAGATCAAACAAATATATATTTAATAATTTGTATTACTAATGGAGTCTACAAATGGTATCTTAACACACAGTAAAAATTTTTACGTTTTCTTTTTTTTGTACATTTCGTGCATTTCTGCTGCAAGCCATTTTTGTATATCATGTAACTCACTGAAAAAGCACTACGAGAGACAAATTGCTATTTTCTTTATTTCTGCTATCTCTTAGGCTCCATTCACACTAATTTCTCTTTTTTTTAATAGTATTTATGTACTTGAAAACAAAATTATAAAGATGTGTATCCTATAGGATACACCAGGTCTGAAGAGGTTAAATTTTTGTTGTGAATTACTCTCGAACTAAATGATTAGTCCGGTAGCACTTGAGAAGAAATTCACGCACTAAATCAATTAAATTATTAAATAGTAATTTATTTACAACAAAGTCTTATTTAAAATATAAATATGACAGTAATGCATTATATTTAGATGTGGGTTCTGTATCACCCACAAATGCTCCATAAACACAGAAAGTCTTTGAAAAAGTCAATTGTGTTTGCAGGCCGAAAACTGATCGACTTCACGTTGTTATAAGTACGAGCGTCGCGGTGGACCTCGACCAACCTCCGCTCTTTCAGTCCTCACTGTAGATAGAGGTTCTCTCTCCGGAACTCTAGTTGAGCTACCTGCTCAGTCCCAGACTTTTCACACTAAAACTGTCTCCTTTTTTTTTCGTGTACTCCCTCGAAAACAACTCGATTAGGGAGGGACCTTGTGGATCATCTATGAAAGAGCTCACATATAATGTCAGCCTTAAAGTCCTCTAGAATTGGTTCTCTAAAAATGCTGAGGTCACACACAAACTACCCGTGAAAAAAAAATCAACACCTTTCGTTTTTTTTTCAGCTAAAAGCATTATAGATACATATTATAGATACATATTTTATAAAATTTTTGGGTTATGAAGAAGTAGAAAATTATACAAAATTTACAAAAAGTAAAAACATCCCAAAAAAGGGACACTACCCATAACTGGCTTAAATATATTGTCTTGTACTGTAAAAATATCTATAAAGTTAATAAAAGTTTTCTATAAAACTAGGATTCCTAGAACTATTTATTTAACGGCAACGGCAAAAATGCATGTAACAGATACAGATATGGTTACAAAAAAATTTTTTAGGAAACTTTTTACATTAATAAAAATACTGAAATTCCTATATTATGCAATTCCTAGGATTCATATAAAATTTTAGTAAAATAACTATATTTTTAATAGATTGGCTTGTAAAATTACTGATTTCTGAAACTTTAAAAAATTAGTTTTGTAGATTTATATCTTTTATTCTACAGTGTACAGATAAAATGTTAGTAAACATACAGATTTCGTCAACTTTACTTCTGTAAAATTAAAGATTTTTTTTTTCCGTGTGGTATTTTCTTGATTGTTATTTTTTTTAATGTTCTGTAATAAAATGTATTTATTTTTAAACTCATACATGAATAATTGTTTTTTCAGCTTATTGTGACAGTTACAAATCGCTAAGCCAGGCTTGTTCTATCATTAACGCTGATGCACCTTTATTTTCTTTATTTCGAGGTAAGCCCCAGTAGACTTATATTTTGTATTTTGCAGTGCTTGAAAGCTTAATGTAATTTATTGCGCATATTTCCACATTAATTTCTTAACTCTTTTCCACAGTTGATGCGGAACCAGTTTCTTGCGAATTACACGGGCCATTTACGTTCACGTACAGCAGAGGACACGGAGAGTGTCAGTATCCGTTATCAACAATCGACACGTGTACAGATAATTCACACTTGTTATTCAGATTCCAAGCGTGTGCGGACGTTTTAGGAACTGAAAGCAGTGGTGAGAATATGACTTGTTATTTATATGTATATACTTAAATTACTTTTCATTTATAAGTGTAGTAATTGAATCTTAAAACTATAAATATAGATATACACTGAAAAAAAAAAAAAAAAAAAAAAAAAAAAAAAAAAAAAAAAAAAACGTTAAATTTACGGTGAAGCAATGTTGCCAGCAATTTTTACGGCAAAAACCTTTGGCAACGTTGCTGCCAACAATTTTTGCAATAATTTTATTTATTTATTATTTTTTTATATGTAATGTAGAGTTTTCATTCGCACTTAATATGAATTTTCATTGCAACTGATGTTTTAAAATAATATTTTAGTAAGAATTTTTATATTACTTGAGAGAGGTATAGCAAAAAATATTAAAAACAAATAACATTATCATGTTTCGATTTTAATCGTGTAAGAACTAGAATCATAATAAAAATAAAATTTGTCTCACGATCAATACACATGATACGCGACAATGAGATGTGAACAAAAACCACGAGCTCTATTATATATATATATATATAATTAATTAAAGTTAGAAACTCTTTTATTGTTCTTAAGTTATCGTTAGATCTAATGACTACACTGTAAAAACAAAATACCCAAATTGGGTTGAAAGATTTCTGGGTACAGAATTGTTTCAATTTGGAAAGTTCAGTTTGTAGCACAAAATCGTTTTAAATAAGTCTGATTTTTAATGACATTAAAACAATTAAAATATCTTAGATAGTATATGCATTATACCTCAGAAATTTTGATTAATTTAATGTTAATAAAGATCTGCTCTGTTTTGAACGATTTTGGGTTATCTATTTTTGGGAACAATACTCTCCCATTTTGGAATCCTTACTGCCATTTTGGGAACATTACTATACCCAGAAATCTTTCAACCCAATTTGGGTCTTCAATTTTTACAGTGTAAATTTCTCGTGAAAGCTTGAATGGGAGAAGTGTAAAAATAATTTTAGATCATGGTCCATTGTTTATTTATTTATTTATATTTTACAATAGTATTTATTTATATTTTACAATAGTTTTACAATAGTGTATGGTTTTTGCTTTTACCTTACTGTCGCGTATCGCTTGTATCGACCGTGTGGCTTCTATTTTTATTTTTAGGTTCATATCCGATTGGAACCGAAGTATGTCAATGCTATTTGTTTTTCACATTTTTTATGCCACTTCTCTCAAGTAATGTAAAATTGTTTGTTAAAATATGTTTATAAAAGGTGGAGTTATTAAAATCTCTTGATTTAAAATTCTAATGGTAATAAACTTTAAACAATTACTACATTTTAATTACATTACATGTAGAGGCAGCATTAGATAGAGCTTTGCTAATTTTAATAAAAAAGAATTAGGTTTGACTTCCGGTACCGGCATTTTTTTTCCATTTAATCCAATTCATATGATATTTTTTTTCTAATTGGTATGATGAATTAAAAATAATATGATACTTTCGTTTGATCATCATGCATTTATATGATCATTTCCTATTGAAACATTCAGTATTGAAAAATTATAATGCCACTATTAAGCTGTAATTATTATTTCAGTTTTCTAATAGAGAAATGCAACATTTATATAAAAAAGAATAATTATTGTAATTTAAACATAATAATAAATATTTAAAGTATTTAATTTAAGGGGGGTGAAGGATGCATATTAAAATAATTTTTATTTGTTGAGTTAAAATTTTGAATTTTTTTGTGATGATTAATCATATTATTTGTAAGCAAAAGCACATAATAAAACTTTCACTTACGAAAATTTAAAAAAAATATTAAAAAATTTTAGTAAATCAAATTTGTTATAATTTGAAGCATTATTTGTAGAAATTCAGTTAAAATTTTGAATTTTTTTGTGATGATTAATCATATTATTTGTAAGCAAAAGCACATAATAAAACTTTCACTTACGAAAATTAAAAAAATATATTAAAAAATTTTAGTAAATCAAATTCGTTATAATTTGAAGCATTATTTGTAGAAATTCAGTTAAAATTTTGAATTTTTTTGTGATGATTAATCATATTATTTGTAAGCAAAAGCACATAATAAAACTTTCACTTACGAAAATTAAAAAAAATATATTAAAAAATTTTAGTAAATCAAATTCGTTATAATTTGAAGCATTATTTGTAGAAATTCAGTTAAAATTTTGAATTTTTTTGTGATGATTAATCATATTATTTGTAAGCAAAAGCACATAATAAAACTTTCACTTACGAAAATTAAAAAAAAAATATTAAAAAATTTTAGTAAATCAAATTTGTTATAATTTGAAGCATTATTTGTAGAAATTCAGTTAAAATTTTGAATTTTTTTGTGATGATTAATCATATTATTTGTAAGCAAAAGCACATAATAAAACTTTCACTTACGAAAATTAAAAAAAATATATTAAAAAATTTTAGTAAATCAAATTCGTTATAATTTGAAGCATTATTTGTAGAAATTCAGTTAAAATTTTGAATTTTTTTGTGATGATTAATCATATTATTTGTAAACAAAAGCACATAATAAAACTTTCACTTACGAAAATTAAAAAAAAAAATATTAAAAAATTTTAGTAAATCAAATTCGTTATAATTTGAAGCATTATTTGTAGAAATTCAGTTAAAATTTTGAATTTTTTTGTGATGATTAATCATATTATTTGTAAGCAAAAGCAGATAATAAAACTTTCACTTACGAAAATTAAAAAAAATATATTAAAAAATTTTAGTAAATCAAATTCGTTATAATTTGAAGCATTATTTGTAGAAATTCAATAGCTTTACATTTAAATAAACAGAAGTATCTACATTTTAATTTTGATTCAACTTTTTAAAAAATATTGTTATTATTTTTATTTTTATTTAGTAAAATATTTTAAGTAGAAATTTCAAAACGAAAATGTAACTTTTATTTAGAAAATCATATTTAAAAAAGAATTTTTTTAAAAATTTGCTGAATCAAAATTAAAGTAAAAAAAAAAGACATATTTTAAAGTTTTAAACATTCTTAAACGTTTTTTGAGTATAACAATTTAAATCCGATAAATTGTGAAAAAATTTATCGGATTCATCTTCATAAAGAAAAACGGATTTTCACAAGAAGTCATTTGAAATATATGAAATATTTGGCTATAAAATTTGAAGATTTTTATGTCACGGACCTCGTTAATAATTTAAATGATTTTTTCCCCTTCTCTTTCACTATATGCTATCGAACACTTGGTTATATCGAGAAATCTGTTATAACTAGCAAATGCTGTTGTCTCATCGTCTTCATTGTAACCGAGTTTGACTGTACTTATTAAAATAACAGCATTGATTTTTTTGCAGCAAATTTTCTTAGCTAACTCTTGAAAAACAGATACTTACAACAATTCATCCTTAGGTAACTTATTATTATTCTGAGTTACTTTGTCTTATCTTCTAGAGCTGAATTGCGTGTTGTATTTTTAGATGCTTCTGCCGGAAAAATGTATTCTGAGCATTACTTAAGGTTTATCTTTAATTGATGGAAGATGTCTAAAAATAGTCAAAAGAAATCTTCGACAGTTGCATTTCTAATAAAAATATTTCTGAGAAAAGTAATTCATTTCTTTGCAATATATTTTAAAAATACTTTTGAGGAGAGTAATATATAGTATGAGATAGTATATATTTTAAAAATATTTTAAAGGGGTCTCAGAAACATTTTGAAATCATTTTTATTTATCGAGTTAAAATTTAAAACTTTTTTAATTTTTTTTAATATTTCCAAAATCCATGATTAATTTAGTATTTTATGTTTTAAAAACTGACGAGAACTGAGAGTAAAATTTTAACACTTAATGTAAAGTTATGCATAGATTTTAGAAATACAGTCGAGCCTCTATATAACGAAATCCATCGTTCCAGTAAAAAATTCGTTATATAGAGAAATTCGATGTATAGAGTATGATGTTAAAAATAGTATTTAATGTGTAAATTTTGAACAAATGTTATTTTTGATCTTTTTAATTAAGAATTTGAAGTGTTTAAAAGTATATATTAACCTAACATTTTATTTCTTACTTATTTAAGCAGTTTCAAAAAAGAGAAAAGACATTTATTTGAAAGCTTAATGAAAATCAAATGAGGAAGACTTACATAAATTTCAGAGGAAGAAATCTGTAATTTTTTGTTGTTTTGATTTTAAAATTACAATTGTTACGCTCTAAAAAAAAAATTCTCAAATTTTAGCAAGGAATGAAAAATTGTAGTTGATATTTTCCTCCATTTGAAGGTCTCTCTTATGTGCTCTCATTGATTCCTCTCTTATATGTGTAACAATTCAATTGACTGTGTTTTGAGAAGGATGTTGAAAGGTGTGTGGGAGGTGGGATGAACTTGTTAGATTTAAAGAATAAGGAGAGAAGTAATATTTATAAAAAAAAAAACCCTCTCCACTGAACGATAAATCAAAAATAAGTGATGGAAAATTGATTCCATATGATTTCGAAGCTTTTTTAAAACTGAATAAATTAAGATCAATTTATGAAAAAAATCGTTGTGAAAAAAATCGTTATAAAAAATCGTTATATGGAGATAGGTATTTCGCTATATAGAGTCTGTTTTTAATGTAATCATGCGAAAAGTGGACCGTTCTTACTAAAAATTCGTTATATGGAGAAATTCGATGTATGGAGTTTCGTTATATAGAGGTTAGACTGTATTCTAAAAACTAAGAGAAAAGGTAACATCCTTTAAGATGAGAACGTAAGAAGTTAAAAATGTCAATTTTCTGAGGAGATATTTTAATTATAAGAATTCACCAAACGCCCATAGACTTCACAATACGGAGGAGAAATTGAAACGCGAGTAACTCGCAGCCTTAAACATAGACCAATAAAATAAAAGAGAGACCAAAGAGAATAAAATGCGACTTTCACAAGAATTCAGGTAATTGTCTCTAGACCGTGAGCAACAACAACTTTCCAGAATGTTGGAAAAAAGCGGTTATTGGGGAAATAAGATATACAGTGTTTAAATTGTTAGAATTCCCGGTAGAAAATGACAACTTTATTTTATTATTTTTTATTTATTTATTTATTTATTTATTTATTTATTTATTGAGAAGTTTGCATTTACGAATAACTTATAGTATGACCCACCCAGCACTCTTCAAACAAGTTGTCAAATTATTATAATATTGCGATATTTCACGCAGAGATGAACTTTATATACAGCACTAGACATCATATTTTTGTTTGAATGTTAGTGAATCTGTTGTCACATTGTTGTCAGCTGTCTGCTGTAAAAATAATCATTTTGGAATTTATATATATGTATACATGTATACATATATATATATGTATATTACTATTATTATTATCATTACTAGAAATTGCAATTTTTTTCATTAGTACACTGTAAAAGAAAATCTGTAAAGTTACTACAAGTTTTCTGGGAAACTGGGATTCCTAGAACTATTTATGTAACGGCAAGAGCAAAAATTGATGTAACAGATACAAATTCGCGCTGAAAATAAAAATATCTGTAAGGTTACTAAGAATTTTTTAGGAAACTGGGATTCCAAGAATTTTTCATGTAACTGGAACCCAAGTTACAGATAAAATTTTAGCAAGAAAACTGCAATTTTAGTAGACTCGTTTGTAAAGTTACAGATTTCTGTAACTTTACAAAAATTAGTTTTGTAGATTTACATTTTTTTTTCTGTACAGTGTACGGATAAAATGTAAGTAAACATACAGATTTCGGCAACTTTACATCTTTAAAATTACAGTTTTTTTTTTCAGTGTAAGAGAGAGTTACGGTAAGTTAAGATAATACATTTCCATATTTCTTATTTCGACTAATAATTTTATAAGAATTGTTGTTAGTCATATTCCAAGGACGATAACCGTAATTACCGACGATACTCCATAATGTAATAGAATAATTTTGATTGTCTCTGTAATTGAACTTTTTTTCCGAGTTTCATAAAATTTGAAATGATTCGACAAAACTATGCAACAATTATGTATTTTAAACTTAAAATGATTGAGTTGCGTAGTTTTTGTGGTGTTACATGCGGAGAGACTGAACGTAGACTATAGCTAGTGCGTATTTACATACATAAAAACATACCTATAAAACATTCACCCATGTTACACCAGGGCTGCACTGAGAAACTTTTGTGGAAACGTTACTCCGTGAAATTGGTGGCAGCATTGCTGCCTCCAGTTTTATGGAGTATTTTAAACGTTAGAACCGGTGTAACATTGTCATGTTACACCAGTAATGTATGTTTAAATTACACCATTACATATGTGAAGACAATTACTCCATGAAACTGGAGGCAGCATTTGCCACCATTTTTACACCAATTGTATGGAGTAATGCTTCCACAAATGTTTTACAGTGTGTTATCTGTAAATGAATTTTTTCTTAAATATAATTAGTCTAATTAATTTTATTAAAAAGTTAGATGGTTTATTGTTTTTGCGGAAAGCTGACACTTGGTGATAGTTTAGACGTGAAACGAAGTATCACGGATAAAAATTCAAAGCAAAATAAATTTGACATTTTATCACCTGCCGCTACCTTTAAATAGGTGTATCATACTTTTCCTGTAGAAGAAAAAATTTGTCATACCAAGTTTTTCGGAAAGAGCACAAAATTTTCCATAAAATGCGTCAAGAGTGATCAAAATCCACGATAGCTGTAAATCATTACACATTTTTAATAATAATTAATTAATAATAATCAACTAAACATATGTTTGGCTTCTCATACCTAGTCTTACCTAGCTCAGTTTTTCCGTACACTGTAAAAAATATCTGTAAAGTTGCTTAAAGTTTTCTGGGAAACTGGGATTCTTAGAACGTTTTATGTAACTGCGATCCAGGTTACAGAGAAAATTTTAGTAAGATAACTGTATTTTTAGTAGATTCGTTTGTACAGTTAGAGATTTCTGTAGCTGGTAGTTCTGTAAATAGTAGACGTTGATGCTAAGGAAATGTTACCCATTTGAGTTTGAGTGAGATGGTAAGTAGTGGTAATTACTTTTTCTCGAGAATGGCGGTAATTACTATTTATAAAAACTTTAGACTAAAAAAAGAGAGCAATGTTTGGAGCTATGAAAACAACAGGAGATTCACTCCTCTAAACAATTATTATAATTCTTTTATATAGATAGTGTTGACTCTAAGCCTTTTATCAAGGTGCAGCGGCCGTTGTCCCTTTTAACTCTTTTATACGCCCGAAGATTCTTTTAAACCCTTCCACTGCGTCCGGTGACCCTTTTTAATTTTTCCTATGCGTCCTATGGCATATCACTGGAACCCTAGGAAATATCGTAAACTCTAAAGGACGCTAAAAAAACTGTTAAAAATATTTTTGGTGAACAAGATACAATTGTGACCTTTTTAAGAAACAATTTGCACTGTTTTACAATGTTTTCCTTTTTTGGGAAAAAATGTACTTTTTTTTAGAATAGTATTCCCTCTTCGAAAAATTCCCACATAGCGTTCTTTTTTTCTACAGTGAATAATAGAAAACATAAAATATCATAAAAAAATTTAAATTATCCGAAATTATAAAGGTTTTTATTGTTCTAAATCTAAAGGTTTAGAGCACGACAAATTTCCAACGTCTGTCCCAATTAAAATGAGAAAATAATGCATAAACGTTTCAAAACAACATTCAGACTTATTATATATAATGATCTAACGTCATCATAAGCCGTTTTACATTTATCAAACAAGAGGCTGCATCTGATATTGTAACAGTAATTCATAGTATTTTGTTTAAAACTGTATTATCAACATCTTCACCCGTTCCAGAATATGACAGTGATAAAAGAAAACTGCTTATTAAGGGGAATAAATTAGCAGTGAAATTAAAATTATAAAGAGGAAAATTATACGCGAGTAACTTTTAAGTGGCAATTATACAAAGAAGCATGCGATGCGGACGTTGGAAGGAGGATCGTGTTTCATAAAAATGAAGGAATATGAAGGAAGGTGGAAAGAACGCCAGTTTGTCCTCAGGCGATAAGTTTTAAAATGAGAACTGTTTCACTAATATGTCATTCATATATCTTTAAGGAATATGAATGGAGAAATTAACAGGACATATTTTTTTAGAAATACCTTATAATATACCGATTTTGTCTTTTTTTACGCTTTAAGTATTCATTTTTTATATATTTTTGTAATTACGTCGGATTCTGAATTTTGATGATTCATTTACTGGCGTAATGAACATTCCTTCTTTATAAGTGAAACACTTCAACTATAAGTTAGCAGAGTATCATCTTATAGCATGACTATAAATCAAAAATGACATCTTATTCTATTTCTAAAAATATGGATAAAAAATGTCTTCTCCGTTAGGTAATATTCTTCCAGTAGTTGATAAAATTTTTTAAATATAGCGTAATTTTAGTCAGAAATGAGTTCTCTATGTGACTTTAACCATAATATTGTCGTCTAAATGTTACTATCCCTGTTATCTGTATTCTATATGTGTCTATGTGCCACATAAATTTTTTCGCACTGCAATTCACGGAAAAACAACTCGTTGAGCAAGATGAAATTGCGTATAAAATTCCATACTTATGTGAATAAACGCTAATTAGATTTTGTGCAAAAACCCTAATTATGAAAATATTGCAAATCGGCATATTCGGTCTGTGTAATTCTTATATCTCAAATTAATGTACACATAATTCGACAATACATCATACTTAGAATTATTATGATACCCTAGTAGCAAACCAATATTGGTCCAACGTTGCGCCAATATTTCATTTATCGGAAATATTGCCATTAAAATGCCAATATTGCTCCAATATTGGGATTTTTCATTTTGCCCTTATTTAGCCAATATTTACAGCCAATATTATGCCAATATTGGGGTTTCATTGGAAATATTGTCAATCAAACACCAATATTGTACAAATGTTGGCGTTTCATTAGAAATATTTCCAATGAAAATCCAATATTTAACCAATATTGGCGTTTTATTGGCATTATTTCCAATGAAACCCCAATATTGGCATTATATTGGCTGCAAATATTGGCTAAATAAGGGCAAAATGTAAACATCCCAATAATGGAGCATTATTTCATGCCAGTATTGTGCCAATGTGCCAATATTGTTCATGATATAGCCAATATTGTTCCAATATTGTTTGGCTCCTGGGGTAGGAACAGATAACTTTCAGTTTTGGATCGCATTCATCTAAGATTAGATGCCGAAATTAGGTTATTGTTTCGAAGTATATTTTGTTTCATATCATCACTTTAAATCCACCAAATTAAATATAGGCATTAAATTTAGCAAAACATCACTTACCATCCGGAATAACTTCAGGCATCGAACAGGTGATACAAAAATTCGGTTTTTTATTCGAAACATATAAAGCTTTATATCACCACTTTAAAGGGTCCGGAACACACTTTAAAATAATTTTTATTTATTGAGTTAAAATTTTGAATTTTTTTTGTGATGATTAAACATATTATTTGTAAACAAAAATACCTGATGAATTTTCCATATTTTTTAATTAAAATTTTAGAGATATGAAAATATCGAAATAATTTAAAATCATTACAACTCAAATTATTTGTAGAATTTCAATTTTGTTTTTTTTACATTTAACTAAACAGAAGTGTCTAAATACTAATTTTGATTCAGCATTTTTAAAAATATTAATAAGAAATATTTAATGTAAAAATTTGTAAAATCAAAATGATGTATTTTGTCGAATATATTTTCAAAAGTAAATATTATTTTTTCAAGTTTGTTGAATCAAAAATGAAGTAAAACAATGAAAAAATACATGTTCCAAGTTTGAATCATTTATCATTAAAAGTTTTTGCGTTATAACAATTTGAATCCGAAAAATTATGAAAAATCACGTCATCATTAAAAACGCATTTTCACAATAAACCATTTCCATGACAACCATTTCCTGAAATCTAGATTTTCAAAACAAACCAAAACCAAAAGAATAATACCGTAGTTACTCGTGTATAAGGCGCACGCGTGTATAATACACACCCCTACTTTACAAGTAAAATGGCGATTTCTTAAAATCTCGTATATAAGGCGCACCATAAATTTGATATGCTAATGAAGAATGACCAAATGAATTTCAGTATAAGAAAAAGTCGAAACAAACAATACACCAGACCAGAAAACAAGACGCAAATTCATTTTTAGACTTCGGGTTGTAAGAGAATGACGGGAAATAGGAATGAGTGACGGTAAAGAGAATTGCTAATTAGCGTTTAGATAATGTCATTAGCTCTGTTGTATAAAAAACTGCAAGGAATGACATAAATATGCAGTAATACTTCAATTAAGTAACATTTTCCAAATTTTAATATTTTCTTTGAATAATTTCTTGTTTCATATTTATATCGTTCGACTGCATCCAGCAATAAAACATTATTCCGTGTATAAGGCGCACCTAGGAGTTTTGCCCTATTTTTTTTGATAAAAAGGTGCGCCTTATACACGAGTAAATACGGTAATATTTCCTGTGGTACGGAGATATTTCCTGTTCCGACTGAGATAGAAGCATGAATTAAACATCATTTTAAGCATAAAAAGGCATACAAATTTTTAATGTAATAATTTTTTTAATAGAAAATTTGAAGACTTTTGTGTTCTGGACACCCTTAAAAGCACAAAATTTTGTAAAAACTCTTTCCATCCAAAATAGCAGAAAACATTTTCAATCAATTTTGGTTTAAGGCATCTAAGAAAGTTCAGTGATTTGTTTGAAAAATTCATTTTTTTATATCTCTTGTTTAAATACTGGCAGTTTAAAGGTTTTTTATGGTTAGAATTATCGTAAAGCGTCCATTCAATTGAAAATATTTCTAGAATTAAATTTTGTGATAGCTACAATATACTAATTATAGATTGACTTTACCAGCAATAAATCAAGTAAAGTCAGTACTCTAGGGGTTTTATTATATTTCCTTCATTTTAAGTTTTAGATTTGAACTAACATGACTGTTAAAGCCAAAGACTGTCCCATAAGGGACAAAAATGAAATCTAGTGAAATTAAATAGCAACAAAATTACAAACGAATATTTTTTTGAGTTGTATTTTCCCCAGTGGTTGATAAGGCGAAAAATAATCAATCGAAAGCCTAAAAATTAATCTTTTTTAACATCGTATCTCAGGTTTACGGTCAATGAGAACAAATAGTTCCATGTGCATTTTAATGAAGTAACACCTTTCGAACATAATAAAGTTCATGTGCATCTATGAAGTATGTACTAAAATATATATTCTGTATTATATGTGGTGTAAAGAATAATTGTTATTAATATACAGGGCCACACAAAAGAATTCCATTACATAATAGTGTAATGAGAAACATAGTTTGGCATGCGCTTTAAATATATTAAAATATTTCACATTTTATGGAATCAATACACGTTGCTGTGATTAATATTAGTTACTTCATCTCTAAGAAAAAAACAAATAATATTCATAGGGACACATAAAACATTTCCGATAATATACTGTATCTGTACTACTGCATACTGTTACACCAAAATCTAAATGTAGATTTAAAAATTACACAATATGTAAAATACTTAAAAAGATGGCAAAATATATTTAAAAATATGTTAAATTACTTATATTATTAGTACTTTCAAGTGCAAACATAGCCTTAGTCAGAGAATACAAATAATTATGCATTTAACGTCTTATTTTTCAAACGTCATGTACTTGATGTCACAAGTGAATGAAAGTGAAAATGAATTTTTTGATCTATCAACTCTATTTTTTTCATATTTTTAGTTTCAGTTGATTCGGAATTAGATGGGTGAACATATTTTTGCACTAAATTTTCAACGATCTCTAAAAATATAACACCTAAAATTAAAAGAAATGTATTTTTGTGTTCAGCTTAACGAAAGCTTTCACAAGATACCCCACATGATATACATATAAAAGATTTTTTAAATAACTTAATTAGCCCCCTACCCCCTTCCTAAGTATATTTGTAAATATTTATTATCTGCAAATATGTGGGTCAATATTCTTTATTACTTCTCCCCTCCGAATTTGAACTTTCCAAGTTTCATAATTTATAAGTAAAATGGCTGTGAGACACGGGCAGACTGATACGGGAGTGATCTTATAATGGTTCCGTTTTCACTGTATAAGTACGGATCCCTAAAACATGTTATAAGTTATTGTACAAGTTATAAAATAAATAAAGTAGTATTAAATTTAAGTATTTGAAATAGTTGCCTATTCAATTACTGGAAAATGTCACTGGTAAAAACTATTCATTTACTTAATTTTTGTATAGATATGTGCTAAGACACCCTAACATCCTAAATAAATAAAATGTAAACTTCATTTTATTCTATTTTGATCTTTTGAATTCAAACAAAGATGTCTGCTTTGTCAGCTTTCAGTAGGTACGGTTTATTAAATTATTATGAATCATTTTTTTTATGTACTTAAATGTTTATTTACTGGTCGAACTGTCCTATGTTATATTTAATTTATTTCTGTTGTATATGCATTTTGTTGAACGTATGAGTAAATAATTTATACTTTATTTAGTTGAAGAACTTACTTGTACTGCTGTTTGGAAAGAAGGATCTGCACATTATTTAGTTGGAAAAATTACAAAGAAAAATTACAAACAGTCTTTTACAGATGAAAACGCCTACAGATGTTTTGTAAGTTATATTACTTTTGAAGCACGTAATTATTTTATAAATAACACTTTTCAATTTTTATTATATTTAAAAGTATATTTTATCAAATTAATAAAATTACCTTTATTGCAAACATGTAAATATCCAGTCATATTTATTTATATTCGTTTATTTATTTATATTACATATTTATTTGATTTATGTGTCAAAACCGTTTGAACTTTTATCCATTTGATAATACAACATAAATTTTAAAGAAACGATTACTGAATCTATAATTTTTATCTGATCGACCCAAACGACGTTACGAGTCGGTATAATAATCTTAAATGTAATTTAAAGTGCTCAATTTAAACATTTTTACTCGATGGAGGTATAGAATTGACGTCCCATTACCTTCAGCAACGTATACCCACAAATTTACGTACTATCATATTTATTTTTAAACGTAAAACTGTCGAAACGAACAGAGAGATGGGTGATCCGCTGATTTTATCAACATAGACATGCGAGTGCGTTTGAAGCTGCCTTAACAAACTGTGCTTCAATTTGCATGATTTTATAGTTATTAAAACAAAATATTTCCAAACAAATTAAACGATCCATTTATAGTGATTGTAAATTTAATTTAATATTATTTAGATATATTACATTTTCAATTATGAGCAACCATCCCCTACTCCCTACCCCCCACCAAAAAAAAAAAAAAAAAAAAACTTAAAGTATAAAAAAAACGATAACACATATTTATCTGCATTATCGTTTCAGTTTTTTAAATTAAAAAAAAAGGAGAAAAATCACCATAAAAGATCATGCGACTGAGGAGTTATTAAGTCATAGTTTTTTTAATGCGAAAAAAAATCGACGCCCTTGCTCTCTCTCTATTTAAGTATTTAACAAAAATTATTCTCCATCCAAAATATATCGAGAGCGTACTTCTCTTAAAACGCGAAATGTTATCTGGAAGGAACTGAGAAAGCATTAATGCCCCTTGCTAATCTTAAGGGATTTCCAGAAGTTAATCATTTAGTATGAGTAAATAATATCTGTACTTTTTAAAAATAACAATAACTGTTGAAAGCGTATTAGCAGAAAAAACTGTAAATAAATAGCTGTTTTTTTATCGTTTATCTCCAACCAAAAAAAGAGGTTGGTATTTTAAAACTATAAAACAAAAAAAAAGGTGTAAACAAAATTGAACTCGACCTACAATATTTTTTTCTTTCGCATGCATTTAATCTAAGCACACAGAAAAAAAATGAAAAAAGAAAAAAAAACATACATAACCAAGATTAAAAATATTGCTTAATTCTAATTTTTAAATTTAAATTATGGATTCTCTTATTTTCGTCAATCACACTTGAATATTACTCAATAGAGATTTTTTAAACACGCTTTATTAGTTTATTGCTAATACATCTAGCCTAAAATTGTATGCTCATTACAATTATAAATATGGAAGTTCTTTACTATGTTCTCTACTAAAACCTATTCAAATTCATTTCTGGAGCATAAGCAAATTAGAAATCGGAAAAAAAATCGAAAAATAAAGTAATTTGTTTGTTGTTGTTGTTCTTTTAAAATTTAGCTTTTTCTGGCAGGAAACATTTTTTCAACAACGTGATTGGAAGCGTTCACGAAACATATATATTTCTAGGTATTCTATTTTATTTTATTTATGGGTAGCATAAAAGGTGTAGCTTCAAGAATAATCACGTGCATTGGATTTTTTTCATAAATTAAGTTTTGGGTTAAAAAAAAAATAATTTGCAGACATGTGTTCTATGTATTGCCAATATATCATAATCGAAACAATGCTTTTTAAAACTCAATGTTTTACGGAGCTGCAATTATTAATATAATAATTGCTACATAAATGATTTTAATTAACATAATTCCACCTAACAGCTTTAAAACTTTAAGAAATTATTAATACTCTCGACATTTGGCTATATGCATGAATTATATTTTTATGTATCATATGAAACATTCTTTTTTTCTTGCATTTCAATAATATTACAGATTTAATTATTGCGTAAACAATATTAACCCTTTCAGCTCTGGTAGTTGAATTTTCTACCTTTTTATTTTAATTATGATATGTCACAATGGCACCGGAATATTTAACGAAATTTATTTGAAGAATATTTAATGCATTTTTCTTTTTGTGTTTATCATATACCCGAATTGTTACACCAGTATTTTTCAAAGTTTTCTTTGGAAAATACTGGTGCTAATGTGTCATTTCGAATTTTGAAGAAATGTACACACCAGAGGTCAAAGGCTTAAACTTAATAATATCAGTCGATGAGTTAGTAGCTGTGCAAATATAATGTTATCAACTCTTCGACCCCCTTCCCCCCTATCCTATATCATATGTTATCAACCTTTGAGCCCCCCCCCCCCTCCGATAATAATATCGTTATCAAAATGTTTTCTTTTTCTTTGTAGGGATATACAAAAGTAATTGCATTCATTTTTTTAAAAGTTTTATTGATTCAAATGAAAAGATCTCCATAAATATCGCTTTACATGAAATAATACTAAAAAAACTGTTATTATTTAAAAGTATTTTATATTGAATAGCTTTTTTTATATAATGCTGTGATTAAAGTCTTATTGCACCTATCCCGAATGGAAGAGTGCTGGGGGATAGATAGAAATTCTTATCAATATAGCAAAAGGGCAACATTCTTTTTCTTTCTCTTTTAGTTATAAGTAAACACAACACCCAACAGCTTCATTCCAATTACACTTCCCATATGGTTTCTTGAACCGTGATTATATATGCATACACATGTGAGGAAAAATAAGAAAGTCAAATGTTGGGGTATATTCTATTTTAAAATTAAAAAATTTTGTAATAATGTAGTGATTTTAATAAAAACTTTGTATTTTCATAAAAAAAATATGACTGTTAAAAAAGATAACATACTCTTTTGAACCAAAGAAAGACGATGTTACAAATAAAAAGTAAAAACTTTGATTGGATCAAAAGACAAATTCTTCCTCCTAGAGATATCTTACGATATCATGTATCAGACCCCCCCCCGCCACTTTTCCTCATAAAATGATTACATTATATATGCACAGTTCCTTACGCACGAGAAAATTAAATTTATTTCCGGAGATTCGGAACGGAAATCGGGCGTAACTAAATTTCTCGGGTGCAAGTCGTCGTTTAATGTTATTAAACATCTATTAGCGATGATTGGTTAATTTAGACTTATGATTCCCTCAGGGTTTTGGTTCCTGAAAGTTATCCCACCTTCTTATCAATAATTAAGAGTGATTGGGGCAAGCAAGGTGTGCCATTCCACATTTTTAAAAATTTTCTGTAAAAAGAGCAGAAAACAGTCGAGACTCTCTGTTAATATACACTAGCTCTAAGTTAAATTCATTCTACTGTGTTTCTTGGTCATTATTTTACAGACATTTCTCTTTTGTGAGGGATTTTTGTTCGCTTTATGATAAAAGACATACTTTGTACAAATTACCAATCACTACTATCGCTTAGGAAGTAAGGTTTTCTTCCACTGTCAAGAGGTGTCAGGAGCAAGCCCCAAGATGATTAGAAACAAATTGTGGAAAAATTAAATGACACAGCGTTTCAAATTTACACAGTGAATTCAAATTGTTTGAAGCTCACTGAAAATTGAGTGATTCACTAATGATTCATTAAGGATTAAGTAAAATTACTATCATTAAAAGTAAATTTAGTCTTGTGTCGATGTAAATTTACGGTGTCTTCGCTAAATTTACCAAATAATTTCTCTGTTACTTAACGAAATCTCTGTCTTTCTTATATCTGAAATTTTCATAAGACTTAAAATAATGGATTATCCGTAGATTCTCTGTAATTTCGCAGAATTTTTTTTTAACAGTGCATATTTTTACAGTGCATTTTTTAACAGTGAAAGAAATGTTAGAGCATTGGTGCGATGTACCAAAGATATCTATCTGTTCGAACCATGACCAGGCTACTTTTTCCCTCTTTTGGTTTTAGGCCGCATTAGCAACGTGATTAAAAATTCACGTTTTTAAATGTTAAACTTATTCTCTTCTGATGCATAGTTAGACAGTAAAATTATGTTTTACTATTTAAAACGTCAAACAAAAAATGTTTTATTACCTAATTAATTATTGATATCTTTAGTTTTTCAATTTTAAAATGTAGAGACCTTATTTTCTTTCTTGTAATTTTCAAATGTTTTGCAATATTTTTTTAAATTCATAATAGATTGAATACCTTAACAATTTTGCAGTGGTGTAGTCGTAATGAAAACACACAGGGTATATATTCTCTGAGCAGAGGGTATACGCTCAAAGGATGGGGTATACCGTAGAGTGTAATATACTATAGCTTTCTTTAGAAACAGAGGGTACATTGTACAAAAGAAGGGTCGAGATCTACTAAAAAAAATTTAGTGATCCTTGCAATTACTAATAAATTTTTAGTAATCTTAGTCGGTTACAAGAAAATCTGTAAGAATTACTAGAAAAAAGCTAGCAACGAAAAGAGTTAATAGCTTTATATTTTTAATAGCTATTACTCAAACTCACTTGGTTTGGCCGCGATAGCCTAGTGGTTATAGCAACGGACTCCAGGCTGAAATGTCTCGAGTTCGATGCTGGACACTACTAAATACTCCCCGAATGTATGCAGTGTAAGTACTCATTAAATAAAGGGATTATAAAATCCTGTCGGAGATGGTAGCAATGTTTGGTGGTGCCATCTATTGCGGTTTTGCCAAAAATCTTCCGCTTCAGAAGTCTGGAAGCAGCTCGGAGGAAGCTTCTGCCCTTCGGACACACGTAATGGTTATTAAAAGCAATTTTGGAGCTATTATTAAAATTTGCTTGGTGGCTCATACTAAAAATTTTTAAGTTAGTTATATAAAAAATTCTTTTGTTCAGTTTACAAAAGAAATGTTTGTTTCACTTACAAAAAGAAGTTTGTAATGGTTACTAAAAAATTCTGTGGAATACAAATTTACTAAAAAAATTTTAGTAACCTCTTGAATTTTTTTTACAGTGTATACTGTGTTCCTTAAAAAATCCAGAATGTATATGGCGTATACCCCCGTATACAATCCACTACACCCCTGAATATAAAGTTATTTAACCCTTTCCGGTCTAATTTACTGTTAATAATACATAATTTTTCATCGATTTCTTAAAATTTCTTTTAAAAATTATTTTGTTATTTTTGTTATTTTTATATGCACAAATAATAGTGTATGGCTATATGTCATTCTTATTATGACATCATTTATGTTTTGGCACATAATAATAATAATAATAATAATAATAATAATAATAATAATAATAATAATAATAATAATAATAATAATAATAATAATAATAATAATAATTTGCTTAATTATCTTTGCATCTTGAAGAATCCTTTATTTTTTGCCTATATCTCAGTATTAAAAGTCGCAAAACCATTAGAAAGCTGTAATAACCGTTAAAATCTGTTATACTACTTTATTTTCCAAACGTCTTCAAAAACTCTTCCTTAACCTATTATCATATAAATATGAATTGGAAAACACAAAATAAGTACTTTTGTTAGATTTTGGGCAGAGACATAATTTTTAAATATCAGAAAATATATTTGGATTGCTAGGATTAACATTAGTAAAGTAAAAGTAATTTTGTTCTCAAAATGAAAACAAAAAAACAAAACTTGGACCAAAAAAGGTTAAATTTACATAATTCAACAAGTTTAGCTCAGCTTGAAAAGCTATAGCGATATTTAATATTCCAAGATTTGACACATACATAAGTTTTTTTACATATATGAAGCTACCCATTCTTTTTGCATTTGAACATTATTACATAATAAAGTAAGAAATAAATACTGAAATTTTCCGTCTTGACGAACAATCAGTTTGTTAAACGCTTTTTCGCTGTGTAAAGTATAAAAGCAAAAATATTTTAAAGTCCCATTTGTTATTTATTTTTATTTATTTATTTATTTATTTATTAGAATTTAAACTATTGACGAATTATTCTTTGTCTTGCACTTCTCAACCGCATTATAATAACGATATTATAAAATTCACCCCTAAATAGTGGATTCTTCATCTACCTCGCATATTCTTTTAACGTTCGGTACTGTAATTTTCTTCCCTCCCACTTTTTCCAAAAACAATAAGATTGAATGCACCTCAGATATTCGTAAACCATCCCAGGTTTGATCGATATATCCCCTGGAGGAAACACCTAAGAGGATTACTATTCACAAAGATAGCTTCACGATGGAGGTTTACGAAGTCCCCCTAGAGGGCACATTCGAGTGCATTGTTGAATTCAAGATATCTCCCCATAGAGACATCATTCGTTTGCAAAAATTTAAAGATCATTTATACAGGGGGCCCAGCAAATAACACCTCGTTTTCAAAATTAAGTTTCTCAAAAACAAAGATCGATAGAATTATATGTTAAACAATTTGTGTATTAGGTAAGCTGTAAAAATCTTATACAGAAGCTTCGAAAAGTGAATATTTTGTATTATTTTCTGAATGCGATGAATACTTGACTTTACTTATTTATTGTTTTAGATTACTTGCAAAAAACGATTTTTTTTCAGTGTTATATTTTAACGATTTTTGGAATTTTGATTTCTGATATTTCGAAATTCCAAAATTTTAGTTCGAATTATCGTTAAAATATAGTACTGTACGCCAAACATTCGTTCTCTACAAGTAATCTAAAACAAATAAAAATGTTAAGTCAAGTACTTTTTGCAATCAGAACACAATCTTTTCAAAATATTCACCATTCGTAACTTCTGTATAAGATTTTTATAACTTACCTAATAAGCAAACTGTTTTCCGCATAATACTATCGATCTTTGTTTTTGAGAAATTTAACTTTGAAATCGGAGTCTATTTTTCTGGACACCCTGTATATATATATTTTTTTTTTTGACGCTGCAAGTTTTTTAAGCTGTCTGTTTATTATTACGGTCTATTTTAACTATTTATTTGTAGATCAAATTACTTTAAATATTTATATTACTCTCTTGTCGTTATTAAGCTTGTTATATTATTTTATTCTATATTCATTTTAAATGTTGAATTGTAGCATTAGATAATGGTTACATATTAGCATTCAAATTACTATGATGCAAAAGCGCAAGTAATTGTGAATTTATGCTTTACTGATTTATTTTTATTTCTCTTTGAATTGTAAAATTCATTTTGAAACTCCATTTCTTATTATGGGTGCCTTGTATATTATTTAATCAATAATCAGTTAGCTAAATGTTTTACATCATTAGCAAATTTCTTAATTTTTACACGCTAAGTTTATTGCTGCATTGTGCATTTTGATAGTGTAACATCATTTAGATTACTACTTTTGTAGTTATTTGATACCTTTCTTTAAAAATTTTCATTTGATGCTTCAAGTTTTTCTTCGCTGTTTATTATTATGTTTTTTTTTAAACTATTTATTTGTAGATAAAATAATTTTAAATATTGCTTTTACTGTCTTGTCGTTTTTAAGTTTGTTATATTGGGTTATTCTATATTCGTTGTGGATGCTGATTTGCAGTATTATATAATGGTTATATATATATATATATATATACATATATCTATACATAATTTTATGCAAATATGATCATATTACATAATATTTTTCTCTTAAAGTTCATATAATGATCGCCAGTACATTGTTGTGTTTTTGTCTCTTAGGTTTTCGATTATTTAATAGAAAAGGGCGTTATACAGATGTCCCAGTCAGCGGACGCAACTTGTGATGGCTTAGTTTCTCCTTGGGAAGGATCGAGAACAATGAGACTAAGTAAAAGTAATAAAGTATTACATTTTTAGCATATTTTCAGTCGATAGTATTTAATTTTTGGAATCGTTATATAAGAATTGGTTTTTGATTGATACGTTTCCTTAGTTTAAATATTTGAATTTTAACGAGGTATATAGTGATATTTATTTATATATTTTCTTTAAAAATCTGCCGCACACATTACCATGTCTAAAGCGACTGTAGTTTAGAAAGTTAAATTATGCTTGTTGGTATAGATGTGATTTATCTCATCATATGTCATTCAGGTTTAATTTATACTTAAGAAAATATTATATTTAAATGCCAAATGCAGTATAATCTTTCTAAGGTGGAATCGATCGGGACGTATAACATTTCTGTCGTAAACAGCATTCCACCTATTATTTTTTATGTACTTTTTTCTATAGATTCGCCGGAACAATCAAATTTTTCATGTTACACAAAGACCGCCTTAACCCTTTTCGGCGCACTACACTTTAAAGTTGGAATTTACCGAAAAAAAATGGGCAATCTATTTAGGGCTAGAGGAGTACACAAGTATTGTTATGTAAAGATTGCACTAACCATTTTAATTATACAGGTGTTGCCGAAGTGGTAACCTCTCATAAGTAAAGATACATTGATAAGCGCAGTGAGAAGAGCATTGCTGTGAAGCGCGTATTACAGTAAAACATTTTACCAATTATTTAAAAACAGTAGAGTTTGATCTCTGAGGTGCTGCCATCTAGAACTCATTAGGAAAGATTTAAAGTAGCCTTTAAATCTTTCTTGTGCTTTATGTGCTTTAAGTTTCTTGTACTTTAGGTGTTGCCGACCCGGCAACACTGCGCGTTAAGGGGTTAAACAGATTTTCACAAAACAGAATGTCATGATTTGACCTAAGATAACTTTTTTTTTTTTTTTTTTTTTTTTTTTTAATCTGGATATTTGCAAATATGAGAGTATTGATTAGATGATAGCTTAAGCTTTCACTGCACGATTTTTTCTATTTTTGTGGGGAAAAAAGTATTCGAAATCTACATTTCTGTTTAATACTGGAAAAAAGTAGTAAACAAAAATAAATTTGCTAAAATTAAAAAGCTAAAAAGTGATATTTTATTATGTGTACTATATATATATATAATTATGATTTTTAAACATTATATTACTATATTTTGCAATTAAATGGGTTTAAATTAATTTTATTTGCTTAATATTCTGCAACTTCTTTTATATTAATATTTTTAAGTATTCAGTAAAAAAAATAATAATAAAGGCAAATTTTGCCTTAATAGTTTGGTCTTTTTTTAAGAACATATTCTAATTGCTTCTCAAATGCAGCCATCTAACATGAGCAAAATAAATTTTAAATAGCAATACAGCGATCATATTGACCAAATTCGGGGCACATAATGAGAACAGTTGTGTTTTTAAGCATGTGCCAGATGTGACACACGGTACAGTGAAGGGCTAAGCTGGATGAAAATCGAAAATTTGCACTCTTATTTTTATACAGCAGACACCAGATATGTTTTTGTATGAAATTAACATTCAGGATTAAAGTAGAACAAGTCCACTCATGATCTGAATACGGATGCTATATTCTTGAAATGTTTACGTTGCGAGTCCATAGTTGTGACGATTACTGACAGATGCAGGTAGTAAATTTTTATTCAAATGGAATAATTACATTCAAAGAGAAATTTAAATCGATGTATCTCGAAAGTACAATAAGATGAAAATTGTACATCAAACGTAGCAATTGAGGTGCGCTCGTACTGTAACTAAGTTTAAAAAATATTTAGACCTTGGTATAATAGTTTACAATACTTCGGATACAGTATGGTACGTGAAATCGTCTGTGTGTCCCTGTAAATACTATCTGCTTTCTATTAGACAGGAAGTAACTTGTTGTAAATCTCAGCAATGTATATTAATTTTATAAAATGTGAAATAGTTTAATATAACTAAAACGCGCCCCAAACAATGTTTCCCCTTATACCATTATGTAAATAAATACATTCATTGGCCCTGTAAATTAATAGAAAATATTTGTTGCACCTCAATTTGATCAGAATGCATATTTAAGTATATACATCATTATTGCATATGAATTTTATTATGTTCCAAGTAATGTAAAATCATCAAAGTGTACTTGAAACTATTTTTCTTATTGGACGCAATGCAACGAAATGCGTTTGATTGTACCTGTAATTAAGCTATGCATCCGATTTTCGTAAAATTGGAAATGACTCGACAAAATTATGCAACTATATATTTTTTTATTTAAACGATTCTCTTGGATAGTTTTTGCTCTGTTATTTGCGGACAGGCGGACAGACAGAACGATGACTATAGATACTACGCATTTTTATATGGATTTGGTCCATTTCTATTCAGAACGCGTCATATGTCTGCACATTTCACTGCAATAGTATTTTTTATAATGTTCTACATAGCTATAAAGCAATTTTACTAAGTTAAATTTCAATGGCTATTTTATTGTATTTCATTGCATAGTAAATGCTAGTAAAATGTGTTATCAATTTTTCACGAAAGTATTATTAAATTGTGTTAAAATTTTACCACCGTTTTCAAAGTGGATTGTTAGTTCAAAGTGGATATTAAGAGAGTAAAATCTTGAACATTTCACCATTTCAATATTTGTATATGGCAACTAATAGTCCCTAATAGCATGCATGGTCACAGTGACGTCACAGTGAGTCACTCTGGTCACATCACATCTGTGATCCAAATGCCACCACTCAGTGACGTCACATTGTGACTGAGATGTGACTTTCTTAAAAATCTTTAGAAATTTATAAATATCTTTCAAAACATATTATTTACTTTAAGAAACATTTTTCTGACAGTTTATATATAGTCGCTTTTGTCACAGTTTCGTCACAATGTTGATATCAAATTAGTCACAAATGACACATTTTTCACAAATTTGTCACATTGTGACCACTTTGTGAAACGTCACGAAAAAGCTCTAAAACGGCCATAACGACTTCACATCGACGTCACGTGACGTCACATCGACAATCGATGGTCACAAAGTCACAATGTGACTTCACAACAACGTCACAGTGACGTCACCATGCTTTACAGGAGTAGGACTAACATTGACACTGGTGTTTCAGAAAAGCATATTAATTGTGGAGAATTACATTTATCAAGTTATAAACAAACACATAAATGTACTATATATAATGTTATATTTCTTAAATAATTTTACCCCTTTACTGCATCACGTGACGTATCTAACACATATTTTAAAACATGATAATTTTCATTATGTGTGTCGAACTTGGCTATTAAGTTATTAAGATAATTACAAGTTATATACTTTCATTAATATTATCATTATTAATATTATTATTATTTTGAATGTCTAAAAATATTAATATAAAAATAATGCAGAGCGTTTAGTGGATAAAATTAACTGTTTTAAGGCTGCTGGCCATTCATTCTCCGAATTCCCCTTCGTAAAGGGCGTTTGATGTATTTTTATATTCAAAATACTTCCCCGTAAAATTAATATTTTTAACTTCTTTTTTCTGTATACTCTTCTTTAAGCTTGTCTATTTTTTCTTAGTTTTCAAAACAACTCTAAACGCTACATTTAATTTTATATGAAGTGTTAAAATTTTTCTTACACTTTGTCAGTTTTACAACATAAAATATTAAATTAAGCAAAGTTTTTGGAAATATTTTGAGAATTAGGACAGAAAAGGACGTCCTTTAAGAAGAAAACATTGAAAAAAAGATGTTATAGTGATTAACTTTCTGAGGAGATATTTTGAATATAAAAATACATTATATGTCCATAGAATTAACATTACTAAGGAGAATTAGGAAAATTAGTGACCAGCAGCCTTAAGCTTATTTTGTTGCAAAATATAGCAATATAATATTTTAAAATACTAATTGTGTATAAAAGAATGATTAAAATGTCATTTTTTAGCTGAAAATTCTTAATTTATTTATTTATTTTATATTTTACAAATATTCCCTTTATTAAATCGATATATATATATTTCAAATATTTCTTTTAAAATAAAAATAGAAAAATTCTCGCAATAAAGGGTTAATAGATCACATCACTTTATAATTTTAGAAAACTAATCTAGTTCCAGTCTCTGAAATATGTAAGAATATTTTTTTTTCCAGGTACACATCCTACAAGCGGATGCAGTTTTCCGTCTTGGTTAGCAAATAATCAAAAATGGCACACATTAGACGGGAAAGTGACGTACCTCTTCTCTGAAAAATCAATAAATGTTTCCCATCAGCATGACAAAGATCAGGATACGAATATTATTTGCATAGAAACAATAGAAAATACAACTAATTCCAGCACATTAGTAGGTTACAGCTCTTCCGGTTGGTAAGTTTGTATCATTATGTTATACAAAATAAATAAATAAATATCAGTAATAGTGATATTTCTAAAGAAAACTATGTATAAGTTTAAAAATTTTGTTATGTATACGACAATTCAATCCGTGAATACTAGTGCGAATTTGCACCGACCAAAATTTCAAATGTCGGCGTTATTTGTAAACACGCTTTCATAAAATTACATATTTTATTAACAAAAGAAATTTGTGTAAACATGAATATGACATTTCGATTTATCCTATAAATCTGTATAGGAACAACTGACTATTCTTATTATATTGCTGACGAAAAATATGCACGGAATCCCAAATAAATAAATGCAATAACATTTATATTTATTAACAAATATTATTAACAAATATTTATTATAATATTTAATAAATTTAAAATAAAAGGTAAAAGTTTTAAATAAATAAAATAAAATGAATTAGATTTTCCACAAAGACCTGAAATCGTAGATATGTCTATTTATCTAACAGAATGTGAGACTTAATTTACATATATATTGTTTCTTAAATATTTAAATTCTTTTTTTAGTACAATATTTAAAATAAATCTAAATAAAATGATAACTAATCAGATTTTTCACAAAACGCTGAAATCTTACATTGTCTGTTTTTATTTATCAAGACTTTGTAAGATTTAATTTCATGTTTTTTGTTTATAAAATAGTTACTGATTATTATCACATTATATTGTACAATATCTAAAATAAACCTAACTTTAGTAGCGTTTCTGCTGAAATGATATTTCATTTTTGGTATTTGTCAATCAATGTAATATTTTGGCTCTTCACAGTCAATCTATTATATTGGCTTCTGTAAATTTCTTACAGTATGGTTTATGAAAATGCTCATAAAAGAAATGTAAATAAAATTAAATAAGTACGTTACTAACTGAATTATGCAATTCCAAAAAAAAAAAAAAATAGTTGAAACTTTCAATTAAGTTCATAAAATGTTTTGGTACAGTTGATTACACCGTCTATCAATTTTGCATAATTATACAGAGTAGAAACTAATCATTTAATTATAACAATTGACATGGATTTTATTTCAAATAACGTAAAGACAAATAAATTCGTAGAACATTCATAAAATAAACGTTAAAAATACTTAATAAGATTAAAAAAAATGTCTAATATGTTTAATGTCAAGTGAATGTGACATTTCAATCATCCATTTATTAGCATCTTATTGTCTGGTGGTAGTTTTTTTGCACAAGAGTTAACAGAGTAAGGCCAAATTTTTAATAGCGATATTTCTAAATAATAAGATTTTTTTTTTTAATTTCCTGTATTTTAATAATTCAATTTTTTTCTAGCAAAAATGGTTATGTGTGTATGAAATTTTTCAAGAGACATCAACATATTATAGAAATACAATATGGTAAGTTTTTTTCCTGACGTTGGATATAACAAACAATTTTACATTTATTTGAAATACATTTTTTATATTTCATCCTTATACTATCCAGGTGATCTGGCGAGAAGTCCTCAAGAAGCTTGTTACACAATGTTTTCTGGAAATGGAAATCCAGAGTTTGTTACATTAGTTGGTAAGTAGATATATTTTTAAAAATAACTTAAAAACAAACATTATCTGCATAGAAACTGAATGTTCCAGATTTTTTGGAATAAAAAAAATTGAATGAAAATTACATTAACTTAATAAAGAAAGAATGAAAAAGAAAGAAATATGATAAGAAGTTCCAAAGAAATGAAATATGATACGTCTTAACCCCCTGACTGCCCAGCCAAAGGGTAATATTGTAATGTTGTTTTCTCTGCAATTTATTAAAAATATTTTTAAAAAAAGATGTTTTTTCCAACCTGATACAAAATATGTTATTAGTATCGGTGTATAATCTTTGATAGCATCAATCCTAATTTAATTTTTCAGAACTGGGTTTTATTTGTGGAATTATACTAATTTAAATATTGCTTATGTTGCATTGAAACCTGCAGCTTAGTATGTGAAAAAATCAGCCGGCGGCACTCAGGAGGAAACTAACACACCCAGTGTAATTTGAACTTTTATCCCTAGTGTTTCACAAAACATAATACTTTATTCTTCTGCTAGAATCCCTATCTGTTTTTTTTTTTATGCCGGCCAATTATCTACGCTTGGGATATAGGCCCTAATGGGTGGGATGCCCTCCGTGGGGGTCTTTCTAAGGGAACCTAACCCGTATTTACGTAAGGTTCGAAGAAAACCACGGAAACCTCCGAACGGTTAGGCCGACGGTCGCGATTGGGTTAATCCCTATCTGAAAAAAGATTTAATTTAAAACTCCATACCAGAATATTCGCTAAATAAGAATAATTCAAAACACTAAAGATTTCATCCCACATAGCAAACGCACATCGGTCCTAATTCCTCTATTAGCTATTTGCATATAGGTAGCTAAATTCCTACAAAACTCTTGTAACCGTTTAGACGACACGCGTAAATTCATTATTTATTCATTATTCTCCGTACGAGAATATTTCGTAATGAAAGTTATTCAAAATTATTTATGCGCGTCATACTTCATTTCTAATGTATTTATATAGTTCAATTGCATAAAACTCTTATTATAGGTTAAATGACTCGTGTAAATTTCCTATTCAGTAAAATTAAATTTTCGATAAATATTTTTTTCATCTTCTTCACTGTGAATTTTACTATTCATGCATAAAATAAGGTTTTTACTAGCATTTCTTTTTCATACATCTATTTAGTTTTGAAAAAAGCACGTATAGCAGTTTGTAACATTCAGTTTTTGGATAAACGTGTTTTAGTTCGAGAAGTGAAGATTTTTTGCTGTTAATCTTAAAATTTTAACATGGTCTTTTTTTTTAAAGATGCATCAGTCAAAACACTGTTAGTTACTACAATGTATAACTAATTATTTAAATGAATATTTTTTGGGGTTTTTCTTTGAAAATTCGTAGAAATATATCAAATTTCTCGATATTTCTTACAGTTTTTAAACTGCTATAAAAGATATGCCCAGGTATAATTTGAGTACTAAATCTGAATAGTGTATCCATTCTTCAATGAACGTTTAAGAGCACAAAAGCCGGGACAAGAACTTTTAATTTAACCATTTATAAGAATAGACTTTTTATATATGATAAAAAGAGCCAGAAAAAGGGGGGGGGGTTGACAAATTAACAATTCGAGTATAAAGAAATTATCATAACAACCAAAAATATAAATAAAAATAAATTACCATAACACCAAAATTAGAGCTCCATTTAACAACATGGCTGCTGATAGACTTGGATAAAAAAATAATAATAAAATAATGATAAAAATTTTATTAAATCCAATAGATTTTTTTTAAATCACCAGATTTTAAAAGATTCACATTTTATATAAACATTTTAATAAAATTTTTATTTTACTTAAGAAAGGTGTTATAATAATTAAAAATAAATGACATTGACATGTTTCGGATCCGTCTGATAAGATCCATAATCTTAATAAAAATAAAATAAAATTTCAAAACATTTCACGGTCAATACAAATGACACGCGACAATGAGATATAAACAACAAAAAACAAAAATCACACGCTCTATTGTACAAAATTAAATTAAAATAGACCATGAATTTCCAACATGGTTCATCCCATTCAAGCTCTCACGAGGAATTTATTCATCAATTCTAACCATAACTTAGGAATAATAAAAGAAACGGTATCATTGCAAACAAAATTTTTACGCGTATAAATTTCAATGGGCTCTCTTATAATAGACTTACGAGAACAATTTGATATGAAACATAATTTGCTTTCACTAAATAATATTTTTTATCCCCTCATTTAAATATCTTCTAGATAAGGCAGTGTTACTACGTGCAAATTTAATATCAGATTCATGTTCCCCTTTTCTACTACCAAGCATTCTCCCAGTCATGCCTATGTAATAATTTAAGTCCCCATTTTCTGTAATATAAGGTATTTCATAAACTCACGCAAGATCATCATGTCCTATAAGATCACTTTGCTTATTAAGAAAACACCTTAATTTTGGTGGAGGCATTGCAATCAATTCAATATTAAACTTGTTTAATTTAAATTTTAACTTTTCAAAACTGCCTTTCAGATATGGAAAAGAAATTCTTTTATTTTGAACTCTTTTATACTCTTCTGTTTTTGAAATGGCTAAATCACACATACATATATATATTTTCAAATTTGAAAGATCATTCACAACAAAATTTCATTCCATCTAAACTATTACTAAATTTAAGCACTCTCAAAGTAATTTGTTAAGTGCAATTTATCGCTAAACTATTAGTGCATTATAAAAATATTCTTTCATATACTTAATGTCATATAAGTATTGCTATGGGTAATAGATGATCTTGTCACAAACAGTGTTATATGTCTACGATAAGACAATAATTTCCTTTTTTCAGAAGAGAACCTCACCAATTTCTATAGATATTTAGAAGTCGCATGTCATCTTTCAAAGAAAAATATTCAAAAAATTTAAAGATAAAATATACATCCTATTTTATTGTTATAATTTTGAAGTTCACCGAAAAAAAAAAAAAAAGTAATACATTTTTTACAGTGTTTTTCAATTAGCTAAATCGAATTTGATTTTTTTTCAAATTTTAAAGATCCTTCGCAACAAAATTTGATTGCATCTAAAATATTATTAAATGTAAACGATCTCAAAATCATGACTTTTTTAAGTGCAATTTTTCGCTAAGCTATTAGCGCATTATAAAAATATTCTTTTATATGTTTAATGTCGAGCAAGTATTAATATCGGTAACAGATTATCTTATCTGAATCAATCTCGTAAGACAATATTTTCATATTTGAAAAGAGCACTTCAGCAATCTGTATTCATATTTAGAAGTAACACGTCATCTTTCAAAGAAAAATTCTCAAAGAATGCAAAGACAGAAAAATCATTGTGTTTTATTACTATAGTTTCCATGATATTCGAAAATAAAGGAGTAATAACTTTTTATGGTCTTTTTTAACAAGCTAAATTAAATTTGATTTTTTTTCTTACTTGATAGATTCGATTGCTTCTAAACTAGTATTAAATTTAACTTTCGAAATTATAAATTTTTCAAGACCTAATTTACCAGTAAACTATTAGTACATTATTAAAAATATTCTTTCTCATACATAATGTCGTGTAAGTATTAATATGGCTAACAGATGGTCCTGTCTCGATCAATGTCGTAAGGCTACGATAAGACAAGAATTTCATGTTTAAGAAGAGCACTTCATCAATCTGTATCTATATTTAGAAGTCGTATGTCATATTTCAAAGAAAAATGATCAAAGAAAATAAAGAGGAAAAAAAGATGAATCATTCTTATTTTTTTATTATATTCTTCAAGAAGTTCTTTGAAAATGAAAGAATAGTAAGTTTTTGTGAGTATTTTTTCGCAAGATTAAATTAAATTCTGAATTTGGACATAAAGTTCAAATTAATATCTGGAACGAGTTTTTATAATGAATATTTAACAAATATATATTTATTTTACTGTATAATTCATTAAAGAAGACTTTAATGAATATCTATTCATTCATACACATACATACACACTCTTACACACAAATATACATGTGTATATGATATGTATTCATACAAGTCAAATCAAAATCTATAACAGGAAATTAAACGCACAACTATGTTTGGAATGAAAATATTTCCTTTTTCGATATTAAAAAAGGTTCAGTCTTCACTTACATAAGGAAGAAGATTTATATAATTGTATGCATTTGGAAGTTTTTTTGTTTTTTCTTCACATACATTTCAAACGAAATAAAAATAATGTTAACGTCCATGATATCGATTTTATTAAATAAAAAAAAAAATTAACCATTAGTGCTAAAAAATGATTTCGGGCATATAGACGCCATTGCCGTTTAAAATGAAGCACGTTTTGGAAGTCGAATTTTTGATTACTTTATCGAATAACTGATGCTGTATATTAGCAATAACGCGGCGAATCTTGATTTCTGAGTGATCCAATGTCGACGGTTTATTAACGTAGATCAACAATTTCACATGTCACCGCAGAAAATAAAGCAATGATGTGAGATCACGTGACCGTGCAATGGAGGAAATTCCAAATCTGAGTTCGAGGCTGTAAAAAGTCACGTGATACCGGTAATTTAACCAAAAAACGTCTAACTGATTAGAAGAGAGGCTGCTACTGCTTTCCCCATGAACTGTGCTATTGGCTGGTGGGGTTTCACATTGCTTCTAATGGAGCTTTCCCTTCTTCACGCTAAAAGTTTTTGCCTTGACCACGTGATCATGACGTAGATGGAATATCCTCCATTCACAAATATAGTGAAAAAAAAAACTTTTTAAGCAACAATCTGAGTGTCCAAAAGTTATTTTTTCCTGTTTTAAATAAGAGAGGAGTGTGAGAGTTTCTATCACGTATCGGTTAGATGGAATGGAAATGACTATGGCTTAATATGATTTGGAATTCCACCTTTATTTTTTTAGTGATAGTAATAGTTTGAAAAGAGGGACTTTTAAACACTTTTCTCGAGAAAAAGAAACGCTTCTGGTTCAAGCTTATAATTTTTGAAAAAATTCTTGCTACGACTTCATTAGAAGAAAATATCCCTGTATGTCGGAAAAAATCTTAGATTTACAAGCATCAGGGCAAACTACGTGGGCTGTTCAGTAAGTAATAAGACTAAAGTTATAAAAATACTTTTAATCGTTACCATTTACATGGTCTTTTTTCAAGATAACTACCGCGGCACGTAATGCATTTATACCAACGTTTTGTCCACTTCTTAAAAAAATGTAAAACTCCGTTTTTTGAAAGCTTTTTCAAAACCGCTTCTACAGCCTTAACACATGCATCGTTGCTTGAAAAATGGTTGCCTCGTAATGGTTTCTTAGGTTGAGGAAACAGCCAGATATCGCATGGAGCGAGATCAGGTCTGTATGGAGGGTGTTGTAAAATCGCTACGTATTTCTGTTGCAAAACATGACGGATGTTGAAGGTTGTCCACCGTTAATATTTTTCAAATTTTGCCTTCCTTTATGTCAGTGAAAAATACTTGTCCTCGACATTGCTTTATCATTGAAAGCTTCATGTATCATGTCAAAGATCATCGATGCTGATTTTTGCAGACGAATAGAAAATTTAATCTCATAACGTCATTCAATCGACGCTTCCATTTCGACAACTGGCTGATCTCGTAGGCACCCGCAAACACATTTCAGTTCATTCATTAAATACTCAAGAACATGAGCCTGTACACGTCATCGATCAGTAGCTTTTGATAATACAGACATTGAAACTTTTTATGCCGAATAAATTAGCATTCCGATGAGTGGTTTCGTGGCAGTAAAATTAGTTTTATTAATTATTCGATAGCTTACGTAGTTATGTCCTAAAAATGGCAAGGCCGATTTGCCACATGGTAATACACCAAAACTAAAAAGTCCTTCCGGCAATGCCGGGAGGAAGAGGTAGCTTTCATATACTTATATATTTATTTATTTATTTTAAGGTAAGTTACATTGTTCAAAAATACTAAGCTCAAATTAGTGGAAATAATCTTATAAAATTAGTGATTTTATAAGATTGAAACTAGTTTTTGTCAAGACTGAATATTAATAGGAATTTTTATAAATTAGTCATCTTTTATTCAACCTGGTTTTATTTTAAGCGATTTAGAGAGTCACCAAATTCCACGATATCATAAAGTGTATGCCATTTTTAAGCAAAATTGTGGATAGAGTTGCAAAAAGTCGGTTTATTCCCGGGTTCATTTCCAATAGACCAGGTTTATTCCCAGGTTTATTCCCAAAAAACCGAATTATTCCAAAAAATCCCGGGTTTTTTCCAGGTTTATTCCTAAAAACCCGGTTTATTCCCGGGATTAAACCGGGTTTTTTCTAACTTTTGCAACGCTAATTGTGGATCGTTCAGATCAGACCGTTTCAAATGTCAGCCATAAGCAAAGTTCAAAGTGCTATAACTCAGTCATTTTTCAAGATATAGACAAAATAAAAAGTGTTCTGGAATCATTGTTTTAAGTTCTAACACGTAAAAGGAAAATATTTTTCAATTTTTAATTTTTTCGCATTTAATTTTAAATTTTAAATTTTTAAAAAAATTTAAAATGGCCACCATTTTTAAACAAAATGGTGGATGATGCTGGCCAACGAACTCGGTCGAGACATTTGTATGTACTATGTACATCCAAAGTTTCATTGAAATCGGTTCATAAATATGCGTGTTATCACGTGACAAAAATCAGATCGTTTCAAAATGTCAGACATAAGAAAAATTCAAACTGCTATAACTCAATCATTTTGTAACATATAGACAAAATAAAAAGTGTTATGGAATCGTTGTTTTAAGTTCTAACACGTAAAAGAAAAATATTTTTCAATTTTTAATTTTTTCGCATTTAATTTAAAATTTAAAATTTTTTAAAAAATTTTAAATGGCCACCATTTTAAAACAAAATGGTGGATGATGCTGGCCAACGAACTAGGTCGAGACATTTGTATGTACTATGTACATCCCAAATTTCATTGAAATCGGTTCATAAATACGCGTGTTATCACGTGAAAAAAATCAGATCGTTTCAAAATGTCAGACATAAGAAAAATTCAAAGTGCTATAACTCAATCATTTTGTAAGATATAGACAAAAAAAGTGTTCTGGATTCGTTGTTTTAAGTTCTAACACGTAAAAGAAAAATATTTTTCAAATTTTGATTTTTTCGCATTTAATTTTAAATTTTTAAATTTTTAAAAAATTTAAAATGGGCACCATTTTGAAACAAAATGGCGGATGATGCTGGCCGTCAAACTCGGTCGAGACATTTGTATGTACTATGTACATACCAAGTTTCATTAAAATCGGTTCATAAATACGCGTGTTATCACGTGACAAAAATCAGATCGTTTCAAAATGTCTGCCATAAGAAAAATTCAAAGTGTTATAACTCAATCATTTTTTAAGATATAGACAAAATAAAAAGTGTTCTGGAATCTTTGTTTTAAAGGAAATGAAAACGTAAAAGGAAAATATTTTTCAACTTTTAATTTTTTCGCATTTAAAACTGAAATATTTTTCAACTTTTAATTTTTTCGCATTTAATTTTAAATTTTAAATTTTTAAAAAAATTTAAAATGGCCGCCATTTTGAAACAAAATAGCGAATGATGCTGACCAACGAACTCGGTCGAGACATTTGTATGTACTATCTACATACCAAGTTTCATTCAAATCGGTTCATAAATACGTTAGTTATCGCATGACAAAAATCAGGTATATATATATATATATATATATATATATATATATGTCAACATTTGAACGGAGGGTGGTTTTGGGGTCTGGGGGTCATAATCGGTGAAAATATACCAAAATTTTCCGGAAGTGTTTTCCTCCGGACGGCTGCAATAGGTAGCTTTTTACTTTTTGTAATGAAAGCTACCTAAAATCGGTTAAAAAAAACTGAGAAAGACTTCAACCAGATAATTTTGGCGCGATGTTAATACCAACTATAAAAATGTGCTTCTAATGAATGTATCAGTAAGGACCTCCTATCATTAACTTCATATTTTTGAAAGAGTGCCAATATTGTTTTGATGACACGGTAAATTGCGCGAAATTATGCGCTCATCTAATGACTTCAAAAGTAAACTAATGTATTTTGTACAATTTGCAAGCATTTTTATGCTATGTCTGATCATGGTGAAATGGCAAATTATATGTCAGCTATCAAATTATTTGTGACTAGAAGCGTTGTTCCCATTTTCAAAACCATATCTCTAAAAAAACATCCTTCGTTAAATCGAATTCTTTTCGAAAATATGGAAAAAATATCCTCGAAACATTATAAAAAATCCACTAAAAATCACATAAAAATTAGATTAAAAAATCGATAATCGGCCTTGGAGGATCAAAACTTCATATATAGAGGTATCATCCCCTAAAATTTTCTAACTCTTCGTGCAGCGGTCTCTTTAGAACATCGTCGGCACTTTAGAATTTTTATTATGTATTATAAACTCTCTTAAAGTTTCAAACGTACTTCCTTGTTACATTTCCTAATTCTGTTCGCGCCCCTCTTCTTTCGCACCCTTAAATGTGTCACACCATTTTTTATAGTTTTTTTAAATCATGTATTAACATGTAACTATCTTAAAATTAAAAACAAATCACATTGTTCGATTTCCAAATTTTAACAAAATCGCGTTCTGTTAGTTCCATATTCCACCACCAGGGAGTACTATATTTTTATTAAAACTATATGTAAACAAAACTCTGTTAAACAACCTATCAGGATATATATTGCGCGAGGGGGTGGCGGGCCTTAGCAAAAATTTAAGAAGTTTGATAAAATTACTATTCGAAAATAAATAACATTCCAATTTTGCTCTTTTGCTAAGCAGTCAGGGGGTTAAAGTCTTTAATTGTCCAATAACTATTCAAATAAAATAAAAATAATTTTCTACTGATGTGCATTTTTAGGTGCATTCGTAATTATGTAACGTAGCGCATATATAGTTGTCTTTCAGTCCGTCCTCATATAACATCGCAATAACTACTCAACCAAATCATTGGAAATTTAAAATACATGATTATTACATAATTTTGTCGAGTCATTTCAAATTTTAAGAAAATCGGATGCATATATCAACCACAGGGACAATCTAAAATATTCCGTTACATTATGGTCAAAGGGGAAAAAGTTTAAAATGCATTTTAATCGTTTGAAATTGAAAATATGTAATTATTCAATAATTTTGTCCAGTCAATTCAAATTATTTGAACGTCGGATGTATAGATCAATTACAGAAACAGTCAAAAATATTCCTTTACATTATGGTTAATAGGGGAAAAAGTTTCGAATGCATGTTAATGGTGTTACACTCATTCGAACATAATAAAATTGATATGAATCTATGAAATACATATTTTAATATACATTTTGCACAAACTGTTGTGCAAAGAACATTTGTTATTGATTTACAAGGCCACACAAAAGTATTCCATTACATAATGGTACAAGGATAACATTGTTGGTGCGCGTTTTAATTATATTAAACTATTTCACATTTTATGAATATGACATACGTTGCTGAGGTATAATAAAAGTTACTATACCCGTATATTTACAGAAACACAAAAAGATTTCGACCACTACACTGTATCCAATCTACTGTCAATTTTAACAGCAAGATCTGAATATTTTTAAAACTTCGTTATCGTGTGAACGCACTTCACTTGCTTTGCTTTACGTGCAATTTCTAACTTGTTTTAAATAAAGTTAAATTTATCGCTTTCCTATAAAAGCAGACGATAAAACAATGTCTTTGGATATATAGACGTGTATAAATAGAAAAAATAAGTTTTATTGATATCTTATATCTCTAATTATTTGCATACGAAACAAAATAATTGTTGCAATATTATTATTGCCTCTTAGTATTGTAGCATGGCGTACGTAAAATCTGTATCTTACACTATAGTAAATATTTAGAAATGGTCATAACTCGTGCAATTAGGGGTTGAACATAAAAAATGTAAAAATTCCTCAATCATAAAATTAGAAAAACACATTTAACGTTTTCGAATTTTTTCCCGAATCGTTCATGGTCTCTCTACCAATAACCAGTTTGTCAAATTTCATAGGCTTGCGCACTGTGGTTTTCGAGTTTCTCAGATTACTACCCTCATAGCATGCATGTTCACAGTGACGTCACGATGACATCACTGTGAGTCACTTTGGTCACATCACATCTGTGACGAAAATACCACCACTCAGTGACGTCACAATGTGACTAAGATGTGACTTTCTAAAAAAATTTTCACAGTTCGTCACAATGTTAATGTCAAAGTAGTCACAAATGACACACTTTTCACAAATTGGTCACATTGTGACGCCACAAAATTGTCACAATGTGACGTCACAAAAAAGCTCTAAAACGGCCATAACGACTTCACATTTTAGTCACTGTGACTTCACATCGACGGCACGTGACGTCGCATCGACAATCGATGGTCACAAAGTCACAATGTGACTTCACAACAACGTTGCAGTGACGTCACCATGTCTTACAGGTAGATACGTGCACGAATTTTAATACACTGTTTAAAATTTCAATTTATTGACAGCTTGAATTCCGTGAAGTTTTCCGTTTTGTTAGAAAAATAGAATATCTCCGTATATCTGTTATCATTTTAAGATTACAGAGTTTTACATACAGAATTGTTACTGTAAAATTCTATCATCTAATGCGATTGCTGAATACATGATTACTACACATTCTCAATATGCGCTTCAAAATGCTGTTGCAAAAAACGGAAAACCACAAAGAGAGAAACTTTCCTCAAAAAGGGAAACATGTCGGTATCTCTGCTGCAAGACTTTTCCGGAAATAGACGGATTTATTATTATTATTATTATTATTATTATTATTATTATTATTATTATTATTATTATTATTATTATTATTATTATTATTATTTACAGATTAGAGTAGATATAGGCTCGTTCACAAATTCATATATGTATAAGCGAGTGCTTAAGACCAGTGCTTACAATAAAATTAATTTTGATCTTTAGTTTTATTAAAAAATTTTTAATGAAAAATAGGAATTATGTTTTTAAATAAACAAATGTACATTCATTGTATGAATTTAAAAATGTAACGTCGATAGTTAAGTCATACTTGTGGAAATAACGCAATTATACCAACACTTTTAAGGGGACAAGGGACCTTTAAAATCATCTTTTTATTAAAAAAAAAAATAGCAGTAAAATATTATTCAAGGGTACTTTGTATACATTATACCATATATTTATCATGAAAAAATGTAAAAAAAAGAGGTTTTTTTGAGAAAAATAAAGAATTTTTTGAAATATTTTAGATTTAATGAGAACTTTTCAAAATGTTTCATGCGCATTTTTTTTTATTTTTTTTATAATTATTTCCCATAATATATGTATTAAAACTGTGCATGTTTTTTGGAAACAACTATAATTGTAAAAGTTAAATATAGTTAACAGTAAAAATAGGTGCAAAAATGCTCAAAATTTCAAAAAAATTAAAAAACATATGTATTTTTTACGTTTATATTCAATTATATAAAATTCAATGTACAGTTTTATTTATCTACATAAACCAAACTTGTATAAATAATATTGGATATTTCCATTGATATAAAATGCGCGTGGGGAATTTTGAAAAGTTCTCGTTAAATCTGAAATATTACAAAAAATCCCTATTTTTCCCCCCAAAAAAACCCTTTTTTACATTTTTCTTGTGATAAATATGTGGTACAATGCATATAATTCACCCTTGAATAATATATTTAGTGCTATTTAAAAAATTTAAAAAAAATTATTTTAAAGGTCCCTTGTCCCGTTAATTTTATGCAAGGCTTAATTTCTAAAGAAAAAAATACCGGATCCTTGTTATTCAACTGTACCGATACTAGCAATTGCATCATTTCCACCTTTCTTCCTGTCTCTTTAATGTGCATATTTATCCTTCACATATAATTTGCAGAATTTAAAGCGATCTTTTTTCTTTAGTAAAATAAATAAATAAAAATAAATAAATATCTATCAGACACCTTTAGCTGTAAATTATTTCGTTATTATAAGTGTTTGGATTAGAAAAAAAATTGAAAAAGCTTAGAGATGGGTAATTAATGGAAGAGTGCTTTAGACTTTGCTTTCCTGGAAGCACTATAATACTGAATTCCTAATCTATGTATTAATCAGCTCCGGTAAATTCCGGCCAATATTTCAATATTTATTATAAATAGGGATGTACTGCAGCCGGATTCCGATGGGCTCCTGCTGTGATATTTTGCACAATAGCATCCTTATATGACACTTTGTAAAATATCATCCTTAGAGGCTATTCTAATTTTTAATGTGTTAAAAAATAATATATTTTTCAAAAATTTATTAAAAAGAAAATATTATTAAAAAGTTATCAAAGAATATTTTAAGTAAACCAAATAGCAAAGTCTTGAGTGAGAGATTATTTTCAGAGGTTGAATACATACAGGCCGTTTCTAAAAATTTAAAATAAAACGGAGATAGTGCGTTCAAGACAACCAAGTTTTGTATAGAAAACCAAACTATAAGCTGAAACATATTTTATATTCGTAACTTTAGAAATAATGGCGGGTTTTTAACAAAATATTCACCTGGTTAACTTTGCTTGATAAAAATGTATTGATTTTATTGGAAATGTGCTGAATATTGATCATTGATACAGTATGTACTGCCTACTGCATTCTTAATAATGATCATTTTTACACATGTAACTCAGTATTGTTTCGATGTGGATAAAGAAAACCTACAGCATTTTTCATCATGTTGTGATTTTTCACAGAGAGGAAAGTAGACCTGTTTAAAATGTCATCAGATTATTTTCAATTATAGAAGTTATAAATAAATAAAAACTGAAACCACCTTATAATAAGATACTCTGTATTTTATACTGAATAAATAGATTGTCATTCTAGCTTCCTGTAAAAAAACTGCTTGTCTGAGTGCATATTTTCACTATTAGAAAACGTCTCCATTTAATTTAGAAATGCAGTGTTTTTAAAAATTCAAGAAAAACAGAGTCAACATTCAAGAACTTGCATTCACACATAATTCTATACTATGAATATTATAACCGTAATTTTATTTTCTTAAGTCCCATTTTTCAAACTACAAATAGATAATGTTGAAGTATCATATTTTGTTGTAATATGATTCCATTCTTATTTATTTTCAATACATTTATTTATTGACAATTAAAACCGGAAGTTGTGTAATATTAAAAAAACGGAGATAGTTTCATGTATTTGACTAACCGAATATTTAGGTGTCAGGAGTCGAATAATACATTTTGCCAAATACCGAATGCAAACCGAGTATGGGGTATCTTTTTTAGCTACGCTCTAAATTTTAATTCTCAACTTCAAAATTTCTACTAGTACCTTGAAATAAAATCTTGATTTTTTAAATAATATATGCGTACAAAATAGTAATTACATTCAAACACATTTTTCGGACATTTTTGCTAGATTCAATCATTCCAACATTTCATCAACATGATTACTTCATTTCTGAAAAATCTAACTATTTTTGGTACTATTTAGTTAACCCGTCGACCAAAAAACTATCGCCAAACTCTAAGATTAAATGTCAATAATGGATTACCGTATATGTCATATTCACTTAATTTTAAACTGGAAACATGTGTTTGTTACGTCATCAAATCATTCTAAATTTGACCCACTATTTGTATTTTTATTAATGTTTAACAAATTGATTTGTTATTTCATTATTTACAATAAAAATTATGTCAATTTGTAGAACTTGGCTAATAGCTTGGCGATTTCTATCATTCGGCGAAATTGGTCGACGGGATAACCAAGTACTACCCTATCTTTATTTAAGAGTAAAATTTTATCAATATTTATTGTGCAGTACAAATTCTCAAACACATTATTTAGGACACTTATTGTCACCGAATCAGCAACGCATTAATGTGTTATGAATTAGAAAACTTCAAGTACAAAACACTTTTTGTGTTGTGATTACGTTCTTAATAATGTTGTTATCTAGAAATGTGTTCTAAAAAATATTGTTGTTAATTGCGTTAAATTAGTGTTGCTGAAAATTCATTATTACAATAATAAACGGGTGTGTTGCACAACACTTTGTCACCAAATTAGCAATACATTGTGAACAGCACAAGATTTTTGAACACTATAAAACTATTTCAAAGCACTTTCTACGAGGTGCCTTTAAAATTACACAATTTTTAAAAATGAATGTTTTGAAATATGTTTAGAAAACACATTTTCTCTTTACATTTCACAAAATACAATTGCATAATGCTTTTTTTTTTGCCACAGCATCATTTCATAACAAAACTGATAATGTTTCAAAAGTATGCATTAAAATATTTAATTGCTATAAAGGACGTTAAATACTAATAAAAACATTAAAAGATCTTAATAATTTTTACATGTTTCGATTGAATTTACTCAATCATGATCAGAAAAAGAAAATACAAATAAACACAAAGATGGACAATGACAATAAACTATTACAAATGAAATTTAAAAATTTAAAAAAAAATAAAAATCACGCGCGTTATATTTTAATTATGTATCATGTTGCTTAATTTTTAAATTATTTAACAATTCAATCCAAATATTTAGGATTTAAAATGACAAGGAATCATTGCAGACCATTGAACTTCTGATGTAAATTTTTTAATGCTTTTATTAGTATTTAGCGTCCTTTATACCAATTAAATATTTTAATGCATATTTTTGAAATGTTTTTAATGGACGTATATGAAAACTTCTATTTATAATTAAAACTGATAATGATTAATTTCTAGTTAAACTGTTAATTTTTATGTTTAGCTAGTGTTTCAAAAGTATTTTTCACGAATTTGAAATGTATACGATTACATTGTTTTTATATTTAGTACATTTAATCTTGTGGTATATAAATAAATGTTATTAAAATCCAAATTATTTTATTCTCAGCTCGTTCAATCAGTGTGTCTGGATGTCCTCAGCTCGTGGAAACAAGTGAAGTGAGAGTTCAAGTCGTGAAAGCAGTTTCCTCTTCCTTCAGGCCGGATATGTGCAGAGATCATGTAGTAAAAATTGCAGGTTGCCGCTCCCACGACAGACTTGAATTCCTCATAAGTTGTGCTTCTTATTCAGATGTTAAAAGTGTGTATCTAATTTTTATTTAAATTTTACAAGAAACTATATATAAATTTTAGTAGGAAATTTACCTGTTCAACAGTTAGTGTGCATTTTAAGAAACATGGTTGAAATCATAATCTCACTACTTTTTAATGTCCAGCTAGAAAAAAACATTTTGAAAAAAAAGAAAGAAAAAAGAATTCTTAATTGCATATTTTATTATTTTTTTTCCTTAGGTGATTTTTTTTAAATCCCTAATAATTTTCAAATATTGATATTTGTGTGATTTTTTTTAAAGATGTGCACTACATAAGACTGCACATGGATTTTTATACATACATAATATTACATTTAATATATTTTTATTTTACTGTTTTATATGCATAAAGAGAGCGTAAAACAATAAAATATAACGTATCTTCACATACATTTATTTAAATAACAAAAAAAAAGTGAATATTTAACACATGTATAATGAGGAACATGAACAAAAAAAAAATTAAATCTCTATCAAAAATACATAAAAGAAATTCCTTAACATTTTAAAAAGAAAAAGGAACATGAATAAAAAGCAATTTAATTTTTAATTTATGTGGGTAACTGCGGTGCGTGAATTAACAAAATTAAAAATATCTTGCGATATAATTGCCGTATGGATAAAAATGAGGTGTCAAAATATTTATAAATAAGCGGTATTTCATTTAATATATAAAAAATCAACATTTTCCAGATAAACTGCTCCTTTAAATAAATATTGTGTGTTCAAATCGAAAAAAAATCTCTTTTCATTTAAAAGCACTTTAACGACCCCAAAAACGCTGCTACGGAATAAGGTAGTCATATTCCGATTTAAAATATAAAATCGCCTTTATTTAAACAACTCCAGTCAGGGAATTGATAGTACTTCTTCTTCAAATTTATACTAGGGCTATTTAGCAAATAGATAAGAGCATTCGCAAATTTATTAACTTTGAAATATGAAGAATTTAATTTACACAAAACTCTCCTGCAGTTCCTTGATAGCAAGATGCTTGATAGTAAGAAAGACATGGAGCCGCAACATATATACAATTTAAAATATTCATTATGATCAAGCTGAAAACCCGTAATTGTCAAACGGAATTTTATTCAAACTATGAATCGAAACTTTTTACTAACGGAGACGTTTCAAATGCAATCCAAGAGAGGGAACTTCTCATTTTAATACAGGCCTAAAATGCCTCTCGAGACAGGACTCGAATCAAATCCTTCGCCTTAGAGTCTTCAAGGCTGCTTCTGGTCACTATTGAGTATTTTTCTAATATAAATAGAAGCATATTTCATTTTCAAAGTGTACACTGTAAAAAAAAAATTAAGAGGTTACTAAAAATTTTTTAGTAAATTTGTATTCCACATAATTTTTTAGTAACCATTACAAACTTTTTTTTGCAAGTGAAACAAGCATTTCTTTTGTAAACTGAACAAAAGAGTTTTTAGTATGAGCCACCAAGAAAATTTTAGTAATAGCTCCAAAATTATTTTTAATAAACATTACGTGCGTCCGAAGAGCAGGAAGTTCCTTCGAGCTGCATCCAGACTTCTGAAGCGGATGATTTTCGGCAAAACTGCAATAGATGGCAGCACCAAACATTGCTAACTGCTCCGACAGGATTTTCATAATCCCTTTACTAACGAGTACTTACACTACACACATTCGGGGCGTATTTGGCGGTGGCCAGTATCGAACCCGGGACCTTTTAGTCTGGAGTCCGTTACTCTAACCACTATGCTATCAAGGCCACACGAAGTGCGTTTTAGTAATAGTTATTAAAATATAAAACTATTAACTCTCTTCGTTGCTAATTTTTTCTAGTAATTCTACTGATTTTCTTGTAACCGACTAAGATTACTAAAAATTTTTTAGTAATTACAAGGATCACTAAAGTTTTTTTAGTAGATCGACCCTTTTTTTTTACAGTGTATGTTAAGTATTTGTGTTATAAAAAGATTGTGCAAGTTAGAAAAAAAAATAGTCGACTTGAGATACAACACAAACCCAAAGAAATACACACTCGTTTCTTATTATATATTCTACAGATTGAGCAACGAACATGATTTGCATAAAATAACTGCAAAAACGCATAACTGTAGACTCCAAGAGATTGGAAGGTATCTTGAAAGCAGAACAGAGAGATCTGTGTGGAACTACAACGGATAAAGGTTTCACGTCACGCACCCTCTCAAAATACTAGAGGCCTTTAATAAATGAGTCGATAGTCCCTTACAGCTCTACAAAAAAAAAAAAAAAAGAAAAAAGTGGGTTTTACGGCATAATTCTGGAAACCTATCTGCCAGTATTATATCATAAAACCAGCTTTATTATTCTGGTATTACACATTATGACTGACATCAAATTATATATTACGTGCATATAACACTTGTTTACACACACACACACACACACATATATATATACAGGGGTGGAAAAATTTTTTATAAACTCTTACCAGCCTACAAGATGCAACACGCATGCAGTTGAAAATAGTTATGACAACATCGATTAAAGACGAAGTTACTAGCTACAATATATTTTTGTAATTCTTTTTTTTTTCTATAATATTAAGAAATAGTTACAACAGAGGTAAGCATAATATAAGATAGAACTACCATATTTACACTGTAATAATTCAGAAAATTAAAATATCTATATTCAAAAAATGTCTCTGATAATGTCTCTATTGCCTACAATTTCACAAAAACTAAAAATGCACTCGCCTTGCCACAAAATCCACTCGCCACTGGCGAGCAAAATCGTATATTTCCCCAACCCTGTATATATATATATATATATATATAATTCTATAATAAGAAAGATTTTTAAAGTAAAATAATAGACAAGAAATTCATGTGCAAAATTGCTCCAAAAAATTCTAATTGAAATGATACTCCGCGAATTTATCCATGATTATATTAGATTAATTTTTAACACGATTATTAAATTAGTTAATAAATAATAATAGTTGTAAATTTCCAAGTGATTGAAAAAGTACGAGCCAGGATTTGAACCAAGGATATCTTAGCTGAAGCGACCTATGAATTACGGACTGAACCACCCCGGACGCATATTTCAGATGTGTATATTGCTGGGACGATTACTGTTTCTAAACCAATAGGAGAGTACACGCCCACACAGTTTGATTGACAGGAACTCGTGGACAATTGATCGTGTGTGTTTATTATTTATTTGTACTCGGATTGTTTGAATTTGTACTCGGTAATTAAAAATTAAAGGTACGAAAGAATTTTTTTTTTTTTTTTAAATGACTGAATTTTATTTACTTCAATTAGAAATTATACTTCCTCTGATCCTGAAATAAATAAATAAATAAATAAATAAAAATTAAAGTAAGAATTTTGCTTATACGGATATTTTCGCAGAATACTTTTTTCCCCATTTGTTTAATATATATATAAATCATTTTGGAACGATATTTAGAATATTAAAAGGGTTTGAAATATTTTTTTTAAATGTCTTATTTATTAATAAAAGACAGCCTCCAATAATTAAAAAAAAAATCACCAACGGACTCTCGGCCCGCGATGGACTCGAACCCATATCCTCCGGTTTCAAGCTCGACGCTCTAACCATTCAGCCAGTCAGCTCACTTTCATCCGCAACAGATTATCGTTATAATTAGCACCGTCAATTGTCCACGAATTCCTGTCAATCAAACTGTGTGGGCGTGTACTTGACCGTGATAATGACGCTCTCCTATTGGTTTAGAAACAGTAATCGTCCCAGCAATATACACATCTGAAATATGCACCCCGGACAAATATTGTAAACTAACTAACCCGACAAATTTTCACAATCATAGTAATATTCTGACATCTTGGTCAGCTCAATAGTAACCGAAGATTATTTGTGGAACTGCAGTAAAGGCTGCATGCGTATTTATGATAGATTATTTTTAATACAATTATTCAATTGGTAAATGAATCATAATTGCTGTAAATTTCCTTGTGGGTGAAAAAGTCAGGCTCAAAGTTTAAATCAGAGATATCTGGCTTGAAACTATCGATGCACTGATATGATCGATATATCGATGAGCCAACTCCGATGAATCTGGAGAACTAGCTAACCTTTCATAATCACAACATTCGGTATCGTATCTATATCAGATCAAGAATAATCGAAGGTTACTTGCAAAACTGCAGCAAAGGCTGCATGTGCATATATCTTAATTTCATTTTTAAACGATTAGTCAAATTGTAAATAAATCTTAATTACTGTGAATTTCCAAATTTTTGGGGAAAATTCGATCCAGGTGTCCAACCAGAGATAGCTTGGATGAAGCGGTCTATGCACTACGAAATAAGTCATCCCGGACAAAGCTGGAGGACTAATTAACCTGTGTCACCTTCCACAATCACAATATTTTGTTTCATATCTGAATCAGTTTAACAGAAATCGAAGGTTATTTGTGTAACTGCAGTAAAGGCTGTATGCGTTATTATGTTAGATTGATTTTTAACAAAATTATTCAATTGATAAATAAATTATAATTTTTATAAATTTCCAAATTTAAGAAAAAGTCAGGTCGAGGGTTGAACCACGAATGTCTTGGCTGAAGCCTCCCCAGCACTACGGATTGAGCCATCCCAAATGTAAATTTTGCACAATATGTTAATTTCTTTATTGAGCAGAGTATCTTTAACTAACAATATTTTTATAATGTTCCTAACCCCTGTAAAAAATAAAAATAAATAAAAAAAAATAAAAAATAAAAGAATTTTTTTTTAATTATGTAAGTTTCTTTTGTTCATTCCGTATTATTTAAGAACACTTTTTAAATCAAACTCAAAGTTTACATAACTATTCTTTGGATTTATCTATAAATTTTATAATAATCATTATTTTATTTATTCTTTCTTTTGCATTATTTTTTTCTTTTCATGTACCAATAAATTTATAATTTTTTGTTGAGAAATTCTGAGCTACAATATCTAAACTGCAAAACATACAATTAACGCATATAAACAATAAAGCAATACATATTGCGAAGATTCGAAATATTTATTCATTATATCTCTTGATCAAATTATGTGCAAGAATCCTTTTGTAGTTTATATAAAATATCAATAGAGTCCCTCGATAAGTTGAATACGCAAGATGTAAATTTAAAGTAATATATTCGCCCGTTGGAGCTCCGAATGTAATATGTTTAAATATTCTTCCAGAGTGTGGAATATTAAATATTTTTTTTTATTTACCTACAGGTTTTCATTGCCACGGATCATGGGATGAAAATGGTCGAAGTTACTTGGTTACGGGTCTAAGAAACACCGGAGATAAATATTGTTTTGTAAGTATTTTTCTCATATAATTACGAATTAAGAGATTAAGTACACTATATTTATCATATTTGTAAATATTATAAAAATATGTTAATTTCGGCATGAATATATAAAATATACAGGTTACTGTTATTTTGCTTAAAAAAGCACAGCACTTTGACGTTGTCGAAACTATCAAAAACATACTCTGTTTCAAAGTGCCAAAAAATAAATATGCAATTATAATCTTTTTTTGTTGTTTCTGCTTAAAGTATATTTTTTTAGCTCTACTATCCAAAAAAATGAATGTTTTATTCACAAAATTAACGTTTAAAACTTAAATTTAAAAATTCCTCTCACATCACGTAATAAAAAACATTAAGTGTTGCATGCATGATAAAACTCTAAATTATGGACAGGAAAAACAGTTTTTGAACAAAGCATAATCATAACATACCTGCTTCTAAACAAAAACAAAATATAGACAAAAAAATTTGTTTCCTATTTACTTATGGCACAAAATTTTTTTTTTTGAAAAGACTTTTCAAGTCTTTTGCATATTGTTGTGAAAATTATATAAAAAAATATTCAGAATAAAACAAAAACCTAAAACTCTTACTTCCTTTAAGATGTGTCATCTAAAGTGAGACATTCTTTATTTATTGGCATGCACTTCGGCGCTAATAATTATCGCTCATGAGTGACTCAAGACATGAGTGGAAATTATAAAGCAAGCAATACATATATAACAAACTTTAATAACGATTTTTATGTGTTCATTATATGTGAAGGCACCCAGTATAAACTTTAATAATGCTTGACTCTGATTATTTACTGGGAAGTAAAAATGTTAGAATAAAAAAAAATGTGCCACTTTTACTAAGAGGCACAAAATAGACATTCAAAGGCACATGGTGTGCCTCTTAATTTCAAAAGCAATGTGTGCCTCTTAATATTCAGAGGCACAAAAATTCCAAATGTACCTCTTATATCAGAGGCACAGTTTTAACAGTGTGCCTCTTAATTTCAAGGGCACCATGTGCCTCTTAATATTCAGAGGCAAAAAAATTCCGAATGTACCTCTTATATCAGAGATACAGTTTTAAGAGTGTAAAAGCTGTAGACTTAATAGTAATAGAACAGTTTTAGTTTGAAATCGCTGAAGTGTTTTAAATATTGTTTGAAAAAATTCCAATATAGCAGACAAACATTTACAAAAATCAATATAAAAGATAAATCGAGGTGTGAATACCTAATTTTTTTAATTAGATGAAATTCGTATGATTAGAAAATAATTCTGCATCACTTATAAATTAATTGCATCTTATTTTTCATGAAAATGGAAAGCTTTTCTCAGAGATACAGAGAAGCAACTTGGGACTATACACTAAACTCACTAAACTATAACTAATAACTAATAATACAATAACTATAATATAACTAATTAATAATCATATGTATTTATCTATGTATTAATTATCTTAAAAATCGACGTTTTCGTTTTCATTTTTGCCCAAAATAGAAGGATTACCGAAATTTTGTTCTTAAAACCTTATTTTGGTCGATCTAAAATGTCTTAGAAGCAATACACATTTATAACTAAGGGTAGCGATCCTATAAACAATCCTGCTGAAAATGGCTTGATAAAGCTCCGTGGAAAGCGAAAAATTCTAAAAATTAAGTAATTATTCGTAAATGATTCCGTTTGCTTATAGTTATAATAAATGAAATTTTGTTTACAAAATATCACAAATATTGCTATGATTTTTCATCAATAAGTCCTATAACTGTTTTTTCATTGGTGCTAGGCAGCAATGTAACTATTTGTCTTTTATATGTGATTTTTACATAATATAATAAATAAAATAGATGTCATTAAACCTACACCGTAAAAAAATCTGTAACGTTACTATAATTATTTATATTCCAAGAACTTTTCATAAAACGATAGCAGTAAAATTTTATGTAACTGTTGAAGGTTACATTAATTTGCCCTTTTACCGTTACATGAAAAGTTCTTGGAATACAAATCGACGAGAAAAATCTCAGTAATTTTACAGCTTATTTTTTACATTGCAATTTTGCTATTTGTATTACAAAAAAAAAAAAAAAAGGCAATATACGCCAGGTATAAAACATTCACCATCAAGAAAAAAAACCCTCAATCATATTTTTTTTTATATATTTCCCTGAAATAAGAATTATTATAAGTAGATGCTGAATTAAATATAAATTAAAAAAAACAATGTGTAAATTTCATTTTTTCCGTCAAGTTCGTGTTACTTTAATTAATCGTATTTCCTAATTAAAATTTTCTAAAATTAAATCATTGATTATTTTATTTAAAAGAAAGAATAAAACATTTTTTTGTATTTTTCGTTCTTAATTATTTACCTTATATTTTTAAAAAAGACAGATATTTTTTCTGTACTAACTTTGGATTATACAATATTTTTTGACGAATTACACTAGATTACGAAAAACGATCTTTATTATTCGAAACTTGAGAAAAAATTCCAATATTTAAAGAATTATTTGAAAGAGGACGTTTCTCTTGGTGCTACTGATTTTGTAAATACTTTCAAGTAGTTTTTTTTATTGTATTTGCAAGAAAGAATAAAATCATGCGCAAGCCATCGATTATGTAACGCTTTCCAACACATTTAGAATATTGTAACAAAACTTCACAGTTTAATAAGATGAAAGGCTATTTCCATGCGAACTACTAGGATTTTTGGCTACCAGTATTTTAGAATGAAAAAAAATGACTTATTTTATAGAAGGTATTTTATCAATGTAATAAATTGAAGCAAACTTTTCGAAAATAAAGGTGGCCAACAAGTATAGCGATTTTCAGTTGTGTGACAAAGATGACAAGTTCGCATGGAAATAACCGAAATATAATGTCAAATTGGACCAATTGGAAGCACAGTAACACATTTAAAAATTCAATTTCTGCAATTTCCATGTACATTCCGAAATTTATCAAAATTTTTTGAGCAGCGCTGTATATGATATGTATATTTGCACCAATTCAATTAAGTTGGAAGTATATACCAATGTTAAAAACTACCCTCCATTAATTTTCTTTAATAAGAAAAATTGTACGTGATTTCCTTTGTGTATTCCAGTATATAGAAGTGTAGAATTTATACACAACAAGTAATGTGCAAAAATTTAAAAGCTCTGATAAAAAGTTTATTAAATCCAACAGATTTTTTAAACCACCAGACTTTAAAAGATTCACCTTTTATATAAACATTTTAATAAAAATTTTATTTTACTTAAGAAAGGTGTTATAATAATTAAAAATAAATGACGTTGACATGTTTCGGGTCCGTCTAATAAGATCCATAATCTATTATTTCCATAATATCTATTATTATCCATAATCTATTATTTCCATAATGTCTATTATTATCCATAATCTATTATTTCCATAATGTCTATTATTATCCATAATCCATTATGGATCTTGTTAGACGTATCCGAAACATGTCAATGTCACTTATTTTTAATTAGTATGACAGCTTTCTTAAGTAAAATAAAATTTTTATTAAAATAAGGTACCCTGGGGTAATAACGCCACGTTAAGGTTCTACCAATTTTCACGGCTTAGTTTTAGATTGTATTTTTCAAACAAATATAGGATCTGATACAGCAACTCATTGACTATCTATATAAAATAAAATAATTTAACAGATATGTATTCATAAAATGTAATGGTGTTTTTTCTTGACCCATGCTATTTGGCGTTATTAACCTCCTATATGGGTAATAACGCCATGCAAACAAAAGTATGAAATAAGATGGAATAATGGCATGTAGATAGCCCAATTCTAAAAGTACAAACTCTACAAACTTAGAAATAGAAAAATTGCATTCTAAGCTATTGAAAATGTTTTCAATTTTTTGTGAAAGTGTAAGAAAAATAAAGGTGTGGTGTGGGAGGGGGGATGAGGCAAAAGTATATCAGACCGTGAGCTTCTTTTTGCTTAAAAAGGACCGTTTAATTAGAAATATGAGAAACATTGCACAGTTTTAACTGTGTTTATTTGAATCAGTATTTAGGATGTAGCTCGGCCACTGTAGGGAATCAACCGGGGTATTAATGTCAAGGATTGGCGTTATTACCCGGTATAGTTATTGCGCAGTACACTTTAAATTAAAATTATCTCGAGAAGATATCCAAAATCATCAACAACATTTTAAAAGTACATGAAATGCACTACAAATTTATGTAATTAACAAAGTATTTCCGGATAAAAACATAGTCTTCACATCACAAAACGTTCTCGCAAATTTGAGATCAAGCGTTAATTTTAGTTGCTTGTAAAAACAATAAGACCTAAAAATGAAACAAATTAACTTGGAGCTGTTTTTTGCGATTTATATGACTCAAAACCCTTCTGCGCAGAGCACTTGGGTGTCATTTACCTGATTATTTCATAATTATGCAAAATATAAGCAGTTGGTGTTATTACCCAAGGGTACCTTATTTAAAAGCTTATAAAAAATTGTAGACGCAGTTTCAGCAGTTGTTACTCAAAAACGGTACTGCAACCTATTCACTTTCTGCGTTCGTGTAAATGAAGATAAATATTATAAAAGCCCTACTCTATAACAGTTTCTGGTACTCTCTTAAGAAGTCAGCCACAAAATAGCTCAAGTTGAGCTGAAATCCACTCATCTCAATGTTGAAAGGCAGCTTCTCCAAAAAGATTTGAAATAACTCGAGTTTTAACCAATTTAAATGAAGTTGAGCTATTTAAATAACCAATTTAGATCAAGAAGATTTAATCGTTTGAAAAACAACACTTTTATGATCGAAAAAAATACAGCTCTTTCACGAGAAGCCAAATTACTCTTTCGTTTTAAGAGTGTAAAGTTTGCAGATTTATATTCATTTCAATACATTTGAAATAACTTAATGTTATTAAAATGCACTGTAAGTTATTTTTACTCGTTGATCGTAATGTAACGATGTAGATGAACTATTCGTGTTACACATGGTAAAAAGAAAAAAAAAATGTAAATTTGCTAAATATTTTTAAAAATCTAATATTTCTAGAACTTTTTTGTAACGGTAACAGCAAACAAAAAAAAATTATGTAACCGATTCTGTTACATGAATTCTTGCTATTACCGTTACTTAGAGGCTCTAGGAACCCCAGTTTCGTTGAAAAAGTTTAGTAACTTTGTAGATTTGTTTTTACGTAACACATCTTCTATTCAGTACTAAACATTTCATGGCAAACATCAACAACATATCAGTTGTATGTATATGTGAATAATTCATGGAATTTTAAACATACACAGATCACCAAACAAACCGAATTCATAAAAAAAAAACTGAATTGCGTCCAAAAAATATAATCACTTTTCTGAAACAGAAATGTCGGAGTTGTTCATGCAATTTATACATAATTACGCATTTTCAGATGCGTAATTCAATTCATATAGGAAAAAGCAACAAAGTGTTATTTCCTGATGTAATATAAAATAGAACGGATGTGATGATTCCATACACTGTAAAAAAAAAAAAAAAAAAAAAAAAAAAAAAAAAAAAAAAAAATCTGTAAAGGTACTACACTTTATCTAGGAAACTGGGATTCCAAGAACTTTTCCTGTTACGGTAACAACAAAAACTCAAGTTTTAGAATCGGTTACATGGATTTTTCCTGTTATCGTTATATGAAAAGCTCTTGGAATCCCAGTTTCCAAGAAAACGTTTAGTACCTTTACATATTTTTTTTTTTACCGTGTACACATTCAAATTGTTCAAGTAAGTGAAAAAAAATGGTGAAACTAGAACCTCAATCGCAAGCCTTTGAATTACAGTGTCAAATCTTTATTCTTTGAAATACCGGGGCTAAGAACCAGCGAGCATTTCTGCTCTCATTACCTTATTTTTAAAAACATCTACTTTGCCGTTTAGTCCACTAAATGGCTTATTTGACTTACTAATAAGCTAAATATTATTACTAATTTGTCTGTGCAAATCATGCTTTCCGGTTCTCAGCCGAAGTAGCTCAACCGTTAGAGAATTAACAAGGTAAGTTAGAGTTTTTAGTTTCGACTTCCGGCTTGAGCATATTTTTGCCCAGTTGTAAAAATTGAATTTGTGTAACTTTAATAAGATCACTGAGAGTAACAGTGATGATCCCGTTTCTATTAGCTTGGAATGAAAATAAATAAACATAAACTTTTTTTCTTGATTTAAATTTCCATTACATTTATTTACTTTCCATATTTCTAGTTGGATAAAAATGAAAATACAAACAAAACAATTAAAAAACTATTTTTTTTTTTTTTTGGCAGGATGCAAGTTTAATGTACAATTACCCATTGTACTGAACCGGCCTGTTTTGAGATGTATTCAGAAATGCATGTACAGGGTATTTCACTACCAGATCAACAAACTTGCAGGAGGTGTAGAGGGCACACAAACGACTTATATTCACATAGCAATGCAGGGTTAGGATGCTACTTCTGTTCGTTTTCTCTGCTTCTTTGAACTATAGCTGTCAACTGACGCATTTTCGGCTCTGCATTGCTTTATGACTGCAAGTCGTCTCTGTGGCTCCCTAAAACTAGTGCAAGTTTGTCGGTCTGGTAGTGAAAAACCCTGCATATATTTATTGTGAGAGTGTACACTGTAAAAAAAAGGGTCGATCTACTAAAAAAACTTTAGTGATCCTTGTAATTGCTAAAAAATTTTTAGTAATCTTAGTCGGTTACAAGAAAATCTGTAAGAATTACTAGAAAAAAGTTAGCAACGAAGAGAGTTAATAGTTTTATATTTTTAATAACTATTATTAAAACTCACTTGGTTTTGCCTTGATAGCATAGTGGTTATAGTAACGGACTCCAGACTAAAAGGTCCCGGGTTCGATACTGGCCAACGCCAAATACGCCCCGAAGGTATGTAGCGTAAGTACTCGTTAGTAAAGGGATTATGAAAATCCTGTCGGAGCAGTTAGCAATGTTTGGTGCTGCCATCTATTGCAGTTTTGCCGAAAATCTTCCGCTTCAGAAGTCTGGATGCAGCTCGAAGGAACCTCCTGCCCTTCGGGCGCACGTAATGGTTATTAAAAACAATTTTAGAGCTATTACTAAAATTTGCTTGGTGGCTCATACTAAAAATTTTTAAGTTAGTTATACAAAAAATTCTTTTGTTCAGTTTACAAAAGAAATGCTTGTTTCACTTGCAAGGAAAAAAGTTTTTAATGGTTACTAAAAAATTCTGTGGAATACAAATTTACTAAAAAATTTTTAGTAACCTCTTGAATTTTTTCTTACAGTGTATATAGAGAATTTATCTGAACTGTTTTTTGTCAAAATAAAGCTGCAAAGTCTTAGAAGTCATTGCAAATAATTTCTTAAATATGATGAGTTTTCTCATTTGAACGCCAAAAATATATCTGTTAAAAGAATAAATACTAGCAAAGAAATTGTTGTTAGGAATTATAAAAACTAAAGGTGTTTTTCATTATTTACTAGGTATACTGGAACAAAGATAAGACGGCACATTTATCAGGCGTTCATGACACATGTCGTCGAAGCCTTGAAACACCAGTAACGGAGAGTGTCATTTTTAACATATCATCAGCAGGTATGTAAAAATATTCTTGTCTACTGAAAAACTCATGTAACAATTATTTTAATTAAATTAAGTGAAGTTGACTACGAAATATTTCATATTAAAAAATTCAGTTTTAAATAACATCATTTTTTTTCAATATATTTTTACCTATACATCTATATATTCGTTTTATTTTGAAAAATGTACATTAGATTTACTTTTTGGAGTAACATTTTAATTTAATTAAATTTTTAGTAAAATAATAGTGGATGTAAAAAAGTAATAAAGTGTGACAGAAAAAAAATTATAAGACACAAAAACATAATAAAATAATTAAATAAGCTCATTTATGAAAACAAATAATTCAAAGGAAAAAAAATAATTTTTCCTTGTGAATAATTTAATTAGCGAAAAAAACTTCCTTGTTTTTTTTTTCAATATTTCTCATTTATTTGACTTGTATAATGATAAATTAGTAGATAACTTATTTTTATGTTACATTTTATAGTAAAAATAGATTTTTAAATAAAGCTATTAATCTTTTTAATTCGGTATTTTTTTTCAGCATAAAAATCTATAGTTCATTTTGAATGAATGATTAAAAAAATGTAGAATACATTCCTTTTTTAGTTTTTTAAAAAAAGCATTTTTTGCATTACATAAAAAATATATGCATATACATTAAAATATTTTTAAAAATGTAAATTTTTATACCCCTTATTAAAAGGTTCAAAATTGAATTGAAAAAAAAAAAAAAAAAAAAAAAAAAAAAAAAAAGAATAAACTATTTTTTTTTTCAAGGATACACATTTTCTGCATTAACACTTAGAATATAATATATTTTATCTGAGTTTATTAATAATTTCCAAGTTGATTTTAAGTAGACTTGAAGAATAATTTGTTACTGTTACTTATTATTTTTTATCATTATTATTTATTTATGGGAGTCGATCGTGCTTAATAATTTTACTACCATAATTCATGAAATATGTCATCATTCATTAATATAATCTAAAAATTGAAAATATATCCAATTTTGTAGGGAGTCATATCCTTGAAAAAACCTTACCATGAGAAAAAAAAATCCAAAAATAAGTAAAAATACAAAATGCCATCCTAAAATCAACCCTTCACGAGATGAAGACCGATTTCTTTTCTGATAAATTAGATTAAATTATATCAGAAAATAAGATTAAAAATAAAATATAGGGTAACTTCAAGTGAGATGCCGTGGTGTACAAGATGCCATATATCGTAGTTTTATATGTTCAGTTGTTGTAGGGGAACATCGTACCGCTCAGTTGTAATAAAGAGGACTCCTATTAATATTTTAATTTCCGTTTGCGTTCTTTTTACAAATATTTTAGTGATGTTTTTTCATTGCTATTTTACCTCAACACTTCCGATAAGTGTGCAAAATCTTTTATGTGATACATTAAATAAACGGTTCAACATGTAACCGTTAAAAAAAGGAATACACAAACATCCAATTAATACTCTCACGTTCATAAAACATCAAGATAAATTAACGGTCAAATGCGAGCATAACTTGCGCTCAGGGGATTCCGTACAAAAAATTTATGAATTATTAACTGCATCATATTATTTAAAAAATATTTTGCTAAAAAATAATAAGACTTTTTAAAAAAGTGTACAGTGTAAGATTAGGTATATTTGTATAAACTAGAAAAGTATGAATGTTTGAATGTCTGTATAGTAAAATTTCAAAGGGATATGAAGCCTGAATAATATCAGACATTACAATTCTGTATAGCTCTTTTATTTTAACTTTTTTTTCAGATATTACTATTCTGTGTTGCTCTTTTTTCAACCTTTGATATATATATATATATATATGTGAATTCAATTTGGTATTGAGAATTAAAATAGTACATATTTAAACTTGATTTAGCATGTCATAAAAATACATCCAACATAACAATATATATATTTTTTTAATGTATCTTAAATAAATAGCTTGTTACAAGTTTAAACTTAGCATTGTGCCACGAGCGCTTCGAAAGTATGTCGCAAATTTGCAATACCGCCATGGTCCGGATCACGTTTTTTCAGGTAGGTTTTTAAACTGAAAATGCCGAAAATTTTAGTCAAGTCACTCAATGCTATTTCAAGAAAAAGAAAAATTATTCTTTTGTAGCCCTATCTGTACACTGGTAAAGAAAAAAAGAAAAAACAATCTGTAAAGTTACGAAATATTTTTCTTGAAAACTTGCACGTGTAGCACTTTTTATCTAATGGCAAAAACATTTAATAGATACACGTTTAAATTGTAAGTGAAAAAAAATGTTAGGTTACCAAGTATTTTTAGGAAGTGTAGTTAGATAGAAATTTTTATGTAAGTACAGCCCGGGTTGCAGATAAAATTTTAGTAAGATTACTGTAATAGTAATAAATTATTTTGTAAATCTACAGATTTATGTAGCTTTACAAAAAATAGATTTGTAGGCTTACATCTTTCTTGTACAGAGTACAGATAAAATTTGACTAAGCATATATATTTCTGTAACTTTCATCTGTGGAATTATAGATTCTTTTTTAATGTGTAACTGAAAACTGTTTTTTGGTTACAAAATTTTCATAAAACATTTTTTAATAGGAAAAAACTAAATCCATGGAAATGTTTGAGTTAAAAACCACCTAAAAAATATATTTAGCGAGAGATAAAATTCAGTGCAAAATTAATTTAAACTCATAAAAATTCAAGTAAATGTATATACATAGCCTAAAATCATTTGAAAATATATTAAAGTCATACATAACTAGTCGTTGGAGGCCACCGTAACACTTACCCATCATGGATATGCATAACATAATATGTGAAAACATAACATTTGTAAACAATTTATAAAATGCATTACAATTCCAAAACAAAATATAAACGTATAATTAAGTATTTTTGACATATAATCATGCTCTATTAATGAATTTCTAATGAACCAATCGTATGAAACGCCAAACAATTCAAGTAGGACTGAATTGCATAAAAGAAACATCCTTATAACTCCAAAAATATTAATCATATTCACTAACGGTTTCTTGCATCAAATTGAGTGTCTCATTTCCAATTGAAAGATATCTTTGAATAAAATTTGAATGAAATACAGGGTCATGAAAAATCAAAGAATGTGGAAAACAGGATTAGAAATATCCCGACAACTAATAATCTGATCGACTTTGTTTTATGCGTAAAATTTGTGTTATTTTATTGCCTTTTACGTCCACTTCTTAAAATAAAAAAATTCGAAAATTTTTATATACCTTTCATCAGAACGAATTTTTCGAGAGTCCGGAAAAAATAGTTCCGGATAATCGAGGTTACTGATATTAAATAGGTTTTGTTCCATTCTTACATACTAAGCACATACAAAATTTCAAGTCTCTATCTCAATTTGTTCGGGAGATAGAGCGGTTACAGACAGACAGACAGACAGACAGACACACAGACGGACGGACGGCAAAATTTTTTTTCTAAAAGTATGTTTTTCGGAATCTCCTGTGTCCGAAACGTGTAAATCCATCATAAAATTTTTTTTCGATTTTCAAAACGATTGCAAGACTTACCCTATACTACGTATGATGGGTAAGTAAAAATATATTAAAAATCTATTAAAGTAACTTTATTAATATATCATATGGAGGTAGGATTAAAAATTCCGTCAGGGGATAAAGAGTTAACAATTAGATTTTTTTTTTACTTGTGACAAATTTTGTTCCAATAATGTATAAGTGTGTACTTTATAATGCATTCCTATTCAATAATCAGTATTAAGTGTTTTATATGTTTCCATTGGCAGAAAGGCTATTTGTTCTAATTACGTTACATTATCATGAGCTTCTTTTAATAAAATAATTCATTTTTTTTAATTAGGTATGTGTGATGGTCTCATAAGCTCGCAGATGAAAATATCTCCCTCCATAACAGCACTAAGCGTTAGCTTTATACTTTTAATGATGGAGTTCCGTCAACCAATTAGGTGACAACTACTTTAGAAAGAACGAGTGAATTATCAGTTGCCAGTGCCTCACACAGAAAGAGGAAATGACTCAAGCGGACCACAGAAGTGAAGTGAAATGACTAAGCCAGCAGGGGGTCCTTTTCATGAGGCGGGAGGGGGGGGGCAGTATCAAGATGTAGACCGTCCCTAAAGCTATTGTTTATCGATCACCACCAGTTTTACACACATTTACCCCCATGAGTAACTTTTTACATATTTTTTGCTAAGTTGCTTAATGTCTCTATGTGTTATTTATTCAATTTAACGTACAGCTTTAAGTACGTGTACGATAAATGTTTTTTCTTCGTATTTCCTGTTTTAAGGAAATTTTAATGTGAGATTACATTGCAGCATGGAAAAAGTTTTTTTTTTTTTTTTTTCTAAAATAGAAGAAAAATTCCGTGCTATGTTAGAAAGAACAAAACATTTAGGAGTAATGTGTTTCGAAGAAAGATAAATCAAAATATTTATTTTTCAAAAATATATGTTTTTAAAGTTTACACAAGCTTTTTTTCAACCATTGTCTTTTCTTAAACTTACACAATAGTTCTGGGAAGTATGATTAAAATACATGAAATATGTAAATTATTTTAATAATTGTTGAAAAACATTTTTTGTCGCAATTTTCTCTAAGCATGCAATTTTTTTTTTAATTTTAATTTTTTAAAAAATGTAATACTAAAGACTGTAAAATGCAATTCTTTTTTAATAATTTACAATATTTTTTAAAAATTATATCATTTTTAAATAAGTTTTTTTTTGTGTTTTATTTTAATTGGAAAATGTAAAATTGCATTGTAAAAAATGAATAATATAGACTATAAACAATTTAATAGCAGTTATAAAAATATGAATGATTGAAGTTAAATCTCTTTTTATATAGTAATTTTCAGGTATTTTAAAATAAATTCCTGTGTAATTAGAATTTGTGTATAAAAAGTTTATGTTAATAGCCCATAAGCACACACACACACAGGTCTAAGTGTAACGCACATCATTTTATGTCATTAAAAACATTGTTGTTAAAAAATAAGTATAAATACATAACTTTATTTTGTAAACTCTTTGAGTTCATAGTGCCTTTTCATAATAAAATTTCCTCTCATCTTAGCAAATAATTTAAGAAAATAATCAGAATCAGAGAAATATTATGTTTAGAGTTTAATGGTGAGTTATGAAATTTTTATAAGCATTAGCACAAATTAATCATGCTAAAGAAATAAAACAAATATTCTGTTTAAAGTTTAGAGGGTGAGTTATGAAATATTTACAAGCATTCAGAGAAATATTATGTTTAGAGTTTAATGGTGAGTTATGAAATTTTTATAAGCATTAGCACAAATTAATCATGCTAATGAAATAAAACAAATATTCTGTTTAAAGTTTAGAGGGTGAGTTATGAAATATTTACAAGCATTCAAACAAATCCAGAGTGTTAAAACTCTCTGACAGGGATTATGTTTAAAGTTTAGATGGTGAGTTATGAAAAATTTGTAATCATAAAAACAAAATCAGCATGCGAAAAAAGTTGGCACTAGATTGTTTTACTTATTCATTTTGAGGCGGCATAAGTTTAACAACATTTGTTAATACATGCTGAAAATTTAAGCATTTTTTTTTAAAGTGTGCTTTTGGGTGAAAATTAATATCTAAGCCTTAGTATATTTCCTAGCTCTATGTCACTTTTATAAGTCAAAAATTAATAAAAGAAAGTATAGCTATATTAATGTACAATTTGTAAAATAAATGAAAACTTATTTTTAGAGACATAAAAGCGAGATAAATATTACGAAAATTTTAGCATAAATATTTAAAGAGAAAACTAACAATCACAAAACATTGCAAAAATAGATTAATTAGTATATACATATAATTATAAACAAATTATTGATCAAAATATTTTTAACTTAAAATAGTTATTTATATTTTTCCGACATAAGATATAAAATAAAATAATAGTTTATTGAATAGCAGTTAAAATATTAAGAAAAATAAGAGAATGTATAATTTGAAAATGTTGCTAATTTATGATTTTACCGTGAGCGTTCAGAGATGTCGTGAAATCGTCTATTTATAATAATTTAAGTAAATTTAAGTTCTGATTTTGTCTCTAAATAAAACATATTCATTAAATCGATGTCAATTTATTGAATACAGTTCAATATAAATCTTTTGTTGTAGAAGATTTTAATAAAAATGTTATTCTTGTCATAGAGCTAACTTCAAGTATATTGCCTATAAATGTACTACTTTCTTGTAAATATGTAAGCATGATATATAAATATATTTTGTGGACCTAAAATAAAAATAAAAACTTTTACAATATTGACATTTCTTCACAAAAAAAGTTGAAATAAAATGTGCAACAATCATGTTTGTGTTTCTTTTTTTCTTTCCCATAACATACATTAATTTTCATCTACAGTCGACTCTCGTTAATTCGAACTCATCGGGACCACAAGAAATGTTCGAATTATCCGAAGTTCGAATTATATAAAATATGAAATGAAAACATGCTTAATATGGTACTATTACAAAGGAATTAATGTTATAGTGTTTTTAAAATTTATTTCGTCTGTTATCCTTAGAATATGACTTAATATAAAATTAGAATGTATAAATACATAAACTAATTAAAAGATTAAAAACAAGCACAATGGAAGAAAAATTTAAGGCGTCACTGATGAACAGACGGGGCACTAAGAAAGTGGATATCAAATGCATTGGATTATATGTATACTCGTTCGGAACAATTTTCACAAAAATCAAAGAATGAAAGTTATTCAAATGATCTGAAATCCATGAGAAAGAAGAGAAAAATGAAAAATCGGAATTCTCGTTAGTTCAAATTAAATGAAGTCAAGAGAAAATGAGTTCAAATTAATGAAAATTTTTAACGTACTTTGACACTGAAAATTTCTGGACTTCATATTTAGTTCGAATTAAGCGAAAACTCGAATTATCCGATTTGGAATTAACGAGAATCGACTGTATATTGATATTCACCGCGATGGAGATTACTTTTGGTCTGACAGAAACTGTCGCTTTCGCCAGGTATGATCGTTATTACACCGTCAACTACTTTGGGTCCCATTTTCCTAGTTTCACTCACATTTCCGTTGCTAAAAATTACTACAAATAATTCTTCAACGTCATAATAGAGTTGTAAAATTAGCATGAAACAAAATGAAGCAAACTGTATGGTTTTAAAAAGTTTTTTTAAAATATTTTATCTATTTTTAAAAGTTTCGAAAAAAGTAGCACCTGCTAAGGAATCTTTTGGTCTATTCACATAGTTTCATATAAAATAAAATAATATTATGTGTAAATGAATGCATTTTTATTAAAATCGCATTGCAATAGCATTTGTTAGTGAATTAACACTGGAGATAAAAAAAAAAATGTTTTTTTTTAATTTAAACACAATAATCTGTTTGTTACAGTTTTCGTCCTATTATCCTCAGAAATTGAACGAAAGCAATTGATGTAACATTTTGCTACAGTAATAATTGAAAAAAAATCTCAATTGAAATATTTTTAAAGAAATTTTGTTGTGTAAAAGTAATTTCAAAGTTATTGGGGCTGTTTCCAGGCCAGATACTAGTTTTCGTGTTAGCTTTATGAAAACGTAAGCATTTCTTGTCAAAATAAAAAGTTAAAGGAAAAGCTTTGATTGCACAGGTTATTAAAAGTAATATTTTGACACCTTTTTTGTAGCTTTTATTCAGGTTGTATCGCTATAGAAAGTTTGAAAAGGTAAAATTTACACACAAAAGCAGTAGTTTATAGTCAAATCCAATATTGCCACTAAAAAGATTTACATTACACCTAAACTATTCAAATACCCAATAGTAGGGTATAAAATATGTTTCAAAGGCAAAAACTCTAAATTATCTTGTATTGTGTATCCAATACAAAGAATAAAAACTTATTTTGTGGGATGAACCAAAGTAGCCACGGAACACAGAAACAACATCAAGCCACAAAAATTTTATTACTTTTTTCCATTACGCATTTACATAATTACAATTGGACTCTCAAAATTAAATCCATGTTTTACTTGAGAATTTGAAACGCAGGTCCCGTGGGCATTTTCAGAAAGAATCACGTTTTGAGCACCTTATCGCCAGAACAACGATTGGCGCGGAGATGAAGTCGATGCTACGCACCCTTTCTTGTTTGTGACGTCAAACGCCTAGCGGATAGCAATCCTTTCTTCTGCAAAGAGATCGCGCTTATTGTTCATTTGTTTTTCCGTAAATATTATCAAGCAAAGACTATAATATGAGGAAATGTTAACCACCGTTGTTTACGATTAAAACATAGTTTAAAACATCAAAACAAAACGACGATTGGCGTTTGGCGATGCAGCTAGCTGAACGTTCTCGCTTTCGCCAACTCGCCAAGGCTGGTGCTGAAAACCTGATTCTTTCTGAAAATGCGTCCCGTGGCGGCATCTGTTGTTATCAATCACGCCACTGTGAGACATCAACTGCATCATTAAAACATTTCCGGTTTAAATAACAAAATAATTCAATACTTTGATATTTTAAGAAGACATCTATAATTTCATATTAGTTTAATTATTAATTAATTTATCATTATTTCAAATCATAACAGTTCAAATACAGATAAATACCACCTATTTCAACGCATAAAAATCTCTTCGTTTAATATATTTTAGCAGCGAAACATTATTTTGTACTTCTGCATTGTCCAATCGACCACTTTCCATAATATATATTTATTGGATTTATTTGTAAAAAGTATTTATATATGTATCGCCTAAAATGCTTGCCAAATTTTAACGTCTAATTAACAGACTAAAGGCGTATTTTTCCCTATCTGGCTTTCCAAGTTTCTAGTTTTTACGTTTATTATATTATGAGATGGTGTTTCTTTATAAAATTCGCAGTGTACTTTATTGCAATAGTTCTCAATTTGCGTGTCTTGCACAGCAGTTCGCCACCAAAAGGACTCGGCTGTGTCGCGAAACTTTTAAAATGGAATACCAATTAGAAAGAAATTTAAATCATTGTCCGAAGTTTAAGTTTACTTTGATATCCAAATTAAATTTAAAACTAGGTTATCAGTTCTAAAAAAGGTCAATTTTGGTAAAATTTTTGTATATAGGCGTGACTACATGCAAACCTTTAAATATAGAATCGATTAATAGGAATATTTGGTATTGCATTTTTTTAAAGTAAAAAGAACTGAAAAAAGAAAATAAAAAAATGATATTTTAAAGCTCCATAAGTACGGCAAAAGAACAAAACATAAACAACCCTAATTTACCACGGCCTAAAGCTTGCCAAAGGAAACTTAAACAATAACGAATCAGATTCGTTTTGTTTGGGCGTTGCCATTAAACAGTAACTAATAATCGCTATTTCTGTGCTTCATACGTTAGCGTAATACGTATATAGATTACAAAAGATCGTTCAAGAGCAGCTCTAATTTACAATCAAGAACAAAATACTGCATTTATATGCATAGAAATGTCATTAAACAAAATCGAAATTACTCTCTTACAGCACATTTCACAGATTAAATGTCGTTTCACACATACATTTCTCATATAACATACCGTGCATTGTATTTGATATTTTGTCTATTGTTAATAACATTTTAATGTATAATAAGAAAATTTCTGGAATGTTCTTACTCAAAAATTGTCACAGAAACTCTTTTGCTGCGCATAATTATTGACATTGAAATAAAAAAAAAAATACGCTACACAAATTTATGTAAATGCGAAAATAAATTAATAATGCTCTTAATACTTAAGGATATCAAATTCAGTCGTTTTGAATAATTTGTATTACTTAACTGGCAAAAATAAACTAATTTCTTTTTTACCAAAACACATTAAACCACTAAAAATTAAAGTATATAATCACGATATGCTTACAAAAAAATGCATATGCCGTACTTTAGATAAACTGTTTAGAACTTTTTGGGTAGATTATTTAAATGTTATAAAAATACTATTGAAAAATACGAAATGAGCTAAAATACACTGATTGACATTTGCTGATGAAAAATGGATCTTTGCACCGTAGCCTTGCCGACAGTCGATCAATTATAATATAAATAATTCTTTAAAGTTCTCTAAGGCCAAAACGTTATCCAATAAGCACACATCGGATATTAGATACCGGCATAAAAAACGGTTAAATTTAATATGTATAATTTAATGTCCACCAAACATAGATTTTAGAGATAATATTATTTTACAAGAGATGAATTGACATATTTATGATTTATTTTATGAATATATACATATAAAAAGTAATGAATTACATTTTTAAGTTGGTGCCAAACAATCACAATCGATAATGATTATCCCCATTTTAATTATGGCACTAGGTATAATTTAGCTACAATTCTTAATATACATCAAATAGAGTTTGGCACCAACTTCAAAAAGTAATTCATTACTTTTTATATGTATATATTCATAAAATAAATCATAAATATGTCAATTCATCTCTTGTAAAATAATATTATCTCTAAAATCTATGTTTGGTGGACATTAAATTATACATATTAAATTTAACCGTTTTTTATGCCGGTATCTAATATCCGATGTGTGCTTATTGGATAACGTTTTGGCCTTAGAGAACTTTAAAGAATTATTTAATTCTTTTTAGCGCTTTTTTGAAGTCGGTTGATATTTTTTTCTTAAAAAGCTTATTTTATTTCCTACTTTTTAGTTATGCATACCGTAATACATAATTATGTGTACTGGCACACGATAGCTCTTTGCAATGCAATATTAATGTACGCACTTTGCTAAGTTCTGATGTATTCAGTTTACTTGTCACTGTTTGATTGTCAACTTTTCTGAAACCACTTACAATATCGGTTAGTATCGTTGTGAATCTTAAGATTTTTTTTGTATGGTAACTTCTTCAGACAAGATCTGCCACTTCGAAAAGCTACCGCATTTATGAAATCTTAGTCTGCATCGAATCCTACGGTCATCGAAAGTGGCTTTCAAAAGATGACAATCCATCAAGTAAAGTGTCCTTATACATAAGAGCGCGACATAGTGCTTCCATATATGAGCAAAATGACTTCATATATTAATGTATAGTAAAATGCTTTTCTAGTGTAGTCAGTCAAAAGTACTCCCCCTTCACTCAGAAAAAGGAAAAAGAAAGATTTTAGCAAAAATCGCACTATGCTTCAATCGATAAAGAGCAACACTCTAATACCTATACAGGTAGTAATGGCATCAGAAATGAGCAGTGGCAATTCGACGAGGAATCTGAAACTCATAACCGATACCTGGCTGCCTCTATAAGAGAGTGACAGCATTTCATTCCCAAATATTTCTTTTACAGACGCTTTTGTCCCAACTACACTGTTAAAAATTTGAAACTTTTGCTGTACACTGTTAAAAATCTGCTGCATTTTGCTGCAACGCACTCCCCTGCTTGTATAGAAAACGGTTACTTGGCCGTGAAATGGCGCTTTCTCATTGGTTGGAATAGAGATATTATATACAAGTGGTGGAGGGCGTTGCAGCAAAATGCAGCAGATTTTTAACAGTGTACACTGTTAAAAATCTGCTGCATTTTTTTGCTACGCACTCCAGCGCTTGTATAGAAAACGGTTACTTGACTGTATTAAGGAGCATTCTCAAAGGTCGCAGTAGAGACATTATATACAAGCGGCGGAGTGCGTTGCAACAAAATGCAGCAGATTTTTAACAGTGTATCATCACTTCACCACTTATATAGAAAAAGATTAGTTAAATGCATTATGAAGGATTCTCATTGATAAAAGTAAAGATATTCTATAAAAGCGATGGAGTGATAATGCAGCAAAAGTTGCAAATTTTTAACAGTGCATTGCATTGCCAGGCATTTTTTCATTATGGAATTTGATGATGATGATTTCCTGGAAGAATTAGATTGTACTCGTATGAGAAGTTAACAAGGTTGACGAAAATTGCCCGCTCAACAAGATGCTTGGTGACTCGTTTTTGTCCAGAATCGTTTCAACCAATTATATACTGTGCTACATGTGTCATATTCATATCGAGGGAACCTACACTGTAAAAAATTTGATACTTTTGCTATATCATCACTCTATTGCTTTTATAGAAAACGATTACTTCACCCAATTACGAAGTATTCTCATGGGTCAAAAGAGAGATATTCTACAAAAGCAGGGCTGTGACGATGCAGCAAAAGGGTCACATTTTTTACAGTGACACTGTAATCGGAAATGAGCGGTGGCGTATTCGATGAGTAATCTGAAACTCATTACCTACATCTGGCTGCCTCTATAAGAGAGTGACAGCATTTGATTCGGAAATATTTCTTTTTACAAACTCTTTGGTCCCAATTACACTATAAAAACTTTGAGCCTTTTGCTGCATCATCAGTCCACCGCTTTTATAGAAAACGATTACTTCACTGTGTTACGGAGCATTCTTATTGGTCATAAAGACATATTCAATAAAAGTTGTTGTGTGACGCTGCAGCAAATGGGTCAAATTTTTAACAATGTATCATGGAGCATTCTCATGCGTCAAAGGAGAGATATTCTATAAAAGCGGGGGAGTGACGATACAACAAAAGGATCAAAATTTTTACAGTGTACACTGTAAAAAATTTGGCCCTTTTGCTGCATCGTCAATCCACCGCCTTTATAGAAAACGATTACTTCGGCCTATCGTGCAGAATATTCATGGGTCAAGAGAGAGATATTCTTTAAAAACGGGGGAGTGATTATGCAGCAAAAGGGTCAATTTTTTTACAGTGTACACTGTTAATAAATGTGAACCTTGTTCAGTTAGGATTTCACATTTTGAAAAGATCGTGTGTCTACGTAAGTGTAACTTAAAAACATGAAATATGAACGTTTCTAATTGGTCGATTGCTTCTAAAAGATATTGAATTTTAATGTTTTAATTTTTTAAAAAGTTCTAATCAACAGATTTTTATGAAATTTGAATGGGACCACATGAGTCCCATACGCTTTCAAACAAAAAAAGAATTATCAAAATCGGTTTATATTTACGAAAGTTATGCGTGAACAACAAATACATACAGGTCGAAATCATAACCTCCTCCTTGAAGTCGGTTAAAAAATAAAAAGGAAGATATTATCAAAATCACACCATGATTCAACATGCATCTATATGAAAGTAGTAATATTTGAAGTTAAGAATGTTCTTTGATAAACGCGGTTTTCCAAAGTACAGAAAATTTAAGAATTTTTATTCCAGAACTTGGCGGTAGTCGCCTGAACGAATTTGTTTTATGGGTGAAAGAAGTTAACTCGCTTAACTTTAATGGTAAGCTTATCAAAATTTTTCGTCATTTATATTTGTCCAAATGTAAATCTAGCACATAGCAATGTACTTTAATCACTTTGTGAATCCGGCATAACAAGCACCCTGATTTACAGACACTCTTGCTTTAGCGTGTAAGGCTCTTTAGAGATGAATTTTCAGCTTTTCGATATCGAATTCTCATGTCTGGATCGATGTGGATCTTTCACTTTGGTGGATACGAGAATTGTTCCAGCTAAGATTTCGTACTTTGAAAAAAAAACTAGCATCTCTGCAACAGTGGTTAGGATCGAGAATGATTGTTCGCTGTTAAGCAAAACAAGATTGACCAATCATAAGCCTTTATTTTTAAGAACTTTTCATTGTTCGAAGGAGAGAGTCTGGATTACATGGAGTAAAAATTTGCTATCGACACTGTAAAAAATTTGACCCTTTTGCTGCATAGTTACTCCATCTCTTTTATAGAATTTCTTTGTTTTGACCAATGAGAATGCTCCATAATAGAGCGAAGTAATCGTTTCCTATAAAAGCGATGGAGTGACGATGCAGCAAAAGGGTTCAATTTTTTACAATGCAAGCAGTGCTAAAAATTTATATCCTTTAAATGTGCAACGATACTACTGAATTCCAAAGTGTCGATCACAGCGACATCTGCGGCATTTTCGTGATACATTATCTAGACTCGCAATAATTCTTGCATTTTTAGAAAATGTCCTGCAGATGTCGTTTCTATCTTTAAATTTCATTAGCATTGTTGCACATTTAACGAACAGAACATTTTAGCGCTTATTTTAAGTATTAAAGAGGGCGTGTTCACCACAACTTACCGGTTACTTACCGACCACTTACCGATTGTAGACAAATACGAAATGAAAATCAAAGCAAAGTGTGACGTCAGCTACAATTCAACAGAATAGTTTTCATTGCTGCCACAGTTTGCTTTTGTACTGCCCTACAATCGATCGGTAACATTGGTTACTTTTGTAAGTTGCTCTGAACACGCCCTGAGATAGCCGATTTCCACACTATATCCCCTAGATGCTATATTTCCGGTTTCTTGCATAAGAGAACTTGTCCGGAATCCAGGTAGAATTCGCGCTGTTAGCGAAACCAGATTAACGAATCAGAAGCCTGAATTTTAGCAAATTTTTCAATGTTTTAAATAAATTTTCTTGTTAATAAATCTCGTTTCGCAAACAGCGCAAAATTTATGTGAATCCTGGCCCTCGTCCAGTTAGGATTTTGCACTTTGAACACTGTTAAAAATTTGAAACTTTTACTTTATCGTCTATCCATCGCTTTTATAGAAAATGATTACTTCATTGTATTATGGTGAATTCTCATTGGTCAAAATGGAGATATTCCATAAAAGCGGTGGAGTGATGATGCAGCAAAAACTTCAAACTTTTAACAGTGAAAATATTGTGTGTCTATGTAAGTGTAATATGAAAGCATGCAAAAGGAACACTTCTAATTGGTCGATTGCTTCAAAATGAGTTTGAAATTTAAAGTTTTTATTTTTAAAAAAGTTCTAATTATCGGATTTTTATGAAATTCGAATGGGACCACATGGGCCTCATACGCTTTCAAACAAAAAAAGAATTATCAAAATCGGTTCATATTTGCAAAAGTTATGGGTGAACAACAAATACATACAGGTCGAAATCATAACCTCCTCTTTGAAGTCGGTTAAAAATTAAATAAAGGGGGTCGTAATATGGCAAGACGGAACTTCAAAAGATAGAAGACAAGTATATTTCCGACATAACAGGTATAATTGCATGATATTCCTTCTGTAAATGCAATGGATAATCTATGTTTAAGAGATGATTCGGTTATGCACATGTTTTATTTTCCTAGAATTTGCTGAATTTTAATAATTATTATAACAAATCTTGGGTATCTATCTGTTACTATTTATAACTGTTAACTTGTTAAATTTCAAAAATGACATACCATTTCAGAAGGCACAGTAATGAAAAGTAGTATAATTTATTCATTGATAGTACTTAAATACAGAACATAAAAAAATATTAATTCCTTTAATGTACTATATTAAAAAATGTTCATTCGAAATAATACAAAAAAATTAAATGAATCTATTAAGAAATTCAGAATTTTTACTTAAATGTTTGACTTCATTAATTCAGAATGGCAAATTTATAAATCCTTTTATTAGTCGAAAGAAATTCACAATTGCCCTAAAGTAATGTAAATGCAAATTACATTTGTTGCGACTGATTAAAAAAATTTAATAATTTGTTCTTGAAAATTGCCACATGCTAGAATTCCTACATAGTTAAGTATAAAAACATGCAGTTACATTTTAATTAATTAGATGGAAAGCAAAAGAAATATACTTTAAGGGCATTTTAACATCATTTTTAAAGGTTTAATTATAAATGGATAGAATTAAGAAGATTAAAATAGCAACTTTATGTATTCCAAGATTTTTAAATGTACGTGGGTTGTTTATACAGAGATAAAGTTACCCACTGTTTTACAAAACAAATGCAAAGTATATACCAGGTGTACCAAAAATAACTGATGGATTTTAAAATTCAATAACTTGCAAACGGAGACAGCTATTTCAAATAATTTTGCAGGAGTGTTATGTATAATGTCAGGAGTTTTTTTAACCGTAATTTTTTTTATTTTAGTTCGCATCTCAAACAATAGGTGGCGCTGACGGCGATTGAAGGCCAGGTGATCAGTGCTGAGTGAAGCGTCGACCTAGCCTTCAATCGCCGTCAGCGCCACCTATTGTTTGAGATGCGAACTAAAATGAAAAATTACAGTAAAAAAACTCCTGACATCATACATAACACTCCTGCAAAAAATTTTTAAATAGCTGTCACCCTTTGCAAGTTATTGAATTTTAAAATTCATCAGTCATTTTTGGGACACCCAGTATATGTACATACGTGTAAATGTTATTTAAAATTAACCCATTCACGACTAAGGGAAACATTCTTCATACTTTGAAAATTGGTGACTGGAGTATTTAACTATAATCTTACCGACATTTTTTATACAGAATATCAAAATAAAACGTATATCGAACGCAATTATGTAAAAGATGGGCAAATTGTGCTAAATGCCACATAGAAAATAGGATTTATAATACACTATATTGCCATTGATTATTGGACACGTGCGATTTTAGACATTTTACTACATATCTAGAAAAATACATGAGGAATCATCTCGAAACTCTTAGTGTATAAATATAATAGTATACGTCATACATCTCCGCGAAGATTTTATACCGAAACTCTATAGGGGGCCGTCAACAAATTAAAAAAGAATGAATGTCTTTTGAATAACCCTGTCAAAACTAATGTAGCAAAAGCGCTCAAACTCTAGATTATGATTGAATGCCTTATTGTAGTACACTGTTTTCATTTTTATGCAAATAGCATGCATACTCGCTGAGCAATTAAGGTTTTTATAAAAATGGTCCCAAATTTTTCCAATTCTTTTCCTTATAATTTTCAGAGTTCTTAATATAAAATAATATTTTTTTCAGAAAATATGACAAACAACATTGCACACAGTACGCTGTAATCAGAATTAAAAAATAATGAAAATTGTATACAAAATGAGTTGGTTTACTAAATAAATTTTTACTGCGCATGCGTCAACGATATCAAAATTTCATTTGCTTATTATGTTAGCTAAATGTATAGAGCAACTTTTGTGAAGGTCACAAAATCATAACTTGAAAATTCTGAAAATAATCGTCAATTGAATAAGTTGAAAATCCGTTATTCTCAAAATGAAGCAAAAACAAGAGGGGTTGTATCCATATAGTCATTGATTAGTGTCAATATAGAATACACAATACGGGATGTTACGACTAATTTTGGATACAATCCCTCATTTTTTTGCTTCATTTTGGAAACAACGGATTTTGTCCTTTTTCTATAGACGATTACTTTCAGAATTTTCAAGCTATAATTTTGAGACTTTTACAATAGTTGCTCTATACATTTAGCTAACATAATATGCAAATTTTGATATCTTTGACGCATGCGCAGTAAAAAATTATTTAGTAAACCTACTCATTTTTCCTACAATTTTTATTATTTTTTAATTCTGACTGCAGGGTACTGTGTGCAATGTTGTTTTTCATATTTTCTGAAAAAAATATTATTTTATATTAAGAACTCTGAAAATTATAAGGGAAAAAACTAGAAAAATTTGGGGCCATTTTTATAAAAACCTTAATTACTCTGCGAGTATGCATGCTATTTGTATAAAAATGAACACAGTGTATTACAATAAGGCATGCAATCATAATCTAGAATTTGAGCGCTTTTTCTACATTAGTTTTGACAGGGTTATTCAAAAGATATTCCTCCTTTTTTAATTTGTTGATGGTCCCCTATGGAGTTTCGGTAAAAAATCTTCAGGGAGATGTATGACGTATACTATTATATGTATACACTAAGAGTTTCGAGATGATTCCTGATGTATTTTTCTAGATATTTAGTAAAATGTCTAAAATCGCAAGTGTCCCATAATCAATGGCAATATAGTGTATGTGTACTATGTGCAATGCTCATCTATGTTTCACAATCAAAATAGATTCACATAATATTATAATTAGCATATCTTTTATATAGTAATTTCATTTCATCATTTTGTTTTATTACAGCTAACATTTTGTTATAATAAACCAATAAATAAATGACACTGCATAATAAGTCTAATCTTAATTTGTGTTATCTTTTTAGTCCATTGAGGAAAATATTTCCCATAAAATTTTAAAACAAAGCTACACATTGTTATGTATTTTTCTAATGATTTTTATTTTTTTAATGTAAACAAACTAAAATAAACGGTTACATACTAATATTTACTAGTGAGATCTTTTTCCTACGGTCCTGAGAGGTTTAATAAAAAAATTGGCATTACAATATTCATTACATAAAAAGTTCAACAAATACCTTATTTAGTGCTATGCATTTTACACTTATTTCATTTTTTTTAATAATTAGAAATTTTTTAAAAGAATTATTTAATACAGGATATGACCAAAGGTGACAGTCACTTGCTTTTATAGAAGTTTTGTTAAATACCTAGAAAAATACATAAGAAATTATCTTGAAACGCCAGGTGTGTAAACAGAATAGTACACGTCATGTATTTTCGCAAAATTTTTACCGAAATTCTTCAATAAACAATTTAAAAAATGGACAATTTTGTTAAAATTAATGTAGCAAATGCGTTCAAACTGTAGATTATGATTAAATGGTTTATTGTAATAAACATTATAAGGAGAGCATGTATACACATAGAGAAATTAAGGTTTTCATGAAATCAATGGAAGTAAAAATCTGATATTGCTAAAGATTGCTAGTAAATGAAGCACATTTTTCGCTGTAGCTCCGCAAAAATTATCTCAGAGTCCACTCCAGTTCATGAACTTGACTTTCTTGAAACGTTCCTTATTTATAAAAATCTTTAAAACATTGTTAATTATAATTTTGCTATTCCTCTGTTTTCGGATTGAAAAAATTGCATAAAAAGCTCTTGTTCATAAATTATTTTTGCATGTTTTCAGATAGTGCTCATTATATCTTATTGACTATTCACTGAAATTTTCTGAAATTTTACTTTTCAAGGCATTAGGTGATTTAATCCGCTTATGTGACCCGTTTCCCCAGATTTCCTGTCAATATTTTATTGGCTGTTAAACTTTACCTTTGAATCCGCTTCTTTTACATTGCCTGTTTATTAGGCTTTCTTGTAATTTTATTGGCTAGTGTACTTGAATCACTGAATCCGCTTCTACAATATATATTTCGAAAATCTTCCTTTTTGAGCAACCATAGTTTCCACTGATGGCAATTAAGCTATTGCTGTCGAAATTGATTTCCAATAAGAAATAAAGAAGAACACTTCAGAGCAAAAATATATGTTATTCTCTGTATTAACCTTTTACAGGTCAGTTTAAGATCAAGGCATATTTTAAATTATTTTTTGCACTATATGCCTTTCAATGCTTTAGTTAAGGGATATTAGTCATTAATATGGTGAAAAAACGTTATATATATATAATTTTCAGAATGTTCCCAATTGGGAACATTGGTCACTTCTGGTGGTGATTTTCCAGCGGTCATTGGTCATTTTTATGATTTTCTATACATTTTCCCATATTTTATAGAAATATAACTTCTATTTTAAAAAATCAAGTTATCTAATGCAAAAAATCTATTTAAAAATGATTTTTATGACAGATCATTTACCAGTGGTCATTGCTCATTTTTACGATTTTTTGCACGTTTCCTCATTGATAATAGGAATGTTACTTCTATTTCAAAAAATCAAGTCATCTGTTTACTATTTCTGCTAATTTTTTCAAGTCAATTTTGATTAAATTTAATTTTTAAAAATTTTTAAACTTATGTTCCGATTTTGGAATAGGTAAAAGGTTAAATAATGTTTTGCTATGTTAGAGCTTAGCTTTCAAATATGAAACAAGTACTGTTAAAATCAGAAAAACTCGAAAATAACTAAACATAACCACGGACAGATCATAAGTTATCTGGACGCTTTTGAGACTTAAAAAATGACAATGTGGGAATTAATACAAACAAGTTCTCAAGCGGAATATTTTGTTTGGCGCCTTTTAAACCATTACAAAAACAAGACATATCTTACAGAAGATTATTTTTTACAAAGAACGTCTTCTACCAATATGACAAACGAAGAATATTGTAGGCTATTTGGAATAAAAAAATATCAGCAGATACTATCCAGGTAAGCAAAATTTTAACAAATATCCGAACATTGTTTAAACTAGAAAAGGTCATAACGTTGACAGAAGTAACATTTAACATTATCGAAAACACAGTTGACTGCGCCATTCTTTCCAATTCTGAAACATGAGAATAACTGTATAACAAAATGACACCTTGAATTAATATATTATTTCTAATATTATTTACTTAAACGGTGTAATAAGGATTTTAAAAACAGAAAAAAAGTTTTATTTTTTGACATTTTTCAATTTATCGAAGAGTTATTTTAAATGATTTAGAACCAGTGTTGAATTTAGGGGGTGACCCAAGGGTAAAAATTCCTCCCCCCGGAGCAATGAGATGTAACCCTTAAAATTTTGAGATTTTGAGTTTTCAATGATCAAAAAATGTAATTTCTACCCCGGAGCTCTTTTATGTCCCCAACCCCCGGAGCTACAGAAGTCCCTCCCGGAGAAAAGTGTCTGAATTCAACACTGTTCAGAATAAAACCTTGATAAACCTAAACTTGATATAAAAATTTAAATGACTGTATGATGAATACAACATTAGATATTTGACTATATGCCAACAAAAAAAACTATTTTTCTGTTTTTAAAATCTCAATTACACCTTTTCAGCAATTAGAAATAATACATCGGAATGACTTTTAAAGTATTTAAAGTTGCATCATTTCCAGACAAAAACAATTAATCTTCTTTTTCTTAGTTTTTTTGTTTTTAAACAGTTCAAAACGATTGTAGTACAATTTTTATATTAAAATAAGTTAAGAAGAATGCAATGTTAGCTTAATCGGATGGATTGAAATTTAATAACCCAAGAAATTATATATTTTTTCTTTCTTTAATTTGTAAAGAAAATCGATCGCGAGTTTAGCTTTACAGCTTCTAAAGTATATGCCACATAAATAGTAACGACATTTAAATCGATGAAAAAAACTTTAAAACAAACAATATAAATTTGTAAAATATTTAAGAATGTGATGCATTAAAAGGTGTAGCATTTCAAGCCATATATTTACTTTTTTTATTTACTGTAGCAAAATATTCAAATCTTTCTATAGCATAAATTTTATAGTTACTTTTTTATAGAAAACTTACGAAGAGTGTAACTTGTGTCAGTCTGAAGTTTGAGGATTTTTTATAATGTTACCCATTCCTTAAATGTTGCTAACAAGATCGTGAGTAATGGATTTACGAATAAACGTTGCGGCTTCTTTTTGTATGAGTGAGATAAAAAAAAGGAATATTAATAATCCGATGTCAAGAAATACTTTCATAAATCATGTAGTGCATACTTTGCTCGTTGTACGAACTTACATTCCTGGAAGCAAACTACAACTTATTTAGCTAAGAATGTTTTATGTATTTTATCTTTGCTTTATAATAGGAAATGTGTTTTTACGTACTTGTGTTTTCTCAATTTCCTTTTATAAGTGAAAGCCAATTTTTGCATAATAGAGTAAGCAAATATCATTATAGTTTATGTCTGTGCTATAAAGATGAAAATAAAATGCTTTGTTAATTTTTTTTTATTTTAGTTCTGTGTAATTTTAATGTTCTTCATTTATTTTAAATATTTCACTTATCTAATTATATTAAAACTATTCAAACATTGTAGAATAGATGTATTTTCTATACAGGGTGAGTCATAAATAACGAAACAATAGGCTATCTCCTTAAATATTGCCTCTAGACCCATACTTCCAATTGCAAAAATTCGTAAAAAAAGGTGAAATTTCAGATAAGATAAGTTGCAACTCCATGGGGGGTCTATTTGAAAAAATACGAAAATTAAGTTTTTATACGGCCCCCGTAGAGCAAAATTCCCAATTAGGAAATTATTCCTTATCCATTCCAAAATTGAAAAAAAAAATTTCATCTCCGTATATGAAAACCTGACAGAGATATTAAAATCCAAAATTCTCCAAAACTTGTGACTTACACCACTTTACCGAGCCTGTAAACGAATTATTTTCAAGTCGGTTTCAAAGCAAATAAGGAATCGTCCACAAATTGTTCGTATTAATTATCGATTTAAGACCGTGCCTCTTATTTGGACATAATAAAGCAGCGTATTAATTTAAATCAAAACTTGTTTTCAAAATATGTTGATCATTAGTTCTGGAGGTCTGGATGGATCGATATATCTAGGTCGGGTCCCGAACCGACCCATAGCGAAAAAATTTCTGCCCGGCATGGTAAAATGTTAAAATCACAATCCGGACCAGCCTGGAAAAATGTTTAAATCATAGCCCGGTTCAGCCGTGATTTTCTACATAGTTTTTTTTATTTCAGTTTAGTTAAAAATTGTTTCAAGGGAAGGAATTCTGACCAAAAACACTTATTATAGCTTTTCGTTTTTTATATTTATACTTTTCATTATTAAAGAAGCATTAAAGACTGTGATATATTTATTTTATCAATGAATCCCTGTTTATATCTGAATGTTTCAAGTATATTTTAATGTCGCTAATCCATATCCCGTGCGTTGGAGACTTTGAAAAATGTTATACAATAAAACCTTTTAAGACGGAATCACACAGGAAAGAAAAAATACGCTATAGACAAATGCTCTTTTTAGGAAGGTTAAATGGAGTTTATTTTTTCTCAAGTATTATTGTATTCACTTTGCATGGATCAACACATTTTCCGTTTAAAACAAAACTCCGTCATAAGCATATTTTTTCGGGTTTTATTGTGTTTAATTTTTTAGCATTTAAATATAAGGTACCCTGGGGTAATAACGCCACGTTAAGGTTCTACCAATTTTCACGACTTAGTTTTAGATTGTATTTTTCAAACAAATATAAGATCTGATACAGCAACTCATTGACTATCTATATAAAATAAAATAATTTAACAGATATGTATTCATAAAATTTAATGGCGTTTTTTCTTGACCAATGCTATTTGGCGTTAATACCCACCTATATGGGTAATAACGCCATGCAAACAAAACTATAAAATAAGATGGAATAATGGCATGTAGATTGCCCAATTCTAAAAATACAAACTCTACAGCTCTAGAAATTGACAAATTGCAATCTAAGCTATTGAAAATGTACAATTTTTTTGAGACTCTGAAAGAAAAAGAAAGCTGTGGTGGTGGCGGGGGGAGGAGGCAAAAGAATATCAGATTCTAAGCTACGTTTTGCTTAAAAATGACCATTTAAATAGAATTATTAGAAACATTGCACGGATTATTTGAATCAGTATTTATATTCCCATGCATGCATTCTATGCGATAGAAAATATTGATTTTTTTGTGAAAGTGAAAGAAAAAGGAGTGAGGGGGAGCTTCAACAGAATATAACACCCTGTGTCTCTCTTTGCTTAAAAAGCCCCGCTTAAATATGATTATAAGAAGCATTACATGGTTTTAACCATTCATAATGTAATATTTTAATCATGTGAAGTTTTATAATAACTAGAGTTATATGCAATAAATATTTTTATTAAACCTTAACTGCTGTTAGCGTCTCACATACCGCTAAGTTTTTCAAGTTTCAGAGTTTAACTTGCAATTTTTAGTTTAACTATAGATACCGGGAAAATTTTGTTTCATTTGGAGTCCTATTACTATCTCTAGAAACTTTTGAATAGCTGAATTTTATTTATAATAGTCCTGTATATAAGGTTCAATACAAAAATAATATTCTAAAAGTTAATTTAACATTTTATTCATCGTTAGATTAAGCGGTCTGACAGGCCGCTCACAGTAAGTTATGCGACAATTTTTGTCACAGCAGTTAAGGGTTATATATAATATTATAATAATCTATAATATTATCTATAATATTATCTATAATATTATAATAATCTATATAATATAATAATAATCTATTATAATAATCTAGTAAATAGTTTTTAACCCATAACCCCACACTAATGCGGATTCTCCAAACCTACAGTTAAATTGTCGACGTTTTAAAGAGCATGCTTTAATAAATTTTTAATAAATTGAATAAAGTTTTTGATTAAAAAATATTATCCCTATTCAATTTTATACATAATTCATATGGTTATATATCATTATCTCTATATTAGCAACAAAATTAACCTTTAACTGCTGTTAGCAATCTGACTGAACACTGTACCCCCTCCCCCCGCAAAAAAAAGCGTTTAACTTCTATTTTCCAGTTTAACTATAGTTACAACTAAAATTCTCTTTCGTTTGGAGTTCTCGTAATAATATTAGAAATATTTGAATAGATTAAATTTAATTAGAATTAATTCTGTACAAAAAGTTTAGCGCAGGAACAGTATTCTGTGATTTTTAATCATAGCATACATAGATCGCATTTTAACCTTTAACTAATGTTACCGGTCTCGTAGACCACTATTTTTCTTTTAATTTTTTCGTTTAACTTGTAATTTTCAGTTTAACTGCAAACACTACCGAAATTTTGTTTCATTTGGAATTTTAGTACTATCACCAGAGACTAAATAGGTGAATATTAAGTATAATACTCTTGTATAAAAAGTTTAGTACAAAAACACAATCCTATGAGTTATTCCCGCCTTTTATTCATCTTTCAATTTTGTGGTCTCACAAACCGCATCACATTCATACGTTACAATTTCCGTCACATCAGTTAAAGATTAAATTTATAAAGTTTTGAAAAACCGAACTCTGAGAAAGCGGACAGTTAAAATTTCGAACTCAATTGAACAATCCAGTGGAAATTCAATAGAAACCTGATTTCGAAGATGTTCGAATTTGAATCTCGAAAACATTTTGATATAGTTTTATTTACAAGAGTTAAAAATTATGTTTTACATTAGTAAAAAAAAATAATAATAATTTAATAAAAAATAAAATAGAGAGATTATTTTTAAGTATTGGGCACAACCCCTTAATCTTACCATTTCAACAATGATGATAATGCTGTCCCATATTAATATATAAACCCCCTTCGGATATAGTTCGGCCACTGTTGGGAATCAACCAGGGTAATAACGCCAATCCCTGGCGTTATTACCCCGGGATACTTATTGCGCAGTAAATCCTAAATTACAAATTATCTCGAGAAGATATACAAAATCTTCTACAACAATTTGAAAGTACATGAAATACACTACAAATTTATGTAATAAACAAAGTATTTCTGGATAAAAAATATAGTCTTCAGATCAAAAACCTTATCTCGCAAATTTTAGAGCAAGCGTTAATTTTAGTTCCTTGTAAAAACAATAAGACCTAAAAATGAAACAAATTAACTTGAAGCTGTTTTTTGCGATTTACATGACTCAAAACCCTTCTGCGCAGAGCCCATGGGTGTCATTTACCTGATTATTTCATAATTATGCAAAATTTAAGCACTTGGCATTATTACCCTGCCTGGCGTTATTACCCCAGGGTACCTTACTATTCTTTAAAAAATTAATTTTATTTATTTATTTATTTTTTCTGTAAAATAAAAGTGATTTTAAAATCTATGTGTTTTTTGTAAAAATTTTCTTATTGAACTAAATTTTACTTAGTCCATGTACGTATTAGGTCAGTCAGAGACAGTGATTTTAATACGGATTGCTCGAGACCGGGATTGAAAATTTCGTACAATGCAGACCTTATTAAAAGTTAAGAATTGTTAAAGAAAAGAAAATACATACTTGAAACATGTTATTTTAAATTATTTTACATTAGTTTTGTTTCGAGCAAAATTGAAAAATTATTTACTTTTGAAAATATGATTTTTTAAAGTTATAATAATTTTTCAGTAAATATTTTTAATAGTTCTAAAATTAATATTGAAAAACAAAAATCCCGAAACAAAACTAAAATCAGATTTTCATCTTTAATTAAATGGAAAGAAATTGAAATCCGATAAATAATGTTTGGAGTTATAACGATTTTTAATTATTCCGATTAAACCAGTACTAATCATATGAAAATTTTATAAATTTTATGATAAATTTTATGGCGTGATTTTCTTATCAAATTATATGGCTAACCACCACGAAAAAAGAAAAAAAATCAAAATTCAAACTGAAAAGATAGATTTTTTTACGCGTTTCCTAGAGCTGTTAAAGTGACATTGCCTTTTGAATTGCGCGCATTTCAATTTGTGTCTAATCCCTTAAAACCTGATGAATTACTCAAACGGTTATAACTCTACGACTTTTGAATATATGAAGATGCAACTTTTTGTGTATTATTCAGGACTGGATATGGAAAGTTCTCCTAATTGGAATTTTTATCGTACGGGGGCCGTATAAAAAGTTAATTTTCGTATTTTTTCAAATAGACCCCCCATGGAGTTGCAACCTATCTTATTAAAAAATTTACCTTTTTTTATGATTTTTTCCAATTGGAAGTATGGGTCTAGGGGCAATATTTAAGAAGATAGCCTAATGTTTCGATATTTATGACTCACCCTGTATAAGGCTCTTGGGCAAAGCTTTATGGGGGATAGTAGACATCAAGACCAACAATACTAAATAAGAATATAAGGATCCTAATTGTCTACCGGCGGAGGGAGGCTCCGCTAAAGTTTAGGGGAAAATTTTCAAATGACTGGAAAAATTGGTCGATTTGTTTGCGGCTCTTACTAAAACAATTCTTTATGTCATTATTTTCTTCAAACTAAATTGAAAGATAAAGTTAAAAAATGCCGATAGAGGGCGCTTTTGACTTTGGTGTTACGAACAGCTGTTTTTTATCATTTTTTTTCTGTATTTCGTTAAATGCCTTTGAAAGCATAGAATTAACATAAATTTTGAGCTCAAAATCTGAATCGTTGATAGTGGTTAAGTAGCATAAACTAAGATGTTCAGGAAGGGGGAAAGGTGTGTTCAAATTTCAACTCCTTAACACAATTCAGTTTGCGTTACTACCCCTGCATTACCTCCGGAAGGAGTATTACGAATCATATGAAATGTTATTTTTGCAGTATTTTCTTCTCTTTCGGATTTTGAATAAAATGGATTGTTTTGTTCCTTCAGTTAAAAGTTATGGTCTTTTATTTTCATCACAACATTTACGTATCACTCTATAGATCAGCGCTTCCCAATCTTTTTTCGTTCACGTAGCCTATCTTGATCTTGTCATGTCGAAGTACTCCCTTATTTTCATAAACACGCCCCCGCCACTTACCGCTATCCATCTAACTAGATACTGGAAGCATGCTTTTTTCACTAAAAATCTAATCACAGCTACATAAAAATTGGTACAAACTACATTGTCATATCTAACAATTTTGTGACTTTAATAGACGTTTCTGTGATTTCTGCCATTGCCGATATTATTATCCCATAACGGCCCTTTGGGTACGTTATACTCTAGATTGGCAACCGCTGCAATAGATGAAAATATTGCAACGAGCAACAGAAAATTACTTGGCAATGCTTAATAGGTTTGTTTTGTTTCACGACCGGATTTTCACTTAAATCCCAATATTGAGGACTTCCATGATTCGCCTCGCACAATTACTGCATGGGATTTCAAAATCTCTGTTTATTTAAGATCCACAGTTATTATAGTACCATGTCATTTGTAAGTCTATATGCAGAGAAATTTGCAATAAAACTTGTAAAAGCAAAATCTGTCGAAAACGGAAAATATTTTATTTTTTAGCTGAAATTAATTCTTTACAAAACTTCTTGTTTATACAGTATCCTGCCTAAGACGGAACGATTACTATCGATTAAGCTGTAAAAATATAATATGTAAAAGATGTAAAGCTACTGAAGTTGTTGCATCGAGCAGCAGAAAATGGTTTTGGAATGCTTAATAGGTTTTTCTTTTATCCTGATTTTGATTTTAACTGCACAATGAAAAAATGTAAATCTACAAAAGTAGTTTTTGTAAAGTTGTAGAAATCTGGAGGCTTACTAAGATTTTATCTGTAACAGGGGATTTTTTTTTCTTGTTGCCGTTACATAAAATGTTTAGTAACCTTACAGATTTTTAAATTTATAGTGTAAGCTCTGTCTGTTACAGGATTTTTATTTTTCTTATTATTGCCGAAACATGAAAAGTTCTATGCATCCCACTTTTCTTAGAAAATACTTAGTAACTTTTATTTAGATTTCTTTTTCACAGTTTATGTTTTATAGGTTTTTTCTAGTTTGTTTAGCAAAATCTCTGAAAGTAAACTTGTTTATACACTGTAAAAAAAAACTGTAAAGGTACTACACTTTATCTAGGAAACTCGGAATCCAAGAAATTTTCCTTTAACGGTAACAACAAAAACTCAAGTTTTAGAATCGGTTACATGGATTTTTCCTGTTATCGTTAAATGAAAAGTTCTTGGAATCCCAGTTTCCTAGAAAATGTTTAGTACCTTTACAGATTTTTTTTTTTTTTTACAGTGTAGTAGGTTTTGTTATAAATTTTAAAAGTTATTAAAAATTATTAAATTAAGTAAGTAAAATTAAATTAATTAAATAATAAAATTAAATTAAAAAGTAATTAAAAGTTATTTTTTTTAAATTTTTACCTTATAGAAGGAATACAATTTTATCTGGCAAAGCATAAACTTGCAAAAACTTGACATTGTTTAGATTCTTAGCAATATCATTTCACAGATTTGTACCGCATAAGATTATTGTTTTTATTGGAACAAGGAATCTGACAAATCCAAAGAATCCAAGTGACAGAATCCAAATGAACAGTGAAAGGTTTGGTTTTCACAGGTTTCTGTCTTAGTGTATAGAATGTAATCTTTCTGTTAGAGCATTACATAATATACAGACACACACACATATATATATATATATATATATTTAAATAAAAAAATAATTGGTTCAGTTTTTATATGATTTACTTTATTTTTTCTTGATTTGACACCTATTTTTTACTTTTTCTGGCTGCTTTTCTGACAAAAACAATACAGAACTATACTTACTTATTTTAGTGATCTATTTAAAAAATTCGCCAAAGCTATACTATGACGCTCTCAAATCATAATTTTTTTTTCTATATCAATTTCAATGGAACCTTTATTCTAATAAATACATGAACTTAATTTATGGAATATATTTGTTAATAACAGCAGTTCTATAACAGAAATTAAAAAAAATATATTGATAGCTAACAAGAATAACGATTGAGTCGTAAAAATCCTTCTTAATAATTTTGCAGAATTAAAAAATCTATACAAGGTACATAACGAAAGTATATATAATCCCATAGTTAATGAAATAAACAGTCGCATTGTTAAGGAAATAATTTCTTTAGTTCTTTTAATAGTGCTTTTATATTTATAAATTTAAAAAATAAGCTCCAACAAAAATTCTGTTACGTATAATTTTGAGACAGGAGATTTATTTGTTAGACACTGGAATGTCACCCGATTTTTAGAAAAGAAAATTTTTGCGTTAAGAACAGTTGATTATTCCTAACGCTTTTTACATTAGTTGACCTAAAATGCATTTTATCTTAATTATTTAAATTTAAATTATTTTATGATTTAAAAAAGAAAATTTTAATGATATACTTCCTTATGGTAGAATTAACGTCTCATTAATTCAGGAGCGGTGTGGTAATGTTAATAAAATAATGTATTTAAAAGAAGAAACCAGATAATTCAGTTTTTGAAACAGAATTATGTTTCATTTAGTTAAGAATATTTCGAAGATGTGTAATTAAATTCTAAGATTTGACTTATTTTCATGGAAATGTCAAAAGTTTCTTAAATACAGAAAAAAAATTAAAAATGTGTGTTTTATATTTTCTTTAAACCATATCAGTCTCAAAAATTGTCATAAAATGTATAACTATAAGTAAATTGATTGATTGTTTTGTTGACACTAAGTAAAAGTTACGTATTTTGTTTTTAAAGGAAATGTATACTATTACAATTAGAAATTACTTGGCGCAGTAGAATATAATTAAATAAATAAATAAATAACGTTTAATGTACCAAAACAGTTTATTTCTTGTTGAAAACTAGTCACCATAGCCATAGCATATCATCATCAATACAAAATATGTTATCTTATTTTAATTTTATTATATAATAGATATGTCTTTATTTAACATATTTTACTCTGATATCGGTATGCTATTGCTAACCAAAAATAGTGTGGAAAAAGAAATAATGTGTTTTGTTATTTTAAATGTTGATTTATATTTATGTATAAAATATTTACTGTCTCTGGTTAATTAAAGTATTTTTTTTGTTTGAAAATGTAATTTTTGTTTTGGGAATTAGAATAAAAATTACAATTTAGTGAACGAGATAATGCTTATTGAAGTTTATTGAAGTTCCGGAATTTTTTTCCAATAGGAAATAGTAGGATTTTTGTTCCATATGTTTAACTAAATGCAACTCATATAGGGAGGTTCAGTATTTATGACTATGTTACCAGAAACTAATTGTTCGAATACGTTGTGAAAGATTACATTATTCTGTGAAGCTTGAATAAATGTTAAGTTTTAAAAGTTGAAGTTAACAAAATATACTTTCGAAAAAAAAGTTACTTTTAAGTATAGCTCACTATAAAAAAATGTTTATTGTAAAAAATCTTGTTGGTCTAGGCTAATTGTTTTTTTTAATGAACTCTCGGAAGAATAGTTACGCAAATTTGACCAATCAGTTTTAGCCAGACCAGACAAAAAACAAAAGTTATTCAGTCTACTATTCTTTTTAAAATCAAATCGTGTGAATGTCTTTCAATTTTTCTAAATACACGAGAAAATTTTGAAAAGAATTTCTTTTTTTTTGCGAAGCATTCTATTAGTTTGTTCTAAAAGTTATCAAAAATTGACGATTGCTGAATCGTTCAGTCACAAAACGTAGGGGAATGTTAACATGACCATCAGTTATTTTTGGGACACCTGGTATATACTTTGCATTTGTTTTGTAAAACAGTGGGTAACTTTATCTCTGTATAAACAACCCACGTACATTTAAAAATCTTGGAATACATAAAGTTGCTATTTTAATCTTCTTAATTCTATCCATTTATAATTAAACTTTCAAAAATGATGTTAAAATGCCCTTAAAGTATATTTCTTTTGCTTTCCATCTAATTAATTAAAATGTAACTGCATGTTTTTATACTTAACTATGTAGGAATTCTAGCATGTGACAATTTTCAAGAACAAATTATTAAATTTTTTTAATCAGTCGCAACAAATGTAATTTGCATTTACATTACTTTAGGGCAGTTGTGAATTTCTCTCGACTAATAAAAGGATTTATAAATTTGCCATTCTGAATTAATGAAGTCAAACATTTAAGTAAAAATTCTGAATTTCTTAATAGATTCATTTAATTTTTTTGTATTATTTCGAATGAACATTTTTTAATATAGTACATTAAAGGAATTAATATTTTTTTTTGTTCTGTATTTAAGTACTATCAATGAATAAATTATACTACTTTTCATTACTGTGCCTTCTGAAATGGTATGTCATTTTTTAAATTTAACAAGTTAACAGTTATAAATAGTAACAGATAGATACCCAAGATTTGTTATAATACTAAAAAAATGTGGAGAATCTTAGCGACATCTTCAATAGTATATCGAGAACCAAGTGTTATGTCATTTCCCATGAAAGACGTCGGTCTCGATATTCAGGAGAAAAAGTTAATCTTAGTTAACAGTTGTTAATCTTAACAAAAAAAAAGCTCTACCCTTATGGTATTCACAGAAAATATATAATATAGAATGGTGCATTTAGCATGATTACTTTATAGATAACAACATTATTCCGTACTCTTTCAAACTCTTTAGCGATGTTTATTAAAGCAACAAAAGTTTTTTGCTTTTTAATAAAAATCTCATGAACGATTTTATACATCTTTCAAAGCTGATAAAGAATTGAGACCTTAAGCCGCAACCGTAAGGAAATTCAGAAATACTAACTGAACTGGCAGTGTCAAATTCTTTTGGGTGGTTCGCAAGTAAGTATGTTAGACGTTCTAAATTGAAGAAATAATCATGGTACGTCTGAGACTAAAAAATGGTATCTTGTTCTCCCCGGTTTTGGCAATTACAACAATCAACGATATTTTCCAGCAATTAGAAAACATTTGGAGCTTAATCAAAATATTAATGGGAGTGCATAAAAATATTGGTATAAGTAGAATCGAGACCACGAGATGTTTTCTTTTGCATATTACTAATAAGAGTAACAACTCATACGGGAGTTCCAGGATGAAAATTGTGGGCATGAGTAGTGGGAAGGAATCTTTCAACTTTGCAAATAATAATGCCAATCATTCTAGTCTGTCATCATCGAATGTCAGTCAATTATTCAATCCTTCTAGGGTTTACATATCACGATCTAATGTAAGTTGAATTCTAAGGCAGTGGATCTGGCAGTGGCTGAGAGCTGGGCAGCCCAGTCCAGTTTTAGGGATTGGTACAATTAATGCCTTCTTCCAGAAGCGGAGAAACATAGGGAAATTAAGCATAACATCAATGAGGGTTAAGGAAAATCTAAAATTTAAAAAGAGATGCATTCGCATATAAGCATAGATGGAATCGAGGTCAGTGAACTTGTCCTTTTAAGGATTCCCAATATAAGTGATAGCTTCAGAAAAAGTTGCAAGTTCAAATATGCTAAGAATGGTATTATGTAGAAATGCTTCAGCTTTGTAACAAGCAATTGGTGTAATTCTAAGATTGGTGGCATCTCGTTTAATTGCAAATTGACTTGTAAGTCAGTCAGTTGGATTCGTTAAGGGCCGGAATATGTGATCGAGTTCAGGTCGTTTACATTCAAATTGTGTTGTCAGAAGCTGATAAGGATTCAACATGGGTATTTCAAAGTGATATAATAAACTATTTTACTGAATATTTTGATTTGATGATTCATATGATTTAGTGTAAACCTTAAAAAAGAGTTCATTAGACATCTACCAGTTCCGTCATATATTCTTTTCTACTCCCTGATGAGCTCAGATAGTTCAAAGCAGTCGTTCACCGTATGCATAGCTTCACAACTTTATCGAAAATATTATGAAGGTATTTCTAAATACTTAAATAAAGATATTACATTGTTGAGAGAGTAAATCTCAATGGGCAGAGTTTCATTTTTATAGGTCTAAAAAGTCTGGAAGATGCAAAAATGATAATTACTTATATAGTATCTGAGAGAGAGATGCAAGGAAGTTGAGACAGAATATCCAGTACTTGAATGGTGTTCGAGAAATGGAAATTGTGGGTTGTAGAAAATGAATGATTACACGGATGAATACTAAATGGCCAAAGAGGATGTTATCATTTGCACATAATTTTCATATCTTAATTTACTTACTTTGAATCCAGAATGACATGGTCTTCAAGAGCCCAAAGAATAATGATGTGCATTAAAAATCAGTGCAATGATAAAATTTTAAAAAGGATGAGTTAGATTAGGTAAATCTAGATCTAGAACACGTTGATTCCGCGAAAGAAGATTATAAATCGTAGGTTGGGTATGGAGGCAAAATCTAAGGGAAATGGGAGACCTCAGTGTTATACAGCAGGATTATTTAACGAGAAAAAAAAATATACAAAATTTTATATACTCAGCAGTACTGCTTACTAGAACGGCCATCAATTTTGGAAATACGCCATCAGGGACAAGCTCGTTATCAACAAGTTTTATAGAACTATACTAGAAAATTTACTCTCAGCGACTATGTGAGAGTTTCTATCATATATAAAAGTCACATTTTAAATTCTGAGTTCCTTAGCGTTTCATAAGCCATTTGTGAAAAACCACAAGTCTTTTGATGTTAGAAATCTAAAAAAAAGGGTACGGCTAAAAAAAAACAGAGACTGGAAATATAGGTTAGAAATCGGTACTGAACAAGATACTGTTTAAAACGAATGTAAGCAGCACTTTGACTTTCAAGTTTTAAACTTTGGAATCTGAAGAAATTTTTTTTTATCTTATATTAATGATGTCAAAACCAAGTTCCGTGTATCATTGGGTCGCTGAAAAAAAAACTCAAGGATGATGTTTTAAGATTTATTAACAAGATCCATGGATTTCGATTTACCCATGTTGACCCTCGAACATGAAAAAATAGTTTACTAAACTTCGACCAAATATTCTAACCCGGATACAATTTCTTAATACCATCCCCACTTTCGTGGTTTTATAGAAAAGATCTTTTGCTCGCCAGACAGACTACTTCTAAAACAACGAATTCCCAGTATTATTGTATAACTTTTGAAGTTTTTTTACTATAAACTGTAAAAAAAAAAAAAAAAACTGCAGCAGAGATTTCAAACAATATCCGTAAAAAACGGACTTTTATACGTATATCAACGGACTTTGCCGGTACATTAACGGTTTTTGCCGGTAAAACACAAAATATTACGGAAATTAACCGTTTATGTAAAAAAATGGCATATTCCATAAATTTATTGGATAATTTACGTTACAGTACCCTTAAATTTACAATTTTTTTACGGTGTAGGTATCAATCACTTGATAACTTTCTGTCGAGTGCATTGCGATACCATATGCTGTTTTACCGATTAGCAGCTTATATAATTATTAGATAATTTATAAATTCAAAAATAGTATTTAAAACCTTTGAAAGTTTTTTTCTGTCCACCCAAAAATATATTGCTATTCGGGAATAGTTCCATTTTTAGAAGCAAAAATATTTGCTCTTCGTTATATATTATTATACAATTAGATGCCATTACATATATATTAACATTAATTTAAACATAAAAAATACTTAAATTTAAATTTTAAATATTGCTGTTAAACTAATTTAGATTAAAATTAGAGATAATTACACTTAACATTTAAATTGAACACAAGGTTTCATTGTTAGTTGCAAATAACATTACACTTTAAGTTGAAAATAAAGCTCTTATGCATTATTTTCCTACACTATCGATATGTATACATACGTTTGCAATATATATGTTAATCATTAACTGAAATTTCATTTTTAATTGTGATTAATTGTAGTTTTCATTGTAAAAGCATTTTACAAGTATATTTAATTTTTATTCTAAAACAGTTATTTAACGTTTAAATTAGTAATTGAGCCAATATGTAAACATTTTTTAACCGTATATTGTAAATATTTTTGATTATTAATATTTACTTTTGAATTTAAATAGAGTTTCTAACAATTTAATCACAATTTTTAGGTAAAACAGAATTTCTTAAATTTTAAATACTATTTTTTAAATGCCATGTTTTAATTATTTACACACACAACATATAATCATTTTTGCATTTTATTGTAGAAAATATTCCTACATAAGAGTAGGGGGAACTGGGGTACATTGATACATGGGGCACATTGATACACCCCCTCTACCACTCACAGGGTCATTACAGGAAGTTTCACAACAGCTCCAAAAGGTGATGCTAGTGTATTCAACTACATACAGAAAATCTTGGAATGATTCAGCAGTTTGATGAAATGGGACGGGTGATTTATTGTTTTTGTTGTTCAAAAGTAAATTTGAGTTGTACAATTGAAATGCTATTATACAACTGTTCCAGTATTTTCAACCAAAATGAATACTCTCCCTGGTAAGTACTGCTACTCTTTATCAGTTCCTCATTATTTATTGTTAGATATATTGTGAAGTGTTGGATTTGAGACTCATTTTATTCAAAATCGCTGTATGGAGCTCATTGATACAGTTTATGACGGGGCACATTGATACAGCCTAAATCCTTTAATAGTTCATATTTTCATTATCTTTTATTATTTTTTTTACCATACACTCCTTAATCCAACCTTTTTTTCACGAAAAATTTCTAATATTAATTTTTATTGAAGTGAAATAGCTCTAATTTCTTTATATTAGAGCATTTTATAGTATTTTTGAAAAAGGAAGACGTAGGAACTTACCCAGCATCTAGTGCTAGTAGAACTAATAAAGGAAAAGGACGGCATTCTGGCAAATCTCGAATTTATACCGATTCTCCAGAGAAAAAAGTATTTTCGACATAAGAAATGTTAAGTAAGAGAAACAAACTGCAGAACAGAAAATGATACTTATATTATAAACAGAATTTTTAATATAATTATCCTTTATTTTCTGTTTATGAACCTATTTATAAACAGAAAAACTGGTAATTTTTTCATCTTTCATAAGAAAGAAGATAATGCTGGGGTTGAAGTGCTAGATATGACAAAGTTACCACAGCCAACAATCAGACAAGAAACAGACAGAACATCAAGTCATAATATATTTAATTTTGATTGCTTTAATATTGCTTAAAAATAAATTGTGGGTGATTTGAATTTTTATAAATAAATATAAAATGGTTTTCTAACTCATTTTTTATGAAAAATATGCATTGGTATTATTTTGTCGTCATTTTTCTTAAACGTATCAATCTGCCCCGGGGATGGGGCACATTGATACAAATGACTTTTTTTGATTTTTTTAAAATTACATGCAAAAATACTACATAAAACAATGATTGTACATTTTTATAACATACTACACAAGTTTTGCTGTCACCTCATGGAAAAAAAACTTGAATTTTCTACTTTCTTGACACCAAAAAAAATCTTAGAAAAAAACTGTATCAATGTACCCCAGTTCCCCCTACTTATTATTTGATTTGAAACGAACTTTTCTACATTTTAACTATGCAATGTTTGCAATGTTTGATTGTACAGTAAAAAGCAATTCTCACTTAACATCGTGACCTAGCTTTGAAAATTTGATCCTTTAAAGCTTCTGATTATATCATTGTATGAATAAAAAAATATCGGTTGCTCTTTTATTAATATCTAATTAATCATTTTAATAAATACTTTGTTTAGTCATATTTAAACTTTTAAAATACATAGAATTAAAACTATCGCTATCTTTAGAAAAGGATGGCCTACTTCAAGAAAAAACAACTATTCTTAAAGTGATTTCTATACAATTTCCAAAGATGTTGAAAAATGCTTATACATTCGGTTTGTCTGTCCATTCTCTAACTTTCCCAAATATGATAGCATTCTCATGCAACTGATAAAACTTATTTAGGGTCACAAAAGACTGTTTGATATTGTATATGAAACATGTAAGATTAATAGTTCATTTACAGGGGCACTCAAAAGAATTTCATGACATTATGGTAAATGAGGAAAAATTGTTGGTATTGTATTTTAACGACATGACGCTGTTTCAAATGTATTGAAAATGATATAAATCACTGAATTTTACTACAAGATGAATACGATATAATAGGGCATTGATAGTGTTTGCCGTTCATTTACAGGGACACACAAGAGAAATCGGTTACAGTACAGTCTTTAAGTAATAATTGCTGGGCATGCGTATTAAAATGAGTTATAAGCTTTAAAACTTAAATACGTTTTTTATTTTACTCGTATATAAATTCTATACCTGATATATAGGGCTACAGAAAAGAATTCGCGTATCAATATCCTAATTATCGTAAATTGCTGAAGGAAAGTTATTAGTAAAGATATGTATATTTCTTGACTGAACTACATTTTAGCATGCACGTAGTTATTAAATGTAAATCTATATATCATATGCAGTGTTGCTAAAAGATGTCGGATATTTTTCCGAATGTAGATGGAAACAACTGAAATTGGGTTTTAAAATGTCTCATGCGTTTCCACATGTTTGAATTAGACATAATATTTTAACTAATTAAACGGTGCAGTTTTGTTACATTATTCGGAATGTGTTGGAAAATGTTCCATAATCTGTACTTGACATATGATTTTTTTTCTTTCTTGTTTTTTTACAGGATACGTAAACAAAATATGTGTCCTTTAAACCTAAGAAACCTCTTTAAAAATGAAATATAAAATCGTGGATCATGTCGGTTACTTTTGAACATGTATACATGCCCTTTGTCACCACTGGAATGGGAGAGTTACCACAGAGACAATAATAAACATCCCACTAAAAATATTTGTCAATAATATTTTTGTCAATTTCGGATTAGAGGTCGATTTAATTTTTTGAGAAAATTACCGATTAAGTGATTTGTTGTCGATCTTCTCTTTTCATATTAACTGAAGAAATCTGTAGTTTTTGTGGACACGAAATTGTATGAATTTTTTCAAACAACTATTGTTCATTTACAGAAAATTCTTGTAATAGGCCGGAATTTAGCCGATATCATTGATGTTGGGGTCAATTTTTTAACTGCTTTAACTGTCGAAGAAAAGTTTGTAAGTAAACCAGTGGAAAGCATAAATGCAAGCAGTCAAGACAGGTATAAAAATGTATAGAAACGCATTAATCTAAAAAGAACAGGAAATTAATTCATAGTACACTGTAAAAAAATGCGTTAAATTTACGGCAAAAGCTACAGGCAGCAATGTTGCCAGTAGTTTTTCCGTAAAAATTTCAGTAAAATTAGATGTTAATTTTTTATTACATCTAATTTTACTGCAACTTTTATGGGAAAAACTGCTGGCAACATTGCTGCATCGTAAATTTAACGGATTTTTTTTACAGTGTATATGTGTCAAGAAAATATCTGAAAAACTTGAAAGGCTTTTGACAATTTAAAGGCTTAGTCGCAGGTCAGCTAAACTGAAGCTAATGAGAACATATACGTGTCCAGAAGCAGCACTTGTAAAAGTGCAATAAAAGCCAAGTTCTTTATACCGTAATTTCAAGTGTATAAGCCGCAGATCAAACAATTCTTTTTCGACCCAGAATTTTTTAAGAAACAAATATAACTATTTAGATGGCCGTAAATATTTGTCTTCAATCACTAAATAAAATTTCTGGGGCCAAAAAGAATTGTTTGATCCGCGGCTTATACACCCGAAATTACGGTAATTCCGAAAAGTTTGTAGGCATAATTAAATCTGTTTCACGTGTGACAGCTGACTCAGTATTATCAGAAGACTGAATTTAAATTGACAGAAATGGATAGTGCTTCATTAAGAATTTGAATATAAATGTACATATCATCACAAACATTTAACCCTTTAACGATCAAAGCTCTTTCATTGCTAAGTTGTTGAAATAAATGAATGACACTGGTAATGGTGAACAAATATATTCGAAAATATGAAAAAGTGATTTATCGCATACATAATAAAATGGATATTTTTAGTTAAAAATTCCGGTGTCAGTGTTGCATATCCAAATTAAAATTTTGTGGCTTCGAAGAGAAACCAATGAATGCTAAAGGGTTAAAGAAATAGATGTAGAATATGGAGGATTATTAAGATTAATTTGGATAGGCAGTTGATTAGACGTAAATGTAGAAGTGTTAACTGTTAAAAATAGTAAGAATTATCATCAAGTAAAACCAGACTGATTCACATTTTATGACCCTGATGGTCAAAAAGTGTGAAGAAAGAGTAGCTACAATTTCAATACTTTTTAAGACCGTGCTTACAGTGAATTTCTTCTAAATGTTCAGTTATATTAAAGCACTATATTTAGCTTTTTTTTAATATTTGTGACAGTTTGTAGAAAAAGATCTAGCAAATATTATCCTGCAGATGTCAAAATAGACAAAAATATAAAATAAAAAGATAAAATTGTAGAAAGGTAGAAAACTTACCCCGGTCACTCTTATTGTTTCTCATTAGTATATATAAACTTCCTTTTTTCTCTCAAATTAAAACTAGTCGTTGGGAGCCACCGTAATACTTACCCATCATGGATATGCATAACATAATATATGAAAACTTAGCATATGTAAACAATTTATAAAATGCATTACAATTCCAAAACAAAATACAAACGTATAATTAAGTATTTTTAACACATAATCATGCTCTATTAAAGAATTTCTGACAAACCAATTTCGATAAATTGTATGAAACGCCAAACAATTCAAGTTGCACTGAATTGCATAAAAGAAACATCCTTATAACTCCAAAAATATTAATCATATTCCTTAACGGTTTCTTGTATCGAATTAAGTGTTTCATTTCGAATTAAAATATATCTTTGAATTGCAATTTGAATGAAATACAGGGTCATGAAAAATCGAAGAATGCGGAAAACAAGATTACAAATATCTCGGCAACTAATAATCCGATCGACTTCGTTCTATATGCAAAATGTGTGTTATTTTATTGCCTTTTACGTCCATTCCTTAGAACAAAACAATTCGAAAATTTTTATATATCTTTCATCAGAACGAATTTTTCGAGAGTCCGAAAAAAATAGTTCCGGATAATCGAGGTTGCTGATATTAAATAGGTTTCGTCCCATTGTTACATACTAACTACATACAAAATTTCAAGTCTCTATCTCAATTTGTTCGGGAGATAGAGCGTTTACAGACAGACAGACAGACGGACGGCGAAATTTTTTTTTCTAAAAATATGTTTTTCGGAATCTCCACTATCTAAAACGTGTAAATCCGTCAAAAAATTTTTTTTCGATTTTCAAAACGATTGCAATATACTACGTATGATGGGTAAGTAATAAATCTACTGTCTAACATATGTCATATATCTACGTTCAAAAATACCTTTCATTAGATTATATGCAAAAGATTTCGCAACAAGCAAAAAGAAAGTGACACGATTTATCATTTAGAAGCTAGACATATACATTAATTCACTCTTTCCCGGAATTTGTTTTGGAGATTCTACTAAATTATTTATAAGCTTTTCGTTGTGAATTCATAACTATTGATTAAACATTAATATGAGCAAGAATATTAAATAGTGTAAAACAAATAAATTTGTGTCTGGAATATTAAATAGTGTAAAACAAATAAATTTGTCTCCGGATTATTAAATGAAGAATTCAAGATGAGATAAAATGTGTTGTAAAATATTTTCATGAATAGTTAATGATACGAAAAATAAATTTCTTCACCTAAAAGCAGGTGCCAAAAATAAGCATTGATTTCATCTTTTCGCCTTCTGTCTTTTAGAATTTCCTTTCAAGAATTTTTCTTTCTTTTTTACTTACCCATCATACGTAGTATAGGGTGAGTGTTGCAATCATTTTGAAAATCGATTTTTTGATGGATTTACACGTTTCGGGCACTGGAAATTCTGAAAAACATATTTTTAGAAAAAAATTGTGGTCTGTCTGTGTGTCAATCGGTCAGTCTGTCTCTAAATGCTTTAGCTTCAGAACAAATTGAGATAGAGACATGAAATTTTGTAGGTACTTAGAATGTAAAAGTGGGACGAACCTTTTTAATATCATTAACCTCAATTATTCGGAACCACGTTTTTCGGACTCTCAAAATATTCGTTCTGATGAAAGGTATGCAAAAATCTTCGATTTTTTTTATTTTAGGGAGTGGATGTAAAAGACAATAAAATAACACAAAATTTGCATAATGAACAAAATTGATCGGATTATTAATTGCTGAGATATTTGTAATTCTGTTTTCCACAATCTTCGATTTTTCAGGGGGTCCTGTATTTCGTTCAAATTTCAATTCAAAGACTTATTTTAAATAAAAATGAGACTGTTCGACGCAGTAAACTATTTGTCAATATGCTTATTATTTTTGGAGTATAATGCTGTTTTATTTACGAAATTCGGTACTATATGAGTAATTTGGCGTTTTATACAATTTGTGGAAATTGGTTCATCAGCAATTTATTAATACAGCATTACTATGCATATTAAAAATAATTAAATGTACGTTTAAATTTGGTTTTGGGATTGCAATGCATTTTATAAATAGTGTCCATGTGTTTTATTTCCATATTTTTGGTTCCGCATATCCATGATGGGTAAGTATTACGTGGCCTCCCAACGACTAGTTTTTTCTTACGGTATTAAGGATAATAAAAAGATAAAAAAGCGAAGCTGTATCGAACTGAGTATATTTACCGGGTGTCCCAAAAATGACTGATGGATTTTATAAATCAATAACTTGCAAACGGTGACAGCTATTTAATAAATTTTTGAAGGAGTGTTATGTTTAATGTCAGGAGTTTTTTTACCGTAATTTTTTATTTTAGTTCGCATCGCAAACAATAGGTGGCGCTGATGGCGATTGAAGGCCAGGTGATCAGTGCTGAGTGAAGCGTCGACCTGGCCTTCAATCGGCGTCAGCGCCACCTATTGTTTAAGATGCGAACTAAAATAAAAAATTACTGTAAAAAACTTCTGACATTATACATAACCCTCCTGCAATTTTTTTTTAATAGCTGTTCCCGTTTGCAAGTTATTGAATTTTAAAATCTATCAGTCATTTTTGGGACACCCGGTAGTTACACATTTACAAGAACTATAATAATTGAAATAAATCAAAGGAGCAACATATATTTAATGATTTAGAAAAGCAAGTGACAGAAAGTGAACAGCGGGCGTTGTAGAAGAGCTACAAGACAAGCTTAAATAATTATTAAATGTTAAGCATAAACAGTCTATTAAATTAAAAACTGAATTAATAACAAAATGTTGAAATTCTGTGATTATAATATTCTAACATCTGCCCATAAAATATCATTACATTAAAAGAATTAAAAGAAAATTTCTGCAAGCAATTATTAAAAATATTATGACGCAATTTAGACATTACCTCTAGAAACAGCAAAAATTGCAGGTTCATAAAATTTCCCTTTAGGTAAAGCTTTCATCAACAAATCGCCAGTTTGAATAGTTGTAGGAAGGTATTCGATTTTGATATTATTTTCTTTTACAACATTACGAGCAAATTTTAGATTTATATCAATATTTTTCATTGTATCATAATTGCTGTCATTACTGATACATTTTATGATTGATAGATTATCTTAAATTTCTTAATATTTAATATTTCACAAGCAATGTGTTGAAACCATAACAAGTCAAGAAACCTTTTAAGGTAAGCTATAATTTCTTTCAATTTCGTTTTTTGATGAAGAAATATAAAAATTTAAAATCCAAAAATCACCCATAAAATTAGTCTTAATTTCTTGATGGGAGCACAATCGTACCGATAAATAGCCGGTAATTAATTTCTTTTTCAGTTCTTCATCTTTTTTAAATTCGGAATACTTCCTGTATAATAGAAAGCAAGTAGTATTTACAAGGACTTTTCGGATACTATACTGTACCGAAGTATTGTATACCATTACCCCAAAAGCTGAATAGTTTTAAAACTTCGTTATTTATGAACACTCCTCATTTGCTACGTTTCCCGTGCAATAATAATATCCCCGTGTAATATATAATAACAATCCCGTGTATTAATTATACTCGAAAGGCATAAGAAAGTTTGAATAAAGAATGAAGTCGATGGGATAATTAGTTGCCGAGATATTTGCAATCCTTTTTTCCACGCTCTTCGATTTTTCATGATTCTGTATTTCATTCAAATTTAATTTAGTTGGAAATGAGACGCCTAACCTGAAGCAGTAAGCTGTTAGCTAATATTATAATTATTTTTAGAGTTATAAGGATGTTTCTTTTACGCATTTCGGTACTTTTTCATTACTTATGACCTAAAAAACTATCGCCAAACTATAAGATTAAATGCCAATATAGGGTTATCGTAAATATCACATTTACTTGACACTAAACACATTACAAGTGTTTGTTACAGCAGTAAGTGGTTTTTATTTAACATTTTATTTATATTTTTATCAATCTTTTGTCCATTTATTTGCATTTTACTTATTTAAAATGAACATTACGCAAATTTGTGAAGTTTTGCAAACATTTCGGCGATTTATGTAATTTGCCGAAATGGATCGACGGGATAATCAAATAGCATACGTAATTTCTTAATAAAGCATTACTATTCATTAAAAATATTTAAATATGCGTTTAAATTTTATTTTCGAATCGCAAAGCATTTTGTTAATAGTTTGCACATGTTTTACACATGACCATGATGGATAAATATTACGGTGCCTCCCCCCCCCCAACGGCTAATTTCATGTTAATATTAAAAGTAATTAAAAAAAACTACAACTTTTGAACAGAAAGTGACGTCACAATATAAAATTACGCACATTTACTCATAACGATTTTACAATTCAACATTTCTTATCATTTCGCTGACGCTGAGATTGAGACTGTTATTTCAGATGGCTTCAGTAAGCAAAAATGACGCCATAAAAAATGAAATGAATATTTTTCTTGCCAAAACTATTTGTCTGCGTGTGCATCTAAAAGAAAATTTCTGAATTTTAACCGGCGCGGCGCTCACATTTCAATTTTAATTAAAAAGTGAGAATTTTTGTATGCAAAATTGCAATTGACAAACTTCACATCAAGTTTAGAAATATATTTTCTACATGTAGATTTAATATTGTAACAATTTTGTGATTTTTTAAAATTCAATAAACTGGACATTTTATATATTTTTATTCGTCAACTTTCACGGATTTCGTCTCGTTTATACGTAAGTACCGAACACAATCTGTGCATTTTTTGTGAATCCAAATTACGTCAATTTCACGTATATCTTCATGAAGCCATAATATCTATAAATAGTTAATAGTCGTATATAAATTCTTATTATCATTTTTATTTATCTCAATGAAAATTCGATAAGTCCAATATCAAAACAGTTATATTTTTTCGTTGATTTCGCTAGTCTTTTGTTAATATCACTTTGTCCTATGTATACCCCTTTCACCTGTTTCGTAAAATTTCGAGGTTTAGATGTCTCACTTGAGAAATTTGATGTAATACCCGCTGAGATTTTTTTTTTAATGTTGTAATCTAAATAAATTATTGTATAATTTAATCTACTGCCATCAAAATACAATAGAGAAACCATTTTTTCGTAGTTAGAGTTAAAATGTATTTAAACTAAAAATGTATTTATAACTGTTTGGGTAGCTGTATTGTGTATGGGCTTGTTAACCCTGACCCATTTCTCAGTTACCCCATTCATGAAAAATTTATGGGGTAACTGAAACACCGCCCTTGAATTAGAAACATGAAGTGAAAATATATATTTAACTAATAATAATAGTGCGTTTATATGCCTAATCTTTAAAAAAAGTTACTGTTTAATAAAAGTGCTTACTGTATTTTAATTAGAAGCTGGTTAAATTCAACCAAACTGAAGTCATTTTAATAATAAAAAAAAGATAATAGAATTATTGGTAACCTATCACTGAAAAGGCAGAGCTACGATTGAGATAGCACACATTGTTTTAAAAAATAGAGGTGAAACGTTCACAAATGCTGAAACTTAAAAGCAATCTACTGTTTATATATATATATATATATATATATATATATATAAAGACCTATGCCCTATTTACCTCGCTGATCCAGTTACCTCAGCATACCTTACTGAACTGGTAAATGCAATCTACATTTTTTTTCTTTAATCCAAGTTACACCAATTTCCTTGGCATCCTTCATATAGCCATCATGTATCATCTATAAATAGTATTCCTTTTAATATGCATTGATTAGTAAATTTTTGATTAATAATTAAATTTACTTGTATTTTACTTTCGAAACAACTCTTTTGAGAAACTTTGAAAATAAAAAAAGAATCTCCGAACGAAAATACCTAAATTTAGATGGAAATTTATACAAAAGCCAACGTTTTTAATTTCACGGCCCTTGAAAATCCCAATATATTCGGAAAGCACTTTTACAAAATGCTGACGCAGAACAAATCCCTAAATATATATCTTCCTTTTATTTCCCCTTTTTACATCGACATTCTGGAATGTATTTGTTCTACGATAAGAATTTAGGAAGATGATGAGATTTTTTTCTGTGTTTCAACGACACTTAAATGAACACAAATCACACTAAATTGCTTTTTTTCCTTTCTGTCGCTTCATTTATTATGAGAAAAATATTTTTTCATCATTATTAAGTGTATAATTCGGATATTTTTTTTTCTTTTTACAGACGAAAAATGGAATGCACATTTCTTTCCACAAATGATGATTTATTACTTTTTCTTGTGGAATATATTTATTTTGTTTAGCGTAATAAGAATAAAAGAGGAACATATTCATTTTTTTAAACATAAACCAAAATCTAGAAATGTATTTAATAATGAAGAAAAATTTAGGCTGTTTCGGTTTATGAAATATTTTGAGATGTTCAAAAAATATTAATTTAAAAATAATTGCATTTTTTTTCAGTTTTTAGCGGAAAATAAGTCTGAACATAAACAAATTTGAATATTTTTTCCTTATGACTAATTTGCGAACTATGACGCTGATCGAGTGAGGTAAATATAAAAAAATGTCTTTAGGACTGTCTTTATATTATATTAATGTATGTGCCTTTTTTCAGGGCACTTTTTAGAAAAATATGACATTTTTATGAGGCATATGAATATATTGTGAAAACAGGAAATAAAGCGACGAATTCAAGTAAATTTTTAATGGAATTTAAATTAACTTTTCAAATTTAGGAAATATTTAGTCAAATTTTAGTAAATGGTTGCTTTTGTGCTAAAACTTCTATAATGGAGCATGTTCAATATATTTAATTTTTTATTTATATAATGTATTAATAATATATAATAATTATATAATATAATTCAACAATATATAAGCAAACCTGTGTTATGAAAGAAATGATTCACAATAGATCTTAAATTTATTAAAACATACTGAATTTTGTGACAAAACACGACTTTTTAAACGGTGTGTAAATTTTAATAAAAATAACTCTTAAATAAATATACATATATTTACAAGCTATGTTTTGCTTCATAACATAATACCAATAGGTGAGCAAAATCTTGCTAGAAAATATTATTTCAATATCTTAAAATCTTTTTAAGACATGTGATTTCTCGTAAATGTAAACAATGAAAAACGTAGTTAACCAGAAAACGCTAATTAAAATTTAACATATACAAAAATTAGGTAAAAAAATTAGCTTTAAATTCCAGAATTTTCATAGATATTTATATATTTGTGTATATTATATGTTTGCTTATTAAAATATAATGTGTACCTTTCTGTGGGTCTTTAGACGATCACCTATGGCTTCAGAAAGTTCATGCCCAGTTTATACTTTCCGCTTTAACTATTTTTCTAATTATAACTGAACCAAAAGTAAGGTACTTTTAAAGTTTTAATGTTTGAACTTTAACTTAAATTAATAAAAAAACATTTAAACTTTGAAACAACAGAAAATTGAGGGTAGGCGTGTATCTTAAGTTTCATTTTAGTAGATAGAGAGAAAAAAATGATGTTATGATAACATACTTAAATAAGATATATCGTTCACAGATTGTTTAACATGTATTTACTATTTTGTGCATATGTAACTATATCTCAAACAATTTAAAAAAAACAAATATAAACGATAACAGTCACAAAATATTGATATGTAACATTATTGCATTTTAAGTTTAAGTCATCGCTGGTTTACTAGAATAGATTTCATGTAAATTTATAAACATTTAAAATAAAATTTGGAATTATAAAAACAACTAGAAGCTTTAATATCATCATACTTTTTTAAAGAAGAATGTCATTCCCCCCCTTATAAATTATATCTGAATTTTTCTTTTTTTAAGAAACGAGCATAATGCAAAATTGCTTTTTCCCTATGTCACTTTATTTATTTTGAGTGAAAATATCTTCTTTATTTGGTATATTATTCGCTTTTTTTCGTATTTTAGATCGATAGGGTAATACACATTTCACAAATGATGATTTAGAACTCTTCTGGCAGAATATATTTATTCTGTTTAGCATATCAAGAATGAGCGAAGAACACGGTCATTTTTCTTAACAAAACCAAAATATTGTGATGTACATAATAATGAAGAAATATTTAGGTTTTTGGAGTTACAAAATTATTTTGAGTTGTTTAATAAATATTAATATGAACATTATTTTTAAAGTTAAGATTTTTTTCTAAGGAATTTGCAGTTTTGCGCAAACAAAATTGAATGTTTTTTTTTTTTTTTTTTTTTTTTTTTTTTTTATCTCTGTAAGATGTAAACTCTGAGATAATAGACGGGAGAAAAAAGTATATTAAATAGATATAACTATAAATATTTTTACCTTTATTTTAACCCTCTCTATGTATCCGCATCTCATATGAAGACAGATGAGTAATGCACTGTAAAACAAACAAACAAACAACAACAACAACAAATATCAGCATTCATTTATGGAGATTTGATTTGTAGATAGATAATAGATAGCATGCAAAGCAACAATAATAAAATTATTTTATATTGGGTTCTTATTTATCAGAAAAAAAAAATTGTGAATAACAAAAATTAATGAAAAAAAATTTATGCATGAGATAGTTAATTTGTTTGTCCGCTAATGTTTTCTTCCTGTAAATAAACTTTAAATTTTACTGATTGTCTTTTCTAATTCTATATTTTATAAAGTTAGCTGCATGAAAAGCAAAGTTTAATCATGACTCATTTAATAAATGTTTTTTGTTCCAAATACAGTTGTATTTTGCTGCTAATGTACAATTAACCAATTATCAGTCATTTTTTTTTTAATTTTTATTCTTTTTTTCAAAATTAAATGGAAATGTCACTTTTAGCTTTATATATTATTAATAAATTTCACTTGAACAATTGAAATGCATTTCTATAGTACTATATAAACGGTATCAATTTTAAAATTCTTTAAAAATGCGCAGAAACACGGATTTTATCTAAAATCCCTATTTAAAAATTATGCTATAAAGGCTATTTTTAAATAAAGATACTTTTAACTTATTATATGAAATATAATTTAGAATTTGATATTGTATCAAATATCATGTTTCTGTAATCTTTTAAAAACTGAAGCAAAATAAGTTACTGTAAAATTTTATACTGCAGAAAAAAATAGATATATTTTCTAATCATCCAGATATTCAATGAATCTTCGTAACGTGTGTGTTTGAAATCCTATTAATAGGTTAACTGAGTAAATTTACTTGAGTGTGATTTTTCGATTACGTGTATTTTTGCACCGGTGAAATTTGCCTATTGCACCGAAATATGTGTTAGAATATCACACAAAAATATACGGCAGAGAAGAATATTTGATAGAAGTAGATGTGAGAATTTTACACAACTAAATGTGCAAGACTAGAATATTTAACAGGATTCTATTAAAAAGGAAACATGTGTAATAACAGAATACTCAAAACGCAAAAATACGTGTAGTTATCTGAACTTAATAAAATATATACTTTAAAACTTGACTTTTTTAATAATAGCTGAAATGCGAAATTAATGTTTTAGAAAGTAGCAAACTGTGAGTTCGAATTCCGATTCCGTAGGCGTTGCTTAATTATTGAAGTACAATTAAATAAAAGAATCCTCTTGACGTATTCTTGATATAGTACGACGGCCTCTGGTGGATCTTTAAAAGATTGTGGCTGAAATTGATAAAAAAAACCCTACAACAAGAAAAAAAAAAAGATTTTCTTTTTTTTTTTTACTGCATATTTGTTTAGATTATACAGATCCTACACAGATACACACATATACAAAATCCTATTTATAAATTAAAACTATTTTAGGGTAACTTTATAAATTCTATTTTAGAGACTCAAAATAAGTTAAACAGAGACTAACGTTCAGTAAATATGATTTAAAATAGTTTTGATTTTTGTTACTTAAATTAAGGTAAAATTATTCTGCGGTGTAAAAACAAATCTAATGGAAAAAGAACAAACGCATTACGTACGCGTATTTGTCATTCATGCATATTTGTTTTGCGACCTAGCGTTGCAAAGGTTAGAAAAAACCCGGTTTAAACCCGGGAATAAACCGGGTTTTTAGGAATAAACCTGGAAAAAACCCGGGATCTTTTGGAATAATTCGGTTTTTTGGGAATAAACCTGGGAATAAACCTGGTCTATTGGAAATAAACCCGGGAATAAACCGAATTTTTGCAACTCTATTGCGACCACAAAAATATTTAGTTCAAAATTTGCTTGCCAAAGTATAAGGTTCTGTACTATGTATACAAAATTAAACGTTTTCGTTATAACACAGATATATGTGTACGCATGTGCAATACACACGTTAAACTGTGCATTTCTGAATTATCTGATAAGACTTTACACATGCAAGTGTAAAGTTCTATGTACTATTATATGTGTGTTCTATGTACTATTAAAGTACACAAGAAAATGAGTATTTTCAAGACAAACCAGAGCGGATATTTGTCAATGTACACATATTTCCATACAGATAGAAATATCGTTTTTAGCTCACAGGCTCTGTATGTCCTCTCTGTCCGTTCTGTATGTACGTTCGTAAGTTCGTGCGTAACGCGATAGCTCATGATAAAAATATCCGATCCACTTGAAATGTTGTATGTAGGTTTATCCTGACAAGGCGCTTCCCTCATTAGTTTTTGGAGTTCATTCGATATGTATAAGAGGGGGAACGGGGGGCTGATGCCCCTCCCCTTAGTTGATATAAATAAGATTTTCATGCAGAATTAAGTTTTCGTTCAAAATTTAGATTAGGATCATTCTGATGAGGCGATTCCGTGACTGTTATTAGGTGTTCATTGAATAAGTATAAATAGGGGAAACATGGGTTCTAATGCCCCCCCCCCTTAATTTATATAAATGGGTTTTTCAAGCAGAATTTTCAGATTTCGTTCAAATCTCTGTATAGTTTTGGAAGTTCAATGGTTAAGTATAAAAGAGGGGGATAACTCCTTTTAAATTATATAAATGCTAAATGGGTTTTTATTAAGAATTATCTCATTTGCTCTGAATTTTGGATATAGATTTTTTATATGATAAAGCATGTCTTTGATAGTATAGGAGGTTCAATTATTAAGTATAAAAAAGAGAAAAAAGGAGAGCTGTTTCCCCTTCTTAATTTTTTTTCGAACGGAATTAACCCTTGAAAATATAAGGCATTAATGTACAATTAGTATTTGTAGCCTGTGAGCTCAATGCCATCAGTTTAACTGGGCAGTATTCTTTATTGTATCATGAGATGTATTACATGCTTCACCTGTTTTAATAGGTGTTGGATTTAACAGGTTGTTTCACCTGTTTTAATAGGTGATTTTATGCATATGCTTATATATATATATATAGTAAATTTAGATTTTGCACTTTAATTAGAACTATTATCTTCAATATAAAACTGATAATTCGTTATAAGATATTAAAAATTGTATGTCTGTTTAATACTAGTGTTATCGGACCTTTTCCAAATGTTTTGAAAAATTCTTATCTGATCCCATCTTTCACAGATCTTTCCACATTCCTCTATAAATACCATGCAAAAAATCTATAATCATCAAATTTTTCCTAAACATTAACTTTTTTGATTTGGTGATATATTTTTATAATATTAACATAAAAGTAAATTCCTCCAACAAATAAAAAATGAAAATCGAACTCGAAAAGATAAAATATCTTATAATTTAATACTAAAATCATTTCTATTCTCAAATTCTTAAATTCTGAAAACCTTGTCTTTTATTGTTGCTTCATTCTGTACTTGAATGAGATAAAAACATTTTTAAATAAAGAGTTTTCTCTCACAAACGGCTTTTACTTCATCTTTCTGTAAAAGGATACAGATATTCTTTTATTTTCGATTTTTATGCTGTTTGTGTTTCATCTCAAAAGATAAATGTAAGAAGTTTCCATGGTAACTTGCTTTTTACGTCACATTTGTATGTATCCCTTAAATCAAAAACAAGCATGTAAATTTTTGCGCATCCAATTAAAATGCTTTTTCTTCATTAAAAGATATTTTCTTCGGTAAAGGATAAAAAGGTTTGAATTGAATACTCTTGAAAAATGAACTTAAAGCTTGTTAAAAATTAATGGAAAATCAAAGAAGTTTTTTTTTTCGTTACTTGATCTAGCAAAAATATTCTTTATTGTATATTCAAAAGATAAGAAAAGAAATACACGTCACAGGAGAAATATGATTTATTATATATGGAAATGCATATGGTATATTGCTTTGAAGTATTAAATCTGAGTTTCTTTGCATTTATAATGTTGTTTGCATTTAAAATAGACTTTGTATAAAAGACTATTTTAAATGTTTCATCTCAATAATTCCCTTTATTTTCAATAGTTTTGCAAAAAATAGACTTGTTGGGCTGAATAATTGATCATGAAGGATCTCAATACTTTATTAAAAAATTTTTAAAAAGTATATATTTATAATTATTAATAAGTAATATCATTAAAAGAAAAGAATAAATTACATGGTATATTATTAACTTTTCCTTCGCGAAATTTTCTTTTTCTCATGCTAAATTACCAGCATATTAACTAATTTCAAATTCTTTAATGTTATCTATTATTAATCCTATTGAATTCTTAAATTAATCATTATCTTACTCATTTTACTTAAATATAAAGCCTTTAGTTTATTCCAAAATTACATCATTATTTACGGACATCTCTATTATTTAGTGTAAATTCGAATGTATTTTAAAAAAGCCATTTCCGCTTTTTTTTACTTATTTTATTCCGAAATCTTTGGTGCGCTGGGTTATTTTTTACCAAAAACCTAACACATCTAAACTGTCAGAACTCTTTATAGAATTACTCGCAATGGTTGTGACGTAGGCTTCACGTGTGCCGCTGTTATTTCTCATTGGCTAGATCGCGCGCGACATTTTAATTTGTGTTAATGCGAACCTTCTCAATAAGCTAATGCAATCGACTGATGTGCCAGATTTGTTCTATTGTTTTCCACTGTTTAACCCTCTCACTGACAAGCCCGTCTATAGATGTTCCCTAAGCTTCAAGTTTCACTGCAATGCAAGAAATAATTAAAATGATACAACTCAGTTGATTTAATGGATTTTTAATACATTGTGCAATGATTAACACACTCAAGGATAACATTCATATTCGTAAGTAAGATTTTTCTATAATTTTGAAAGAATCACATTTTTGTAGTAATTAACCCTCTCACTGACAAGCCCGTCTATAGACGTTCCCTCAGCTCCAGGTTTCACTGCAATGCAAGCAATAATTAAAATGATATAATTCAGTTGATTTAATGGATTTTTAATACATTGTGCACTGATTAACACACTCAAGGATAACATTCATATTCGTAAATAAGATTTTTCTATAATTTTGAAAGAATCATATTTTTTTTGTAATTAACCCTCTCACTGACAAGCCCGTCTATAGACGTTCCCTCAGCTCCAGGTTTCACTGCAATGCAAGCAATAATTAAAATGATATAACTCAGTTGATTTAATGGATTTTTAATACATTGTGCAATGATTAACACACTCAAGGATAACATTCATATTCGTAAATAAGATCTTTCTATAATTTTGAAAGAATCATATTTTTTTAGTAATTAACCTTCTCACTGACAAGCTCGTCTATAGACGTTCCCTCAGCTCCAGGTTTCACTTCAATGCAAGCAATAATTAAAATGATATAACTCAGTTGATTTAATGGATTTTTAATACATTGTGCAATGATTAACACACTCAAGGATAACATTCATATTCGTAAATAAGATCTTTCTATAATTTTGAAAGAATCATATTTTTTTAGTAATTAACCCTCTCACTGACAAGCCCGTCTATAGACGTTCCCTCAGCTCCAGGTTTCACTGCAATGCAAGCAATAATTAAAATGATATAACTCAGTTAATTTAATGGATTTTTAATACATTGTGCAATGATTAACACACTCAAGGATAACATTCATATTCGTAAATAAGATCATTCTATAATTTTGAAAGAATCATATTTTTTTAGTAATTAACCCTCTCACTGACAAGCCCGTCTATAGACGTTCCCTCAGCTCCAGGTTTCACTGCAATGCAAGCAATAATTAAAATGATATAACTCAGTTAATTTAATGGATTTTTAATACATTGTGCAATGATTAACACACTCAAGGTTAACATTCATATTCGTAAGTAAGATTTTTCTATAATTTTGAAAGAATCATATTTTATTAGCAATTAACATCCTTGATGTCATATAGTTTTCTTTTGACGACAGCTTCCTAATTCCAATTTTTTCTAAAATCAGCGATGTCTTCTTAACATCAAAGACCTGAGTTTCTCACTGGAATTTAATATTGTAGAAATATCTCCCATTTCTACATATTTCTCCAAATCTTTACCAATCGTTGAAACACTACCAAGTTAGTTGCCAGAATTAGTTCGTGGGAAACATATTAGGAATATTTTGATATATAGGAAATATTTTGATCTGGAGAGGTAATATTTATTCAAATTTTACACTATCTCATGCCAGTTATGTTCAACAAGAGTAATTCTTAATTTTTATCTTTCAACCCAATTAAAGATAATGCATAACAATAAACATGTTTTTTATGTATTTATCACAAACATAATTAATATTAATATTATTAGGCTATTTTTAAACACTTCCCCTCAGCCATTTTCTGGAAGTCTTAGGCAGTACGAATTCCAGAGGGTATTTCACGATTATATTTAAATTAAATTCTCTTCTAAAAAAAGAAGCAAAGGGAAAATAAAAGATGAAATTGTAAAAAATCAGTATGTATAAATAATAATGGACTGGATACCAATGGATGAACAGGAGGTCTTTTTTGTTATACAGTTACGAAAAGACCGTTGGTACTGTTAACAGTTGAATGACGAGCATGGGACAGAGCATAATTGTTACAGCCGTCTCCCGACTACAAGGTCCAAGTGATGAAAAAAATGTATTGTCTTATTACATTTTTAAAGTTTTTATAAAAAAGGACTGCCTTTTTAAAAATATGATACACTACTATTCAGTGGGTTTAGCGTGAGTTTTAGCGATTGTTGTCAGCAATTGAACATTCCACATCTTGAGTTCATTTTAGGGTTCACTCATGATGGCTACCGGACGAGATTCAGATCTTTTATGGAAAAATTCAATAGAAGTATATATTTGTGTACTCTCATTTAACCCTTTCAAGGACGGTGGCTAGAGGGTCTAGCCACCTAATTTTAATTCCAAAATTGACAATTGACACCAGTAATATTATAGTAAAATGTTACTTTTCTAATGAAAGTTCAAAATACCGGAATTTTATTTTCTAAGAAATTCGTTAGAATATTCTGGTGTCAGTCTACTATTTCATCATTTTACGAACAGAATTCTTTTGCTCCTGAAAGGGTTAAGTTGAAGATACTGTAGATTTAAATGTATAAAGATATCCACTCTGTCAGAAAAAATCTAATTACGGTCTGTCCTTTCTATACATATTTCAGAGTGCTCTATTGACTTACAGGTTTTTTTTTAATTATTTCGATAAAACTGAAAATTTAAATTTAATAAATATTTTGAATATTTTTTTTTAATATTTTTGAAGAATTTTTTTCTGTATGAACCAAATAACTTTACTTCAAGCTAAAAATTATTTTTACATAACTGAAACGCATTATTAATCTAAGTAATACATTTAATTTAAATTTATTATTTTTGGCTATTTAAACAGTCTCATTAAAACTAATATACTGCCTTTCGTAGAAAAGCTATTTTTTTTCCGCCGATACGTATTACCCGCTTACGATCTAAACTGCGTTAGCTTTGCATGGCGAAGGGGGGCAATCTATCTTAAATACCTTCTGTTTCATCCATTTAATACAGATAAACAGCAGGCTGCCATAATATAGCAACTATTAGTCACTCTTGCAGCTAGCCATTGACAAAGAAGAAGCGGTATTAAATTAACCTTGTCATACGAAACGAAAGGTTCATGAGAAATGATAAAGGGGTAGCAGGAAGTATCGCCTGCAGAAACGGCTGCTTTAGCTATTTTAATGTTTCTTTTTTTTGGCATATTTTTAATAAAATATAGTAGCAGTTTTTGTATTGATCAATCATGTAATCCTTAATAACAAGGTTAAATGTTTTAGTAAAGAAACTTTTGGCATATAAAAGAGTATGTAATTTATTGCAACGAACATAAAACGAAGGCTTAATTTGCCTTAATTCTGATTTATACGCATGCTGTAAGTTAATAAAAATTAATTTTGCTTTCGTTGCTAACTAAAATTAAAAAATGTTTATAAAGCGTTTTTAGGTGCGTTCGTAATTATATAATACGTAGCACCTATAGTGGTCGTACAGTCCGTCCGTCTGTCCGTCCGTCTGTCCGTCCGTCCGTCTGTCCGTCCGTCTGTCCGCATATAACAACGCAAAAACTACCCAACCGAATCGTTTGAAATTTAAAATACATAATTATTACATAATTTTGTCGAGTCATTTCAAATTTTATGAAACTCGGATGCATAGATCAATTACAGGGGCAATCAAAAGTATTCCATTACATTACGATCAATGGGGAAAAAAGTTTCAAATGCATTTTAATCGTTTGAAATTTAAAATACGCAATTATTACATAGTTCTGTCGAGTTATTTCAAATATTTCGATAATCGTGTGCATAGATCAATTGCAGGGGCAATCAAAAGTATTCAATTACATTATGGTCAATTAGGAAAAAGTTTCAAATATATTCTATACGTTTGAAATTTAAAATACATAACTATTACATAATTTTGTCGAGTTATTTCAAATTTTATGAAAATCGGATGCATAGATCAATTACAGGGACAATCAAAAGTATTCCATTACATTACGGTCAATGGGGAAAAAAGTTTCAAATGCATTTTAATCGTTTGAAATTTAAAATGCGCAATTATTACATTATTCTGTCGAGTTATTTCAAATATTTTGATAATCGTGTGCATAGATCAATTACAGGGGCAATCAAAATTATTCAATTACATTATGGTCAATGGGGAAAAAGTTTCAAATATATTCTATACGTTTGAAATTTAAAATGCATAATTATTACATAATTTTGTCGAGTTATTTCAAATTTTATGAAAATCGGATGCATAGATCAATTACAGGGACAATCAAAAGTATTCCGTTACATTACGGTCAATGGGAAAAAATGTTTCAAATGCATTTTAATCGTGTTACACTCATGCGAACTTAATAAAATTTATATGCAACTATAAAGTACATATTATAATATACGTCATACATAATTTGTGGTACAAAGAACATTTGTTAGTGATTTACAAGGCCACACAAAAGTATTCCATTACATAATGGTATAGGGAGAACATTGTTTGATGAGCGTTTTAATTGTAATTCACTATTTACAATTTTATGAGATTGATATATGAAAGTAATATTTTTAAAACTTCGTTATCGTACGAACGCACCTAATTTGCTACGCTTCACGTGCAATTTCCAACTTGTTGAAATATACAAAATAGTAGGTTAGTTAAAAATGAATATTTTAAAATGTAAATGATCGAATAATTCAATAACTGTAATTACATGTATGTATATATATATATATACAGGGTGCTGCATGTATTTAAGAATACATTTTATACTTTACATATCATTTCTGGTCATAGATTCGAATTTAATTCTGCTACATTTAAACATATTACAACCTAGACTAACTGAGGAAATGAAGAGGTATGCCATCATTGGCTTATTGTTTAAATAATACTTCAATTTAGAGATTGACACATCCTTCAAATTACCTCGTCATTCGTCTTTAATGCCAGGTAAAAGTTATAGGTTTCATTTGTCAAACAGTTCATGCTGTAAACGACCATGTCATTAATATAAAATCATCGGAATTCGTCAATCATGCATATAAAAATACTACAAAGTCGACCAGGACACTTGTTAGGCTGATGAAAATTAATAAAAAAAAAACCGATCTGATATGTGATTGATGAGAACTTTTGTTAGAGATCGCACGTTATGAGAACAGTCCTGCTCTCGGTGGAGAGAACCACGGATATCTTCCTAGAAGCGCCTTCTTAGCAAGCTGGAAAATCGGGAAGAGGCGTTCTTATTTCTTTACAATGAAAAAAACTTTTCCCAAGTCAAAAAACTGAACTGCAAAAAGATTGGTGATCTCGTAACATAAAAAAAAGAGGTTCTAATAGAATTTTGCAGAAATTTTCCAACTCCTATTGGATAATCCAGAGGGTTGTGAAAGGCAATGATGATCTGATGCCTCTACATTTCTTTCTTCGAATGTGCCAGAATTAAGGCCATTGCTGATACCTAGGTGCTAAAGCACTAATTACGTCTGTAACACGTAGGAAGCCATACGTTTTTTTCATAAGTTTCTTCACTCTAGACCATGCAGCCCATACAAACCGAAAGTGGATAGCCAAAGCTTTCATGGTCATTTCATTCTCAACTATTTTCTCCCCATCCTCCGGCTTACCTGATATTAATTAAATTGCCTACTATGTACGTGCCGTAGTTGAGTGGGACTTCAATAGTCAAGAACACAACAATGTTGTTACGGCTTTAAAGGTAGCCGTAACAACATTGTTGTGTTCTTGACTATTGAAGTCTCACTCAACTACGGCATGTACATAGTAGGCAATTTAATTAATTTAATTAAAGGTAGCCGTTGCATCTGCAGTGGCAAAGCTTCTTCTAACTGTCTTCTGATCATTACCTACAATGAGTTTTGAAGCCGGTAGAAAAGATTATTGCAGTTGGCAATAGATTTAATGAATGCTGTCATTCAATTTATAAGTTAGCACATGTGCAGAATGTTAAAAAATACGCTCTATTTCAAGTGTATCTCTAGTGCATTCTTTGAAAGCTGTCAGTAATTTGTTTTCAACTATCAGCCACACCTGCATGCACACATTTTGTTCAATATTTTGATTATTGAATAAATTATCATACTAGAGAGGAGTTTCATCTTTTTATTATTATAATTACAAGGTAGAACCCGTCGAGTTCGATGAAAGAAAATGTTTAAGAAGGAACTGTTTCATTTATTTGTAAAAAACCTACAAAAGTAGTTACAGTAAAAAATGCACCTTATATTCGTAATTCTAACTCTTCAGTAAATAATATTTAACCTAAACTTATCAAAATACTATTTCGATAAAACTGAGGTGCAAAAATTGTTAAAATTAAGCTCTAATCATACATGTAAAGTATAACAATATTAAATGATCTGCCCATTATAATTTTTTTAATATAATTTTCAGAATTCTTAATATAAATAAATTCTTTTCAGAAAACATGACAAACAATATAGTTCACAATACCCTGTAATCAAAATAATAAATAACAAGTAAGAAAAATCATGCGTTAAGCATAGATTATGAAGCACTTTCCAACGCTTTATGAAATCTTAAACAAAACTTCGTTATTTAAGTAAATAAGGATATAAAGCCAAATATACCAAATATGTATTTCAGTACTATTGAACAGCCCTGTATTTGATTTGTCAGCTAATATACATACTATACAATGGGGAAATTTAGTTTAGCAAAAAATGTCTTGTAGCTTGAAATTTTTCTTTCAGCAATTTATACTAATAGATAGAAACATACTTGAATATTTTGTTCAGCCTTGTAGTTTGCCTGGTACCTTACACATCGGTGTTAAGATAAAAAAAAAATAACACTGAAACACTCTTAAAACAACTGAAATTACTTTTTCATAAATTGCCATTCATAGGCTCCAAGTACCCAATTTTATGTGTGGCCCTGTATATTAGGGTGGTGCGAAAAAACAAAAGGTTTTTTTTCCGAATCGCTATAGTGGGGAAAAGTTGCGATTGGGAAATACAAGAAAAACAAAAAAAAGAATTTTTCAAATCAGACTATATCTTCCGATCGCGCAAACCACCTAAAAATTAAAAAAAATTGTAAATTTCCGATTTTTTCAGAATTTTTTAAAAAATATTACATATACATATATTTTATAACTATGGTGAAAACTATTTGCATATTGTACTGTTTAATAATAATAAAAAAATAAATTGCGTTTAGAGAATATCTTCCAATCACGTAAACTCATTAAAAATCGGGGAAAAATTCAATTTTTAGTGATTTTGATGTATTAAGAAAACAATTAAATAAGCTCAGTTTACGGTCTTTTTTAAAAATTAAATGTAAATTAATACTATTGAGCATATTATGCCCTTTTTTAACAACCGAGATCTTACCATGACGAGATCGTTTCAGGGCGAAAAGGTTTAGTAGTTTGCGCAACTCCTGTTAGCCATATTGCGAAACAGCGCTGAAGTCGCCCTACGTATACATGCCCATCGCTTCCCAACCTCGTCCACTTGTACAGTGCGCCATTTCGTATCAGTGAGCCCGTAAATGAATTTCGTTTATTGGGTGTATTGTGTTATTTTAATTACATTAACAAGTGACATGGATACGGATATGCATGTGTCGTTGACCACGAAAATTACTAGACAATCTTTTCATTGTCCTATATTCGGTCATTCAATAGATTTTCTACCAGCTATTCTACCAACACACGAATATAGCACCTGTATACGTAAGAACTGTATACCTAAGCCTGTATACCTAAGACACTAAAGAACACGCTTTAAATGAATTGAAATGCTTGTAGAATTGTTAAAAACATTTCCAGACTTTTTCAATAAATGCGTCCATATAAAACGCATTGATATGTAGAATGATACATGTTTGATAATGTTTTATAGTAATCCTAAATAGGTATATGTTGTCCCTCGTGATATTTGCCTCAGAACTGAGGAGGATAAATAAAGTATTTATCCACATTTAACCACATTCCATCAAAATATATGCCATGTGGTTCTTCTGACTCCATTTGACTTTGACGTAAATTTTTTCTAGTATGGCTGATTTCCATTCTAATTTTGTATCAATCAATAACTTGAAGCATCTGTTTTAGTTATTACAGCAATATCTTCTAGCACACTCAACGCTATAGCAGCACTTGCAGGGTCAAATACACCATTGCGATCGCAATGTAACGATGTAGATTGTAACTCCACATTCATTTGCCATGGTAATTTCTTCTACTGAAATCTGATAGGCTGTATCGGTCATGGTAATGAGATTTTACATACACCTACATTAGCATTAGAACTCTCCTGTATTTCATCTAAATGCTCAAGATCTTTTATTTCCGCTTCAACAAATTTGGAAGGTTACCTTTTCAATATATATAGTTTCGTCGTCCAAATCTTGTATTCAGTTTTTTTCCTCCTTTTGATTTATAGTACAATTTTTCTCGTTCCGTACTTTCTCTGGAGGTAGATAAATATATGCTCAATGACTGGAATTTTATTGTGTTTTTCAGACGTACAGTTAGTCACAATCGGGCACTCTCTTAGATCCGGAGACACTTTACCGGCGCATTTTAATACATTACGTATTTCCAGGCTGTAATATCACACAGTTAAGCTCCTTGTTTTAGAAATTCATCAACCTTTTATGTAAAATCTGGCTTTTCCTTGTCTAGAATATAAAATTTCGTTAGTTTATAATACTTATCGTATTAAGCATTATCTAAATGATTCTATACTCAGAAACTTTTGGGATTGACGTCTTCTAATAGATATATTTTATTTTTTGTGCCACTGTATTGCTGACAGATGAGAAACTCACTTTAATGTTGTTGCGTTTACTTGCTAATAGAAACCTCTCCTCAAAGCAGCATCGAGGAACATCTTCAAGTGTTGGAAAAATATTGTAGTAAATTTCTTGAATGGCCGAATATAGGACAATGAAAAGATTGTCTAGTAATTTTTTTGGTCAACGACATATGCATATCCGTATCCATGTCACTTGTTAATGTATTTAAAATAACATAATACACCCAATTAACAAACGAAATTCGTTCACGGGCTCACGTATACGAAATGGTACACTGTGCAAGTGGATGCGGTTGGGGAGAAATGGGTATGTTCCATGTACACGTATGGCGACTTCAGCGCTGTTTCGCAACGTGTCTAAAAAGAATTGCGCAAGCCATTAAACCTTTTCGCCCTGCAGCGACTCGTCGTGGTAAGATTTCTGTTTTTCAAAAATGGCCTAATGTGCTCAATAGTAATAATTTACATTTAAAATTTAACATAAGACCGCAAACTGAATTTATTTAATTATTTCCTTAATACATCAAAATCACTGAAAATTGAATTTTTCCCCGATTTTTAAGGATCTTGCGCGATCAGAAAATATTCTCTAAACTCAATTTATTTTTTTATTATTATTAAACAGTACAATATGCAAATAGGTTTCACTATAGTGATAAAATATATGTATATGTAATATTTGTTTTACAAATCGGAAAAAATCGGAAATTTTCAATTTCTTTGAATTTTTATGTGGTTTGCGCGATCGGAAGATATAGTCCGATTTGAAAAAATCTTTTTTTGTTTTTCTTGTATTTCCGAATCGCAACTTTTCCGCACTATAGCGATTAGGAAATAAAAACTTTTGTTTTTTCACACCATCCTACTGTATATCCTTCTATCTATATTCTGCAAACATTTATTAGTAAATTTAATGCAGTTGAGAGCAAAAATGCATAATTTATTTAAGAATCACCTTTTAGTAATTTATGCTCATATTCAGTAACTTGGCGAGCTTTTTTGGGTAAACCTGGATATTAACTATGGTATTTATACACACCATATAATATGCATAAATTTAGTGCAACTTATATGCGCATATCATAATTAAAATGCATTTCACCTATCCATCAGCTATCATCGGATACATATGCAGTACTTCGGAAAGAATATACTATTTGAAATCTTTAGTGTGTCCCTGTAAATACTATGTACTTTATATTAGTAAAGGGAGTATCTTATAATTTATACTAAGCCTCATTGACATACATCAATTTTATTATTAGTTCAATATATTTAAAATATGTCACACACAATTCCTCCTTTTGCCATTATCTAATAGAATCCTTTTGTGTGGCCCTGTAAATGAATAATAGCTACATTTTCACCTTATATTTTATAGAATGCATATTTTAATGCACCTCGTAAAAACATATAAATTTTAACATGTTTGATAGGGTGTAACATCTTTAAAATTACTTTGAAACGATTTTTCTCCATAGACCGTAATGTAATGGGAAAATTTTGATTCTCCCTGTAGATAAACTATTCATGTTAGAAACTTCATTTTCAATAGAGTTCGTGCTAGGATAAACGACAATTACGTCCTAAAATTTCATGGAAATCTGAGTATATTTAGAAGATTTAGAGCTCGGACAGACGGACAGACAAACCGCATGCATAAGCACTTTTCAACTTTGTTGGAAAGTGCCAATAAAAATTATTAAAAGTAAAGACTAGATCTACTTAATACTATTTCACTGCGCACTCATGAAAGCAACAAAAATTTAATTTGGTCAATGTGTTAGCTAAATTTATATATATGCACTGCTCGACATTAAAAATGCAACACCAAGAAGGAGTGGTCAGAAATTTATGCAAATTTCAGAGTAGGCGCATGTCACTGAGTTATGCAAATGATGTGAAAGGCGTAGGTCTCCGACGCAGGTGATGTAAGATATAAGGGAAGAAACTTGTAGAAAGGGCAATATTCATGTCGCTATTTCTGCCAGACGAATTATCGAAGAAATTTTGTTTTTGTCTCGGAGGATACATGTATAGAAGAAAATGCCAGGCCGCCGTCAACGAAGGCACTTCCAGCAGATAGACAATTTTACGAGAGGTATGGTGATGGGACTGAGAAGGGGGGGTTGGTCTGTAGGTCAAATCGCAGCTGATATCCACATGGATGCGAGTACGGTGCATCAGCTATGGCGAACATGGTTGGAACAAGGAAATGTGGCAAGATTGAGGGTTGCAGGTGCAGCCAGAGTGACGTCAGCACACTGCAAATTCCCAGCACACATTGAGAACACATGTGGAGCACTTTGATTGAAAAAAGTGTTCCAGTCACCTTAATGTGTACTGAAATGTGTTCCGGATGTGTTCCACTATAAAGAAAGTGTGCCGACAGTGTCCTGAAAGTGTTCCGAAAGTGATCTGCTTAGAATATTTGTTAAATCTAAACTTGGGAACACATTTAAGAGCAGATTGGGAACACATATGGGCACACTTGTGAAATCATGGCTTTCTGTGTTACAATGATGACGACCATAAGGAGTCTTGATCGCAATCAATGTGGATCTCAAGATCAATTTGGTAAGTTAATTTTTTTTTTATTTACTTATTTTTTGCATGCATGCATATAGTGATTATTTCTTTTGAGGCTTTCATAAATTCATAAAAACCTCGAGAACAAGAATAATAGGTACACTGTGTGTGCGTGGGGGGGGGGGTGTAACATTAACATGGAAAAGAATTTTGTGGTTAATTAATTCAATTTCATATTCAATTCCACTTTCAAATACTGATCGTAATGACGTACAGTGGTGTCAGGAATTGGGGAACTTAGGAGGAAAGAGTTGTCATGTAATTCCCCCTCCCCCTTTCACAGGGCCGTACAGAGAGACCACGTGTCCTGGTAGCAATCCAAATTCAAGCCCTCTTTCCTCTCACATCATAAATATAAATTTGCTAAGTCGAAATTTAATAAGTAAAATTACCGTCTTAGACAGGTTGTTTCCGTCTTAGGAGGTATAAATGCATAATATCCTTTTTGGTTTTCCGTATGAATAAGAATTCTGTTTTAGACAGGTAAATTTAAAAAACAGTAACTTCTGACTTTTTAATTTTATTATTTGTTAGATATTTAAACTAAAAAATAATTAACTTAAAAAAGTACGATTACACTGTTTTGCTACTTTATTTTTAAACAAGGACCGAAGCCAGGTGCTCTAGTAGAGATGGTAACAGGTGATCAGGGGCGTGCGAAGAGGAAAATACGCCCAGGGAAAAGGCTGAATTTGACGCCCCCCCTCCGGAACTTTTTCTTGTAACAGGCAAAAAATGACGTTGTGAGCATAAATTTTTGCGCCCCGTATATTTCCGCGCCCGGGGCAACGGCCCCTTCTCCCCCCCTTTCGCACGGCGCTGCAGGTAATTTGTACCATCTGTCAGAGTTGATTTCAGGAAAACGTCCGAAGGGGGGGGGGCGATCCTCCCCCCCCAGAACAATGAGATGTCTCCCCGGAAGATTTGTGATTTTGTGTTTTCAAAGGCAAAAAATGCACGCCCACCCCCGTAACTCTACAATGTCCCCCTCCTCCCGAGCAACAGAAATCCTTCTTGGTAAAAGTGTCTAAATTTAACATTGTCGTCTACCCCCCCCCCCATTTTTTACGGACTGCTCCCCAACTCCTTCAGGTTTGGATTTTTTAGTGAATAATTGAAAAATGAATATAAGATATTTTGAGCTTCTCCCCCCTCTAGACTACATGTCCAACTTGCTAAAGTTCTTGGCACAGAGCATATAACTGTGTGGCTCTTGACATCAGGAGATTTTTCAAGAATGTTCCCTTAACTTAAGAGCCCATGTATACTTATAATTGGAATAAATATTGATAGCCCTTTGCTGTTTTTTCATTACATATTTTGCAATTAAAAAAATCCTTAAAGTTTTTTTTGTGTGTGTGTGAGTGGGGGGTGGGGGGGAGAGAGATGGGAGGGGGATGCGGAATTTTCTTTTTCATTTTGTTTCAAATGACAGCAGAAGCATAGCCTCACCCCTTGAGCAGATGATGGATGCAACCGTCCTTCTCCTCTCCTTAGTTACTAATGATAAACTCAGTACTTACATTATTATTAATATTATTATTATTTTAAAATATTGAATCTAAATTGTATTACTGTATTGTCCTAATTCTTATTTGGCCTAAAATGCGGTCGGTATCTTGACACAGTACATTCTAAATTAAATAATTAAGAAATATGAATAATAATAAATTATAAAACTTCTAACTTGCAAATAATGATAATTTTTTCCGAAGTACTGTAGTGGAAAGTTTTTATCAAGTTGGTGTGGCAACATCGACGCGACGCGCGGGAAATGGAAGCTGAGCTGTTTGTTTATGTTTACATTCCGACTCGGCGTCTCTGTGCAATTCGCAATTTTTATATATTTTTATTAATATAAAGGTTACTCGACTTGTTTCTTTGAAAACATTAATACGAAGATTTTCTGTGGTACGTATTCTATTGCATCTATTGCATTTTGTTTTGGTTAGTCGAATTAATCAATATTCAGCCTAATTTATTTTACATAGGCACGTGATCTACATTTTATTGTGACATCTGAGTTTTGACAATAAAGGCAGGTATTCAGATATCCCATAAGGAACACACTGTTTTAAGATTCTTTAAATCCGAGTGAAATCTAAAATTCGATATTCAGATGGCATCCATATTGCTTTAAAAAAAAAAAAAGTTCGGTGTAAAAAACGTTATGTTTGCATATCTATATCTGTATTGTATGTTAATCTGTAATCTCCCGTTTTTATATTAATCAAAATGATTTTAGTAACAGTATTACAGTAAACTCTCTCAAATATATAGGTACATCTTCAAACCAGCAGTTATGTATAGTGTAAATGTTTTGTTTGCATTTTTTTTAAGAGTAGGGTCACCCGGGGTAAAATGGGTATAAAAATCAGCTTTTTTATTTTTAATGTTTCATTGTAGAAATGTTGTGAAATAAATTCATGTTTTTGTTCAATATTTTTGACATTGTGTATCTTAGGTCTAAATTAAACATAATTTGTGGTTCCCTTTTTTTTTAATTTTTGTGTAAAACACTATACCTATTTTACCCCGGTGTATACTCATTTTACCCCATGGTTCGGGGTAAAATGGGTATGCACCGGGGTAAAATGGGTATATGCTGGTTAAATTTGAATAATAAATTAAATATACTTAAATACACGATAATTAATGTGTAAACCATTTAAAAGTTTTGTACTTTCATCTTCTGAATCATGTGTAAACTTGGAAGGTGAAGGGAAGGGGCTTCAAAAACTCCCCACTTCAATTTGCTTACATTTTTTTCTTGATGTATAAAAACACTGTTATGAAACTAATGTAAATAAGATGAGAGTACTGACAAATCCTATCCTCCACCACATCAGTTTACACACATGCTGTGAATCGTGTTTCTCTTTAAAGGTATTTTTTTTTATTATTATTTAATGCAATTCAAAAGCAGATAGATATCAGTATGAATATCTGTAGGGAAAAATGAGAAATTAAATTACACTGGAAAATCAATGTTTAATCAAAAGCAATTCATGCAGATAGGTATAACATAATAAAAATTTACATGCAAAGTGTATACTGGCAAGGACTATTGCAGCTTGGTTGAGATAGCTTTCTGACAATTTGGATGCGTTCACATCAGCAACATCGTCTTTCTCTGGAAAGAAATAAAATAATCCAGCAGATGACTTTGTTGCAAACTTCACAGTATTTTCACCTTCATCAGGGATATCAATAATGAGACCTGTGAATTCTTGAACAGACTTCTTTACATTAAATTTTACAGGGACTCAATCGCCAATCATTGGATTCATTGCAGTGAAAACCTTTGGCTTAACTTCTATTTTATGGGTTGCTTCGATTCTTTTAACTGTTTGTACTTTTTTTTTTTTTTTGTTCCTAGTGCAAAGACTTGTAGCCACCTGCTCTGTAGTTAAAACTTCTCCTATCTTTGCTTGTACTCTCTTGCGTTTTTCTCTGAGTTTTTTTATAGCCTCGCCAGTACTAGAAAATGTGTTTTAATTTAATTTCACGATATTTTTCTTACCTTGTGTTCCTGTACATTTAATCAATTTGCATGTATTTTAATGTCACCCAAAGTAGCCTAATTTATAATATAAATGATAAATTAATGATATAAGTAATAGCCTAATTTCATATAACAAAGCATAATATCAATTTAAAACATAGGATCAATAACAATTTGCCTTCAAAGGTCTTTCAACTTTGATCAATCTTCATACATTCATATCTTGACCTACAGTGCGCGAAAAAATTATAAGGACACGCGAAAAATCGCCAAATCTAGAAGCCTTGTTATCAGAATCGTATGCAAATTTTTGCAGCAAAAATAGATGTAAAACTAAAATATTTCATGCGTAAAGTAATTAAAATTTTCCATTTTAAATCTTTTAAAATTTAAATTTTGATTTTTGAACTAAAATGAAAACGGAAAAAAGTATAAGGACATTGCTTTTTCTCCAGTAATTATTTAAAAATTTGCATATTTGAAAGCAACAAATGACATTTCCGAGTTAAAAGATTCCTTTGCGAAAAAAATTTCCTACTCGGCGACTTTCAGTGTAAATTTGTAACGATGCCCAAAGGAACTCAACTTTCTGACTCTGAAAAAGGAAAAATTGTTGCTTTTCGAGAATGTGGATTAAGTGGATGGGAAATTTCAAAAAGAATCAAGAGATCTAAAACGGTAGTTTATAATTTTCTAAAAAATCCTGGGATGTATGGTATGAAAAAGCGAACTGGGAGACCCGACATTCTCTCTCGTCGACAAAAAAGAATGATTTTAAGAAGAGCTTGCGAGAAAAAAGAAACCGCAAATGAAGTTAGACAATATTTGAGTTTACCATGCTCAACGAGGACTGTTCAAAATGTTTTGAGTAAACATCCTCAAGTTTCTTATGGGAAATTAGTGTCACGTCCCCCTCTTACAAATCATCATAAGAAAAGAAGAGTTGACTTTGCCAAAAAATACATTTCTCTTGGTCAAAAGTGGGCTGATGTAGTTTTTTCGGACGAAAAAAAGTTCAATCTTGATGGACCTGATGGTTTTCGTTATTTTTGGTATGATTTGCGAAAGACCAAGGAAGTGTTTTCCAGGCGTCAATTTGGTGGTGGCTCAGTTATGGTATGGGGCGGTTTTGCGGCAAATGGAACCACTCCAATTGTATTTATCAATCATAAAATGAATTCGGACAGGTATGTTGATATGTTAGGAGAAAATTTGTTACCTGAAGCGCCACTAATTACTTCAGGGGACTATATTTTTCAGCAAGATAATGCTTCGATACACGTTTCTAAGAGCACAAAACTTTGGTTTGAAGCTAATTCTGTAAAGTTACTTGATTGGCCGGCGAGAAGTCCCGATCTTAATCCAATCGAAAACTTATGGGGACTTCTAGCCCGAGAAGTTTATAAAAATGGCACACAGTATCAATGTAAACAAGATCTTGTCGTCGCTATCAAAGACGCTTGGGAAAAAATATCTGTGGACATTTTAAAAGATCTGTCAGGATCTCTGACCTCTCGGCTTATTCAAGTGATTGAAAAAAAAGGTAATTTTCTTGATTATTGAAATATTTTCAAAGTATTTTGGAACATGTCCTTATAATTTTTTCCGTATTTCCTTTAATGTTAAATTTTGTAAAATCAGTATTTTGAAGCTGTATTATGTTTTTTATCGGGTATAAATGTTATCACAAAATTATGTAGCAGAAGTAAGATGTATAAAAATTTCATTTAGGTGAAATGAAAATAAAGCATATTTTCATGCAATTAAATGTTGTCCTTATACTTTTTTCGCGCACTGTATACCCATTTTACCCCATATGACAAAAAACGCTATAAAATTTTTGTGAGTAAATAAATTTACTTAATTTTACAGTTTTCAGTTAGAAGAATCCTTCTTCTGTAAATATCAAACAGTTTATTCCTAAAATTCTTCCAGTATATTTTTCTGGAAAGAAGTTTTTCAACCACTAAAAACACTTTGTTCTATCTTCTGTAAAACAAAATGGTTGCCAAGCCTATTATATGTGTTGCCAGTTTGTTTTTATAAGGTTTAAGTATTGCTAGATATGTAAGCACTTTGTTCATAATTTAAATTTTTTTTAAAAATTTGTCTGGTAAAATAATAAAATAAATAAAAAATACCTATTTTACCCCGGGTGACCCTATAATTTGAATGTAATTAAATATTAAAAAATATAATGATTGCTTAAAATGAGTAAAATATTAATTTAAGACCTAATTGATAATTAAATTAAATAATAAAAAATTAGCTCTAAAATGAAGCCCTATCAAGCTGTTTCATACTTTGAAATTTTTGGGTTATTGTCAACTAGTGTGTTTTCTTTTCCTGTCATTTTTTTATTTGAAATATTTGGAATTATCCATATTAGGGGGATGTGCATATATAACTATTATCATTTTAGGGGGAAGGGGGGGGTCTGGCACTGGCAGACGATATCTCTAGGGGGAGACAGAGTTTGTTTATTGTTATCAATATCATTTTTGATCCAACCAAAATTTTCTCTTTTTTATTTGTAACATACATGGTCTTTGGTTCAAAATAGTATGTTTTTTTGCCTATTTTTATGAAAAAGCAAAACCGTTATTGAAATTACGAAATTATTATAAAGATGAATAATTCTAAACATGGAATTCCCCAATGTTTTACATTCCTATTCTTTATATGTGTATGCATTCATAATCGCTGTTCGACAATGCAAAATTAGTATATTTGAGATGAAACTTATGTTTACTAATAGGTAAAAGAGAAAGAATGCAGGGGTGCAGAAAATGTTTTAACACCCAAAATTTCCCCCACTCCATATAAAAATTTCCCAAAACTTTTACGATATGTTATAGGCTTACATAAATTCTGTATCACTTTAGGTATGGAATTTTTTTCCCAAAATTTCTCAACATATGTGCAAATATATAAGATACATATTATTCTAAGATCAATTTTGTACAGGCCACCATACACGGACCTATTTGTAATGAAAAATTTTCTGTCTTGGTTGATTATGTAAATTCATCATTAAAATCTAAATCAATTGTATATTTCTGTGCGAAATTTCCCCAACTGACTAAAATTTCCCTCGATCCTAGATCGCTGGATCAGACATATTCTGCACCCCTGAAAGAATGTTGTTCGCTTGTTTTGTTGATAAAAATTTCTATCTACACCCCCTCCTGTCCCTCCCCATTCATGAGCGGTAAGTGAAAGAAGACACTATTACTGTTAAACAGATTATGTTACAAAAAGCTATTATAAAATTCCTTTAAAAAGTAACTATTTATTTTAAGTGTTATTTCATATGTATTTCATACATAAGCTGATTTATATCTTATATATAAAGTTGTATTTTATTAACTTCCCTTCTTTTGAATCAATAAAACATTTAAAAAAAATATTTTATATGTCACTCTAAACAAATTTAGTAAATTTTAAAAGTGAAAAAAGAAAATTTAGACATTGATAACGATATTACTATGGGGAGTGGGGTCGAGAGATGATAACATTTGATATCGGGAGGGTGGAGGGAGTCCAGATTTTCCAAAAAGTTGATAATATGTATGAACAAACCCTAAGAAGAATTATGAAATCAGAAAAAAAAAATTAAATTATTACATATCAAAACTGAAACTAATACAAACAAATAAGAAAAAGCATGTGTCAAGCATATATTATGAAACACTTCCTGAAATGTTGAACAAAGCATCGTTTTTTAGATAAATAAGGTGTTAATGTCCATAGCCAAATATGGGTTTTGATACTTTTGAACAGACCTGTATTTGATCTGCCGGTTGATATATATATATATATATATATACTGTATACTGCGGAAGTTTAGTTTAGCAAGAAAACGCCTAACAAGTTGAAATTTCTCGGTATTTATGTATTAACGCCACCACAGTTACAGGTTTGGCGATTTTTAATCTACACTTAAATTTTTTTGACAAATCATAAAATAAAACACTTTATATAAAATTAAAGCACTTTCAAAATTCAAAACACTATATTTAAAAACAAAGTAACATATCAGATTTCGGTGGAAAATGGGCCGATATAGAGTCACTCCTGCTGCGGTAGCGTTAATACGTAAGTACCAATTTCTCTTCCAGCTATTTATACTAATGTATGGAAAAATATTTCAATACTTTTGTTAAGCCATGTATAGTGTTCATTCTAGGCTATTTTTGAAAGGGTGCAGCACCCTGCCCTTTTTCAAATTTGCAAAATGCACCGCTGGTTTTACCCAGAGATTTTTAATAAATATTTTATTCTGTATTATTTTTAAATTTGTGTGCCCAAAAATGTTACAATTTTTTTCATTTCTTTAGGAAAAAGAACATCAAACTATTCAATTATGGTTTAATTTAATTGTATTTTTAATTTTTATGTCATAAAATCAATCAAAATTAATATTACTTGACTTATCTTCAGTGTTCTCGCTGTCGCTCGCCATTGTGCCAAATTGCTACTAAATTCTTCATTTGGCAAGCAAACAAGCGATTTGATTCGTCAAATTGCTAGTGCTCAACTTTTGCCTTTTCTTTTCTTTTTTTTTTTTTTGTGTGTGTTTGTTTTTGCTCTGTGTTTTGAAGAGTATAATTTTGAAACTGCATTTGAAGTATGGACTTCTAAGAAAAGCCGAATTCTAGAAAAATAAAAGTTCATTTGAATATGACATTTTGATTTTTCAGATTCATTGTGTATGATATCATAAAATTCTGAATTAACTTAGGAATTTTTATTTCATAACATTTTAATGAGTTAAATCAGTTTTAGATTTTATTTTTTTTTGATTACGCAAGATATTTAGAACAGAAATGTATAATATAGACGCACGCGGTGCGCAGAAAACTTTATGAAGTTTGCAGAAAATTTTAAGAAAGAAACAATTTTTATTTATTTACTTACTTATTTTTTTTAGTACCAAAAAATAAAAATATTCCCTCAATTTTATCAACAAATTATTTACTGTTAACGCGAATGTCTTCAAAAAAAGCATGAAATTTAATAAAGAATCGCGTAAAAACATGCATTTCACCAAAGAATTGAGTAAAAAAAAAACTCCATTTCAACAAAGAATCGTGTAAAAAAAATCCAACATTTCGACAAAATACCACATGAAAAACGTGAATTTCGTCCAAAGGCTGAGTAAAAAATGTGCATTTTGTCCAATGACCGCGTTAAAAACATAAATTCCATGCATGAATCGCATTAAAAAATACAAATTTTGTGCATGAATCGCTTAAATGATCGCATGAATCGTGTTAAAAAGGCAATAATTACGTTCAGAAATTGTATGAAAAGTGCAAATTGCATCTATGAATCATGAAGTAAAACGCGAATTATGTTCAGAAATCATTCAAAAAACGCGAATTTTGTTGGCAGAAAGCTGAAATGCAAATTACGTCTATAAATCGCATAAAAATAGCAAATTGTGTTCATAAATCGCATAATAAATGTGAATTGCATTCATGAATCGCATAAAAAACACGAATTACGTTCATGAATTGCTCAAAAAACGCAAATTACGTCCATGAATCACGTAAAAACATGAATTATATCCATGAATCATCATTTCATCAAAGAATCAAGAAAAAATCCAAAAATTTCATCAAAAAATTGAAAAAAAGCAAGAAAAAGTAAATTTTGTTAAAAGATCGTGAAAAAAAAAGGCAAAGATTGTTGAAAGATTGCAAAAAAGCAGACGATTTTAGAAAATCACGAAAAACAGCTGATTTTGTTAAAAAGTCACAAAAACCAGACTTTGCCAAAAAAAAAAAATCTGAAAAAAACATTAAATTTCGTGAAAAGATCACAAAAAATGGGAAATTTCGTTAAAATATCACAAAAAAGGTAAATTTCGCCAATTTTGTCGCATTTAAACACAAAAAAACGCAAATTTTGAAAAAAAAAAAAAAAAGAGCACATAGTTTGTAACTGGTTTGGGGGCCCCAAAGCACTGAAACTTAAGGGGCGTCAAATTTATACTACAAACATCATTTTTAGGCTGTCGCAAGAAAAAGTTACGAGAGGGGAAGGGGCCTCAAATTCTAATTATTCCCCGAGTGCAATTTTCTTTTCGCACGCCCCTGATTGTGAAGCAAGAAAATCCGCTTTAAGAGCAATAAAGACAGAAAATAACAGAAAAATTCCCTTCTCACATTAATTTTTTTTGTGCCCCTTTGACGAAATTTACATTTCTTTCCGGTCTTTTGCGAAATGTCTTTTTTTTTTTGGGGGGGGGGGGATATTTTGATAAATTTTGCATTTTTTCGTGAATGTTTGGCAAAAGTTGTCGTTTTTTGCAAATCTTTTGACAATTTTCCATTTTATTGCGATTTTTGGACGAAATTTACCGTTTTCTTTGCAAATCTTCAGATGAAACCTGGCATTTTTATCATGATGTCTGACAAGAGTTGCCATTTTTCATGATTTTTGGCAAAATTTGCCGTTTTTTGCAAATCGTTTGACAAATTTTCATTTTATTGCGATTTTTGGATGAAATTTATCGTTTATTCACTATTTTTTGAGGAAATCTGCCTTTTTTTGGAGATTTTGTGATGAAATTAAGCATTTTTTCGCGAATCTTGTTGGAAATTAGATATTATTTTGTGATTTTTTAATGAAATTTGTCGGTTTTTCACGATTTTTTTACGAAATTACTCGTTTTGTAGTACACTTAAGAGCTATTTTTTTGCCTAATTTATGCACAATACTGCATATTTTGTCAAAAGATCAGGAGAAATATGCCAATTTTGTCAAAAGATCTGGAAAATATGCAAATTTTGTCAAAAGATTGCAAAAGAAAAAATAGAATTTTGCCAAAAAGCGAGCAAAGAAGACATATTTTGTAAACAGATTGCAGAAAATATGCAGATTTTGTCGAATGATTGGAGAAAAGTCACAATTTTGCTTAAATACTGGGAAAAAAATATGGGAATTTTGTTGAAACATCATGAACAAAATGCGAATTTTGTCCAAAGATTACGAATATTGTGCAAATTTTGTCCAAAGATTACAAATATTGTGCAAATTTTGTCCAAAGATCACGGATAGTAAGCGAATTTTGTCAAAAAATCACGGAAAGTATGTGAATTTTGTTGAAAGATCGCAGAAAATATGCAGATTTTCTCAAAAAGGGATGTGAAAAAAACACGAATTTTGTGAAAGGATCATGGATAAATGCAAATTTCATTGAAAAGATTGTCGAAAAAAGTGCAATTATCGCCAGATGGTCACAAAAAATGCAAATTTTGTTAAAACGCTGCAAAAAAAAAATGCAAATTTTGTTAGTGGTCCATGAGGCCATGAAAGTTCAACTTTTTCTTTGCTGAGCCTGTAGCATGTCTGCAGCAAAGAAAAAAAAGGTGAATTTCACCAAAAGATCTCAGAAAAATGCAAATTTTATGAAAGAATTGCAGGAAAATGCAATTTTCATCAAAGAAATGCTAATAAAATGCAAATTTTATCACAGAGTTGTGAAAAGACGCAAATTTTATCAAAGGATCATGAAAAATTGTGAATTTCATCAATGGATTTTGAATTTTAAAAAATGCACATTTTTTGAAATAATTATGGAAAAAATGTCAATTTTTGACTAAAGATTGAGGAAATGCTAATTTCGTCAAATGTTTGTGAAAAGCAAGAATTTTTGCCTTTGCAGAAAACATGCAAAATCAAAGACGATTGCAAAAATTCATGATCTTTTGGCGCCTGATCAGCAAATTTCATGATTTTTACACACTTAAGGACAAAATTTGCGATTTTTTTTCCGTGCTGAATCAACACAATTCACTTTTTTAAAAAAAGTTTTTTTCCCCCCGGGCGATAAGCCAAGAAAACATTTGATTTTTCTGCAGCTGGTGAATTTGAAATTTTTTTCATGCATCATCAACAAAACTGACTTTCTTGCCCAGTCAATGAAATGTGTAGCTTTTCTCACTTCAATCCAATCAACAAAATTTGCAACTTTTTAGAAGTCGATCAGTAAAAATTCATGATTTTACAGTGGCCAATCGACAAAATTTGCCCTCTTTCTGTTTTTAATTGACGAAATACATGTTTTTCTGTGCCCAATCAACAAAATGATTTTTAACGAACTCTGACAAAATATATATTTTTTTACACAACAAAATGAAATTTGTGACTTTTTTTCCTTGATAAACTGACAGAACTCATGATTGTTTTGCTGCCGATCAATGATATTTTAAATTTTTTTCGAGCATCATGAATAAATTTGCAATTTTTCCATGTGTTATCAACAAAATTTGAGAATTTTTTTTTTTTTTTTGTTCTTGATTACAAAATTTGTTATTTTTTTCATGTAAGATCAATGAAATTTGCTTTTTTTGTGATAAACCAAGAAAACATGTGATTCCACAAGCAATAAATTTTATTTGCATTTTTTTCATTTATCATCAACAAAACTGATGATTTTTTCTTGCCCGATCAGTAGAATATGCAACTTTTTGCGTATAACCGACAAATTCATGTCTAATCGACAAATGAACAATTTCACTATTTTCCACACTTAATCAATGAAGTTCACAATTTTTCTGTGCTCAATCAGTGACATTTGCAATTCTTAAGTGATTGACAAAATTTCATATTTCCCCACGATACATTGACAAAATTTATGATTTTTTTCTACAATCTATGCATAAAAATTGCAATTTTTTCCAATTGTAAATTGACGAAATTCACAGGCCACAGGTTTTGGTTTTGCATCCCTAATATTAGATATATTTTACATCTAATGCGGTGCAATAATGAAGTTTAGTTAAATTGTGGCTTAATTATTGACTTTTGAATTTTTAGTACCATATATTTTTCACTGAGTAAATGTTTTTCAACCTGGTTTCCTACTCAAATTTGCTAATTTCTGTCACTCTTAAGCCTTGTCATACCTTTTTTTTAAACTCTCTGTATCTGTCAGATTTTTGTAAAAGAAAAATTGTATGTATCCTTTCTGATTTTTTTAAAATGATTTTAGGATTTTCTCTTACCTATGGTAGATATATGTGGTGACTACCCCAGACCGAAGAAAAACTGGTGAAAAAACACAGCATCATTTACGATTAAGGTATAGCTAATTTATTGTTTATTAATTTAAGTTTATGCATACATAAACTTGAGCTTAAATGTATTTTAAGAAAATGCTGCACATTTACTGTCTCTGTTATGAAAATCCTGCTCATAGGCATGTATTTAAAAGTGTATGCGGCTCCAATTACTTTTTTTTTACGGGGAACAAATGGCAGCAATTCCCCGATGGTAAAATTTCCTGAGGAAAATTTCAAGCTATGTTACCAACTAATAAATTGCAATACAGTCAAGTCTCTCTATATCGAAACTCCATACATCGAATTTCTCTATATAATGAATTTTCAGTAGGAACAGTCCCCTTTTTGCATGATTACATTAAAAACAGTCTCTATATAGTGAAATATCTATTTCCATATAACAAATTTTTTTATAAATTGGTCTTAATTTATTCAGTTTTAAAAAAGCTTCAAAATTATATGGAATCCATTTTCCATCACTTATTTTTGATTTATCATTCAGTGCTGTTTTTTTTTTTTTTTTTTTTTAATATTACTTCTCTCCTTGTTCTTTAAATCCAACGAGTTAATCCCACCTCCCACACACCTTTCAACATCCTTCTCAAAACAGAATCAATTGGATTGTTACACACAGGGTTCTCGCTGTCGCTCGCCATTGCACCAAATTGCGACTAAATTCTTCATTTGGCAAGTAAACAAGCGATTAGATTCGCCAAATTGCTAGTGCTCAATTTTTGCTTTTTCTTACTTTTCTTTTTTGTTTTCATACATATGCATATATACATATTTTTAATAGATTTGTAGCGGATAGTTGAAACTAGATTAATAACAGTCGGTGTCGCAGTTATAAAAATTTAGGTTATTTTAGAACATACGGACATAAGGGGGGGGGGTGTGTTCATTAAAAGGTTAAAGATAATTTTTTAGTGCTACACAGCGAATCTATTTTGCTAATACTTTTTTTCATTTGGCGAATGTTTTTTATTTTTAATTAGCCAAATTACTAACGTTGGTCAAATGTCAGCGAGAACACTGGTTACACATATAAAAGAGGAATCAATGAGAGGCCTTCAAATGGAGGAAAATGTGAACTACAATTTTTCATTCCTTGCTAAAATTTGAGCATTTTTTTTTTAAAGAGTGTTACAATTTTAAAATCAAAACAACAAAAAATTACAGATTTCTTCCTCTGAAATTAATGTAAGTCTTTCTCATTTGATTTTCATTAAGCTTTCAAATAAATGTCTATTCTTTTTTTTTTTTTTTTTTCTTTCCTTTTCTTTTCTTTTTTTTTTTTTTTTTTGAAACTGCTTAAATAATTAAGAAATGTTAGGTTTACTTTTAAACATTTCAAATTCTTAATTAAATAGATCAAAAATAATTTTTGTTCAAAATTTACACATTAAATATGATTTTTAACATCATTCTCTATACTAGGGATGCACCAAATATTCGGTATCTATTCGGTATTCGGCCATGTTACCGAATATTCGGTTAGGCCGAATATCAAACTATTCGGTTAAGCCGAATATTCGGCTTGGCCGAATATGAAACTATTCAGCCTGCCGAATATTCGGTTTGGCCGAATATCAAAGTATTCGGCCAAATCCAATACTTAATAAAGCCTTTTAAAGAACATTTTTTAAAACTTTTCACAATTTCTACTTTTAACTGTCAATTTATAAATATATTTAAAATAATATGAAAGAAAATTATATTTAAATAAAATAGAATGTTTTTACATTATTTATTTGCTGTTTGTAAAATGTAACTTAAGAAAATTAACCATGAGAAGGATTAAAATGGTGATTTATTAGGATTCTCCTTAAGAATAAATGATGCAAGTGCAGATGCAAGTTCCTAGATTTTATTTAGTAAAAAGTCTGTTTCTTGCTTTTCCCAAATAAAAGTCTTTAAACAAGAAAGAAAAACTTTTGAGATTAGTAATAGCTATCAAGGCAGACAATTTGTGTTCATGAAACCATAATCATAATCAACTTATTGAGTCATAAGTACATTGTATTTCATCTCACTCTAGGTCAAACTTATGTTTTCGTTTGTTGCATTAACAATAAATAAGATACCATAACTGTATTTTCAACTCGCATGCTTTGATTTCTGTAAAATATGATATGATATGTTAAGAAGGATGGAAAATGCCGCCATTTATAAGATAAGAACTATGATCTAGACATTCCTTTTTTCAGAATTAAATTGAAAGTACTTATACTTTATACTGAAAAAAATCTGCCTAGAGTTATTTAAAAAGAACAATTATGAGATGCTACAGTTTTTCTTCAACCATTTTTTGATTATTTCTCTTTGATTTTAAAATGTTTGTTTCAATTTGTTGAAGAAATCATGAAATTTAAAATTTTATTAATTAAAAAAGTCTCATAATTGTGCTTCTTAAATAAATAAAGGCAGAATTTTTTCAATACTAAGTGCTCTTATAAAAAGCTCTTGTTTATCAAAATATAAGTTTCTCTTATTAAATATTATGTAAAATTGTTTTAAAAAGTAACATTTTAATACCTTTAAACTTTGAAATATAAAAAGCATTTGGAAAGCCGAATATTCGGTATTCGGCTGAATAGTTACTATTCGGATGGCCGAATATTCGGTATTCGGCCCAACAATTACTATTCGCCTTGCGGAATATTCGGTATTCGGTTCAGCTGTCGGCCGAATATTCGGCATTCGGCCAAAATCACTATTCGGTGCATCCTTACTCTATACATCAAATTTCTCTATATGACCAATTTTTTACAGGAACGATGGTTTTCATTATATAGAGACTCGACTGTTATTATATTTATGTAATATCTCCACTCTGAAAAAACAGTTCAAAGTAAACATTTATTGCAATAATCTGTTCAATCACAATCAAAAAAGGCTTTTAGGTAGATTTCGTATGAAATACTACCTATTGCATTGTCTCCCATGTTGGAATTTCTGAAAAATTTTTGCGGATCTACACGAATCATGACTCCTAGACCCCAAAACTACCATCAGTAAAAAAGTTTATATATATATATCTATCTATCTATCTATCTATCTATCTATCTATCTATCTATCTATCTATCTATCGGTGTATATCACTTTCTTCTAGACACGATAACTTCCATAATTATGCTCAGATCTTCATCAAACTTTTACATAAAATCAAAGGGCATAAAATCTCGGTTAAGTTCGTTAATGGGCAAAATCGGACCAAGGAGGTGAAAGTAAGGAGGGTTTTTGTGAAAACAGAAAAAACGCGATAACTTTTTAATTAAAATAGATATCGAATCAGTTTAAAGTTTATATTACTTCTAAAAAAAGAGGAAAAAGTTTATGCGTGACAGATTTTTGATAAAGTTAAAAGTGGGCTCAAGGGGCGAAAAAAACATGGTTTTTGGGAGAAAAAAAATCATAACTTCGTCAATTCTCAAGATATCAAATCCAACTAAATTTTATATAAATGTACTCAATATTATCTAAAACATTTGTATTTACAAGTTTTTGATAGGACCAATTTTTACCGATGAAAAAAATTAAAAACGAAAAGAAAAAGGGGGGAGGAAAAAGAAAAAAAACCATAACTTACTCAATTCTTAAGCAATTAAATCTAATTAAATTTATTTTACATCTTCACAATAATATCTACAATTTTTATATTGACAAGTTTTTCATAGAACCAATTCTTATAGCAAAAATAAATTAAACAAAAATAGGAGTTGGAGAAAAAACCTCAAATCCAAACTGCTTATATTCTGACTCATTTTAAAATTCATTTTTGATTTTAAACGCATCCAAATGACAGATCCTATTATTTAGCAACTATATAATGCGACGTATTGGCCAATTTTTTGATAAAGGCAGAATATATTTTTAAAAAGGCTGCCAAAAAAGGTATTTTGAACAGATTTCCCGAAGTTTTCATCATTAAAAAATTCATTAAGTATAACAAATTGCGTTTTTTATGCGTCATTTTTAAATTCATTTTTGTTCTCAAACCCATCCAATTTACAGGTCCTATTATTTAGGAACTATATAACTTGACGTATTGGGCGGTTTTTTGATAAAGGCAGAATATATATTTTAAAAGGCTGCCAAAAAGGGTATTTTGAACAGAATTTCACGAAGTTATCGTGATTAAAATTTGCGGAAATTTAAGAAATTGCGTTTTTACCGAGTCATTTTTAAATCTTTTTTTGTTCTCAAACGCATCCATTTTACAGGTTCTCTTATTTAGGAACTATATAATGTGACGGAGTGGCCAGTTTTTTGATAAAGGCAGAATATATTTAAAAAAAGGCTGCCAAAATGGGCACTTCGCACAAAATTTCCCAAAGCGACATGATTAATGAACTGTGGGTATTCAAATAACAAATTGGTTATTTTATGACTCATTTTTAAATCCAATTTTGCTCTGACACACATTCAATTGACAGTTTTTTGTTACTTAGGAACTATATAATGTGCGTATTCGTCGATTTTTTGATAAAGGGTGAATATATATATTTTAAAAGCTGTCAAAGAAAGCACTTCGCAAAAAAATTTCCCAAAGCGATCATGATAAAAGAATTGAGGTTGTATTCAAATAACAAATTGTTTATTTTATGACTCATTTTTAAATTCAATTTTGCTCTCAAACGCATTCAATTGACAGTTATTTGTTATTTAGGAACTGTGTAATGTGCCGTATTGGTCAGAGTTTTGATAAAGGCTAAATATATATTTAAAAAAAATCTGTCAAAGTAGGCACTTCGCACAAAATTTCTCAAAGCGATCTTGATTAAAGAATTGTGGATGTATTAAAATAATAAATTGGTTTTTTTATGACTCATTTTTAAATTCAATTTTGCTGTCAAACGAATTTAATTAACAGTTTTTTGTTATTTAGGAACTATATAATGAGCATATTGTTCAATTTTTTAAATAAAGTAAGAATATAATTCAAAATATATTGCCAAAATGGGCATTTGAGTAAAAATAGGCTTTTTTTTTTTTTTTTTTTTTTTTTTTTTTTTTTTTTGAGATGAAAACTTTTCGAAATCTACCTCCGCCTATAGGCCATGCCGAAAGGGATTTTTTATATGTTAGTATCTTTATAGTACCTTTTATTATTATTATGTTTTCAAAGATTTTTACACACATAACTTGTCTTAGATTGATTTATGCTCTTAAATTGAGAGCAAGAATACAAAACAGAGAGTTTGAGATTGAAAAATCTAGAAAGTGTGAATTTTACATTTTTCTGTTGAATTTAATGGCCCATAATTGTTTTGAACTTGGAACAAAAGCAAAAATGCAATTAAAAAAGGAAAAACTTAAACCATCTGTGCTGCATGAAATGACCACTCTTTTAGCCTAAGATGTCTCAAAATGTAATTGCTGCTCTTTTTCAAAACAAATGACCAGTTTTCATTTAACTAATGCATACAAAAGGTGTCTCACAATTTTAAATGCAATATTCACCCTTTAACTGAATCACTTTCTAGAGCAGAATTTTATTCAACAAAATTATGGATTCTAAGTAAGCCAAAAATTTTTTATATTAACTTTGATTTTGATTTATAAAAATGGCTAATTGGCTTAACCAGTGATTCATATAAGAGTCAATATTATATTAATGAATGTTGCATTATAATATATACCAGAGTGAGTCATAATTATCGAAACAATATGCTATCTTGTTAAATATTGTCCCTTTGTACAATGCTTCCAATTGCAAAGTTTCATTTAAAAAAATGTGAAAATTTTCATAAGATAAGTTGCATTACCATGGAGGGTCTTTTTAACAAAATACAAAGATTAAATTTTTATATGCACTCCCCCCCTCCCCCAGGATAAAAATTCCAATTAGGAAAACTTCCCTTATTCAGGCCCGAATTATATACAAAAAATTGCATCTGCATATCTGCAAAACTCATAAGTGTTATACCCATTTAAATAATTCATCAGGTTTTAAGGGACACAAATTGAAATAGTACTCACAATTCAAGAAACAATGTTACTTTAACAGTTCTAGGAATTTTTCAGAGGCAACACTATTCCATATGAAGGGTACATTTATTTTCAAACATGGAACACACTTCTAAAAAAAAGGGCACACTTGTACCTTGTTCCACCAAAATATTTTGAACTGCTTTGTTTAGAATCCCCTAAAATTTGTGATATTTTCCCAGAATCAATTAAATTGCCACAAAGTACATGGGAAAAGTTAAAAAGGGTCATTGGGCGCACCGGAAATGTTTAAAAGAACCATCAGACCCATAAAAGAAATTAAAAGGGCCACCAGGTGCTGCGCCTTGATAAAACTACTTCAAATAATAATGTGATTTGCTGTGAGATTATCAGAGCTCAATACTGTTGGACACAGGATGTTGTTAGACATGGTTAAGTTTTGGAATAATATTACAGTTTATATTTTTAAAACACTTACATTTTTTAGCGATCCACATAAAATATTGTATTTGGACTTATCTTTTTTTGGTTCTATCACTGCAGATAATGATTAATATATCTTACACCTCTTTCTAAAATGCTTTAGTGTTGACTCTATGAAAAAAGGGCTGCCGGGCAGGAATTTTACAAAAAGGGGACACTATTCTGTAAAAAGGATACACTTGTACCTTACCCAAAATATTTTGAATTGGTTTGTTTAGAATACTCTAGAATTTGCAATATTTCCCCATGATCAATTCAATTGCCACAGAGCATATTGGAAGTTTTAAAAAAGACCACCAGGTGCATCAAAAGGATTTAAAAGAGCCACTAGGCACATAAAAGAAATACAAAAGTCTGTCAGGTGTTACACCCTGCTAAAGTAGTTTAAAGTCGACACTATGCTTATTATATTTAAATAAAATTCAAAATTGTCATTAGCTATTTTTTTTTTCAATATACATTATGTATCTGATTTTTTTTTTTCTTTAGAAGGATGACAAATTTCAGACAAAAACTGAAGGATATGCCAGCCTCTCGATCGCCAAGTGCAATAGTATGCATTAAAGACATGCTAATCTTCTATGCCACTGTCCTGTATTTGTTAGCAATTGTTAAGTGAAACTTCAGCAAGTGTAATGGAGTTATGAATTGTACTGTTATTGATGAATTACAATTTGAAACTAAATTATCCTGTGCAATATATGTGCAAGCAATTGGAGCATTAGGAGTCTTTGTATTGGACCAGTATAGTTATAAACTTTGAAAAAAGTCATAATTGTTTAAGCCCTTTTAAAATGTAATTGAAAGATTTTAAAGATAATAAAAGTTTTGAACAAATTCGAATAATGGGCTAAAGTTTAAATTTCCATTGTTGTTATTTTTATACATAAGTAATAATCATGTGTGCAAGATCTTCGGTCTCAGCTGACTGATTTCAGTCTTGAAGAGATTTTTGACTAATAGTAAATTTTGCTTTATCTGCAAAAATAACAATAATTTTACTCTAAATACCTTTTAACCTGTCTCTTTTATTATAAGAAATAATTTTAAACTTAGAAATCATCTTGGCCATTTCCATCAAGCGATTTCTAATACTCAGAAAGGTTTTTACTCTTGGCTTGGATGGGCTTTTTGCATCCATGGTAATAAAAAAAAATATTCAATATTTTTATTAAATTTCTGTGAAAACTTTTTTCTGTGATGTTATTTTATTTTTTATGCTACATATCTTTATTTTTTTACTTAATTTTTTACATTTTAATCATGAAGTATGATCACTAGGGAGATTTATGATTCCATCTGGGGTTTTGGAAAATCATAGTTAAAAAAATATATAATGGATCTAACAAAAAGATTTGTATAACTGTAACATAAATGAATTCCTTCAGATTTCAATTGTGGTGCTTGTTGGTAAATAGCAGATCTTGTGTGATTAAGTAAATGCTTATAATTCGACTTATGAATGAATATTCATATGTATTAGGCAAAAAAAAAAAAAAAAACATCTAATGGACCAAAAATTAAACAAAGCATCATGGTGAATTAAATGAAAGCATATCAGAAGAATAAGAATAATTTTTGTTGCTTATTACTATCAGCATTAAGAATAAATTTATTTTGTTTTGATTTTGGGTTTACATTTGCTTACCACAAATTAAACAGCTATTCAAATTTTACAATTTTTTAAATACAGTAAACTCAAAGGCAACTTGAATTCAGTTAACTAAATGATCTGCTTATATTGAATTCTCCATGTCCTGAAGCTTTTTTAAGCTAATGACTGTGAACATTTTTACTGTTTTTGTGGTGGTGGTGGGGGGGGCATAATTTTTTCCCTCTTTGATCTACGAGTTTACTGTGTATCATGCATTTTTCAATAATTTTTTTATTATTCTAATATTTGTAATCTAAGTTTTCTCTTTTAAAAGAATAAATCTTGATCTTGATATACAAGCTTGCATTATTCAGCTATGTGTTAGCGACATATATCCACCATGTTTTAAAGTTGTCACCAGCTAAGCTGGAAGTTGCAACAAGATATGCAAATCTTTTGGGTGTACATTTGTTCCTTAAAAAATATGTTATATAGTTGGCTTTGTTAAATCCGCATTATTTGCAATTATCTATCATCTGCACTTTATTTTCAGATTTAAACAAATGAAAATTGCTCTATGAAGTTTGTAAGAAAAAAATAACAAATTATCGAATCCATATTTAGTGAATTTTCAAAGAAATGTTTAGTTATTTAAGAATTCTAATGCAGTTCATCTATTTAAAAGAACAGATTTTATATTGAAGCTCATGATCGCAAACCAATAAATAGATTGTACTAAATGGCATAGCAGATTAAACAATCAATAAAAACATTTTTTTACTATATTTTTTACATTATTAATTTTCTATAAATTATTAATTTCGACAATATTGTTAATTTTAATGTTTCATTTGTATGCTATATTTTCCTGCGGTATTTTTAACTTATATTAATTATTATATTGTGTATAAATTTGCTGTAAATTATTAAATTGTTTTCACATTGCAGTTTAAATTTTTATAATAATAATCAGATTCAAACAAAAAAATTGTAAACAAAACTATGATCTAAAATCCACCAATTTTTCAGCCTCAATGTTGGCCGATTTGACAGAGACAATACAATATATACTTATACTTTTTAACTGCATACTGACATCAGGCTTTTCCTGTTTAATCTCAAATTAGTTGTCTGAGCATTTAAAATATTTTATTATATTGGAGAATAACAGGAATGCATACAACATTTTGTCCTTTTAAAAGAGGTGCCCACATCAATAAACAAATTGTCTGAAATGGTTAATGTGTAAATATTTTTGGTCATAAAAAAACTTCATTGAAAATATATGTGCACCTGCAGAAACTATGTGTAAAAGAAAATTTTTTTAAATATATTCTGAGAAATGTGCTTGAATGTGTACTAGAAAAAGATCAGTTTTCCACAAGCATTCTAAAAAGTGTTCCATAAGCATTATAAAAACTGTTCCATATGTGTTCTAAAAAGTGTTCCAGAAAATGTGCTGAAAAGTGTTCCAAAAAAGGTGACAAAATGTATTCCAAAAAGTGTTCTCAAATGTGTTCTAGAAAGTGCGCTGGAAAGAAATAAGCGTTCCATATGTGTTCTAAAAATGTGTTCCAAAAAGTGCGCTGAAAAGTGTTCTAAAAAAGGAGACAAATATGTGTTCCGAAAAGCATTCTCAAATGTGTTCCTGAAGTGTTCTGAGAAGTATTCTAAAAACTGTTCCAAAAAGTGCGCTAAAAAGTGTTCTAAAAAAGGAGACAAAATAAGTGTTCTAAAAAGTGTTCTGAAAAGTGTTTTAAGATTTGCAGTGCACGCGTGGATCGACGCATCCACCGACAAGCTGTGGCGGGCCCGCAAGTCACTTGTACCTCGATTCTGCAGCATGTACAAGATACCCTGGATGTTTCCGTGTTGACCAAAACAATTTTCCGTCGATTGGTTGAACATGGCCTGCACTCACGCCGTCCGTTAAGAAGACTGCCATTAACTCAACAGCATAGACGCCAACGTTTGGAATGGTGCCGGACTAGAGCGACTTGGATGGCAGAATTTCGAAATGTTGCGTTCTCAGATGAGTCACGCTTCTGTTTAACCAGTGACAGTCGCCGCATACGTGTGTGGCATCTACGTGGAGACAGATCAAATCCGGCAATAACTGTGGAACGCCCCATCGCGCGACAACGTGGCACAATGTTTTGGGACGCTATTGCGTATAATTGCATGTCACCTCTAGTTCGTACTTAGGGCACTATGACGGCCCAACGATTCTTGGATAATGTACTGCGGCCAGTGGCAATCCCCTACCTTCAGGGCCAGCCTAATGCAATTTTTCGGCAGGATAACGCCCGACCATACAGTGCTCGCATGTGCCAACATGCTCTGCAAGGTATATAGATGCTTCCGTGCCCACCGTACTCTCCTGATCTGTCACCAATCGAACATGTGTGGGATGTGATTGGACGCCGTTTTGCGGACTCTGCCCCTGCCTCGTTCAGAAGATGCACTGTGACAAATGATTGAAAGGGAATGGAAAGCGATCCCTCAGGACACCATCTACGCTCTTATTGATTCGATGCCTAGACGTATTTCTTCGTTCATGGCAGTTCGCGGTGGTCCTACATCCTACTGAGCCGACGCCGTTCTCGTTCTGTATTCTGACTATCATTTTGAAATAAAGATCACTTAATGCTCCTTGCTGTCTCTGTCTTTTCCCCAAATTTCATCACTTTCTGACCACTCCTTCTTGGTGTTGCATTTTCAATGCCGAGCAGTGTATATATATATATATATATATATATATATACTAGCGGCCTTCGCCCGCTACGCTGGTCGGTTTATCTAAAGAAATCTTGAAGAAGTAGTTAGATAAGGTTCAGACATACATTAAAAAAAAAAAAAGCAAGTCGATCATTCAAAAAACGTTGGGAAATATCAAATATTTACTGTAATTTTTTAAGAAAAACAAAGTTTCGAAAAAAAAAATTAAATCGAAAAAAAATTACACTGACATATTAATGCAAGGAAATTTTCCCAGAGAGAAAATTCGCCTTGAATACAATATTTCAAATTCTTTTAATTGCTTATAGGCGTTAATGCCAACATAGTGAAAAAAAATTCCATGCTGGGAATCGAACCCGGGCCATCAGTATGGCGCACTGACGTTCTACCGACTAAACCACATGGAACGACAGCCAGCTTGAAACTTTCTCATACTTAAGTAGACTGGCGAAAACATAACGATAGCGCGTTTTAAAATCGCACAGTGACATCTATTGGATTTTATATGTACTAAAAAACGTTATGTACTAAAAAACGTGAGCAGCGCACCTAATAGTTTCTTTTGTTTCTTTTTGTTACTTTTTTGTCTGTTGTCCGATTTTGATGAAACAAAGCCTATACACTGCCCGGGAGTGTGCATTCTTCATTAGTGAAAACCGCATAAAAATCCATTCAGTAGTTACGAAGATAACCTCGAACAAACAAACAGACAGACAGACAGACAGACAGACAAAAAATTCAAAAAAAAATTTTTTGTGTTTCATTGGTTTTCTTTTATCGCTCTGACTCCATTTTTGTCAATTATCTTCAATGTACAGACACACCGGGTCCTACTGTTTTATTATATGTATAGATTAAAAGAAAAAAAAACTTTTATAAAAGTATCAAAAACATAGCTAAAAAGTCTAAAAATTATTGTCGATGGAATAAGATCAAAATCCGGTGCTACCGAAATAAAGCAAAAAGAAAAGGGGCATTATCCATATATCCATTGATTAAAGTCAATACAGCATACATAATATTGCACGTACTACTATATCTGGATACAATTCTCCATTTTTTTTTTACTTCCTTTTGAGAACAACGGATTTTGAGCTTATTCTAACAACGATAATTTTCATAGTTTTCAAGCTATATTTTTGATTTTCACAACGTTGCTCTGTGTAGTTAGGTAATACGTTATGCAAATTACATTTTGTTTGCTTTCACGCATGCGCAGTGCAAAGATATTTAGTAAACCTGCTCATTATTGATATAAATTTTATTATTTTTTAAATTCAATTTAATGGGTATTACGTACAATGCTGTTTGTCATATTATCTAAAAAGAACATTTGTATATATTAAGATCGCAAATTATAAGCAAAAAACGTGGCAAAATTTTAGACTGTTTTTATGAAAACATTAATTTCTCTGCGAGTGTACATGCTACCCTCCTAAAAATTAACACAGTTTATTACAATAAGCCATTTAGTCATAAACTACAGTTCGAATGTTCTTGATACATTAGTTTTCACAAGGTTATCCTGAAAGTATTCGTTCTTTTTCTATTTTTTGACTGTCCTGAACAGTGAAACAGAAAATTGAACTAAACATTTGTAGGATAATTTTTTTTTATACACATGAAATAATTTTTTCCTGTAATATGTATTTTAATAACGTTATTTCTTGATAATATATAAAACTCTATGAAATGTGCATGAAATCTGCAAACAAACTTTTTACCTCAAACTCTATACTTATTGTACCAGATCTTTAAATATAATGGCAGAGGCGGTGAATATTTTTTACTGTGTTTTTCTTTTCAATTTGCTTATTTATTTATTTATTTTTAACTGAAAAATTTTTGACAAAAATGAAAAGTTTTGGTGGTTTCTTTTAAATAATAGAATTGTGTTTCATTGAAATAAATATTTAAAAAAATACCCGATGTCGGGTTTTACGAAGTGGAAATCAAAGCAATTCTGTAATTGCAAACCCAACTTTAAATCGAAGAAAAATATTTTTTTTTCTACTTTTTCTTCGGAATCTCTCAAACTCAAATGTGAAAGTCATATCTCAAAGGGTCGTAATTTTTTCAATTTAACTATACATTATATGTGTATTCGTGATATTGAAAGCAATAAAACTCATTGTTAATGATGGTTAAAAATCTACTATGCAAAATCGCATGAAATCAACATGAGACTTAAAGTTAAATCTTTCAATTAGAAGTTTTTAAAACTTAACTCTAACAAAATGTTGTTTACGAAATAAAACTTTAGTCCAATGGATAGAAAGATTATGAGGTATAGAAAAAGATTAAATGATGCTAGGTTCAAGTTAGAAAAATTGCAGATATCAAAGTCTTTTTTAAACAATATAATTATCATATTGAAACAGACTCCACCACTTTCGAGAAATTTTGGTCTAAAAGCTTGTAGATTCCAATAGCACCCGTCGGCTTCGTTGTTCGAAGTATTCGGGATTTTCTTCGAGCTTTGGACATCCTTACTTAAATACAGGTTAGTTTCTCTTAGAAAGATCCCCGAAGCGCATAACTTACCCCCGACCCATAAAAAAAATCATATTCCTTGTTCAGATAACCGGCCGCCATAAAACAGATTGAAACGATTGAACGAAAATCAGATTGAAACGATTATATTTATATTTATTTATTTAACATTCTCCTGGTATATTTATTTAATAAAGATTATGCACTAATCTAAATTATAATTCATGTAGCACTAATATATATATTTTTATTCTACTAATTTTATGACTATGAAACAACTCCTAAATAAATGAAAAGAAATAACTATGAACGACACGGTATTGACTATAGAGTTCTTTTTGTTAAACAAACAGAAAGTTCGGTTACTGCTTAAAATGATAATGTTGATGATTATGATGCCCATGAGAATATTATTATCTAATGTGCAGAAAAATCAATTAAGGAAAAAAAATTCTGTAAGTACGCATCATGGGAGCAATATCAAATATTTGTGCTCATGCTTTTTTGCCTATTTATTCATATTTTTCGAATGATTAGAATTTTTGAAAGAATTTATAAATTCGAAAAGCATGTACTGTAAAAAAATCTGTAAAGGTACTGAACATTTTCTAGGAAACTGGGATTCCAATAACATTTCATGTAACGATAACAGGAAAAATCCATGTAACCGATTATAAAACTTGACTTTTTGTTGTTACCGTTACAGGAAAAGTTCTTGGAATCCCAGTTTCCTAGATAAAGTGTAGTACCTTTACAGATTTTTTTTTACAGTGTATGAAATAGAATAATACATTTTTAAATTTATTTAATTTTGATAAATTGTTATAATAATCACACCTTTTTTAAAAGTTTATTCAACAGTTTACTCATTTAATCGGTGTTTGTACTTAAATGAAAACATTAAGTATATTAATCACACGCAATAAACCAATTTATTTTTTTAATCATATAACTTTGTAAGTAACATTAGTTCGTGTATGTTAAAAACAAATTCAAACATTTTATCAACATTATTTTTATTTAATATCAGTATCTTTAATAACAATTTTAATTTTTCTTTGTTCAATACAAAAATAATATTCTAAAAGTTAATTTAACATTTTCTTCATCGTTAGATTAAGCGGTCTGACAGGCCGCTCACAGTAAGTTATGCGACAATTTTTGTCACTGCAGTTAAGGGTTAATACTATTATAGTAATCTAGTAAATAGTTTTTAACCCATAACTCCACACTAATGCGGATATTCTCCAAACCTACAGTTAAATTGTCGACGTTTTAAAGAACATGCTTTAATAAATTTTTAATAAATTGAATAAAATTTTTCTTTAAAAAATCCTCAAAGAGATCTCCTATTCAATTTTATACATAATTCATATGGTTATATATCATTATCTCTATATTAGCAACAAAATTAGCCTTTAACTGCTGTTAGCAATCTGACTGAATATTGTACCCCCTACACCCCAAAAAACAAATAGCGTTTAACTTGTATTTTCCAGTTTAACTATAGTTACAACTGAAATTCTCTTTCGTTTGGAGTTCTCATAATATTGTTAGAAATATTTGAATAGATTAATTTTAATTAGAATTAATTCTGTACAAAAAGTTTATCGCAGGAACAGTATTCTATGATTTTTAATCATTGATCCCATTTTAACCTTTAACTAATGTTACCGGTCTCGTAGACCACTATTTTTCTTTTAATTTTTTAGTTTAACTTGTAATTTTCAATTTAACTGCAAAAACTACCGAAATTTTGTTTCATTTGGAATTTTAGTACTATCACCAGTGACTAAATAGGTGAACATTAAGTATAATACTCTTGCATAAAAATTTTAGTACAAAAACACAATCCTAAGAAATATTCCCGCCTTTTATTCATCTTTCAATTTTGTAGTCTCACAAACCGCATCACATTCATACGGTACAATTTCTGTCACATTAGTTAAAGGTTAAAAAAGTTTTGAAAAACCGAACGCTGAGAAAGCGGACAGTTAAAATTTCGAACTCAATTGAACAATCCAGTGGAAATGAATAGAAACCTGATTTTGAAGATGTTCGAATTTGAATCTCGAAAACATTTTGATATAGTTTTATTTACAAGAGTTAAAAATTATATTTTACATTAGTAAAAAAAAATAATAATAATGATATAATAAAAAATAAAATAGAGAGATTATTTTTAAGTATTGAGCACCCCCCCCCTTAATCTTACTATTTCAACAATGATGATAATGCTATCCCATATTAATGTATAAACCCCCTTCGGATACAGTTCGGCCACTATTGGGAATCAACCGGGGTAATAACGCCAATCCCTGGCGTTATTACCCCGGAATACTTATTGCGCAGTAAATCCTAAACTACAAATTATCTCGAGAAGATATCCAAAATCTTCTACAACAATTTGAAAGTACATGAAATACACTACAAATTTATGTAATAAACAAAGTATTTACGGATAAAAAATATAGTCTTCACATCAAAAACCTTATCTCGCAAATTTTAGATCAAGCGTTAATTTTAGTTGCTTGTAAAAACAATAAGACCTAAAAATGAAACAAATTAACTTGAAGCTGTTTTTTGCGATTTATATGACTCAAAACCCTTCTGCGCAGAGCACATGGGTGTCATTTACCTGATTATTTCATAATTATGCAAAATATAAGCACTTGGCGTTATTTCCCGCCTGGCGTTATTACCCCAGGGTACCTTAATTAACGAATAAAACAATAATGTATTCATTTTAAACTACATCTACAATGCAGCAAGTAATTAACAAAAAAAGAAAATGAAAATGAAAATTTTTATATTTAAATTGAAGAAAATTTTCAGTTTATCTTTAAAACTTTAGGTGTAAATAACAATAAATGTTCTTGAAATAAAAAATCCGTAAAATGTTTAGAGAGTTATCACCGTGTTTGAAACAAGTATCAATATTAATATGACTATTGAGACACTATCATACAATTATTTCTTTTTATAGAAAATTAATAAAATTACTCCTCTCATATTCGGTTTTATTAATTAAAATAAAGGAAACAAAATGAAATTTATCAAAAGTTTAAAACAATAGACAAATTAATTTTCAAAGCACTTCAAATTAAAATAATTACCAATGTCAGTATTTGTACAATATGTTATCACTTTTGTTACAAAATTTCTTATTTCTTACATCAGAAATTAAACTATACAAAAACTCACAACAAAGTAATTTTTTCGATAAAAGAAAGTTACTTAAAATCATAGCTATATAAAAGTAAATATATAATTAAGAGACAGAAAATCTGCAGTTGCAAAGGAACTAAAAGAAGGAGCCGGAAACCGGCCAAGGATCTTTAAAATACGAGCGGTATTGTTAATTACATACAGGATAATCAGAAATGAAAGGTAGATGGAACAATGTTGTATCAAAAAAAGAGCCATTTTAAGTAGAAAATAATGCTGAAAAAATTAATGAAATACCTAGAAAACTTCAGTGATAAACTAGTCATTGGTGGCCACCGTAATGCTCACTCATCATGGATATGCACATCAGAAATTTAATGCATCGGAAAAAGATCTAAAAATGTATTGGAAAGCTTTTCTTTAAATATACAAACATAGTAGAGTTAAACAAAACGTGTAAAAAAAAATCTGTCCAGAAATTACCAAAAAATTCTTTCATTATTATTAAAATGAGCGGAACTCTATTTGGTGAGAGACAGTCACTATATTTTATTATCAAATAAGTGACGTCTGCCCATGATTAATTTAATTTCTCATGTTTAAAAAAATAAGTTGTTGCATTGTTGTTTGTTAAAAATCAACTAACTGAGTTTAGAATTGCCCTGTATATATTCTAACTATTTTAATTAATGTGTAATTTTGTTTAACATTCTTTTGGAAGCCATTAAGAAGTTTTTCTTTGAACTTTATTATTAAGCAAGCAAAATTAAATATAAAAGTTAAAAAAAAGAGCAAAAAACTAGAGCAGATATAAGAAATAAGTATTATCAGCGAAAATGGAAATTGATATTTTTCATCATCACTAATCGATATTATCAAGGGAATCATGACTATTATCAAAGCCATGTTGCATTCTTTTTTAATACTTTCTATTTAATTCTACTCCAGGTAAAGGTAATATCGTTTCCACATCGATAAAAAGGCTGGTACTCTCAGCAATTTTCCTTAGAGCAAAATTTCCTGAAATATATATTTTTAGTAATGGCAAAGCATTTTTTTATTGTTATTTTGTTCTATAATAAGATATACTTTTCTGTGTCCCGCTAGATTTTATTGCTCTATCTTGATGTATTGATATTTCTGGGGATAAAATAAAAGTTATTACTTAAATTATATAATATTTACTTAAGATTTTTTGTTTTCTTTTATATAACTCAATTTGTATATATTTATTTATTACTTACATAAAATCCTAGTGCAGGAAAGGTTAGGTAACTATTTGGGGTGAGCCCTATGATCAGTATTTAAAACGCAAGGCTGTTTTTTTTCTGCTGAAAACATTTTGCTTTTTTTATATAAAAGCTGCTCATTTGTACATGTTCCCTACTAGTTTATTTATTTAATTATTTTGAGAAAGTTTCTTCAAAATGTTATCAATCATATTACTTCTATTGTTAGAAACAGAAAAGAAATTCTGAAAAGTATTCAGGCATCTTGGACGTTTTAGAATTTAGAATTCATTTTCGAAAAAAAATATCTGCATATATAGTTCCTTTTGATTAAGCAAATAAAAATTCACATTAATAAAATTCACTTAAATTCACGACATCGCGAGAATATTGTCATAAATATCTTGTATTTCAGAAATTGAATATTAAGTGAAAAAAATGTTCTCATCATTTGTATTTCTGAAAAACTTTTGCCATTTTTAAAATCTACTTTTGTACAATAAAATCTTTTCAGTAATAAAATCTTCATGCTGCTTGTTTGTATAACGTGGTATGGAAATGAAATGCTTGTCAACATTCTGTCATTTTTGAAGAAACATTTATACTCGTGTATACGTAGAATCACTAATATGACATAAACTCAACTTTTTATTTGGAGAGTTCTTGCACTTTATTTAATTCTTATTGCAAAATTTTATTAAACTATTTGTTTATTAGACGGGAAGGTGACAACGCAAACACTTACCTCATTGAGTTCATGGCTGATATTCTGAAATTAATTAAAATTGGATTCGCAAAGTAAAATGCATTTGTTATATCAAGTCTTATTTAAGTAAAAATCCGTAGAATAGCCCGTAGAATCAAATCGTTACCTGTTGTGCAATTTACAAAAAACATAATCAGCAATCATTTTTGTCAATGTAAACCTGTATCTGAAATTTCATAAAAAATCGTCCATTAATTCTTGAGACAGTACTATAGCAGGAATCGGGAAAAATTCTGCATTGAAGCACAACCTATTGAGCGATTGATACCAAAATGTAACCCGAATCACTTCATATGAAAGATTTAAGACTAAATTTGTATTTTGATGATATTCCGTGCATAAACTTTTGAGATAGAGCTACTCCAGGAAATCGTGAAAAAGACAGCATAGCAGCGCTAACTGCTGAACTATTTACACCAAAAAGCAAACAGCATCCATTCATGTTAAGGGAAAACTGTATCTGAAGTTTGGTGAAAATCCTTGCATTTGTTCTTGAGATAGAGCTGTTGCAGAAATCGTAAAAAAGGCTGCACATCACTGTCACCTGTTCATTGACAAAAAATTAATCAGCATCAATTTATATCAGGGGCTACTTAAATGTATTTTTTTTATTAAATTATGTGCATTAGTTCTTAAGATAGAGCGGTCACAAAAATTATGTCACAAACAAACAGGCAAAATGGCTAACTGACAGACTCATTGACAAACCCACAGACAGACATTTAGTAAAAACATGTGTTTTGGACTCTGACCTCTAAAACGTGTAAATCAGGCAAAAGGAGAATTTTGAACATTTTCACGAATTAAATAAATTCTTCTAAAGATGTAGCAGGAAGTAAAAACATATTTAAAATCCCGGTCGGCTTGGCCTATAGGCGGAGGTAGATTTCGAAGAGTGCTCATTTCAACAACAAAAAATAAATTTGATTACAACCCAGGTCGAAATTCATGCTGGTATTTGTTTGCTAGACAAGCACAGAGTGCTATAACCCAACAAGTAAAATAGCATAAACGAGCATTACACATTGCTGGTTCCAGCAGAATTTACAGCAATTCATGGTGTGTATTTGCCCACTTCGCTGGAAATAAGCATGAAATGCTTGCATATAGCTTGTCATGCTTTGTTGTGCAAGCTAGTGATACAGCATGTGATACTAGCTAGCATATAATAGCATAGAAATTTAGCAGACATAGCAATACCTAGCAATAACTAGCATATTTTTGTTGTTGGTACAAGCATAAATTTTGACCTGGGAAATAAACCCAGTTGAACAACTTTATTTGTCCTCTTTTGCAAAATTTTTAATTTCATTTTTCTGTAAGAACTGGTTTTATCAGAATTCTCTTAAGCTAAATTCGAATCAAATGCCCATTTTGACAACATATTTTGAAATAATTCCGACTTCATTAAAAAAAATCGATTGATACGGTACATTATATATAGTTCCTAAATAACAAAAGACTGTCAATTGAATGCGTATGAGAGCAAAATTGAATTTAAAAATGAGTTATAAAATAACCAATTTTGAATGCAACCTCAATTCTTAATCATGATAGCTTCGGGAAATTTTGCGCGAAGTGCCCTCTTTGACAGACTTTTTAAAAATATACTAAGCCTTTATATAAAAAAAAACTTACCAATATGGGACATTATACAGCTCCTTTATAAGAGAACCTGTCAATCGGATGCGTTTGTGAGCAAAACTGAATTTAAAAATGAGTCAGAAAAAAACGCAATTTGTTATTTCAATGCTTCCTGAAATTTTCAATCACGATAACTTCTCAAAATTCTGTTCAAAATACCTTTTTTGGCAGCCTTTTTTTGAAATATTTTCTGTCTTTATCGATAAATTGACCAATCCGTCACATTATACAGTTCCAAAATAAGAGGACTTGTAAATTGGATGCGTTTGAGAGTAAAAATAGATTTAAAAATGAGTCAGAAAAAACGCAATTTGTTATTTGAATGCTTCCTCAAATTTCCTATCACGGTCACTTTGGGAAATTCTGTTCAAAATACCCTTTTTGGCAGCCTTTTTTGAAAAATATTTTCTCTTTATCAAAAAATTGGTCAATGTTTCACATTATACAGTTCCTAAGTAAAAGGATCTGCCATTTGGATGCTGTTAAAATAAAAAATTAATTTAAAAAACGATTCAGAATGTAAGCAGTTTTGATTAGAAGGTTTTCTCCAACTCCAATTTTTGTTTAATTTATTTTTGCCATACAAATTGGTCCTATGAAAAACTTTTCATTATAAAAGTTGTAAATATTATTGAGAAGATGTAAAATAAATTTAATTGGATTTGATAGTTTAAGAATTTACAAAGTTATGGATTTTTTTCTTTTTCCAAAAACTTTTTTATTTCGATTTTTTTTTTTTTTTTTTTTTTTTTTTTTTTTTTACCGGTAAGAGTTAGTCCTATCAAAAACTTGCAAATACAAAAGTTTTAGATAATTTTGAGTATATTTATAAAAAATTTAGATGAATTTGATATCTCGAGAATTGACAAAGTAATGATTTTTTTTCTCCCAAAAACCCTATTTTTTTCGCCCCTTGAGCCCATTTTTAACTTTATCAAAAATGTGTCATGCATAAATTTTTGGGCCCATTATTTAAAAGTAATATAAATTTTAAACCGATTCGATATCTATTTTCATTAAGAAGTTATGGGGCCTTTTCTGTTTTCAAAAAAACGCCCCTTAGTTCGACCCCCCTTGGTCCGATTTTGCTCATTAACGAACTTAGCCGAGATTTTATCCCCTTTGATTTTATGTACCAGTTTGGTGGAGATTGGTGAAGAATTATAGAAGTTATCGTGTCCATAAAAAAGTGAAATATATATATATATATATATATATCAATAGATAGGTATATATATATATATATATATATATATATATATATATATATATATATATATATATATATATATATATATATACACTATATTGCCATGGATTATGGGACACTTGCGATTTTAGACATTTTACTAAATATCTAGAAAAATACATGAGGAATCATCTCGAAACTCTTAGTGTATAAATATAATAGTATACGTCATACATCTCCGTGAAGATTTTTTACCGAAACTCCATAGGGGACCGTCAACAAATTAAAAAATAATGAATATATTTTGAATAACCCTGTCAAAACTAATGAGCAAAAGCGCTCAAACTCTAGATTATGATTGAATGTCTTATTGTAATACACTGTGTTCATTTTTATGCAAATAGCATGCATACTCGGAGAGTAATTAAGGTTTTAAAAAAAATGGCCCCAAATTTTTCTAAGTTTTTCCCTTATAATTTTCAGATTTCTTAATATAAAATAATATTTTTTCAGAAAATATGACAAACAACATTGCACACAGTACCCTGTATTCAGAATTAAAAAATAATAAAAATTGTATGAAAAATGAGTAGGTTTACTAAATAATTTTTTACTGCGCATGCGTCAAAGATATCAAAATTTCATTTGCATATTATGTTAGCTAAATGTATAGAGCAACTTTTGTAAAAGTCTCAAAATTATAGCTCGAAAAATTTAAAATCCGTTGTTTCCAAAATGAAGTAAAAAAATGAGGGATTTTATCCAAAAGTAGTCGTAACATCCCGTATTGTGTATTCTATATTGACACTAATCAATGAATATATGGATACAACCCCTCTTGTTTTTGCTTCATTTTGAAAATAACGGATTTTCAACTTATTCAATTGACGATTATTTTCAGAATTTTCAAGCTATGATTTTGAAACTTTTTCAAAAGTTGCTATATACATTTAGCTAACATAATATGCAAATGAAATTTTGATATCTTTGACGCATGCGCAGTAAAAAAAAATTTTAGTAAACCTACTCATTTTTCATACTATTTTTATTATTTTTTAATTCTGATTACAGGGTACTGTGTGCAATGTTGTTTTTCATATTTTCTAAAAAAAATATTATTTTATATTAAGAACTCTGAAAATTATAAGGAAAAAACTTGGAAAATTTTGGAACCATTTTTATAAAAACCTTAATTACTCTGCGAGTATGCATGCTATTTGCATAAAAATGAACACAGTATATTACAATAAGGCATTCAATCATAATCTAGAGTTTGAGCGCTTTTGCTACATTAGTTTTGACAGGGTTATTCAAAAGATATTCATTATTTTTTAATTTGTTGACGGTCCCCTATGGAGTTTCGGTAAAAATTCTTCACGGAGATGTATGACGTATACTATTATATTTATACACTAAGAGTTTCGATATGATTCCTCATGTATTTTTCTACATATTTAGTAAAATGTCTAAAATCGCAAGTGTCCCATAATAAATGGCAATATAGTGTATATATATATATATATATATATATATATATATATAAACTGGTGCGAATGCAATAGGTAGTATTTCATATGAAATCTACCTTAAAATGCACCTATGTCAGGTTATGTCCAAAGAGAATCCTTGCAATCGTATGTTGGAAATTTGGCTTAAAATCAGAAAAAAATAGGAATTTTTTTTCTTAGGAGAACTTACACAATGGTGTATATCAAGAGTCAAATCTTTATAAACTGATGATACTGTGGAGTACAATTAAAGTAACTTGCTATAAAAGTAATTTAATACTGAGATAGAGAAAAAAAAAATCTTAACACTTAGGAAACAATTTATGTATTATAATTTTTTAATTTGTTTGTTTCAGTTTTAAATGGAAGAGGAATTAAAGACTTTCTTTCACTCATTGGCAACGTGGTGTGATGGCTCTTGCAATTTAACATGATTTAGAGATCTCTTTTTATTCTTCTTAGCTTTGGCAGTGGTTTGAAATGAGGGATTTTTAATACATTTTTTTCTACAACAGGAGATTTTTTGGTGCACATAACATAAGTAAAAGAGTATAAGATTGTACAACAACCTCAAGCATTGACTTTATAAAAATAAAATGTTCCTGTAAGTTGTAAAGCTTCAGTTTATGAGCATCAAAGCAGGGTTTTCTAGTCTTTAATACAAATATTAAATTTTATTCTTTCTTTGAATTTTTCATGTTTTTTTAAAATTAATTTTTAGGGGAGGTATCGTAAATTTACAAAAAGAACAGAACGATAATAAGTCTAGTAAATATTTGAATGCAACAAAAAATCATCAAGTAATCTTGAATCAAAAAATAAATTAAGGAGTCTAAAAGCAATCAAAATAATTTATATCCAATACTGAAACTTGATTTGCAAGAGTTATTTCAATGCATTATTAATATTTAATAAGCATATTCTGCAATAACTTTAAACCTCATTAGTATTAAAAAAAGCTATTTCTTTCACATCAATATTGATCTCATTTTGTTCATGAAAACCTGTTCAAAGCATGTTAGAAAAAAGTTTAGAAAACGAAATAAAGGACAGTTAATTTAAATTCCGAGACATCTAGAACATAATTCCGAACATCGGTTGCTTTGAATTGTTCGAACTATTTGTAATCAGATGGAAAGTTTTTTCGTACTTATTTCAAATGAAAAATAAAAACTCCGGAATGAAAAAATCTACTTCATTAGCGTTTTTCTTTGTCAAATCATAAGAAATAATATTCTCGGGCATTTTTTTAAAATAAAGATTGATATTTATTGTTGAAGACTTAATATTTTACAAAGTAATGAGAATCGATGATTCGGCCTTAGCAAATGAAATATTTATAAGATGCATGAGAAAAATGTTACTGATGAGAGGTCAAGTTTAAAATGAAGGTTACTTACTCCAATTAATTTTCAAAGAAAAGTTTCGTTTTTCAAAAGAATTTTTTTTTATATAAAATTTACATATACTTTAATGTTAAGAACCATATTTATATACCGGGTGATCCAAAAGTCAGGACGAACTTTAAAAATGAATAACTCGAAAACGAATCAAGATACAAAGATACGGTTTGCACCAAATGGATGGAAAAGAAACCGGATTTTGTGTGACAACGAAAAAAATAGTTTGCCGTTGACATCCAAAAAATGACACGGTAGTGTTTTTTGCACCAAAAGATGATTTGCAAATGAAAAAATGTTGACAATTTCCAAGTCAGCTTAGTTACAGTTAATTAGTACAACAGAAAATGTGCTGTCCCTCATTCATAAGTGCAGCTGTGAGACTAGGCACTACACCGTTCACAGCATTTAGTAGCATTTCTTGCTTTATGGCAGACACGTTTTGGCGGATGGCATCTTTCAATGCTGCTAGTGATGCCGTTGGTCGCCAATAGAACAATATTTTTTGTTGTCACACAAAATCCGGTTTCTTTTCCATCCATTTGGTGCAAACCGTATCTTTGTATCTTGATTCGTTTTCGAGTTATTCATTTTTAAAGTTCGTCCTGACTTTTGGATCACCCGGTATATCGACATACACTATACATAAATAAAAACGATCAATATTGTATTTTTTGTTTGTTTATTTGTTTGTTTATTTGTTTGTTTAACTGTTTTATGAACTCAGAATGAAAAATATTCAAGCTTGGAAATTCTACAGTTGGTGTTTATTGTTATAGAGCGAAACATGTCTTGACCAGAAATGAACTTTGATATTTGGCTTGCCATGCAATGCTAGTGCCTTAGGGGATGTCTGGGAATAATGTCACACTTTCTTCAATAATTTTGACGCTTGTGTCACATTCAATCGTACCTCCTACACCCCACCCCCCTTGTGACATATCACCCTTTGTTACATGTACATATATTAGCAGTTCAGAAACACAGTATTACGTAATAGATCATGTTTCAAATTATATTTTTTTTAGCTTTAATCAAGAGTTTTATTAAAAAATAATTGATTTTTTTATTTTGTATGAAATAAGATTAAGGTTTACAATAAAAATTATCATTGAAATGCAATAATAAATATTAACTACTTCATGGTCGCATTAAATCACGGTTTAAGATTTAAAATTTATTATTGCCACCACTTTTTTATATATAAATATTTGTCTTATTTAATGACATGTAAAATGATGCCAGAATGAAACCAATTACACTATTTTATAAAACTAGTGGGAATCAAACAATTCTGAATAAAAGCCGTGAAGCTTGCAGCCCGTGAATGTCTCGGGCGCGGCGATTAATTGATTAATATTAAAAATCAATTGAACACAATAATAATTTGCAGTTTGGAATGGAATTGAATACTATATTTAGTCCTTCTCTGAGCGTTACAATCATGTATCGATGGCCTCTTTTCTTTTGAGCTATCCGGACGATGATGCATGGATGACATATATTTCGCTCTTACTTGTTGGACATCGATCAAGTCTCGTATAAGCAGCGCTAGTTTCATTCTTCCGGGCTATATCTATAGCATTTACATGGTGAATGTGTGTTTTAACCCTTTCGTGGTTATAAGCGTGTATACGCGCCCAGAATACTACTTAATTTGAATTGCGAAATGCCATACTGACACCGAAATTTTTTTATGAAAATTTTAATTTTACAAAGAACGTAAAAAAAAAAAAATATATATATTTATATATTATGATATAAATTTGTTTTTAAATTCCGGTGTCATTCAATCATTTTAGTATTTCATGAATAGAAGTGCTTTAACCGTCAAAGGGTTAAAGTAAAACTTCTGTATATTATGTATTTAGAACATTATGCAGAGAATAAAGTTAGCATTATGACGAAACTGACAGGCAGGCTGGTAATCGTTAGTTATCGCTAAGTGTTATTGTCTTAACGTATTTTTAATCATCCTGCCAATCCTACACGAACTACGAAAAAAATAAATTTAACTTTTTCAAAAAAATGTATAACCGACTCCAAAGAAAAGCGCTAAAAAGAATTAAATAATTCTATAAAATTCTCTAATGACAAATCGTTATCCAATAACCACACATTGACTATCATGTACCGGTATAAAACGGTTAAATCTAATATATAGAATTTAATATCCACCAAACATAGATTTTCCAGAGAATATTTTTTACAAGAGATTAATTTACATATTTTTGATTTAATTTTTGAATATATACATATAAAAACTAATGAATTACTTTTTGAAATTGGTGCCAAACAATCATAATCGATAATGATTTCCCCATTTGATTTACGGTACTAGACATAATATATCCAGAATTCTTACTATACTTAAGATAGTTTGGCACCAACTTCAAAAAGTAATTCATTACTTTTTATATGTATATATTCAAAAATTAAATCAAAAATATGTAAATTAATCTCTTGTAAAAAATATTCTCTGGAAAATCTATGTTTGGTGGATATTAAATTCTATATATTAGATTTAACCGTTTTATACCGGTACATGATAGTCAATGTGTGGTTATTGGATAACGATTTGTCATTAGAGAATTTTATAGAATTATTTAATTCTTTTTAGCGCTTTTCTTTGGAGTCGGTTATACATTTTTTTGAAAAAGTTAAATTTATTTCCTACTTTTTAGTTATTTATACCGTAATACATAATTATGTGTACTGATATATGATGGCTCTTTGCAACGCATTACTAATGAACGCACTTTGCTGAGTTCTCATGTATTCGCTTTACTTGTCACTGTTTGATTGTCAACTTTTCAAAAGACACTTACAATATCGGTTAGTATCGTTGTGAATCTTTAGGTTTTCTGGATGTGGTAACTTCTTCAGATCTGGCACGACGAAAAGCTACCGCATTCATGAAATCTTAAAGTCAACATCTAATCGTACGGACATCGGAAGTGGTTATCGAAAGGTGACAATGCCTCAAGTAAAGTGTCCTTACACATAAGCGCGCGGCAAAGGGCTTCCATATATGAGTAAACAGCAAAATGACTCCACGTATCAATGAATAGTAAAATGCTTTTCTAGTGTAGTCAAAAGTACTCCCCCTTCAGTCAGAAAAAGCAAAAAGAAAGATTTTAACAAAAATCGCTCTATGATTCAATAGATAAACAACAACAATCTAATTCCTATAAATGCAGTAAAGGCATCGGAAATGAGCGGTAATGATTCGACGAGGAATCCGAAAATCATAACCTGTACTTGGCTGCATCTATAAGAGAGTGACAGCATTCGATGCCCAAATACTTTTTCATGGACGCTTTTGTCCCAACTAAACATTTATAAATTTCACCCTTTTGCTGCATCGTCACTCTACCGCTTTTATGGAAAACGATTATTTCAGCCTATCATGGAGCATTCTCATGGGTCAAAAGACAAATATTTTATAAAAGCGGGGGTGTGAAGATGCAGCAAAAGGGTAATTTTTTTACAGTGTATGCATGAGATATTCCATAAGAGGGATGGAGTGATGATGCAGCAAAAGTTAAATTTTTAACAATGTATCGCAATGCTAGGCATTTTCTATTATAAAATTTGATGATGATATCCTGGTAGCATTCGATTGTACGCCGAATGATCCTTTATTTCTACACAGACATAAATGCATAATCCATATTATTTTACAAATTCATGGACATACAAGGACAAGATAGCACTTGGAAATATTACGACACAAGAAAAGTACAACCGGGAGCTACACATAAAGAGTGTGTGCAACGGAGTCAGTGGGATTCGAACCTACAATCTCCTACGCTCTCAAGAGATTAGTAGCGTGGTGTCTTAACCACTCGGCCACAAGAACCCCCTTGATGACTCATTTTTGTCCAGAATCTTTTCAATCAATCGTATACTGTGCTCCATGTGTCGCCATATTCACATCGAGGAATCCTACATGAACAAAATCTGAAATCATTCTGGTGTCTAATCCGGTAACCTAATCTGAATCTAAAGATAATTTTGTTACACATATCTTATTTTGCATTGATATGTAGAGATAATTTTTTTCCTCCGGAGGAAAATATATACTAAAGGATTTTCATCTTTTCAACAACTTAAGGTGTCGATTGGTATCGATGTCTATTTCTGCTTTAGTGGATCCGAGAACTTGTCCATTTAAGCTTTAACATTTCGGAAATTTATCGCATCCAGCAAACTTTAAAGCCACACACTAGGCACAGAAACTGACCCGGATGATAATGTGAAGTCTATAGGGGCGTTCTTTTCACATATCTCGCTCAAATTTTAAAAATTTTACGTGATTTTTTTTGCATAGGATAGCTGAAAATATTCCACAACCGGCCTAGTTTTTACTTTTTCAATTTTGGTTTCAGATTTAAAAAAAAAAAATACTTAAAATTTCAAAATCGGTTTAAACGGTTCTGAAATTGAAACTATCATTATATAAAACATACATAAGCAAAATCGAAGAAGTAAAAACTAGGCCGGTTGTAGATCATTCTCGGCTATCCTATTCTAAAAAAAATCATGTAAATATATTAAAATTAACATTAGGGTCTTTTTCTGAGACTAGTGTAGTGCCTTAAGGTCCACATTGAAATCTACAGACTTCGTAATTGGGCGTTGAAAAGCTGACAATCCATCCGTATACGTTAAAATTATTGTGAAAAATTACCTTTGTTTTTAAAGCTATCTATTTTCTGACTAATGAGAGCGATCTAAAAACGTCTATGGAGCGTTTTCATTGGGCAGAAAATAGATAGTCTTTAAAAACAGAGGTAATTTTTCAAGACATTTTAAACAGGGTACACTGTTAAAAATTTGACCCTTTTGCTGCATCGTCCCTCCACTGCTAATATAAAAAACAATTGCTTCAGTCTATTATGGAGCATTCTCATGGATCAAAAGTGAGATATTCTATAAAAGCAGGGTAGTGACGATGCAGCAAAAGGGTCAGATTTTTTACAGTTTAAAGTACGCGTACACAATCAGAGCGCGTCAAGTTGCTTCTATGATTCAATGTATAGCAAAGAATTCTAAATGTTCGTATGTATTAAAATACTCTTCTCAGTCATAAAAACTAAAAAGGAAGATATTATCAAAATCACACCATGATTCAACATATTTCTATATGAAAGTAGCAATATTTGAAGTTAAGAATATTCTTTGATAAACGCGGTTTTCCAAAGTACAGAAAATTTAAGAATTTTTATTTCAGAACTTGGCGGTAGTCGCCTGAACGAGTTTGTTTTATGGGTGAAAGAAATTAACTAGCTTAACTTTAATGGTAAGCTTATCAAAATTTTTCGTCATTTAAATTTGTCCAAATGTAAATCTAGCACATAGCAATGTACTTTAATCACTTTGTGAATCCGGCATAACAAGCACCCTGATACACAGACACTCTTGCTTTAACGTGTAAGGCTCTTTAGAGATGAATTTTCAGCTTTTCGATATCGAATTCTCATGTCTGGATCGATGTGGATCTTTCACTTTGGTGGATACGAGAATTGTTCCAGCTAAGATTTCGTACTTTGGGAAAAAACTAGCATCTCTGCAATAGTGGTTAGGATCCCGAAGGATTTTTCGCTGTTAAGCAAAACAAGATTGACCAGTCATAAGCCTTCATTTTGGAGAACTTTTCATTGTTCGAGGGAGAGAATCTGGAATACATGGAGTGAAAATCTGCTATCGACACTGTAAAAAATTTGACCCTTTTGCTGCATCGTTACTCCATCGCTTTTATAGAATTTCTTTGTTTTGACCAATGAGAATGCTCCATAACAGAGCGCGAAGTAATCGTTTCCTATAAAAGCGATGGAGTGACGATGTAGCATAAGGGCTCAATTTTTTGCAATGCAAGCAGTGCTAAAAATTTGTATCCTTTAAATGTGCAACGATGCTATTGAATTCCAAAGTGTCGATCACAGCGACATCTGCGGCATTTGTGTGATACATTATCTAGACTAGCAATAATTCTTGCATTTTTAGAAAATGTCCTGCAGATGTCGCTTCTATCTTTAAATTTCATTAGCATTGTTGCACATTTAAAGAATAGAACATTTTAGCGCTTTTTTAAGTGTTACAGAGGGCGTGTTCAGCACAACTTACCGGTTACTTACCGACCACTTACCGATTGTAGACAAGTACGAAATGAAAATCAAAGCGAAGTGTGACGTCAGCGACAATTCAACAGAATAGTTTTCATTGATGCCACAATTTGCTTTCGTACTGCCCTACAATCGGTCGGTAACAATGGTTACTTTTGTAAGTTGCTCTGAACGCGAAATTTTGAAATGGAGGGCCAAATTCACAGTCAAGTAAAAGTAAAATCCAGACACCTCATTGGTCGTGTGGAAAGGGTGTCACGAATTTGTTTCTCCATTTGAAAAAGAAGGAGGGGTAATGTAATTTTCAAGCGATTGTTACCGTCTGTTCTTATTTACGATAAACCATCGAAATTAACTCAGTTAAGATATTTTGATGACATTTTATAGAACGAGAGTGAAAAATTTTGGTTATAAATGAAAACAGATCAGATTTACTTCGAAATTGCCGCTACGATTTTTTCTCGGAAAAAGGAGTAAGGCGACATTTCCCCTACCGCTAAGAGATTATTCTCTGAAAAGGACGCGGCTCAATGGCCAATAATGCGCTTGGATTTCACCGGACTGTGGTTTTAGCCCTATATTTTAAAGTTTCGCGCTCTGAACACGCCCTGAGATAGCCGATTTCCACACTATATCCCCTAGATGCTATATTTCCGGTTTCTTGCATAAGAGAACTTGTCCGGAATCCAGGTAGAATTTCCGCTGTTAGCGAAACCAGATTAACGAATCAAAAGTCTGAATTTTAGCAAATTTTTCAATGTTTTAAATAAATTTTCTTGTCAATAAATCTCCTTTCGCAAACAGCGCAAAATTTATGTGAATCCTGGCCCTCATCCAGTTAAGATTTTGCACTATGAATACTGTTAAAAATTTGAAACTTTTACTTTATCGTCAATCCATCGCTTTTATAGAAAATGATTACTTCATTATATTATGGTGAATTCTCATTGGTCAAAATAGAGATATTCCATAAAAGCGGTGGAGTGACGACGCAGCAAAAACTTCAAACTTTTAACAATGAAAAGATCGTGTGTCTATGTAAGTGTAACATAAAAGCATGCAAAATGAACACTTCTAATTGGTCGATTGCTTCAAAATGAATTTGAAATTTAAAGTTTTTTTTTTTAAAGTTCTAATAATCAGATTTTTATGAAATTCGAATGGGACCACAATGGCCTCATACGCTTTCAAACAAAAAAAGAATTATCAAAATCGGTTCATATTTGCAAAAGTTATGCGTGAACAACAAATACATACAGGTCGAAATCATAACCTCCTCTTTGAAGTCGGTTAAAAAAAAAAATAGTTTGCATCCACTAATTGCCATTTTCCGTCCTTAGTCAGTCACTTTGCATTCTACGCAGTTTTTGCGTACTACTTAATGGGGAGTTTTTTTCTTCTGTTACTGTTATTTTCAGTATTTCGATTTATGGAAATTTTTTGACAAATGCGTGATATGACATAATGGGTCGACTCAATGTATATATTGTCTGTAAAATAAATTGTTCTGTTCATTGGTTATTAGGATGAGCGAAGCGAATCCTCTACTAGGCCACTCAAATGACATTTTGTCGTACACTTTACAAAAAAACTATACAGCATTTTGACTTGAAATTAAACACAAATATAAATTATGATCTGTAGATTTGCAGAATATTATTTGTTTTTACAGAAATACTTTTCAAAAAATTATTATTTTAATCAATTTATTTTACATGTTTTTCCAATACAAACGCATTTTTTGAAATAAAAAGTGTAACACGTACGTTTTCAGAAGAAAAACTTAAATCATGGGGTCAGTAATTATAGCTAGAATCATCATTAAATAAATAAATAAATAAATAAAATATATTTTCATTATTCTGATAAAATATCTCAAACTGTTTTCAGATTTTCAAACAATGCTCATTCCTTTTAACTATGCATAATTTCATGATTTCTTTTATAAAATTTATAAAATACTTTTTTTAGAAAAATTATAGCATATTTTTAATGAATTAAAATTTGCGAAAATTTTCTTATTAACATTCAATTATAAAAGTATTTTTCTGTGTTAGGAATTCAAATACACAATTTATTCTTATTTTTTGAAATCATATAAGCAGACGATATTTATGAATTTAAAAAAGAATTACATTATGTTTTTGTGAAGTGGCAATAAAAGAATTGTAAACAAATAAAATTAATTAATATTTTGTATAATTCTACTTCGAAAATATTTTTATTTATACCAGTCTTATTTCATAAATAAACAATCTGAGGAAATTCTTAGTTATTTGGTTGAAATACATTTTAAAATTAATATGCGCCGAAACATAAAATTACATTTTTGCTTAATAAAGGTACAAAAATAATTTTAAAAATATATAACTTTGAAATATTTATCTTATAGCATAATACTTCGCGAATCCAAACAAAGCATGGCTTTTGCTAGTGTTATAGATGAGAAAACTTTCTTTTTCATTCTGAAAATGCATAATTTTTTTGCCGTCTAAACAACATATTATTACTATTTAAGACTATGTCTATCTTACAAGTAGAGGGTCCGAGGCTTGTGTCACCGAATTGGATGAACATTTGTGTATTGATAGAGTATAGCTAATATATAATTTTATGACAGTCATAAAGAGCAATACGCAGATGGTCTTGAGAAAATAACCCTTGCTATAGTTCATGCTATAGTTTATAATCTCATAAATTTCCACCTTCAGCCAGCGCCGCCGTGCCCTGATCGGTAGCGCGTTGGATTGGAGTTTTTTTCCACCTGGGATTTAACCCCGCTTGGAACTTTTCTTTGAAACGAAAATTTTCATTGATTATTTTTGAACCGCAATTGAAAAAATATGTATGACAATTGAAATTTACGAAAAATATAAATTATGTTTACTTTTTTTAAAAAATATAAATGCATTTTTAACTGCAAAATTTTGCATGTTTAACTATTTTATGCGAAAAAAAATGTAGTTTAATTTATTTTTCTACAGACCACAATTTTTTTGTTGTCATTTAAAATTGTTTACAGTTATTTCTATGAATAATCTACTAATAACAAAGAAATAAATTAAACTCGTGATCTAAATGCGTGAATAATAATATTTTAATTTGTTTCAGTATGGAAATATAGATCAAGTTTAATATATATCAAACATATTAAACAAGAAAAAAAATTACGAAAAAAATTACTATCTAGACGCTTATTCTAATTAAGAACAAACTTTGCATTTTATACTTTCTTTGAATTTGTTATACTTCATTTAATCGAATTGATTCCAAAGTACAGTAAGTTTATAAAAACAGCAGAACAACAGCGAAAAAATAATAAATATTTCAAAGTAACAAAATAGTTTCAAATTTCTTGAATTGATTAACAAACTATAAAAGGAATGAAGAACTTTCGAAAGCATTTATATTCTATAATAAAACTTGATGTATAACAATTGTTTCCTTGCATTATTATTATTTATTAAGCATATTCACAACGTTTCTAAACCTCATTACAATTAAAAAAAAATTTCATATCAATATTGATCTCATTGAAATGAAAAATCGTGCGAAATGCGTCAGAAAAAGTTTAAAAAATGAAAGAAGGGCCAATTAATTTGGGTTCCGAGTTAGACAGAATATAACTCCGTATGTAGGTTACTTGGAATTTTTTAAAAATATTTAAAAAGAGATTTGAAGCTTTTTGTACTTATTTGAAATTGAAAATTAAAATCTCGTAATGAAGCAAACTACTTCATTAATATTTTCTTAGTTAAACCATCAGACAATAATTCTCTGAGACATTTTTTACAGATAAATTCTGATATTTGTTGCTGAAGAAATCTTATTGGCATTTTACAAGCTAATGAAAAAGCGCGTTTCTTTCTTAGTAATTGAAATATTCATAAAAGGTATGAAAAAACTTTATAAGGATGAGTTGTGTAAATTAAAAGAATTTTTTTTTTTACTGTACATATTTACATAAAAATTCCGTTTGTCAGATAGAAGAAAATTAGACTATAGGGCCAATGAAGACCGGTCAGATGCGAAATTAGAGTTTTGTTAAATAGCATTAAAAAAATCATGTGGAATTGTGCTAAAACTCCAAGTATGTAAACAGAATAGTATAGCATTTGTATTTGCGCCAATTTTTCCCTCGGAACCCTACAGGGACTCTATAACAAATTGAAAAGGAACAAATACCTTTTGGATAACCCTATTAAAAGATAATGCAGCAAAAGCATTCAAACTGTAGATAATAATCAAGAGGCTTATTTTTATAAATTGTGTTGATTTTTATGAATATATCATGTATACTCGTAGAATAAAATAAGATTTTCAGAAAAGCGGTCACAAATTTTACCAAGTTTTTTGCTTATAATTTCCAGCGTTCTTAATATATAATACTGTTCTTTTCAGAAGCCTCCAAAGTGATAGACGGTAGGTGTTGGGTTCGAACCCGAACGCGATCGTCGGTCCAACCGTTCGGAGTTCCACGTGGCTGTCTTCGAACCTTGGCCTTCCTTGCGTAAATACGGATTAGGTTCCTTTGGAAAGACTCTCCACGGAGGACACCCCATCCTTTATGGCCTATATCCCACAATTGGCTGACATAAATACAAACAAACTTTTCAGAAGCCAGGGGTGTAGTGAAAAGTATGCGGATATATAAACCGTATACCCTCTGTATTATTTATAAGAGCTCCGTATATCCTATAATACTCAAATAAAGCACTGGCGTATACTGTATCTATAAATGTTCATGACTGGAGAGTGTATCCTCAAACTGTTGCATAGACCTTTTGATTTTTTTACGATTATAATGATACCAGAAATTATAACAGACAACATTGTACACAATAATCTGCACTCATAAAAAATAAGAAAAACTGATGGAAAATCAGTAGCTTTCTCGATAATGCAATTAGAATGTAATGTACAATATGTGTTAGATATTGTGTTAAGTAAGTGAAAGTCTCCCAAAACATAGCTTGAGAATTCTGAAAGCGATCGTTAATAGAATCAGATTGAAATCTCTTGTTCCCAAAGGGAATAAAAAAGATGATGTGTTGCATGCAATTATAGTAAATTTTATACACTTTAGCCAGTGCACAATATATTTGGATACAACCGCTCAGTTTTTTGCATCGTTTTGGGAATAACAGATTTCACATTATACTGACAACAATAATTTTCAGAATTTTAAAGGTATATTTTCGAGATTTTCATAAAAGTCGCTCTGTACATTTTGCTGTTACTCTATACACATTATATTGACTACATTTGCGCATGCGCAGTGAAACATTATTTAATAAACTTGCTTATTTTTCCTCCAATTTTCATTATTTGTTTATTCTTATCGCAGGATATTTTTTGAAATTTTGTTTGTGATACTCTTTGAAAAGAATATTTTTTTATTATTAAAAACGCTAGAAATTATGTGCAAGAAATATTGCAAAATTTTGGACTGTTTTTTATTAAAACATTAATTTATCTACGGGCATACGTGTTATCTTCATAATAATGAACAAAATTTATCACAATAAGACACATAATCATAATTTGCAATTTGCATGCTTTTGCTGCATTAGTTTTTACAGGATTATTCAAAAGATATTCTGTATGTTTCAAATTGTTGACATTTCCTTATTAACTTTCGAAAAAAATCTCTTCACTAAAATTTATGACCTAAACTGTTCTGTTTACACATCTCTAGTTTCAGGATATATCATCATGTATTTTTCTACACATGCATCAGAACTTCTAAAATCGAAAATTACTAATCATTATTGGCCGTATAGTTTATATTTAAACATCTCATGTAAATGAGCAAATGTAAATGTTGTCTATAATATACATTGTAAAAAAAAATTCAAGAGGTTACTAAAAATTTCTTTGTAAATTTGTATTCCACAGAATTTTTTAGTAACCATTACAAACTTTTTTTTTCAAGTGAAACAAACATTTCTTTTGTAAACTGAACAAAAGAATTTTTTGTATGACTAACTTAAAAATTTTTAGTATGAGCCACCAAGCAAATTTTAGTAATAGCTCCAAAATTAATTTTAATAATCATTACGTGCGCCCGAAGGTCAGGAACTTCCTTCGAGCTGCATCCAGCCTTCTGAAGCGGAAGATTTTCGGCAAAACCTCAATAGATGGCAGCACCAAACATTCCTACCTGCTCCGACAGGATTTTCATTATCCCTTTATTAACGAGACACTACATACATTCGGGGCGTATTTGGCGGTGGCAAGTTTCGAACCCGGGACCTATAAGCCTGGAGTCCGTTACTATAACCACTATGCTATCAAGGCCACACTAACTGAGTTTTAGTAAGAGCTATTAAAAATCTAAAAGTATTAACTCTATTCGTTGCTAACTTTTTTCTAGTAATTCTTACAGATTTTTTTGTAACCGACTAAGATTACTAAAAGTTTTATAGTAATTACAAGGACCACTAAAGTTTTTTTAGTAGATCGACCCTTTTTTTACAGTGTACCGTAAAATGGGGTGAATAGGAACAGCGGGGTGAATAGGAACGAAACTTCCCAGTCATACAAATAAATTCATTATAAATATATGTGACGATATTTTTTGTTTCCAATTTTTTTATAAAAAGGTTATAACATTAAGAGTTGGGAAATTCAGTTTTGACATGTTTGAACAACTATTGGGTTATATAAAAAAACTTCAAGAGGATCCTCAAAAACCTCATTTTTGCAACGTCTTCAAAACTTTGTATATAACTACAGTGTTTTTCGTATTCTGAACCTAAGAGAGGGGATTTTTTAATTAATGATAGTCCTGTTAACGATATTCTGTATTAAATTCTACTTATTTCTAAACTACATAATGAAAAAAAATGAAAAATGGCTTGTAATATCAGAGGTTTAAGATTTACGAGTTGAATCGGAACACGTTTTCTCTTTATGATTAATTTTTCTATACAATAATAGTTTCATTTAACATATGAAAACATATGTATGGATATGTATTGTAACAATATTTTGTTTGTTCTAATTATTTGAAGAGTTTAAAGGGTGCCAAAAAATTGCTTGGTTAAACAAAAAAGTCAACGCCTAATCCAACAGACATGGAACATACAATAAAAGACTTTGAAAATAGCAAATTAGTTAGAAAACCTGTACAGAATTTTTCTCAGATATTCACAACATTACACAAACATCTCAAAATGAAAAATCAATTAAAAAAGAGAGGGATGCAAACAGTATTATGGTCTGGGGATGGGGGCGTATTAGTAGATCGTATTAATGCATGCAGCGATTGGGGCTACTCAATAGATTCACTTACCCAATTACTACTAGTAATGGATAACACATAACAGGGCTAAATTTGCATTAAATTCTACATTTCCAATTCGAATATAATTTCTTAAAATAAATTTTAATTTTTCTTGTTTTAAAAGTTGTTTTCTAATTTTTAAAAACGCATATCTTTACGTGTATATAAAATAAAGGCTTGGTTTCACATTAACTACGTTTTCCTATTCCTCCCTTATCATTATTACCTGTTTTTATTAACTCTAATAAAGTTTGAATCGGAATAAATAAAGATTATAGTCCATTAAATCTCCATTAAAAATCTAAGTAACGTATATATAAACAGTAAAAATGTTTCGTTTTTGTTTAAAAAGTAAAGAACAAAACAAGACCGAAGTTTCTGGTAAAAAAATAAAAATAATAATAAATCAGTTGTTGCTTTTTTTTAACGTTAAAGTTGAAAAGTGTTCCGATTCACCCCATTTTACGGTATGATTAAAAATAACAAAGCAACAACAACAAAACAATAATATATATGAGTAACAGAGATAGATAATGTACTGTTTAATTAATATTATTGAAAGCTTTTGCACTGCAAAATTATTGTACCTAGTTATGGGGTTTTAACATACAACACGGAATAGGGAATCAAAAAACGAAAGGATCGAAAATTTCTTGGCAGCATTAATCTCCTTAAGATTTTCATTATTAAGCTTTGAAGCATTTCAAATTGACGCTTGTTACCTTGATTTACAACAGATTATTTTTTTCTGTCTGATTCTTAATGTTCAAAATAAATTTGCAATGCTGTTTTCATATTTTTTCAGATTACATTGTAAATAAAGACAGTTGTGATAAAAAAATAGATGGAAACTATTGTTCCCCTTTACATGCATTACATTTTAAAAATCGATTCTGAAATTTTTATCTCATTTCATTTCTTAAATAAATCCTGGGATTTTTTTTAATAATAATTTTTTAAGTCCAGTAGCTAATGGCTAAATACAGATTGTTGTTAATTGTCAATATTGGGCTTTAATTGAAAAAAAAAAATATATTTATAATAATTTTCTTAGATACAAGTGTATAATATTAAACAAACACGAATTTTAATAACAATGTTAAGAAATAAATTTTATTTGTTCACTGCTTAACAATACAATGTATTTCGCTCGCTTCCTAACAAAACAAAAAGCACATATAGCAACAATAAAAAATAAATCTACCTTTATTCTTAACTAGCACTAATGTAGCAATTTACATGTTAATATTTTCAGTATGTAATTTATTTGTAAAAATAGGATATAAATATTCAATATTATTCTAATACTATTTTAAAACACTAAATTTAACGTGTGGCTAAAAGGCAACACACGTCGTTTAAGGAAAAAACTCCGTACTTACCTAAAATTCCGAGTAAAAACAAAAAACTGAAGATACACACTTTATAAAAGATTTCTTAATTTAAAGTACATAAGTAATATTTATGAAGCGTTTTAAATCTGTTATTTTAGGGTTTCGTTCATTTTCCGAAGCCCTGTTAGTCTTTGTCTTCTGTCTGTCAGTCACAAAGTCCGTACATCAAAACTATATAGAGAGTTCAAATTTTGTGTACTTAAAGCTGAACACCTCTTGTTACACAACAGATCATAAAATTTCGAAAAAGACTATTATTTTAATTTAAATAATATTTTTTAAATCCATCAGTTAATTTTGTTGTTATTTTTTCTCTTCTAATTTTTTGCCACACAACTTTAAATAGATATAAAATTATTTCATTTTTCTTTTTAATTTTAAAGAGAGATGGAGTACTTCTGTTTCCACAATTACAAAATTGGTTTTACATAGCACAAAAAATTAATATCTCAATAATAAATTAAGATACAGCTTTTAAACAAATTGTATTTAAAAGTACATTTTTTTCGTATACGATATTGTAAAAATTAAAAATGTGCGATGTTTAGAAGCTTAAAAATTTGCAGTAGCGTAAATTTCAATACTGAAATTTCATTTCTTCTAATTGTTGCACGCATGTTTAAATACAATTATTATGTATGCAACATAAATTAATGGATTAAAAAGATCACGTAAAAAACGTGCCTATGTGTTTTTATTTCATCATATTAAATCATATTTATCATCTATTTTTTTATTGATAAGTTTAGTCTCTCTTAAATTTATGCTAAGCTTTGCAACATTTTACTTTTATTCATAATTTTATTTACTTGCGTACCTTCACTAAATCTAGAGATTTTGATAGAGAAATAAAAAAATCTATGCAAACAAGACAACATTTAGGGGAAGAATTTAATATTCTGTTCTGGTTGGTGCGATTGGCGAAGAAATCCCAAAATAGCGCAGAAAAACCGTTTTTAATGAAAAAATGTGCTTTTAAGCAGATATTAAACAAAACCCTCTGTACGATCTCCAATCACATTTACCCGCTTATTTTCTTTCAAAGATAACTATTGTTAAGTATATCTTATTAGGACTTTTTTAATCTAATGACAACTCGTGTTTTTGTTTATATCTCAATTAATGAAATAATTACGAAATGAAATTAACAAAATACAATATAATTATTTAGAATAAAAACATTTGAAATAAAAATAATACTTTTAATCTTTTTCAAAAACTGCTATAGGATGAAAGTAAATTTTTTTTTCGTATATGAAATCATCATTTCTTACACCATTCTTTCAAATTCAGTTTCCAAGACAAAAAATAATAATTTCGGTCGTAGGTTGTTTTGTATTGTTTAAAATCGTGAAAATCAGTTGGAATTTTTTTCTAAGTCTTTTTTATTTACACTTGAAAGTAAAAACGCCTAAATAAGAAAACTACATCATTAGAGTTTGTTTTTTGCTAAACCTTCCAAATAATATTACCTTGAATTTTAAATCTGACGTTTTTTTCAGCATCTCCAGATGTTTGCTATTGAAAAAGGCTTATTAGCATTTGAAAAACTAAGAAGAATTCGTCTTTCATTGTAAATGAAGTCTTTATGAAAATTATTTTGAAAAATTAAGGATAATGAGTAGTTCAATTTGAATTGAAGATTACTTATTTTTCATTTTAAAAAAATAACTAAATTTTACATAAAAAATCAGCATATTTAGGAAACAAATCAAGCATAAATGAATATCTAAAGCAGAATAAAAAAAAATACATATAATACAAGAAAAACGATAAATTTTTGACATAATCATAAAGAAATCTCGCTCTCTAGAGTTATTCCTTTACTTTTTTTTCCAATTAAAGGCATACATTATTTTCTTAGCAAAATAAAAATAAAAATAAAAATAAAAATAAAAATAAAAATAAATAAAGAAATAAAGAAAAGAAAAGAAAAGAAAAGAAAAGGAAAGAAAAAGAAAGAAAAAATAAAAAAATAAAAAATAAATTACTTAATTTCTAAATTTCGCAAAGTTTTTAGGAAAAGTATTATTTGATTATTGAATTTAAAAAATATATAAATAAATGATTTCTGATAAATCATAGAAATATTGTAAGTAGACGAATGAAAGCATATGAATCATTTTATACCCTATTTGTTTTGTTTAGCATCTCATCTTTACAAGAAGAAAATATTGGATTCGTGAAAATTCTCGACGCCCGGTTTTCGTCAGATTTACATGTTTAAGGGGCCCGATATATCAAAACCATGTTTTTTTACAAAATGCCTGCTTGTGAATCTGTTAGTTTTTGACACTGTTTGTCCACATGTGGCAAATTTGTCGGCGCTCTATCTCAATAACTAAAGAACGGGATTTAACAAAAAAAATTACATTTTGTTAGTTACTGTTATAGATTGGTGTTGTTTAATTTTTAGTGTAAATCGCTCAAAAAGGTGGCACTACTACGCAGCATTTTCACAATTTCCGCTATAGCGCTATCTAATGAACTTTTATACGTACTTAAATCAAACAGTAGATTCTGTTAATCATTGAGATGATTTAATGTTTCTTTCATTTTGTCATTTTGGTGTGACTCGCTCAATAGATGGTGCTCATTAGATGATTTCAGCAGTAGTTCTATTTCTAGAATTAATACATGGAAGATAAATTAAACTTCAGATTCAGTTAGACATTGATAAGTTTGTGTTGTTTATATTTATATAGAAATCAACCACTAACATGTGGTGGTATTATACAGCATTTTTCATGATTTCCGTAGCAGCTTTATCTCAACAATTATAACACGGATTATTTTCAAACTTTAGATTCAGTTAGATGTTGACATAAGTTGTTGCAAATCAGGTTTTTGAGTATTTCATCAAACAACTGTCCCTGCTACACTGCGTTTTGGATGATTTACTTTATTTAAACAATAGTCATTAGTCTAGAATTAATTGCGCAGAATTTCATATCATTAGGATCCCCAAAATGGTCCAGATTGCCATTTAATTTTGACTCAGTGATAGCGGATTATGAAATATTAACATGTATAAGGTAGAAGAAAGTTTTAGGATTGCCACATCCGACAAGTTTTGTTTGTGTATTACTTCGCTATGATAAAGTCATAGGCATACTTTTCTACTTAAGTTGTTTAAGACCGGTTCGTAAAAGTAAAATGCCTTAGCGAATGCAAATGGCGTCATGTATATATATATATATATATATATATATTACAAATTTAAAATTTTTTCACCAAAACTAACCTTTATACTACTTTAATTTTCTTATAATAATGTTCCGTACTTACTTCAAATTATTAAATTAAAATCTTGTTTCTAGATCTAATCTGTTAATCCGTATGCAGACGATATAAATTCTTAATTTGCCTTAAAAAACATTATTCCAAAAACATTTCCAAACATTTATTTAAAAAGATGGCTCTAAATTAAAACTTCTTAATTAAAACTTTATTTCTTAATATTCCAAATAAAACTGATTTCTTCTATGTTTTTATCAACCCTTTTTAAGAAAATCTTATTAAATTTATTCCAAAACCATACCTTTCAAAAAATATCATTATTTTATTTTATCTATTTATTTATTTTTAAGCCGTCAACCTTTGATATTAATAAATTCATTTCTTTTCTTTTCCTCTTATTAATCATTATTAATCATTTATAAAAATCGTCTGCCTAAGAAATTATGAGTCGATTATAAATTGGTTAAATAATATTTTTTTTAAATAAATTTATCGTCTGTGTAAAATAGTCTCGTATCTGGACAAGAATTCTGTTTACATAAAAGGATGATGGTTTGAGATTACAGAAAGTTCTAGAATTTTCTTTTTAGTTTTAAAAGGTGGAAGTCTCGAGATGAGAAGGAGAGAGATTCTGGAGTTCTTTCGTCGATGAGTACGGCTGGTTGAAGTAAATGATGGAATATTTTTTGGACATTTCGGTAAAAGATCGTTTGCAAAAAGGAGTTTTTCCCTCTATAATGACTACAGTTGAATAAATAAACTTACAGCCACCAATGAGTGATTTATTGGATATTCTACATTTATTTATTTTTTATTTTTTCCCTCGCTGGCCATGACTTCTGTGCAAAGAACGGGGACCCTGGCGATGATGTTTCTGGCTCCTAACTTTAAAATGTCACATATATATATATATATATATATATATGTAACGACTTCGGGGTGTTGTAGTCGTGTCGTAAGAAGTACTCGGGAAACTCTTGTGGGACCGAACTCTTTTTATTAGGCAGCTCTTCGTACAGATGAATCCGCGAGTCCGGTCAGATTTCCCGGAGCCAGATACGTCGATTATAGAAAAGGTTACATGGCCGGAGGTTAGACAGGCTCCTCAAAACTGCAAAGTCTCTCGTTTTTCGCGCGTGTTCTTGCTAATATGTTAGGGATTGTCATATTTTCCAGCAGAGGGCAGAGTTGTGAATTTGGGAGGTACATTTAATTTAATTGGTTAAGAAATATCTGGGCACTCTGAGGTAATTTAGGCGCGGCTGTCCAGGGCTGCATGCTGATCCTACAAATTAAGAATTGCGCTTACCTAAGCATTTTTAATCTTAAAGAACATCCAAAAATGATCTCTGAAAGTAATAAATGTTAGGTTGGGAAAGAAAGTTACCAGGGGCAAAAATAGCTTTAAGCTTAAGAATTAAAGTTTAAAATATTAATTGGGAACTTTAAACTTTTAAATTTTAATTTTAAATTAAATTTTTAGAAAGGGGTTAGTTTTTATCCTTTCATATCCCCCCCTCCAAGTTGAGGTCCACCAGATTTGCCTGCAAATCTGGGGGGACTCCCCAGGAAAATGGAGAAGACAAAATTGGATAAGAATTTACTTATACAACGCTAAATTTATAAGGTTAATATTAAAGTTAAATCTAAAGTAAATTTAATGTTAAAGGAAAGTTTTCTAAGATGTGAGGACTGAATTTTTCTGCTGGAAAAAATATTTTTTTTTTTAAATTTTAAGACCTAAATTTTAAGGAAAAAACTTTATGATTTTAAATTTTTATGCTAAAATTTTGGTTATGGCTCTCGAGACAACCTGACCGAACCTTACATATGAATTTGGAGTATATTATATAACATAAAATATAAACATGAAAAACTGAAAAAAATATAGGTAATATATGGAAAAACATAATAAAATAATTTGTAATAGTGACCATTTTCTTGCTTGGAAGTCCTTTGGTCAACAAATTTGTGCTTATTTAGTTAAAAGTCTTTAAGCACATATTTCACATTTTATATGACGTTAAACTGTCAAAATGTAAATTTATGTACAAAAATAATATTGGAAATTACACATAAACATAGGAAAACTTAAAAAAATATCTTTTCTATAAAGTTGGAAAATTATGTTATTATAAAAGGACATTGAGACAAGTAATATAAAAAAATTACTAAAGATAAAAATACACTGATATATGATTAACGGGGAAAATATATGTTCTATGCACAAAATATTCAAATTATAGCAATATTGGTAAATATGAAAAATTTGAAAGGTTCCGTCACTTATTTTGGAAATGTGAAAAATGTTAAAAATATATTGGCATATAAAATTGATAAAAATAAAGGAATAGATAAATATTAAATACAATAAAAATATGAAAAGAAATATGAAAATAACGAAAAAGTAAAATATAAAAGTCTATTTACATTGAAAATTACTTACAAGGTAAGTATAATTTATCCTAAACCATTGAAGGTTTTAGCATATCCTAAACCAATAAAGGTTTTAGCAAATCCTAAACCTCAGTGAGGTTTTAGCAAAAATTAAAAAAAAAGAAAAATGAGCTTTGGTTTAATTTGTTTTGTGAGAAGATGCAGATGCAGTTTACGTATAAGTAAAGGTATTTATTAATTTGCAGACTGAGATATGTTTTGCTCAGTGGCATTAATAACCCCAAGTTACCACTTTATAAACTACATCTACATCTCACTGATAGCTCATAAAAATTTCCTAAGTAAAAAAATTTCAAAGAACATTTTTCCTTAATGATTAAAGCTAGAATGCTCTTTGTTTTCCATGTTAGTGTTACTGGCAAATAGCAAAAATCTATATTATCAAGGTTTTTACTACTGGCAAAAGAAAAAAAAGTTAATGGAACAAAAATATTTAAATAAAACAAAGAAAAAATAAAATAATGCACTCTGATTCAAAACAAATAGGCCAATGACCCTGCATTTAAAGCACATGGGCAACTTATTGACATGTTTGTTGTTATTAATGGATGCTTGTATTTTATATAATTGTAACGACTTCGGGGTGTTGTAGTCGTGTCGTAAGAAGTACTCGGGAAACTCTTGTGGGACCGAACTCTTTTTATTAGGCAGCTCTTCGTACAGATGAATCCGCGAGTCCGGTCAGATTTCCCGGAGCCAGATACGTCGATTATAGAAAAGGTTACATGGCCGGAGGTTAGACAGGCTCCTCAAAACTGCAAAGTCTCTCGTTTTTCGCGCGTGTTCTTGCTAATATGTTAGGGATTGTCATATTTTCCAGCAGAGGGCAGAGTTGTGAATTTGGGAGGTACATTTAATTTAATTGGTTAAGAAATATCTGGGCACTCTGAGGTAATTTAGGCGCGGCTGTCCAGGGCTGCATGCTGATCCTACAAATTAAGAATTGCGCTTACCTAAGCATTTTTAATCTTAAAGAACATCCAAAAATGATCTCTGAAAGTAATAAATGTTAGGTTGGGAAAGAAAGTTACCAGGGGCAAAAATAGCTTTAAGCTTAAGAATTAAAGTTTAAAATATTAATTGGGAACTTTAAACTTTTAAATTTTAATTTTAAATTAAAGTTTTAGAAAGGGGTTAGTTTTTATCCTTTCATATATATATATATATATATATAATATGTGTGAGTGTGTATGTATATGTATATGAAGCGTGTGTTTTAAATGTATATGTATATATTATTTTTTTAATTTAAGAATCATTGTTTAAGTGTCAAGCTTAACAAACAGGAGAAATTGAAGCAAGTTGGAATTTGTACATAAAAAATGGCAAATGACATGGTTTTGCTTTATTTTTTTTCTATCCTTAAAATATTTTTTTTCAGACATTCAGTGTTTTCCATATTAGAGTTGAGTCCCTTTATTCTGGAAATGCGTCTTTTCGAAAAAGAATTTTTTTAAATAGCCGATTTTTAAAATTTTAAAGCAGGAAAAATTGGCAATTATTGCTGATATAAGTAATTTAAATTTAGTTTTGAAAAGATAAGATTCAAAAGCGTTTATTATTATTATTATTATTATTATTTATTTATTTTTATTTATTTATTTATTTATTTATTTATTGGCATTAGATTTAACTAGTGATTGGCGAAACTTTGTTTTTTTTTTCGCTTTTAGCCCAAAATCTCGTTTTACCGAAAATTTGCTTTCGGTAAAAAGCAGTCCATCCGAGTTATCGTCCCTTTCACCATCATATTTTCCTAAAGACGGGTGCATAAAATGACTCGAAACGTTGGTTTTATATATATATATATATATTTATTCTCACAAGTTCATGTTAAAGTTCTTATTTTTGTGGACTAAAGAATAAGGTTAAGCGTTTTTAACAAATACATTCTTAGTAAATTATTACTCTTGCCTTTAATTACTTTATTTATTAATCTCATTTTCATGCTGAATAATTTTCCATGCGAATCAGATTGCGCATGTCTGTGCATGTGTTTGTTTATTGAAAGTTTTCGGTAAATCAGAAAAAAAAAGTATTTTATTTTAAACACTTGTTGTATGTCGTCACCTTATTTCCTGAAATATTAATTGCCGAAACGTCAGTGAAGGCTTACTTTGGAGACACGGTTTTTTTATTCCGTCTGTCAGGCTGTCTGCCCAGGTCGAAATTCATGCTGGTATTTATTTGCTAGACAAGCACCAAGTGCTATAACCCAACAAGTAAAATAGCATAAACTAGCACTACACGTTGCTGGTTCCAGCAGAATTTCCAGCAATTCATGGTGTGTATTGGCCCACTTTGCTGGAAATAAGCATGAGATGCTTGCATATAGCTTGTCATGCTTTTGTTGTGCAAGCTAGCAATATAGCATGTGATGCTAGCTAGCATATAATAGAATAGAATTTCCAGCAATTCATGGTGTGTATTGGCCCACTTTGCTGGAAATCTAGCAGACATAGCAATAGAGACTAGCATATTTTTGTTGCTGGTACAAGCATAAATTTTGACCTGGGTGTCCATCTGTCTGTCTGTTCCACGATAACTGCCGTAAAAAGCATCCGATTTCCTTGAAATTAAGTAAGCGCGTTCATGCTGTATCCGGACTTTAGCTGTATAATTTCTTGTTATGTTTGGCTCATTCATTCAGAAAATACAGGATATTATATTTTGCACCTTAATGCTTTTCTATGGCAAATCAAACAATCTTCCATTTTTCATTTGTTGAAAAAAAAATGGCTCTTTTGATTGATGGATTTAAATGACAAATTTTGGATACCGATATTTCCTTATGTGGGTCTTAAATTATTCTTATTAGTTTGAAATTTTGTCGATGATTTTGTCAGATTTTTTTTTATTATTCCTATAAATTTTGGCGATTTTTTATACATGTGTTCCAATAATATAAAACATTTTGTTTTAGAATTCTTTAAATTTAAAATGTGCATATTTCATTATTTCTCTTTTTTTTATTTGCTTCATAGCAACAATAACTATATTGTTGCAGCGTATATAGGGTTCTTTTGATCTTATGGTTACACAACTTCAAACTCTTGCTTATAGAAAAGTAGAAAATAATTTATTTACAGAACTTCAGAACAACAAAGTCTTCGAAACTCACAAATATTTCTAGATATTCAAAAATAATTGTTCAAATCTATCGTATAAGTGCAGATATAGGTTCCAGAGACTCTTTATACAACGTCTCAACACTAAATCACATTCAAAATAACGTAAATAAGACTCAAGCAAACTCGCTTACGCCTTGTTCACTCAATGACTGACTGGTAAATAATAAGAACAGCTCGCATCGCTTCTCTTCTTATATAGGCTCGCAGCATGTGCGGGAAATTTCTAGAACCATCTCGAAAAATCCACGGAACAACAAACAATGTATCAGTATATCTAAGGGGGGTTACCATAGAGAGGAAAGGGTTACCATCGTCAACAATCGCCAAGTTTGTCGCCAACTTGGCGATATATCGCCAAATTTGGCGACCAAAATTAGTCGCCAAAAGTGACGCCAACTTGGCGATATCTTTATTATTTCGCCAATCTGCCGTAGACATACACTGAAAATAATGGACAAGTTTGCTTGATAACAGAGACAATGTAACAAAAACTAATATTAGTAAAGGAATGGAGGTTAATAAGATTATTTACATTATTTTACAGTACAAACACTAACTATTTACAAAATTAGTAACACTACCCCCTCCTCAAAGACTGCACGTCCCGCGCAGTGCAATCCTTGAGTTAGAGGAAAACACTTAAAATAAATAAACAAATAAATAAATAAATAAATAAATAATAACAATAATAATAAAATTTACATAAATAAGAACTAATTACTATTTACATATTTACAAAAAGTTACTTTCATGACCATGGTCTGAATTTCCAGTTTTGAATTTCTAATCACTTTGGCCAAAATAAGGGGCTAGCCGGTTATAGTGTACGACCTTGGGTTTGGCGTGTGGCGATTTTTGTATACGTACGACGACGTCATTCAGCCTGTTGATGACTGTGTAAGGACCGTCCCAGTTTCTTGGTAATTTTGGCGACAGTCCCTTACGACGTATGGGATTCCACAACCAAACTTTGTCACCTTCGTTGAACTCATGTCCATTTGCCTTTGTGTCGTACCGTGTCTTCATCTTTTCCGTTGCCAGTCCAATTCGGTTCCTCGCTAGACAATGAATCTCCTCAATCCGCGCCTGGAGTTCATCGACATATTCCTCAGGCGATGGAGGAGCATCAGGAGGACGGCCAAACAAAAGATCCGCAGGCAGACGAAGATCACGACCATAGAGCATTTGAGAAGGGGAGTAACCAGTGGCCTCATGAGTGGCACTCCTGTAGGCAAGCAGGAAAAGAGGCAATTTCTTGTCCCAGTCCTGTTGGTCTCTAGACACCAGGAGAGAGAGGCTATTTAGGATGGACGATTGAAACGCTCCACCATGCCGTCCGATTGAGGATGTAGGGGTGTAGTTCGAGTTTTGTCCATGCCGAGTAGTCCACACATTTCCTTAAACACAGTCGAATCGAAGTTTCTTCCTTGATCGGAATGGATTTGAATAGGAACTCCATATCTGGAAACCAACCCAGTGTTGAACTAGTATGTCTGCTACTGTTACCGCCTCTTGATTAGGAATGGCGTAGGCTTCAGGCCACTTAGTGAAGTAGTCCATGACAACGAGGATGTACTTATTGCCATAAGATGTTCTAGGAAGAGGACCCAGGATGTCTAGAGCAATTCGTTCGAAAGGAGCTCCTACATTATAACGTTGCAATCGTCCACGGGTGCGCCTCTTTGGACCTTTACGTGCTACACAGGTGTCACAAGTTCGACATCACTTCTCCACGTCGCTGCGAACATTATTCCAGTAAAAACGCTCTCGAACCTTTTGAAGGGTCTTCATTACACCAAAATGATCTCCTGTGGGACTACCATGCAGTTCTTGAAGGACCATAGAAATTCTCGACTTAGGGAGTAGTAGTTGCCATCTACATGTCTTTCCATCGTCAGACTCCTATTTTCGGTACAAGATACCGTTCTTCAAATGTAGGGAATCCCAGAGAGCCCAATAACGTTTAGTCGTAGGATGGTAATGGGCCATGTCTTGTCAGCTGGGCTTCCTGTTGGACTCCTCTTTCAGCTCTAGAATTGGCTTAATTTCAGGATCAGCAAGTTTATCTTTACGCAGGCTCTCGTCACTCCACGGATCTTGCGATGATGTAGACCCAGTTGTAACTTGTCTTACTATAGGACCTTTGACATTAAATTTCTTCTCAACCCGGTCGCAGTATCTACAATTCTCTGAGCAGGGTCTTCTTGAGAGAGCATCTGCATTTCCATGTGATGAGCATTTTTGATGGCGTATCTCCATATCGTACTCTTGAAGCTTTTGTATCCACCTGGCTATCTGGCCTTCAGGGTTCTTAAAATTCAATAGCTAAGTTACAGAAGCATGATCAGTTCGGATCAGGAATTTTCGACCGTAAAGATAGTGATGAAAATGGTCTATGGCTTTCACTTCAGCAAGAAGCTCTTTTCTTGTTACGCAGTAGTTTCGCTCTGCCTTTGATAAGCACTTGCTGAAATAGGCGATAACACGCTCTTGGCCGTCGATTTCCTGGGACAGTACAGCGCCAATGCTTTCGTTACTTGCATCCGTATCAATTATAAACTGTTTATCGATTTGAGGATATGACAGAATTGGAGTGGATATTAAGGCCTCCTTAAGCTTTTCGAAAGCAGCTTCACATTCCTGTGTCCACATGAATTTTTGATTGGCTTCTGTTAATTTATGAAGTAGTCTTGCAATCATCGAGAAGCCTTTGACAAATTTTCTGTAATATGTGCATAATCCTAGAAAACTTCAAAGCTGGTGAACATCTGCTGGACGATTCCAATTTTTCACGGCCGATATCTTCTCCGAATCAGTCCTAACTCCTTCCGCCGAAATGATGTGTCCAAGGTAGGCGACTTCATTGCAAAACAAACTGCATTTCGAAGGGCTTAACTTCAAATTAGCTTCCTTTAATTTTTGTAGCACCCGCCTAAGATTGTTTAGATGTTCATCAAAAGATTTTCCTATGATTATGACATCATCTAAATAAACAAGACATGCTTCATATGACAGCCCCCGGAGAACCGTTTCCATAAGCCGTTCGAAGGTTGCAGGTGCGTTACACAGACCAAAAGGCATTACCTTGAACTGCCATAATCCTTGTCCCGTTGTAAAGGCAGTCTTCTCGCGGTCGTCCGGATGGATCTCTACCTGCCAGTAACCACTCTTCAGATCCAGAGTCGAGAACCAGGTGTCGCCCGCAAGTGTGTCAAGAGTGTCGTCAATCCTTGGTAGAGGGTAGCTATGCTTTTTAGTGACGTCATTCAGTCGGCGGTAGCCTACACAAAATCTTGTAGAACCATCCTTCTTTCTTACTAATACAATGGGAGACGCCCATGGACTTGTCGATGGTTCGATGACGTCATTTTCTTCCATATCCTTAATTAAATTCTGCACCTCTTCTTGCTTGGCAAAAGGTAATCGTCTAGGGTGCTGTTTAATAGGAGAGTGATCTCCCGTGTCAATTCGGTGTTGTGCCATTTTAGTTCGTCCAAAGTCTTCAGATGTTTGGGAGAATAAACTTTGGAATTCTCTAATTAAATTTTCCGCAGATTCCATCTGTTTTGGATCTAAGTCTGTATTTTGTAGCAAATCCTTGACTAAATTATCTGGAGATTTCTCAGAGTGACTGGAATTTTGAATTATGCACGTCATAGGAGCACATGACGCTATCACCTCTCCTTTCTTGATAGTCCTCGTCTTATCACTGATGTTGGCAATTCTGACTGGAATGGTCTTCTTCGAGAGATCCACCACAGATGAAGCCACCAATACTCCTGCTTGTTTACTATTGTTTTAAGGATAATCTATATGGCCAAATCAATAATTAGTTTCATTTTTAATTACAGCAGGAACCAAACATTCTGTTCTTGCATCTAGATTAATGTCTTCTTTGGCTATTACTATTTGTTTACATTCAATTTCGTTATTTAATCCAAAAAGACTTATTTCTTCAAATTTTGAGATCATTTTGTTATTTTTGAAATCAAGTCTGAAGTCAAACTTCTTCAGAAAATCTAGTCCGATTAAGCAAGGATCTGTTATATCAGCCACATATGCCGTATGGTAATATTTCGTTCCTCCAAAGTTGATAGTTAAATTGGCCTTTCCATATATGCCTATCTTGTCGCCCGTCACAATTTGCAGGGTAACACAGGGTGGAGTCTAGATGAGTTTACATTTCAATTTTCGAGCCAAATCTTCTCTTATTATTGTAACATTGGCTCCTGTATCAACAATCATACGGCACTGAATTCCGTTAATAAAGCATATCACATATAATTCATTATCACCGCCACTCATTTTTGATATCTGGAGGATCTTCAGATGGGGCTTTTCATTCCCTGGCAACCTCCGCCCCGCGAGATGGCCAAAATTTAGTTTCCCTGCTGACTGTTTGAATTTATCTCACATTCGTGGATTTTGCTACAATTTCTTCGGAGAAGTCCTCTATCACCGCATCCCCAGCACGTGAGATTCTGTCTTCTTGAACTTGTTCTTCCGTATTTTAAAGCTTCAAGTTCTTGATTTATTTTCCTAATTTCTTTCAAGACGTCGTTCTCAGTGTCTGAGCTTTTGTTCACCGTTGCCCCTCGGACTGAATGACGATCTCTTCGGCTGGCTTGTGTAGCTGCTTCCAACTTTAAGGCATATAGTATTGCAGCCTTTAAATCCTGTACATCTGCCATTCGTACCGCTCTCTGTACTTCTGGATCTTTTATTCCGTCTACAAAATATTGGAGTGAGAGCATTTCCCGTACATTTGTTGGACAGTCAATGAATGCTAAATTTGCAAGCCGTTCAATTTCCGAGGCAAACTCTTGAAAGGTTTCACTCGATTTTTGATGGCGGCTCTTCATTTGTATTCTCGTATAATCCTTGACGAATTTTTCGCCGAATCTCATTTCAAGTGCACAACTTAGAGTCTCAAAATTGAGTTGCGTCATATCGGGCAATGTTTGCAGATCGTCGGCGGCTTCTCCTCTTAAAGATGCTGCCAGTTGACAAGCTTTCACCTCGTCACTCCATTTGTTCGCTTCGGCTACGATGGTGAATTGGATCTTGTAAACTTGTCAGGAACTCTTTCCGTCGTATGTCGACAGCTTGATGTGCACGGGAGAAGCAGGCGGATTTCTAAATTCTTCATAATTACCACTGGACGCTGAAAGCTTCTTCTCAAGATCTTGTACTTTTTTATTTAGCTTTTCATCTACTTCATCTATTATTTTCTCTTCTACTTCCGCCATTTTCCTTTCCATTTTTTGTTCAACATTACTAACTTAATTCTGAATTTTCTCTTCTACTTCCTCTATTTTCTCTTCTACCGAGCCTATTCTTCTCTCTACCGACGAGAACTTTTCTTCATTTCTTCTTGGCCTTTATTAATCTTTTCAGTCACATGTTCTTGGCATTTGTCAATTTTATTTGTCAACTGTTCCATTCTTTCTTCGTTTTTATTCATTTTTTCCGCCAACTCTTCTTGGCCTTTATTCATCATTTCCGCCAACTCCTCTTGGCCTTTATTCATCTTTTCTGCCAACTCCTCTTGACCTTTATTCATCTTTTCCGCCAACTCCTCTTGGCCTTTATCCATTTTATTTGATAATCCATTAATAGCTTTCTACAACTCATTCAGTTGCTCTTCCGTTGCTCTCGTTTTCGCCATAAGATCCCAAATTCTGACACCAAATGTTGCAGCGTATATAGGGTTCTTTTGATCTTATGGTTAGACAACTTCAAACTCTTGCTTATAGAAAAGTAGAAAATAATTTATTTACAGAACTTCAGAACAACAGAGTCTTCGAAACTCACAAATATTTCTAGATATTCAAAAATAATTGTTCAAATCTATCGTATAAGTGCAGATATAGGTTCCAGAGACTCTTTATACAACGTCTCAACACTAAATCACATTCAAAATAACGTAAATAAGACTCAAGCAAACTCGCTTACGCCTTGTTCACTCAATGACTGACTGGTAAATAATAACAACAGCTCGCATCGCTTCTCTTCTTATATAGGCTCGCAGCATGTGCGGGAAATTTCTAGAACCATCTCGAAAAATCCACGGAACAACAAACAATGTATCAGTATATCTAAGGGGGGTTACCATAGAGAGGAAAGGGTTACCATCGCCAACAATCGCCAAGTTTGTCGCCAACTTGGCGATATCTTTATTATTTCGCCAATCTGCCGTAGACATACACTGAAAATAATGGACAAGTTTGCTTGATAACAGAGACAATGTAACAAAAACTAATATTAGTAAAGGAATGGAGCTTAATAAGATTATTTACATTATTTTACAGTACAAACACTAACTATTTACAAAATTCGCAACAATATAATGCTTTTTTATGGTAATTCAGGTGATTTTAAATTTCCATCCGTTGAATGAAAATGGCGCGTTTAATTAAGGGGACAGTACATCTTTAAAATGGTCAAAAAATCTATTTTTCAATTTTTATTTCTTTATAAAGATAATTTTATTCTGAATAATAATAATATTTTAATTGTGCGATTCTTATTTACCGAGATATTGCTGAAAATGTCAACATCACTCCATAAGTTCCAAGCATCACGCCCCTGTTTCCGATTTTGTATTTTTTTGCGCTTTTGCGCATATCTCCAAAGTCATTTGAAGTACAGCTCCGAAATTTTTACCTTACCTAAATGTTCATACAAAGATGACAAAGAACTAAAGTTATGCAGCTGTGTATAGTTTGAAAGAAATTATAGGGCTGAATGTGTGCAAAAATGAACGGCTTTTTCTCAAAATGAAGTTTTGCATGCTTTTGCATATCATATCTCCAAAACTATGCGAAGTATAGCTTCAAAATTTTTATCCTATCTAAATGTATATAAAAACATGAAAATAAATTAGAATTATGCAGCTGTGTTTAGTTGGAAAAAAATTATGAGATTGAACGTGTGCAAAAAATAATGATTTCTGTTTTTTATAATTCAAAAGTCATTGCTATTTTTCTAACTAACCATTTATATAAAATTAAGTTTAAATAATAGTCTGGAATATTATGTTTATTTTAAGAAAAAAATTATGCAAATCGTATGAAATCTGCATAAGATATCATGCATCCAGTAAGCGATTGTTCAACGCTTATTCGACGTCATTTTTTTTGTTTTTAATCATTTTAAAACCTACTCTTTGGTATTTTTTGCACATTATATATCCAAATTAAATATTTTTAATGCAGTTCAATATCATTTAAAGATATTTTGAAAATTCTGTGCATCTAGGGACATTATTATTTACAAAAAAAAAAGTGCAAACCATATAATGAATTTCGTATTTTTTGCGAGTCGCAAACATATACACAAATTCCTACATTTTACTCCATTTTACAAACTATTTTTTTATTTATCAATTTAAACAAGCATCAAATTTTATTTTTAATACAGAATATGTTATATTATTAATAGTTTTATTTCTTTTTTTATGAGTTTTATATTTGTAAAATACATTTTAATCTTTAAACGGCTTTTACTCAAAATGATGTTTTTTACACTTGCGCGCATGATATCTCCAAAACCATTCAAAGTATAGCTTCAAAACTTTTACCCTACCTACATGTACATATAATGAAGAAAATGAACTAGAATTATGCAGCTGTGTTCAATATGAAAAAAATTACAAGGTTGAATGTATGCCAAAATTCATTATTTTTTTTTCTATAATTAAAATCTAATTTCTCTGTATGTAATTAGCCATTCATAAACATTCTAATTCAAATTGTAGTCCAAGGTATTATGTTTAATTTAAGATCAAATTTATGCAAATCGCATGAATACTGCATGAGATATCTTGCGCGCAGTGAAATGTTATACGTCGTAATTTTTTTAAAATATCATTTCCAAATCGACCCCATAAAAAAAAAAAAAAAAATTGATGTATTATATCTAAACTAAAATTTTTTGAAGAAAGTTCAATACCATATAAAGATATTTTGAAATTTTTGTTTTTCCAGAAACATTACTCTTTTTTAAAAAAAATGTACAGCACAATTTTACGTTTTCTGCGGCTTTTAAAGGTGTACTGTCCCCTTAAAGTGTTTAAATGTCAAATTATGGTTGTTTAAAGTTTCAACTAAGATTTGAAAATTATTCCTATTCTTTAAAAAATTTGTCAATATTTTTGCAAGATTTTTTTTAATTAGATGAATAATTTTTCATTGAATTTTAGGCATGTTTTTCAATAATATAAAGCACTTTGTTTTATTATTTTACGTATTTGGCTTGAAATATATATATTTTTTACTTTCGTCAGCTGCTAGGCAATAAAAATTAAATCTATTAAATAATTCCAGTTACGAAAAATTAAACAAAAGTGTTTCAGGGAGAAATAAAATATTACTTATTTTTTAATGTGCGATATAGCTTTGTGTTTAATTTAAATTAAGTTAATAACATTACGTTTTTAGCACTTTCTAATAGAGTTGAAAAGTGCTTATGGATTCAATTTCTCTGTACGTCTGTATGCCTATTTTTTCTAACTCGCGTAAATATAGTCCATTTGCTATGAAATTGACATATATTATTGTGGTTTATTGGACATATTCTCTATTTAAAATGAAGCATAAAGCATTACGTGTTCATTTACAAGGCAACTCAGAAGAATTCCTTGCATTACGATCTACGGGAAAAATCATTTGATGTGTATTTTAATGATATTTTAAACATACTGAAATTGATGTACATCGGTAATATTTATTATAAGGTTCTTACTATAGAAAATGGTACAATAAGAACTTAACATTCATTCACACGGACATACAAAAGAATTTGGTTATAGAAGAAAATGAGCAATAATTCAACCTATGAGTGAAGTAATATAAAAGTTTTATCCAATCTGGCTGCTTATCGTTAATAATCTCAGTATAAAATGATTTCTAAGATGTATTCTAATATATGAACTGTCAACAGAAAATCACTAATGGAAATTTAATGAGTGTACAGTGAGTTCAATGGGACAGAGCCCCCCTGAAGAAAGGGGTCATAAAATTATCCTCGTGTGTGTAAAAAATTATACTATGCCGTTCATAAAAGATTTTGAATATCATTGCATAAAAACCTCTTTTACATTTAACGCATCAAATTCCTGAAATCTTTTACGTATTTTTAGCTGCGTTCGTAATTACACTCATTGCCATAAAAATTTGCGCACCAAGAAATAATTTTTGTATCGTAACGAAACTTGGCATAAAGGTACATATCGGGCAGATATGCAAATGATTAGAAATGTAGCTTGATTGCGCATTTCGTTATGCCACTAGAGAGCGTTAAGCTTCGTCGTCTTTGGAGTATAAAATTTGTAAGCAGAATTTGTCTGAGTTTATCTTTTTTTCCCAAAGGAAACGCTGAGGTAGACACGCCGTTACGCAGCAAAGCAGCAACTGTCAGAGCTACAGAGGGAAAGAATCATCGGGGTAATGGAAGCTGGGTGGTCAGCTCGGAGAGTAGCTCGTCAAGTAGGCCGTTCTGATTTCACGGTGAGGAGGTGTTGGGGCCAGGGGATTGAAGAAATGTCATTTACACGGCTACCAGGCTCGGGAGGCTGTCGGCAGACCAGTCGTCGAGAAAACTGACACATCAGATGAAACGTATGCGTAGAGCCAACTGCATCATTGGCGCTATCCAGACACAGGCAGCACCTTCACTACAGACTCCTGTGTTTCCCCGAGACATCGCAAGGCGCCTGGTTGAAGATCATCTGGTATCGCGGCGCTCATCGTGTGCTGCCAATGACACTCACCCACCGACGCCTCCGTTTAGAATGATGTCGCGCACGACGGAATTGGACGGAAACCAGGTCGTCTTCAGCGACGAGTCTAGATCCAATTTGAGCAGCGATGACAATCGTGTTCGTGTGGAGATGCAACGTGGTGAACTCCTCAATCCTATCTTCGCTTTACTGCGACACACCGCTCGCACAGCTGGCGTGATAGTATGGGGTGCCATTGCTTAAGGTACACGGTCAACCCTTAATATTGATTCGTGGCACAATGGCAGCCTAACGATACGTCCAGGACATCCTTCATCCACATGTGTTGCAACTCGTGACAGGTCTCCCAGGAGCCATTTCTCAGCAAGACAATGCTCGAGCAAACACAGCGAGAATGTCAAAACCATTCCTCCGCCACATAACCACTCTTCCCTGGCCAGCTCGTTCCCTAGGTTTGACACCATTCGAGCATATTTGGGATCATTTGGGGCGGCAAGTTGGACACCCTACGAGCCTGGTTGAACTCGAGGCGTGTTTGCAGGAACTGTAGAACGAGATGTCTCAGAACATCATACGGAACTTAAATCCCTCAATGCCCGCTCGTACCGCACCCTGTATTTGCGCTAGAGGGGGTCCAACAGAGTACTAAATTTTCCGTTCATTTGTACTACAAGAGAAAAATGCTCCAAGGACCAGTGCAAAAGCAGAATATGATTTTAATTGAGCATTAAAAAGTAATGGACAAGTGCTTCTGTTAATTACTGAGCATGAGGAAGGATAAGGGATCCCTTCTTGGCTACAACTCACTTCAATGCCAACTTTGAAAAAATCATATTTGCGCTTTTTCCATATAAAAGAAATTTACGGTTCTTTAGTAGAATTTTCCACCGTGCTTTAGATGTTAACCAGGGGTGTAGTCATAAAAATAACATAAGATATATGCTCTAAGCAGAGGGATATTCTAGAATGTGTATACTATAAGCTTTCTTGAAAAACAGAGGGTATATGGTGTTCTATTAAAAAGTCCAGAAGGTGTACGGCGTATAGCCTGTACTACATCTCTGATGTTAACTGCACTGTTCACTCTGCACTATACTACAAATCAATTTTCTGTGCAATTATACACTTAGGGTATGCTTGGTGGCAGTGCATGAATGTGATACCTGCAGGAACTAGGTATCTGGCATTATGTCGCCTTCCTTTACATTTATGTCTAATTAAGCTGCATCTTTACTGGTTACGTCTTTACACTATACATTTTTATAGTAACTGCGACTGATTTGTTTTCACTGAAAAAGCGCAAATATGATTTTTTCAAAGTTGGCATTGGAGTGAGTTGTAGCCAAGAAGGGATCCCTTATCCTTCCTCATGCTCAGTAATTAACAGAAGCACTTGTCCATTACTTTTTAATGCTCAATTAAAATCATATTCTGCTTTTGCACTGCTCCTTGGAGCATTTTTCACTAGTCCTTCTATTTTTCCATATTCCATAGGGATACTGCACAACTTGTTTTGTATTTTATATATAGAAAACAAAATCTTATTTGTATTGAAATTAAAAAATGCTACATACTCTAATACTCTGGTGTTACAAATTAAAAAAAAAATATTTTAAACAGGTTTTTCTATACCAAAATTCTACGGTAATTTAAAAAAAAAAAAAAATCAGTTTTTTACATAAGTGAATAAAATAATAAATCCTTTCAAAGAATAGATTTTTCATTCAAATATCCATTATTTTTGCCAAAAACAGGAACTTTTTTTATGCAAGAGTAAAGTTTGATACAAAAACCATGCTTCTTTTTTTTCTTAATCCGTATTTATTACGGACTTATTAAAAACGTACTCCACCGCTTTTATAGGAAACGATTGCTTTACTGTGTTATGGAGCATTCTCATTGGCCATAAAGAGACATTCTATAAAAGCTGTGGAGTGACTCTGCAACAAATGGGTCAAATTTTTAACAGTGCACTGTTAAAAATCTGCTGCATTTTGCTGCAACGCCCTCCACCACTTGTATATAATATCTCTATTCCAATCAATGAGAAAGCGCCATTTCACGGCCAAGTAACCGTTTTCTATACAAGCAGGGGAGTGCGTTGCAGCAAAATGCAGCAGATTTTTAACAGTGTGCATATCATTGGCTCTATAGTTTACAGGAGTGGTACATTGTTCAAAATTTGAAACTTTTGCTGCATCGCCACTCCATCGCTTTGATAGAATATCTCTATTTTGATCGATGAGAATCCTCGATAATGCATTTAAGTAATCGTTTTCTACTTATCTACTATATCGTTTCCGTATATTTATTTTATCAATCAGCACCAAGGTGCGCACTTTATTAGAAGACGCGCTCTATTAGAGGGCGCATTCTATTAGAATAAATACGGTATATACTTATAGTAAATACACTTTGTTAAAGTACAGGGTCCCAATATTTGACAGGTATACCAGGCATTTTTGCCATTGATGCCATTGTGCTAAAAACAACATATAAATAAATGAAAAAAATGGATAAAATATAAATTTGGTATGGTGCAAAAAATTGCCTAATTTAAAATTAAAAATCAAATTTAACAGCCACCAGGGCTAGACACCGTGCATAATTATTCAGTAAATGATTCATTAAAAAATGACAAAAATCAGCATGTCAAAAATTTCAAAAAAATTCATAATTCGTTAAAAAATTAAGTTAAAAATAAAAGAAAAAAAAGCATTCTGTATTTTTTTATGCTTAATCGAATGGTGTAACTGGTTTTTTTCTCCGATGGTCACAAGTACCTTAGATTGATGACTGCCATTCTTTTATTTCATCTTGTAAAAAAACTGTTTAACGTAAAGCTATGAATTTTTGTAGGATTAATTAGCATCGCAAAATCTTTAAAATAAACTTTACCGCAACATTCTATCTGCAATAGAACGTTAGATATACCCATTTATGACCAAGTTTGGAAAATACGCAATTTCAGAAAAACCGCCCAGCGAAATAACGTTTTCTCGATGACTACCTCGGGATAAAAAGTTTGTCTTTTGTTTAAAAAAAAAATTAAGTTTTTATCTTTAGTAGTTTCCGAGAAAAGTGCTGGGACACAAAATTTTTGTCATATTTTCAGAATACTCTACAGTACACCTACAGTATGCCATAAAAAAAAATAATTTTTGTGCTATGTTGTGCGTCTTGGTCAGACGAACATTTAAAAAAAAATCATCAAAATTGGATAAGTATTTAGTTAGTTATTGCAAAAAGAAAAATTGAAAAATCCGTGTGCACCATCGCTCAATCATATTATTGTAGCGCGCTGCCGCGCGCACAATGATTTTCTGCAATAAATAATCATTTTTCTTTGGTTTTCTAATCACTTACTTATATCACAGTAATGAATATGAATTTTTTAGCGTAGGAAATTTCGTTTTATTTGGAAGTCTTTTTCTAGCTGCGCAATTTTTTATGGCAATGAGTGTATATAAATACGTAGCACTTATAGACGTCATCTGATCTGTTCGTTGTTATACGTCTGTCTGTCGCACATAACAATGAAAAAAATCCCCAATCAAATAATTTGAAATTTAAAATATATAATTGTTGCATAATTTTGTTGGGTCATTTATAATTTTATGAATATAGGCCAGATAGTTTAATTACGGAGACAGTCAAATCATTATATTACAATACGCCAATGAGAAAAATAACTTCAAGTGCATTTTAATGATGTTGTACTTTTCGTACATAATGAAATTCATATGTATCTATCAGTAATATTATCATATATATTCTCTACAATATGCGGTGCAAAGAATATTTCTGCTTTATTTATAAGGCCACTTAAAATAGTTACGTTACATAATGATATAGGGTGAAGCAATTTCGTGGTGTATTTTAATTATATTGAATTATTTAACATTTTATTAAATTGATATACGTGCTGAGAGCTCTACAGGTTACTTCCTATTCAATAGAAAGCACATAGTATTTATAAGGACACTCAAAAGGTTTCAGATGCGATACTGCATATAAGAGATAATTGCTGGAAGTCCATTTTTAGTTCTGATATGAGATTTAAAGTAAAATTTTGCATATTAAGTTAGATGTATAAATGTCAAAAATCATTACAAGATTACACAATAGAATTAGTAAGGGATACTGACAAAGGGACCACCAGACATGGTGCTCACAGATTTTGATGATTTCAAAGTATGTTGTAGGGGTCATACCACTAATTATTCTGGTGAAAGGGTTCCTTCAAATGGACCTTGGTTTTTTGGAAATTGGGGGTCGAAGTTCAGCGCTTACTTCAAATACTTATTAGAACCAACGCGGTATGTCAATTCGTGGCGTCGCCGTCGTGCCAAGGCACGTGTCTGTGAATCGAAAGGTTGTGAGTTCGAATCCATCCTCTGCTTCTATTTTCTTTTTTACTTATATTTATATTTTTTACATGTGACAAAGTTTAAGCAGAATTGGGAATTCTGCAGCTTTGAACCTTTTGATATTTTCTGAAGAGGACAGTTTACTTTTTCAATATTTTATTATTACTATTATTTCAAAAAATATGGCTCAATTGGTGAACTGACTGCAGTTCAGGGTTCAACTAAAAGTACACTTTGCAACAAATAATTAAATAAAAATGCGTATTTAATTAAAATTTTGAAAAAGTATAAGAAAATTTTAATATTTTAAAATCTCCGCAATTTTAAATAATAATATTTTTAGATTAATCAATCACCTTTTTTTTTTCAAATGTGTATTACACAATACTGTGCATGGAATTTTTAGACAATGTAATGCTACATTTAATATATATTTTTATTTGATATAAGTTGTGCAAAGTGGTGAAATCTAACACATCTTCATATATACTTTTATTAATAACACTTATAATAATAATAACGTTAAGTCTAATTTCATGCGCATATTCAACACATATATAACAATCAAATTGTACAAAACATTTTAAATATCTGTATCAAATACAAAAAAAAAAAAGCCTTAACATTTTTAAAACATGAAAGCGAAGTAAATATAAACATAGAAAAAAAAAGTTTAAAGTTATCATTAGTGGGGGAATTGCGTTAGGTGTATTAACAAAATTTACAACATGTCAAGATATGATTGTCGTATGGATGAAAAAGAGGTTTTAAAATATTCACAATTAAACAGGCTTTCATTTAATGTTTCAAAACAAAAATCGATTTTTTGATCAATTTTGGGGTAAACTGTCCCCTTAAGAAATTAAGTTTACGTTTATGAAATCTTAGAGAAAATCAGTGTTTTTTACCGAAATTTTTAATCTAAACGCAAATCCGATTTAGTTTATGTGAAAATTCATTTTTTTTAAAACTTCCATAATTATATTCCTTGAATACTTAATTCGTTATAAATATGTTTAAAAATACATTAAAATATTTTTAAAAAAATGTTTAATCATCTTTTGTATGAGTGCAAATATATGATCAATAAAAATAAATCTTATACTATGGAGGAAAGGAAAGCAGAAGAAAAAAGAAAAAAAAACAGTTTTTTTATACCTATCGTAAATTTTATTAACAGACGATTTTTGCACTCCAATTGAATTACGGAAAGAGTGTTTTAAATTTGCAATAAAAATAAAAGTAATCTGTCATTTCTTATCTGTGCAAACGATAAATTTTGTTGAGATTGAACTTGTGAGATAAATGTGTTTACAGAAAATCGGAAAATTGAAAATTTGGATAGATGGTAACAACTTGCATTTTAGCATTACTGTATTAATATTTTATTACTTTTTCGAAGATATGCACTGCTTGAATTATTTAATCCTATAAACGTTTAAGAAATTTCACGCGAAAATTATTTTGTATTACTTATACAAAAAAGGATAAATTTGCATTTAAAGTGCTTTAAAATAAAATAAAAAAGCGATAGAAAAAAGAAAAATCATTATTTAAGAATTGTGCATAAAGTAAAAAAAACATAGATAATATTTAAGAAAAAAAAGTTCTAGGCTTAAATTAGTTTTGATGTGTTATCAAAAGAAATATTAGTTTAAAAATTACAGAAAAAAAACGAGGAACGAACTTTTAAAAAATTCCTTAAAAATCGGCTTTTGTAGTAATTTTTCAACTCATAACATACTTTAGAGTATTTTTTCATACTGAATCGAATGGTACCAAGCAATTTCTTTTAAGTTCAGTAGTTCGCGAGATATATCACATTTTCCAGATTTGGCGGTGTCTTCGGCGCAAAAACCTGAAATTTTCAATTCTTATCTATATATATAAAAGAAAGTCTGGATTTCGTATTAATCACAGAACAAAAAAATCTGCCGAACCTAAAATCTTGAAAATTGGGGTAAAAATATTTCTGATAACATCGAGTGCTGCTAAGAAGGGATTTTCGAAAGTTCCACCCCTACGAGGGTTAAAAAAGGAACGAACTTTTAAAAAATTCCTTAAAAATCGGCTTTTGTAGTAATTTTTCAACTCATAACATATTTTAGTGTATTTTTTCATGCTGAATCGAATGGTACCAAGCAAATTCTTTTAAGTTCAACAGTTCGCGAGATACTTCACATTTTCCTGATTTGGCGGTGTCTTCAGCGCAAAAACCTGTAATTTTCAATCCTTATCTATATATATAAAAGAAAGTCTGGATTTCGTATTAATCACAGCACAAAAATATCTGCCGAACCTATAATCTTGAAAATTGAGGTAAGAATATTTCTGATAACATCGAGTAACGCTAAGAAAGGATTTTCGAAAATTCCACCCCTAAGGGGGTTAAAAAAAGGGACGAACTTTTAAAAAATTCCTTAAAAATCGACTTTTGTAGTAATTTTTCAACTCATAATATATTTTAGTGTATTTTTTCATGCTGAATCGAATGGTACCAAGCAAATTGTTTTAAGTTCAGTAGTTCGCGAGATACTTCACATTTTCCTGATTTGGCGGTGTCTTCGGTGCAAAAACCTGTAATTTTCAATCCCTATCTATATATATATAAGAAAGTCTGGATTTCGTATTAATCACAGCACAAAAATATCTGCCGAACCTATAATCTTGAAGATTGGGGTAAAAATATTTCTGATAACATCGCGTGCCGCTAAGAAGGGATTTTCGAAAATTCCACCCCTAAGGGGGTTAAAAATAGGAAAGAACTTTTAAAAAATTCCTTAAAAATCGGCTTTTGTAGTTATTTTTCAACTGATAACATATTTTAGTGTATTTTTTCATGCTGAATCAAATGGTACCAAGCAAATTCTTTTAAGTTCAACAGTTCGCGAGATACTTCACATTTTCCTGATTTGGCGGTGTCTTCGGCGCAAAAACCTGTAATTTTCAATCCTTATCTATATATATAAAAGAAAGTCTGGATTTCGTATTAATCACAGCACAAAAATATCTGCCGAACCTATAATCTTGAAAATTGGGGTAAAAATATTTCTGATAACATCGAGTGCTGCTAAGAAGGGATTTTCGAAAATTCCACACCTAAGAGGGTTAAAAATAGGAACGAACTTTTAAAAAATTCCTTAAAAATCGGCTTTTGTAGTAATTTTTCAACTCATAACATAATTTAGTGTATTTTTTCATGCTGAATCGAATGGTACCAAGCAAATTCTTTTAAGTTCAGTAGTTTGCGAGATAATTCACATTTTCCTGATTTGGCGGTGTCTTCGGCGCAAAAACCTGAAATTTTCAATCCTTATCTATATATATAAAAGAAAGTCTGGATTTCGTATTAATTACAGAACAAAAAAATCTGCCGAACCTAAAATCTTGAAAATTGGGGTAAAAATACTTCTGATAACATCGAGTACCGCTAAGAAGGGATTTTCGAAAATTCTTCCCCTAAGGGGGTTAAAAAAAGGTACGAACTTTTAAAAAATTCCTTAAAAATCGACTTTTTTAGTTATTTTCCAACTGATAACATATTTTAGTTTATTTTTTCATGCTGAATCGAATGGTACCAAGCAAATTCTTTTAAGTTCAGTAGTTCGCGAGATACTTCACATTTTCCTGATTTGGCCGTGTCTTCGGCGCAAAAACCTGAAAATTTTCACCTTATCTATATATATAAAAGGAAGTCTGGATTTCTTTTATATATATATAAACACATCAGAGAACACTATATATAAAAGAAAGTCTGGATTTCGTATTAATCACAGCACAAAAATATCTATTGAACCTATAATTTTGAAAGAGAGTTCTATAATCAGGTTAACATGATTATTATATGAAAGCTATATTAAATTACTCAATATATGTAAAACGCAAAGTGAAATTTCATCGGGGCCGCTTATAACTTAAGTTCTACAAGATAGATTTTATGGATTTTACATTGTTAGTTGGATAATTTTTCAGAAATTTTGTATCAAATGGAATATAGCATTCTACGTTGTTTAATTGAATGTTTAGGGAATGTTTTTTATCAGATGAACCCAATTACAAAAGTTTGGCTTTATTTTAAAAGTTCCGCTGAGTGAATTTTTATGTGATTAAAATTGTTAACATGTTGAGCGCTACGTCATTCATTGGTGACTAACATTGAACTTTCCGTTTAGATGACTGATTTTTCACCGATGACAGACAGTCTAAAGTACGATATAAAACTAAAAATTACTATGATATAAAAATTTCGTTTGATTCAAAGTTTCTTAAAAAAAAAAAAAAAAAAAAAAAAAAAAAAAAAAAAAAAAAAACTGACCAGCGTAGCGGGCGAAGGCTGCTAGTTATTTTATAAAACAGATATTTGAAAGTAACAATATTTTTTTTATTATTATTTTTGCATCTTTATTAAACAAAAACGTTATTTTATGTTTTGGCGCATTTTAATTTTTTATTTATGATGTAAAACTGGCATAATAAGATATTTTCGAAGCCAATTTTTACATTTTTTTTTTTAATTTTCAACTAAAAGCTCTTTTAAAGATGTTTTTACAATTTCAAGTAGCCACTGGTGTTTTTTAATTGTTTGAAATATGCATGTTTCCAATCTTTGTAATCAACATCCGATAATCTTTGATAGCTATTTTAGAATAATATATTTGAAGAAAGCTTGAAGAAAGTTACTTCTTCAAAATCCTATTTTCTGGAAAAAACATTTGAAATCTGCTTTCGTTGATACTATGAATTTTTAACTGTAAAACATTTTATTTTAATTTCTTCGTTTTTATACATGTTATAGCGTATGAGAATTGCTGTAATTCTCTCCGCGTGGGAGAACTTTTTACTTTCTGCGAATGGCAACTCAATTAATGGAATTACCTTTTAACGAAGCGCTCTCTCATTCTCGCAGTGACGTTTTCACGAATAATTATTGTTGTGTTTGCGAACTTATTAAAGTCTTATTTTTCTATAAAATCCTTCTGATTAATGAGTCGATATTATTTAGCCACAATACGACCTTCGCAAAAATATTTATAAAGAGCTTGAACCAACAACTTCACGCAGATCTTTTAATTTTTCATTTATATAACAAATTTAAGAATTAATTTTATTTGTTTACAATTATTTTGTTGCCAGTTTACAAAAAAAAAAATCCATAATACAATTCTTTTAAAATGTTTAAGTGTCATCTGTGCAAACGATTTTGCGGGATAATGAAAACATGTTTTATTTAATAAATTAATCATGATTCTATCTATAATTATTTACTCCATGATTTAAACTTTTTTTTTCTGAAAATATACGCGTTTCATTTTTTATTTATTTGCTAAAATGCGTCCGTATTGGAAATGCATGTAAAATAAATTAATTAAAATAATATTTTTTTAACGTTTTACTGTAAAAAAAATTATATTCTGCAAATCTACAGATCATAATTTATTTTTGTGTTTAATTTGAAGTTAAAATATTGAATAGTTTTTTTGTAAAGCGTACGACAAATTGTAATTTGAGTGGACTAGTAGAGGATTCGCTTCGCTCATCCTAATAATGTAGAATAAAAATAATGGTTATAATATAAGATAATATTTAATTTAACTGAAAAAAGTAAAATTTGCATATTGTAAAAGTTTAGACACTTTTTTGATTTTTAGCCAACTGTTCATGGAAAATTGCAAATTTCCAAGTTATGATGTTACATGTCTGAAGTATTTAATTATACCTCGATATAGCATCAGTTAGTGAAGATGCCGCAAGCTAAAAATATTCAATTAAATGAGGTAATTGAAGTAGGAAAGCTGAAATGGAAAGGGAAGACTGTTGCAGAAATTTCAGCAGCATTGAATCGTCCAAAGTCCAATCTATGAAGTATAGTCTTAGGATGACTCCTTCAAAACAAAACATAATCTCGAAAATCTTGTGTGACGAGAAAATGAGATGAAAAAAGGATCCAGAAACTGACATTAACACAAGTAATGATTGCTAATCACATTAAAAGTAATTCAGAACTTTCTGTGTCTACGGAAATGATTCGTAGATGAATTAAAGAAACAGGTAAATCAATTTACATGAAAATGATAAAACAATCAGCTTCAAAATATCGCTATAAATTGACGAGAATTCAATTAACTTGCAAGCATACGTCATATGGACCCATATGGTATGCTATGATATTCAGTAACGAAAAAAAAGGGGAATTTGAATGGCCCAAACAAGTGGGCATACTATTGGAATGACATAAGTAAAGATCTTGGGACTTTATTAAGACGACAAAAACAAGGTGTATTTTAAATAATTTGGTCCTCACTTACCTTTAAAGCTCGTGTATCTGTGGAGTTATTCATTGGTTGCCAAGCAACACAAGACTACGTATATACATTGGAGATTAATTTTTAGTTTTTTGGGGGAACTTTTGCTGATCTAAAGTATGGATTTTAACACCTATTCATGTTGTATACAAGAGAACAACTTCGTTTAACTCTGAAAATACTATTGATCTCAACTGGCCGGCGGCGTGTAGTTCTGATCCGGACACAATCGAAAACTTTTGTAACATCATATGTCGTAATGTTAATGCAAATTTTTGCTATAATTTTCTTTTAATGAGGTTCGAGCTGCTGTTGAACATGTTTGGTACGAAATAGACCTTCAAGTGACGCAGCATTTAGTTTTTTCGATGAAAAGTCACATTCTTGCACTAACTGCAAACAATGCGAGTGCAACTCGATTTTAATTTGTTGTTATTTTTCTGTAAATTGGCAAATTGTCTATACTTTTGCCACAATGTTAATTTTATTTTATTTTTTGTCATTATATTTTATATAAAAGTTAAAATTCAAAATTTATCGTTTGTGAATAAAGGATAAGTCACAAGTAATTTATGACAGAGGAATTACAAACATTCGGTACATACTTCTGAAAATAGAAGCGCAATCGATCATTGTCTAAACTTTTGCTAAGCACTGTAGTGTCGTGTAAATAAGTAATAATAGGTAAAATAAGGGTTGTATAAGAATATTCAAGTATGACACGATTTGTTGGTACAATTTGTTGAAAATGGAATTTAAATCTGTCATCCGTTTTTAAAACATTGCAAGATAGTTCAAAAGTGTTTGTTAAATATGTTTGTCTGTCCATCTGGTCTTCTGTCTGTCTTTCCGAACTAGAACTTGCATTAACATAGTTGGACTGATCGGGAATTATCACGTATTATTGAGATTTACTATGTCATGATCGTTACTGAAAATAACGTGCTTAAAGCTTATTATTTATTTACAAAGACGCTCAAAAGAATTCTATTACATTAAAAAAAATACCAAACTATATGATTTGAAATTAAATATATAAAATCTTTTCAAATTATTTCAAATTTTATGAAAATCCAGTCATTACTTAATAAAAGTTTTCTCCAATCAATCAAATCGTATCATTCGTAAATAATTCAGTCATATCCCATGATAGGTAATGATTCTAGGTTGACATGGTGATTATGCGTCATTTAAGAGCTAGTAATTTTATTTCTGTATTACTGAGTTTAAAATATAAAATCATTACAAATTATCCATTCATACACTGTTGCATAACAGTGCAGCAGCTCATACACCAAGATCTGAATATTTTTAAAATTTCGTTATAGCAAGAACGCACCTCATTTGATAGGTTTGAAGTGCCATTTCCATCTTGTTTATTCTTATATTTATTTGTGTTATTTGAAATCTTTCAATCGCTGTCTGTATAAAGTTAAATATTATGCAAAGTGTTTTAAAAAGCAGTTATTTGAGGAGCTGACGTTGAGGCTCCTGATCTGCAGATTTACTAGTATAAATATGTCTGACAACAGCATAAATTGTCATTAACACCTAAGAAATTCATCTTTTTCAAATCAAAATTTATTGCATATATTTCATAAAAAATATTTAATAAACAGTCAGAAAAAAATGTGCAAATGAAATAATAATTCGTTAATTCCTTTCTGGAGACAACTAAAAAATTATCCCCTACGTTGCGTAGTTTTTTTTTTTTTTTTTTTTTTTTTTTTTTTTTGTATTGTTTAAAATGGTAAAAATCAGGTAAAAAAAAGGATAAAAAATGTTTTTCGTAATTATGTGAAATCGAAATCAAAAAGAAGAAAATCACTTTATTTGCATTTTCTTTCGTGAATCTCCATGAATCATGAATAATACTCGCATGCATTTTAAATCCGAGGTTTTTTTTTTTCCTGTACCAGATGTTTCTTGTTGAAAAAGTCTTATTATCACTTCAACAAACTAATGAGAATCCATGTTTCTCTACATTAAATAAGTTCTTTACAAAAAGAAATAAAAAGGAAATGTATTGGTGATCGGTCTAAGTTCAAATGGAAATTACTTATTTTAGATAATTAAAAAAAAATCAAACTTCCAGTTTTTTTAAAATTGAAAAAAAATATCCTTGAGACAATGCTAAAAAGCAAAAGCATCTTTATCTCTGTAACTTAATTATGTAACATCTCTGTAACTTCCAGTTTTTAAAATTAGAAATAAAAAGGAACTGATCCTTGAAACAACGTTTTAAAAAAAAAATAAATAAATAAATAAATAAATAAATTAAAAAAAACTTAATTTTTATAACCAAATTGGAAACACCAAAAAATGTATGCATACGTAGAAATGATGCTGTTAAATCCTAAAAAGAACTAAAAAGAAATTTGCTGTAAAAAGACACTAATTAAGACACTAACTCGCAAAAATGACTGTAGATGGCAGCACTAAAACTTTGATGTTGACAGAACGAAGCTGTAATGACTTTATTAATCAAATTTTTCTCATTATTTCTTGTCCATTTGTACTTTAAAATTCATAATATGTTTTTTCATAGATATAATTTGTATTTAATCATCTCTAATTCATCTTTTTAGATTGTATTCTTTATTCTGCAGTTGACTGCGGAACTGCTTTAGAATGTTCTGTTTCAAAAAAGAATGTTTACGTTTTGCTAAGTTTTTTAAAACCATTTAAAATCCCTCTAAATCATTTTTGTGTGTGTGTGTGAAGAACCATACGTAAAAGGTATAATATTGCCAGTAGGCATAATTCATAAATAACTATTTTCAAGATATGAAGAAATCGTAAATTCGAAGAGTGGAATTCAAGTTATGAAACATACAATTGCTTATGAAAGTCGCCGACAAGAATTGCTCAGGTAATAAATCTCTCTTTGACTATAATAAAATCAAGTCTATGTTTTGTGTACTCTAAAATCTCAACATAAATAAATTTTCTGGTCCGTCGTTAGCAGGAGCGTTCAGTGAAATAGTATTTTTAAAGTTTAATTATAAAAGTTAATTACTTCAGAATGAAAACGAAAGTAGAGATACAAAATGAACAGAAATTTAATTTCACAATAAAAGAAATAAACAGATATAACATTCAAGTAGCTGAAGCAATACAAAATAAAAATGTTAAATTAACTGAGAAGCTTAAAGAAGAATTAATTAGCTTAGAAGCTGATTTAAAGAAATCTTATTTTGGAATCGCAGAAGAAAGCATTAACAATTTATACGATTCATTTACAAAAGCGAAGGACATAGTTGTTGACGATTTAGTAAAAATCGAGGAATTTTTGGTTGTAAAAATACAAGAAATTACGAGTGAAACCAGTAATAATTCAATTTCTGTTAAGGATAACGCTTTAAAGTTACCTAAATTTGAATTGCCGATATTTTATGGAGATATCAACAATTGGATTACCTTTAAGGAAACATTTCTGACTGCAATTCATAATAATGAAAATTTATCAGATCAGTTAAAATTTTCTTATCTAATAGCGAGTGTAAAAAATTATCCTGCTAAATTAATTTCGGGATTTTCAATTTCCGGTGATAATTATAAAGAAGCGTGGGAAACTTTGGTTAATCGCTATGATAATCGTAAGAATTTGGCATATTCATTACTGTCAAAATTCATTAATGCTAAATCATTAAAATCACCTACGCAAAAATCAATTCTAGAGCTATTGGATACTTGTAATGAAGTTATTCGAAATTTGAAATCTTTAAAATTTGAATTTAATGAATTTGTTGATTTGATTTTAGTTTATTTAATTCAAACAAAATTTGATGATAATTTAAGAAAACAGTGGGAGTTATCATTAAATAATGATTGTTTTCCAACTTATGAAATGATAATTAGTTTTCTTGAAAAACAAGCACGTAGTCTGCAGAATTGTAATGTTGAATTTATTAAAACTGAATCTAAGTTTAATAATAAATTTGATCCTAAATCTCAACATTTTCCAAAAAGATCGGTATCGAATACTGTCGTAACGGATAATGTGAATAAATCACAAAAAATTATTTGTCCGAAATGTAATGAACCCCATCAACTTCATAGATGCCCATTAATGCAGAATTTATCTGTTGAGCAACGCTGGCATTTAGTAAAATCTAAAAAGTTATGTACGAACTGTTTGCGTTCTAACCATTTTGTTGCTAATTGTTTGATAAATACCACATGTAAACATTGTAATTCGAAACATCATACACTCCTTCATCGTGATCAATCTACCCCTGCACAACAACAAATTATTGGACAACAAGATCATGTAACAACTCCAAATGCTGTAGGTAATTTAAATGAATCAAATTGTTTTACTAATCAATCGTTTAGTAGAAATTCTCAAACATTGTTGGCTACTGCCATTATACGTGTAAAATCCAAATCAGGCAAATTCATTCCTTGCAGGGCGATGATCGATAGTGGTTCTCAAAAGAGCCTACTTTCTAAAACTTGTTGTCAAAAATTAGGTCTTCCATCAAGGCCTACAAATCATAAAATCTCAGGTATAAATAATTTAGTTGCAGAAACATCTCTTCAGGAAGTTTCTTTGACATTCTCTCCCCATTTTAATGATGAAGTCTTTCAGTTAGACGCGTTAGTTGTTAACCAGATAACAACAAACTTACCAAATTTTCTGATTACGACTACGTTTTGGCCACATATTGAAGGCTTGAATCTTGCGGATCCAAATTTCCATGTGTCCAGTCCCATTGATCTTATAGGTGCAGATTTGTTTGCTAATATCATAATAGGAGAGTCTATTTTAGGACCTAAAGGATCACCGAGCGCTATTAATTCTAAACTGGGTTGGATATTATCGGGAATTATTTATTCGAATGAATCAAACCAAAATTCATCTGTTAGCTGTCATGTTACTACGCAGATTACTTCTCAGCTGCAAAAGTTCTGGGAACTTGAGTCGGTTCCCAGTTCTGATCCAATTTCTCTTGTTGAAGATAATTATTCTAAAACCGTTTCACGCACAGAATCAGGACGATATGTTGTAAACTTGCCGTTTAAATCTAAGCCAATCCTCGGTGATTCAAAATCTCAAGCTCTAAAGCGGTTTTATTTATTGGAGAAGAGACTCCACCAAAACCCTTTGCTTAGAGAGCAATATTTAGCATTCATGCAAGAATATATCGATTTGGGGCACATGGAACTTGTACCAAATTCAGAAATCTCAAATCCGGATCATTTTTATCTTCCGCATCACGGGGTACTAAAAGAAGATAGTTCAACTACACGACTTAGAGTAGTATTTGATGCATCTGCAGTTGGTTCATCAGGCCGCTCTTTAAACGATTATCTAGAGATAGGTCCGAAATTGCAGCCGGAAATATTTCCTTTATTATTAAAGTTCAGAATGAATCCAATTGCTTTTAGTGCTGATATAGAAAAAATGTTTAGGCAAGTACTCGTTAATCAGAATCATATTGACTATCAACGCATTCTTTGGAGATTTAATTTTGAAGAAACTATCAAATCATACAGGCTGTTGACCGTTACATACGGTTTTTCCTGTGCACCTTTTTTGGCCATTAGGACATTACGCCAATTGGCCATTGATAATGAACAATCTAATCAAAAAGCCTGCCAAATTATTCAAGAGGAAATTTACGTTGATGATCTCCTTTCTGGATCCGACTCAAGAGAAAACGCTCAGAATTTAGTGACAGAGCTAATTAAAATCATGAAAAGTGGAGGTTTTAATCTACGGAAGTGGGCCTGTAACGATCCTGATGTAATAGCTCATTTACCTGATGAAATGAAGGCTTCCTCAAAAAAGGTCATCCAGGAAGATGATACTGTCAAAGTTCTTGGTTTATTTTGGGACTCTTCCAAAGATATTTTACAAATTAGGTTCGCTGATTTAAAGGATGTACAAACAAAACGAGATTTGTTATCTGTAGTGGCTACAATCTTTGACCCTCTGGGTTTCCTAGCTCCTACAACAATAAAGTTAAAAATCATGATGCAAGATCTTTGGAAGGATAAGATTTCTTGGGATGAGAAAATCCCACCTGCCATACAACATGTTTGGAATGAATTTTCATCTGAAATGCATTTATTAAAATCGATAGAAATTCCTAGATACATAAATTTATTCAATGAAGCAGTTGTTCAAATTCAACTGCACGGTTTTTGCGACGGCTCGAATAAAGCCTATGCTGCTGTTACATATTTACGTGTGGTTACACCTGAAAGGGTATTTGTTAATTTGATTGCTGCAAAAACTAAGGTAAACCCTATTAAACCTCAAACATTGCCTAGAATCGAGCTTTGTTCGGCTCTTTTGCTAGCCAAGTTATGTTCTGTAATTATTGACACATTAAAAGTAAAATTTGACAATATTTATTTGTGGTCGGATTCCCAAATTGTTCTCAGTTGGCTAAAAGCACCACCTTTAAAGGGAAATCAGTTCGTACTCAATCGAGTATGTCAAATACACGCATTAATGCCTTCCCATGAATGGAATCATATTCCAGGTGCTTTAAATCCTGCAGATGTAGCTTCTAGGGGAATTCCTCCACGAAAGCTTCTTAATCATTCTCTGTGGTGGCATGGGCCTCCTTGGCTATTGTCAAATGAGCAAATCCCAATACCTAAATTCACTGCTCCAATAAATGAGTTAACTCAAGAAATTGACTCTGTCAGTAATGTAACACAAGTAAGTGCACTTCCTGACTTTCTTCTTAAGTTCTCGAAATTCTCTAAGCTGTCAAGAGTCACAGCCTATTGTCTTAGATTTATTCATAATGCTAGACATAGTACATCGAAAAAATTTGGAAATCTAAGTTCAGAAGAAATCTCTAATTCAATTCAATGCATTGTAAAATTAATTCAAAGTTCTGAATTCAACACAGAGCTTAAGTTGTTAAAAGAAAGAAAACCCTTACCTAGCAATAGTAAACTATTACCACTAAATGTATTTTTAGATTCAAGTGATATCATTCGAGTAGGTGGTCGTTTGTCACAACATCAGTCTTTAACCTTCGATAAAAAATATCCGATGCTACTCCCAAAAAATAACTTTGTCACTAAACTATTAATAAAGCATGTACATGAGAAACATATGCACGCAGGTACACAGCTAGTACTTTCTATTATACGTCAACAATTTTGGTTTGTTAATGGTCGTTCTACTGTGCGACAAGAGCTCAACAAATGTGTACTTTGCAAACGCCTAAAAACACAAGCTTGTCAACAAATGATGGGAGATCTTCCCGTTGACAGAATCACCCCAATCCGTCCATTTTCCAAGGTTGGCATAGATTTTGCCGGCCCCTGCATAACCAAGCCAAATTTGCCTAGAAGTAAGATAAAAATAAAAACTTACATATGTGTATTCGTCTGCATGTGCACTAAGGCAGTGCATCTGGAAGTGGTATCAGACTTGTCTGTGCAAGCCTTGCTAGCAGCCCTAAAGAGATTTATTGCACGTAGAGGCCTGCCGTCTGATATTTATTCAGATAATGGGAAAAATTTCGTAGGTCTAGCAAATCAACTAAAGCAGTTATTCCAATATTTGAGGGACAGAGAAATTCAAGATTTTCTTTCGAGCCAAAAAATCAATTGGCATTTCATTCCTCCATATGCGCCGCACTTTGGCGGGCTATGGGAGGCAGCTGTAAAGCTTACAAAAAATCATCTGTTAAAGGCATGTAAATCAAGTATTTTAAATTTTGAAGAATTATCCACTTTACTGTGTCAAATAGAAAGTTGCATAAATTCCAGACCTCTAACGCCGATGTCTTCAGATCCATCAGATCCGCGCGCATTAACTCCAGGTCATTTTCTAATCGGAGCACCGCTCCTTGATATTCCAGAGGCTTCTAATTCGCGAGCTCTATCATTAAATGCTCGTTGGCGCCTTATTGAAAGAGCCAAGAACCAATTTTGGTATAGATGGTCAAGAGAATATCTCCAACATCTCCAACAGCGTCCTAAATGGACTACTCCAAGTGTTAATCTACGAGAAGGAGACTTGGTAATAATTCATGAACGATCCATGCCCATGAGATGGAAAATGGGCCGCATTCTACAAACTTTCCCAGGACAAGACAATCGAGTTCGTGTAGTCTTGATTAAAACAGCGGACGGTGATATCAAGCGTCCTATTACAAAGGTATCCCCTCTACTGCCGGGGGTGGAGGATGTTAAATCCTAAAAAGAACTAAAAAGAAATTTGCTGTAAAAAGACACTAATTAAGACACTAACTCGCAAAAATGACTGTAGATGGCAGCACTAAAACTTTGATGTTGACAGAACGAAGCTGTAATGACTTTATTAATCAAATTTTTCTCATTATTTCTTGTCCATTTGTACTTTAAAATTCATAATATGTTTTTTCATAGATATAATTTGTATTTAATCATCTCTAATTCATCTTTTTAGATTGTATTCTTTATTCTGCAGTTGACTGCGGAACTGCTTTAGAATGTTCTGTTTCAAAAAAGAATGTTTACGTTTTGCTAAGTTTTTTAAAACCATTTAAAATCCCTCTAAATCATTTTTGTGTGTGTGTGTGAAGAACCATACGTAAAAGGTATAATATTGCCAGTAGGCATAATTCATAAATAACTATTTTCAAGATATGAAGAAATCGTAAATTCGAAGAGTGGAATTCAAGTTATGAAACATACAATTGCTTATGAAAGTCGCCGACAAGAATTGCTCAGGTAATAAATCTCTCTTTGACTATAATAAAATCAAGTCTATGTTTTGTGTACTCTAAAATCTCAACAGATGCATAATTTAGAGCCTCATTAAATCTGCTGAAATGTTTTGCTCACGGAAGCGGGTAGTTATCTTGCATCTCAATCAGTAATTCGACTGCGTTCTTAACGTACAATAAGAATGCATCAAGAATGAAAAATCATGCGTTCCGCCTAGATTGTATAATACTTTTCAACAGAATCAGAATATTGCTACAAAAATTTATTATTTTTAGGATGAATAATAACGTGAAAAACAATCTTAATGTATGCTAAAATTCAATTTTCGCTGTCAAAAGAAATAGTTGGAGAAATATCATTTTTTTTTTACGTTCATGCTAGTATATGATCTATGGATTTGTCTGTATACTACATAGTATGATAAAAATTAGTTCAGCTACACGAATACCATAGTTGAAATATTCCGTACAGAAATTCCGCAAATAAACGGTAATATACTTGAGGTGTAACTATCGTGTTGATTATGACAGTCAATCATCAACACTAGAAAAAAATTATCCATTATTTGATTAGCCTCCTTTTGTTGGAAAATAATTTTGTAAGCAAATCAGATTCTGCATGTCTGTGCATGCAGTGTTTATCGAATGGTTTAAATAAATCAGATTTTTTTTTTATAACAAACACTTGCAGTACATCCCTAGATTTTCAGAAATATTAATTTAAATAAAACACCCAATAAGACAAATTCTCATTACCACAAAGAAATCCATTTCTGTCAAATCAAAATTGATTGCATATATTTCATACAAAATATTTTCTAAACAGTAAGAAGAAAAATGATGATTTTTTTTAAAAATTCGCAAATTCACATTCGGAGACAGTCAGAATATAATTCCATACGTTGCGTAGTTTCTTTTATTTATTTATTTATTTATTTTGAATTATTTAAAATGGTAAAAATCAGGTAAAAAAGGATGAAAAAATGTTTTTCGTAATTATTTGAAATTGAAATCAAAAACATCGAAAAGAAGAAAATTACTTTATTTGCATTTTCTTTCTTGAATCTTCATGAGTAATATTCTCCTGCACTTTAAATCCGACGGGTTTTTTTTTTTTTCGTTTCTTTTCCCACCAGATGTTTGTTGTTTAAAAAGTCTTATTAGCATTTAACGAAATAAGGAAAATCCATATTTCTCTACAGTAAATGAAAACTTTTCAAAAAGAAATAGAAAGAAATATAATGATGAACGGTCGAAAATTGAAATGGAGATTACTTATTTTAGATAATTAAAAAGAGTCAAACTTCAGTTATTTTAAATCAAAAGAAAAAAATCCTTTAAACAATGCTTAAAAGTAAAAGCAGCTTAACATCTGTAAAAAAAAAAAATAGAAACACCAAAATATTGTATGCATATTGGTAAAAGTGATGTATAATTTACAGTTTCATTAAATCTGCTGAAATGTTTTGTGCGCTGAAGCAGATGGTTATTTTGCATTTCAATCTGTAATTCGACTACGTTCATAATGTACAAAAAGGAGACAACAAGAACTAAAAGTCATGGTTTCCGCAAACATTATGTGACAATTTTGGTTCAGAGTCAGAATATTTCATAAAATTTTGCAATTTATTAGGGTGAAATATGTTGTCTAAAGAAACAATTTAAAAATTCATAATGTATATTAAAACTCAATATGTGCTTTACTATCAATAGTTGGAAAAATAAACTTTTTTTCTGCGCATCCCTCTATATATTGGAAAGATGTAGGGCAGCTTTAAACACTCTAAATATTTTCCTTCAAATAAATTATTTAAAAAAAATATCTACGACAATACATTACTGCTGCTTCAGTGCAATAAGTGTACAAAGCTGCATCATTTTGTGTGTGCAATACTGTCTAAGAAAGATATGTCTTTTTCTAACTCTTGAATCGAAACTTAAGAAAATAAAATTTTTCTTGTTTTTCTCATCTTTTTAGTTCTTCTTTTAAGTTATGATTTTTGTTGACTACTTTGTATTCCAAAAATTCTGATTTATTGTTCAACAATTAAATAAAATGTAATCTTTAGTTTATATGCTTTGTTTTATTCAAATTCCTCCGCTGTATTGAGTAAACAGATGTAATGTTGATCTCTATGTGATAGGGCATCGTTGAACAGAAAAGCTGGACACCATGTAACATTTAAAACTATAAATTAAAGAGTTGTTGATGCACCAGAAAAAAATAATCATCGAATCAAGTTATTCAAAGATATGAAGATCAAGTGAATTTTACTTCTTGAATGTAAGTCATAAATAATCTATTAAAAATATTCTAAAATAAACTATGTTGCCTTGCGAATAAATAAACAAGAAGAAAAAATGCGTACCAAAATCAAATCAAAACTCAGTAAATCTTCGCCGAATGATTTTTTCACTAAACATTAAATGAAATAAAAATAAGTATTTTACAGTCCTATGTACAAATTTACAAACATTAAATCATTATTGGGACACACAATGCTCCACTTCCATATCGAATTTTGACAACAATCGTCACTTCTTTTATCATAACGAAATTGTTCTAATCAAAGCAACATATCGTTGCATTCCTTCTGTTTACAAAATCCAGACTGTTCTAAAAGTGAAAGTTGAAGTAATGAAATTACATAGCGCGCAGCACCAATTTAATTGTATTTTCCCCTATTTTTTTCTTCAGCACATAAATATTATTATTTTTGGAATTTTTTATATGTGAAAAGAGGTTAATGAGGAATATCAAAGAACTTGGAACATATACTGTTAACAATCCCTCCTTACTACACACATGTGTTACAATCTCTGGATGTAGCAGCGATGGGAAGTTTCAAATCTAAATTTACGATGGCATTCAACTATTTGATAATTGCAAATCCTGGGTACACAATAATTATTCATGATTTAGCAGGTTTGTCTAAAAAACCTTTACTCTTTTATTTACTCTTTAGCAAACAATATTTTTCGTTTTCGTACTAGATAAAACGGAATTTAAGTCGGGGTTTTTCATAAAAATAGTGAATGAAAAATTATAATTTTTCAGAAGCATCAGATATCATATTGGTGTACTTCAAAGGTATTGTAAAAAAGTTTTCACAACCAAACATAACTGGAGGGACACTCTGTGTTATTTCAAAAATGATTTTTGACATCAACTTTGGAGGATTTAAGTTTGGTTGAATAATGGAAAAATTATTAGTTTCAATAAAATATATTTATTTAATTTTATTCATATTACTTTGTATTTCAGAATCATATGCAGCTTTTTATGAAAACTCTCAATATTTTCACGTTTTATTCATTTGTTCAAAGATGCTTCTTACTTGTTCAAAGGTACTCCTATTTGGTGCAGGTTTGAACAGAAATCTTTCAGATCTTTAAATACTCACAATTTTTTTCATTTACATGGAAAACTTCTAATTTCTGGTTCATATGATAAAAAAATGCATTGTTTTTATTACTTAATACTTAAAACGCAAAAAATATAATTCAAATAATGATTGTGTTGCTTTTTTAAAAAATTGTTCAAAATTGCCCCCTTCTCTCCTATCTATAGATTGGTCTGTATGCTTTATAGTAGGAGAAGATGGGGATACTTGTGTCACTTTTTAAATTTAATTTTTTTTTTAATTTTTTTTATTATTACTTAGAACAAAATAAAATATTGAAAATGAAAATTTGATATTTTTTTTCTTTAACTGAAAACCACTTTCAATTAATTTTGAACTAATTTTCTATGTCTAATAAATATTTACTTTTTGTTTCACATCATGGCTCAAGTGTCCCCATGAGGGGGATACTTGAACTATGCTGAAGGGATACTTGAGCCAGTACGGAGAAAAATACCTACAAAAGAATTTTTTTCGCTTTTTTTTGCACAAATATTTTACAGAATGATAAATTATGATATATAAACTTTTTCAAAACCAACTGAGAAAACAAAGCTAGCAATGAGATCATTTTTTGTCGTTATAACTGGTGGTCAAAGGATCATTCTAACTTGAGTTATATTGATGGTAGCAACATCCTCAGTTGGGGGCCATTTAAATTTGGAATCTGCAATTCTTCCAGCAAATTTAATTTTCAATTAATTTTCTGAAATGTTAAGCACCTGTATAACAAATCGTTTTACAGTTTCCTTTCCGGTATATTTTACTAGCAACCAATCATCAATAGAAGGTTTTCTGTTCATATCATCACCATCATTGACAGAATTTTGATATAATGATATTGTCGAACTTATGCTTTTAATTGAGTAGCTGTCAGAATCTGAGACAGATGTATCATTCCACTCTTTGAAACTCTTTTTTGATTTCACAGTTTCAGCTCTTTGGCAACATGTATGAAGAAAAAAAAAATCAGAATGATTGTAACACCACACATCTTTATATTTTTACCTACATGGTAAGTCAGTAGTACCCTCTTTTGGGGACAATAGAAGTCATTTCTTACATTTAAAAAAAGTTATAGTAACGGAGGTTACAATTACAATATAAAATATTAATCTTAATATATTATATTAAAAAATAAATATTTTAATATGTTGGACCTAACTAATTAAAGTAATAGAGATTATCACCTGTAAAACAGATTAAAAAATTATTTTAATGTAATAAAAGTTAAATTGTAAACTATGTTTACACTTATCGAGACAGGTTATTTTGTTAGTTAAAATTAAAAATAAAATGGATATTTTCATTAAAAAATATATACATTTTTAAATATATTTTTATAAGTCATTGTTTTTCTTAAGAACTTTCTTAAAAAAATCATTCTCCCTTTTATCCAGAAAAGAATTTATTAGTGAATATAAGGACGTAATTTTATTTTTTGTTTGTTTTTCCCATGCTTAATTACCTAGTGGAGATGGTTGAGCCATGGCTCAAGTATCCCCATTCCCACTGGCTCAAGTATCCCCATTACCACCATTTTGTTATCAGAGTTTTAATAAATAAAGCATGCCACTATTTGAACTATTTTAGATTCAAAGTACAATTGAAATCATATTTTCTAAATTTATCTAAATTGTTGCAACTTTAAACAAAACTTTGATTACAAAAAAAATAAAAAAAAACATGCACCTAAATATTTACTTCAGATAGAGAAAATCAACTATTAATCACCATACTTTCAAAATGGTACCAAGGTATGTGATTTCTTTTTTACGTGTTCAAAACAATAAACATGTTACCATATCACCAGTTTTCGAAAAAAAATTAATTAACTGTAGAGATAATAGGGGTGGCTCAAGTATCCCCTATGCTCAAGTATCCCCACTCTCCCCTATGCTAAAAATTAATTCAGTTAAACGAAAACGAATTTGACAATGAAACATTATTATGTATAGATATAATTTATATTATATATGTGATGTATTATTATATAATTTATATATTATATATATATATAATATATAAATTGACCTAACTATATATAAGTTTAATATAAAAGAAAAATAAATAAACGAGAAACAGTACACATAAATTTATTACTCATGTCTTTAATTATTTGATTAGACTCAATCTCATACAAAATAATTTTCCATGCTAATCAGATTCACAGACTGTCCATGTATTTTTTTATTGAATGGTTTAAATAAATCAGGATTTTTTTTTTTTTTTTTATCAAACGCTTTCTGTACATCGCCAGATTTCCTGAAATATTAATATAAATGTATCTGACATAACACAAATTCTCATTAGCACTAATAAATCCATTTCTGTCTTATGAAAAGAGATTACATATATTTCTTACTAAATATTTCCTAAACAGTAAAAAAAAAAAAAAAAAAAAAAAAAAAAAAAAAAAATTGTTAAAATGAAAGAAAAATTCGTTAATTCACATTCGGTGACAACTAGAAAATACTTCCGTGTGTTGTGATTTTTTTTTTTTTTTTTTTTTTTTTGGTATTGTTTAAAATGTTAAAAATCAGGTTTTAAAAAACGTTTTTCGTAATTATTTGAAACCGAAAACAAAAATATCGAAAAGAAGAAGAAAATTATTTTATTTGCATTTTCTTTCATGAATCTTCATGAATAATATTCTCCTGCATTTTAAATCCGACTTTTTTTCTTTCTGCACCAGATGTTTATTGTTGAAAAAGTCTTATTAACATTTCGCAAATTAATGAGAATCCATGTTTCTGTACAGTAAATAAAATCTTTGAAGTAAGAAATAAAAAGGAAATATATTGATGATCGGTCTGAATTGAAATGGAGATTACTTATTTTAGATAATAATAAAAAAAATCGAGCTTTCAGTTTTTAAAATGAAAAAAATATATCCTTGAAACAATGTTAAAAACTAAAAGCATCTTCATCTGTGTAACATAAATGGAAACCCCCCAAAAATTATGCATTAATAAAAGTGATGTATAATTTACAACCTTATTAAACTTGCTGAAATGTTTTGCGCACTGAAGCGGGTTGTTATTTTGCATTTCAGTAATTTGACTGCGTTCATAACGTATAATAAGGAAGTAAGGAGAATTAAAAGTCATGGTTTCCGCATAGATAATGAAACACTTTCCAATTTAGTCATAATTGTCACAAACCTTTCCAATTTATCAAGATGAAATACGATGACTGAAGAAACAATTTGAAAAACTTATAATGCATTTGAAATTTCCATTTGTACTGTCACAATCAGTAGTCAGAAAAAAATATATATATAAGTAGTCAATGGAATGCGTTTGAAAGCAAAATTGAATTTAAAAATGGATTATAAAATAACCAATTTGTTATTTTAATACATCCTCAATTCTTAAATCATGATCGCTTTGGGAAATTTTGTGCGAAATGCCTACTTTGACAGCTTCTTAAAAAATTATACGTTGCCTTTATCAAAAAATCGACGAATTCTAACATTATATAGTTCCTAAATAATAAAAAACTGTCAATTTAATGCGTTTGAGAGCAAAATTGAATTTAAAAATGAGTCATAAAATAACCAATTTGTTATTTGAATACATCCTCAACTCTTTAATCATGGTAACTTTGAGAAATTTTGTGCGAAGTGCCCAATTTGGCAGCCTTTTTTTAAATATATTCTACCTTTATCAAAGAACTGGCAAATCCATCACATTATATTGTTCCTATATAAGAGGACCTGTAAATTGGATGCGTTTGAGAACAAAAATGGATTTAAAAATTAGTCAGAAAATATGCAATTTGTTATACTTCCTAAATTTTTTCAATCACCATCACTTGGGGAAATTCTGTTCAAAATACCGTTTTTGGCAGTCTTTTTTGAAAAATATTCAGATTTTATCAAGAAACTGGCTAATACGTCACGTTATACAGTTTCTAAATAGGAGGATCTGCCATTTTGATGCGTTTAAAATCAAAAGTGAATTCAAAAATGATTCAGAATATAAGCAGTTTGGATTTGAGTTTTTTTCTCCAACTCCTATTTTTGTTTAATTTATTTTTGCTATAAGAATTGGTCTTATGAAAAAATTGTTAATATAAAAGTCGTAGACATTGTTGAGAAGATGTAAAATAAACTTAATTAGATTTGATTGCTTAAGAATTGAGTAAGTTATGGATTTTTTTCATTTTCCACCCCCTTTTCTCTTTTGTTTTTAATTTTTTTCATCGGTAAAAGTTTGTCCTATCAAAAACTTGTAAATACAAAAGTTTTAGATAATGTTGAGTGCATTTATAAAAAATTTAGTTCGATTTGATATCTTGAGAATTGACAAAGTTATGATTTTTTTTCTCCCAAAAAACATGATTTTTTCGCCCATTGAGCCCATTTCTAAATTTATCAAAAATCTGTCACGCATAAACTTTTGGCCCGTTTTTAAGAAGTAATATAAACGTTAAACTGATTCGATATCTATTTTAATTTAGAAGTTATCGCGTTTTTTCTGTTTTCACAAAAACCCTCCTAACTTGCACCCCCTTGGTCCGATTTTGCCCATTAATGAACATAACTGAGATTTTATGCCCCTTGATTTTATGTAAAAGTTTGAAGAAGATCTGGGCATAATTATGGAAGTTATCGTGTCCAGAAGAAAGTGAGATACACCGATAGATAGATAGATAGATAGATAAACTTTTTTACTAATGATAGTTTTAGGGTCTAGGGGTCGTAATCGGTGTAGATCTGCAAAAATTTTCAGAAATTCGGACATGGGAGCGATCGCAATAGGTAGTATTTCATGCGAAATCTACTTAAAAGCTAAATACTGATATGTGTCTTTTAAAATTTCATACGCATTAAAAATGTGTTTAAAAATAACCAAATTTTTTTCGTTACTAAGTTTGATGTGTGAATTTTTTTCCTTTATTTTAACATGTAAATAGTATTCCATAATAGCTGAACTCCTTCTATACGTTTGATAATTATAAAATTGTACTTTTTAATGAATTTTTTATAAAATGTAAATTAAAAAGATTGGTAATTCTTTTAAACAATCGACATTTCAGAAGTTATATATGATATATACCTTCATATATACCGATTTAACCTTCATGAAAACAAGCATAGTTATTAAGCAAGAAATGCAAATGAAATGAAGAAAAAATCAGCTAAATTATTTTTTTTTTTTAAATATTATTTCTTAAAATTAAAGATTTAAAAATAAATCAAATATTTTTTTGTATATATTTATTTAAACATTTCGACTGAAACATTACATCAGTAGAAAAAACACCTAAGCAAAAATTAATCATAAGTTTTTCTTTTCTAAATAATCTAATTTTTAAAATTTTATTTAATAAAATAACCATGCTTTCTATTGCTTTCTCTCCATGCTTTTTTCATGCCTTCTAAAAAAATTATTTTAACTTTTTACCACAATTTATTAAGGAAAATCCAGTTTACCTTTTTACAAATATTTTAAGTTTTTTCGTAAGATTAATGAAAAATAACGAAGTAAATATGCTCCTTAAAATTGCTTCGAAATGCATTTTATGAATTCTAATATGGAAAATTCACTTATTAATTCAAAACTACCCTCTAGGTATTCATGAAGCTTTAATTAAATATAAAATATCGCAAATGAGTAAATTCACTAATGTTACATTTATAAAAATTTAAAAAAGTAAGAAATGAATGTAGACTTTTGAAGAATGATACCTGGAGGGCTGGACACTTTATTCAGTTTTATCTGTGATAAATCACGACTAACTCGAAAGGTTATTTTTTTCGCTTAAATGAAAAGTTATTTTTAAATTATACCTCAGGAAGATTCAAATTAAATCAGTTAAATAAAATTAACAAAGAAATCATTAATAAATTTTGTTTAAAGAGCATTTAAAGTAATTAAATAATTTACTTTGTTATAAATTTTTTAAATTCGAAAAGATGTCTTTACGCAAAGCTTGTGATTTTTGAAGTAAAATCAGTTAGCAGTTATACGAATAAAATAATATAATTAATAATTTATATATTGTTACAACTGTTAAAGTCAGAATGTTTGCCTGCTTGATTTTTACGGTGAAAAATTTGTAAAAATTTAAGTTTTATAGTTTTCTTGAAATGCTTAAAATTAAACAAATAAATATATTTCCTGCTTTTGTCTATCAGAAAATATTTAATAATAGCTGAAAATCTGGAAATGTAATTAAAAAAAAAACGATAAGTGAATTTAAAAAAAGTGTTTGTCGTTGTGATTAAGTGATGGTTTATACAATGTAAAAAGAAGAAATAAATAAATAAATAATAATAATAATAAACATTAGGAAAAGAATAAAATTTCTGAAGTAAAATAAAAAAGATAAATATTTTGACTTGCGATACATTAAGTAGGCTTCTTTTTTAAAAAAATGGAGAATGGGTTTATATTTCTAAAATCGGAGTATATAAAACACCAACACCAACAAATGAAGATTATTAGCTATTTCAGATTTAGACTGCTGAGGTAGAAATGTGTGTCCGAGCGTTTTGTTGGAGTAAAACACTTTTAAAATACAATTTTTTAAAAGTCATTTGGTATGATTTTCTTTTCAGCAATTAAATTGTTATCTCTGAAAAATAACGTCTCTACACATAAACCAGCTGTAAAACGAAGTTATAGCATCGTGTGGTTAAATACGGAATATTTCCCTGTGTAAGATACGGTTTTTCATTGAAATATTGTCCGTAATCGGAAACCTCTCTATAAGCAAATGTCAAAAAATGTTCATGGGAAAAACTATAGAACTCACTTTTTGATATATACATAATAGGCAAAATTACAATTAAAAAATTAATATTTCGAAACTAATTCCAATTTTAAATTAAAAAACCTGTTTTGAGATCTGTGGATCGATATGGATTTTCGGTGTTGATTTCAACGCATAATGTTCAATATTTTCGGAAAAAATGACGCAAAACATAATGAGTCGCTTCATAAATTTATTTCATTAAGATTTTATATAGAGAAAATTTATGTATGTATGCAAAAAAATTTGTCCTCACGATAAAAATCGCAATTATGCACGAACTGCCTTCAAACTTCTCAAAAACATTGACATGGCTGATATCTCGGCGTAGATTGCAAATGAGCCAAGTTGCCCCAAGAGATTGGAAATAGGGGAGGGCTCAAAAATTTGAATACTGCTTTAATATGGTTTTCACAAAACAAATTCTTACAGAACAATGGCAGGGAAAAATAAAACGTTAATCGCTATAGTTGTTGCCAATAATTAAAAGAAAAACCGCAATAAAATTCATACAAAAACATTTATTTTACTATTGGAAGATTTCCACGGGAAATATGAAAAAAAAATAGTTTAAAGAATTTAAGAAAATCTGAATATTACTTTATAACTTTTCTATAGCAAGATTTCTACATTAAAACGAAAAATGAATTAAATAGCTTGACATATGGATTTTTTAAAGCAAATACTGCATATAATAGATCATTTGGAAATATAATGGACAAAATCAAGGTGAACATATAACGTAGGAGTAAGTAACATATGAGTAACTGAAAAAACTAACTATTGAAACATGAAAAAATCAGACTATGGAAATATTGGCATATTTTAACATTTCAAAGTTCTCTGATTTTGTTTTCACGCATTTTAAATCTATTTATATACATATGCTTATGTGTAACGTGTGTATTGGAATTTTTAAAAAAGGTTTAGATCCCTAGAGTTGGTTCCTAGTGATGAAACAAGATTTATCCCTGATCTTGATTTAGTTTGTGTTGGTGAAATTCCTATCTCACTTCGCAATCTACTCAAGCCTTTAGGCCGAACCGGCAGGGATTTTTTTCGCGGCCTTTTTTACACCGATGGCTAGATGAAAAAAAAAGGCATTTTTGAAAACTTTCTATTCAATATTATTAAAACTATCTCTTCATGTATAATCCCAATTTAAATAAAATCGTTAAATAAAAAAGTAATTTTGAATTGTAACACTGTTTATTTTTTGGTTATATTTTCTAAGCGTTAATGGTTCAAATATTGCACTGTTGCTTGTTCACAGTCAGCTGTTACATTTAAATTGAAGGATGTTTAAATTCATTGTTTTTTTAACTCTTTATAAATTAACTGAAAAAATATATACATTTGACGATTCATCACACGATTTCAATTAAACGAAACATCCATTGAAATTAATTTAATAATTTATATTTCAGTTAAAAATTATTAAAAGATTTTTTTGTCATTTGAAACATCGAAAACCCGAGTACATTTTTTTTTGTACATCACAAATCGATTAGAAAGTTCTTCCTTAAATACAAAAAATTAATAGAATTAAAGAAATCGTGTAAAAAAAATTCTGTTCGGAAATTACAAAAAATATCTTCAATATCCTTATTCGGTGTGTAGAGAGACACCCTGTATTTTTTATCAAATAATTCACTTCTGCACATAAATTTCGTTTTCCATGATTAAAAAAACACATTGTTGCATGCATGTATTTTAAAGTTGGATTCAATGAGTTTAAAATTGCTCTGTAAATATTCTAACTATTTTAATTACTATCTAATTTTGTTCAACATTCTTTTAGAAACAATTAGTAAGTATTTCTTTGAACTATGTTATTAAGCTAACAAAATTATATAAAAAAGTAAAAAACTGGTATAAAAATAGAACAAATTTAAGAAATAAATATAATCAGCGAAATTGAAAATTTATATTTTTCATCATCGCTAATCGTTATTATCAAGGGAATCATGATTATAACAAAACTACATTGCATTCTTTTTTTTAATACTTTCGATCTAATTCTACTCCAGGTAAAGGTAATATCGTTTCCACATCGATAAAAAGGCTAGTACTCTATCAGCAATTTTCCTTAGAGCATAAGTTCCTGAAATATATATTTTTAGTAATGACAAAGCATTTTTTATTATTATTTTGTTCTATAATAAGACATACTTTTCTGTGTCCCGCTAGCTTTTATGCTCTGTTTAGATGTATTGATATTTCTGGGGGTAAAATAAAATTTATTATGTAAATTATATAATATTTTCTTATAAGGTTTTTTCTTTTTTTTTGTGAAGTTGTTATGGAACTCGTTTTGTATATATTTATTTATTACTTATATAAAATCCAAGAGCAGAAGAGGATAGGTAGTCATTCCGCTGTGAACCATATCATTTGTATTAAAAACACAAGGCTTTTGTTTCCTGCTGAATCGATTTTGAGTTTTTTTATATATAAAAGTGTTCATTTGTAACTGTTTCAATACTAGATAGTTTTAAAAACATCCTTTTTTATATTTATTTTGTATTTATTTATTAAATTTTTTAATAATTTTTTTTCCAAAATGATATCAATCATATTATCTCTATTGTTATACAGAAGAAAAATGTTAAAATTTTTCATACATGTAGCTGTCTGGTAATTTTAGAATTTAGAATTCATTTTTGAGAAAAAAAATCAGCATATGAAGTTTATTTTTATAAACAAATAAAAATTCACATTAAAAAATTCAATAAATTTGCGTCATCGCGAGAATTGTTATCATAAATATTGTGAGGTATTTCAGAAATTGAATATTGGATGGAAAAAAAATATCCTCATCATTTGTATTTGCGTTAATCATTTGCCAATTTTAAAATCTACTTTCCTACTGTATGAACTTTCAGTAATGAAATCTTCATGCTATTTGTCTGTGTGAAGTGGTATGAGAATCGAACACAGGTCAACATTTTGTCATTTTTGACGAAAGTTTTATAATTGTATATACGTAAAATCGCTAATATCACATAAATTCAACATTTTATTTGCAGCGTTCTTTCATTTTACTTAATTATTGTTGCGAAATTTATTAGACTCTATATCAGACTAGTAAACAGTATTACAAACAATCCCTTCATTGAGTTCATGGCTGAAATTCCGGAATTACATGGCGATGATGCGTGGTCAACAGAGGCACACGAATAGGACGTTTGCTGTGAAGTCTCACATTTACTAACAATTTTATGTATATCAAATTTTTTTATTGTTGACTTACAAATAAAATTATAAATGGTGTTTCACTTAACCTATTTGTTTCCGATCCATTTCATTATTATACAAAATAAAACCAAAAATCACCGGATTTTATAACAAACGATATTTTTGAAATAGTATACCCATTTTAATTTATTTCTTTTTTTTTCTTTTTTTTTAATTTTAAGAGAAAATGGAGTGATTCTGTTGCCACAATTACAAAATTAGTACTAAAAATTAAAAAAAAAAATCTCAAAAATAAATTGAGACAAAATTTTGAAACAAATTGCATTTAAAAGTACATTTTTTTCTATGTGACAGTATAAAAAATTAAAATGTAGATGTTTAGAAGTGTAAAATTTGCAGCACCGAAAATTGCAAAATCGAAATTGCATAGGAAAGTGTTGGGTATTTTAATTTCTATTTTTATTTTTATTTTAAGAGAAAATGGAATGATTCTGTTGCCACAAATATAAAGGTGGTACTAAAAACAATAAAAAAATCAATGCCTCAAAAATAAATTGAGATACAGCTTTCAAACAAATTGCCTTTAAAAGTACATTTTTTTCTCTATACGACGGTGTAAAAATTAAAAATGTGCTATCTTTAGAAGTGTAACATTTGCAATCGCAAAAAGTGCAAAACCGAAATTGCAGGGAAAAGTGTTGCCATTCGCAAAATGACGTATGCGTTACGCACAGATATGTTTGGCTTTTATAATAGACAAGTTAGAACCCGTCGAATTACGACGAAGGAAAATGTTTAAGAAGGAACTGTTTCATTGACTTATAATAAACCTACAAAATTAGTTACAATAAAAAATTCACATCATATTGGTAAATCTAACTCTTAAACCAATGATATTTAACCTAAGGTTAACAAATTACTATTTCTAGAAAACTCAGTTTTAGAAATTGTTATAATTAAACTGTAATCGTACATGTAAGTTGTAAAATAAATAATAAAGATCTGTTATTATGATAAAGTTATCAATTAAGGATCTTATGCTAATATTCAAAAATGACAAAAAGCAAAATTTATTAACTTTGACTCAATCATAGAATTTTTCTCCCATGAAATCTAAACCCGAAATCTTTTTCACCGTATCCAAATTTACATATGCACTTTGCACTTTTCACATTTATAGTCACCTATTTGTATATATATATATATATATATATATAAAAAAAAAAAAAAAATGGTATTTTAATTTGATCATTTTGATTCAAAACTTGGTCTCGATACTATTAACTGAAACAAATCCTCAACTATTTATATTCTTTTTTTTAATGAAAAAATGGCAACATAAAGCTATAGTAATCACTTTTTTCCCTTTTTTTTTCCTTTGCTTTTATAGATACTTTTGTTGCCACGATTAGGAAAAAGTATTAAAACTACAAAAAATTAGTATTTCAAAAATAAAGATACATTTTTCAAACAAATTGCATTTAAAAGCACATTTACCCCCTATACAATCATGTAAAAATTAAAAATGCAGGATGTTTAGAAGTTTAAATTATTTACAAAACCGACATTTCATTTCAAATTTCAAGTTGCCATTCGCAAAATGACGTATGCGTTACGCACAGATACGTTTGGCTTTTATAATATAGATAGGTAGTAGACAGTACTTCGTATAAAGTATAGTAGGTAAAATCTTTTGTGTGTCCCTGTAAATTCTATCTGCTTTCTTTTATACAGGAAATAACTTGTAGTATTCCTCAGGAACGTATATAGAGCTCATAAAATGTTAAATAGTTAATTACAATTAAAACGCGCACCAAACAATGTTCTCCCTATACCACTATGAAAAGGAATAGTTTTCCGTGTCCCTGTAAATTAATAACAAATATTCTTTGCCCCACAAATTGTACAGAATGTATACTTTATTATACAGGGTGTCCCATAAGTAATGGGACAAACTTTAAGGGGAGGTAGGGCACATCATAACGATTCAGAATTACATAGGAACCCATGTTCCCAAACGTCATTTTAACCCTTTAAGAGTCAGTTTTATTTGTCGATTTTTCCACATATGTGGGCGTGGCTTTTGAATGTCGAATTTTCAACAAGTGTATTTTATATGCTAATAGTTAAACAAAAAGAATATAAAAAATGAAAATGCTGCTTCTACTCGACGTATTTAACACACCGATTGTATTAATATACAATTAAGTATAGAATTTTAAAATGTCGGAACATAGAAGATTTTAAAAATGTACAGTAGGCGGAGTTATCATAGGAAGGCGAGAATAAATACTTTAAGAAATAAGTATCCACACCGGAAATTGTATTCCAGAATTTGTAGGACAGGAAATTTATAATGCGTTTAATCTTTAGACTTTGCTTTTCTTTCCACAGTAGCCTTGCAGAAATTACGCTGATTGGAATTGTCACCACCCGCTGAAGAGTATGCAACGTTTCACCAATAATGAACTGGCGGATATGCACTTCATATATGGCTTGGCCGAGGGAAATGCAAGGGCTGCACAAAGATTATATTGCGAAAGGTTTCCACAGAGAGTTGCACCGGACCGCCGAATATTTGCTTATTTACATTACAATTTAAGTAATTATGGTTCACTTCGAGGTGATAGGAGTAATGTGGGACGGCCACGACTGTCTCGAACTCCAAGTATGGAACAAAATGTGTTGGATATCGTTGGTAGCAATCCAAGTACCAGCGTACGAAACATCGCTGCTGCCATACGAGGATCTCGAAGTACAGTTCATCGTGTTTTGCGACTTGAAGGATTACACCCGTACCATCTGCAAAGAGTACCATCATTGCTTCCTACAGATTATCCTGCACGTAAAAGTTTTGCAAGTTGGTATCTCGACCAATGTCGTCTAGATCCTCATTTCCCATCCAAAGTTTTATTTACGGATGAGGCATATTTCACTCGAGATGGTGTATTCAACCATCACAATACGCATTTATGGTCTGATGAGAATCCCCAAGGAATGAGACCACATGCTGCCCAACATCGTTTTTCAGTGAATGTTTGGGCTGGTATTGTTGGCGACTTCTTAGTTGGGCCTTATTTGTTGCCAGCGCCTCTGACATCTAGAGATTACCTTATTTTTTTGCAAGAGATGCTACCAAGGTTACTTGACCCAGTACCACGTGATATGTGGTTTCAACATGATGGGGCACCTCCGCATTATGGAAGATGTGTTCGTCAGCATTTGAATCAGGCGTTTGGTCATCGATGGATTGGGCGTGGTGGACCGGTTATCTGGCCACCACGCTCTCCTGATTTAAGCAGCATCGATTTCTTTCTGTGGGGTGCATTGAAAGGTGCTGTTTACGCAACACCGATTGATACAGACATGGATCTGGTTGCGAGAATCGCCTGCGCTGCTGCAGATATTAAAGAAAATCCAGGTGTGTTTGAGCGAGTCCGCCAGTCCATGGTCCGACGTTGTAACGCTTGCATCACTAGTAATGGTGGAAACTTTGAACACCTTTTATGACATTCTTACATGTCACTTACCAAAGTACGTATAATATTTATGACCAATAAATATTTGAGATGATCTCAGTCTTGTGTCTCTTTCTTTAAGTATTTTTGATTTATTTAAAACTCCGCCTATTATAAGTTGTTTCTACATTCTAATATTTTACATTTTCATGGTTATTATTCTTACTAATACAATCAGCGCTCTAAATATTCGAATAGATGCAGCGATATTATACTTCACAATTTTTTCGTCAAACTATTATCATAGAATATCTTTTTTAAATTTAACATACATAAACCACGCCCACATGTGTCAAAAAATAGCCAAACACAGTTAAATTTTACATGGTTAAAATGACGTTTGGGGACATAGGTTCCTATGTAATTCTGAATCGTTATGATGTGCCCTACCTCCCCTTAAAGTTTGTCCCATTACTTATGGGACACCCTGTATATTTTAAAGTTGCATATACATTTTATTATGTTCGAATGAGTGGAACACCATTAAAATGCATTTGAAACATTTTCCCCATTGACCGTAATGTAAAAGAATACTTTTGATTGTTCCTGTAATTAATCTATACATCCGATTTTCATAAAATTTGAAATGACTCGGCAAAACTATGTAATAATTATATACTTTAAATTTCAAAAAATTAAAATGCATTCGAAACTTTCTCCCCCATTGACCGTAATGAAACGCAATTCCTTTGATTGTCCCTGTAATTGATCTATGCATCAGAATTTCATAAAATTTGAAATGACTCGAAACAATTATGCAATAATTATATGTTTAAAATTTCAGACTATTCGGTTGGGTAGTTTTTGCATTGGTATATGCGGACAGACTGATGGACGGACAGACTGAACGGCAACTATAGGTGCCACGTATTTACATAATTACCAACGCACCTAAAAACGAATGTCAATTTAAATTCCGGAGGAAGTTTTTAAAATAAATTTATGTTCTACGTCGCAACAATTGTTTAAAATAGTAAAAATCAGATTGAATATTGTTTTGAGGTAGATTTCGTATGAAATACTATACCTATTGCGATCGTACCAATGTTGGAATTTCTGAAAAATTTTCGCAGATCTACCCCGATAATGACCCCTAGACCCCAAAACTACCATCAGTAAAAAGTTTATATGTATATATCACTTTCTTATGGATACGATAACTTCTGTAGTTTTGCCCCTATCTCGTCCAAACTGACACATAAAATAAAGGGGTATAAAATCTCGGCTAAGTTCCTTAATGGTTAATATCTGACCAAAGGGGTGGAAATAGGGAGGGTTTTTGTGAAAATCGAAAAAAACGATGTAAATTTTAAAATAAAATAGATATTGAATCGGTTTAAAGTTTATATTACATAAATAAAATTGATAAATTTAGAAATGGGCTCAAGGAGCGAAAAAAACAGGGTTATGGGGAGAAAAAAAATCATAACTTCGTCAATTATCAAGATATTAAGTCCAACTAAATTTTTTATAAATATTTTGAAAATTATCTAAAACTTTTGTACTTACAAGTTTTTGATATGACGAACTTTTACCGATGAAAAAATTAAAAAGGAAAAGAAAAAGGGGGGGGGGGTGAAAAAAGAAAAAAATTTATAACTCCGTCTATAACTCCTTAAGCTATCGAATCTAATTAAAATTATTTTACATCTTCTCAATAATATCTACATCTTTTATACTGACAAGTTTTTGATTAGACGAATTCGTATAGCAAGAAAAAAAAATTAAACAATGATAGGAGTTGGAAAAAAAAACCCTCAAATCCAAACTGCTTATATTCTGACACATTTTTAAATTCATTTTTGATTTCAAAGGCACCGAAATTACAAACTGTATAAAATGACGCATTGGTCGGTTTTTTTGATAAAGACAAAATATATTTAAAAAAAGACTACCAAAAAGGGTGTTTTCAACAGAATTTCCCGAAGTTATCGAGACTGAAAATTAAGGAAGTATACAAATAAGAAGTTGCGTTTTTTTCTGACTCGTTTTTAAATCCATTTTTGCTCTAAAATGCATCCAATTTATTGATCCTCTTATTTAGGAGCTGTATAATGTGACGCATTGGTCAGTTTTTTGATAAAGACAGAATATATTTTAAAAAAAGCTACCAAAAAGGGTATTTTGAACAGAATTTCCCGAAGTCATCGAGACTAAAATTTAAGGAAGTATTCAAATAACAAATTGCGTTTCTTCTGACTCGTTTTTAAATCCATTTTCGCTCTGAAACGCATCCATATTACAGATCCTCTTATTTAGGAACTATATAATGTGACCCATTGGCCAGTTTTTTTTTTTTTTTTTTTTTTTTATAAAAATAGAATATATTTTTAAAAATGCTGTCAAATTGGGCATTTCGCACAAAATTTTCCGAAGTGATTATGAATAAAGAATAAAGGATTTATTCAAATAACAAATCGGTTATTTTGTGACTTATTTTTAAATTCAAATTTGCTCTCAAACGCATTCGATTGACAGTTTTTTGTGATTTAAGAACTATATAATGTACTATTTTGGTTGATTTTTTAATAAATACAGAATATACTTCAAAATATGTTGTCAAATGGGTATTTGAGTTGAATTTCGCTTAGGATGATACTGATAGAACCAGTTCTTGTAAAAAAATGAAATTAAGAATTCTTCGTAAGCGGCCAAATAAAGTTATTAAACTGGGTTTATCTCTAATCATACTTTATTTTTTGTGGTTGAAATGAGCACTCCTCGAAATCTACCTCCGCCTATAGGCCAAGCTGACAGGGATTTTTCAAATCTGTACTAATTTCAAATCGAGTGTAAAAATATAATAAATAAATAAATAAATAAATAAATAAAACTACTTCATTAGCGTTTTCTTTGTTCAATTTTCACAAACATCCCTGCATTTGAAATCCAAAGTTTCTCTTTACTGTGAGATTTTTTTTTGTTGAAGAAATCTTATTAGCATTGCATAAGATAATAAGAATGGATGTTTTACGGTAAGTGAATACAATATTTATGAACAGAATAAGAATAAAAAATTTAAAAAACTGAAAATTGTCATAATTTTAAATAAATATTACTTAACCTAACTACGAAATAATAACATGTCCTTAAGTAACGATAATGTATCATCTCTTTAAGATTTGCAGAAATTTTCTAGAAATTAAAAATCTTGATTTTAAACCCACAACAACTGAATCATATTTGATTGAAAAAAATATGTATGTTACAAACTAGTCATATGTGAAAATCCACAAAACTTTCTTCTGTCTAATGCATATGTTAATAACTTCCTGAAAAATGTGACACAGTAGCGCTATCGATTAGGAGGTTCAAACCAAAATCTATAGTTAGAATTAACTTATGTCAAGTTATAAGTGAATCTGAAGTTTGATGAAAATCAGTGCATTAGTTTTGGAGATAGACCTATTCCAAAATCTTACAAAAAAATCTGCATAACAGCGCCGCCTGTTGGAGGATGCACACAAAAAATTAATGAGGATCAATTTTTTACTAAGTACTAACTGAATCTGCTTGATGAAGATAAATACGTTAGTTCTTGAGATAAATTTATTGCGAAATCGTAAAAAATGCAGCATAGCAGCGCTATCTGTAGGGCGATTTTCACCCAAAACAAAACATCACTAATCTATGTCTGGGACTATCTAAATCTGAAATTGTAGAAAATTTTATGCATTAGTTTTTTAAATAGAGGTATTGCGTAATCACGAATAATGCAACACCTTAGCGCCACCTATTGAGCGGTTTCCACCAAAACGAAATCAACACTGTGATGCATCAAGTACTAACAAAATCTAATTTTTTTGAAAATTAATGCTCTAGTTCTTGAAATATGGCTACAATGAAAATTTCAAGTAATGCAGCATAGCAGCACTACCTGTTAAGCTGCCTACACCAAAAAAAATCAGATCTAGTATGTATCAAGATCTAACAGTGTCAAAAGTATTGTACAACTCCTTGCATTAGTTCTTGTAAATTTGCGCCCTCAACATTTTTGTCACAAGACTCACAGACAGACATTTTGTAAAAAAATGTTTTTGGGTTATCTGAACACTTAAACGTATAAATCCGTCGAAAACTGGATTTCGAAAACTTTCACGTATCCAGTGCTTTCTTTTTGTGAGGATAGAAGAAAGCAAAAATTCTATGTCAGATTACATCCAGGGAGGATCCTGCAATCGTGTGGTTGCAATAGTAAGTTGTTTTCTTTTCTTTTTGCTTACAAGGACGGTCTCCATACTGGGCATACCCAGAATTTTTTTGAAAAAAAATACGTATGTATGTAATAAAGGATCAGTCCAAATTAACGGCGGAAATACAGTAAAAAGTATGTAAAAAAATAAAATACTTTGGAATATTTGGGGTGGAAAGACAAAAGCGTCACTCCATTTGGCGAGCAGCATTTTTTCTCGCCAAAATCAAACGATTTTCTTGTAACTGAAAATTGTTTGTTAATAGATTTTTAGAATGCTTATAAATGGTACTTAATGACTTTAAATTTAAACAGTGAGAGAGTTATATATATATATGTATATATATATATATATAATACAATATATATAGATATATATATAATACAATATATATAGATATATATGTGGGAGCGATTCTTTCTCCAACAGCCAAGTATCATGTCTTGTAAGGTTCTTCATATCGCAACTCTGATAGAAAAGGTCTTTAGAAAGCAGACGATTTTCTGAAAAAACTCCATTCAGACGAAAAGCCGAAGAAAAAAGAAATGAACGGAAGAGATCGTTGGATGGAATGTGGGGAGAGTTGGTGTTGACTTTAGAAGAATGTTGATGAAGATGATGCGATTAAGATGTTTTAATTAAAGTTTCCTTTTGAATGTTCGAATTGTAAACATTAATATGTAAATATCTTTTTTGTAAATATTAACGTTTAATATAAGTCATTTAAAAGTTTAAAAACGGTGTCAGAATTTAATTTACCTCCGAGTTTATTTACTTATGTGTTCGAAAGAACTTTTATAAGAAGAATCTCCATAAATTTTGGTGTCAGAACCGAGACAAACGAACGCCCACAGAGAAGAAATATATATATACTTTAAATAATCTGGAAGCCGTTATTATTTAGAATTGTGATGGAATCCTTGCTGGAAATTATTATGAGGAAATCTTTTTTTTAATATATGTTTAATGATATGAAGCTGTTGGATACTGCGACAACAATGCTGTTTAAATGTGTGAAGCTGAGCATCTGATTATGAAGTGAGTTTATTATTTCATTTTTCGTTTCAATAATGGAAAAATTAGTTGATTTAAAGGAATTAGAGTTTTCTTTGAAAACTGAAAAATCAGCTAGTATTAAGATATTGCACAAATTAATTTTTGGAGAAATCGGTGACAGAAATAATCGACGTAGAATTCGGAATTTTACTGGGTTTACGTTTGAAGTAGATTCCGATGAATATCAAACTAAATTCAAAGAAATTAAAGATAATTTTTCTGTTAACGACTTAATTACCATTTGCAATGTTTTGTGTATAAATAATTCGGGAACTTTTGATGAAATTGCTGCCAGAATAATTTCTAGTTTATGTGATTTTAATATTTTAAAAATTAATATGATAGCCGATGTAGGTACTCTTAGTGATGACGAAAGTGTTGATGAATTTAATGATGATTTACAAGATAAAACTAAAAATATTTCAACTGTTTTTGAGAATAATATGAGAAATGATTCTGGTAGTTCTAATTGTGAAAGTAATGAAAATCAGAAAATTCTAATTCCTGATTATGTTATTAAACCAAGCATTTCTATTAATGATATTGAAAATATGATTACAATGTTTGAAGGTACTCAAGTACAAAATATTAATAAATGGATTGCCGATTTTGAAGATATTGTTTCATTATTTAACGTTAGTGATTTGCACAAATTGATTTTGGCTAAACGCCGTATGACAGGCAAAGCAAAATTATTTCTTGAAAGTGAAACAAATATTAATTCGTGGTCTAAATTAAAAGCCCTACTCATATCTGAATTTGGTCAAACGTGCAATTCAGCTGAATTACACGAATTGCTGTCCAAAAGAAAAATTAGACCACATGAATCGTTAGATGAATATTTTTTAAATATGAAACAATTATGCTCAAAAGGCAATATTGAAGATTCTGCCCTTATTCAGTATGTAATAAATGGAATTAATGACCCCATTTCTAAAAAATCTTTTTTGTATGGTTGTCCCAATACTGCTGAATTTAAACAAAAATTAAAGATTTATGAAAAAATAAGATCGGAGTATGAAAATGCAAAATTTCATAAATATGAAGGAGCTAAGCCTAAAATTAAATCCGAAGTTGAAGTTAAGAACAAATTTAAGCCTGTAAAGCCAAATATGCGTTGTTTTAATTGTGGCGGGAATAATCATAAGAGTATTAACTGTGTAAATAAAGATAAAGGGCCGCTTTGTTTTGCTTGTAACGCTTATGGTCATAAATCATTTCAATGTAATAAATCTAAAGATACAAGTGTTAAAAATGCTCAGTCACAAGTAAACATTATTACATCCCAAGATTTAATTCTGAAAGAGATAAAGCTTTATTCTTTGCGTTTAATCTCTTTAATAGATACTGGTAGCCAAAAGACTTTGTTAAAGAAAAGTATTTATGATAATTTGAAGAACTTTGTAGAATTAAAACCTACGAGTATCTCTTTGACCGGTCTAGGAAAAGCCTCAATTAAACCAGAAGGTTGTTTCAATTCAGAAATCGAAGTAGATGGTTCAAAATTTAAAGTTACTATTTTTGTCGTTATGGACAGTTGCATTAATTTCGATTTAATTATTGGCACTGATGTTATTCATCAAGGTACATTAACTATTTCTCAGAATAAAGTGAAACTGTTTAAAGCTGAAGTTCAGTCTAATGACTTTTTAGTTAATATTGTAAATGTTTTGGATGAGCCTAAAATTGATTTAACTCACATTGCTGACAAAAAATTACGTTCAGAGTTATACTCTTTAATTGAAAATTATGTACCAATTAAAACTAAAACAGTAGATGTTAAAATGAAAATTAATTTAACTGACGAAATCCCAGTTTGTTCTTCTCCTCGAAGATTACCGACATGCGAGAAAAAAATAGTCGAAAACCAAATTGAGGAGTGGCTAGCTCAGGGAATAATTCGAGAAAGTTCTTCTAATTTTTCTTCGCCGGTTGTGTTAGTCAAGAAAAAAGATAACACAATGAGACTTTGTGTTGATTACAGATGTCTTAACAAAAAGACAGTACGTGAGCATTTCCCCTTGCCAGTTATTGATGATGTAATAGACCAATTACATTCTGCCGAAGTATTTACCACCATAGATTTGAAAAACGGTTTCTTTCATGTAGATGTTGTAGAAGACTCGCGGAAATACACCTCGTTTGTTACTCATGAAGGACAATACGAATTTTTGAAATGTCCATTCGGGTTGACCAATAGCCCTAGTGTTTTTCAAAAGTATATTTATAATGTATTCCGAAACCTATTAAAAGATCACATTGTTGTCATTTATATGGATGATTTAATAATACCTGCTAAAAACGAAGCTGAAGGTCTAGAAAAATTAAAACTTGTACTCGAAACTGCATCGGAATATGGATTAGAATTAAATCTTAAAAGATGCAATTTTTTGAAGCGTGAAATTGATTTCTTGGGGTATAGAATCATAAATGGTAAATTGTATCCCTCTCCACTGAAGACTAAAGCAGTAATAAATTTTCCCGAACCAAAGTGTACCAAAGATGTTCAAAGTTATTTAGGATTGACAGGATACTTTCGAAAATTTATAAGAAATTATTCGGTTATAGCTAAACCGTTAAGTGACCTGCTAAGAAAAGATTCAAAATTTAAATTCGATATAGAAGAACAAAGAGCTTTTAATGAACTCAAACGTATTTTGTCGTCAGAACCAGTACTTTTAATTTACAATCCCAAATGTGCGACCGAAATCCATTGTGATGCCAGTATTGATGGCTATGGAGCTGTTTTAATGCAACAATCTCCAGTAGATAATCAATTTCATCCAGTTTATTTCGCAAGTAAAAAAACCACCGAAGCTGAACGGAAGTACACTAGTTACGAATTAGAAGTTTTAGCTGTAATTGAAGCCCTGAAAAAGTTTAGAGTATATGTGCTAGGTATCCCATTTAAAATTTTAACCGATTGTAATGCATTTAAAATGACTATGGATAAAAAAGAAATGAGTACAAAAATAGCTAGATGGGCAATAATGTTATCCGATTTTGATTATGTTATTGAACATAGACAGGGTAGCAGTATGAGACATGTCGATGCATTAAGTAGGTATCCTATTTGCATGGTAATCCAAGATAGCTTAACTTTAAAAATTATCCAAGCTCAAGAAACCGATGACCATATTAAAACAATAAAAGAAATCCTAAAGGTGAAATCTTATGATGATTATCTAGTTAAAAATGATGTTCTTTATAAATGTGTTAATGGTAATGATTTATTAGTTGTACCGGAAGACATGCAAATGAATATAATCAAGGCCGCTCACGAAAAAGGTCATTACGCAGTTGCAAGAACAGAGAAAAGTTTAGAAAATGATTTTTACATCCCTAAAGGTAAACAAAAAATTGAGAAATGTATAGCAAATTGTGTTCCCTGTATTTTAGTTTTGAAAATGCGGTAAACAAGAAGGCTTACTTCACCCAATAGAAAAAGAAGAAACTCCATTACATACGTACCATGTTGATCACTTAGGTCCATTAGAAAGCACTAATAAAAATTACAAACATATCCTTTCGGTCATTGACGCATTCACAAAATTTGTTTGGTTGTATCCCACAAAATCTACCGATGCTGCCGAAGTAATTTCTAAATTAGAAATCCAAAAATCTATCTTTGGAAATCCAGTTCGAATTATATCAGATAAAGGTCCTGCATTTACCTCTAAAGCTTTTGAAGATTATTGCATCAATGAAAATATTAAACATATCCCGATTACCACTGGATTACCCAGGTCTAACGGCCAAGTTGAGCGTCTAAATTCTGTCATAATATCTGTTCTGTCTAAATTGTCTGTCGATAATCCTAAAAAATGGTATACACATGTAAGCAACGTCCAACAGGTGATAAATTCGACTTTTCAGAGAAGTATAAACACAACTCCTTTTGAATTGATGTTTGGTACTAAAATGAAACTAAAAAATAACATTGAAATTACTAGTCTTCTGAATGCTTAAATACAATCTGATTTTACAAATAATCGCGAAGATATGAGAAAAAAAATGCTAAAAAACAGATTTTAAAAGTCCAAGAAGAGAACCGTAAAACTTACAACCTCAGACGAAAGAAAGCTAACAAATTTAAGATTAATGATGTGGTTGCTATAAAACGCACACAACAAGGTCCAGGTTTGAAGTTAAAACCAAAATATTTAGGTCCGTACAAAGTCATAAAAGTAAAAAATAATGACACCTACGATGTAAAGAAACTTGGATTCAACGAAGGACCCATGGTCACCAGTACATGTGCAGAGTACATGAAGCCGTGGACGGACGAAGCTTGAAAAAAAAAGAATTTCACCGATTGTGACACTATACCAACTATGACAAACCTCTGGACTGACAACTAATAGAATTTTAACTTTATTCTCGAAAAGACGAAAAGACGTAAGGTAAAAGAAGATGAAAAGACGTATGAAAGAAGACGAAAAGACGTAAGATAAAAGAAGACGGAAGACGTAAAAAGAAGAAAACGAAAAGACGTAAGATAAAAGAAGATGAAAGGACGTAAGAAAGAGAAGACGAAAAGACGCGAAAAAAAATATATGAATTTTTTTCAAGAAATAATCTAAGCTTTGATAAACAATTTGAATAATGACTTCTTTTTTTTAATTAAGACTTTGGATGCTGCTGTGTTTTTTTTTCTTTATCTTTCCAGATGATCCAACTGCTGCTGCCTCCAAAGGGACGAGCATTCGAGGACGAAAGCCTAGCCAGGACGGCCGTTGTGGGAGCGATTCTTTCTCCAACAGCCAAGTATCATGTCTTGTAAGGTTCTTCATATCGCAACTCTGATAGAAAAGGTCTTTAGAAAGCAGACGATTTTCTGAAAAAACTCCATTCAGACGAAAAGCCGAAGAAAAAAGAAATGAACGGAAGAGATCGTTGGATGGAATGTGGGGAGAGTTGGTGTTGACTTTAGAAGAATGTTGATGAAGATGATGCGATTAAGATGTTTTAATTAAAGTTTCCTTTTGAATGTTCGAATTGTAAATATTAATATGTAAATATCTTTTTTGTAAATATTAACGTTTAATATAAGTCATTTAAAAGTTTAAAAACGTGTCAGAATTTAATTTACCTCCGAGTTTATTTACTTATGCGTTCGAAAGAACTTTTATAAGAAGAATCTCCATATATATATATATTGCTTGTTGCAGCAATTATTTAATTTTAACACTGTATATAAAAAACAATTATTCATATCATTAATATCATACGGAAAAATATATGTTAATGTAAATTGAGCGTATTTTAAAATAAAGGCTAGATGAAGAATGCTGCAGTAATACATTTCAATATTCGAGAAATTTCTGTCTCCATAGCAACAAAATTGAATAGACAGAGCTCAATTGGGCATAAAATTTAATGTTCGTTTCATTCATAAAATTCCATTGTTAACTCTCGTTATTGATATATGTGACGTTTTAAGGAAAAACTCGCATTATCTTCACTGGTTCCCCCTTAAAAAAAAAAAAAAAAAAAAAAAAAAAAAAAAAAAAACCAGTCGTGGCAAGCGAGGGAAAAGTAAAATAAATAGATAAATGTAGAAGATTCATTAAATTACACATTGGATGCTGAAACTTAGTTTATTCGACTATAGTCGTATAGAGAGGAAAATGCTCCCTTTGCAAGCCGTCTTGAACCGAAACATGGGAAAGGGTATTCCATCATTACTTCTACAAGCCGTCCTTAACGTACTCATTGAAGAAAAAGGAAATAATCTCTCTCATTACTTCCAGGCTTTCTTCTTAAATCTAAAAACAAACTTCTAGAAAATTCTCTACTCGCTAACAATATTTTTTTTCATGTAAACATAATTCATGTCCGGTGTCGAGATTTTTATGTCACTCAGACGATAAATTTTATTTTAAAATATTACTTAAATAATTTATAATCGAACTCAAAATTTCGAATATATTAGGCAGACGATATTTTTACAGACAATTAATTTGAAAAGAAAAAGAAAAGAAATGAATTTATGTCTATGCACAAATATCAAATATTGAAGGAGGGAAAATAAATAAATAAATAATTAAAAATGATGATTTTTTTTGAAAGGTGTAGTTATGGAATAATTTTAATAAAACTTTTTTTAAAAGGGTTGATAAAAACATAGAAAAAATGAGTTTTATTTGCAATATTAAGAAATAAAGTTTAATTAAGAATATTTTTAATTTAGAGCCATCTTTTTAAATATACGCATATTGAAATAAATGTTTTTTAAGGCGAATTAAGAATTTATAAGTTTCCGTAAAAATTAATAGATTAGATCTAGTAACAGGATTTTAATTTAATAAGTTGAACTAAGTACGGAATATTGTTAAAAGGAAATTAATTTAGTATAAAGGTTAATTTTGGCGAAAAAAAAAATTAAAATTTGTAATATATATATGACACATCTAAGATGATAACAAACCAAAACCGATAAAACTAACGTTATTTAAATATTTTTAAAAGTAGTTCAACATGAAGCATTTTTACCTTAAAATTATTTGACAAAAAAAGGATTTTTTTTTCGTCGCCAACCGGTGATAAATTGCCTAATAAAAGAAATGTTCATTATTTTTTACGAACTTTTATTCGGGGTTACACCGAAATATTTTTATAAACATATGTATCCAAATGAGAAGAACATTCTGTAATTTTTTCAGTATTTTTTGAGTATGCCCGTATGGAGACCTTCCTTCTACATCATTGTGTGGGTCATGTTTTCATCCTTTATAACCCGAACAATACTGTGAAGTATCATTAAAGTAAAAGGCTATAAAATTAATTTAATACAGTGCCAGCAAAAACATTTGGCCGCTTAAGCGTCAATTATTATATCCAAATATTCCACTTTATTTGTTCCAAGTTTAAATAGAAGAAGCAGGCAAGAGTTTCTTTCACACATTGGCTACGTGATGTGGTGGCACTCGTAGTTTAACAGGGTTTGGAAATCTCCCTTTCTTTTTAGGTGCATTCGTAATTATATAAATTCATAGTACCTATATATTCGTCTATCAGTCCGTCTGTCTGGATATCTGTCGGCATATAGTACAGCAAAAATTACGCAATCAAATCTTTAATTTGAAAAAAATATAATATTGTTGCATAATTTTGGCGATTCATTTAAAATTTTATGAAAATCGGATGAATAGTTTAATTACAGGGACAATTAAAAGTATTTCATTGCATTACGGCTAATGGGAAACAAATAGTTTCAAGTGAATTTTAATGATGTTATACTCTTTCGAACATAATAGAATTGATATGCATCGATTAAGTATATACTAAAATATACTTTCTGCGCAATGTATGGTGCAAAGGATATTTGTAATTCATTTACAAGGCCACAAAAAAGTTTTCCATTTTACACTGATATAGGAGGAACACTGTTTGGAATGCGTTATTAAACTATTTCACATCTTAAGAAATTGATATGCGTTGTTGAGGTTTATTACAAGTTACTGAAAGATAGAATATATATTAAAGTATGTATTATTTATAGAGGCATACAAAATATTTCGCATACTATACTGCACCTGAAGTACTGTATACAAATACACCGAGATCTGAATATTTTTAATCTTCTGTTATAAAACGAATGCACGTCATTTGCTACGTTTGACATGCAATTTTAAACTTGGTTTTAGTTTTAGTGCTTTGACATGAAGGATTCTTTTAATACTTTTTTTCTTCAAAAAAGAGACTCTTCTGGTGAACATAATAAACGTAAAAAGCTTACAATTGTTGATTAACCTCTTGCTTTGATGTGAAATGCTCCTGTAAATCTTAAAGCTTTAGATTTACAAACATCAAAACGGGGTTTGCTAGTCTATAATAGAAACACTGCATTCAGTTTTTTCTTTGAATTTCTCATACTCTTTTATAAAATTTTTTGGCAAGTATTGTAAAATTACAATAAGAACAGATCGACAATAAGTCTAGTAAATGTTTGAATGCAACAAATAATTTTCTTGTAATCTTGAATTGAATAATAAATTAAGTAGTCTATAAACAGACAAAATAAGTTATATCCGGTACTGAAACTTGATCTACAAGATTTGTTTCAATGCATTATTAATATTTAAATAGCAAATTCAGCAACAACTCCAAACCTCATTAGTACTAAAAAAAGCTATTTCTTTCACATCAATATTGATCATTTTGTTAATGAAAATTAGTTCAAAGCATGTGAGGAAAAAATTTCAGAAAACGAAATAAAGGACTGTTACTTTAAAATCCGAGACATTTAGAATATAATTCCGAAAGTCAGTTGCGTCGAATTGTTCGCAATATTTCCAATCAGATGGAATGTTTTTTCGTACTTATTTCAAATCGAAAAAAAAATTCGAAATGAAAAAAAAAATCCTACTTCATTAGCGTTTTTCTTTGATAAATAATCAGAAATAATATTCTCGAACATTTTTCTAAAAATAAGAGACTCATATTTATTGTTTAAAATTTCTTATTAATATTTTACAAAGTAATGGGAATTAATGATTCTGTCTTAGCAAATGAAATATTTATAAAATGCATGATAAAAATGATACTGAAATGAGGTCAAGTTTGAAATGAAGGTTACTTATTCCAATTAACTTTAAAAGAAAAGTTACATTTCTCAAAAGAAAAAAATAATATTTATAAAAATTATACATGTTTTAATTTCAGGAAACATATTTAGATATATCGACATACAGTATATATAATCAGTACAAAAAACCCTGAACGGGTTAAAAGCTTGTGACGCAGCACTTTATCTTATATATCTAAGAATTTTAAATTTGGGACTTAAAACTAATGATATCAAAATTTATGTGACGCTATGCTATTAATTAATGTATACATATATTAAAATTTAATTCATTAAGGTTTTATCAATTACATCTTTCATAAATTCAAAATATGAATCTTAAAAGATATGATATCAAAATTTAAGTGACGCCTTGACGAGGCTTTAAACAATGTTTTAAAATTCCATTTATTTATTTATTGTCTAAATACATTTTCATATCTAAACAATACTTTTCATTTTCCAATACACTGTTAAATACATCACTTTCACTGAATATATATAATGCACTGAAATGTATTTATTTGAATAAATAGATTTATCTTTTGGGCTACGCTATCCAAAATCAAAAATAACATTTGAATACATATTTTTTGCGTCATTGTATCTATTTGCATCTATTTAACTTACTTTGGATACAATGACGCAAAAAATATTTATTCAAACGTTATTTTTGATTTTGGATAGCGTAGCCCAAAAGATAAATCTATTTATTCAAATAAATACATTTCAGTGCATTATATATATTCAGTGAAAGTGATGTATTTAACAGTGTATTGGAAAATGAAAAGTATTGTTTAGATATGAAAATGTATTTAGACAATAAATAAATAAATGGAATTTTAAAACATTGTTTAAAGCCTCGTCAAGGCGTCACTTAAATTTTGATATCATATCTTTTAAGATTCATATTTTGAATTTATGAAAGATGTAATTGATAAAACCTTAATGAATTAAATTTTAATATATGTATATATTAATTAATAGCATAGCGTCACATAAATTTTGATATCATTAGTTTTAAGTCCCAAATTTAAAATTCTTAGATATATAAGATAAAGTGCTGCGTCACAAGCTTTTAACCCGTTCAGGGTTTTTTGTACTGATATCAGTGCTTTTTTTAGGTTAATAATAAAAAGATAAAAACAAAAAATTAAAGACTAATGCAAAGAATTCATATTCATGATTTCTGATCACCTTTAATTACCCCTCCCCCACCCACTTAAAAAAAGATATTTCATATTTTATTATTAATATATGCTGTGCTACTTGATTTCGTTAAAAACAACTCTGTAGTAAAGTACGTTAGTATAAAATAAGAAAGTAATGTACATTCAGCACTGTATTTCTAAGAAAGGATTTCATAATCTATGCTGTATGTATCATTTCTCATTCTAGTTAACTATGTTTATTCTTTACACATGATGATACATATACTGCAGATGGATTAAAATGATCAGGAATAGAATATTCAGAATGTGCTGGAAAGTATTTCATAATCTATGCTGCGTGCATGATTCTTGTTAATTATGTTTCAACCTTTGTATAGGTTGGTAATATTGCAGATTGATTAAGACTATATCCGTTACAATATTCAGAATATGCTGGAAAGTGTTTCATAATCTATGTTGCACACAGGTTTTTCTTTCTTGTTAATTATGATTTGTTCTTTATATAGAGTGGTAAAATTACTGCAAATGCATTAAAATGATAGGCTTACAATAATGAAAATGTGTTGGAAAGTGTTTCATAATCTATACTGTATGTGTAACTTTTCATTCTTATTGGAAAATGAAAAATATTGTTTAGATATGAAAATGTATTTAGACAATAAATAAATAAATGGAATTTTAAAACATTGTTTAAAGCCTCGTCAAGGCGTCACTTAAATTTTGATATCATATCTTTTAGGATTCATATTTTGAATTTATGAAAGATGTAATTGATAAAACCTTAATGAATTAAATTTTATTTTATTTTAATAGTTTATTTATGTTTTGCTGTTTGCACAAAACATATATAAACTAACAGGGGGGGGGGGGGAAGATTTGGATGGGAAGATTACTGTACAAAGATGAAACTGATAGGTTTAAAGCATTCAGAATAAAATGGAAAGTATATAAACATGTTTAATGGAAAAATTTTTACTCTCGTTAATTATGCTTTGTTTTTTTTTGCACAGAATGGTAAAATTATTGTACATGAATGACAATAAGTTTACAATATTCAGAATGAGTCAGAAAATGCATCATAATCGATGCAGTATGCATGACTCTTCGTTCCTGTTAGTTATGTTTAGTGGGGTCATCAAGGCTTCTTGTTAGTTATGTAAGGGGGGGGGTTTGTATCGGGTTTAAGATTTTATTAAAATTTCCATGCTCTAGTCTGTACCTATTTACATAATTTTTTTTTCTAAAAATCTTGATTTGGTTAGATAATTGTTTTTTTTTTTTTTTTTTTTTTTTTTTTTCCGGGTTTGAATCTTGATTCAGTTTGACTTGAATTGGAATTTTCAGGTTCTTGTCGAGTTGCATTTCAAGTACTAGTTTTCAATTCTGGTCAGTCCCCATTCAGTGGATGGGGACGGAAATTATTTTGTCTTTCTTGAACAGATTTTTATTTCCTAATTTTTTTATTTTACTTTTTTTTTTTTGGGGGGGGGGGAGAAATTGGATTGAGTTTCAGGTTATTCGGATCGGGTTTGAGATAGACTTCTACTGGAATTTCCATGATCTGGTCAATACATATCGACATAAATTGTTCCTTTTTTTTCTAAAATCTTGATATGATTATTATTTTTTTTTGGGGGGGGGGGTGGGGGGTGGGGATTGAATCTGGTTTCAGATTGACTTCAAATGGAATTTTCAGGTTCTTGTTGAGTTGCATTTCAAGTATATTATTTTGTCGCAGATAAATTGGGTTACAATTGGATTTTTTTTTTTTTTTTTTTTTTTGGGGGGGGGTAGTGTTTGAACTGGGTTTAGGATAGATTTCAATTGAAATTCTTGTCGGTGTATGTGGACAGAATTTATTTGGTCTTTCTTGGACAGACTTGTGTTTCCATTGTTTTTTCCTTTTCGGGTTTTGATTAGGTTTCATGTTAACTTTCAGACTCTTGTCAATGTGTATCGGCAGAAATAATTTTCTCTTTTTCGGATTAGGTTAAGGTTCGATGGAAATTTTTTTCAGGTTTCAATCAGGTTCCATTCAAATGGAATTTTCAAGTTCTGTTCAGGTTGCGCTTTAATGGGAAATATTTTGTCCTGTATAGATACTGGGCTCCGGTTATATGGAATTTCCTTTTTCAGGTTCAGATTAGGTTTAAGATAGACTAATTGGAATTTCCAGATTTCTGATCACGCATATCTATGGAAATTAAGTTTTCTTTCCCAAATCGTGATATGGTCGGATAATTTTTTTTTTTTTTTTTTGGGGGGGGGGGGGGGTTGAATCTGGTTTCGGTTTGACTTCAAATGTAATTTTCAGGTTCTTGTTCAGTCGCATTTCAATATATTTTATTTTGCAGCAGATAGATTGAGTTACTCTTGGAGGGATTTTTTTCTTTCTGGTTTTGGATTGTATAGGATAGATTTCAATAGGAATTTTTCGATTCTGGTCAGTGTATGTCAATGGAAATTATTTTGTCTTTCTTGGACAAATTTATCTTTCCATTAAATTTTTGTTGGTTTAGAATGGGTTTCAGGATAACTTGTAGGTTCTTGTTGGCACACTTGTATAAAACCAAAAACTTTCTGCAAATTAATTTAATTTTGGGTGTAATTCGCATTTTTTGCGCAATTCATGGTCATCATTCGTGTTTTTTATGCGATTTATGAATGTAATTTGCATTTTTGAGCAATTTATGGACATAATTCGCAATTTTTATGCGATTAATGAATGTAATTTACATTTTACATGATTTATGGACGTAATTTGCTATTTTTATGCAATTCATAGACATAATTTGCGTTTTTTCAGCTTTCTGTTGATGAAATTTGTGTTTTTTTAATCGATTTATTGACGTTATTTATGTTTTTATAGGATTTATGAATGTAATTTGCTTTTTTTACCAATTCTTGGACGTAATTTGCATTTTTTGTAATTTATGAACGTTATTAGTGTTTTTTTGCATGATTCATGGAAGTGATTTGCATTTCTTGAGTGATTTATGAATGTAATTCACGTTTTTATGCGTTTCATGGACGTAATTTGTGTTTTTTGAGCGATTCATGAATGTAATTTGCGTTTTTTATGCAATTCATGAATGCAAAACACTATTTGCTATTTTTATGCGATTTATAGACGTAATATGCGTTTCAGCTTTCTGCTGCCAAAATTAGTGTTTTTTGAGCGATTTATGAACATAATTTCCGTTTTACTACACGATTCATAGACATAATTTGTGTTTCTCATACAATTTCTGAACGTAATTCTCACTTTTTAAAACAATTCATGGACGTAATTCACGTTTTGACGATTTGTGGACCCAATTTGCGTTTTCTATGCGATTCATGGACATAATTCACGATTTTTATGCGATTAATGAATGTAATTTACATTTTACATGATTCATGGATGTAATTTGCTATATTTATGCAATTCGTAGACATAATTTGCATTTTTTGAGCTTTCTGTCAACGAAATTTGTGTTTTTGATCGATTTATTGATGTTATTTGTGTTTTTATAGGATTTATGAATGTAATTCGCTTTTTTTACCAATTGTTGGACTTAATTCGCATTTTTTGTAATTTATGAATGTTATTAGTATTTTTTTGCATGATATGGAAGTGATTAGAATTTTATGAGTGATTTATGAACGTAATTTGCGTTTCAGCTTTCTGCTGCCAAAATTCGTGTTTTTTGAGCGATTTATGAACATAATTCCCGATTTACTACACGATTCATAGACATAATTTGTGTTTTTCATACAATTTCTGAACGTAATTCTCACTTTTTTAAACAATTCATGGACGTAATTCCCGTTTTGAGCAATTTGTGGACCCAATTCACGTTTTTTATGCAATTCGCCTTTTTTGAGCGATTCATGGACATAATTCGAGATTTTTATGCGATTAATGAATGTAATTTACATTTTACATGATTTATGGACGTAATTTGCCATACTTATGCGATTCATAGACCTAATTTGCATCTTTTGAGCTTTCTATTTGTGTTTTTTTGATCGATTTATTGACATTATTTGTGTTTTTATAGGATTTATGAATGTAATTCGCTTTTTTTTGCCAATTCTGGGACGTAATTTGCATTTTTTGCAATTTATGAACATTATTCGTGTTTTTTTTTCACAATTCATGGAAGTGATTCGCATTTTTTGAGTGATTTATGAACGTAATTCACGTTTTTATGCAATTCATGGATGTAATTTGCATTTTTTGGGCGATTCATGAACGTAATTCACATTTTTTATGCAATTCGGTATTTTTATGCGTTTTATAGAGGTAATTTCCGTTTCAGATTTCTGCTGCCAAAATTCGTGTTTTTTGAGCAATTTATGAACATAATTCATGTTTTACTACACGATTCATAGACGTAATTTGCATTTTTTATACAATTTATGAATATAATGCTTGCTTTTTTACATGATTCATGGACGTAATTCACATTTTAAACAATTTGTGGACGTAATTCCCATTTTTTATGCAATTTGCTTTTTTTTAGCGATTCATGGATGTAGTTCACATTTTTTATGCGATTCATGCATTTAATTCACATTTTTTATGCGATTCATGCATGGAATTTGTATTTTTTATGCGATTCATGGATTTAATTAATGTTTTTATTGTGGTCTTTGGACGAAATTCACGTTTTCCACGTGGTATTTTGTCGAAATGTTGGGTTTTTTTACATGATTCTTTGTTGAGATACTTTCTTTTTACGCAATTTGTCGAAATAAATAAATAAAAATTGTTTCTTCATAAAATTTTCTGCACATGGCGTGCGTCTATATTATACAACTCTGCTTGTCAGATTTTTTTTTTTTTTTTTTTTTTTTTTTTTCAGATTGAATTAAGGTTTGCTAACCCATAGACTAATTGGAATTTCCAGATTTCTGACCAAGCGTATCTATGGAAATTAAGTTTTCTTTCCCAAATCGAGATATCGTTGGATTTTTTTTTTTTTGGGGGGGGGGGGTTGAATCTGGTTTCGGTTTGATTTCAAATGTAATTTTCAGGTTCTTGTTCAGTTGCATTTCAATGTATTTTATTTTGCAGCAGATAGATTGAGTTACTCTTGGAGGGATTTTTTTCTTTCTGGTTTTGGAGTGTATAGGATAGATTTCAATAGGAATTTTTTGATTCTGGTCAATGTATGTCAATGGAAATTATTTTGTCTATCTTGGACAAATTTATCTTTCCATTAAATTTTTGTTGGTTGAGAATGGGTTTCAGGATAACTTGTAGGTTCTTGTTGGCAGATTTGTATAAAACCAAAAACTTTCTGCAAATTAATTTAATGTTGGGTGTAATTCGCATTTTTTGCGCAATTCATGGTCATCATTAGTGTTTTTTATGCGATTTATGAATGTAATTTGCATTTTTGAGCAATTTATGGACATAATTCGCAATTTTTATGCGATTAATGAATGTAATTTACATTTTACATGATTTATGGACGTAATTTGCTATTTTTATGCAATTCATAGACATAATTTATGTTTTTTCAGCTTTCTGTCGACGAAATTTGTGTTTTTTGATCAATTTATTGACGTTATTTGTGTTTTTATAGGATTTATGAATGTAATTCGCTTTTTTCACACAACTCTTGGACGTAACACTTTTACACAACTTTTTGCAATTTATGAATGTTATTCGTGTTTTTTTGCACGATGCATGGAAGTGATTCACATTTTTTGAGTGATTTATGAACATAATTCACATTTTTATGCAATTCATGGATGTAATTTGCATTTTTTGAGCGATTCATGGATGTAATTCGCGTTTTTTATGCAAATCATGAATGCAAAATGCTATTCCCTATTTTTATGCGATTTATAGACGTGATTTGCATTTTAGCTTTCTGCTGCTAAAATTCGTATTTTTTGAGCGATTTATGAACATAATTCCCATTTTACTACACAAATAATAGACGTAATTTGCATTTTTCATACAATTTATGAACATAATTCTCACTTTTTTAGACAATTCATGGATGTAATTCACGTTTTGTGGATATAATTCACATTTTTTATGCAATTCGCTTTTTTTGAGCGATTCATGGACATAATTCGCGATTTTTATGCGATTAATGAATGTAATTTACATTTTACATGATTTATGGATGTAATTTGCTATATTTATGAGATTCGCAGACATAATTAGCATTTTTTGAGCTTTCTGTCGACGAAATTTGCGTTTTTTGATCGATTTATTGACGTTATTTGTGTTTTTATAGGATTTATGAATGTAATTCACTTTTTTTACCAATTGTTGGACCTAATTTGCATTTTTTGTAATTTATGAATGTTATTAGTATTTTTTTGCACGATTCATGGAATGATTTGCTTTTTTTTAGTGATTTATGAACATAATGCCCGTTTTACTACACGATTCATAGACATAATTTGTGTTTTTCATACAATTTCTGAACATAATTCTCACTTTTTTAAACAATTCATGGACGTAATTCACGTTTTGAGCGATTTGTGGACCCAATTCATGTTTTTATGCAATTCGCTTTTTTTTTTGAGCGATTCATGGACATATTTCATGATTTTTATGCGATTAATGAATGTAATTTACAATTTACATGATTTATGGACATAATTTGCTATACTTATGCGATTCATAGACATAATTTGCATCTTTTGAGCTTTCTATCGACGAAATTTGCGTTTTTTGATCGATTTATTGACGTTATTTGTGTTTTTATAGGATTTATGAATGTAATTTGCTTTTTTTACCATTTCTTGGACGTAATTCGCATTTTTTGCAATTTATGAACGTTCTTAGTGTTTTTTTGCATGATTCATGGAAGTGATTAGAATTTTTGAGTGATTTATGAATGTAATTCACGTTTTTATGCGTTTCATGGACGTAATTTGTGTTTTTTGAGCGATTCATGAATGCAAAACACTCTTCGCTATTTTTATGCGATTTATAGACGTAATTTGGGTTTCAGCTTCCCATTTTACTACACAATTCATAGGCATAATTTGTGTTTTTCATACAATTTCTGAACGTAATTCTGTTTTTTAAACAATTCATGGACGTAATTCACGTTTTGAGCGATTTGTGGACCCAATTCGCGTTTTTTATGAGATTCATGGACATAATTTGCGATTTTTATGCGATTAATGAATGTAATTTACATTTTACATGATTTATGGGTGTAATTTGCTATATTTATGCGATTTGTAGACATAATTTTCATTTAAGCTTTCTCTCGACGAAATTTACGTTTTTTGATCGATTTATTGACGTTATTTGTGTTTTTATAGGATTTATGAATGTAATTCGCTTTTTTTACCAATTGCTGGACCTAATTCGCATTTTTTGTAATTTATGAATGTTATTAGTATTTTTTTGGACGATTCATGGAAGTGAGTTGCATTTTTTGAGTGATTTATATGAACGTAATTTGCGTTTCAGCTTTCTGCTGCCAAAATTGGTGTTTTTTGAGCGATTTATGAACATAATTCCCGTTTTACTACACGATTCATAGACATAATTTGTGTTTTTCATACAATTTCTGAACGTAATTCTCACTTTTTTAAACAATTCATGGACGTAATTCACGTTTTGAGCGATTTGTGAACACAATTCATGTTTTTTATGCAATTCGCTTTTTTTGAGCGATTCATAGACATAATTTGCAATTTTTATGCGATTAATGAATGTAATTTACATTTTACATGATTTATGGACGTAATTTGCTATACTTATGCGATTCATAGACATAATTTGCATCTTTTGAGCTTTCTATCGACAAAATTTGTGTTTTTTGATCAATTTATTGACGTTATTTGTGTTTTTAAAGGATTTATGAATGTAATTCGCTTTTTTTTACCAATTCTTGGACATAATTCGCATTTTTTGCAATTTCTGAACGTTATTCGTGTTTTTTTGCACACTTCATGGAAGTGATTCGCATTTTTTGAGTGATTTATGAATGTAATTCACGTTTTTATGCAATTCATGGATGTAATTTGCATTTTTTATGCAATTCATGAATGCAAGTCGCTATTTTTATGCGTTTTATAGAGGTAATTTCCGTTTCAGATTTCTGCCACCAAAATTCGTGTTTTTTGAGAGATTTATGAACATAATTCATGTTTTACTACACGATTCATAGACGTAATTTGCATTTTTCATACAATTTATGAATATAATTCTCGCTTTTTTACATGATTCATGGACGTAATTCACATTTTAAGCAATTTGCGGACATAATTCCCATTTTTTATGCAATTTGCTTTCTTTTTTTAGCGATTCATGGAATTTGTATTTTTTATGCGATTCATGGATTGAATTAACTTTTTTTTTTTTTTTTTTTTTTTTTTTTGCGGTCTTTGGACGAAATTCATGTTTTTCGTGTGGTATTTTCTCGAAATGTTGGGGTTTTTTACATGATTCTTTGTTGAGATACACTTTTTTTTTAATGCAATTCTTTGTTGAAATAAATAAATAAAAATTGTTTCTTCATAAAATTTTCTGCACATGGTGTGCGTCTATATTATACAACTATGCTTGTCAGTGTGTATTATCAGATTTTTTTTTTTTTTTTCAGATTAAATTAAGGTTCGATAGAATATTTTTTAGGGTTTGGATGAGGTTCAACTCAAATAGAATTTAAACAATTACATTTTAGAAATGACAAAACTAAAAAATGTAATTATTTATCGCCCATTATTAGCTTTTAGTATTTTAAAATATTTATTTGTTAGTGTGTTAGTAACTTTACATTATTTGAATTAAAAATTTTTAATTTCTTGTATTAAATTTAATCTTAAATATGTTTTCTTCTTAGGTATGTTATGCAATTTATTTAAATAATGGATTCAAAGTTATTTGAGGATTTTGTGTTCATTAGTAGAAACAAGGCCTTTTTTTTTTAAATAAAAAAAGCGTTAATTATCAAACATTTTTGTAAAATAATGTTAGAAAGAAATACTTCAATTTCGAGACAATGAATATGAAATTAAAACACCTATAGAAAAAAAGGGGGGTAAATTTATATTTTATGAAACTCATTATTAAAGCATAGAAGATAGAAGTATAATTTATTTTTTTTTAAACCAATGTTATCATTAATATTTGGTTAAGAATTATTTGCGTACCCAACTATTAGTGCTTGTAAATTCTAACATTATAAAAATATATTAAGATTTTCCATTTTAGATGTCCAATTTATAAATGCAGTTTATTAATAACGCTATGTTCTAAGCTGTAAAGCTAATGCTTTTATATTTTGATTATTGATTTCTATAACGTAATATTAACTATTACAATACTTTTGTATTTGGTTTGTGATCTGAGAAAAAATTTTTCTCGCTTGGATTTAAATCATCAGACTCTTAGGAAGAAAAAAAAAAAAAAAAAAAAAATTCTATTTTGAACAGCATCTAATGCAGACTACAATGATGCGCTGTAGTACCTCCGTGGCAACTGCTAAATAACATTTTAAAATATAAACATGGAATTTCGAAATTATTAATGAAATAATAGGATGCATGAAACATGTTAAAGCTACAGTCACTAATGGATAATGAGAGCTGGTTGCATGTCAAATTACTGGATGCAGCAAACTTATGCAATGGTCTCTAAAACACATGATATTTCTCAAAGCCGCAGTCAATAACAAATGTATGAGCACTATGCCCATATGAAAACAAACAACAAAAATTAACAGATGCAGCAAACTATGCGGTAACATGCAGATTCCCAATATCTGGAAGAAATGAGTGATACCTGAACTAAAAAAATCCAGTGACAATATTGTGAAACAAATACATTAAAACAATAACGTTTATATTAGAAAGAAAAGGGCCTAAAACTCTCACTCGCTAAAATAAAACTCGTTAAAGCAGTCCAACTACTGCATGTATAGCACTTAGAGCACATGAAAACAAAACAAAAACAAAACACTCAGGCTGCAGCAAAATTGCTGTGCAACAATCTGTAAAATACACAAAATTAATTAAAAATGCAGTCACTAATGCATGTTGTACAAGCACTGTGTGTACATGAAGAAAAAAAACAATGAGTGCAACTAATTTGTTTTTAAATCTCTGAAATCTTTATAGCCACAGTCACTAATGCATGTAAGAACAAATTAACTTCATTACTTTCTTTTGAATTATCAAAATACTGCTGTAATTTGTTGATAAATACTAGTTTGTTCACAATTTCCAATAATAAGTGCACTTACTTATTTTAAAAATTGTTTAAAACCTGGATTTACTGGCCATTAAGCTAAGCTAAAAAGGCACAGTTTTAAAATAAAAATTAATAGCGACAAAAATGCATAAGAAAAAGTAATAAATGCATTTTGAATAACATATTCAAGCAATTTTAATCTAAAAATTAACATCCTGGGTTATTAATCACAGAAATTAATAAATGAAATAAAAAAGCACAATTTTTACAACACTTTAAAACTTAGTATTGTTAATTAATTCATATAATTATTGTTAATTAATTCATATAATAAGGACATCTATAAACTTAAAAACAATCTATTTTGAGAATTTTAGAATTCACAAGCACTTGGTTAAACTGTTGGTCAATTATAAATATTGTTTGTTTACCAAAATTTAGCAATAGTTTACACATTCTGTGATAGTTTATGTTGGTTTGAAATCAAATCAACATGCTAACTAATGTATACATCACTTATACTTTTTAAATAATACTTTAATAATGAGTGCCAAAAATATTTATTTACCTTTCTTTTTCATTATAGATGGTTTAGCTTCACGTTCGTCTCCTCAGCACGAATCAATTTGTTTTGATTCGTGTACTTGGATTCACCATATTATTTTATCCAAAAAAGGGGGCCTTTCAGTTTCTCCAAATAACACAATACCTATATTACCATAATAACCATTATTTCGCAAATTACACAACATACATGCTAAAAACAACAAGTGCCAAGTACAAAGCTTACCGCCAGCGAATTCGATTACGATTCAAAACAAAACTATCTAAACGGCGTATGAATACATGGAATTCTAAAGCAAATTTATTAAAAATAATTTTTGTTTGTAAACTTTAAAAGAAAATCATAAGTGAAAAGTATATTGAATATGTATAATTAAAAAATATTTTCCTATTTTAAAAAAGGATTCAAAATATTTTTTCCACAAAATGCAAAAATATCCAATGTAAGAAACGTAATATTTTCTTCTTACGAAAAATAAAGGCAAAATAAATAGAAATTTGATTTAGTATATATTTATTGAATGTTTTAAAGCGCATGATAAGATGTTTTTGTAGTTTCAAAAACATTTATTGCTTCGATGCGGGTGTTTTAACTGTGACCATTACTACATTTGCCTATTTGCAGTGTCTCCGTCTGCTAACCCATAGAATAACATGTAATCCGCGAGCTAATATAGTCCAATTTTCCAAGATCAATATATAACAAACAAGAGTTTTCCTAGAAACAAGGCAAGTCTTATTCCCTCTATCTTAAAGAGATTCATATTATATATAAGTTTTAAGAAAATCTCCCAGCCCGTTTTCTAGATCTCATTATCAGGAACAAACACCATCGTTTTCAGTTTAAAAATGGTTATCGAGATCTAAAAATATACGGCACGTAGAAATGTAAAAATTATAGGATAGGATTAGACTGTCAATATAAGACTATATTAAAAAAATTGGACCATTCTGACCAATATTTGCTGAGTTATTAGAAGGCGGCTTTTCCGATTTCCTTTGAAGTTGAGTTAGCTGTATATATGAAGTTCCGCATCTACCCTTATGACGATGGTAGGTTTTGACGATGGTAGGTTTTGAAGATGGTAGGTTTAAAGCTGCGTCACTTGAAGGCTGCCGCCTTCTATGATAAAAAAAAAAAAACTGGTGGAACCAGAGAGAAAAATAGAGCTCTATCAAAAAAAAAAAAAAAAAAAAAAAAAAAAAAAATGCTATAGTAAAAATTGAGAAATATTTTCAATTTAAAAATGTGCATAGAAAAGAAATGGAATCAGATAATGTGTAAAGCTCATGAAAGAATTCAAATTTCCGTTAGCTGAAAATCTGTGGACTGAGTTTTACTCATACCTTAAAATCAATCGGGGGGAAAAGAGGCATTTTTAACTCACTCTTAATTTCAATAATCCATAACCAGTTTAAAAACTTGGGTTCATAGTTATATGCTACAGACTGATGCAATGGAGTGTGAGAATGGTTCGTTTAGTACAAAGTGTGGATACAATTCCATTCCAACGGTTTTGATAAGTGGAAGCTCAAAGCTTCAAGTAATCTCAAAATCTTGAACTGATACGATTCAACCATATACTAAATATTTTTGTTCAGACATATTTAACTGCATCAATTCCTTCCACAACCTGATTATATTAATATTATACTTTAATTATTACTTCATGGTTCATATTCGTTTAGCGTTGTGGAGCTTAACTGATTTGAGACAAAATAACAAGATAATCTATTGACTACTTTCCTCAGTAATCATTTTGTGTGAATAATAGTATGATACTGAATGTAAAGCATCAGTAAAGCTGTCTATATTTTCAGCTAACAAAAATTTGGGTTCTTTCATGAGCTTTACAGATTATCTTATTTTCCATTATTTTTCTACGCACATTTTTAGATTGAAAATATTTCTCAATTTTTACTGTAGCATTTTTTTTTAAATGAATCTCTACTTTTCTATTTGGTTCCACCAGTTTTTTTTTTTTTTTTATGATTTCATTGTTTTTTCAGATCCTTTCAAGAACTTCATCAATCACCTTCGACTAACAAATCTAAACTATTATCAGTATTAGTTTAAAATTCATAGTAGACATATTAGTTTGGCGAAATGCCGGTAATAACGCCAAGTTGCAAAAAACTTGGCGACATTTGGCGACGTAACCACCTCTTCCCGGATGGAAGTCGCACTGCAGTTTCTCGGTATCTATGCAGATTTTTTTTTATGGCCATAGGTATCTACATAGATTTTCATAGCTTCAATTTCAAATCGTTATTTTTATAATATAGAAGAATTTTTTTATTCTAAATTATCCCTTTTTAATTGAATTATCTGTATTATAGTAAATGTTTTGATGTCGAAAATACTCAAATAAAGGTTCGATGTTGATTTAACACATATTTAGTTATAGTTTTTATGTATGTTTATGGAAAATATGTATTTTGTATTTCGTATGACGTCAATTTCAAAAATTCAAAAATCTATCAGGAGAATCAGAATTTTTATTGATCTGTAAAAAAAGAACACGTGTTATCATTTCTTTTTTAAATTACTGAACTGTTTTTTAATTGCTGTCAACTCGAAAGGAATAATTGAATTAGCAATTATAAAGGAGAGATTTCTATAAAGTTAAATTATGGAAGGTATAGCGTTATATAAATTTTAAATGGGTGCCATTTCCTTAATATTGGACATTTTTGACAGGACTTTTTTGCATTTAATTTTTTAATTAAAATACCTTTCAAATGTGTTGACTTAAATTATGTTTTAAAAGAGAATATTTGTTTATAAATAACTTTGTAAACTCAACTTTATTCAACTTATCCAACTTTAAATAATAAACTGCGAGTTTTTTTGAATTTATGAAGAAATTAATTGTTTTTTATTTTGAAATCATGAGAAATTTTTGTCTTTTGAAAATAAATTAGACATCTTAATGTATAGAATTTTTCATTTTTCATTTAAAAAATAAATTTGAATTTATTACTAATGGACCCCATACGCATGCTTACAAGGAATAAACGGAATATTTTCCTCTTTTTTAGACGTTCGGAATGAATTCACGAAACAAATATGTTTTCTGAGAGTACGAAAATTATTTGTAAAAAAACAAGGATAACTTAGTGTATATTGATGAATTTTTCTGACAATGAAGATTATATATTTCAAATGAAGGGAAAAAAAATTAATTTTTATGAAGCTAAAATTATAATTCCACGCAAAAATTCATATCTCAATAAAATTTCCATTACGATCATTAACCCGCGAGTAGTCGCGACATTTTTCACAACGTCATTGGTCGCGCTCGGTCTTTTCGCCGCTAGCCTTCCGCATACCAAATATGTTAAATAAGAAATATTTTTCACCTAATATACGAAAATAACACTTCAATGAAGATATAAATTTGCGGTTTTCTTAAATTATGCATTTTATGCATGAGATCTGGAGTATAAGGAAAAAGTAAAAATGAACTGACATTAGGGATTGTTACATAGACTTTTTTGCCAATTTCAACTTTGTTTCTAAAAATGTACCTGAAAGAAAAATACAGGTGTCCTGTTACTTCACTAAGGTGGTCATGAAACATTCAAAGTCAGCTACATGGTAGATCGCCGTTGTATCTGTAATTTGATACAAGTTAGGAGAAGATAAGTTATACGGGCGGCGAAAAGACCGGCACGCGACTACTGACGGGTTAAGCTCTGGCCTATCATATTCCATTCATAAAATCTGGCATAATATGCTATAATTTAATTAAAAAGAAGGTTTACGCACTCTCAACTCAACTGTGCCCGGTGACGTATATGTTTGTATTTTGAAACTTTAAATTGCATTTAACACCTTTCTATTTTATCCTGACGATGTTCGAAGAAGCGAAACAAACGTTGATAAATTTTTAAGTGTATTTTAAATACATTATTTTTATAAGTTTACCCTTTAGTAATCTGTATTTATTTTAGTATATATTTGTAGTTTTATTTATGGTGCAATTGTCCAATTTATATTTATTTTGAAATTAATTACGAAAATAAACACAAATACACGTTTTTAACGTGATTTCTTTAATCCAATTATCTTTGTTAGATACATAATAATTTTTATATCTATTTAAACTTTGGCAACAATTAGAAGAGAAAATTACAACAAAAAATTAACTGATGATATTAAAATAAATATTTTAGTTAAATTAGTTATCTTTCTCAAATTTCTATGATTTCTTGTGTGACAGGAGGTATTCATATATAAGTACACAAAATTTGAATTCTCTGTCTTGTATAATTTTTGTGTACGGACTCTGTGACAGACAGACAGAAGACACAGACGAACAGGATTTCGTCAGATGAACGAAACCCTAAAAAAGAAATGAATATTTATTCTTAAACTACACTAATGCACCATTCTTCATGTTGAAAACTGATTTAATATTTATGGTATGTATTTTATTGATAAAAGAAGGCTTTAAAGATTCGATATTATTCCAATAGTATTCTAAAATACTAAATTTAGCAAATGGCGAGAAGGCAACACATGGCATTTAATGATAAAAATCGTACATATTTAAAATCGGAAGTAAAAAAAAAAAAAAAAAAAAAGAGGCACACTCATAAACGATTTCTGAATTTAATCTTCAGAAGTAATATTATTTAATATTTTGAATACATCTGTTTTTTTTTCTTTTAAAGACAGTTATTGTTAAGCATGACCTATTAGAATTTTTTTTAATCAAGCGGCAACTAGTGTATTTGTTTACATCTCAATTTATGAAACAGTTACGGAATGAAATTAAAAAATACAATAATAATTGTTTTGAACAAAATCATTTACAATGAAAATAAAATTTTTAAAACAGTTTGAAAAAATCTCTTATATCAGAAAAGTAGTTTTTTCTTTCACATACCAAATCAGCATTTCTTATATCATTCATTCAAATTCAGATTCCAAGACAAAAAGGAGAGTAATTTCAATCGTAGGTTGTTTTGCATTGTTTAAAATCGTGAAAATCAGTTGGAAGTTTTTTCATAAGTACGTTTTTATTTACACTTAAAAAGTAAAAATAACTAGATAAGTAAACTTCATCATTAGAATTTGTTTTTGTCAAACTTTCAGAAATAATATACTCTTGAATTTTAAATCTGACATTTTTTCAGCATCTGCGGATCTTTGCAATTGAAAAAGACTTATTAGCATTTGAAAAACTAAGAAGAATTTGTGTTTCATTGTAAATGAAGTCTTTATGAAAGTTATTTTTAAAAATTAAGAATAATGAATATTTTTCTTTGAAATGAAGATTACTTATTTTTACTTCTTAAAAAAAATAATAAATAAATAAAAAACTAAATTTTATAGTAAAATATCAATATATTTAGGAAACAAATCACGCATACGCGAATGTCTGAAACAAAGTTTAAAACAAAAAAATGTACACATATCAGGGTTTGAAAAAGCCCGGGTTTTTTTGAAAAAGCCCAACCCACTGGGCCCAGTAGTCTAAAACCCGGGTTTTTTCGGGTTTTTCTGAAAAAACCCGGGTTTTTTCGGGTTTTATTAAAATTTTTTAAGAACTCTTCAAACTTCTAATTTTCATATGCATAATATCTACATTTTTCATTTATCAGTTAAACAAAGATATAATTTTGCATTAAGTTTGGATTAACAATAAAAATAAATATATAAAAAGAAAAAAAAGAAATCATATTAAAAAAAAAATTGTATCTTGTAGAACTAGATTACTGTAAGAATGATATATTATGCCAAGTACAAATGATAAGTCTTTATATAAATCTTACATAAGTTAAACAGACTAATAATTTATACCATTTCTTTCATTTACTTCAATCAGAAATCAGTTTAAAACATTATATTTATTTTTGTGTTTTAAAAAAAAAATGGATTTTTTTTTTCTAAATAGAAAAAATTAGCTTTAGTGTTTGTGATAGTTACACATACTTATAGAAAATTAAGTTACAATTACTTGTTTTAAAAATTGTCATTGGGAGAATTAATATTTTTTTCCCTTGGAAGTTTAGGGGGGGGGGGTGTTAAACTTTATAAGTGGTGTACTGATATTAAGAAATATATTTATTGCCTTATGTTATGTAAAGTTGAAATTTTGAAAAAACCCATTTGGGTTTTTTCAGAAAAAACTTGTTGGTTGGGGAAAATCACAATAATTCTGTCTTAAACATGTTAAATTTATATAGTTTCTTTCATTCATTTCAATTAAAAAATCAGTCTTTAAGGGGATTTATAATATTTTTGAAAATTTTAGCAAAATCTACTATATATATATAGCAACAGTATTAAACGTTAAATTAGATTGTCTTAGAAGTCAGTATCAATGGCATTTGTAAATTCAGAGCACAAATGGAAATACACTTTTACTAGCTTTGTTGCTTAATAAACTCATAAATGATTATGTAATTTGTACCAAACTAGATCAAATGTTTTTGGTATATAATCTGTCATTGTCTTGTGTTGAAAATTACTGTATAACACTTTTAATAAACATTGAAGCAGGATAACAAATGGAAAGATTAATCTTAAAAGCTATAATAATGCAAGCAATCAGGATGGTGTTCAAGTTTCAAATGCCACTTTAGGTATACATTAAGATTTAAAGTACTTGGATGCATTTTAAAATATAGGCATAAAAATCTTCCTTCTTTACAAGTTAATTTCTGCTTTTTTGGTCATTTTATCAATACTCAGAAATTCCTTTAAATCGTTCATTTGAAATATATTTAAATTAGCATTTATCTTTGCATTATCATACCTTAGATTAAATAATAATATAATTGTGAAAAAGCAGAAAATTTTGAAAAAACCCACAAATGGGTTTTTGATGGGTTTTTTCAAGTGGGCCCGCCCGAAAAAACCCGGGCGGGTTTTTTCGGGCTGGGCCCACTTGGGCGAACCCTGACACATATATACGAAAACGATAAATAATTTACATTATCATTAAAACAGTTAACAACACTTGCTCTCTAAAGTTATTCTTTACTTTGTTTTTCTAATCCTTATCCTTATATCCTTATATATGTTATAAATGTGAAAGTGTGTCCGAAAAATTGGAATGAGCTTGGCTTCAAAACGGATGGATGTCTTTGAATCTTTGCATGTAGCTAGATTATAGGAGTGGAATGAACATAGGCTAATTTTTATTTATTTTATTCAAATATTTTCCCTAATAATGCAAAATTTAATTATTTTTCATACAAAATCAATAGGCATTTTTCTGATAAAATTTAACCATTTTCCTTTCCTGTTGCCAAGAAAATAAAAAATTGGAATAATAGTTTTTTAGCGGCAATGATTTTTTAATAAAAAACTTCCACGCGAAAAATTATAATAAAATAATTTAAAAGAAAATAAATATGACGTCATGTTTGAAATAAAAATAAAAGGTATATTTTTTATAATATATTTAACAAGGATATTTGTTTAGTTAATGGGAATTTTTGTGTAAAATATTAAAAGTAAAAAGAATGAAAAAGAATTATATTTTTAATAAAATGGTTCACTTATGAAAATGTGACGTCATAGTTGAAATAAAACAGGTACTTCATAGCAGTCGTTAAAAATACAAGGGGTATGAATATGAGTAGCTAATGGGGCGAGATAAATAATGACGTCATATTTAAAATGAATCAGAAATATTTTTTACTTATACTAATTAATAAGTTATAAGTTACATACAAATGAATATTTTTATTTAAAACTCATAATTATCAATGGAAGAAGTTTTTTGTGGGGAAAAGGCGGAAAATAAAATCACTGATTAATATATTTTTGGCTCAATTTTTTAACACTTTCGAACAAAGTTGAAAAGTTATTATGCTTTTGGTTTGTCTGTCTGTCTGGTCGCTTTCCAACTTTCGTAAATATACTCCGATTTCCATGAAATTTTTGGACGTTATTAGCATTTACCTAGCACGAATACCTATTGAAAATGAAGTTTCTACCATGATTAGTTTATTTACAGGGATAGTCAAAAAATTTCCTTACATTACGGCATTATGGGGAAAAATCGTTTTAATTAAATTTAACGAGGTTACACACCCTGCGAAGCATATTCAAATTTATATGCTTTTACAAAGTGCACAAAAATATGCATTTTGTAAAATATGTAGTGAAAAGGGCACTTACTATTCATTTACAGGGTCAAACAGAAGAATTCCATTGCATAAGAATAAAGGGAGGAACAGTTTCCGACATATTTTAATTATGGTAAACGATTTCATGTATAATCAAATTGATATACGTTGCTGAGGCTTAATGTGAGTTATTTCATGCATAATACGAAGTGCATAGCATTTACAGGGACACACAAAAGATTTCAAACATTATATATTCTATTCGAAGTACTGTGTATCATGGATGATGACTGTTGCATGGATGAAATGCATTTTGAATTATGATATGTGCTTTTAAGTTTTTCTAAATGTATGCATATTAAATGGAGAGTATAAATGGTAATAGTATAAATAGTTAAATTTAGATATACAGGGTTACACAAAAGATCTGGGAAAGGATACTGAATATGAGCGTAATTTACTTAAAGGTGGTTTTTAAATAAAATATGCATTTTTATTTTGAACTGCATTTACTAAACTAAGAAATGTTTGTAGTATATATATAAAATGACATACAGGGTCCCGCAAAGAACTGGATACAAGGTTGTCTTCGGATGATAATTTCTGAAAATGTAATTTAGGTAGTAATAAGAAATATTTTTGTCTGAACTAAATTTTAGAAAGATACTTTCGTGTATTAAAGGCACTTGGAAAACTACAGGGCTGAACAAAAGAATTCAAGAATGTTTCTATCTATTTGTATTAATCGCTGAAAGGAAAATTTTAACCAGCAAACAAATTAGCAAATAGGGATTATAGAAGTTTTTTACCATAAATTCGCGATAAAAAGTTAATTACACATGCTTTTCATCATCGAAATTTTTTGCTTGATTCATCAATTATTTCTTCTTTAAATGTTATGTGAACGAAGTCACGGGTAACTGCTAGTTGAAGTTATATATTTATTTTTTTTCTAAAAACACCAAAAGAATCTTAAAGAATCAATTACTTCATTTCTAAATATCATAAAATTTTTTGGAAAAATATTAGTTGATTATTGAGTTTTTTAAAAAATATAAATAAATGACTACTGATAAAACATGTTCTAAACAGACAATTGAAATCATATGAATTATTTGATACCCCATTTATTTTGTTTAGGATATTGATTGACAACATTGATTTTTATTACTTTCTTCTATCTTTACAAGAAGAAAATAATGTATTCGTAAAAATTTGCAACTCCCAGTTTTTGACGGATTTACACGTTTTATTAGTCGGAGATAACAATAACCTATTTTTACAAATTTTCTGATTGTGAATCTGTGAGTCTATGACACTGTTTATCTGCATGTGACAAATTTTGTGGGCGCTCTGTCTCAATATCTAAAGAATGAGATTTAGTAAACAAGCATATTTAACTAGTTTCTGTTATAAATTGGTGCTGATTAGTTTTTGGTGTAAATCGTTAAAGGGTGGCGCTACCATGCAGCATTTTTTACGATTTCCGCAATAGCGCAATCTCAAGAAATTTTGTACGGATTTACATGAAACTGTAGATTCTGCTAGTGCATGAAATGATTTGATGTTTCTTACATTTTGGTGTGAATCGCTCAATAGGTGGATCTCATATTCAGCATTTTGCATGATTTCGGAATAACTGTATTTCTAGAATTGCTGTACAGATATAAATCAAACTTCAGAATTCAGTTAATCCTTATATGAGTTTGTGTTGTTTACATTTATATATAAATCGACCAACAGGCAGTGGTTCTATGGTGCATTTGTCACAATTTCCACTGTAGCCTTATCTCAAGAACAATGACATTGATTTTCATCAAAATTTAGAATCAGTTAGATGTTGACGTATGTTGTTGCAAATCAGGTTTTAGTGTATGTAGCCTAATAATTGGCGCTGCTACGCTGCGTTTTGCATATATCTATATATTTATGTTTATAAAAATATATTTATTATAAGATGCTTGCTGTATATAAAAAAGATTTCCTGAAATATCATTAATAACGATAATCATTAGCACTAAGAAATCCATTCCTTTCAAATCAAAGTTGATTGCATACATTTCAAAATATTGTCTAAACAGTAAGAAAAAATGTGAAAATGAAATACAAAATTCGTAAATTCACATTCGGAGACAACAAGAAAATAACTCCATATGTTATGTATTTTTTATTGTAAAAATCAGCTAAAAAAGGATAAAAAATGTTTTCCGTAATTATTTCAAACCTAAATTAAAAACACCGAAAAGAAGAAAATTACTTTATTTGCATCTTCTTTCATGAATCTTCATGAATAATATTCTCCTGCATTTTAAATCCGACGTTTTTTTTCTGCACCAGATGTTTATTGTTGAAAAAGTCTTATTAGCATTTCGCAAACTAATGAGAATCCATGTTTCTGTACAGCAAATAAAATCTTTACAGTGAAAAATAAAAAGGAAATATAATGATGAGCGGTCGAAAATTGAAATGGAGATTACTTATTTCAAATAATAATTAAAAAAAAATAGAACTTCCAATTTTTAAATTAAAAAAAAATCCCTGAAACAATGTTAAAAAGTAAAAGCATCTTAATGTCTATAATATAATTGGAAAGCTCAAGAATTGTATACTTTGGTAAAAGTGATGTATAATTTAGAGCCTCATTAAATCTGCTGAAATGTTTTGCGTACTGAAGCAAGTGGTTATTTTGCATTTCAATCTGTAATTTGACTGCGTTCATAATGTACAAAAGGGAAACATCAAGAAAGAAAAATCACGGTTTCCACACAGATTATGTGACCCTTTTCAATAGAGTCAGAATATTGCACAAAACTTTCAAATTTATTAGGGTAAAATGTAATATCTAAAGAAACAATATTCAGAATACATTTGAAAACCAAATTTGTGCTATCACAATGAATGGAAAAATGTACTTTTTTTTTCTGTGCAGCCCTGTATATGATTTATGAATGTATCTGTATGTTGCATATTATGCTAAAAGTTGTTTCAGTTAAATTAATATAGTTTAAATTTTCATATAGCAATTTCCGTGAATAAATATGTGCTTGAATATGTACCATGTATATATAAATAATATCGTTACGTGCCATGAATCTTATGCTTGAGATATAAGTGTCTTGTTGATTATGACAATCGATTATCAACACTGGGGATAGAGATCCGAGGGAAGATACCTACCTGTGGGGGGGGGGGGGTCTTTCTATGGGACCCTAACAAATATTTGTGTAAGTTTCGGAGAAAACCGAGGAAAACTCCGAAAGATCAGTTCGACGGCCGCGTTTGGATTTGAACGCCCGTGTACCAGGGGAGGTTCAAAATATTTTCAGGAAGGTGAACCGCTCCTAACATCCCCTTAGCCACGGCACTGAGTAAAATATTTACTTTGTTGAAAAAGGTGAATATTTTCTATATAAAGTTATTCGTATGACGAGTTTTCAGTGAAATCTCCATTGGACACTGGTAAATAAAGAGCATCACTGTTTATTAAACATTTTTTATTCGCAGCATTTATAGGTTTTGTATGCTTGAATCTAAAAAAAAACACCTTTTACCCTGTAAATGGCTGCTACCTAGACGCTTGAAGTGTCTGAAAAAATTAAGGCATTTTAAATCTTTGAAATTTGAAGACTATTTTTCAGACATTTTAAGTTAAAGTGTACTAAATATTGTTAGCATACTCCAATTTTTCGATTTCTTCTGTGGCTAAATTCTTTTTTAAGAGAATAAAAGAGAACGATTAATTTGGTTTAATTAATAAGCGATTAATAATTGAAAGCATCACATATTTCTATAATTATCCTAATGTTTCTCATTAAATAAACGTTATCGTGGTTTTTTTTTCTGGAGTCTTAAAATTTCTCAGGAAGATAATTAGCATTACCAGACTGGTGTATTTCTAGAAAAGTTTAACTTTTTTTTAAAAGCTATATACTAACATTTTTTTAAAACTTTAGAAGCATTAAAAATGTGTTAAAAATTAGTCAAACTTTTGTTTTTTACTAAGTTTGATACCTCATTTTTTTTCTGGTTTTTTAAAATGTAATTGGTATTCCATAATATCCGATTTCCTCTATCCATTTCGTAATTTAAAAATATTGTACATTGTAATGCATTTTTATTACAAAATATAAAATAAAAAAAAAATCCCTATCGGCTTGGCCAAAAGCGGAGGTAGATTTCGAAGAGTTTTCATTTCAACAACAAAAAATAAAATATTATTAACGATAAACCCAGTTTAACTTCTTTATTTGGCCGCTTTTGAAAAAAATTTAATTTCATTTTTCTGTAAGAACTGATTTTATCAAAATCCTCTTAAGCGAAATTCGACTCAAATGGCCATTTTGAAAACATATTATAGAATATATATTCTGACTGTATTGAAAAATCGACCAATAGGCACATTATGAAATTCCTAAATAACAAAAAATCTGTCAATTTAATGCGTTTGAGAGCAAAATTGAATTTAAAAATGAGTTATAAAATAACGAATTTGTTATTTGAATACATCCTCAATAGTCATACATATACACAAAAAAACTTGATTCAATTCGATGCATAACTTCATATACTTTTGGTCGGTACAATATCGAAAATGGCACAAAAATCGCGATTGTAGCGCCCCCTTCCGGCGGAATATTTCAAAACTGAAGGAGGACCTGCTTGCCACAGCCAAAAACACTCACAAAAAATTTGGTTTAATTCTATGCATAACTTCACACACTTTTTGATGGTAGAATGGCGACATACAGACACACAGACACACAGACACACGGACAGACAGACATTTTGTAAAAGCATGTTTTTGGAATATCTGACCCCTAAAACGTGTAAATCCGTCGAAAACCGGAAGTCGAAAAAAATTTCGATTACAATACTTTCTTCTATTGAAGATAGAAGAAAGTAAAAATTAGTATATCTACGTACCCATCGTCATATGGCGTTCCATTACCTGCGGTCTATTCTGTTGAGCTGTCTAAATGACAGACCAGATGTTATGACCAATAAGGTCATCTGAGCGAAAAATCCCAACCGGCTATCGCCCAGGTAGCTTAACAGGTAAAGCATTGGCCTTGTAAGCCAAGTATCTGGGTTCGATTCCCGGCCTGGGCAATTTTTCACACAGTTGGAAACATTAAAAATTCGTATGACTACTTTACCAATCAGTTAGATTGTGTTGAAAAATAATAGTACATTATATAGTTTCTAAATAACAAAAAACTGTCGATTGAATGCGTTTTTTGAGAGTCAAATTGGATTTAAAATTGAGTCATAAAATAACCAATTTGTTATTTGAATACATCCTGAATTCTATAATCATGATCGCTTTGGGCAATTTTGTGCAAAGTGCCCATTTTGGCAGCCTTTTTTGAAATATATTCTGCCTTTATCAAAAAACTGACCAATCAGTCTCACTATATAGTTCCTAAATAAGAGGACATGTAATTTGAAAGCGTTTGAGAACAAAAGTGGATTTACAAATTACTCAGAAAAAACGCAATTTTTTATACTTCCTCAATTTTTCAATCACTATTACTTCGGGAAATTCTATTCAAAATACCCTTTTTTGACAGCCTTTCTAAAAAATATATTCTGCCTTTAACAAAACTCTGGCCAATTGGTCACATTTTATAGTTCCTAAATAAGAGGATCTGCCATTTGGATACGTTTAAAATCAAAAATGAAATTAACTAGTTGGATGTGTCAATCCCGAAACTTTCTTCTATCTCATAAGTACATTTTAATATTAAAAAAAAAAAAAAAAAAAAAAAAAAAAAAAAAAAAAAACGTGGTGACCCCAAAGTTACCCACTATCGAATTTCCTCGAACATTTGACCTAGCCTAATGAGATTCTGGTATCCGAAAAGCCCAAAACGCAAAGTTTAATTAATATTCTGAGAAAATGAGCTTAGTAGTGCCTCATGTTGGGTTTTTAAACTAAAACCTAATAAGCATCTGTTTATGTCAAGACCTAACAGAGTCTGAAATTTGATGGAATTTCGTCCATTAATTCTTGAGATATAGTTATAACAAAAAATTTGCAAAACGTAGCAAAGCAACACCATATCTTGGACAATTTGTGCCAAAACGTAAAAAAACGTTTGCACTACCTCTGCAAGGTTAATACCAAAATGTAATCAGCATCTAATTATGTTATATATTCTAGTGTAACAGAATCTAAAATTTAATGAAGTTCTCTACATTAGTTCTTGAGATATAACTATCGCAAAAATCGTGCAAAATGTAGCATAGCAGCGCCAAATATAGGGCGGTTCACACCAAAACCTTATCAACGGCTATGTATCTCAAGGTATCGCAGAATCTGAAGTTTGGTGACATTCTGTGCATTAGTTCTTGAGATATAGCTATCATGAAAATCATGAAAAGCGTGGCATAGCAGCGCCACCTGTTGGCCAATTTACACCAAAACTTAATCAGCGTCTATGTTTATCAAGGTGTCACAGAATCTGAAGTTTCGTGAAATTCTGTCCATTAGTTCTTGAGATATAGCAATCTTGAAAATCATGAAAAACGTAGTATAGCAGCGCCACCTGCAGGCCAATTTTCACCAAAAACCAATAGGCATTAACTCATATCAAGGTCTATTTGAATATAAAATTTTATTAAATTTCGAGCATTAGTTCTTGAGATAGAGCGCCCACAAATTTTTTGCCACATACAGACAGACAGACAGAGAGACTCAGAGACAGACATTTTCTAAAAATTGTCAAAACGTGTTCAGGACCTTCTAAAACGTATAAATCCGTCGAAAACCGGAAGTCGAAAATTTTCATGAATCCAATACTTTCTTCTTGTAAAGATAGAAGAAAGTAAAAATGAGTAAGAATATAAACAGCTTGGCTTTGAGGTTTTTTCTCCAACTCCTATTTTTGTCTAATTTATTTTTGATACAAGAATTGGTCCTATGTAAAACTTGTTTGTGTGTAAGTTGTAGATAGTATTGAGAAGATGTAAAATAAATTTAATTAGATTTGATTGCTTAAGAATTGAGTAAGTTATGGATTTTTTCTTTTTCCTCCACCCTTTTTCTTTTCGTTTTTAATTTTTTTCATCTGTAAAAGTTGGTCCTATCAAAAACGTGTTACTACAAAAGTTTTAGAAATTGTTGAGTACATTTATAAAAAACTTAGTTTGATTTGATATCTTGAGAACTGACAAAGTTATAACTTTTTTTCTCCCAAAAACCCTGTTTTTTTCGAACCTTGAGCCCATTTTATTTTTTATCAAAAATCTGTCATGCATAAACTTTTAGCCCATTTTTTGGAAGTAATATAAACTTTAAACTGATCCAATATCTATTTTAACTAGGACTTCCCTCAGAGGGATTCGTCTGAGCGATATTGCTGAGAATACACATTTAATAACTTGCGATAAGTAAAGAAAATGAGATGTTACCTTTAATTGGTCATTTATTGTGATAAAATATAATGATGAAAATAAGCATATCGAATCGTAGAACTACAAAATCTTGTTGCATATACTATTTTTATAAAAGAAAAGCAAACCATGCATGGATATAAAATTGGAAATATGCAAAATATTAAAAGTAATACAGAAAATAAAACACCAAATTTTCCTATATTGGAAATATAACTCTTTGAAATGATGTCATGAGCATAAACAGAAACTTCACACCGATTTGAGAAACTATAAATAACATAAACTTATGTTTGAAGAGAATGGAGTGTATTTTATCTGGTGTGAAATCCGCCCGAATAGTTTATAATGTTGAATATCTGTTTTCCACGGATGCAATGAGGTTGTCACTAAGAGTTAAGGAATTCTTTTTTAAAAATTTGCCCTAAACGAGCACTTACATCTTATAAGTTACTGTGATGCCAAAGTTATAGTTTCTGACCCCAACAATATCCTAGAAGTTGCAATATTCTCAATAAACTGGGTTTAAAACTTTTACTAGAAAAAAAAATGTTTAATATGTGAAATTAAATTGTCGAATGTTTTAGAAATCGTTCATAACGAGAATATTATATCTTAAAAGTTGCCACCAAAAAAAAAAAAAAAAAAAAAAGATTTTAAATTTTTAGTCATATTAACATCAAAGAATTCTCAATTTTAGAACTTTTTTGCTCGTGCATTGATGGTGATTATTGTTCCTACGCAAAATATAGTATATTTTGTAGCAAAGATGGTTAACATTTATTGCCCACATTATTTTTTAAATCGGCTAGGTACTCCCAATACTAACGAAAAACACACAAACGTTAATGCTTTATAGCATAGAAATACAGAATCAAAAGCTATTTATCTCCTATTATATACACATAACAGGGGTGGGGAAATACATCATTTTGCTCGCCAGTGGCGAGTGGATTTTCTCAAAAGGCGAGTGCAATTTTAGTTTTTAAAAAACTGTAGGCAATAGGCACATTATCAGAAACACTTTTTTAATCTAGATATTTTAACTTTCCAAATTATTACAGTGTAAGTATGGTACTAAGTTCTATCTAATATTAATGTTACCTTTGTTACATATGTTTCTTAATATTATACAAAAAAGAATTATGAAAATGCATTGTAGTAATAGTAATTTTGTCTGTAATCGCGTGCGATTTTGTCATAACTATTTTCAACTGCGTGTGTTGCATCTTGCGGGCTGGCGAAATAAATCCTTGGCTGGTAAGAATTTGGAAAATTTCCCCACCCCTGCACATAAATTATCTAATTAGTGCTAGCAGATGAATTTTTAAATATACATAGATCAATATAATGCTTCATTTTTCTTTTATTAGTCTTTCTTAGTATTCATTTTTCATTTATTTGTATTATTCAGTAAAAAACTCACTTTCTTAAGCCCGAATTACGTCAAACTTTTTATAAAAGCGCCTAAGTCCATATAACAGCGAAGTATTGTGAAGAGTATTGAATACAAGGTAGTAAGATATTTAGCCAAACGCAGGTAATAAATCGCCAAATATTGTCCTTTTCGCCCTCTCTCGAAATGCATTTTTTTCGTATATTTAAAAAACACGATTTTGAGTCATCTTATTTAAAATTCAAATAAATAAATGAGAGGAAGCAATAATAGCATAAGTCAAAACATTCATAAGTCAACATCAAGGAATTGTATCGTAGTTACACATGTGGAAAAAGCTGCTTTCGGCCAAAAAACGTTGTCTTCACTAAATTTGAATCCGATTAAAAAAAAGTACCGTGATTAATTAAAATGTTATAGGCAGAGCTGCCAAGTCTCCGGCATTTTGGGTACCGGTATTTTAATACAGAAGATGTTTTATTAAATTGGAACATTCTGCGGATTTAAAAAATAACTTTTCCTATAAGAAAATTCTGCTATGCAATAAACGAGGGTTTGGCATCTCTATATAGGAATAATTCATAATCTACTTTTTAACCTTAAAAAAAGCAACGACCATTTTTCGGGTACAAAAAGTATTGCTAATTGTTCCATTTTGCATACAAGGTACTGATTGTAATATTGATACATCTATGGTGATAAATTTCCAATAATTTTTCAAATCCCATTTATTTTATTAAAAATATAAATCTTTTATTCATTTAGTTTAAAATAAATGGTTTTAAACTAATTTCATAATACTTTTGAAATATCACTTTTCATTGAAATATTCATACTTAATCCATAACGTACATAATATATGACTCTGTTATTACATAAGTCACCTTTTTATTATCATAAAAATTATGTTTTTACTGATTTTTATTAACTCAATAGGAAAAATTTTGTGTTTTGAGCAATAGATGTCCGCATTTTCTATTATTTATTTATTTTAACAAAATTCTTTCCATTTAGAAGAATTTTTATTTAAATTGGAAATCCAGATGTCGCTGTTAATAAAGAAGAAAGTTACAAAAAAGGATACAAAACGAGTAGACACATACTATCAAATATGGAAAAACGACGAATCCCAAAAAGAAGTCGTATGAAATATCATCTTTTAAAGCAAAAAAGAACGAGGTCTGATTATCGAGCCTACTGATTACAAAATGTGCATTACATTAAAAAAAAATGCTGCAAATATTGATTATTTTTTCTTTTGTGCAGTTTTGGCTTCGAAAGGTGCGCTATGTTGCAAAAAGATATAAGCGCCTATGAAAACACACCTGGTAAATTTTCATGCTCAGTTTTACAAATAAATATGGCACATATATGCCCTATATACACCGAGGTACCTAATTGGTGCCAAAATGGCGTTTAGTTGCCTAACATGCTGGTTATCATATAAATGTTATAATAAATTGTTTGTTCTAAAAATATTATCATTTTATTGATTGTTATATCTTTTTTAATAACAGGAAATGTTTCATTTATTCCTTTTTTTTTCATTTTGAAATAAATAAATAACGTGTTGTTTTAGCATGCTTTATACATCTGGTAATCAAAACGATGTTTTCGCCTAATTGGCATAAAAAATCTCGCCAAACCCGGTGCTTATATCTCTAGTATATTATCTCAAGTATTTTATTTATGTATACTATAATTGTTTTTACATACCACTTACTTCTTCTGGTATATAGAAATAGGTAAGTGGCTCCTTTATACAGTATAAATTGTATAAAACTTTAAAAAATAGCCCCGTTGCCCCTTTTTGGATCGAATTAAAAAAAAATCAATGTCTAATTCCAGTATTGCTCCCAGGTATGCATACATACTCCATATTTCAAAGTTGTATGCCAACAGGAAACGGATGAAAAATGGGAAAAAATATCACATATGCACAAGGGTACATAATTGGCGTCAAAATGGCATTATTTTACCTGAGATGGTAACCCGGCTTTATTTATTTATTATTTGTTTATTTACTCATAAAATGTTTATTTACTTTCACTTCCTTCTTTTAATTATATAAATCAAAGTTTTTATGACATTTTTTAATATAAAAAAATAACAGTTTTATTTTCCTGCATGATTAAATTTTAAAATATTTTATTGCATTCAATATTTTTGAGCGCGAAAAAGATTACTATTTACTCCATGTACTGATTCGGTTATTTACGAAAATGTCCAGCCGGTGATAATCACGCTCACCAAACTTCTGTGACGTATGCACATAAATTGTGCTTTTTTATCAGTTTTTTTAATATAACTTTTAAACTATTTGGAATTAATTTTTAAAAGTAGGTGCATTCACCAGATTACCTTCATAGGTACCTTCTGGTATAAACAGAATCGAAATCAGACAAGTACTTTTTGAGATTTGCTTGACGAAAGAATTTTTTTGAATTTTAATATCGTTACGTATCTCTGAGTATAAAGACTTCGCTTCGCTCAGACAATTAAGAAGTTATCGCGTTTTTTCTGTTTTTACAAAAATCCTCACTATTTCCACCCCCTTGGTCCGATTTTGCCCATTAAAGAACTCGACCGAGATTTTATGTCTCTTGATTTTATGTAAAAGTTTGAAGAAGATCTGAGCATAATTATGGAAATTATCGTGTCTAGAAGAAAGTGAAATATATATATATATATACAGAAAGAGAGAGAGAGAGAAACTTTTTTACTGATGGCAGTTTTGGGGTCTAAGAGTCATGATCGGTGTAGATCTGCAAAATATTTTCAGAGATTCCAACATGGGAGTGAATGCAAGAGGTAGTATTTCACACGAAATCTACCTAAAACTAGTTGGATGTGTCAATCCCAAAACTTTCTTCTATCTCATAAGTACATTTTAATATTTAAAAAAAAACGTGGTGACCCCAAAGTTACCCATTATCGAATTTCCTCGAACATTTGACCTAGCCTAATGAGATTCTGGTATTCGAAAAGCCTAAAACGCAAAATTTTATTAATATTCTGAGAAAATAAGCTTAGTAGTGCCTCATGTTGGGTAATTTATACTAAACCTAATAAGCATCTATTTATTTCAAAACCTAACAGAATCTGAAATTTGATGGAATTTCGTCCATTAGTACTTGTCATATAGTTATAACAAAAAATTTGCAAAACGTAGCAAAGCAACACCATATCTTGGACAATTTGTGCCAAAACGTAAAAAAACGTCTAATTATATTATGGTGTAAAAGAATCTGAAGTTTGATGAAATTCTGTGCATTTGTTCTTGAGATATAGCTAGTTAAAAAAAAAAAAAAAACGTGTAAAATATAGCACAGCTGCACCATCAGTTGAAGGATTTATAACAAAACGTAATCATGGTGTAATTATGTTATATGTCTTTTTGTAACAAAATCTGAAGTTTGATGAAATTCTGCGCGTTGGTTATTGAGATATAGCTATCGGAAAAATCGTGCAAAATGCAGCATAGCTGCACCACCTGTTGCAAGGTAAATACCAAAATGTAATCAACGTCTAATTATGTTATATATTCTAGTGTAACAGAATCTAAAATTTGATAAAGTTCTCTGCATTAGTTCTTGAGATATAGCTATGGCAAAAATCGTGCAAAATGTAGCATAGCAGCGCCACCTATAGGACAGTTCACACCAAAACCTTATCAGCGGCTATGTATGTGAAGGTATCGCAGAATCTGAAGTTTGGTGAAATTCTGTGCATTAGCTCTTGAGATATAGCTATCATGAAAATCATGAAAAACGTGGCACAGCAGCGCCACCTGATGGCCAATTTACACCAAAACTTAATCAGCGTCTATTTATATCAAGGGGTCACAGAATCTGAAGTTTGGTGAAATTCTGTGCATTAGTTCTTGAGATATACCAATCTTGAAAATCATGAAAAACGTAGTATAGCAGCGCCACCTGCAGACCAATTTTCACCAATAACCAATAGGCACTAATTCATATCAAGGTCTAACTGAATATAAAATTTTATTAAATTTCGAGCATTAGTTCTTGAGATAGAGCGCCCACACATTTTTTGTCACATACAGACAGACAGACAGACAGACAGACAGACGGACAGACTCACAGACAGACATTTTCTAAAAATAGTCAAAACGTGTTCAGGACCTTCTAAAACGTATAAATCCGTCGAAAATTTTCATGAATCCAATACTTTCTTCTTGTAAAGATAGAAGAAAGTAAAAATGGCAAATCTTTTTAACAATCAATATTTCAGAAGTCCCAAATACCCTTAATATACAGCATTTTATCTTTCATGAAGACCAGCATAAGTGTTAAGCAAAAAATGCAAGTTAAATGAAAGAAAAAATTCCGCTAAATTAAATATTTTTTAAATATTATTTCTTAAAGTTAACGATCTATATACCATAAACAAATACTTTTTTGTGTATATACATTAAAAATAATCAGACAGAAACTTTACATCAGTAGGAAAAAATAGCTACGCTTAATTAAATCGAAAGGATTTTTCTATATAATCTACCTTTTTAAATGTTACTAAATAAACAACCATGCTTTCTACAACAAAAAAATAAATCAATTTAGCTTTTTGCCACAATTTATTAAGCAAAATCCAATTTATTCTTTTGCACAAATTTTAAGTTTTTTCATAAAATTAAGGAGAAATAACGAAGTAAATATGCGCCTTAAAATTGCCTCGAAATGCATTTTATGACTTTTAATATGGAAAATTCACTTATTAATTCAAAACTACCCTCTAGGTATTCATAAAGCTTTAATTAAATATAAAATGTCGCATTTGAGTATATCCACTAATGTTACATTTATAAAAATTAAAGAGAAATGAATGTAGACTTTTGAAGAATGATTCCTGGAGGGCTGGACAATTTATTCAGTTTTATCTGTGATAAATCACGACTAACTCGCAAGCTTATTTTTTTTTTCGCTTAAATGAAAAGTTACTTTTAAATTATACCTCAGGAAGATTAAAATTAAATCAGTTAAATAAAATTAACAAAGAAATCAATAATAAAATTTGTTTAAAAAGCCTTTTAAGTAATAAAATAATTTATTTTGTTAAAAATGATTTAACTTCGATAAGATGTCTTTTAGCTTAAAGCCTGTGATTTTTGGAAGTCAAATCAATTAGCAGTCATGCGAATAAAATAACGAAATGAATAATTGATAGATTGTTACAGCTTTTAAAGTCAGAATATTTGCCTGCTTATTTTTTACAGTTTCCTTCAAATGCTTCAAATTAAACAATAGTATTACACACACACACACACACACACACACACATATCTATATATACTAGCAGCCGTCGCCCACTACGCTGGATTGTCTATGCAGATGAATCTTTGATTTTTTACAGCAGGTTTTGTTATAGAACGTTATAGCCCTATGTGATTCACAAAAACTGTCATTGAAAGTTTGTCTAACTAACAATGTAAGTCTCATCAAAATCCGTCTATTAATAGATTTTTATAAAGACTAATCTTTCATAATCAGGTTTACATGATTATACAAATTTATTTCTAAATAAGTGACTAACTCTATAACTCTGCATTGTAGAGCAATGTGCAATATACTAAAAACGCCCCTGAAAAATTATCTAACTTATAATGCAAGTTCCTTTAAAATACGTGTAGTAGATTTTTTAAAAAATGAATAATATTCCACAAATGCGTTTTACTGATCATTTAACTTTCTCCCATAATTCGATAAATAAGTAACATAAAACAGTATGAAACATACTAGATGCTTCAAAAAATTATTCCACAAAAATACTTTGAGCAGGACTCGGGTTATCAGCAACCAGAACGAAATACCAATTTGGATTTTATGTTGAAAGTTGAAGTAGACAGATGTAACGTCATAATAATATTGATCATTAAAAAATTATGAAACAGAAAGATATTTTTAAATATATTTGACCAATGAAGGCTGAAATTGAGTCAGAATAATGTAAATTTAAAGAGGTTTCAATGCACGAATGTTGGGATTCACGATTATGGTTACAACAACTGTAGTTATTTTTGTACCAAAGCAATCTCACATAACTCAATTAATTGAACTTGTATTCCGATTATGGATTTTTCTTCATCTTAATTTTTAAATTATTTTAATGAAAGTGCTATGTTGAAGAGCACAGATATTATATACGCACAAAATAGGCACAATCTTTTAGGACGCCAATTTGGCAAAAAACTTGTTTTCTAATACCAGTTACATATTTTTAAAAAGGGAATAATAACAAAAAATTAAAAAAAAGCTCAATTAAAACTGTAGAACAAAACAATTTACATAATTTTAAAAAAGAAAAAAAGTATATAAACAATTTATTAATAACTAAACCACAACATCCGGGTTACCATATCAAGCAAATTAATGACACTTCGGCGCCAATTAAGTACCCTGATGCATATATGACACTGGCGTCAGAAGAAATTTCGCGCCAGTGTAGTGCTTATGGGATCACTGCCACTTCAAGCTATAAACCAGTAGCTTGCAACTAATTGTATCGTGTATTTTCCGTGCAGCTGCTATAAGTGACATTTTAAATGCTGCAGTTTAAAAGTTTGATACATATACGTTATATCACTCCAGTATCGCCATGCGTAAAAGTTAGCGCCAAATGAAATATTCAAACTATTTATCATCATTACTGCGAAAGTAATAATTTTTTAAATATAGCTTCACAAAATTACATAGTTTCGAGTACTATTTTAATAAACAAAGAATATATACAAAGTAAATGAACAAACAAATACTTACAATAAAATATTTTTTCAATATCTCCATCTAAACTGCAGGCATGAAATTGAAACTGTCTCTTAGCACTGCAATAAACGTCGTCATTTTTGAATCAGAGGAAAATGTAGTTATAACTCTCTCTATCTCTCTCTCTCTATATATATATATATATACATATATATATATATATTAATTCTAGAAAAGGTGAATTTAACAGTTTTGCATGCTAACAGTTTTGCATAGTTAAATAATAAGTAAAGAGAAAAAGCATTTTCAATAGATAGCAGATTACAATTTTTGAAATAAAAATTATTTGCACGTTTGAGTTAAAAGTAATAGCGATTAAGAGTGTATTTCATTCCAAATTGCTTAATTTCTAATTTATTTATAATTTCCTTTTGCTTTCAAACGCATCAAATAGCCAAATTCTCTTACTAAGAAACTGTATAATATGTCGTGTCCGTCAATTTTTTTATAAATGCAGAAAGTATTGCAGAAAAGGCTGTCAAAGTTGGCGTTCTCAACCGAATTTGCCAAAGCGAGATATCTGGGAATGAAAAAAAGGGTCATACTGAGAAAATAATAGCTTATCAATAAAATTATAATTAATTGAGCGAAAAATGAAATCACACGGTCTCTTATATATCTCTTCAAATATCATCTCAAAAAGTTTCATGTTTTTAATTTTAGAAATGACTCTGAAAATGCCTTGGAAATTTTTTTGAACACAACCTTAATACACATTTTGGCACGGTGCCGATTAAGCAGTAAAGTATCAAAATGTATCCAAAAAATTAAGTTCCAAATTACGCCAGTTTTCTGTAAACTTGATTATGGATCATCGGATGAATTTATCGCTCTATTTGAAAATTCATTATGCGCCAAACCATGCCAATCAACTCATGCAAATCGTCGGTAGAATCGATTATTTAATTTTACCACCTTATGCATATGTCATAAACTAAAACTATACTTTCAGATTTTGATTTTATATTCAATTGTTACAGCTAGACTTGTAAAGACATAAAGCTAGACGTTTACCGACGTAAATCTATGCGCCATTACGATAGTATTTTTGTTTAACTTGTGGAATAGTAGTAGTACAATATTCAATATTACCAATATTTTTGACATAATAAACAGTCGTGTAGCTTTCATTTTTGGTTACCAGAACATTTTTTCATTACTCTTAATATACGTTGCCACAAAAATTGTAACGAAAAATAATATTTTTTTTATTAGCTAAGCGTATATAATAAATTACCAAATATTGTTTACATATGCCATTCCTGTTGTATTCAGTTCATTAAAAATAATAAATCTTTCTCTCATTTCATTTGAAATGCATGCATGTAAAATAGTTATATTACATACATTTAAAATAACACATTTCATCAAAAATGCAAAATAATAAGGGAAGCGTTCCATGTCTTCTTCTCATTAGCGCGATTGGCGAAGACTTCCAAGATGGCCATTTTAATAACTTCTCAAAATTTTCAAGGTATCGGAAAAATGTTATTTTTTAATTTTTATAAGCATATACTTTTATATTATAAAAGTTATATTTGTTTTCTATCAAAAGGTAAATAAATAAATAAAAATTGATTAAAAATTTATAATATATTAACAACCATATCCAAATTACCCTGTCAAATGAAATAATGCCATGTTAGCAATATTTAGGTATCGCGATATGTATAACCCATAAATATCCATATGAATAATTGTAAGTTGTCTTATTTTTACTTTCTTCTATCTTTACAAGAAGAAAGTATTGGATTCATGAAAATTTTCGACTTCCGGTTTTCGACGGATTTATATGTTTTAGAAGGTTCTGAACACGTTTTGACTATTTTTAGAAAATATCTGTCTGTGAGTCTGTCCGTCTGTCTCTGAGTCTGTCTGTCTGTATGTGACAAAAAATTTGTCGGCGCTCTATCTCAAGAACTAATGCTCGAAATTTAATAATATTTTATATTCAGTTAGACCTTGATATGAATTAGTGCCTATTGGTTTTTGGTCAAAATTGGCCTGCAGGTGGCGCTGCTATACTACGTTTTTAATGATTTTCATGATTGCTATATCTCAAGAACTAATGCACAGAATTTCACCAAACTTCAGATTCTGTGACCCCTTGATAAACATAGACGCTGATTAAGTTTTGGTGTAAATTGGCCAGCAAGTGGCACTGCTATGCCACGTTTTTCATGATTTTCATGATAGCTATATCTCAAGAACTAATGCACAGAATTTCACCAAACTTCAGATTCCGCGATACCTTGAAATACATAGCCGCTGATAAGATTTTGGTGTGAACTGCGCTATAGGTGGCACTGCTATGCTAGATTTTGCACGATTTTTGCGATAGCTATATCTCAAGAGCTAATGCAGAGTACTTTATCAAATTTTAGATTCTGTTACACTAGAATATATAACATAATTAAACGCTGATTACGTTTTGCTATTAACTTTGCAACAGGTGGTGCAGCTATGCTGCATTTTGCACGATTTTTCCGATAGCTGTATCTCAACAATCAACACACAGAATTTCACCAAACTTCAGATTTTGTTACAAAATGACATATAACATAATTACACGATGATTACGTTTTGTTATAAATCCTTCAACTGATGGTGCTACTGTGCTATATTTTACACTTTTTTTTTTTTTTTTTTTTTTTTTTTTAACTAGCTATATCTCATGAACTAATGCACATAATTTTATCAAACTTCAGATTCTTTTACACCATAACATAATTAGACGCTTTTTTACGTTTTGGCATAACTTATCCAAGATATGGTGTTGCTGTGCTACGTTTTGCAATTTTTTTTTGTTATAATTATATCTCAAGAACTAATGGACGAAATTCCATCAAATTTCAGATTCTGTTAGGTCTTGACATAAGTAGACGCTTATTAGGTTTTAGTATAAATTACCTAACATGAGGCACTACTAAGCTCATTTTCTCAGAATATTAATAAAATTTTGCGTCTTAGGCTTTTCGGATACCAGAATCTCAGTAAGCTAGGTCAAATGTTCGAGGAAATTCGGTAATGGGTAATTTTGTGGTCACCACTTTTTTTTTTTTAAGTATTAAAATGTACTTATGAGATAGAAGAAAGTTTTGGGATTGACACATCCAACTAGTTTAAATATTATATTTTTTTAAATAAAATTACTAACAGTTTTTTTTATCACTGTTCAAATGTTGCCCAATTAATATGGCAGTTATAATTATTTAATCAACACAACAGCATAGTATATCGTTTGCGCAGCTGAAAAACATAAAAAAAAAAAACAATCTTTACGAACGAAAACAAAAATCTTAATTTGTTAAAAAGAAAAAATAGTTGTGTCGTTACAGTATGGATATGTCGCCAACCTATTCAATAATGTAAGTAATTTTTAAAAAAGCATCCAGAAGTTCTTGAAATTAACCCTGGCATTCTTTAAAAATTCTGTTTAAAAAATGGCGTCATTTATATTTTATTGAATTTTAATTTCAGATAATTTTTTGTTATTCAGTAGCCAGATATGTAGACAAAAAAGTGATAAATTGCCAGATATTGACAACTTATATTTCATTTAAGCTGTATAAAAATTGCCTCCATATTTAAATAAAATAATGCTATTTTATATTATTTCTAACTGATTTTTTTTCTTATTTGTACATTAAATAAAATCAGTAATAACTTTTTTATTTTATTTTTAGAAATGTTCGCGTTTTTTTTTTCTTTTTTCTAATTAATATAATTATTTCAAATCTTTAAAAAAGATAGCTTAATATGCCTCGCCAAATGAAAAACATATGCCAAATGGTAACCCTTTTGTCTAAAATAAAAGAACTTTCCGTCATAACTTTATAACTAATGTACATAGAACAATATACTATATACGAAAACCTTCCTTAAAATAATGCCTATCTAACGATATAAGTTACTTTAAAATTCCTTCAGTAGAATTGGAGGAGTAGACGGAAAACGCGAAATTTCCGTTTGTATTTTATATATAATATAAGTAGATTTAATTTTATGCATGATTTTGGCTTCCAGAAAATATTTTATTACAACTGAAAGACTGGAAATGCATCATAAAAATCCATTTAAAAACAATGACTTGCAGATCTGACGTTCAGGATCCTCATCTGCAGATATACCAGTTTATTTCCGAAACATCAGTGAAGGTTTATTTTGCAGACACGAAACTTTTTAGTTTCCGTCTGACTGTCTGTCAATAGCTGCCATAAAAGCATTCGTTTTCCTTGAAATTATGTAAGCACCTTCAGGAGGTATTCAGATTTAACTGTATCTTTTTTTTCTGTTTGTTTTCTTGTGGGGGGAATAAATAACTTTTCATTTTGCACCGTTATAGCAATTAGGACAATTTTCAAATTTTCATTGGTTGAAAGGAAATGGCGGTTTTGATTAATAGATTTAAATGATAAATTATGGATACCGAAATTTCCCAATATAAGTCTTAAATTTTTCCTATTATTTTGAAATGTCGTTGTTAATTTTTCGTCCATGCATTTCTCAGATTTTTTATTTATTTCTGTAAATTTTGGGGATTTATTATAAATTTACTCCAATAATATAAAACATTTTGTTTTAGAATATTTTCAAATTTCAAATGTACACATTTCATATTTTTTTTCTTTCATTTTCTGCCTAACAACAATAACTGATCCTAATAATATTATAAATATGCATAATGTATGAGTTTAATATTTAAGTAAAAAAAAAAAAAAAAAAAACCTAGCAAAATGGATAAATTAATTGTATACAGATATAAAAATATGATATATGATACATATATTGAAAGTAAAATGAATACGCTTTGATATCGAAATAAAATTAACTTGGATTATGATATTAATTTTTATTTATTTAAAGAAAATTGTTGTGAGTATTTTAGAATTTATTGTCTGCGCAAATCAATAAGAAATATTACTTGCACTACAGATTGTACTGAATGTATATTCTTCATCGGTGCCTATCAACTTCATTATGTTCGAAAGTGTATAAGGCCATTAAAATTCACTTGAAACTTTTTCCCCCATTAACTGTAATCCATCGGAATCATTTTGATTGTCCCTGTAATTGAACTATCCATCCGATTTTCATAAAATTTGAAATGGCTCGAAAAATTTATCTAATAATTATTTATTTTAAGTTTCAAATGATTCGGTTTGGTAATTTTTTAATTGCTATATGCGGACAGACGGACGGACAAACAGAGGAATGGGTAACTCGGAATCCCGGGATTTTTTCCCTTCAGTTCATAACAAACGCTACGTTTCTCCGTCTCCGGCATCGGAGGAGATAGCGTCACATACATACATTCATTCAGTCGGATTTTAATAGTGTAAATAATTTTAACATGGATTTATTTTGTGTAAAAAATAGAAGTTTCTGATATTTTTACATATTTTTTAATTATTATTTTTTATGAGTTAAATATGCATAATAAATGTCGGGTTTTATGTTGACTACTTTCATAAGGGCTAAAAGAAGTTGCTTCATTAATTCTGCCCCAAAATTGAAAATGGAAGTACTTCTATTAATTGGACTTAGACCCGATTTCTACCCGAATGTACCGTGCGGATATTCGAAAGTAACACAGCACCACGGTTCAGGCGATAAAACACCTTGTAAAAATTATAAATAAACAATCTATTATTTGAATAGAAATATTATATTTCAAAAGTACATAATAATTTTGGATATAAAAACAGAATTTTATGACAAGATACACAAAATTATTAAAATATTTTAATTTGAAGAATTTTAATTATCGTGAAATAACAGCAAAAATATTTCATACTAGCGGCCTTCGCCCGCTACGCTGGTCGGTTTATCTAAAGAAATCTTGAAGAAGTAGTTAGATAAGGTTCAGACATACATTAAAAAAAAAAAAAAGCAAGTCGATCATTCAAAAAACGTTGGGAAATATCAAATATTTACTGTAATTTTTTAAGAAAAACAAAGTTTCGAAAAAAAAATTAAATCGAAAAAAAAATTACACTGACATATTAATGCAAGGAAATTTTCCCAGAGAGAAAATTCGCCTTGAATACAATATTTCAAATTCTTTTAATTGCTTATAGGCGTTAATGCCAACATAGTGAAAAAAAATTCCATGCCGGGAATCGAACCCGGGCCATCAGTATGGCGCACTGACGTTCTACCGACTAAACCACATGGAACGACAGCCAGCTTGAAACTTTCTCATACTTAAGTAGACTGGCGAAAACATAACGATAGCGCGTTTTAAAATCGCACAGTGACATCTATTGGATTTTATATGTACTAAAAAACGTGAGCAGCGCACCTAATAGTTTCTTTTGTTTCTTTTTGTTACTTTTTTGTCTGTTGTCCGATTTTGATGAAACAAAGCCTATACACTGCCCGGGAGTGTGCATTCTTCATTAGTGAAAACCGCATAAAAATCCATTCAGTAGTTACGAAGATAACCTCGAACAAACAGACAGACAGACAGACAGACAAAAAATTCAAAAAAATTTTTTTTTGTGTTTCATTGGTTTTCTTTTATCGCCCTGACTCCATTTTTGTCAATTATCTTCAATGTACAGACACACCGGGTCCTACTGTTTTATTATATGTATAGATTTATTTTCTTAGAACAGGTGTCACAAATAATAAATTAAAAAGTTGACATGTTTCGGTTCATTCATAAGAAGCGTATTCATAACACATAAAATCAGTAGAAAACTAAATGACACTGGATATAAATATAATTTAAAAACCCAAAACACAAAACATTGCGCCCCCTATGATCGTGAATAGCCATTGCCACCGCGGCATATAAATATAATAAATTTTGATCATAAATTAAATTTAATAGGTATAAAATTAATATTAATAAAAGTAGAAAACTAAATGACTCTGGATATAAATGTAATGCGGTGGCAATGGCTATTCACGATCATAGGGGGCGCAATGTTTTGTATTTTGGGTTTTTAAATTATATTTATATCCAGTGTCATTTAGTTTTCTACTGATTTTATGTGTTATGAATACGGTTCTTATGAATGAACCGAAACATGTCAACTTTTTAATTTTTTATTTGTGACACCTGTTCTAAGTAAATAAATATGAAATGTTTTTTATACGTAAATGAAAAAAGGTGAAGTGATTTTGTTTTAGTTTTTAGTTTTGAAAAAACGAAAGCTAACAACAGTTTTAACAGTGAAATAACAGATTTTATTAAACAATAAAAAATTAGTATGCGATAAAAATACACACAATATTTTAACAAAAATTATAGAAGAAAATGTTTATCTATTTATTAAAACTATGTAAATGCATCATGTAATAGAGATATAAATCAGGTAATAGTAAAGTTTGCAAAGTACATTGAAAATATAATATGAGTATAAAGATACAAAGAATTGTTCAAAGAATAATTTTCGTTTGTCTAATGAATTTAAACAAAATTTTCCTAATTTGAATTTTATACTTCCACAAAATGTTAAAGACCAAGAAGCTGCCCAGAAGATGAGCTCACTCATTAGTTTATTCAAGGCGATGTTTATTATTGAATTGCCTTCTATGAAGGAGAAAAAAAAAACTTTGTGCGAGTTTAACATGTTTATTATGAATAGGAAAAGTAATATAGAAAGTTCTTAAGCTTAAAACATAAAATCTTTTTTTGCAGCTGAAAAGAATATGCCCATATGAAAAAAAAAATCATTTTTATTTTAACGTAAATATTTCTCAGTCTTACAAGAAATCTTTTTAACCAAAGAAAAAAAGGAATCAAACATCTTCGGAAATCCCTAATGATTTATAACGTGATTCAACACGTCTAGAATTTCAAAAGAAAAACTTCAGTTGTGAAAATAGATGCAAAACGCTGATTAATAAGGATGGTGTTCAGTCAAAATATTTTGAACATTTCCAAATTAACCTCGACTCGAGAATTTTTTTCTTTTGTCTTTCACTTTTTATGCTTTTTTTTTCTTTGCACTATTTTTTTTTTTTTGTATTTTTTTCGCATTTATTTTTTCTTTTCTCCTGTTGCTTCTACCTTTATTTATTTTCTTATTTCCGTCAGCGCAAAAAATACACATTTCAGAATTATATTATTAGAAACATATTTATATTGCATTTTATTAAAATACACTGTGCACGTAATTTTCAAACTTTTGTCATACATTTTTCGTGTGAGATATACGTATTTATACACTGGTCTTGAGATTTAATGAGAGAAAAAAAGGCCAGTAATTTAATATTGCAACCAATGCCTAATGTGGCAATTATTTATGTTAATTAAATATTATTGAATAGAAAATTAAAATTCCGCGCAAAATTTAGCGTCGTAAATATATAAATTAGGCAATTATCAATGTGGTGGCAATAAACATATTTCGAATTCTTGTCTGTTAAGTTCAAGGCCCCCTTATCATAATATCAAGGCCTCGCATTCAGGAGAAAATCTATTGTTGAAATTGTCCCTATAATTGCCAACTTATTATATGACTTTGTCTCATAAGTAACGCCACCTGGTGCATACTACTGCTAATAATCCCATAGGAAATAATGGAAAACATTTCAGTTTCTCACATTAGATGGCGCTACCAACGGGAAAATCATGTAGTTCAGCGCCCCCTGTACTGCGGTCAAAGGAAACTTGGCGAATGACAAGCCTTGATATTATGATAAGTTAGCCTTGGTTAAGTTGTTTAAGGTAAAAGCGGTATCTGAGAGTGATCAGTATTTATGTCAAACGCAAGTAGAGGTCGCCCAATAATTGAATATTTTTCGAAATATCATATTAGTAGCTTTAGTTAAACTTTTATACGTTGATAGACAGCCTGGTCGAGGGAAACCAATTGCAACGACTGCATCTGAAGATCGTTTTCTGTCAGTTTCAAATTCTAATAAGGCTATTAGTAATATGTTAAAACCAATTTAAATCAATTTACAAAGATTTTTTTAATAGTTAACACATATTTTAAAAAATTACCTTGAAACATTAACATATGAGAAATATTGTTTGATAATCATTGAAAATCTTTTCCTATTCATAGGACCCTTTGCACTGCTGTATTTATTTTAAATTGTTTTAATGTTTTTTTCCTGGCTTTGGATGTAGCTAGATTATTTTCTGGAGCTATAATTAAATAACAAAATTTTTTCTGAAAAATATAAAGTACTTGAGTAATCAATTTTTTCCCAATATTTTCGTTTTTTAATTCACGCAAAAATTGTTCAAGTACATTTTAATTCAATGAATAACCAATAAAACAACAAAAGGTCGTTCGTTTTTTTTTTTTAATATAGCAGCAAAATCTTTAACACATTCCGAATCCTTTTGATAACATTCTCTAAACTTAATATGTTCGATAAATTTGTTAGGAGCGGGGCTTAAGCAGTGTTTAAGTAAAATATCAACAATATCAGCATATTTTCAAGATTCACTATCTTCTGGAAAGCACAAATTACACAATAAATTATATGGGTCCCAAACAAGATAAAAGAATAGCATCTTTTTTTCATCTTTTATGGCATTTAGAAAAAAAAAATTCTAATCTCTTTAGTCTTGGATTGATTCGACCTTACCGTCAAATTCCCTGAAAGCAAGCATTTTACTTAAATATAATTACAGTACAAAAGAAAAAAAAAGTAAAGTAAAAATAATTTTTTCACTTACCATCCCCTTTTTAGCAGCTGATGATACTTTTTCACACCGTAATTAATAATCACGCACTGGAACATTGGAAATCATAAACTGCGCCATTTTTATTCGGTTCGTAAATTTTCTTTGCGAGTGAAAACATTTTGTTTTTTCCTGTCGTCGCCCTTTATATTATATATTTATATAATATATTTAAATTAAAAGTAATGCTATAAATAATTTGAATCTGACCATCGTGAATAGCAAGATAAATCACATTTTATACACACCACATATACAGACGGAACAAACACATTAATAACAGAGAAAAATAATATCAATCTTACACCAATTTGGTTCGTTGTATTATTCCATGGAATAAGTTCTACACTGTTTAAAAAATTCTGAAATTCACACCAAAATTCTCTTTTCAGAATATAAAGGCATTTTCCGTTAAAAATCAGAAAACTCCCCCATACATCCAGAAAATAACCAAATGTATAAAAATAGAAATAGAAGACAGAGACAGTCCGTTATCGGCTGTCTCAGTGGTCTAGTGTGGCCGAGAGGGTCTGACCTCTCAACTGGTAGACGGCAGGTGCTGGGTTCGAACCCAATCGCGGCTGGCGGCCTAACCGTTCGGAGTTTTCGTGGTTTTCTTCGAACCTTGCGTAAATACGGGTTAGGTTCCCTTAGAAAGACCCCCACGAAGGGCATCCCTCCCTATAGGGCCTATATCCCATAGCGTAGATAATCGGCCGACACAAAATACAACAACAACAACAACAACTCAGTGGTCTAGTGGTCAAAGCACCGCGCCGCTAACCTCCTGGGATCGTAGATTGTGGGTTCGAGTCCCGCAGACGCTATGAAATAATGATTACATAAAAGTTCCCTTTTAAATTACATTTTTTCTGTTTATTTTTCTCGTTTTTCTTATTAAAAAATCTTTTAATTAATTAGACAAACAAAAAATAGTGTACGACAATTAAAAAAATTTGTCTATAACATTAGTTTTGTAAAAAATAAATTATTTTTTTTTAATTCATTCATTCATTCATTCAATAAATAAATAAATAAATAAACGATGATTTTAAACAGTGAGGTTTTTTTTTAAATTTTAACAATTACAAAAATCAAAATTGATTTTAAAAAATAATAATTATTATGCATCAGTCTAAAATAAAGTAAAATAAACCGTTTACAAATATTCTAACGAATACATTTAAAAGCAAATTTTAAAAAGCACAACAGATTTTCCTACTAACTCATAAAAGTCATATTTTGTACAATCGGGTGGTGTATTTTTGTCGGCCGATTATCTACGCTATGGGATATAGGCCCTATGGGGTGGGTTGCCCTCCGTGGGGGTCTTTCTAAGGGAACCTAACCCGTATTTACGCAAGTTTCGAAGAAAACCACGGAAAACTTCGAACGATTAGGCCGACGGTCGCGATTGGGTTCGAACCTAGCACCTACCGTCTACCAGTTTGGAGGTCAGAACCTCGCGGCCACTGGTCGGGCCTTGTACAATCGGGAATCAGCAGCTTTGGCCCAGTCAGTAAACATTGTTCGCTATCAAAAGGTCTCGAATTCGATCCTCAGGACGGCTTGAAGTAAATTATACTAAAAAATAAATTAAGTAAAATAATATAGTAGCTTAAAATCATTCAGAAATTTCGAATTCTTTAACAATTAATCGATTCGTTAATTAAAAAAAATTATGTTAGATTATTATCATTAAACATCAAACCTTGTAACAGAAAGTTACTGCTTCTTGAAATGGAGTTTTCCTTTCTTTTATTTCAAAAAACGGAAAATCTACTTACGGAACGGTAAAAGTTCGTCTACTTGGTTGCCAGTAGTTTCACCGTGAATTCACGGATTTATTTTTAACAGTGTATGACACCATCTACAGTTTTACCTAAATATTAAATTGTAAAATTCCATATGTGACGATTTTTTTTTTTCAAATTTAGGTGGTAACTATTCCGCATACACGCTATCAGTTTACTATAAGGAGAAAGTATCGTGAGAGCCTTTATTTCGGTTTTCAAGATCATCCACAGACAATATATATATATATATATATATATATATATATATATATATATATATATATATATATATTTATATATATATTAATATTATTTCTCGGTAAATACGATGATATTTTTGTCTAATATTTTACATAAGTTCGTCAGTATTTTTTAGTATAAATTATTTACAGCATTTTTTTCGATTTATAGCAGCAGCATTTTCAGTGCTAAATTTTAGGTATGTGAAAACTATTTCTTTCCAAAGATATGTATTAGCTATACTATTTTCACGTTATACTGTTCACACTGCTCACAATTTAGTGTAAGATCCAAGTATCCTGAAAATTTTTGGTTAGTTTTCAAGGTCACCCGCTCACAAAAAAATGTTTTGTTGGTAAATATGATAGGTACGATGATATTTTTCTCTAATGTATTGCATAAATTTATCAGTCTTCTTTTAAATAAATTCTTTACAGCATTTTTAATGCTAAGTTAATTTTAACATTTAAAAACGATTTTTTTTTTCAAATTTAGATAATAACTATACCTTTTTTCACTTCCTCAATTTGGAGTAAATGGCAAATATCATGAAAATCGTTAATTCCGTTCTTAAGATCTTCCACACACAAAACATTTCTTTTGAAAAATATGCTGTAAATGCTATTTTTGTCTAAATATTTTGTATAAATTCTGCAGTAACTTAAAAAAAACTAATTTATAACTTCTTATAAGAAGATTTTTTTTAAAAAAAGTACAATTACATGTAAATTGTATACAATATATATACAATACATGTAAATTGTATAATTATAAAATAATTTATACAAAATTAATATGATTTATTTGTTTCTTAAATGAATAAATCTAAAATTACCCAGGTATTTCAATATATGTTATGTGTACACATACAAGCGCATGTTATTGCATACAAATATATTACTTAAATTATTTCCTTCTTTAATTCAAATTGCATTTTTTCACTAGTTTTATTATTTTAAGTGCAAGTTGCGAAAACATTCCACATATCTAAGTTTTATATCTGAAACGTTCTATAAATAATTTCTAGTATCGATTCATTTTTACTATCTAACAAAGTAAAGAAAAAATAAATAAATTTTAAATCAGTATTCTGACATAAAACAGAAAATAAAAAAGGAAAAGAGCAACTTCAAGAAATTTCGCGTGGTTGATTTCTTACTGCTTAAATTCTTTAATGTGAGAAATTTCAAATTATGTTTATATATAAATATATATATTTATTTATTCTTTTGCGTTATATAGAAAATGTTGTTCCCTTTGAATTCTTGTCATAAATTTATCATTATAAATTTATCTTAATGAAAAAAAAATCAAATAAATTTGCATCAATATTAATGAGATTGAATATTTAAAATTATAGCAATATTTTTTTTAATCTGAATTTACTTAAATATTTTTTCTCCTTTTTTTATTTTTATTTGGTATACTTCATTTCAGTTCATATTATTCAATCTGTTTTTCAAATCATGAATTCATGTTCTTCTCCAATTTATACAAATATGTTATTGGTTATTTTACAAAATTTCTAATATGCTCATGTGTGTGTGTGCTTGTATATTTTTAAGAGAAGAAAAAAATACCAATTACGTATATTAGAATCAATGAAGCCCTTTTGAGCACGCAATATATGTATTTTTAAAGTTAAAATCAGAATGTTTTCGAAAACTTTATTATTATGAATTGGTGTAGGAAGAGAAATAAAAATTCACACCATCATCGAAAAAACTTCAAATGCAGACACTGTAAAATGATATTCTTAGCATTTTACAGGCTCGCAGGATGTGATAAAAAATATCAAAGTAACATAAAGTCGCACAGGCACAAAAAGCTAGGTATCCGTTTTCCTGTAAACAATAAAAAAATATTATCATACTTATATTTTTTCAGAAAAACTAATGCACTCTAGAAAAATTGACAATATAAGAAAATAGAAAGATTATTAAATTAAAATTAATGAGATGAAGCTATCTTTGATTAGAATGCACATTTTCATAAAACCTTATTACAATAATTTTTGCAAAATTAAAGAAAAAATTGCCTGTTAATTTTTATTCCTGCTTACGTGTGAAAACAAATATTATATCAATGAAACCATAAACACAAGATCTGTTGTGATATTTCACGCATTGGTTAATGACCAAAGTTTATTCCTGTACCGAGTCGTTTCGAAGTCACCAAATATTTCGAAAAATATTCCTTTATCTTTAAAAATTCCATAAAACAATATTATTTTTTTTTAATTTAAAGAAGAGTTAAAAAAAAGTTTTATTGGTGATAATTTGTTATTGCGATGTGTGTAAGTGGAATTATAATTGAAAAAAAAAACTTCAGAGATAATTAAAAATATGCCAGTGAAGTGACTAATTATTATTCAAACACAACTTTATAATTTGGATTTTTGGCACTAGAGCTTATACCGATTAGCACACGTATACCAGGACAAAAAAGTGATTTCTTTTCATCTTTATTCTTTTTCCAAATAATATTTGTTCCTTATTTGTTTAAAAAAGTAGAAAACAATGTTCACAAAAAACATGTGTTAAAGCCCATTAAGGAGCTGAAAACTGATTTAGATGTATTATTTCTCGATATTCGGGTCGTTTATTCATCCAGAATGAAATTTATGATTTTCTGTTCATGCTTTTGAAATTGATGTATTTTTCAAAAAGATGAAATAAAAGATGTATTTTTGTGACAAACTTCGATTGTTCCGCGACCTATAGGTTGAGAACTGCTGTAATATAAAATTGGCTTTACGGGGATTCATACAAAGAAGACTCCTTAAATCTTATTTTAGAATATTATTCATGTTATTTCTATTACTTAATATGCTTCGTTATCATTTCTCAGCTGCAAACGTAAGTAATAAAACGAAACTAATTACCAAAGAAAGCCCTCAAATATCCAGAAATCGGCTGATATAGGAAAACCAGTATTTTTGTGAAAGTAGTTTGTTATTTTAACTAAGTCCAACATATTCCAGTTAAGGTCAAACGAAAACGATTTATCAAAATTCAATCTTTGAAGTTGACAAAATTCAGACAAGCAGTAGAATAGGGTCGTGAATATAGTATTTTTCTGGTGTACCACTAATTGGAAAAGAGGAGATATTCTCATGGACAAATCGCGAAATTGAGTTCAATCTTGGAAGAAAAGATAGGGCTAACCTAGGTGGCGATAGCTCGAAAATGACATCAGGAGGAAAAGAACTAAATCACCAAAAATGTACTATTGTTTTTGATCTAGAGATCGAGAGATGAGCTCCTTCAGATGAAAGAATATTATCATTTAGTTTTAATTCTCCTGTAAGAGAGGTCGGATTCTGAACCTGTTTTGAGAAAAAGTTTCTATCAAGGAACGGCCAATGATACTCGGTGGATATTCCAAGAAATATATCATGGTTTCTGTAAATGATAGAAAAAAGGACCTAGTTAATAGAAGAGACTGAGGCTATATTGTTTTTGATTCAAGTACTATATCAGAGAAAAGGGAACTTCTGATTAACGTTTCAAATAGGACTTTGGATGCTCTTCACATAGGATTGTGGCTACAATTCTTTTATGAACAAAATTTTATGTGTTGTAGATTTGTAATTATTATTCAAGATTTCTATTTATAAGTATTTAATAAATTAAATTCTTGTTATGATTTTCTCATCACCTTTGAAGATATTACACTTTACCAATCTTCACTCTAAGGTCCCACAATTTTATTTTAGGCGAAACAGTATTTATTTATTCATCAAGTCTTAAATTTTTCTAAAATATTTTATAAAAAAAAATATTCTAAAATTTTTCTATTATAGTTTGAACTCTAAATACCTGTTTTATATCAATTATTGATAAGCTGAAGCTAAATATTAAACAATATGTTTTTTTTTTTTTTTTCTGAATTTTTTTATCTCAAAAATTACAAAGATTTGAAAAAATCATGTAATGAGATTATTTAAAATCTCGATACTTTACTGATACATAAAAGTATCGAAAATAAAGTTGAATTTTTTCAGGCTGTTTTTATATTATAAACTCATTGGTTCATACTCGAATAACTCAAAATGCATATTCATACTACAGGAGTTAAAATGTTCAAAGCTCGAACTTTTAAAATTTTTTTTTCATTGAATTTTCCAAATTGAATGACTCACTATGCATTGTTTACATTTGTAAAATTAATCACAATTTCGAAAATCATCTTTCATTTATATCAGTAATCTGTTGTTGGTAGCTGGTTATTTTTATTTTAAAATGTAAAATATAATCACTGTAAAGTCTTTAAAGGTTTTAGAAAAAAATTAACAATAACTCAAAACGTAGAAGATCTCGAAACGTAGAATCCAAGGTATCCAGGTTCAAGTCTCGCTTTGTTATAAAATCCGTTACTGTGCTACAAAAACCTTGAAGACAGTCGATTGATTTTTATTTTTTTCTATCTTTAGAAAAAAAAGTATATTGGATTCGTCAAAAATTTCGACTTTCCGTTTTCGACGAATTTATACGTTTTAGAAAGTCCTGAACAGAATTTGATAATTTTTAGAAATTGTTTGTCTGTGAGTCCGTATGTGACAAACATTTTGTGGGCGCTCTATACCAAGAATTAATGGACGGAATTTCACAAAACTTTAGATTCCGTAGACCTTTTTAGAAACTTAAGCTGGTTAAATTTAACTGCATGTTCCTTGACAAGTGGCGCTGCTATGCTGCATTATTCACAATTTCCATAAGAGCAATATCTCAAGAATTAAAGTATGGATTTTCATAAAACTTTAAAAGCTCAGTTGATTCTTAATATCATTTGGTGCTGAGAAGTTTTAGGTACAAATCGCTGCATTAATCATGATTATCGCAATAGCTCTATGTCAAGGAGTGATGCATTAATTTTCTTTAAGCTTTAGATTCAGTTAGTGGCTGATATAGATTAGAGTTGTTTAGTTTTTAGTATAAATCGCCATACAGATGGCATTACCATGTTGCATTTTTCGCGATTTCACAATAGCTGTGATAAACTCAAGAGCTAATGCATGAATTTTCATCAAACATCAGATTTACTTTGCACCTGCTAAAAACTGATCCTGATTCGCTTTTCGTGTAAATCATCATACTGGTGGCACTGTTACGCAGAATGTTTTAAAGATTTCCTCAATAGCCCTATCTCAGAAACTAATGTGCTGATTTTCGACAAACTTCAGATTCAGTTAGAGGTTGGCACAAGTTGTTGCTCATGAGAATTTTGTGTACACAACTTTACCGGTGACGCTGCTAAACTGCATTTTTTATGAAGTATTAATCTGTATCACATAGAAGAACGTTTTGGGATTGCCACATCTGACTAGTTATTTATTGGATAATCGTTCACATATTTACAACTCTGTTCTATCTCTATTATCGCACTATCTCTCTCTCTTTTGTTTAGATAACTCTATATAATTTTCTTTCTAAGTTATTTTTTTTTGTTTTGTTTTGTTTAATTTTTATAAGAAAAAGAAAAAATAACAAATACGAATAAATCAATTTTAATAATAAACATGAAATTTAATAATAAACGTTAGTTTTATAATAAACATTAAAATTTAATATGCCTCTTTTGAAAAGCACTTTAATCAAACTCTAAATGAAAGATGTGAAAGGGATGAATAACGTTAATCTTAGTGTCGTAAAAGTGTTTTAGTAAAATATATCCTGTTTAATCATAAAAAAATTTACTGCCAGCTTTTCATAAAGTTTTAATTAAACATGACACAACATAAAAGGTTGATTAATTGAAATAACAGCGAAAATAATCTTGGCGACAAAAAACGATTAAAGCATGTTATTCAACATTCTGCATTTTTAATAAATATATTTTTATGTGCGTTGAAGTACTTCAGGAAAATTAATCGCAATTTTATTTAATTAGGAAGAACTTTTTCTTTAAATATATTAAACAAGGGATGAAAAATTTTGCGTCAAGCATAGATAATTTAACAGTTAAATAATACTTTAATAAAACTTCATTGTTTCTCAAAATGAAGAGGATATCTAAGAAAACGATTTGGAAAAACGCGTAGTACACTGCAAAAAAAAAAGTGTCGATCTACTAAAAAAACTTTAGTGATCCTTGTAATTACTAAAAAATTTTTAGTAATCTTAGTCGGTTACAAGAAAATCTGTAAGAATTACTAGAAAAAAGTTAGCAACGAATAGAGATAGTAATTTTATATTTTTAATAGCTATTACTAAAACTCACTTGGTCTGGCCTTGATAGCGTAGTGGTTATAGTAACGGACTCCGGGCTAAAAGGTCCCGGGTTCGATACTGGCCTCTGCCGAATACGTCCCGAATGTATGCAGTGTAAATACTCGTTAATAAAGGGATTATGAATATCCTGACGGAGCAGTAGCAATGTTTGGTGCTGCCATCTATTGCGGTTTTGCCGAAAATCTTCCGGTCCAGAAGTCTGGATGCAGCTCGAAGGAAGCTCCTGCCCTTCGAGCCCACGTAATGGTTATTAAAAATAACTTTGGAGCTATTACTAAAATTTGCTTGGTGGCTCATACTAAAAATTTTTACGTTAGTTATACAAAAAAAAAAATTGTTCAGTTTATAAAAGAAATGCTTGTTTCGCTTGCAAAAAAAAAAAAAGTTTGTAATGGTTACTAAAAAATTCTGTAGAATATAAATTTACTAAAAAATTTTTAGTAACCTCTTGAATTTTTTTTTTTTTTTTTTTTTTTTTTTTTTTTTTTTTTTGCAGTGTATATTTGAAATCTCCACTTCAGGAACATCCATAAATAATTGGAGAAATGAGTGATTTATCTTTTACAACCCTAGATATTATTTATAAATTTGTATGGGGGTAAATTGGATAAATATGCCATTGTTTTTTATTTAATTGTTTTTAAAATGTTGCTGATTTAAATAGTTATTTAATCATTTCTTATTGAAGTTTGCACTTTTATGTATGATTTAAAACATAACTCAATTTACAGACATTATACAAAGTATCGAAAATTTTGATCAGAACATTTTTCAACATTTCCGCATCTTACCCCAGTGTAAGGGTAAGATGGTCAACAAGAAGAACGTCGTTTCGCCCACTGACGTGAAGAAGTTGGATCTGATGAACTTTAATGCTTTTAAGTACAGTAAAACCCCGCTAATTCGGATTAATTGGGACCGGACCCAATCCGGATTATCGAAAATTCGGATTATCCGGAGAATTAGAAAAAAGTGATATAAAACAGAACATACTTACAATAAATCACCTTTTTGGTAAACTTATTGAATATTTACAGAGTAAAAATGTTCCCTTTGCTTAATTCTTCCAAAAAGATTTCAGAAAAAGGTTTTTTTATTCAGAATACGACGATGAAACAGTTAATGTTATGGAAATTAGCCAATCACTTCTCAAACTTGAAAAAAAAAAAGACCAAATCGATCCGAATTATCCGGAGATCTGGATTATCGGGGTCCGAATTAGCGGGGTTCTACTGTACCAGTACTCTCTAAAAACATCATATTTATTTCTCTGGTATTTAAACTAAGATTTCCATAGGCAAATAGGGAAATGATGAAAAAGATTTTGCACACGTACCAGAAGCGTTAAGACGAAATAGCAATAAAAAGCACCACTAACAAATTTACAAAAAGAACACAAGCGGAGTGTCAGGAAGGGAGGTATCAGTAGGAAAACCAGCAGGAAACCCTCTTGCTTGCAACTGAGGGGCACGGCTTTTCCCTGCAGCGCTTGCGCATACGAAAACTTACGAAAACTACGAAAACTTATATGATATTACATCTTGTACAACACGCCATCTCATCTCAAGTTATTCTACATATGACATAGTATGCTAAAATGTAATTTAATTAGGATATGCACAGCAGAGCGGAAAATTTATAAATTCCCTTTCAACAATTGTAGTAAATAAACGGAAATGTATTGATTTTTTTCCCTAGTGCCCTGTTTATCATCTAAAGAAATTATACACTTCAAATAGTAGGCCGAAATTTAATTTAATTATAAAACGTGTTCCCAAAACTTAAAAAGCAGTTGCTCCGAACATTGTTTTCACTAGTGAAAAATGCTCCAAGGAGCAGTGCAAAAGCAGAATATGATTTTAATTGAGCATTAAAAAGTAATGGACAAGTGCTTCTGTTAATTACTGAGCATGAGGAAGGATAAGGGATCCCTTCTTGGCTACAACTCACTTCAATGCCAACTTTGAAAAAATCATATTTGCGCTTTTTCCATACAAAAGAAATTTGCGGTTCTTTAGTAGAATTTTCCACCGTGCTTTAGATGTTAACCAGGGGTGTAGTCATAAAAATAACATAAGATATATGCTCTAAGCAGAGGGATATTCTAGAATGTGTATACTATAAGCTTTCTTGAAAAACAGAGGGTATATGGTGTTCTATTAAAAAGTCCAGAAGGTGTACGGCGTATAGCCTGTACTACATCTCTGATGTTAACTGCACTGTTCACTCTGCACTATACTACAAATCAATTTTCTGTGCAATTATACACTTAGGGTATGCTTGGTGGCAGTGCATGAATGTGATACCTGCAGGAACTAGGTATCTGGTATTATGTCGCCTTCCTTTACATTTTTGTCTAATTAAGCTGCATCTTTACTGGTTACGTCTTTACACTATACATTTTTATAGTAACTGCGACTGATTTGTTTTCACGGAAAAAGCGCAAATATGATTTTTTCAAAGTTGGCATTGAAGTGAGTTGTAGCCAAGAAGGGATCCCTTATCCTTCCTCATGCTCAGTAATTAACAGAAGCACTTGTCCATTACTTTTTAATGCTCAATTAAAATCATATTCTGCTTTTGCACTGCTCCTTGGAGCATTTTTCACTAGTCCTTCTATTTTTCCATATTCCATAGGGATACTGCACAACTTGTTTTGTATTTTATATATGGAAAACAAAATCTTATTTGTATTGAAATTAAAAAATGCTACATACTCTAATACTCTGGTATTACAAATTAAAAAAAAATTTTAAACAGGTTTTTCTATACCAAAATTCTACGGTAGTTTTCAAAAAAAAAAAAAAAAAAAAAAAAAAAATCAGTTTTTTACTAAAGTGAATAAAATAATAAATCCTTTCAAAGAATAGATTTTTCATTCAAATATCCATTATTTTTACCAAAAACAGGAACTTTTTTTATGCAAGAGTAAAGTTTGATACAAAAACCATGCTTCTTTTTTTTCTTAATCCGTATTTATTACGGACTTATTAAAAACGTACTCCACCGCTTTTATAGGAAACTATTGCTTTACTGTGTTATGGAGCATTCTCATTGGCCATAAAGAGACATTCTATAAAAGCTGTGGAGTGACTCTGCAACAAATGGGTCAAATTTTTAACAGTGTGCATATCCTTGGCGCTATAGTTTACAGGAGTGGTACATTGTTCAAAATTTGAAACTTTTGCTGCATCGCCACTCCATCGCTTTGATAGAATATCTCTATTTTGATCGATGAGAATCCTCGATAATGCATTTAAGTAATCGTTTTCTACTTATCTACTATATCGTTTCCGTATATTTATTTTTTCAATCAGCACCAAGGTGCGCACTTTATTAGAAGACGCGCTCTATTAGAGGGCGCATTCTATTAGAATAAATACGGTATATACTTATAATAAATACACTTTTTTAAAGTACAGGGCCCCAATATTTGACAGGTATGCCATGCATTTTTGCCATTGATGCCATTGTGCTAAAAACAAAATATAAATAAATGAAAAAAATGGATAAAATATAAATTTGGCATGGTGCAAAAAATTGCCTAATTTAAAATTAAAAATCAAATTTGACAGCCACCAGGGCTAGACACCGTGCATAATTATTCAGTAAATGATTCATTAACACTAGAACGTTCGGAAATTCTACTCAAGTTTGAAAATAATATTTCTCACCAGAATTTTTATTCAAAATTATTTAATTGATTTATTTAACGTAAATTTTCGTGGATTAGATTTAAATTATTTCAAGAAAATTTTTCTGGTTCGAATTGAAATTTAGTTACATGATTGGAGTCGAATCGACTTCATCCGGGCGTTCTAGTGTTAAAAACTGACAAAAATCAGCATGTCTAAAATTTCAAAAAAATTCATAATTCGTTAAAAAATTAAGTTAAAAATAAGAGAAAAAAAAGCATTCTGTATTTTTGTATGCTTAATCGAATGGTGTAACTGGTTTTTCTCTCCGATGATCACAAGTACCTTAGATTGATGACTGCCATTCTTTTATTTCATCTTGTAAAAAAACTGTTTAACGTAAAGCTATGAATTTTTGCAGGATTAATTAGCATCGCAAAATCTTTAAAATAAACTTTACCGCAACATTCTATCTGCAATAGAACGTTAGATATACCCATTTATGACCAAGTTTGGAAAATACGCAATTTCAGAAAAACCGCCCAGCGAAATAACGTTTTCTCGATGACTACCTCGGGATAAAAAGTTTGTCTTTTGTTTAAAAAAAAAATTAAGTTTTTGTCTTTAGTAGTTTTCGAGAAAAGTGCTGGGACACAAAATTTTTGTCATATTTTCAGAATACTCTACAGTACACCTACAGTATGCCATAAAAAAAAATAATTTTTGTGCTATGTTGTGCGTCTTGGTCAGACGAACATTTAAAAAAAAAATCATCAAAATTGGATAAGTATTTAGTTAGTTATTGCAAAAAGAAAAATTGAAAAATCCGTGTGCACCATCGCTCAATCATATTATTGTAGCGCCCTGCCGCGCGCACAATGATTCAGCACTGTAACCAAATGCTTTTGAATGTATCTGCAACTGAGTGATGAATAATAATCACACACTTTTCAATAGCAAGCCTTTTGTTCTACATTTCATTGTTATACATCATATATCCGGACACTTGCGATTTTGGACGGCTTGCTAAATATCTAGAGGAATTATCTTGAAAATCCAGATGTGAAAAGAGAATAGTACAGGTCATGTGTTTTCGTGAAGATTTTATTTACCGTAGTATTATGGGGATTGTCAACAAATTAAAAAAGGACGAGTATCTTTTGAAAACGCTGTCAAAATTAATGCAGTAAAAGAGTAAAAAGCTGTAGAACTTTATTAAGTGATTTATTGTCATAAACTGCGTTAAGTTTTATGAGGACAATATGTATATTTGTAGAGAAATTGGTTTTTATAAAATATACCAAATTTTGCCAATATTTTTTTTCTTATTGTTTCTAGAATTTTAAATTGAAAAAAAATTCTTTTCAGAAATTATGATAAACAATATTTTACACAATACCTTGCAATAAATAAATAAATTAATCCTAAAATAGATCAACAATGAGTAGGTGTTTTAAATAATGTTTAACTGCGCATGTGCGAATACAATCATGATACTGTGTGCATAATTTACTAGCGAAATGTATAGAACAACTTTTGTGAAGGTCTAAAAAATATAGCTTGAAAGTTTTGAGAATTATCGTCTATAGAATGAGCTCGAAATTTGTTATTCCCAAAAATAAAGCGTAAAAAAAGCAGGAAACAGTTTTAAAAAAATTCAAATATTTCAAATGAATACTAAAATGACCATAAAAGCTTTAGAAATACTTTATAAATTATCATTCATTTAGAATTATTTTTTATTTTTTTTTATTAATTTAAGTCTTATTTCTATATAATGTAAAGTACTAATGTAATTTAGACAAAATGCGGCTTAAATAGTAATTTTTAATTATTCCCAAAAGTATAATTTCATCTTATTATACGTTAGACATACAAACATCACTTGGGTTATTTCAACTATTACGGGAACAAAGCTCCAAATTTTGCTAGTAAAACGCATAATTCTGTAATAAACAGTTTTTCAATGCTAATGATAGATGTCGACCTGAAAGAATTTTAATATGACTTATTTTTATGCATATTAGATAAGAAAAAAAAAATGGATCTTTAAAGTTTATTTTTATTGCTTTTGCTATGAGCGAAAAAGCTTCGATTTTCTTTTTTATAAATTTTTTAAGCATAATTTATTGAACTAACTTGTTAGGAATAAATATCTCACGTCCTCCGGGTATCAAATAATTGCATTTAACTTCGTCTTCTGCTTCAAATGAATTTTACTTTCCTTATTAGCAAATAAACATGATTCATATAATGAATCTAATTATATAGCTTCATTTTTGCATTCTCGAAAGTTCTTTCTTTTAATCAATTTTTTTTTTACTTCATTACGTTTCTTTTGAAATAACAACAATTAGTAGATAACACCAATTTTTGTATTAACCCATTCTTGCTGTTATTTGCTTTTTCTGGATTATTTTTAACTAAGACTTTTTTTTTACGTTTTTTACTATCTATAATTATCTATAATGTAAGAAAGTCTAATAAACTATATTTTTTCTTTTGGTTTTCGACGGATTTATTGGTTTTAAGGATCAGAGATTCCAAAAAATATATTTTTACAGTATGCATGTATGTTTATTTGTTCATGTGTCTATGGGCCTGTGTGATATTTGTATCATCAAACGGTTTATGAAGTTTTGCATAAAATTGTGTAGAAATCCATATAAAACCTATATACGATGTCTTTTTTCAAGTTTCTAGCCTCTTCAATACCACATAAATAGAAATTTCGAAAAACTTTGTGTGTCTGTTAATTATTGTCCGTGTTGTCTCTCCACCTGAATGTTGAACGTTTAAAAAATGTTCTAAAGTGCACTTTTTGTGATATTGAAGGCATTAGAAACTTGAAATTTGGTATGGTAGTTACTTATAAGATATAAGTTCACTTTAAGAAAAATTTAAAAAAATATATATAAAATTAAAAGAGAAGAAAAGATCCTTAAAGTATTTTTACAAAATTGCAACTTACGATGCCTTATTTTAAATTAATAACCCCCGCAATATCACAAAAAAAAACCTTTAGAAGTATTTGTGATCGTGCAACACCTAGGTGGTAAGTGACACTGACAAATGAGTCCATGCTAAAGCAAAGGCTATCAGAAACAATTTCTAACCTAAATTTTTAATAGGTTTGATACTTCCTGAGATTGCTTAAAAATCAGCGTTTAGAACGTTTTTAGAACGCTTTCCGCGCTTTTCGCACTTTTTTCACCTTTTTTATATTTCGATTTTTTAAAGAAATTTTTTGGATGTCACTTACATCTTACAGGTAACTTTCATGCAACATTTAATGTTTACACAGTTTTAGGGATTAGAGATGTCAAAAAACATGTTTTTTCGAATTGCCTGTCTGTAAAAAAAATAAATTTTGTGGGCGTTCTATCTCAAGAACTAATGCATGTAATTTCAAAAATTTTAAATTCAGTTAGATCTTAATATTAATTGGATATGATTCGAATTTGGTGTGTATCGCCCTACAGGTGCTGCTGCTATGCTGTCTTCTTTTACTATTTCTACAATAGCTCTATCTCAAGAGCTATTGGATCGATTTTCATAAAATTTCCGATTTCCTTATTAAAACATGGTTTTAATTACGATTTGATGTAAATCTCACAACAGATGGCGCTGATATGATGTATTATTCATGATTATCGCATTAGTTCTACCTCAGAAACTAACGTACGAATTTTCATGATATTGCAGGTTCAAGTAGTCCCGGATATTAATGAGTAATCTTTAATTTTTGGAGTAAATAACCTAACAGGTGGCGTTTATATACGACATTGTTCATGATTATCACAATAGCTGTATCTCAGGAACTAATATGCGGATTTTCATCAAACTTCACATTCAGTTAGTCTCTGATATGCATCAGTGTCCTATAGTTTTTAGAGTAAATCGATCTACAGGTATCGCTTCTAACAAGTTTTTTTTGCGATTTCTGCGATAATTCTATCTCAAATACTATAATACACTAGTTTTCACGGAATTTAAGATTCAGTTAGAACATGAAATAAATTGTTGCTGTTTAAATTTTGGTGTAAATTACCTAGCTGGTGAAGCTGCTATGTTTCATATTTCTAGAAGTATCAACGTGTATGAGATAGAAGAAAGATTTGGGATTGTCTCATCCGACTAGCTTATTATAATATTTGCCAATAAAAGGACTTTCTGCCTTTTGAGTGTTATATCCATACAGTGTTTTTACTTAAATAATTTAAATGTTGCATCTAATCCCTTTCGCACTCAAAATTTGATTATATTTATGATGCTGTTATCTTAAACTAACATTAACCTGCTGCATTCACAACAATTCTCATACGTTGAAGTTTATATTTCATTTACATTTCAATACATTAGTAATAAATTCCGGCGCAAATGAAATGTAAGCTCGTTTATAAAGCATAATATCCGTGTCATAGCTTAAATGCAGTAATAATTCATATATAGCTATGGTAAGCAGATTTAGAGAATCTGGTCTTATTAAGCATAAACTAATAAGGGAAAACTCTCAGAATAGCGTGCAAAGTATCATCAAAATATAATAATGACATGTGATTCATCGTGTTTAAAAAAAATAAATCTAAAACTACGACCTTAGCGTGGCGTTATTACACAGAACACAAGAATTTACAGTTTGGCTTTATTTTTTAGGACTTTAAAAGCAAAGTAACATCTGATTCTTAAAGATGGTCTTAGTGAAGACTGAACCGTTGATAATTTAAATTTTATTTTAATGTTTTTTTTTAATTTTTCACTTTAAAATATTTTACATACTGAACCGTTGATAATTTTAATTTTATTTTAATGTCTATTTTAATTTTTCACTATAAAATATTTTACATACACCAATTAGTATTGTCATTTTTCTTTCCATGTCAAAATTGACATATAAAAAATAACATGGATGTAGAACGAATCGAAAGAATAAAGTCAGTTAAATCAATCAAAGTATAATCGAATAGTTAATAAAGTTTTTTTGAGTATATATTCTTAGTTTAAATCCGTATAATCTTTTGGAAATTAAACTTTTAAGCGAATATGCGATATTTAAAAATGCATGTTATGCCCAAATATTCTATGAATATAATATTTGTCACAAAAGGGTTTTCTGCTTTTTGGGTGTCATGTTCATAGAGTATTATTAAGGAAATAATTTAAATATCAAATCTAATCACTTTCGTATGTCAAAGTTTGAATATATTTATGATGCTTTTATCGTAAATTCATGCTCTCCTGCTGCATTAACAACAATAGTCATACATTAAAGTTTATATTTCATTTACATTTCCATACATTAGTATTGAAATCGGGCGCAAATGAAACGTAAACTCGTTTATAAAGCATAATATCCGTGTCATAGCTTAAATGTAATGATAATTCATACATAGCTACGGTAAGCATATTTAGAGAGCCTGTCGGTAATTAAGCATAAACTAACAAGGGAAAACTCGCAGAATATTGAGCTATTTTAACACAAAGCCTGATCAAATTATAATAATGACACGTGCATCGTACATTTGCCAAATCTTGATACTATTTTACTGAATGGATAAAATTGCCGGAACTGCAGATTGTGTCCATCTAAAAATCTCTGAATGCATTTATGTTAATCCTTAAGAACAAACAATTTCATTAAACATTACTTGAAAATGCTAATTTGGTATGATAACTTATTTTGCAGGCAATATTGCATTTAAGACAAATATTTAAAATTTACTTTTTTTAAAACGCAAAGTAATGCCCATTATGTATAACCATTTCGAGTTTTTGTACTGTTAATAGCACATGTCTGTAAATTGAATGTTATTTTCTTTTAATAAATACTTTTCTAACTTTTTGTATGTAGCAATGTTAGTTTGTGTCGATGTAAATTGTATATGACTTCATTGACGTTTTGAAAATTAGAAATAATAATAATAATAATTTCCTTGATTCTCCTTGCACTGCTTGTGTTTTTTTTTTAATTTTAAACACAGATTTCACTCTTTAAATTTAAAATAAAATTTATTTTTCCGAAAAAATCATGAGTAATAAAGTACAAAAGTCAACATAAAGTTGAAATATCAATTAAATCTTGTTGTAATATAATATTTTCGAAGCATCACAAAAAACTATTTCTTAGCCTATAGTCATTTTAGTATGAAATGAATAGTATGCAGTTCAACAACCGACAATGATTATTTTTCAGACAATGAAATATTCGTTAAACTCTAATTAATCAATTTGTATAACTAGTGTTCTTGTTATTAACGTAAAAGTTTTTTTAATTAAAAAAATATCTCACCCGAAAGTGTTAAGTTGTTACCTAATTAAAAGATTTTGATTACTATTATTCGATTAAAAGAGAAACGACTATTTCTATATTTTTTCACAATGATACCTTTATTTATTATTATAATGGTGTTCTACGAGCAATAAATTTATTTGCAAAAATAAGGCCTTGTTTAGAGATAAATTTATCTATATTTATGCATATATAAAAAAGTCTGGATTTGGAATTAAATTATTTTACAGCGCAAAATACTGAAACTACTTTGTATGATATAGGGTGCCATTAAGAAATGATTTTCTAAAAGTCCTCACATAAGGGGAGTTGTAAAAAAGAGAACAAAATTTTTGATAAATCTTTAAAAATTTAATTTTATAGTCTATTTTTAACTATAGTATGCAAGTTTAGTATGTTTATGCTGAATAGGGTACCGCAATTTGCAAGATTTACGTGATTTTAGAGATAGTCATATGTGAAGAACTAATGCACAGAATTTGATAACATTAAAATCCCCATGATGGGGAAAGGTTTTGCCATTTAATTTTGGCACTGTGATAGCGAATTTTGAAGTAATAATAAGTATGAGATAGAAGACAGTTTTGGGATTGTCACATCAAAATGATTTTTAACGGAATTTATTATTCTTCTGTGATCTGCTAGAAAATCACTATGATTCCAAAATCTCTCTATTACAATTTGATTAAAAAGTAATAAAACAAAGTTTTGTAACTTTTCAAGCTCCCGTTTATCATATTTTTTTCATTAAATTGGTATGCAAATATCAAAAATTTGATGTTAATGCAAGCTATTTCTTGCAATACAATTGAGAAAGAATTTGCAAATTAAAATATGAGTTACACGAATTAATTTATTTATTATAAATCTTCTCTTATAATTTAAATATTCTCAGAAAAATGCTTCAAAGGTTTTTAAGACAATAATTTGTAATGTGTCACGCTCACAATTATTTTTATTCATTTTTATTTCCAGTTTATTTTTATATGCTCATGTTCTCGTGATTTGTGTTTTTTTCTGTTTATTTCGGGCAATTCCTTTTTTATCATTTTATTTGCTTTTGAAAATGTTGCCGTAAGAGCAATGAAACATGTCAAGCTATAATCTTTTTATGTTATTTTTATTTATCACTTAAAGCATTTAAATTAAATTCATATTATATATTCTCAGAAACATAAAAAAATCTTTTAAACTTTGAATAAAGTAGAACATTTAATTTGATTACCCCGAATTATCTGTATATTTAAAAAAACAAGATTTATTTAGGTTTATATTTTTCTTCGACTTCAGGTTTCTACTGAACCGATATTGATAATCCTTTTTTTTTTAAATAAAAGCAGTTTATTTGTAGATGTGTCTGTACTCACAATTAAAAAAATAACCCCATTTTTATGTTTTATTTTAATTTTGATTTATGAAATTTCTTCTCATTAGTGACAATCGCGTTACTTTCATTATTGAAGGAAAAGGGAGACATTTGGAATACCATATCACTACGGATACCGTCTTTGCATTACAATTAAAAATAACTATTTTAAATATTTTGAACAGAAAACAGTGATGATTTAAAGACACACAAAGTTGTTACATTTCAATATTTTTTCCAATCCACTGGTACATCTCATTCATTTCGTTTGATGATATTAAATATTTTTCAAGGATTACGCGTGAAAAAGAAATTATGGATTCGACCGGTTTATAGATTAAAACTTCAAGTGAAGATGGTTGGTTGGTTGATTTTTGTCATCCGATTATCTACGCTAGGGATATAGGACCGGGGGGAGTGCCCTCCGTGGGGGTCTTTCTAAGGGAACCTAACCCGTATTTACGCAAGGTTCGAAGAAAACCACGGAAAACTCCGAACGGTTAGGCCGACAGCCGCGATTGGGTTCGAACCCAGCACCTGCCGTCTACCAGTTGAGAGGTCTGAACCTCTTGGCCACTGGTGGGGCCCTTCAAGTGAAGAAGGCGATGTTTATGTGCTAAATTGTAATTGGCAAACGTGATATCAAGCTCAGAAAAATATTTATTAATGATCTATTGTAAATTAAAATATTTTTAAAATAATGATTATAAATATCAAATGAAAGCATGTAAACTTTAAGGCAATGAAAACAGAGTTATGTTTCGCAGAACAAAAATTTATAATTCTGAACATTTTGACACGTTAGATTCAAATTCTGATGACGAAAGTTTAGAATGTATAAGTTTATAGGATTCAGATTCGAGTTTACTCAGTGCAAATGTTTCGCTAATATTTAAATAATGAAAAGTTCGATGCATATGTATTCATTCGGTAGCTTCCGAACCCCGAGACCACATTTTCCGTATTTTCGGTGCTTTTTCTTTTCTTTTCTTTCTTTTTTTTTTTTTTTTTTTTTTTTTTTTCCTTTCAAATTTTTACAGTTTCGATTTTTATTCCCTCCCTCCAAACATCTTGCATTAGAGGCTATTCAAGATGTGGATCGGGATATTTCAAACTGGCCTCATTCTAGAGAGTCCTAGAAAGAGGCGAATAGTAAAAGGGTCACAGACATTAAAAGAAAAAAAGCGAAAATATCACGGACGTTAAGAACGGGAAAAAATACGGTCATCACAATGTGAATTCTTGAAAGGAAAAAAACAAAAACCATTATCCAAATTGATAATAAATGCGTTATATTGGTGCAATTTTTGTTGATTTTTCGTAACGTAATTTCATGTTACGTACAGGAATGAAATTTAATTTTTTCAATATTTTGAGAAGCTAGAAATAAACTTTTGTTAAAAATAATATTTATTTTAAGAATTGAGAAAGCCTATGTTAGTCAACTAATTATTGTAAATATTTTTTCGATTTTCTTTTAAATTCATGCAATCAGTTTTTTTTTAAATGTTTCCAATCATCTAAATCAAAATGTTTCAATTCGAAAAAAAAAAAAAAAAAAAAATATTGGATTATTGAATACGCAATTATAATATCGTTGATATAAATGCTGTGATGAATTTTGAACACATATATTTTTTTGTACATGTTTATTAAAATATCTTCAAAGAGATACTTTAAAAATATTTTGTTATCATAAATTCAGAAAAAAATAAAATTTAAGAGTTTTAGAGTTTAATTAAAGTACAACATGTAACCAGCCACTGTTGAAAATAATATTAATTTGATCTCTGCAAAACAGATGTACTGTAGATAATATTTGTAAAATGAAATAGTCATTTATTTATTTAAAACATTACTCTAAATCAGTTTCCAGCACAATAGATTTTACAGTCTTGATTTTATTTCTTCCATTAGAATGAATTCTTTTGAACTCTGAATACGCTCCTAATTCTCATGAAATGATATTATACTCACATTAATTTACTGAACTAAATACAACGACCATATAATAAAGCTAATATTTGATTAGAAAATCCTTCATATAAGGAATTAAATCGAATGTTAGAAATAGTACTCCCTTTATGAAGATAGAAGGGAATTCCACAATTCCTTTAATGTATTCGAACTTCATACAAATATCTATAGTAAGCGTTTCCAGACAGCGTATCGTAATTAAGCGTCAACTAATCACAGAATACACTAGCAATAATACGCTATTTTAACGCAAACCTGCATCGAATATAATTATTACATATACTCCATCACAAATCGGTTTATTACGCTAATCTATATAATAAGCGATGTATATAAGCGTATTTTTTATAGCGTATTATAAAATAATACGCTAATCTATTTCTGCAGATTATCAATTCGATTTTAGAAATCTTAGGTAATAATTGCAGTGGACTGTATTTTTTTTATATTTAAATGGCCTATTGTTAAATTCGTATGAAAAAGAAAACTAAAACAATAAAAAAAATGAATTAATTAAATGGTGGAAAAACGACAATCTACATAAACAGGTGTTGGAAACCGATTTAAATAGTTATTTTTTTTAAACGAAATCTGCTTATTTGTAGTTGTGCCTATTCTACCTATTTTTTTATTAATTTCAAAATTTTTATACTTTATTTTTAATTTTAAAAGCGTATTACGATATTTCTTCAAAATGGAGGCAATTGAGTTCAGCTTTTCTCTTTCTAATAACAATTTATTTTGCTTTATCATTTTCCACCAGTCAGAAGCTTGATTTCATCAGTAAATACGTCATTGCAATAAAAAAAAAGTTAATGGTTTTTGTAAAATTTAACCATAATAAAATGATTGTATATAATTATGCACAAATTGCAGTATAAAAAATGTTATTTATTGAGAAATAATATTTTCTATGTAAATAAATTAACAGATAATAATCTATAATAAAAAATAATAGCTAATGCAAAATATTTCCAGTGAGGAAAATGAGGTCATTCAAAAAACAGATCACGCTGTAATTTCGTAAAGGATGAATAATTCTGATGGAGGAAGTTTTGTCACATTGGAAATAATAGATTAAAGGAGACCCGTAAGAAAAAACCCCAAATTTTTATTATTGATTTTAAAGTAATGAATTTTGGTGTACTATTTAAGAATCTTTTTGTAAAGAATAATTTTAAAAAAATTCACTGTTTATTAAAAAGTATTTTTATGGGAATTTTTATGATTTTTTTTTTTTTTTTTTTTTTTTTTTTTTTTTTTTTGTCGAAAAATACATTTTTTTAAAATTACTACTCTTCATTCAATTTTCAATATTTTGGTATTACTAAAATTTCTTAAATAGTGTTATAGTATATGGAAAAGAGCTAGGGAGAGATTTTTTTAATTTTCTATTTTAATCAACTAAAAAAAAAGAAAAAAAGAAATTACGCATGGTAAATTTCCTTAAATTCGTTATAATTTTCATATTTACCAATTTATGCAAAATTTTCCGAAATAGTTAAATAATATATCTCTCCTTCCTTTTGTTGCAAATTTTTTAAAGATTCTAAAAATATAAACACTTTGTTTCTAAATCATTTTACCACTGAGCCTTAGTACTTTGAACTTAGGCCAAAAATGAAAAAAAGTCATTGTCAGGAAAACACATTTTAAATGGCCGCTAGTCCTTTAAACTCTAGTGAGTATAATTAAAAAAGCTCATTTGCTACCTGTTCCAAGTGTCCCCGAGTTCTGAAATTTTGCATGGATATTCGCAAATATGTATTTTATCGTTTTCTGAGATATTTTTTTTTATTTTATTTTATTATTTTTATTTATTTATTTATTTATTTTTTTTTTTTTGAACTGTTGATGATTTTTCGCCGAAAATGGGGTTCGAGTCTCCCTTAAAACCAATAAACAAATAGCTTGCAAGTGAACCTTTTTCTAAATATGTAGAGGGTTATTTATGTATTGCAGTTTAGTAACGTCATGTTTTTATTATAATAAACATGTTTTATTGATATTGTAATTATGGTGCAGTTTGTAAATGATATTTAACCCTTCGCTTCACGATTTTTCTTTTCTTTATGAAAAAAATAATTTTATTACTTTAAGTAGTCACAAATGCGGGGAAAATAATAGAAAAATTCTGACTTCATACGTATTTTTTTAACATGGATTTTTATGGTATGTGCCATATGTGGCCCAAACCACACAATGAGATATTTACATTTTTGTACTAAATGTGGCATGAAACTCAGATTACTTGTGTATTATATATGTTGCAGCCAATACCCGAAATTGGCCAATTCTAGAACTGGCCGGCCAATTCCCGAATTGACCAGCAACGTTAAAAAATGACTGGCCTATTCTAGAATTGGCCAGCCAATTCGCGAACTGGCCAGATGCAATTGGTCAATTCGCAAACAGGCCAGATGCGATTGGCCAATTCGCGAAATAGATATAAGTACTCCGCTTAATCCTTCCTAACACAGTTGAAAGTGTCTATGAATTCAAATAGTCTAGAAGTCAGCCTGTCCGTGATCTAACTCGAGTAAAGATTCCGGTTAACTTGTAATTGTCATCTTATTTGGATTATCAATTAATTTCGACATTGAAAGGGAATTGTGTACTATTTTTGGTTAATTTATTGGGGTACACAAAAATATTTCGTTTCAATATAATCATTGGGAATCTTTTTTCCTGTACATTTTAATGTTACATTATCTTAATTACAAAAAAAAATCGGTACCTATGCATGATAGTTCGGATGTTGGCCAAGGCTTTCCGGTCAGTTCGCGAATTGGCCGGCCAAAACCCGAAATAGGCTATTCATTTCATGTATTTCGGGTTTTGGCCAGGAAGCTTGGCTAGTTCTACACTGTAAAAAAAAGGGTCCATCTACTAAAAAAACTTTAGTAATCCTTGTAATTACTAAAAAATGTTTAGTAATCTTAGTCGGTTACTAGAAAATCTGCAAGAATTACTAGAAAAAAATAGCAACGAATTGAGTTAATAGTTTTATATTTTTAATAGCTATCACTAAAACTCACTTGGCGTGGTCTCGATAGCATAGTGGTTATAGTAACGGACTCCAGGCTAAAAGGTCCCGGGTTCAATACTGGACAGCGCCAAGTATGCCCCGAATGTATATGTAGTGTAAGTACTCTATAATAAAGTGGTTGTGAATTTCCTGTTGGAGCTGGTCGCAATGTTTGGTGCTGCCATCTGTTGCGTTTTTGCCGAAAATCTATCGCTTCAGAAGTCTGGATGCAGCTCGAAGGAAGCTCCTGCCCTTCGGACGCACGTAATTGTTATTAAAAATAATTTTGGAGGTATTACTAAAATTTGCTTGGTGGCTCATACTAAAAAATTTTAAGTTAGTTATACAAAATATTCTTTTGTTCAGTTTACAAAAGAAATGCTTGTTTCAATTGCAAAAAAAAAAAAAAAAAAAAAGTTTGTAATGGTTACTAAAGAATTCTGTGGAATACAAATTTACTAAAAAATTTTTAGTAACCTCTTGAATTTTTTTTTTTTTTTTTTTTTTTTTTTTTTTTTTTTTTTTTTACAGTGTAGAATTGGCCAGGCTCCGGGTATTGTCCGCAACATACATAAAAGAAGAGCAAAACATGTATTAAAATTTTATAGCAGATATTTAACCCTTTGAAGGGAAAGCAAGTGTGTCTCTGTAATGTAGAATTCAGACCGGAATATTAGAGAACAAATATTTTAAAATAAAGAAATCAATTTTGAAACTTTTTTTTCCTCCAAAGTTGGAAAATTTAAGTAAAAGATTCCGCTGCGAATTTTGATTCAAATTAGGTGTTATATAATGTATCTCAATTCACCTCAAACGGTTAAAAACTGCAAAGAAAAAGTTTAAAACTAATATTACAAATTTCAGAATGTAGATTGTAAAAAGATATGAAAGAAAAGGAAATATAGAATTTTTTTTTACAATACAATAAACTATTATCATAAAACAAATCAAAAGAAAAAAAGAGTGTAAAAAAAACTTTAACCACTTAACAGTTTCACTTTTTGTCACAATAAACTAAAAATAGGGAGAGAAAAACGGTATTTTTTTTGTGCTAAAACAGCTGTCTTGTTCAAACGAAAAATGTCTGGCCAATTATTAAATAAAACGTTGTAGATAAAAATTTGTGGTTTCCAAACGCTTTTAGCAACGAATTAAGCAATCTCTGCTTGATTGAGTGGCGTTCGGTTAAAATTTTTAAAGTGCTAAGAAAAGAAAATTCCAAATTTTCATTTCTGATAAAATTCAGAGCAACATTTTCTGTCACGATTTATGCATAAAAATACTCTATATCATTAAAGTTTTCAGTGCACAGTTTGGGAGCTTGCATCACTGTCTGCTTTTTATAAAAACCTGTCAATGGCAAAATCCATTCATTCTTATATCTTTAGAGGCATTGATGATGAAGGGTCATTATGTTTCTTGGCTATAATTTCCTTTTCCATTTCAGACATTATTTTACATCCTGTTTTAGCATTTGGTGTTTTAGTTCCAATTTTAGAAAGGCGTATTATAGCTTCTTCTCTTCGTTTAACCAAAGGCATTTTTGCCAAGGAATTACTTTCGTTGAGTTTTAAAAATATGATTCGTGAATTTATTATAACATCCAGTGGATGGTAAGAAACTTGAAAGTAATATTTTTTTTTTATCTCATTTTATTTCTATGTTTTTCTATATGATTATCTAGCAAATCTACCCCACCCATGTGTTTATTGTATTGTTTTACCACAAAAGAACAAGCTATATCCGTCTTTTGATTCACCTTTTCATCAATTCGAGAAATATTGTCTATAGGCAGACATCCAGCAAATGTTGACAAAAACTTAATTGGCTTATTATTGAATCATGTACATTGTAAAAAAAAAAAAAAAATTCAAGAGGTTACTAAAAATTCCTTAGTAAATTTGTATTCCACAGAATGGTTTAGTAACCATTACAAACTTTTTTTTTGCAAGTGAAACAAGCATTTCTTTTGTAAACTGAACAAAAGAATTTTTTGTATAACTAACTTAAAAATTTTTAGTATGAGCCACCAAGCAAATTTTAGTAATAGTTCCAAAATTATTTTTAATAACCATTACGTGCGCCCGAAGAGCAGAAGCTTTCTTCTTCGAGCTGCATCCAGACTTCTGAAGCGGAAGATTTTCGGCAAAACCGCAATAGATGGCAGCACCAAACATTCCTCCCTGCTCCGACAGGATTTTCATAATCCCTTTATTAACAAGACACTACATACATTCGGGACGCATTTGGCGGTGGCAAGTTTCGAACCCGGGACCTTTTAGCCTGGAGTCTGTTACTATAACCACTATGCTATCAAGGACACACCAACTGTGTTTTAGTAAGAGCTTTTAAAAATATAAAACAGTTAACTCTTATTCGTTGCTAACTTTTTTCTAGTAATTCTTACAGATTTTTTTGTAACCGACTAAGATTACTAAGAATTTTTTAGTAATTACAAGGATCACTAAAGTTTTCTTAGTACATCGACCCTTTTTTTTACAGTGTAACACATGCTATTTATGCATCTGAAAGAATAAACAAACTTTCTCTAAATTGATGTTTCACATTTTATATATTCAATGTTGAATTCAGGAATGGCCGATGAATGTGGAGGAGGAGACATTTGTCAAGAACATTTCTATGTACTGCACAGATTACTTGAAAATTTGTATAGTTTATAAATTCAATCCTCCCTGCCCCTCAGACACACACACTTCCGGCACATAACAATTTCCCCTTTGCGGAAAAACGTCTGAATTCAATTTTGTTGAATTTGGTTTTAATTTTGTTGAATTGTATTGTTGCACACTTATTTTTTATTTTTATATTGTACTTTTAGCAAAATTGAAGATTACTTTAATATTTAATATGAAAACTAATCGCCTGTGGCTGTTGGATCCATTTCTTGGGATCCATTTGTTGTTTTCGTGCGGTCAATGTCTGATTTAGATGAAACAATTGCATTTTCAGTTCTATATTTAGCTGGATATTGTGTTTAATCTTCCCAACTATCATCATAAAGTCTAAAATACTCATCATCAGTATCAGATGCAAATAATATTGCATTGATTTCATCTTGCATTCGTCATTTGCCTGCAATTTTTCTTTGGAATGCTTTATGAGCTTTATGCTCTGGGTTCCATATCTGACGCAAACACAAAAACAAGATTTCAAGCTGATGTACTGATTTTTTTTAGTTTTAAGCAGCCTTAATTACAAATATGTGATACATTCCAATGGTAAAATTTTATCTTCTGATATTTTCAATATTTTTGGGTGAAAATTTTGAAGCAAATTCTATTATTGTGTACGATGCAGATTGGATTTTTTTTTTTTTTTTTTTTTTTTTTTTTTTTTTGAAATGAAAATTTAATAGATTGTCAACTAATGCTATCAAGTGAGAAAAACAGATACAAAACTATTTATGTGAATTTTCCAGATATGGCACAAAGCTCAGATAACATGAATTTAAGAACCTTAGGAAAATAAAAGGGTTTTATGGGTATGTTCCATATATGGCACACCGTTCAGTAAAGGGTTCAACGAAGAAGTAATAAACAGTGCAAAAAAAAAACATTTAATTTTCTATGTGAGGTGTCATATTAAATTCTCGAAACGTCTTAACATTTAAATAACTCTTAAGATTATGGAAACGTATTAAAAACATTGACACTGAGGTCATATTAGACGAGATTGTCAGATTGACGCGATATTTCCCTCTCGCCAATTTCGTGAAAACTTTGTTTTTGAATTAATGTTAATAAGTGCAATAAGCTTTAAAATTTATTATCATATTTATATTTATTATTGTGTTTATTATTTATAACTGTTCTTAATTGTTTCAATTGTTGTTTTTTTTTTAATAAATTGTTGAAACAAAATAACCGGGTTACCATATGAGGCATATAACCGTCATTTTGTTGCAAACGATTCCACGTGGTGCGTATATGACATATCTGCCAAAATATTGTATACTAAAGTTAGACGCAAGGCAATACTTTATTACTTTATATTCGTTTAAGTTGGATTATTTCCAAAGTTTATGAATCTTCATTATGGACAGATGTGCTATGATGTCGAAGTATAGTTCAAAATTGCATTACGTTTTGTACTCTTTGGCAAGAATTGAAAGCATTTAAATTTATAACAATATGCAATAAATTCAAATGAACAAAGTTTTTTTTTTTTTTTTTTTGAAAAAAAAAAATCACAAAATGGGTAATAGATAAAATTTTTGCATGAATGAAGAATTCCCCGAAGACTCAAATAAAATCGATTTACCACCATCTATTATAGCAAAAAAAAAAATATTGTCACTGAATTTTTTTGAAAATAGTTTGTATCTTTAGATAGTATCATGAAATTTGCAACGGTTTCGATTCTAGCTCCAAAAATTGAACATTTCAATACAAATAATCATAAATTATCTAACTGCCGGCAAGTCTAGATCATACATTATCGAAAGTATGTTAACAATTGAAAATGAAAAAGAAATACTTCAATATAGAACTGAATTCTTAAATAACTAAGAACTAAGTGGTTAGCCTGCACATTTTCTCACCTTAAAAACGAGGTTTTATGCTCTCCAAAATCTTTTAAGAGTGTATTTCGATTCAAACTGCTTGTTTTCCGATTTATTTTTGAATTCACTTTTGCTCTCAAACACATGAAACTCGCAGATTCTCTTATTTAGAAAGTGCACAAGGTGCCATAAAGGTCAATTCTTTGATAAGTGTACAAAATATTGCAAAAAAGCAATAAAAAACGGCAATTTGAACCGATTTTTTCGAAGTGGGAGATAAGGGAACGAAAAAAAGGGTCTTCCAGAGAAGTTAATTGCTTATAAATCAAACTCTAATGAATTGAGCGTAAAAAGACTTTACTCGTCACCTCATACGTCCCTTCAAGAATCCCCTCAGCAAGTTTCATGATTCTACTTTTAAAAATGAGTCTGAAATTGTATCGGAAATTTTCGAGCTGCTGAAGGTGGAAAGGCGTTTTTTCGAATACACCCTTAAATGGGAAAAGATTAATTGTGAAAAACATGAACGATAACTCTTAAGATATTGTATTCAATTGGTATTTACCTGAGCTAATATTTAGCTACAGCCAGTTACATCTCACGATGTTTCGAGTGTGTTCTTCCAAAAATTTGAAGGAGGAAACACTTCTGAAAAGTAGAACAAAAAATAATGTATTATATAAAAAAAATGCTTTCAACGATTGAAAACGGAAATAACCTATCGTTTAATCAGCATGAAACTTATTGTAGAAAAAAACTGAATAAAACTGACATTTTCATCTTTAAAGTTTTCCTTTACTCATAGTCTTAAAATGTAACATACTTACCTAATATATTTTCTTCCACAGAATTTAGACGAGTGCAACTAGTAAATACATTAACTTCAATTGTTAAATGTGCAAGATTAAAACATAAAACTAGTCGTTGGGGGCCACCGTAATACTTACCCATCATATATATGCATATATAATACATGAAAATAATATATTTGAAAACTATTTATAAAATGGATTGCAATTCCAAAACAAAATTTAAACGTGTATTTATATTTTTATTGTGCATAGTAATGCTGTATTAATGAGTTGCTGATGAATCTATTTCGATAAATTATACAACACGCCTAACTACTCAAGTAGTACTGAATTGCGAAAAAGAAACATCCTTATAACTCCAAAAATAATAATCTTATTAACTAACAGTTTATTGCGTCGGATTAAGCGTCTCATTTCCAATTTAAATATATCTTTGAATTAAAATTTGAATGAAATACAGGGTCATGAAAAATCGAAGAATGTGGAAAATAGGATTACAGATATCTCGGCAACTAATAATTCGATCAACGTCGTTGTTTATGCAAAATTTGTGTTATTTTATTGCCTTTTACGATCACTCCTTAAAATAAAAAAATTCGAAAATTTTTATGTACCTTTCATCAGAACGAATTTTTCGAGAGTCCGAAAAAAATAGTTCCGGATAATTGAGGTTACTGATATTAAATAGACTTCGTCCCATTCTTACATACTAAATACATACAAAATTTCAAGTCTCTATCTCAATTCGTTCGGGAGATAGAGCGTTTACAGATAGACAGACAGACAGACAGACAGACAGACAGACAGACAGACAGACAGACAGACAGAACGACAGACAGACGGCAAAATTTTTTTCTAAAAATATGTTTTTCGAAATCTCCAGTGTTGAAAACATGTAAATCCGTCAAAAATTTTTTTCGATTTTCAAAACGATTGTTAGACTTACCCTATACTACGTATGATGGGTAAGTAAAAGTGTAAAAATCAATTTATCGACTGTTTACATATTTCAACTCTACTGATATCAATTGAAACCAACCACCGTTGAAAATATTACTATTAATTTTATCTCTGCAAAATAGCATGTACTGTACAGATTATTTGCAAAATAAAATCGTTTTTTATTTTTATTTTTTATCTTCACACCATTTTAAAGAAAATAAATCACTTTCCATCATAATAGATTTCATAGTCTTGAGTTTAATTCCCCAATAGGATCAATTCAGAAACTCTGAATCCGCTCATAATTCTCATAAAAGGACCTCAGACTCGCATTAAATCACTGAACTAAATACAACGATCATATAACAAAGCTGATATTTGATTAGGAAATCCCTTATTATAAGGAATGAAATCGAATAAGTAGAAATAGTATTCCGTTTACGAAGACAGGAGTTCCACAATTCCTTTAGTGTAATCGCACGTCATACAAATATCTATAGTAAGCATTTCCAGACAGCGTATCATAGTTAAACCTCAGCTAATCAGAAAATACACTAGCAATAATACGCTATTTTAACGCAAAGCTGCATCGAATATAACTTTTGCATATACTTCATTATAAATGAGGTTATTTAAAAGTAATAATATGCCAACATATTTCTACGGATTATAAATTTATATGTTAGAAAACTTAAGTAATAATTGCTGTGGAGTGTATATATATTTATATTTAAATGATCTATAGTTTAATTTGTATAAAAAAAGAAAAAAGAAAATAAAAAATGAAATAATTAAATGGAGAAAAATTTACAGTTTACATAAATAGGTCTTGAAACAAAAGTTTCTTAGAAATTACATCGACATTGTAAAATGAAAGTAATCGTAAATAATTAACATATAGTAAACATCTTGTAATAATACATTAACTTCAATTGCTAAAAGGTATGTGATTAAAAAATTAAAAAGAGTAAAATATTATTTATTCAATTGTTTTCATATTTCTACTCTACTGATGTCATTTGAAACCAGCCACTGTTGAAAAAAGCTACACTATTTAAATCCGACCGCATGTATGTATGTGAAGCTATCTCCCCCGATCCCAGAAACGGAGAAATGTCGTATTTATTTTGAACTGAAGGGAAAAAATCCCGGGATCCCGAGTTGCAAATTTGTATGTCTGTTCGTCCGCCCGTCTTTCCACATGTAGCAACTCAAAAACTACCCAACCGAATCTTTTGAAACTTAAAATATATTATTATTAGATAATTTTGTCGAGTCATTTCAAATTTTATGTAAATGGATGAATAGTTCAATTACAGTGACAATCAAAAGTATTCCCTCAAATTACAGTCAATGAGGAAAAAAGTTTCAAGTGCATTTTAATGGTCTTACACCCTTTCGAACATAATAAAGTTGATATTCATCTATGAAGTATATACTGTAATATACATTCTGTACAATCTGTGGTGCAAATAATATTTCTCATTGATTTACAGGGCCACACAAAAGTATCCCATTCCATAATTATATATTGAGACATTGTTTGGTACGCATTTTAATAGTATTAAGCTATTTAATATTTTATGAAATTGATATACGTCGCACAGGATTACACCAAGTTTTAGCCATCGTTCAGTCTGTCCGTCCGTCTGTCTGTCCACATGTAATAGAGCAAAAAATACCCAACTAAATCGTTTGAGTTTTAAAATATATAATTGTTGCATAATTTTATCAAGTCAATTAAAAATTTATGAAAATCGGATGTATAGATTAACAACAGGGACAATCAAAAGTGTTCCATCACATTACGGTCAATAGGAAAAAATAGTTTAAAATACATTTTAATGATGAAAATAATATTTCGTTTTTCCAAGTTTTTTTTAGTTAAACCCATCAGCGTAGAGGTTGAACGCCGCTAGTAATTAATATAATATCTATAAAATAGTTGGTGCTGCGCATGACATTTTAAAAATAAAATAGATTTTTATTTATATATTTTTTTATCTTCTCACATTTTTCAAGAAACTAAATAGGTTTCCATGACGATAAATTTTTCAGTCTTAATTCCCCAACAGGATCAATTCAAATGAACTCTGAATCCGCTTTAAATTCTCATAAAATGACCTCACTCTCACATCAATTCGCTGAAATCAGTAAAACGGCCATATAATAAAGCTGTTATTAGATACGCGAGTCCCTTATATAAGGAATGAAATCGAATAGGTGGAAATATTATTACTTTTATGGAGAATTTCCAGAATTCCGTAAATGTAATTGCACGTTATACAAATATCGTATTTGAGCATGAGCTAATCAGAGAGTACAACAGGAATAATTAGCTTTTTTAACGGAACGCTGCATCGAATATAATTATTACTTACTAGCGGCCTTCGCCCGCTACGCTGGTCGGTTTATCTAAAGAAATCTTGAAGAAGTAGTTAGATAAGGTTCAGACATACATTAAAAAAAAAAAAGCAAGTCGATCATTCAAAAAACGTTGGGAAATATCAAATATTTACTGTAATTTTTTAAGAAAAACAAAGTTTCGAAAAAAAAAATTAAATCGAAAAAAAAAATTACACTGACATATTAATGCAAGGAAATTTTCCCAGAGAGAAAATTCGCCTTGAATACAATATTTCAAATTCTTTTAATTGCTTATAGGCGTTAATGCCAACATAGTGAAAAAAAATTCCATGCTGGGAATCGAACCCGGGCCATCAGTATGGCGCACTGACGTTCTACCGACTAAACCACATGGAACGACAGCCAGCTTGAAACTTTCTCATACTTAAGTAGACTGGCGAAAACATAACGATAGCGCGTTTTAAAATCGCACAGTGACATCTATTGGATTTTATATGTACTAAAAAACGTTATGTACTAAAAAACGTGAGCAGCGCACCTAATAGTTTCTTTTGTTTCTTTTTGTTACTTTTTTGTCTGTTGTCCGATTTTGATGAAACAAAGCCTATACACTGCCCGGGAGTGTGCATTCTTCATTAGTGAAAACCGCATAAAAATCCATTCAGTAGTTACGAAGATAACCTCGAACAAACAGACAGACAGACAGACAGACAGACAAAAAATTCAAAAAAAATTTTTTTGTGTTTCATTGGTTTTCTTTTATCGCCCTGACTCCATTTTTGTCAATTATCTTCAATGTACAGACACACCGGGTCCTACTGTTTTATTATATGTATAGATACTTCATTATAAATGGGGTTATGTCTAAGTAATAATTACTTAACATACTATAGCGATATATAAAATGGGATTTTAGATAACTTACGCACTATTTGCTGTGGATTATATATATTTTTATTCGTAAATAATTTACAGCTAAATTCGTATAAAAAAAAATATATGAATTAATAAAATGTAGGAAAACTTACAATCTGCATAAATAGATGTAGAAACAAACCCTTTCATAAATTAAATCTACATTTTAAAATCAAAGTAATCTTAAACATTTAACATATAATAAACTATTTGTAATAATATATTAACTTTAATTTCTAAAAGATACATGATTAAAACATTAAAAAGTGTAAAAATAAGTTTGTTTGACTGTTTAGAAATTTTAACTCTACTGATATCAAAGGAAAACAACCATTAATGTAAGTATTATTAATTTAATCTCTGCAAAACAACATGTATTGTACATGGTATTTAAAAAATAAAATAGTTTTTATTTATTTTTGTTTTAACTTCACACAATTTTTAAGAAACAAAATCAGTTGCCAATAAATTTTACAGTCTTTATCTTAATTCTCCAACACAATTAACTCACATAAACTCTGAATTTTGGCCTAATTCTCATTAAATAATCTCAGTCTCATATAAATTCACCGAACTAAAGACAACGACCATATAATAAATCTGGTATTTGATTAGCAAAACTCTTAAATAAGGAATGAAATCGAATCGGTAGAAATAGTATTCCTTTGATGAAGATAGAAGGAAATTCTACAATTCCTTTAATGTGATCCCACTTCATAGAAATATTTTTAGTAAGCATTTCGAGACAGCGTATCGTAGCTAAGCGTGAACGAAACAGAGACTACACTGGTAATAATGCGCTATTTTAACACAAAGCTGCATCGAGTAGACTTATTACATATACTTCATTATAAACTGCTTTATTTATAAATAAGGATATCTTAACCTACTAATACGGATTTTAATTCGAATATTAGAAAACTAAAGTAATAATTGCATTGGACTGTATATATTTTTAATTTAAATGACATACAGCGTAATTCGTATAAAAAGACAACAAAAACAGTAAAAAAAGAATTAATTGAGTGGAAGAAAACTTTTAGTATACATAAACGAATGATGAAACAAAACTTTTTGGAAATTATATCTACATTTTAAAATCAAAGTAATCTTAAATATTTAACATACAATATAACAATATATTAACTTCAATTTTTAAAAGGCATATGATTAAAACATTAAAAAGTGTAAAAATAGATGTATTCGACTGGTTACCTGTTTCAACTCTACTAATATCAATTGAAACCAACCATTGTTTTAAAAATTATTAATTATCTGCAAAACAGCATGTACTGCACAGAATATTTGAAAAATAAAACAGTTGTTTTTTTATATTTTACTTTCCTCACCATTAAAAAAAATCAGTTTCTGTCACAATAGATTTTACAGTCTTGATTTTAATATCCCAACAGGATCAAATTACACAAACTCAGAATCCGCTCCCATTTCTCATAAAATGATCTCAGACTCACATTAATTCACTGAACTAAATGCATCGATCCTATAATAAAGCTGATATTTGATTAGCAAATCCCTAATATAAGGAATGAAATCGAATAAGTAGAAATAGTATTCCTTTTATGAAGATAGAAGGAAATTCTACAATTCTTTTAATGTAATCACACTTCACTTAGAAAGCGTTTCGACAGAGCGTACTGGAGTCGAGCGTGAACTAATCAGAGAATAGACTGGCAATAATACGATATTTTAATGCAAAGTTGTATCAAATATAATTGTTACATTTACTTCATTATAAATGGGGTTACTTATAAGTAATATTATGTTAACCTTGTAATGTGTATAAAAAATTGGAATGTTAGAAAACTTCAGTGATATTGCTAGGATTGCATTTATTTTTTATATTTAAATGTTATACAGTTAAATTCATTTTAAAAGAAAACAAGAAAAAAATACAATAATGATTAAATTAAATGGAAGATCAGTTACAGTGTACATAAATAGTTGTTAAAAAAATGAAATTTTATCTATATTTTTAAAACAATATAATCTTAAATAGTTAATATATACTAAACAATCTTTTATAAAATATTAATTTTAATTGATAAAAGGTATATTATTAAAACATTAAAATGTGTAAAAACAGAAATATTCGATTGTTCACATAATTCAATTCTACTGATGTCAATTGAAACTAACCAGTATTGAAATATTCTTAATTTAACAAACCTCCTTCGAAAATATTGTTAATTTAATCCTTTCAAACAACATGTACTGTACCTATTACTTGTAAAATAATATAAAATTTTATTTTTGTTTTTTTTTTACGTTCTCACCATTTTCACGAAATTAAAACAGCTTTCATGACAATAAATTTTACGGTTTTAATTCCCAAATAGGATCAATGCACATGAACTCTGAATCCGCTCCAAATTCTCATACAATGATCTCAGTCTCATATTAATTCTCTTAATTAAGTACAAAGACCGTACAATAAAGCTGGTATTTGATTATCAAATCCCTTATATAAGCAATGAAATCGAATAGGTAGAAATATTATTCCTTTTATAGAGATAGAAGGAATTTCCACAATTCGTTTAATGTAATCGCACTTTATATAAATATCTATAGAAAGCGTTTCCAGACAGCGTGTCGTAGTTAAGCGTGAACTAATCAGACAGTGCAACAGGAATAATTTCCTTTTTTAACGCAAAGCTTCATTGAATATAATTATTACATATACTTTATTATAAATGGAGTTATTTCCAAGTAATAATATCTTAACTTAATAATACGTACTGTAATTTGGAATATTGGAAAACTCTGGTGATAGTTTCTGTGGACTGTATATATTTTTATATTTAAAAGATTTACAGTTAAATTCATTTATTAAAAAGAACGAAAACAATGAAATATGAATTAAATAAATGGAGAAAAACTTACAATCAACATAAATAGGCGTTGAACCAAAACATTTTTAGAAATTATATTTACATTTTTAAAACGACGTAGCCTTAAATCGTTAACATATAATAAGCATCTTTTAACAATACAATAACTTTAGTTGTTAAAAAATATATGATTAAAATTGTAAAAAAAAAGATTTTTTTCAACTGTTTACATATTTCAACTGTACTGATGAAAATTGAAATCAACCACTCATGAAAATGTTATTAATTTGATATCTGCAAAACAGCTGGTCGTAAGCGTAAAATTTAAAAAATAAAATAGCTTTGTACTTTTTAAAACTTTCTCAACATTTTCAATAAATTAAATCAGTTTCCATCACAATAAATTTTACAGTCTTGATTTTCATTTCACAACAAGACCGATTCATATGAACTCTGAATCCGCTCATATTTCTCATAAAATTATCTCAGACTGGCATTAATATACTGAAATAATTACAACGACCATGTAATAAAGCTGATATTTGATTAGACAATCCTTTATATAAGGAACGAAATCGGATAGATAAAAAGAGTATTCCTTTTATGAAGATAGAAGGAATTTCTACAATTCCTTTAATGTAATCGCACTTTGTACACATATCTATGGTAAGCGTTTTCAGAAAGCGTATCGTACCTAAGCGTGAAATAATCAGAGAATTGCTTGCAATTTTAATGCAAAGCATCATCGAATATAATTATAACATGTACTTCAATATAAATGGGGTAATTCATAAGTTATACTATGTTAACTTACTAATACGATTATCAGTTGGAATGTTAGAAAAATTAAGTGATAATCAGTGTGGATTGTATATATTTTTATGTTTAAATTTTGCATAGTTTAATACATAAGTAAAAGAAAAAAATAAAAAAATACGAAAACGAATTGATTAAATAGAAAAAAAACTTAGTCTATATATGTAGCAGATGAAAAAAATATTTTTTTTCATAATTCTATCTACATTTTAAAAATAACATAATCTTAATAAGTTAACATATAATAAGCACCTTGTAATAATATATTAACTTTAATTGCAAAAGATATATGATTAAAACATAATATATATATATATATATATATATATATATATATATATATATATATATATATTACCTTCACACATTTTTAAATAAACTAAATCAGTTTCCTCGACAGTAAATTTAACAGTCTTGATATCAATTCTCCAACAGCACCGATTCACATGAACTCTGAATCAGTTTCTAATTCTCTTAAAATGATCTCAGACGCACATTAATTCACTGAACTAAGTGTAACGATCCTATGATAAAGCTGATATTTGATTAGCGAAACCATTATATAAGGAATGAAATCGAATAGTAGAAATAGTATTTCTTTTATGAAGATAGAAGGAAACTTCCACAATTCCTTTAATGTAATCGCAATTCATACAAATATCTATTGTAACCGTTTCGAGACAGCACACAGTGGGTTGATTTGACGATCTAGGTGGACAAAATTATTTCGTTGAAGTTTAATTATATTTTGCTGATTTTTCGAATGTATCTCTAATAAAATACTCAAATAGTGATAAATATTTGATATCAACAACGTGGTTTTGAACTTATGGCAGACGGGAACATCCACTGAAACTTCTTCAAATCAACTAGGGAAAAGTTAAATTTACGATTGCAGTTAATCGACACCTCGAATTTTTTCGACAAAATTCTTTCGGATCTTAATAAAATAGACATTCAGCTACTAATGTACGCAGTTTCGTTAAATTCCGAGATAATCAGAAATGTAGATTTTTCCCACCTAGTTTATCAAAACGCCTCACTTTGCAACTTATCGCACCTAAGTGTGAACTAATCAGCTGGCAATAATGTGCTATTTTAACGCAAAGATGCACCGAATATAACTATTACATATACTTCATTTTAAATGGGCTTATTTATAAGTTATATTATCTTAAGTTACTAATACGAATTATAAATTGTAATATTAGAAAAGCTAAGTAATAATTGCTGTGGATTTATAAATTTTTATATTTAAATTTATGTACAGTTAAATTCATTTTAAAAAGAAAATAAAAACAAAAATAATACAATAACGAATAAATTAAATGGAAGTCTAGATAAGCAATAATTGGAAGATTTTTTTTAAAGTTATATTACACTTTTAAAACGACAAAATCTTAAATAATTAAAATATAAGCATTTTTTAGTAATATGTTAGCTTTAATTGCTATACGGTGCATGATTAATACATTAAACCGTGTAATAATAGATTTATTTTACAGTTTATATTTCAACTCTGTCGATGTCAATTGAAACTATCTAAAACTGAAAATATTATTAATTTTATTTCTGCTAAAAGCATGTATTGAACATAATATTTGTAAGATAAAATAGTTTATTATTATTTTTTTGTTACCATCTCACCATTTTAAAGAAACTGAATCAATTTGAAAGATAATAAATTTTACTCTATTGATTTTAGCTTCCCAACAGGATCAATTAACATGAACTCTGAATCCACTCTTAATTCTCATAAATTGATTTCAAACACACATTAATACACTGAATTAAATACAACGACTATATAATAAAACTGATATTCTATTAGTAAATCCCTTATATGAGGAATGAAATTGAAAAGATAGCATTCCTTTTATGAAGGTAGAAGGGAATTCCACAATTCCTTTAATGTAATCGCACTTCATACAAATATCTATAGTAAGCGTTTCAAGACAGCATATCGTAGTTAAGCGTGAATTAATCAGCGAATACACTAGCAATAACGCGCTATTTTAACGCAAAGCTACCTTGAATATAATTATTACAAGCACTTCATTATAAATGGGGCTATTTATAAGTAATAACATCTTAACCTACTAATATTGATTATAAATTGGAATATTAGAAAAAAATATGTAATAATTTCTGTGGATTGTATATATTTTTAATTTTAATGATGTATAGTTAAATTCATATAAACAAGTAAGAAAAATGATGCATTAATCATAGATTATGAAACACTTTCCAACGCTTACTGAAACCTTTCACAAAACTTCGTTATTTAGGAAAATGACGCCTCTGTACATAGCAAAATATGTATTCTAGTATTTTTGAAAAGCCCTGTATTTTACCGGTCGGTCGATATTTATACTATATAATGTAAAAATTTAGTTTAGCTAGAATTTATGTAGCAGGTTAAAACTTCTCTTTTAGCAATTTATACAGATAGATGGAAACATAATTGAATACTTTTGTTCAATCCTGTAGTTTTCCAAGTACCTTTATTACACGCAGGTGTTTAGCTGAAATTTATTTTAAACTAAAACACTCATAAAACTTCTGAAATGAAATTCTGATAATGTATCATTCATAGTCGTACATGCATCCAATTCTTTGCGTGAACCTGTATATCATATTATCTATAATCTATAAACATTTCTTAGTATACTGAATTCATTTCAGTATAAAAATAAATAACTTATTAAAAAAAACCTTTAAGTATTTTACACTTATATTCAGTAACGTATGTGATCCTTTTCCGGCAGCTCTGTATGTCAACTTTAGCATTTACACACACCATATAATAAGCATAGATTCTATGACACTTAAAAGGGAATATAATTATTAAAATGCATTCCATTCAACCATCAGTCATCATCTGTTACATATACAGTATTTCGGAAAGAGTATAGAATTGAAATCTTTTAGTGTTCCTGAAAATACTGTGTACTTCTTATTATACATGTGACATTTTAAAGTTAAGAGCCAGAAACATCATCGCCAGGGTCCCCGTTCTTTGCACAGAAGTCATGGCCAGCGAGGGAAAAAATAAAAAATAAATAAATGTAGAATATCCAATAAATCATTCATTGGTGGCTGTAAGTTTATTTATTCAACTGTAGTCATTATAGAGGGAAAAACTCCTTTTCGCAAACGATCTTTTACCGAAATGTCCAAAAAATATTCCATCATTTACTTCAACCAGCCGTACTCATCGACGAAAGAACTCCAGAATCTCTCCCCTTCTCATCTCGAGACTTCCACCTTTTAAAACTAAAAAGAAAATTCTAGAACTTTCTGTAATCTCAAACCATCATTCTTTTATGTAAACAGAATTCTTGTCCAACTACGAGGCTATTTTCCACAGACGATAAATTTATTTTTTAAAAATATTATTTAACCAATTTATAATCGACTCATAATTTCTTAGGCAGACGATTTTTATAAATGATTAATTTTAAGAGAAAAAGAAAAGAAATGAATTTATTAATGCATACATCAAAGGTTGACGGCGGAAAAATAAATAAATAGATAAAATAAAATAATGATATTTTTTGAAAGGTATGGTTTTGGAATAAATTTAATAAGATTTTCTTAAAAAGGGTTGATAAAAACATAGAAGAAATCAGTTTTATTTGGAATATTAAGAAATAAAGTTTTAATTAAGAATATTTTTAATTTAGAGCCATCTTTTTAAATTTACGCATACTGGGATAATGTTTTTTAAGGCAAATTAAGAATTTATATCGTCTGCATACAGATTAACAGATTAGATCTAGAAATAAGATTTTAATTTAATAATTTGAAGTAAGTACGGAACATTATTATAAGAAAATTAAGGTAGTATAAAGGTTAGTTTTGGCGAAAAAATTTTTAATTTGTAATATACATGACTATATTTTATATGTTATACTAATAATCACGGATATATATCAATTTTGTTATGTATGAAATAGTTTTAAATATATAAAATCTGTCGCATAGAGTTTCCCTCTTTACCATTATGTAATGGAAGTCTTTTGTGTATCCCCTTTTTTAACGCAAACCTGCATCGAATGTAATTATTACATACGCTTCATTATAAATGGGATTATTTATAAGTAATAATGTTTTAACTTACTAATATGGTTTATAAAATTGAATATTAGACAACTTATAAAAGTTAATGGTTAAGTAATAAATGCTATGGATTGTATATGTTTTCATATTTAAATTATATACAGTTAAACTGATATAAAAAAAGAAAAGAAACAACAAATTAATTAAATGTAGGAAAACTTACAGTCTACATAAAAAGATGTCGAAACAGAAGTTTTCAGAAATTATATCTATATTTTTAAAGCAACATAATCTTAAATAGTTAACATGTAATAAGCACTTTGTAGTCATATATAAATTTACTTTAATCCTTTGATCGCCGAGCAGAAGGGCAAAATTGTAATGTCGTTTTTTCCTTGATGTTTTTAAATATTACGTAAAATAATATATAATTTCAACTTGATTCAATTTTTACATTACGTACACTGTTAAAAATCTGCAGCATTTTATCAAGTCATTTGACCGTTTTCTACAAAAAAGTAAAACAACCGTCATTTTACGTTATTCTGAACTTATTATTACCGATTTTATGGTCAGAATAGAGTTAACTTACGGTTATGTTACTGTTTTTTCGGAAAACGGTGAAATGACTGTACAAAATGCTGCAAGATTTTTAACAGTGTATAGTCATATAAGTAACAAAATCAATATCAATTTTTGCTGGACACTGCACTGTTAAAAAAGAAAAAAAAATCTGAAAATTACAGATATATTTTTCCTCAATTTCACAGAAAAAGTCCCTTTTCACAACAAAAGAGCTTTTTCCTTTAAAAATCAGAAAACTCCATCATATTTCCTGAAAATAGCGAAACGGATGGAAATATGAAAAGAAAAAAAGGGAGACATAGCGTTATTCAAGGGTGTCTGTGATCGAGTGGTCAGGGCACCACGCCACTAACTTCCCGCAAGCTTAGATTGTAGGTACGAATCCCACAGGCATCATAAATTAATGAAAGCAAAATAAATCCCTATTAAATTGTATTTTTTCTGTTTAAATTTCTCTTATTTCTTATTAAAATTTTTTTAACTAATTACCCAAAAGTTAATAAGGGTGAAATGTAGTTTACTCTCCTTCGCCAAGGCGACTTTTTTTTAGCGATAAATGTTTCGATATGGCAACCCTGCATTTTCATTTTCTCCTCTCGGATCTTCAATATGGCAACCCTAAGGAGTGCTCCGGTTTACGTATGCTACCGATTTCTAAGCTGTTTCTGATTGGACGCTCCTTTTTGTTAAATGTTTTCTGATTGGACTAAAGAGGAGAATTGAAAGAGAGCTTTTAATTTTTTGAATATCGTTATTCCCGCTTAGAAATTGCTTACGGAAGCATTGCCTTTTGGAGTTGCGTTTTGCAGTCAACGAGTGAGTTTATTTTTTTGCATTTTCCTCTTTTTATATTTAGTTAGATACCATTCAGTAACTACTATGGAAGTTGTTGATTTCAGAAAGAATGTTGTTGATTGTTTGAATGAGGAAGTAAAGTATTCAAATGGATACTTTACGCTATTGAAAGTTTGCGGGAAAAAGTATATGATTGACCAGTCAATCCGGAGCAAAACCGCGACTCCGGGTAAGTAAAAATTCTCCTTTTTTTTTTTTTTTTTTTTTTTTAGATTTGTATTTTATGTGCTTTTTGTTTATTTTGATTGCCGCCATCTTGGAAAGTGCGTTTTTGCGTAGTGTCTCTTGGGCTCGCCACACACTAGTGAAACATTGAACGAAAAAACGTGCGACGTGAGACAATTTTACCCTGATATCAAAGAAAAAACTGGTTTGACTGCGTCATGTTGCACGATTTTTTACGCATGTCTCTGTGGTGTGTGGCCTTGGAGCAAGAAGCTCCGGGAGACAAGACGCAAAAACGCGCCAATTTGGCGATTTTTGAAAATCGCGCCAAGAAGGAGAGTAAACTGCATTCGCACCATTAATAAATAAATAAATAGTGTGCTACAGTTTCTAAAAATTGTCTATAACATTATTTTTGTCAAAAATGAATTTTACATTCATTCATTCATTCATTCAAAAAAAAAAAATGATTTTAAACAGTTTAGTATTTTAATTAAGACTAGTTTAAAAATTAAAATTGATTAAAAAAAATAATAAATATTATGCATCGGTCTAAAGTAAAATAAAATAAACCATTTATGACTTTTCTAGCGAATATATTTGAAAGGAAATCTTTGAAACGCACAACAGTTTTCCCCACTAACTCATAAAAGACATACTTTGTACGAACAGGTGTCAGTAGCTTTGGCTCAATCAGTAAAGACTTATTCCGCCGTCTAAAGGTCTCGAGTTCGATCCTCAGGACAGTGTTAAAGTAAGTTGTAAAGTAAATTAATTAATTAATATGACAGCTCAAAAGCAGTCGGAAAGTTCGAATGCTTTGACGTTCGTTAATTTAAAAAAATAAAATAGATCATAATCATTAATTAAACCCCGTTTGAAAATCAAATTTTGTAGCGGGGGAAAGTTACCGCTTTTTCAAATGGAGTTTTTCTTTCTGTTTCCAAAACGGAAAATAGGTTAGGTTCCCTTAGAAAGACCCCCACGGAGGGCATCCCACCCCTTAGGGCCTATATCCCATAGTGTAGATAATTGGCCGACATACATACAACAACAACAAAACGAAAAATCTACTAACGGAACGGTAAATGTCTGGCAACTTTGCTGCCAGTAGTTTTAGCGTGAATTCACAGATTATTATTATTATTATTATTATTATTATTATTATTATTATTATTATTGTTAAGTGTGAAGAAACGTAAATAATTTTAATTCCATTCTAAAAAATCATATGGTTCTTATTCTGTAGGTTCTTATTCTGTAGAGAAAAGTAGACAAACTAAGACCACTTCACATATTTTCAAATATAAATTATTTCAATTTGTGAATATCTGCAAAACACGATTATACATGGCCAATCTCTTTATCTACAAACTAAATAAATCCTTAGAACAATTTCTTTTTAAAAATCACAAGTTTTATTTTACTTTTAAATAAACTGTTGAAAATGAAACAAATTCAGCGGCTGGTCGACTAAATTCGAACCCAAGTTTCCTAAAATGAACAAAACAATTTTGGGCGGTTTTAATGAGTAGAAAATATAACTAATTTTATTATAAGAAAATTTTGTGATTAATGTAACAATCAAATAAGAGTACAGCAATGAAATATATTGAATCTAAATGTCTTAAAATAAGAATAATTATTTTTAATAAAAAGTATTCCCAATATAAATCAAAATTATAGGTAATTAAGAATAGAAAATTATGGAAGTAATTCCTAGTGACTTGATTATCATGTAAGAAATGACGAAAGCCTTATGATATTTATTTTTATTTTTAGGTGCGTTTGTAATTATGTAAATACGTAACATCTATAGTTGCCGTTCAGTTCGTCCGTCTGTCCGTCCGTTCGTCCATCTGTCCGCTTATAACAAAGCAAAAAATACCCAAGCGAATCGTTTGAAATTTACAATACATAATTATTGCATAATTTTGTCGACTCATTTTAAATTTTGTGAAAATCGGATGCTTAGTTCAATTACAGGGACAATCAAAAGTATTCCATTACATTAAGGTCTATGAGGAAAAATGTTTCGAATGCATTTTAATAGTGTTACACTCATTCGATCATAATAAAATTGATATGCATCTATAAAGTATATATTATAATATACATGTTTCAAGTAGTGCAAAGAACTCTTGTTATTGATTTACAAGGCCACACAAAAGTATTCCATTACATAATGGTATAGGGAGAACATTGTTTGGTGCGCATTTTAATTGTAATTAACTAATTACAGTTTTATGAGATTGATATATGAGAGTGACATTTTTAAAACTTCGTTATCGTACGAACGCACCATATTTCCTACGCTTCACGTGCAATTTTCAACTTATTTATTCTGACGCAAACTGCATGGGACCGTATTTTGCAATTTGAATACTGAATCATGCATGCTATTTTATTTTTATTACAAGTAAAACCAGTCATCACTGTCTTCGTTTTTCTTTTTAGATTCTATATCAGTAGAACATTTTTTTTCCAAGAAAAGTTCTTTTTACCTTAGGCCTTCTTTCCAATGAATTACGATTATTTTAAAAACTTGATACTCCAATTGTTTTTGTACTTAGAGAGTTTTTTTTTAATCTTTTTTGTTGTTTTTTTTATGGTTTATTTTATATGGAGAAGATAAAAACATAGCTGTGTTTTGACTCCCTCTGAAACTCCTTAATTGATTTTGACAAAGAAGTTAACATTTTTAATAATTCTTTTATTTAATTCTTTTCTTAATAAAAGTAACATTTTTTTTCAAGTTTTTAAGTTAAATATTTTTAATATTTTTAATACAAGAGAATAACAATAAAAATGTAGATATTTTTGTCTATTTAAATATAAAAAAAATTAAATTCTACAAATAATATTTTGAGTTATAACGATTTTTAATTACCCCACTATCTTAATAAATTTTAAATATGGTTATCAATAAAAAAATTCAAAATTTTAATTCAATAAGTAATAATTATTTTAAAATATGTCCCTGACCTCCTTAAACGAAAATATTTCCAAAGTAAACGAAGTGCTTGTAAAAAGTGCTTCTTTGTTATTACTAGCTGACCCAACCTGTTCCTATCCACCAACCTATTTGGACAGATACCTGATAATACCTTAAATGAAATTAAAATCAATGTTTAAGGCATTTATGTGTTTAAACGAAAAACATTTCCAAAATAAACTAAGTACAACATATGATTACTTCACATCAAATCTAGTTTTTTAATCTTTTAAATAATTTTAACAAAGGATTCATGTTTCAATGTGGACTAGTATTACAAATAAAATTAGCTTCTTTTTTCAGAAAATCTTTTTTGATTAAAAGATTTTACAATGTATCTCTTCACTTCTTAAACTATTCATTCGAATTGTCAAAATATCAAATTCATTTTCAATGAGTTTTTTAAAATTCTTTTTCGTAAAATTTTTAATTTTCTCCGATTACATCTTACAGTTTAAAATGTATGTTTAAAAGACAGAATTGCCTCTTCATATTGATAAAAGCTTCATTTAAATGAGTGAATCTCTTTACCTCAGGCAATACGTTTTTTAATATGTCATAATTTTTTTTCTTACATTTAATTAAAAACTGTTACTTTTCCACTCAAAAAATTCATCCCATTTTAATATGTAACTAATCTTATTTGTAACTTCTTCAAATTTTTCTGACTTAATATAGTAGCTGTACTTTTTTTTGTCACGAGTACGTGATAAATATCAAAATCTTTTGGATATCAGAGGCATTTTTAGATTAGTGAAAATTATTTGAAAAGATATTTATGTACTTATGAAATGTTTTTATGTGATTAAAATTATTTTTAATTAAAAAAAAATAAAATTTATATAAAATACATTAAAAACTGAAAATTCCATATGACCTAAAAATAGTTTTTAATATCGATTTCTTCTTCATTTCTTCAAAAATAGCAGAATTGTAAACTGGTAAAAATTAAAAATTTTCATATGTAATTTTGTTAAAAGTAAAAGCATTATCTTTAAATTTCTAGTTGTATAATCTACTATTCCCTACTTTTTTATTTGTAACATACTTATGAATAAAATGTTTTGTTTTAGGAGGGTTAACACCATTGTTGTCTTTTCTGAAATTATTTTAAAGTTTGTCCCTCAGTGAATATAAAAAATTTATACGCCCGATATTCAAATTTTATCATTCCCGAATATTTAATTAGAAGCATTACATACATTTAATACTTTCCTACATAACTTAAAAGCGTTCAATAATTGGGTTTGTTTGTTGGTTGTTTAACAGTTTTATAACAGCCAATTATCCACACGAGGGATATGGGTCTTAAGGGGGGGGGGGGGAACCCCCTCCGTGGGGGGTCTTTCTACAGGAACTTAACCCGTATTTACTCCAGGAAATCCAAGATTCGAGGAAAACTGTGAATGATTAGCCAATGGGCGCGGTTGGGTTCGAACTCGGCACCAATCATATACCAACCTTGAAACCGGAATCTCTCGGCCACTGATGGGACTGTCTGTTTTCTGTCTTGTTTCTTTTTGTCATCAATCTTCGATACTTGCTCTAACTCTTGTGAAAATAATCGGTTTGCCATGTACTTTGCATTTACAATGAAATTATTCCATGCAAGTAGCGGTTACAATTCTTTTACAGAGATAATCAAAATAATTAAAATGTTTTAAAATATATGCGTGATAGTGTTTTGAAATGTACAGTGATGAACAATCATCTGTGATTTATTTTTATATTGTTATATTATGAATACAAGGAAAACGACATAAATGCTTTTTGTGCACTAAAACATGTTTTTGTGTGTGTGTGTGTGTGTGTGTGTGTGTGTTTAGAATGCGAAGTACGAAGCATTTATCATTCATATACTATGACAAGAAACAGAATATTTCAATTATGAAATCATATACAGAGGGAAAATAGTTTGCAGCGATTTTTAACGTATGACAATGTTACCAATATAATAAAACTGATATACGCTGCTATGATGCACGAGAAGATGCTTAGTGTAGCATATTATGTGCATAATAATTATAGTTCATTTATAGGCAAATTATTCCTGTTATTGGCGGAATTGAGCTAAGCTGCGCATTAACTAAAATTATTTATTTATGTTATTTATTTTCTACTGTACCCTTAACATACGACAAAAAGATTAAAAATATGGAATTATAGCCATCCGTTAAAATAGAGACTGTAGTCCTTATCGCCGGAGCCTCACGAATGGCCGAGAGGTTCTGACCTCTCAACTGGTAGAGGGCAGGTGCTGGGTTCGAATCCAATCGCGGTTGTCGGTTCAACAATTCGGAGTTTTTTTTTTTTTGGTTTTCTTCGAACCTTGCGTAAATACGGGTTGGGTTCCCTTAGAAAGACAACCACGAAGGGCACTCCCCCGCCACGGACCTATATCTCTAGTGTAGATAATCGGTCGACAAAAATAAGCCAAACCTTATCGACGTATATTTCTTTATTTGTACTTCTCATGTCACACTTTGACGTGGATAAACTGCTGTGTGAAAAAACATTGCTAATCTTTTAGCAATGCTTCTATGTCTCAAATTTTCATTTGTTAGCTATAGTATGCTTAAATATGTCACAAAAGGTTAATAATAAGGAGATACTATCATCTGTTAAATTTGGGATAAACAAATTGTAGTCCTTATTGCTTTATATTTCATAACTAAAATTCTCAAGTCACACTTTGACATGAGTAAACCGCTGTGAATAAAAACGATGGTTAATCATTTAGCAACTTTTGAATGTCTTATATCTTCATTTTATATCTATTGTACGCTTATATATGTGTCAAATGATTAAAAACATAGAACAACATGGATATATTAAAATGTAATAGTCCTTAAACTTAGTCCTTAAATCTAGTCCCCCCAAACTTTAGTCCTTATTGCCGTAATTTCATTATTTATAATTTCATTATTTATTATTTAAAAACAGCGCAAGAATAACATTTTCTTCAAATAATATATATATATATATATATATACATGTGATCATTATAAGCAAAAAATAATTAAAAATAAATTAAAGGAATACGTGTTAAAAGAACAAAAATGCTAAAAATAAGATTATATTTACAAGTGGATTTTAAAAAAGAAATTAAATTTTTAATTAATTCACTATTATGCGTTGAAAATCATAAATAAAGGAAATTACGGCATATTTAAAATGGTTAAATCATTAAGTGTTGGCTAAACATTTTGAATTTAAAAATTTAAATGCGCGAGACATTTATTTAAAATTTTCAGATAAACATTTCAATTGTTGTCGTGAATACTAAGCATGCGCAAATAATATTTTTTTACTAACAGCAAAACGGTTTCGACGTAAATATTAAAAAGAGAGTGAAACTTTGGTGAAAATTACACCAGGTTTTAAACTATAAAACAGTTTAGAAATATGTTTACACAAGGCATTTCACATTTCTTGATTATTATTTAAATTATTGTTGCTAATCTTAAAACGGCGAAATACAAGTATTTCCTTTCGAGAAATAAAAATGTTTTCCCGTGAATGCTAGAAAGATAAATAAAACTTTAAAATAATAAATTTTTTAATATGCGTTAAAAGCAGTGAATGGAAGAAATTCTTCCTTATTTAAAATTATCAAAGAATAATAATGCAAAACAGCTTAAATTAAAAAATATATTCGCGAGAGACATTTATTTCATATTTGGAGCTAATTTTTCAGCTGTTGCTATGAATACTAAGACAGCGAAAATAATAATTCCTTTCTTACAATTGAATTATTTTTATGTGAATATTAAAATGAGAAAGAAAACGTTGGTGAAAATAACATCAGATTAGAAATATGTCTCTTTCAAATGTCTTATTTAAAAGAACTTTCTCATAGAATTGTTAAAAAGTACCGAGTGACAAGGACACTCTTCACTTAATTCATTTTGCACTTATTTTTAAAATTTTAACTTTTCTTTTTTCCTTTTTAAACCAAAGACGAAAATTGACCTTGTATCTCTCAATGAAGCAGATTTGGTCTTAAAAATCTCCTAAAGAAACTAAAGAAAAACGTATGGAAATTTGCTGACAAAAGAATCGTCACCTTTTTTCTTTTTTAAAATAGCCGATGAAATTAGCGTGCTTTTAGCATTTGGAATATCTGAACGTGTATTACTGAGCGTAACTCTTCGGGGCAGAACATCTTGGTATCGAAAATTAGCCTTAAGTACAAAGAAGATCTCATGACACGTAGCGAATAACACGCATATTAATATTTAAAATTAGAAATAAATAATGGGTTTCATTTTATTTTTAATTTAATATAATGACACAATGAAAAATCAACATACCACACTTTACTAACAATCATACATTATGATTAGAGAAATATGTTGCATGAATAATAAACATTCCTTACATAAAAGCCCTAAAAAATTATTAAAAATTCAATAAATTATGTTTATTTTTACACGAATCGTAAAATAAAAACAGTTGTAGTAAAATATTGTTTTTATGTGATTCTTAAAAATGGAATACCAAAACTTTAAGTCATTTCTTGTTGTTATACATCAATAAAGTGTATTTTATGTTTTAAAATCTATTTAATATATCTTAGAAGATTAAATCATGTATTATAGAAATTTTAGTTCCAATAATATAAAGTTACTGCTGTATAAATAATAATAATAATAATAATAATAACAATAAAAAAATAATAATTATCAAAACAATTTAACTCTAGCCGACAGGATTATAACAAGAGCATTTAAATTCTTCTTATAATCAAATTTACTAAGATTTAAACTATTCAGCTATTTTTAAAAGAAACTATAAATGTTCAAATGTCTATACGTTGAATTAAATGTACTACAAGCACAATGAAATTGTTTATTCATGTTACTATGTCTCTTTAGTATAACCTAGAGCTTTGAAATATTTGTGCAATTATAAAGATTCTCTGATAAACTTGAAAACACGAGGAAATTTAGATACAGTACACATGATGTAATTTAAATATAATTATATTTAAATGTAATAAACTTTGCAAAAAATATCAATAACTAAAATTAATTGAATATTTGTTAAACAGTAAAGTATTATAATTAGAACATTATATTATTATTATGTTTATTAAGTATTATATTATTATTATGTTCAACAGTAAAATGTTAGTGTTTTTTGCTTGCAATAATTTAAAAAAATTCCTTGGGCAAAATATTAACATACACATTATTATTTTTTCCCTAAACTGAAAAACGAAAAAAAAAAAGATTAAAATCATTTGGAATTTTTGGTATTCATTTCCCAATGAGCTGTGCTATTTATTTTATGCATTGATATTTATTAAAATATGTTTTATCAGCAATAAAAATTAAAATAATGTGTTAAGAAAGCCCGAGGCACATTTTAAAATATTTTGTATTTATTGAGTTAAAATTTTTGAAATTTTGTTTTATGGTTAACCGTATCATTTGAAAATAAAATCGCATGATAAAATTTATCATAATGAAAAAATTTTAAATTTATTGAAAAAATGGGGCAATTGAAAATCGTTACAATTCAAAATATCAGTTGTATAATTTCATTTTTTAAAATTTAAACAAACAGAATAAATTGGCTTTAATTTTGATTCAGTATTTTTAAAATTATTAATTTAAATAAAAATTGAAAATAATTATATTAAAAATTTGAAAAATAAATCATTTAAAAAGTTGTAATTAAAAAAAGTCATATTTTTAAAATTATTTTTTTTTTCAAATTTGCTGAATTAAAATTAAAGGGAAACAATTAATAAACATGTTCGATTTTCAATCTTGACCGTTCTTGACTTTAATTTTAATTGACTTGATTTTAATAGAAGAAATGCTGGAAAAAAAACATCATGATGAAAGACTTATTTTCTTAAGAAGTCAATTTCATAACAACCATTGACTGAACGCTAGATTTAAAAATCAAACGAAAACATAAAAGATAATATTTCAAATTATTAAGAAGATAGAAAAATTATTTAAACGCTATTTTAAGCAGGAAAAAAGGTTTTAATGCATATTTTAAATAGAAAATTTATAGATTTACTAGCAATTACCCGTGACTTCGTTCACATAACATTTAAAGAAGAAATAATTGATCAATCAAGCAAAAAATTTCGATGATGAAAAGCATGTGTAATTAATTTTTTATCGCGAATTTATGTTAAAAAACTTCTGATAATCCATATTTGCTAATTTGTTTGCTGGTTAAAATTTTCATTTCAGCGATTAATACTAATAGATAAAAACATTCTTGAATTCTTTTGTTCAGCCCTGTAGTTTTCCAAGTGCCTTTAATACACGAAAGTATCTTTCTAAAATTTAGTTCAAACAAAAATATTTCTTATCACTACCTAAATTACATTTTCAGAAATTATCATCCGAAGACAACCTTGTATCCAGTTCTTTGCGGGACCCTGTATATCATTTTATATATACACTACAAACATTTGTTAGTTTACTAAATGCATTTCAAAATAAAAACGCATATTTTATTTAAAAACCACCTTTAAGTAAATTACGCTCATATTCAGTAACCTTTCCGAGATCTTTGTGTAAACCTGTATATCTAAATTTAACTATTTATACTATTACCATTTATACTCTCCATTTAATATGCATACATTTAGCGAAACTTAAAAGCACATATCATAATTCAAAATGCATTTCATCCATGCAACAGTCATCATCTATCATATACAGTACTTCGAATAGAATATATAATATTTGAAATCTTTTGTGTGTCCCTGTAAATGCTATGCACTTCGTATTATGCATGAAATAACTCACATTAAGCCTCAGCAACGTATATCAATTTGACTATACATGAAATCGTTTACCATAATTAAAATATGTCGGAAACTGTTCCTCCCTTTATTCTTATGCAATGGAATTCTTCTGTGTAACCCTGTAAATGAATAATAAGTGTCCTTTTCACTACATACTTTACAAAATGCATATTTTAGTGACTTTGTCAATGCATGTAAATTTGAATATGTTTCACAGGGTGTAACATCGTTAAATTTAATTTAAACGATTTTTCCCATAATGCCGTAATGTAAGGAACTTTTTTGACAATCCCTGTAAATAAACTAATCATGGTAGAAACTTTATATTCAATAGGTATTCGTGCTAGGTAAACGTTAAAACGTCCAAAAATTTCATGGAAATTGGAGTATATTTACGAAAGTTGGAAAGTGACCAGACAGACAGACAAACCGAAAGCATAATAACTTTTCAACTTTGTTCGAAAGTGTTGAAAAATCAAGCCAAAAATGTGTCAATCAGTAGTTTTATTTTCCGTCTTTTCCCCATAAAAAATTTCTTCCATTGATAATTATGAGTTTTGAATAAAAATATTCATTTTTATGTAACTTATAACTTATTAATTAATATAAGTAAAAAGTATTTCTGATTTATTTTAAATATGACGTCATTATTTATCTCGCTCCATTAACTACTGATATTCATACCCCTTGTATTTTTAACGACTGTTATAAAGTACCTGTTTTATTTCAACTATGACGTCACATTTTCATTAGTGAACCATTTTATTAAAAATATAATTCTTTTTCATTCTTTTTACTTTTAATTTATGTCGCCATATTTTACACAAAAATTCCCATTAACTAAGCAAATATCCTTCTTAAATATATTATAAAAAATATACCTTTTATTTTTACTTCAAACATGACGTCATATTTATTTTCTTTTAAATTATTTTATTATAGTTTTTCGCGTGGAAGTTTTTTATTAAAAATTCATTGCCGCTGAAAAATTATTATTCCTATTTTTTATTTTCTTGGCAACAGAAAAGGAAAATGGTTAAATTTTATCTGAAAAATGCCTATTGATTTTGTATGAAAAATAATTAAATTTTGAATTATTAAGGAAAATATTTGAATAAAATAAATAAAAATTAGCCTATGTTCATTCCACCCCTATAATCTATCTATATGCAAAGATTCCAAGACATTAATCCATCCGTTTTGAAGCCAAGTTCATTCCAATTTTTCGGACACACTTTCACATTTATAATATACTAGCTGTTACCCGTGACGTCGTTCACGTAGCATTAAAAAAAAAAAAAGATAAACGCTTTAATTAAACAAAACGGTTCATTAACAATAATTTAAAATAGATATAACATTTATCTTATAGAAGGCTATGCAGTAGTTTTTTTATAGAGGACTTAAAGAACTCAGTCAAATAACAGGAAAATGTGTTAGATAATATGAACAATCGCGAAAATGAAATTGTAATTACTTATACTGTAGAACAACTGTAACGCACCCCAATTGTACAGAAATCATGTTGTAGTGCATTTCAGAATTCCATATCAAAGAAAGAAAAATCATGTGTTAAATCTAGGTAATAAAAAAAAAATACCCAATATTTCCATAATGCATAACTTCACCGGGACATTCTTTTCTGCAGCTGTGTATATGATACATGTGTTTGTAAATATTCTAAATACAATGTTAAAATTTTGCTTAGTGAGAAAAAGTATAACGAATATTAAAATTCACCTTTAGCAATTCCTAATTATAGACAGAAACTTACTTGAATTCTTTTTTACAGTCCTGTATATTACGTGCAAATATGTATACGATCACATATTTAGCTTAAATTATTCAAGCAAAAAACCCGATTCAAATTATTGAATTCATATTTCCGGGAATCGCTATTGCACTGGTGACCAATCCAGTTTATTGTATAGTCCGATACATGATTTACTTAAATTCTACAAACATCTCTTATTATATCAAATGTAGCTGAACTTCTGGATGCATTAGTTTTCCAAATACATACGATAATTGAAAAAGCACTTCAGCAACCTTTTCTAATAGACCATACTTTGGATACAATATCTGAGATCTGGACACAGGTCCAAAATCTTTTATGCGTCTCTGTAAATGAACAACAAATGCGATGCAAATGATACTTAACTGCAAGCTTATTGTAGTAAATTTCAATATTTATCATTGTATTGATTATCTCAGTACATTAATTTCATCATGTTTGAAATAGCGCAACGCAATTAAAATACGCTGGGAATATTTTTTTCTCCGTAGACTATTATATTATCGAACATTTTTCTGCAATCTTGTAAGCGAATGTTAAATCTTTTCACCCCATTTTCTACAGAAATCCTATTTTAGTGCACTTCAGAACCTGATATCAATTTCAATATTATTAAAATAACCTTAATAAAATAACATTATTAAAATACGTTGCAAATGGTTTTTCTTCACAGACCATAATATACTGAAATACTTTTGAGCTCCCTGTACGCACACTATAAGTACTACATTTAACATATTCGATAGTAACCATGTTTTTCTGAACCTTAAAAATGCATGTAAATTTCACTACATTTAAAATTATGTAACATTATCAAAATACACCACAAATGATTTTTTCGCCTTAGACCGTAATGTAAAGTTTCCTTTTGAGTGCTCCTGTGATTCAGCTATGATTGCTACCTGATCCATTTTCAATGCCGCAAATGCTATGATAAATCTCAATAACGTATGTTATTTTCGTATGAATTCCACTATATTTACCCAAGTTGAAAAACGGACAGACAGACGGCAGACCCCAGGCACTCGGCATCCAGTATACAGACAGGTTGAAGTCGTAAACACTTTTAGACCATGTTAGAAAGTGTCAAAAAGCGGGTAGTTTCCGTAAAACGAAAAAAAAAAAACAGTGTTAGGAAAAATATACTACAAAACTGTGTTTTAGGTGGCATTCTTGTATAATTTGTACATATATGCTCTGCATACCATAAACATTTATAGAAATTTATTATAAAAAACATTCTTAAAAGTGGCAACATATTTTTACTTTTTAAGAGCTAAAAAAAAATGTGCAATTAATATCCATTTACAAACCTGTTTCCAGTACACTTTGAGCACATTATGCCAAATTGAGATATTGACTGAGGGAATGTATTTTCTCACAATTACATTAAATCTTTAGATTTTAAGCCCGAAAATGCATTTTTAAAGTGATATTTATTTATATTTTCAGAATTGAACAATTTTCAGAATTAACACACAAAAATATTTTTTTTGATTAGTTGAGCTTTTCTTACTTTCTAAAAATGATAAAAGTTTTTTCATTGATCATTACGTCATTTACGATATGTATAAATTATTAATATTTTCTAGTCGTTTAATATTTAACCTTTAAAAAAACTTATTTCATTTTAGAATTAAATATTAACCACGCTCAGACGATAAACTTAATTTTCTTTAAATAATAACTTTTGATATCATAATTCAATCTCATTTCATTGCAATATCAGAGATATTTATTTTATTTTCAATATGTGACGTCACAGTCGTCTCTTGTTAGCACTTACTCAAAATTATATTGTGTTATTAAAAATGAAAACTTGAAAACTTATACTTTGTTTCATATATGACGTTACATTGATATTTTTAAAATTATTAATGGAAAGTATTCCTCTGACGTCACAATTGGTAAAAAGTTGAATTTTATAGCCTCGAACCGAAAGAAAGAAAAAGGTTCATTTTGATTATGGATTGATATCTGGAAAAACTACTAAAATATTTATATTCTTGTAAAGTGTGAAGTTATATTCTTGTTATTCTTATATCCTTCTAAGTTTAAAAGAAATTTTATATAATCGTTTGCGTGATATAAGAAGAAAAACAGTATTCCTCTGACGTCACAATTGGTGAAATTGCGGTTTTTAATCTCGAACCGAAAAACAGTATAGGGTCCATTTATTTATTTCATTTTATATTATCACGTGAAAATCTTTCAGTTGAAAATTAATTACAGAAGAGAAATAATTATTCCGGTTTTTTTATTTTTTGGCAACGAACAAAGAAAGATAATTAAATATTATGGAAAATTTTTCAATTTATTCTGTATGAAAAATAGTGAAATATTGAATTATTAAGAAAAATATTTGAATAAAATAAATAAAAATTAGCCTATGTTCATTTCAGGTCAATAATTTATCTATATACAAAAATTCAAAGACATTAATCCATCCGTTTTGAAGCCAAGTTCATTCCAATTTTCGGACACACTTTCACATTTATAACATACTAGCTGTTACCCGTGACGTCGTTCACGTAGCATTAAAAAAAAAGATAAACGCTTTAATTAAACAAAACGGTTCATTAACAATAATTTAAAATATATATAACATTTATCTTATAGAAGGCTATGCAGTAGTTTTTTTTTTATAGGGGACTTAAAGAACTCAGTCATATAAAAGGAAAATGTGTTAAATAATATGAACAATCGCGAAAATGAAATTGTAACCACTTATACTGTAGAAAAACTGTAACGCACCCCAATTGTACAGAAATCATGTTGTAGTGCATTTCAGAATTCCATATCAAAGAAAGAAAAATCATGAGTTAAACCTAGGTAATAAAAAAAATATCCAACATTTCCATAATGCATAACTTCACCGAGACATTCTTTTCTGCAGCTGTGTATATGATGTATGTGTTTGTAAATATTCTAAATACAATTTTAAAATTTTCCTTAGTGAGAAAAAGTATAACGAATATTAAAATTCACCTTTAGCAATTTCTAATTATAGACAGAAACTTACTTGAATTCTTTTTTACAGTTCTGTATATTACGTGCAAATATGTATACGATTGCATATTTAGCTTAAATTATTCAAGCAAAAAACCCGATTCAAATTATTGAATTCATATTTCCGGGAATCGCTATTGCACTGGTGACCAATCCAGTTTATTGTATAGTCCGATACATGATTTATTTAAATTCTACAAACATCTCTTATTATACCAAATGTAGCTGAACTTCAGGATGCATTAGTTTTCCAAATACATACGATAATTGAAAAAGCTCTACAGCAATATTTTCTAATAGACCATACTTTGGATACAATATCAGAGATCTGGACATAGATCCAAAATCTTTTATGCGTCTCTGTAAATGAACAACAAATTTGATGCAAATGATACTTAACTGCAAGCTTATTGTAGTAAATTCCAGTATTTATTATTGTATTGATTATCTCAGCACATTAATTTCATCATGTTTGAAATAGCGCAACGCAATTAAAATACGCTGGGAATATTTTTTTCTCCGTAGACTATTATATTACCGAACATTTTTCTGTAATCTTGTAACTGAATGTTGAATCTTTTCACCCCATTTTCTACAGAAATCCTATTTTAGTGCACTTCAGAACCTGATATCAGTTTCAATATTATTAAAATAACCTTAATAAAATAACATAATTAAAATACGGTGCAAATGGTTTTTCTTCACAGACCATAATGTATTGAAATACTTTTGAGCTCCCTGTACGCACACTATAAGTACTACATTTAACATATTCGATAGTAACCATGTTCTTCTGAACCTTAAAATACATGTAAATTTCATTACATTTAAAATTATGTAACATTATCAAAATACACCACAAATGATTTTTTCGCCTTAGACCATAATGTAAAGTTTCCTTTTGAGTGCTCCTGTGATTCAGCTATAATTGCTACCTGGTCTATTTTCAATGCCGCATATGCTATGGTGAATCTCAATAACGTATGTTATTTTCGTATGAATTCCACTATATTTACCCAAGTTGAAAAACGGACAGACAGACGGCAGACCTCAGGCACTCGGCATCCGGTGTACAGACAGGTTGAAATCGTAAACACTTTTAGACCATGTTAAAAAGTGTCAAAAAGCGGGTAGTTTCCGTAAAACGAAAAAAAAACAGTGTTAGGAAAAATATACTACAAAACTGTGTTTTAGGTGGCATTTTTGTATAATTTGTACATAATATGCTCTGCATACCATAAAAATTTATAGAAATTTATTATAAAAAACATTCTTAAAAGTGACAACATATTTTTACTTTTTAAGAGCTAAAAAAATGTGCAATTAATATCCATTTACAAACCTGTTTCCAGTACACTTTGAGCACATTATGCCAAATTGAAATATTGACTGAGGGAATGTATTTTCTCACAATTACATTAAATCTTTAGATTTTAAGCCCGAAAGTGCATTTTTATGGTGATATTTATTTATATCTTCAGAATTGAACAATTTGCAGAATTAACACACAAAAACATTTTTTTTATTAGTTGAGCTTTTCTTACTTTCTAAAAATGATAAAGTTTTTTCATTGATCATTACGTCATTTACGATCTGTATAAATCATTAATATTTTCTAGTCGTTTAATATTTAACCTTTAAAAAAACTTATTTCATTTTAAAATTAAATATTAACCACGCTCAGACGATAAACTTAACTTTCTTTAAATAATAACTTTTGATATCATAATTCAATCTCATTTCATTGCGACATCAGAGATATTTATTTTATTTTCAATATGTGACGTCACAGTCGTCTCTTTTTAGCACTTACTCAAAATTACATTGTGTTATTAAAAATGAAAACTTGAAAACTTACACTTTGTTTCATATATGACGTTACATTGATATTTTTAAAATTCTTAATGGAAAGTATCCTCTGACGTCACAATTGGTAAAAAATTGAATTTTATAGCCTCGAACCGAATGAAAGAAAAAGGTTCATTTTGATTACGGATTAATATCTGGAAAAACTACTAAAATATTTATATTCTTGTAAATTGTGAAGTTATATTCTTGTAAAGTCCTTTAAGTGTAAAAGAAATTTTATATAATCGTTTGCGTGATATAAGAAGAAAAACAGTATTCCTCAGACGTCACAATTGGTGAAATTTCGGTTTTTAATCTCGAACCGAAAAACAGAATAGGGTCCATTTATTTATTTCATTTTATTTTATCACGGGAAAATCTTTCAGTTGAAAATTAATTACAGAAGAGAAATAATTATTCCGGTTTTTTTTTATTTTTTGGCAACGAAAAAAGAAAAATAATTAAATATTATGGAAAATTTTTCAATTTATTCTGTATGAAAAATAGTGAAATATTGAATTATTAAGAAAAATATTTGAATAAAATAAATAAAAATTAGCCTATGTTCATTTCAGGCCAATAATTCACCTATATACAAAAATTCAAGGACATTAATCCATCCGTTTTGAAGCCAAGTTCATTCCAATTTTCGGACACACTTTCACATTTATAATATATATAAGGATATATAAGGATATTAAGGATATAAGGATGCGTCTCGGACCAACTTAAAAACAGACTAAGAAGCGCATTTGTTTCTGATAATATACTAAAGGATATCTTATTTAAAATTTAAGAAGGTATTTTATTTTAAAAACTGTGTTTGCTGAATTAAAATTAAAGGGAAACAATTAATAAATATGTTCGATTTTGAATCTTAACCGTTCTTGACTATAATTTTAATTGACTTGATTTTAATAGAAGAAATGCTGGAAAAAAAACATCATGATGAAAGACTTATTTTCTTAAGAAGTCGATTTCAAAATAACCATTGACTGAACGCTAGATTTAGAAATCAAACGAAAACATAAAAGATAATATTTCAAATTATTAAGAAGATAGAAAAATTATTTAAACGCTATTTTAAGCAGGAAAAAAGGTTTTAATGCATATTTTAAATAGAAAATTTATAGATTTATGTATCTTGGACCAACTTAAAAACAGATCAAGATGCACATTTGTTTCTGATAATACTCTAAAGGATATTTTATTTAAAATTTAAAAAGTTATTTTATTTAAAAACTGTGTTTCATATTTTTGAAATCAACAGCGATAATATACAAACAAATTTTCCCAAACTCACGCTTACATTGCAAATTCTCAAACACAAGCACATTTGGTAACACTCTTTATCCCTAAATTCACAGCACATTAATGAGTAACGAAACGTTTTTCTTATTTTGATTGTGCTTTTAATATATTGCAAAAATTTTTCTCTCTAGAAATATGTTCTTATTATATTGCAAAGAGTATTGCTATCGAGATATGTGTTGTAAAAATATTGTTGTTCATTATATCTAAGTACTGTTGTAAATAATGTTGATGAATATAGTTTCTTAAAACAGTATTGTGCTGCACAACTCTTAGTCCTCAAATTAAAAAAAAAACATTGTAAACATCAAACAATTTAAAACACTATCAAACAACACATGTAAAACACTCTGAAAACATTTTCTACATGGCGCCTTTAAAGTTACGCAATTAAAAAAAAAAAAAAAAAAAAAAAAAAAAAAAAAAAAAAAAATGTTTTGAAATATGTTTTGAAAACACATTTTCTCCTCTTGTATTTTTTAACAACTCGTTTTGCGCAGACTTTTTATTTCTTACAACACATTCACAACACATTCACAGCACAATTGAAAATGATTTTATTTAAAGGTGTTGATTTTTATGTTCAGTTAGAGGTGCTAAAGTGTTCGCAGAGTATGTTTTTATACCAAGATAATTAGAACTATGGTACTTGTACCCAATATGGACAGTGCTCTCAATATGGTCACCCCTAATGTTTTTAAAAGTAACAATTTTGGATAGAGAATTCGCGCCACATGTCCGTAAAGAAAAGCAGAGGAAAAGATAATTAAGCCACGAAAGTACAAAAAAGCGCGCTGTTCGCCATTTAGAAAGAAACTTCTTGTGTGTTCCATTTAGAAGGAAACTTCTTCAGGGTGTGCCGATCTTAATTACAGATACGTTTAAATTCTTATTAGATATTGTAAGATTACTTTAAATATTGAAAAATGGAGTATTTTAGAAAGCTTTTAAAACATATTTTCGATTGCTATTGCATATATTGCTGAAAAAAGATTTCTTTCTTTATTATTACGAGATTTAATAAAACTACTCCCGATTCCTAATATGGACACCTTATGTTCACATTGGAAGTACAGCAGGGGAATCTTTTAGATTCACAAAACAGAAAGTTAAGCAAAACCAACTACATTATTTCATAATGTTTCGTAGTAACTGAGGTGCTTTGCATCGGTAATCAAAGAGCCTCAAACGAAAATGACCCCATGTTCTAAATTTCATGTTCTGTAGTTATTTACTCTGTCCTGCCTACCCCTGCAATACTTTAAGATATATTTTTTTATCTCCTCTCCTCTAAAATTCCATAGAAAAGTGGTTCTTCCATATACCCTGTTAGATAGATCAATAAGGAGCCACCTGTCCATAATAGGGACTGGTGGATCCTTATATGGACATTTGTAAACATTTTTTTTTTTGTCATTTAAATTAAACAGTAATAGTTACAAGGTCGGTAATTTTATTAATGATAGTCAACAGTCCAGGGATCATGGTCATAAGTTTTTGAAGTCCTATCACGTGTACATGGGAGTGAAAATTTTTTTTTCCTTAGGGTGTCCATATTAGGCACAGTTACCTTATTTGTTGCACTATTTTCATGCAAATTAAATTAAAGATAATAAACAAATCTAAAATTTTATGTCAAAATGACGCACGGGGTGCGCTCGTGCCATTACCGGTTTTATAAATATTCAGATTTTGGTGCATTGGATGTTACACTCTTATGGAAAATTGTACGAATGCAAAAATTATATCCATATAAACAGGGTGAATCCCAACTCTTGGGCAATACCTTAAAGGGTGAAAGTACACATCAAGACAAACAAATTAAATAGGAAACTAAGTGTCCCAAATATCTGCCAAAGGAGATAGGTGCCATTATTGTTTAGGGTCCAAATTTTCAAATGATAATAAAAAAGAATAAATTAATCGATTTTTTCGGTTTTCACTAAAACTTTTCTTTATATTACTATTTTCCTTAAAAAAAATAAAGATAAATAAAATTTCGAAAATGCCGATAGTGAGTGCTTTAGACTTTGGAGCAACAAACAAATATTTTTACCGTTATTTTTTGTATCTTAGTAAATGCTTTCAAAAGCTTAGACTTAAACTTAAATTGTAAGTTGTGCAAACTGAACTCTATTCAGGATTTGCAATTTTAAATGGCCTGTCCTCTAGCCCCTCCCCTGAACACAATTCAATTTGCGCTGATTAAGAACAATGATTAGGATTTTGAGCTCAAAATTTAACTCAATATTCAAGTTCAAACTGAAGTCAATTAATTTTGAAGATTTTTTTAAAGTTTAAGTCTGAGCATTTCATGAGATACAAAAAATAAGGTAAAAACTACTTGTTACCTATGATAAAGCTTAAGCGCCCTCTATTGGCATTTTTTAAATTTTATCTTTAAAATTTATTTTTAAGAAAATTCTAACATAAAGAAAAGTTTTAGGGAAAACCGCAAACGAATCGACTAATTTATCCGCTTTTTATAATCAATTGAAATTTTGGATCATAAAATTTAATGGCACCTATCTCTTTCAAAATAGGTTTGTGACTATTAGTTTCCTGTTTAATATTATTTGTCTAGATGTTTACTATCACACCTAAAAGTTTTACCAAAGAGTTAAGAATCACCCTATATATATTAAATTCAGAAATACCTAAATAATATCATTCCATATTAAACAGGGGGTAATCACTAAGAGAAAATAGAAATATTAATCGCCAAGGGATATTGTTGAATTAATTACGCATCATAGTATTTAATAGAATAATCATCATAGCACCCCAGAAGAATTACCAATAAAGAAATAATTCATAAATAATTATGTATTAAAGTATTTAAAAAGGTCTCACATTCTTAAAGCTTGAAAATTTCGAAATTTTATTTTCTATTTATTTTAGATATTAACTATTATCTTTTCTGAACCTTTTGTTATAATTTTTTCCATAGTATGTTCAATGATGAATAAAAAACACATACTATAGAGCAAAATGTGCAATTTAAAATAAGTTTCAACACAAAATATGTAATATGAACTTTAAAATATTCAGTTTTACTTAAAAGAAAATTAAAATAATCAAATAAAGATGTTAATGGTTAATTTCATTTAAAAATCTTAGTACTTCGTTCTTCCTCATAGAGTATTTTTTATGTATGGAAGTTACATGATTTTGTTTTGGAAATGAAAGAGCTAATATTCATTACAGTTGAAAGCAGAAGTAGTTTTTTTTTTTAAATCAATGTGTTGATTCGTCGCTTTTCATCTCAAACATTACTAAAAGAGCTATTACACGAGGGGCTAAAGTCGCTTCAAATTCCTGGCGTCTCCATGATATTTATGGCTTCAAGGGAGTCTCTCGGAAAGCAAGCAACTGAGCCTGAAATGTAGCGATTCGCCTGTAGCAGCCAATCAAATGTTGCGTGATGGTGAAGCCTTTTTTCGAATAGCCAATGAAATGATATCTTATGGCTTCATTGAAATGATATCTTATGGCTTCAAGGGAGTCTCTCGGAAAGCAAACTACTGAGCCTGAAATGATATCTTATGGCTTTATATCTTAATGAAATGATATCTTATGGCTTCATTGAAATGATATCTTATGGCTTCATATCTTAATGAAATGATATGTTATGGCTTCATATCTTAATGAAATGATATCTTATGGCTTCATTGAAATGATATCTTATGGCTTCAAGGGAGTCTCTCGTAAAGCAAACAACTGAGCCTGAAATGTAGCGATTCGCCTGTAGCAGCCAGTCAAATGTTGCATGATGGTGAAGCCTTTTTTCGAGTAGCCAATGAAATGGAGATTTTTGTCGCTTGAAAGTCAACGTGTAATAGCATTTTAATTCAATCTTCAACCAACGCAATTAAAAATGAAAAGTGACGAATGAACATAGAATGGAATAGTAGAGTAAATGGATTGCAATTGATAATAATATATTTCTTCCCTTATTAAGTTTATTCCAAAAAACTACTTCTACATTCAACTGAAATAAATATTAGTTCGTTCATATCTAAAATGAAATCATGTATTTGTATAAACAAAAAAATATTCCCTGAGGAAGATCCGTATTAACACTTGAAAGTACTAAGATATTTTAGATAAAAATAACTATTATCCTGTATACATGGTTCTTTTAATCGTACTATAAGTAAATCTAAACATTTTAAAGTTCGTATTACATATTTTGTGTTTAAGTAAGGTGAAAATTGCATTCCGTCATATGATTTTATTTTTATTTGCGATTCGACACTTTTAAGAAATCTCATTTTTTTTCTTTTTTCTTTTTTTTTTAAATGTGTTCTCACCTTATTTTGTTTCACAAAGCTATTACTTTGTTCTTCTAGAACAATTTTTTGTGGCAATTAAATGTAAAGAGCGATGTTAACGCAAATAAAATGCTATTTCCCAGTACGCATTTTTTTACATTCCCCTGGAGACTATGCGGTGAATGTAAACACCATTTTTTTAATCATTGTATATATTTTTTTTCCAGTGTGGTTGAAAAAATTGAAAAAAATAATCAGTTTCTCAAGCATAAATATCAGCAACTCTCATCACTTTAGCATAATTTTTATAATTACACCATTTTTGATAAATTTTTTTGACAAAAATTAGATTTTGAAAATTTCTGTTTAATATTTCCTGGTTTAGTTAATTAAAAGAATTGAGCCAATAGTTATATATGATCCTTTATACAAAAAGAAAAATAAGTATGTGACCACAAGCTATGTCTATATATGTATATATTTGAGTGTTGTTTTAAGAGTTCTGTTGGAAATTAAATGTACAAAGTGAAAACCATAATATCTATTTGTGCTAATAAAAAGTTATAAATGGGCTGAAAATCTCGAAACTTAAATTTTACAGTACACCGCCAATAGCTTTTGGAACTAGGTAAAACAAAGCTAGTACACGAATTAAATATTTTCAACTGAGCGAACAATTGCTCACACCGGAAAATGAACACAAATTCTAGGATTACAAGCCACTACTTTACCATTTAAGCTAACTGGGCCAATAACCGCATTTTTGAGATCATTTTTTGCTCATATTACCTTATTGTCAATAACATCTTGTCTGTTTATTTGACAGCTCAGCAGAATAAACCGGAAGTAAAGGATTTCCATAAATTATGGGTACGAAGTGATATACAATTATTTTATTACAATATAAATGATTGATAAAGTTATGAATTCAATATTTACTACTCAGCAAAAAATTGCCCAGCCCGAAAATCGAAACTAGATCATTAGCTTACTTATAATTTTTGGTACCATAATTTATGGTTAACGTACCTATAGATTATTAGGTTCCTATACCTGCGGTTTATATTGTTGAGCTGCCTAAATGACATGCCAGATGTTATTACCGATAAGGTTATCTCAGCGAAAAAAGCACGCCGGTTGTCGGCCCAGTTAACTTAATTGGTATATCATTGGCCTTGTAAGCCAAGTAAGGGTCTGGGTTCGATTCCTTGCTTCGACAATTTTTCGCTCAGTTGGAAATATTCAATTCCCATGATAAATTTACCAATCAGTTTCACTGTGTTAAAATAATTGTAAAGATGGTTTACTTTGTAAAAAACACTCTTTATAAAAAAAATAGCGAATAGTCAATAAAAGTGTACGTGAATGTTTGTCAATTTTAGGTGAGCACATACTTAGGTAAATACATAGCACCTATAGTGGTCATTCAGTCCGTCCATCTGTCCGTTTTTCCGTCCTTCTGTAAGACTGTGTGCTTATAACAAAGCAAAAACAATCCAACCGAATCATTTGAAAATTAAAATATATAATTATTACATAATTTTCTCGAGTCATTTCAAATTTTAAGAAAATTGGATGTATAGTTCAATTACAGTGACAATCAAATGTATTTCGTTGCATTACGGTCAATAGGGAAAAAAGTTTCCCTTGCATTTTAATGACGTTACCCTCTTTCGAACATAATAAAATTCTTATGCATCTATGAAATATAATACTTAAATATACATTCTGCATAATCTGTGTTGCAATGGATATTTGTTATTAACTTACAAGGCCACACAAAACTTTCCTTTACATAATGATATAGGGGGAAACATTGTTTGGGACGAGTTTTATTTATATTAAACTATTTCACATATTATGAAATTGATATGTATTTCTGAAGTTTACTACAAGTTAATTCTGTTCTACTAGTTTATCCCGTCGACCAAAAAATTATCGACAAACTATAACATTAAATGCTAATAATGGTTGATCGTGAATACCACATTCAATGACATTAAATAAGATTCACGTGTTTAAAATATCATTAAGTGATTTTTATTTCGACTTTTTACTTGTATTTTTATTAATATTCTTCTAATTATTTGTTTTTTGTTATTTAAAATAAAAAGTATGTCATTATGAATAATTTGGCTATTAGTTTGGCGATTTGTATAATTTGGCGAAATTGGTCAACGGGACGACAGAGTAGTACCGTTAATTCCTGTATAATAGAAAACATATAGTATTTACAGGGACATACAAAAGATTTATTTTACTACTCTGTATCCGAAGTACTGTACATAGTAAGAACGTCGTTATAGAACGAACGCACCTCATTTGCTATGTTTTGAGTGCAATTTCCGAATTCTCCCTGAAGTTTAAATCCGCGTATGTAATGGGGTTACTGTACTGCGTGTTGATGTTTGAAAATATTTTTCTTGATGTTGAAGTATACGTAAATTCTGTAAATATTGCTCATTTCTTTTCAGATGCGAAACTTTTCTTTTAAAATTAACTGAAAAAAGGAACTTTCATTTCAATCATAGGTAGAGTTTTTTTCCTTCACCATATAAATATTTCATTTGCTAAAACAAAAACACCGATTCTGATTATTTAGTAAAATATTAATTAGACTTCTTCAGCAATAAATACCAATCACTATTTTCAGAATATTATTTCTGATGATTTAACAAAGAAAAACACTAATAAAATAGTTTTCTCTTTTCATTTCGAAATTTTTATTTTCGACTTGAAACAGGTACGAAAAAAACTTTTCGTCTGATTGCAAATATTTTGAACAATTCGAAGCAATGGACATTTTCGGAATTATATTCTAGATGTTTCGCGATTTAAATTAACAGTCCTTTATTTCGTTTTATAAGCTTTATTTTGACAGGTTTTGCCCAAGTTTTCATGAACAAAATGAGATCAGTATTGATGTGAAAGAAATAGCTTTTTCAAATACTAGTGAGGTTTAGAGTTGGTGATGAATATGCTGATTAAATATTAATAATACATTGAAATAAATTTTGCAGGTAAATCTCTATTTTCAGAGCATATGCTTGAGAATATTACTATGATTTAACAAAGAAAACGCTAATGAAGTATCTTTTATTTCATTTCAAAATATTTGTTTTCGATTTGAACTAAGCACGAAAAATTCTATCTAATTGTGAAAATTTCGAACAATTCGAAACAACCGAATTACGGAATTGCATTCTGGGTGTCTCGGAATTTGAATCAACAGGCTAGTCTTTCATCTTTTTTTTCTGACATGCTTTGCACAATATTTAATGAATAAAATGTGATCAATATTGTAGTGAAAGAATTAGATTTTTTAATATTAGTGAGGTTTAGGACTGTTTCTGAATAATCTTGTTAAATATTAATAACTTAAGAAAATAACTGTTACAGATCAATGTTTCTGAATAGAATGTCAAATGTTTTATTAAATTTCGACATCTTAATTTGTTATTCCATTCAAAATTACTTGAAAATTATTTGCTACAAACTTGAAAATTATTTGCTATTTGAAATTATTTGCTACTTGAAAATTATTTGCTATTTGAAGTACCTACTAAACACTCCCGTAAGACATGGTGAGTCACTGAAACGTCGTTGTGAAGTCACAGTGACTAAAATGTGAAGTCGTTATGGCCGTTTTAGAGCTTTTTTGTGACGTCGCACTGTGACCACTTTGTGACGTCTCAATGTGACCAATTTGTGAAAAGTGTGTCATTTGTGACTACTTTGACATTAACATTGTGACGAACTGTGAAAAATTTTTTAGAAAGTCACATCTTAGTCACAATGTGACGTCACTGAGTGGTGGCATTTTCGTCGCAAATGTGATGTGACCAAAGTGACTCACAGTGACGTCATTGTGACGTCACTGTGACCATGCATGCTATGTGGGACTTTGTCATTCGATTTCTTTTATAAATTTACTATTCTTGCGAACAAATTTAATCGAATAAGACAAAAAATTAAAATAAGACAAATTTTTAACCCACCACAGCACAAGTTCTCTATTATTATGAAAAAAAAAACTATTTGAAATTTTAAATCGGTCTTGTAATAGAAACAAATAGTAAAAAAATATGTGTGGCACTCGGGGACTGTCGCGGTAAAGCTATTGCATAGCATTTTTTATCAACTTTGCAATTAAAAATGTGTTTTTTTTATTTATGCAAATTTTTTGTCTTTGATATTAATTCAAGTTTTTTCTTTTTCTTTGATATTAATTCAAGTTACACTTTTTGAGCATGATGACCGATAAGAAAACAATTTTTTTTCTTTTATTGAATAAATGAGAAGTTAATATCGTTTAAAATATTTTCATTATCTTACAATACATGTAGGTTAATCAGGAATTTTTATCATTGAAACAATAGGTTTATGGTAACTGAAATAAGAAACATAACTTTGAGACTTGATATCCTCTAAATATCTGAAAAATACTGCGTCAGTATCTGCAGAAGTATGCCAAAGGGTACCGTGCCCAAGTTTGCCGAACTGAAACGACGTTAACCGGAGTGTTAGTTTTATTTCTACTTAAGGAATTTCTAAATTCCGTCGTCGCGCTCAAAGCCCGCGATAAAAGTTATGCAATAGTTTAATAAATTACCAAACAAAATTTGGAAGCGCTACGAAAATTAGATCGCGAGTTATAAGCATTTTAAATTTTTCGGCCCTCACCGTGGGGGTCTCCTGTCACCAAAAATTAACACCGTCTCATAATAAATTACGAAACAAAATTTGGCCGCGCTACGAAAATTAGATCGCGAGTTATAAACATTTTAAAATTTTCGACCCACACCGTCGGAGGTCTCCTGTCACCAAAAGTAACGCTGTATCATAATAAATTACCAAACAAAATTTTGCCAAGCTACGAAAATTAGATCGCGAGTTATAAGCATTTTAAATTTTTCGACCCTCACCGTGGGGGGTCTCCTGTCACCAAAAGTAACACTATCTCATAATAAATAACTAAAGAAAATTTGGCCTCGCTACGAAAATTAGATCGCGAGTTATAAGCATTTTAAATTTTTCTACCCTCTCCGCGGGGGGGGGGGGGTCTCCTGTCACCAAAAATTAACACTGTCTCACAATAAATTACCAAAGAAAATTTGACCGCGCTCTGAAAATTAGATCGCGAGTTATAAGCATTTAAAATTTTTCGACCCTCACCGTAGCGGGTCTCTTGTCACCAAAACGAACACTGTCTCATAGTAAATTACCAAACAAAATTTTGCCGCGCTACGAAAATTAAATCGAGAGCTATATGCAAACGACGTTATCCGGAGTGTTAGGTTTTTCTCGTTACGGAAGCGTTAGGTTTTTCTCGTTACGGAATTTCTAGATTCGGTCACCGCGCCCAAAACCCGCGATAAAAGCTATGCAATAGCTTAAAAAGTAAATTTTAAGTTTTCAACTAAAATTTGATATGGCATGTAGCCTATACGCACGATTTTTTTAAAAATAATGTATTACTATGTTTTCAATTAAATGGACTTAAATTAATAAATTTTATTTGCTTCACAATCTGCTACTTTCTTTATATTAATATTTGTAAGCATTCAGTAAAAATTATAAAAGAAATTTTGCATTAAAAGCTTGATCGATTTTATTTTTACTTTTTTCGCCTAAGAACAAATTAATAATACTTGCAAACAAATTTAATCGACTGAAATATAACAAATTTTAAGACAAAGGAAATCACAGGTTTTGGAATTAAAAATATCCGGCAAATTAGGAAAAGAATAACGTTGTGGTAATAAAGATTATATTTTTATACTTTTTGAAGTGAAGTTTCATGGGTCTTTCCTCCCTCTTTTTTACGTATTATACCAGAAATTACATAGAATGTGACAGAAAAGTTGGAAATAGTACTTCAAACATTTCAAATGAGGTACGTTTGTGTTCTATTGACAAATATTATAAATATTCGGATCTTGGATCCTTAACTTTTACGATCTTATGTAAAAATTCATTAATACAAGATTTATTAAGCTTATAGTTATTAAATTCGGTTATACAGAAATAACATAAATCTATCTAAATTAAAAAGTAATCACCATAATAACTTTGAAACCTTACCTATCACGATACATCGTTGAATTAATTAAAGATAGGTCCCAATAGAATACAGAAAACTTTAATTAAAAATTCTTTAAAATTTTGATCCGATTTTCATAAAATTTGAAATGACTTTATAAAATTCTGAATCGATTATATACAGAAAATGTCAAACCATTTTGTTGGATATATTTGTTTCCTTATCCCTGATCAACGATATCTCTATAGGTGCAACATATTTATCTACTTACGAATGAACTTAAAATTTAGCAAACATATTTCCGTATACATACACAATAAAGTGTGTAATGGATGTTAAAAAACTTTACTTAAAATTAAGTACTACTTACAATACAAAGTAGAATTATTTTCCTACAGAAATACTTCTACTTTGAACAATTGAACAATAAAACTCGTTCGTCATCAGAGAAACATTAAGAGACAAAACCATTTCACCAGAAAGTTCACATTATATAATACTAAAAGCAAATCCCGTGTTGGTTTTTTCTCTTAATGTTTCCCTGATGATGAAAAAATTTTATTGTTCGAAACTGTAGGAAAATTATTCGACTTTGTTTTGTAAGTAGTATATAATTTTAAGTAAAGTTTCTCAACATATACAATGATGAGCCGTATTTATTGTGTATGTATTACAAAACAGTGTAATAAGGCCTTTTAAAATATATTTCTGTATATTCTGTTGATTTTGCTCCCTCAATTGTTCTAAATAATTTTAGATTTCGAAAACTTTAAAAGTGTGTGTATTTTTACTAAAATAAATATTTATATTAGAAAGAAAAATAAACACAATATATATAATTTCTTCTATAGAATAAGTTGTTTATATTACATTACTATATAAACATTATTATATATATATTACATTATTATATGTATATACAGTCGAGTCTCTCTATAACGAAACTCCATGCATCGAATTTCTCTATATAACGAATTTTTAGCAGGAACGGTCCCTTTTTTTCATGATTACATTAAAAACAGTCTCTATATAGCGAAATATCTATCTCCATATAACGAATTTTTTCATAAAATGTTCTTTATTCATTCAGTTTTAATAAAGCTTCGAAATTACATGGAATCAAATTTCCATCACATATTTTTGATTTATCGTTCAAGGCTGAGTTTTTTATATTGCTTCTCTACCTTGAATCTCCTTGTTCTTTAAGTACAACGAATTCATTCCACCAGCCCCCCTCCCACACATCTTTTAACATCCTTCGAAAAACAGTGTCAATTTAATTTTCACACATATAAAAGCTTTATCAATGTGCTAATTGAAGTCAGTGTTGATTTCAGAAGGTGGCTTGGGGGGAAATTCACTCCCGGAGCAATCAGATCGCCCCCGAAAATTTGAGATGTTGTGTTCTCAATGCCAAAACAAGTTGGAAATTGCACGTGAACGTAGCAAATGAGGTGCGTTCGTACGATAACGAAATTTAAAAAATATTCAGATCTTGAATGTTAAACTGTTGTTAGCTTTCGTTTTTTCAAAAACTAAAACAAAATCACTTCACCTTTTTTCATTCACGTATAAAAACATTTCATATTTATTTACTTAGAAGGTGTCACAAATAAAAATTAAATTAAAGAGTTGACATGTTTCGGTTCATTAATAAGAACCGTATTCATAACATATAAAATCAGTAGAAAATTAAATGACACTGGATATAAATATAATTTAAAAATCAAAACAAAACATTGCGCCCGCTATGATCGTCATATGCCGCGTTGGCAATGGCTATATTCACGATCATAGCGGGCGCAATGTTTTGTTTTGATTTTTAAATTATATTTATATCCAGTGTCATTTAATTTTCTACTGATTTTATATGTTATGAATACGGTTCTTATTAATGAACCGAAACATGTCAACTCTTTAATTTAATTTTTATTTGTGACACCTTCTAAGTAAATAAATATGAAATGTTTTTATATTCAGATCTTGCTGATATATTAGAGCGTACTCCGGATACAGTACAGTAGTCGAAATCTTTACGTTTCTGTAAATATGCAGGAAGTAATTTTTATTACACCTCAGCAACGTATAGCTTATTCATAAAATGTGAAATAGTTGAATATAATTAAAACACGTCCCAAACAATGTTTCCCCGTGTAACATTATGTAGTGGAAGACTTTTGTGTGGTCCTGAAATTTAATAATAAAAATTCTTTGCATCACAGATTGTACAGAATGCATATTTTAGTATATATTTCATAGATTCATGCCAATTCTATTATCTTCGAATGAATGTAACATCATTAAAATGCTTTTGAAACTTTTTCCCCATTGACCGTAATGTAATGGAATACTTTTGATTGTCCCTGTAAATGATCTATGCATCCGACTTTCATAACATTTGAAATGACTCGATAAAATTACGTAATAATCATATGTTTTAAATTTCAAACGATTAAAATGCATTTGAAACTTTTTTCCCTATTGACCATAATGTAACGGAATCCTTTTGATTGTCCCTGTAATTGATCTATCCATCCGATTTTCATAAAATTTGAAATGACTCGACAAAATTATGTTATAATAATGTATTTCAAATTTCAAACGATTCGGTTGGGTAGTTTTTGCGTTGTTATATGCGGACAAACAGACGGACAGACAGACGGACGGACTGAGCGACAACAATAGGTGCTACGTATTTACATAATTACGAACGCACCTAAAAATTAACATATGTTTTTCTTGTGTGATTTTTATTAAACTTTTAAATAAATGTATATTCTCTTCTTTAAACTGTTCAAATAATTAAGGAATAGGATATTACGATAATATTTATAGTTAAACACTTCAAATTTTTAATTAAACATATAAAAAATAATACTTGTTCAAAATTTGCACATCAAACAGAAACTTTAACGGCTTTCTCTATTCAACGAATTTTTCTATATAACGAATTTTTTACTGAAACAATGGATTTCGTTTTATAGAGAATCGACTGTAGTTTTAATAGTTTTCTATGTGACATTGCTTTTAAGTACCAAAATCCTCTTAAAAAGTTTTAAAGCAAAAGAATGATTTTATTTTGTTTTATTTTTTGTGGAATTATCGATTACTACTCTTCATTCCATCATTATTACGATATATTAGAACGATGGATTATATATATATATATATATATATATATATATATATATATATATATATATATATGTGACGATTTAAGGAGAACTCGAATTATTTCCACTGGTTAAAAAGAAACACACAGTCATGGCAAGCGAGGGAAAAAAACAAAATAAATAAATAAATGTAGAAGATCCAATAATTAGTCATGGGCTGCTGTAAATTCATTTATTAAATTCGTAATAATGAGGAAGGAAAAGCTCCTTTTGCAAAAATTCCATCATTATTTCAGCGAGCTGTCCTCATCGAAGAAGCAACCCAAGAAATCTTCCTCTTCATCTGGAGACTTCCACCTTTTTTAAACTAAAAAGAAAGTTCTGGAACATTCTGTAACCTCAAACCATCATTCTTTTATGTAAACAGAATTCTTGTCCAGCTACGAGATTATTTTCCACAAACGATAAATTTATTTAAAAAAAATATTATTTAACCAATTTATAATTGACTCAGAATTTTAAATATCTTAGGCAGACGATTTTTATAAATGATTAATTTTAAGAGAAAAAGAAAAGAAATGAATTTATTAATATGCACACATCAAAGGTTGACGTAGGAAAAACAAATAAATAGATAAAATAAAATAATGATATTTTTTGAAAGGTATGGTTTTGGAATAAATTTAATAAGACTTTCTTAAAAAGGGTTGATAAAAACATAGAAGAAATCAGTTTTATTTGGAATATTAAGAAATAAAGTTTTAATTAAGAATATTTTTAATTTAGAGCCATCTTTTTAAATTTACGCATACTGGAATAATGTTTTTTAAGGCAAATTAAGAATTTATATCGTCTGCATAAGGATTAACAGATTAGATTTAGAAACAAGATTTTAATTTAATAATTTGAAGTAAGTACGGAATATTATTATAAGAAAATTAAGATAGTATAAAGGTTAGTTTTGGCGAAAAATTTTTTAATTTGTAATATTATCCCCCCTCCCCAAGACTTTGTATGAAATTGATAGTTAAATAAAACTACAAGTTCAGACAACAGAAATATAATAATTTAGAAAAGTTAAATTTTGGAATAAAACTGTCAAACTCAGGAAGCCAAGAGATGGAAGAAAAGAAAATTAACGCAATATAAAAAATATTAGCGATTAAAATAAAATAGTTAAGAGAAAATAATTCTGAATTAAATTTAGGTAGGAGCATTTCCCTGAAAGAAATACAATAATGTTACAACATCACTTACCATTTGTAAGTGCATAGGAGATAATACATATAATAACAGTAAATAAGTTATGAATATTAATAAGCAAAAGATAAAAATATAATAAAAACAATAAAAATTCGTTCTCATGGAAGTTTAAATAATTACAATGACTTAATGCATAGTTTATTTTAAATAAGTCCTTTAAATGATACAAGTCTTTCAATAGTATATATAAAAGAGTCTTTTCCAATGTTCTCTGAATACAGTCTCTTTAATTAAAAATCTTCAAACCTAGTTTAATCTTTGGTTTTAATGTTATGTTGGATCCAACATCTTTCAGTAATATATCAATTTTTCAATAATAAATAGCATCACTCTCAATATCAATAATAAATAATATAGAAAAATTTAAATAATAACAATAACAACAATAATAAGTAATAGTATAATAAGACTCCATATCCTAATATTTTTCAATAAGAGTATAATTAATACTAAACTTCATTATAGAAATCATAATAATAATAATAATAGTAAAACAAGAGTATAATCAAAAGAAAAAATCACTATTTGTTTATTATTGATAGGGAAAATATTGGTTGAGGATAAAAATAATTACATAGCAACTAAATAATTTTCTTATCTTCTAATAGCATAAGAAATTATTTCTTGCTAGCCGAAAGTATAAATAAAAAAAATCATAATAATTCCAAAATCCAAATAAAATTAAATCTAACTATTTAGAAAATGGACTCTCAACCAGTATTTCCTTACAATAATTCCTCTCTGATACTCTTTTACAAAATAGTCAAATTTGGTTATAAGTTTTCAAATGCCAAATGTAGAATAATGTTTTATCTACACATGGTTTATAAACTTTAATAATAAAATACAATAGGAATAAAAGGTGTCATTCTTAATTGAGAAATGGAAATAAAAATAGTGTGCTTTTTTGAAAAACTTTTAATATCTGTAGTTTTCACAATCACTGAAAATCACATATTATGTTATAGGTTTGAGTAGAATCATTAGATTTTATAACTGTTATAACATAAATATCTGCTGAATAAATAGAATAATACTAATGTCAAATACATGAGTAAATATAGTTAGACTTAAACACCCTTAAAATTAATTTATCAACATCAATTTGAAAGCTTTTACAATCAAAGTGTTCACCTTATGCCTGCATAAGGAGCCCAATTTAACCCCAAAAACTCCCAAAAACAAGTAATACTCTTGTAGGCCTCCAAGAACAAACCTGGTAATGTTGAAAATTATGGTGATAAACTATTTAAAGAATAAGAATTAAAACTTAATCTACTGTCTTGACTTTAGTTTGATCTAGTGATTGTGATTGTATCTGAGGTTTTGTTTGTTTTTTGGGTTGCTCATGAAACAGTTTAAAATCTTCTGGTGAAAAATAGGGTCTTAATTTAGAAACATGCACAATAACGGAATTCTGTCCTGTCTCATAATTAAATTTATCTATTTCATAAGTTACATCAGAAAGTTTATTTATAATTTTGTATGGTCCAGAGAAAGTAGGTTCTAATTTTCGAGTGTTAGGGTATTTAAATTCTTCATAAATTACAGAGTCTTGTATTTTTAATGAGCATTCGACAAAATTTCGATCATAGAGCCTTTTACTTTTAAGGTGAAATTCCTGAGTTCGCGCTTTCGCAATTTTGAGGGCTTTGTCTACTGATGGGTAATAGTTTTGTTTTAAAGGAGATTCATAAGGCAATTGACCATAAAATAAATAGGCAGGTGGGAACTTGGTGATAGAATGGGGCGTATTGTTGTATTCTTCGATGACTTGGTTTAATAATCTAGTCTAAGGTATTTTAGAAGAAGTGGAATTAACTTTACATTTAAGCCTGGTAACTATAGTCTGATTAACGCGCTCTACCTTTCCATTGGTCTGAGGATGATGTGCGGATGTAAAACGCTGTTGAACATGATGATTTCTAAGGAATTTCTTAAATCTTGGAGATCTGAAAGATTTATGCCTGTCACTCAGTATTTTTTGAGGTGCTTTGATATTGAAAATTTGTTTTAAACAGTTAGTGTATGTTTCAGTGGTAACATTTTTGGAGGGAAAAGCCCAAACAAATCTAGTTGCATGATCTATTATTATGTGTAAGAATTTTTTTGTTGAGTTGTAATAGTTAAATCCACCAACAGTATCAATAGAAAGACATTCAAAAGGTTGATCTGTTGCTGGCATAGCTTGTAATAAGCCGAATCTTTTCTGTTTTGGTTTTTTATTTTTCTGACAGGTATCGCAATGTTTAACAAATTCTGTAATGTCTATTGTCATATTAGGCCAATAATAGTTGGGAGATATTAAATTAAGCATTTTTTGAATCCCTAAATGTCCAAAATTATCATGAGCAATATGGCGTAATTTTTTTCTTAATGACATTGGTACAACAATTTTTTTGAATCCCTTTTTCTGAACTATAATAATTCCATTCTCTTTTTTATATTTTTTGTCACAAACATTGTCTTTGACTTGCATCTCTATAATTTCTTTCCTATCTAGCAATAAACTAATATGTTGATTAAAATGACAAACAGGATTTCGTGACAACATGTCTGCTTCGACATTTGTTGAACCCTTTTCATATTTTATCTCATAATCAAACATACTAAGTTTGAGCGACCATCTAAAAAGCCTACCTCTTAAATTTTTAACACTCTTTAACCATACTAGAGATGCGTGGTCCGCATGAATTGTAAACTTGACACCATGAAAGTAATGATAGAATTTGTCAAGAGTATCTATAATAGCTAAACATTCTAATTCAGTTATGAAATAATTTTGCTCATAACTCTTCAAAATTCTAGAATGATAAGCAATAGGATGTAAGAAATTTTCTTTATCAGGTTGTTTTAGAACGGCACCTACTGCTATCTGAGAGGCATCTACAAACATATGTAAAGGTAATTTAGGATCATAAATTTTGAGGATGGGTTTTCAATTAAAGAATTTTTTAATTTTTCAAAAGACTCCTGGCACTCTGAGTTCCATTCCCATATTGTGTCTTTTTTAAGTAATCGGTTCAGAGGATATCTAATTTCAGCATATTTATTTATGAATTTATGGTAAACATTAATGGAACCTAGAAATCGTTGTAACTCTTTCACATTTGAAGGAGGTTTTAAATTTTTGATGGTTTCAATATTGGCATTTGCTGGTGTTATAGTTCCATTAGTGATTTCATAACCTAAGAAATTGATTTTATTTTGGCCTAATTTACATTTAGAAAGTTTAAGTTTAATGTTTTCTTGTTTGCAAATGTCAAAAATTTGAGCTAAATGGTTTAAATGTTCTTCTAATGAGGAAGAGAAAATTATAATATCATCAAAATAGTGGCACGCAAAGTCGATTTTATATTTATTAAGGATTCTTCGAATGGTTCTATTGAATATGGGAGGGCCCGTTTTTATGCCAAAAGGGAGCACGAGCCACTCAAAAAGTCCAAAATTGGTTGCAAATGCTAATTTTTCTGTATCGGATGGATGTATTGGTATGTGCCAGTAGCCAGAGGCTAAATCCAAAGTTGAAAAATACTGAGCACTACTCAATTTACCTAAAATTCCATCGATACGGGGCAAGGGTTCTGCATCATTTTTAATTATTGCGTTTAATTTTCTATAGTCTATACATAATCGCGTTTTTTTACCTTCCTCTCTTTTCATAACTAGTGTAACAGGGGCAGAATAGGGGCTATTACTTTCCTTTATCAGTCCGGCTGCTAACAATGATTGAATTTGGTTTTTTATTTCAATTTCTTCTAGAGGAGATGTTCGGTAGGGCCTCAAAGATATAGGTAGGTCTGAGTTTAGTATAACGCGTTGTGGTTCAATATTAATCCTACCCACATCATATTTATGCTTTGCAAAAATATCACTATAAATATGAACTAATTCCCTTAAATTTACATCTTGAATTAAATTTATTTCCCCAGTTAAATCTGAATCCGAATTATCGCGAAAATTTTGAAGAGTCATGGAACCTCTATAATCAGGATGCACATTAATTGCGTGATCATATTCAACACAGTCTTCATTTTTCATAATATTTCCACAAGTAGATTGTAACTCTATATCATGATTACTTACATTCAGTGTTTCATTATCATAATTATCTATTGCTACAGTATTACCAGTATTTAATTTCATATTTTTTTTTATATTCTGAGGTTACAAATTCATTAGATTGATCCCTGTTTTGTTGTACTTGGTCCATATTTACTGTATTGAAATGAAGGGATCTCTCATTATGTATGGATATACTGTTAGTTATAATTTTCCTTCCCTGCCTTACAATACAATTTTTACATTCTATGTTTAATTTAAATTTAGAACATTCTTTTAACCCCAAAATAGCATAATCCAAATTTGTATTGCATACTAAAAAGTTAACATATTTTTTAATTTTACCCACTTTTAGAAGAACACTACATTTTTTATTTATATGTAAAAATCCTTTTGCCTGACCAATGGTAACTGAGGGTATAGTCTCAATTTTAGCATTAAGTTTTTTAACAAATTTAATTGGCAATATTGCAATAGTTGAGCCAGTATCTACAACACATGGCAAATTATAATTATTTGTACATCCATACACAATTAATAGTCAAATATTATGAGAATTATTTTGTGAGCTACTTGGAAGAGTATCAGAAAATGGCAACTCACTCCTAAAAATACATTCTCTTTCCCAATGAAAAGCATTACTGACACCCCTATTTGTGCATATCCTACAAGATCTTGAAGGGTATGAATTTTGAATATAATTATTTTGACAAACTCTAGGTCTTTGAAACTGAGATTGCCTTTGGGGAATCCAATTCCTAGGTGTATTATTGGGCCTAACTGGCTGAATCCAGGGCCTAGTTGGTTGAAAAGATTGAAAATTTTGTCTAGCTGATGGTTGATTTATTACTTGGTTTGAAACTAGTGGGGTGGAAACTTCCACGAATTGTTTGACAACCCGGTACCATTCTGTGGTACTACTAGGAGGATTTATAATAATATTGTTTTTGAATTCTGGTTTTAAACCATCAGTTAAACCTTGTAATAGTATATTTTCACTAAGATGTAATTTTCTACCAATTTCCACTTTTTTACGAAAATAAGTTTCTAAATTGTCTAAATTATCTAATTTCAGATTTGAAAAATCAGAAAAACTCGGGATGTCTAATTCAATGAATCTTTCTATCAAAATTTTCTTAATTTGTTCATAATCCGTACAATTTAAACAGTCATTGATATAAATTTTTTGCGCTTCCCCTTTCAGATATTGCGCAATAGAATTAAATTTCCATTCTAGATTTTTCTTCTCCTTTTCACATGTTGTATCAAAATAAGTTAACCACGACAAAATGTTCATTCCAGAACTCGGGTCAAACGGTACGAACTTAGGATCTTCCATAATTTTTTTATTCTTACTTAGAATAAATGAAGCACTTCTATTTTCTTTATTAAATCCTGATCGTAAAATCATTCGCAATAAATTTCAAAGTTAATAATTTCTATCAATTACATATTTTTTTTTTCAAAATTACTATATCAGATCCATAACATACAATAAATAATAAAATAATAAATAAATTAGTAAATTAATAAATTAACTTCAAATTACTCTCATCAATAAAATAATAAATAAATAAATAAATAAATAATAAATACTTTCCATCAATCATAAATAGAATAGAAATAATAATCAAAACATTTAATAAAATAACTTACAGTTCACGAAAAATCTTCAATAAAATCCATTCTTCATTAAATTCCTCATCAAATACCTTTCGCATACTCACCACTTTGAAGTCATTAATTTTCAAAAATTTTCAATATGACCATGAATACTGAATCAAAATTTATGCGCACAGATCAACATCAAGCGTCAGAAAATCCACATCAGACTCGAAGCAAGTACTATTCATTAGCAAGCTGAAAATACCATATAGGCTGTCCTTCAATCGAACTTCGGCGATAGCATGCTTTTCTTCGTTCCATCGCAATTTTCTTTAAATATCATTCATTAAAAAGGCAGCACAGATAAATAATCCTAGCGGACTTTTCGATTAATTGTGACGATTTAAGGAGAACTCGAATTATTTCCACTGGTTAAAAAGAAACACACAGTCATGGCAAGCGAGGGAAAAAAACAAAATAAATAAATAAATGTAGAAGATCCAATAATTAGTCATGGGCTGCTGTAAATTCATTTATTAAATTCGTAATAATGAGGAAGGAAAAGCTCCTTTTGCAAAAATTCCATCATTATTTCAGCGAGCTGTCCTCATCGAAGAAGCAACCCAAGAAATCTTCCTCTTCATCTCGAGACTTCCACCTTTTTTAAACTAAAAAGAAAGTTCTGGAACATTCTGTAACCTCAAACCATCATTCTTTTATGTAAACAGAATTCTTTTCCAGCTATGAGATTATTTTCCACAAACGGTAAATTTATTTTAAAAAAAATATTATTTAACCAATTTATAATTGACTCAGAATTTTAAATATCTTAGGCAGACGATTTTTATAAATGATTAATTTTAAGAGAAAAAGAAAATAAATGAATTTATTAATATGCACACATCAAAGGTTGACGTAGGAAAAATAAATAAATAGATAAAATAAAATAATGATATTTTTTGAAAGGTGTGGTTTTGGAATAAATTTAATAAGACTTTCTTAAAAAGGGTTGATAAAAACATAGAAGAAATCAGTTTTATTTGGAATATTAAGAAATAAAGTTTTAATTAAGAATATTTTCAATTTAGAGCCATCTTTTTAAATTTACGCATACTGGAATAATGTTTTTTAAGGCAAATTAAGAATTTATATCGTCTGCATAAGGATTAACAGATTAGATTTAGAAACAAGATTTTAATTTAATAATTTGAAGTAAGTACGGAATATTATTATAAGAAAATTAAGATAGTATAAAGGATAGTTTTGGCGAAAAAATTTTAAATTTGTAATATATATATATATATATATATATATATATATACATATATAGATATATATATATATTTAAAACTATATTATATTTATAGTATTTTTTCCTTAAGAATCTACTAAAATATATTACACAATATGTATCACGCAAAAATGACAGCAAATTGATTAAATTCGAACGAAAATATTTTTATTTCATGTTTCCTTATTGAAAATTTTCCTTCTTCTTTATTTAAACTAAGATAACAACAACACAAAAATAAAAGACATTTTGTTGAAACCGCAAATGACATTACATTATGGATGCCACGGCAAGATATATTTTTTGCTAAAGTAAATTGATTTCCCTAGAGTCTTTGTGTTTGTTTTTCGCTGAATATTTGAGCCATTTTTAAATTTTGAACAGAAAAACAGCTTACGATAAAATTTATATTACAGCATATACACAATTGAATTAGTGTAGATAATGACTTTAAGTATTAGTGATTAGTGAGTTTACATTAAAAAATATCTTTTTGTTTAATATATTTTTGAGATTAGCGATTTTAATGTGTAAATGAATCATAAATGATAGATAAATTTATGTAGTTCAACCCCGTTGTAGAGAATACGGTATATATCGAATTCATTAATATAATGGACAAAATTATGGTCTCGCCGTTTTCCTAAGGCGTTTAATAATACTTTACCCGCTTCTACCGAACTTCAATAACCATAAAAATCGTCTTTAAGGCCCCTGTCCTCGCTCGAGGAAACGCTCCCCAGCTAATGCTATTCCTACGGGGAAGCATTTTTCTAATAACTCTTTCGCATTTTGACATTTTGAATATTTTTTTTTTTTTTTTTTTTTTTTTTTTTTTTTTTTTTTTGCATTGGATAGCTGAGGCGCATGCCTATAGCGCACCTTTTTTACTTTTTCGATTTTTAATGCAGATATTTTTTATAAAGTTAGTTTCACGTTCAAAACCGGTTTCGAAACTGAAAGTGCTTTTAAAAAAATATTTGCAACTAAAATCGAAAAAGTAAAAACGGTGCGCTGTCGGCATGCACCTCAGCTATCCAATGCAAAAAAAAAATTATTCAAAAATGTCAAAATGCGAAAGAGTTATTAGAAAAATGCTTCCCCATAAGAATAGCATTAGCTTGCGAGCGTTTCCTCGAGCGAGGGCAGGGGGCTTAAGGAATAGAAATATCCTTTATTCAGTCGACCACAGTTTTTTTTTTTTTTTTTTTTTTTTTTTTTTTTTTTTTTTTTAGTTGTGAAAACAGGACTTTGACTATAATTTCATAAGAAAATGCATGCCGGATAGTGAGAATTAATTTGAAATTGAATAAAGATTAATAATTCTGAAATAACATGCAGCATCTGATACTGATGTACAGGAGCACATTAATGATGCAATTGATGCAATTCCCATCAATTCAGATTTTACAGCAGTAATAAGTTTTACGTGTAATTAATAAGTTTTTATCTATGCAAGCAGTGGAAGAAAGAGTGTTGGTGCCATTTCACATTCAGGATTGAGGAATTCGAAACATGTTTTTGAAACGACAATATGTGAAGAAAAGAGTACCGATTATTTCTGTAAGAAACAGTGAGAAGCAGTTACAAGTAAAATGAATTTATTTGCATTTATCTTAATTTGTAGTTAATATAATTATGGGGCTTGAAATTCAATTTTTCTGAGGAGGGGAGTCTCCCTTCTAACATTTATAAATGGAGGGGAGATTAGCTGTTTGGGAGGAAGAAAAAAAATCCTTAAAACGCGCTATTATTGTACGTGCCATTTGAAGAATTACAAGAATACAGACATGACAAAATGTCACGGAAGCAATTTTTATCAAAACTCAGAATAATTATGCAAATCGTGAAAAAAGGCAAGCTTTTACACAGTGTAGTACCATGGAACGAAGAAAGATCTTTCTTAGTTCCACGCGTAGTACAGGGGGTATAATCCCCCACAGAGCTAATTATTTTTGTTACAGGTCTGGTAAACTCTGTTTTCGAGTTTAGATTGAGCGTAGATTCCTGCAAGTTCAGTTCGGATTAAACTCAATTTTACAAAAAAAATAGTTTAATATTATTTTCGTTTAAAAACTATACATATAATAATAGCCATATAGGTTGTACGAACGCTGGCTGAAGGCTGAATTTTTCTGCGACACTCTGACGAAATTCACATATTTTTTGACAAAATTTCCTTTTTTAGCGGCCCTTTTCCAAACTCCCATTTTTTCCGAAACCTTTTGATGAAATTCACGTATTTTTTCCGATTAATTAAGAAAATTCACATAACGAAATTCGCTTTTATTAAGCGACACAGAAGTGATTCTATTATGAATTTTCCAAAAATTTAAGGTATTCAATTCCGAAAAGTATATGCATATATATAGTTTTGCTAATGTATATGGATATTTAATTAACAAGGAAAAAAATATCAATCTAAAAATATATATTTACCTTCCGAGGAGCAGGGAGATTGTTCTATTTATTTTTTGATGTTGTTCACAAGATATATATATATATATATTGCAAATTTCCACAAATGGTCGCCGACAAAAAATGAATTTTGTAAATCGCTCGCAGAAAAAAAGAGAATTTCGTCAGAGGATCGCTGGAAAAACACGAATTTTGTGAAAAAAACACAGAATTCGTCAAAGAATAGTAAAAAGAAAAGCAAATTTTATCAAAGGATCAGGAAAAAACACGAACTTTGTTCAGCCCTTAGCAAAAAAAGGCATAGAATTACTATAAAAAAAAAACACCATAAGTGCAATCATATGGATTTTTGCCTATGGTAAAAGTGATTCTATGGAAAACCATATAATCGTTAAGTGTATGGTAATTCTTATGAAAAACCATATAAACGTTAAGTGTATGGTAATTCTTTATGGTACTATATATTAAAAAATAACAACGATATCAACTTTGGTGGCGCCATCTTTTAGGAATACGGGAAACTAAGCTTACTAATGCACTTCGACCTTGGGAAGCAGTGGGATTTGATCCACGGACGGTAGGGATGGGAGACGAGTGTCCTAACCATTCGGCCATACGGGGTGATGAGCTGTGCTTATAAAACATTATATGAATAAAGCGTTTCGGTAAATCATCATTATTTGTCGTTCTAAGTTAATGGTTGACAAAAGAAGATGGTTTTAAAGGGTTTTTTTTTAATAAATTGTTTTATAGACATGTATTTATAAGCTTATTTATTATTTTAATGAATGGAGTAAATATCTTAGCAAATATTATTTAGTTATAAAATCCAATTAATTAAAGGAAAAGCTATTTTCTGTTTATTAAAATTAATTAAAAAAAATAGAAAGTCGATAAGAAATAATATTTAATAAGAATAAGAAATCATTTGATAACTTAGTATATAATATATTTTTAATGATTATATTAATGTATTAGATTAATTCCTTACTTACGAGCATTTTTTAATTTTAAAGTAAAAAAATATATTACTATTTTTTAGATAATTTTTACGGAAATTTTGAATCTTTCTTTTAAATTTTAATACCAAAAAGATTAATAGATATATTCAATATTTTTATACATTGTAAAATGATTTTTAATCTTTTCAATAATTATTAACGTTTAAATAAAATAAAATAAAAGCTTTGTTGTTGCATATAAAATAAATATAAATGAATATAAAAACCAAAACTAAAAAATACTACTATTGTCTGACTATTGTCTCTTCGAATTATAATAGAAAACATGATTTAAACATCATTATAAGCATAAGAAAAAATAAAGAAATTTTTAATGCAGTTTTTTTTTTAAGAATGTGTTTGTATTTACAGAAGTTTGTAATTTTGAAATTTGTAATTACAAACTTCTTTAATCGCTGTTAGAATTTTATAGGAAATATGTCATCAAATATATATTTTTGTTAAATCATTTTATTTCTCCCATAGGATTTTTTATTTATAACGCTCACATATATGAAATACATAAGAACAAAATAATAACACTATTATTTCATATATTATCACAATTTGAGGTCGATAAAAATATCGGTAGATTTTTTGATATTTTTATAGATCGTAAAATAATTTTTAATCTTTTTAATAATTTTTAACTTTTAAATAAAATAAAAATCCCTGTTGTTCCATATAAAATGACTTTAAAATTATCAAATAACGTGAATTAATTATCAACCCTTTTTTGTACTATTAAGTTTATTAATATTTAATTAACATATTATAATATATTTATATTAAATATATGTATTAATATTTTGTTGTTAATATTTTAAAAAGATATTTCAAAAATTCTTTTGGTGATTCAAATATTTGTAGGTCCTTTTTAAAATAAATTCAAAAAGATTTTGTTTAAATAATTATAGGCTATTTTTGACAATTTGTTTATTTTGAGAGGGTCCGGGACACATTAAAAAATCTTTTATTGAATTAAAATTTCGCAATTTTTTGTGATATTAAACATACCATTTTAAAACAAAATCACATGATAAAACTTCTCTCTATATTTTTTTAAATTTAAAATTTATTAAAAAAAGTGGAGGGAAATTAAAAATTATTGTAACTCAATGTAATAATTGTAGAATTTTAGTTTTTTAGCAATTAAATAAACAGAAACACCTACATTTTAATTTTGATTCAGCCTTTTTAAAAATATTAATAAAAAATTTATTTAAAGTAAAAGTTTGAAAAAAATAATACTTTCAAAAATAAATATTTTTTCAAATTTGCTGAATTAAAATTAAAGTAAAGCAATTTAAAAAAAGGCATGTTCTAATTTTAAAGCATTTATGTTTAACGGTTCTTGAGTTATAACAATTTTAAGGTGAGAAATTGTGAAAACCCATCATGAAGAAAAACGCATACAAAAAGTCTTATCCATGACAATCAATGCTTAAAAGCTAGATGCTGAAAACGAAAAAAAAAAAAAAAAAAAAACATAATATTTCTTTTTCTAAATATGATTTCAAAAAAATGTCATTATAAGCATAAAAAATCAGATAAATTTTTAATGCAGTATTTTTTGTGTGTGTCCCTGACTCCTTTAATGCTGTTAGAATTTTATAGGAAATATGTCAATTATATATTTTTATTGAATAATTTATTTTTCTCAAGATTTTTTTTATTTTTAACGCATTTACACACTCATATATATGAATTATATAAGAATAAAATAATATGTTATTTTATGTTATATTAATTTGAGATCAAGGGATTTTCATTAGACTGGTTATAAGTTAACATAAGTTGTTCCTAAATAGATTTTGGTTTAAACTATCTAACCAATGGCGTTGCTATGATTCCATTTTTTAGAAGTGCATAAGACATACATAAAGATAGTAGAAAGTTTTAAGATGACCACAACCGAGTAATTTTATATTATAGTTACACAAAATCTAATATATTATAAACTTTCAACTTTCAAAAGGCATTAATATTTTACCATACACCATGCTTTGAAATACTATACAATTTATGGTGCAAACAATTATGTATTATTTTACTATACATCACGCTAAGGAACACCATTGAATGTATGGTAAATTTCATTTCCATATAGTTTTACCATACACCTGGTCATGGAATACCATATCATGTATGGTGTATATCATTATCCTATAACTTTACCATACACATTTCTCTGGATACCATAAAATGTATGGTATGTATCATTATCCTATAACTTTACCATAGACATTGCTCTGCAATACCAAAGAGCGATGAATGTTTACCATATGAATACAATATGTTTACATATAATGACATAATTTTTTTATGATTTTCCATATAAAACCATGTGTTTCCATAAAAAATCCTATGCCATTTTTTGCTAAGGGAGGGAACACAAAAAACTAAAAATTTATGAAGAATCGTGTAAAAACACAAGCAATCACGAAAAACTGTGAATTTCGTTAAAAAATCGCAAAAAAAACTACAACTTTCGTAAAAAAAAATCACAAAAATTTCAAATTTCGCCAAAAATCACAAAAATTTATGAAATTTCGTCAAAAAATTGCGAAAAACCCGCAAATTACCTCAAAATCTCGAAAATCCGCAAATTTCATGAAATGGCTTCTGAAAAAATACATTGCGTCTAAACTGGATTCCCCCCCACACACACATAGACACTGCTGAAACCTATCAGAAACATTGCTGTGAATTTAAGATTTTTTTCCTCACGCAGAATCCCCCCTGAAGCAACCCTTTGACGAATTTTGCGTTTTCCTGCGATCCTTTAACCAAATTTGCATTTTTTTCTCCACCCTTTGATCAATTTTGCTTTTTTCCGCGATTCTTTGTCGAAATTGGCCATTTTTTGCGAAACATTAAAAAATGTACGAATTTATAAAATGTACAATTTATGAGTTGTCATGTGTATTTAATAAGATTGTATTAAAATATGAAAAAATCTACTAAAAATGGTCATTCATGATATGTTGGTAATCTGTTTTTATGATATCATTAATGAATTGACTAAAATCGATTACATTAAACTAATTCAAAGCTTGAATTTTAGGGTGGGATCGCGGGATTTGTGCCCTAAATTTTTAAATCTCAAAAGAATATCGTATGTGGGAGGTTCCGCTCAAAACATTTTACCATTTTCTAAAACATTTTGCGTTTTGAAGCTACGATCAAATCCCACGATAATTTTTCAAATTTTGTGATAATTTCGTGCGACTGATTGATACATTTTGCGAGTTTTTTTACCGCGAAAGATAGTTGAAATTAACGATTTTTTCCGAACTCATCAAAAAATTCCTTTTTTTTTTCTTGTGATCGATTGACGAAACTGATTTTCTCAGCGACAATTCGTCATAATTCACGATATCTGTAAGCACGAATTTCTGGTCTGATAATTGATTTTTCATAATTTTTAGAATTAAATGCTTTTTTTTAAATTTGGAATAGAATCACTTTTTATTCGCCATGGAAAACAGAACGAAAAAAGAATTACAAAGGAAAAAATCGAATATTCCAATGATCTTTCGCGATAAAAAAAACTCGCAAACTGTATGAATCAGTCGTACGAAATTATCACAAAATTTCCTAAATGGTCGTGGGAGTTGATCGTAATTTCAAAATGTAAAATTTTTTGGAAAATGGTAATTTTTTTTGGCCGAAGCCTTCCATCCACGTTATTCTTTCGAGATTCAAAAATTTTGGGCACAAATCCCGCCATACCACCATCAAATTCAAGCCCTGAGTCAGTTTAATGTAATCGATTTTAGTGAATTCATTAATGATCTCATAAAAACACAATACCAACATTTCATTAATGACCATTTTTAATTGATTTTGTCAGATTTTAATACAATCTTACACACTGTTAACGGTTATGTCTACGAACAGTTATGTCAGTTAGGGGCTGTGCAGATATAGTGTTATTGTTTTTGGGGGGAGGGTGGTTGACACATGATAACCGAAGAAATCTGTATTGGGAGGGGGTTGCCTTTTGATATCGATATAATTTTTGATTCAATCAAAAGGTTTTTTAGGTGCGTTCGTAATTATGTAAATACGTAGCACCTATTGTTGTCGTTCAGTCCGTCCGTCCGTCTGTCTGTCCGTCTGTCTGTCTATCTGTCCGCATATAACAACGCAAAAACTACCCAACTGAATCGTTTGAAATTTAAAATACATAATTATTACATAATTTTGTCGAGTCATTTCAAATTTTATGAAAATCGGATGCATAGATAAATTACAGGGACAATCAAAAGGATTCAGTTACATTACGGTTAATAGGGAAAAAAAATTCAAATGCATTTTAATCGTTTGAAATTTTAAATAAATAATTATTACATAATTTTGTCGAGTTATTTCAAATTTTATCAAAATCGGATGCATAGTTCAACTACAGGGACAATCAAAAGTGTTCCGTTTCATTACGGTTAAAGGAGAAAAATGTTTCAAATGCATTTTAATGGTGTTACACTCATTCGAACGTAATAAAATTGATATGCATCTATAAAGTACATATTATAATATACATTTTGCATAATCTGTGGTACAAAGAATATTTGTTATTGATTTACAAGGCCACACAAAAGTATTCCATTGCATAATGGTATAGGGAGAACATTGTTTGGTGCGCATTTTAATTGTAATTATTTACAATTTTATGAGATTGATATATGAGAGTGATATTTTTAAAACTTCGTTATAGTACGAACGCACCTCATTTTCTACGCTTCACGTGCAATTTCCAACTTGTTTTTATTGTAACATGGTTTTTGGTTAAAAATAGTACATTATCTTTTTTTTAGTCTGTTTTTATGTACGTAGATTCTATCTATTTTTATGAAAATACAAAGTTATTAAAATCACTGAATTATTATAAAAGTATCTTGATTTTGAGTGAACAATGCCTTGAGGTCTATAGCTACAGTGGCTGTTACCTCGAATGATCCATAATACACAGAAACTAATACAGAACACTTTATTATTACAGGAAATACAGTACATACATTTTAATACACATCACAGGAACAACACAGACACCCATGCCGCTAGCTGGACTCGAACCAGGGTCCAGCGGTGCGGGAGGAGCTGACGCAACCAACCACGCCACTGGGTCGGCTAAAAGTGTCTTATTTCAAAGTATGGAAAATCCAAACGACTGACATTCCAACTCATCTTTATATGTGGGTGATTCTCAAAATAGGGGACGATTTCAAAAATGAAATCTTAAAAAAAATTACTGTTAGCAAAATTTCTGAAAAAAATAGGTGTTGTTAATATAGTATTAGGTATACTTTCCATGTAGTCAGCAGAGCTAAATATTTAAAAATTAACTTAAAAAAATAATTAGTATTTTTTGAGCCATGCTAATGACAAAACAAATTGCATGGAATAAATATATTAAGAAATTTTTATTTTCATCCTGTTTAAATAATTTTTTCTATATTTATTAGCCTTCCTTTTCAGCAAATGGTTTCCATTTTTACATATATACATATAAGGAAATTAAAAACATTACCAAAGAGCAAACTTTGTTTACATGAGCAACATTCTGTCACTAGACAGAAAATCACTAAGAAGCTGTCTTAGTGATTTTCTGACAGATTTAATGCATATTTAAGGTTAATAAATGTAATACCTAAATTTATATGTAAAATTAAACTTTATAAAGGATACAATACAAGCACTGGTTACATTTATGCACATAGGAGTCTTTAGCATGGACAGAAAAAACATGCTAATGACACTGATATCTGCCCATGCTAATGACAAATTTTAATTTAAATAAGATCATTTGCCATAATATAATCACAATGCAATATTCCTTTCTGGGGCTTTTTAAAACACAAAAGTTCTATGCAAATAAATAAAATAAAAATTTTAACTATAAAATAAACGTGAAAAATATTATCCATTCTAATGACATACAAATGATGTAACCCCCTAATATTCAACTTCTATTCTTAAAATACAATACATGCTTCTATTTTCTGGCTGGTTTAAAATGACTACTTGTTGCCATGGAGAAACTTTATATTTTCAAACTATTGTCATATGTGAAAATGAAATTTTGATTAATAACCAGCTGTTTTAGTATGACCTTGTTTTGAAAATCGAATATGGAGGACAAACTTTAATTCTTTTTTTATGTACTATAATTTTATTTTTAAAAAGAAATTTATTGGATAAATCCTTTCCTTGATTAATTTAAAGAAAGAATAACATTTGTTTTATTTTATAAACATGATATTAACTCTTGAAAAAGCTAGTATATATAGGGCACAGCTGCTGTGGACATCCATGCTAATGACATTTTGAACATTTATTCTGTTATTTTAAGGTGTTTTTAACTAAAATGTGAGTAATTTTTGAGTGCAAATAATGAATAATATAAAGACAAATATATCTAAATATAAAAACATGACAGAAAACCTCTCATTTTTTTTTATATGCCGAAAGACATAAATTGTCCCCTATTTTGAGAATCACCCATGTGTATGCAGATATAATTATAGCTCGAGAAATCATAAGTGATGTTTAGTTGAAATGAAGCTTGAGTTTACTAATAAATAAAAGAGTAAGAATGTTGTCCATTTGTTTTGTTAATACGAATTTCTAGCTGCTTTCCCTCTCCCAACCCTCCTCCGTTCGGGCCATCTGAATTTATTACTGTTAAATGCATTATGTAAGAAAAAGCTATTGTAAAATACTTTAAAACAATATCTACAGTAGAACCCCGATAATTCGGATTAATTGGGACCAGGCCCAATCCGGATTATCGGAAATCCGAATTATCCGGAGAATTAGAAAAAAATGGAATAAATTAAAACATTCTTACAGAAAATCACCTTTATGTTAAACTCATTGAATATTTATAGACAATAAAAATGTTTACATTGTTTAATTCTTCCAAAAAGATATCAGAAATTTTTTTTTTAATCAGAATAGTAAGATGAAACAAGTCAATGTTATGGAAATTAGGCAATCGCTTTTCAAACTTGAAAAAAAAGAATGACCAAACCGATCCGGATTATGCGGAGATCCGGATTATCGGGGTCCGAATTATCGGGGTTCTACTGTATTTCTTTTATGTGCTATTTCAATAAAGCGATATTTTATTGACTTATCTTCGTTTGAATCATTAAAGTATGCAAAAACAAATTTAACCAGTTTTGTCCACATTACTCCAAATAAAAGAACTAAATTGTAAAACGACAACAACAACAACAACAACAAAAATCACACTTTGATAAAGATATTATTACCGCGATGGGCGGAGGGATGGTGGGGTTGATAATGTATGATATCGAGAGAGGGGGGGGGTCGAAAATTACGTAAACGTTGACAACGTTATATTTTCACAGCAAAGTAGGAAAAGAACTACAAACGCCATAAAAACTATTAAAAACAGTTGTACTTTTTTTTGTTTTGTTAACACCATGCCAAAATGTGATATCGTACCATTTATTTCATCTCTCATTGTGTAAAGGATTTTTAATGCAAATCGTGCCAAACATTAACTTTTGGTATTTATTGAACATGAAAATTTTTATATAAGTATTATTCAATCGTAATCATGCTAAACCTTTTAATTTGTTATTTTTTAATGGATTTTTTTTTATTAATAACTATAACTTGCATTTATTACTGTTACTGAGACGTATGTTAGCACTTGACAGTTATCTGATGATGATGATGAAACTAAATAAAATTATTTCAATAATTAGAAAGCATGAACATAAAAAAAAATTCTTCAAAAAACCTCGAATATCTTCATTGAAAACCGAAATACTTATTGCAATGTGAGACATATGCATTACATACGCCTTCTTGCAGTACAATGAGACATTTACAGTTTACAACGAGCAGTTTATACTAATAAAATAAAGTTTTGCTCTATATGCAAAACTGTGTGTACGTTTGCGATGGCTGGCAAAATTACCGCATATAGAAGAAATCTGAAAATTTAAGTGCGGATAAGCCAAGCTATTTCCTGATGCACTCGAGGCTCTTTTTTTTTTTTTTTTTTTTTTTTTTTTTTTTTTTTTTTTTTTTTTTTAAGGGTCATGGTCCTCTGTGTTCCTTTAAGTTTTTATGCTCTAAATTATTAATAACTTGCTCCCTTTTTAACAGACCTACTTCGTTTTGGTGATATCTGCATTTAGTTATTTCTACATTTCAGTTAAGACTCTCGCTCTACTGGGCCCCAGTACAGGATCTCTTTAGCGGTTTTCATCTAAATTTATATTAATAAATGAAAATTTCGCTTTGATTAGCTGTGTGCGTGTATGTGTATGTACGATTACTAAAAAAATTACCGCACTTTGAAGTCTGAAAATTAAGGTGAAGATAGTTCAAGATAGGTCTTAGTGCACGGTTCAAACTTTCTATTTTTTAAAGGTCAGGGTTGCTGGGCCTCTTTGAGATCTTACACATAAAATTATTGATAACGTGCTTCCATTTTATCCGATCCTCCCCTTTTTGGGGGTTATACCTCCATTTAGTTATTCTCTCATTTCTGTATTCCAGTTAAGACTCTCGCCCGACTGGGGCCAGGTATATAGACCCTTAAGTGCTTTGCAGTCTAAAACTATACTAATAAAAGAAACAAAACGCTCTGTCTCTCTGTCTTTGTGTGTGTGCGATGGCTAGTGAAACCTTCGGCACGTTCGAGGCTTAACTTTTTTTACCTTGAAATTAATTCAAGGTCTTTTTTGGTGAAACTTATGCTCAGAATTGTAATTTTTTAATTATTTCTCGATATATTAATTACGAAGTACAACTCACTCTCTTAAAAAGTCGTTTGTTTAACGCTCGGGGAACTAAGAAGCTTGTAAATGCACACAAACGCATTTAAGTACCTAAATGAATTAAAAACGCATTTCCGACTGCATTTCTATTTCTTTTTTTTTCTTTTGTTTTAGTCTAAATTGACCAAACCGTTCAGTACACTTAAAATAAAAGACAGAGCGAAAGTTCGGATTTTCACGTTTCAAATGTGTCGTTGCATACAATCAATATTTATGTATGTTAAATTTAACACCATATTAGAAAGAAAGATAGAGTAACGGAAGTAATTTATTCCATTTTTCAATATTGGGTGAAAAAGTCCAGGCCAGGATATTTTCACCCAGTATTGAAAAATGGAATAAATTGCTTCTGTTATAATTGATTTACCGATTGAATAATCGTGTTTAAAATTAATCTAAAGATAGAGTATTTTAGACAGCGCCTGGATTGGCACTTTAAGGCGTGATTTAATTTTCCTCTTTAAATTTTTAACAGCAGCATAAATTACTTGGCATTCACACTGTTAGAGAATTGGGATTTTTATGATATTTACATAACTTCTATAATTAGATAAAACAAATGCTTCTCTTTAGAAATATTAATACTAAGAACAAAAATGTCAAAAAAAAAAAAGGGGGAAAGTTAACAGCTATGCTATTTCTATACATTACAGCTACTCCTAAACATTATATATTTTTAATCAAAATACAGTACAACTGTTTTGACTTACGCACCATTCTTAGTATAGAATAATTCTTGCAAACGTTTTCAAAATCGGAAAAAATAATGAGGGATTTACACGTTTCAGACACTGGAGATTCGGAAAAAATTTACAGTCTGTCTGTCTGTTACTGTCCGTCTGTCTATCCGTCTATAAACGCCCTATTTCCCGAACAAATTGAGATAGAAACTTAAAATTTAGCATGTACTTAGTATGTAAAAATGGAAGGAAGTCCATTGAATATAAGTAACGTCGATTACCCGGAATTTTTTTTCGGACTCTCGAAATATTCGTTTTGTGGGAAGGTATATCAAAATTTTCATTTTATTATAATTTTAAGTAGTAGCAATAAAGGACAATAAAAAATATAATTTCTGCTTAAAGAATGAAATTGATTGTTTAATTTCTCGTCTAGATATTTATAATCCTATTTCCTGTACTCTTTAATTTTTCATAAGCTTGCATTTCATTCAAATTTAAATTTAAATATGTATTTTAATAGGGACTGAGACACTTAATCCGACGCACTATGATTATCATTTTTGGAGTTTTAAGGATACTTCTTTTACGCAATTCTGTAGCATTTGATTATTCTGTCAAACAAATTCCGATCACTAGACTATAAGATTTAATACCAATAATGTGGCACACCGTAAATGTCACATTCGCTGCTTAACATTAAACAACGCGTTTGTTACGTCATCAGGTAATTTTCCACTCAATGCCTTATTTCTAATTTTATTAGCCTTTTATTATTTTTTGTCGTATTTCAAAATATAAATTGCCAATTTGTATAATTTACGAATAGTTTTGCAATTTATATAATTTGTCAAAATGGGTCAAAACGGCACAATCAAGTAGTACCCGCAATTCGGTAATAAAGCATTACTATGCATTAAAAATATTTAAATAAACGTTTAATTTCATGTTGGAATTGCAGAGCATTTTATTACACAGTTTTAAAATGTTTTACTTTCATTTTTATAGTATTCATATCCATATAGAGTAAGTATTATGGTAACCTCGAACGACTAGGTTTTACAATATAGAGAAAATTTTAAAGTCTATACCATTTTAAAAGTCACAATGCACTGAACATTAGAATAATGATGAAATAATCCGTGATCTGTGTATGAAATTTTGTAACAACATCATACAAAAAAAAAAAAAAAAAAACATAAAAAAGCTTAATTAAAAAAAAAAAAAAAAAAAAAGATAACCCCAAGTATTTTAAGGTCTGGATGATAGCAGTGAGATGTTAGACGAAATGATTATAGTTTGTCAGTTTATCAAGGACGAGTAACATCACTGACAAATGTTCCAAGAGGGTAAGTATATTATCTCAAAGGTCAAATTTGAAACGATAAAATGGTTTTAACGCTCTTAATTACCGGCTAAATACCCAATGATAAGATAAATTAACCATTTTTATACTGCTTAAGTATCTTTCATCGATCGACCATGTAAATATTAGCTTTATCAACAATTACTCTGTTTTATACATTTGCCTACATCATATTTATTAAAGAATGTTAATTATTTTTTTCCAGTGTTCTTTCACGTCAACAGCTGAGGATAAAAACAGAATGATGTTTTTAATGCATGTAGTAACAATGAATACAATATCTGTAAGAAGTTTATGATACATAAATATTCATTTTTTAAAAGTTAGTGTCGTTTCCTCTTTTCTACTTCTTTTTTGTTTGTTGTTTCATGCGTATAAATTTAAGTAGCGAAAATTACCCGCTTTCTCTTAAATTTTGAATTAATGTAATTTTGTAGTTTCTCTCACTGACGAAGACCGAGTAAGTGAAGGTTGAAAACGTTCTGAACTTTTGAACATTTTAAAGGACTTTAAATGTATTTTTAAAGTTTTTATAAGTATTCTAGTGCACCTTTTAAGTAATTTATGTACAGTTAAGTGTATCTTTTACGTTTTCAAAAGAGTAATTTGGATAGTTTACATTCATCGGATGATCGATCATGTAAATATCAGTTTTATCAACAATAATTATTCTGCTTTATTCATCTGTCATATTTAATAGCAAATTTTCATTGGTTTTCTTCTACATAACAATCACGACATCAGAGGTTGCGAACAGCATGATGTTATTTAATACATGCGGTTATAATTAATTGTAAGAAGTTTATGATATTTAAACTAATTACTTAGTTTTATTTGTATTTATTAATTATATCATTTAGTTTTTCCTGCTTTTTTCATGTTTTCATGTATATAAATGTAAGAGGCAAAAACTATTCATTTTGTATTTAATATAGAATTATTGTATTCTGGATACTTTACATTTTTCTCTCTCAAGCAATGAAAACATGAGAATATTTTTGTATACAGGGTGAGTCATAAATATCGAAACAATAGGCTATTTCCTTAAATATTTCCCTGAGACCCATACTTCCAGTTGCGAAAATCCATAAAAAAAGGTAAATTTTTTTATAAGTTGCAATTCCATGGAGGATCGGTTTGAAAAATTACGAAAATTAAATTTTTATACAGCATCCGTAGGATAAAAATTCCAGTTAGGAAAACTTTCCTTATCCAGATCTGCATTAGACAGAAAAAATTGAATCTTCATATCTTCAAAACTCGCAGAGTTAGAGCTGTTTAAAAAAGTCATTGGGTTTTAAGGGATTAGACGCAAATTGAAATGCGCGCAACTCAAGAAACAATGTAACTTTAACAGTTCTATGAATCATATAAAAAACCTTTTGCGTTAGAATTTCGATTATTATATTTTTCTTTTTTGTGATGTCCATATTATTTTCTAATAAAATCACATCCTAAAATTTCTCATAAAATTTATAAAAAAAAAATCTACAACTAATTTAAAAAACTAATTTAAACGGGATAATTTAAAATTGTTATAACTCGAAACATTATTTATCGGATTTTAATTTCTTTCCATTTCATTAAAGATGAAAATCTAATTGTAATTTTGTTCCATGGTTTTTTTCAATATTAATTTTAAAACTATTAAATATATGTATTTTAAAAATGATATAATAAAATAATAATATTTTAAAAAGTAAATATTGTTGTTCAAATTTGCCGAAACAAAACTAATGTAAAATAATTAAAAATGATATGTTTCATGTTTTTGCTCTTTTTTCTTTAACACTTCTAGACTTTGAATGATTTAAAGACGAGAAATAGTAGGGAAAAAACTTCTCATGCAGAAAAACAAATATAAAGTTTTAAATAAAGTTTGGCTCCTAATAAAATGTTTAAAGCTTTTTAAAAAATTGAAAGCGTAAAGTAATTAATTCCTTTCTGTAGCTCAAACTTCCGATCGACTTTAACTTTTCTCATTTCTATCTCCTTTCTGTACTGTTTAAATGTTAGTCAGTTTTTAAAAACAATGCTTTTTCTAAGATGCGGATTAAATCTTTTTCATAAATTTAGCACTCACAACTTCAGGCTTTTTCTCGTCCTGGAGAGGCTGTTAAAAAATCTGTATTCTGGGCCCAGGCCGTGCCTAACGTATTTTTCATACCGGAAGGGACTACTTCCTTCTTCTTAGGTCTATTTGGACGAAATTTTCAATCCAGGGCTCGGACACAATCTGTATTGAAATCAATGTCTCTGACTGACCTAACACGTGCGTAAAGTAAGTAAAAATTGGCTCAATCAAAATTTTTACGAAAAACACATGGGTTTTAAAATCGCTTTAAAAAAAATTAACATTTTTTTTTTAAATAATGGGACATTCAAAGGCAATCTAAATACAATAATCCTGTTAAAAAAAATCTGTCTCTGACGGAATCTTTCTTGAACGAAAAATTTGTTGATTCATGCAAAATAAATATAATAATACCTGAGAAAAAAAACTCCATTTAGGCACCTCCTAAGTAAGACATTTGTCTATAACGCATTTTTTCTTATGTGATTCCGTCCCAGTTTTACTGTATAACATTTTTCAAAGTCTTCAACGCATCGAATATGGATTAACGATATTAAAATATAAGTGAAATATTTACACATAAAAAGAGATACATTGATAAAATAAATATAACACAGCCTTTGGTCATTCTTTAATAATTTAAAGTATAAATATGAAAAACGAAAAGCTATAATAAGTATCTTTGGTCAGAACTCCTCCATACGAAACAATTTTTAACCACACCGAAGATAAAATCTGTGTAGAAATTCACGGCTGAGCCGGGCTATGATATAAACATTGTTCCAGGCCGGATCGGTTTATGATGTTAATAATTTTTCGGACCGGACCAATTTTTTCAGTTCGGGTTCGGATCTACTTATTTCGACCCGTGCAGACCTCTAGTGTAGATGTCACTAGCATATTTTCTCACAAATTTAGCGTAAAATCTATACACTGCTATGTTATGTCCAAAGAAAAAGCACCATCTTAAATCGATTTTTATTAAAGTGCAATTTGTGAATGTTCTCTAGCGTTGAAATTCAGTCAAGAAATCGCCGTTTAGAGGCGGGAAAAAGTGATGTCAGAATGAAAGTCAGGAATTGTGGAGAATTTCGGAGCTTAATATCTCTGTGAGGTTTTCATATATGGAGATGAAACTTTTTAATTTAGGAATGGATAAGGAATAATTTCCTTATTGGGAATTTTGATCCACGCCGTATAAAAATTTAATTTTCGTATTTTTTTTCAAATAGACCCTCCCATGGAGTTGCAACTTGTCTAATCAAAAGTTTTACCTTTTTTTTCATTTTTGCATTTGGAAGTATGGGTCTAAGAGCAATATTTAAAGAGATATGTTTCGATATTTATGACTAACCCGTATAAGTTTATTTGGTAATACTAGGTTATCCCGTCGACCAAAAAATTATCGCCTAACTATAAGATTAAATGCCAATAATGGATGATCATGAATGTCACATTCAATGACATTAAATACGATTCACATGTTTAAAATGTCATTAAGTTATTTTTATTTTGTTTTTTACTTCAATTTTTATTAATATTCTAATAAATATTTGTTCTTTCTTTATTTAAAATAAAAATAGCTGTGCCTTGTATATACTAACATTTTTGAAGAGTTAATAACATGTTTATAAAATAAAATAATTGCTATTCTTTGTTTAAATTAATCAAGGAGAAGATTTATCCAATAAATTTCTTTTTAAAAATAAAATTTTAGTATATAAAAAAATAATTAAAGTTTGTCCTCCATATTCTATTTTCAAAACAAGGTTATACTATAACAGCTGCTTTTTAACCAAAATTTCATTTTCACGTATGACAATAGTTTGAAAATATAAAGTTTATCCATGGCAACAAGTAGTCATTTTATCCTAGCCTGAAAATAGAAGAATGTATTGTATTTTAAGAATAGAAGTTAAATATTAGGCGAGTACATCAATTGTATGTCATTAGAATGGATAATACTTTTCATGTTTATTTTATAGTTAAAATTTTTATTTTACTTATTTGCATAGAACTTTTGTGTTTTAAAAAGCCCCATAAAGGACTATTGCATTGTGATTATATTATGGCTCATAATCTTATTTAAATTAAAGTTTGTCATTAGCATGGACAAATATCAGTGTCATTAGCATGGTTTTTCTGTCCATGCTAAAGACTCCTATTTGCATAAATGTAACCAGTGCTTATATTATATCCTTGATAAAGTTTAATTTTACATATAAATTTAGATAGTACATTTATTATCCCTAAAATACGCACTAATCTGTCAGAAAATCCCTAAGACAGCTTCTTACATTATTAGTGTCAGAATATTTCTCATGTAAACAAAGTTTGCTCTTTTTTTCACAATGTTGAATTTCTTAAAAATATTCTATAACCATCTTATTTATCATTTTAAAAGAACAAATTTCTTTTTATATGGAACTTTAATTTGGTCCTTGTTCCTTTTTAAAAAACTAATCTGAATATGGGGGAAAATATAACAATAGGTAGAGAAAAAAAATATTAAAAGAGTGTGAAAAAAAAAGGAGAAAATTAAAAGAAAATACAGATAAACATCAAAAAGTTAAACATCAGATATATATAAAAGCAAAAGAATTGGTACGAATAACAATATTTCAGTGAGGACTCCAAGAGAACACAGATCATAGCGAAAAACTTAGAAACTTAAGGGCGTACAATTATTTGTAAAAACAGGGTTTCATCTTTAAGCAGAATAAAAACAGCTGAAAATGGACATTATTTGCTGAAAAGGAAGGCTAATAAATATAGAAAAAATATTTAAGCAGGAAGAAAATACAAATTTTTTAATATATTTATTCCATGCAATTTGTTTTGTCATTAGCATGGCTCATAAAATGCTAATTATATTTTTAAAGTTAATTTTTAAATATTTAGCTCTGCTGACTACATGTAAAGTATACCTAATACTATATTAACAACACCTGTTTTTTTTTTCAGAAATTTTGCTAACAGTAATTTTTTTAAGATTTCACTTTTGAAAAAGTCTCCTATTTTGAGAATCACCCATACATATATATATATATACTATTTTATATAGATGCATTTATCATAACCAATATAGCGATCGTCAATTTCACGATGAAAAAGTAAGATCCCATGTCACTGAGATTCCACACTAATAAGTTTGTTCGTTTATAATTTTGTTTGTTCAGATAATTTCATATATATTTAAAGAAATCAGAAAAAATACATTTATTGTCTGGTATATCACACATGAAAAACGTATATTCATAATACGTAATCCAGTGACTAGGTACAATCTAACACTATAAGTATATATATATATATATTTTTTTTTTGAAAAACATAACTTAACAAATTACAACAACCATTTAGAAAGGGATTTTTCCCCAAAGACTAAAATTTAAGAGATAAATAAATGCTATATGAAAATAAATATTTTTTTCACTTTGTTCAAATAAAAACTGTTTATTTTACAGTTAGATTTAAATAAAGGTGTAACATCTCGAAGAGATTATTTTTTATACAGTCATTTTTCCTTCTAAAAGATTTAATTTTTTTTTATAAAATAAAAGAAAGATGGTAATGTTTCTTTCTTTCTGAAATAATTCAGTTTCTTATGTAGTTATATCTACCCTATCTGTATTATAAAGGACAATCATATCTGTGCGTAACGTTTACGTCCTTTTGTGAATGGCAACAATTTCTTATTTTATTTGAATTTTCAATTTGACAAATTTCGGTACTGTAAATTTTTAAACTTCCATTCATCGAATTTTTTCAGTTTTTACACCGGCATATAAAAAAAAGGGAAAATGCACTTTTAAATGCAAGATATGTGAAAGCTGTACCTCAAATTGTTTTTGAGTTATTATTATTATTGTTATTATTATTATTTTGTAATTTTTAATGCTTTTTTTGTCATTTTGACAACAGAAATATTAACAAATACGGACATCACAAGAAGTCAGATATGTCTCAAATATCTCTATACTCGACCAAGAGGAACAAAAATTTTCCAAATAGTTTACAATGTTTAAAGCACAAAAAAATATTTTATTTTTTTTATTGCAAATCAGATTTGGTAGCCGTAGCGTGCCATCATAATTCCAAATTATGATATCTATGAAACGAAAACTGCCGAAATATATGTTTGAGAAGCGGATTCAAGGAATACATTTACATTAAACAATAAGATTACAGAAAATCCAGTGAATGATGAACTTTATCTTTGAATTCGGTTCTCTTACATTGGCTGTTTCCAAGATTTCCTGTAATTTTATTGGTAAATGAACTTTTTCTTTGAATCCACTTTACCAACATATATTTCGGCAATTTTCTTTTCCGAGCAACCGTAATTTGCACTGAGAAAAGTACACTATGGCTACCGAAATTGATTTGCAATAAGAAATAAAGTGTTTTAATGCTTTAAATGCTGTTTTTTATTTATATATATTATACTGCGATAAATAATTCCTCATTGGAACAATGTAACACTGATTTAATATTAGGTATTCATATTCACATGAAACTATTTATTACTCCGGAATTAGTTAATATATTATTGCATTTGCGATCACATTTTCTATTCATTCTCATATTATAAAATTTGTAATAATTAATTACACAAAACTGCAATACTTGTTGCTCATATAATTTATGACACCAAAATTATGAAGCTGGATGCACCTTTTCTTAAAAATAAGCTAAAACTGTAATACTTGTTGTTTTTATAATTTATGACACCAAAATTATGAAGCTCGATACACTTTTCCTTGAAAATAAGTCCCAAGAGATTTATAATAAACATAACTTACACTTCTCATAAAATAAAAAAATATACCCAAGAGAATATTTTTATTTTACGCGTGTTCATTTTCTTTTTCTTTACTTTCTTTTATTCATGGTACATTTTTTTTATTCAAAACGAGTTGAAGCTGTTTGAATAAAAATGAGCTCATAAAATGACAGCAAAAGAAAATAAAATGAAATTACAAGAAAAATTCGAAATACAGGAAAACTATAAACGTAAATTTCTATGGCTTTACTTTAAAAACATACTAAACGCTTTTTGAATTGCAAAGTAGGTATGAAAGTCATTGGAATTGTTTTGAATATATTCAGTTCCTTATACTTACCATTCTTCTCCAGAACTGGTGTAACATTCTTTTCTTTATATTTTTGTCTAGAAAAATAGGAGAAAAAAAAAAGCATTCTACATGGAAGTTGTTTGAATCGAAATGCATATAGTATACACAGAAAGAAAGACGGTTACTTTACATAAAGCGAAGCATGAAAAATCAATACTCAAAGGAAGTACGTGCTTTACTATTTATATGACCCATGTTTCAAATGTTTGAATTTAAAAATTGTTAGTTTTTCTTTGGAGCGTGATTGAAATGCTTTCATTAAAACACTTAAAATGACCGCATAAAATTTAACTATTTTATTTTAATTATTTTTGATAGGATATTTTGTAATAAATATTATATTTTTTTTTATTTAATGTATTTATGAAGGATCACTCCATAATCAAGTGTTAATAAAATATTTGTAAATAAATAAATAAATAAATAAATACTTGCACTTTTACAGAATTGAAGTTACGGAAATCTATATACTTACTCAAATTTTATCTGTACACTAAAAAAAAACTCTGTAAATCTACAAAATTTGTTTTTGTAAACCTACAAAAATTTGTACAGAATTTATAAAGAATCTAGTAAAATTACAGTAATATTACAAAATTTTTATTTGTGACACACGTTGCCGTTACATGAAAAGTTTAGGCACCCTAGTTTCCTAGAAAACTTTTAGTAATCTTACAATTTTTTTTAATTTACAATCTAAATGCACTGTGAAAAAAAATATTTCAAGTTACTAAAAGTTTTCTAGGAAACTGGGATTTGTAGAACTTTTATGTAACGGCAAAATCAAAAATTCATGTAACAGATATAGATTTGCACTGAAAAAAAATCTGTGAGGTTACAAAGAATTTTTTAGAAACTGGGATTCCAAGTACAGTCGACTCTCGTTAATTCGAAACTGGATAATTCGAATTTTCGCTTAATTCGAACTAAACATGAAATCCCGAAATTTTCAGAGGCAGAATAACGTTAAAAACTGTCACTAATTCGAACTCATTTTCTCTTGACTTCGTTCAATTCGAACTAACGAGAATTCCGATTTTTCATTTTTCTTTTCTTTCTACGGATTTCAGATAGTTTGAATAACTTTCTTTCTTTGATTTTTGTGAAAATTGTTCCAAACGAGTACATATATAGTCCAATGCATTTGATATCCACTTTCTTAGTGCCCCGTCTGTCCGTCAATGACACCTCAAAATTTTCTTCCATTGTGCTTGTTTCTAATCATTTAATTAGTTTATGTATTTAAACATTCTAATTTATTATTAAGTCATATTCTATTGATAGCAGACGAAATATATTTAAAAATCCCTATAACATTAATTTCTTTGTAATAGTAGCATATTAAGCATGTTTTTATTTTATATTTTCCATAATTCGAACTTCGGATAATTCGGACATTTCTTGTGATCCCAACGAGTTCGAATTATCGAGAGTCGACTGTATTTTTCATGTAACTTTTACCCAGGATACAGATGAAATTTCAGTAAGATAACTGTAATTTTAATAGACTCGCTTGCAAAGTTACAGATTTCTCTAACTATACAAAAATTAGTTTTGTAGATTTATATATATATCTTTTTCTTGTACAGATAAAGTGTTAGTAACCATACAGATTTCGGCAACTTTACATCTGTAGGATTACAAATATTTTTTTACAGTGTGTGTACCCGTTCCATGATTTTTATTCTCGCTGTTACATAGAAAGTTCTAGGAATACCTTTTTGTTAGAAAATTTTCGTAACTTTACAGATTTCTTTTTACAGAGTAGTTGAAAAGCGTTTATACATTCGGTTTTGTCTATCCTAATTCTAACGAGCGTATATATACTCGGATTGACATGTAAATCATATATATACATATTATTAACGTTCTCAATATTCCTTTCGGTATTAAAAATAAAGTATCAAGATCATATACGGGGCATTAAAAAAATTACTTTTTATCTGTGTATGGCAAAACCTGGAATAGGGTTTTCAAGTGTGGTATGTTTTTTCTTGCATTTCAAGTTCAACTACACGGATAAAATGAAATATTATCGTCTACTCTGTGAAAAAAAAAACAGTTATAAAGTTACTAGTAATTTTCGAGAAAATTGGGATGCCTAGAAGTTTTTATGTAAAGGAAAAAAATATGGAACAAATGCATATTTGCACTGTACATAAAAATTCTGTAAGATATGTAAGAATTTTTTAGGAAAGTAGGATACCTAACGCTTTTCTTGTAATTGCAATCCGAGTTACATATACAATTTTCGTAAAATTTCTGTAATTGTAGAAGATTTTTTGAAAAAATTCAGAATTCTATATCTTTACAAAAATTAGTTTTATAAGATTAAATCTGTTATTGCACAATGTATGGATAAAATTTTAGAAACGCGCGCTGTAAAAAAAAAAAAATAAATAAATAAAAATAAAAAAAATGTAAAGTTGTCTAAATCTGTACGGAAACAAAAATTTTATCTGGGCCGATTACAAGAAACCGTGTAAATCTACAAAACTAATTTTTGTAAAGTTAGAGAAGTGCGTAACTTTACAACGAATCTACTAAAAATACAGTTATCTTACTAAACTTTTATCTGTAACCTGTGTTGCAGTTACACAAAAAATTCTAGAAATCCCAGTTTCCTAAAAAATTCTTTGTAACCTTAGAGATTTCTTAATTTTCAGTACAAACCAGTATCTGTTACAGGAATTTTTGCTGTTAACGCAACATATTTTTTTTTTTTTTTAATTCACTGTTTCCTAGACAAGTTTTAGTATCCCTTTTCATATTTTTATTTACAGTGCACAGATTTGTTTAACTTTGCGTCGTTAAAATTGTATCTTTTTTTTTTAATTGTATATAGAGAAAATCAATTGCAATATGTTTTAACAATGTTACTCTAATTCAAAAATAATTAATTATGTTTATGTAATCAGATAATTACTACACTGTAAAAAAAAAATCTGTAAAGGTACTACACTTTATCTAGGAAACTGGGATTCCAAGAACTTTTCCTGTAACGGTAACAACAAAAACTCAAGTTTTAGAATTGGTTACACGGATTTTTCCTGTTATCGTTACATGAAAAGTTCTTGGAATCCCAGTTTCCTAGAAAATGTTTAGTACCTTTACAGATTTTTTTTTTTACAGTGTACTAAAATTCATTACAAAAATCTTACTTTAGAGTATTGTGTGTATAGCACTTTATAATTTATTTAGAGTTACATACAGAATAATTTGGTTATAGTAATATCTATCTATTAAAAAATAATCAGAAAATTTATTAAATTTTTTTCGAGGAAACTGATACTTAGAATTTTTATGTAAGGATAAGAGCAAAAATTCATATGACTGAATCGGTTACACGAAGCTTTGCTATTACCATTATACAAAATATTCTATGAATTCAAGTTTTCTAAAAAAAAAAAAAAACTTTAATAACTTTACAGATTTTTTTTCAGTGTATGAGTGTCAATTTTTGGCATTTTCGGTCGCGGAACACGTTTTTATATTTAAATAAAGTTTTGAATACTATATTTATGCACATTGGAGTTTATAAAGATCATGTACGGGTTTTCACAAATAATTAGAATATTGTTCGATTTAATAGATGAAATCTCTGAAAAAGAATTTTTTACAGCTTAACCCGCGAGTAGTCGCGACTTTTTTCACAACGTCATTAGTCGCGCTCGGTTTTTTCGCCGCTGGCCCCACGCATACCAAATATGTAAAATAAGAAATATTTTTCACCTAATATACGAAAATAACATTACAAAGAAGATATAACTTCGCAAATTTCTTAAATTATGCATTTTATTGATGAGATCTGGAGTCATTGGAAAAAGTAAAAATAAACTCACATTAGTGATTTTTATGTAGACTTTTTCGCCAATTTCAACTTTGTTTCTAAAAATGACCTGAAATAAAAACAGAGGTGTCCTGTTACTTCACTAAGGTGTTCGAGAAAGCTTCAAAGTCAGCTACGTGGTAGATCTCCGTTGTATTTGTAATGTAATATAAGTTAGGAGAAGAAAAGTTATACGGGCGGCGAAAAGACCGACACGCGACTACTGACGGGTTAATGCGCTTCTTATCGGAACGAAATTTTAGCATACTAGGCAATATTCTGTCTATGAAAGCTAATACGTGGATTTGGGTATTTAAATGTGGTATGTTTACATGTTACAATAAATATAATTGTTACATATATATGTAATATCTCATCGTAGTTATGATGAATATTGTCGATAAAAATATAAAATTCTACTCTAAATCACAATACTTAGCAAGAAGTTTCCACACTCGTAGATTTAACAGTCGTATGGAACAGGGTCGTAAAACAACAAATAAATATTCTTTGGCATATTTTCCACTTAAATTAAACAGAAGCGTCAAATATTTTAATCACATTTATTCATATTCCACATCACAGAAAAACAATTTTACTCATGGCGTAAGATGCAGCCATTGTAAGACAAATATTTTATTATCATGGAACTCCACCAGTTAAATTCTCCGGTACTACACTGTTATCCCGTCGACCAAAAATGCTATCGCCAAATTATAAGATTAAATGCCAATAATGGATGATCGTGAATGTCACATTCAATGACATTAAATACGATACACACACGTGTTTAAAACGTCATTAAGTGATTTTTATTTCGACTTTTTATTTGTATTTTTATTAATATTCTACTGTTTATTTATTTTTTTATTATTTAAAATAAAAATTACGTCAATATGAATAATTTGGCTATTAGTTTGGCGATTTGTATAATTTGGCGAAATCGGTTGACAGGATAACAGAGTAGTACCAATATTTCTCACCATCTGACAGTAGTTTTATTAGCACAAGAAAAAAACTTAGAAATATCGTTCTGAACCCAATGTAACAAGGTTTTATCAGACTCTGCATAAGAATACAAGATTTTATGGCTAAACTTTCAATTGCCAATTAATTATTTATAAATAGGGACTTTAACCAACCCCAAATTTTACCCCTCGAAAAGAAAAAGTGTTCTCTCAGTTCACTCGGAAGTTTACAGGCTACAATCCGCCTTCCAGCATCGCTTCGAAAGGAATTGTGAGTAATCGAATGATTTTATCAGAATTTAAATACAAAATGTATTATGCAACAGATAAAAGAATAAATGTAAGTGATGAGATTTTAAGAAAAGAATTGCTTTGGCCGATTAATGTTTTTTTTAAATAAATTAAAATAGAGAAAACGTTGATTAAAGATATGGAATTTAAATAAATATGTTAAGATGTTATAAGAAAAGAAGGAGAAAAAGTTAAATATTATAAGATTTTTTAAATAATTTAAAATTAAGGCGAAAATTTTTTTCTTCGCATTTTATTTCATGCAGTATACATATGCCTATATATATATATATATATATATACCGGGTGTCCCAAAAATGACTGATGAATTTTAAAATTCAATAACTTGCAAACAGTGACAGCTATTTAAAAAAAAAAATTGCAGGAGGGTTATGTATCATGCCAGGAGTTTTTTTACCGTAATTTTTTATTTTAGTTCGAATTTCAAACAATAGGTGGCGCTGACGGCGATTGAAGGACAGGTCGACGCTTCACTGTGCACTGATCACCTGGCCTTCAATCGCCGTCAGCGCCCCCTATTGTTTAAAATTCGAACTATAAAAAAAATTACGGTAAGAAACTCCTGACATTATACATAACTCTCTTACAAAAATATTTTAAATAGCTGTCACCGTTTGCAAGTTATTGAATTTTAAAATCCATCAGTCATTTTTGGGACACCCGGTATATGCCTATGTATATATATGCACACACATATATATATATATACATATATATGTATATATATATATATATATATATACATATATATATATATATATATATATATATATATATATATATATATATATATATATATATATATATATATATATATATATATACTGCATGAAATATTTAGAATACAACAAATCCATTTTTTTTTCAAATTTTGCCCATTTTTTAAATATTTTCACTCACCCACTCTTAGTTTTTAGCACTTTTCAACAAAGTTGGAAAGTGCTAAAGTGCTAAAGTGCTTATGCATTCGGTTTGTCTGTCCATCTGTCCGCGGTCTAATTCTCGTAAAATTTACTCGGATTCTCATAAAATTCACGTCAACGACGTTTATCCGAGCATAAACCCTATTGAAAATGAAAGTTCCGTCATGATTAGTTTATTTACAGGGAAAGTCAAAAGTTTTCCATTACATTACGGCCAATGGGGAGAAACCGTTTCAAATGAATTTTAAAGATGTTACGGCCTGTCAAACATCTTCAAATTTATATGTATCTATAAAGTGCACTAAAATATGCATTTTGTAGCATATTTGAATGCAGTGAAAAGAATTGTAATTATTCATTTACAGGGCCATACAAAAGAATTCCAATACGTAATAATAAAGGGGGAATTGTTTGTGACATATTTTAATTATGTAAATGATTTCATATATAATGAAATTGATATATGTTGCTGAGGATTAATACAAGTTATTTCATGCTTAATACTAGTGCATAGCATTAATAGGGACGCTCAAAAGATTCTTAATAAAATAGTTTTCCGAAGTCCTATGTATTATGGAAGATGTCTGTACGATGGATTAAATGCATTTTTAATTATGAAATACGCTTTTAATTTTCTCTAGATGTATGCATATTATATGGTTTATATAAATGCTAATTGTTACACAATTTAGATAAACACGGTTAAACAAAACATATCTCAGAAACGTTACTGAATATGAGCGTAATTTACTTAAAGGTGGTTTTTAAATATGCTATGACTTTTTACGATGAACTGCATTTAGTTTACTAAGAAATGTTTGTAGAATATAGATAAAATGATATGCAGGGTCACGCAAAGAACTGGATACATGGTCGCCTTTGGATGATAATTTCTAGAAATTTGAATTTTGTTAGAATTTTTTTAAAAGTAATTTTTAGCAAAATACTTTCGTGTATTAAAGGTACTATGTATTTTACAGGGGTGAACAAAAGTATTCAAGTATGTTTCCATCTATTAGTATAAATTGCTGAAAAAAAAAATTTCAACCATTTAGGCGTTTTCTTGCTAAGCTAAGTTTTACCATTATATAGTCTATATATTAACCGACAGATCAAATAGAGAGCTTTTCAAAAGTATTGGAATACGCATTTATATATGAAGAATAATACGTTATTTCCCTGGATAACGAAATTTTGTTAAAGATTTCAAGAAGTGTTGGAAAGTGCTTCATAATCTTAGCTTAACTCATGATTTTTCTTACTTGTTCTTTAATTACATAGGATGCAAAATGCCATCTAGGACCGACCTTTAATTTCTGAATCATTGGTTGTAGACATGTAGTTCCTATGGCAACAAGTCGAAATTGCACGTCAAGCGAAGCAAATGATGTGTGTTCATGCTATAACAATGTTGTAAAAATATTCTAATCGTAGTGTAATAATATACAGTTATTTGGATACAGTATAGTAACCGAAATGTCTTGTGTGTCCCTGTAAATACTGTCTGCTTTCAATACAGGAAGTAATTTTTAGTGAACTCCAGCAGTGTATATCAATTTCGTAAAATATGAAAGATTTTAATACAATTAAGATGCGGCTCAAACACCCCTATACCATTATGTAGTGGAATACTTTTGTGTGGCCCTATAAACTAATAATAAATATTCTTTGCACCACAGATTGCACAGAATGCATACTTTAGTATGTACTTCATAGATGTATATAAATTTAGTGTGTTCGAAAGCGAGTAACATCATTAAAATACACTTGAATTTTTTTTTTTTTATTGGCAATAATGTCATTGACTGTTTTTAATTATCACTCTAATTGAACTATTTATCCGATTTTCATAAAATTTGAAAAAACTGGACAAAATTAAGCAAAAATTGTGTACTTTAAATTTCAAACGATTTGGTTGGGGAGTTTTTGCTCTGATGAATGCGCTCATACACACTGACTGACTGAACGGGGTACTTCGTATTTGCATAATTACGAACGCACCTAAGAACGTTTCAAATGAAATAAATAGTCATGTTGTGGATTTATTTAACGTAAAAAATCAATTTTACAAAAATTTCGAAATCTAACTTTTTATACGCCCCCCCCCCCCCAGTCTCTAAATTTATTTTTAGTAAATGTTTACGCATATCATAAGAGATATTAGACATAAAGTTTCACTACTGTCAAAAAAGAATTTGGCGCCGTTATTAAATTTCAAAGTTTCAGCTATTACAAGCGATTTTGTCTTTCATTGAGGGATTAATAAAAAGATGAATTAAAATAATTGGAGATCGAAATCATAGTGCAGTGTTCTATTTACGTCGAAATCAGCATTATCAGGTATCACCAAGTTGGTGTATCAACCAAAAAAGTTATTTCATCTAAAAATTTTAACTTACTTCTAGGGGCCGTACATAAAGCGAAGCATGAAATATTGAGGTTGAACAGAACAGTAAATATAATTTTTTTTTTATCATATCAGAAAATTCTTTACTTTTAAAAATAAATACATTAAATGTCGGAATCTGCTATAATGCCCAATTTTTTCATCCCTAGGAAAACACTACGAATAAACTCTCGCAGTCACTCTGTCATTCATTCGAAAATTCATTCACCATAAATAAGTATCATTTTGGCATATTGCGTGTATGTGTATCCTGTCATCACAATCTCAACTCTGATTACCATATCTACTGGTACACTGTAAAAAAAAATTCAAGAGGTCACTAAAAATTTCTTAGTAAATTTGTATTCCACAGAATTTTTTAGTAACCATTACAAACTTTTTTTTTGCAAGTGAAACAAGCATTTCTTTTGTAAACTGAACAAAAGAATTTTTTGTATAACTAACTTAAAAATTTTTAGTATGAGCCCCAAAGCAAATTTTAGTAATAGCTCCAAAATTACTTTTAATAACCATTACGTGCAACCGAAGCGGAGGAGCTTCCTTCAGACTTCTGAAGCGGAAGATTTTCGGCAAAACCGCAATAGATGGCAGCACTAAACTTTCTTAACTGCTCCGACAGGATTTTCATAATCCCTTTACTAACGAGACACTACAGACATTCGGGGTGTTATTTGGCTGTGGCAAGTTTCGAACCCGGGGCCTTTCAGCCTGGAGTCCGTTACTATAACCACTATGCTATCAAGGCCACACCAACTGAGTTTTAGTAAGAGCTATTAAAAATATAAAATTATTAACTCTTATTCGTTGCTAACTTTTTTCTAGTAATTCTTACAGATTTTCTAGTAACCGACTAAGATTACTAAAATTTTTTTTAGTAATTACAAGGATCACTAAAGTTTTTTTAGTAGATCGACCTTTTTTTTTACAGTGTAGATGGCTCGTATTAAATCGAGAACATATGGCGTTGAGGCACTGTTATAATTTACATATTTCCGATTTTCTTGCTCCTTATCGCACTGCTGATTTTTTGCATTCTGTTGCCATTTATGTAGTTATTAGTAAGTATTATTTTTTTTGGGGGGGGGGGGTAGCGATGCTGCCAATATTAACAACTTAGACATTTGAATGTCTTTAGATGTCTAAAAGTATATCTAGTAGATTCCAGCATTTGATGTATTTATTTTTTAAAGTAAACCATTTTCTGATATGACAAAAGAAATCATATTTATTTTTTCTGCTTCATTTCAGTATTTCATTATTCACTTTGGATTTGATCCCTAAATGTCAGCTAAAATGTTTAGGTGAAATAACCCTCTTCAGTAATATATCAATTAAGTGATATCTGCTAAAGGTGGTGTCGTCGTAAAAAGGACATTGGACCCTTGTTATCATCTCCAATTACTTAAATTCATCTTTAAACTGATCGTTCAATAAAAGACAAAATTATGAAGAAAAATATAAAATTTTGAAATTTTAAAACTATGTCAATTCTTGTAGTACAGATGTCAAACTTTTTGTGATATATCTGTTATGATATACTTAAACTTTGACTAAATATAACTACAGGGACAGGTGGACTATATAAAAAGTTAGATTTCGTAATTTTGATAAAATTCATCTTTTACTCTAAACACTGTTACAACATGAATGTTTATTTCATTTGAAACGTTTTTGTAACTGGAACTATGTATATATGACTAGCGATTGAAAAATTAAAGGTCGGCAGGTAACAATATGTAGATCCTTTTATTTCATTTTACTTTTTTGTGTTAATTGTAATATGGGATACAACTTTTGCATATATTAAGATTGCAAAAATTAAGAATTTTTTGCAAATATTGAAAATAGATATTTCTGTATGATTATCCTGTGTTTTTATGTATTCTCAAATTATTTAAATGGTAAAACTAACAACTGTGTATTATATATATTTTTTAAATATTGTGCCCGTGGGTGCAATACCCGAGGGGGGGGGGTATTTATTCGGTGCACATTGGATAAATATCAATATCTTAATGTCCTTCCATTTGCATATTTTCTCTTACTATGTTTAAGAAAAGTTAAATAACTAGTGATGTTTTGTGATAACTTAAATAGTATAAACCATTAATAAAAATATAAACAAAAATGTCTTCCCAAGAAGAGTTTTCATGAATAAGATGTTATATTTCCAAAATATAGGTACATAAAATATGTTGAGGCTTAATGTGGAATGTATATCCTAATTTATAACAATATCTAGTTACGAAAGTAAGTGATTAAAAGATCAGCACTCTGAAAACCAAATCGTTTTTTTTTAAGCATTAGTGATGACTGATTAATAGTCTTGATGATTTACGAAGATAAGGAGAAGTTTTCTGGAATTATGATTTACGTTACATTTAATCACTTTATGAGGAAAAGTCTTTGCTTATCATCTGCTATTATTTAGTTTATGTACATTTGAAATTATTGTCAAAATATTTTGTGGTAACTTGAATAGTATAAATCATTGATAAAAATGTGGGCAAAAATGTCTTCCCAAGAAAGGTTTTTCATGAGAAAGAAGTTATCTTTTCAAAATTTAAGTACGGTAAAATATTGTTAAGGCTTAATGTGGAATGTATATGTCAATTTATAACAATATCCAGCTACGAAAGTAATTTTAATTGATACTGATGATTGATTAACAGTCTTAATGGTTTATGAATGTTATTAAGAAGTTTTCTGGAAGAATCCTTTGCTTATCATCTGTTATTTTTTAGTTTACGTATAATTGAAATCAATGTCAAAATATTATGCTACAATTTAAATGCGATAAATCTTGAGTAAAATTGTAAAAAAAAAAAAATTAGTATATTTTTCATAAAAATTTCTTTCGGAAACAAGATCTTCTTGCAAAAGATGTTATCTTTTCAACATTTAGATACATAAAATGTTGTTATGGTTTGATGTGGAACGTGTGTTCTAATTTATAACAATACCAACTAAGTAAATGATTAAAAGATCAACACTCCGAAAACCAAATTTAATTTTTTAAGTGAAAGTGTAAAAGAAAAGTGATTTTCTAAAAGCTAATTAGCTGTGTGTCAATAATTTCATTCATATAAATTTTTTACGAATGCTGTTACACATATATTTTTTACTTCTGAAGGATTACATAAAAAAATGAAAAACCTATTTTCCAAATCATAAAACTTAATTAAATTCTTGCTTTTTTTATGGAAGCCCTTTGAAAATGTGATATTGGCAATTTCATACTCAAGTTCAACAAAAGAAAAAAAAAAGATTATCGTGCGATATAAGATTATGTTTGGGAAAAAAGAAAATTTATTTTTCCGGTACTGTCCAATTGAGGCAGAGAAAATTTAATTTTAAAACTTAACGTTCTTAAAGAGTTTCTCTTTCAGATATTAAAAAAATATATTGATTTGTGCTCTAATAAAATAACTGTATAACTTACGCGAGTTAATTTATTTCATAATATCATGGGAATATATATTTTTTTCTGAGATGGGACTATTTTTTTTTTAAAATAAAGCAATGAATTTCTAATGCAGAGCAATTTAAAATAAATTTGAAAATATGATTCCACGACAGCTCCTAATTCGGGGAAATTTTATTTAAATAATAAGCTTTTTTTGTTTCCCTTTGAAAGAAATAATTAATTAAAAAAAGATGTTTTTCGTTTAAACTGATGTATCTCTTTTTTTTTCCAGATGCATCTTTATAGGCGATGCTTTTCACCCTTTTAATTTTCATTTCATTTTCATTTTCTTTTTTTTTTAGATGTAATATTATTGATTTGTAATGTAATGAGGAACTGTTTATAATTGATTTTATAATATTATAGATATATTTGAATGAAGTAATTAATTAGAAAATGATGGGATTCATTTAAGCTGGTGTAATGTTTTAAAATAGTAAGAGGATCTGCCCCCAAAGAAAAACGCTCGTAATCCTTATTTTATAGAGAAAAAACTAAAAAAATAGTTACGAATTAAGTATTTCCAACTTAGTGAAAAATAATTGTCCAGGCAGGGAATCGAACACAGATACTTGGCTTACAAGGCCCAATGCTTTCTCGTTTAAGCTAACTAGGCACGTCAACCAGTTAGCATTTCTTACTCAGATAACCTTGTAGGTCATAAGATCTGGTCTGTCATTTAGACAACTCGACAGAATAGACCGCTGGTAAAGGAACGCCATAGAACGAAGGGTACGTAGATAAATGGCAAACCATTTATCTAAAAATATGGTAATTTAATCGGCTTTAAAAAGATTACGGAAGACATGAATTATAATTTAAAATCTAATGGCGATTTTATTGTAATTGGATTTGCATTCATTCTCCTTTGATTGGGGGTTTATAAACGCGACTGAATTTCAGTTTCACAAATCCAATGATTGTTTTTCCCTTGATTAAACAAGATCCCTTAAAATTTATAAATAAGATGTTATCTTTTCAAAATTTAGATATATGAAATACTGTCGGGGCTTAATGTGGAACGTATATTCGAATTTAAAACAATATCCAGCTACAAAAGTAAAGATCAACACTGTGAAAACCTAATCTTCTTTTTAAAGTGAAAGTGTAGAAAAAAAAGGATTTTCTAAAAGCTAATTAGTTCTGTGTCAATAATTTCATTCATATGAAGTTTTTTACGAATTATATATATTTTTTCCTCTTGTAGGATTACATAAAAAATGAAAACCCCATTTTCTAAATCATAAAACTTAATTAAATTCTTGCTTTTTTTATGGAAGCCCTTTGGAAATGTGATATTGGCAATTTCACACTCAAGTTCAACAAAAGAAAAAAAAGATTAGCGTTCGATATAAGATTATGTTTGGAAAAAAGAAAATCTATTTTTCCTGTGCTGTTCAATTGTGGCTAAGAAAATTTATTTTAAAACTTAACGTTTTAAAAGAGTTTCTCTTTCAGATATTAAAAGATTATTGCCATGTTCTCTAATAAAATAACTCTGTAACTTACGCGAGTTAATTTATTTCATAATATCATTTGAATAATTTTTTTAAAAGGTGGGACTATTTATTATTTTTAAAAATAAAGCAATGAATTTCTGGTGCAAAGCGATTTAAAATAAATTTGTAAATATGATTGCAAGACAGCTCAAAATTCGCGAAATATTATTTAAATAACAAAGTTTTTTTTCCTTTGAAAGAAATAATTAATTAAAAAAAGATGTTTTCACTTAAACTGATGTAATTTTCTCTTGATAGATTTTTATAGGCGATGCTTTTTTCACATATTTTAATTTTCATTTTATTTTTATTTTTATTTTCTTTATGATGTATCATAATTGACTTGTAATGTAATGAAAAACTGTTTATAATTGTTTAAAAAATATTATAGATATGTTTGAATGACGTAATTAATTAGACAATGGTGCATACACTGTTAAAAAAATCTGTAAAGGTACTAAACATTTTCTAGGAAACTGGGATTCCAAGAACTTTTCATGTAACGATAACAGGAAAAATCCATGTAACCGACTCTAAAACTTGAGTTTTTGTTGTTACCGTTATAGGAAAAGTTCTTGGAATCCCACACTGTAAAAAAAAAAATCTGTAAAGATACTAAACATTTTCTAGGAAACTGGGATTCCAAGAACTTTTCATGTAACGATAACAGGAAAAATCCATGTAGCCGATTCTAAAACTTGAGTTTTTGTTGTTACCGTTACAGGAAAAGTTCTTGGAATCCCAATTTCCTAGATAAAGTGTAATACCTTTACAGATTTTTTTTTTACAGTGCAGTTTCCTAGATAAAGGTTAGTACCTTTAGAGATTTTTTTACAGTGTATATTTAAGCTATTTAACCCTTCACTGAACGATTTTTTTTCCATTTTATGAAAAAGATGATTAAAAATCTATATATATTACTCTCATAATAGGGAAAATAGTAAAAAAATATAATAATAAATTTTGAAATTTAGCTAAAATTTAATATTTTATAGCGTGTACTCTTTGTACACAAATAAGGTTTTTAAACATTGTATTGCTTTATTTTACTATTAAATTAATTTAAATTAACTAACTTTATCTGCGTAACACTCTGCAACTTTCTTTGTACTAATATTTTTAAGAATTCATTAAAAATAATGTAGGGAAATTTAACCTTAATTGCACCATCGTTTTTTTTTTTCGAAGAACAAGTTTCATTTACTTATTTTCTGACTTTTTTAAAGAAAATTAAATAAATATTGATATTTTGTGATAATTTAAATACTATAAATCATTATAAAAATATAAGCAACAATGTCTTCCCAAAAAGAGTTTTTATGAGAAGTTACCATTTCAAATTTTAGATACATAAAGTATTATTGAGGCTTAATGTGAAATTAATAGTCCAACTTATAACAACATCTTTACTTTTTACAAAATTAAATCATTAAAATAACCACACTCTGAAAAGCAAATAATCATTTTTAAATACAGTGATGACTGATTACCACTTTTAAACGTTTACGAAGTAAGAAAAGGCTTTCTGAAATTGTCGTTTAATGAATTAATTACATTTGTTCTGAGTATGAGAAAAAGTCTTAGCTTACCATCTGATATTGTTTAGTTTATGCGTAATTGAAATCAATGTCAGAATATATCGTGATAATTTAAACACTATAAATCATTAATAAAAATGTAAACAAAAAATGTTTTCCCAGGAAGAATATTTAATGAAAAAGATGTTACCTTTCCAAATTTAGATACATAAAATATTGTTGAGATTTAATATAGAAAACTTAAAACAATAACCAGCTACAAAAGTAAAGATCGACACTGAAAAACAAATCTTCATTTTTAAGTGAAAGTGAAAAAAAAATGAATTTCTAAAAGCTAATTAGCTTTGTGTCAATAATTTCATTTATATGAAGTTTTTACGAATGCTCTTATATATACATTTTTTCTCTTGTGGGATTACATGAAAAAATGAAAATCCCATTTTCTAAATCATAAAATTTAATTAAATTAAGTTTGAAGCCGTCGTAAGTAGGCAGCCGTTTGAAAATGTGATATTGGCAATTTTATACTCAAGTTCAAAAAAAAAAAAAAAAAAAAAAAAAAAAAAAAAAGGTTATTGTTCGATATAATATTATGTTTGGAAAAAAAAAGAACATTTATTTTTTCTGTACAGTCCAATTGAGTCTGAGAAAACTTAATTTTAAAACTTAACGTCTTTAAAGAGTTTCATTTTTAGATATTAAAAAATGTTACTTTGTGCTCTAATATAATAACTGTGTAACTTACGCGAGTTAATTTATTTCATAATATCATGGGAATATATCCATTTTTTTAAGATGGGACTATTTGTTATTTTTTAAATTAATCAATGAATTTCTGGTGCAGAGCAATTTAAACTAAATTTGAAAATATGATTGCACGATAGCCCATAATTCGTGGAATATTATTTAAATAATTTGTTTTCCCTTTGAAAGTAATAATTAATTAAAAGAAAGATGTTTTCATTTAAACTGATGTATTTGTTTTTCGATGCATTTTCAAAGGCGATACTTTATTCACGTATTTTAATTTTCATTTCATTTCCATTTTTAATTTATTTATTTAATTTTTTTTCTTTATTAGTAATGTAATTTTGATGGACTGAAATGTACTGAAGAACTGACTATAATTGATTTAAAAAAAATATTAATATATTCGAATGATGTTATTAATTAGAAAATGATTTATTCTTTTAAGCTGGAGTAATGGTGCAAAATACTAGAGGGCTCTGACCCCTATGAGCTACGCTCACCAACAGACTCTAAATAATACTAATTTGATTCGCTTTTAAAATATTGCAGATGAATGAATTATAATTTTAAAACTAGAGGCAATCATCTTGTAAACGGATTTCCATTCATTTCCTTTTGGTATGGGAATTTTAAAGTCGAATCAGTTTTTATTTAAGAAATCCAATAACTGTCTTTGTCTTTAATTAAATGAGATCCATTAAACATTACCAATTATTCTAATAAATAATGAGTTAAATAAATAGAGTCTTTGTGTCGCAGCATTTTTGAACAATGCTATAAAAATCCTGTTTTAAATGAGATATTTTAAATGTATCGTTTTAAATAAGACAATCCCAGTCTTAATTATCCTCTAAAAACAAGATTTTCTTCCTTTATTAAATATTCATATAAAAATTCTTTTCTTTTTTAAAAGGAAATACTATTTGCGCTGTCTTAGAACTCACAATAATTTTTAAAAAGACCATCACAATATAGGAAATAAATGTCTCATGTAGATATATTTCTAAACTTAATTTATTTTGCAATATTATTGTTTGGTCATTTTAAACATGATGTGATTTCTCCTATTCACAGTTTTTAACGCATATTGCTTTTATTATTTAAAAAAAATATTTCCCTTTTTAATTTCATGCGGAAATAATTTTGATACTACAAAGTAAGTATTTTTACCTGCACTGGAACCTTAAAGTTAATAACAATAGTTTATAAAAGATTATCCAGAAATGTGTCTAGTAATAGCTGTGTCGTCTGTCGTGTAAATATGTTTTTATTTTTAAACTGTTTGGCAAGATTTATTACATGGTGTATGATGTAACTTCTTCCATTTATGGCTTTTAACGTATTATAATGCATTTATTATTTTAATGCGCTTTTAGGTGCGTTCTTAAATATGTAAATACGTAGCACCTATAGTTGTCGTTCAGTCCGTCCGTCTGTCCGTCTGTCTGTCCGCATGTAACAACTCAAGAACTACCCAACCAAATCTTTTGAAATTTAAAATATATAATTATTACATAATTTTGTCGACTTATTTCAAATTTTATGAGAATCGGATGGATAGATCAATTACAGGGACGATCAAAAGTATTCGTTACATTATGGTCATTGGGAAAAATATTTCAAATGCATTTTAATCGCTTGAAATTTAAATTACATACTTATTACATAATTTTGTCAAGTCATTTTAAATTTTTTGAAAATAGGATGCATAGATCAAATACAGGGACAATCAAAAGTACTTCGTTACATTACAGTCAATGGAAAAAAAAAAGTTTCAAATGCAGTTTAATAACATAACACTCATTCGAGCATAATAATATTGATATGCATCATAAAGTACATATTATAATATAGATTTTGCATAATCTGTTGTGCAAAGACATTTGTTATTGATGTATAAGGCCACACAAAAGTATTGCATTACATAATGAGTATAGAGAGAACATTGTTTGGTGCGCATTTTAATTGTAATTAACTATTTACGGTTTTATGAGATTGATATACGAGATTGATATTTTTAAAACTTCATTATCGAACGAAAGCTTCTCATTTGCTACGCTTTACGTGCAAATTCCAACTTGTTCTATTTAAAACTCACGTGTAAATATGGTCTTTATAACGTAATTAAAATATGTTATTACTTTTAATATGTAATCATTTAATTATAATTTGTAAGGCTTTTTTCTGTTTATAACAGTCACTCGTAAATATATACAGGGTGTACCTAAACTCGTGGAACATACGCTAGGAGGTGATAGAACAGATCAAGACGAGTAATAGTAAATAGTTAACAAAGGGTCCCAAACATATTCCAAAGGAGACAGGCGCCATGAAAATTTAGGGTCCCAAATTGCGAATGATAATAAAAAAGGAAAACAAATGGGTCGATTTGTTTGCGGTTTTTTCTAAAATCATTCTTTAGATTATTATTTTCTTTAAAATAAAGTTTTATAGAGAAAGTTATAAAAATGCCAGTAGAGGGCGCTCTAGACTTTGGAGTACCAAATAACTACTTTTTACCCTTTTTTTTTTTTTTTTTTTTTTTTTTTAACACTGTTAAATGTTTTCTAAAGCTTAGACCTTAACTTAAATTTTGTGTGCACAAGTAAAATCATCGGGAATGGTTAAGTGGAACAAATTTAACTGTGTTCAGGGGGATGATTTTTGAACGATCGTATGTAATGACCAAAATAATAAGTGATAAAGCAAACTTTAAGAGATGATAGTAATCATAAAAACTAACAACATTCACTAAGTAATGCATGATTTGAATTCAAATGCAAACGTGTTAAAGCCTGTTCAAACTAGAAACATGCAATCGCTATAGCTGCCATTATGCTGTAAGTTTCTGGAAGAAGAATATGAAAATGTGACATGTGGAAGAACAAATACGCGTATGCAAATTTTCGCTAACATAAATGTTACTTATTCGAGTGCGTAATTGTAAAACTGGGAACTGTTCACAGCAGCTGTCTTCATTTGCTCCCTAGATAGCCGATAATATAATCTGGATAAACTGGCCGATGATATAATCTGGATAGCCGATAAGCCAATCTCCTGGTTTCGTACTCTAACCAGGAGAAGGCCGAGATGCATTACATGTATAGAGCTGCAAACGGCAATGCAACAGAAGCTCAAAGATTGTACCGAAAGCGTATTCCAACCAGACGTGTTCCTGAAGCGAGGATATTACAACGACTTCACCAACAACTGTGCGAAAGGGGTTCCTTTGCAAGTTGCATGCAGGATACCGGACTTTCCAGGAGAGCAAGAACGCCATCCGTTATGGATAACATTTTGGATCGTATCAGCGAGAGGCCTGAATCTAGCACGCGGGAACTGTCCAAAGAAGTGAACGTTTCACTTAATACCGTATAGCGAGTTCTGCGAGATGAAAGAATGCATCCTACCATGCGCTGAGAGTTCAAGGCCTAGAACCAGCGGATTACCAGGCACGTGTCAATTTTAGCACGTGGTTGCTCCAACAAACGGCTGTGGACCCTGTTTTTTGAGCACATGTGTTGTTATTGGACGAATGCACATTCACAAGACAGGGTATTTTGAATATCCACAGTTATCATGTGTGATCAAATGAAAACTTATACACAAAACGTCCACGTTCGTTCCTGCGACATTTCGGGGTCAATATTGTCCCGGAATCGTCCACGAAATGGGCCCGGCTGGAATGGGAATGGTCCCCGGAATGGGCCACACTTACTGCCAACGCGCCTAGATGGAGATTCATATCTTGTGTTTCTGCAAAAGGTGTTGCCAGAACTATTAAACCATGTTCCAGTACCCATCAGACGACGTAAGTGGTTCCAACACGACGGAGCACCGGCCCGTTACATCCTGGATGCCCGTAACGGCTGAATATCATGATTCCGGGGCGATGGATAGGTCGTGGCAGTCCAATCAGCTGGCCGGCCCGTTCACACGATTTATCCTGTCTGGAATTTTCTTGTGGGTTCATATGAAGGGCCTGATGTACGAAGATGGTCCGTAGATTCTGCTGAAGACCTTGTTTCCCCGGATATCCGTTGCCGCGGCCAACATAAGAGAGATGCCTGGTGTTTTCGACAATGCACGGCGATCAATCCATCGACGGATTCAAGCCTGCGTTCGTGCCGGAGCCCCAATTTTGAACAATTCATGTGATGGAGTACTTCGCGTTGTTTATTTTCATTTGATTAAATAAAATGTTTTCTGTCCTTTTATTGGTTTCTTTTGATTCCATCTCTATCTGTTCTGATTTCCATCATTTTATCATTATTTTGTTCATTACTTACGATCGTTCAAATATCAACCCCTTTGAACACAGTTAAATTTGCTCCACTTTACTGCTCATGATAATTTCACTTGTGCACACAAAATTTATGTTAAGGTCTACGGTTTAGAAAACATTTAAAAGTGTTAACAAACAGGTAAAAAGTAGTTATTCGGTACTCCAATGTCTAGTGCGTCCTCTACCGGAATTTTTATAACTTTCTCTTTAAAACTTTTTAAAAAAGAAAATACTAATTTAAAGATTGATTTTACTGAAAACCGCAAATAAATCGATCCATTTTTTTCCCTTTTTTATCACCATTTGCAATTTGGGACCCTAAACTTTGATGGTCCCTGTCTCTTTTGGAATACGTATAGGACTCCTGGTTTCCTAGTTACTATTACTCGTCTTGATGTGTTCTATCAGCCCTAACGTATGTACCATGAGTTTAGGGACATCCTGTATATATATATGTAATAAAATAAAAAATAAAAAAATTTTGCGCCATTTTTATTTTTATTCTCTCTTAGCTTCAATTCTAAATTTGTGGAACATATTTCAATCTTAGTTTCGTAACTTGTAACAGCTAAAATTCTTTTTCTTACTTTAGTTATTAATAAATTATTTCTTGCTTCTCAAAAAGGCGGGAAGTATTTCGTAAGCTTTTTACTTTCTGGCATATTCCTGCGATTTTAATTTTATTTTTTATTTTTTAACATCGCGTGACAAGTGTTACTACGCGTTGCTAAAGGGCTTAGTGTTCCGAGGAAAAAATATAGTTCTTGCCAATAGACCGCCTATTACGGCCAATTAGAATTGATCATTTTGTCCGTTAGAGGCTCGAGTCCATCCTGATTGGATTTTTAAATGATTGACGCGGAGTAGGAGGGCGCTAGTTTTGTCGTGAAAATGATTTTTTCATTTGGCTTTTCAGGAGAGTAGAATGCACCTTTTCTTTAAACTATCAAGACGCGCGTTTTATTTCTCCGCTGAATTAGAAATGTCATTTTTTCCGAGATTGTAGAACGCCGGAATGTTGCAGCTTAGTGAGCGAAGGCCGTAGTGATAGATGTGTGGAACGGTGATCTGTGGAGTAACTTAAGTTCGTGCTCTAAATAATAAAGAACTAAAACACTGATTTTCTTGCATTGTTATTGGAGAAACTCCTACGAGAACAAATCCATGGCTTATCCACTTACCAGAACGACTGCTCATCCCACTATTGAATCTTAGTGAATAGTAGTATTCTACAACCAACATGGTATTCTATTAGTGATTATACACTATTATAGAACATCTTCGTCGTTTTATTACATTTTAGCCGGCAGGATGAAAAATGAACCGGCGTAAAACTTTTGAGAATAAGCTGCATGCTCTTCATACACTTACAGTTGTTCCTACATTTTTCCTGGTATTGTTTTCATCTTAACATTTAATACAGAAAAAAAAAATAATAACTATGATATCTTCCATCTAAATGGTATGTCCAAGAATGAAGATGGATGGGATCAGCTGCTGTGTGTTAATACTAATATTGTAATTTTGTTTCCTGCAATAAGACTCAATGTGTGTTACTAACCGTCAGAGTTTTTGAGATGTTAGCTGCACGCATCTTTAACCTCATCTGCGTCTACTTCCACCCATGTTACGACGAGATGGCCTGCATGGAAAAACATCTTCATGTGCATAAATGATGAACCTTTCAGCTGAAAAAAGATCGTCTTATAAAGTTTTGTTTGTAATTATGTGTGGTATCTACATCTACAAATATTTTAAATGTGAAATATACCTCGCATTCTAGTGAGAAACTTTTCAACTGAGAGATATGCAACCAAACTGTGAGATATGCAAAATAAAAATTACAAAAGATCACCTGCATGAAATCAATTCAACATCATTTTCTTTTATTTATTTATTTACTGTATTTTCTAGGTAAAAGTGCATAAATATTTTGATAAATTTTCATTTCATAATAAATGAACACCTGCTGTGTGGTTGCGAAACTACGGTATATTCCATCAGTAATACAAGATAATTGAAATTTGCACCTGTGAGTCGTATCTACGAAGTGCTTTATTTTTTGTTTAGTTTAATAAAAAATTAGGTATTTGAACAAGGCCACATCGAACATGTCTGTAAGTTATTATTTGATTTGTTTATTGGCTAAGAAATTTTAATAATCATTTCTTTGTTTAAATTCTTGATTTTTTCTTTCTCTTTTATTACAGATATTAAAAAATAAATGTGTTCTTAATTTATAATTGAAATTTTATGCTCATAGAAATTTTATTTAGTTTTAAAGGTGTTATTTATTTATTTATTTATTTATTTATTTTTTTAAATCGAAAGATGGATTAATTTGTTGTTAAAAAAATACTCTGTTGCAAAATTAATTTTCCATACGTAAAGAAAAGTATTTTTGTTTTTAAAATTATTTGTTATTTCCCATGTATGGAAACCCGATATTTATTATTTTATTACTTACTTATTTATTATTTATTTATTTTTATTGTTATTTATTGAGGTATTTGAAGTATAGTAATTAAATTTTAATAATTGAAGTATAGCATTTAAAAATTTTTCATATGAATTATCCTTCTTATATGCTATTAAGATCAGGATTAGTAAAAGAAGAAAAAATGTCAGAAAATAAACTTGATATTGTCCCTTTTGAATTTGGGTTGGGCATGGATATATTTAAATGGTTTAAACATTTTGATCGAGAATGTTCTGTAGAAAAAAAAGATAATGAGTGGAAACACCAAAATATTTCAAAATATTTAAAGGGGGAAGCGCTAAAAACTTATATCAATGATTGTTTGGATTGTGCTACTTATGAAGAAATTGTCGAGATTTTAAGTGAAAAATTCATTCAAGTTAGAGTTCCAAAAATTTCTGAATTTACTTCCTTAAAGTTAAATGATCTAAGTGATTTGGATTCTTATTTTAGAAAGAAAGTTGAGATTGGAAGGCAACTTCAGCTTAGGGAAAATTTAATTATACAGGGATTAACAGATGGACTTCAGCCGGAGTATCAAAATTGTTTGATGGTTAACCCTCCTTCCAATACTCGTGAATGGTTTCGCATTGCTAAACAATTAGCAGCGATTCCAAATCATACCTCTAATAACGGCAATAGAAATTTTCAACAAACTAGACCAATGCACAATCCCAATCCTCAGCCCAGACATTGGACTCGACCTACTCCAAACAATCCATCCCAAAATTTTAATCCTAGGTTTTTCACTCCTAGAATGCCTACGACTCATTGTCAAAACAACTACCCAAGTCGTCCGTGCAGAATATGTTTAAACAGAGGCATAGAAAATGCATATCATTGGGAGAGGAGTTGTATATTTAACCCAAATTCCTTTCAATCTCAAACTCCTGCTCATATTCAACCACCCCCTACTAATAATATTTGACAATTAATCATCCCTGGATATGTGGGCAATAATAAAGTGTATTGTGTGGTTGATAGTGGATCAACTGTCTCAATTTTACCCCTCAAATTTGTTCGATATTTAAATGGTAATTTACATAATGTTACCCCTATTACTATCAGACAGGCACAAGGAACTCTTACAATTAATAAATCTTGTCGATTATGTATTAAATTTGGTAATATAAAGAGATATGTTAATTTTTTAGTAAGTCAACTTGATTTGGACTATGCTATTTTAGGTTTACCTGATTGTGCCAAATTTAAATTGAAAATTGATGTGCAAAAAGCCAGGTGTTACAAGACAATATTTCGTTAAACCCATATGTCAACATATCCAGTGATAACTTAGAATTGCTTCATTTTGATATTATAAAAAATGATACTACTGTGCAACCCGATTATGGAAATACCATAACTCCTCAATCCTTGTCGCGAACTAATAATGATGATTATAATCTATTGGGGAATCTGAATGCTATTCAAAATAAAAATGTAAGGGAACTTTTAAGGGATTATTTAGATATTTTTGCAAAAAATAAATATGATGTAGGGAGAATTAATATTGAACCTCAGCGTATTTATCTTAAATCTGACCTACCAATATCTTTGAGGCCTTATCGTACATCCACTGCTGATGAAAAAGAAATATCTCAGCAAATCCAATCATTATTAGCTGCTGGGTTAATTAAAGAAAGTTATAGCCCCTACTCTTCTCCAGTTACGTTAGTAAATAAACGAGATGAAGGTAAAAAAACCCGAATGTGTGTTGACTACCGAAAATTAAATTCTATCATGAAAAATGACGCTGAACCTTTACCCCGAATAGATGAAATTTTAGACAAATTAAGTGGTGCCCAATATTTCTCTACACTAGATTTAGCCTCAGGCTATTGGCACATACCTATTCACCCAGCCGATTCCGAAAAGTTAGCCTTTACTACTAATTGTGGGCTCTGGGAATGGAATGTTCTCCCCTTTGGTGTAAAGGTAGGCCCCCCAATTTTCAACAGGACAATTAGAAGAATTCTTACAAAATATAAAATAGACTTTGCTTGTTATTATTTTGATGATATAATTATTTTTTCTAAATCAATAGATGAACATATACAGCATCTCATCCAAATTTTTGATTTATGCCGAATAGAAAATATTAAATTAAAATTATCTAAATGTACTTTTGCTCAAAAACAAATCAATTTTCTAGGGTATGAAATCCAAAATGGAACTTTAACTCCAGCTAATACTAATATAGAAACGATTAAAAAATTAAAACCTCCTACTAACACTAAAGAATTACAAAGATTTCTTGGTTCTATAAATGTGTATCATAAATTTATTGACAAATATGCTGAAATTAGACACCCCCTAAATAAATTACTTAAGAAAGATACTATTTGGGAATGGAATACTGAATGTCAAAACTCTTTTCAAAAATTAAAAGATGCCCTCATTGCTAAACCAATTTTAAAGATTTATGACCCAAAATTACCCCTACACATGTTTGTTGACGCTTCTCAGGTAGCGGTAGGTGCAGTTCTTAAACAACCCGACCATAATAACTTTTTACATCCAATTGCTTATTTTTCTAGAGGATTGAGAAGTTATGAGAAAAATTATTTCATTACCGAACTAGAGTGTCTTGCTATCATTGATACTTTAGATAAATTTTATCATTACTTTCACGGTGTACAATTTACCATCCATACTGATCATGCATCTCTTGTTTGGTTAAAAAATGTCAAACATTTAAGAGGTCGATTATTTAGGTGGTCATTGAAGTTAAGTATGTTCGATTACAAAATAGAGTACTTAAAGGGATCTACAAATGTCGAAGCCGACATGTTGTCCCGAAACCCTATTTCTCATTTTTGTAAGCCCCTTACTTTTCTTCTTGACGTTAAAGAGATTATTGAGATGCAAGAAAAAGAAAATGTGTGTGGATCAAATTATATTAATGACAATGGACTGATTATAGTTAAAAGAAAAGGTTTTCGTAAAGTGGTAGTTCCCATGTCCCTAAGAAAAAAATTGCTTAATGTTGCTCATGAACAGTTTGGTCACCCTGGTGTTCAAAAAATGCAAAATTTAATTTCTCCTAACTATTATTGGCCAGATATGACCCAAGACATTACTAACTTTGTTAAATACTGTGATATTTGCCAGAAAAATAAAAAACCTAGACAGAAAAAATTTGGCTTATTACAAGCTATGCCCACTACAGATCAACCTTTTGACTGTCTGTCTGTTGATACTGTAGGAGGGTTCAATTATTATAATTCTACAAAAAAATATCTCCATATTATAATAGACCATGCCACAAGATATGTTTGGGCATTTCCTTCCAAAAGTGTCACTACAGAAACTTATACAAATTGTCTGAAACAAATTTTCAATATCAAAATCCCTCAACAATTATTCTGTTTTAGTAAGATTTCAAGTGTACAGTCCCCTCAAAAAATACTTAGTGACAGGAATGCTGCTTTTACTTCTTCAAGATTCAAAAAATTCCTGCGAAATCATAATATTAAACAACGTTTGACCACTGCCCATCATCCACAAACGAATGGGAAATGTGAAAGAGTAAATCAGACAATAGTAACTAGATTAAAATGTAAAGTAAACTCCACTACCTCTAAAATTCCCTGGACTAAGCTTTTAACTGAGGTAATTAATGAATATAATAATACACCCCATTCTATTACCAAATTTCCACCTGCGTACTTACTTTTTGGCCAATTACCCTATGACTCCCCCTTACAACAAAATTATTATCCCCCTGTTCATGAAGCACTTAAAATTGCTAAAACAAGAACTGATGAATTTCATTTAAAAAATAAAAGATATTATGATAAAGATTATATCGAACCAAAATTTAAAAGAGGAGATCTAGTTATCCATGAAGAATTTCAGTACCCTAATACTAGAAAGTTGTCACAAGTATTTAGTGGCCCTTATAAAATTCTTAACAAATTATCCGAAGTAAATTTTGAAATTGATAGGCAAAACCAGTTCAAAAGTTCAGAAATAGTACATGTATCTAAATTAAGGCCTTATTATTCCCCTGATAAATTTAAATTAAGTCATGAGCAAGAACCCCCTAATCAACAACAACAAACTCAGGTAAAAACTGTAGCTTAAACTATATCTCTAGTTTATCATTTTATAATTTTTTTTCTCTTAAACAGTAAATTTCTTTTCATATTTTAATTCAGATAATATCCTGTAATTCTCACAGAATGGCAATGATATCTCTTGACTGCAGCGAGAGTGTCACTTGTCTGGAAATTTTTATATTTGTTTATTTATGCCGGCGTAGACGAACAAAGTGGAAATTTCTTATTCTGTACTGAATTACTCTACTTAGAATATTTTTTTTTCTTTCAACTGAACCTATTTGCAATATTAAGTTTAATCTATCAATTATTAAATTAATTATTTGCCAAGTAACAAAATTTTTATCACTTTATTTTAATATATTTTTTTTTTTTTTCAGTGTTTTACTAAAATAAAAAATAAAAAAATTTTGCGCCATTTTTATTTTTTATTTTATTACATATATATATTTTTCCTTTGAAAGAAATATCATCATTTACCCAGTTTTTACTAATTGGTGAGAACCTGAAATAATAACGTTGCTAAAATGTTTGAAAAAAAAGTATCGATATGCTGAAAATTTATATTTAAAATTTAAATAAAACATAAAACATTTAGTCAAATTAAATATATATATATATTGCAGTCTGTACACCGGGAACTTCTAATGCATAAAATGACTTAAAAATGTTTAAACTGCTATGCTTAGTTTTTGCTCCTATAGAACTTTTAAAATGGAACGATTTTGACCAACATTAGTTTGAAATATCTCGTAAAATAATTATTCGATTTAAAAACTATCTGCATCGGCGTGTTTATCAGACGTTTCTTAAAACTTATTTTCATGTTTCTGTGCGATAGTTTTCTTAAAATGCAATAATATAATTGAATAGTTCAATAAAGAAAGATCCCTGGTAAAAAAAAAAATTCAATGTCAACAATATTAGTTTTTTTTTAAACTATTTAAATAACTAGTTGTTGTCCTCGGTAGAGAATTCAGGAATAAGTATATCTGAATCTTTTTATTGGTTGAATTCTGCAATGAATCTTATTTGTTTTATTCGTTTTCTGATTGGTCCATGCTTAATGCCTAGAAATAAAATACTTCTGTACTTTATTTTATTCTTTTTGTGATTGGTCTACGTTTAATGTCCAAAAATGGAATACTACCGTTGCCATAATGACAAAAAAGTATTAAAAACTACAAAAAAAATAACTTAAAAACAAATTGAGATACAGCTTTCATACAAAGTACATTTTTTTCTATACGACGGTGTAAAAATTAAAAATGTGTGATGTTTAGAAGTTTAAAAATTTGCAGTACCGAAAATTGTAAAACTAAAATTCCATTTAAAATTTTGTATATGATTGAAACAGGAATATTAATTTTTAATTCATTGCATACGTAACATATGACTCTGTTATTATGTAAATTACGTTTTGATCATCATTATTTTTTATTATTATTATTATTATTGTTATTTAAAGGTAGAATTCCTTTATAAGTCTAAAATTTCTGTCTTTGAAAATATTATTTTCCAAGTAGTCGTTGTAAATTAATAATTTACAGTCTTATTATTATTATTATTATTATTATTATTATTATTATTATTATTATTACTATTACTATTATTATTATTATTATTATTATTATTATTATTATTATTATTATTATTATTATTATTATTATTATTATTATTATTATTATTATTATTATTATTATTATTATTATTATTATTAGAATAGAGATATTTTAGTACATATTCAGCCTGCAACTCTTCGGTGTCGATAAAATTATAAAATTAGTAACAAGCATGATGATAAATTTAACACTCCGGAATATGCATAATGCGGATTATTTGCCCACGTATATTGCACATAGCATTCCAAGACGCGCTATCAAAAGAAAACTCTGGAATTTTTTATGCAATGCACCGCTTAAAAGTTCTGTTTTTAATTTTTATTTACATCTTTACAGAACGTTTTTATTTAATAGATTTTTATTTTATTTTTTGTTTTACAATGTAACAATGCTTGAATATATGTTATTATTTTAAATAATTATTATTTAAATGACGATTTTTAGCTGCGTTCTTTAGATGCACATCTATAGTCATCGTTTAATCTGTCCATCTGTCTATCTGTGTGTGAACAAGTAACAGCTCAACTAAATCATTTGAAATTTAATGCAAATAATCGTTATAGAATTTTGCGGAGTCACTTAAAATTTTATGACATTTTTATCAAAAGCTAAATAATATATTAGTATTTTTTTATTCTATTAAATCATATAAAAGGTAATAAATTCAATGATAGCTCGTAATAGATAATGATTGTAGTTTGCCATGATAATTATTTTATATTTAGAAGGGAGTATATTATTCCCTTATTACTAAATTCAGCATATATAATCGTAACAACCTTTGTATTCCATTTCAAAAATATGCATTAAAGTATTTAATTGCTATAACAGGGTGGCGAGTGGTTAGATAAAAACACAGTGAATATAGATGATAAATACCAGTATTTTGTTAAAGATAAATTCAGTTTTTATAATCTCTGTACATTATTTGAAGTATTTTCTGTAACAAAATACTGGTAGTTTTCTCTTTTCTTGACTGTGTTTTTCCCGGTTTTCCCTGACCACTCGCCACCCTGTATAAAGGACGTTAAATACTAATAAAAACATTAAAAGATCTTAATAATTTTACATGTTTCGATTGAATTTACTCAATCATCATCAGAAAAAAGAAAATATAAATAAACACAAAGATGGAAAATGACAATAAACTATTACAAATGAAATTTAAAAATTTTTAAAAAGTAAAAATCACGCGCGTTATATTTTAATCATGTATCACGTTGTTTAATTTTTAAATTATTTAACAATTCAATCCAAATATTCCAATATTCAATCCAAACCTTTGTATTCATACATTTTTGTATAAGAATGCAATTACAATTGCACCAAGATCTGAATATTTATAAAATTAGTTAGAGTACGAACACATTCCATTTGCCACCTTTGATGTACAATTTCCGACTTTTCTAAAAATGCATATTTGATATATGCACTGTAAAAAATGTCAGATGTTTCTGAATAGATAAAAATGCACTGTAATCAAAAGCGGAAATATACAGTGACCTCTTCTAACTCACCTAAGGTTTCGAAAACCGTTCTTTTACCTTTAAAAATCCCAAAAAACTATCTGCTTTCGAAATTTAAAGAAGAATTTATAAAAACTAATTTTTATTAACTACCCGTCCTTTTCGGAAACGTTTCTAAGTAGCTTTTACAGTACGATAATCACTTTTATCACATCAAAATATCCCTTTTTCGGATTCTAACAATTCTTAAGTAAACATTTTCAGCTGCATAACTGATTTTGTGCATGCAATTTTCATATTAATGTTAATGCTGTTAATATTGTATGTATGTCTATTAAACATGCTCTGTGGATATTAAAATATTTTCGTATGAATTGGTAGCATCCAAAAAAGTGATATTTTGATTTGAGAAAAGTGTTTATTATACTGTAAAAGCTACTTAGAAACGTTTCCGAAATAGACGGGCAGCTAATAAAAATTAATTTTTATAAATTCTTCTTTAAATTTAAAAAACAAATATCTTTCTGGGATTTTTAAAGGTAAAAGAACGGTTTTCGAAACCTTAGGTGAGTTAGAAGAGGTCAATGTAAATTTTCGTTTTTGATTATTTTTATATATTCAGATTTATTTTTATATATTCAGAAACATCTGACATTTTTTACAGTGTGCACCGTATTACACGTATTTTGCAAAATCTTCTCATGATTGCTTTTTCTTTTATATGTTGCGTCTTTACAACACGTACACTGTAAAAAAAAACAAAAACAAAAACAAAAAAACCGTAAAGTTACTAAGAGTTTTCTGGGAAACTAGGATTCCTACAACTTTGTATGCAACGGCAACAACAAAAATGTATGTAACAGATACAGATTTGCACTAAAAATTAAACACTCTGTAAGGTTACTAAGACATATTTTGGAAAATGGTCTTCCTAGAAATTTTTACCTAACTGCAACCCAAGTTACAGATAAAATTCTAGAAGATAACTATAGTTTTAGTAGTCCTCGTTTGTAAATTTTCAGATTTCTGTAGCGTTACAATAATCAGTTTTGTAGATTTACATCTTTTCCTGTACAGTGCACACATAAAAGGTTAGTAAACATAGAGATTTCGGTAACTTTATATCTGTAGGATTAGAAATTTTTTTTTTCAGTGTACATGTAATTCTATCCAGAAATAAGAGCTTATCAACAGATTAGAACAGATTTTTAAAATTCGCAATAGGAATTACAGTCGGCTCTCGTTAATTCGAACTGTGTCTTCGTTCGAAAATGTTCGAATTATGGAAAATATGAAATGAAAACATGCTTAATATGGTATTATTATATAGGAATTAATATTTATAGCGAGGGGGAAATGCTAACAAAAGACATATTCTATTACTGTAATTATATGTAATAAGAAAAATTTACTATAATTACTTTTAAATAAATGCATTTTATTAAAGTTAAAGTAATAAAAGCTTTAATTTCAGTAAAATCAAATATAAAGTTCATTTTATCAAATTTGATGTATTAAATAAAATATTTACATTTTTTTTAATTCTAAGTGTATCTTTGATGAATAATTCAATAAAAGAAATGAATGAAAATTTACTTTGTTAATAAGAAAAACTCTCTTTTTTTCTAGATGTATGCGGAATCTTCTCTTCAGTGCGGCTTTAAAGTCAATTAAAATTTATTTAAATACTTTACCAACTAAAAACATGATTTATTCAAAGTTAATTGCTTTGCAGTTCAATGTACACAGAAAAAAAATTCACTGTGTCAACATTGTGGAATTAAAGCTTTTAATTACTCATCTAACTAGATTACAGGACGCCTAGCCAAATACAGCGGAACGACATTATGCAGAGAACAGTAAAAATTGAAATTCGAGTATATAATTACTTTGTCTTGTGCTTAAAAATGTTGAGCTGCCTTGCCTGATTAAAAAAGAATGAAAAAAGAAACTCCGATTGTAATTACTTCTCAGGAAAAGTAAATGCAATTTTTCAAAATTAGTTTACTATGCAACGGATAAAAAAAGCTAATTACCTTTAAAATAAAGTAAAAATTGGCTATATCAAATTACATTGTATAATATCGGCATTACGTTCTAAATAATACTAACATTCACCTTAGAAAAACTGATTTTGACATATTAAAAACTTGTCGAAGAATGATTTTCTGATCTTTTATCAGACCAGATTTGCTTTTAGTTGACACAATGTGTTTTATTATTGTTAGAAAAAGTACTTTTTGTGGTAGCAGTAAGAAGTTAATGATAATAAGCCGAATTTAAAAAAAGAATGGAATGGAATATTCTCTATTTAAGATCTCTTTTTATTTCGGTATTTCTATGTATGTAAATCTTGATATATAAATAAATAGTAGGTTCTGTATAAGTCTGTTTTCAAGCACGGATAGATAATAAGAGCCCACACTAGCCGCTCAAAAAGACCAGGATGATAATGTTAACCCTTTCCGGCGCACTACTCTTTAAAGTTGGAATTTAAAGAAAAAAAAATAGGCAATATATTGAGGGCTAGAGGAGTACACAGGTATTGTTTTGTAAAGCTTGTACTAATCATTTTAATTATACAGCTGTTGCCGAAGTGGTAAACTCCCATAAGTAAAGCACTGATAAGCGCAGTGAGAAGAGCATTGCTGTGAAGCGCGTACTACAGTAAAACATTTTACCTATTATTTAAAAACAGTAGATTTTGATCTCTGTGGTGCTGCCATCTAGAACTCAATAGAAAGATTTAGAGTAGCCATTAGAGTAGTTTTTAAAATATTCACGGAGTTTTTGTGTCTCTAAACAGGGGGATTTTTAGGTGTTGCCGACCCGGCAACACTGCGCGTTAAAGGGTCGTTTTTTAAGTTTATGAGGGCGTTATTTTCAAGTATCTAAATCAAATTTTAATATATATATTTGATATTAATCAATTACTCAGGTAATTTTCAACAGTCAAATTACGCTTGAAATTCTAGATACGTGAATATTCATACTTCTACTAAGCGTATTACCAACTTATGGTAGAGCACTTGGAGCACTATTCAAAGGGTTCCGGGTTCGATCCCCGGCTTGGACATTTTTCACTACGTTGGCATTACGTTTAGTAGAAGTATGAATATTCACGTATCCAAATTTTAATATTTTTACAGGATTGTTTTGCATAAGACAACTTTGGACGATCAACAACTGGGACAGTTTTAACTTTTTCGATTTTGGTTTCAGACTTTTCTTAAAAAATAACTTTAAATTTCGGAACCAGTTGGAATCGTTTCTGAAAAAATTCAAACTGTCATAATAGAAAACAAAACAAAATGTAACGAAAATCAAAAAGGTTAAAAACTAGTCTGGTTGTAGATCGTCCTCTTCTATCCTATACAAAAAGAAAAAAAAAAACAAGTAAAAATATTAAAAATTTGTGCGAAATATTTAAAAATAATACTCGCGTAGACTTAACATTATCATCTGTTTTTTTTTATGACAAGAGTGGAATTTTAACGCTCTTTTATGATTTTTAAAATTGCATAATGAAAGTACTTGAAATGTATACCAGGGATCATGCGTTTCAAGAGATTTGTATAATTTTAGGTGTTTCAGTACCAGAATTTATGGAAAGGACTGGTAACTATACATGAAAGTAGGTTATTTTGCGATTAAAAGACAGATATTACTTTACAAAAATTCTGGTAAAAGATGCTCGAATGTCCTTGAAGTGTGCGAACTCTTTATACGTTTAAAATGAAAATAAATACTATTGTTATTTTGAATAAAGAAAAATAGAGGTAGGTGCATAGGCACATAAAGTGAACCCAGTGTTCTCGCTGTCGCTCGCCATTGCGCCAAATTGCGACTAAATTCTTCATTTGGCGAGTAAACAAGCAATTAGATTCGCCAAATTGCTAGTGCTCAATTTTTGCTTTTTCTTTCTTTTCATTTTCATTTTTCATACTTATGCATATATACATATTTTTAATATATATGTAACGGATAGTTGAAATTAGATTAATAACAATCTTGCCGCAGTTATAAAAACTTAGGTTATTTTAGAAATATTGAAAAAAAGAGGGTACATTAAAGGATTAAATATATATATATATATATATATATTGTGCTACACGGCGAATTTATTTGGCTAATACTTTTTTCATTTGGCGAATGTTTTTCATTTTCAATTAGCCAAATTACTAACGTTGGTCAAATGTCAGCGAGAACACTGGGTGAACCCACCAATACTTAATATCCTTTGAGTAGTTGATATTTTTTTTTTTTATAATATTGCACCATATTATGCGGAATTCAATTTTATATGTGACTATAGACATAATATTTTTTATCAGTGTCGGTGCATTTGTTATTATATTGTTTTAAACTGCTTCTTGGAAGCCATTTTATGAAATTTTTAAATTGATTTTTAAAACAGTTGCAAGATTTACCATATACTACTTATGATGGTTAAGAATATGTAATAAATACAGCAAAAATATGTCTTACATTATTTTACAGTGATTTTGGGTGTAAAAGATGGAATTATAGTATATGTAATCCGTAAAATAGACAGAATAATTCGATTCATACTCCATTATTGTTATGATTTTTTGTGTATGTGCTAGAAAATATTAAATGGTAAATAAGGGCAAAAAATAATATTTGAATAAATAAATTATTTATTAATATTAAAAGAAAATGCGCGAATATTTCAATAAGCTTGAACATCATATCATTGTCTTTTTAGACCAGAACAGCTTAGATTTAATGCTACATTGCCACCATATTGTAATAATTTAGAAAGATTTAAAATAAAAATATAATGGCAATTCGATATGAAATGTCTGCGGTCGAAAAAACCTATCCGGTGATATATCATGCATCTTTGTATGTTAGTTAATTTAATATGCGATGTCAGATGTGGGCAAAATACAATATCTATTAATACCTCATTCATCGTCCTACACTAGATATTAGTTGTAAGAAAAATGCTAACAAAGAACATAATAAATTAATATAGTGGTATGTAATAAAATAAATTTACCAAAATTATTTTTAAATAAACGCATTTTATTAACGTTAAAGTAATAAAAACTTTAATTACAATAAAAACAAACATAAAGTTCATTTTATTAAATTTGGCGTATTAAATAAAATATTTACAATTTAAAAAAAAATTCTAAGTGTATCTTTAATGAATAATTGCGTAAAAGAAACGAATGAAAATTTACTTTGTTAATAAGAAAAACTGTTTTTTTTTCTAAATGTATGCGGAATTTTCTCCACACTGTGGCTTTAAAGTCAATTAAAATTTATTTAAATACTTTACCAGCTAAAAACATGATTTATTCAAAGTTAATTGCTTTGCAGTTCAATGTACACAGAAAAAAATTCGCTGTGTCAACATTGCGGAATTAAAGCTTTTAATTACTCATCTAACTAGATTACAAGACGCCTAGCCAAATACAGCGGAACGACATTATACACAGAACAGTAAAAATTGAAATTCGAGAATATAATTACTTTGTCTTGTGCTTTAAAATGTTGAGCTGTCTTGTCTGATTAAAAAAGAGTGGAAAAAGAAACTACGATTGTAATTACTTCTCAGGAAGAGTAAATGCAATTTTTCAAAATTAGTTTACTATGCAACGGATAAAAAACAGTTAATTACCTTTAAAATAAAGTAAAAATTGGGTATATCAAATTACATCGTATAATATCGGCAATACTTTCTAAATAATAATAACATTCAGCTTAGAAAAACTGATTTTGATATATTAAAAATTGCTGGTATAATGACTTTCTGATCTTTTATAAGACCAGATTTGTTTTTAGTTGATACATTGTGTTTTATCATTATTAGAAAAAAGTATGTTTTGTGGTAGCAATGAGAAGTTAATGATTATAAGCCGAATTTGAAAAAGAGTGGAATGGAAGATTCTCTATTTAAGATCTCTTTTTATTTAGCTACTTCTATATATTTAAATCTTTGTATATGAATAAACAGTAGGTTCTGTAAACGTGCGTTGCAAAGCATGGATAGATTTATAGGGACCACACTAGTTTCTCAAAAGATCTGGATGATAATGTTAAGTCTATGGTAGCTTTATTTTCTAATATCTCGCTGGAATTGTAACATTTTTTACATGCTGCTTATGCATAAGATAGATGAGGACGATCCACAACAAATTGCCAACAACCGCTAAATTTAATTTGTTCTCTTTGTAGATCTCATTGCCTGATGAAGCACGTAAACGTCAACGCCAGGTCTAAAATTTGTGAAATAAGTTCCATGATCAAAAGCTATATGTACATTAAGACAAGCTTTGTTTATTTTATAAAATTTTAGTGTACTTCATGTATTTGCAAAATGTTGTGGAGGATTTTGTATGTGTTTACGAGGCAGTTTGTAGTTTAATATATACTGCGCAATAATTATATCATGGTAATAACGCAATCCACAGGCATAATCACTCAGGTTGATTCTTTTCAATTTTCGAACGGTACACGAAGAGGATTTTTTTATGCACGAGAGAACATTATTTTCATCGTTGAACACCCAAAAGGATGAAGAGAAGCTCGTATGTCCAAGGTGCTGCTAATTTTTTCATGTTTGTTCATTTAGAGAGCTGTAGTGTTTGAATCTTTAAAATTGGACAATTTACATACTATTAATTCATCTTATTTTATGAGTTAGTTTGCTGGGATGCACACCCAACTATGTCGGCAATATATATTTCGGGATAAGTAATAGGTGTATGTGATTGAAGAGAAGTTACAGAACACTAATAAGCAGCACTTTGCAGAATTTTTCACGACAATTGAAACTATTTTATATTTCAATTAATATCTCTAGCAACAAGAACATTAGCAATAAAAAAATAGAAAACAATTCCTGGATGCATCCACATCCTTATGATGAAAGTATTCCTAAATTCGAAATCTCTAATCAATTTGATACTAATATTCTTGAAAAAGTTGATGAAGGTTGGATTTCGTTTTTGAACGAAATGAAAAAAAGAAACAAAAACAAACAAAAAACACCTTCATTTCTAACAGTCAACGGCAACCACATATCACGAACAGTTAATGATATCGGACTGTTTTTAATCTTATTAGATACATAGATCAAAACCCCATAGATTTAGAAACCCCAGACAACCTTTATATACATATATATTTTGAATCTTGTTTTTTCGTCTACTTAAAAAATAAATCAAGCTCTTAAGGATTTTTTTATCAAGCTGGTAAACAAAGCCATTCATCTCTTTGGTTAGATGTATAGGGTGCAGCAAGTATTTAAGAACAAAAAAATTTCTGCTTTTAAACCGGAACAAACGTGAAAATTTGAGCTGTTTAACATTCTGTCAGTGGCGTAGCTAAGGCAAGGGGGGCGGACGCCCCGGGCACCGAGGTAAAGGTGCGCCAAATTCAGAAAGATTGAAATTGAAAGTTTTCCACATAGTTTAACAATAAATAAAAATTCTTGATTTTTTTTTTGTGTGTTTGTGAATGTTTTTTTAGTAAGGTATTTTGTTCCATCGAAATATGACAAAAGAAAAAGCTTCTGTAAATGTTTCTATAGATGGCTCAACACACATGGTTACAAAGATAATTATGTACCTGAACAGAGGCACAAAAAGATTAAATAGGGGCGCCAAATTGAGACGTTTAAATCTAAATTATTTCACATATTTTGGCAATAAATAAAATTTTTTTTCTATGTGTGTGCCTATGTGTGAATGTTTTCCTTAGTGATATACCGTGTGATTATAATTAAAGTCCCGATTTTAAAAATCGATAATTTTAAAACTACTGGTCAGAATGACTCGATATTTTAGCAGAACAATCGTAAGGCAATGGAATTTTGTTTGGCGAAGGAAAAAAATAGTTCCAAAATGTGCCGATAGATGGCGCTGTCCCTGTAATATCAGGAGGAAAGACCAAAAATGTATTCGTTAAACACAGAAATGTTGTTAGCCAAAAAAAAGTTAGAGTTCAGAGATTTACTAAAGATTTATTAGCGAAAAAACCAGAATACAGCGACAACAGCGATTATGACAAAAAAAAAAAAGAGCTTCATGGAATCAACACTTTGCTGATGATTAAAGCATAAGTTGTTCGATATGCCCTCCGCCTTGTTACGCTACTAATTGGAAGCGCAAAACGACATGCTCCACAAGAGATCGGAGGGTATCAGTACTGATGCAATGGATGTGGTGTGGGATGCTTGCCTTCAAGTCGGCTAGATTCTGAATCCTCCCGCTGTAAACAACATTCTTCAGGTACCACCAAAGCCAGAAATCACACGGGTTTAAGTCGGGGGAACGTGGCGGCCACGTTGTTGGAAAATGACGGCTTATGATCCTGTCATCTCCGAAATTAGCACTCAGTAGCTGCTTCACAGGAGTAGCAATGTGCGGAGGAGCGCCATCTTGCATGAATATTGTGTGATCCACACACTGACGCTGCTGAAGTGCCGGAAGGACTTGGTTATGCAAAAGTGTTTCATACCGCTTGCCAGTAACGGTGCAGGTAACGGGACCCGCAAGTCTGATCTCCTCGAAGAAAAACGGACCAACGATAAACGCTGCCGTTATTCCGCACAACACAGTAAGCTTTTCAGACTGAAGAGGTAATGGCTGTAGCTGGGACGGATTCTCGGTAGCCCATATCCTGCAATTTTGCGTATTTACAGAACCTTGCAAATGAAAGTGGGCTTCGTCAGACCACAGAATGTTCCATGGCCATCCGTTGTCCACTTCCATCCGGGCAAGAAATTGCAGTGCAAAAGATTGACGTGCTTCCAGGTCAGCAGGTAGCAACTCCTGCACATGAGTTATCTTATACGGATAACAGCTCAAGATCTTCCGTAGGATTTTACGCACCGTGCTGTTCGGCATATTCAGCATTCGTCCAATTCCCCGTGCACTGCTGATTCCAACATCGCTGTTAGTCTGTTCTTGTAATGCTGTAGCCACATCTTCCACTGCCGCAGCCGAAACTGGTTTCCTTCCTCTACCCCGTTTAACGTCAAATGAACCGGTCTCTTCGAATTTAGCAATCATTTTTCGCAGACCTTTTGTGGTTATTGGACCCAATTTAATGGATTTTAATGTCCTAAACTTCCTAATAGCTGTAAGTGCACAGTCATCGTTCTTATAAAAAAGCTTCAAGAGCAGAGCGCGATCCTTCATAGTAAGAGTCATGATGAAGCATTTAGGCAAAGAGCTGGTGTTCTGCATTTTTATGGCAGCTAAGTCTCATGTGCGCATGTCACGTATTAGTAATTTGCATATATCTAGACAATGTGAACACTGACAGCGCCATCTATCGGCACATTTTGGAACTATTTTTTTTCCTTCGGCAAACAAAATTCCATTGCCTTACGATTGTTCTGCTAAAATATCAAGTCATTCTGACCAGTAGTTTTAAAATTATCGATTTTTAAAATCGGGACTTTAATTATAATCACCCGGTATTTTATTCTATCCAAATAATGAAGAAAGAAAAAGCTTCTATAAATGTATTAACCCTTTGAACTCTGCTGGACAAATTCCTTCAACATTCCAAATGTCACTTTGGCACCAGTATTTTGCAAAGAAAAAAAATCGGTTAGCGATATACACGAAAAAAAGTTCAACACAAGTTCAAAATTTCTATTCATAATACATATACGTATATATATGTATATATATGTATATATATATATATGTATATATATATATATATATATATATATATATATACATATATATTTAGCCGTATATGTGTGTGTGTGTTAGTGTGAATGAATCTCTCAAAATGAACCTTTGAGATGTGCCCCCTTATCACTGTCTGCGGCAGCGTAGACTCTGTAGACTACAGTCTGTGTCTGTAGGCAGCGTCCTCTATAGCAGGCATGCTGCGCAGAAGAAAATCGTAAAATGAATAGAAAAAAAAATCCTTAGAAATTCGCTTCATGAAACCAGAGATAAAAGTTCTCCCTGGAGGTAAAAGAAAAAACTACAACACAATTTTAAACAAAGTGGAATGATTTTAAATCAGTTGAAATTGAATACATATAATTCGAGGTAAGAATGTATCACCTGCACTGAAAGCTGGAATCAACAACTTCAACGAGTAAGCTAAATTGAATGAATCAGTTGCGTTGAAATCTGATAAATCTATATTTTTAAATACATACTTTTAAATGCATATAATCAGAAGAAAAACGTCTATAAACGAACTCTTAACGTATTACAAACAGGGTTGGCAAAAACCCGGGTTTTTGTACAAATACCCAACCCACCCGGGTATTTGTGGGCTTTTCTGGGTTTTTGTGGGTTTTATTTATTTTTCTTTATATTTGTATATTTAATAATATATGTGTGTACTCATTTAAAAATATACTTATTAAGTTGCATTTTTTAATTACATCTGATCAATTTATTACTAATTAATATTATTTATAATATCAGTTAATAAATTTATTCTTTTCTGATATTAGTATACTAATATGAATAGAAAATTTAAAACTAATATCAAAATAAGTTTATGAACTGATATAATTTTCATACTATGAATAATTCATGTTAATTATTATTAATACTATTATTAATACTATTATTGACTATTATTAATACTAAAATAATAATAGTATTATTATAATTAACTTAATACTATTTTAAGTGATAAAAGTGATCTCTTATCACTTTTAAATAAACTTTAGTTATCACAATAATTAATTTTATTTTTGTAGTAACTCTAATAATTAAAATTGTTATAATAATTAGTAACTATGATAATTAAACTAGCTGGCTTTGCCTGCTAGCGGGGCTTGTCCTTTTACACGTAAATCTCGAAGCAAACAAGCTTCGAACCAGATCCCCACTGCCCATGCCACTGCATAACAGATCGAAAGCATGTACTACTGTGCTCCTCCTTTATAACAAATCCCTAATTCAGATGCACATCGCAAACCGTATGTCCGCTGATTACAACACCATGTAGAGGATTCTGCGTATGCACAGAAGGATACTTCCTTTTAAATAAATCTGTAATTGATATGCAAATGTTGTGTCGAACATCTTTCAAAGTAGGTTCTAGCTGTCTACAGCACTGTACAGCAGGCATACTGCCCACACACTGCCAGGTAGTGCGCTATATTCTTAACAAAAATATATTTGAACAAAACACTGTTAAACAACCTATCTGTAGACATATAAGTCAAGGGAGTGGCATTTTAAGGCAAGAAATTAAGATTTTTGCAGAAATTATTTCAGAAAAAAAAAACAGTTTTTGACATTCTATTTTATAAATTTTTATCGTATGTTATAAACTAAGCTATCTTAAAGTTTAAAATAAATCAAGCAAGAATTTAAGATTTTTACAAAAATGAATAAAAAAAAATAGTAGTATTTCAGGGAAGTAGTATTTGAATTTAAAAAAGCAGCTAACAATTATATCTTCGGCTCTTGATGAGCTGCAAAAATATACAACCACACTGTCATGTTCTGTTAAGATTTGGAGAAATTTGATGGAATCAGAAGAGTTGAAATAACACAAGGAAATTATGCTGAAATGCTACAAACTGACTACATCGGGACAGAAATTTTTTGGCTAATATAATGGATGCAAAGTTTAGATGGGAAAGGCTCAATTTCATAAAAGAAGAAGAAACTGATGAATGGATAATGCAGTATCATTCAGAGTGGTTACCTGCGATATTGAAATTTAAAATTAAAGACATAGACTATTTTGTTAAATCATTTTTCTCAGAAAGTATTATGTCACAATTCTCAGCTTCAAAATGGTGGGAAATTCTTAAAGGAAAAATACAGAAAAATAAAAACCAGTTAGATTCTGATTTTTGTAGTTTTTTCCAATCTCTGCATTCTGTTCCATCTAGCTCGGCTTCCATCAAGAGGATTTTGTTTACATTTGGATTCATGTAGTTTAAATCACAGAACAGACTACACTCAGAGCAGTGTGAAAAATTAGTAAAAAATTATAAATAGTACTATAAAAAATAAAGTGAATGTGATTTTAATTGGTAAATTATTAAAAAGTTCAATTATAATTATTTTGTATTACATTGTGTAACTTATTTGAAATATATTTTTATAAAATAAATAAATAAATTTAAAAAATAAATATTCTGAAATAAACTATCACCTATTTACTACAAATATATCTTTTTTTTTTTTTTTTTTTTTTTTTTTTGGTAAAAGAAACCACCTTGGTTTGGGGCTTAAAAGGAAAATTTGTATTATACTGTTAGGAGGATTTGCAGATTCAGAAATGATTTTTAGCAAAAACCCAGGCGGGTTTTTGTTGGTGGACCCCCCCAGAAAAAACCCGGGTGGGTTTTTCTGGGTTGGGCCCACTTTGCCAACCCTGATCATAAAACTCATGCCACAGAACACACTAAAAATCTTCGATAAAGTTGGCAAAGGTTAAATTATGTTTTTAGCATTTGACAGCGTTCAATAATTAATTCGATTGTCCACCTGTCATATAATCTCTGACCCATTGATTTTTGGAAATAAAATAGAGGGATCGGCTTTAAAAACACATCTTTTTAGTTCAGTTTTTTATGAATCAGCTTTTTTCGACTTTTGTATTGTCGCTGTCAGTTTTTTTAAGAATATTACGAAAAATTACCGACCGATTATCAAAAAAATTTTACATAAGTCTAACATATTTTTCTGCATTTACTCTGACATTTCCAAATCGATATTTTAATTAGTTTTCTTATTTTTTGTTGATTTGTGAAAGTCATTATTCAGTATGAAATCATTATTACTGTGATTAATAAAAAACAAATTAGGACTTTTCTGTCTTCCTAGTATGACTAGTTTAAATGGCCATAAACTTTTTTTTAAGTTTAATATACTTGACATATACTTAAATTTAATGCATATGCTTTAGAGAAAACCACATCTATATTTATGAAAGGAATAACTGGAAAATAATGGGAGAGATGAATTCTTGGGAACCTCTTTAGGGGCTGAACTTATTTATTTCGTCGCTGCATCTTACAATCATGCCCGCGAATTAGATTGGATGTTTCACGACTCATTTACGTCAATTCGGGATCTAGGACCTATATGGTCTTAGGTTGTGCAGGCATCTCAATTGGGCAAAATCTAACATTTTTCATGCGTTTTCTTGCTAATATGTTGACCGTATTTTCCAGCAGGGGGTGAAAGCATCAATTTGAGAAGAACATTTAGTTTGATCGGTTAATTAGATCTTGATTAACAAATGGTCAAGATCCGAAAAATTCCCGGGATCATATGATGTACAAGGCTTTAATCACTAACTAATAAGAATTCTCCAAATGTTAGCATTTTCTATCATAAGTTACACTTTGAATTTAATGGTGGGCGTAAAAGATGTTCAAGGTATGTAGAAATATTTTACCGACATGTATGCAATAAATCCAACTGGAGTGAAAAATTAGCTAGAGCCAGGAACAGAACCTGGATCCACAGCGTGCTGAGCTATTGCTCTAATCACTGCTACTTTGGTTCTAAGTGTTTAGAGCAACAGCCTACTACGCTGTGGATACAGATTCGATTCCTGGCTGTGGCTAAAATTTTTCACTCCAGTTGGATTTAGTGCATATTTTTGAATGCATGTTTGTATAATATTTTTATATACTTTTAATATATGGATGCAGTATTTATTTTTGTGTGCTCTAAAGAGGCAAATGACGTTGACCAGCCAGAAAATGATCGTATTTAAAGCAGCACGAAAAGCTCTGTAGTTTCTTAACCAAGGAATAAAATGCAACATTTATTTCTTTACTTTCACACATTCTAATGATTTGATAAAGTATTCAAATACACGTATATTTAATAATATTAATTAATTAAATCATAACGTGAAAAGTAGCTTTTGAAAAATATAAATATTAAAATATGCATTTTTTTTTTTTTTTTTTTTTTTTTTTTACAAATTTTATTGTAGGTATATGTTTAATGTTTCCTATTTTGTTAGTTATAATACTATATTCACAGCAAACCAAAATTTCAAAGTAAATTAAAATTTTTTAGACTAATTAATGGCTTGTCTAATCATATTATCTAAATTTCACCAAATAGTGTATAATTTTTTTGTAAAAAAAAAAAAAAAATTAAATTGAGGTTCAGCATAAACTAACACATGCAAACTAAGAATAAACATAATTTTTGGGTTCTATGATAATTAGATTTTAAACAAAAATGCATGCAATACAAAAAAAAAAAAAAAATCATTTTTTAGAAACACGGCTTCAAAGTTGTCTTGTAACATTCACTGTTAAAAATTTTGCTCTAGTTTGAACGAAATTTTGGTGTTCAGTAGCTCCCACTGCAAGATGGTGAAATCTTGAACCAATATTTGGAGTTTCTGTTGATATATAGTTCCACTAGTTGGAACGATATTCAAATAGGAAGGTCCAAATTTTGGTACGAGATTTCACCATCTTATGGTAGCAGCTCCTGATCACCAAAATTTCGTTCAAACTAGAGCAAAATTTTTGACAGCATACAGTAGATGGTGTTATGCAAATTATTTTTAGCCATAACTTCTGTTCTAATTGGTAATTTTGTAAAAAAAAAAACCTTTATGCAATGGACTTGTAACTTTTGAAGGTATCCATTTTAAAATTTGTAAAAAAACTTTTTTTTTTTTAATTGTCAATGTGATTTGCCTGCTTAGTATGCAATAAATGTTATGCTGGGAGACAAAATTACAAGCTGTGAATAATATTTTAAAGTTAGGGAAAATAATTTTAGGATTTTAATTTGATTTTAAAAGGATTTAAATATTTTCCTTTTCACCTTTCTATATATAGCATGTATATCTCTCTATAAATACCTGATCAATGTTATATGTCTGCACTCGTATTTATAAACAGATTTGGATGTGATTGTGAAAGCATGTGTAAAGTTTTTATTAAGATCTCGACCAAATTTGTGGGACATCTTGATCCACCATCCTGTTTCAAAGTCACGACCTTTTAAAATTTTCGGTACTTACGTATTAACGCCACCGCAGCAGAAGTTGTGCTAATACGCCAAGCTTTTTTAGTGTTTTTTTTTATTTTTTGCTAATTTTTGATGCCATTTTTTAGTGCTTTAATGCTTTTGCAGTGCTTTTTATTTGCTCATTTTTGACGACATTTTCTTTGTAAGCGTGAGATAAACAAGATTGCTTTTTATTGGCACATTAGCCCAACTTCTGCTGCGGTGGCGTTAATACGTAAGTATCAAATTTTCAACCTAGTAATTAGAAAAGTACAAAATATATGCATAATTTATTTCTTACATAATTGTTGTCTTGATAGAAGGATTCAAGAACAGGTTTTGGTTTTTCCTCTATTGAAAAAAAAAATGGTATAGCGATTTGAAACTCTAAGGTGGCTGTCATTTTGAAACAAGATTTTATTCCGTAATCGGAAGGGTTTTAGGAATTTTAGAAAAGTTGTTTTTTTGAAAATTTATTTTAAATGTTGCTACTTCGATGTGTTTAAAACAACTGATATATCCTGGAACGTTTCACTAAGTTTTTGAAAATTCCATACAAATTCAGTAGTGATGAAAACTAGAAACTTTCTATTATCGAATTTCACGCATTTTAGTTTCGTGTGTTTGAGTAAAATAAGTTGAGTCTTTAAAAAACTAGGAAGAGTCTACAAGTGTCCTCTCTGTACAAGCAAAAAATACTTTTTTAAGCTCAAACCTTTTTAGCTCAAACCTTTTTCTGGCCCCGAGCCCCAAAAAGTGTAGCTACGCCACTGCATTCTGTACAAGTGACCATATGCAAAACGGATTTCATAATGCATTGAAACTATCTACAACCTCATTAATTGCCTCTAAACACTGTAAAAACTGACTGCATGCAATAATGAGAAGAGTGTTGGGAATGTTTGTTTTTGCAGACAAAAAGGCTGCCCTAAGCGCCGCAACAGTGTTATGAGAACCACTATTGGTACCATACCTTCTTAACCATACCCAAGACATTATATGTCATCACGCTATTATCTGGGGATTTGTGAGCTAACAATTGTGGAAGAAATATTTATTAAAGTTATTTATCATAACATTATTGGATTATTTGAGCTGTAAGGACAGTACCGGGATGGTGCGAAGTTTTGTTGAAAAACAATCGGCCTTTCATGAGATGCAAAAATAATTTAAATTTGAACGCTTTCCTATATGAAACGACATCTTTAAAAAAGAAATTTGGAGGCATCAGGCCGTCTTTGCTGCTCACAACACTCAGCATCACCAGAGAGGCTCCAAATGTCCTTTATATGACGATAGAAACATCTATTTTCAGAATTTACACAACCACCGATCATTCTGCTGTTCTCTTTCCTGTACATGAACAATTTTTTCTCATTAGAGGGAAACAATAGCATTCCTGATTTTTTTGCATGTTCCAGCTTATTAAGAAAGCTCTTGGCTGTGGATCTTGCATTATCCCTGGTTTTCACAGAGCATAACTGTCCTTAGATTTTATTGAGACGACTTATAATTTCCGAAGCCTTATTAATGTCATATAGCTAGAAATGTTCAACTCTTCCGGTCCTTTTGGGGTCTATTGGAAGAGAATTGTCATTTTCTCATCATGTACGACCTCATAATGTAATTCCTCATGAATCAGACATTGGATGGTGGCTTCATCAACATGTAGCTCCTTATGAATACCTTTCTTCAATTCCTACGATTTTATAAACACGCTGGTGATTTTCCGAGCCATGTTAATATCATATCTCTAGTAATGTTGCTTCCTGTATTAAACGGTTGGTCCATCACACGTAGCAACTTCCAATTCATTTTTTGTTTTAAGAGCGAATGATTACCTGAGTGTCAAGAATGCAGCAATCATTAAATCAAAGTGTTATTCAACAAATGAAAGAAGCACATTCTGCGTCTTCATTTCATCAGTTAGTCTAGTATAATATGTTTATATGTAAGAGAAAACATTTTATAACTATTGTTATTTAAGTTTGATACGATTTGTATATGGTATTACAACTATAATGATTAATTATCTACCACACCCTGTATTTTTGGTCCAAATTTTGCGCCTTCAACTCCTCATTTTAAAAGTTATTGATTTTATGCGTTTTTAGCTATCTCACCCTGTTGTGCCCTGACCCAGGTCGTAATCTTTCTAGTTTTTTGTATTGCAAATTTCCTTATTCCTATTTTATCTATATCCTTCCAAAGACTAAAATGTGGAGTTTAAATAAACTACAAAAGTCTAATGTATCTGTATTAATAAAACAAACAAATAAAATTATATTCTTATGAAGATCAATTGGGATAGACATGGAATTATATCCAATAATGTTTAAGATAAGAGCGCACATGTAAATTAACGTAACATGTATGTTATCAAATGTGTTACTAATAATTATTATTTTAGATAAATGTTTGAGAAAAGATACTAAATTCATTTTCAGCAGTTCAAAATCAAATATATTTAATGTAAAATTAAATGTTTAGAATTAAACTTTGGTCATAATTTAATATTATTTTAGTTACACTTGAGATTCCTAGATTTAAACTTTAAAAAAATAAGTGCATTAAAAAAATCCTTTTAACGTTTACAGAAATATTTGCTTGGCATTTTTATGAAAGCATTATGCTTGGAATTGCATTAAAATGCATTTTCAAATACTGACAAATTTGCAACATAATAAATTCAAAACATAATAAATTTTTTACAACATAATAAATTCAAAATATTAATTAATTATGAATAAGTTTGCCTTTACTTATGCGTTATGTACTTTTATAACGCGCTTAACTACAGTTATTTCTTCAGAAGTTGTATCATTGTCCTAAGTTTTTACAAAAATAAAAAAATAAAATATACATACTTAAGAGGCTGCGGTATTACTATACTTCATATAAAGCGAAAAGAATGGTGTTAAGCAATAATCAGAACATATGTGATATTCTCATTTAATTATAAAGAATATAATGCAATGAGTAGCACTGCAATGATCGTCTTGGGGAAAGATCGTAGAAATGCAAAATAGTGCAGTTTGTTACCTAGAAAATTACCTCAACTACTTGAAAACACGTTATATGTTACATAAGCCACAATAAATGTAACTTGTATCATCCCCCTTGAGTAATTCACAGTAATATCATAAAAGAAATTCAAAATTATGCTCATTCATACGTTTGTCTCCACTTTTGTTAAACATTTCCTAAAAGTAATTCTATTTATTCTACAGTAGTTATTCTCCGAATAATCTAGAAAGAGATTAGAATTTCTAAAAAAATGGATAATTAAATTAAACTTTTCTAATTGTCATATTACTAAGCATATTTTTAATCTCGGCTTTTTGCCTATGTGCTTAATATAACATACATAATTTGATCCAAGATTTAAATCATGACACGACTGTGGTGCCATGGAAACTCACATTAATTTTAATCTATCGTTTTTTACTTATAATATACTTATATGTAACTAAATTTTATCCAAATGCTTATACAGTGTGCTCTTAAATGACGCCCAAACTCTGCACAACCAGATTCCTCGTTGAGACTATATGAAAAATGCCCAATGAACTGTACTTGTACGATCCATAGTTCACGAGTAAAATACGAAAAACAATGACGTCACAGCCCGTGTAGGATAAAAACACCTTATTTGTCACATCAACACAGTATTAGCAAATTCTAAAGGCAGTTGTAAGGCCAGTTCGGAAGACATTTCAATTATATAGGCCGTACTTTAAGTACATTTCGCAATATTGACGAACAGAATACATGATAACCATACGAAGAATACTGGTGGATGCAAGATGCAGTAATATGTTCAACAACAGCAGCTTAACACCACTCTACGAAGCAGGCATGCATGACGCGCTATGCGCAGTGGAGGCTTTGAAGATTATCGTCTTGAATGATATGCAAATACTGTTACTTATGTGTCTAATACGTTGTTATTTTTCATGCACCGGCTATGTCGAAATACTTTGTATTGGTATTTTATTTATTTATTTATTTTTGTATTATTTTACTCGTAACGTATGGATTGTACAGGCAGATTTTTTCGGGGCATTTTTTTTAAGTCCTCCAAACGGGAAATCTGGCAGTGCAGAATTTGGGTGCAATTTTTGGAACACTCTGTATATACTTTAATTCATGTGTTTGATAAAACTGTACGAAAATATTACATAAATTGAAAGTTCCATTTTTTTTTAGCTCTCCGAAAACATGTACTTGACAGATATGAATCCCATTAAGTCCTATAGTACTCGAGTGATTTCGTTAAGAATGTTTTTGGTGATGTAGTGTAACAGGAAGATCATATGTGGCAGACAGTTAAAAATAATAATAATAATAATAATAATAATAAATCACCATTGCTCTAAAAAATAGTCACAAAAAAGAAATAGTCAGCTGTAAGCCTTGAGTATAAAACAGAAAATATTTAATCCAAATTTCATCACAATCGAGTAGCTTCCAAGGGAACGTGTCTTAAATATTGCACATAAATTATGGAAGGTATAGCGTTATATAAATTTTAAATGAATGCTATTTCAGTAACATTGGAAATTTTTTGACTGGACTTTCGAAAGGCACATACCTAAATTAAAAGCTTTCGAACAAGCTATTTCAGGTCGCTGAATGCATCCTGGTTTGGGTTATAATTGTGTTGTTTTCATTTTTTTCTTGTTTCACGAAAAAAAATTGACAAAACAGAGGTTCTGGATCTCCATAACTAATCGGTGGATCTGGATGATTTTTTGTAAACTTTGAGATCTAGAGTAGGACACTTCACCTTTTCAATTTCGTCGCGATCCGATGATTGGGTCCAAAGTTATTAAGAGGCAAACTTTGGACTTTAACATTAGAGATGCGGCTGAGCTCTAATATACAGCATTATCGTACTGTATGATATATATATTACACATATTTAATTTAATTTCTGTAGTTTTGGCATCTCGGTAAATCTATTGTTAGGAATAAGGCAGTAAAAAAGGGGGATAATGAGTGAAGCTTTTAAAAATAAACGTATCTTTATAAATGAATCAAAATGAAATCATTTTCATTACAAAAGCTTTGGAATTAGAGGTTATATCTACCAAAGTCGAAAGTCTTTTGAATAATGATTTTGCTTTTTAAAAATGACGTCAGTGAATTCGTTCAACTATTTACTATAATTGCATCAAAAAGAAATAATTTTCAAAATGCAATTTTTGTACTTTTCATGTGACGCATTTTGCAAGATAGTTTCTATTTTTCTTATAAAAAATTTCAGAAAATGAATTATTGCTTCTAAATATACATTAGTTTTTTTCGCAAAGATTGTTCGATTTAAAAGTATTTTTAATAGTTGGTGATTTCCACTTCGAATGATTTGTTGCAATTTTAAACGATTTATGTTTGAATTCAGACCATACATTCTTTCGTGAAATTTGTTTATTTGAATGTATAGTATCACTTCCTAAAGTTTCACCCATCTTTTAGGGTTCTCTTCCCTCCCGCCTCCATGTTTAGGACTCTCTTTAATAGCTTTTAAAGCTTCTTTTTTAACTGAATTTTTCATTTGGATAGAAAATGTTATGCCTGTTACATGAATATATTAGAAATTCCAAATAATTTTTTTCTGTCAAATGTCTAGATTTTTTTTTTAAACTTATGCTCTGAAAACTGTAAAACAAAGAACATTCCTTACTACAAGCTTCCGCAGTAATTAATCACGACGTATTTGATGATATCAAAAGTATATTCCCTTTTAATTTTTGCCCTATAAATTTAAACACGGATACTAATGGATGTAAAAGGTTTTAAACAGTGCAAAACACCATTAACCTTGTGTATTATGTCTAATAGGTAATATGTTATTCCAGTTTGCATTGTAAAAGCGATTAATTTGTCTCTAAAAAGTTTTACATGGTCGAAAGATGTTCGTAGTAGACATTTCTCCAATGATCTTCATTGTCATTCATATTGATGTTATAATGTCATTTTAAGTTTTTAAAGCGATTTATCAAACAATATATCAACAACTTCGGTAAAACTGAACCGGAAATAACGATTTTTTGGTACAATGTATTTGAATAAATAGTCTTATTATTTCATGCAGTAAAAAATTCTTTTTCTTAATAACTGAACTGAAATAAAAGAATTTTCCTTAAAAAGGAATGTAATTTAAATAAAAATAATATGTTTTACGAAAATTTACTAAGATATTATCATAACTAAGAGATTTTCTGTTTATTAGAGATACTCGTACATATTAACTCATTTATATCAATATTTTATGAAGTTTAGAAAAATAAAATACTTCATATCATACTATACAAATAAAAAATAATATAACTGTTAATAAACGAATTGTAAATCGCCCTTTTTCTTCCATGACTAAATACACATAACTGGTGTATGAAAACTTTGAGTTTGTATAAACATTTTTAAAAAAATACTATATAATGCTTTAAGAGAACACAGTACCTTAATTTTTTGAAAAATGACGAAAATGTAGATTTTCTAATTTTTGCTTAAATTAAACTTTATTATTCCTAGTATATTCTAATGACGCTTAGTTAAGATCCGAGTTTAAATATAGTTTAAAAAGATTTCATTACATCGCCGTGTCCTTAAATGCCACAATCCACTTCAATGAAAAGTAATTTTTGTCAGTTTGTGTTTTTTCTACAAATATTCATGTTCAAAGTGATAAAATTTGTATGTATACCTTAATATCGACTTGAGATTTATTTTGGTTCTTTATGGTTTATTTGATAAAACTAAGTATCGGATTTACACTAAAGTAAAAAGCTTTTTTTATACATAAACATTTTTGCTTGTAATTTTATTAGCACTTGCATTTTTTATTTATTTTTTACTCCCCAACTAGTTAACTTATGAAAAATCCAACACATAGAATTATACAACACATTCTATGTATAGTTTTTAAGAAAATGGCTTAAAAGCTCAAAATTTGTATGACAAGATGCATTTTAAAATTCACTTATTTTTTTAAAAATTTCAACTCTGATCGTGATGCTTAAAAGCATTTTGCCTCTGACAACTTTATTTTTCAACAATACATCTTATTTTCAGATATCATTTTTGGGCGCTCTATAAGATAAAAAAAATTGCATTATCTCAGTTTTTGTGATCAGAACTGGGAGAATAGTTCGGCGCACATATATAACGTCACGAAGGCCAGTTTTTTTACCTATTAAATTAGATCACCTCAATTCTTGTAGTATCACAACTTGGCAGAAATAATTCGAATCAAAGCACTTAAACAGATAGGAGCGCTGACTTTGCATAGCTTTTGAAACTCGGGAGTTGATAAATAACTCAAATGACTGATTTCAGAATACATGAGCCAAACCAATTAGGACCTGGGCCGAAAGGATAGTTTCTATTTTAAAAGGATAATAAGCCCGATCCTCTTGAATTCAAAGCGTGATTTTTGCCTTCCAACGTAAACAAATACTTAAACAAAATATGTGATGTCCAGCTGCAAAATACACTGAGAAAAAAAATATGCCACATTCAACTAGAATAAATAGTGAGTCACTTTCTAAATACCTAAACTAGAAATATAGATGTCCAAATTATGCGAGTAGGGTAAACAACTAAGGTGAATAGGCGAAATTACTTGACATTTCTAGTCTCTTCTTTTCTAGGAGACGAAACGACATTGAACCGTTTCAGTAGCGAGAAATTATCGCTTGATTTTAGGGATGATTTCTTAAGCTATAATTATAATTACTAAATCAAATCTCTTGAGTTCGCATCTATTTGAAGAGATTTTTAGATAAATTTGACAACAAAAATATCGGAAAACGTACTTGAATTCTTGTAAGAGACTCTGGAACTCTCTAAGAAATGGAACTAATATTTATAAGGATGACATGGAACTATTTTTTCTAGAGTCATTACTTAGATTCTATATGCCAGAACCGTATTTTTTTATCAGTGTACAGCTTCGCCACCTAACGATGCTTGCCCGTTCGGTCGACAAATTCTGTTGATATTTACTCCGTTTGATATTTGTGACTACAGCCCTGCCAGACGCACATACATCCTTACACAAACACGCACACACATATATATACAGGGTGTCCAGCAAATAAGGCCCTGATTTCAAAAGTAAATTTTCTAAAATTCTAAATATTCTAAATGTGTCAATTTTTCAGTTGAGAATTGGCGCCCGCTGTTACTCATATCGTACCAAGAAATGACGAGGCAGACCAGTCATTTCTTAATCTACACCTAATAATCTTGTCCTACATCATGATTTCATCCCGTAACTCGGCCCCACCAGTGGCCGCGAGGTTCTGACCTCCAAACTGGTAGACGGTAGGTGCTGGGTTCGAACAACCCAATTGCGACCGACGGCCTAACCTTTCGGAGTTTTCCGTGGTTTTCTTCGAACCTTGCGTATATACGGGTTAGGCTCCCTTAGAAAAACCCCCACGGAAGGTATCCACCCCATAGGGTCTATATCCCATAGCGTAGATAATTGGCCGACATAAATACAAACAAACAAACAAACCTTTCCATCCGTTTTGTGCAGATCGTATCTTTGTATCTTGATTCGCTTTCGAATTATTCATTTTTTAAGTACGTTCTGACTTTTGAATCACCCAGTATATTGCAACTGTGTAAGCTGGTCTTTAGTGATCTTTATATAATTTTTGTGTTATACTCTGCATAAGCAATCGAAATGAAAATATATAAATTTTGTGTTGTGCGTATTTTTGCTTTTTTAACCGATAAACAATATATTTTACATATGTTAATAATACCCTGAAAAAGAAATTGAAAACAGAAATATCTTATCCTGCCAAAGTTTTGTTTACATTTTATGTTAATTTTTCTTAATTTTTACCTATCATAAAAAAAATCTTTAAATTTTAAACATGCTAAAAAAGTATTAGTTAACTTTCATAGTGACAATACTATAAATTACAGTAATCCATGATATGAGAGACAAAGAATATTTTGTCTCTGATTTCGATTTCGATTAATAAAAACCTTACTGCAGCTCTTTAAAATCGGAATCCTATGTTTATGTTATTTTATGGAAATGATTGATTTTGACATAAATGAAGTTTACTTTTGTTAGTACTCATCAAGATTTTGCATGACAGTACACGAAAGCATATTATTTTTTATGCTGTTTAATTACGCTTAGTAAGCTAAAGAATTTTTTCTAATGATAGTTACTATGTATATATATATGCATGTATATAAAGTATGACTTCAAAAATCCGTCATCAGAAGGACCGATACCATACCGGATTATTGAGAATTCAGAATTTTTGAAAGAATATCGAAAATAGTCACTAGGAATAACAAACATAGTATTATATTCTTAATGGTACTTTTAGCTATAATTTAAATCGTTTTTGAGTGATAACTATGTGAGAAATAATATATATATATATATATATATATATATAATCTTAATTTAATTAATATTTTCTCTATTACAGAAAAATAAATCAAATATACTTTTAGTAAAATTAATTAATAGTAAAAGTAATTTAGTAACTTTTTAGTAAAATTACTTTTTCTAGTGCAGTTTCGGAAACATCGATGTCAGTTTTTATTGTTTAACTTTTTAGTCATTCTTTAACAAGTTTTTTTTTTTTTTGTATCTTATACAAATAAAGAATCTCTAATATTCAGAAACATAGTCTGGTTTCTCTAAAAATGATATTAATTCCCTAGTCAATTTTATGCATTTTTCAAGTGAGATCTTTTCTTCCACCGATTGTTCATAATTGCCTTTTGAGTGCTTATAGCGTTATCGGCGCTTCAATTTAGCACAACATCAGATATACCGCTATCTGTTAAAGTTTTCATTCTTGTGTATTTCTTTCAATGCATATCCAATCATCCATATCATTTTTTTTTCTACACCGAATGCATTATCAGATTTTGCTTGTTCAATCGGCTCATAAATGATGGCCTTTTAATTGGAAAAGTGAAAGTCTGAAAATTCTTCAGCAGGATTGATGTCGCCGTTGCAGAAGTTTTGTTCCGGCTATAGATTGCTCTATATGCATTCGCATATTCTTGAATATTGCATGATGTCAAATAGTCTTTTTTTTGCATTTTTACTCTCGATCTTGAAGTTTTTAATTCATAAACAATTGCTGTTTCTTATCTTTTACAACTTGAAAGTGAAAGAGTAAAAGGACGGGAAAAAATGGTTTTGATGCCGGATTCTTAAAGTTACATTTTATGTGTAGTGCAACAAGATAAGCATATTTTTTTTATTAATCTATATACAGAGTGTCCACGTATAACTTGGTCGATCTTTATTTTCACAACCTTTGGTTCCTGATGCATACTTCCAGTTTCAAAAATGATTTAAATAAGGCACAGAATTATTTCCAAAACGATTTGGGTGTAGAAACTTACGAAAATTAATTTTTTATATATTCCCCCGGTCCTATAAGCTATATATAGCAAAATCTTATTACATTGATAAGTACGGGGAAAATGTCCAATTGTTCTGCGATTAAAACTGACCGACTAACAGCTGTTTAAAATTTGAGCATATTTTTTGCTGCAAATAAGTCTTTCAAAAATTAAGTCAAAAATAATTTCGTAATATTATATAAAAAAAGGCTGAGAATAAAAGTAATATTGCAATATAAATTTGAAATCTTTAATTTTTCTAACATATTAATGAAAAATATACAATCTGTACGAAATATATAAGAGGATAAAAAAGAACAGAATTTTTCTTTAATAAAAATTTTAAAAACAACACCCTCATGTCTTTACAAACTGATATAGATTTTTAAATGCTGTTACATTACACTGTCTTTCAAGATTTGGATTGTGCCATGTTTTTTAACTTTTGAAATTCATTATCATATATTTTTTTAACGCTGAATACGAAAATGACCTTCATTTTAAGCTACTAAGTCACAATATTTCTCAAATCACAAATTTCAAGGTTAAAAAGCTCAAAGTTAAAATAGACCCTCCTCCTTCCAACCTCATTGAGTCCTTGAGGTGTTTAGCTGAAAAATTCAGTATAAGCCAAAAAATTGAGTTAATTATTGAATTAAATAAAATTAAACTGAATAAAAAAGTCATACATCTATTTTAAAGTATCAGATTTTTCATTATTTTTTTAACCTTGAAATTTACGATTTGCAAAAAATCGTGACATGATGGTTAAAAGTAAAGGTAAATTTATTTTATTTAGCGTTTGAAAATACATAAAATGCAATTATAAAATTTTAAAAACACTACCGCAGGTTTATGTTATCTAATTCGAAATTTTTTCTCAAAGTTGTTTACGGTAATCTATTCGAAATATTTATGTTACCCTCTAATATAAGTATGCATAAGATGATAAATTGTTGAAAATCATAACACTTACATTTTCATTGGACTTAAGTCCATATGTAAAATATACATTTGATCGGACATTTCAAAATGAGTCCGAGTACAAATTTTAAACTGGAACAATGATCGTTGCAAGCTAAGTAAAAACTTATAATAATAATATAATTTTTATTAAAATACATCATAGCTTCAAATCTTTAGAAAATAAAACATATGTTATAATACAATTATTTTAACTAATATGAAACTTAACTTATAAAAGTTAACTGAATCGAATAATTGTACGATTTCTTTCAAAGCGAAGATATCCTGAAATAAGCTTAAATACTTTAGAGGCGACATCTAAAATCGTGGCCGAAAGATCAAATCGTGGCTGAATCGCTGCCGCGCAAGAGACTAGGTCTATTTGGGTCGTAGGTAGGGGTCGTCGACGAAAATTGGTCGCTCACCGCGACGGTAATACGTCGCGGTGATTTTAATAGTCGATCGATCAATTTTGTTGATAAATGAGATTTTTTTTTGTTTTACTTGTTAGCGTTACAATATATCTTTACTAAATATAACTTATGGGACCGAAGAACCGTATAAAATTTTAAATTTCATAATTTTTTATTAAATGTTTTTCTTAACCCAAATAACTCTAAAAATAATTCTTAAACTTATTTAAATCATTTTTGCAACTGGAAATATGCATCTAGGATCAACGGTTGCGAAATTAAAGGTATTTCAGTTTATACGTGGGTAAACTGCATATATATAATTGAGTGTGTGATTAAGACATTCTGAAAAAATACAATTTGAAGTTTAGTTCCTTCAATGTGGCTTAAGATTTTACTTCACCTTTATACATTTAATTTTTAACAAAAAGATATCATTTTTATTTTGTACGTTGTTTAATTAAGTTTAGTAAGCTGTACCTCTGTTGCTGACTTAGTGTGAAAATTATAGTTACAAAAAATATATTGCAGCAATGTAAACATTTTTATTGATCTTTATAAACATGCATTTTAGATATTTACTGCATAATCAAATTAAATAAAAATACTTCAGATAATAATTTTTTATTAATAGGGTAGGTTAATTAGTTTTTTTTTACATAGTTCTGACATTTTAACTGTTAAAATATATTTTATTTTGATTAATAATATCTTAAATGGACAATTAAAAAATCTTATCCTCCATAATACCATCTACATTTGTTTTTTTTTTGCTTACTTTTCTTAATTTTAACTTATCATAAATCTTGCAACTTTTAAATGTTAAATAAACTAAATGAAGTACATAAAAAAATCATTATTTAAAACAGCCGAGTTATCACTACAATACTGTAAGTGACAATTCTTAATGTTATGAAAAAACCATTTTTTGTTTCTGATTTAGACTTAAATTACTTTAATAAAAATCTCAATAAAGCTCTTCAAAATCACCATCAATGCATATGCTGTCGTATTAAAATGATTTATTAAGACATTCAAAAAATTACAACAAATTGAAGTTTACTTTCTTCAGTTCTGCTCAAGACTTTATATGACCGCAACACTTTAAATACTTAACGAAAGCATATTATTTTTATGTTGAGTGTAGTTTAATTATGCTTAGTAAGCTGAACGTTTGTTGCTGAAAAGGTATAAAAAGCTTAGTTACAGAAAAATTACACAGCAACAGGGGAAGAAGAAAAACCTTTATTGATCTTTAGATCATTTCTTCGTGTTATTTTCTGCGTCGACGAACTATGTTAATGCAAACACTCCAAAGGCTGATGAGGCGGAAAATTACGGTAATTTAATAATCGGAAGGAAATCGAAAAAGGTCATAATGGATTTATAGGTAAATGTTGTATCATGCCTGAAGATGATAAGAAAAACCTGTAGCATTCTGAAGCTGCATTCTTTATGGATTCTTTAATGCTACACCAATCTAAGAGCAAAAGAAAGGAATCGTATTTAGTAAGAAATGTTCAATATTTTGTGTTAGATTTAAATGAAAGACTATGATATTTTATTGTGTGCAGAAAATTGGTTATTTTAGGGAAAAAAATTCAAACTGACACAGGAATTTTTATTAAAGCTTGAAAGAAATTTAAACGGATTTAAACATTACAGAACAATTTTTTGTAATAAAAAATAGAAATGTATCTTTTTGAAATTAAATATTTATTTATTTCCAACAAATAAATATTGGAAATTGTGGCGGGGGTAAAATATAACAGTAAAAGATAGAAAATCGCAAAATTGTTGTCAAAAATTACCTTATCCTGTTATAGATAAGTCCATGTTCTTTATTTATTTTTCTTAATTTTAACTTATCACTAAACCTGAGACTTTTAAATTTTAAACATACTAAAACAAGGAAAACAATATGTACCGGATGGTTATAAAATAAGTATCCCTATTTGGAGCTGTCTGTAGCTTAAAGGAATAACCCGAATGAAGCCGAAATTTGCACACATACTATTTGAGAAGGGGGAAGAAGACTGGAATAATAATAAAAAAATAATTACAAAAATCGCCGACAGATGGCGCTTTTGTGTCACCTGGTAACAATTGTTGATGAGAATTAATTTTATTCGGATAACATTGGATTACCTTTCGTAGGACGTTCCGAACAGTAGCATATGGAATATCCAAATTTCGGGCAACTTAACGTGCACTAGGACCGGCTTCCGGAGTCCCGGATAGCTCCACAATCGCAGTAGCAATTTCTTCTTGATCGCGGAGAGGTAATGGTTTCTTCCCTTTTCCACATTTTACAGTAAACGGTCATGTCTCCTCGAATTTTTTTACCATGCTTCTCACAGCACACGATGTCAAAGGACCTTTTCCTTTACGCATTCCTTTCACACACTTAAATTCATGTAAAGCTGCTGCACTGTTTGAGCTGTTAACGTAGGATAGTTTTAAAACTAAAGCGCGATCTAGTAAACTGAGAGCCATGTCGTACAACATTAATGGCAGAAATGGCCATACTTTACTAATGATAACAACGGCGTTTGCACTGACAGGACACGTGGAGCCATCTGTTGCCAATTATTGTAACTATATTTTTTTTATTTTTCCATTATTCTTCCGCTTTCTTGAACAGTATGTGTACCGATTTTGGTTTCATTCGGGTCATTCCTTCTAGCTCCAGACAGTTCCAAATAGGAATAATTATTTTATAACCACCCTGTATTTCATTATTCAAAACAGCTGAGTTATCACTAGTGTTAACAGTACTGTAAGCGGTAATTATTGCTATCAAAAAAGCCTTTTTTTGTTTATGATTTAGACTTAAATTATTTTATTAAACATATCAATAAAGCTCTTTAAAATCACCATCGATGCTTATGCTATCGTATTGAAATGATTTATTAAGACATTCAAAAAATTTCAACAAATTGAAATTTACTTTTTTCAGTTCTGCTCGAGACTTTATATGACCACAACACATTAAATACTTAACAAAAGCATATTATTTTTATGTTGAGCGTTGTTTAATTACGCTTAGTAAGTTGAACGTTTGTTGCTAACAAGGTATAAAAAGCTTAGGCACAGAAAAATTGCACAGCAACAGGGGAAGAAGAAAAATCTTTATTGATCTTTAGATCATTTCTTTGTGTTTAGTTTCCGCATCGACGAACTATGTTAATGCAAACACTCCAAAGGCTGATGAGGCGGAAAATTACGGTAATTTAATAATCAGAAGGAAATCGAAAAAGGTCATAATCGATTTTATCGGTAAATGTTGTATCATGCATGAAGATGATAAGAAAAACCTGTAGCATTCTGAAGCTGCATTCTTTATGGATTCTTTAAGGCTACACCAATCTAATCACAAAAGAAAGGAATTGTATTTAGCAAGAGATGTTCAATATTTTGTGTGAGGTTTAAATGAAGGATAGGGGATTTTCTAATGTGCAGAAAATTAGTTATTTTGGGGGGAAAAACATTCAATATGATATAGCAATTTTTATTAAAGCTTGAAAGAAATTTATATGGATTTAAATGTTATAGAGCTATATTTTGTAATAAAAATGGAAATGTATCTTCTTAAATTTTTATATTTAGCGTTGTTTAGCTATGTTTAGTAAGCCGAATGTTTGTTGCCTACTTGGTGTGAAAATCATAATATCAAAAATATATTGCAGCTGGATTAATATTTTTTTATTGATCTGAAATTACATATTTATCTATAATAAGTATTATCTGCATAATCAAGCTAACCTACTAAAAATTTCATTGATAAACAATATATTTTTTCTTCGATTAATAATACCTTAAATGAACATTTAAAAAATATGTCCTCTTACATTTCCGTCTACTCTCTTTATTATTTTCTTAATTTCAATTTTTAACAAAACTGTCAACTTTTAAATTTTAATCAAACTAAAATAAGTGCATAAATATATATTTCACGCTTCAAAACAGACGAGTTATCTATAGCATTAACAATAGTGTAAATGACAATTATTAATTTTATCAAACAACATTTTTTATTCCTGATTAAGATTTAAATTACTTTAATAAAAATCTCAATAAATCTGTCCAAAATCACCATTTGAAGCTTATGTTATCTTATGTAAATGATTTATTAAGACATCGAAAAAATTACAGAAAATTGAAATTTACTTTCTTCAGAGCTGCTCGAGACATTATTTGACCGCAACACATTAAAAAGCATATTATTTTTATGTTGAACGTTTGTTGCTGACAAGGTATAAAAAGCTTAGTTACAGAAAAATTACACAGCAACAGGGGAAGGAGAAATCTTTATTGATCTTTAGAGCATTTCTTTGTGTTATTTTCCGCATAGTGAAACTATGTTAATGCAAACACTCCAAAGGCTGATGAGGCAGAAAATTACGGTAATTTAATAATCGGAAGGAATTATCGAAAAAGATCATAATGGATTTTATCGGTAAATGTTGTACCATGCCTGAAGATAATAAGAAAAACCTGTAGCATTCTGAAGCTGCATTCTTTATGGATTCTTTAAGTCTACACCAATCTAAACGCAAATGAAAGGAATCGTATTTAGCAAGAAATGTTCAATATTCTGTGTGAAGTTTAATTGAAAGCCTAGGATATTTTATTACGTGCACAAAATTAGTTATTTTAGGAAAAAACATTCGAACTGACACAGCAATTTTTATTAAAGGTTGAAAGAAATTTAAACGGCTTTAAATATTATAGAACTACTTTTTGTAATAAAGAAATGCAAATGTAGCTTTTTAATATTTAATAATTATTTATTTCCGACAAATAAATATTGGAAACTGTGGCGGGGTAAAGAATAACAGTAAAAGATAGAAAATCGTAAAATTGATGTAAAAAATACATTATACTGTTTTAATTAAGTCCATATTCTTTATTTATTTTTCTTAATTTTAACATATCCCAAAGCTTGAGTCTTTTAAATTTTAAACATACTAAAACAAGAAAAAAAATACGTATTTCATTATTCAAAACAGATGAGTTATCACTAGTTGTAACAGTACTGTAAGTGACAATTATTAATGTTATCACAAAAGCATTTTTTTGTTTCTCATTTAGACTTAAATTACCTTAATAAAAAATCTAAATAAAGCTCTTCAAAATCACCATCGATTCTTATGCTATCGTATTGAAATGATTTATTAAGACATTCAAAAAATTACAACAAATTGAAGTTTTCTTTCTTCAGTTCTGCTCAAGACTTTATATGACCGCAACACTTTAAATACTTAACGAAAGCATATTATTTTTATGTTGAGTGTTGTTTAATTATGCTTAGTAAGCTGAACGTTTGTTGCTGAAAAGGTATAAAAAGCTTAGTTACAGAAAAATTACACAGCAACAGGGGAAGAAGAAAAACCTTTATTGATCTTTAGATCATTTCTTCGTGTTATTTTCTGCGTCGACGAACTATGTTAATGCATACACTCCAAAGGCTGATGAGGCGGAAAATTACGGTAATTTAATAATCGGAAGGAAATCGAAAAAGGTCATAATGAATTTATATTTAAATGTTGTATCATGCCTGAAGATGATAAGAAAATCCTATAGCATTCTGAAGCTGCATTCTTTATGGATTCTTTAATGCTACACCAATCTAATCACAAAAGAAAGGAATTGTATTTAGTAAGAAATGTTCAATATTTTGTGAGAGGATTAAATGAATGACTAGGAGATTTTGTAATGTGCAGAAAGTTAATTATTTTAGGGAAAAAAACATTCAATATGATATAGCAATTTTTGATGATAAAGGTTGAAAGAAATTTATATGGATTTAAATGTTATAGAACTATATTTTGAAATAAAAAATGGAAATGTATCTTCTTAAATTTTTATATTTAGCGTTGTTTAGTTATGTTTAGTAATCCGACTGTTTGTTTCCTACTTGGTGTGAAAATCACAATATCAAAAATATATTGCAGCTGGATTAACATTTTTTTATTGATCTGTAATTACATATTTATCTATAATAAGTTTTATCTGCATAATCAAACTAACCTACTAAAAATTTCATTGATAAACAATATATTTTTTCTTCGATTAATAATACCTTAATTGAGCATTTAAAAAATATGTCCTCTTACATTTCTGTCTACTTTCTTTATTATTTTCTTAATTTAATTTAAAAAAATCTGTCAACTTTTAAATTTTATTCAAACTAAAATAAGTGCATAAATATATATTTCACGCTTCAAAAGAGATGAGTTATCAATAGCATTAACAATAGTGTAAATGACAATTATTAATTAGGATGAGCGAAGCGAATCCTCTACTAGGCCACTCAAATGACAGTTTGTCGTACACTTTACAAAAAAACTATACAGTATTTTCACTTGAAATTAAATACAAATATAAATTATGATCTGTAGATTTGCAGAGTATTATTTTTTTACAGAAATACTTTTCAAAAAATTATTATTTTAATTAATTTATTTTACATGTTTTTCCATTACGAACGCATTTTTTTTTCAAATAAAAAGGGAAACACGTACGTTCTCAGAAGAAAAACTTAAATCATGGGGTCAGTAATTATAGCTAGAAACATCATTAAATAAATAAATAAATAAAATATATTTTCATTATTCTGATAAAATATCTCAAAAACTGCTTTCAGATTTTCAAACTATGCTCATTCCTTTAACTATGTATAGTTTCATGATTTCTTTTATAAAATGTATAAAATACTTTTTTTTAGAAAAATTATAGTATATTTTTAATGAATTAAAATTTGTGAAAATTATCTTATTAACATTCAATTATAAAAGTATTTTTCTGTGTTAGGAATTCAAATACACAATTTATTCTTATTTTGTGAAATCATTTAAGCAGACGATATTTATGAATTTTAAAAGAATTACATTATGTTTTTGTGAAGTGGCAATAAAAGAACTGTAAACAAATAAAATTAATTAATATTTTGTATAATTTTACTTCGAAAATATTTTTATTTATACCAGTCTTATATCATAAATAAACAATCTGAGGAAATTCTTAGTTATTTGGTTGAAATACATTTTAAAATTAAAATGCGCCGAAACATAAAATTACATTTTTACTTAATAAAGATGCAAAAATAATTTAAAAAATATATTATTACTTTCAAATATTTATCTTATAGCATAATACTTCGCGAATCCAAACAAAGCATGGCTTTTGCTAGTTTTATCAAACATTTTTTATTCCTGATTAAGATTTAAATTACTTTAACTCCCTGATTGCCCAGCCAAAGGGTAATATTGTAATGCTGTTTTCTCAGTAATTTATTAAAAATATTAAAAAAGATTTTTTTTTCAATATGATACAAGATATGTTATTACATATAGGTGTATGATCTCTGAGAGTATTAAATCTAACTTAATGTTTAAAACTGAGTTTTATATGTAGAATTTTATTAATTTAAATATTGCTTGTGTTACAGTGAAACCTGCTGCTTAGTGTGCAAAAAAATCCGGTCGAGTCAGGAGGTTAATAAAATTCTCAATAAATCTGTCCAAAATCACCATTCGAAGCTTGTGTTATCGTATGTAAATGATTTATTAAGACATCGAAAAAAATTACAACAAAGAGACTTTATTTGAACGCAAAACATTAAATACTTAACGAAAGCATATTATTTTTATATTGAACGTTTGCTGCTGACAAGGTATAAAAAGCTTAGTTACAGAAAAATTACACAGGAACAGGGGGAAGGGAAATCTTTATTGATCTTCAGATCATTTCTTCGTGTTATTTTCCGCATCGTGGAACTATGTTAATGCAAACACTCCAAAGACTGATGAGACAGAAAATTACGGTAATTTAATAATTGGAAGGAAATCGAAAAAGGTCATAATGGATTTTATCGGTAAATGTTGTACCATGCCTGGAAATAATAACAAAAACCTGTAGCATTCTGAAGCTGCATTCTTTATGGATTCATTAAGTCTACACCAATCTAAACGCAAATAAAAGGAATCGTATTTAGCAAGAAATGTTCAATATTCTGTGTAAAGTTTAATTGAAAGACTAGGATATTTTATTACGTGCAAAAAATTAGTTATTTTAGGACAAAACATTCGAACTGACACAGCAATTTTTATTAAAGGTTGAAAGAAATTTAGATGGATTTAAATATCATAAAACTACTTTTTGTAAAAAAAAAAAAAAAATAAATAAATAAATAAATGTATCTTTTTAAAATTAAATAATTATTTTTTTCCGACAAATAAATATTGGAAACTGTGGCGGGGTAAAGTATAACAGTAAAAGATAGAAAATCGCAAAGTTAAAGTCAAAAATATCTTATACTGTTATAATTAATTCCATGTTCTTTACTTATTTTTCTTAATTTTAAAATATCACAAAACTTGTTTTAAATTTTAAATATACTAAAACAAGAAAAAAAAATATTTTTCATTATTCAAAACAGCTGAGTTATCACTAGTGTTAACAGTTCTGTAATTGACAATTATTAATATTATCAAAAAAGCTTTTTTTTTGTTCCTGATTTAGACAAATTACTTTAATAAAAAAATCTCAATAAAGCTCTTCAAAACCACCATCGATGCTTATGCTATCGCATGGTAGTGATTTATTAAGACATACAAAAAAATTACAACAAATTGAAGTTTACTTTCTTCAGTGCTGCTCAATACTTTATTTGACCGCAACACATTAAATACTTAACAAAAGCATATTATTTTTATGTTGAGCGTTGTTTAATTACGCTTAGTAAGCTGAACGTTTGTTGCTGATAAGGTATAAAAAGCTTAGTTACAGAAAAATCACACAGCAACAGGGAAAAAAAAGATCTTTATTGATCTTTAGATCATTTCTTCGTGTTATTTTCTGTATGGTCGATCTATGTTAATGCAAATACTCCAAACGCTGATGATGCGGAAAATTACGGTAATTTAATAATCGAAAGGAAATCGAAAAAGGTCATAAAGGATTTTAACGGTAAATGATGTATCATGCCTGGAGATAATAACAAAAACCTGTAGCATTCTGAAGTGCATTCTTTATGGATTCTTTAATGCTACAACAACCTAGACACAAAAGAAAGCAATTGTATTTAGCAAGAAATGTTCAATATTCTTTGTGAGGCTTAATTGAAAGACTAGGATGTTTTATCGTGTGCAGAAAATTAGTTATTGTAGGAATAAACATTCAATCTGATACAGCATTTTTTATTAAAGGTTGAAAGAAATTTATACGGATTTAAATGTTACAGAACTATTTTTTAGGTAGATTTCGTATGAAATACTACCTATTGCATTGTCTCCCATGTTGGAATTTCTGAAAAATTTTTGCGGATCTACACGAATCATGACTCCTAGACCCCAAAACCACCATCAGTAAAAAAGTTTATATCTATCTATCTATCTATCTATCTATCTATCTATCTATCTATCTATCTATCTATCTATCTATCTATCTATCTATCTATCTATCGGTGTATATCACTTTCTTCTAGACACGATAACTTCCATAATTATGCTCAGATCTTCTTCAAACTTTTACATAAAATCAAGGAGCCTAAAATCTCGGTCGAGTTCGTTAATGGGCAAAATCGGACCAAGGGGGTGGAAATAGGGAGGGTTTTTGTGAAAACAGAAAAAACGCGATAACTTCTTAATTAAAATAGATATCGAATCAGTTTAAAGTTTATATTACTTCTAAGAAATAGGCAAAAAGTTTATGCATGACAGATTTTTGATAAAGTTAAAAATGGGCTCAAGGGGCGAAAAAAACATGGTTTTTGGGAGAAAAAAATTCATAACTTCGTCAATTCTCAAGATATTAAATCCAACTAAATTTTATATAAATGTACTCAATATTATCTAAAACTTTTGTATTTACAAGTTTTTGATAGGACCAATGTTTACCGAGGAGAAAAATTAAAAACGAAAAGAAAAAAACCCATAACTTACTCAATTCTTAAGCAATCAAATCTAATTAAATTTATTTTACATCTTCACAATAAGATCTACAACTTTTATATTGACAAGTTTTTCATAGAACCCATTCTTAGCAAAAATAAATTAAACAAAAATAGGAGTTGGAGTAAAAACCTTAAATCCAAACTGCTTATATTCTGACTCATTTTAAAATTCATTTTTGATTTTAAACGCATCCAAATGACAGATCCTCTTATTTAGGAGCTATATAATGCGACGTTTTGGCCAATTTTTTGATAAAGGCAGAATATATTTTTAAAAAGGCTGCCAAAAAAGGTATTTTGAACAGATTTCCCGAAATTATCGTCATTAAAAATTGATTAAGTATAACAAATTGCGTTTTTTCTGAGTCATTTTTAAATTCATTTTTGTTCTCAAACCCATCCAATTTACAGGTCCTATTATTTAGGAACTATATAATGCGACGTATTGGCCAGTTTTTTGATAAAGGCAGAATATATTTTTTAAAAAGCTGCCAAATAGGGTATTTTGAACAGAAGTTCACGAAATTATCATGATTGAAATTTGAGGAAATTAAAAAAATTGCGTTTTTACCGAGTCATTTTTAAATCTTTTTTTGTTCTCAAACGCATCCAATTTACAGGTTCTCTTACTTAGGAACTATATTATGTGACGGAGTGGCCAGTTTTTTGATAAAGGCAGAATATATTTCAAAAAAAGGCTGCCAAAATGAGCACTTCGCACAAAATTTCCCAAAGCGACCATGATTAATGAACTGTGGGTATTCAAATAACAAATTGTTTATTTTATGACTCATTTTTAAATCCAATTTTGCTCTGAAACGCATTCAAATGACAGTTTTTTGTTACTTAGGAACTATACAATGTGCGTATTCTTTGATTTTTTGATAAAGGGTGAATATACATATTTTTAAAAGCTGTCAAAGTAAGCACTTCGCAAAAAAATTTCCCAAAGCGATCATGATAAAAGAATTGTGGTTGTATTCAAATAACAATTTTTTTATTTTATGACTCATTTTTAAATTCAATTTTGCTCTCAAACGCATTCAATTGACAGTTTTTCATTATTTAGGAACTGTGTAATGTGCCGTATTGGTCAGATTTTTGATAAAGGCTAAATATATATTTTAAAAAATCTGTCAAAGTGGGCACTTCGTACAAAATTTCTCAAAGCAATCTTGATTAAAGAATTGTGGATGTATTAAAATAATAAATTGGTTATTTTATTACTCATTTTTAAATTCAATTTTGCTGTCAAACGAATTTAATTAACAGTTTTTTGTTATTTAAAACTATATAATGAGCATATTGGTCAATTTTTTTAATAAAGTAAGAATATAATTCAAAATATGTTGCCAAAATGGGCATTTGAGTAGAATTTCGTTTAAGAGGATTTCGATAAAACCAGTTCTTACAGAAAAATGAAATTAAAAAATTTTTAAAAGTGGTTGAATAAAGTAGTTAAACTGGGTTTATCTCTAATCATTTAATTTTTTTTTTTTTTTTTTTTTTTTTTTTTTTTTTTTTTTTTTTTTTTGAGATGAAAACTTTTCGAAATCTACCTCCGCCTATAGGCCATGCCGAAAGGGATTTTTGTAATAAAAAATGGAAATGTATCTTTTTTAAAATAAATAATTATTCATTTCAAATAAAATAAATATTGGAAACTGTGGCAGGTGTGAAGTATAACAGGAAAAACCGGATACAAAATTTACAACAATTACAATTTTAATAAACAGGATACAAAATCGCAAAATTGTTGAATTACCGCATATACTTCCTTTTTGGATGCGCTTATAAAATGTATAGGATGTTTAAAAATATGCGGCAAAAATGTAAAAGTCTAGAGAGGGTACTTAAGTAACGAATTTCGTATAAGAATACGGGTGCAGAGCTGCAACTTTTAGGCGGTAAAGGAATCTGTAAAAGAGGATAAAATCGGTAGTCCCCGTCCCTATTTCATGCAACATGTGTCTTTATATCAATGCTGAGCTTGCCAAGAGGCATTTCATGTGTGAGGTTGCACAAGAAAATGGAGTAGCGGCTGTAAGGTTTTTATGTACCTTTCTCGAGAACAAATATTTCGAGAGTTCGAAAAAAATATTCCGTATAATCGAGGTTACTGATATTCAACATGCTTCTTTCCATTTTTCAATACTAAATACAAAATTAAATTCGCTATCAAAATTTTTTTGGGAGATAGAGCGTGTATAAACAGAAGGACGGACATGGACAGACATGGAACGCTTCCGGGGTAGGAATATGCCGGATCGTCGAACATTCGAGCATCTGCATCGGGAGTTGCGCATGATAGGGTCATTTTGCAATTCAAGGCATAACATGAGTACTGGAAGATATCACAGAATTTCTCTATTAGTTTGATGTGTAGTAAAGTACATCCTTTCTCAACTTCGTGATTTATTGAACGTATGTTTGGTAAGTTTCATTTCCTTGCGCAGCGTCATACATCAAATGAATGTTGGCAAGTACAGCATTTCTGTATACTCCAAATCAGTGAGGAGAACGAAGATTCAAGTCAGAAAAAAGATTTAAAGATCTTGAAATTTGCTATTGGAAATATTTTTAGGTTGCGTAATTTTACGATTTTCCACCAGGGAATTGCAATTAAATAACTATTATGCAATTTTTCATAAAAATATAGACTTGACCACAGCAAAAGAATATTTTGAAGAAATAAATCTCATCAAAAACATGTTAAAGAATGCCAAGTTTGTTAATGGTTTCGCTAATAAAAGAAGTGAGATCTAACTAGAAACCAAGTTCTTTCGAAGCTCCTTAAATCATAGCTCCTGTCATGCATAATGTTCTTCTATTGCTTAAAATGATTTGTTATGTCACTTGCTATTTAATGGAGCTATGGGGCAAGTTCTCTCTTTTCAAATTTCTCTATTTAGTTGATGATAACTAAAAGATAATCACTTCCTTAACTTATCAATATCTTAACTTCGATATACTTATTCTAATACTTGATCGACTAGATATTTGCCAACGACATACTAGACTAAATTGTACTCAAAATCAAAATTAAAAGTTGGTGGCTGAAAACTTGCCAAGTCTCTCCATTGAATGGCAAGTAACATAAAAAATCATTTTAAGCAATAGAAGAACATTATGCATGACAGGAGCTATGATTTAAGGAGCTTCGGAAGAACTTGGTTTCCAGTTAGATCTCTCTTCTTTTATTAGCGAAACGATTATCGAACTTGGCATTCTTTCACATTTATGTTTTTGATGGGATATCATTATTTTTGTCAAATAAGTAGATTTATGATTCTTTTTTGAAATAAATAGGCTTAATATTAAATTACCTTTATTTAATATTAATCTTACAACTTTGCACTGCATTTACGCACTGCGTTTTTTCGTTTTCATTTTCTATATTTTCTTGAAAAATTTTAACGTAATAGTTCATTGCTCATTCAGCCTTATTAAAGGAATATTTCGGAAAAAAATTCCATTCATACTTAAAAATATGAATATTAAGTCTGTTCATGTTCCTTTAAACCCCGCTAATAAAGATGTATCTTTTACGCAATAGGGCACTATTTGATTATCCCGTCGACCAAAAAATGTGTCACCAACTTGGGTATATATATCGCCAAATTGGCGACATAAATTATTTGTTGAAAGTGATTGGCGCTATTTCTGGTATTTCGCCAAATTCCCATAGACTCCCATTGTAATCCCATAATTTATCCAATAATTTTGTTGCAGGAAGGACTGTCACGATCATTTTGACATCATTATTTTTTTAATCGGTTCAATAACTTCCCAAGATTGTTTAAAAATCATCATTTAGAATTTTTTTAGAATGCTTATCGCGCATTTTCACCCTTTTAAATTTCGTATATGTTAACAAATATTTGTACATATAATAAATTTATGTGTAATGTAGGACAATATGTTCTTACGTTCTGATCATTTATATCTTATAAGTAATTAACATGCCAAATTTTATGTTTCTAGGGCCTTTAGTAACACAGACATCACATTTTTAAAACGTTGTTTGCTCCTGAACCCCCTTTAGGTTAGCTGCATTGACAAAAGATATAGCCTGTGTTGGAGCAAGAGCTGTCACCATCATTTTGATATCATTATTTTTAAGATAGATTCGTTATTTGCTGAGATTTTTTAAGGATCGCATTTTAAGGAACATTTTTAGAACGCTTTTCGTGTATTTTCAACTCTTTTAAATTCCGTATTTTTTAGCAAATGCCCTTAGAGATCATTTATGACATATAAATATTTAACATGCCAAATTTTATATTTCTAAGCTCTTCAGTAACACGAAACTCGCATTTTTAGAGCGGTTTTTGCTCCTGCACCCCTTGAACGATTTTCCCGAATTTTCATTCCTTTTAAATTTTGTATTTTTTAGCAAATGCTCTTAGTGATCATTTATATATTATAGGTAATTAACATGCCAAATTTCGTGCTTCTAGGCCCTTCAGTAACACAAAAATCGCATGTTTAGAGCTTTTTTGTTCCTGCACCCCCTTTTAGGTTATAGCACTGACATACGATATAGCATATGTTTGAACCAGGGCGAATACCATCATCTTGGCACTATTACTTTTGAAATCGGTTCGGTAGTTTCAAAGATCAGCCGCGATACTCGCCAAAGGTGACGCCAACTCAGCACTGTTTCTGGTATTTCGCGTAATTACCATAAACTTCCATTGTAAGCCAATAATTGATCGTTTAACTAACCGTTAATGTTTAATGTGGTGATTTCCGATTTTCCTTTATTTATAAATCCAATAACCTACCTCCACACCAAATTTCAACTTCCTAATGCTCTTATTCACCAACTACTTCAACCCCAGGTTATATGGAAAACCTTGGTGGAACATACAAATGGTGTTCACCTCTAATCCTGATTGGACGCCTTCTTGATAATGTCCAATCAAATGTTACCATTAATTTCATTTAAGTGTTCAACCGAAGTTTTCTAGGTTGAGGTAGATGGTGAATACGAGCATTAGTCACCTGGAAGTAGTCAAACATTTTAATGAGTGAGTCAGTCAATCAGTCAGTCAGTGGTAAAAATAGTGATTTTCGAGCGTCATATTCTCGTGAAAGGTAAGATTTTTTTTTTTTTTATAGGATTTGGTAAGTAGAAGATGGTCTTACATAATACAAGAAATTCAAAATGTCTAAGTCAAATAGAATTTAAGTTATTGCGGGGGGGGGGGTCAAAAGTAGCCCTAAATGGTTCGTGTAATATAACCCAAGGCTGGTAATGCACCTTTCTACTTTGCGAATTTGGCTGACACACTGCCGTGTGTCTAGATCTATTTCGTATTTAAGATGTTTGTTTAAATTGTATAGTTATATGCAATTTCTAGCTCGTTGCGCTTAAAACTTAAAAGCTTTTATCACGTGCAAACATTTATCGAAACAAAAATCTGATCATAGCAAAAGTTTACTATGAAGTTCTAAGCAAAACGAAGAGTTTAGCAGGCTACTTCAATCAAGTAAAAATACCAGTTTGCTAATGGTAATTCTATGTAATATATATTCATATGTATACTTCGGTTGCATTTTCACAGTTTTAAATCATTCGTTAGTTTTTATATTTATGTATTTATTTATTTTTTGTATCGAATAGCTGAGAATGATCTGTACAGAAACTTTTATTTTGCAGTTTTATACTCAGATATTGTTGATGAAATCACTTTCCTTTTCGGAACTGGTTTTAAAAGTAAAAGCACAAAAATATTCTACAATCAAAATCGAAAATGTAGAAAATAAAAGGTATTTTTTACAGATTGTCCTCATTTTTCCAATTCAAAAATAAATAATTAAAAATATTGAAATACAACTGAAATATCTCCATACCGTAATTTTTGGAATATAATCCGCGAATCAAACAATTCTTTTTCGACCCAGAAATTTTATTTGATAGTTGAAGCCAAATTTTTAACACGATCTAAAAAGTTACAAATTTTTTAAAAAAAGATTACCATTACTGAACGTTCTTTTTTCGCTTTACCGGAGAAACCTCTTAACTGGCTTAGTTGTAAATTTTTCCTTTAGCGGCGCCACTAGCAACAAGGTGAAAACGGTACTGATCTGTGGAAATAGGAAGCTGTACGATTTTCATTTTAAACAAGTTGAAATTTGCACGTAAAGCGTATCAAATGAGGTGATTTCTTACGATAGTGAAATTTTTAAAATATCACTCTCGTATATCACTCTCATAAAATTGTAAATAGTTATTACAATCAAAATGCGCACTAAACAATGTTCTCCCTATACCATTATTTAATAGAATACTTTTTTGTGGCCTTGTAAATCAATATCAAATGTTCTTTTTTTATTCACAGATTATGCAAAATGTACATTATAATATGTACTTTATGGATGCATATCAATTTTATTATGTTTGAATGAGTGTAATACCATTAAAATGCATTTGAAACATTTTCCCTATTGACCGTAATCTAGCGGAATACTTTTGATAGTCTCTGTAATTGAACTATTCATCCGATTTTGATAAAATTTGAAATAACTCGACAAAATTATGCAATAATTATGTATTTTAAATTTCAAACGATTCGGTTGATTCGTTTTTGCGTTGTTATATGTGGACGGACAGATGGACGGGCGGACGGACTGAACGATAACTATAGATGCTACGTATTTACATAATTACGAGCGCACCTAAATATGATCTGATCATAGATGGACCTATCTGTCAGCACGTATTTCTACTCACTATTCTTCAGTAGAGGAACGTGACACTCATAATTTTCGAACTCTAAAGAACTTGATGAACAATCCTTTATTAATTCCTTTTTTTTCTCTCTTTTCAACATACCAAATCAACGTAGCTGTACGAATCGGAGCGAGATGGATGCAATGTTTAAAGCACCTCTCCCTCTTTCCGTTTTAATTCTAAAATAAGTAGTCAATTGTTACACCTTCTTATGTATACAGGGTGGTCATAAAAAAACTTTGCCGATATACGGAGCTGTAGCGGCCAGTCCGCTCAACCGATCGAGGTGAAAGTTCAGATACAGCTATTCAGAGGTATGAGCTCGAGATTCTGTGAACGGCAACAAAATGGCGCTCACGGTTACGGTTATAGTTACAGAAACTCGAAAATTTCCAACGGCAACACCCATTTTTTTTCATCTCAAAATGCTCAGCGCATGCGAAAACCCTAAAGAGCGTTGGAACCGTACGTGTATCACAAGAAACGGACATGTTATGCACGCACAAAAAAACATTTTGGGAATCCTCCCCCCCATTGAAAAAACTCGATTGGGGCGCAAGGAGAAAATTTGCATATGACACAGAGTCAGTACACTAATCTCTGATTACAATACAGATCGGAGAAACTAAAACTTTTATTTTGATTACACATTTTTCACATGGGTGTCATCACGTGTAATTGCCTGTGATGACACCCATGTGGAAAATGTGTATTCAAACTAAAAGTTTTAGTTTCTCCGATCTGTATTGTAATCAGAAGTTAGTGTACTGACTCTGTGTCATATGCAAATTTTGTAATTGCGCCCCAATCGAGTTTTTTCTATGGGGGGGGGGATTCCCAGAACGGTTGTTTGTGCGTGCATAACATGTCCGTTTCTTGCGATACACGCACGGTTCCAACGCTTTTTAGGGTTTTCGCATGCGCTGAACATTTTGCGATGAAAAAAAATGGGTGTTGCCATTGGAAATTTTCGAATTTCTGTAGCTATAACCGTAACCGTGAGCGACATTCTGTTGTCGTTCACAGAATCTCGAGCTCATACCTCTGAATAGCTATATCTGAAATTTCATTTCGATCGGATGAGCGGACTGGTCGCTAGAGCTCCGTATATCGGCAAAATTTTTCTATGACCACCCTGTATATTCCAAGATCAATATGTTTGACAAAGAATAGATTTCAAGTAAATTAATATAGGGAAATCTGCAGAATTTAATGTGTGACCAAAACAAAACAAAACTGCCGCTACATCTGAAATAAAGTAATCAGAATTACACAGTTTCTCTAGGAAAAAAGATTAAATTTACGCGGAGTAAGGGACATAACAATAAACACCAATCCTCCTCAAAAGATTGCACTGAGGGATATTTTATATTTTCCGGAACTACAGAGTAACCTACTGTCCGTTAAGAAAGTTACCGAAAACTATTTTAAAGTTATCTTTGAGGAAAAAAAATTGCAGTTTCATTAAGGACAATGAAACAGTTCTAACGGGAGAACTCACTGTTAAAAATTTGACCCTTTTGCTGTATCATCACTCCACCGCTTTTATAGAAAAAATTATTTCACCATATTATGGAGCTTTCCCAATGGTTAAAATTCAGATATTCTATAAAAGCGGGGGAGTGATGATGCAGCAAAAGAATCAAATTTTTAACAGTGTTAAATAACAACTTATACGAAATCGAGCTAAAGGATGAACATGAGTACACTGCTCGGACGCAGACACCTCGCGATAATCCAGACTGCATAACCACCTGGCACAGACGCCTCGGACACAAAAACTAAGAATTAATCAAATCTAGTGAATCAAAATCTCGTGGAAGTTATAAAACTTAGCATCTGTAAACATGCGAAAAATGCATCGGGGGAAAGCTATAAAAACTACCCTATCGCAAGGAAGCTTCGAATACATCAGAAGAAGTCCTGTTGCTAATTCACAGTGATATTTCCAGCTTAATGAGCACGGAAACCTTTACAGGAAAAAAGTACTTCATTTATATTCCTTGACGACTACAGCAGATTCACTAAGACTTACCTACTCTCCCACTCGGGAGAAGCGATAACCAAACTAAAGGAATAGGTAGCGCTTCTCGAAAATAAATTCGGGAGACAAATTAAAGCAGTCAGGACGGATAACGCGGTAGAATACTTGGGTGGCAAATTTGAAAATTACTTAACAAAAAACTGTATAGAACACAGCTTAGCGTACCGTATTGTTCCCCCCAACATGGCGTGGCGGAATGGAAAATCCGTACGCTTGTCGAAAAGTCACGGACCACGCTTTCCGTTGCCATTTTCACGAAGCGGTTCTGGGGCGAGGATATTATCACCGCTAAATACTTGACGAATCATCTACCCACGAAGGCTAATAACAACAAAATTCCGTTCGAATTATGGAACAATACAAAACCAAATCTATCCCACATAAGGACTTTCGGATGTAAGGCATATGTATCCGTAGAAAAAGTAAAAGTTTGGCGAAAAGGCAGTCAAGGGAATGCTTTAAGGATAAGACAACAGAAGCAAAGGGTACAGAATTCCCACCATTAATAATAGACTAATCGTATCAAAAACTGTTAAATTCCTGGAAAAATGAGAAAAATAGCGTAAAACAGGATTCAGAGGAAATTTAAACACCCTTTCAGAGAAATTAAAATTGATTTGAATAATGTCGAACACGATCGAAACACGGACGAACTACAGGTACCAACGCAGTCAAGAAGATCGCTAAGGGAAAACGTAGAGTGCCCCCCCCCCCCGAACGATTTGGGATTAGTGAAAACATTTGCCAAAATTGAAGAGCCCAAAACTTGGGAAGAAATTCAAAACATAAATACCCCGAAATCAAAAATAAATAATTATCTGCAACTGGCGAAGAAATAAACTCGTTAAAATAAAATAAAACCTGGGTGTTTAGTGAAGCCGACATTTGGAAAACGCATAATTCTGTGCAAATGGACATTTAAGAAAAAATCTACGCTGAAGGTGAAGTAGAGCGCTATAAGACTAGATTCGTGGCGAAGGGGTATTCACAGAAGTTCGGATGTGATTACGATTTTTTTTCAAATTATACTATCGTCGTCAGATTAATTTCATTCGACTGGAATAGTCCCCGGTCGTAGTCCACACCACTGTTAGATTGTTTTTAAACGCGGCTGTATATAAAAATTTAGATATTACACACTTTGATTTAAAAACAAAAAAAGCAAAAAAATGGATTTATTGATATGCAAAAATATCAAACGTTGAAGGGAAATAAATAAATAAATAAATAAAAAGAATGATATTTTTTTAAAGGTATAGTTTTGGAATAAATTTAATAGGACTTTCTTAAAAAGGGTTGATAAAAACAGAGGAAAATGAATTTTATTTGGAATATTAAGAAATAAATTTTAATTAAGAATATATTTAATTTAGAGCCATTTTTTTAAATTTACGTATATTTGAATAAATGTTTTTAAGGCGAATTAAGAAATCATATCGTTTCGATAAAGATGAATAGATTAGATCTAGTAACAGAATTTTATTTTAATAAGTTGAACTTAGCACGGAATATTGTTTAAAGGAAATTAATAGAGTATAAGGTTAATTTTGGCGAAAATTTTTTAATTTGTAATTATATATACAGGGTGATTCAAAAAACATGGGAAAATTTTTAAGACGTGATAGTGCACATCAAGACAAATAATATTAAATGGGGAACTAAGGCTCCCAAATGTATTCCAAAGGAGATAGGCGCCATCAAAGTTTAGGGTCCAAAATTTGAAATGATTATAAAAAACGGAAAAATTGGTCGATTCGTTTGCGGTTTTCACGAAAACGATTATTTATGTCAGTAGTGTCTTGAAAATAAATTATAAAGATATATTTCCAAAAATGCAAATATAGAGGGCTCTTTAGACTTTGGAGCAACGAACAACTATTTTTTTCCGTTATTTTTTGCATCTCATTAATTTTTTTAGAAGTTTAGACATAAACTTAAATTTTCAGCTCAAAATCAGTGGTTAAGTAGCGCAAACTGTCTGTGCTACTTAACCACTCTCATCGATTTATATTTTGAGCTAAAAATTTAAGTTTATGTCAAAGCTTCTAAAAAAATTAATGAGATGCAAAAAATAACGGTAAAAAATAGTTGTACGTTACTTCAAAGTCTAAAGCGCCCTCTATCGGCATTTTTTGAAATTTATCTGTATAATTTATTTTCAAGCCAATACTGACATAAAGAATAATATTAGTGAAAACCCCAAATCAATTGACCAATTTTTCTGTTTTTTATAATCATTTGAAATTTGAACCTGCCCACTCCCATTGAACACAGTTAAGTTTTTGCTACATAACCACCGATTTTGAGCTTAAAATTTAAGTTTAGGTCTAAACTTCTTAAAAAAATTAATGAGATGCAAAAAATAACAGAAAAAAATAGTTGTTTGTAGCTCTAAAGTCTAAAGCGCCCTCTATAGGCATTTTTTGAAATTTATCTTTATCATTTATTTTCAAGAGAATATTGACATAAAGAATAGTTTTCATGAAAACCGCAAACGAATCGACCAATTTTTCCGTTTTTTATAATCATTTTAAATTCTGGACCCTAAACTCTTATGGCGCATATCTCCTTTGGAAGACGTTTGGGACCCTTAATTTATCATTTAATATTATTTGACTTGATGTGTACTATCACCTCTTAAAATTTTTCCCATCTTTTTTGAATCACCCTGTTTATATATATATATATACATATATATATATATATAAATGTGTTTTGTATCTATGCTCTGTTTATTTTATTTCATTTATAAAATGCATTTTCTTATTCAAGTTATCTTCACTTATTTAAAAATTAACAAAACGTTGCATATTATGTTTTAAACGATTCATCGAACGATGAATAATTACAGAAATTTGGTTACCTTTAAATCCATACAGTTTTGTAAAATATGAAATACCACTGAAATTTCATTAACTGTGGTAATAAATTAAGAACAATAGTTTTAAATCAGTCATTTGAGCTGCCGTTTACTCAGGTGTTTTGTAATTTCAGATGATAATTCCAAGTACTTTGTTACTGTTATTTCAAAAATACGCAATCATAATTTGTCAATTTTAACGGTAAATTGTAAAGTTGTATAACACACGAATATTGGAATATTCCTCGAATATATTTTTAATATTCGAATATTTTAATCGAAATATTCGAATACATATTGTTCAGATGTTTTCCATCTTTTATACCACGAATGTTTCAGGTTTCATTCATACAATAATTCATATAAAGCATATTTTGAGCATTGTACGTTCTCAAACTTAAATGAATTAGGTTAAAATGGCAATTGCTTTGCGGGCCAGAAATAAGCAGTCTGTGGGTCACGTGTTTAACATGCCTGCTGTAAACGAAAAACAAATGCTATGAATGCCCTATTCCATAATAATCATCTTACAATGAAAATCAATGATTTATACCAGTTTCAGTACTTTCGATATAGCGTAATCTTATTGTAATACTCTAAATAATTTTTCTTCTTATACTAATTTAATTGAATTTTTTTAGTGTCCCTGTGAATGAACCATTAATCCCACATACTTAATTTTCGAATATTAAACATGCCTTGTTTGTCCTAAATAACGCTTATCCATTGCGTAAAATCCCAAGTACATTTACAGGAGTTATAACGCAGACAGACGGACACTCTTAAGGCGAAAGAGTAGATTTGGCTTCTCAAGAAAGAGCTGTAATTTACTGGATCATGAAATAGTTGTTTTTAAAACATTTTACTCATCGTGATTTAGATTGCTTGGTTAAATTACTAATCTTGATTTAAATTGCTTAAAAGCAACGCGTCCACTCGAGTTGTTTCAACTCTTTACGAGTTGCTTACTATCAAATCGTGAGATGAGCAGCATTCGGCTCAACTTGAGTTATTTTGTGGCTGGTGTTTTAAGAGAGGACAGACAAACCGAATGCATAAAAACTATTTACAACATAACAGGAGTATTTACAGGAGTTATAACGCAGACAGACGGACACCCTTAAGGCGAAAGAGTAGATTTGGCTTCTCAGGAAAGAGCTGTAATTTACTGGATCATCAAATAGTTGTTTTTAAAACATTTTACTCATCGTGATCTAGATTGCTTATTTAAATTACTAATCTTGATTTAAATTACTTAAAAGCAACGCGTCCACTCGAGTTGTTTCAACTCTTTACGAGTAGCTTACTATCAAATCGTGAGATGAGTAGCATTCGGCTCAACTTGAGTTATTTTGTGGCTGGTGTTTTAAGAGAGGACAGACAAACCGAATGCATAAAAACTATTTACAACATAACAGGAGTATTTACAGGAGTTATAACGCAGACAGACGGACACTCTTAAGACGAAAGAGTAGATTTGGCTTCTCAGGAAAGAGCTGTAATTTACTGGATCATAATATAGTTGTTTTTAAAACATTTTACTCATCGTGATCTAGATTGCTTATTTAAATTACTAATCTTGATTTAAATTACTTAAAAGCAACGCGTCCACTCGAGTTGTTTCAACTCTTTACGAGTAGCTTACTATCAAATCGTGAGATGAGTAGCATTCGGCTCAACTTGAGTTATTTTGTGGCTGGTGTTTTAAGAGAGGACAGACAAACCGAATGCATAAAAACTATTTACAACATAACAGGAGTATTTACAGGAGTTATAACGCAGACAGACGGACACTCTTAAGGCGAAAGAGTAGATTTGGCTTCTCAGGAAAGAGCTGTAATTTACTGGATCATGAAATAGTTGTTTTTAAAACATTTTACTCATCGTGATCTAGATTGCTTATTTAAATTACTAATCTTGATTTAAATTACTTAAAAGCAAATCGTCCACTCGAGTTGTTTCAACTCTTTACGAGTAGCTTACTATCAAATCGTGAGATGAGTAGCATTCGGCTCAACTTGAGTTATTTTGTGGCTGGTGTTTTAATAGAGGACAGACAAACCGAATGCATAAAAACTATTTACAACATAACAGGAGTATTTACAGGAGTTATAACGCAGACAGACGGACACTCTTAAGACGAAAGAGTAGATTTGGCTTCTCAGGAAAGAGCTGTAATTTACTGGATCATAAAATAGTTGTTTTTAAAACATTTTACTCATCGTGATCTAGATTGCTTATTTAAATTACTAATCTTGATTTAAATTACTTAAAAGCAACGCGTCCACTCGAGTTGTTTCAACTCTTTACGAGTAGCTTACTATCAAATCGTGAGATGAGTAGCATTCGGCTCAACTTGAGTTATTTTGTGGCTGGTGTTTTAAGAGAGGACAGACAAACCGAATGCATAAAAACTATTTACAACATAACAGGAGTATTTACAGGAGTTATAACGCAGACAGACGGACACTCTTAAGGCGAAAGAGTAGATATGGCTTCTCAGGAAAGAGATGTAATTTACTGGATCATGAAATAGTTGTTTTTAAAACATTTTACTCATCGTGATCTAGATTGCTTATTTAAATTACTAATCTTGATTTAAATTACTTAAAAGCAACGCGTCCACTCGAGTTGTTTCAACTCTTTACGAGTAGCTTACTATCAAATCGTGAGATGAGTAGCATTCGGCTCAACTTGAGTTATTTTGTGGCTGGTGTTTTAAGAGAGGACAGACAAACCGAATGCATAAAAACTATTTACAACATAACAGGAGTATTTACAGGAGTTATAACGCAGACAGACGGACACTCTTAAGACGAAAGAGTAGATTTGGCTTCTCAGGAAAGAGCTGTAATTTACTGGATCATAATATAGTTGTTTTTAAAACATTTTACTCATCGTGATCTAGATTGCTTATTTAAATTACTAATCTTGATTTAAATTACTTAAAAGCAACGCGTCCACTCGAGTTGTTTCAACTCTTTACGAGTAGCTTACTATCAAATCGTGAGATGAGTAGCATTCGGCTCAACTTGAGTTATTTTGTGGCTGGTGTTTTAAGAGAGGACAGACAAACCGAATGCATAAAAACTATTTACAACATAACAGGAGTATTTACAGGAGTTATAACGCAGACAGACGGACACCCTTAAGGCGAAAGAGTAGATTTGGCTTCTCAGGAAAGAGCTGTAATTTACTGGATCATGAAATAGTTGTTTTTAAAACATTTTACTCATCGTGATCTAGATTGCTTATTTAAATTACTAATCTTGATTTAAATTACTTAAAAGCAACGCGTCCACTCGAGTTGTTTCAACTCTTTACGAGTAGCTTACTATCAAATCGTGAGATGAGTAGCATTCGGCTCAACTTGAGTTATTTTGTGGCTGGTGTTTTAAGAGAGGACAGACAAACCGAATGCATAAAAACTATTTACAACATAACAGGAGTATTTACAGGAGTTATAACGCAGACAGACGGACACTCTTAAGACGAAAGAGTAGATTTGGCTTCTCAGGAAAGAGCTGTAATTTACTGGATCATAATATAGTTGTTTTTAAAACATTTTACTCATCGTGATCTAGATTGCTTATTTAAATTACTAATCTTGATTTAAATTACTTAAAAGCAACGCGTCCACTCGAGTTGTTTCAACTCTTTACGAGTAGCTTACTATCAAATCGTGAGATGAGTAGCATTCGGCTCAACTTGAGTTATTTTGTGGCTGGTGTTTTAAGAGAGGACAGACAAACCGAATGCATAAAAACTATTTACAACATAACAGGAGTATTTACAGGAGTTATAACGCAGACAGACGGACACTCTTAAGGCGAAAGAGTAGATTTGGCTTCTCAGGAAAGAGCTGTAATTTACTGGATCATGAAATAGATGTTTTTAAAACATTTTACTCATCGTGATCTAGATTACTTATTTAAATTACTAATCTTGATTTAAATTACTTAAAAGCAAATCGTCCACTCGAGTTGTTTCAACTCTTTACGAGTAGCTTACTATCAAATCGTGAGATGAGTAGCATTCGGCTCAACTTGAGTTATTTTGTGGCTGGTGTTTTAATAGAGGACAGACAAACCGAATGCATAAAAACTATTTACAACATAACAGGAGTATTTACAGGAGTTATAACGCAGACAGACGGACACTCTTAAGGCGAAAGAGTAGATTTGGCTTCTCAGGAAAGAGCTGTAATTTACTGGATCATGAAATAGTTGTTTTTAAAACATTTTACTCATCGTGATCTAGATTGCTTATTTAAATTACTAATCTTGATTTAAATTACTTAAAAGCAACGCGTCCACTCGAGTTGTTTCAACTCTTTACGAGTAGCTTACTATCAAATCGTGAGATGAGTAGCATTCGGCTCAACTTGAGTTATTTTGTGGCTGGTGTTTTAAGAGAGGACAGACAAACCGAATGCATAAAAACTATTTACAACATAACAGGAGTATTTACAGGAGTTATAACGCAGACAGACGGACACTCTTAAGGCGAAAGAGTAGATTTGGCTTCTCAGGAAAGAGCTGTAATTTACTGGATCATGAAATAGTTGTTTTTAAAACATTTTACTCATCGTGATCTAGATTGCTTATATAAATTACTAATCTTGATTTAAATTACTTAAAAGCAACGCGTCCACTCGAGTTGTTTCAACTCTTTACGAGTAGCTTACTATCAAATCGTGAGATGAGTAGCATTCGGCTAAACTTGAGTTATTTTGTGGCTGGTGTTTTAAGAGAGGACAGACAAACCGAATGCATAAAAACTATTTACAACATAACAGGAGTATTTACAGGAGTTATAACGCAGACAGACGGACACTCTTAAGACGAAAGAGTAGATTTGGCTTCTCAGGAAAGAGCTGTAATTTACTGGATCATGAAATAGTTGTTTTTAAAACATTTTACTCATCGTGATCTAGATTGCTTATTTAAATTACTAATCTTGATTTAAATTACTTAAAAGCAACGCGTCCACTCGAGTTGTTTCAACTCTTTACGAGTAGCTTACTATCAAATCGTGAGATGAGTAGCATTCGGCTCAACTTGAGTTATTTTGTGGCTGGTTTTTTAAGAGGGGACAGACAAACCGAATGCATAAAAACTATTTACAACATAACAGGAGTATTTACAGGAGTTATAACGCAGACAGACGGACACTCTTAAGGCGAAAGGGTAGATTTTTCTTCTCAGGAAAGAGCTGTAATTTACTGGATCATGAAATAGTTGTTTTTAAAACATTTTACTCATCGTGATCTAGATTGCTTATTTAAATTACTAATCTTGATTTAAATTACTTAAAAGCAACGCGTCCACTCGAGTTGTTTCAACTCTTTACGAGTAGCTTACTATTAAATCGTGAGATGAGTAGCATTCGGCTCAACTTGAGTTCTTTTTTGGCTGGTGTTTTAAGAGAGGACAGACAAACCGAATGCATAAAAACTATTTACAACATAACAGGAGTATTTACAGGAGTTATAACGCAGACAGACGGACACTCTTAAGACGAAAGAGTAGATTTGGCTTCTCAGGAAAGAGCTGTAATTTACTGGATCATGAAATAGTTGTTTTTAAAACATTTTACTCATCGTGATCTAGATTGCTTATTTAAATTACTAATCTTGATTTAAATTACTTAAAAGCTACGCGTCCACTCGAGTTGTTTCAACTCTTTACGAGTAGCTTACTATCAAATCGTGAGATGAGTAGCATTCGGCTCAACTTGAGTTATTTTGTGGCTGGTGTTTTAAGAGAGGACAGACAAACCGAATGCATAAAAACTATTTACAACATAACAGGAGTATTTACAGGAGTTATAACGCAGACAGACGGACACTCTTAAGGCGAAAGAGTAGATTTGGCTTCTCAGGAAAGAGCTGTAATTTACTGGATCATGAAATAGTTGTTTTTAAAACATTTTACTCATCGTGATCTAGATTGCTTATTTAAATTACTAATCTTGATTTAAATTACTTAAAAGCAACGCGTCCACTCGAGTTGTTTCAACTCTTTACGAGTAGCTTACTATCAAATCGTAAGATGAATAGCATTCGGCTCAACTTGAGTTATTTTGTGGCTGGTGTTTTAAGAGAGGACAGACAAACCGAATGCATAAAAACTATTTACAACATAACAGGAGTATTTACAGGAGTTATAACGCAGACAGACGAACACTCTTAAGGCGAAAGAGTAGATTTGGCTTCTCAAGAAAGAGCTGTAATTTACTGGATCATGAAATAGTTGTTTTTAAAACATTTTACTCATCGTGATCTAGATTGCTTATTTAAATTACTAATCTTGATTTAAATTACTTAAAAGCAACGCGTCCACTCGAGTTGTTTCAACTCTTTACGAGTAGCTTACTATCAAATCGTGAGATGAGTAGCATTCGGCTCAACTTGAGTTATTTTGTGGCTGGTGTTTTAAGAGAGGACAGACAAACCGAATGCATAAAAACTATTTACAACATAACAGGAGTATTTACAGGAGTTATAACGCAGACAGACGGACACTCTTAAGACGAAAGAGTAGATTTGGCTTCTCAGGAAAGAGCTGTAATTTACTGGATCATGAAATAGTTGTTTTTAAAACATTTTACTCATCGTGATCTAGATTGCTTATTTAAATTACTAATCTTGATTTAAATTACTTAAAAGCAACGCGTCCACTCGAGTTGTTTCAACTCTTTACGAGTAGCTTACTATCAAATCGTGAGATGAGTAGCATTCGGCTCAACTTGAGTTATTTTGTGGCTGGTGTTTTAAGAGAGGACAGACAAACCGAATGCATAAAAACTATTTACAACATAACAGGAGTATTTACAGGAGTTATAACGCAGACAGACGGACACTCTTAAGGCGAAAGAGTAGATTTGGCTTCTCAGGAAAGAGCTGTAATTTACTGGATCATGAAATAGTTGTTTTTAAAACATTTTACTCATCGTGATCTAGATTGCTTATTTAAATTACTAATCTTGATTTAAATTACTTAAAAGCAAATCGTCCACTCGAGTTGTTTCAACTCTTTACGAGTAGCTTACTATCAAATCGTGAGATGAGTAGCATTCGGCTCAACTTGAGTTATTTTGTGGCTGGTGTTTTAATAGAGGACAGACAAACCGAATGCATAAAAACTATTTACAACATAACAGGAGTATTTACAGGAGTTATAACGCAGACAGACGGACACTCTTAAGACGAAAGAGTAGATTTGGCTTCTCAGGAAAGAGCTGTAATTTACTGGATCATAAAATAGTTGTTTTTAAAACATTTTACTCATCGTGATCTAGATTGCTTATTTAAATTACTAATCTTGATTTAAATTACTTAAAAGCAACGCGTCCACTCGAGTTGTTTCAACTCTTTACGAGTAGCTTACTATCAAATCGTGAGATGAGTAGCATTCGGCTCAACTTGAGTTATTTTGTGGCTGGTGTTTTAAGAGAGGACAGACAAACCGAATGCATAAAAACTATTTACAACATAAGAGGAGTATTTACAGGAGTTATAACGCAGACAGACGGACACTCTTAAGGCGAAAGAGTAGATATGGCTTCTCAGGAAAGAGCTGTAATTTACTGGATCATGAAATAGTTGTTTTTAAAACATTTTACTCATCGTGATCTAGATTGCTTATTTAAATTACTAATCTTGATTTAAATTACTTAAAAGCAACGCGTCCACTCGAGTTGTTTCAACTCTTTACGAGTAGCTTACTATCAAATCGTGAGATGAGTAGCATTCGGCTCAACTTGAGTTATTTTGTGGCTGGTGTTTTAAGAGAGGACAGACAAACCGAATGCATAAAAACTATTTACAACATAACAGGAGTATTTACAGGAGTTATAACGCAGACAGACGGACACTCTTAAGACGAAAGAGTAGATTTGGCTTCTCAGGAAAGAGCTGTAATTTACTGGATCATAATATAGTTGTTTTTAAAACATTTTACTCATCGTGATCTAGATTGCTTATTTAAATTACTAATCTTGATTTAAATTACTTAAAAGCAACGCGTCCACTCGAGTTGTTTCAACTCTTTACGAGTAGCTTACTATCAAATCGTGAGATGAGTAGCATTCGGCTCAACTTGAGTTATTTTGTGGCTGGTGTTTTAAGAGAGGACAGACAAACCGAATGCATAAAAACTATTTACAACATAACAGGAGTATTTACAGGAGTTATAACGCAGACAGACGGACACCCTTAAGGCGAAAGAGTAGATTTGGCTTCTCAGGAAAGAGCTGTAATTTACTGGATCATGAAATAGTTGTTTTTAAAACATTTTACTCATCGTGATCTAGATTGCTTATTTAAATTACTAATCTTGATTTAAATTACTTAAAAGCAACGCGTCCACTCGAGTTGTTTCAACTCTTTACGAGTAGCTTACTATCAAATCGTGAGATGAGTAGCATTCGGCTCAACTTGAGTTATTTTGTGGCTGGTGTTTTAAGAGAGGACAGACAAACCGAATGCATAAAAACTATTTACAACATAACAGGAGTATTTACAGGAGTTATAACGCAGACAGACGGACACTCTTAAGACGAAAGAGTAGATTTGGCTTCTCAGGAAAGAGCTGTAATTTACTGGATCATAATATAGTTGTTTTTAAAACATTTTACTCATCGTGATCTAGATTGCTTATTTAAATTACTAATCTTGATTTAAATTACTTAAAAGCAACGCGTCCACTCGAGTTGTTTCAACTCTTTACGAGTAGCTTACTATCAAATCGTGAGATGAGTAGCATTCGGCTCAACTTGAGTTATTTTGTGGCTGGTGTTTTAAGAGAGGACAGACAAACCGAATGCATAAAAACTATTTACAACATAACAGGAGTATTTACAGGAGTTATAACGCAGACAGACGGACACTCTTAAGGCGAAAGAGTAGATTTGGCTTCTCAGGAAAGAGCTGTAATTTACTGGATCATGAAATAGATGTTTTTAAAACATTTTACTCATCGTGATCTAGATTACTTATTTAAATTACTAATCTTGATTTAAATTACTTAAAAGCAAATCGTCCACTCGAGTTGTTTCAACTCTTTACGAGTAGCTTACTATCAAATCGTGAGATGAGTAGCATTCGGCTCAACTTGAGTTATTTTGTGGCTGGTGTTTTAATAGAGGACAGACAAACCGAATGCATAAAAACTATTTACAACATAACAGGAGTATTTACAGGAGTTATAACGCAGACAGACGGACACTCTTAAGGCGAAAGAGTAGATTTGGCTTCTCAGGAAAGAGCTGTAATTTACTGGATCATGAAATAGTTGTTTTTAAAACATTTTACTCATCGTGATCTAGATTGCTTATTTAAATTACTAATCTTGATTTAAATTACTTAAAAGCAACGCGTCCACTCGAGTTGTTTCAACTCTTTACGAGTAGCTTACTATCAAATCGTGAGATGAGTAGCATTCGGCTCAACTTGAGTTATTTTGTGGCTGGTGTTTTAAGAGAGGACAGACAAACCGAATGCATAAAAACTATTTACAACATAACAGGAGTATTTACAGGAGTTATAACGCAGACAGACGGACACTCTTAAGGCGAAAGAGTAGATTTGGCTTCTCAGGAAAGAGCTGTAATTTACTGGATCATGAAATAGTTGTTTTTAAAACATTTTACTCATCGTGATCTAGATTGCTTATATAAATTACTAATCTTGATTTAAATTACTTAAAAGCAACGCGTCCACTCGAGTTGTTTCAACTCTTTACGAGTAGCTTACTATCAAATCGTGAGATGAGTAGCATTCGGCTCAACTTGAGTTATTTTGTGGCTGGTTTTTTAAGAGGGGACAGACAAACCGAATGCATAAAAACTATTTACAACATAACAGGAGTATTTACAGGAGTTATAACGCAGACAGACGGACACTCTTAAGGCGAAAGGGTAGATTTTTCTTCTCAGGAAAGAGCTGTAATTTACTGGATCATGAAATAGTTGTTTTTAAAACATTTTACTCATCGTGATCTAGATTGCTTATTTAAATTACTAATCTTGATTTAAATTACTTAAAAGCAACGCGTCCACTCGAGTTGTTTCAACTCTTTACGAGTAGCTTACTATTAAATCGTGAGATGAGTAGCATTCGGCTCAACTTGAGTTATTTTGTGGCTGGTGTTTTAAGAGAGGACAGACAAACCGAATGCATAAAAACTATTTACAACATAACAGGAGTATTTACAGGAGTTATAACGCAGACAGACGGACACTCTTAAGACGAAAGAGTAGATTTGGCTTCTCAGGAAAGAGCTGTAATTTACTGGATCATGAAATAGTTGTTTTTAAAACATTTTACTCATCGTGATCTAGATTGCTTATTTAAATTACTAATCTTGATTTAAATTACCTAAAAGCTACGCGTCCACTCGAGTTGTTTCAACTCTTTACGAGTAGCTTACTATCAAATCGTGAGATGAGTAGCATTCGGCTCAACTTGAGTTATTTTGTGGCTGGTGTTTTAAGAGAGGACAGACAAACCGAATGCATAAAAACTATTTACAACATAACAGGAGTATTTACAGGAGTTATAACGCAGACAGACGGACACTCTTAAGGCGAAAGAGTAGATTTGGCTTCTCAGGAAAGAGCTGTAATTTACTGGATCATGAAATAGTTGTTTTTAAAACATTTTACTCATCGTGATCTAGATTGCTTATTTAAATTACTAATCTTGATTTAAATTACTTAAAAGCAACGCGTCCACTCGAGTTGTTTCAACTCTTTACGAGTAGCTTACTATCAAATCGTGAGATGAATAGCATTCGGCTCAACTTGAGTTATTTTGTGGCTGGTGTTTTAAGAGAGGACAGACAAACCGAATGCATAAAAACTATTTACAACATAACAGGAGTATTTACAGGAGTTATAACGCAGACAGACGGACACTCTTAAGGCGAAAGAGTAGATTTGGCTTCTCAAGAAAGAGCTGTAATTTACTGGATCATGAAATAGTTGTTTTTAAAACATTTTACTCATCGTGATCTAGATTGCTTATTTAAATTACTAATCTTGATTTAAATTACTTAAAAGCAATGCGTCCACTCGAGTTGTTTCAACTCTTTACGAGTAGCTTACTATCAAATCGTGAGATGAGTAGCATTCGGCTCAACTTGAGTTATTTTGTGGCTGGTGTTTTAAGAGAGGACAGACAAACCGAATGCATAAAAACTATTTACAACATAACAGGAGTATTTACAGGAGTTATAACGCAGACAGACGGACACTCTTAAGACGAAAGAGTAGATTTGGCTTCTCAGGAAAGAGCTGTAATTTACTGGATCATGAAATAGTTGTTTTTAAAACATTTTACTCATCGTGATCTAGATTGCTTATTTAAATTACTAATCTTGATTTAAATTACTTAAAAGCAACGCGTCCACTCGAGTTGTTTCAACTCTTTACGAGTAGCTTACTATCAAATCGTGAGATGAGTAGCATTCGGCTCAACTTGAGTTATTTTGTGGCTGGTGTTTTAAGAGAGGACAGACAAACCGAATGCATAAAAACTATTTACAACATAACAGGAGTATTTACAGGAGTTATAACGCAGACAGACGGACACTCTTAAGGCGAAAGAGTAGATTTGGCTTCTCAGGAAAGAGCTGTAATTTACTGGATCATGAAATAGTTGTTTTTAAAACATTTTACTCATCGTGATCTAGATTGCTTATTTAAATTACTAATCTTGATTTAAATTACTTAAAAGCAACGCGTCCACTCGAGTTGTTTCAACTCTTTACGAGTAGCTTACTATCAAATCGTGAGATGAGTAGCATTCGGCTCAACTTGAGTTATTTTGTGGCTGGTGTCTTAAGAGAGGACAGACAAACCGAATGCATAAAAACTATTTACAACATAACAGGAGTATTTTTAGGAGTTATAACGCAGACAGACGGACACTCTTAAGACGAAAGAGTAGATTTGGCTTCTCAGGAAAGAGCTGTAATTTACTGGATCATGAAATAGTTGTTTTTAAAACATTTTACTCATCGTGATCGAGATTGCTTATTTAAATTACTAATCTTGATTTAAATTACTTAAAAGCAACGCGTCCATTCGAGTTGTTTCAACTCTTTACGAGTAGCTTACTATCAAATCGTGAGATGAGTAGCTTTCGGCTCAACTTGAGTTATTTTGTGGCTGGTGTTTTAAGAGTTGACAGACAAACCGAATGCATAAAAACTATTTACAACATAACAGGAGTATTTACAGGAGTTATAACGCAGACAGACGGACACTCTTAAGACGAAAGAGTAGATTTGGCTTCTCAGGAAAGAGCTGTAATTTACTGGATCATGAAATAGTTGTTTTTAAACAATTTACTCATCGTGATTTAGATTGCTTATATAAATTACTAATCTTGATTTAAAATACTTAGAAGCAACGCGTCCACTCGAGTTATTTCAACTCCTTACGAGTAGTTTACTTTCAAATCGTAAGATGAGTAGCATTCGGCTCAACTTGAGTTATTTTGTGGCTGGTGTTTTAAGAGAGGACAGACAAACCGAATGCATAAAAACTATTTACAACATTGTTTTAAAGTGTAAAGAAGGAAAACAGGCAATAAATTAGTTATAAAAACGTATATGAATGATTTTTGCATAGAAATATGATGATAAGGAAAAAATATTTTACGTTTTTAAAAATAAGAAATTTATATTAGCCGTGTCTTGTTTTTGTTGCTCTGGGGAATATACTGAAAATGCTCAAATTGAATACCTATTTCTGTTTACTTACCTTTTTAAATAAAATTTAATAAAACACATAGCTGAATTTTCATTAAAGAAAATAAATTTCAAAATATGTTTTAAAAAAATCTCACGAAATAGATTTATTATTAATTTATTTATTCATATATATATATATATAACTTTTTTTACGTTTAATAGTTTTATGTTCACTTTTATGCATTGAATGATAACATGATATAAGATTTCCATTTCTTTTTTTTACAACTCTTTACCAAGAAAAATACAATTTATGGTAAAACAAGAAAGAGCTTTAAAGTATTCTTAAGTATTCTTCTAAGTAAGTGTAAGACGTCCCTTTTTACAACAAAAAGGGAATTTCCCATTAAAAATCAGAAAACTCCACCATGTTTCCTGAAAATAACGAAACGGAGACGCTCGGTTGTTTAGAGGTGATATATATACACTATATTGCCATTGATTATTGGACACTTGCGATTTTAGACATTTTACTAAATATCTAGAAAAATACATGAGGAATCATCTCGAAACTCTTAGTGTATAAATATAATAGTATACGCCATACATCGCCGTGAAGATTTTTTACCGAAACTTCATAGGGGACCGTCAACAAATTAAAAAAGAATTAATATCTTTTGAAGAACCCTGTCAAAACTAATGTAGCAAAAACGCTCAAACTCTAGATTATGATTGAATGCCTTACTGTAATATGCCTTGTTCATTTTCATGCAAATAGCATGCATACTCGCAGAGTAATTAAGGTTTTTATAAAAATGGTCCCAAATTTTTCCTAGTTTTTTCCTTATAATTTTCAGAGTTCTTAATATAAAATAATATTTTTTTCAGAAAATATGACAAACAACATTGCACACAGTACCTTGTAATCAGAATTAAAAAATAATGAAAATTGATACAAAATGAGTAGGTTTACTAAATAATTTTTTACTGCGCATGCGTCAACGATATCAAAATTTCATTTGCATATTATGTTAGTTAAATGTATAGAGCAACTTTTGTGAAAGTCACAAAATCATAACTTGAAAATTCTGAAAATAATCGTCAATTGAATTAGTTGAAAATCCGTTATTCTCAAAATGAAGCAAAAACAAGAGGGGATGATTCCATATATTCATTGATTAGTGTCAATATAGAATACACAATACGGGATGTACTACTACATTTGGATAAAATCCCTCATTTTTTTGCTTCATTTTCGAAACAACGGATTTTGCCCTTTTTCTATAGACGATTACTTTCAGAATTTTCAAGCTATGATTTTGAGACTTTTACAAAAGTTGCTCTATATATTTAGCTAACATAATATGCAAATGAAATTTTGATATCTTTGACGCATGCGCAGTAAAAAATTATTTAGTAAACCTACTCATTTTTCATACAATTTTTATTATTTTTTTAATTCTGATTACAGAGTACTGTCTGCAATGTTGTTTGTCCTATTTTCTGAAAAAAATATTGTTTTATATTAAGAACTCTGAAAATTATAAGGAAAAAACTTGGAAAAATTTGGGATCATTTTTATAAAAACCTTAATTACTTCTGCAAGTATGCATGCTATTTGCATAAAAATGAACACAGTGTATTACAATAAGGCATTCAATCATAATCTAGAGTTTGCTATATTACGTTTTTGCTACATTAGTTTTGACAGGGTTATTCAAAAGATATTCATTCTTTTTTTATTTGTTGACGGTCCCCTATGAAGTTTCGGTAAAAAATCTTCACGGCGATGTATGGCGTATACAATTATATTTATACACTAAGAGTTTCGAGATGATTCCTCATGTATTTTTCTAGATATTTAGTAAAATGTCTAAAATCGCAAGTGTCCAATAATCAATGGCAATATAGTGTATATATATATTGTTTGTGACAATTAAAAAAAAAAAAATTCATAATTTGAATTTATGAAATTAGGCAACTTTATGAAAATAAATATTGGATACCTATAAGACAGAGAATTAGACAAAAATTATTTTTACTTTATACTTATTTTTTTAATGTAATCTCATCATAACCTTCAAATAATAATAATAATAATAACAATAATAATAATAATAATAATAATAATAATAATAATAATAATAATAATAATAATAATAATAATAATAATAATAACCACCACATTGTTCTTTGTATTGAGTAGATTTAATGATAATTAATATGATTGAATATAATACTTTTATCATGTAATAGAAAATAAAAAAGTGAATTATAAATGAACAACGGCATAACATTCACTAACATCAGTTAAACTATAGATAAAAATCCTTTCAAAACATCAAACTACTCAATATTTGCTATAAGTGTTAAAAATAAATATAAAGTCGTGAAAAGTTAATTAATTTAATCACATTTTGATACGTTTCACTCTATTCGATGGCAACATTATAAAATAATAATAAGAATAAATGAATAAATAAATACAAATGATAAAAATCTTTTCGAAAAAATTGAAATTCAAAAATTAGTAAATAAAAATAAAAATCCCGCAAACACATAAATAATGAAATTAATTGAAATATTAAATTTGGGAACACAAATTATTTCAACGCTTTAATTTCCCTCATGCTTGTATTAAAGTGATTTTTGTTTGTGTTTACTAATTTTTGAATTTAGATTTTTTTTGGATAATATTTTTATAATTTTATTTTTTCCAAGACTCCATTGGATACAATGAATCGTTGTTATATTAATATACTTTTTTTCCCTTGTTTATACTTATTTCAATCGCTTACTAGCAAATGTTGTGTATTTTAACATAAATTTAATTTCATATTGTTGTAAAAGTAATATTTTAATAATTCCAAAATCCATTTAATTAATGCTTACCAACATTCATATATATTTATTTTGTAATATATGTTGGTAAATTGCTGTAAGCAAAATACAGGTAAAAATATTTCATAAAATTTGATAATATTAATTAAATTTTATATTGCTGAAAAAGAAAAACATCAAAAAGTACTTCTTGCATTCAACTGCATGCATAATGAGGATTAAAAATACTAAGAGGAATGCCTTTATCTATTCATATGGTGAAAAATAAGTGCTATGTAAGCCAAATTCCAGAGAAAATTATTTTAATTAAAAACATTTCATAAAATTTAATAACATCAATTAACTAATAATAATACATTGCTCAGTGGTGCACAAAACAGGAATTTTAATATACATTAGTACAATTAAAATAAAATAAAACTTTCAACGTTTCGCACCGTCTTCTGCGGGCGTCTTCAGGAAAATATGATAAAAAAAGGAAAATATGGAAAATAGCTCAGGAAAATATGAGCAAAGTGTTATTATTAGTTAAATTTTATGGTGCAACTGTCCTATATATATTTATAACATCAATTAAGTTTTATCTTGTTGAAGAAGAAATACTTTAATACTGCCAAAATCGAATTCATTAGTGTTTCAAAATATTCCACATATTTGTTTTGTAAAATGTTGGTAAATTACTGCATATTTATGCAGACTTTCCTCTAACGTTTACAAACAAATTGCAAAATTATATCTGCTTTTAGATCTACCTTAGTCTTCTATATCACCAAAACATCAAAAAGTACTTCTTGTATTCAGTTGCATGCATAATGAGGATTAACAATATTAAGAGGAATGACTTTATCTATTCATATGGGGAAAAATAAGTGCTATGTAAGCCAAATCACAGGTAAAATAATTTCAATGAAAATTTTTTCACGAGTGGATTTCTTTTCCTATCAGCAAAAAAGAAAGAATAGAAGACAGTTTTGCGCTTAGTTCAAACAAACCTTTCAAACTTTTTTCTCTTGAAAGACACGGCACTTCTATATAGCAAAGAAGTACTTCAAAATCTTTTACGATATCTTGATAAAATCTTTTAAAATATGGTAATTTAAAGATCTGTCTGTGATAAAAAATAATTACATCTTTTGATTATTGGAAAAATCTTTATTGGCTGTGCATGCCTATGCAACATTACAGAAAATTAAAGTGATTTCTTTCTTTTTTTTTGTTAAAATGGTATAAAAAAATTTCAACGGCAAATTAAGGAAGCTATGTTATCAAGTTACCCTCTTTGCTTATAAAATACTTTAATTGAAAATTATATTTAAATAAATTGAAAGTACTTAAAAAAATTCGGCTCCTCTTAGTGTCTTTGAAAAATATTAAAACACACAAGAAGAATATCTCTCATAATGGCACTGTGCAGTTTATGATTGGAGATAAGGTTATATCTCTACGTAGGATAACGCGCTAACACACACACACACACACAAAAAAAAAAAAAAAAAAAAAAAAAAAAAAAAAAGTCAGCTCTAATGAAAGATTTTTTTTTTTTTACTTTTATTAAACAAGGGGATAAACAGCATTTCATTGATTACAGAATGTAGGCCAAAATCACGATATAATATTATGTTTGATGTTAAATTTTTTCTCATCACATATTAACTGTACGGAGTTGCATGAGACATTATCCGAAAGATTCTGCAAGCAGCTTTTGTCATAGCATTCTTTTACATATATATTTTCATATTTGACGTTATAAAAATTGAAAACATTCGGTATTTAGAAGCTTAAAAATTGAAATAAAAGTTAAATTTAATCGTCTGCTGTTTCCATTATTACAAGGATTTTCTTCTACTTTTCCTTACAAACTAATTATTCAACCTATTTCTATTTTTTTTTTTTTTTTTTTTTTTTTTTTATAAATAGTCACTCCAATTCTATTCTATTTCCTTTATTTAAATAGCTAGTAATAAATAATATAAAATAATTAAAAACGGTGTAAAAATTGAAAAATTCGGTTTTAGAAGCTTACAAATTTATAATAAAGGCTAATAAATGTTAAATTTATTTGTCTGCTGTTGCCATTATTAAAAGTAGTATTTTATTTTTGCTTACATACTAATTATTACACCTGTTTCCATCGCAAAGTTTTTTGTAAGTGGTCACTCCAATTCTATTCCATTTCATTTATTTAAGGTGCTTGTGATGAAAATTATAAAATAATAAAGAAATTCTGTCATACATCATAGCGATATAAAATATGAGAGATCACTTATGAGATAAATATATGAGATGGAAAATTAAAACTATGGTTTTATCTCAACATTTTGTCATTAATTTACGGTTTATCAAATTTCAAGAATATAATTAGAAATATTGAGCTACAAATGTTAAATATTTTCAGCAAAAGTTAATTTAACGTAAAATTTAAGCGTCTACTGTTACCACCGTCAAAATGATTTTTTTGTTTTATTTATCTATTGATTATTCCATTTGTTTCCATCATATATATATATATTATAAAGGTCAAACGTATCTGTGCGTAACGCATACGTCATTTTGCGCATGGCAACACTTTCAATTTCAAATAAATTTCGGTATTGCAATTTTTGCTACTAAAAGTTTTTAAACTTCTTAATGTCACAGATTTTCAATTTTTCGCCATCGTGTAGGAAAAAAAATGCACTTTTAAATGAAATTTATTTGAAAGATGTATCTTAATTTGTTTTTGAAATATTATTATTTTTAAGCTTTTAATACCTCTTTTCTAATCATGGCAACAGGTGTAGTCCATTTCTATTTAAAGCAAAGGAAAAAAGGGAAAAAATTGAGTGCTATACCTTTATGTTGCCATTTTCTCATTAAAAGGGAAAAAATAGAAATTTAAATATCATCTCTGTTATAAAACCCGATGAATTTTGACTTCATTTACAAAATTTGATTTACACGTAAAAGAATATCAATATCATTTAATATCTATTTCAGCTAATAGCATTGGGACTTCAAGTTTTGAATCAAAATTATCAAATTAAAATGCCCATTTTTTTCGAAACGTGAATACTGATGTGAAATGTACATTTCTAAATTTTGATACGGTGAAAATGATTCCGGGTTTAAATCTCACGGGAAAAAAATCTATGATTGAATCAAAGTTGAATAAATTTTGCATTTTATCATTTTGGAATACTAGCTTAAGAACCTTAATTGATAACTTTATCATAATAACATATCTTTATTATTTTTTACTGCTTACATATACGATTAAAGATTAATTTTACAACTGCGTTTTATAGAAAATAGTATTTTGTTAATTTGACAATAAATATCGTTTGTTTAAGAGTTAGACATTCCAATATAAAATGCATTTTTTACTGTAAATAATTTTGTAGGTTTATTATAAGTTAATGAAACAGTTCTTTCTTAAACATTTTCTTTCGTCAAAATTTAACGGGTTCTACCTTGTATTTATAATAGTCTCTTGAATCCTGTTACATTTCATTTATTTAAGGAGTTTGTGATGAAAATTATAAAATAATTAAAGGAAATTCTGTCATGGGGGTAAAATATTATTCGGTTTTTCTGAACTTTTTTGATATTACTTTTCAGTGTATCGATTTACAAGAATATGAATTACAAATACCGAACTACAAACTTTAAAAATTTGCAACAAAAGTTAATTTAAAGCTAAATTTAATCTTTTGTTGTTGTCATTTTAAAAATGATTTTTTCCCCTATCTCCTGATTATTCCATTTGCTTCTCTTTAAAATTTGTTATAATAGTCTCTGAAATTCTGATGTATTTTATTTATTTAAAAGAGTTAGATTAGAACATTATAACACAAGAAAATTCTGTCATAAGGTTTGAAAAAAAAATCTTTTAACTCAACAGTATTGTGATTATTTTTATATGTATCATTATTATCTTTTCGTACTTTTTCTTTGTAATACAAAGCGTAAAAAAGAAAAGAAAAAAAATGGATGCCAATCGATGCCTATGTTTGCCAATTGTGGTTGATTATAATTATCACATTAACTCGATATTAAAAGCCATATACGTGTTTGTTACATCTTCAAGTGATATCACACAGCACGATAGTGCTGTATAGTAGAGATCAGATGCATCTCTAATGTTAATGTCCAAATTTTGCCTCTTAATAATTTTAGACCCAATCATCGGATCGCGACGAAATTGAAAAGCAGAAGTGTCCTACTCTTTATCTCAAATTTTAACAAATTTCATCCAGATACACCGATTAGTTATGGAGATCCAGAACCCTTGTTTTATCATTTTTATTTTCACGTAAAACAAGATAAAAGGACAAAGAACTCAATTATAACCCGAACCAGGAAACATTCAGCGATCTGTAATAGCTTGTTTGAAAGCTTTTAATTTAGGTACGTTTCTTTCGAAGGTCCTGTCAAAAAAAATTCCCATATTAAGGAAATGACACTCATTTAAAATTTATATAGCACTATGTCTTCCATAATTTAACAATGTAAGGTAAAACCCGTCGAATTTCGACGAAAGAAAACGTTTAAGAAAAATTTGTTCATTCATTTATATTAAACCTACAAAATTAGTTTTAATAAAAATGCACCATATATTGGTAAGTGTAACTCCTAAACAAATGTTTTTTAATTTATAGTTAATAAAATACTGTTTCTGCAAAATTGAGTTGTAGAAATTATTGAATTTTTACTCTAATCGTATATCAGCTGAAAAATATAATAAAAATCTGTTATTATGATTAAGTTACCAATTAAAACTCTTATCCTTGATATTTCGAAAGTAAAAATTAGTAAAATGTATTCCATTTTGACTAAATCATAGTGATTTTTCCAAACTGGATATCATTTTCACCATCTAAAAATTTATATATGCACCTCTCATATGCATATTCACCATTTTTTTTAAATTGTATTTTAATTTGATCATTTTAAAATCATTTTAATGTGAAACTTGAAGTCTCGATTGCTATTAGGTTGAAAGAGATATTTAACAATTAATATTCTTTTAAGCGTTAATAAAATTTTCGAAATAATCTGCATGCAATAAATACGATAGAAAAAATTTCTGTGACGTCACATAAGTTAAAATGGTAATTTTTTTGTAGTCTCGAATTAGAATTATTGCCAAGATATTTTTTATTGCTTGTTTAACTCAGAGAAATGAGTTAATCCAGTTGAGAATCGTCAAGTTCTGTAACATAAACCGCTATTTGTTGGAAAAAAAACTTCTGACTCCATGGTTTGTTTCCATAGAGTGAAAAGAAAGAATAGAGATGAAATACAGTAGATGCGGGTGACGCCGTAAAATGCGCAAAGTTAGACCGAAACTATAACGCACATCTATTACAAACCGATTTTACGACATACTGCACATCCATCTATCTTTTACCTCCATGTCTTTTTCTCCTTTAGTTTTAATAGAAATGTAAGGTATCGTGGGGTAAAAACGCCATGTTAAAGTTCTACCAATTTTCACGTCTCAATTTTAGATTGTATTTTTCAAACAAATATATGATTGTATACAGCAACTCATTGACTACCTATATAAAAGAAAAATTTAACAGACATGTATTCATAAAATGTAATGACGTGATTTCTTGGCCAATGCTATTTTGCGTTATTACACACCTATATGGGTAATAACACCGTGCAAACAAAACTATAAAATAAGATGAAATAATAGCATGTAGATTTCCCATTTCTAAAAATACAAACTCTACAAACTTAGAAATTGACAAATTGCATTCTAAGCTATTGAAAATGTTAATTTTTTTGTTAAAGTATAAGAAAAATAAAGGTGTGGTGTGTGTGGGGGGGAGAGGAGGCAAAAGAATATCAGACCGTGAGCTTCTTTTTGCTTAAAAAGGACCGTTTAAATAGGATTTTTAGAAACATTGCACGGTTTTAACTGTGTTTATTTGAATCAGTATTTAGGATGTAGCTCGGCCACTGTTGGGAATCAACCGGAGTATTAATGCCAAGGATTGACGTTATTATCCCGGTATAGATATTGCGCAGTACATTTTAAATCACAAATTATCTCGAGAAGATATCCAAAATCTCCAACAACATTTTGAAAGTACATGAAATGCACTACAAATTTATGTAATAAACAAAGTATTTCCGGATAAAAAACAGTCTTCACATCAAAAAACGTACAACGCAAATTTTTAGATCAAGCGTTAATTTTAGTTGCTTGTAAAAGCAACAAGACCTACAAATGGGGGCCTCTGTGGCTGAGTGGTTAAGACATCACGCCGCTGATCGTGAGGTTGTGGGTTCGAATCCCACTGGCTCCATTGCACGCACTCTTTGTGTGGAGCTCCTGGTTGTACTTCCCTTGTGTTGTAATATTTCCTTGTGTGCTATCTCGTCCCTGTAAATTGACGATGGCTTATAAGCAGGCTTCATGTCGAGCACGCAAGTCAGATGTATGTTGTACAATAAACAAACAAACAAACAAACAAGCAAACCTACAAATGGAACAAATTAACTTGAAGCTGTTTTTTGCGATTTATATGACTCAAAACCCTTTTGCGCAGAGCACATGGGTGTCATTTACCAGATTATTTCATAATTATGCAAAATATTAGCACTTGGCGTTATTACCCCGCCTGACGTTGTTACACCAGACCACCTTACGTCTGTTGCCACGATTATAAAAAAATGTATTTTAAACTGCAAAAAATAATAATAATAATAATATCTCAAAAACAAATTAAGATGCATATAAAAGTAAATTTTTTTCTTTATATGATGGTGTAAAAATTGAAAATGTGCGATGTTTAGAAATATAAAATTTGCAGCACCGAAAATTGCAACACCGAATTGCATGTGAAAATGTTGCCATTCGCAAAATGACGTATGCGTTACGCACAGATACGTTTGGCCTTTATAATATAGATAGATATAGATAGAAATATCTCTTTTTCAATTGCTGATTTAATCATTTCTTTCGAGTTGCCACGAATTAAAAAGCAACACAATAATTTAAAAAGAAATGGTAACACGCGTTCATTTTTTTAATAGATCAGTGAAAATTCGGAGTTCTCTTGATAGATTTTCGCATTTTTGAAGTTATCGTCATTCGAAAGAGAAAATGCATATTTTTCATAAACATATACATAACTGCAACTAAAGATATGTTTATAGAACATCACACATTTATTTGAATGTTTCCAAAGTCTAAACAGTTTCTATAATATAGAATTTCAATTACAAAGGGATAATTTAGAAAGAAAAAATCCTTCTATATATAAAAAAAGTAATGATTTGGAAATGGAGCAATGAAAATCTATGTGATCCAATGGAATAATGAAAATCTGCATAGATACCGCAAAACTGTAAGGGGACTACTATCGGAGGTGGGCGGTTTTGTCGTCAAATGTCGCCAAGTTTGTTGCCAACACTGCGATGTATCGCCACACCTGGCGAGCAAAATTGACGCCAACTTGGTGCTATTTCAGGTATTTTACCAAACTAATATGTCTACTAATAACTTTAAACTAATACTAATATTAGTTTAATTTTTTTTTAGTTGAAGTTGGTTGATCAATTTCCTGAAAAAAATCAGAAAAAGTTGTGAAATCATAAAGAAAAAAAATGTTGAAATCAGAGAGAAAAGTAGAGTTTGATTAAAAACTGTTACAGTAAACATTGGCACTATTTTCAATATAAAAAAGTGCGTAGAAAAGAAATAGAATCAGATTATCTGTAAAGCTCATGAAATTGCCCAAATTTTTGTTAGCAGAAAATGTGAACTGAGCTTTAATGGTGCCTTACATTCAGAGTCATGCTATTATCCACTCAAAACGATTACTGGACAAAGTAGCTAATAGAATGCATTCTTATGTTTTCTCAAATCAGATAAGATCCACAACGCTAAACCAATATAAATCATGAAGTAATAATTAACGTAAAGCATTAATACAGTCAGATTGTTGAGGAATTGATGTAGATAAATATTTTTTAACACAAATATTCAGTATATGGTTGAATTGTGTATTTTTAGGATTTTGGGTTTACTTGGAGCTTTCATCTTTCACTTATCGAAAACCCTTTGAATGAAATTTTGTCCACACTTTGTACTGGATGGACCATACAGGTTCTCGTTCTTTTTTACATCGTCCTATAACTTATAGTTATGAATCCAAATTTTAAAACTGGTTATGGACTATTGGTATACGGAGTGTGTGAAAAATGATTATTTTTACCTGGCTGGTTTTAAGGCACCAGTAAAGCTCAGTCCACATTTTGAGCTAACAAAAATCTCGGTAACTTCATGAGATTTACAGATAATCCGATTCGATTTCTTTTCTATGCACTTTTTAATGTTGAATATAGTGCCATTTTTTGCTGTAACATTTTTTAGATCGAGCTCTACTTTTCTCTCTTCCACCAGTTTTTTAATATGATTTTATTTCACTTTTTATTTGTAGTTTTAATAATGATTTACTAATTTCTTCTTTCTTTTGTTATGTAAAATAAAGACTTTATCAATTTGCATAATTTGGGAATATTTTTGCGATTTGTACAATTTGGTAAAAATGGTCGACGAGATAATCAAGCATTACCGAAAACAGCGGAATGCAACATACTATTTTCTCTAATTTAGTGATCGTCTTACATACCAGTATTATACGGTTAAAAAAAATTCTATATTTTATTAAAAAAAAAAAAAAAAAAAAATGTTTTTGAAAAAAAAGGTATACATTAAGTTTGAAAATGCGTTATGTTTAGATCAGCTTTCCTTAATCTTCATATTTTAAAATAAATATTTCAAATAAAACTGTGAAATTATTTCTAAATCCTACCCTACCCTTTCACATTTTTACGCTTTTTGAAACTCATAAAAAAATATCTATATACTTAATTTTTCTTGCGATTTTTTTTTCCTTTGAATGAGAGCAGTGTTATTTATTGTATCAAAAGGAGTTAAGAAAGAGACAGCTCAGCACAATATATAATGTAAAAGAACAATATTTCGTTTAAAATATCCAGCAGTTCATGATATAAAACAGCATAATGTTGTTATTTAAGGGTTGCTGAGTATCTTATGCTTATGACAGTAAAGCTGAGTGATGGGTTTTGAAGCTCAGAGGTAAAGCATTTTACTTACGCTTATCACACTCACGCTGAAAATAAATTGCACTTAGAGTTTTGTGTAGTGTGTTTTTGACAAATTATGAGCACTTTTTTTTGAAGCTTTGAAACTAAGACGAACGCATTGCGAAATGTGATAATAATGAAATATTAAATTCAAGACGTACAATAAAATGAAGACAGATTATCGGTGAATTACAGTGAACATTGAAATGTGTAAAGCATGTAGCAATTGACTACCATATTTATCATTGCATTGTTAGACAAAAATAATTTGTGTAATTTTCTACTATAAAATATTTCTTTTCCTTTCAAAAGAATTTTAAAAAAAGATTTTTAAAAATATATATCGGACAACCACCTCACCGAGTTTATTGCTAAAATTCCAGAATTAGCTAAAATTCGATTGGCATATTTAGACGCAATCAATCTGCTAAGACATATCTCAGTGGTAAAAACAAAAAAATACGAATTTTGCGTTTTACTTGTGGGTTTACCATTTCGTTTTCCAACGCCCAAAAGTATAAAAAACATGCAGTAATGGAAGCAGGTAAACATAATCATAAGAAATTCTATAAACTATGTTGATCCGTCATATTCGCCTTTATAAATCAAAATAAACTTTAAAGATACAATTACTTAGAATTCAGTTATTTCCAATAATATTAATTGACTTATTACAAAGGATTAATTATTCATTTATTATTTTGTAAAATTTTTCATACATTAAAATCATTCAAAGTGGAGAAATATATTTTTTGATGTAGTCATGTACACTATCTACCAATAAGTGTTAGAAAAATTTCGATTTTTGACATTTTCACAAATATTTAAAAATATACTTGTCGGATTCTTCTGAAATTTCAGGATTATGAAGATTATGTCTGGCCTCATATTTATCAACATCCATTTGATAAGCAGGGCAATTAGGGGGCCGACAAAAAATTAAAGAATAACAGAAATATTTGGGATCACCCTTCACATGAAATGCACGAAACGATTTATCGCTGCAGAATACAAATATGTGGATACTGCACAACATGTACTCTGATTTTTGTAAGAATAGCATGTATATTCATGGAGAAAGAGTGACTTTTTTTTAAATTTAAAAATTCTGAAATTTTTTTGTTTATATCATGCAGGGTTTTTGAGCAAATTTAACACAAATTTCAGAAATATTGGCAAAATCTATTAGAAAAAATACAGCGCAATTGGAATATAAATATATTAAATATTTTATGAAATATGAGTAGTTTTATGAAATAATTTTTATCTGCGCATGCGCGAACAATGAAAACGATTCTTTTACATCATTTAATAGTCAATTCTATAAAGTAACTTATAAAAAAAAGCAAATCAAATATCATGAAAATTCAAAAAGATATCATTATTATAAGTAAGCTGTTTTTACATTGCTCTCTAAAAACGGCTGAATTATAAGGGATTCTCGACAAATTGACATTTTTAATTAACTGACTTTTAGGAAAAAATTGGTACTATTTAATGAATACAATATCTAATACAATATTGCTGCTAATAAGTATCTTGACACCTGCGATAGAAAAGGAAAAGAGCTTTTATTCTTTTCTATCACAGATGTCAAGATACTTAGTAACAGAAATATTGTATTAGATATTGTATACATTAAATACTATTTTTTTCCTAGAAGTCAGTTAATAAAAAATGTCAGTTTGTGGAGAATCCTTTATCATTCAGCCGTTTTTAGAGAGCAATGTAAAAACAGCTTATTTATAATAATGATATCTTTTTGAATTTTCACGGTATTTGATTGGATTTTTTTTATAAGTTAGAATTGAGTATTAAATGATGTAAAATAATCGTTTTTATCGTTCGCGTATGCGCAGATAAAAATTATTTCATAAAACTACTCATATTTAATAAAATATTTAATATATTTATATTCCAATTGCGCTATATTTTTTCTAATAGATTTTGCCAATATTTCTGAAATCTGCGTTAAATTTGGACAAAAACCCTGCATGATATAAACAAAAAACAAACCAGAGATTTTGAATTTTTTTTAAAAAAATCTCTGTTTCTCCATGAATATACATGCTATTCTTACAAAAATCAGTGTACATGTTGTGCAGTATCCACATATTTGTATCCTGCAGCGATAAATTGTTTCGTACATTTTCATGTACAGGGTGATCCCGAATATTTCTGTTATTCTTTAATTTTTTGTCGACCCTCTAAGCTCCCTGCTTATCAAATGGATGTTGATAAATATGAGGTCATACATAATCTTCATAATCCTGAAGTTTCAGACGAATCCGACAAGTATATTTTTAAATATTTGAGAAAATGTCAAAAATCGATATTTTTCAAGCACTTATTGGTAGATAGTGTATTTCAAATAAGATTAAATTAGCTGTAGAAACATACGCAAGGTATTTATAAGAGCATGTAAATACCTTGCGTAGATCAGATTGTTTTATAAGATTAAATTAGCTGTAGAAACATACAAAAGATATTCATGAGCATGTAATGTTGCAGGTTGTTGTATAGTGTGTGGATCTTATAAGTTAAGTAAAATATTGCTCCATCACCATCATTTCATCTATATCGCAAAAATTCATCTGGATGCCCTAAACAATTACGACTGTTCCTTTCCCTGTTTTAATTTAATATATCTTATTTTAATAATAATATAAAAAAATCAAAAAGATATATAAAATTTTCCAATTCTTGGGATTTATGGGCCAGACTCAAATATCGCCAATAACATTTTTAACCTGCTAAGTAGCATATTTCATCTTTAGCGCAGTTAATTAAAACAATGCTTTGATTCTGAAGTTAGACGTCATGGATTTTGATATTATTATTATTATTTTCTTTTAAAAAAAGATTTGAAAAGCATGAATTTTAAATTTCAGTTATCCATAAATTATGTATTTAAAATAAAATGAGTGAAAAGATTACATTTTGAGTGAAATTAATGAAATACGAAAAATGCGACGTGGGCAATCTTTGGCATTTTATTACATGCGCCTGACTAAAATAAAAAAAATACATATAAAAATGATTTCGCTGCCATAATCTTCCAATTTTAATACGGATTGGTGAAGAAAATTAAAATTATAAATAAAAGAAACACATTGCAATTTTTAACAAACATTTGACGGAGACCAAACTCATCGCCAAGGGCGACTAATTTTTAATTAAATCATACTATTAAATCAATTCTCCTAAATAAATAAATTTAAACTATTCTAATATATTTAAAAATGTCTAAATCTATGATTTCTACACATTTGCATTTACGTTTATGTCAGCAAGAGCAATTACATGGAAACGATAAAGTACGGTGATCTATTTTTCATGGTAAATGAATATAAATTTTCTTTAAAATGCATGTCATATTTCTGGAATATAATTCGACAGATATAAATCTATTTATTTAGTCATATATCATCTTCGAAATTTTAAACAATGTAGCATTACTATTCATACATCAATATATGTATATCAAGAGCAACTGTTCTTGTGAACCATTCATCATTATAATCGTCATTCACATTTCCACTTCTCAACTATTTAAATGAAAAATTATTCATCATTACATGTGTAACTTATCTGAAATTACAGTGGAATATATTAAACATACGTAGAATTCTTGTTCCTAAAGCTTCTGAAAGATTTTGGATTTTTATCTAAATTAAAGCATGGAATAGACTTAATTTAAAAATCCTGCATTCAAAAATATTTAAATTAAATAAACGCTTTGTTCGTTATTTAAAGCATCATAATATTTCATGCGAAAATTAAGTTTTGAAATTTTGATTAATGGATTTTAATGTAACTTGCCTAGTAATATATCCTAAATGTAAATATCTCTACAAAATTGTAGAATTTTTTCGACATGTCATAACATAATTCAAAAAGAGTTTTTTGAAATTATTTTCGTTTTTCATCCAAATGATTTTTTCCCTGATACAAAGATATATACATATGTATATGTATATATACATTATTTTTTGTGCATTTATATGTTATGCATTTAGGTGTTGTGGCTATTTGTATTACACAATGTGTATTTACATATTTCGCTCTATAGATTTATGAATTATACTCTGCACTAGATACTCATGTATGTAAATAAACAATAATTATGAATAATAAAATAAAGTGAAACCGCCTTGTGCGACTACCTCAACGACCTTATTATGATGAAACGAAATTTATTCCCGTAGGCTCAACACTAATTTTACATCCATTTAGAGACAGTTTTTATAGACCATTTAGAGAACTCTTAGCATGAGTGATTAATTTCTTTGAAAAAAAAAAACTTAAAAAAAAAATCGTTTTTTGCTAATCGTTTGAAGAAATTTTTTTCAGAAAAATAATTTCGGAGAGCACATTATTTATGAAAATTATAAAATAAGTTTAGAATTTTGTTTTTTATTCCGGTAACTTTTAAGTATTTAAACCTCTTTGTATATTTTTAGCCATAAATTTAATTCTGATGACGAATAAAGAATGACGGTAAATAAAGCTCTATTCTGTCATGAAACTCTGAAAGAAATAGGTAAAATAATAAAATCGATCGTCAATATTTATTTTAAAAAAGGAGGAATTAAAACTATATTTATTTGCTGAGCTTCAAAAAGACTTGAAAATAAAAGTTATAAAATATACAACCAAAGCAAACGTCAACATATTCCTTTTTTTAGTAATTAACTTATGTAATCAGCTTTTGTTTTGATACACTTTTTTTACGTTTTCCTAATGTGAAAAATAAATTACAGTAATATTAGTTATTTTTTTTTTCAATAATTAAAATCTAGATTTAAATGTGCTCCATTAAGAGACCACCTCTCACAGCGACCATGATCGCTTTAGGGAGGTTTTACAGTAAATGGAAAATTTTCCTATGTTATTTTTTGAATACACTAAAAAACAAACAACACTAACCTATATCAGTGGCTTATTGAATATGAAGTTTCACGAAAATTCGCACTTTATTTCTTGAAATAAAGCTATTGCAATAATCATACAATCATGAGAATAATGTAGTACAGCAGCGCATCTCTTCAGAGATTTGCACAAAAATGTAATCAACATCAAACTAGGACAAAATGAATCTAAAGTGTTATAAAAATTCGTTCATTAGTTCTTGAGATAGATCTATTGTAGAACTCGTGATTAATGCCGCAAGATTTCGAGCGATATTTATCAAAAACTAATTGGCTCCAGTGCTCATTTAAGTCTAAGAGAATCGAAAGTTTTTTGAAATCCCGTGTATCAGTTTTTGAGAACACCCACAAAATTTTTGTTACGTACAGATTCTCAAAGTGACAGAGTGACAGGTTGACAGATTCACAGGCGGACATTTTCTAAAAACGATCAAATCTTATTCACACTGTAAATTAAAAAAAATGTAAATGTACGGTACTTTATTGTGAATTATCCAATAAATTTACGGAATGTGTTACTTTTTTCACATAAACGGTCATTTCCCGTTTTTTTTTTTTTTTTTTTTTTTTTTTTTTTTTTATTCCCCGGGCAAAAACCGTTAATTGAATAGCAAAGTCCGTTGATAAAGGAATAAAGTCTGTTTATTGTCTGGAAGCTCTGCTGCAGCTGTTTACAGAGCAGGACCTTCTAAAACATATAAATCCAACAAAAATTGGAAGTCGATATTTTTGACGAATCCAATACTTTCTTTGTTTTAAGATGGAAGAAAGTAATTAAAAAAACAAATAACACAATTGAAAATATTTTAGTTCTTAGGTTCACATTTTTAAGGTTTTAATCGAAATAAGAAATACTTTCATCTACATTTGAACAATAATAATGAACTTCCATAAGTTTTGTTCACAACATATTAATTACATATTCTTATTTTTAGTTGTCATATAAATTTAATTATGTGATTTATGTATTTGCAAATTTTAGATCAATGAATCTTAAACATAGATTTAGATTTCTTTAATAATATATTTTTAAATTGTTGTTTTACTTTTAGAATATTTTTTTTTAATAAAAGGTACTTCATAGAACAGTTGATGATAATAGACTCCTATAGCATAAGTAATGAAATACGTGCAATATTATGTATAATTTAAATAGCTCATTTGCAGATAAATAAAAATTCAATGACACTATATGCAAATTACTATGAAGCGTGTAAGAATGTAAAAATAAAAGCTAACAGTAAATTAAACTAGTTGGATGTGCCAATCCCAAAACATTCTTCTATCTCATAGATACATTTAATATTTTAGAAAGTAGTTACACATGTTAATACTTAATACTGTACCAACTTTGATTTCCGATATAAATTTTTGCTTCAATCCAATAATCAGAGTAAAACGAATTAATGTGGATCATGGTATTTATAAAAAATCAATAGTTTTCTCTTTTTCTGCTATCATCAGCTGTTTAAAAATAATCGGCTTCGCAGGACGCGAGTTCCCGTCTCTGCACAAGCCGATTTACAACAGAATGATGAAGAATCGAGAAAATTATACAAAAAGCACTACGCTATCACAATGCTGCTTTCGCACGGAATATTTCAAAATTAAAGTAAGATCTGCTTGGCATAGTCAAAAACATATACAAAAATTTTGGCCCAATTCTGTACATTACTGTATACACTTTTCGATGGTACAATAATGAAAATAGTATGGAAATCTCTTTTACAAAGCCCTCTTCCGAAAGATGATTTTCAAATTCAGGGAGGACCAACAAGCCATAACCATACACTTACACAAAAAATTTGTAACAGAAGTACTTTTTCCATTATTCATTTTTGAGTGAAAAAATCAGAGCCAAGATTCGAACCAGGGACGTATTGGCTAAAGCCGCCAATGCTCTATTAACTGAAATAGTCCGGACACGAACACTGGAGGACTATTTCACCAAATGGAAAAATTTCAATGGAAAAATTACTTCTGTTATAATTAAATTACCGATTGAATAATCGTGTTTAAAAATTAATCTAACAAAAACTTTGGTTCAATTCAATGCAGAACTCCATACACTTTTAGTTCGTACAATACTGAAAATGTCACAAAAATGAAAATTTAATATGCAACCATATAGTATCATTTAACTTATTACAGGTAAAATTAACCATGATTACGAATACGGAAATAAACTAACCGAAGAATAAATAATAAGGGGTGCTCTCATAACATCTCAAATGAAAAGCTATAAAACGTCGTAAACTGATTGAAATTTGAATATGCCGCGCGGATGCCTGCGCATGACGGGGCAGAAAAGCAGTCATACTGTCCAATTAAGCGGCCATGTGTCTAAAATAATCATGGCTTTACTAATGCAAAATTCGAGGATAAAAGCTCAGCGATGTGTCTGACCAAATTCTGATGCAGCGAGAAATCTCATAACACCTCGCTGCTTCTCAATCGTCAAATTTTGCAATGGGAAAGTGACCTTACACGCACAGACACGTCAATTCAATGGAACACTCTTGTTAACTACTTCATGCGCGGGCGTCCATTCATGCACACAACTACGCCTAATACTTCAATCAAGTCTCTCATTGTCTCACTCATTATCCCAATACGGCATATTCAAATTTCAACCAGATAGTTTGTCATGACGTTTTGTACCTCTTCATTAGAACAGCCTTTGTAATATAAGATATGCAAACTAATAGAAAGAAATTAAAACGTGAGTGATGCGTTTTAAATAATTGTATGATATATCATGCATTTGTAGAATATACTGCACACAGTTTAGATATATTTTTTTTTATATTTTTATTCAATACTTTTTAGTAATTAATGAAGAACATTATTTTCTTGTTTGTTTTTCCACAAACTCACACAATTGCTTTCTTGAATTAATATAATTTTCCTTAGCAGTACTGCTTTGAAGATTTTCCCGTAATTAACGAATATCCGTTTTTTTTATTATTTACTTTTGTTACAGGAGGTAAAACATCCAACAATTGAAGAATGTCCGGAAAAAGAACATTTTCTGTGGTGGTGGGTGGGAGGATCAATCGCACTGGGAGCGGCCAAATTTCGTCTGCAATGACTACCTACGACTCGAATATTTGGAATCTCTAGAGGAATTAAAAAAACATATATATATAATTGATATCCGACACACTTTTAAGCAAAATTAGACAAATTAAAGACATTGAAAAGTGGGAAGGTTTCGGCATCTCTTGAGTGATGTACACCAAAAGCTAAAAATGATCAAATTTTACCAAATCCTATCTGAGTCTAAAATTTGATAAAAATCCATGGAATTTCTCTTGAGATACAGCTATCGCGAAATCGTGAAAAACGCAGCAAAACAGCGCCACAAGTAGGGTGACTTACACCAAAACTAAAAAAAAAAAGAAAAGAAACTAATTTACATCAAAGAGTAACTCAATCTCAAGTTTTATGAAAATTCGTGCTTTGGCTTTTCGCGATAGAGTTATTGAAATAATCAGATATAATGCAGCATGGCAGCCCATATCTCTTTAAATGATTTGCCTAAACATTTTCTAGAATGTGTCGCCGATAGTATATTTGTGATTAATTTACAAAGCCACACAATGTATTCCATTGCATAATGATATAGTGAAATATTGTTTGAGGCGCATTTTAATTATATTAAACTATTCCACATTATTTGAAATTTATACAGATTCTTAACATTTACTATTTACTTTCTGAATCTTTTTAATAGTTGGTATTAACAGTATGTCACGTAAAAAAAGAGACCTGGCAATTCTTTCTCGGTATTTTTAAAACGATTTTTCCATTTTGGTATACTTCCATGTGGTAAATCGGCATTGCCTTATTTGGGACATAGATAGTTTGCCCTGATGATTGCAAATCTATGGCTTTACGACTTACAGGGACATTTTCTCGAATAATGACAATGCACAAGGTTGCTAAACTATTATAATCATTTGAATCGATTATGTGCATCAAAAGTGTTTATTTTTGAAAAAGTTTTAAAAATCCCATTTTTGAATCACTAACAAACAGTACTAAGGGAGAACTCTAAATCATGTTCAGCCGCAGGGGTCATTACTTCACGTATAATCAATGCTTGATATAAACACACACTCATTTCTTCTATTTAAAACTTGAAAAAATAAAACAAAACGTTCTAACATTGAAATCATAATATAAAAATCACGATTTTGTTTTTGGCTCAAAATCTGACATTCGCTGAAAATTCGTATTTGGTGTAAACTGAAAATTTGGCTAACCAAATCTTTCTGTGCTCAAAAAATCTCGTTTCTACCTTCGGAAATTTTCAACATTACTCATCAATTTCAGCTTTATCGGCTCAAATGAGACTATTTATTGCTATGATATGCATTTTTTATAATTATTAGTCATGATTGACATATGACGAGGGTAACAATTGTAAAATAAAAACATACATGACTAAAATTTTCCACGTTCTCATTAAAAGCTGCACACTTCACAATATTAGAAATTTTAAGCTTGAAATAACACACATGTTTTGAATACTCTTTGAGAAAATTTTAGTGTGACAGATAGTCGTTTATAAAAATTATTATGAAAGGAAAATGGAGGGTTTATTAATTAACCGAAATTCGAATAATTAAAAAGTCTTTCGGTACCGTTAAAGCTGCGTTTTATTTTATATGACCAAAACAAGGGGGTTAAAGGAGCAGACAGCCAACTTGGGAATTAATAATAATTATTATTTTATTAAAGTAGGGACTCTATCACCTACGAACAACGCTCGCCGACCTCCATTGAGACTCTGTAAACTGTAAAAAATACGCTAATTTGATCGACTTTTAAAAGATTGCGAAAGAATAAACTACAGCTAGTGTTAAGCATCTACTGGCTATTTAAATGTTTGATTAAACAAGATGAGTTAAACATTTGAAGATCTTTGCCTTATGGCAATTTTTTAGTTTGAAAGGAAATATAATTTGTGCTGATTTAGAGTTCACAAAAATAGTTTAAAGGATCACATCGAAGTATAAAGTAAAAATCTCCTTTAAATATATTTTAAAATTTTAACTGATTTTCTATGATGTTTGATAATTTTATGTATGATATAATTTCTTTTACTTGCTGTTTTTCAAGCCTATTAATTAATTTATTATTTTAAAGTTTTTTTTTCTCTTTGGATATTCAAGTTAAACTACATTTGTTGCGTGAAAGGAAATATTTTTATTTGCGTTGCCTTAGAATCAGCAACAATAGTTTAAAAGATTATTTAGAAATTTGGAATATCTCATGTAAATATAGTTTTGAATTTAAACTGTAAGTAATAATTTTTGGATATTAAAATATGAGTTTTTTTTTGTTTACCACGGTTAACGCATTTTAATAAATTCCTTACTTAAAAATTTCCTTTCTCTTTTAATATTCACATATAAATATAATTTTTAGGACATAATTTTCAATATTTTCTCACTTTTATCTTGTAATAATTGAATTCTCATTTTAAAAGGGGGTGCTTTCTGGTTATAACAGTCGCATGTAAATAAATTTTTAATCTAAAGACAATATAATTTTCCTTGACCATTTGACAACAATTTAAAATAATTAACTTTTCAAAAATATGTAAAAAATGACTCTCAAAGTGCTCAAAATTTGAAATTTAAATGTAAATAAACTCCCAAAAAATTGTTTAAAAAATGTAGTCTGCATATCGGGTTCTTCTTATGTATATATTCAGAAAAAAATATTAAATTCTTATATATAGTTTTTGCTCCTATAAATCATTTCTAAGGGAACAATTTTGGTAAACTTTATCATTAAATACTTCTTAAAATAATTCAAAACTGCATGCATCAGCGTTTGTGTCAAACATGTATCTATAATATTACAAATTTTTACATTTTTGAGTGCAATAGTTTTTCAGTATTAGCAAAGAAATATTCTAGGTCAAAAAAACTCCATTGTCAGCGACGGTAACGGCATTAGCTACTTTTTTTACATTAGTGGAAGACGTGTAATTATTTAATTAGTATATATGTTTATATATGCATTAATTACTTAAAAATTTTGGGGGGCTTTTTAATTTTCGTTTTCGGGTGAAAATAGAAAGATCACTGAAATTCCATTTCAATTTTCATTACGACTCTAATAATCTGCTTTGGTCGATCCTTATATTATTATTATCATTTTTATTATTTTTTTTCCTAATGAAAATTTACTTTATAGTTGAAATTTAGAAACCTATTTTAAAAATTAATGCTATACGTTTTACAAGAACATTAGAAATATCTTTTAATTAATACCTGAACCGATGCCAAAATTTTCATCATAAAATTTTCAGAATCGAGAAAAACAAATAATTTTAGTTTAATGCTATACATTGAGAATTTCAAATAACGCTAATTATATTCAAGTTCAGAATCTAGATAATAAAATGCGTAGAAAATACTATGTTTCATTTGCATAATAGAAGAATACGTTGTTTAAGATGAATAAAAAGAATTTTTCTACAACAATTTTTGTCTTATGCAATTCGAGATAAATTTTCTTTTAGATTATCTTCATATAAACAAAAATAAATGACTTTTGTGATAAATGATTGCAAAACATCTCAATGATTTGATTTTCTTTTTCTGTTGCTAATACACATGTTAGACAAAATAGATTACTTCCAAGGAACCTATTGAAAAAACATCATTTATAACTTTTATCTTAATGTTGCATGATTTATTATATGTTGTAGCAATCTGATATTTAGTTTATTTGCACATTTTTGTAAAAATGATTTATCATATTTAAAGAACTTAATAAAATCACATGTTTATGTACTCGCAACAAAAGATTAATGACTTGAAAAAGAATTTTGCTTATTACCTTTTTACAAAGTACAGAATTTAAAGTAAAATTAGAAACACAGTTTGCTTAAAACTTTAAATTTTCATATTTTAAGATGACAAAGTTTTTCTTTTTCATTTTTACATTATGTATTTTAATTTTGTCAAGAATACATTCATTTACATTATTTATTATTATTATTTATTATTATTATGATTGTTACTACATAAAATGAGAATTATACAAAACAAGTTTACATGAATATTTAATAAAAGAATTATCACATTGCTAACTTAGCGCAGTACCAACAGGGATGAAAATTGTACAAACCGGAAATCGAACTCTGAATCTTGGGAATAGTGCTTCAAATGCTTTACCATTTAATCTATCAGGATAATGGCTAGCGTGACATGTCTCATTCACATATGTTACTATGGTTGCAACTGCAGCTGGAGATGGAATTGTCTACATGAACATACAGACCTGTAGTGGAATAGGAACCTTCAAATCAACCTAGCATCAGTTATCACATTTTAAAAATTTTAAACATTTAAAAAATTTTCAAGACAGAGGCATTGCACTATAAAAGTGTAAATAAAAAAATTATTTCATGCGATTAAATCAAATTTTCCATTCTTTAAGATGTTATAAACTTACGAATCGTGTTAAGAAATGCTTGGATGTTAAAATCTTTTTAAATGTTTATGTTAGATATAATTAATTTCGTAAATTCGTGAAAATATGGTTTGTTTAGTTTTAATCATATAACGCCATCACTAGAACGCGCAGAAAATTTACTCAACTTTTATTATTATATTTGCCACCAGAAATTCTATTGAAAATTGCATAATTGATTTATTTTACGTAAATTTCCGTGGTGTGAATTTAACTTATTTGAATAAAAAATTCTGGTTCAAATTGAAATTTAAGCAGGTGGTTGGAACCCAATTGACTCTATCCGGGCGTTCTAGTGTTAAAAGAAATATGGATGTCGTAATGTGCTTTCAAAACATTTAAATACTATTACCTTCTTTCTCGAAATTGAGATATCGAGCCGAAAAAATTGTAAATAAACAAGATTATTTCATGCGGGTAAATCACATTATCCATTTTCTATATTAAAATGTTCCAAACTTAAGAATCATATTAAAAAATGCTCAGATATTAAAAGAATTTTAAAGCGTTTTGTTACAGATAGTTCTCAATAATAGAACATGAAGCAAAATTTAAGTAATTTTATAAATTTATGAAAATATGATATGTTTAGTTTTATTTATGTAACTAGAAAGATATATGCCATAGTGTGCTTAATGAACGCTTAAACATATTAAAAATTCTTATAAAGTTAAGATATTCAGCAGTAAAAATGTCCGTAAAAAAGGTTTTTTTCATGCTGGTAAATTAATGAAGGTTTTCCATTTTTCATTCTCTACCTAAAATTGTTGTAAACTTAGGGATGATGTGAAGAAATGCTTGGATGTTAAAAGATTTTAAAATCAATTTATTCAATTTTTCCCCTTTAGACAATTCTCAATAAAAAAACATAAATCTATGCAATAAATTTCATTAATTTGTGAAAACATGGTTCGTTTCGTTTAAATCATGTTAGAAAAAATATAGATGTCGTAATGTGCTTTCGAAAATTTTAAACTTTTTAAAAGTTCTTTCTTAAAATTAAAATATTGTGCCGAAAAAAATTAAATAAACAAGATTATTTCATGCGGGTAAATCAGATTTTCCATTTGCTACCTAAAAAATTTGTAAAGTTAAGTATAATGTCAGGAAATGCTTGGATGTGAAAAGGTTTTTAATTGCTTTTGTTGGAGAAAATTTTCAATAATAAAACAGGTATTATTTATGTAATTATTTTCATAGATTTCTGAAAACATAGTTTGTTTAGTTTTAATTATGTTACAATAAAGATAGATGCCGTAACATGCTTTCTAAACAATTAAACATTTAAAAATTCTTTCAAGATTAAGATATTGAGCCGTATAAATAAACAAGGTTATTTCATGCACGTAAATCACATTTTCCATTCCTCACCTATAATATATTGCAAAATTACAGATCATGTCAGGAAATGCTTTCATGTTAAAAGATTTTTAAATGCTTTTGTTAGAGAGACAATCTTCAATAATAAAATATATAAACACGCAATTAACTATGGTTTATATAGGATTTGGTTAGTTTTAATCATGTTACAAGAAAAGTAGATGCCGTAATCTATGCCTATATTATAAAAAAGTAAATTTTATTTGTAGGGCGTTATCTCCGGAACTACCGAACCGATTTCAAAAGTAATGGTGTCAAAATGATGGCGTTCACTCTAAAACAAACATGGGCTATATCTTATGTCTATGCCGCTAATCCAAAGAGGTTGCAGGAAGCAAAAAATGTTCTAAAATGCGATTTTTTTTTTACTGAAGGGCCTAGAAACATGAAATTTCGCATGTTAGTTACTTACAAGATATAAATGATCACTAAGAACCTTTCTTAAAAAATACAAAATATAAAACGGGTGCAAGTGCGCGAAATAAATGTTTAGAAATCATTTTTAAAAATGTTAGGTGTTCAGAAAACAAGTTATGGCATCTATCTTTCTTGTAACATAATTAAAACAAAACATGTCATATTTTCATAAATTTATAAAATTACATGAGTCACTTACAATTTACATCGCATTTGAATGTGTCTTGTTTATTTACATTTTTTACGGCTCAACATCTTAATTTTAAGAAGTAACTTTAAAAATGTTCCAGTGTTCGAAAAGCCCTTTTTGACACCCATGTTTCTTGTAACATTATTGAAACTAAACAAATCATGTTCTCATGAATTTAAGAAATTAATAGCATATATTCATGTTTTATAATTGAGAATTGTCTCTAACAGAAGGTTTTAAAAATCTTTTTTAACATCCAAGTATTTCCTAACATGATTCTTAAGTTTACAACATTTTTAGGGTGAAAATGGAAAATGTGATTCACCCACATGAAATAACCTTGTTTATCTACATTTTTACGGTTTAATACTTTAGTCATGAAGGCATTTTGTAAATGTTTAAATGTTTAGAAAGTAGATTGTGACATCTATCTTACTTGTAACATGATCAAAAGAAACTAAACTGTAGATTTATTATTTCTTTGCAATTTTATGTACTTTCTTTGTTAATATTTAGGGTAGCATCCCCAGTAATTGGCAGGCACCAGTGATTGACACATTCTACAAAAATATCTTAAAATAAGATTTATATCCATTCTTTTAAAAATGCAAGACCATATACCAGCTATATGCTCATTTACTTTACAGATTATAACTTTGATTTATGCTACTAGATGACAATAGTGCCTAGGAAAGAGCAACAATTATGGTTTGTATGAAATTGGCCATTTTTGTTGCAAATGCTTTTTCTCTGGCTTAAGAAAGGCATGCATTTCAATTTATTATTATCTGATTTATAGTGTATTTTAAATTTTAATTGACAACAGTTTTGTTTAGTTGAAAAGGGTTACTTTAATTGTGTAAAAGTCTAAGTGCCAATTACTGGTGATTACAGCAATTTTTTATAAATATATTTTTATAAAAATACTTTTTCAAATATTTTTGCTTTTAGTGAGCAAAATAGATGCATAAATATGCACTCTTTGTTTTAAAAATATTTGCAAATAAATATCTTATTTCTTGGTGATGAAAATAAAAGTAAGTTGAAAGACAAATACATAATGTGCCAATTAGGGGGGAGGGGCTTAGTGTGGATAGAAAAATTTAATTTAACTTTATAAAATTCCATGAACATTTTTAAAATTTCGCAAACCTTTCAAATTGAAGAATGATATTTTCTGTGTATTAATATACAGGAAAGATGATTATAAATTCAGTTAAACAATAAGAAAATTGGCAGCTTTTTACATTGATCCATGTGTCCACACTAACCCCTACAAGGGGTTAGTGTGGACAAAACCAAAATATGTTGGGGGCTAGTGTGGATAGGTAATCTTTTCACAAATATTCCTTATTATCTAAACTTCTAAGTTTAAATTACAGTCTAAAGTGTTTTTGGAGAAAGAAGCAACACCAACAATCACAAGTTGTGTGATTTTTTTCTATTATTCCCCATTTTTAATTAGGGAATTATTTTTCATATCAAGAAATGCAAAATGACGTGCTGGATCTTTTTTTTCTGCAGAAGTACAACATAATAGGCACTAAAACCATTTACACTTTCCACTCTGCCTACAAAATATACAATATTGCAACATCTAAGAGTTGGTGACGATGGGATTCGTTTATAGTAATGTAACAGTTGATATTTCTCATGCTTCTAACCAACATAGAAAAAAAATGTATAGTCTATTTTATTGAATTAATTTAAAATTAAGGCTAAATTAATCCTCTAAAAATGCAAAAATGGTGAATTTAAACAATAAAAAAACCAAAAGAAAAAATTTGAAATTTCTGCTTGTAATGATTTGGTGAAAATTTCAATACATATCCTTATTTATATGGAAAATAGTCCTTTTTGATGTTTAATTTAGGAATTACATTTGTAAGTTAACATACTTTCTGTAAATCTTTACATTATAATAAATTTAGCACTTAAAATACAAATTATGCTGTACAATAAGCTGTCTACATTAACCCCTAGTAGTGTGTCTACACTAACCCCATGCTATCATTGTGAAGTTATTCTTCAGTTATACTCATTTAACCAATTTAATATCTTAATGAAGGTTATAGAAATAAAAAAGACAAGTCACACTTGTATTATAGCAACTTGTTTATTGGATTCTAAATTTAAATTCGTTGTGCTGCAAAAATTAAAAAGAAATCTTATTTTTACTTTTCATTTATGAAATTAAGCTTCTTGCAACTATTCGAAAACTTTTTAACCCTTTGCAACTAAATTTTTGCTTAGTATAGAGTACATTGTTGTCAGTTTGTATAAATTTTTTAGTAATTTTTTTCTACACTATTTAAATTGTTATTTTGAATGTCTACACTAACCCCTCGTCCACACTAATCCCCCTCTCCCTTACTAGGAATGTTACCCTATTTGAAGTATAGGCAAATGTAATTTCTTATTAAATGATGCAAAACTTTTATAATACTTTAAATAGTTTGTTTAAATAATGTATCTTAGAATAATTATCTCAAATTACAATTAATTCTTCATTTATTATTTCTCTGTAAATTTATAAATTTACTTGCGCAATTTTAAGTTGTTGAAAGATTAAAATATATATGTACCAATATATCTCTCTTGGAAGAGTATTGAACATTTTTATATATTCTTAAAGTACTTTATGTGTGTATCTTCTTGAACATGATTAAAACAAAATAACTTTATTTTCTTTAAAAGTATTTTAAAATTTTGTACTCTTTATTATCTAATGCCAATTAACGGTATGCAAAAATAAACTTTTATTAATCATGAATAAAGCATAAACTTCATACTACTTCAAATAATTTGCTTGAATAAATTTTCTTAGGATAATTACATTAAGCTTCGTTCAATTTAAATTAATTTAATTAGCAATTTCTTGGTAAATTTATAAAATTTATTGCGTAACTTTATGTTTTATTGTTGATAAATATCCCTAACAATAATTAAATACATAAATAAATAATAAATAAACAAATAAATAAAGACTTTTGACGCAAAAGCATTTTGAAATGTGAACCCTATGTTTACAATATTTTTAGGTAAAACATGTATAATGTGATTAACCCACATGAAAAAATATTTTTTAATTATGTTTTTACGTTTCAAGATTTCTTTTATGAAACAGCCTTGAAGTTGGTTTAAGTGGTAAAAAGGCATTACGGTGTCTATCTTCTTGAACATGATTAAAACTAAATTAAACTTATTTTCAGTAAACGTTCTTTACAAATGTTTGCTTCTTTATAGTTTTTTCTGTTATGATGCATATACAAATACTGTTTTGAAATGTATACAAACCTACGCTCATATTAAACAAAAATGAAGCATAAATTTCTTATCAGGTTAAGAGGTTTGTTACAGAATAAATAATTTATAAAATGAATAAAACTAAAAGATAGTCATTTCTCTTTTATCCATCCGTTTATTGTTAACTGACTTCCAAAAAGGAGAGGATGTTATCAAGTCAACGCGTATGCATTTTTTTTTATGTATGTTCACCGATTACTCCGAAACTATCCAACCAATTTACTTGATTTTGGTGTTAAGTGACAGACCTTGCTCTCGAATTGGTACTACTTCCGTTTCATAGAAATTGGTTCAGTACTTTTTTAGTACTTAGGCAAAAATTTATAAAATTAGTGATTTCTCGCAAATCAGTAGTAATATGGATGTCAAATAAATTTGCCGTCGCCAGGATGGCCAAGCGGTCTAAGGCGCTTGATTTAAGATCTGGTTTTCGAAAGGCAGCGTGGGTTCGAACCTCACTCCTGACGTACGTGTATCCAATAATCTTTTCCGCATTATAATTTTTAAATATGTATTTAACAAGTTAAATACTAATTATGCTATTAGGAATATTTTGTATTTAACCGTTACCATAGGGTATGAGAGATTTTTTATTAACTTAATACTTTATCAGTGAAAAAATTCTCAAAAAGAGCATAGACTTTCGAAAACAAAATGGCATTGAATAAGTTCTCTGAAGAAAATGAAGTCCGAAAACCGAACGGTCTAAGGCACCAGATTTAATCTCTAGTTTTGAAAGAGAGTGTCGGTTCGAACCTCACTCCTGACATATGTGTATAGTATACAAAAAAATTTTCCGTGTTATATATATTTTTTAAGTAACTTCAAAGAATGAGAGGATGTTATCAATTCGGCGCGAATGTATTTTTTTCTATGTATGTTCACCGATTACTCCGAAACTATCCAACCAATTAATTTGTTTTTTGGGTTAAATGAAAGAGGCTATTCTTCCATTGGTACTTCTTCCATTTCATTGAAACTGGTTCAGAACTTTTTTAGTAATTAAGTAAAAACTAATAAAATTAGTGATTTCTCGCAAACTAAAAGTAACATGGACGATGACTATCCTCGCCGAATGAAGTGCAGTCAGGTGGCTGAGCGTTGTAAGACAACAGATTTGTTTTCTGGTTCTTGAAAGAGATCGTGGGTTCGAACCCCACTCCTGACATACGTGTATGGTTTATAGTGATTTTTCCCGTATTATAATTTTTTTTTTAACTGACTACAAAAAATCGTTAACTTTTATCTAAAAAGAGAAAAATAAACTTTTCTACCAAAAATTGAACCGACTTCAAAAGCTACTGCAAAATGAAAAATAATTTTTTTACAGAATAGTATTAAGAAATCAAATTAAGAGAGTAGTATTTATCATGCGTATTATTATATTTACGTAGATTAATTTGATTTTTTGATGTCGGTGCCAGCCAAGCCAAGTTCATAATTAAAATTAATTATCCAATTCAAATCGTAAAAGAATAAAGTTAAATTTTTAACTAAATATTAAATCATAAAAAAACTCGTAGATACTTGGATGCGTGTCTATTGGAAAATTACATGTAACTTGGCTTGGCTGGCACCGACTTCAAAAAATCAAATTAATCTACATAAATATAATAATAAGCATGATAAATACGACGCTCTTAATTTAATTTCTTAATACTATTCTGTAAAAAAATTATTTTTCACTTTGCAGTAGCTTTTGAAGTCGGTTCAAATTTAGTAGAAAAGTTTATTGTATTTTGAGTGCTTTTTTGTAGTTTTAAAGGATTTATGTATTCGGTTTGTCTGACTATCGGTGCCTTGACCTATTGCCTTAAAATTTATATATTTTATTGGCGATTTTCGAAAGAATGTTCTGTGTTGAAAATGAAATGTGTAGCACTAATGGTTCATTTACAGGATCACTCAAAAATATGTCGTTATATTACGGTGTATGAGGAAAAAACCGTTTCCCGATTATTTCATTAGTATTATAGTATTTTACACGCATTAAAATTTATATACATCGCTGAAGACCACTACAAAACACTTACTATAGAATATAGTATGCATAGAACTTATTGTTAATTTCCAGGCACGCACAAAAGAATATGGCTATAGAAGAAAAGGTGCAATAGTTGTTACATTGAAAAACACGAACAATAATTGATGGAAGTGAATTTTTAGTGCAGAACGCGTTTTTAAATTTATTTTTTTTTAAACTTTCCAGTAAAATTGAAAAGCTTTCAGCATTTGGATTGTCTGACCGTTTGTCCATGCTCGAACTCAAATATATGGGGTGGCAAAAAATCTGTAACAACTTTCATATATTATAAAAAATGAAAAAAAGAAGAAACGAAATAAAAAGTAGTTTACGAGGTTAGCATCTATAACTGATTGGAATTTTTTTAAGGCAAGAAAAAAGTAACTCAAAAACCAGGCGACAGATGGCATTGATACGAGCGACTTCAGTGGAAATATGCAAATAAGATGGTTATAAGAGATTATACTCCTAATTCACTATTAGTTCATCCAAGGATTGCGTAAGTTTCAAGTTCAGAAGAAGACTTGAAAAAGCGATGCGCCATATCTGACATCCCGGATGCATATTTCAGATGTGTATATTGCTGGGACGATTACTGTTTCTAAACCAATAGGAGACCGTCATTATCACGGTCAAGTACACGCCCACACAGTTTGATTGACAGGAACTCGTGGACAATTGATCGTGTGTGTTTATTATTTATTTGTACTCGGATTGTTTGAATTTGTACTCGGTAATTAAAAATTAAAGGTACGAAAGAATTTTTTTTTTCAAAATGACTGAATTTTATTTACTTCAATTAGAAATTATACTTCCTCTGATCCTGAAATAAATAAATAAATAAATAAATAAATAAAAATTAAAGTAAGAATTTTGCTTATACGGATATTTTCGCAGAATACTTTTTTTCCCATTTGTTTAATATATATATAAATCATTTTGGAACGATATTTAGAATATTAAAAGGGTTTGAAATATTTTTTTTAAATGTCTCATTTATTAATAAAAGACATCCTCCAATAATTTAAAAAAAAATCACCAACGGACTCTCGGCCCGCGATGGACTCGAACCCATATCCTCCGGTTTCAAGCTCGACGCTCTAACCATTCAGCCAGTCAGCACACTTTCTTCCGCATCAGATTATCGTTATAATTAGCACCGTCAATTGTCCACGAGTTCCTGTCAATCAAACTGTGTGGGCGTGTACTTGACCGTGATAATGACGGTCTCCTATTGGTTTAGAAACAGTAATCGTCCCAGCAATATACACATCTGAAATATGCATCCCGGATGTACCTTTTCAACCTATCTGATGTATTGGAGCTGAAAGTTGCGATCCACCAGAAGTGTCATGTATACATCCAGACCTGCTGCACTCTCTTGCTCAATTTTGCATTCGAATATGTGTTATCATCCACCTTGGTCGTCATACCGACGACATACAGTTGTAATAAACTGTTTAGAAACACTTGGTTTGTTGTTTATGAATCTTTACTTTATCTTTACTATATATGAGTATGTCAGAGTCACCTAATGGCTGCTTTCGAGTTGCTATTTTTTTCTCTGTCTTAAAAAATATTCTAACCGTTAAATATTTCGGTTGTTTTTCCGTTTTTTTATGAATTTTGATTTTTATGAAAGTCTCTTCAAACTTTTTGTAACACGGTACAACTCGCAAACATATTCGAATTTTTATGTAATTGATAAACATGATTTAGGATCACCAAAGCATCTTTGCTTTGTATATGAAGTATTTGAAATAAATAGTTCATTTAAAGGCGTTCTCTGAAGAATTCTATTACATTATAGAAGATGGGCAAAAATCGTTTGCGAAGTATTTTAATGATATTACTCTATATCAAATGCATTGAAAATGATATAAATCAATCCATTTGACTGCGAGTACGTTACAACAGGGTATTCATACCATATTTTATCATTTACATGAATACACAAAAAATATACTTTATAGTACTGTTTTTAGTAATAATTTTTGAAGTATTCTTATTAAAATTCAATACTAGCGTTTTTTCAATTATCTAATTTTTTGCATGATATTCTTAACACATAAATTCTATACCTGATGCACAAGGCTTCAAAAAATATTTCACGTACCAATCGCCTTATTAAAAGAAAATTTGCTGAAAGGGAATTTTCAACTGAAGATATCTTCAGTGAACTAAATTTTGAAATGTATGTAGTTAGTAGGTAAAAAACTATATATCATATACAGAGTTGCAAAAAATATTCGAATAATTTTTCGATTGAACAGCTGAAATCGGTTTTTCATATATGCTATGCATTTCCTTATGGTTGAATTAGACATAACGTTTTAAGTTATTAAACGGTGCAATTTCGTTAAATTATTTTGAAAGTGCTGTAAAGTTTTTCATAATCTGTGCTTTTCCCATACTTTTTTTTTATGTTTAAGTATTATTTCTTACGCATAAATTCTGTTGTCCAGTTAGACAGGATCGTTCTTTACCTCAGTAAACTTGGAAGCTGTGTTACAGTATTCTGAATATATTAGAAAGTGTTTCATAATCTATGTTTGACGCAAGATCTTTTTTATTTCATGTTTACATATTATTTGATATCTATAAATTATGTTGTTCCGTTAGATATCATCGTTCTACACTTCATTAAACGGTGCAGTTTTGTTATATTATTTTGAATGTGTTGAAGAGGGTTTTGTAATCTGTAGTTACTAATTCACTACTAATTTCTACTACTAACAATCATGCTAATTTGTCTTATGATTTTGTATCTTTCATGTTTAAATATTATTTGTTGTGTATAAATTCTGTTGTTCAGTATAATCTATCTTCGCCTTGGTAAACTTTGAAGTTGTGTTATAATATTCTAAATATGTTGGTGAGTGTTTCATAATCTATTATTTTTCGTTCTACATTATTTATGCTATGTGTACAATACCCTAATAGCATGCATGGTCACAGTGACGTCACTGTGAGTCACTTTGGTCACATCACATCTGTGACCAAAATGCCGCCACTCAGTGACGTCACATTGTGACTGAAATGTGACTTTCTTAAAAAACTTTAGAAATTTATAAATATCCTTCAAAACATTTTATTTACTTTTAAAAACATGTTTCTGGCAATTTAAATATCGTTGATTTTCTTACAGTTTCGTCACAATGTTAATGTCAACTTAGTCACAAATGACACATTTTCCAAAATTTGTCACATTGTGACCACTTTGTGAAACTTCACAAAAGAGCTCTAAAACGGCCATAACGACTTCACATCGAAGTCACGTGACGTCACATCGACACTGGATGGTCACAAAGTCACAATGTGACTTCACAACGACGTTGCTGTGACGTCACCATGCTTTACGAGTAATTTGGCACTCGATCCCAATTAATGTTGATGTGAAGTATAATAACTCTTATTAAACAAGTTTACTGTGAAAATTTCGTATACTTTAAATAGTTTGTTTTAATAATTCAAACAATTATTACACTAAGTTTAATTCAAATTATCGTTTCTCTGTAAGCGTATAAAATAGCATGCAATTTCATGAACGAAATTTTATGAACGAAAAACTCTAACAAAAACATTTAAAAACATTTTAAAAGCTCTTCAAAACATGCGTCTTACGTTTACAACATTTTTAGGTAGAGAATAGAAAATGTGATTTACCCGCATGAACAAATCTTGTTTAGTTACAATTTTACGCCTCGATATTTCATTCTTGGAAAACCTTTAAAAATGTTTAAGCGTTCGTAAGACACATTTTCGCGTCTATCCTCTTGAACGTGATTAAAACTAAGGAAGCCGTATTTTCATTAAACGCCGTTTATAGTTTTTCATTCTTTCTTAGTTAAAGGTTGTTTGAAGTATGCAAAACTAATATCTCATTAAGGAAAAATTACGCCAAAATTTGCATTACTTTAATTAGCTTGTTTTAATAATTTAAAATGAAATAATTGCATTAAATTAAGTGTCATTACATACAGTCTAATTTGTCGTTTCTCAGAAAATTTATAAAATTATTTAAACAATTTCGTATTTTATAAATAAAATCTGTTTCTAACAAAAACATTCAAAAACTTGCAACATGTAAGTATTTCGATACATGACCCCTAAGTTTACAATATTTTTAGGTAGAGAATAGAAAATTTGATTGAAACGCATAAAATAATATTGATTAATTACATTTGTTTTTGGCTGAATATATTCTTCCTGATAGAGGTCTGAAATTGTTTAATGGTTTGGAAAACTCATTGTGGTATCTATGTTATTGAAAATGTTTAAAACTAACAAAGCATATTTTTATTAAACTTTTTTTTTACAATTTTAAGCTCTTTCTTAGCTAATGTTTTTTTGAAACAGGATTAGAAATTTGAAATTTTAATTAAGGTGTCAAATGACAAATACAATTTTTTTCTAGGCATCAAACTGCATTTCATGGTTGCATTTGCATGTTATGTCATATTTTTTTAATCTCTCTTTTTAACCATGTTAACAATAATATTGTTTCTATTATTATGTGCTAAGGGCTGGCTATGTATGCATACATATTAAACATACATGCATACATATTATGCATACATTATTTCTATCTTAATCATTAAAACAAAATAAAATCTGTCCTTTTTATTTTTTATAAAACTGTAAAACCTGATTTAATTACAATGTATGGATTTTATAAAAAATGTTTGACGAATTCTTTTTATAAAGCAACATTATGCATATATATATTTTCACATTTTATATTGTGAATACAAAAATTGCAAATATAAACAAATAATACAAAAATTATATAGAAATATTAAAAGCAAGACACTTATTTTTTTTTTTAAATCTGGCCACTCCAAACTTGACCCTGAGTTATATCTGAATACCATAAATTAATACCTTTTTCAGCATTGAAATCTTCCGATTGGGGTTCACTTACGCTAAAAAAGGAATAAAAGCATTTGTTAAAAAATGAAATATAATAAAATAAAATAAAGTGAAAAAAGCTAGGCGTCAAATCTACAACTAGGTATAATATTGTGGTCATCAAATGCAATAATTTAGTTGCATTTGGTAATTAACGACAAATAATTTCTAACCCTGATTTGAAATATGTACAAACCTAAATCCTTATTAATCAAGAAAAATTTAAAAAAATTGAAATCACTTTAAATACACTGTAAAAAAAAATTCTGTAAAGGTACTAAACATTTTCTAGGAAACTGGGATTCCAAGAACTTTTCATGTAACGATAACAGGAAAAATTCATGTAATCGATTCTGAAACTTGATATTTTTGCTGTTACCGTTACAGGAAAAGTTCTTAGAATCCCAGTTTCCTAGAAAAAGTTTAGTACCACTACAGATTTTTTTTACAGTGTAGTTTTTTAATGCTTTATATTATAACAACTGTATAAAATTGCGCTTCATTTAGTTTAATTTAATTTTCCATTTCTCAGAAAATTTTTAAAATTATTTATGCAAATTCGTGCTTTATAAATAAAATCTGCCTTTCACAAAAACGTTCGAAACCTTGTAACGTATAAGTAGTTCGATACGTGAGCGCTAAGTTTACAACCTTTTTAGGTAAAAATTAAAACTCGATTGACCCACACTGTAAAAAAAAAATTCAAGAGGTTACTAAAAATTTCTTAGTAAATTTGTATTCCACGGAATTTTTTAGTAACCATTACAAACTTTTTTTTTTGCAAGTGAAACAAGCATTTCTTTTGTAAACTGAACAAAAGAATTTTTTGTATAACTAACTTAAAAATTTTTAGTATGAGCCACAAAGCAAATTTTAGTAATAGCTCCAAAATTACTTTTAATAACCATTACGTGCAACCGAAGCGGAGGAGCTTTTTTCGAGCTGCATCCAGACTTCTGAAGCGGAAGATTTTCGGCAAAACTGCAATAGATGACAGCACTAAACATTCTTAACTGCTCCGACAGAAATTTCATAATCCCTTTATTAACGAGACACTACAGACATTCGGGGTGTATTTGGCGGTGGCAGGTTTCGGACCTGGGACCTTTTAGCCTGGAGTCCGTTACTATAACCACTATGCTATCAAGGCCACACCAGCTGAGTTTTAGTAAGAGCTATTAAAAATATAAAACTATTAACTCTATTCGTTGCTAACTTTTTTCTAGTAATTCTTACAGATTTTCTAGTAACCGACTAAGATTACTAAAAATTTTTTAGTAATTACAAGGATCACTAAAGTTTTTTTAGTAGATCGACCTTTTTTTTTTTTTTTTTTTACAGTGCACATGAAATAAAATTGTTTGTTTAATTTCATTTATTTGGCTCAGTATCTCTTTCTTTATAGAGCACTGAGATTGATTAAGTGTTTTGAAAGTCTATTTTCGGCGTCTAAGTTGATGAACTTGATTAAAACTTATCGAACCGTATTTTCGTTAAACTTTTATTTACAATTTTAAGTTATTTCACGGGAAATGTTAGCTTCAGATATCTACAAATCTAAATCTTTATTAAGCAAAAATAATTCAAAAATTTCATCTAATTTTAAATAGTTTTTTTATGATTTACATTAAAATACCTGTATTAAATTACTTTTCATTAAGTGTAATTTAATTTGTCATTTCTCTGCAAATTTATATAATTAATTACGCAATTTCCTGTGTTATAAAGAAAATTTTTCTCTAACAAATGCATTAAAAATTCACAACATGTGAGCATTCAAAAAGAAGATCCTTAGTTTTACAAGAATTTATGTAGAGAAAGGGAATGATTTGGAAAATCTGCAGGAAATAATATTTTTACTTACAATTTTACGGCGTAATATCTCAGTCGTGAAAAAGCTTTGAAATTGTTTAAGTGTTCGGAAAGCATGTTACAGCCTATATCTTCTTGAACATAATTAAAAGTAAACAAGCAGTAATTTCATTTTAAATCTTTCCTTATCTTGTATATCTGATGAAAGTACGTTTTAAACAATAATCTAAAACTTCGCAGATGACTTCATATATATTTAGTGGGCTAATGTTAATGACGTTGGATTCAAATACATTAATTTAATTTAGATTAAAATTATCAGATAAATTACAAAAAAAATGACAAAATTTCATGCTACAGTGCCTCCCCCACCCCCAAAAAATAAGTAAATAAAAATGTATATATTGTCACTCATTGAAAAATGCGAATTTTGTGACAGCCGATCCTGATACATTCATTATAAAAGTTTTTTTCTGCCATTTTTATAATATTTATTAACAGCATGTCACAATAAAACATATCAGACCTATCTGAAGCCTTTCTTTCCTTCTCTTTCTCTTTCTCTCTTTCTCTCTCTCTCTCTCTCTCTCTCTCTCTCTCTCTCTCTCTTTTAACGGAATTTTTGTTTTAGAGTACTGCCATATGGTAAATCGCCCTCGTTTTTTTTTAGGACATATATTGTCCTTATGCTTGAAAATCTAAGGCTTTATGACTTAAGGAATATTTTGCTCTAATAAAGTCAAAATACGAGGCTGTTTAACAATAATAAATTTTTACGTAAATTATGTGCAGATATTTCTTTTTGCACATAAATAAAAACAAAAAAAAATCTCTCATTTTACTGCCAGATTTTTAAAAAAATAATAAGAAATGATGAACTTTAAATGTTGTTAAGCTGCAAGCGACACCATTTCACGTAACCAATACGTGGTAGAAACTCCCACATGAAATTTCTATTTATACTGGGAAAAAAAATGTCTGCATCTGTACACTATGAAAATATCAGCACAGATGTCATATACACACCACATTGGCGCTATTTTTCTCTGTCACCCATTTGACGAGAACTTCGTTTACAAGTAACAGTTACATATACAGGGTGAGTCATAAATATCGAAACAATAGGATATCTCCTGAAATATTGCCCCCAGAGCTTAAAACTTCCAGTTAGAAAACTTTTCCTTATCCATTTCTCAATTGAACAACAACAACAACAAAAAAAAAAAAAAAAAAAAAAAAAAAAAAAAAAAAAAAATCATCTCGATATCTACAAATCCCCGAAAGATATTAAAATCCAAAATTTTCAAAAATTCGTGACTTACACCACTTACGCATACCCCTGAGCGCCGTGAAATCAGTTCATTTGAAGTACAATTGAGGGATCGACCATAAATTTACGCATTGTTAAATGTCGATCCAAGACTTTAACTTTTAGATATAAAATAAAAGCGTATAGGTTTTTGCTTTAAACTTCCTTGAAATATACTAGATGCCTGCAATATCTCGACCTTGATGCCAGCATCGTAACTGGCACGACCGATTGGCCGGACCGTCTTATTAAAAATGTTATTAAATTAAGTGATATTAATTAAACTCTCATTAAAAGTGTCTTATAACTTAGTAAAGATAGTAATAGCGATAATGACATTTCTATTAACGGAATCATTGGAAATACATTTTAATCTTCCTACTCTGAATGGGTCTAATCGACCCATGTCTATAATTTGTTTTATACGATTCGAACCAGAACTTTTTTCATAAAGAAAGTTAAATAAGAGATTCAGAGAAATAAGCCAATTAAATATATTAAAATATTTAAAATAACAATTCTGGTGTGAAATGTTTTTATCAAGATTGAGTAAAATTTGAACAGGGTAGGAAGGTTAATAAATTACATAGAAATATTTTCAAAAATCTACTTTTTTGCTATTCAGCTTCAAAATTTATGATGGTTTTAAACCTATTTTTACTTTCTTCTATCTTTACGAGAAGAAAGTATTGGATTTATGAAAATTTTGAATTCCAGTTTTCGACGGATTCCCCCTTTTTAGAACTCAGAGATACCGAAAAACATGTTTTTACAAAACGTCTGTCCGTGAGTCACTGCACTAGGTAATAATTGGAAATCGACGTGATAAAAAATGAGGTTTAAATCAACTGACGCATTTAACCCTCTCACTGACAAGCCCGTCTATAGACGTTCCCTAAGCTCCAGGTTTCACTGCAATGCCAGCAATAATTAAAATGGTATAACTCAGTTGATTTAATGGATTTTTAATACATTGTGCAATGATTAACACACTCAAGGATAACATTCATATTCGTAAATAAGATTTTTCTATAATTTTGAAAGAATAATATTTTTTTAGCAATTAAAACAAAATGCTGAGAAAACAACATTACAATTTTGCCCTTTTGCAAGACTGTCAGAGGAGGGTGGGAATGGCAAAACTTAAACAAAATCTGAAATCGAAACTATACAGGACGGAGTTAATCACCTAGAAACTTTTAAAAAGTATTTAAACGTTAGGAGCCCATCTTTGTTTAAAACTAAATGCATTTTTCTGCATCAAATGTTTTTATTTCAGTATTTCTCATTTTTAAACTTACATAAGTCAAAAACCAACGGTTACGGTAACAGTCCCGCGAGTTCAATAGTTTTTTAACATCTCAAAAAAATGCTCAACGTGCCAAAAGAAGTTTTCAGCTCAGAAAATTTACTTGTAAAAATATGATTTGTTTACAAAAAAAACTGCATCTTTTTTTATATTGCTATTTTAAATACTTTTATTTAAATATATATATATATATCATTTAAAATGCTGAATCGAAATTGAAAATTAGACATTTTCATTTAATAAAAAAGAAAAAAAATCCGAAGCGACAAATAATATTTTGAGTTATAACAATTTTAATTTGTTCTAAATTTTTTTAATTTTTTTAAAAGTCTTATGATGTCATAATGCTTACAAATTATATGATTAACCATCATAAAACATTCAAAACTCTAACTGTATAGATAAATAACTAAAAAAAATAAATGTTTCCTGGACCCATTACAGCAACATTGTTTCTTCAATTACACGCATTTCAATTTGTGTCTGATCCCTTGAAATCTCACGATTTATTAAAATTGCCATAACTCTCTGAGTTTTGAAGATATCAAGATGATTTTTTTTTTCAGTTCAGGAATGGATAAGGAAAAATTTTCTATTTGGAAGTTTTATCTTCTGGGGGTCGTATAAAAATTTAATTTTCGTAATTTTTAAAATAGACCCCCCATGGGGTTGCAACTTATCTTATTAAAAATTTCACCTTTTTTAAGGAATTTTTGCATTTGGAAGTATGTATCTAGGGGCAAACATAGCCTTTTGTTTCGATATTTATGACTCACCCTGTATATGTAATAAGAGAAGGAATTGATCATAGAACGACGATAATATAACGAAATAAAAATAATGATACTCATGCTGTCCATGATTAAACTGAAAAATTATATTACAGCTGAAAGAAGGGCAGAAGGGAGTTTTAATGCTAAGTGATTTCTTCCAAATAATCAAAAAATAACTGTCATAAATCTTTATTGTTGTCTAATTTTACTCGGTTACTCCACATAATTTCCAAACTCTAGCATTACGCAAATGCATTTTTATCTAACTTTAATATGTTAAAATGATTTCTGATATATTTCATGCCGTCTAGAATGACAGCGTAACTATTCCTCCTAATGTGAATTGCACTCGAGTTGGCGAGCGTTTGCGAACAGGGGCCTGAGCCTCCTAGTATGCAGTTTAATTTCTCTGTTTAATTTTCTGTCTAATTTCTCTTGTCATATTTTTCTTTCTTAATTTGATAAATATAATTTTCTTTATTCAGTGTTGGGTGCAGCTTTTAAACAGATTGAAAACAAATGTTAACATACATCGGAAAAAAAGACCTGTATTTAAGACCAACAGCCAAATAAATTATACTTTTATTAAGAAGATATGAAATATTATTTAGTCACATCAAAAGATCTTATTGAAATCATTTTCCATTTTATGACTGGTCACTTCTAGATTTAAATCTATGAAAATGTTGACATCATTGCAAAGCACTTTATCTGACATAATGTTTTGAATCCCCTTAAGTATAAACCTTAAATAATTTTATTACACAACAGTTCTCTCATTCTTAACACTAATGATGTAAATATATATTCAGAGCTACGTAATTTGCTTTATTATTTAAGCTTTTTAATTATATTATATGAGGAGCCCAGAAGCCAAGGGGTATAAGTGACAAAATTGAAAAAAATAAACTAAGTACACAGACGACCTAAAAATATGCTCTTTTTCATTTCAGGTAAAGAAATATAAGGGATTTTCTTATTATTTGGTGAGTTATAGAGGCAAACCACTTTTTTCGAAAAACAAACAATATTGATTAATTATACATTTAAAGAAAATTGTACTTTATTTTTTAACAGTTATTGAAATAAGAGTTCAAAAACCAGAATGCAACAAGCAGATGTTTCCTATTTCAATTCACTCAATTGTTATTGATGTTCCAATTTAACATCAATTACCTTTAAACTCAATTTACTCCAAATCGAAATTTTGTCACTTGTACCCCTTGGCTTCTGGGGTCCTCATATGTAATTTATTATACCATTACTATATAAACTTACTTATATAGCTCTTTCAAATAACTGATAATAAAAACTAAACTAAAGCTTGTGGGATTACAAACCATATAGGATCAATGCCGACGATCAATGAGTCCCAGTCAGATGGTCAGTTTAACGCAAAACCCTCGGTGTATAGTTCTCAAGCTAGTTGGTACTCAATTTATCGACTGCAAAGGAATGAAAAGCTGAGTGTAGATTAATTATACATTTAAAGAAAATTGTACTTTATTTTTTAACAGTTATTGAAATAAGAGTTCAAAAACCAGAATGCAACAAGCAGATGTTTCCTATTTCAATTCACTCAATTGTTATTGATGTTCCAATTTAACATCAATTACCTTTAAACTCAATTTACTCCAAATCGAAATTTTGTCACTTGTACCCCTTGGCTTCTGGGGTCCTCATATGTAATTTATTATACCATTACTATATAAACTTACTTACATAGCTCTTTCAAATAACTGATAATAAAAACTAAACTAAAGCTTGTGGGATTACAAACCATATAGGATCAATGCCGACGATCAATGAGTCCCAGTCAGATGGTCAGTTTAACGCAAAACCCTCGGTGTATAGTTCTCAAGCTAGTTGGTACTCAATTTATCGACTGCAAAGGAATGAAAAGCTGAGTGTACCCGCAGCCAGACATGAGTCTATTTCTTAATCTGTGGCGTCATAGTCAGATGCTTTGTCCACTACGCCACTGGGCTTCAAATAACTCAAAATAACATACAAAAAAACGAGTGCAGGGGAAAAATGTGTAACGTTTCTTATTTCGTGGTTTAAGAATTTGGTGAAGCTAAAAGTAAAAAAAATAATAATAATTTATATTTTATGCATTTAACTATTTAAAATATTTCCTTGTTGAAGTGTTACGTTGAGTTGTCATATTTTGGCGAACTTAATTTGGCGTGTAACTAACTCGGTTGTTAATGCATCTCGTATACAGTTACAAAAAATAAAGTATATTTTATGGCTAAGCACTTGATAGGAAAAAGATTTATTAAAAGATCAAAGTTTTATTAAAAGATTAAAATATCATACTTACTATTTAAATTCTAAAATTGATAAAATCTTCTTACATTTAAGTAATTCTAATGTAAACCTGTTTTAAAAGTTTATCTGAAATTTCGCTGAATTTTTCAAAAAATAGTTTTTGATTTAACTTTTATTACACAAAATCCATTAAATTTGATTAAATTAAATATTATTAGATAAATTTATAAATTAAATACTAGATTTTTTATTTAAATTAATAAAAATTGAGGCGTAACTAACACCATTGTTAGTGTATTTCGTATAGAGTGCCTGCAGTTTTATGACTAAGAACTTGCGCCCGGAAAGCAGAAAAATGTCTTAAGAAAGGATTTTATAATTATTATTTAAATTCTAAAATTATTAGTTTCCTTACATTTAAGTAATTTTAATATAAACATGGTTTAAAAGTTTATCTGAAATTTCGCTGAATTTTTCAAAAAATAGTTTTTTGATATAACTTTTATTATAGTTAAATACATTAAATTTGATTAAATTAAACATTTTTAGAAAAATTTATAAATTAAGCATTAGATTTTTTGTTTAAATTAATGGAAATCTTCATCCTAACGAAAGTTGGTCGGCACGTAACTAACACCATTGTTAGTATATCTCGTATACAGTTGCAAAAATAAAGTATATTTTATATCTAAGAACTTGTGACCGGAAAACTGAAAAACACCTTAAGATGGATTTAATAATTTAAACTCTAAAATTATAAAAAATTTCGTTACATTTATGCAAATCTAATGTAAACAAGTTTTAAAAAGTTTTATCTGAAATTTCGCTGCACGTTTCAAAAATAGTTCTTTGATTAACTTTTATTATTGCTAAATGCATTAAATTTCATTAAATTAAACATTGTTAGATAAATTTACAAATTAAATGCTAGATTTTGCGTTTAAATTCCTACTGAGAAAGTATAGGTTTATCTAAATTTGTCTTTTTTTCCAGTCCTGCAACTGATGTAACGTTAGCATATTCATTCATTCGAGAATTAACTGGCGTTTCTATGTTATTCTTTGATGTGAAAATTGCGGCGAAGTTTCTATGTTTATCACCTAAATTGTCGAAGTTAGAGTTGTGAGGGAGTGTACTTTGTGATAAAGACACTCTAACATTTTTAGTGAGATCATAACGTCAATGTTCTAACATGTGTGGCGCAAAAGCGACATCTATCCTTTGTTCAACTTTAACTTTTCAGAGTGTATGTGGCGCCCTCAAATCTACAGTTAGCTGCGGTTAGGAGTAATATGCAAATTTATACTCCGTCTTCAGTTTGCAATGTATAAAAGCTGTGAGTTGGATTGTGTGGTGAGCCGGCAGGAGCCAGCCGAGTGAGACAGATTGTGTTGTGAAGCGGCAGAAGCCCGCAAAGTGAGATAGATTGTGTTGTGAAGCGGCAGGAGCCCGCAAAGTGAGATAGATTGTGTTGTGAAGCGGCAGGAGCCCGCAAAGCGAGATAGATTGTGTTGTAAAGCGAAGCAAGGCGTTCTGAATTGAGATAGCTAGTGTTGTGAGCCGAGTTAGCTTGTGTTGCGAGCTGAGTTACCTAAGAGAAAAGCCTGTGGGTAAGAGTTATTTAATACGCTGAATATTTTGAGAATAAAGATTGTTTGCAGCCACGGGCTGTTTTATTATAGCTTTAATGTCGCATTTAGCCGCAACCTGAAAGTAGAGCCGGTGTGAGTGCCCCGAGCTGAGCTTAAGCCGTGGACGTGAGTATAGTTTACGATTTAATCTTTTAGTTTTGTGCTTAGTGACTGAAATCTCGAACTTAGCTCCACTTCCCATGTCCCAGAGATTTAAATAAAAATAAAGCATTGGGTTTTAACTTATACTTAAGATTATATATTCATTTAACCAACAAAACACCGGCGGCGTGCCCCGCCACGTCACAGAGTGTCATAAGAACGATATAGTCTTTTATTCATAATGTTCTTTTTATATTCATCTCTATGTGTTTTTCTTTTTAACCTGCGAGTAGTCGCGACTTTTTTCACAACGTCATTAGTCGCGCTCGGTCTTTTTGCCGCTGGCCCCCCACATACCAAATATGTAAAATAAAAAATATTTTTCACCTAATATACGAAAATAACAGTTCAATGAAGATATAAATTTGCAGTTTTCTCAAATTAGGCATTTTATTCATGAGATCTGGAGTAATTATAAAAAGTACAAATGGACTGACATTAGTGATTGTTACGTAAACTTTTTCGCCAGTTTCAACTTTGTTTCTAAAAATGTACGTGAAAGAAAAACAGAGGTGTACTGTTACTTCACTAAGGTGGTCTAGAAAGCTTCAAAGTCAGCTACATGGTAGATCTCCGTTGTATTTGTAATGTGATACAAGTTAGGAGAATTTAAGTTATAAGGTCGGGGCGAAAAGACCGACGCGCGACTACTGACGGGTTAATAATGGAAACTACCTCCTTTACGAAAGCAGGTTTTGTTTAAATAATTGGAAATTGCCTTTCTCACAAAAGCTGGTTGGCGCGTAAATAACACCATTGTTAGTGTATCTCGTATACAGTTGCAAATATGTAGTACATTTTATGGCTAAGCACTTACACTCGGAAAATGGGAAAAACGCCTTAATATAGATTTAATTATTATTAAAATTCTAAAATTAATAAACTTTCCTTACATTTAAGCAATTCTAATGTAAACATGTTTTAAATTTTTTTCTGAATTTTCAGTGAACGTATCTAAAATAGTTCCTTCAATCAACTTGTATTATAGTTAAATGCATTAAACTTAAAGTAAACATTATTAGATAAATTTATAAATTAAATACTAGCTTTTGTTTTTAAGTTTATGGAAATTGCTTCCCTCACAAAAGCACTTTGAATATAAATGAACTGTATAAGGAAAGATGGGTGCTATATTTCGGAAACTTTTAGTGTAAGGATGTAAATCGTGATTTAGTCGCATCAAATAATCTTGTTAAATTCTGTTATAATTTACGGTTCGATACCTCTTTCGTAAAAGAGCTCATAAAGTGTTTAAGTGTTTGGAGAACGCTTCACTAATTATTTGAATATCTTTTAAACTAAACAAGCCTTATTTCAAACAAATTTCATCTTGCTTAAGAATCTTTATTATGAGTATATATTTAAGAATTTATTCTGAAATTTTATACAACAATTCAGAATTATTTACATTACTCTCTACAACATTTTCAAAGTAATTTTTAAAACACACACAAACACAAAATATACATGTGTATACTGTATATATATATGACGATTTAAGGAGAACTCGAATTATTTCCACTGGTTAAAAAGAAACACACAGTCAAGGCAAGCGAGGGAAAAAACAAAATAAATAAATAAATGTAGAAGATCCAATAATTAGTCATGGGCTGCTGTAAATTCATTTATTAAATTCGTAATAATGAGGAAGGAAAAGCTCCTTTTGCAAAAATTCCATCATTATTTCAGCGAGCTGTCCTCATCGAAGAAGCAACCCAAGAAATCTTCTTTCTCATCTCGAGACTTCCACCTTTTTAAACTAAAAAGAAAGTTCTGGAACATTCTGTAACCTCAAACCATCATTCTTTTATGTAAACAGAATTCTTGTCCAGCTACGAGATTATTTTCCACAAACGATAAATTTATTTAAAAAAATATATATTATTTAACCAATTTATAATTGACTCAGAATTTTAAATATCTTAGGCAGACGATTTTTATAAATGATTAATTTTAAGAGAAAAAGAAAAGAAATGAATTTATTAATATGCACACATCAAAGGTTGACGTAGGAAAAATAAATAAATAGATAAAAAAAAATAATGATATTTTTGAAAGGTATGGTTTTGGAATAAATTTAATAAGACTTTCTTAAAAAGGGTTGATAAAAACATAGAAGAAATCAGTTTTATTTGGAATATTAAGAAATAAAGTTTTAATTAAGAATATTTTTAATTTAGAGCCATCTTTTTAAATTTACGCATACTGGAATAATGTTTTTTAAGGCAAATTAAGAATTTATATCGTCTGCATAAGGATTAACAGATTAGATTTAGAAACAAGATTTTAATTTAATAATTTGAAGTAAGTACGGAATATTATTATAAGAAAATTAAGATAGTATAAAGGTTAGTTTTGGCGAAAAAATTTTAAATTTGTAATATATATATATATATATAGAGAGAGAGAGAGAGAGAAAGAGAGAGGGGGGGGGGGAGAATGTAAATTATGTTTAAATTATTTTGCTTCATTTAACCTTTTCACACCCAGTGAGTCCAAATGGCATCATGTCATGATGTTATTTTTTTCTATACTTAATTTGGTTATTTCAAATTCATACCAGAATATTAAAACAGAAATATACTTGTTTTATTTAATAGCAGATATTCCATATTTAAATAAATCAAAATTTTCCATTGCTGGTGTAAATTTAGATTCTCTGAAGTAGAGAATTTCTGGAACGCATTGTATCATGGAAAGAAAGAATTCATTACTTAACCCCTTGAGGGGCAAAGCAATTCTGTTCCTAAAATGTTCAAATGATTGATTGACGCCGGGATTCACTAACTATTTTATATGATAGATAATAAAAGCTGTTTTTCGCGTACATATCAGAAAGCAAAACTTAATACTAAAATCCCGGCGTCAATGTGACATAAAGGAATTAAAATTAAGTGGTATATATAATATACCGGTGCCCTTCCAGGGGTTAAACATTAATGAATAAATTTTAAAATTGATTATGTTGATCAAATAAATTTACTTTTTTACCAACAAATGTAATTTTAAAACTGAAAAAAAATTGTTTAATTCACATAATTTAAAACGAATCCTTATTTAATAAAAACTAAACAAAAAGGTATCACCTATAGTTATCCCTCGAAAACAAATTCTTATTTATTTATTTATTTATTTATAACAACATCTGACTTGTGTGCTCGACAGAAAGCCTGCTTATAAATCATCGTCAGTATACAGGGACGAGATAGCACAAGGAAATTTTACAACACGAAGGAAATATATCAGGAAGCTCCACACAAAGGGTCAGTGCAATGGGACCAGTGGGATTTGAATCCCCTATCTCCTACGCTCGCAACCGATTAGCAGCGTGGTGTCTTAAGAGCCCACAATAGTCACATAAAAATTACTCAAAAAGACCCTTATGACCATGTAAAGTCTATGGGAGCGTTCTTTTCTAATATCTCGCTCAAATTTTAATATTTTTGCATGATTTTTTTGCACAAGATAGCTGAGGGCAATCCACAACCGGGCTAGTTTTTACTTTTTCAATTTTTGTTTCAGATTTTCTTTAAAAAATTACTTTAACTTTCGAAACCGGTTTAAACCGGTTCTGAAACTGAAACTATCGTAATATAAAAAATATATAACCAAAATCGAAAAAGTAAAAACTAGCCCGGTTGTGGATTGCCCTCAGATATCTTGTGCAAAAAAATCATGCAAAAATATTAAAATTTGAGCGAGATATTAGAAAAGAACGCTCCCATAGACTTTACATGGTCATCCGGGTCTTTTTGTGTACTTTTTCTGTGACTATTGTGGGCTCTTAACCACTCGGCCACGGAGACACCAACAAATTCATAATTAATTTTACGATTAATTAAAAATAATCATTTTACAATTGGTCCTTGTAATTTGATAAATTACATATTGAAAACTTATTACTATGACTTGCATATAATGAAATTCCATTTAATTTAATTTGATTATAGATTAATGAATCGATATCTAGCATTTTCCAACAAAAGTAAAAAGCGTTTTTGCATACAGTTTTCCAGTCTTTCCGTTCATGCTCTATATTCCTTAAATATGCTAGTATTTTTATGCAATTGACAATTGTCATTTAGGGTCACCAAGGCATGTTTTGAATTGTATAAAAAAGATATAGGATTCATAGTTCATTTATAGGCACACTCAAATGTTTTCCATTACATTGTAGTTTGTGGGGGAAAAGCGCTTACCGAGTATTTCAATGAGATTATACTATTTCAAGTGTATTGAATCTGATATAAATCACTTAATTTTAGTAAAAAATGATTACGATACACGGAAAGAACTGTTTCGTTGAAACAACTAAATTTTGATTACTATTGCCCCCACAAAATTTTTTTGTTGAAATGACCAAATTATAAGCAAAATTTTTTTGAATTAACAAAATTTTTTGATTAGTTCAATCACAATTTGGTCATTCCAAACAAAATATTTTGTAGGGGCAATAGTAATAAAAATGTAATTGTTTCAACAAAACAGTTCTTTCCGTGCGAATAAGGCGTATGATAGAATTGCATTTGTAGTTAATTTAGAAAGATACACAAATAAAATCAGTTACACTACTGTGTTTCAGTAATAATTACTGAAAATACGTTTTCAATTTTCGCACACTCTTTTAAATTCAACTAATATTTTCATTATGTTTGTTATACACAAATTTTATACTTCATTAAATATCGGTGTATAAAACAAATTCACACACCACTCCCTTTATTAGAGAAAATTTCCGAAGAGGGATTTTCAACTGAGGCATATGTGCATTTTTAAACTGAATTAAATTTGAGTTAATTGATACATACATATGTATCATAGAGGGCTGCTGAAATAATTTGGTTTTTCCAATTGTAGATGAAAAAAGCTAAAATAAGGTTTTCAAATACGTTAATCTTTCCGTATGGATGAATTAGACATAATATTTTACCTTACAATCAATCGGAGCAGTTTTGTTACATTATTTTGATTGTCTTGGAAAATGTTAAGTAATATATTTTTGATGCATGATTTCTTCTTTCTTGTTAGGTGCGTCCGTAATTATGTAAATGCGTACCACCTACAGTTGTCATTCAGTCCATCCGTCTGTCCGGCTGTCCGCATATTACAGAGCAAAAACTAGCAAGCGAATTGTTTGAAATTTATAATATATATAATTGTCACATAGTTTTGTCTAGTCATCTCAAATTTTATGAAAGTTTAATTACAGGGACAATCAGAATTATTCCGTTACATAACGGCCAATGTGAGAATATAGTTTCAGGTGCATTTTAATTATGTCAAACACTTCCAAACGTAGTAAAATTGATATGCATCTATGAAATATGTACTAAAATATACATTCCGTACAATTTATGGTGCAAATAATAATTGTTATTAATTTATAGGGCGATACAAAAGGATTCCAATACATCATGGTATAGGGGGAAATATTATTTTGGGAGTGGCGTTAAATTATTTCACATTTTATGAAAGATATATGCATTGCTGAGGTTTACTACAAGCTATTTCCTGTATAATAGAAATCAGATCGTATTTACAGGGACACCTAAATGATTTCGGCTGCAATAATGTATCAGAAATATTACATACTACTTCACCAAGATCTTAGTATTCCAATATTTGAGTATTTGCACCTCATTCGCTACTCTTAATGCGCAATTTCCAACTCGTTGGTATTCATATTTCTATTAGATGTGCGACCTCTCTAGTCTTTTTGTGTTGCCGCAATTCTGTTAAAATTACTTACATATTTTCAAATTAAATATATCGAAAACATCGCAAAAATATTATTTTTATTTTTTTTATCATAAGTTGTCTACATTCAAAAAGATAAGCACTACGACTAACAAAGTTTTAAGAACAGATTTGAATTGCTATTTAGGCACATAAAGTAACTTAAAAAGAAACGTTAAATTTTGTAACCACATAACCCTTTATTACTCCTATAATATTTAAGACTTAGTTTACCATCCTTCAATATTTTTTCCAGTGTTTTCTTCAAAAGCCCTTTTCGGTATACTTACAAGAGCTTGGAGAGATTCAGCAATGCATAGAAGATAAAAAAAAGATTAGATCGAACTTGAAGGAAAGATTTTCTTCTTATAGAACGTCTGTTAGTTTCATCGTATGGCCACTAAAAATGAAAAACCCGTGTGACCAATACGAAAAAACCGAGCATTAAAAATAATAGAATGATGCTTCAATCTCGACTTCAAGTATCAGAAAAACTGTTTACGATGCGTAAATACTTTTTCGTCAGTAAATCTATAACAGCTATGCATTCAATAAATGTTTATTTGATTACTATTATAGTCCAAGAGCCAAGAGCACACAGAACCTGAAGTATCGGACACAAGAAAAAAAAAACAGTTTGTTTAATGGGAGAGTAGAAATAGGAGCATGTAATGAAAATACGTTGAAATTGGATAATATAATCTCCATGTTTGTGGGAAGTGGAGTGGTGAATAAGCCAAACATTAATACCACCAGTGGTTAACTTGTAGCTAGATAATTTTGTTTGTCTTTAAATCATTTCATACCTTTGATTGTAGGACAAACACAATGCTAAATTTACGACTAACCGTTAGTGGTATTAATTTTTGGCTTATTCACCATTTCATTTCTTGCAGCCATGCGTCATTAGATCTCTTTATTACTACTCTTCTATAAAATAGAGGGGCTTTATTCCTTATGCTCGATTTTTTATGTTTTTGTACTCTTGGTTCTTGGACAATTATGAATCGCTCATAAAACATCAATATTTTAAGAATTTAGCGCGGAATTTCATAAACTACTTAATAATTTTTTCATCAACGTTATGCTACTCTTCATTTCTAAATAATACAGGACGATTCACAATGAATGAGACGAAAAGAAAACATGATTGCGAACGTTGTAATTAACATATTTAGAAAATTCAAATTTACCTCTAAACTACATTTATTCAAGTTTCTACAGGTGTTCAATATGTGCCCCTCCGGTGACACGACAAATGACTACACTTTAATCCAGCTCCTGTCACACTCGTGATAGCATATCCCCTGTGGTTCAACACTGCAGTTATCCGCCACTTCAGTTCGTCTAACAAGGAAGGTCTCCATTGGGGGCATACTCAGAATTTTTTGAAAAAAATGCGAATTAAACTACTCATGTAGGTAATAAAGGATCAGTGAAAATTAGCGGCGGAATTACATTATTAGACATGTAAAAAAATAAAATAGTTTGGAATAATTGGCGTGAAAAGCTGAAAGCGACGCGGGATTTGGCGAGCAGTGCATTTCCTCGCCAAAAGCAGACGATTTTAACGAATCTGAAAATTGATTTTAATTGACTTCACTGTTAAAAATCTGCAGCATTTACTGCAACGTCACTCCACTACTTTTATAGAATACCTCTCTTCTGACCAATGAGAATGCTCCATGGCACGGTGAATTGACCGTTTTCTATAAAAGCGGTGGAGTGATGCTGCGGAAAATGTAACCACATTTTTAACGGTGTTGTAGCTTGTGCAACATTGTTAAAAATCTGCTGCATTTTGCTGCAACGCACTCCACCACTTGTATATAATATCTCTATTCCAACCAATGAGAAAGCTCCATTTCACGGCCAAAGTAACCGTTTTCTATACAAGCAAGGGAGTGCGTTGAAACAAAATGCAGCAGATTTTTAACAGTGTATCTTTCAATTTGGAACAATTTTAATCAATTTAAATTGTCTTTTAAATGATAAAATATATTAGTTTCATTTTGTTATAAGTACATATAAACGTATATGACAAAATTACATTTAAAGTAAAGTAAAAATGCAAAACTAAAATTGCTTAAACTAAACTTATTTAAATAAATTAAACATAGAAAGTTTTTTCTTTAAAAAGTATTCGAAGCGTAAAAGGGTATTTTTCAAAATTTCGTTTTTTCGCCAACCGGAGATAAATCGCCAAATAAACGAAATTTTTACTATTTTTTTACGAACGTTATAAGGAGATTCCGCGGAAAATTTTTTTATAAACATATATAACTATATGAGAAGAACATTCTGTATTTTTTTCAGATTTTTCTGAGTATGCCCGTATGGAGACCTTCCTTGTAAGTTCTGACGAAGTGAAGGCACAAACACCTTGTCTTTAATGAAACCCCAGAGAAAAAAAATCACAGGGCGTTAGATCTGGTGATCTCGACGGTCAATGAAGAAATGCCAAATCCTTCACCCACCTGCTTATGTTACACGATGCGGTGGTTCTTTACAAAATTTCGTACGAAAATGTCTTTGCTCAACAGTTACCGAGGAGGTTTTCCCATATTCGAAAACGATTCATGCCTCTTTCGCCGAATGATCTCCTGCTGTTTCTTGATGTTCCTACTAATGAATGGCGTGTGACTTCCTTTAAAAGCCGAAAAGTTTTTCGCCGAAAAAAAGGGGACTGCTAAAAATTAAAACACGAAACAGTGATAAGGAGTTTTCTATCTCCCACCCTCTCTCAACGTTTCCCTGTCTGAGTGTTATCCTCTCTGTCCCATAAGGATCACGACGGTTATGCATTTACGACCGTCGTTATGTTTCAATGGCTATTTTATTTATTGCACACATGTATTATTTGCTTTTTCAGATTTAGGTAATTTGAAAACGTTAATACTTATTTTGGATTTGATTTTTAAAAGATGATTATATAATAATTTATTAATTCAAAAAACCCAGAGTATATAAATAATTAGCTAGGATAATTGCTGTGTTGCATATATCCTTGTGTATTATCATTGAGATTTATACTATGTGGTTTCTGATACCTCTTTATAGGAAATTCCATTATAAATTTGCAATATTATTATCTAATAATTTCATATAATGATACAATGTCATAAAATATAAAGATATAATATAATGATTTATGACTAATATTAAATGTATATTGGTTTTGATTATATTCCTTTTAATTCATTTTTTCATGCGTTTAAATGATGCATATTGTATTATATACATATATATATTTATGCGTGTGTGTCGGCGGGGGAGGAGGGGGCAATCTCGAAAATACTCTTTCGCTGAACATCTATTTTAGCCTAGTTTAAAAAAACAATTTGATTAATACTTTTTAAATAAAGATTTTCTTTCAACGAAATTAATATAAAACAATAATTAATATGTAAATAATTATTTTACGCCATAGTATCCAAACTAAATGAAATGTATGCAGTTTGATAATATGATGTTAAAAAATCATTTACATAATTTTTTGTTAAGGTTTTAGGTAGCATGGCGCAAAAAATAAACCACATTGTTCAATATTTCAGTGAATTAATGTAGGTTTAGTTCAAGTGATATACTTATCAATATACTGAAAAATTAAACTTATACTTTGGTTGTCTAAATTTACTTTAGAAGACGACAAATCAAAAATAATTTATGTTGAAACTTAAAAAAAAAAAAAAAAAAAAAAAAAAAAAAAAAAAAAAAAAAAGTCAATTCAATTAAAGTCGCATTAAGACATTATTCGAGTTTTAATACATCTTTTAAAACTTATATTTTCAATTTATGATAGATGTTAATGAAAGAACTTTATACATATTTTTATCTTGAGCAAAATTTTTACACATGCAGTTATAAATAAAGAAAAAATAAAATGATTAAATAAATGATATATAAATTAAATAATAGCATAGCATCACTCAAGATTTGATATTATTATTTTTAAGAACCATTTTTAAAATTGTAGAGTGATAAGATTAAATGCTGCGAAAGAAACCTTTAATCTATTTTGATATTATTGCACTTTTTAGGTTAATGATCAAATGATTTACAAAAACATACATTAAGGTATCTACCTACATCAAATTGGCTGTTTTGGTGAAAATTTCCGAATTTTTTTTTATTGTTTTATATGAAAGAACAATCCTTTACGATTCCAAATCTGTTTTAAATTTATTCCTACTATTATTAGAAAAGGAGTTATGGCAATTTTAATAAACATCGAAATGGCCATTTTTGTGAAAATTTTCTATTTTTTTAATTGTTTTTTATGAAAGAACACTTTATTCCGATTCTAAATCACTTTAATTTATCAGTTTTAATTTATAATTCAGGATATTTAGGACTTTTAACTGTATTCGAACAATTATGAGTATCAGTTGAACAAAATATGATCACAAACTACAGTAAAGCATCGTTTATACGATGCCGAAGGGACTACAGAAAAACGTCGTATAAACGATAACGACGTATAATCGATTTTCACTTCCAAAACTAGAATTAATCTTGTTTTCACTTAATTTTAATGTTTAACGTGATGATTTGTATGAATTTGTAAATTAAACAAACCAAAATAAACAAATACCCCCCAAAAATGGGGGGGAGGGAATTAGTAAGCAATTTAAATATGTGTACCTTTATTTATGTTTCACCGAAAGGTTCCTCAATTGCAGTACATCATTTCCTTTCCATTTAAGGTCAAAGATCAAGATAGGGCCGTAGCTAGAAGTGAATACGGGGGGGGGGGGGGCTCATAATTTTCCATCCCCGAAAAAAAAAATGACCCCTACCAGTGTAATCTTTTACACGTAAGCTGATTTTTCAGACTAATCGAACGGTAGGCGGAAAAAAGCGTCCCCGGAAAAAAGCGCCCCGGAAAAAAGCGCCCCGGAAAAAAGCGTCCCCGGAAAAAAGCGTCCCTGGAAAAAAGCGTCCCTGGAAAAAAGCGCACCGGAAAAAAGCGTCCCATTTTACAAATCACATATTTAAGGGTGTATTCGAAAAAACGCTTTTCCATCTTCAACAGCTCGAAATTTTCCGATACAATTTCAGACACATTTTTAAACGTAGAAACATGAAATTTGCTGAGAGGATTCTTGAAGGGACGTATGAGGTGCCGAATGATGTTTTTTTACGCTCAATTCATTAGAATTTGAGTTATAAACAATTATCTTCTCAGTATGACCCCTTTTTTCGTTCTCAAATCTCCCGCTTGGGAAAAATCGGTTCGAAATGCCGTTTTTGATTGCTTTTTTTGCAATATTTTCTGCATTTATCAAAGAATCGACCATTACGGCACCTTGTGTACTTTCCAAATAAGAGATTTTGAAAGTTTGGTGTATTTGAGAGCAATAATGAGTTCAAAAATAAATCGGAGACGGGTTTTATGAAATTTGAGCGTCCTTGCTCTCTGGGGACTGAGACGGGCGAGGGTGGGGGGAGGGGGGCTTTAAAAGTTTTAAAAATTATCTCAAAACCTGTTATTGCCTCAAAGAAAAAAAAAATGTAGGATACGAAAAATAAGATAATAAACACCAGGTACTTAAATGATTTTTCTTTCAAATTCAGTCTTACTTGTTCTTCTGTGGTGGTGGTTGGGGGGAGGGGGGGAGGTGGAGGTGGAGAGGGCGATTGTCTACAAACTCTGAAACTATCTCTTACATTTTTTTTACATTATTTATAATTTGATTATTTATAATTTAAATTATGCATAGTTAATTTATATATTATATAATTATTATTTTTATTATTATTATCAAATTACATATTAATATTTTATTACATTTTATATCATATAGTTATACTTATATAATACATATTAATTAATTATTAATATATTAATATAATATATTAATAGTAAATAATTAATAATATAATTAATAAATTAAGAATAATAATAATAATAATTAATAATAATAAATAATAAATAATTTATAATAAATAAATAATAAATAATTTATAATAAATAAATAATAAATAATTTATAATAAATTAATAATAAATTACTAATAATACATAATTATAAATTAAATATAAAATTAAATAAAAAAATATAAAAAAATGTACAAATAAATATTATTAAATATTAAAAATTATACTCATTAACAAAAATTTATTTAAAAATGATAATATTTTATTAACTCATAGTAATATCAACTCATATATATATTTTTTCATATATTCAGCCACCCTTGTTCTTCTGTGTGTGTGGGGGGGGGAGGGGGGATGAGCCTACAAACTCCAAATCTATCACTGCTTTAGACGATAACATTTTTTCGGAATGTTTTCTAGAATTTAGGGAAAAAAGTGACTGGAAAAACAAGAGCGCAAAATGTGATCAGAAAAAAGTGGCAAGGAATTTATAAATATTGAACTTGTGGATAAATAAATGATAAAAACCAAAGTGGCAACAAATGTCTCATTTATATCATTCTCGTAGGACAGCGGTTCCGAACCCTTGATACGCGTACCCTTGGGGATACGTAGCGAGATTGCTGGAGGTATATGACAATAGTACCAGTAATGGCGGATGATAAAATATAATTTTTTAAATAAATTCTTGTTAATGTGTAGATTTTTTAATATTTAATTTTATATATTTATACACTTATTATTATTGTGTCCTATAAGTTAATAAAATATTATCGTTTTTAAAATTAATTCTTGTTGATGAAACTAGATTTTTATTATTTAATTTTATTTATTAATACATTTATTTTTATTGATTTACTATGAGTTAATAAAATATTATCATTTTTAAATAAACTTTTGTTAATAAGTATAATTTTTAATATTTAATTACATTTATTTTTAATTTTATATTTAATTTATATTTATGTATTATTAATTTACTACTTATTTATTATAAATTATTTATTCTGTATTATTATTATATTATATTAATATATTTATTATTATATATTATGTTATATATTATATAAATATAAATATATAAATGTAATATAAAATATAATAAAATATTAATATGTAATTTTATAATAAAAATAATCAAATTATAAATAATTTAAAAAAAAATAAATATAAGAGATATATTCAAAAGTTTGTAGACACCCTCTCCCTTCCCCCCCCCCCCCCACTCTACAGGAGAACAAAGGAGACTGAATTTTAAAAAATCATTTAAGTACCTAGTGTTTATTATCTAATTCTTCGTAACTTACAATTTTTTTTTCATTAAAGCAATGACAGGTTTTGAGATAACTTTTAAAGACCCCCCCTCCCCCGCCCATCTGAGTCTCGATAGAGCAAAGACTTATATTTCATAAAACCGTCTCAATCTAGTGTTTATATTCTGATTAACCATGTGTACTATTATCAGACTTATTTAAATATGTGATTTGTAAAAAGGGACGCTTTTTTCCGGTGCGCTTTTTCCGTGATTCTAATCGAACACCAGCCCACATTTTCATAATGTGGAGTGCATTTAAACACGCTCTTTGGTGTCATTCATAGCTGCCAACTTTCGCTCGTTCGTGAAATACACAAGAAAAATAAACAAAAATAAACCTATACAAAATCGAAAAATCGACGTATAAACGATTTTGGGTGTCGTATAAAAGATATATTTTTACATTAAAATGAATAGGAATGAATCGGGACCACATTAAAACGTCGTATAAATGTAAACGTCGTATAAGTGATCGTCGTATAAACGATGCTTTACTGTATTTTAAAACCGATGATGATTGAATAAAAAATTCAAAAGTCACTCGCTATCCTCTGCAAAACTTACCAGGAAAACAAAAAGAGCTACTAAGTTAAAAATAGTTAAATATGAAGGTAAAAATGGGTTTGGATTAATGTGGAGCATATTTTAAGTGCATAAATTAAATATATCAGATTTTTACAAGAAAATACATGTATGTGATTTCTGGAAAATTATTTCTTTCGTTATTTCTATGTTCAATAAGCTTCATTAGGCTTCAATAAAAAGTTCTTAGGATATTTCCGTAAAATTTTGTTAGTATGTTTTCAATTTCACTTACTATGCTCTGAAGTAGGATCTAAGCTATATGTGATAATTTAATTATTTTATAGGCACCCGAATATGAAAAAATGATAATTTTTGCTAAAATATGTACTTTTGTACATATTTTGAAAATTTTCGGCTATTTTTGAAGATATTGTAAAACTTCTAGTTCAGTGCACAGATAAGTGTAATAGAAGTATGCAGCATAAAGGAAATTGAAATATTTGAATTGAGTGTATGTTGTCTGGCGTAAGCATGATATTTTGCTAGGAATGAAAAATTCAAATCGTCCCTCGCTATAGACAGCAAAGCTTACCAGGAAAACAAAAAGAGCTACTAAGAATTTAAAAATGATAAAAATGAAGTTGAGGAAGGGTTAGAATATAAATGTGGTGCGTTTTAAGCGTAAAAATTAAATATTGTAGTTTCTTACCTAAAAAGAAATCTTTAAATGCGATTTCTGGAGAATCAATTTTTTCATTATTTCCATGTGCGATAAACTTCATTACATAAGAAGTTTTAAAGATATTTCAGTGAAATTTTGTAAGAATGCTTTCCATATCACTCACTATGCTCGGAACTAGGATGTAAGCTATATGTGAATATTTAATTATTTTATACGCACTCGAATATTAAAAAATGGCAATTTTTACTCAAAAAATGTATTTTTTTACATATTTTGAAAATTTTCGGCTATTTTTGAAGATATTGTAAAACTCCTAGTTCAGTGCACAGATAAGTGTAATAGAAGTGTGCAGCATAAAGGAAATTGAAATATATTTATTTGAATTGAGTGTACGCTGTCAGGCGTAAACATGAAATTTTGCTTAAAAAAAAAAAAAAAAAAAAAAAAAAAAAAACAGTAAAAAACCGCAATTTTTCAAAATATTAAAAAGATATTGCTAGAATTTTATGCTTTCTTATCATTCTGTAATACAATAGAACTAAAAATTATTATATTTTTTCAAAACTGTCCTTTTTTTTAAAAAAAAAGTGCTCCGCACGTAGGCAGATACCTTAAAAGCGAGGTATTTCGACGCGGCTTCATCTCATGTTTTCATGTAAGTATGTATATTTTTTTCATGAAAGTTTAAAGAGGATTTGGATACAATTCTATTTGCAATAGGTTAAAATTTCAGAGTGTTCAGGCTACAAGATTTTATTACTTTCTTCTATATTTTCAAGAAGAAAGTATTGGATTCGTGTAAAAATTCAACTTCCGATTTTCAATGAATTCATACGCTTTAGAAAATCATGAACACGTTTTGATGGTTTTTAGAAAATATCTATCCTTGAGTCTGTCTGTCACTTTGTGAGTCTGTATGTGACAAAAATTTTGTGACCGATGTATCTCAAGAACTAATGCACGGAATTTCACGAAACTTTAGATTCAGTTAGACCTTCATGATAAGCTGAAACTGATTAGTTTTTGTAGTATATCTCTGCTGTACTGCCTTATTCACAATTACCATAATAGCTCTATCTCAAGAAATAATGTACAGATTTCTATAACACTTTAGATTCAGTTAGTCCTTGATACAATTTGCTGTTGATTACTTTTTGGTGCAAATCTCTCAACAATTGGCACTGCCGTTCTGCATTACTCATGATTATCGCAATAGTTATATCTCAAGAACTCATTCACGGATTTTCATGAAACTTCGGATTCAGTTAGTTTAAGATAGTTCAGTTAGTTTGGTGTTTAGTTTTTGGTGTACATCCCCCTACAGGTGGCGCTGCTATGCTGCATTTTTTACGATTTTGAAATAGATGTATCGCAAGAACTAATGTATGGATTTTCATCATACTTCAGTTTCAGTTTGTACCTGATGAAAATTGAACCTGGTTAGTCTCTGGTATACATCACCCTACAGGTGGCACTTCTATGCTGCAGTTTTCATAATTTCTTCAATAGTTCTATTTAAGAACTAATGCACGGAATTTCATCAAACTTCAGATTCATTTAGATGTTGATATAAGTTGTTGCAGTTTGGGTTTCGGTGTAAAACATCCAACAATTCGCGTTGCTGTGCTGCATTGTACATGATTTACATGATTTTAGCTATTGTCATTTCTCAAGAGAACTTCATATAATTAAAATCTCCATAATGGGTATAAATCGCCATTTAATTTTGTTACTGTGACAGCGAATTTTGAAGTATTAACATGTATGAGATAGAAGAAAGTTTTTGAAGAAACTGGCTTCTAAAAATATACAATCAAAATAAAAGCAAAAATATTTTTTTAAAATATACCAAATTTGTTAATGTATCAATTGTCTTATAAAAAGGGGATTGCAGGGTTAAATTAGTATTTATGCGTATTAATATTTTCCTGGAATTGAAAATATGGACATTAGAAAATCAAATCAAAATCTGTAATCTAGAATATTACTTTTCCTTAAAAGTAAATGGAAAATATATGTATATCATTTATGTTATAACATATAATTCATAACAGGAAATAGCATATAGGCTTCTTTTTAATTTCTTTATAATATAATTTTAATAAATGCCATCAGTTTAACTGGGCAATATTCTTTTTATTTTACTGTGTGGATGCTAATTTTGTACAGCTTAAACACATATTTAAACAATATTATTGTTATTTAGTAAAATCTAGATCCTAAAAAAAGACATCTTTTTTTTTTTTTTTTTTTTTTTTTTTTTTTGAAAAAGCACAAAGAAAATTGGTTTCACCCAAGTAAGTAAACAGTACAGAAAATTTAAACATTTTATAATTGTTAAACTTGATGAAAATAATATAAAAATATAAGAAACAGAAAAAGTAGCACATATACTTTGTTACTATTGAAGGTGTAATCTCTTCTTCGTATTTAATTATTATTATTATTACTATTTAATTTTGAATAAGTAAATTAATTATGCCTGAAAACTAAGAATTCCGAAAATAATTTGTACAAATAAGTAATTTGACATAGATTTCATTCAATACAACATTTTTTATAAATGAACTAATCATTGATTATAAGGTTAATGTATTTCTTTCTAGGAAAAGGGCACTGAAAGTGAATTCAGAAATAACTGCAGTAAACTTTTCACAAACTCAGGAACAATTAAGTTTTAAATTCCTCATATGATGAGGAAGTAAAATGCATTTTTTCTTTAGATATAAACAGAGGTAACTTAATAATTAATATTTAATTTTACAAGGATTACATGTATTGGATTCAAGTGCTATATTTTAAGAGATTTCCTTTAGCTAAATGTCCTTAAAAATTACTTAAAAATACCTATTTTTCATTTACTAATAAATCCTTGTAATTGGTGCGGTTGGATTGAATTTTATTTTGTTTGCCAGCTGATTTTTAAAGTCTATTTGTTGGCTTTCTTTTGAGGTTGTTTCATTGTTGAGAGAAATTTTTCCGATTTTAAGAATGTCATTATATTTTAATATAATTCTTGCCTTGAAGAATTTATATCGGACACAGCGCAAATAAGTCTTATTTTTTATTTTTTTATCTTTGAGAAATAAATTACCATCATAAACAGCACAAACGTTTTTTCCTTAAATAATGCCTAAAGCACTCTTCCATTTCTAAGATAAAGAATGAACAAAAGTTTAAAAATTACAACGAATGTTGTTACCCTTTTATTGGGCATATGATACAATACATAAACAGGGTTCTTTCCTGAGGTTTTGTCGAATCTTCCCTGGGGTTTTGTCGAATCACCAAACGTGGGGTGAGTTGGCAATATGCAACTTCAGTATGACCCCTTGTATTTTCCCCTCTTAATCGTTTTCGGGTTTAAAGTAACAAACTATTTAGGCATTTTTCTAACGGAAGCACTTAATTCATAGAATGACAGAATGATTGACATTCGGCGAATCCGGAATACATGTTCGAAAACGCAGTACGCTTTTTCCTGCATGGACAACATTTTGTTTAACAGCGTATCTAGCAGCGAATTCATCATTCGATGATTTTTCCCTGCTGCCAAATAAAACTTGTATAATTGTAGTTGCAGAATAAATTTGTTTCGGCTGAATAAATCCATCACGGCAGTCACACTGCGCTATTCTTTTTGGCCCATTCATTATGAATCACCCTGTAGTTTAAGTAATCTTTTTATTATAAGTTTAATTACATTTTATCATACCGAAAAGGAAAAAAAAGCATAGAAAAAAAGTATTTGTAAAATATTTTTATAAAGGTTATGTGGATCAAAAAAGATTAATATTAAGATTGTAATACATTAAGAAACAGGAATGTGAAATGGGATTTATTAAAATTAAATAGTCCTGTTAACTTCAGCTTCAATTTTACGTTTACATGCATCTTTATTAAGAAAGACTTGCAATATTTCAAAGTTTAGAAATCCCTTTTTTGGCTGGTAATTATTTGAACATCTTTAAAAGTAATTAAATCGTACATTTAATCAATTCCGTTTTGCTTTCATTTACGAAACATTGATGTAAACATGTTTTGAAACTTTTTTAGAAAGACAATATAGAATTTGACTTTGCCAGATCTAATTATCTTGTTAAATTTAGTTACGATATATTTATCTTGAAGGATATCCTATAATGTTTCTCTGATTAGAAAAAACTTTAAAGTCCTAATTGTATGAATATCGTTTAAACCAATTAAGTGATATTTAAATAAATTTCCTTTTGCTTACAAGAATTTAAGAAACACTAATGTAAACGTGATTTAATATTTTATTCAAAGATGTATTCTTTAATATAGCAGTACTATGTATATTAACAATATTTAAATTTTGTTTATGAATTGCAATGCATTGTATAAATAGTTTCACATGTTTTATTTTCATACATATATCCATGATGGGTAAGTATTACGGTGGCCCCCAACGACTAGTTTTTAATCGATTCCGTTTAGCTTACATTTAAGTAAACTAATATAAACATTCCAGTTTTGCTTTAAGATTTTAACCGAAGATTTATTGAAAATCTCCTATTGTTTTATTAATAAACGTACATAAATATTGTAATTTACGTAATATTCAATTTAATTTACAAAAAAATACTAAAATATTATGAATTAAATACATACTTTTATGTTAAAATATATTTAAAACTTCTCTAATAAAATATCTTTTAACATAAATGTCCCGGATCAATAAATATGAGCTTCAAGCTGCAGGACTTTTTGAGAGAAGCTGCGACATGGCTTCAACCATATGAAATAATCTTGTTAAATTCCGTTCCAATTTTAAATATCGACACCTTTTCTGAAAAGGAGCTTCGAAGATGTTTATGTGTTCGGGAAGCACTTTACTTTGTCTAATTATTTGATAAAATCTTTTAAACTAAACAAGCTGTACATTTAATAAATGTCACATTGATTATCTTTAAGAAGCTCTGATGTAAATAAATTTTAAGAATGCAATTTGAAATTTTGTACAATATTTGATAATGTTTTATTGTTTTTTTATCATGTTTTCTGTTATATTTGTTATTTGAAATAACTTCGCTTTTATTAATTCGACTTATATTAATACTTTTAATTTGCTTTACCTAAATTTTTCAAACTCATTAAATGAATTTTTTTTAATAATTGGAAATCATCTATAAGAAAATCATTTTGAAAATCTTTATCCCAAGTTTTCTAGATTAAATACTAGCTGGATGTACCATTCCCAAAACTCTATTCTATGTCAGAGATGTCAGTATTTTGAAAACTTATTACCCATGACAATTCTTCTGTACTAGACCAACTCTGATTTTAATATTAAAAGTCTGCTTTATTTTATTAAAATAATTAAAATTATTGCTGTGTCAGCTGGATGTGAAGTACCCGTCACTGCACGAGCAATCGATACACAGTAGAACCCCGAAAAATGACGAAATTTGCACAAATATTGCTTTTCCAACGTTTCCTTCAGGAGAAATATTCTCCTGTTAAACAGGGGCATGGCAATGATTGTGAAATGATATATATATATATATATATATATATATATAATCGCTTCTGTTTTTGTTCTCTGGTCTCAGTGAGCGTTCGTTTTAATTATTTTTCTAAGCTATTCCAGCCCTATTGAACAAGCGCCATTATTTCAAACGTCCCGGGAGAAAGTAATTTTTCCCTTGCTCCGTCGTCTAAATGTGCGTTGCCATAGTGTTCCTTTATCGCTATTTTGACGTTAGTAGCCGAATTGAATCAACGATTCTGCGCTCGTATATTGACCACGTTCGATTCAGCAGAAGCTGTAGTGTCAGTTGCTGTGTATCTTCTAGATGTATTTTGTTTTAAAGGAGTCACATTCTATTTCTGTTCTGAGGGTCGTCCCTTGTGACTAGCACAACAGAGTTCAACAGATAAGTAGTTTTTTGTTTTTATTATTTTATTAACTCCATTTTTTTGTCACATGATATATGAATACATCATGTTTTAATTTACGACGTGCGATATCAGGGTTAAGGACGTGCATTTGGGACTCCTTCCACTTTATAGACGATATATGAATACATCATGTTTTAATTTACCACGTGTGATATCAAGGTTAAGGACGTGCATTTGGGACACCTTCCACTTTATAGTTCATAATTGTTTTATTTTTTCCCTATCCTCTGTAGATTACTTGGTATTTCTTTAATTAATTTTGGTTTTATGTGTGTTGGAAGCCCCAAATTCGTATTATTTTGCTTATTCATGTCTAATACGAAAATGAAATCACACACTTCATTTGTAGTTCCAAAGTATTTGGGGCTTGACAATTCTGCTTTGATTCTACAAATTTCTATTATATTCATTTTATTTATTTATTTAATTTTTCCTCATGTTCAATATAGTTTTTTTCCTATTAAATTCAAATGGTTCATACTGTTTACAATTAATGGCCTTATATATATATATATATATATATATATATATATATATATATATATACTATATATACATATATATATATGTATACATATATATATACTTTTATAGCACTCTGTCAGCAGGATTATTCTCAAATTCAACTGAGACCTAATTGCTATAACTAAAACATATACTAACATAAAGTACCAAAGTAAGTTCTTATCTCTCTCATGTATGTTAATTTTTCCTTTTTTGAAAAAGTGGCAGTTTCCCCCCTTCTTATTTTTTTATACCTTCAATCTTTCTTTTTTCAGTAAATCCCCTTGGTTTTTTGCTTCCCAAATATATTTCATGTAATATAAATATAAAAAGGAGCACAAAGTCTTCGTTACGTCTACTAATAAATATATTTTAATAATATATATTAGAAGTATAAAATTCAAGAACATACACTAAAAATATTTATTTGTTAAAAGACATCTCTTTAATAAAAACACATTGAAAATATATGGAAAACCTGCATTGATATGTTTTAACTGTTATATTTAGTCATTAGCAGAATGTATAATCGAACACAAACAAAATACAATCATTGAATACTTTGTATGTATCCTTTTAGGAAATATTAAAATGTATAAGATAAAAGAAAATTTTACAATTGCAACATCCGGCTTGTTTAACATAAAACTACACGAAGACTTGTATAAAAATTTAGCCAAATGTTATACAGATATCTAAAAATAGATGTTATTTGTACATGAAAAGAGTTGGTAAAATTTGCTTTTGTGTGATATATTTCAAAGCGCAAATAGCAACACCACAAGGTTCACAAGAAGTTTGAATTAAGCTCTGATTCTTGGTATTTTCATATATTTAGTTTTTTAAAGATTTAAAAAATGCAGGAAACGACCTCAAACGTATGTAGAACGTATTTTCTATATTTCAGAGAGTTGAAATTTGACGCAAAGAGATTCTCGGGGTTAGTTCGCTTCACCGGAATCAGTAAAAGTTTATATCACAAAGTATGCACAAAGACGCCTACCTAAGAAATATTGACATCCCTCATATATTTGAAACTACTTTCTGAAAACTTCGCACGTATTTCGAGCTAATGCTGACTGATATATACTGGTGCGCAAAATTTAAGGATGAAGCACAGAAATTAAAATCCGAACTAGGCCCTATTGCTTGCAATAATTTTGATAACTTGTCCCATATTTTCACAACTTGGAGATCTTATGGCAATAATATTGTTTCGGTCGATGTGCAGGACGATGCATTCAGAAATCCATCTCGCCCATCTTTTTGCGCAATCGCAGTGTCTGAGAGGTTATGCTCTCGAAGCCGATAGACGGAAGGTACTGAGTTCGATCCCAGTCCCGCCGGTCTTCCTAACCGTTCGGAGTTTTCCGCGGTTTTCTTCAAACCTTGCGTAAATACGGGTCAGGGTCACTTAGAAAGACCACTATGGAGGACACTTCCATTCTGACCTACATCCCTAATGCAGATAATCGGCCGTCGTAAACATATACACAACTTAGTTTTTGCACACCAGTACTGGTGTGCAAAAATTAAGGACGTGACAGTTTTAATCTTTTTTTAAAGAAAAGTTTTGCAGTTCGATACAAATTGTATCATAATATCTTTCACATTTAAAAATGTGGGAAAAGTGAACAGAATTTCAAAAAAAAAAAAAAGCTACAAAATGATGCATATCTATTCAGCGTTTTCTTGCCCCTATTGTGTTAAATCCTTTATTTCGTTTTTAATTTTTGCTACCCAGTGTATCAAAAGCACATATCAAGTAATTTATGTATTTGTCCCGAGAGATAATTTATAAAAGACAAAAAATAATTAAGTTGAATTATATTTGATTGAAATAATGTTTATATTTTTAAGAGCATACAATTTCAATTTTCTCGATGTGTTACTTAATCGTTTAATTCGAAATATTTAATTTCATTATATTTGTGAATAAATTTCCTTGCAAAAAGATAAAATTCATTTATTCAATGCTCAGCACACATTTAATTTAAACAAATGGAAATTATTTCATGAAACAAGATAGATGAATATTTCAAACATGATTAGGTTGGATTAACATCAGAGTTTAAGTATGTAAACCTTCTCTGGAATAGGAAATATACTTTAGAAAATACATAAAATGATTTTGTTAAATACAGTTACAATTTATGACTCATCAATTTTGGCACTGCAAATTATGTAATATTGAAGAATAATGTAAAAAAATAAATAATCTTTCTTTATTCAAGACAAAAGCGATGCCTTTGACTGAAAACATAAAATTTCAGTTAACTGAAACTATACATTTACATTTTTCACGACTTTGAAGTATTACAAATGTTGTAATTGAACTGACACTACAGCCATGGAAAAATAAAACATGGAAAATATTGTAAATATATAATGAAATATTTCTAGAAATAAATTAATATTATACAAAATCATCTGTTTGTCTTCGACAATTATTAATCATTCGGTCATTGATTCAAAAAATCCAACCAAAATCTGTTTAGAAATGTTTTTCAACGTTACTTAGGTAAATGATGTCAAATTGTGTACATTTGCCTACTGTGTAACATACTTACCTACTAGAAATATTACCTACTTACCTTAACTGTACCTAAAATGCCGAACAGTTTCTCTATGGGGTTTAAATCAATGAATTTTGATGGCCAATTCAAATTTTTGCGAAACTGGCTGCTAACCGTGAATATGATGCACGAGATACATTTAAAATTTGTCTTTTCCGAACAAATAATCACCAACTGTGATATTGGACAACAATTGTTCTCTTAATATATCCACATATTATTTATGTGGACAGGATTGGCTGCAAAGCTTGCCAACGCAATCACAAAACCTCTTCGGAATTGGCGTTTCAAAATAAAATAAATTTGTTTTTCTACTAGTCCTAACAATAATGGACAATAACCTATAGTGCAAAACAATCATTTTTCACTCGAAAATACTAATCTTTTCAGCAAAATCTAAAAGAAAAGTGTTTCTAAGCAAATTATAATCTCGGTTTCTTAAGTAGCTTTGTAATTGGTGGACAGTACCGTAGTTTAACATATCTAACATTGGTATTTTTTCGCAACACATTACGTGCTACTTGGCTAATGCATGGTAGATGCGTAATTTTTTTCCCAACCACCTACGTCGTTCCAAGCCCAAGCTCGCACTCTGATTGGTTGTTGTTCTCGGCATTGTTTTCATGTAACTTGGCGATAATCATACTTGGCGTAGCGATAGATGCTTCCGTCGAGGAATTCGATTTCCTTCCGAACCGAGTACAAAGTAACTTTTCTCTTGCAGCATTGGATTGGATGGAACGTGTCTTACTGAAAGCTGTACTCTTTAAAAGTTTTTACACACAACTTTTTACTTTGTACTCGGTTTACTTCGTACTCGGTCCGGAAGGAAATCAAACTCGACGGAAGCGTCTATCGCTACACCAAGTATGATTATCGTCAAGTATGATTATCTCCAAGTTACGTGAAAACAGTGCCGAGAGCAACAACCAATCAGAGTGCGAGCTTGGCCTTGGAACGACGAAGGTGGTTGGAAAAAAATTACGCATGGTAGATTCATTTCTGTCTCAATTTGAGTAAAAATCGATTTTTTATTGATGAAGTTCGACGCGCAGTTACACGTTTTCGGCACATTGTCTAATAAACTGGCCTTATTGTATATTTTGTTTTGCCATAATCTTTTGGTTTCTTTTAAAATTTATAAATTACTCTTTTAGATCTGTTTATATTCCTCGCAATTTCATGTCCACTCATTCCATATTTAAAAAGAGTGAACATAATAAATGTACCCTCATTATAATGTGCACATCATAATGAGGACATTATAAATGAGTCTCAATTATACGTTATTGAGACTGATTGACGTCTCATGATAGTGAGTGAACTGTTATAAACTTAATTTATAACAGTTATAGTTAATTTAGAATGTTATAAATTTTCTATAACTGTAATTTATAATTTTTTATAATACAAAAAACATAAGTTACTGTTTTACATCTGTTTATATTCCTTTCATGTCCACTCATTCCACATTCTCCATAAGCAAATTTTTTCCCTTTTTCAAATTCAGATTGTTGTGTGCTTTTTTGGCGTGATGAAGAAAGAAAGAAACTGTATATTACTACTACACAACAGTTTTAAGCCACTTTAAACAATCCTATGATATTATTAAACAGACAAAATTAATTTGCGATTAAAGAAAAAAAAAAGAAAATATACGTTTCTTAAAAAAAAATTTTTAATTCATGCTTGTTAATGATTTGTTGAAATTTTAAACTTAAATTTTGTTTTGAAATGCTCCATTTCAAGCCTTTTTGTAATGCAATTATTTGCATGCTTTTTTTTTTTGGAAGATAACTGATATGGGCTACAAAAGACAATAAAATAAAGAAGTTAAATATTTCCAATTTAATAAAGTTTTCTCATGGTAAACAAATTGAGTGTAAAAATTTTCTGATAAATGTAAAGAATGATTTTAAAAAAAATCTCAATTTTATTATTTATTGGTTTCTTACTAAATATAATAACACAAAGCAAACGAACATTCTCCCCCACCCCTTTTTAGGTGAAAAACGAAAAAAAAAAAAAACACTTGGAATTTACACAATAGAAAAATTGCGTTGATTTTATTGTATGGATGAAAAAATCAAATTGAATTAACACTTAGCTGTCTGTGAGATTTCTCGTTTTGACATATTATCGTTATTTTCAGATTAAATACACATGCTTGTGAAATTTCATTTTTTTTCCTTTGAGCTCTAGTACTATTGCAAGAAGTTTCTGAATTGTTAAATTAATTATAACAATTCTGTACATAACGTTTAGTTGCGAAAATCTTTCATAGCATTTTATTAGAGCATTAATTAGAGCGCTATATTTACTTTTCGAACAATTGGTCCCAGAGGCAGCTTACAGTTGTTATACGACAATTGCAATCGCAACAATTAAAGATTTAATTAACTCTTAGATAAAGGCAGATTAAATAATAAATCTTAAATCATACAAGAAATATTAGTTTTTTCGTTTTGATTGTTTATAAAATATTGCACCCAAGCAATTTTTATCATGAAAATGAGTTTTTGTGAAAAATGCGTTTTTCTTCATGCTGGAGTTTTTTTTCACCATTTCTCGTCAAGAATCACTTAAAATGAATGTTTAGAACTTGGAACGATTCTTTTTTAAATTGTTTAAATTTCTTACATTGATTTAGTATATTTGCAAAAAATATTTATCTTTGAAATAACATTTTTTTTAAGTTAAATAAAAAAAAACCCTATTTTTTTATTTTATTTTTTTATTTTTTATTTAAATTAATATTTTAAAAAAAATCTGAATAAAAATTAAAACTTACGCATTTATGTTTTTTTTAAAGAAAAAAAAAGTAGATTCTACAAACAATATTTTAACTTAAAACTATTTTAATCTACCCAACTTTAACAATTTTTACTTTCTTCTATCTTCAATAGAAGAAAGTATTGTAATCGAAATTTTTTCGACTTCCGGTTTTCGACGGATTTACACGTTTTAGGGGTCAGAGATTCCAAAAAACATGTTTTTACAAAATGTCTGTCTGTGTCGTGTGTCTGACTGTCTGTCTGTGTGTATGTCGCCATTCTACCATCAAAAAGTGTATGAAGTTATGCATAGAATTCAACCAAATTTTTTGTGAATGTTTTTGGCTGTGGCAAGCAGGTCCTCCTTCAGTTTTCAAATATTCCACCGGAAGGGGGCGCTGCAATCGCGGTTTTTGTGACATTTTCAATATTGTACCGACAAAAAGTATATGAAGTTATGCATCGAATTGAACCAAATTTTTTTGTGTAAGTGTATGACTATGGCTAGTTGGTCCTTCCTGAATTTGAAAAAAAATCCGTCGAAAGGGGGGCTGCAATCACGATTTTTGTGCCATTTTTAATATTGTACCGACAAAAAGTATATGAAGTTATGCATCGAATTGAACCAAACTTTTTTGTGTAAATGTATGACTATGACTAGTTGGTCCTCCCTGAATTTGAAAATAATCCGCCGGAAGGGGTCGCTGCAATCGTGATTTTTGTGCCATTTTCAATATTGTACCGACCAAAAATATATGAAGTTATGCATCAAATTGAACGAATTTTTTTGTGTAAGTGTATGGCTATGGCTAGTTGGATCGCCCTGAATCTGAAAAAAAGTCCGCTGGAAGGGGGCGCTGCAATAGCGAATTTTATGTCATTTTCAATATTGCATCACTTAAAAGTGTATGAATTTAGTTCTAGAACTGAACTAAATTTTATGTATATGTTTATTTTTTTGGTAAGGCAAGTAAGTCCTCCCTGAATTTAAAAAATATATATGCCTATCATTCTATTGTCCATCGGCTCGTGCAGAGACGGAAATTCGTTTTTACTCCGATTAATTGATTGAAGCAGAAATTTAAGATGAAAATTAAAGTTGGTATGGTGTTGAATTAAAATTATTAAAGCATTAATATGAGTAACTATTTTTTAAAAATATTAAAATGTACGTATGAGATAGAAGAAAGTTTTGGGATTGGCACATCCAACTAGTTTAATTTTTAATTAAAAAATTATGAGTGATTTTATTTACAAATGGTACAGTTAACCATCACATTTTTTTAAATCTTTACTGAATAATTAAAATTTATATAAAAATTCGCTCCTGATGTCCTTAACAGAATCATATTTAATAGGAAAAAATATCAAGAAATATTTCAGATGTCAGGTTACGTCAAGGGAAGATCCATACAATTCTGTATAGCAGGGTTGATATTTAAATCGCACCTTTAAACCTTTATCTACCGCATTATGAAAATTTTACATTCTAAAGCATTTTACGCAAATTGTTTAAACTAAACTAGGAGATTCACATAATTATCAAATAAATATTTGAAGGGTTTTTGAAGGATTTAGAATTAATTAAATTTAAATTTACAGTTATTTTGAGCAGTTTTTATAACGTTACTCAAGTCTTTCATTTTTAAATATATTTTAGTATTTTGTAGAATTATAAAATGTACAAATATGATGTTCTTACAATGTCAATATAGAAATATTTCCGCATTGAATAAACCCCAACCCCATCCCTCAGCTCCAAGAAAGATGAAAAGATGCAAGGGCAAAAGAAATCATCGTTTTAAAAATATTTTTGTTTTGTATAACCAATAATGATTTTTGAACAAGATTAAGTAATGTATCTATAACTCATTTTAGACAGTATAACAACTAACTGACGTATTAAAAGAATTTTATAGTAAGTTATTTTAATGGTATTTATAAGTACCGTTGGTAGTTAAAGGGTTAAATCAACAGTAGCCATCTCTGAGGCCGCTAACACCTGTTAAAGGTAAAATAAAAAACAAAAACTGGCACAGGTGTCAGATACGCACCACATTTGCACGTTATTTTCCCCCTGCCAATTTGGCGAAAATTTTGTTTTTTAATATATGTTGTAAATTGCATGAAATAACAGCATGTGATTATTTTTATTGCACTATAAAAATAACATAAAGTTCAAAAATATAAGAGATTCTAGTATTTTAAAAAGGAAATAAAAATAAATAAATTACAGTTTCATGTAAATAATTATTGATGTACATCATAATAAAAAATAATTTAAAGAGTTAAAATAAAAAATAACACTGAATAAAGATGAATTTAATGAAAAGGGAAACGATAAATAAACAGTTACAAATAATAAACTTAATAAGTAAGAAAACAGTAAACATAATTTTCACAATGAATTGTAAATATTAATACTTATAGCCATATTGAATGCATGCAGTTGCATCTTTAATCAGCACATTTCATTGAAATCTGTAATTTTTCCCATCATATTTCGCAACAATTTTATAAACTTTTAACTAAAAGATCTTCTTCTTGACATAGATGGGTACTTACGTATTAACACCACCGCAGCTACAGTTTTGGCGGTTTTTATGCACCGTTAATTTACACCTAAAAATTTTAGCAACAAATCATAAAATAAAACACTTTATATAAAATCAAAACACTTTCAAAATTCAAAACACTTTATTGAAAAACAAAGTAGTCAATCGGATTTCGGTGGAAAATGAGCCGAAATAGAGTTAAGCATAGGTTCAAAAAGTCTTTTTTTGGCAAATCCCATATACGTATTTTCGTAGCACAAAAAAATGGCGTCAAAAATCATAAAACAACAAGGCAACAAGTAATCCAAACGATAACTGCATGCGAACAACAAGACTGCTCTTTATTAACGCCAAATCTGTAGCTGCGGTGGCGTTAATATGTAAGTACCCACAGATGTGCTATGCCAAATTGGCGATAGAAAAAACACATGCAAATGTGGTGTGTATATGACATCTGTGCCCAAAAACTTTTATTCTGGTATAAAGATTTAACCTCTTCGGTCTCTAGATCTTCTGTTTTTTTCCTTTAAAAACTAAAATAACTATTATTTTTTTCATTTTTACATAACTTCTTAATAGCTGGATGCTTTTTTCATAGAAAGTAAACAAATAAATGATTGCATTTAAACTGATTCCCTCATAAAATAAATGTTATTCTAATCTCAGTTTACAAGATACTTAAACATGTCGAAAAGATAGCGTGTCCGAGAGAGTGATAAATTTCCATAAGTATTTATGTAAAATCTTTTTCAATAATTTATGTTGACGATTTATAGATTAACTACTTGTTTAAATCTCTTAAATTTGACATAGCGTTAACTTAGATTAATGTTTTTTAAATTGATGTTTTAAGGAGGACTGTAGTTTTAGATCCATATTTTTTAACCTAAATTAATAAGCGATTAAAGCATCAGTTTCAGAAAATATATTTTTTCTGTCATTTACAGTACCATTTGAGTGGGAAAAACCATTGAATAAGTATTTTTATTATTACTATTTTAGCTTTGCAATTGAAGAGGTTTAATTAAGACAATTGATATTTCACAAAGTGCAATGAATTATTTATTCATAAAATATTTTTCCAGTATTTTTGATTAAATGTCACTATATTTCATTTATTTATTTTGTGAGCTGTATTTATAATGCTTGATATCTTCAAATCCTATTATAATATATCGTGTTTTCGAATGATTCACATTTTATGCGTAATACTACAAACCATACTGAACTAAAAATTCTAAATTTTCATGAGATTAGTGACAATGGTCCATTTCTGAGAAAGAGTTAAATTGTTTCATTTAGTATAGAACAATTACATAATTTTCAACAAATGAAACATTTTTCATAAATTTAGTAATGTTGATATATTTTCCAAAAAGAAAAAATAAAGAGACATATTGTTTTATTTAATATTGAACGCATACTTAATTTAAAACAAATGGAGATTGTTTCATGAAACGAGATGGATGAAAACTTTAAACATGAGCAGCATGGATTAACAGGAGCGTTGAAGGGTGTAAACCTTCTCTGGAGTAGCAGATAAACTAGATTCTAGAACATGAAATAATCTTGTTAAATGCAGGCTGCAATTTTACGGCTCAGCACTTTCTTATGCAAAAATTTTTCAAGCTGTTTAAATGACATGGGTAACACGGTTCTATGTCTAGGTAATTGGATATTTTGACCATCGAAATGACATATTCTTAGAATAAGATACTTTCTTTCATGTAAACTGAAATTAAAATTCCGTATATGTATTTAAAATGTTTAAATATTTTTTTATTTTTTCTATCTTTACAAAAAAAAAAAAAAAAAAAAAACATTGGATTCAGGTTTTCGCCGGATATACACGTTTTAAAAGTCACGAAAAAATATGTTTTTAAAAAATGTATGTTTATGAATCATTGAGTGTGTGACTTTGTCTATAATTTTTAAATTTTTATTTAAATCATTATTTTGAAAATTTTGAATCAAAATTAAAATTTGCATATTTATGTTTATATAAAAAAAATAACTACAAATATTATTTTAAGTTATAACTACTTTATCTAGCCTCATTTTAATAAATTTTTAATTTTTAATAAAAAAAAATAAAAGAAATTGTATAATGTGATTTTGTTTACAGATGATATGATTACCTATCACAATTTCTCATTAAATTTTTACTTAATCTTCTCTTTATTTTTTTTTATCTGTTAAAGTTAAAAAAGATAGAAACTTTAAGTACATTATAAAGATTTACATTCAGACATTTAATGTTGAACAAAATACAATATATTATTTTTTTCATAAAATCTTTGTGGCCAGGATTTATCTTAAAATGATACTATATTTTATTTTTTTATCTTATTTATAACATTTGATACATTCAAACCCTATTCGAATACATCGCGTTTTCTAATGATTCATATTTTATAAGTAATATTATAAACCATATTGACGTAAAACTTCCGAATTTTCATGCGATTATATTTACATGAGATTCCATAAAACAAGTGGAAATTTTTTCATGAGATTAGTGATGTTGGTATATTTCCCAAAAAGAAAAGAGAAAGAAATAAGCTGTTTTATTTAATATTGAACGCATACTTAATTTTAAACAAATGGAGATTGTTTCATGAAACGAGATGGATGAAAACTTTAAACATGAGGAATGTGGATTAACAGGGGGCGTTAAAGGATGTAAACCTCTTCTGGAGTAGCAGATAAACTAAATTCTAGAACATGAAATAATCTTGTTAGATGCCGCTACAATTTTACAGCTCAGTTCTTTCTTCTATAAAGATTTTTCAAGCTATTTTAATCACATGGAAAGCGTGGATCTGTATCTAGGTAATTGGATATTTTGCACATTCAAATGACATATTTAGAATAAGTCACCCTTTTTCTATGTAAGCAAAGAAAATATAATTCTGTGTGTTTAAAATGCTTAAATATTTCTTATATTGGATTAGTTTTTGTAGTATATAATTTTATCATACATAAAAAAGGCAATTTCTTTATCTTTGTTCCTTTAATAAAATAGTGAAAGCACAATAGAATGGCTGAAGGAGATTAATACACTATAAACTTAACATATATTTTAAACGAGCAAGCATTTTCCTGATTACGGATGATATCGTGAACTGCTGTGCCAATTTCAACTAAAATTGTCTCTTACATCAAATCTAATACGAAAAAAAGTTTTGGCTAGGTCTGGAATTCAAGGAATTTTTTGTTTACAGGAAAAATCAAACACTACATTGAAAAGTCTGTTTCCCGACTATTTGTGATTTAGAGAGCCCTCATCAATTTTGAAGTAGATACAAACACTATGATTTAATGTCCCACAATAATAACTGAAAAAAAAACCCGGATGATAATGTAAAGTCTATGGGAGCATTATTTTCAAATATCTCGCTCAAATTTTAATATTTTTACATGATACTTTTTTGCGTAGGATAGCTGAGGACGTACTACAACCGGCCTAGTTTTTACTTTTTCAATTTTAATTTCAGTTTTTAAAAAAAATTACTTTAAATTTCAAAACCGGTTTAAACCGGTTCTGAAATTGAAACTTTCATAATATAAAAAATATATAAGCAAAATGGAAAAAGTAAAAATTAGGCCGGTTGTAGATCGTCTTCAGCTGACATATGTAAAAAAAAAAATCACGTCAAAATGTTAAAATTTGAACGAGATATTTGAAAAGAATGCTCCCATAGACTTTACATTATCATCCGGATCTTTTCAGTGACTATTGTTGGGCCTTAAGAATTTTTAAGATGTGAAAAGTTATATTTTACGAGTCTTATAATGTCTAAAATCTCTATAACAGAGAATTTATGAACTTTTGAGGTTTCTTGAAGAAGTTTTATGTTATAGTGGTCTGAATTTCTCTGATTGTATAGAACGTAAATGAGGAGCAATTATGGCTTATATATTGTCTTCTAATTAGTCTACTTTCAAACAAGAATGTTATGGTTTAATCTTCAATAGCCAAACTGCGTAGTCAAGATCTATTGTCAAGTTGCTAAAGTTGTACAATCAACTTATATTTCATATTCCACTTCACGTTGTATTTCATATATTCTGTAACAATGGAATTTACTGTTTTAAAAGATTCTTTTAACTAGTTGCATACATTTATGAGGAGATGGCTTACATATTATTAATTAGTCTATTTTCAAATAATGAATTTTATACAGGAATCTTCAGTAAGTGTTTCAGTATAAAGTCAAATTGTACAATCATGATCCTTAGTCAAGTTGTTCAAATTATATAGTCAATTTGTATTTCATATTTTACTTCAAGCTGTAATTCATATCCCATAACAGTAGCATTTTCTGTTTTAAAAGATTCTTTTCACTAGTAGCACACAGCAGACATATGATTAATTGATTTAGCGTTATAATAAGAAACAACATCAGCAAGTGAGTATAAAGGGATTTTTTACAAAGTGTCTGTGGAATAATGTTGCAGCACTTTATGTAAAATTTACAGAAGCAAGTGCTTCGCAATTTAATAACTTGAAATTTAAGAAATAAAAAATATATATAGGTAATGAAATCTTTATTGCTACGAAAAAAACATGGACTGTAATATTTTAAAGAGAAATAACAAATATCCTTAAAAACTGGTTTTCAGCAATTTCGAAATAACTAATCAATTAATTTTCAGAAAACTCTTCGTAACCTGTTTTTAGTTCTTCCTACCTATTTTAGCTGAAAGAATAAATCTTTTCTAATTTTCAAAATCCAATTCTGTAGCATTTACTAATTGAAAAACAAATTAAATTAAATTAAATTATAAATAATTTACAATTTAATCTTTGAATAACTCTAAGTATTGTGATTTTTTTCTTTTCAATTATTATGAAAAAGGCCTCTTATCGGGATCCTACGAATAAACACATTACCAGGGAATTTTTTATTTCAAATCCCAATCTTTTCCTTTTAATACACAGCATTAAACATTAATAGTACACAAATTATTAGTATAAAATAAGTACATAAATTATTAGTACACAGTATTTTTTAAAATTATTATCCCGACAATATAAAAGAGTTTGAATTCACTCAATTTCAAAAAGAGGACAAATCAGCCTTTTTTTACCTCATAAAGACCTATTACTCTTCATCACATAATTGGTAAAATCTATGAAACATTTTTACACATAAGAATAAAATGCAATGATTATTAATTAAATCAACTTATTTAACCAACAGCATGTTTTTTCTAATTACAAATTCAGAGAATCTTCTGACTTAATAGTTCTTTACTAAGTTGGTTTCAAATCAATTCTGAACTTTCTGTGCTACTCTTTGATTTCTTTGGATTACAGAGATACATTCAATGGATCACTTTTACATCTTGGGATCACTTTTTAAGGTACTTGTGTATTAACGCCACCGCAGCAGAAGTTGCGCTAATGTGCCAATAAAGGGAAATTTTATTGTTCGCACGCACACACACACACAAAAAAAATGTCTTGAAAATCAGCAAACAACATGGCAACAAATAATCCAAAGATAACTGCTTGCGCGTACGAACAAGATTGTTCTTTATTGGTGCATTAGCGCAACTTCTGCTGTGGTGTCGTTAATACTTAAGCACCTTTTTTAATATCTGGAAAAACTGATGAGCTTAACTGTTTTCCACAACAATGAATTTGTTAATTCTTAGAAATAATTTAGACAAATGAACATATTTTTGACAATATGCCTTCTTATGTGTAAATATTAAATGTGTTTTGGTGGTTTCGTACTTATAAAGTAACAAGTCGGAAATAGCACGTCAAGCATAGAAAATGAGGTGCATTCGTAACATACCAAAGTTTTAAAAATATGTATATTTTGGTGTAATAGTATATAGTATTTCGGCTACAGAAGCCGAAATCCTATGTACGTTCCGGTAATTATTATCTGATTTTTCTTCTACAGAAATTAACTTGTATAACTACATACTATAATGGCCACTTATTTAAAAAAAATGTACAAACAAAAATTAAGTATTTGAACTTCATTACAAAAATTCCGAAGCAGATTTTATTTTTCTTCCTATGTTTAAAAATGGCTCAGATATAGTAATTAAATGTATAAGTTGGATGATATTTTGAAAAAATATGAAGAACTCGGTTGGTAGAATCGAAAGATCCTGCGCGTATCCTCATTCACTTTGAAATTGTTTCATAAATACTAGTGCTGCAAAGTTTAAGACAAAAAACAGATATTATATCTATTTATACATTAATATTCCTAAATTGTAGAATTGATAAACTTGGTGAAAAAATAAATCGTCTTAATCAAAGTAAACTTTATGTGACTATTTTTTTTCAATTACTCATATAAACTAAATATTGACGAAATCGGCGAAAATTCTGTAATCGTGCTTCACACATTTTAATCTTGTTTTTGAGTAAAAGTATGTAAATCTTAAAAAAAAAAAAAAAAAAAAAAAAAAAAAAAAAAAAAAAAAAACAACAAGGCCCCCTTTCCTACAGATACATACGGAAAGATCGTTGAGTAATTCAAGAAAAAAATTATGAAATTCATGAAATGAAGTTTTTGAAAGTTTGGAAATCAAACAATACAATTTTCTACACAGTTTTCATTAGAAAAAATATAGAATTTCATATCAATTACTGTTTCCAATCAATAACATATTAAATAACCTATCTGAAAACTTATTAAATTAATGAAACATCGTAATTGAAATTTACAAAAAAACCAAATTTTAAACAATAGGATTAAATAAAGTAATTTAAATGACGATCTTACAAGTTTTAAGGTCAAATTGTTCCAACATATTCGTGAATATAAGTCACACATTCTCTTAACGTTTAATTCTTGAACTCTTTTAAGAATTCAAGTGCAAATATAAATTGTCTTTTTTTATAGATTTAATAGTATAGAAAAAGAAGTATTCAAAATTAATAATCCGAAAAAAAAATGATAACATATTTTATCAGTTAATCTGTAAATAAATTTTATACGAATATAAATGAATCTATGAAATCTAATTATCAGAAAAGAAACTATGTTTTAACAAGTTTATTGCCAGTAAAAAATTTCCTTTAATAAATGAAGAATATCTGGATCTGTATACATTAAATTTGAGACTAACATAAGTAAGCATGAGCAGAACATAACACGTCCTAATTAGTCAAATATAATCAGTAAATTACAAACTTAAAATTACTCAGTTAATTATTCTGCTTAGGCAATTTTACGGCTCAGCATTCCTTTGCAGTTGACGAACTGTGGCTTTTCAAGCATAGTGCAGACATGTTTTACTATCTAATTAGTTCTGATTTTAAAGTTTGTCTCTTTCAATTAAGTAAGGAGCACCTACATTTTTCTATTTTGAAATCTTTAATTATTTACTTATAAATATTTCGTGCCTTATGATGGTAATAATTTACTGCACATTTTTATCATCATTTGTTTTTAATTTTTTATTATTAGAAATTGCAATTAGTGCAAACTTTTTGAAACAACAATTTGCTTTGGGAATATGGATTTTGAAATTTAGATTAATTTTAATAAAAGAGAAAGGTGCCCAGTTAAACAGAGGGCATTAAGATCACAGGTTGTTCACACTAACAGAAATTATGCTCTTACTTACTACGCCTATTATTTATTTAATTCATATTTTTCACGGAATTTGAAACAAATAGGTCATTTCTATATGAAAAACCCATTTAACTAAATAAAAGAGGGAAGTAGCCCCGCTTACTTCTTTGTATTTAACCAATAAACCTCCAAATTTAATCTGGAACTCGCATTATTAGAATAAAACAATCTACCAAATTTGAAGCAAATTCTACATGAAAACCTATGTATGGAAATAAAGAAGTGATTAGCCTAGAAGGGGTTCTTTCCCTCATATTTAACCAATGAACATCTAAATCTAATTTAGGAAGCGCCTTATTAGAATAAATCAGCACATCAAATTTGAAGCAAAACTGATAATTCCGCATGAAAAACTCATTTAACTAAATTAAAAGGGGGATTAGCATTCTTTTCCCCTTTTATATTAAAGGGTATTGGTCACTCATAAATGAAATTCTCCTGCAAGTCTATGGATGTTCCATTCATTCATATATTTAAAATATCTCTTGGAAAGACTAATATTTTAATTAGACTAATGTTAACTTTTTTCTGTGTACTCTTTTTAAGGGATGTTTATTTTTTTTCTTGAATTTCAAAACATTTTTAATATTTATACATAATTTGATATTTTACGTGTTAAAAGCTGGCGAACTGTGTATAAAACTTTAAAGCTTCAAATAAAATTATATATATATTTAAAAAAAAATTTGAAAACTAAATATTTGAATTCGAAATTTCCCTACCCCTGATTTTTCAATATTTTATATAAAATATTTTTTTTAATTTTTTTTCATTCTATTGTTCATTTGCTACGTTTTTCTAATTTTTAATTGACTAGCTTTCTCAGACTGGTTAATTTAAGGCTAGTTTGGGGATATATATATACTAGTGATCGTACAAACTACCCAGGCAGAAAAATCGAGAGCGCATGGAAGATGAAGAACACTCCAACATATAGTAGACAGAATATTTATTTGATGTAGAGGAGCGAGGCTTACAATAAAGTTGCTGGAAAAATACGAGGAACACCATTTGCCCGAAGGCAAGGCATAGCGAAGCGGGGCACAGCGCCCCTTTTTTTGCGTGTTACATGGCCGAAGGTCCGAGTAAAAGTGCGTGACTGCAGCAGGGAAGATGTACAGCGTTAAGGTTATGCGAATCCGTTAAATGCTTAGTAACAGAGAATGCTAGGGTTGGTATAATATTGCAGTCCTGTGGTTTTTAAGGAGTGTCGATTGCATACGCACGTGCGCTTCCAGATACTGAAAGAATTACATGCCGAAATGATTCATGACATCTGGGAGATTTTAAAGATTAGCTGAGTGCATGAGAATGTTAACAGATAAACGTATTATAAACCACAGCTGCATCTATTTAACACGGGAAAAATGCAGAAATGTGCAGATCTAAGGAAGACTGACATTCGGTTAACTTTTATTGTGACGAGAAAGGAATTAACAGATCTTTTTCAAAGTGATAAAAATCCAAAACAAAGAGTGGGAATGAAATGGTGTTTTTTTATCATATGAAAGAGGGTTTGTAAAGGAATTAATTTCACATACAAAGTTATAAAAGGGAAAATAACAAAGTACTGCATTATAACCTTAAATGTAAGAATATTAACTTTAAGTATTTATTTAAGGGGGGCAATTTCCAGTTAAAATTTTGAAGTTTCGATTTTTATTGTGTAGTTTCTAAAATGAGAGAAGACAAGATAATATGTGACAGAAACGCTGTCACAATATATATATATTTTTCTTTTTGATTCATCGATTTCAACATCACTGTATGCCCATAAAAAAGAGACTGGTAGCAAATTCATTCTTTACACTAACGACATCAGGTATTACGCTTTTCAAACTAGTTATGATTATGTAAATAATTTTGTGTTTTAAATGTGTTTTGTTATCTTTATTATTATTATTACAGATAATGTACAATGGAAATTCCAGATTAGAAAATGGAATTCACATTTAAAAAATAGGAATTTTCTATACGTCATATTCAAGATGTTTTCTTAATTTAAATAAAGATTTTTAGTTTTGAAAATCATTTAAAAAAATTAAAAAAAAATTCTTTTTTTTTTTAAGTTTTGAAAAAAATTTAGGCCCATTTTAAAATATTGTAAATTTAATAAGTAGTTTAAATAGCTTTTAATAATAAATTAGTCCAGTAAAAAATAGTTTTTCGAAAGTATAAATTTCGAAATTTATTACTTTTATGTAAACTAATGCGCTATTCACAATGTATGGATTATATTTAAATAGCGTTTTTAATATCATTAAACCTTTTTTATAATCGTATTATTTTTGGCTTTTTATTTATTATATTTGTAAATTATTTCTTATTACAAATTTTAAACACGAAAGATATGTCATCGATGGGGTTGTGGACACAAAAAATGCGAAAAATAAAGTTACAGATTTTGAGGAATGGGGAAAATATTTTACTTCAATCATCCAATTTTTTGTAAAAAATAAATAAAATAAGTAAAATTATTCCAAGTGCTTTCCAAATGATAAAGAATGCCATCAGAGCAATCAGAATTGCAAATCATTTGAAATTAAAAAAAAAAAAACATTAAGAAAAAATGGCAATTATCAGTAAACGAGAGCGACGCCAAGAAGGACAATTCTAGCTATATAAGGTACCCTGGGGTAACAACGCCACGTTAAGGTTCTACCAATTTTCACGGCTTAGTTTTAGATTGTATTTTTCAAACAAATATAGGATCTGATACAGCAACTCATTGACTATCTATACAAAATAAAATAATTTAACAGATATGCATTCATAAAATGTAATGGCGTTTTTTCTTGACCAATGCTATTTGGCGTTATTACCCACCTATATGGGTAATAACGCCATGCAAACAAAACTATGAAATAAGATGGAATAATTGCATGTAGATAGCCTAATTCTAAAAATACAAACTCTACAAACTTAGAAATTGACAAATTGCATTCTAAGCTATTGAAAATGTTCAATTTTTTGTGAAAGTGTAAGAAAAATAAAGGTGTGGTTTAGGAGGGGGGGGGGATGAGGCAAAAGAATATCAGACCGTGAGCTTCTTTTTGCTTAAAAAGGACCGCTTAAATAGAAATATGAGAAACATTGCACAGTTTTAACTGTGTTTATTTGAATCAGTATTTAGGATGTAGCTCGGCCACATTTTAAATTACAAACTATCTCGAGAAGGTATCCAAAATCTTCAACAACATTTTGAAAGTACATGAAATGCACTACAAATTTATGTAATTAACAAAGTATTTCCGGATAAAAAGAATTGTCTTCACATCACAAAACGTATCTCGCAAATTTTAGATCAAGCGTTAATTTTAGTTGTTTGTAAAAACAATAAGACCTAAAAATGAAACAAATTAACTTGAAGCTGTTTTTTGCGATTTTTATGACTCAAAACCCTTCTGCGCAGAGCACATGGGTGTCATTTACTTGATTATTTCATAATTATGCAAAATATAAGCACTTGGCGTTATTATCCCGCCTGGCGTTATTACCCCAGGGTACCTTATATACCGGGTGTCAAAAAAATGACCGATGGATTTTAAAATTCAATAACTTACAAACGGTGACAGCTATTTAAAAAATTTTTGCATGAGAGTTATGTATAATGTCAGGAATTTTTTTTACCGTAATTTTTTTAGTTCGCATCTCAAACAATAGGTGGCACTGATGGCGATTGAAGGCCAGGTCGACGCTTCACTCAGCACTGATCATCTGGCCTTCAATCTCCGTCAGCTCCACCCGTTGTTTGAGATACGAACTAAAATAAAAAATACGGTAAAAAAAGAAAAAAAAACTCCGGACATTATACATAACTCTCCTGCAAAAAATTTTTAAATAGCTGTCACCGTTTGCAAGTTATAGAATTTTAATATCCATCAGTCATTTTTGGGACACCCGGTATATATACCTTAGTCTTATGTATTGATTGTTTAGAAACTTTAAAAAAAGTATTATTTTTAAATATGAATAGAATAATTTATCTTCTAAATCAAGTGGAAAAGAAACAGGAATAAAATATTATTGCATAAAAAGTATATAAAGTACCGGGTGATCCAGAAGTTCCGGAGTTTTTAAATACTAATAATTAGTAAAGTATAAACAATGAAAAGATGCAGTTTTCACAGAAAATCTTAGAAACTTGTGGGATTTCGTTTTTAATAACAAAAAAAAATTATATTAGTTACACTTTTTGCCAAAAAGTGGCGCTAAACTGGATAGTATAATATAATTTGATAAAGCTCATTAAAAATGAAGATTCAATGTCCAAGGGTTACAACTTTTCTGTATGGCGTCCATAACCACAATGAGACGATGTAAAACAGCCTGCAGAGCATTAAAAAGCAATTCAGGAGATATCTTTGAAACGCTCTAGTGTAGCGTCTTTCAGCTTAGTCAATGACATATGCCAATCTCTGTACACATGAGACTTCAAGTAGTCCCACAAACAAAAGTCAAAAGTTGTAAGATGTGAAGATCTTGGAGGCCATTCGTGCTAAAAATTTAAACTGATGACACGTTATATCCAAACGTAGTCCTCAGGATTGTCGTGACAGGAGAAGCGATGTGGAAAGGATCTTCCAATGAACTTGTGTTCTCAAACCTTTTTACCATAGTCTTCAGGTTTATAATGTCATCGGTCCTTTTCCGATTGTGATTCCACCCATTCTACGATAAGAACGCAATGGTGCCGATTCATCCTTTTTGTAAAACTGCATAACTGACAAAGCTTTGTCATGCAAAGAAAGCATTATTTAACTTAGCAGTTAAACATCAGATTTTTCTTTCGAAATTTTCTTTTAAATGCAATTTCTTTAACCTTCCAAAAAGAGTTTGACAATTAAGAAAACAAATCTGATCAATAATAGTAGGAAAGCAATGAATTTATCTGCTTATATAACGCATGGTAATGAAACTTTTGATGTTGTATACTAGCGCCACCTGTTGTTTAAAATGTTAACTATTTATTTCTATAAAAAAATCATTATAAACGAAAATCCCACGCTTTTCTGAGCATATATCTGAAAACCACATCTTCCTATTATATATAGTTTTCTAACTATTAACATTTCAAAACTTCCGAAACTTCTGGATCACCCGGTATATTGCATAAAAATATACGCTTAAAGAAGTGTAAAATTTTGTGATGCAAACGAATTAAAATTTTTCAGAAAGATGGCAATTTTACAGGAATAACTTTAACTACCAAAGAAACGAGCATATTTTTTAAAACAATTCTTGTGGATAGGGTGATTACTTCATGCTTTCGGCAGTTTCGGGAGCAAGATAAAGCAAGTAAAATTATGTGCATAAAAACAGTTTCTAAACGAACTACAAGTCCATTCTTTATGTTGCAACAAAAAAGTCCAAGTTAAAACTTCGGAGCTTACTATTCAAATATGTGCAGATGTGAATCTGCACATATTTGATGTCTGGATGTCTGGATATCTGATGTCTGATGTCTGGATGTGCAGTCTGAAATTTATTATATCTATTCAAACTACATTAAAAGCATTTGGAAAATATTGTTAAGAGCCATAAAGGAAATAAAACATTAAATTTGGACAAATTGAGTAGTATTGATTTGAATTATTTTCCAAAACTTAATAAATCAATGTAAAAAACAAGTTATGAAGTGCTTCCAGAATTTCGCATTAAAGAATATTTTAAAACTATGTTTACTGTTGTGAAATAACCATATTTTTTCCCCTATTTGTAAATGTATTTGCTGTAACTTTTGGTTCTGAGATATTTCCTGTAATAAGAAATTGTTCATAGTCTTTAAAATGCACAATGTAATACTGTAAATTAATATTTGAAGTTTGTTTTTGCCATTATAACTTCAAAATACAATATATTATAGATTTATTTAAATCTCAATCGTTGTAAAAAGTTTAATCCAAAAATAGAGGTTACAATTTTATGTAAACCTAACGGACGTCACAGTACATAAGTTTATTTAAATAAGTAAATTAAGTGTTTTTTTTTTGCAATTTAATGCTACAATATAAGACAGAAAATTTAAATATAAATATTTAATTTTTTTAAATGTAATATAAAAATTTATTTCAATATTCTTTCTTACCAAATACCCTAATGCTGACAGAAAGTTATAATGCATTTACAAAAAAGTCTCTAATATTAAATAAAAAAAAAAGATAAGAACGTATTTACAATACGAATTCACAACCATCAAATCTATAAATAACCATTTAATATAATACGTTACATCGCATTACCTCGATGAACAATGAGCTCATTCTTCACCTGAATTAATTTATGGGATTTAAAGCTGAATAGTTCGTATTTCCTTTTCGCTTGAAAGGTTTCATTTTTCTTAATTCAATGTAAGGAGGATACATATAAAATTAGTCTCACTCAGTCTATTTTGATCTCAAGTAATCTTATAAATATGTCATGCATTTAAATAACATCTTCTTTTTCTTAATGAAGGAACGCGTTTTATTCTCAAGCTATTCATAACAATAAAACAGAGTTTTATTGAATGTACAGTTGGGAATTATATTTTAAAACATTAGATTTTTATTAACTTAAAGATTTACAATCATTAATGTAAATAATAATCGCTGAAAGCTCTGTCTAATCATGCATTATATGCATGAAAGATTATATTATTTTGATGATGGTTTTAAATTAAAATGTATTAAAAATAGTCACGCACTGTTTTCCAAAACTGAATGTCAGTTAACTACAAGTGCATTAACATTAAACCAAGATAAAGCTATTCATGAGAAAAAAAACAGCTTTTTTCAATGAACAAATGGAAATTTTATTTTAAAACATTGCAGTTTTATTGACTTAAAGGCTTGTTATCAATAACGTAAATAATAATCGCGGAAAGCTCTAATTACATATTATATGCATGAAACATCACGTGCATTTTTTTATCATGCAATTAATTAAAATGTATTTAAAATATTCTTCACTGTTTTCCAGTACTGAATGTTAGTTAACTACAAACTCACTGACATTAGACCAAGTTAAAACTGAATTAAAAATTGTCTTAATAGTGACTAATTAAAAACTAGTGATTATAAAATGAATTTGAGGCAAAAATGAACTAGGAAGGAAATAACTGAATGCTGGTTAACTACAAACGCACTGACATTAGACCAAGTTAAAACTGAATTAAAAATTGTCTTAATACTGACTAATTATAAACAAGTGGTTATAAAATGAATTTGACGCAAAAATGTTTAAAAGTTTTTAGACCTAAGCATTTTAATATTTCTTAATGAACTGTCCATAACTATTTTTTAATACTGAAGAAATTTGTAAAATATTTCGTAAGGCTATTTTGAATACATATGGGATAAATAAATATTAATCACCCTGTTCACACATTTGACTAATATTCTAGGTTAAAACAATCTTTTATAAAATAGCTTTTTCTGTTCGTGTTATTCTAGATTGATTACCATTTTATTTGTAAAAACATCGTGGATTCTAAAATGTACACTTTTTTTTTAGTATTATAAAGCTACATATCATCAACTTCTAGAATATAAAGCTGCTTATTTCATTTTACATTCGAGATTTTTCTTTTATGTGCAACATCTTATTACAGTTTTAAATTAAAGAATTGTTATTTTAATCATCATACAAACAATTTCGTAAGAAGCAGTTAAACAAATCCTTAACAACACAATATAATATTAAAGAAGGATCAAAAACTGTTTTTAGATACTTACATTTTGAATGTACATCAGCAGCATTTCACTATTTTACTTAATTTTCTTCGGAATTAAATGTCTAAATATTCTTTGCAATTTAATGGATATATTTTGACCATATGTTTTTTTACAAATGGAGATTAGCTGAATACATATTTCTAACGATAATTCATGCATAAGTGAAAATTGATCACTTTTTCTAAAATCTTTCAAAAAATGTATTTAAAAATATATAAAAATAAATTATCGAAAGCACGGTACCATGTCAGATGAACCACAAAAATGTTTTAAAGAATATGGCGATAAGAAACGTGCGACCAATAGGAGATTTTAGATGATTTTTTTAGCTACAAAATTTTCTTCAGATTGATATATTGTCTATCCATTAAATAATGAGAGTGGAATTTTTTGCACCACGCAGAAGGCCGAGATGATGGGGCTTGCAAGCAATATTTGTGGTAAAATTTCCAGCTACAGATTCTAGCAGAAATCAACAATCAGAATGAAACAAACTGTCGAACAGAGATGCACCATACAGTTCTGTGTAGAACTAAGCAATTTATCAGCTAAGAGATTTTCCGTTTTAAAAGAATCCTGGGGGAAGGATTCTTAGCCTAAATCTCAAATGTTAAGATGGTATAAAACCTTTAACCCCTTAACGCGCAGTGTTGCTGGGTCGGCAACACCTAAAGTTCCCCCTGTTTAGAGACACAAAAACTCCGTGAATATTTCAAAAACTACTCTAATGGCTACTTTAAATCTTTCTTATGAGTTCTAGATGGCAGCACCACCGAGATCAAACTCTACTGTTTTTAAATAATAGCTAAAATGTTTTACTGTAATACGTGCTTCACAGAAATGCTCTTCTCACTGCGCTTATCAATGCTTTACTTATGGGAGGTGACCACTTCGGCAACAGCTGTATAATTAAAATGGTTAGTGCAATCTTTACAAAACAATACCTGTGTACTCCTCTAGGCCTAAATAGATTGCCTAATTTTTTTTTCTTTAAATTCCAACTTTAAAGAGTAGTGCGCCGGAAAGGGTTAAAGGCGGAAGAGAGGATGAAGACGACAAACAATCCCCACTAAAAAAATTCTATAGAAAATCTGTAGGGAATTGGCCCAAATTCTGTGGGAAATTTATAGGTAATTGGCCCATTCTGCAGAAATTTTAAAGAATATCTTTAAAAATTCTGCAGATATATTAAAGGTCAAGTTAACTCTCCGAAATTTCTTCTGATTTCTGCAAAATTTCTGAAGAAAATGGGGATTTCTGCAGATAATCTTAAGATTATTTTTAGTGGGGATGCACCGGACGTCCATCCAATTCTTGAATTTCACACAATGTGGTTAAAATGTACGTAATTTTGGTCTCTGATAGTCGGATGGGTGTCGAAATGATTGCGGAAATTTTGTGATTTACAAAATCATTTTTGCATCAAATTGGCATGAAGAACTTTGAATGCGGAAAATTTGTGAGAAGCTGCTTCTTCAAATAGATCCAATTCCCGTCAAAACATTTTATAGAAATGATTCTCCAACCACCGCAAAATCCTAATCTGTCATCACTTGACCTTTTTCTATTCCTTCAGTTAAAATCCAACTTGAAAGATCATTTGTTTGACATTACCGAGAGCGTACAGAAGATCATAACTCGTTGTTCTAGGGAGCATTCCAATTCTTGAATTTCACACAATGTGGTTAAAATGTACGTAATTTTGGTCTCTGATAGTCGGATGAGAGTCCAAATGATTGCGGAAATTTTGTGATTTACAAAATCATTTTTGTGTCAAATTGTCATGAAGAATTTCAAATACGGAAAATTTGTGAGAAGCTGCTTCTTTAAGTGGATCCAATTCTCGTCAAAACATTTTATAGAAATGATTCTCCAACCACCGCAAAATCCTAATCTGTCATCACTTGACCTTTTTCTATTCCTTCAGTTAAAATCCAACTTGAAAGATCATTTGTTTGACATTACCGAGAGCGTACAGAAGATCATAACTCGTTGTTCTAGGGAGCATTCCAATTCTTGAATTTCACACAATGTGGTTAAAATGTACGTAATTTTGGTCTCTGATAGTCGGATGAGAGTCCAAATGATTGCGGAAATTTTGTGATTTACAAAATCATTTTTGTGTCAAATTGTCATGAAGAATTTCAAATACGGAAAATTTGTGAGAAGCTGCTTCTTTAAGTGGATCCAATTCTCGTCAAAAAATTTTATAGAAATGATTCTCCAACCACCGCAAAATCCTAATCTGTCATCACTTGACCTTTTTCTATTCCTTCAGTTAAAATCCAACTTGAAAGATCATTTGTTTGACATTACCGAGAGCGTACAGAAGATCATAACTCGTTGTTCTTGAGAGCATTCCAGTTGAAGATTTTATTATATGGGAGGCAAAGTTAAAACGGTGCATTATTATAAAAGGAGGCTATTTTCAAGGATAATATGTCTTAATAAAATTATCTTTAAATAAATTAATTTTATAAAGTCAATCTCATTACTTACTGGACAGATCCTATATATACTCTAAAAATGTTCATAATATCATATCATAGATGATATTAGATATTACCTCCTTGATCAGATTTTCAGAAGTTATTAGACGAAAACAGAACTTGAATTGGTATACTTTTTTAATTTCGTGATTGACAAACTTCTTGCTGTTTGTATAGTTTACGATATATATTTGCTTGAATTTCATCGCTCAGTGCTCACTTAAAATAGTTGCTCTCTTTTTTTCGGGATTAATATTGCTGGTTTTAATTTTTGAAAGCGATAGCTTGGCAAGTGTTCAGTGACATGCTTCAATTTTGTGTATTCCCAAGGATAATGAAAGTTATTCTATTTATCGCATGCATTAGTCATTATAATATGTTCAAAAGGAAAAGCCCCTAATTAAGATTCTGTGATTGTACATGTGACAGAAACTTTACTAATTAAACTTTTATTTAAAAACGATTTCTAAAAACCTTCAATGACAATTATTTAAAGGCATCTCTTACTATAATTATTCAAGTATTGGTTATCGTATTAAAAACAATACACTGAGAAAAAAAATGTACCGACTTCACACAGAATGAATAGTTTGCCACTTCCTGAATCCCTATACTGAAAATATAGATTTCCGAACAATGCGGACAGGTGACCAGCTAATCTGACTAGACAAATTGATCTAGAATTTCTAGGCTCTTCTTTTCTGGGTGAGGAAACACTGATATTAAATCGTTTCAATTATGAGAATTTATCGCTTGATTTCTGGAATGGTTTCAGATTCAATATTACAGCTACTAAAACTAACCTCAATTTGCTGAGATTTGTAAATAAGTATGATAATGAAAATATAAGACCACGCTTTTGAACTCTATTAGGAGACTCTAAAACTCTCTAGCGCAGAGAACTAAAATATGTTAGAAGGACATGGAACTATTTTTCTACAGCCAGAATTAAGATGCTAGATTCCACAACCATATATTTATTTTTATCCGAGTGCGATAAACTAATGAAAACATAAACATAAATTCTAATCCTTTAAAAAAAAATGAATGTTCTGTATTCATAAATTTCTTCTTATATACATATAGTTGTTTATCCCAAAGCATCAATTATTATTTAACTAATTATTGAAAACAATTGACGTAACATTATAATTTTCTTATTTACATAAGCTTAGCAAGTAAACGAAGAAGAATAATTAAATATTCGTTATTTTTAGCTATTCTCTTTATATGACCATATCAAATATAAGATAAAACAACTCAATGAACAACAAAGGAACTGGCATTCCGGCAATTGTTACAATGTTACTTTACAAGAATAATTACTACTATCCTTAGCTTAGATTATGTGTACTTAACAAAATGGGTTTTCGCACATATACAGCTCATGCTCTATTTGTCATAATTCTTTTCTTTTATAGAATGGGGCATGACAAGAGATTAAGTAATTAAAGTAAAACGACATATACTTTTTTTAAAGTGAACTTTCTGACCCGCTTAAAATTCTTTCTCACCCAAAATCATTTGACTGGAATACATACATATGTAATTATAGAGTTTTTATACTGTTTACCGCATTCTTTTTTATTTAATAATAGTTCATAACTTGGTAGTTTAAAGTTTAAAAAATATATTTTTTTATAGTTATATCACTTTTACATATTAGATTCTAGACTTACTAGAGATAAAAAAAGCCCTAATTCTTGCCAAGATTGTCATATATACAGGATATTATCAAATGTCACTTGCAGTTGAATCAAGTATGCTACTAGTCATGGTAGCAATTACGAAGCGACACACAAGATATGAAATACATTACAGGCTATGAATGTTTGCTGAAGTAAATGTACTAGATTAATATCCCATTATTGCGATCTGTGTAAGGTTTTTACTGTTATTCGAAATATTGATATAACTTCAAATTTTCAATCTGATAATTCAGTTTCCAACTTTAGTAATGATGCTTTTACTTACATAGATTTTAGTGAATTTTAGATAGAAAGTATGAATTAATAAAAATGTACTTGTATTACGCATGAAAATAAAATAATGATTGACAGACGTATTATGAACAATAACGATCTTCCATGTAGTCAGGCAAGCACTCATTTCCGATGGGCATCTGAGAATCAGCTTTATAAAGAAATATTTTATAAAATGTATTTTCTAAATACTAAAATAAGCCCTTTTTGAAGAAAAATAAAGTATTAATGTAGCATTCAATGTAAAATAAAATAATATAGTTACATAATTTTTACTAATATATTAATTAACCTATGTTCCCTATTATCCCAACCTATGCTACAGGGTTAGATAATTACTTTTTCAAAACCTCTACAAAACCTCTGAATTGACATTTTCGCTCGACTGAATTAAGGAGACATTCAATAGATACTATTATTCAATAAATACTATTATTTAAAAAAGTGGTAAACAGTTTTATTTTAAAAAATCCCCTACTTTTGAATCACTATACTGTGGTTATAAACATCATTGTTACATTTATCCGTCTAAAACAAAATCTTCTTATGTTAATACCGAGAAGGATTTGTGCGTAATCGCATAACATATTGGATTATCCTTCCAAATTCTTTCTTTTTTTATTGTTAGAGATTGAGGAGTGACATATACAGAAAATAAGAAATAACATTTACAAAGGTTGTAAAAAACAACTGATTCGCATTTCAGCATACATAAACATTTAACACAATGGTCATATTAAAACAAATCGATACTATAATATTATAAAGAAAAAACGCGTGCTTCTTTGTTACTTTCTTCTATCTTCAATAGAAGAAAGTATTGTAATCGAAATTTTTTTCGACTTCCGGTTCTCGACGGATTTACCCGTTTTAGGGGTGTATTCCAAAAAACATGTTTTTACAAAATATCTGTCTGTCCGTGTGTCTGTGTGTGTGTGTGTGTGTGTGTGTGTGTGTGTCTGTCCGTGTGTATGTTGCCATTATACCATAAAAAAGTATGAAGTTATGCATAAAATTGAACCAAATTTTTTGGCTGTGGCAAGCAGGTTCTCCTTCAGTTTTGAAATATTCCGCCGGAAGGGGACGCTGCAATCACAATTTTTGTGCCATTTTCAATATTTTATCGACCAAAAGTATATGAAGTTTTGCATCGAATTTAACCAAACTTTTTGTGTAAGTGTATAACTATGGCTAGTTGTTCCTCCTTGAATTTGAAAATAATCCGCCGGAAGGGGACGCTGCAATCGTGATTTTTGTGTCATTTTCAATATTGTACCGACCAGAAGTGTATGAAGTAATGCATCGAATTAAACCAATTTTTTTGTGTATGTGTATGACTATGGCTAGTTGGTCCTCCCTGAATTTAAGAAATAATTCGTCGAATGGGGGCGCTGCAATCGCAATTTTTGAGCTATTTTCAATATTGTACCGACCAAAAGTATATGAAGTTATGCATCGAATTGAACAAAATTTTTTTGTGTAAGTGTATCACTATGACTAGTTGCATCGCCTTGAATCTGAAAAAAAATCCGCCGGAAGGGACGCTGTAATAGCGAATTTTATGCCATTTTCAATATTGCCCAACATAAAAGTGTATGAAGTTAGTTCTAGAACTGAACTAAGTTTTTTGTATATGATTATTTTTTGATATGGCAAGTAGGTCCTCCCTGAATTTGAAAAAAAATCTGCCTATCATTCTATTGTCCATCGGCTCGTGCAGAGACGGAAATTCGTTTTTACTCCGATTAATTGACTAAAGCAGAAATTTAAGATGAAAATCAAAGTTGCTATGGTATTGAATTAAAATCATCGAAGAATTAAAATGAGTAACTATTTTTTTTTAAATATTAAAATGTACGTATGAGATAGAAGAAAGTTTTGGGATTTGCACATCCAACTAGTTTGTTAGTAAGATGCAGCAATAGAAGTGATATAAAATATCCCTAGACCCAAAGTCTAGGAAGCATGAAAAATTACTGATCTGTAAATATCATCATTGGTTCGTTAAATAAAATTCTGTTAAGCTCCTTAAACTATTTGATAGACCTGCCCACCCCCTAATTCCTAGAATGTAAACCAAACTTACTTTGCAGTTAGCGGAAATTTCTTGCATAAAAATATTAAATAAATAATTTAATAAACAACCGTATATAAACAAAAAATGTAAAAATTATTCATTAGATATTTTACTTCGGATTATTCCTTTCAACTGACTGTAAGTATGAATGCATTTTTTTTATTTATATATATATCTTAAGAATAAAATAAACGTGTGTGATTTGCTATAGGTTACGATTTTTTTCAGTGCCATGAAAATTTACGTTTGCCCACGAGATACAAAGAAAAAAAAACAATCCAGTGGAACACTAAATTCTTCACTAAAATCTTCCTATAAATTTTTAGTATTCTGAGGACAGCGTTTACTGAAAAGGAGTAATATTTGGAACTATCGAACTCATTTTAAAAATAAATTTTACCATAGGGCCAAAATGAAGATGACTGGTTTTTCTCTATTATTTTATCTCTGTACCAATACCCCCCCCCCCCATCGGCCTGTAGTAGAAAAAAAGTTTTATTATTATTATTATTATTATTATTATTATTATTATTATTATTATTATCATTGTTGTTGTTGTTGTTGTTGTTGTTGTTTTTCTTCTGAAACTAGAAATTTGAAATTTTCATAATGATTATTTTAAAGATGCAAATGCTCAATACGAGAGGTTTTTAAAAACTTCAAAATTTAGAAGGATTATCTAGAAGAACAGAGTATGAATTAGAGTAAAATTAAATTAAGGTTTATTCGGAATTGATAAGATTAAAAACATAAAATTTCGTATAGTGGTACTTTTAAAAATTAAATTTTCGCCATCTTCGGTTTTCAAAAAAATTTAAATTTAAATGGCTACAGTAAGCATATAACATTCCAAATTTAGTTTTATAAATAATTATTAGGATAGAATCTTGAAATTTAACGGCAATGTTTTTTTTTTTTTTTTTTTTTTTTTTTTTTTTTTTTTTTTTTGCTTATTTTATTTATTTTATTATTAATAATTTTTTTTCACATTAAAAAAAAATAATTATTATAAATTGGAAAAGTAAACTTGAACAAAAATCTTCTAAAATTGCTATGTCTAGGGCTAGGGCTAGAAGACTGGATTGGTTGATTGGTTGGTTGATTTTTGTCGTCTGATTATCTACGCTAATGGGATATAGGACCAGGGGGAGTGCCCTCCGTGGGGGTCTTTCTAAGGGAACCTAACCCGTATTTACGCAAGGTTCGAAGAAAACCACGGAAAACTCCGAACGGTTAGGCCGACAGCCGCGATTGGGTTCGAACCCAGCACCTGCCGTCTACCAGTTGAGAGGTCCGAACCTCTCGGCCACTGGTGGGGCTCTAGAAGACTGGAATTAGGCATTGCTTTTAAGATATTAGCATTTGCCTCCAACTTATTACTTATTACGTAATTGTATTTAAATTTTTATGATGATTCAAGTTAAACAAATACTGTTAAAATAAACATTTAATTATTATTATTATTATTATTATTATTATTATTATTATTATTATTATTATTATTATTATTATTATTATTATTATTATTATTATTATTATTATTATTATTTAAAGAAAATAGCTTTAGAAATTCCAAAACGAATTTTAACCTTTTTTTTTCACTGAACAATTCAATAAAAAAATCTGTTAATTTATTAAAAAATTTCTAGAAAACGTACAAGGAGAGGGTTCGAGGCTTGTGTCACCGAATTGGATGATGTTTGTACATCGAGAGAGTAAAGTTAGTATAAAAATATATGACGGCCATAAAGCGCAATACCCAGGGGGTCTTCAGAAAATAAGCCTTAAAGTTCATGCTGTAGTTTATAAATGGATAACTTTTCAACATCAGTAAGCGCCTCCGACGCCTGTTCGGTTACGCGTTGGATTCGAGTTTTTTCTGCTTGAGATCTAACCCCGGGCGGACCCTTTTTTTTTCAGAACGAAAATATTCATTCATTATTTTCGAGCCGCAGTTGAAAACATATGCCTACAAGAAATTTAAGAAACGTATGAATTAAATTTACTTTTTTCTAAGTTATAAATGCAATTTTAACTGCGAAATTTTGCATGTTTAAATATTTTATGTAAAAAAATGAACGTAGTTTAGTGTATAAATAAATATACTATATTATGTAAACATATTAAACAAGAAAATATTCCGAAAAAAATACTACACAGACGCTTATTGTAATTAAAAATCCAGGATGCAAGATTAAAAAAAACTCATATTAAAATATAATAATCAAACTTCAAATAAATCTGGAAATGTTTCAAGTATTTGAATGGACACGAAATTAAAATAATATATTTGTTCACGTATTTCAATTTATTTCTCTGTTTAAAATAGTAGCAAATCATAGAAAAAAAACTAAGTAATTTTAAATAACAACAAAATATTTCACGTCTATAGATATATAAATATGCTTACTTAAAAAAATATATATATACATTTAAATATGCGAAATTTCGCAATTAAAAATGCATTTATATCTTACAAAAAAGTAAATTTAATTTATATTTTTCATAAATTTCAATTGTCATGCATATTTTTTCGATTGAGGTTCAAAAATAATCAATGAAAATTTTTGTTCCGAAAAAAAGGTCCGAGGAGGTTAGTTAGTGTAAAAAATTCGAAACCAGCGCGCAACCGAACAGGCCACGGAGACGCTTGTGGAAAATGGAAATCTGTCTGCTTATAAACTATAGCATAAATTTTAAGGGTTATTTTCTCAAGACCTCCTGGATATTGCGGTTCATGGCTGTCATATATTTATATACTAACTATTCTTTATTGATACACAAATGTTCATCCAATTCGGTGACACAAGCCTCGGACCCTCTCCTTGTTCGATTCTTAAAACATTTTATGTAACAGCAGCAACAACATTCCACGTAGCACGTTTGCACTGTAAATCAAAGAATATGTAATGTTATTCAGATTTTTTTTTAGGAAATTTTGTTGCTTAGAACTTTTTATGTTCGATAATCATTCCGTATGATAACTTTACCAATCAGTTTGATTGTGTTAAAAAAATAGAACTTTTTATGTATTTGCAACCCAAATTACAAATAAATTTTTAGTGATATTATTGCAGTAATTTTAGTAGATTCTTTTAGAAAATACAGATTTTCGTAGCTTTACAAAAGTAAGATTTGTAAAGCTACGAACTGCAGTTGAGCATCTTTTTTTGTACTATGTACAGATAAAATTTTAGTAAGTACACAGATTTCCGTAATTTTAAATGTGTATAGTTACAGATTTTTTTACTGTGTAATATAGCTAATAAATACAGTTCCTAAGTGCACTGTTCTTTATATTTTTTCTTTTTAAACATTTCCTCTTTACTTTAAATCTTTTTTTTTCTTACCAAAAGCAGTAAAAGAATGATTTTTTTTCAAATCAAAAGAGGTCTTAATTAATAATATTTAAATAGCAGTATAAATTCCCCTAGTAAAAAATCTCACACATAGGCTAAAAAAACCATGCATCCATCCCGCAGATTTTGCTAGCAAGATATATTTTTTGGAAATATTGAAAGAAAAATTCTATCTGTGTTTTACTAAATATGGAATAATTATTTGATCAAATTATTTTGAACAGTGAATCATTTTTTTCTATTGCTGTTTCACCAGTTTGTTCAAAATACAGTTATTTATATCTACAACTTAATACTCCCCTCTTTAACTGAATTTAAACTTTTCATTGTGTTAAATAAATCTCTCAAAGTAAATGAAAATCACAGTTTGTATCTTCAAAATTAAATTATATATTTTCCAACAAATTTGCATGCTTTAAAACTATTTTAATACCCGAATTTTGATTATGATCTAAGTGCTAATTGTTATCATCGAAATTATTAACAGTATTTCAAAGAATATTAAAAAAAAATTTCAAAAAAATATGTTTATGTAGTTCAGTGCTTTGTGCATTAGAACGGTATTTTTACTAAACATATTTTTTGTTAGAGTATACCATTATTAATGATCATTTTTCTAAATGCTTTATTTAAACCTCACTACAAACGTATAAGTGTCTCACAATTTTAAATGATTTTGAATTCGGTAAATCTGGAATAAATGTAAGTGCAATAATTTTCTTTTTTAACCGTTAATATTAAATGTATTGTGTTTTGCAAAATTCAAAGATATTCTTAAATATAATTCTGGCTTCACTCATTAATAATTCGAGCAAAATTAGTTAATGCTCCTAAAAGTTATACCAATTTTTTTTTAATAAAAAAAAATATCTTTTGGCAATGTAAAACTATTTGAATTTAGTTAATTCTATGACGCTAAGCATCTCTACATTTAAAACTTAGGTTCATGCATACCTAATATTTTTTTAAATACCTGTTTAAAGTTTCATAACTTAAAAAACATCTTTTCTTTTATTTATAAATGCTTCTAAACAAAGGTTTATGTTTTGCGACATAGTTAAATTAAAGGAGTAACTAAAATAATTATTAAAGCAAACATTTTTGTGCGCCTGATACGAAAATATTATTTTCTAGGAAACGTTGAAATATTTCAAAAACTTTTTTTTTAAATTTCGTAATTGTGAAATCATTTCTTTTAAACAATACCAATTCCGTATATTTAATTATTATTAGCACTTGAATAAACCATTTTTATATCTTTCCCTTTTAACATTAGATAAAAAAAAAAGTATGTAGATTAACAAAGTCTTTTTAGGTGGAAAACTTTACAATGACCAAAAGAACTTTTCAATAACGAAAAGAACTTACTCGTAATTTAGCTCTTTCAAGTCTTCTTTGAATATTTCGGAAGTTCTCTCTCGCATCAGTAATTTTATTCTCATAATTACACCCTTGAAAAGGCACTTGTTAGTATTGCCTGAGTGAACTGTTCCCCATCCGTAGTAATTTTACAAACTTAGTCACCTATTTTAATTTTGATTTCCAGCTTTAATTTTTCGCTATAAAACGAAAAGTTTAGTTTTCTTTAGTTAATTCCGTTTTTCCCTTCATTAGGAAACTAAAGCAGAAAAGTTTTACTCGGCGATGAATTTTAAATATTATTAATGAGTTAAAGATTGTTTTTGATTTTTAAAAAAATGTCGAAATCCGTTTTGGGTTTTTTAGAAAGCACAGTCAATATGTTGCTTGTGTATTTCGTTAGGAAAATGGTATTTTTTTAAATGTAAGTACAAACGTTTTATCTTGCAACACAAATATAAATATGAGTAAAATATTTTTAATTATACCTTTTATTAACTATACAATAATAACATATATTATGCTTATATTAAATAAATGTGAAAATTTATAAATATATAATTATTCGCTTAAAAAAATCATGTAAACAAGTTGAATGCAGATACTGCCATTGCAGAATTCAGTTTCGCCTCCGATTAGAAAAAAAATTTAAAAAAATTCGATAGAAGTTTTTTAGAAGGGCGAGCCCGTTTAGTATGCAATGAACTAATTGCATTTTTTTTGTGTTTATCAATATAATAGCAAACAGAACGGCGTGAAATACCCAGTGGATTAGCAATTTCTCTATGAGCCTTTGGAATCGCGGAATAATAAAGCGATACAATTTGACGTGCTACTTCTTCATTGACTAGATTCATGAAAAACGGATTTTTTCTGCAGTTTAAACGCTTTTTTATAGACTCTGGGGAAAAGGAAATGCATTTTAACAATAAAACGAGTGGAATCTCGTCGAATTCGACGAATGAAATGTTTAAAAGACCCGATCGATTTGGCTTAAATAAAGCAAAAGTAATTAGATTTTTGAATCAATACACAATAAATATATTTCCAAACTTAATGTCAAGTTTTCCAGTTACAGTTTTGCATGCAAATATTTGCACGTCTTCAGTTAAAATTGTAATCTGAGTGCCGGCGAAATCCAGAAATTTTATTTTATATGCACTACAGAAAAATAGATTTATTTTAAAAAAAATTATTTTATTTTTACTATGACATTATTTTCACTAACTGAAGTCATCTGAAAGTAAAATGTCAATCTCAGTGTCCATAAGGAAAAGAAATTTTGAAATGTAATATCGTTATGAGTAAAAATGCAATGTTTTAAATAGTGAAGTCATTTTCTCCTCAAATGTTTTTTAAAAGTTACTATTATTAGTAATATGAAAAAGGCGTCCGTAATAATATTGTAAATTCATTTTATCTGGTTGCTGAATGCCATCATTTTCCTCATTTGAAATATTTCTTACTTTGCTTTAGACATTAATTTTTATCATATATTATTTTCTGTTATTTTATTTACATTATTAATATTATTTCTCAGTAAATATATATTTTTTTTTACCTCAGTTAGTGCATAATTATATACAATCATTTTATTGTGGTTAAATTTTACAAAAACAATTAACTGCGATTTAAATGCGAGGACATGTTCACTGATGAAATAAAGTTTCTGACTTGTGGAAAGTAATAATGTAAAATAAATTTTTATTATCGAGAGAAAAGCTAAACTAAGTTGCCACCATTTTGAAGAAATATCGTAAAAAAGCATTTAAAATTAAAAATAAAATATAAAAATGGAAATAAATTAAAAAAATAGCTAAAATGGGCACAACTACAGATAAATAGCTTTCATTTAAAAAAAGAATTATCAAAATCGGTTCAGTAGAAAATGCAGGGCTGATGACACGACATTTTTAGCTTGTCTGAAAGAAATAGCATCGGAGGCTAATAAAAACCTTTAAAAATACTGAAAATTAAGAGTCGAAACACATAAAGTTTTAGTTTTTTAATGTGTGTTTATTGAAATAATGTCTCTTAAGCAGATTATAATAATTTAATATGTTTTGACTATTGTTTGGAATGTATATTTTTAAAGTGTTTTATACAACGTTAATGAAAGAGTAAAATTCAAAAACATTACTTTTTTTAATTGAGTACATAACGAAAATGAAGAGTAACGAAACAGAAACTTTGTGGAATTCTTTAAATATGATAAAATAATCACGAACATCAAGAAATATGTTAGTCGATGTTTAGCATACTACTGCTCCGCTACCTTACAAACCTGAAGCTTTGCTCTTCATTTTCACAAAAATTACATAGACCGTATTAAATAATACTTAGAATAGACCGGATAAATAATACCAGAAATACTTTCTTCAATTAACAAGACAAAATTCTTTTTTTATTGTTGTTTTTTTACTTCTAAAAATGTATTACATGAGGTAATATATGTGTTTATGGAAAACAAATTCGTAAGTTTGATTGCATATCCCACAGAAGTTTTCGTTTAAGATTAATTATTTTGAAATTCAGTCAAAAAAATAAGCAACAACATTTCAAAATTATTTTGATATAAACTAGTAGTATAACACTACCTACTTATTATTTTTTTTCCATTGGGCATTGCTACTTTAAGTTGTTGTGTTGCCACAAATTACAAACAAAATGATGTTTTTGTCCATATTCCGCATTTAATACCTTATTTAACCAATAGTACTCCAAACATTTTGTTATAGAATAGGAAAGTGTACTACTAGGACAAGCCAAACAATATAATACTGCAACGAGATATTCTTTCTGTAAGCAGATATAATCTGTAAAATGTTCAACATTTTCATATGCTGTGATATTTAAATTAGTGTTATCTAAAAAAAGCGTCACGGTTGAATGAAACAAAATATACCATACAGCAATTGAACATATCTACAAAAACATGGTAGAGGGAAAAAATGAGTTCTCCTCATATTTTTAGGGGGGAAATGACAAAAGTTACTAAAAATGCAGCGTCATTTGATCACATTTTTCCCTATCAGAAAATGAAATATTTCATTTCTCTTTCGAAAATGGAAAGAAAAAAGGGATTTTACATTTTTTCGTAAGGAAATAAATGAAAAAGGAAAGAGCAATAGCATTTTAATTTTCTGATAGAAAATAAATGTGATCATCGTCATTCTTTGTTTAAAAATTTTGTCATTTTTTTTCTAAAAATATCAAGAGACACACCACTTCTTTTTCTTTTCCACATTTTTGTACATATATTCAACTATTGCATACTATAATTTTGTTTCATACAACCGCGACGCTTTTTTAGATAACACTAAATAAACTCACTTATTTTGGAAATTTTGAATATTTAACAGATTATGCGTAAAATGAATAGTGGCTTATAGCTTACGAATAAACAAAAATATTTCTGAAAAACCCTAGTACTAGATATCCACCGTATTCACCAGCGTACAGCAGGCATACGCTACATTTTTTCGACTTTTATACTTAGAAGCAGACTCAGAATCTTTAATATTGATGAATAATCGTCTTAAAAACAAGTTTTTGAAATTGTTAACATTCATATTTTTTCAAATAAAGAGCATAATTATAAAGTTATATGTAAGTGTAAATAGCCTGGTATATTTCAATTTATAATATTTGGAGTTGTTAAAACATTGCAAACTTTGAAAAACGGGAGAAAACACGAAAAACAACGGTTTAAAAATATTCAACTTGAAAGGCTTAGTATAAATGATATTTTTCACTGTTTACTTAGCTACAAAGATGAAAGTACGAAATTTAACCGCGTAGTCTTAGTTTTATCGTATTTTTTATGTAATTTAAGCACGTGCTTTGCAATGATACTTTTGAATGCGCTTATATACAACAAAGTTACGTACGAGTATATCAACAAATATCTCTCACTCGCAAGAAAAGTGATACATTTCTACAAAAGTACATTTCATATGATATCAATGTAAGGCAAAAGAGGATCCACATGATTTAACTGTAACATGAAATCGTAGTACTTATATGTAAGGGAAGTTGTAAAAACAATCACAAAAGAATAAGACCTTTAAGCATGAAGACATAGATGAGGTTTTCAGGATTAAGTAACTTCACCTGAATACACAGTTTGTTGTGGTCACGAATAGCCATACGTCGTAAAAATCAATTTTCCGTATAATTACAATATTTTCTGTAACAACGCTTTACTATTACAGACCTATTAATGGAATACATGAAAAAAATGAATTTTTGCAAGTTGTTGTACTTTTCTTGCGGAGAGATATAAAAACAAACATAAAAATCAATATATATGTGTATAATAATTTCGTGTACTTTCTTTAATGTTTAAAGTATTAAAATCGAGTATACCTGTTGTAATTTTGAGTATAAAAAAAGCTTTTTCTGACAGCTGGGATTGTTAAAAAAAGTGTAGTTTATAAATTTTATAAATAAAACGGAAAATGTTTTTTTTTCATATTTTTATTGTATTTTTAACACGGTAAACTTTTTCTCTTTTGTCTGAATTCTAGCGCAAGAAAGATCATTAACGCTGTCGGAGTCTGCAAAATTGCGTGATAATGTAATATAAACTGAGGTGAAAAACTAAGAAATTGCTAAATATTTTATTTCTAACTATATCCAAAGTCTTAATATACCTGTGGTTCAAACATACCAAAAAGACTTAAATTGTTAAGGGATAGAATGTCTTTTATATCAGCTATGTAAAAAAAAGGAATACTAGTATTTATAAAGCTATTTTGTTCTAAGAAACTTGATAGCTTGTAATTAGGAATGTGTAAAAAGTTTTCTTTGGAAATGAATCTAATTTTCAAAATTCGGTCAGAAATTTGTCTAATTTATAGTTATGTAGCGGCAGTTAAGATGAAAAATGAACATGCTTTACTTAGGAACAAAAAAATTAAACTTGCGTGCTTTCGTACTATTAACTTTTGTACGTAAGAAAACCTTTTTTGGAGCTGGAGTGAATCAATTTACACGTTATTATTAGAGTCATAAATGCTAGAATCAAGTTTCATTTATGTTGTTATAATTGTGGATACTTGAAGTTGCTTTTATTTTAGTCCTTTTAGAGTGTAGCAAGTTTATTTTTTTAAAGTGTCTACTATAATTTATAATTTTCATGAACATGCTCATAAATTTAAGAACACTGTAAGAAAATATGTAAAATAGTCACTTTTACACACATATCTATATTAATTTGTGAAATTACACTTTTGTCATGTAAGTTACACATTTGTCGCTAAAATTGACCTATATTTATGTGTGTTTATTGGCTTAATGTATGTGTCAAATTTGTTATCCCTTCAAAAACTAAAACAAGTGTGTAAATGGTTGTAAATATCACAAATTTCGTCGGATTTGTATGCTAAAAGAATTTACAAATTTTGTATATAAAAATTTCTGTATGTAATGTGCATTATACTAAAATACATGTAAAAATATTACCCAAATATAAGCATAAAAACAGCATATTACATAGAAGTACGTGCAAATATTTTACAAGCTATATGTTTAGCAACAGATTATTACACAGGCTTATGTGTAAAAATGTAAGGCAGAAACATATGTAAGAACATAATATTGCACAGAAATATCTGAACATATGTCAACACAATAACTAAAAATATTTTAAAACTTGAAGTGCTAAATAGTTGCTGAGTGGACAAGTTAATGGTTTAGAAAGTGGAACATCATGAGTTCCAATCCCAGTTTGTTAAGTATAACTTGTTTACTGAGCTTGAATTAAACAGAGAATAAATTACTACTTTTGTATATTTATTTTTAGAAATTTGTGACTGAAATTGACAAGAATAAAATACCACAAGAATAAAATCAGTGTCACAATTTCGGTATTAAAAAACATTTTAGAGTATTTATTCCGATTCTACTCATAGATTATGACTATACTATTTTGGGGCTTCAAACAAATTATGAGAGAGATGGAATGTACTAAATATAATTTACGGTTACATGCTTTTTTAATAAGATTACACTAGTTTGTGGTCTAAAAACAAACCTCCTGTAAAGAAAGTGAAATCGAGATTTAAGTTTTTTATTTCAATATTGGTTTGCGACCCTAGAAATATTTACCGACATTTATGTCTCAAACTATAAAATTATTTACTACGTACCAATATCCATCAATTTTATTTATTCATGTATTTTACACAGACAGATTGTGCTCGTACGCAATTTACACGTTAAACTAGGAATTTCTGATTTATCTTATAACTTTTTGCACACTGAACACTCTTAATACACTGTACAGGAAAATATGTATTTTAAAAGTGACGCACTAGGGCGATAATTTTGCAATTTATACACCTTTCTACACACACAAATTGTTTTTGTATCATCAGTATGCCTGCTTTAATGTGTAAATTTATCCATTCATTACTGTAAATGCATGAGTTGAGTATGTATTGTTTTGGTGATAGAATAAAAATTATATCCCAAAAATGCAAATAAAGCAACAATGTACTTCACACAAATGACAGAAAGTAGGTAATTCAAAAAATCACATGACTGCTGCATTAAAATAAAAACTTTTTGTCAATATATTACATAACAATAAATTTTATTTTTTTAATGTGTAATTCATTGAATGTTATTTATTTTTATAAATTCTTAACCATGATTATTTTACACACAGATGAACAATTCATACACAATCATTAGATGACATACTAGAGATTTCAACACATGTAAAAAGAGAAAAAATCGTATTATTCTAAAGTTGTTTTAGTGCTTTATCATATGAATAATTTTGCAAGTAATGTATTGTACAAATAAAAAACTTACGAACTGCATTATAATAATTCTCAAGCAGTCTATAAACTTTATTTAATTAAGCCTCTACAACATAATAAAATAACTATTAAAGCTATATCAAAAATATATATCATTACTAAGATCCTCACAACTGAATTAAATATAGTATTTAAAGTATCTATAAAATATACATATAGCCAAGTGACTTTAAAAAAATGAAACCACCTAATTTTACAAATTGACACTTGCATTAAAAACAATGTTACACATTTTTCTTTCAAACTTAATTTGAATAGTCTCAGGTCTCGTTCATACAAACCATGCATTCTTCTGTTACTTTAAGTGTAAAACTAGTCGAATGTGCTATTCCCAAAACATTTTTTTTTACCTCATATATGTTAATATATAAAAATTTGTATAAGAGGGCCAAAATTAAATGAAAGCCTACACTGTTATGAGGGTTCTAAAGGTTTGATGAACTGGGTACATTCAAAAGAAATTATAAGAGTGGCACTTTTAAACAAGTAATGAAATTTCACGCTCAATACTGCAAAAAATGACAGTTGGTTTTTATTTTTCAAAAATGTACGGTAATTACGAACGGAAGTATATGATAAGCTCTTTAACCCAAGATTCTCAAAGCGTTCTTTTATTTTCAGAAACTTTCCAAAAGAATTTATTGTTTAAATTTAATGAAGACTATATTAAAATTTTATAAACATATATATATATATATATATATATTCGCTACCCATGATTTACATTGCATTAATCAAATTTTTACACCCAAAAAAATTGTTTTTTCATATGTTATGATTTCTAAAGTAAATGTTTTCATGTTTTGCAAATATCATTAACCAAAAATCATATTAGAATTAACAGCATTAAAATTAACATTAAAATCAATATTTTCTGTTACAATTTCATGCACAATTTTACTTATGTATCTGTAAGTATATAGATGGCGTCTGACAACATGCAAAAAATTGAATTTCAGGTTAAAGAGAATGTATTACTGCTTTGTAAAAGTACAAGGAAACGTCTCTGAAAATTACGGCTAGCTAATAGAAATTTATTTTTAAAATTTTTCCTTAAAATTTTGAATATAAACTGTTTTTTGAGATTTTTGAAGATCTAAGAACGCTTTTCGGATAACTGGGTTACTTGAAAGAAGTTGTCGAATATTTCCATTTACGTTTAAACTAAATTTTCGTAGTTTAAGAAAGACTTTTTTTTACAGTGAAGCTCTTATATGTTTCTAACAATAATTCCCAACTCAAAAAGAATGGAAGCGATACCTGCTGGACACTACAGACACAAGTTAACAAAAATTGGATTATGTGAAAATGAAACAGAAAATGAAGTTTGATTAGATTCTGTGCATTTATTGTTGAGATATAACTATCGAACAAATCCTGAATAATTTAGCAGAGCAGCATCATCCATCATATGATTTACATGAAAATCTAATCGGATTGTCTAATGTTATGTTGGGACTTAATAGAATACGAAGCTTGATGAAATGTTCTTGAGATATGACTATCGCTAAATTCGTGTGAGTCTTCAAAAATGCACATAGGACTGACTAGTTTTGATCGCTTTACATATAAACCTAATCAGCTACTTAGACCATGATCGAATTGAATCTGAAGTTTGGTGAAAATCGACGAATTCGATTTTTTGATAGAGCTGTTGTTAAAATCATGCAAAATGCAGCAGTACAGCTTATCAGAGTCACCTGTTGAATGATTTACACTGAAATCTATTCAGCAGGAATTTATATCAATAGAAATCTAAATCTGACGTTTGAAAAAAAATCCATGCATTAGTTTTTGAGTTAGAGCAACAGCGAAAATCTAAAAAAAATATTCGATATAAAATCGCAAATTCCTCGGAAATTTAAACCTAAATCTAATGCGCACTATTTTAAATCACAAAACTAAAATTTTATTATTAATATTATTATTCATTCATAATTTCTTGAGACAGAGTTCCCACAAAAATTTTGTCTCATACAGACTGTTTCAAGCATTCACAGACCATTTCAAAAAACGATCAAATCGAGTTCAGAATCTTCTAAAATAAATAAATCCTTTAAAGATCGGAAATCGAAATTTTTCATGCAGTCAATATTTTCATATTGAAATCCTAAAGTAAATTAATCAATGAGATAAACAAATATAAAGTTGACTACTTTGAAAAATAATTTTTTGTTAATTTATATAAAATGTAAAAAGTAGAAGTGGGTGGCCTAGTTAGTGCAGAGGATAAACATTGACGAGTATAGTGAATAAACCTAGTTCGATTTCAGGTGTGGATGTTTTTCACTAGGTTGACAGTGCACATTTTAAGTATTTTCAATGGAAATATTATTTCAATACAGACATGAAAAATTTTCTACAAAAACGCCTAAGAATTATAAGCATAATTTAAGTCTAATCCTTGGAAATAATTTTTTTTCTGTTATGCTTAATGAATCACACACAATTAACGCAGGATTTACATTTGACAATACTCTGTAATGAAATACTCAGTTTCGACAAATTTTAAGTAGTTTTTCTCTTCTTTTTGGTGAAAATCGATACTGTACATTATTCTAATAAACATTGGATTGATAAAATGTATTTAGTATAATAATTAAATTAAAGAGATTAAATAGACATTATGCTGCATTATCAAGATTAGCTCAAACTCAACCTATAGAAAAAGATTTTAATAAATAGAAAATAATCTTTTGAACAAATAGTTACTAGGAAGCCATTATAAGAGAATCAACTGATATAATTGCTAACAAAGATATAGCTTGCAACGATGCATTATCATACTACACTGCTCAAAACAATTATGGGAGAACATGGATTTAACCATATTACATAAATACTTACAACATTAAGTAACATAATATAGAAAATCCACAATTTGAATCCTAGCAGGAAACAGAAGACGAAAACTTCATAAACAAAACAAAGTTCATGACGTCAAAAACCAGTAAAAGAACATAAGGGTGGAAATCAGGATCTTGCAGAAATGTCTGTTTTACTACCTTAACTGTGAAATTGGATTGCTCAGCTTTTTTTTTGGGGGGGGGAGGGGGGATTTGCAAATGTCTCAAAAATGTGATTTACCCCAATCCGTGCCATGGCATATTACATTGCCCATATTTGAATAAGGGAAAGCACAACGAAGTGTCTCGGACATAGTTGGAGTCATCAGGAGTGCCGAGGCAGTGGAATCCATTAAAAGAAACGGGAAATGTTAGACATTGACCAAAACAAGGTTGGCCATGCGCCGTTATAGCAAGTGAAGACCGGTATATACTGTTAACAGCTCGTACAATCTGATAAGACAATTCTACTCAGCTGCAAAAACAGTTGTTCTTGGCAACACGACGAAGAGTGTCCATCCAAACGGTACGTAGTATGTTTCATCAGGGAAGCTTTTATGCACATAAGCCGATTGTCTGCACTCCGCTGGCCTCAAATCAGCGTGCGGCCCAAAGAAGACGGCCTGTTGAGCAACGAGATTGGAGCCAAGTCTACTTACAGACGAGTTTCGATTCAGTCTGGAGTGTGACATCAGACAAGTTCTGGTATGGAGGGAAAGAGGCATTCGAAATAAACCCATATTCGTTCCTGAAAGGCTACAATACAGACGAGGTGGTTTAATAGTAGGGGGTGCAATCAACATAGGTGGACATAGGTGATACAGATAGGTAGTCAAAATAGGTGGTACAGATCTGCAAATCATTGAGAATGGTACTTAAACGGCAAAAAGGTATGCAGACAATGTACTGAGACCTCATGTCATACGTTACGCTTCTGCTATTGAAGCTGAGTAGAATTGTCTTATCAGATTGTACGAGCTGTTAACAGTATATACCGGTCTTCACTTGCCTTTCTTTTACAGCATTATAATGCCATACGGAATACAGCTCTTCTTCTGTAGAACATGCTTGAATCTGAAACAATGCAACGTGTGGAATGGACAGCGTGCTCTTCTTACCTGAATCCGATCGAGCACTTTTTATTTCCTCGAGACCGAGGCTTCATCTTACTTCCCGAGACTTGGAGATTGCACTTCTTGAAGAGTGGAACAGTATTCTTCAATATCTTATTGATGACATCAGAGAATCCATGGAAAGCAGGTATGCAGCAGTCTTAGATATTTGAGGAGACCACACGTCATATTAAAATTCTTGCATCATTTCTAAACAGTACATTTTTTTATCCTTTACATGTAACCGAATTTTTGCCCTAAATAATTTTTTCATGTTTTTTAATGTTTTCAAAGAATTAAAGCTTAATTATATTTTTTGCGGGTTTTTTTTCTGTATTTCTAATTGATACGCCTGTTCTATCAATTTTATGCCAATACACAGCTGTCTCGCAGAATTTTATTAACTTCTCTGCTTGCTCCCCTAATTTTTTTTTTCTGGGCAGTGTTTAAATTTGGAGAATTGAGAGAGATGCTGCATAATTGGATAGAAACTTGCTTTGTTTGGAAATTTGAATAATTATAGCTAACATCTCATCTGAAGTGCAAAATTAAATCGCAATATTTTCTTCTAGCCAATTCTCGGAAAAACGCAAATGAAAATAATGACAAAATTTCAATTTCTGATGATGACAGCCGTGTAATTACTGAAAACTTTATGGATACTTTGAGATATTGTGATGCATTTTAAATACATTTATGTTATATGTATGCACCTGAAATTAATTTTAGTACATCTATTTGTGCAGTTTATGTGAATTTTAAATACTAAATTCTTCTCGAAATGAGATGTTTGTTTTACTTCATTACTTTGTCTTCCTGTCAGTTAACATATTCCTATAAAGGTAATTATTAACATTTTGAAATGGCTTGGTTAAAATAATTAAATTTGAAAGAGTTTGTATTAGAATTTTTCATTTTGAAGTTCTAACAGGTACTCTCCGTAGACAAATTAAACAAATAATAAACATAATAAAACAGAAAAACCCGAATAAAAAATAAAGAAAAAATTATTCATATATCGAAAAAATATAGTAATAATAATAATAATAATAACTGTTTATAAGAATGTCATATTTTTTATGTCACTATGAGTAAAATTTAGCGATATTTAATTTTTAAAAAATTACTTAGTTATGAATTCGTATAAGGAATAAAATGCATCAATCAGTGCTGTTCATTCTAGTTCGATGAAAGTTTAAATTTCCTTACTTTCAAAAAATATTATGAGCCTAATCAATGTTGCAAATCTCTAAAATTATGGTCATCTAGCCAAATGTTGAACAAAATCAAATTACAACTTAATAAGTTCACAAAAAATTTATTCTTAGTTTAAAACATTTTTATTTATTTTCCAAAAAATATTATGAGCCTAATCAATGTTGCAAATCTCTAAAATTATGGTCATCTAGCCAAATGTTGAACAAAATCAAATTACAACTTAATAAGTTCACAAAAAAAATTATTCTTATTTTAAAACATTTTTATTTATTTTTCAAAAAATACTATGACCCTAATCAATATTGCAAATCTCTAAAATTATGGTCATCTAGCCAAATGTTGAACAAAATCAAATTACAACTTAATAAGTTCACAAAAAAATTATTCTTAGTTTAAAACATTTTTATTTATTTTTCAAAAAATATTATGAGCCTAATCAATGTTGAAAATCTCTAAAATTATGGTCATCTAGCCAAATGTTGAACAAAATCAAATTACAACTTAATAAGTTCACAAAAAATTTATTCTTAGTTTAAAACATTTTTATTTATTTTTCACTGAATTTATTTTTAAATTTTTGAACATTTCAGCACATACAAAAGTGTATCTTCTTATCTTGTTAAATATGTATATAAACTGAATTTAATTTTAACTGTTTTTATCTAAAACAGAGAGGAACACTAATATACATAGAATTACAATTATGTGATGCATTTTCATCTAATCTTTAACTGATTGATAAAGACAATGGTAGGAACAATATATATTCCTATTCTTTAAAGCATTTTTAAAGGCGTTCAATAGGAAGAAAATAATGTTTACTATTTCGAAAAAAATAATATTTGTGATAAATAACGGTAAGTCTAATGTTTTTAAATAATTTGTGACTTGTATCCTTTTATGATTTCTTAAATGAATATTTAATCAATGGACAAAAGCTTTTAATTTAACAATGCTGCTAAATTAAGAGAATTATTTCAACAAACTTTGAATATCATCTCTTAGTTTTGTTTTGTTTTTACAAAAGTCCATTGTGTGATACATTGTCCTGAGTCATTACGTAGTTAAAGCCTATTTAGTATCTTCTGAAAATGTGATTTTTGTTTTACTTCCGTTACTTTGTTTTCATATCCATTAGTGCATTCTCAAAAGATATCAATTATTACTTAGAAGTAGCTGCGTTAAAATATTAAAGTATACTTAAATATATTTCTCAAAGAAATTTTCATTTTAGAATGCTAACGTCACTTTGAAAAAAAAAAATCGTTGCGCTTATAATTTGAAATGTTCTATTGATAATAAAACAACATAAAATTGAATACAACAAATATTTATTAAGTGCTTTTTCTTGTTTTATACAGCAACATGTATTAAGTGAGCTTTTTTGTTTCACATATGTTTTAAACAATAGGAATAAGGATGTTATTCAAAAAAAATATTCTCATAAACAACCATTTTAATTGTCCTATATAAATATGTGTTCATTCACTTATAATGTGTTTCTATTTCAAATAATTTTTGAATTTTGTACTTTCTAGGTTATAAGGTGGAAATATTAATACAATGTTATAATTCTTTCTATTTCAGTGCACTATTTTCATTAAAAAATTCTACTTATGATCACACGTCAACACATTTACGAACTTCTTTAACAAAATTTTATTGCATTTCTGAATTAAAAGTTTTCTCTTTAAGTTAACTTGGTTTCTGTATACTCGCATTGTCGCACTTAATAGGTCGCATTGATACTAGTATTCACAATCCACCTAAACTGTCAGTTTAGAATGGAAACCTCGGTGGAAGCTCAGATGGTATTCACGATTAAACTGAATTAACTTAAATGCTTGATGAAAAAAAAGATGTTTTCCGGATTTTTTTTCTTAAGTAAATCATGTATATTTTTTAACAAAATCGCATTTTTCTTCATGTATAGTTTACAACTAAAATACAGTTTGTATCCAACCGGTAACAAAGGGCTTTGATTAAAAAAAACTTCATTAATAAAATTGTATAATATTAAACATAGATGAATTTTAAGAACTATGATATGAAATAAATTTTACTGTAAAACTTTAGAACAAAACAGGATATTTCACAAGCATCGAAGCAAAATAAAATTCACTTTTAGCAATAATGGAAAAAATAAATCTATCTTTATTCTTAACCCTTTCGGGTCTGAATTTTTTTGCCTTAAAAAAAAAACTTTTACCTTAATAACATAAGCAGTAGTTATTTAAATAGATTAATTAGTGTTTAACTATTATTTCATAGACTGAAAGGTAACGAATGTTGTTTTGCGTACTATTCGATTCATATCCATATGACAATAGGCTAAGGGAGAATTTTTGGAGATGTTTAGAAAACATTGAATTAGAATGTTTTACTTGTATTACAAATTTCTAATACTTTTTGTGCTTTATTATACATGATTATTTCAGGAAAGTAACTTTTATTTTAAATTAAAAGAATGAAATGTATGCTTAACATAAAAGAATCCCAAACGGCAGTAAGAGAATAAAGCAAACAATAATAATTATTATTTTTACTAAATACCTAAACATAAATGAAGTCATATAGTAAACGCATAGGCATATACTAACACTTCTACATGTAAATAGTGACAAAAATAAATCTTAAAACAAAATAATATTCCATTAAAAGACATGTACTATTAATAATACACAAGATATGAAAGGATTAAACAACACTATTGCTACCATTTACATGTTTAAAATTGATTTAATAATATTTTAAGTATGTATCTTATTGTAACATTAGGCTTTAAAATTTAAAATTATTCTAATAGCATTTTAAAAGACTAAATTGGGTATGTTGCAGAAAGGCAACACACGGCATATATGGGTTAATGATTAATGCGTGGATTATTTAAGAACGCCAATTGAAATATATATATATATATATATATATATGTGTCGTAAGCTATCCAAGGAAGTGAGGTTCGAATCACTAGACTTTTGGGGAATTTCTGTTGGACTAGTGTGGTGAAGCCAGATTAATATTTGCTTAAAAAGTAGTATAGATGATATTAAGAAATAATTCCTGTGTCCTCTTTAAATATTTCACAGGTACTACAACTCCCAAGCTCACAGTTCACAACGATAGTCAAAATGAAAACATTAAATTGAACATTTCATATAGTTTAAAAAAGTACTGAAGAAAGTGATTCTTGTTGTATTAATTTACTTTCATATTGAAAATCGAAATAAACTGACTCTACAGCAAGAAACCTTCGTTTTAACGTTTAAATGGTATTCGGTATTAACTTACTGAACAAATAATAGCTTAAGTATTAAAAATCATGAGTTTTGGGCGCCACTAATGTTTATAGGCAATTATAACTTATTACAACATGGTCCGATTCCATAACTAAACCTTTATTATCAATTTATGTGCATCCGGAAGATAAATAGTTAATACAGCTATGAGCAATTAAATTGAAAATCTGTACATTCGAATAGAATTTATTGAAAAGGTATAAACTTTACAATGTGCACACAAAATAAGTAAAAATACGGAAATTGTACAGGCAATCGAGATGCCAACATTATTTCCGTGTTTTATTAGGAAATTTTCTACGCATATCACAGAAAAAAAATTCATTTTTTAAAACTTTTCCATTTGTACATTATATATTTCCGTATTTAAAAATTCCCGCTACAAAGAAAAAAACAATTTTTAAAGACAAACATACATCTTTATAAATTTTATTCTTATTTTTTAAGAACAAGTTGCTGCAAGATCATAGCAACTCTGTTTAATGCATAGAATAGTAAAAAACAACGCTTATACACAATGATATTCGAAATAGTGAACTGTCCCCTTTATGTCTACCTCTTTTAATCATTTTACCAAAGTTACACGTGCAACAATTCATCGTTATGGATACATTTTCTGAAACAAGCACGAGATGTTAAACAAGGAACTTATTTCCGTAGAGAAAATATTTTTCACTTGAGTATATAGTTTTAAATGTTATACATATTTTCTTGGCATAAGTTTGATTATTCAGCTCTCAATTTTATAGTTTATAAAATATAAACTTTGGTCTTAAAAATATTACATGCACGAAAGAATGTTTTATGTGTAATATTTCTTTCCTTTTCCAGTATTTTAAAATTTTTATTGTAATGTCATTTATTTTGATTGATTAATTGTTTTTAAGATTTCTAACATATTTTTTTCAAACATGTTGATTTCAAATTATTTGTGTAATGATTTTTTGTAAAATCAATGACTATAATTACTACAAAGTATTAATGTACATATTCGTTATTGCTTATTATAACTTAGTTATTTAAATATTTAGAATAATGATAAATAAATTGTGTAATGATCTTTTGTAAAATCAATGAAAATAATTAATCAAAGTATTAATGTACATTTTCGTGATTAATTGTTATAACTTACGTCAATTTTGTAATAATTTCGTTATTATATTTTAGACATGTTTCAGGTCTTTCGTGAGTCTGTTAAAGTGAATATATTAAAAATTATTAAATTAAAAATAGATTTTTTTGTCATTTTAAATTATCTTACAGAGACATTTTTAATAATTATAATAATTGATGTAAATAAGTCAAACATTGTTTTAAAATCAAAATAAAAAATAAATTAAAGTAGTTTTTTTTAACTGTCAGATCTAAAATGCATTAATAAGATTTCATTTTTTTATATTGTAAACATATGTTAGCTGTTGTTTAATTGACTCCATTCATTTTATGGAATTTTTTAATTTAATTTTTAATGGGTTTTATTTTATTTTGAGTTATACATATACCGGGAGGCGGCAGCACAGATAATCACTTCTTCGAGTTCACAGTGGAACTCAAAGTTTCTCCTCTAATTACAGATAGTGATAGTGACGCAACGAATAATTATTTTATTGGTGCTGCTTTATTTCACTTAAGTTCAGCTAATGTCATCTTTTTTGAATTATTTAATGGATTAATCTTAGGTAATACAACTGGTTGATAACTTGTTATCTTTTTCAAAATATAAAATTTACCTAATCTTATGTTCTGTTTATCAAAATGTGGTGTACATCAAAAAGTGTGGAGTATATCAAAATGTTCAATTCTACAACGCCACGAGTATCTTCAAAGTATTCCATTACAAAACGTTTAATTTGTAAATTAGCTATTTTTTTATCTGTAATACTTGTATTGCACTCTAACTATAAAATTATTGGCTCTGCAACATCAATAATGCAACGCAGTAATTTACTATCCTCATCTTGCCTTTCACAATAATCAGTGCAGTTCAGGTATGACAAATGATTTTATTTCCCCAAGAATTTATTTACGTGTCTACATAATTATTTTGATTGACCTCGAATCACTATTTTGATTCGAGGATTGAGGCGTTACGCGGTTTTTTACAACTGCATAGTTTGTATCCCAATTTTATAATCTAATAAGCTATTATGACTATTGAAATTACATCTCGAACAAAATCTTTTTGATTGTCAATTCATTAATCTATGTTTTGCAAATAAACACGCAAAACATAGATTTTTATTTTTTACAAATTGCATTTTTCGTGAAAAGATAACTTTAAAAAATTCACAGCATTTAGATATTTTATGACTATATGAATAACAATATTTAACCTTAATATTATTAACAGAAATAGTCATTGCAGTTAATTTAGGATAACTGTTTTTTATACATAATTTCTATTTCCGTTGCTGATTGCAATGAACGAGCATAATCTTTTAGAAAATTTATTAATTAAGCAATGTTTGAAATTTGGGATTATTAATTGGAGTTCGCACCACAGTTTAATATTAGAATCCAATTTTTGCAAGATTAAATAATTCAACGAAGTTTCTTTTTAATACCTTCATCCGAGATTTCGAATAAAATAACACATTCTTTTATCATATCCACCATCTTTAGTACTAATGCGGGTGAATCACTTTGCACGAATGAAAAATTTAACAATTTACCAATATCACTACAAATCAATTCACGTTTATTCGAAAATCTTTCCCGAAGTAATTCCCAAGCTACATTGTATTTTGAATCTTGAATAGGTATTTTATTATTTTTAAAGCTTTTCAGTGGCAAGATAATTTAAAATATTTCAGCATCCGAAATGGCAATAGATTTGTATTTTCAGGAATACTAATATTAAATAGATCTTTGAAATTTAATCATTCCTGAATTTATCCAATAAATGATGCAAGGGAAAGTTTTTGTAACATTATTTCATTCACCTCTTTCTTTGAATTGTTTATATTTATTATTCCACCTGTAATTGCATATTCGGTCAGTTTTATAAATATCGATTTTTACTATTCATTCATCTAAGATGTCTTGTTATTTATCCTTCTTCTCTATAAATGAGTTGATGTATTTTTCTTCAAACGCAGAAAAAATTGTTTCAAACAATTCATTTTTTTCGTCTAATTTTTCCGTTTCCCTTTTCAATAATTGTAGCTTTTCTAACTCATACACATTCAAATCGTTGTAAAGAATTTTTTTTCAATCTGGTAATTAATGATTTCGACACTCTTGTATCTGTCGATATTTTCTTATCCATTTTTTTCTTGCACTATTCTATTTAGCACAGTTGCAATGAGGTTTTCAATTTCAAACAAAATTCTACATACGTCTTATTCTTTTAATTTTTTCACTTCATTCGCAATTCTTCGGCTAAGATTGCAAAAAATTGTTAGGATAACGATCTACTTTATGTAAGGTTAAAATGTGTAGAGGTTTTTGAATGCAACAGTAGCGCAATGTTTACTTTTCATTTTTTTTATTAAATATTTCATAAACAATGTACCGCGCAGGGACTACAATTACACGCTGTTCGAGATCATTGTGAAAAAGAGAAAATTAAAAATAACATCCCTGGTCAAAGGGGAAAACAGAGCTTGTTTTAGTTATCCCTATGAAGAGGGAAGAAGACTTGAATATTCAACTTTTACCTTAGCGCAATAGAAATATATGGAATTAAGAACTATACAAATAATTTAAAAACTTAAAAACACTAAACAAATTACACATCGTTGCATTTTCTTGCGACGTTTTTATTTTTCCCAAAACTATTACTGTCAACCGAAGTTGAGTTTGGAAGAAACACCCTGTATTTGTGACAAAATAAATTGTTTGAGATATGATGTTTTATAGCACAGTTTCATCCTATTGGTACTCATTATCACCCCTATGAGCTTGTTTCTTGGATACACCATGTATATAGACGTATAGATAATACTTTGCATACAGATAAAATTTATTGTATAGAAAATAGAATAAAAAACTTATTATTTAAAATTTCACAAAACCTTTATTGAGTTACAAAATATGATGCCAGGAAGTGGAAGTTCTGCACCATAATTTAAGTATTTACGTATTCAAAAGCGGATACATGATCATTCAAATTTATCTTAATAATAATGAAATTCAACAACAGGAAAAGGGCAATTAATCATCCTTTGCAAGTCTTTCCATCGAGATGTTGTCGACACTAGTAGCGTAACACGCAAGGCTCATAGCAACTTATCATGTGCATTTAAGATTACCGTATTTCTGTGTTGTTTTCTCTATGTTAGTTTAGTGAGTGATAAATGCCTTTTAGAGTTATTTCCGTTTAATTTTATATTTTTTATAAAAACAAAAAGGAAACCTATCAGTTTTACATCTATGCGTGACATACAGCTAAAACTTTTGTGGAATGATGCATTCTAGGAATAAATTACGTGACGGTTTGCAGCTATTTTTATGTAATAACTAGCAATTATGCACTACTTTTTTACTTACCCATCTACGTAGTATAGGGTAAGTCTTGCAATCGTTTCGGAAATCGAAAAAAAAATTTTTTTTGACGGATTTACACGTTTCGGACACTGGAGATTCCGAAAAACATATTTTTAGAAAAAAAAAATTTGCCGTCCTTCCGTCTGTGTGTCTGTTTGTCTGTCTGTCTGTAACCCCGAACTCCCGAACAAATTGACATAGAGACTTGAAATTTTGTATGTGCTTAATATGTAAGAATGGGACAAAGCCTATTTAATATCAGTAACCTTGATTATCCGAAACTATTTTTTTCGGACTCTCGAAAAATTCGTTCTGATTAAAGGTACATAAAAATTTTCTATTTTTTTAATTTTAAGGAGTGGACGTAAAAGGCAAGAAATTAAGACAAATTTTGCAAAAAAAACGATGTCGATCAGATTATTAGTTGTCGAGATATTTCTAATCCTGTTTTCCACATTCTTTGATTTTTCATGACCCTGTATTTCATTCAAATTTCAATTCAAAGATATCTTTTAATTGCAAATGAGACACTTAATTTGATGCAAGAAACCGTTAGTGAACATGATAGTTATTTTTAGAGTTATAAGGATGTTTTCTTTTATGCAATTCAGTGCTACTTGAATAGTTTGGCGTTTCATACAATTTATCGAAATTGGTTCATCAGAAATTCATTAGTAGAGCATGATGATGTGTTAAAAATACTTAAATATACGTTTATGTTTTGTTTTGGAATTGTAATGCATTTTATAAATTGTTTACATATGTTATGTTTTCATATATTATGTTATGCATATCCATGATGGGTAAATATTACGGTGGCCTCCAACGACTAGTTTCATGTAATATTAAAGATGTTGTTGTACCTATTGTTCACTACCTGTATATATATATATATATATAATTAAAATGAAATCGCATAAATTGTGAAAATAAATGTAAAAATAAAAGATAAAACAGGCAAACGTTGAAAGGTGAAAATAGAAAAATATTATACTATAAATACACTGTTATATTATGTATAGACATACACACACACACCTATGTAATGTACACCCCTCCACACACACATATATCTCATATATATATATATATGAATGTGTGTGTGTGTGGTATATATATACATTTTTCCCATTGCAGTTCTCTGTTTATTAATTAAAATGTTATTAAAATAAATAATATTTTAAATTTTGGATATTATTTATCATATTTGCATAAATTTTAAAAACAGAAATGTCTGATTAATTTTATTTTCTCCTTTAAACGTTAATTATGTTATTAATACTATCAAATATTAGGTATAATTTTAATAATATTACATTACAATAAAGTCTAAATAAAGATGATAGGTATAATATACAGTAAATAAAAATGACATTGACTGTTAAAAGTTTAATTGCGCAGGGAGTTAAAAATTTGTCTTTTTAGAAATAAAAATATATATTTTATATGACATAGCTTTTCTGTAAATTAAAAAAAATAGCTCTGAATTTGTGGACTATTTTTTAATTTTTTTTTATACTAGGTCAGTTTTATAAATATAACAACAGAAAAGAATAACATATATTATTATTGTACTTACACTGTTAAAAAATTCTGTAAAAATGCAGAAAAAAGCAACAATTTGTAAATTTACACTAGTTCTTGATTAAATGCATTCGATCGAGTTTCGGTCATCATTTTACCGACATTTCCCTTATATCTCATTACCTGTAGGGATTTTGCCTTTACGTAAAGATATTTTTATCTTTGTTAAAACTTATATTTCAAAATTATTTTGCAATTTTATTAAAATATTAATAAACAAAATTTTATTAATATTTTTAAGCTAGAATAATTTGAAAAAAAGAAATCTCCTCGGTATTAGTAGGATTTTTTTCGATTTTTCTCCGCTGAATCGTAAAAGGCATTTTTTGAACAAAAGCTCCAGCCGCTCAATCAGTAGGGTATTCTTTCCCTATCAAAAGGTCTCGAGTTCATAACCAAGGACGGCTCGAAACAAATTGTGTAGTAAACAAACGACACTCAAAAAATTTCGAAAAATTCAAATTCTTTCAGACTCACTGCACATTGAACGATTTGCTGCTCATGAAAACTAAATTGAATTACTCGCTTTAAAAATAAATTTACAGAGTCTTCTGTATTTTTAACGATGCTAATTTAGAGAGTCTATTGTTAATTTATCGAATAATTTCTTTGCTATTTAACTGAATCTCTCTCTTTCTAATCTCGGTTATTTTATGTAAGAGTTAACATAATGGATAACCTGTAGATGCTCACTAATTTTACAGAAATATTTTTAACAGTGTAATATATTAACGAATTCTGTATTCAGTTAAATACTTTTTAATAATAATGATTACTGCAGGCTTAAATTATACAAAAGTAGTCCTCCATCTTCCTTTCGTTTTCTATAAATTTAAAATTTATCTTACATACAAAATCTGAAGGAGTTCATTTAAAAAGTCTTGTAATAGAAAGATATAAAGTCAGATTAAATTTTTGCATTTACAGAACTACTAGAAAGATTATTCAGACACACCAACTTACGCAAGCCCACGGCATTTTATCGTTTTATTTAAGCACATAACAGATCAATATTTTTGAAAAAACTTTCAAATAATATCTATTTCTTTCATTTCAAAAATATGCATTAAGATATTAAATTGCTATAAAGGACGTCAAATACTGATAAAAACATTAAAAGATCTTAATACTTTTTACATGTTTCGATTGAATTTATTCAATCATCATCAGAAAAAACAAAATACAAATAAACACAAAGATGGTAAAACCGCATTATCAAAGCTAAATCAAATAGAAAACATAGATATTTTGTTTAATGAAAGTGGATTAATTTATAGGTCAGATTTTTATTTGCAACTTTTTATTAGAGAGAGTATTGAAATTTACGTCAGAAGCTCAATGGTCTGCAATGATTCCTTGTCATTTCAAATCCTAAATATTTGGATTGAATTGTTAAATAATGTAAAAATTAAGCAACGTGATACATAATTAAAATATAACGCTCGTGATTTTTATTTTTTTTTTAAATTTAAATTTCATTTGTAACAGTTTATTGTCATTTTCCACCTTTGTGTTTATTTGTATTTTTTTTTTCTGATGATGATTGAGTAAATGCAATCGAAACATGTAAAAATTATTAAGATCTTTTAATGTTTTTATTAGTATTTGACTTCGTTTTTAGCAATTTAATATCTTAATGCATATTTTTGAAATGTTTTTAATGGACGTATAAGAAAACTTCTATTTATAATTAATATTTCTTTCATGTTTCCGACAGAATTTTTAATCTTTTATCACCGGTTTCTCAAAAGAGAAATTTTTGATGAATCAGAAAATGCTGGGATTATATTATGCAAATATTAAAATAAAAAAAAAATTACTGGTTAGAATGATAAATCATGATTCGCAGAAACACATTTTCAGTATGATCTGCGGGCTAATCAAGGAGGAAGCGGTTACAACAGAAGTCATAGAATACAAAAATAGAAAATTATAAAAGTTATAAGAAAATTTAAAATCTTTCACATTTTGTTTTAAACTCATTACATAATTAAAACTAGTTTCTCAATTAATACTAATTTGTGGCTGAAAATATATTTAGCAATAAAAAAATGAAGTTTCCTCTGATTAAATTCAAAGATTATCTCTGTAGTGAAAGTAGAAAAAAGGCATATTTTTAATAATACACAGCTCCAAATATGTTAGGGCAAAAAAAGACACATGTGAACAGTGTGTAGTTCAATATATATTATATATATACATTTATTTTCAATAGTTGATATTAATTGTATCAGTTATTGACAATTTATTAATGATTTTATGTGACATTAATTAGTGGAAGCTCGTGTTGCTCAGATATCCTTTTACTTTACATGATATATATATATATATACATATATATATATATATATATATATATATATATATACATATATATATATATATATATATATATATATGTGTGTGTGTGTGTGTGTGTATTTAATCTTTTGAATTTTTTTAGGTTTTAAGTTCAAATGATTGCAGAAATTCCGAGTTCTTCTCTCTGGTGTCCAAGTTTTTATACAAAGACAAGGTGGAGATCCAAAAAAGGTACACGAAAAAGTAGACACATATATATATGTGTGTTAATATTAGGATAGATTTAATTTCAAAACCGATTCAAACCAATTTCAAAAGTTAAAGTATTTTTTTTTTCAAAATCTCAAATCAAAACCGAAAAGTAAAAACTATCCTTAAAACTAGCTGTCCTTAGCTATCATAAAAAAATCGTTACAAAAATATTAAAATTTGAGCAAGATATTTTAGAATAACGCCTCTATAGACTTAACATTTTCATCCGGGTCTTTTTCATTGACTCGTGTAGGCTCTTAATTAGATGAAGTAGGAGTACATGTTGTTCAGATATCCTTTTACCTTATATGTTATGTTTATTTTCCCTAAATAGTTTGAAGATTATTTTCTGTGTAATACATTGAAATTTCGAGTTTTTAAAATTAAAAATTACTTATTAAAGTTTATTATTATTATTATTATTATTATTATTATTATTATTATTATTACTTAAATAAAATTTATGAACATAATAGATAAATGCATGTAATGTATACTGGTGTACATTTGCTTAAAGAGAATTTTTTTGAACAAACTAGTCGGATGTCGCAATTCCTAAACTTTCTTCTGTCATGTTAATACTTCAAAAGTTGCTATTACAGAACCAAAATTAAATTTCAGTCTAGGACCAACATGCGGATTCTAATGATGTGAAATTCCCTTCATTAGTTCTAAAGATATGACTATGCTAAAATCACGTAAATCATGTAAATTGCAGCACATTAGCGCCACTTGTCAGTGATTTACATAGAAACTTTATTTTCAACAACTTATGTCATAATTAAGTGAATATAAAGTTTGATGAAAATCCATGCATTAGTTCTAGGTTAGAGCTAATGAGGAAATCGTGAAAAAAGAAGCATAGCAGCGCCACTTGTTGGGCTATTTATACCAAAAACAAATCACCGCCTTCATATTATGGACTAATTGAATATAAATTTTTATTAAATTCCGTGCATTAGCTCTTGAAAAAGATCGCGCACAAAATTTGCGTCAAATGCAGTCAGAGTAACAGAAAGATATTTTGGAAAAACATGTTTTCTGATACCTCTAACACTTAAAACGTGTAAATCCGTCAAAACGGAAGTTAAAATATTTCATTAATCCAATGCATTTTTCTTGTCAACATAGAAGAAAGGAAAAATATACATAGATATAATAAATCCAATAAATTCGTATCGAAAAGGAAACAATAATATATATCCTTAAAATTCGCTGAATGCATTACCTTCATTAACTACAAAGTTGAAAATTTTGTGCTTAGCAATTTACATTCTGCACCATTGTTTATGTTATTTACTCATTCATGTCAGACAAGTGATTATTGAAATTTATCTCGATAATAAAGAAATTCTACATCAGGCTAAAAGTAAATATCACCGTTCCTAACATCCTTCTTGAAGTTTTTGTTTACAATCCTTCTTCCATGACACGATTCAAAACAAATTTATAACATTCATATAAAACGTGTCTACTGCTTTGCGTGCGTTACTTTAGAGAATAATAAATGCGTTGTGTAGTTAAAACCCTTTGTACTTATATTTACAAACGGTTTTAACATACAAAGTTACATACAAAGTTACCTGTTAAGAATGCAAAGTGGTAAAGCTATCAGTTTTATGTTTTGCGTGATCCAGTCCTGCAATTTTCCGTCAAAGAGAAATGTTAAAAGCATATTACCTGTATTTTACAACTAGTTTTATATAATAATGTTTAGACCATATCAAAATTTCGAATTAGTATTTTTTTTACAGCTTTGCTTCTCCCCTTCCTCTTCCACACACACACTTACAGAATTGAAAATGTAGACAAATATGTGTATTCTATTAAAAGGGCTTTTTTTAATGCATAAAAGAAATCATGTGTCTTTTAATTACATGTAGATACATTAGCTGAACTTTTCTTCCTTGTGCTCGAAAAACACATTTGCATGTCGCTTTGACAGCTTTCAGAAATCAATTCATCGTTTTATTATACAAAAAATGTATTACTTTATGTTATTGGTTCCTTCTTAGGAAATTGAAAATGTAGACAAACATTTACATGCTATCAAAAGTATTTATTTATTCACATATTAATAAAAATAGCTATTTTTTTAAGTTAATGTAGCTTTACTAACGCATTTTTTTTGTTTTGTTTTGTTTCTGGAAAATCATACTTTTTACTATGCACAAAACTTGCTTTAGTTTAAATATTTCTATTTTCTTAGACATTTGTCTTTTCTTTCTGTCTAAATTGAAAATGTAGAAAAAAAATCTACATTCTACTAAAATTACATCTTTATTTTTGGAAACACGAAAAAAAAAGCTCTTTTTTTACTTAAAGCTAATGTAGCTTTATTGAAGCATTTTTTTCAGTTTTGGTAAAACAGATTTGAATGACGCTTTGATTGCCTTTGGAAACCAATCACACTTTTCAAGATAGACAAAAAATGCAACATTTTATGTCTTTCTATCCTTTTTAGAAAATTGAAAATATAGCTTCCCCAGTACTGAGACAAATATTATGATTAACCACTGAAACCTGATTAAAATTATTATAAAATGTCTCCAAAGATTTATCAATTAATATACCGATGCTTGTGATGCGTATGTGTTTATTCAAAATTTTTAAAAGTAATTTTTACAATTCTAAAAAGATTTAAATTAATTTAAAGGGTGATCTTTAGTTTAGTCTACAGGCGACATCAGATCTTACAAAAGATTAGACAAAAATGTACATTCTACTAAAAGAATATCTTTTTTTCCCTTCATACATGAAAAAAATATGATTCTTTTATTTTAAGTTAAATGAGTGTTGCTTCGTTAGTTAATGTAGCTTCACTGAAGTATTTTTCTTTTCCATTCTGGCAAAACACGTCTGTATGAAGTTTAGTTTTTCTTTAGAAACCAATCATATTTTTCACTATACTCAAAAAATGCTTTTTTTTCAATCTTTATACCTTTTAAAAAAATTAAAAAAGCATATTCTATCAAAAATAAACTTAATTTTTACTTTCTTATATCTTCAATAGAAGAAAGTATTGTAATCGAAATTTTTTTCGACTTCCGGTTTTCGACGGATTTACACGTTTTAGGGGTCAGAAATTCCAAAAAACATGTTTTTATAAAATGTCTCTCTGTCCGTGTATGTGTATGCGTGTCTGTGTGTATGTCGCCATTCTACTGTAAGTGTATGAAGTTTTGCATAGAAGTGAACCAAATTTTTTGTGAATGTTTTTGGCTGTGGCAAGCAGGTCCTCCTTCAGTTTTGAAATATTCCGCCGGAAGGGGAAGCTGCAATCGCAGTTTTTGTGCCGTTTTCAATTTTGTATTGACGAAAAGTACAAGAAGTTATGCACCGAATTGAACGAAATTTTTTCTGTAAGTGTATGGCTATGGCTAGTTGGATCGCCCTGAGTCTGAAAAAAATCTGCTGGAAGGGGGCACTGCTATAGCGAATTTTATGCCATTTTCAATATTGCACCACATAAAAGTGTAGGAAGTTAGTTCTATAACTGAACTAAAATTTTTTTATATGATTATTTTTTGGTAAGGCAAGTAGGTCCTCCTTGAATTTGAAAAAAAATCTGCCTATCATTCTATTGTCCATCGGCTCGTACAGAAATGGAAATTCGTTTTTACTCCGATTAATTGATTGAAGCAGAAATTTAAGATGGAAATCAAAGTTGGTATGGTATTGAATTGAAATTACTAAAGCATTAAAATAAGTAACTATTTTTTTAATATTAAAATGTACGTATGAGATAGAAGAAAGTTTTGGGATTGGCACATCCAACTAGTTTTACATTAAAAAAAGTTAATGTAGCTTTACTGAATCTTTTTTTTCGTTCAGTTACAACCCATTTGAGATTGCTTTCAGAAACTAATCGTATTTCTTACTTACTTAAAAGCGCCTTATTTTAAGTATTTAGTTTCTTCTTGGAAAATTGAAAATGGGTACAAACCTTTACATTGTATCAAAAGTATACTTTAATTTTATTTCTTTTTTTACATAAAAAAACATGCTTCTTTTATAAGTTAATGTAGCTTTGTTGAAGCTTTACTTCAGCTCTAATAAAGCACATTTTTATGACGGTTCGATTGATATCAGAAACCAATCGTACTTTTCACTCTACTCAAAAATTTCTTATTTTAAGTATTTATTTTCTTCTTGGAACACTGAAAATGTACATTGTTAAAAATATTCCTGTAAAACTACGGACAGAGGCCGTCAGGAGAGATTCCAGCCATACCCCTTAAAAAAAAAAAAAAAATATATATATATATATATATATATACGTATATATTGTGCAACCTATAAATGAACATAAAATGCTCTTTAAAAACATAAGGCTAAATATCATATAAACATGCGATTTGGAATATTTTTTTAATTTATTTCAAATTCTATATATCAGTTTCAATTTTTTTAAGGAAGTCCGAATAAGTCTATCTTAGACATTCTGAGTTTGGCAGACATCAATCATAAATTAAAAAATATATATACATTAAAAACTTTCAATAAAAGTTCATAATTGTATTTAATTTGTAAAATTGAAATTATCATAGAAAAACAATTTTTTTTGGTTCAAATTTATTCAGAAACATGACCTGAAGCTTTTCTAAAAAGTACTTCTCAATTTTAAAAATAAATAAATATAAAAATCAAAATGTTTTAAATTTTTTAAAAATTAAAATTTTAAAAATTTATTTTTTTATAAATATGACTTACATTAATGGTAAATATCATTGACTGCATACCTCTTAATTGTACATTGAAAATAGTTAGTTTATTTATATTCAATTTTTAATTATTGCATTTAAAAGATATTAAAAATGTTGTCACTGAAATGACTGTTTAATATTGAAATGACTCTTTATGACAAAAATGACATTGTTTAATGATGAAATAGGATTATAAGTATAAAAATTTAAACATAATAAAAAATAGATAAAATATTGGGAAGAGAATAAATAGAGCAATGAAAATAATATGAAGTAATTTTATTGGATTAAAATCTTTCTACTTACAAGTTTAATGAATTAAATACACGAAAAGCATGTTGAACATTATTATAATCTTCATCCTGGAATTTAAAATATCTGGTGGAAGCAGGTTCAGGGGAATTAGAAATTTTGCATAGGATATGTGGCATTTGAATTTCATGGACATCTCCTCTCTCAGGCCATACAAACTTATTTTTTCCACATATTGTCATAAAGGACACAAGCAAAATATTTTGAGTAACATTCTCAATGACACCTTAAAAAAAGAATAAAAAGTTTTAATTTTATTTTAGTATAATAATATATATATTTTTTTCTCTTACCTGGACACCACTGATCCGGAAAAAACCACTGCTACCCAGTCACTAAATTTTAGGTTGACTTTATTTTCAATGACTGGGTAGGGAGTGGTTTCATGAGAGAAGTGAAGACATTCAACTTGACATTTCTAACATAACAATTCTCCTTTGAACAGCTTTTATTTTGCACCATTTAATTTGATGCAGTTTCGAAATGTTTCTGATTTCGATTACTTTCAAGGGCAATTCTTGTTTCATTTCTTCAATTTTTTGTATGTATAAAATTAAAGCATCCACTTTACTCTCATTAAATAATTGAACAAAGTTATCAACAGATGAAATATCTCCCCCATGTGAAACAAAAAAATTAGCAGTTCTCTTTAGAGAATCACCAATTCCATAAATAGCACCATTTCCATGGCCACTGCAACTGAAATTCCTTGTAACCTCGATTAGTTTAGGAAAAAAATGGAGAAATTTTGTATTGTGCTAGAGAAAAATAAAAACTCCATTAACTCCAGGCCTCAAAGTAGTAAACCTAAGAGAAATGTCATTTCGAGATAATGTTGTTAATTCAGGTGACGTTAGTCATTGCCGGGACGTCACGAAAATGACCGTCGCGAAAATGACGGATCGCCAATAATTCGTTCTGTTATTAAAAGCATGCTTTCGTTAAGCCTACATTGGCGCGTTTCCTTCTTGTGGTTCACATTCTATATTAAAATAAAATTTTATTTTAAATTTTAAAATAATATTTTTAATGTTTTAAGCATCTCGAAAATGATAAGCAATAAACATACGCATAGCATGTAAACAATGAAAATAATGTTACCACTTACCTATTTTTTATTTTCTTTAAAATTTTTCTGCTACAAATGCTTAATGTAGGTTTCCAATCACCAAAATACTGTTAAAATGAATATCATTTGACCGTTCATGAAGTTATTTCAGAGTGTCAGGAAAATGCGGCATAGGCTTGCATACATACAATTTAATTATGCACGATAATTAACTTAATATTAATAAAAAATATTTTCCCTTGAAAACATTTTTTTTTTTTTTTTTTTTTTTTTTTTTTTTTTTTTTTTACAACAATTATAAATTTTTATAAATATCATTTTATTTTTGTTAGAAGAAAACATACTTTATATATAGACATTTGGTCCTAGATACTGTCACAAAATGACATTTTTAAGGTTTAAAATTTTCTAAAAAATAATGAAATTGCAATAAAATAATATTTTTTGATTTATTGATTTTTAAAATAATAGTTCTAAAGAATTATAATAAAAATTTACATTTTATTTGACTAAAATCAATAATAAAGGTCTGAAACCCTAAAATGCACATTTATGTCATATTCAGCCATAATAACGATTTATTCATTGTTCCATTGCATGAAGCATGTTAGATAATCGTCACAGAATCGCTTTTTTTTGAGTTAAGAAATGTGTTATGGTTAAGTGACATTATTTTTCCAAATACGACTAAAATTAATGATTACACCTTAGTGGAAGAAAATGTATAAGATCAAACCGTTATATTGCTAAAAATTGGACTACAACTTTAAGAATATGTTGCTTGTCATTTTTCAAAGTATGTAAGAAATAAATCATTTATTTAGTGGATCAAAACATTTTTCATCAAATAAGGCTATTGCCCGTGAAAATTGAATGGAGAACGCTAAAATTGCAGTTTTTCTGACGCTCAGATTACTATAAAATTACAGTTCTTTCTGAGAGTAAAGAAAATTATGAACATTCTATAAAAAGTACACTTTATGTTTTCTGCATAAAAATTATGCGTATTTTATTTGAACTAAATATAGATTTGCTAAACATAGGCTAGCTTTTTTTGTTCACAGTCTAACAAAGCTTGAGAGCTTATGTGCCCGTCCGTTTTGCATGCATATATGTACATCGCACATATGTAACACCAAAACTCAAGCTAAAAATTTCCGATTTTGCTTCAAATTTTGGACATAGAATTATTGTGATAAGACGCTTTCCTGAAGTTTTGAGAGTTCATTGGATAAGTATAAATAGAGGGAGGGGGTTGATCCTCCTTTTCATTTTGATAAATGGGTTTTTCACGCTGAATTACCAGATTTCACTCAAATTTTAGACATAAGATCACTCTGATGAGCCGCTTTTGTATTAATTTTGGGTGTTCATTGGTTAAGTATAAAGGAGGGCATAGGAGATACCCCCCCTTAATTTAGGTAAATGTTTTTTTTAGCAGAATTCAAAATTAATTAAAATTAAATTTTTGATATAGGTTCATGCTCTTAAGGTGCTTCCCTGATTTATTTTGAGAATTCTATGGTTAAGGATAAAAGAGGGATCTGGGCGAATTCCTTTTTATTTTAATTAAATAGGTTTTTTATGCAGAATTGACAGATTTTCTGCAATTTTTCGACATACATTTTTTCTGATAAGGCGAATCTCTGAATAGTTTTCGGAATTTAATAGTTAAAAATAAAGGGGGGGGAACGGAGGATAACCCCCCTGAGAATGAATAATTGCTTTTTTTATACAGAATTATACGATTTGCTTCGAATTTTTGATATACGTTTATTATGATAAGGCGTATTCCTTATTAGTTTTGATTTTTAATTGATTATGTATAAAGGAGGGGGATGGGGTACCTAATCCCCCTTTAATTTGTTTTTCGAAAGACAATATTCCTTGATAAAAAAACAAGTCTGTAATATACAATTCGTGCAAATAGCCTGCGAGTTAAGTATCATTAGTTAACTTCAGCAATATTCTTTTTATTTTTTCGTCTGTATGACGCTTTGCATGATACATTTGTATGACGCTTTTATTGCTCTCAGAAATCAATAATTTAATTCATTGTACGCAAAAAGGTTGTAGACATATTAAAAATATAATAATTGTAGAAAAATTAATTTAGCATAAATTTTTGCTTTTAATATCAGCCGGTTTCTTCATTTTCCCAGCCGCCTGTTTTCGTAATATTTTGAAACTAAATTGTCACATCGATGTAATTAACGAGTGTTTAATGTTTTATTTTCGAAATAACTAATCAAATATTCCAGTTACGCTACTTATTATTTACACTACTGCTTTTACAGAGTTATCATATCATTTACTAAATTTACATCAGTTTCAGCAATGTAATTAGTATTTTTATGTTTCCTTTTCGAAGTAATTAAATAGAAAAGGCGATACTACAATTTAATGTTATCTGTTGCAATACTGATTAAATATAAATATTTATTAATTTTACAAACAGGAAATATATCTTAAGTAATGACACTTCTACGCAAATATTTTCAAGAATATTTAGTTTATAATGAAAATATTTGCAAAACTAGTTGCAAGTATACCAATTATTGATAAATTAAAGGCCATTTAACGAAATATTTCCTTTCTTATTAAAATACTTTTCCATAAATATGTGTTGATTAAAAATATCGAAGTTATTTAAATACTTCATTTTAATAATAATAGTTATAAATCAAAATGATTAAAAAAACTTTTTAAATAAACTTACATTTTATATATATATATTATTTGCAAAATTGTATAAAAAAACTTTTACTAGGATAGATTCAAGAGTTTTAACAATTAATCATATGTAATCAATGGTCATTTTTTGCGATTTGAATTTCAAAAGACAATTTTGATTTCAAAGTCTCCAGTGTAGACATCATGGCTTGAAATAAACACATAGAACTAGTAAACTGAAGCTTCTTATTTCGAGTCCCGATGCTGGAACTTAAAATTTTCATCGTAATAAGGATTTAAAAAGACGAAATTACGTATTTATGGCCAATTTAAGGGTTTATATTACTTGGTTTTGTTTATTTGACTTTCATAATACTTTTTAAAAATAAATTTTCTTTCTATATAAAAAACGTTTACGATTTATTAATGCTTCAGTATTTTAATCTGAATTCAAAACATTTTTTTTCTTTTAGATATTTTATAGTTTTATTTATATCTCTGCTCTTTTTTTCGGATTTATTAATTAAATAATAAGTTATTTTGAAAGAAATATTAAACAAAACCCTCTATGAGACCCGCGATTTCACTTATTCCCTCTTTTGAGATTTTCCAGTACAACATTTCTTTATTATTACTAAAATTTTAAGATTAATTTACATGAAACATTAATATAAAGCCAATATATTTTTGTTTTTAAACAAGTGCTTTTAAAATAATATAAAAAATATATATCTAAAGCCGGTGTATAATTTTTCAGTGCATAACTCATAGAAAATAAAATACGCAAATTAATTAAATTCTTAACGAAAATATTGTATGCCAAGTTAAAAAAGTTTTAAGCAAAGATTAATAATATTTCAGGTTGATGGTTAAAGAATATATGCGTAACATAAAATCTTAAAATAATAATATTTAAATTCCACACTCAAAAACATCATTGCATTTTACATCAAATTTGACTAAAGGGAGGAAAAAAAATCATTAACTAAAATGCATAAGTTCATCAATTAAGGAATATTTTCTTTGGAGTTTTCTCTGTTTCTTTTAAAATTAATTAAGTTTGGTTAATAATTACAATTCCAGGTACATTCCAAAAATCACATCCCTTCAAAAGTCGTTAAGGTGATATTATCAAAAGACGTTGCAGGAAAACTCATTATACTTTCAAGCCTCATTGATACTTTCTGCTGCACATTCTTTTAATTAATTAACTTCAGAAATTTAAGATTTTGGAAACTTATTGAAGAATATTTAAACTTTGCTCTTAAATTTTGTTTGTGAAAATATTTAAGACACTCTAGTTTGATTAATAGCTTTAAACTGTAGTTTAGAAATTTCTCGACATTTTAAAGACTTTTCAAAAGCAATAATATTTTTCAATTTTAAAACACTAGAGTGCTAAATGTCTTACTTTTTATATAATCTTGCACAGTTATGTACATTTATTTTGGATGTTTCGGATTTTTCTAATTTACAGAAAAAGTAATTAATGATTTTAAACCGCAAAATTCCTTTATAAAAATGCATAAACTTCTAAATAGAAGTAACTAGTTTTGAAACCAGTGTTTCTAGCATAACTTTCTCTATTATTTTTCAGTATTTTGATTTAAATTTATATGCTTATTTTCCCAAGAATAATTATTTTAGAAATGGATTATGAAAAATTATTTAATATTACTATAATATTCGTGATAATAATGTGGTAATATTTACATTTTAATTATGATCTTAAGGGGTTTCCGGAGTTACTTTTATATGGCGGTGCAATTTAGTAAAATGTCACATTTAGCTATTTTTACACTCCCTATAAAATATAAATGCATGAAATTTCTAACATGGATAACTAAATACCTCTTCAATTTAAAACATTTTTTTAAAATATTTTATACTGAAATTTTATTTTATTATTTTATGTTTGATATTAATAAAAAATTTTAAAATTGTCTTTTGACTTGTATCCACTGCGCGAAAGACTGCAGCAAGTATAAAAATTATCCATTTAATTCATTTAAAATTGGCTAGTTAAAAAATAAATAAATATGTATATTTCTTTTCAAAATTTTAATATTTTAATTTAAATTTCAAGCAAATAAATAAATAAAATTGCTTTCAAATGAAATATACCTTCAAAATACATTAGTTTTTATATCATTATCAATATTTTGGTGGGATCTTGAACCAATAGTTTTAAAATATTCTAGTGCTTTGCGAATATCAGTCATAGAATTTTTTTTAAATAAACTCATAAATAAAATAAAATAAAATTACAATATCGAATATAAAAAAATTAAATAGGAGAAATATTAAGTTGTACACATTAGCAATTTTATACATACATATTTTATAGGAACTGAGAAAAAAAATAAATGTCCCATGTTGCTAAATTGGAGTGCCAGGTTAAAAGTAAGACATCTGAAACTCCTAAAGAAAAAGAAATTTTATTTTTTAGATACAAGCTTTTTTATTATTAATAGTTTTTAAAATTTATTCATTTATTTATTTACCAAATTTGACCTTCGCAACCGACCCCCTAGTGGTCAGAGGGGGTCCAGCTTTGAAATTTTAAATTATAACCCCATTTTTAATTGCAGATTCGGATTCTACGGACAAAAATACGTAACTTTTGTATTTGATGTTTATTTCGAATCCTCGTTTATCACGGTGTAATTGAGCATATTAAATCGATACATATTTCGGTTTTCCCAACCAGGTTTTGCCTGATTGGCCAGAATTTTGACGTCAAATTCCTCGTCTTTTGCAGGAATAGTGGTTTCTTGAAAATCATACGTGGCGATTATTTCGATAATGCTACACTGTTAAAAATTTGACCCACTTGCTGTAGCGTCACTCCACAGCTTTTATAGAATATCTCTTTTATGACCAATGAGAATCTCCATAACACAGTAAAGTAACCGTTTTCTATAAAAGCGGTGGAGTGACGCTGTAGCAAATTAGTTAAATTTTTACAGTGCATAGTTGTTTTTTTTTAAGTTTTTCTCTACAAAAATTGATTGAAATATATTAATTTAGTTTTCTATTAGGATTTTATTTTATCCAGTAAATGGTTTCTAAATAACGAATGGTTTCTAAATACGACTGATGTGGGTGTGTGTGTGTGTGTTTTTTTTTTTTTAAATTATTTGCTGTAGCGTCACTCCGCCGCTTTTATAGAAAACGGTTACTTTACTGTGTTATGGAGCATTCTCATTGGTCTTAAAAGAGATATTCTATAAAAGCTGTGGAGTGACGCTACAGCAAATGGATCAAATAAATAACAGCGCAGCATTATCGAAATAATCGCCACGGGTGATTTTCAAGAAACGCTATTCCTGCAAAAGACGAGGAATTTGACGTCAAAATTCTGGCCAATGAGGCAAAACCTGGTTGGAAAAACCGAAATATGTATCGATTTAATATGTTCAATTACACCGTGATAAACGAGGATTCGAAAAAAACATCAAATACAAAAGTTACGTATTGGTTCACCATTTTCCCGGCTAAAATTCCATTATGTACGCTAATGGCGCATGGTGCATGTAAAATCCGTCGTGGGTGCGAAGTCCTCCAAGTTACCTGTGAACAATACCTCTGGAGGTGCCTTGCCAGGTGAAGGTCTCGTCATCTGATCAAGGCTCTAAATTACGAGACCATCTTGCAAAGCCATTTGCAGTTCAAACAACAGGATGTACCATTAATTAACAGGCGAAACAAAGTATGCTCAACGACAAGCAAGTACTGCAGAAATGATGGCATGCGAAGCAAAGAAATCAGGTTTATTGCCGCTACGCGGCAATTAGGCGGCCGCCGCCCCGATACCAGGTATCTAACCCGTTAAGCTGAGATAACTCGCCAGGTAGGGGCCTGGCCATCGGTTAGAAAGAAAGTAACGTCTGGGGGCTCTGTGATCTTGGACTATAACAAGTAATGGGCCTTTGGATTTTAAATGCATTTTTTCAATCCACAGTTTGTGTAGAAGAAAACATGAAATTAACCGTAGAGGCAATACAAAATAGCTCAATTAACATGTATGCAGTAGGCAGAAAATTTAGCATTTCGGAATTTAATTTGTAGGCTGAAGCAAAAAGACTTTCAGAAGTAATTGTTAGGATTGTAATAATAACTAGGTACAAGGCACTTGATTCCACTAAAGGTGCACAATTTATAACAGTAAGTGCATCGATTGTGTGATACGACAATGTCGGTAAAAAAAAAAAAAAAAAAAAAAAAAAAAAAAAAAAAAAAAAAAAAAAACTTCTGAAAGAAGAAAGAGGGAGTTGTTTTCATGTTAAATTTGTTATAAAGTAGATTAGTACTATTTTATAGTAAGCTTTGCATTTTTCTAATATTCTAATTGTCTTAACATTTAAATTCAACAGTTGTTGTTAAAATCCTTTCTTAAAAAATAAATAAATAAGAGTTAGATTGAAACATCCACTCATAACAGGGTAATATGCATTCACAAAAACCTTACAACAAAATAATTTAAGTTTAATTAATATTGTCAATAATTCAATTGTAGTTATTATTAATCAAAAAAAATATATTTTACCCATCTGTGGAATCGCGCCTACTCTATAAGGAAAGATAGCGCAAAATAGATTTCTTAGTTTTATTGCTAATGTTTCACTAAATTACAGCATAACAACAAAACAAAAATGAAAGTACCTAAAAAACAAACGAAGATAAAATTATTCATGGATAGTTTAAGGAAAAAAAAATAATATATAGATATATTATTATTATTATTTTGAAATTTGCGCAGACTCTTCTATCTTTACCCTAAAAATACGTGAGAGCTGATTGCCCCTTAATATAGGTAAATGGTTTATTGTCAATTTCTTTATTTTTTAAAGGACATTATTTTTTGAAAGAAGATTGTAATATATATATATATTACAATCATATATATATATATATATATATATATATATGTATGATTGTAATATACATATATACATAAATACATAATATGATTATAATATACACAATATACACATATATATATATATATATATATATTATATATATATATATATAATATATATATATATATATATATATATATATTATAAAAGCCAAACGTAGATGTGCATAAAACATACATCATTTTGAAAATGGCAACACTTTGAAATTTAAAAGGAAATTTCGGTTTTGCAATTTTTGCTACTACAAATTTTAAAACTTTTGAACATAGCACATTTTCAATTTTTACACCGTCGTGTCGTATAGGAAAAAAATGCAATTTTATATGCAGTTTGTTTCAAAACTATATCTTAATTTATTTTTGAAATATTAATTTTTGTAGTTTTTAATACTATTTTTGTTATTGTGTCTACAGAAGCACTCAATTTCTATTACAAGTTCATTAAAAGTATAGGTGTAAAAGCTTGAGATTAATTTACCTTTTGCTGTCATTTTCTCATAAAAAATGTAATATTTTGAAACTAAAATACGTGTTATGTCAAAAAATATCGTTTGTCATAAAACCGTGAGATTTTTGGTTTTATTTAAGTTTTATTTATCAATTAAATGGGGGGGGGGATTTTTAATTTGTTACAAACTTACTTTACACACGATACAACACTTTCTTTTTTCAAAAATGTATTTTAGAGAATAGTTGTGCGACTTAATTTTTCCGGTTTTACTTAATTCATATCAAATAGCTGAAAGGAATGCAAATTTATTAATCCGTGTATAAAATCATTTTCCAAATTTTGAAGAAATATAAATGAATGATTTCCGATAAAATCAGCCATTATAAACAAACAAATGAAGGCATGTGATTCATTAGATACCCAATTATCTTCTGGAGTGACAACATTGTATTTGTGCTACATTTCCAAGATAAATGACATTACGTATACACTTTTTTATAGAGGTTGTTTAAGAATGAATCGTAATACAGAAATGCTTTAGCTGATACAAATGATGCCATTTCATTAAGAAAATAGATTATTCATTCATTAAGAAAAGATTTTAATTCATAAAATTGGAATAGGAGTTTTGTAGAAATACGGCATTTTCACCTCTACTGCTTTGGAATACTTCCTTTCGAAAAGAACGTTATCGAAACCACTCACTTACTTAAAATGCAATATTTTACAAAATTTTAGAGTGTCTTTACGGAAGATCAGTGATATACAGTATTTGCATGTGATCGGAAGTCTTTGTCCAAAAAAATTGCGATTTATGTTACAGAACTTGATCATTCTCGACTGGACGATTTCACTTCGCTGACTCGGACAAACAAATAAAGAAGATGTTGACAATAATTCGAGTACGAGATTTTTAAAATTGCAATTTTCCCTTATGTGACGTCACAGGAATAATGTCTTTAGTATTTATTACATGCAGTTTATTTCAGAAAATTTCATTTTCACTTAAAAGAATATAAGCAGTATTTGTTTCCAGCTATTAACAATCAATACTTCAAATTTTGAATTAAAAGGATTTTAAAATAATCAAATTAAAATATTATTATTTTTTGAAAGTAAATACGGATATGAGAGGTGCAAATGTAAGTTTTCTGATGATGAAGATAAAATAGGATTTCGATTTCACTGGGAAATAGTGTAGGATTGAGTCAAGTGGAATAAATTTTGCTGTTTTCCATTTGGATTAAATATCAAGCATACGAACTTTAATTGAAAACAGAATCATAGTAACTGATTGGTCTTTATTACATTTTACTGCTTGAATGTACGTTTAAAGTTAATTTTAATTATTTCTACAACTGAGTTTAATAGAAATAGTATTTTTTTTTACTTTAGGTTAAATATCATTTTTTAAGAGTTATACTTACCAATATAAGGTGCATTTTTATGGTAACTAATTTCGTAAATTTATTAAAAATCAGTGAAACAGTTCCTAGATAAACATTTTCTTCCGTGGAAATTCGACGAATTTTATCTTGTACATTTAATGTGAAAAACCTGTGAATTCAATGCTATCAGTTTATCTAGCCTCTTTTCTTTCACTCACAATTTATACCAATTAAATAAAGTACCATTTAAGAGAATCATCCTTAGAACATTAAATTATTATCAGTCACCTCGTCGAGTTAAAATACATTTGTCGGCAAGACTAATCTGGTGCCTGCACTTGTCGAAACTTGAAAATTTGCTATATATGAAATTATTTTTCATTTAAAGTTTCTATTTTAGGCTCATAAATAAAAATTTTCATATATCGTTCCTGAAAAAGAAAATTATTTTTTGGTATACATTTCCGAACATTACGTTAAATATATATTTATTAAAATTAGAGTGTTTCATAAATTGCAGGTTTTAGTAAACAATATGTATAAAAACATGTCGGAAATTGAACGTTAGACGTTGTAAATGAACTGCGATCGTAATACTGAATTTCTATAAAAGAACTCCGGGATTTTCAAAAATAAAATCGGTTTCATTTAAGTCAAGTAAGTTATTTTAGAAAAATCAATTGTTTATGAATTTTATCCAAAAAAGTTTCTGGTTTTTTTTTCAACATTTAATAGTGCTTCACGTTATTAACATACTGGACGCTAAATCCATCATTCCATTCAGTTATTTCTATGCAATTACAACGCCACAACAAAAGGCTCAGTGTGTTACCTGGCTTATAATAACTGCACCTGTTATCATTGTACAGCAGAATTTTCAATGCTAATATGGTTTTAATGTGCCTACGGACAAAACCATTCGTCAGTGGCTGCGTGCATTTAACATCTTCGCGACGGGACACTTGTACAAAATTTTTAATCCCTCGTCACCGATTTTTAAAAACAAAAATTTGGGTCTTATTGATCGGAGCCAATTTCCATATTAAATATGGCAAATTTTATAATAAAATTCTACTGGTGGCGGTAAATAAGGATTTTGAGCGCGTCATGCGGCACGTATATCGGTCATTCGTCCCCGTAGGCTTAGAGAATTGGGAAGTGGATCTGTCTACATGAAATGTTTTTTTGAGGGGCGAGGGAATGCGTTGGCCAAAAAATCTTGTTTACGCTGATAAAATTCAAGATGTTATCCCTCCTAAGCAAACAATATACAATTGAGTAGCAATCATCATTTCAGACATGTTGGTCAAGACCAGGGAACAGGTTGAATATTGTTTGAATGCGTGCTGTTCCACAGAAATTTACTAAATAGTAAAAATCTTTAAAAAATTATCTTTAAGTACATGTATAATATTAATCTTATTTTATGACTGAATTAAAATATTCAACTTCAAAGCCCCGGAATTCTTTTATGGGCATTCTGTATAACTATCTTATAAATGTTCAGATATTGGTGTAATAGATATTATACTGTCACGCATGAATACAAAATTTATTACAATTATATGTATTAAATTCTGTAATATGTATATAATGCGTCTACGTCATCTATAGGGCCTAATAATTAAGACAGCTAAGAATCATTGACTATAATGTGATATCATTGAATAAATTACTTATTATACGACTTATTCATTTATTAGTTTTTAATTTATTTATTTATTAGTTATTTAATAGAATTAAAACGAGATTTTGTAAATATATTTTTAAATTTTGATTAGACTTTCATAAAATTGAGATGACTTTAAAATCTTGCAACAATTACGTATATTAAACTTCAAATCATTCGTTTAGTTAATTTATGCACTGTCGTATGCGTCATATGGACGGACAGACACACAGGGTGACTATGGATGCTACGTACTATATAGTTAGAGACAAAAGAAATAGGATTTGGAAATATATTGTCAAAGACTATTAAAATATCAACACCAAAAGCAAATGTAGAATATAAGAAATATTTTCTTTCATAAAACATTAAAGAAGTACCAAAAATTTCAACTGTAAGAATGAACGAAAAATATTCTTTGTAAAAGTCATATGTTCTTCAATTTTCTTCTTTTAAAAAATATTTGTCATGAAGCAGAAAACTTATGAGCAAACATGAAATAGCTTTTAGGAGTGACTACTTCAGGGGAAGATAGTGTGAATTTGAGACACAGAGTTATGAGTTTCGCTGAGGTTTGACAGTAAGCTTCTTTTACGTAATGCCTTTTGTCGTATTTTACAGTACTTGATTTCTGGCTAATGTAAGGAAAGAAAATATCTTCAGGTCACCAATAAATTCTTTTAGCACAAAAGGGTATTTTCTGCTTTTAAATTTATGCTGTCTCACTTTTTCTTCTTCCCTTTTTTCAGGAAGTGTTATAAAGAAAAAAAAGTTGCAATGGCTTATAAATCAAACGTAAATATGATTAGAAACCAAAATAAAGAGAACATTTAGTATTTTTTTAAAGAAAATTTTGCAACATTTTTTTTTCAAAATAATGAAGATTACTTTGGAGAAAAAAAAATTAAGAAAAAAGCGGGGTTATTAAATTATGAGACAGTTTGAGAATAATCTCGGAAGTTTGAAAAAAAAAGAACTACTTCATAAATTATTGCTTGAAAATGTCACACAAATAAAATTATTTTAATCTCTTTAGAACTTATCTATAATTTAGCATGCAAACTATTTAAATCATTCTTTGCAAAAAATAAATAAATAAATAAATAAATAAATAAATAAAATAGAGAGTTATTAAATTTTAAAATGGAAAGCATGTACTTTAAAGATTTGTTTAATTAAATAATTTTTCAATTAGCATATGGTAATAAAACACCATTTCAACTCTAAAAAAATGAGTATAAATTACTCAAACCTGAATATGTTGCATAGTCAAAATAGCTCCAATTCAAAATTACTCGAGTTTGAAACATCTATGTACTCATGCTTGAGGCACTTAAATGTAGGAAAATATTCTTTTTTTCAGGCATAAATTAATAACATCAGCAACCAGTAATATATATATGCAATAAAATACATAAGGGGTTGCCGACATGAAATGAAGACTGTAATTTTATGTGAATAAATTTTAATAATCATAGAAGGCGGCAGCCTTCAAGTGACGCAGCTTTAAACCTACCATCGTCATAAGGGTAGATGCGGAACTTCATATATACAGCTAACTCAACTTCAAAGGAAATCGGAAAAGCCGCCTTCTAATAACTCAGCAAATATTGGTCAGAATGGTCCAATTTTTTTAATATAGTCCTATGTTCCCAGTCTAATCCTATCCTACAATTTTTACATTTCTACGTGCCGTATATTTTTAGATCTCGATAACCATTTTTAAACTGAAAACGATGGTGTTTGTTCCTGATAATGAGATCTACAAAACGGGCTGGGAGATTTTATTAAAACTTATATATAATATGAATCTCTTTAAGATAGGGGGAATAAGACTTGCCTTGTTTCTAGGAAAACTCTTGTTTGTTATATATTGATCTTGGAAAATTGGACTATATTAGCTCGCGGATTACATGTTATTCTATGGGTTAGCAGACGGCGAGACTGCAAACAGGCAAATGTACTAATGGTCACAGTTAAACCACCCGCATCGAAGCAATAAATGTTTTTGAAACTACAAAAACATCTTATCATGCGCTTTAAAACATTCAATAAATATATACTAAATCAAATTTCTATTTATTTTGCCTTTATTTTTCGTAAGAAGAAAATATTACGTTTCTTACATCGGATATTTTTGCATTTTGTGGAAAAAATATTTTGAATCCTTTTTTAAAATAGGAAAATATTTTTTAATTATACATATTCAATATACTTTCGACTTATGATTTTTTTTTTAAGTTTTCAAACGAAAATTATTTTAAATTATTTGTTGTTGAAAAGTCATGTATTCATACGCGTAGAGGCGCCACTTGTCTAGTTTTGTTTTGAATCCGAATCCGAACGCGGCAAGTTATGGATATTGGTGTTAACAATTCAGGTAGGATTTATTTATGTACAATTGAATTTGATAAAGAAAATGCACAAATTGAAAAACATCGAACAAACATGATAGAATCATTAAGTAATTTTCATGGTTTTAATAATCCACATGGCTGTTTCTTGTTATGCCAATTCAGTCTTGCAATGTCTTAATATACAATGAATAAAGTTAACCCGAGAATCTTGCAATGGATTTTTAATATAGAATGTATTAAAACTTATGGATTAGACTGAGAAGGCAGGGTATATTTAAAATTTTACGAGAATGCCAGGTAAAAATCCTGCAAAAAAATATTTAGAGATTATTTATTTTTAAAATTTTTTTTGCTGCTTGAGCAAAGAATAGGTTTGCACCCAATCAACTGAAACTTACTGATTTGCTTAAAGTATTGTTTTTAAATACAGGGTGAAAAATACGTGAATTTTCTTAAATCCCCAGTTTATTTCATTAAAAAATTTGTCATTTCATGAAAATAAAAAGTATTGCATATCTTTATCTTTGAGTTTAAATGTTAAAATACTTTTCAATGTTTACATTTTAGCATATTTTGCAGATAATGCATTTTGTGGATTTCACAGAGTTGACTGTATTATACTCTATTATAAGCATTCATTATGATTTCTTCTCCTTTATTACAATCAAATTACTCTTTTTAAAAATGTAAACAAAAGATGAGCACATATTTTGCACAATGTCTGATCCCAAGTTACACACACTTGAGGGACTTTACAATTTCTATATATTGCTTGTTTTAAACTTAAGTGAAATGTTGGATAAAACATTTTCAGTTACATAAATTATTTCTATTATGAAATATTTTAGTAATCGGTACTACTCTGTTATCCCGTCGACCAATTTCGCCAAATTATACAATCACCAAACTAATAGCCAAATTATACATGACATATTTTTTATTTCAAATAATGAAAAAACAAATAATTAGTAAAATATTAATAAAAAGTCTAAATAAAAATCACTTAATGACATTTTAAACACACAAATCGTATTTAATGGCATTGAATGTGACATTCACGATCATCCATTATTGGCATTTAATCTTATAGTTTGGCGATAATTTTTTGGTCGATGGGATAACCTAGTAGTACCTAGTAACCTATAGAGTTAACAAGTAAAATTTATACAACATTTCATTAACTCGATTCCTCTTAATTAAGTAAATATGAATAAGCGGCAGGAAAAATCCATTGCAAGATTCTCCAGTTAACCTTATTGCAGACTTTATTCATTGTATATTAAGACATTGAAAGACTGAATTCGCATAACAAGAAACGGCCATGTGGATTATTAAAACCATGAAAATTATTTAATGATTCTATCGTGTCTGTTCAATGTTTTTCACTTTTTGCATTTTCTTTATCAATTCTATTCTAAATAAATAAATTATACCTGAATGAAAAATGCTAAACCAATTTCCATAACTTGCCGCGTTCTGATTGAAAACAAAACTAGACAAGTGGCGCCTTGTTAATATACAATATAATATAGAATGCATGAAAACTTATGGATTAAAGAGGGGAGATAGGGTATATTCAAAATTTTACGAGAATGCCAGGTAAAAATCCTGTACTGTACTTTTTTTTGGTTTGTTTTCAATAATTTTTTTTCTCATTACTCCTTGCACCAACATAAAATTGTCTTGTTTAAGAATATTTACTGAAGGAGATATGTATCAGTTTTGTTTGATTAAAAAAAAAAAGAAAAAAAAAAAAAAAGAGATAAAATTATTTATTTTTAAAATTTTTTTGCTGCTTGAGCAAAGAATAGGTGTGCATTAATCATACCCAATCAACTGAAACATACTGGCTTGCTTAAAGTAATGTTATTAAAAAATACAGGGTGCAAAATACATGAATTTTCTTAAATCCCCAGTTTATTTTATTAAAAAATTTGTCATTTCATGAAAATAAAAAGCATTGCATATCTTTATCTTTGAGTTTAATTGTTAAAACACTTTTCAATGTTTACATTTTAGCATATTTTGCAGATAATGCATTTTGTGGATTTCACAGAGTTGACTGTATTATACTCTATTATAAGCATTCATTATGATTTCTTCTCCATTATTACAATCAAATTACTCTTTTTAAAAATGTAAACAAAAGATGAGCACATTATATTTTGCACAATGTCTGATCCCAAGTTACACACACTTGAGGGACTGTACAATTTCTATATATTGCTTGTTTTAAACTTAAGTGAAATGTTGGATAAAACATTTTCAGTTACATAAATTATTTCTATTATGAAATATTTTAGTAATCGGTACCACTCTGTTATCCCGTCGACCAATTTCGCCAAATTATACAATCACCAAAATAATAGCCAAATTATACATGACATATTTTTTATTTCAAATAACGAAAAAACAAATAATTAGTAAAATATTAATAAAAAGTCGAAATAAAAATCACTTAATGACATTTTAAATACACAAATCGTATTTAATGTCATTGAATGTGTCACTCACGATCATCCATAATTGGCATTTAATCTTATTGTTAGGCGATAATTTTTTGATCGACGGAATAACCTAATGGTACCTAGTAATCTATAGAGTTTTCAATTAATATTTATACAACATTTCATTAACTTGATTCCTCTTAATTAAGTAAATTTGAATAATGTCACACTACTTAATTTCATAAATTTTTGTGACGCTTTGTGAGTTGTTTATTTTATTTATAAGTGATTAATAAGTCAGAGGTGGATCTTGATTGATGAATATTATTTTACATGATTTATGTCAAAAAAAAAAAATTTCATATCGTCAATTTCAAGATATATCATACAATGTTACTATAATTTATAAAATTACTCCTTGCACCAACATAAAATTTTGTTGTCAGTGGCGCAGCCAAGGGGGTGGTTTTGGGGTTAAAACCCCTCCCAGAGCTAAGAAAGATCACTATAATTGTCACTTATATGAATCAAAACCAAACTTAATATTTAAATGTTTTGGCACATTTTAGAATCCGCCGCTTTTTTTAATCAGATTTCATTTAATAAAGCAATTCAATTATCTGGCGAAAATTCTACTTAAAATTGTGAAAGTGCATATTACATGGATTAGTTAAGTAAAAATTCGTTATTTGAAATAAATCACTTTTCTGAGACGCATTATGCTAAAAAAATGATAATTTCTTGTCACACCGATGCTCTTTGAGTTTAAGGAGGCTCAGGGGTTGAAAACTTTTCAAAAAATCGATTTTTTTATGATCTAGTTTGATTATTCAATTAATTCTTAACTCAATGCAAAAAACCACATAAAAATATTTGCATTTTTAACGGAGTTATAAGCTTTTATGTATTAACACATTCATAGTCGCACCCATAGAATTTCAACTTTAAGTCGCGTTTTCTCAAAACTTTATTTTTGACGACTAACACCAAGATTTAAAAAAAAAACTGTTTGATGGAATGGCTTAATTTTTTTTTTTTTGCTTGCATATAACATTATTATCTATTGAATGAATTAAGACTATAACTATCACATTAAAAAACTCTCAAATTTGAAAAATTAAAAAACTTCTAAAGTAGGGATGCACAACCTGTGGCCCGCCAGTTTCGTCAATTCGTCTTCGACAAAAAGCTCAAAAAATGCAAAATATGTCTACGAATCGCATAAATATAGCAAATTATATCCATAAATCATGTAAAATGTAAATTACATTCATTAATCGCATAAAAATCACGAATTATGTCCATGAATCGCTCAAAAAAAGCAAATTGCATAAAAAAAATGCGAATTACGTCCACAAATCGCTCAAAATGTGAATTACGTCCATGAATTGTGTAAAAAAGTGAGAATTATGTTCATAAATTGTATGAAAGATGTTGTCTATGTTGTCTTGTCAAATTATGTCTATGAATCGTGTAGTAAAACGAGAATTATGTTCATAAATCGCTCAAAAAACACGAATTTTGGCAGCAGAAAGCTGAAATGCAAATTACGTTCATAAATCACTCAAAAAATGTGAAACACTTCCATGAATCGTGCAAAAAAACACTAATAAAATTAATAAATTGCAAAAAATGCAAATTACGTCCAAGAATTGGTAAAAAAAAAAAAAGCGAATTACGTTCATAAATCCTATAAAAACACAAGTAACGTCAATAAACCGATCAAAAAACACAAATTTCGTCGATAGAAAGCTCAAAAAATGCAAATTATATCTATGAATCGCATAAATATAGCAAATTACGTCCATAAATCATGTAAAATGTAAATTACATTCATTAATCGCATAAAAATCGCGAATTATGTCCATGAATTGCTTAAAAAAAGCGAACTGGGTCCACAAATCGCTCAAAACGTGAATTACGTCCATGAATTGTTTAAAAAAAGTGAGAATTACGTTCAGAAATTGTATGAAAAACACAAGTTATGTCTATGAATCGTGTAGTAAAACGAGAATTATGTTCTAAATCGCTCAAAAAACACGAATTTTGGCAGCAGAAAGCTGAAACGCAAATTACGTCTATAAATCGCATAAAAATAGCGAATAGTGTTTTGCATTCATGAATTGCATAAAAAATGTGAATTACGTTCATGAATCGCTCAAAAAACGCAAATTACGTCCATGAATTGCATAAAAACGTGAATTACGTTCATAAATCACTCAAAAAATGCGAATCACTTCCATGGATTGTGCAAAAAAAACATGAATAACGTTCATAAATTGCAAAAAATGCAAATTACGTCCAAGAATTTGTAAAAAAAGTGAATTACGTTCATAAATCCTATTAAAAAAGTAACGTCAATAAACCGATCAAAAAACACAAATTTCGTCGATAGAAAGCTCAAAAAATGTAAATTATATCTATGAATCGCATAAATATAGCAAATTACGTCCATAAATCATGTAAAATGTAAATTACATTCATTAATCGCATAAAAATCACGAATTATGTCCATGAATTGCTTAAAAAAAGTGAATTGCATAAAAAACATGAGTTGGGTCCACAAATCGCTCAAAACGTGAATTACGTCCATGAAATGTTTAAAAAAGTGAGAATTACGTTCAGAAATTGTATGAAAAACACAAATTATGTCTATGAATCGTGTAGTAAAACGGTAATTATGTTCATAAATCGCTCAAAAAACACGAATTTTGGCAGCAGAAAGCTGAAACGCAAATTACCTTCATAAATCACTCAAAAAATGCGAATCACTTCCATGAATCGTGCAAAAAAACACTAATAAAATTCATAAATTACAAAAAATGCAAATTACATCCAACAATTGGTAAAAAAAGCGAATTACATTCATAAATCCTATAAAAGCACAAAAAGTGTCAATAAATCGATCAAAAAACGCAAATTTTGTCAACAGAAAGCTAAAAAAACACAAATCATGTCTACAAATCACATAAATATAGCAAATTACATCCATAAATCATGTAAAATGTAAATTACATTCATTAATCGCATAAAAATCGCGAATTATGTCCATGAATCGCATAAAAAACGCGAATTGGGTCCACAAATCGCTCAAAACGTGAATTACGTTCATGAATTGTTTAAAAAAGTGAGAATTACGTTCAGAAATTGTATGAAAAACACAAATTATGTCTATGAATCGTGTAGTAAAACGAGAATTATGTTCTAAATCGCTCAAAAAACACGAATTTTGGCAGCAGAAAGCTGAAACGCAAATTATGTCTATAAATCGCATAAAAATAGCGAATAGTGTTTTGCATTCATGAATTGCATAAAAAATGTGAATTACGTTCATGAATCGCTCAAAAAACGCAAATTACGTCCATGAATTGCATAAAAACGTGAATTACGTTCATAAATCACTCAAAAAATGCAAATCACTTCCATGAATTGTGCAAAAAAACACGAATTACATTCATAAATTGCAAAAAATGCAAATTACGTCCAAGAATTGGTAAAAAAAGCGAATTACGTTCATAAATCCTATAAAAACACAAGTAACGTCAATAAACCGATCAAAAAACACAAATTTCGTCGATAGAAAGCTCAAAAAATGCAAATTATATCTATGAATCGCATAAATATAGCAAATTACGTCCATAAATCATGTAAAATGTAAATTACATTCATTAATCGCATAAAAATCACGAATTATGTCCATGAATTGCTTAAAAAAAGTGAATTGCATAAAAAACATGAGTTGGGTCCACAAATCGCTCAAAACGTGAATTACGTCCATGAAATGTTTAAAAAAGTGAGAATTACGTTCAGAAATTGTATAAAAAACACAAATTATGTCTATGAATCGTGTAGTAAAACGGGAATTATATTCATAAATCGCTCAAAAAACATGAAATTTTGCAGCAGAAAGCTGAAACGCAAATTACGTTCATAAATCACTCAAAAAATGCGAATCACTTCCATGAATCATGCAAAAAAACGTACAAGAATTGGTTTAAAAAGCAAATTACATTCATAAATCCTATAAAAACACAAATAATGTCAATAAATCGATCAAAAAACGCAAATTTCATCGACAGAAAACTCAAAAAATGCGAATCATGTCTACAAATCGCATAAGTATAGCAAATTACATTCATAAATCATGTAAAATGTAAATTACATTCATTAATCGCATAAAAATCTCAAATTATGTCCATGAATCGCATAAAAAATGCGAATTGGGTCCACAAATCGCTCAAAACGTGAATTACGTCCATGAATTGTGTAAAAAAGTGAGAATTACGTTCATAAATTGTATGAAAAATGCAAATTACGTCTATGAATTGTGTAGTAAAATGGGAATTATGTTCATAAATCACTCAAAAAATACGAATTTTGGCAGCAGAAAGCTAAAATGCAAATTACGTCTATAAATCACATAAAAATAGGGAATAGCATTTTGCATTCATAATTTGCATAAAAAACGCGAATTACATTCATGAATCGCTCAAAAAATGCAAATTACGTCCATGAATTGCATAAAAATGTGAATTATGTTCATAAATCACTCAAAAAATGCGAATCACTTGCATGAATCGTGCAAAAAAACACGAATAACATTCATAAATTGCAAAAAATGTGACTTACGTCCAAGAGTTGTGTAAAAAAAGCGATACATTCATAAATCCTATAAAAACCCAAGTAACGTCAATAAATCGATCAAAAAACACAAATTTCGTCAACAGAAAGCTGAAAAAACACAAATTATGTCTTTGAATTGCATAAAAGTAGCAAATTACGTCTATAAATCATGTAAAATGTAAATTACATTCATTAATCGCATAAAAATTGCAAATTATGTCCATAAATTGCTCAAAAAATGCAAATTACATTCATAAATCGCATAAAAAACACGAATGATGACCATGAATTGCACAAAAAATGCGAATTACACCCAACATTAAATTAATTTGCAGAAAGTTTTTGGTTTTATACAAGTTTGCCAACAAGAACCTACAAGTTATCCTGAAACCCATTCTAAACCAACAAAAATTTAATGGAAAGATAAATTTGTCCAAGAAAGACAAAATAATTTCCATTGAAATACATTGACCAGAATCGAAAAATTCCTATTGAAATCTATCCTATACAATCCAAAACCAGAAAGAAAAAAATCCCTCCAAGAGTAACTCAATCTATCTGCTGCAAAATAAAATACATTGAAATGCAACTGAACAAGAACCTGAAAATTACATTTGAAGTCAAACTGAAACCAGATTCAACTCCCCCCCCCCCCCCCCAAAAAAAAAAAAAAATTATCCAACCATATCTCGGTTCGGGAAAGAAAAATTAATTTCCAGAGATATGCGTGATCAGAAATCTGGAAATTCCAATTAGTCTATCTTAAACCTAATCTGAATCTGAAAAAGGAAATTCCATATAACCGGAACCCAGTATCTATACAGTACAAAATATTTTCCATTAAAGCACAACCTGACCGGAACTTGAAAATTCCATTTGAATTGAACCTGATTGAAACCTGAAAAAAATTTCTATCGAACCTTAACCTAATCCGAAAAAGAGAAAATTATTTCTGCCGATACACACTGACAAGAGTCTGAAAGTTAACATGAAACCTAATCCAAACCCGAAAAGGAAAAAACAATGGAAACACAAGTCTGTCCAAGAAAGACCAAATAATTTCTGTCCACATACACTGACAAGAATTTCAATTGAAATCTATCCTAAATCCATTTCAAACACTACCCCCCCCCCTTCCACCCCCCCCCAAAAAAAAAATTTTCAATTGTAACCCAATCTATCTGCCACAAAATAATATACTTGAAATGCAACTCAACAAGAACCTGAAAATTCCATTTGAAGTCAATCCGAAACCAGATTCAATCCCCCCCCCCCCCAAAAAAAAAAAAAAAAAAAAATCCAATCAAATCAAGATTTTAGAAAAAAAAAGAACAATTTATGTCGATATGTACTGACCAGATCATGGAAATTCCAATAGAAGTCTATCTCAAACCCGATCCGAACTCTTAACCTGAAACCCAATCCAATCCCCCCCCCTCCCCCAAAAAAAGTAAAATAAAAAAAGTAGGAAATATAAATCTGTTCAAGAAAGACAAAATAATTTCCGTCCCCATCCACTGACCAGAATTGAAAACTAGTACTTGAAATGCAACTTGACAAGAACCTGAAAATTCCAATTCAAGTCAAACTGAATCGAGATTCAAACCCGAAAAAAAAAAACAATTATCCAACCATATCAAGATTTTTAGAAAAAGAAATTATGTAAATACGTACAGACTAGATCATGGAAATTTTAATAAAATCTTAAACCCGATACAAACTCCCCCCCCCCCCTCCCACAAAAAAAAAAAAAATAGGAATTGTAATCCAGTATCTGTACATGACAGAATATTTTTTTCATGTAAACGCAACCTGGCCAGAACCTAAAAATTCTATTTGAATTGAACCCAAATCGAAACAAAACAAAAAAATATAAATAAAAATCCCATCACACTGTAACCTGATCCGAAATTGAAAAAATAATTTCTGCCAATAAGCACTGACAAAAACCTATAAGTTTACCTGAAACTCAATCTAAACCAAAAAAAAAAAAAAAATTAATGGAAACATAAATTTGTCCAAGAAAGACAAAATAATTTCCTTTGACATACATTGACCAGAACTGGAAATTTCCAATTGAAGTCTATCCTAAACACAATCCAAACACTAAAAAAAAAAAAAAATCCCTCCAGTAGTCAATCTATTTGCGACAAAATATTATAGATTGAAATGTAACTCAACAAGAACTTAAAAATTTCATTTCAAGTTGACCCATTACCAGATTTGAACCTTAAAAAAAATCTATACAACCATATCCTGAAACAAGAAAGAAAATGTAATTTTCATTGATACGGACAGACTAGAAGCTGTAATTCCAATTGAAGTCTATTTTAAATCCAATCCCTGCACAGAACAAAATATTTTCTGCGGAAATGCAATCTGACCAGAACTTGAAAATTATATTTGAATTGAACTCACTCCAACAACCCCCCCCCCCCCAAAAAAAAAAAAAAAAATTCTATGGAATCTTAACTTGATCCGAAGAAGGAAAAATAATTTCTGCTGATACACATTGACAAGAACCCAATTTGAACTGAAATAAAAATCAGTGTAACCATTAATCTGTTTAAGAAAGACGAATTAATTTCTGTCAACATGCACTACCCAGAACCTGAAAATTCCTATTGAAATCTATCCTTAACCCAATTGAAAAAACCACAAGAAAAAAAAAAAAACCTAATTAGAACCATTTTACCTGTTACAAAATAATATATTTTGAAATGCCACCTGAAAATTCCAATTGAATCTGGTTTAAATTTTTCGGGTTTAGGGTAGATTTCAATTGGAATTTGTATTTATAGCTGTTTAGTAAATCAAATGTGGTTCTTAATGGATAAATGTTATTTTACATGATTTATGAGAAAAAAATAAAAAATTTTCAAGTCGTCAAAATATTACATACAATGTTGAAAATCTAGAAAATACTTTTGATGTATTGCACTGCAAGAAACTCTAAGCAAATATGGAATATTTTTTAATAGCTGTCTGCTTTTTTCACAAAATTATGTTAAAAAAAAAAAAAATCTAAAAACATGAAATGTTTAAATTTATGTACTTTGCATGTTTTATGCTTAGTGACTGAAATGTTCAATAAAAATATATTAGTTTTATTTTGTAAGTTAAGTCGTCCAAGAATGGAAAGTTTCATATGAAATGAAAATATTTAAATAAATAACAGAGTCCTGATTTTCTTTCTTTGTCAGTTAAACATTTTCCTAATTGAAGTATGAAACTTATAGGGTGGACTGGGGTAATTCCTGATCAAAAAACACTAACATCTAAATATCTTTTTAATGTTTACAATAGATGTGACCAAATTTAGCATGGTTAATGATTCACCATGTTTCTATTCAATAAAATATAAGCTTTGATTAAAATATTATTTAAAGTTTGCTTAATTAAAAATTTTTGATTCTCGGTAACTACCCTGGGAACATTGTAATTATCAATTACACCGGGGCAATTACCAATCAGGACATTCTTTTGTGCAAATGACAGGTACATTGATTAATTTAGAATATATATTGTCAATTTTAATATAAGCCTGATTTAATTAAATGCCTTCATCCATCTGCAATAATTTTATCAATGTGTAAAGAAAAAAAAAGAAAAAGAAAAAACAAGAACGAAAAGTTATGTGTGCAACATAGAATATGATGCAACTTCCAACATATTCTGAATACTATTTTCATCCATATACAGCAATTTTTCCACCCAGTGCAAAGAACAAAACATAGCTAACAAGAACAAAGAATCATGCATACTGCATCGATTATGATGCATTCTCCTACTCATTCTGAATACTGTAAACTTATTGTCACATGTACAAGAATTTTACCATTCTGTGCAAAAAACAAAGCATAATTAACGACAATAAAAATTTTTTGCATACAGCATGTTTAGATACTTTCCAATTCATTCTGAATACTTTAAACCTATAATTTTCATCTTTGTACAGTAATCTTCCCACCCTATGCAAACAGCAAAACATAAATAAACTAAGAAGAATGAAAAATTACGCATAAGTATAGATTATGAAACACTTTCCAATACATGTTCAATATTGTAAACCTATCATTTTAATCTATTTGCAGTAATTTTACCAATCTATATAAAGAACAAATCATAACTAACAAGAAAGAAAAACGTGTGCAACATAGATTATGAAACATTTCCAGCATATTCTGAATATTGTAATGCATATAGTCTTAATCAATCTGCAATATTACCAACCTATACATAGGTTGAAACATAATTAACAAGAATCATGCATGCAGCATAGATTATGAAATACTTTCCAGCACATTCTGAATATTGTATCCCTGATCATTTTAATCCATCTGCAATATATGTATCAACATGTGTAAAGAAAAAACATAGTTAACAAGAATGAGAAATGATACATTACATACAGCATAGATTATAAAACCCTTTCTGAGATGTATGGTGCTGAATGTACATTACCTTCTTATCTTTTACTAACGTATTTTACTACAGAGTTGTTTTTAACAAAATCAAGTAGTACAGCACACATTAATAAAATATGAAATATCTTTTTTTTAAGTGGATGGGGGAGGGGTAATTAAAGGTGAATGAATCATGAATATGAATTTTTTGCATTAGTCTTTAATTTTTTGTTTTTATCATTAACCTAAAAAAAGCAATGATATCAGTACAAAAAACCCTGAACGGGTTAAAAGCTTGTGACGCAGCACTTTATCTTATATCTCTAAGAATTTTAAATTTGGGACTTAAAATTAATGATATCAAAATTTATGTGACGCTATGCTATTAATTAATATACATATTAAAATTTATTCATTAAGGTTTTATCAATTACATCTTTCATAAATTCAAAATATGAATCTTAAAAGATATGATATCAAAATTTAAGTGACGCCTTGACGAGGCTTTAAACGATGTTTTAAAATTCCATTTATTTATTTATTGTCCAAATACATTTTCATATCTAAACAATATTTTTTATTTTCCAATACACTGTTAAATACATCACTTTCACTGAATATATATAATGCACTGAAATGTATTTATTTGAATAAATAAATTTATCTTTTGGGCTACGCTGTCCAAAATCAAAAATAACATTTAAATGAATAGTTTTTGCGTCATTGTATCCAAAGTAAGTTAAATAGATGCAAATAGATACAATGATGCAAAAACTATTCATTTAAATGTTATTTTTGATTTTGGACAGCGTAGCCCAAAAGATAAATTTATTTATTCAAATAAATACATTTCAGTGCATTATATATATTCAGTGAAAGTGATGTATTTAACAGTGTATTGGAAAATAAAAAATATTGTTTAGATATGAAAATGTATTTGGACAATAAATAAATAAATGGAATTTTAAAACATCGTTTAAAGCCTCGTCAAGGCGTCACTTAAATTTTGATATCATATCTTTTAAGATTCATATTTTGAATTTATGAAAGATGTAATTGATAAAACCTTAATGAATAAATTTTAATATGTATATTAATTAATAGCATAGCGTCACATAAATTTTGATATCATTAATTTTAAGTCCCAAATTTAAAATTCTTAGAGATATAAGATAAAGTGCTGCGTCACAAGCTTTTAACCCGTTCAGGGTTTTTTGTACTGATAATATTATAAGAGCAATGCCTATGGAAAGCTGCATTATATAAAATTACCATGGACACTATGGAGCTGATTCCAGCTCGTAGGAAAAGGGTGGATGGCTTCAGTGTAGAAACGCACAAGTTGCTGAATGATCCAGTTATCCACAGTATATCTAGCACGTTTTTGTGATATGTTAAACTAACAAGGAAGGTCTCCATACTGGGCAATATGCCCAGAATTTTATGAAAAAAAAATACTAATTAAAGTACTTATGTATGTAATAAAGGATCAGTCAAAATTAGCGGCGGAATCACATTAGATATTGTGTAAAAAATAAAATATTTTCGAATATTTGGCGTGAAAAGACTAAAGAGTCACTCGATTTGGCGAGGACCATTTTCCTCGCCAAAAGCAAGCGATTATAATGAAACTCAAAACTGTTCGATACTTAGTTTGCCAGTAAACGATATTTAATGAATTTAAACATAAACAATGAGAGACTTTAATATATTATATACATCTATATACATATTGTATTACATATATATATATTACTCGTTGAAGAAGTTATTTAATTAATCGCTGAAAAAATGCTTTCATAGCTAAAAAAAATCATATTGAGAAAAATTATCTTCATAAATTTAAGCATATTCGTCATATGATTCCATAGCAACAAAATCTAATTGGCAATTCTCAATTGGACTTTGAGCTTGAAACAAATTTAATTAAATTTAAATTATGAATTTCGTTTTAAATCTCAAATTTTGATGATTAAATTTGAATATAAATGCATATAAATATCGATATAACAAAATTATACTTAAGACAAATTAAAACTTATAAAACTAAAGTTATTTAAATTAAATTTATCAAAACAAGTTCACCATGAAACTTTTTTTCCCTTGAAGTATATTTGACACAAAGTATTTTTTGAAATTACATTCCTTCGCCAACCGGCGATAAATCGCCAAATACCGAAATTTTCATTACTTTTTTTACGGATACTGAATGGTGGTTCCGCCGAATTTTTTTTTATAAACGTATATATCCACACGCGAAGAACATTCTGTAATATTTTAAGATTTTTCGGGGTATGCCCGTATGGAGACCTTCTTTGTAAGACCTAATAGATTTTCTTAGAAGGGCCGAAGATAAGCAACTCACACGGGGCAGATGAGGGCTGTAAGGAGAATGTGGAAGTATCTCCCACTGAAGCACTGACCTTTCTGCTGTTTTGGAGGAATCGATCACGCAACCAACTGCCGAAACTATCCTGAAATGAAGATATTCTATCAAGTGCGTAACCTATAACAAGGAATATCACAACGCCATCTATCCCCAAATTAAAACATTGCGATTTAATACTTATACAACGAATTACAGCCAAAATCTCCTTTTTATCTGGCCATACCTTATATACATACATATATACAGGGTGAGTCATAAATATCGAAACAATAGGCTATCTCCTTAAATATTGCCCCTAGACCCATATTTCCAATTGCGGAAATTCATAAAAAAGGTGAAATTTTTGATAAGTTGCAACTCCATGGGGGGTCTATTTGAAAAAATACGAAAATTAACTTTTTTATTCGGCCCCCATAGGAATAAAAATTCCAATTAGGAAAACTTACCTTATCCAGTCCTGAATAATACACAAACATTTGCAGCTTCATATCTTTAAAATTCGCAGAGTTATAGCCGTTTGAATAATTCATCAGGTTTTATGGGATTAGACACAAATTCAAATGCGCGCAATTCCAAAGACAATGTTATTTTAACAGTTGTAGGAAACGTGTAAAAAATCTATCTTTTGAGTTAGAATTTTGATTTTTTTTTCTTTTTTGTGATGGTTAGCGATATAATTTGTTAAGAAAATCACATGCTAAAATTTATTATAAAATTTATAAAAATTTCATATGGTTAGTACTGGTTTAAAAGCGATTGTTAAAAATCGTTATAACTCCAAACATAATTTGTCGGATTTCAATTTCTTTCCATTTAATTAAAGATGAAAATCTGATTTTAGTTTTGTTTTGGGGTTTTTGTTTTTCAATATTGATTTTAGAACTATTAAAAATATTTATTGAAAAAAAATAACTTTTAAAAAATCATATTTTCAAAAGTAAATAATTGTTCAATTTAAAAAAAAAAAAACTAATGTAAAATAATTAAAAATGACATATTTCAAGTTTGTACTTTTTTCTTTAACAATTCTTAACTTTTAATAATTTAAAGACAAGAAATAGTGGGAAAAAAATCATTATACAGAAAAACGAAATGCACTGTTTTACTGCCAGTCAGTTATTTAAAAGAATACTTTTCAAAGATGCAGATTAAGTCTTTTTTTTTAATTTGCCTCTCACAACTTAAAGCTTTTTATCGTCCTGGAGAGACTGTTAAAAAATTCGTATTCTGGGTCCAGGTCAGATCAGGACTGAGACGTTACTTTTTTCTGAAGACTCGCCTAACCAGGTCTAATGTATTTTTAATACCGGGGGAGGGGGGGGACCTGGGAAGAAGGAATTCTTCCCTGGTCTGCATTGGACGAAATTTTCCTTCTGGGTCTCGAACAATCCGCATGAAAATCACAGTTTCTGACTGACCTAATACGTACATGAAATAAGTAAAATTTGGTTCAATCAAAATGTTTACAAAAACCACATTAAAAAAAACTTATTTAAAAAAAAATAGTACATTTAAATGCTAAAAAATTAAACACATTAAACCCAGAGAAAAAAATCTGTCTATGATGGAATTCTGCTTAAACGGAAAATGTGCTGATCCATGCAAAATAAATACAATAATACCTGAGAAAAAAATAAACTGCATTTAACCCTCCCAGAAAGGACATTTGTCTATTACGTATTTTTTCTTTCAGATGTTTGGTCTTAAAAGGTTTTCCTGTATACCATTTTTCAAAGTCTCCAACGCACGAAATATGGATTAGCGTGAAATATTTACATAATAGTGAAATATTTACATATAAACAGAGATTCATTGATAAAATAAATATATCACAGCCTTTGGCGCTTCTTTAATAATAAAAAGTATAAATATAAAAAAAACGAAAATCTATAATAAGTATTTTTGGTAAGAATTCCTCAACGCGAAACAATTTTTAACTACACTGAAGTAAAAAACTATGTAGAAATTCACGGATGAGCCGCCTATGTTTTAAGCTTTTTTCCACGCTGTTTCGGATTATGACATTTTTCCATGCCGGGCAGAACTTTTTTTCGCTATGGATCGGTTTGGGACCGGATTAAGATATTTCGATCCATGCAGACCTCCAGTGCTAACGATCAACATATTTTGGAAACAAGTTTTGACTTAAATCATTATGCTGCTTTATTATGTCCAAATAAGAGGCACGATCTTGAATCAACATATACTAACGGTTAATTTGTTGGCGATCCCTCATTTGCTGTGAAAACGGATGAAAAATTCTTCGTTTAGGGCATGGTAAAGTGGTGTAAGTCACGAATTTTGGAGAATTTCGGATTTTAATATCTCTGTCAGGTTTTCAGATACGGAGATGAAATTTTTTTTGTTAAATTTAGAAATGGATAAGGAATAATTTCCTAATTGGGAATTTTGCTCTACGGGGCTCTATAAAAATTTAATTTTCGTAATTTTCCAAATAGGCCCCCCATCTAGTTGCAACTTATCGTGTCAGAAATTTCACCCTTTTTACGAATTTTTGCAATTGGTAGAATGGAACTAGGGGCAATATTTAAGGAGATAGCCTATTGTTTCGATATTTATGACTCGCCCTGTATATATATATGTATGTATACATATATATGTGTGTATGCGTGTGTGTGTATACAACTTCAAAAATATTAATTTAGCAAGAACTAGCACCCCCCTCACAAAACAAACTCCCTTAAAAATTAAAATTCAACAACCAAAAATACAAAATAATAGGCTGCAAGCCTCGTCAGCGATGGTTTTTACTAGAAAAAAGCAGCCGAGCATTCAAATTTGCAAAAGGAAATTTATTTAAGTGGCAGTGGGTTTTGGTTAGAACGGTGAATAGCAAAAATCAGATGTTAAAACACCCGATGGTTATATTTCACACTCTCCTCCACCGGACCCGACGCCACAGCAGTAAATGAATGTCTCAAGTGGAGCATAGTAAACGATGCAAAAATATGTTCGTTGAATTTCATTTGTGATAGACCATCCTTTAAATTTTTATGTAGCAAATTAAAGATATTTGAAAAATGGAAAAATAATTTTCTTTTGTTTCACTTTATTATCTTTACATAAAATGTTAATTAATATACTTCTTACAAAGAAATAGACTTAATTAACAGCATGTAGATAAAACAATTCATGCACTTTTTCGCTAATTAACGCGATACTTTTTCCCATTGAAAGGCAAAAGCACAATATGAGCATTAACGTAACATAATGTTAATATTTTTTTCTTTTTTGTGTCTAATAATGCTCATTTTTAAATACTCTTTTTAAAAAGAAGAGCATGTTATTTAAACTATATCTTCAAAAAGTTAAATTCTCCTTAAACAAACAGCATATGCTGAAAAACGCATATCATCAAATAAAAGTTTTCTTTGAGCTAATCTTGAAGAACAAAACTGACAAAGAAAGAACGGAATTCGCTAAAACATCAATTTATTTTCTCTAAAAATTCTCTTATTGTTTTTCAAAGACGGAATGAAAGAAAATTTTTGCGGTGAACTTGCGTGTTCTCTTTGGCGTATAAACCTCAAGAGATTTGAGGCTGCAAAGAAAGTTTTTTTTTTTCTTTTTGGAACAACAAAATAAAAATGCTACGAACAAGATCGTTTATAAAATTTGAATTCTAATAAAATGCTTAAAAATTAAAATAGTCCAAGGTGCATTTTTATTAATGAAGAGAGTTTATTAAATACGTTTTCGTACACAATTTCAATAATTATCAAATATTTATGTAATCGAATACTGAACCAACTACATTCAGAGTGCCCAATGTACATAAATGTTTTGTGCCTTATTTTATTTTTCTGTTTCAAATGATGCTGTGATTCAAGCATTATTATTATTTTTTAGCCAGTTTTTCACAATTAAGGACATGGAATTAAAAAATAATTAAAAATTTAATTTCATTCAATATTGAGTTGAACATGTTAGCCGATGTAATACTAAACCTTTTTTATTATATATATATATATATATATATATATATATATATATACATATGTAACAATAATTTTAAAAAAAATCACCATTTTCCCGTTTCGATTTTGTTCCAAATTCTTATAAAAATCTACTTTTACCTACATTTCAGTAATATTTTAAATTTTAATAATCATCTAGATTCCCCTTGTTCCTTAATTCGGCGTAATTTGCTATTTATGTTTCTAAAATGAACTCAAATGTATTATTAAAATGTCAATGTTTTTATTTAGATCTATTTTATTATTCCATTTTTCCTTTTTAGACTAAAAAATATTATTTCGGAGGTTTTATTTTAACATTTTATTAAATTTCTTCTGCAATCTCATAATTCCTTTCGATCTTTTGCCCGCGCACATCTTTTCATTTAGAAAGCTCTCGCAGCTTGGATATAGTTATAGCGTGATGTAATACTTTTTAGCCACTAGCGTAATTGTATACCCCCCTGCTCCCGCCTCCCGACGCACGGTAATTCGTATTTGGCGCTGAAGTTGTAGCTTTGCGCGTTTTTAGGTGCGTTCGTAATTATGTAAATACGTAGCACCTATTGTTGTCGCTCAGTCCGTCCGTCCGTCTGTCTGTCTGTCCGCATATAACAACGCAAAAACTACCCAACCGAATCGTTTGAAATTTAAAATACATAATTATTACATAATTTTGTCGAGTCATTTCAAATTTTATGAAAATTGGATGCATAGATCAATTACAGGAACAATCAAAAGTATTCCGTTACATTACGGTCAATGGAGAAAAAAGTTTCAAATGCATTTTAATCGTTTGAAATTTAAAATACATAGTTATTACATAATTTTGTGGAGTTATTTAAAATTTTTTGATAATCGGGTGCATAGATCAATTACAGGGGCAATCAAAAGTATTCAATTACATTATAGTCAATGGGGAAAAAGTTTCAAATGTATTTTATACGTTTGAAATTTAAAATACATAGTTATTACATAATTTTGTCGAGTTAGTTCAAATTTTATGAAAATCGGATGCATAAATCAATTACAGGGAGAATCAAAAGTATTCCGTTACATTACGGTCAATGGGGGGAAATGTTTCAAATGCATTTTAATGGTGTTGCACTCATTCGAACTTAATAAAATTTATATGCAACTATAAAGTGCATATTATAATATACATTTTACATAATTTGTGATGCAAAGAACATTTGTTATTGATTTACAAGGCCACACAAAAGCATTCCATTACATAATGTTATAGAGAGAACATTGTTTGATGAGCGTTTTAATTGTAATTCATTATTTACAATTTTATGAGATTGATATATGAGAGTAATATTTTTAAAACTTCGTTATCGTACGAACGCACCTCGTTTGCTACGCTTCACGTGCAATTTCCAACTTGTTTACCCTCTTATAAGCGGACAGACACTGCCTCAGAACTCAGAATTCGTCTGAATTTTAAACTGCCAAATAACTCACATCGAATGAAGTAGTAAATATGAATGTTTTGATTGGCCATTTGATTTTGAGATGCTAAAGTTCGGAGCTAAATTTTATTATTCAACATTTTACAAGTGGTGGATTTATTAATGCCCAACCTATAATATCGAGTAGTATGTATATTTATGGCATTAATAATCTATTAAAGGCTCCATCACTTGTCTTTTTTTTTTTTTTTTTTTTTGGAAAAGTTTCAATTTTCATCTCCATTTCTGCCGTCGCTCTCAGGCCAGCATTTTTGCCGATCCCACCGAAGGTAGCATAGGGGAGTAAAATACGGGTTTCTGATTGGTTGAATAATTTTGCTTTCCTTCATTTTTGAGTTTACGTTTATTTAATCATCAATTTCTCTTTGAAAAGCTTTTGCAAGCTGGATTTTCCTTCTGTTTTTAAATATTTATTAATAGATAAAGAAATAGATAATTCGGAATTTATAATTAAAGAAGTTAATCAGGATGTTTAACAATTGCTCTGCGTTAGTTTTAGAAAATAATAAAAATAGAATTGCCATTTCTTCTTTCTATTTTTTTAACATGATATGCACATATATACACAATCAGAACAATTTATTTAGAAACAACAGTATTTTTATTTTACGGCGTCAAACCCAATTGTTCTATATTACTTTTAAAAAAATTGCAATTTCTTCATCTTATTATTATTTTAATGACATACCCATATACGCTCCTAATACGTACATTAGCATTCAGGATGATCTATTTGCAAACAATTTTTCGACCAATCAGAAGCCTGTACTTTTCTTCCCTATACTAGCTTCGGTGGGATCGGCAAAAATGCCTCAGGCCATGACATCTAGTGATAATGAATTGATCGGGGATCAGTATATTTTTCAAGTGAATCTCTACTTATGATGAATGATCATTCAACCTGGTGATCTGACTGCTTGGGCCTTTTTATGTTACACTGTGGTAAATATGTCAGTTTGTCTGTGATTATCGTTTCATATATATTCAATTGAAATCAAATTTTAATTATGAAAAAGGAAATATTTATTGCAGAAAATCTTTAAAAAACTTGTCACAAAAAAAAGTCATAGGTGTGCATTAATAATAACGGACAATCAGTACTTACCGAATTTATCAAATTAACCATTATATATATGTATATTTTTGCTTAATGTATCAAATAATAAAAATTCAAACGAAAATTCATTTTATTAAAGAACATGCATTGTTAAATGCCTTGAAATTTCAATTAAGTTTAACAGATTATTATTATTATTTTACATGAATGTTTTTACCAGTGAAAATAATTAGTTTATTTTTAACTTTCCAACATAGATGGAAAGTTATCATATATTCAATACATTCTTGGCCGTCCGTCGGCTATTTAAGTCGCAAGTCGCATAAAGAAAACCAAATTACCGTGTATTTTATATCTTATTAAGGGTTATCATGAAATGTTAGTTATTGAAAATGACGTGTGTAGTGCTGGTTGTTTATTTACAGAGCGATAAAAAGAATACTATTATATTATACTGAAGAAGAACAATCATTTTTGTGTATTTATATGATGCTACAATATTTCTTGCATATTGAAGATGGTATGCTGCGTTAAAAAAGAATACATTTTCTTTAGAATGTGAGAAAAGTTAACATACAGAAAACCTATACAAATCGATCACAGTATTATGAATGCTTTTAGTTGTGGCATGCATGTATAAATATAACTAATCTTTTAAATATTACTTGCCTGTATTAATTCTGTAGATCATATACAGAGTGGCAAAAAACGGTTTTGAATACATTCCCGCTAACTGAAGAAAATTTCTGAAAAAGAATATTCAACTAGTATTCGTTTCCCGTCTAAATTGAATTTTAGCATAATATGCATCATAAATAAATCCAAAGATAATATACAGGGCTGCACAAAACAAATTCGCAATATTTCGAAAATATATAGTAATTTTTAAAATTGTGTTTTCAAATAATTTTACATGATTTCCAAATCACTTTTCATATAAACGATGATGCTTTATTACATCATACTGATGGTGTTAGAAAGTATTTTATAATGTTTGCATGAAGTATGTTTTTTCTTTGTTATTTCTGGATAATATTCTTAATAGAGAAATTAAATTTTCCCCTTATTACAGATCCTTACCTATCTCTGTAGAAAAAAAAAATATTTTCGCTGGTTCGAAAATCGCTAATTAGAGTTCTGAAACTATTCCAAAAACTGCTTATTAAGTTCCAGACATTATTTTTCTTAGTTTTTTCTCTTGAGATTAAACTTTGGATTTTAGGATTAAAAAAATATTTTAGATATACATTATAAAAGCTATCTTGCTGAGATATAATTAGATTAGACAACAAATTCAAGGTAACAGTTTTGGATTTAATAAAATTCTATAATTTTTACTTTCAGAAACATTAGTTTGTTATAAAATTTGAGCTAAAAACAAAAGCATTTTTTCTAATACTTCAAATAATAATTATTGCATTATCAGAAATAGTCTTATACAGAAAACTATAAAAAGAAATGTGAGTACAGAAGTTCATTTTTAATAACTCAAATGTTTTTAATATAATATAATGTTTAATATAATATAATATAATATAATATAATATATATATATATATATATATATATATATATATATATATATATATATATATATATATATATATATATATATATATATATATATATATATATATATATATATATATATATGTATATGTATATGTATATGTATAAGTGCAAATTAAAGAGCTAAAACAAGATTATTCCTATTTTTTCTTTTTTCTTTTTTTTCTTGGGGGACATAAATTTTAACATCTATTTACATACAATTTCCTCTCATGTAGCACGAAAAATAGACTAAATATGTAGCTTGATATTTGGCAATAATTACAGTGGTTATTCTTAGTGGTTAATTTACGGTCCCGTATCACGACCCATTCAGCGAATCAAAATCCAGACAGAATATCTCATTTAACGGAAATATTTTAAACAATGTATGAATAAAAAATGCTATTGGTTCGTTTTGCGGTCATATGATGAATGCAGTGAATCAGCTTTTTGTGCAAGATTGTATTTAGACACAACCTAACGTTTTGTTTGCATTTCGTTAACGAACTATATGGCGTCTTATTATAGTTTTAAATGAATTTAAGCAAAGTAATTTTAAAAATTTGTAAATTTCATTATGTTAAACTGATTTATGGCTATTGGCAGCGTAATTTAAAAGCATTTTATTTACATTTTTCAACAATTTTTTGCATTACTTTTTTCAGCACTACATTTAAATCCAAAATTTTGTAAATTTCATAATATAAAAATGATTTATGTTCATTGGTAATACAGTAGAACCCCGCTAATTCGGACCCCGTTAATCCGGATCGGTCCGATGGATTTTTGGTAAGTGGTCGGCAAATTTTTATAACATAAATTTATTTCATACTCGTATTCCGAAATAAATTCTTTTGTGAAGTCATTTCGAAAGAATACCGAAAAGATTCTTCTTAAGTCGTGGAAGAATTTATAGCCTGCAAATTGTGTATTTCACGAATAATAAACTTGATACAGAAGAAGGAATAAACGAGAATGCAAGAGAAATGACACTGTAAAAAAAATCTGTAACCTTAGTAATCTAAATTAACCGAAATCTCTTATGCTTACTAAAATTTTATGTGTACACTGTACAAGAAAATGATGTCAATCTACAAAACTGGTAAGCAAAACTAAAACCATCTGTAACTTTACAAAAGAATTTACTAAAATTTTGGTAACTTTACTAAAATTTTATCTATAATGCTCGTTATCGTCATTTAAAAGTTATTGGAATACGATTTCCCAAAAAAAATTCTTAGTAACCTTAAAATTTGTTTGATTCAAAGTGCAAATCTGTATCTGTTACATGAATTTTCATTGTTGCCGTTACATAAAAAGTTCTTGGAATACAATTCTACTAGAAATATTTTTGTAAGTTTCCCAATTTTTTTTACAGTGTACGCCTGAAGATTTTGTGGCATTTTTAAAAGAAAACTGATGGCCACTCAGATGTTGATATCAGCGACATTAGCAATTGATTGGATGCAGTAAATAATGAAGGTATCCCCACTTACAGATGACGAAAAAACCGCTTTGTGCACAACTGAAGAAAATGAAAATGAAGATGATACAGACGAAAATACCATTATCAACGATGATCAACCAAAAATTATTAACCATAGCGAAACAATATCTCATTTAGAATAATGTATGGTTTTTTTAACGTTAAGTGGAGACTATACCCAACAATTTACACTTATGCTCAAGCGGACCGCCGAAGGCATATGCCGAAACGCATAAAAAACTGGCACAGCAGAAGATTGCAAATTTTATAATTACTAATTTTACTGTCAGTAAATATTTAATAAGTTTAATATGAAGGCCATTCTCTGTAAGTATGTTTTATTTTATTTAATTTTTGTCTCATTTCCCGGATAACCCGTATTTTCCATAATCCGGATTGGGTCTGGTCCCAATTAATCCGAATTTTCGGGGTTTTACTATACCACCATAATGTGTTTTCAATTACATTTCCGACAAAGTTTTGCGTGACTTTTTATGCATTAAAATATTTGTAAATTTAATATTTTGCTTGCTCAGATCACATAGCGATCCAAGTAAAGTTGGAACAAATACATAAATGAACATAAATAATATAATAACATAACTGTGTAAACATAAATAATGAACACATACTTAGATTTTTAACAAAGTTTTGTATTATCTTTTGTACATTAATATTAGTTGTGATTTTCACATGTTATATTGATTTATGATAGCAGTCATTCTTGGCTAGAGTTGGCACAAACTAGTGAGTTAAATGAGATAGGATCGCATAGTGGTCCAATTATAAATATTTTCCATTGTAAACAAATCTGTCAATCCACGACAATTAAAATCTCAATATTCTAAATTTCGCTCTCTTAGATAATAGAAAATATCGCAAGCACAAAAAATAAATTACAATCTAAAACATTAAATATTTGTTAATTAAAATTGGTATTTTTAGATACATATATGAATTAATAAACGCCAATATATTTCTCGAACAAAACTTTTAAATTATTTTTATAAGTAAATCTATAAATTAAAAATATATAATAATAATAACTGCAGCAACCGAGTGATTTAATCTTAATAAATAAACCCCTAAATACAATATGAGTAAAATCTTCTGGCTAAAATTCTGTACTCAATGGACTTAAAATTTATTTTTATAAATCAAATAAAATTTATAATTATTATATATTTTATAAACACTATGTGGCCAAAGGTGACAAGCCACTTGCGATTTTCGATGTATTGTTAAATATATAGCAGAATACATGAGGAATAGCCCTGAAACTCCGGATATTTAAACAAAATATTGCAGGTCAAATATTTCTGCGAAGATATTTTTTTCCAAAACTCCATAAGGAACCGTCAACAAATTGTAAAATAGTGAGTATCTTCTGGATAACCCTGTCAAAACTAATGTAGCAAAAGCGTTCAAACTTTAGATTATGATCAAGTGCCTTATTGTTATAAACTGTGTTTATTTTTATGGGAATAGCGTATGTACTCGTAGAGAAATTAAGAGTTTTTGATAAAAACAGTCCTAAATTTTGCCATGTTACTTGCTACAGCAGTCTTAATTTTAAAAAAGGTTCCTTTCAGAAAATAGGACAAACACCATTGTACACAATATCCTGTATTCAGAATTAAAAAGTAATAAAAATTGTATGAAAAATGAGCAAAAGTACTAAATAATTTTTTTCACTACGCATGCATGAAAGTAATCAAAATGAAATTTGCATAATGTATTAGCTAAATGCATGTAACAATTTTTGTGAAAGTGTCAAAATCATAGCTTGAAAATTCTGAAAATTACCGTCGATAGAATAAACTCAACATCCGTTGTTCCCAGAATGATGCAAAATAATGAGCGATTCTATCTAAATACAGTAGTAGGGGAGTTTGGTTTATTTTTGTCGTCCGATTATCTACGCTAGGGATATAGGACCAGGGGGAGTGCCCTTCGTGGGGGTCTTTCTAAGGGAACCTAACCCGTATTTACGCAGGATTCGAAGAAAACCACGAAAACTCCGAACGGTTAGGCCGACAGCCGCGATTGGGTTCGAACCCAGCACCTGCCGTCTACCAGTTGAGAGGTCCGTACCTCTCGGCCACTGGTGGGGCCAGTAGTAGTGGAGACCGGGGTTAGTTGTGCCAGGAGAAAGTTGTGTCATGAAGCTTCCTGACTGAGCGTGAGCATATAGGTTGCGGCTACTGTCGCGTCATGTGAGTGAACAGGTTGATTGTCTCAATGTTCTGCGTATTTTTTGAAGTATAGCTTCGCATTGTTTTCGTGATAAAAATATTTATGTTGTTTTTTATTATGTTGTTTTTGACGTAAATTTTACGACCTCCATTTCAATCGTCATTGCCACTAACGATACTGAGGCATGTAAAATTCTTTAACATTATTTAAATGCTTATATTTTGAGCTGTTATTCTATGTATTCCATTTGTTAATCATGTCAATATTTCGAAAACTAATGGATAAAATTCGAAATGGCGCAACGAGGGGCTAGTTGTGAAAAAGTCTAAGAGGCAAGTTGTGACATCTCCACCTTACACGAGCCACAGATTACAGCCCCTTGATGTGTCAGTATACAGGCCGTTCAAAAAATTCTACAATCAGGCTGTATGTGTATGGTTGAAATTGCATCCTGGTAACACTGTATCGATCTACGACATATCAGGTATTGTCAAAATAGCTCTTTCTAGTGCTGCCTCTCCAAAATACATTCAAGCAGGATTTCTTTGTAGTGGAATTTGGGAATTTAATAGGAATATTTTTACAGATGAAGACTTCCTGTGTTCCTCAGTAAGTGATCCACCGTTATCTATCGAAGATCAGAGCGTTAAAGACCAGAATGAAAACGAAAAAAAAAAAATAGTAAATATGTAACTGTTATTAAACCAAGCACTTCAGCAATAACTTTAATCAATGATGGGAAGATTGCAGGACTGTCTTCAGAAGTAAGAAATCTCATCGAATTAGATGATTTTATGACAACTGATAATAGAAATGTGTCAATAGCAAGTCTTGCAGAAATAAGACTACCTCCTAAAACAGGACCTCGAAAAGGCACGCGATCCATTCGTAAATGTTTGAAATCTGCCACTCTAACAAGCACACCCGTAAAAGAGAAAATTCGTGCAAAACAAAAAGCAAAAGAACGCAGAAAACAAATTGTTGAAGAAAAAGCAAAAAAAAAACTCTATGGAAAAGCCAAGCAGTGCATGAAAAAATACGCCTAGTTTCTTGAAAAAAAGGGAGAAGTAAATATTGGATAGTTCCGAAGATGACGAAAATTGCTTATGTCTTGTTTGCTTTAGGGATGGGCATTATTTATCGTATTAGGATAAATAACAGTGTTACTACGCTAGAACCTAATATTGCATTAATATGTTACTGAAAAGTCCCTGTTAAATAAATAACACATGACAGCATCTTCCTTCACTTGTTTTAATCAAGATTTCATTTTTAGTACCTCTAAAATAATAATAATATTCATTAAAAACGTCCTTAATCGTTTCTTTTGAGACGATTGCCGAACAATGTTGAATGTCCGGGCTGGGTGGCCGGAGAGCGCCCCCCCTCCCCTTCCTGCTAGCGCAGACCCATTCACAATTATTTAAAAAATTTGCGTCCCCCCCCCTTATTAAAACATCCTTAAAAACCCTTATTAAAAAAATCTCACAAATATACACTCTAAGATAAAAACCTGTCTAAAACGGAATTTAAAACTGTTTTATAGGCTTCCGTTTTAGAAGGTTTTACTATATAAAATAAGATATTGTTTCTATCAAGCAAGTACAGCCCGGACAGCCCCCCCCCCCTGCTTGCGCAGACCCATTCACAATTATTTAAAAAATTTGCGTCCCCCCCCTTATTAAAACACCCTTAAAAACCCTTATTTAAAAAATTCTCACAATTATACACTCTAAGATAGAAAAACTGTCTAAAACGGAATTTAAAACTGTTTTATAGGCTTCCGTTTCAGAAGGTTTTACTATATAAAATAAGATATTGTTTGTATCCAGCAAGTACAGCCCGGACAGCCCCTCCCCTCCTTGCGCAGACCCATTCACAATTATTTAAAAAATTTGCGTCCCCCCCCCTTATTAAAACACCCTTAAAAACCCTTATAAAAAAATCTCACAATTATACACTCTAAGTTTAAAAAACTATCTAAAACGGAATTTAAAACTGTTTTATAGGCTTCCGTTTTAGAAGGTTTTACTATATAAAATAACATATTGTTTGTATCCAGCAAGTACAGCCCAGACAGCCCCCCCCCCTGCTTGCGCAGACCCATTCACAATTATTTAAAAAAATTGCGTCCCCCCTTATTATAACACCCTTAAAAACCCTTATTAAAAAAAAATCTCACAATTATACACTCTAAGATAGAAAACTGTCTAAAACGGAATTTAAAACTGTTTTATAGGCTTCCGTTTTAGAAGGTTTTACTATATAAAATAAGATATTGTTTGTATCCAGCAAGTACAGGTTAAAAATTCTGGGCACCCACCCGTTCAAAAGGCTAGTTACACCTATGCAACCACAGAAGAAATAACTCCTTAATATTCGCTAATTCAATAACTGTTAGATTTTTCACCAGTTTTTCAATTCAGTTCAGTTATGTAGTTCTTTTCTGTTAGATTTTCCACCCGTTTTTGAAAAAATGTAGTTTTTTTACATTGCAAAAGAACATTTTATCGTTTCGTAACTGTTGTTTATTTTCAAACGTTTTGTCTCAGGATAATGTTGTTATCGTTAACGACTTTTGATTTAAAGTTTCGTTTCCTGTTTGGTTTTCATTCGCGGTTGTTGGAGAAAGAGGATAAATAAAAAATGATTTCGTCTCTTTTTAGGTGCGTTCGTAATTATGTAAATACGTAGCACCTATTGTTGTCGCTCAGTCCGTCCGTCCGTCTGTCCGTCTGTCTGTCCGTCTGTCCGCATATAACAACGCAAAAACTACCCAACTGAATCGTTTGAAATTTAAAATACATAATTATAACATAATTTTGTCGAGTCATTTCAAATTTTATGAAAATCGGGTGGATAGATCAAATACAGGGACATTCAAAAGGATTCCGTTACATTACGGTCAATAGGGAAAAAGTTTTAAATGCATTTTAATCGTTTGAAATTTAAAATACATAATTATTACATAATTATGTCGAGTTATTTCATATTTTATCAAAATCGGATGAATAGTTCAGTTACAGGGACAATCAAAAGTATTCCGTTACATTACGATTAATGGGGAAAAATGTTTCAAATGCATTTTAATGATGTTACACGCATTCGAACGGAATAAAATTGATATGCATCTATAAAATACATATTATGATATACATTTTGTATAATCTGTTTTGCAAAGAATATTTGTTATTGATTTACAAGGCCGCACAAAAGTATTCCATTGCATAATGGTTTAGGGAGAACAACGTTTGATGAGCGTTTTAATTGTAATTATTTACAATTTTAGGAGATTGCTATATGAGAGTGATATTTTTAAAACTATGTTATCGTACGAACGCACCTCATTTGCTACGCTTTACGTGCAATTTCCAACTTGTTTATTAAAAATCAGAAAGACTGAATTTGAGATTTGTGGATTTGATTTCTAAAGGGCTCTTCTGGGGGGGGGAGGGTCACCCCCCAAAACATACACCTTCAAATTTCGCTTATTTAGTTCTCTACCACTTTTAACATGACTACCCCCCATTTCGGTGACTCACCTAATTTTGCTCATTTCTTCACTTCATTTCAATCTTTAAAAGGCTATAACTCTGCTTCTATGGGAGCTAAATCAGAGAAAAAAATTCTAGCATAGCTAACTTTTACTCGCCATTCTTTTTGCTATTTCAATTTTCCGGTTTTTCCCTATAGGACCATTTTTTGGGACGGGGGGCTGGGGGGGGGGCGTTTCTCATTTTTTGATGTAATATGTCTATCGAAAGCTTATGCTTCATACATTACAAATTTAGCATAAAAATTTTTCTCCCGTTATTCTGGGTCACGTTACGGACCCATTATGGATTGAAATTTAAATTTCTTAAACTTCTTCGAGGTTTTTTGCCAAATCGGTATCAGAAAAAAATTGTGCCAATGTGATGTGTGTATGACATCTGCGCCATATAAATATTATTCATTCTTTTTTTATTGCAATTTTTTTATGTAAAACAATATGCATTATTTTTCATGCACAATTGCGCATTAAATGAAAATTGTAATGCAATTTTTGTAGTAGTACTTTATAATAATGAATAAAAAAAACACATTATTTAAAAGTATTTCCTGCACAATAGAATATTTCCTGACGATTACAAAAAAATATATCCTGATAATTCAAAAAATAAAAACGTTATTGTCCAAGTCTTCACTTCTGTTGGCACTCCAAAAATGTCACTTTTTTTTTTTTTTGGGGGGGGGGGGGTGAAAATTTTGTGGAAATAATTCTTATTTTTTCTTTATGTATGGATCCATATAAAAAAGTATGAGCTACTGAACTTTGAAACCATTTTAATACAACTCATATTCCAAATATTAAAATAATTGAGAAAAATTAAAAAATTATTTTCAATTTAATCATTTTTATACTAAGTAAATGCAACTAAATTTCTTATAAATTGAATCTGGAATATTTAGATAAGATTTAAATATTTACAAAATATAAAATACTGTACAATATATTAGGTTTACAGCTTTCTGAAAGACATAAAAATAGTAGGATAAAATTTAGATGAGTTCAAAGTATTAGAATATTTTATTTTGCGCAACAATATTACCTTATTAATATGAAGTAAATGGTAGTTAATTTTTTGTAGCACCCTCTTTTGCTTTCATAATAGCGTACAATCGATCTTGCATACTATACATATCTGCTATTAAGAAACTAGTAAAAAAACTGAGTCTGGAAAAAATTTCATTCTCTACCATCTGTCCTATCTCACAAGTTTCTTTGTCCTATCAATTAATATTTGTTTTATGTTTTGCAGCCGCTCTAGTAGTGGCAGCACGCATTGACTTGCTGTACGAAAATTCAGTAATGCATTTCATCTCAGATTTTAAAACATCAACAGTGCTGATTGAGAAAACGCGGTATACGGAAAATGGATTTTTGAAAAATTCGTTTTCCTCTGTATGTTAAAGTTTTCTTAATATGTTTTCTTGTACTTTCTAATTTTCCTGCTTTTCGTATTTCCTATTGGATACATTATTTTATATTCAAAAATATATGTGCCTATAGATATTTTCTTAAATGTTGTTGCCCCACCAGTGTCTGGGAGATTCTTCCCTCAAAACTGGTAGACGGAAGGCGCTGGATTAGAACAAAACCCAATCGCGGTCGTCAGCCCAATCATTCGGAGTTTTCCGTGGCTTTCTTCGAACTTTGGATTTCCTTGCGTAAATACGGGTTGGGTTCCCTTAGAAAGACCCCCCCTCCCTCCACGGAGGGCACCACCTTGGGGGCCCATATCCCATGTGTTGTCCGTTTGGGAGCATATTTAGCAATTGTTTATAAATTGTTTTTTGTATCCTGTTACAAAAATAACAGGATGTTGGAACCTGTTACCAGCGCTACTGTGGAATGATGTAACCTGTTAACCAAAAATAACCATATTTCCCATCTCTAGTTTGCTTGGAGAAATATAAAATTTCTAGACCCGGAGAAGACTGCGTGGCAATGCATGACATGTAAAAGATGGGCGCATGTCAAATGTACCAAAAATGAACCTTATTATATTTGTATTAACTGTAAATCAGACGCTGAAACAAGCGATGACAATATAGGATATAGGCCTACACGTTGTTGTAGGCTTTCGAGTCAAAGATCAATATGGTCAAAGATTAGTGTTGGCTTACTTTTTATTTCTTTCCTCATTAAGACAGTTTTTATTATTTTTATTCCTAAGTGCCTCTAAAAGTATCTTTATAAAAGATTAAGAGAATACAAACGTTAACAATTTAACTGTTTTATTTTCATTTGATTTGCAATATTATTAAAACATGAAAATGTTTTATTGTGTTAAGAGCGTTATAAATGAATAAATTTCTCAATCTTTATTTATATATACCATTTAATCGCCTTTCTTACATTATTTGTATATGTTATAATGTAATTGTATGTGTCATTTATGTGTCACAATGTGCCCCGAGCATGTCACAACTTGCCCCGTACCAGGGTTAGTAGTGACAAATTCCGAGGTTACGCAGAATTCATTTTCTGTTATAAAAAACGATAATATTGTTAATAGTAGTTTCATAAATATGTTACAAAAGACTTACCCCAATGATATGATACACTAAATCTTTCACTTCAGTTCAAATTTTACGGCTAAATGAAAAAAAAATTCCAAAAATGTCACTACTAGTCCCGGTCTGCCCTATATACAATATTATGTATATTGTATTGACATTAATCAATGGATATGTGGATACAACCCTTCATCTTTCTGCTTCCTTTTGGGAGCAGCGTATTTTGAGCTTATTGTACCGACGATAAGTTTTGGAATTTTCAAGCTATGTTTTTGAGACTTTCACAATAGTTGCTCTATACATTTAGCTAACACATTATACAAATTATATTTTGATTACTTTTATGCATGCGCAATGAAAAATTATGTAGTAAAACTTGGCAAAATTTGGGATTGTTTTTATGAAAACCTTAATTTCTATACGAGTATATATGCTATCTCCATAAAAATGAACACAGTTTATAATATTAAGGCACTTGTTCAGAATTTACAGATTGGACGCTTTTGCTATATTAATTTTGAGAGGGTTATCCCAAAGATATTTATTCTTTTTTAAACTTTTGACGGTCCACCATGAGAATTCGGGAAAAAAAAATCTTCACGGAAACATATGACTTGTACTATTATGTTTACACACCTGCAGTTTCAGGATATTTCCTCATTTATTTTTCCAGTTATTTAACTAAAGGTTAAAAATTGCTTGTGGGCGCTAGCATTTTTGGCCGTATAGTATATGCTTATCAATCTGTACCTGCCTTGAGACTAAAATGACACTCATACGAATATCGTAGCTCTGTGTGATTCCGCTTCTGTGTTTTATTATTTAATTTCAGGAATACATATTCCCTTTTATTCTGAATCTTAATTTACACTCTTTTTTATTGTTCTATTTAATTATAATTAAAATTACTATTTCGGATTTTAAAAAGCGTCGACTAATGATAAACATGTTTTAAAAAAATCTTTTAAAGAACTTTTTTTTTTTTTAAATAATATAGCAGAGCTGCCAACTTCTACGCCTATTTAAATCTTATAAACATGTTTTGAACCACAAAAAACTTTTAGTAAAATGTATACCAAGTATATTGAATGTTATGCATTACAGTATATATTCTTAATTATTTACTAAAATTTCTGTTTCTAATATGTTTATTTGACTGTAAATAGGCGTAGTAGTTGGCAGCCATGCTATAGTAATATAGTCTAATGTTTTATATTATTTCCTTAAAAATTTAGTGATATTCGTTTAGAAAAGCTCCTTTTCAATTATCATTGTTAATCAAAATTGATACGGCATAAATTTATCCGAAAGCCACATCTTTATCTTTAACAAGTTTTCATTTTACAAAATCTCAGTGTTTGCAAAAGAAATAAAAAACATTTGAAGGAAGTTAATTGTCTACAATTATAGCTTAAATAGTATCTGTAAGTTGAAAATCTCAAAAGAATTCTACATATTTCATACGGCATTTTTTTAAAATAATGTTCTTCGCTTTATATAGTTGTACATCGTATAAAATAACACAGAAACATCTGAAAACATACATATTCTGTTTTAATCGTTGAGAATTTCAAAAATCATATTAAATAAAAAGAAAAAAAATGTCGATTAAAAATTTTCCCTTTTTTGTGGAGCGGAAGACGGGTAAATATTGATTAACATGTCTGTTTTAAATTTATTCAATAGTTTAACTCACTTTTTGAATACTTATTTAGTAAGTAAAGTACCATATTGCTAGCTAAGCGTAGAACCAACAAAGAAAAATGACCAAACCTGGTATCGAATCCAGAGCCCTTCGAAGAGCGATATACGTGCTCAACCATTTAAACCACGAGGAAGATGCCCAGTGTGGCATTTCTCACTCTCATATGTTGGCAAGGCTGCGACTGCAGCACCAGATAGTAATATCTACATGAATACACAAAGAGTCCAGACACACAAAAGAATTCAGCGGGGAACACATATGCATAATTTTAATGAATTTTTCAATTAATTTCCAGCAATGAAATTACGCTTGGAAACTTTGAATATTTAATATGTGAGTTATCATATTGCGAGCTAAGTGTAGAATCAACAGAGTGAAAAAAACTTTGTGTCTCTTGTTGTGCCACAGGTACGTGTGCTCATGTAGAAGTTTCTACTTTGTGTTGCAGTCATAGCCTTGCCAGCATATTTCAAATGCCAAGCTGGGCATCGTACTCTTAATTTAAGTGGTAGAGCTTTTATATCGGTATTCCAGTGGTTCCGAGTTTGATGCTTGGATATTTGTCACTCTGTTGGTTCTACGCTTAGATGTGAGGTCTACGATGTGAAAAAGTATTTAATAAATAAATCCTTCCAAGTATAAGTTCACTGCTGAAAATTAATTGAAAAATTAATTAAATAAATGTGTGTGGATTTTTGAAGACTAAAATGTTAGAATTTGAATGTAACTTTAGTTGTACTTTTAGCTTTCTTCTAATGCAAACAGAATTTTTGTTTATTCGAACCAATTTCTGGTGCCCCAGTAGCGACAACCATGAGATGACGAAATCTTGATCTAAAATCCATAACAATGTTTCAATTGGAGCTCCAAATCTTAGATTGAGATTTATCCAGCTTATGGTTGCAACTACAGCGGCGGCAAAATTTCATTCTACCTGCTGCAAAATTTTTCACAATGGAAAAAAAAACCTTTACGAAGAAGAATTTTAAAATTTTTAAATTTACCTAATTTAATGATCAATATTAGGACTTGCAGTAATGAAAATCCAATTGCAATAGGTGTATAACAAAATTTAAATAAAAAATTGTAATTGCTAATGGATTCCGTCTATGCTTTTGTGCTGCATTACTTCAGATTATTTTCATGATTTTTTTTTTATTATTATTAATTTTAATGAAATCACTCTTTCCTTCAGACAATAAGTTTTAACGAAATGTAAGCGCAATATGCTAAAATCCTGATGAAAAAACGTTCGAAAGTTATCTAATTCTTCTTTGTTTAACTTTTATCTGCATATAGAAAAGGAAATATTTGCACGAGAAAGAATATATATTAATTTAATATTTCAAAATTTCAATTCTATAGTTCTGCACTGTATTTATGGAAAAATTCTCATGTATGGTTTACTCGGATATTTAGTTTTGAGTCTTTCTAGATCAAAGTGACGATTTATTAATACCGTTATACATTTTTAAAATATTATTGATAAGGGATTTTTTTTTTATAAATATACATTAATTCTCTGTTATAGGCAGTTTAGAAACAAAAATATTTTTATTTTTATTTCTTTTCCAAAAATCTGAAAATTAAAATTTATACTTCTTTTATCTGTTAAAGAATTCTGTATTAAGATTTTTTTTTTTTTTTTTAATAAAAAATTCTTTATTGAAAGGGAAAGTCAAGTTTTATTTATTTAAAATTATGAAATTCCAAATAGATTGAAATTTATTTCATGAACTCTGTCTCAATATTTGCGAAAAATAACAAAAGCATCTGAAAGAAGCTAGGAGTGGTTTAGAATTAGATCTTAAATAGAGCCTGTAAGCCGCAGATCTCTAGAGAATTCTAGATGTTTAAGATGTTGTTTTTGAAAGACCTCTGTTTCTTTTCTTATCCTTTTTTAAAAGAATACAGAATCCCCTAAAGACCAAGGCGTATTATCTCCATCCTGTTTGATTCATTAAGGATCTTAAAAATTATATTCATTAAAAACGTATCATTTTACTGATTAAAAAGTTCCGAGGCTCTTTCTTTTCATGGTTCATTAAAAAAGAGAAAATATCGAATAATAAGATAGTTTTATGTCATCAGCTATTTTTGTTGTACCAAAATATCCCGATTTTTAGATGTTGAAACGTTAGAAGTTGAAAATCAATATAGTTAGTTATCAATTATAGGTTATAATTATCAATATAATTTTATACTCTATTACTAGCATAAACTTTAGAGAGAAGTTACTTTAAGAAAATATTAAATTTAGTAAACAATGTTAGAAATTTTGTATAGGTTTAAGAAATTAGAAATGAAAAAGTTCTAAATATAAAGGCTCTAATGATATTTATGTATCATAAAGATTTTAAATAAATAGGCTCTTGAAAGGTTCGATTCACTATCTCCTCAGCGTCACAACGTCATATCCATAAAAAAAAAAGCTTTGTAGTTCTCCGTTCATCCACATGAGAAAATTTTTATCGCAATCCCAAAAAGTTGAAAAGGGTTTATGACGTCAATTTGTCTGACCGTCTGTCAACGCTCTAAATCTTGTAAATTACTCGGATTGCACTGAAATTTTACGATATTTTTGACGTTTATCATAGCAATTACTTTATTCAAATGAAGTTTGTAAAATATGTTTAGTTCATTTATAGGGACTGTTAAACTTATTCCGCAACATTATGGCCAATACCAAAAAATCGTTTAAAATTAACTTTGATGATGTTCTACCCTTTCAAACCTAATAAGATTGATTTGAATATACAAAGAGCACTAAAATATGGATTTTGTTAAATATGCGGTGCGAAGAATAATTATTTATTCATAGGCCCACACAAAAATATTTCGATTATGTAGTGGTATATTATATTTAAATTTTAGTTATCGTATCATAGGATAGTGTGCTGACGCAATTCACTGTTATTTATAATAGAAGTACACTATGAAGATACTGAGATTTAATTTCACAACTTTAAATTTAGCACCTTACAGAATAATGCTTCAAACACATCTCATCATAGATTGAAGAAATATGCAGAATCACAAGTACTGCTACAGTTTAAATGATGCCTTTTTGATGATAGTAAATATTACTGTTCCCTAACTGTATGATTTTTGCTAAATTTTATATAATTTGTTAAACTTCAATCATGAGTGTACGCACACCGATGATTGAATAGGAACATACAGTCCCTGGCCAAATTATTAGACGCACTTATATTTTCTTGTGTCGAATCATATTACAAGTTTCATAGAGATATTAATATGCTAATAGTTACAATTGATTATATGCTTCATCTGTAGGATTATAATAAATTAAAAGCATTCCAATGACTTTAAAATTATTTATTTTTGTAAATTACATTAACAATTGCTAAAATTGTAAAACTTAAAATATGAAATTTAAAAAAAGCCAACACTTTTGGAGTCTCCATCGGCGGCAATCAGTGCCTCTATTCTTCATGGCATGCTGTTAGTATAAAATTAAAATGTTTCTTGCACGTGTGAGTGTTCTTTCCAGACAAGGATAAGTTTTTCTATGAGCTGTGTTTTGCTCGTTATGAGCTCTTTGTCCAGTTTTTTCTACATTAGCTCCCAAACATTTTCAATGGTATTCATGTCTGATGAATTACCGGGAGCAGTTAAACACAGGTATATTTTTTCATTGAATGTAGACCTTGACGGATCGTGTTATGTAATAAAAAGCTTTACCTTGCAAAAATACAAATGGTTCTTCATTTGGAAACCATCATTTTAGGTTTAGAATAAACCGATTTTGAAAACCTCTTTATATTGGTCTGGAGAATTGATTAAGAAGTCATAACAAACAAAACCCAGCTCATAGAAAATCGTATCCATACCTGGAATCATTACCCACGCATACAAGAAACTCTTCAATTTTTTATTAACAGCATACCGCGAAAAATAGAGGCACTGATAGCCACCAAAAGAGGCTCCAAAAAATATTGACATTTTTTTGAGCTTCAAGTTACAAATTTTGCAATTTCAGCCATTTTTAATTTAATTTGTAAAAAGAAAGAGTTTTAAAGTCATAGACATGTTTTTTTATTTATTATAATCCTACAAATGATGTACATAATTAATTGCAGTTATTCACACAGTAATATTTCTATAAAGCTAGTAATATGATTCGACACAAGGGAAAGGGAGTGCGTCTAATAATTTGGCCAGGGACTGTACTTCAAAAAACTTACGAATGTGTTCATCATCATTATGGAATTTGCTGTGTTTTAATATCGAGGAATTTTCTTTCAGATAGAATGTTTACTGCATACAGATGCAACACTTCACACAAATCGTATATGAAGGAAAAATTTTTTTAAAGTACTTATTTTCTGCTAATTATCTATTAGTGAGAAAAAAAAAACTCAATTGACGAAGAAGCCGATCTATTGCTAGGTACTTCTTTTTTCAGCTATTAAACTGGCTCTATATATAGCATAAGTTTCGTTTTATGTTGCTAATAGTAAGGGAAATAATAGAATCGAACTAGTATAGGAATCACAGGAGAATGGAGAAAATTCCATAATATCATCACAAACTAGGACATCTCCACAAATGTGGACTTCTATTCTTTTCCACGTAAAAACTTGTTTAATTTTTCTACATTTTGACTACATTTCTTAATAAACGAATGTTTTCCAGTTTAAAAGCATGCCAGTTAATAGCAACGCCAGTGCTAATTTAGTCACAAAATAGATGTTATTTTTTTTCTGAGTTTGCAAAATGCCTTGACATTGCGGCCAAGAAATTGAGAATATTTTATGAGTATAGTAGCTGTACCCTATATAACCACCTTAAGGAAAATGTATTTTTTTCACTCGCATGTACAAGTCAGAGGACTCCAAAAATGTGTGTCCACTATCCTTGACCTATTGACTATCATTATTAAAATTAGCGACTTTGTAATTATTCTGGTTTAATTTATATGATAAAAACAAAAAATGTTTACAAGTGTCTATATAAGGAACTACCTGCCCCTATTATGGACAGGTGTTTCCTTATTGACTTTCTACACAGTGTGTATGGAAGAACCAATTTTCCAAGGGATTTTAGAGCAGAGGAAATAAAAAAATGTATCTTAAAGTATTCGGAGGAGGAGGAGGACGGTAAATATCTTCAAAACATGCATTTTCGAAAGGGGAGGATCATTCTCGGTTTTTACCCTACGAAGACCCATGCAAAGTTACTAATATTATGAAATAATATTGTTGATTTTGCTTAGCTTTATAGCATCTGTCTGAGAATTTACATCTGTTATTACTCAGTCCTCACGGCATGGACAAATAGAAACTTTTCCACCATGGGCAGTAAGTCCCACATTATCCCTATGAACATATCTGCCACATGTGATGCATGGCCGCATGTTTGAAAAAACAGCAATATTGCAAAAGAAGCAGTACCAGTTCTCCTTTGTTGAGGAAGTCATACCATTGTAGCCTACGATTTCGCCAACATATATCTTACTGGCGGGTGGGGCTTCTTTTTATTTTTCTGCAAGGGTTTTTTGGAGGAAGGTTTTGGAGGGATTGTTCAAATGGCATCTTGTCGAATAAAAATTGAACCACTTTGATGCCTTTTTCAATTTATTGCTTGGCAACGTTGAATTTTCTTCTTTCTTACAGTTGTAGTCGATAGGGATATAAGCTTACAAGTAATTAAGATCAACACATCTCGAAACAACAGGTTTTCTCTAAATGGCGAACAGCGCGCTTTTTTACACTTTTCAGCCTTAATTATCTTTTCAACTGCTTTTCTGCTCGAAAATGTTGAGCCATCTCTCGATTAAAATTATTACCTTTAAAAATATTAGGGGTGTCCATATTGAGAGCCCTGTCCATATAGGTTACAAATACCTTATTTAACTTAAATCCTTTACAATAGAAATTTTTTTGGATTTACATATCATTTACCAATTTAAAGACCATAAATTTGGGATTCTGTTAATTAAGGTTAGTAGTAACCGAATTGATATTTTTAGGGGATTTATAATTTTACATTCCTATTTGTAAATATGAATTACTAGTTCCCTAAAGTATCAGTTTCCGAAATTTTTTTTTCTATAATGTATGATGTCATTTGCTTTTTTTATACCAATGAATGAGTACATGTGGAATTCTTTTAGCATCAACAACAAAAAAGGTGGAATTTTTACAATGTCTGCTAGAAAGAAATGTCAACAAAAGATGCATTTAATTACGACAAGCAACTTATATTGCCGGTTGTCATACGAGAAAACATAAGTGAATTTATTTTAAAGTTTAAATTCCGCCATTTTTCAAGAGGGATGTAGGTTAAAAAAACTATCGTGGGAAAATATTCATCAACTATAAATTTGAACGTTGAACAAGCCTATATGGATAATTTTTAAAAAAGGAATTTTTATTTAAATATATTTACTATTATTACTCTATTTCCCACCACGGGAAAACTGTGAAAAGAAAATTGTTTTAAATTTGACCCATCTATTTTTACTTTCAGTATTGGTTTATACACGAAAACTTAAAAAAGCAATTTGAAATTCAATTTTGTTACGCAAAGTATTCTAAAGTGGTGCTATAAACGCAAACTAAATCATGTTAAATCACTATTGTCTATTTCTATCTTGAAATCTTGAATATTTCAGTACAGTCATCCTGTTCTGAAAAATAAAAATATCTTTTATTTCAATTTACTTAGTATTAATCTTGCTGAGGATCATTAACGACAATATGCACTGTAAAATAAAAAATTTGCAGAATTTCTAAAGTTTTTCTTGGAAACTGGGATACTTAAAACTTTCAATATAGTTGTAACAGCAAATATTCATACAACCGATTCTGTTACTTGAATTTTTGCTGATACTTTTACACGAAAATTTCTGGGAATTCCAGTTTCCTAGAAAAAATTTTGTAACTTTACAGGTTTTTACACTGTAGAAGTTTGAGTTAATTACCTTATGTAATTTATCTTAAAGCACCTTTGTAAGATTACAAATAAAACAAATTTAATTAAAATTTTAGCAATGCAATTTCTAACAGTTACATTACCAGTGAATAAAAACCTAAAAAGAATCATTTTATTGATAAAACTTGAAAATGATGAAAGTATTTTTATCAAAATTGCTGGTAGGATGTGAGCTTAGATATAGTTTGAAAAGTAAGTTTAAACACAGTTATACGCATAAAGACCCGTAAACTGCAATAAAAAATCTGTAATTCTGCAGATATAAATTTAAATAGATCTGTATTCTTGCTAAAATTTTATCTGTATACTGAACTAAAAATTGCATAAATCTACAAAATTAGATTTTGAAAATCTAGAGAAATCTGTCAATCTACAAAAGAATCTTACAAATATTTTGTGTAACCTGGTTTGTTAGTTACGTAAAAACTTTTAGGCACCCTTGTGTTCAGAAAACTTCCTAGTAACATTACAGATTTTTGATTTACAGTACAAAGGTGTATCGGTCACATGAATTTTTGTTGTTTCTGTGAAGTTGTATCCCAGTTTCCTAAAAAAAATTTAGTAACTTTACAGTTTTTTAATTTACAGTGTAAAGCATCAGAAATTAAATAAATGTTTTATAAAATTACTCTCGCAACAGTTATTGGAAATAAAGTGTTATGAGCATGGGTTCCTATTTCTTTTTTAACCCTTTCTGTCGCACTACTCTTTAAAGTTGGAATTTAAAGAAAAAAAAATAGGCAATCTATTTAGGCCTAGAGGAGTACACAGTTATAATTTTGTAAAGATTGCACAAACCATTTTAATTATACAGCTATTGCCGAAGTCGTAACTCCCCATAAGTACAACATTGATAAGCGCAGTGAGAAGAGCATTGCTGTGAAGCGTGTATTAGAGTAAAATGTTTTACCAATTATTTAAAAACAGTAAAATTTGATCTCTGTTTTGCTGCGATCGAGAACTCATAAGAAAGATTTAAAGTAGCCATTAGAGTAGTTTTTGAAATATTTACAGAGTTTTTATGTCTCTAAACAGGGGGAACTTTAGGTGTTGCCGACCCGGCAACACTGCGCAAGAAAGGGTTAAAGAATTATAAATGATGCATCCTATATTTTCGACGGAGGTCATGACAGAATAAATCTTACTTAGTATTGTAAAAATATTTGATACTACCCTGTAAAAAAAAAATCTGTGATGTTAATAAACGTTTTCTGGGAAACTGGGATTCCTATAACTTTTTATGTAACGTAAACAGCAAAAATTCATGTAACAGATACATATTTGTACTGAAAATAAAAAAATCTGTAAGGTTACTAAGAATTTTTTAAGGAAACTGGGATTTCAAGAATTTTTCATGTAACTGGAACCCAGGTTACAGATAAAATTTTGTAAGGTAACTGTAATTTTAGTAGACTCGTTTATAACGTAACAGATTTCTGTAACTTTACAAAAATTAGTTTTGTAGAATTACATTTTTTCCTGTACAGTGTGCAGATAAAATGTTAGTAACCATACAGATTTTGACAACTTTACATTTGTAGGATTAAAGATTTTTTTTTTTTTTTTTTTACAGTGTATAAAACAAACTTATGACCCCGTAAGCATTGCTCATAAAGGACCAATAATGAAGTAAGAAACATAAATCTATATAATAAAGGCCAAACGTATCTGTGCGTAACGCATACGTCATGTTTTGAATGGCAACACTTTCCGACGAAATTTCGGTTTTGCAATTTTCGCTATTGTAAATTTTTAAACTTTTAGACATTGAACGACTTTCAATCTTTATACCATCGTTTAGAGAAAAAAATGCACTTTTAAATGCCATTTGTTAGAAAACTGTATCTCAAATTGTTTTTGAGAGATTAATTTTGTTGTAGTTTTTAGTTCAATTTCTATAATGGTGGCAACTTGAGTATCGCATTTATGTGGGAAAAAGAGAAAAAATAGCCATAGAGTAAAAGAGAAAAAAATAGAGATGCAATTTAGTGGCTGGAGGTGACACCAAAAATGTAACTCTAAAATTCGCTGCATTGCATCGCTGCACAACGGCGTGCTTTCACAAAAAAGAAAAACTTTTAGCGATGCAATTTTAATTCATAATACAATGAAATGCTATTTTATAATGCTAAAATATATTCAGATCTTTTCCATTTAGAGAAAATATGATGTTAAAAAATTCGGTCTCTGTTCCATGTGATTGTTTTGTTTGGGTCGAATGAGATACTTATATCGGAAGAATAACGCCCATCAAACCATTTTAATCGCATACTGCATCTCCATCTATCTCTTTTCTCCATGGAAAATAACAGATCACTGCATATTTTAGTTGTCATTTTTTTCATAGCAACTGAAAAAAATAGTAATTAAAAATCTGTTAACTTCGATCCAGGTTACAGATAAAATTTTGTAAGATAACTGTAATTTTAGTAGACTCGTTTATAAAGTAACAGATTTCTGTAACTTTACAAAAATTAGTTTTGTAGAATTACATTTTTTCCTGTACAGTGTGCAGATAAAATGTTAATAACCATACAGATTTTAACAACTTTACATTTGTAGGATTAAAGATTTTTTTTTTTTTTTTACAGTGTATAAAACAAACTTATGACTCCGTAAGCATTGCTCATAAAGGACCAATAATGAAGTAAGAAACATAAATATTTTTAATTAGTAAACTGATATTTTTTTATGAATATTTTTACCTGATCCTTATTGAGTGAAACGGGATATACCGAATTGACCTTGGCTTTTCGTAATTACCATGTTATTTTAGACGGCGTTGAAAAACAAAGAAAAGATCTTTGAAAAATAATGATTTTGTATCTAGAAATTGATAAAGATTTGTTTTTTATAGGTCTCTTAAATTGTTTAAGCGTTCCAAGAAACCAAAATTTGTAAATTAATTTTATAATGTTGTTACATTTTTTTTTCATGAAATAGATTTCTGAAATCATTTAGCAAAATCTCTACATAAATTCGTTTCATAAAATCTTTATATCTATAAATCTTCTGTGCGTGTGTTTGTCACTGAACTCCTCCTAGATGATTGGACCGATTTTAATGAAATTTTGTGTGTTTTGTTCCAGTGGATTCGAGAATGGTTTAGATTCGCATTTAATAGAAATTGACTCAGTAAATTTTTAGTAATTAGGCAAAAACTAATAGTTAATGATTTTATCTAATTAAAAGTGTTGAATAAGTTCGCATAACAGAGTGCGGACGGAATGGCCGAGCGGTCTAAAGTGCCAGATTTAAGCTCTGGTTCTTGAAGAAAGAGATCGTGTGTTCGAACCCCACTCCTGACATACGTGTATGATTTACAATAATTTTTCCTGTACTATAATTTTAATTAACCGACTTCTGAAAATCGCTAACTTTTAACTAAAAAGAAAAAAATAAACTTTTCCATCAAAAATTGAACCGACTTCAAAAACTACTACAAAGTGAAAAATAATTTCCTTATATAATTGTAATAAGAAAATAAATTAAGAGCGTAGTATTTATCGTGCGTATTATTTTATTGATGCACATTTATTTGATTTTTTGGAGTCGGTGCCAACCAAACCCATTTCAAAATTAAAATTAAGCATCCAATGCCAATCTTTATCTTTATATATAAAAATCTTCTGTGCGTGTGTATGTAACTGAACTCCTCCTAAACAACTGGACTGATTTTGATGAAATTTTGTGTGTGCGTTCCAGTAGATTCGAGAATGGTTTAGATTCACATTTCGTCGAAATCGATTCAGTACTTTTTTAGTAATTAGGCAAAAACTAATAGTTAGTGATTTTTCGCTAATTAAAAGTGCTATATATATAAAAGGAAGTCTGGATTTCGTATTAATCATAGCACAAAAAAATCTACCATACCAAAAATCTTGAAAATGGGGGTAAAAATATTTCTTATAACATCGAGTGCCGCTAAGAATTGATTTTCGAAAATTCCACCCCTACGATGAGTAGAAAAAAGAACGAACTTTTAAAAAATTCCATAAAAATCGCCTTTTGTAGTTATTTTTCATTTGATAACATATTTTAGTGTATTTTTTAATGCTGAATCGAACGGTACTAAGCAAATTTGTTTAAGTCCAGTAGTTCGTGAGATAATTTACATTTTCCTAATTTGGCGATGTCTTCGGCGCAAAAACCTGAAATTTTCAATGCTTATCTTTATATATAAAAATCTTCTGTGCGTGTGTATGTAATTGAACTCCTCCTAAACGACTGGACCGATTTTGATGAAATTTTGTGTGTGCGTTCCAATAGATTCGAGAATGGTTTAGATTCACATTTCGTCGAAATTGATTCAGTACTTTTTTAGTAATTAGGCAAAAACTAATAGTGATTTTTCGCTAATTAAAAGTGCTATATATATTAAAGAAAGTCGGGATTTCGTATTAATCATAGCTCAAAAAAATCTACCATTCCAAAAGTCTTGAAAATTGGGGTAAAAATACTTCTTATAACATCGAGTGCCGCTAAAAATGGATTTTCGAAAATTCCACCCCTACGATGAGTAGAAAAAAGAACGAACTTTTAAAAAATTCCTTAAAAATCGGCTTTTGTAGTTATTTTTCATCTGATAAAATATTTTAGTGTATTTTTTCATGCTGAATCAAACGGTACTAAGCAAATTTGTTTAAGTCCAGTAGTTCGTGAGATAATTTACATTTTCCTAATTTGGCGATATCTTCGGCGCAAAAACCTGAAATTTTTAATGCTTATCTTTATATATAAAAATCTTCTGTGCGTATGTATGTCACTGAACTGCTCCTAAACGACTGGACCGATTTTAATGAAATTTTGTGTATGTGTTCCAGTGGATTTGAGAATGGTTTAGATTCACATTTTATCGAATTTGATTCAGTACTTTTTTTGTAATTAGGCAAAAACTAATAGTTAGTGATTTTTCGCTAATTAAAAGTGTTGAATAAGTTCGATGAATGGAGTGCGGACGGAATGTCGGAGCGGTCTAAGGCGCCATATTTAAGCTCAATTTCTTGAAGAAAGAGATCGCGTGTTCGAACTCCACTGCTGACAAACGTGTATGCTTTACAATAATATTTCCTGTATTATAATTTTGATTAACCGAGTTCAGACAATCGTTAATTTTTAACTAAAAAGAGAAAAATATACTTTTCTATCAAAAATTGAACCGACTTCAAAAACTAATGAAGAGCAAAAAAATAATTTCCTTACATAATTGTAATAAGAAATTAAATTAAGAGCGTTAGTGTTTATTCTGCGTATTAGCACATTTACGTACATTTATTTGATTTTCTGGAGTCGGTGCCAAGAAGGACAACGTCTGTCGGTGACAGGACAACGTCTGTCGGGTCCGCTAGTATATATATAAATCTTCTGTACGTGTGTTTGTCACTGAACTCCTCCTGGACGACTAGACCGATTTTAATGGAATTTTGTGTGTGTGTTCCAGTGGATTCGAGAATGGTTTAGATTCATATTTCATCGAAATTGACTCAGTCAATTTTTAGTAGGCCCCACCAGTGGCCGAGAGGTTCTGACCTTTCAGACGGCAGGTGCTGGGTTCGAACCCAAACGCGGCAGTCGGCCTAACCGTTCGGAGTTTTCGTGGTTTTCTTCGAACCTTGCGTAAATACGGGTTAGGTTCCCTTAGAAAGCCACCCACAAAGGGCACTTCCCCCTGGTCCTATATCCCTAGAATAGATAATCGGACGACATCAAACAAACCATTTTTAGTAATTGGGCAAAAACTGATAGTTAATTATTTTTTGCTAATGAAAAGTGTTGAATAAGTTCGCAGAACAGAGTGCGGACGGAATGGCCGAGTGGTCTAAAGCACCAGATTTAAGCTCTAGTTTTTGAAGAAAGAGATTGCGTGTTTAAACACAACTCCTGACATACGTGTATGATTTGCAATAATTTTTCCTGTATTATAATTTTAATTAACCGACTTCAAAAGATCGTTAACTTTTCACTAAAAAGAGAAAAATAAAGATTTCTTTCAAAAATTGAACCGACTTCAAAAACTACATCAAAGTGAAAAATAATTTCCTTGTATAATTGTAATAAGAAAATAAATTAATAACGTATAGGAAAATAAATTAATAGCCTATAAGAAAATAAATTAATAGCATTTATCGTGCGTATTATTATATTTATGTACATTTATTCGATTTTTTGGTGTCGGTGCCAGGACAACGTCTGTCGGGTCCGCTAGTCACTATATAAATTTGTTTCCTCAGATCTTTTCTGTTTTTTCTTTCTTTCTTTTTCTTCTTTTTTTTTCATTTTGGTAAAATAAAATAATTTTTATTAATATATTTTTCTGTTATTAAATAGTGAACATTGATTCAAGCAATGAATCTTAATTTATAGAGAATTCTACATTATTTTGTCAGAATTAATAATAATAATAATAATAATAATAATAATAATAATAATAATAACATAGAAAAATAACATTTTAATCACTAACTGCGTTTAGGAGAATTCTGTTATCTGTTTTGAATTATTGAAATTTATCCCTCGAAAACAGATGATAAATGAAAATTTCCTGAAAGGTATTACTATTTACTTGTAGTCTTTTTATTATTAAATAGTAGTGTTGCCAATTGTAATTATGTTATTCAAAAATCATTTATTAATACAAAAATCAGATTTTTAACGGAAATTATCGAAGTTTTACTATTAAAAGCCTATCACATTATTAATACCGATTATTACTATTATTAATATTTTAAATGGTATTTCTTGCAATAATGCGTTATTTTGCACAATGCATTGATTTACTATAGAATATGTTATGCAAATCGGTTCAGATTCTGGCATACAAAAAAAAAAAAAAAAAAAAAAAAAAAAAAAAAAAAAAAAACGATTTAAAAGCACCAAAAAAGTTTATTTCCAATACAAATTAGTATACAAATAATGGGGAAAATTATTTTAGTTTTAAAAATTCATACCATTCAAAACTAATATGTATTAACTTAATAAAAATAAATATAACATTTAAGTTTATTTTGGTCTGTTTAAATAATTTGCAATTAATAGAGCTAAAAATATAACTCAAATAATTATTAGTATTATTTAATTAGCGAGTAAAATTAATAATTTTATTCATGAATTTAAACATTCACATCCAGTCACAGATGTAAAACAATCAAATTAATCGATATTTTCTCTTTTTCAAAAAAAAAAAAAAAAAACAAAAAAAACAAAAAAAAAAACAATTAAAATATAAAACCTGGAGCATTTTTAATTGGTAAAATGATACTTTTTCTAATGAATGTAACATTTCAGATTCTTAATGAAAAAACAGGATGCAGATAATACTCTTTGATCTATAGGGAATTCCATACTACTTTAGACGAGAGTTCTTTAAAAAACAAACAGTTAACTTCTATAATTCTCTTGAGATCTGCAACTTACAGAATATAAGAGTACGCGGTACATTTAAGATCTAATTCCAAAACACTTTCACATGTTATCGTTATTTTACATTTATTTATTTATTTATTTACTTATTTATTTACAAAAATTGATATTTAACACCTCACAAAATGTGATAAAGTATAAAAATGTTATTCATTTCTTTTATCTTTACGAGAAGAAAGTATTTGATTCGTGAAAATTTTTTCAAATTCGGTATTCTATGGATTTACACATTTTAGTGGTTAATGTACCCCAAAAATATGTTTTTATAAAACGTCTGTCTATGTGCCCGTGAGTCTTTCTGTATGTATGTGGACAAAAAAATTTCGGGTCACTCTTCAAGAACTAATGCATGGAATTTCATAAAACTTTAGATTCTGCTATATTTGATATAAACTATATGTGATTGATATTTGGTGTATATCGATGAACAGGTGACATTGCTATACTTCATTATTCACAATTTCGCATTAAATATGTCTTAAAAACTAATGCATATATTGTCATCAAACTTTAGATTTAGATAGTACGTGATATAACATGGTGCTGATTACGTTTTGGTGCAAATATATAGCCATATCTCAAGAACTAAAGTTTGGATTTTTATAAAACCTTAGATATTTTTTTAGTTAGTACTTGATATAACATGGTGCTGATTACGTTTTGATGCAAATTGCTTTACTGATAGTGCTGCCATTGTGCTGATTACGTTTTGATGCAAATTGCTCTACTGATAGTGCTGCCATGGTGCATTATTAGTGATTATCGCAATAGCTTTATCTCAATAACTAATGCACGGAATTTTACAAAATTTTAGATTATGTTAGACTTTTATATAAGCTAAATTTGATACGTTTTTGGTTTATATCGCTCAACAGGCGGGGCTGTTATGCTGCATCACTTACAATGACTCCAAAAGCCATGTTTCAAGAACAAGTGTGTGGATTTTCATAAAACTTTATATTTAGGTAATCTTGATATAGCATGGGGTCTATTAGGTTTTGGTACAAATCGCTCAACAGGTGACACTGCTACGGAGCATTATTCATAATTATCGCAATAGCTCTATCTCAAGAACTAAAGCACTTTTTCTAGACATTCAGATTCAGTTAGATTAGTATTTTTTAATTTTTGGTGTAAATTGCCCAACAGATGGTGTTGCTATGCTGAATTGTTTACAATTTCGCATTAAATTTGTCTCAAGAACAAGTGGATGGATTTTCATCAAATTTCTGATGCAGTTAGCACCTTACAAAAAAATTATCCTGATTAGTTTTTGGTGCTCATCATCCAACATGTGGCGCTGTTATGAAGAATTTACAATAACTCTATCTCAAAAACTAATCCACGAATTTTTATCAATTTTCAGTTTAGTTATAAATTGACATAAGTTGTTGCTGACTAGATTTTTGTTTAAACCACCTAACCGTTGGCATTTCTATGACGCATTTTTCAGGAAATATTAATATGCTTAAGATAAAAGAAAGTTTTGGAATTGACATCTGACTAGTTTTAGAGCGGGCAGCGAATGTCTAAGTATCTAGTTAATATAATATACGTCATAATATACAATACAAACCAAGATATACCAAATCGGTCGTTTTCTTTCTTACTTATAGGAATATTTTCCAAAACCGTTAATTTTGCGTGAAAGTCGATTGCGAAGAAATGTAATGTAAAATGCTATGTCTATAGGGTTTGTATTATACATAATAACATCATTTTTTGTTATAAATTTCAGTCTGCCGAGAGTTTGTACCAGAATATGCGCAGGCAGATCAAAATATTCTTAAAATACTTTATTTTACATTTAATTTAACACCAATTTCGTCTCGTAACTCGATGACGTGATAATGACGCCAAAATGGCGAGATGGTGCCTTCCCGTTACTCATATCATACCAAGAAATGCCGAGGCAGACCAAACATTCCTTAAACTATACCTAATAATCTTGTCCTACATCATGATTTCATCCCGTAACTCGATGACATAGTCATTGAGTTGTTGCATTATAACGTCATATTTTTGTTATAAATTTCAGTCTCCGAGGGTTTGTACCAGGATATGCGCAGGCATACCAAAATATTCTTAAAATACTTAATTTTACCTTTAATTTGGCACCAATTTAATCTCTTGACTCAATGACGTCATAGTGACGCAAAAATGGCGAGATGGCTCCTGCTGTTACTCATATCGTACAAAGAAATGCCGTGGCAGATCAATCATGCTTTAATCTACATATAATAATCTCTTCCTACATCATGATTTCAACTCGTAACTAGATAACGTAGTCATTTGTGTCGCCACCGCCCGCTCTATTTTTATATGTAGTTTTATTTTTGAATAAATGTTATTAAATATTTATTTTAAGAAAAGATGAGTTAAGTAAAATGAGATTAAAAATAGACTTCTTAATAAAGAAACTGTTAACAAAATGTGAAGAAAATATGTCTACAAAATTTTGTATTAACTTTAATTGATAGAATTTTCCACAAAATACTATTTATTCAAGAATTTACTAAAAATTTACTCTAGAATTACAGTATGATCAAATATTTCTGTAGTTCTAATAAAGCAGTTCTCTGTGAAACTAATTTTTATACAGAAATGGCTTCATATGCTTGATTGTTTTCACAAATAGCTATATATAGACTTGAATATTTCCCTTCGGATAATACGTTTTGAATTTTTCTGTGACGATTTAATGTCTGGAATACATGCGGTATTTTTTTTCGACAAGAAAAGGAGGCGATTGTATCATTTTTGTGCGATATTTTCTTTATTTATTAATAAAAGAGGATAAGCTCGGATATGCCGGGTTACAGAGCATGGGTAAAAAAAAATAAAAAAAAACTATTATTATTTTTTTAATTGAAAACTGAAAAACTGCCAGATTTTTTACATTTAATATACATATATATATATTTAATGTCTCTTAAAAATACCATAAATATTTTTAATACGAAAAACACGTCCATTAAATCCATAAAGTTTAATTTTATTAAATAAAGATTCCATTTCTTCAAAATAAGTTAGTGTTTAACTAAAAATACAGTATTCAATAAGTTCCTTCTGAATAAAATATACATTAATTTAGCAAATTGACAGTTCTAACCCAAATGTAATAAAATTATAGGAAATTGCGAAACAATGACTTTACTTATGAGCTAACTCCATATAATGAAAAATGAACAGATAAACATTTAGAGTTTGTTAGTATAAATAATTTTAGTAAAAATCTCTTATTCTATGGTCATAAAACAGCAGTTTTTTGTGTGTTTTAAAAATAATTATTTGAGGAACACTTGAACTTATATTGGATTAGTGTCTATATTTTTAATTGGATTTGAAATGTTTCCGACTTCCATTGTTTAAACATTTGAAGAAGAGACAGGAGTGCGACAAGATAAATTCCCAGAGGCATATTTCTATATGTTTACAAAGAAATATAAGAATCAAAAATCTAAGAAATCATCTTCCCTTCCAACGCATGTAATAATAAAGTGCTCTTCTCTGTTCTTACCCTGGTAAAAAAAAAAAAATGGATGTATGCCAACATTAGGGTCGTTCGTTTATATTTCATTATAATTATGTAAATACACAGCATCTACAGTCGTCGTTCAGTACGTCTGCCCGTCCGTCTGTCTGTCCACATATAACAGAGGAAAAACTACCCAACCGAATCATTTGAAATTTAAAACACATAATTGTTGTATAATTTTGAGAGTTATTTCCAAATTTTATTAAAATTGGATGCATAGTTTAACAAGTATTACAAAATGCTCTGTTGAGAAAAAAAAAAAAAAAAGGTTAACATGTTTTTAAGTAAAAAAAAGTGTTTGACAAGTGCAATCTAATTGAGCATGAGAGAGGTCAAGGGGTCCCTTCTTGGCAGCAGCTCACTGTCAAAGCCAAATTTGAAAAAAAAAAGAAATTTTTGCTTTTTCCGTGCAAAAGAAATCAGTCAGAATTATGATAAAAATGTGTAGCGCAAAGACATAGCCAGAAAAAACGCAGCGTAATTAAAGATGAATGTAGGGTGAATTAGTACCTGAAATCTTAGTTCCTGTAGCGTATCACATTCATGTAGTGCCACCAAGCATGCCCGCTGTGTAATTTGAACTGCACAAAAAACTGATTTGTAATACAGAGTTGTCATGCAGTTGCAATGCCGAATCAACAGCGCATTTCACATGTAAAGGAGGATTAAAAATTTTACTAAAAGGAAAGTTCTACGCAAATTTCTTTTGTATGGAAAAAGCACAAATATCACTTTTTCAAATTTGGCATTGGCAGTGAACTGCTGCCAATAAGGGACCCCTTGTCCTCACTCATGCTCAATTAGAAGCACTTGTCAAACACTTTTACATACTTAAACTTTTTTATTGCTCAACAGAGCATTTTTTAATACTTTTTATTCAAATTTTTTGATATAAAAAGAAGATTTTTTTATTTTTTGAAAAGCAAAATTTTTGCTGCAGCCAAAATTTTATCGTTGTATTAGAATTATTAAGAAAATTATTGCATTGTCATATAAAATGCATGATGTCTGAAAAATAAAACAAGGGGTCGAACGAAAATAATTACAGTGCGCTCACAACTTTATTCAAAGAACTAAAACTGAATGCTTCGCAATAAAAACAAATAATTATGTTTTTTCTACGTGATTTATTTTATTTTAATTAATTATGTTATACACATAAAAAAATTACACTTATTTCAACTCGGTGGCAACGAATGAAAAAACTACAACAGCAACAACAAGAAACAATGTTCTACTTGGAGGTTTAAGACGCAAATTCGATTTTCTCAGCAATCGTCAAACATACAAAGATGAAAAAAAATCTACTTTAATTTTTATCAAAAGGATTAAAATAAATCAAAAAGTAAGTTAATTCATAGGATCTTTAGCTATGGCTTGTTGAATTTTAGGTCTTCATTTTTCCGTTAAAAGTTAAATAAAATGCTACAGTAACCTACGATAATTTTTTGAATGCTATCATTTTATTTGTCTGGTCGAGTTCTAACTTTTGAAAAACAATCATTGTCGTAAGTCAACTGGTTCGCCAGAAACTCAAAAAAGACATTTGACTTTTCTATTTCTTAAACATATTATACCAAACGCTACCGCGTTTGCTTTGATTACAGGAACTATCGAAAGTATTCCGTTACATTACGGCCAGCGGGAAAAAATAATTTCAAGTGCATTTTAATGGTATATACACACTTATTTAGAACGTAATGACATTGATATGGATATATGAAGTTTATACTGCAATATACATTCTGCACAATCGGTGGTGCAAAAAATATTTGCTATTAATTTACATTTCTACATTAAAGTATACCATTATATAATTGTATAGGGTTAAAATTTGTTTGGGGCGCATTTTAATAATGTTAAACTATTTTATGTTTTATGAAATTTACATACGTGGCTGAGGTTTACTACATGTTATTTCTTGTACAATACAAAACAGTTGGTATTTACAGGGACACACAAAATATTTCGGAAAATCTACTGTATCCAAAGTGCTGTATACTATTACACCAAGATCTGAATAATTTTAATACCTCCTACTAGTACGAGCGATGATTTGCTATGCTTGACATAAGATGTACAACTTGTATTCTGTCATTTTCAGGGATTTTTCATTCCAGTTTTTTAAAAAAATGGAAAAATAGACAATGAATTGCATTCCATTTACATTTCGAAGGAATTCATATTACAGTAAAGAGATATAAAGGATGCTAGAAAGTAATAGCAAATTTTTCTTTCTTTCTTTTTTGTTTTTTCATTTTCCTAATTTTATGAACATTTGTAATTATATAAATACAGTGTACATACAGTTGTCTTTCTTCAATGCGTTGGTCTGTTTGTGCGCCTTTCCACATGCTACAGCACAAAGAAAAATAACTGCTCAAATGAATGGTATGAAATTTAATATATATAATCGCACAATATACAACCAAAATGCAATAGTATTCCATTTACACTTTCATATTCAGAAATTCAGATTTACAATAAAGAGAAATGAAAGATGTTAGAAAGTATTCGCAAAGTTTTTTTTATTATTATTTTCCTACTTTTAAAAGAAATTATTACATAAAGACATTTTACCCATAGTCGTCGTTTGTCCGTGGTCGGTCTGTTTGAGCGTTCTTCCACATATAACTGCACAAAAATTGCTGAACCGAATGATATGAAATTTAATATATAAATTCGTTGCAGAAAATTGCCAAGTCATTTGAAATGTTGTGTCAATCGCATCGAAAAAAGCTAGAAAAAAAAATTTCTTCAATGTATTAAATCCCTTTTTACGTAATTGATTCATTGATATCGTATGATATATAATGATTCTAGCTTGTGGTGATGTCCTGTCTCCTGTTTAAGACGGAGTCAAGTTATTTATGTATTGTTGAATTTAATGCCAATAAACTCAATAAATTTTGCATTTATGCACTTTTTTTCTATTAGAATGCTTAATTTTATAATAATGATGATTTCACAAAAAATTTCAAAAATGAATGCAACTAAAATAAAAATATTCCAGCAAGGTTTTAGGCGTTGAAACTATTGTATACCAAGAAAAGTATTAGATATAACCATTATTATATCTCTATATAAAAATATTATACTTCTGTGCAGTCGTAAATAATACATTTTATAATCATTCTTAAGCAAATAATTCATTTCGAATGTTTAAAAAATAATAAAAATTATTTTTTGCTGAATAATTATATAAAAGATGCATATATATATATATATATATATATATATATATATATATGTATAAGGAAATTATCATGTAAATCTCTGCATTTTTATTTTCTTTATTAAATTTAACATAGATTACTATAAGTATTGTTGCAGCGTATATAGGGTTCTTTCGATCTTATGGTTAGAAAACTTCAAACTCTTTTCTCTTAGAAAAGTAGAAAATAATTTATTTACAGATCTTCAGAACAACAGAGTCTTCGAAACTCACAAATATTACAAGATATTCCAAAATAACTGTTTAAATCTATCGAACAAGTACAAATATAGGTCGCAGAGACTCTTTATACAATGTCTCAACACTATATCACATTCAAAACAACGTAGATAAAACTCAATACATCAAGCAAACTTGCTTGGACAATCTCTAGTTGCTCACTCAATGACTGACTGGTAAATAATAACAACAACAGCTCGTATCGCTCTCCTTATATATAGTCTCGTAGCATGTGCTAGAAATTTCTAGAAAAACCTGGAAAACCACGGAACAACAAACAATGTATCAGTAGACCTAAGGGGGGTTACCATAAATAGGGAAGGGTTACCATCGCCAACAATCGCCAAGTTTGTCGCCAACTTGGCGATATCTCAAATATTTCGCAAAGCTGCTATAGACATTCACTGAAAATAATAGACAAGTTTGCTTGATAACAGAGACAATGTAACAAAAACTAATATTAGTAAAGAAATGGAGCTTAATAAGATTATTTACATTATTTTACAGTACAAACACTAACTATTTACAAAATTCGTAACACTACCCCTCCTCAAAGACTGCACGTCCCGGGCAGTGCAATCCTTGAGTTAGAGGAAAACACTTAAAATAAATAAACAAATAAATAAATAAATAAATAAAAAGTAACAATAATAATAAAATTTACATAAATAAGAACTAATTACTATTTACATATTTACAAAAAGTGACTTTCATGACCATGGTCTGAAATTCAAGTTTCGAATTTCTAATCACTTTGGCCAAAATAAGGGGCTAGCCGGTTATAGTGTACGACCTTCGGTTTGGCGTGTGGCGATTTTTGTATGCGTACAACGACGTCATTCAGCCTGTTGACGACTGTGTAAGGACCGTCCCAGTTTCTTTGTAATTTTGGCGACAGTCCCTAACGACGTATCGGATTCCACAACCAAACTTTGTCACCTTCGTTGAACTCATGTCCTGTTGCCTTTGTGTCGTACCGTGTCTTCATCTTTTCTGATGCCAGTCCAATTCGGTTCCTCGCTAGACAATGAATCTCCTCAATCCGCGCCTGGAGTTCATCGACATATTCCTCAGGCGATGAAGGAGCATCAGGAGGACGGCCAAACAAAAGATCCGCAGGTAGACGAAGATCACGACCAAAGAGCATTTGAGAAGGGGAGTAACCAGTGGCCTCATGAGTGGCACTCCTGTAAGCAAGCAGGAAAAGAGGCAATTTCTTGTCCTAGTCCTGTTGGTCTCTAGACACCAGGAGAGAGAGGCTATTTAGGACGGTACGATTGAACCGCTCTACCATGCCGTCCGATTGAGGGTGTAGAGGTGTTGTTCGGGTTTTGTCCATGCCGAGTAGTTCACACATTTCCTTGAACACAGCCGAATCAAAATTTCTTCCTTGATCGGAATGGATTTGAAGAGGAACTCCGTATCTGGAAACCCAGTGTTGAATCAGTATGTCTGCTACGGTTACCGCCTCTTGATTAGGAATGGCATAGGCTTCAGGCCACTTAGTGAAGTAGTCCATGACAACGAGGATGTACTTATTGCCATCAGATGTTCTAGGAAGTGGACCCAGGATGTCTAGGGCAATTCGTTCGAAAGGAGCTCCTACATTATAACGTTGCAATCGTCCACGGGTGCGCCTGTTAGGACCTTTACGTGCTACACAGGTGTCACAAGCTCGACACCACTTCTCCACGTCACTGCGAACATTATTCCAGCAGAAACGCTCTCGAACCTATTGCAGGGTCTTCATTACACCAAAATGACCTCCTGTGGGACTACCATGCAGTTCTTGAAGGACCATAGGAATTCTCGACTTAGGGAGTAGTAGTTGCCATCTACATGTCTTTCCATCGTCAGACTCCCATTTTCGGTACAAGATGCCGTTCTTCAAATGTAAGGAATCCCAGAGAGCCCAATAACGTTTAGTCGTAGGATGGTAATGGGCCATGTCTTGCCAGCTGGGCTTCCTGTTGGACTCCTCTTTCAGCTCTAGAATTGGCTTAATTTCAGGATCAGCAAGTTGATCTTTACGCAGGCTCTCGTCACTCCACGGATCTTGCGATGATGTAGACCCAGTTGTAACTTGTCTTACTATAGGACCTTTGACATTAAATTTCTTCTCAGCCCGGTCGCAGTATCTACAATTCTCTGAGCAGGGTCTTCTTGAGAGAGCATCTGCATTTCCATGTGATGAGCCTTTTCGATGGCGTATCTCCATATCGTACTCTTGAAGCTTTTGTATCCACCTGGCTATCTGGCCTTCAGGGTTCTTAAAATTCAATAGCCAAGTTAGAGAAGCATGATCAGTTCGGATCAGGAACTTTCGACCGTAAAGATAGTGATGAAAGTGGTCTATGGCTTTCACTACAGCAAGAAGCTCTTTTCTTGTTACGCAGTAGTTTCGCTCGGCCTTTGACAAGCACTTGCTGAAATAGGCGATAACACGCTCCTGGCCGTCGATTTCCTGGGACAGTACAGCGCCAATGCTTTCGTTGCTTGCATCCGTATCAAGTATAAACTGTTTATCGATTTGAGGATACGACAGAATTGGAGTGGATGTCAAGTCCTCCTTAAGCTTTTCGAAAGCAGCGTCACATTCCTGTGTCCACATAAGTTTTTGATTGGCTTCTGTTAATTTATGAAGTGGTCTTGCAATCATCGAGAAGCCTTTGACGAATTTTCTGTAATAGGTGCATAATCCTAGAAAACTTCGAAGCTGGTGAACATCTGCTGGACGATTCCAATTTTTCACGGCCGATATCTTCTCCGGATCAGTCCTAACTCCTTCCGCCGAAATGATGTGTCCAAGGTAGGCGACTTCATTACGAAACAAACTGCACTTCGAAGGGCTTAACTTCAAATTAGCTTCCTTTAATTTTTGTAGCACCCGCCTGAGGTTGTTCAGATGTTCATCAAAAGATTTTCCTATGATTATGATATCGTCTAAATAAACAAGACATGCCTCATATGACAGTCCCCGAAGAACCGTTTCCATAAGGCGTTCAAAAGTTGCAGGTGCGTTACATAGACAAAAAGGCATTACCTTGAGCTGCCATAATCCTTGTCCCGTTGTAAAGGCAGTCTTCTCGCGGTCGTCGGGATGGATCTCTACCTGCCAGTAACCACTCTTCAAGTCTAAAGTCGAGAACCAAGTGTTGCCCGCAAGTGTGTCAAGAGTGTCGTCAATCCTTGGCAGAGGGTAACTATCCTTTTTGGTGACGTCATTCAGTCGGCGGTAGTCTACACAAAATCTTGTAGAACCATCCTTCTTTCTTACTAATACAATGGGAGACGTCCATGGACTTGTTGATGGTTCGATGACGTCATTTTCTTCCATATCTTTAATTAAATTCTGCACCTCTTCTTGCTTGGCAAAAGGTAATCGTCTAGGGTGCTGTTTAATAGGAGAGTGATCTCCCGTGTCAATTCGGTGTTGTGCCATTTTAGTTCGTCCAAAGTCTTCAGATGTTTGGGAAAATAAACTTTGGAATTCTCTAATTAAATTTTCCGCAGCATCCCTTTGATTTGGATCTAAGTCTGTATTTTGTAGCAAATCCTTGACTAAATTTTCTGAAGATTTCTGGGGGTGATTGGAATTTTGACTTATGCACGTCACAGGAGCACATGATGCTATAACATCCCCTTTCTTGATAGTCCTCGTCTTATCACTGATGTTAGCAATTCTGACTGGAATGGTCTTCTTCGAGAGGTCCACTACCGATGAAGCCACCAATACTCCTGCTTGTTTACTATTGTCTTCGGGATAATCTATATGGCCAAATCGGTAATTAGTTTCATTTTTAATTGCAGCTGGAACTAAAAATTCTGTTCTTGGATCTAGATTGATGTCTTCTTTGGCTATTACTGCTTGTTTACATTCAATTTCGTTATGTAATCCAAAAAGACTTATTTCTTCAAATTTTGAGAGCATTTTGTTATTTTTGAAATCAAGTTTGAAGCCAAATTTCTTCAGAAAATCTAGTCCGATTAAGCAAGGATCTGTTATGTCAGCCACATATGCCGTATGGTAATATTTCGTTCCACCAAAGTCGATGGTTAAATTTGCCTTTCCATATATGCCTATCTTGTCGCCCGTCACAGTTTGCAGGGTAACGCATGGTGGAGTCCAGATGAGTTTAGGTTTCAATTTTCGAGCCAAATCTTCTCTTATTATTGTCACATTGGCTCCTGTATCGACAATCATACGGCACTGAATTCCGTTAGTAAAGCCTATCACATATAATTCATTATCGCCGCCACTCATTTTCGATATTTGAAGAATCTTCAGGTGGGGCTTTTTATTCTCTGGTCTTGAATTCATCTCACGTTCGCGGATTTTGGGGCAATTTCTTCGGAGATGTTTTGTATCACCGCACAACCAGCACGTGAGATTTTGTCTTCTTGAGCTTGTTCTTCCATATTTTAAGGCTTCAAGCTCTTGATTAATTTTCCTAATTTCTTTCAAGACGTCGATCTCAGTGTCTGAGCTTTTGTTCACCGTTACACCTCGGACTGAATGACGATCTCTTCGGCTGGCTTGTGTAGCTGCTTCCAACTTTAAGGCATATAGTAATGCAGCCTTTAAATCCTGTACATCTGCCATTCGTACCGCTCTCTGCACTTCTGGATCTTTTATTCCGTCTACAAAATATTGCAGTGACAGCATTTCCCGTACATTTGTTGGACAGTCAATGAATGCTAAATTTGCAAGCCGTTCAATTTCCGAGGCAAACTCTTGAAGGGTTTCACTCGATTTTTGATGGCGGCTCTTCATTTGTATTCTCGTATAATCCTTGAAGAATTTTTCGCCGAATCTCATTTCAAGTGCACAACTTAAAGTCTCAAAATTGAGTTGCGTCATATCGGGCAATGTTTGCAGCACGTCGGCGGCTTCTCCTCTTAAAGATGCTGCCAGTTGACAAGCTTTCACCTCGTCACTCCATTTGTTCGCTTCAGCTACAATGGTGAATTGGGTCTTGTAAACTTGCCAGGAACTCTTTCCATCGTATGTCGACAGCTTAATGTGCACGGGAGAAGCAGGCGGATTCCTAAATTCTTCATAATTACCACTAGACGCTGAAAGTTTCTTCTCAAGATCTTGTACTTTTTTATTTAGCTTTTCATCTACTTCACCTAGTATTTTCTCTTCAACGTTACTGATTTTCTCTTCAACGTTACTGATTTTCTCTTCAACGTTACTGATTTTCTCTTCAACTTTACAAACTTCATTCTGAATTTTCTCTTCTACTTCCGCCATTTTCCGTTCCATTTTCTGTTCAACATTACTAACTTCATTCTGAATTTTCTCTTCTACTTCCTCTATTTTCTCTTCTACCGAGCCTATTCTTCTCTCTACCGACGAGAACTTTTCTTCTAAAGTTTTCTTCATTTCTTCTTGGCCTTTATTAATCTTTTCAGTCACATCTTCTTGGCATTTGTTCATCTTTTCCGCCAACTCTTCTTGGCCTTTATTCATTTTTTCCGCCAACTCTTCTTGGCCTTTATTCATTTTTTCCGCCAGCTCTTCTTGGCCTTTCGTCAATTCTGCCTTTATTCCATTAATAGCTTCTAACATTTCTTTCAGTTGACCATCCATTGTTCTTGTTTTCGCCATAAGATCCCGACTCCTGACACCAAATGTTGCAGCGTATATAGGGTTCTTTCGATCTTATGGTTAGACAACTTCAAACTCTTTTCTCTTAGAAAAGTAGAAAATAATTTATTTACAGATCTTCAGAACAACAGTCTTCGAAACTCACAAATATTACAAGATATTTCAAAATAACTGTTTAAATCTATCGAACAAGTACAAATATAGGTCGCAGAGACTCTTTATACAATGTCTCAACACTATATCACATTCAAAACAACGTAGATAAAACTCAATACATCAAGCAAACTTGCTTGGACAATCTCTAGTAGCTCACTCAATGACTGACTGGTAAATAATAACAACAACAGCTCGTATCGCTCTCCTTATATATAGTCTCGTAGCATGTGCTAGAAATTTCTAGAAAAACCTGGAAAACCACGGAACAACAAACAATGTATCAGTAGACCTAAGGGGGGTTACCATAAATAGGGAAGGGTTACCATCGCCAACAATCGCCAAGTTTGTCGCCAACTTGGCGATATATCGCCAAATTTGGCGACCAAAATTAGTCGCCAAAAGTGACGCCAACTTGGCGATATCTCAAATATTTCGCAAAGCTGCCATAGACATTCACTGAAAATAATAGACAAGTTTGCTTGATAACAGAGACAATGTAACAAAAACTAATATTAGTAAAGAAATGGAGCTTAATAAGATTATTTACATTATTTTACAGTACAAACACTAACTATTTACAAAATTCGTAACAGTATATAAGTAATTTTCAGATATTTTTAATTCTACAAAATAATCAAGTTTTATACTGATTCCATTAATCAATTCTTAGCAATTCTACTAACACACTAAAAACACTATTTTGTTGAAAAAATATTGCACCCGGAGAACTTTAACAAATAATGGCTCAATTCGATGTTTTTAATGAGGTTCGAAAATTTCTCCAACTTTTACTGTTTTGGCATTTCAAAAAAAAAAAAAAAGAAAAAAAAGAGAGAGAGAGGGGGGAGAGCGACAGAGGAATTCCCCGAAGAACACTTTAGTATGTTTATAAGGAGAAATAGAAATTCCACATCTACGAAATCGACTGCTCTTCCCACGTCCGTGGCAGTTAAGTGTTCTTCCCTGTTCTCAAACAATATTTAATCTGATAAAAAACAAATGAATGTATGTCACCATTTCTTTTTATTTTTATCAATTGTTTTTTTTAAATCGAAATAAACAGCGGAGAAAATGACAATGAATTGTAATTCATTTAGGGTTGAAGGGAATTTAAAGTTCTATTAGATAAAAAAGAAAGATATTTGGAAACTTTAGTTCTTTTATGACATTTGGTTATATAACCGAAGCAATGCGCTTTCGTATGGTTAAACGGCTAATTTTGAAAGTACACTTACTTAATATTTATGTACATATTTTCTTCCTTATAATATTAACTATTTATTTTATTTTGTATGTATGTAATAAGGACTTTAAAGACCTTACTTTTTCCTAGAAAACCATCGTACGCGGGAATGTGATTCTTCCATTAGTTGCATGTATATCAACTTTTTTTTTTTAATTCTGCAAAAATAAATACTTGCTAATATAATTACTTAATAAACTGAAATATTTGAAAATTTTAACAACATTTTGCTACAAAGTCGCACAAATTTAAATTGGCAAATAATGCAGCGTAATAGATGTACATATAAACAAATTATGAAATCTTAGTAAAGAGTCGTATCTGAATCTCCTATGGGAATATACATTTTTTCACTTAATTTTCGTTGGATTAACATAAAAGTCCAAAGCACAGAATGAACCGATTTATTCTAACTCGAGGTTTCATAATAGAATTACTTAGCCTTTAACTACTTAGGTTATTTTCAATCGGAAAAAAATCGTTTTTATGAGCACTACTTTTGAAATTCATGTTTTGAATATTTGTTGTGATTTATATTCCATTTAAAATTGAAATCATACATATTTTATCTTTCACATATAAAATAATAATAGAATGACATTAAAAAATTTTCATTGATGTGTTAATATCTGTTAAAAAAACTTCTTTCAAAAGATTTTGAAACCTATAAACATTAATTTAATTTAAATGCTTAAAATGATAAATTAAAATAACATAAAAAATTAAAATTAAATTAAATTTATATTTTAAAGTGATGTTTATATTATACCTATAAACATTGTTTCACCCTTAAACAAGCGTTAAAAGCAATTAAATTTTAATTCATTAATTTAGTTTCCATAAAATTTAATTTACTTAAATCATCTTCTTTTTGCATAAATAGAATTAGTTTATACCAAAAATATACCATTATCGCATTAACCTCTTCAGACCTGAGCATAAAATAACTCTACAAATATATATTTAATGCTTTTTTATAATCGAAATGACACCATAGATGACAGAAAGAGTCATTTTTTATGAAATCAATACATTAGGGGATTGGTAATTTAGGTTTACAAATATGGATATAAAAGTACTAATCCCCTTAAAACATCTTTTTAACTATCAGTAATAAAATTTACGCAGCAACAAAATTAAGGTCTTTAAATAAGCAAATGATCAGCAAATCGAGATCGCTCGATCAAAATATAATTAACAGTTGCGAATAAATCATGGGATATTGTTTTTGTACAAAATTTTTTTGTACGGGATTAATTCCAATCAAATGTCATCTTTCCAAATATTTTTAACAATCTTACTAAATCTGCAAACCAGTATTCTAATAATAAGGGATTCATTCAATGGATACGTTTACACAAGAAATTTTTTGCACAGGCTCAATCCTAATGCATTTTCATTTAAATCGCAATAGTGACTGCAGTTAAACAGGAATTTGGAAGTTTAACTGCGATAAGTAAAAAAAAAAAAAAAAAAAAAAAAAAAAAAAAAAAAAAAAAACAGCGATCAGTGAGATCGCTAATAGTTGTCAGAGATTAGTTCTGATGATAATATAGTGATAATGAAATTTAATTTCATGAATGAAGTATTAAAACTTAATAAAGGAGCTAATGGAAATCTTGATTTTTATCAATGTCTTATTTGGTTAATTAAAAATACAAATTAATTAAAGCATGATTTAAATAACCCAGACATTTCAAATTTTGGTCGATGCGGATCCGCATTGGTGTGGAATTCATGGGTTTACACGATATTTATAAGAATGTTAGCAAGAATATTAATTAGATATAACCCTACTTATTATAAAATGTCTCATGATAAAAATTTCAGGCTTACAAACAATTTAAAACGTGCAATATTTCTAATATTTTTAGGAGAGTCCTATTAAGCAAAGGAGATTCTACGATCTGAAATTATGCTGCCTTCTTCTCTTCCTTTTCTTACAATTTTACAAAGAAAAACAATAGTATTTTCTATCGTTTACATTGCATATATGAAAACATAAATATTCATTTTGGTAAACACGGTTTTCTATTTTGATCTCATTCCAATCTAAAAGTAGAAAATGTTGATTTTAGATAGCTTAAAAGTGAAAAATGGTTTAAAATATTAGATTTAAGAAACGTGAAAAAAAAAACAGTTTTGGACCTTAGATGCAGTATATCTTAAGTGTATTCAGCGTTTAAGCTACCGTATGTCACAATGTTTGTGAAATTAACTTACTTTATCACATTAAAATAAACATAATTTAAGTGATTTCAATCTATATAAAGATTTTATGAATTTTCATCACATTAAAATTTTTACGAAAGAGAATCCCGTAGTTAAAGAAATCCATAGTTTTCTAACACCAGTTTTTTAAAGACATATATTTCTATTTTGATAATTTTAAACACATACGTAAATAATTAACTTTAAAAGTATTATTTGAGGATTATGCTAAAGTTAATAATTAATTAATTCTACATAACTTATCAAACAAGTTATCTGTTCTGAAGATAATTTTTATACTATATATTGAAAAATACCATATAGCCATCCTTCGTAAATCTCCTGTAAGTTTTTACGCATTTAGAGCCATCACTATGTCTCAAGTAACAATCGAAGTCACCAAGCCAACCTAAATTCGAAGTACCTTTATAACTCTAATTTAAAAACGGGTAGCCTATTTTTAATTTTGTACCTCAAATAACTAAAACATGGGTTGTAGTCCTTGACATTCATGTGGTTATTTGATCCTCAAAGTTCAAATAGAAAAGCTGTGAGCTACTTCTTTTTGTCGCATTTACGAACGAAGGGGGAGTTGTAAAGTGAACGATGTATATTTAAATAGAAAGTTTTATTTTCGGAAACGTTTTAAATGTAGAAATGTGTTTCGATTTTTGTTCTTTAAGAGGGATGCCTCATCATGCAGTATTTATCTAAGATTGTAGAATTAGCATTTTAAGTAAAAGAACAGTGTAGCATTTAGGGGACATCTAATTTAGGCACAACGAACTTACTGGCGCTTTCTTTTATTTAAATGAAAATTTAACGGGAAAATTAATATGCCCTTGCTTAATGTTTTATATTATTTGATTGAGAACTGTGTGCTCTATAAAATAATGTTTCTGGAATTTTATGATGATACGCTTTTTTGCTCTATTTAGGTCATTAAAATGGAGTGTCAAGTCCACAAAAAAGAACATTTTTAATACACTTTGCTTTTTACTTTTAATCGAGGTGCCAAAATTACAGAAGCTGCTTGAAAGATTTCAGAAGAATATTGCAAAGAAGTGATACATCGTAGTACGCCTAAAAATTGGTTCAAACGATTCAAAAACGGAAAAATTGGCTTCGAATTCGGCATCTCCCCGGGCTGGGAAAACATAATCTGCTACGACTTGATTGATCGGTACCACGGTATCCAGAATAGATCTAGATACCGTGATCGGAACCAAAAAATAAAGGCAGACAATTATGTTTAACAATTTCCGTGAATCAACAACGCTATCCAGCAAAATGAATCTTATCAGTGAGCTGTCGTTCTTCTGGAATATCACAGTGCCAATATGAACAGGGAACCTGCCCCTTCTTCCGTGTTTTTTTTCGATTTGATGTATTCGTATTTCCATGTTCTAATGTATTACGTAACATTTCTTTTGATAATTATGTAGAAAAAATGGCTTGGGAGATTTCTCCGAGTCGATACTAGTTGATTTCTACCGTAGCCGTAAGAAGCTTGTTAGATGTTGGTAACAAGCTACAAACAACAAAGATAACATATTATTGATTTGTTGTTCATTTTTTGCTTAATTTGTGTTGATAAAAAAACTTGAAAAAAAGAGAAAAAAAACCCCATCAAAACTTGTGTGTCAACCCAATGAGTCCAAAAGTTAAATATTAAAAATGTAAAGCATATTTAAAAAGCTCTATATAATAGTTAAGGTAAGCATTATACATAATATATAATATTATTTTTTACTTGCATAATTTTATTGTGTTATTTAAGTACAATTTTAAGCGAAATGTTTAGTTACCAAGGAAAGTTATGTGATATAAGAAGTTTCTAAGAAATGTTTAATTTCTATTTTCTAAGAAATTTATAAACTTTAACAATTTTACTTACTTATATTTATTGCTACAATCTTTATGCATAAATATGTGTACTGTATAATTTCATGGCTTTGTCAGTTATTTATTATCTGATAGCATGTGATAATTAATTTACCGAAACTACTCTTTTTTATTAAAAATACACTTAAATAAGTTATTTTACATTCATAAATGATGTAAAATTATCTGCAAATATATTCATTATTTCAAATTAATACAAACATAGTGATTTTGGGAAAACATACCGTGGAGATTAAACAAAAAAGTGCCAAAACATAATGGGAATCCTTTATTTTCATATTCTAAGATAGAATTTCCTCCAAATCTAAACAATACATTGCTCAACTAAGATTTTGACAGTAAACCTTGGTGAAGATCTTGTTTGAACAGAGAAGAATGAGGTTGTAAAAAGTTTGTTTCGCAACAAAAAATCACGGTTTACACAATTTTACCACTAAATTTTAATATTATTTTCAAAATATTTCACTGCAAAAAAATATTGTGAAATTTCAGAATAAAGGGGAGGATTGAAAATTAGGTTCCTTAAAAATTAGAAATAAATTTTCGTTTCTTCAATAGTGGCGTTTGTGTCCTAAAAAATATAAGGAGTGTTTGGGCCTTTGCAATGAAAAAAATAATCAAAATAATACTTAAAAAGAAAACTTTTGGAAAGAACATAAAAAAGGATGAAACGTCAGCCATTATGGAAACATCCTCACGAATAGACGAAGATCCTCTTCAACAGTTGTCAGTGTCTACACGCGACAAAGGCAGCAAAAGTCATTAAAAATTCTATTCCGTAACCAGGTTTAGTCTACTGACAGGCGGGGAGAAAAATAGATATATATATGTGGGATATACTCTCGCATGTGGGCTACATTCTCTGTTGCACCTGAATTGGACTGTATTTCCCTCCGCCACTCATTTACCGGAACTCTGCGTCGAGATTAAATAAGAAATGTGAATTAGCGAAGCTGTGTGAGGAGGAATGGAAAGAAGGAAGTAAATAGAACGCTTTTCAACGACAGCTAAAGATGTGAAATAAAACGAAAACTATGAAATTCGACGATTCAATAGTGACGTGCCAAATAGTTAAAACTGAAACGCTAAATTGATAAAATGTACGACGGATGTATGATTTTTAAAGATTGTTGAGAAAAATTTAGAAGAACAAGTCGATGTTTTATTTTTTATTTGTTTGTTTTTGTTCTGTTCGTCAGATAATAAATGTATGTGTCCGTCAGAGACTACTTTTAGGTAGCTTAGGTACAAAAAGTAAAAAGCTACCTATTGCAGCCGTCCGGAGGAAAGCACTTCCGGAAAATTTTGGTATATTTTCACCGATCATGACCCCCAGACCCCAAAACCACCCTCCGTTCAAATGTTGACATATATATATATATATATATATATAACCACATATATGTATATATATATATATATATATATATATATATATATATATATATATATATATATATATATATATATCTGATTTTTGTCATGCGATAACTAACGTATTTATGAACCGATTTGAATGAAACTTGGTATGTATATAGTACATACAAATGTCTCGACCGAGTTCGTTGATCAGCATCATCCGCCATTTTGTTTCAAAATGGCGGCCATTTAAAATTTTTTTAAAAATTTAAAATTTAAAATTAAATGCGAAAAAATTAAAAATTGAAAAATATTTTTCTTTTACGTGTTAGAACTTAAAACAAAGATTCCAGAACACTTTTTATTTTGTCTATATCTTAAAAAATGGTTGATTTATAGCACTTTGAATTTTTCTTATGGCTGACATTTTGAAACGATCTGAATTTTGTCACGTGATAACACGCGTATTTATGAACCGATTTCAATGAAACTTGGTATGTACATAGTACATACAAATGTCTCGACCGAGTTTGTTGGCCAGCATCATCCGCCATTTTGTTTTAAAATGGTGGTTATTTTAAATTTTTAAAAAATTTTAAAATTTAAAATTAAATGCGAAAAACTCAAAATTTGAAAAATATTTTTCTTTTACGTGTTAGAACATAAAACAACGATTCCAGAACACTTTTTATTTTGTCTATATCTTACAAAATGAGTGAGTTATAGCACTTTGAATTTTTTTTATGTCTGACATTTTGAAACGATCTGATTTTTGTCACGTGATAACAGGCGTATTTATGAAGCGATATCAATGAAACTTGGCATGTACATAGTACATACAAATGTCTCGACCGAGTTCGTTGGCCAGCATCATCCACCATTTTATTTTAAAATGGTGGCCATTTTAAAATTTTTAAAAATTTAAAAATTTAAAATTAAATGCAAAGAAATTAAAAGTTCAAAAATATTTTTCTTTTACGTGTTAGAACTTAAAACAACGATTCCAGAATACTTTTTATTTTGTCTATATCTTAAAAAATGATTGAATTATAGCACTTTGAATTTTGCTTATGGCTGACACTTTGAAACGGTCTGATCTGAACGATCCACAATGTTGCTTTAAAATGGCATACACTTTATGATATCGTGGAATTTGGTGACTCTCTAAATCGCTTAAAATAAAACCAGGTTGAATAAAAGATGACTAATTTCTAAAATTTCCTATTAATATTCAGTCTTGACAAAAACTAGTATTCAATCTTATAAAATCACTAATTTTATAAGATAATTTACACTAATTTAAGCTTAGTATTTTTGAACAATGTAACTTACCTTAAAATAAATAAATAAATATATAAGTACATGAAAGCTACCTCTTTCTCCCGGCATTGCCGGAAGGACTTTTTATTTTGAGTAAGGACTCGTCCATACTATATGTATTTTAAGTGTTGTATTTGGTGTTATGAACTATATCCATAGATATTGATTATACCACCGACATTTGAGATTTACATTTATGCAAATAATTTCCATTCATTTATACAAATGGCAATTTATGGTGTTATTTCTTTGTAAAATAGCGTAATCTAGCAAAATTAAGACGATGAATGGACTAACAATATAAAGTATCGTTTAAACAGGAATGCAAGCAATCCTAATGGTTAATTTTCAACGTTAAATTTCAATAGTGTTATTCAACTTATTAAACGTAAAATGTTCTACAAGTAAATAAATTGAGGAATACTATAAAATTTGAATGGTAGCAATTGATCATTGGCTGGGCCGCGCTTGCACCCCTGCATTTAAATATATTTGCCTGACATATTCAATTTTTATGTGTACTACAAAATAGTCTTCCAAAAATTTCCCTATACGATATAGGAATGCACATGGTGCTATATTAGCCAAACTCTTTTCAAACGTCTTAAATGTACAATCTTGTGGTTTCATGTACTAGTCTTTTACATTATTTCAGCTATTAAATGTATTGCATGTGGTATAAAGAAGCAATAACGCACCTACAAAAATCACGTGAAATCTATTAGGACATTGAAAAATACCAAAAATATATGACATTAAAAGAATACTACGGGCATTACAATATTACGGGCATTATCGCTATTATTTTATTCGAAAATTGAAAATTTTACCAAAAAAGTAATCATACTGTAAATTTTAAACAAGAAAGTGTTTAAAACACATTGTGATTGCTTTACAATATCTTTGCTTTCTTTTTAAGTAACTTTCAGTTTCTTCGAAGTGGAAATGAAATAGTATATATTGTCGTTTTCTCCATTATTTACTTATACTTAAGTAAAATAATCGATACATGTAAAAAGAAATAATGACATACATTTATTTTTTTCTGGTTAAATGTTCTTTGAAAACAGAGAAGAGCACTTAACTGCCACATATATTAATAGCATAACGAGTTCCGCAGTACTGTGTTACCTATTTTTCCTCATAAGCATACTGAAGTGTGCTTCAGGGAGTTCGCTTTGTTTCATTTCTTTCTCTTTATTTTCCGGAAATGCTTAAAAAATTAAAGTTGGAATGTATCGAAAGTAATTACAAAATTCATATTTAGCCACCATCCTAAAAAGATCGCAAAGAGTGTATATATTGAAAACATGCAGGAAAAAACCTAGTTATTTATATTATTTATGATCAAAATATTTATACTAAATGAATTAGATAATACAGTTTGTCTTTGCTAAAATATTTTACTTACCCATCATACGTAGTATAGGGTAAGTCTTGCAATCGTTTTGAAAATCGAAAAAAAAAATTTGACGGATTTACACGTTTTAGATAATGGAGATTTCGAAAAACATATTTTTAGAAAAAAAAAATTGTCGTCCGTGCGTCTGTCAGTCTGCATGTCTGTCTGTCTGTCTGTCTGTAAACGCTCTATCTCCCGAAAAAATTTAGATAGAGACTTGAAATTTTGTATGTAGTTAGTATGTAAAAATGGGACGAAGCCTATTTAATATCAGCAACCTCGATTATCCGGAACTATTTTTTCGGACCCTCGAAAAATTCGTTCTGATGAAAGGTATATAAAAATTTTCGAATTTTTTTGTTTTAAGAAATGGACGTAAAAGGAAATAAAATAACACATATTTTTCATATAAAACGAAGTCGATCGGATTATTAGTTGCCGAGATATTTGTAATCCTGTTTTCCACATTCTTCGATTTTTCATGACCCTGTATTTCATTCAAAATTCAATTCAAAGGTATATTTTAATTGTAAATGAGACGCTTAATCCGACGCAGTTAATTGTTAGTTAATAGAATTATTATTTTTGGAGTTATAAGGATGTTTCTTTTACGCAGTTCGGTACTACTTGAGTAGTTTGGCGTTTTATATAATTTGTCGAAATTGATACATCAGCAGTTCTTTAATAAAGCCTTACTATGTATATTAACAATATTTAAATTTTGTTTATGAATTGCAATGCATTGTATAAATAGTTTTCACATGTTTTATTTTCATATACATATCCATGATGGGTAAGTATTATGGTGGCCCCCAACGACTAGTTTTTAATTTGTGATATATTACATATTTAATAAAATTAAACATTCAGTTGTGTTAAAGAAAGCTGTGTTTGCACATTTATATAAATTAAGACAATGGAGATTTGTTTATTTATTTATACATATGCATATATATGTGTGTGTGTGTGTAATTTTTTTTAATTACTAGCCCAACTAAAAAAATTCTACCCCCCCCCCCCTTTTTTTTTCTATTCGAATATCATTAAAATCTTTTTCTTTTCAAAAACCTAAGCACATTTTCTTTTTTCGCCGAATTGGATTCTACAAATTGCTAAAAATCTTACGCATTGCGCGTGTTTGTATTTTTACGCACTAAATAATAAATAAATTTGCGCTAGTTCAGATTGTACCTTTTTCAGTGATTTTGATTGTTTAAACGCAAGCTGTGGAGGATAGAAGTCCTTTGATTTCTAATATTTCCATTTAACTTAAGATATAGAGGAAACAGGACGTTTCGGTCCCGCCATTTCGGTCCCGAGGCACTTCGGTCCCAAGACATTTCGGTCCCTTTTCCTGCAAACTGAAACTTTGAGAAATAAAACATAATTTTATAGGGAACATTGCGGAGTTTTTAAACTGCAGGCCATAAAATTTTTGTATAATGCGATTATAAGTACCCGAAAACCGCACAAACCTATAACTCTTATTCAAAATATTATAATTCACACAAATTTTCTATGATAATCCAAAACATAATTGGTAATCCTAATTCTCAAACAGTCAGTAATTTTAATATAAAAATCAAATTAATATTTTATTAAATATATTTATTAATTAATAACATTATTAATTTACATAATGAATTTTACTTTAAAATAAATTCCATACATAACCCATTTTATATTGAATACATCATTATATTTCCTAGTAGTTCTAAGCAGAAATTTATCTTTTACTTGTTTATTTATAGTATATTTAAAATTACAGAAATTTAAAACAGTTAGTATAGTTAAAAATAAAATAAAATTAGAATTATTATTATTTTTTAGGAATAGTAGGAGCGAAAAGGTAATACTAATAAATAATTAAATAAAAGCTTACTTTTGTCACTTAAAAATTGAAAAAAAAAATAATAAAAAAAATTATTATGTTACATTTTAGGTACTACTAGGTTATCCCGTCGACCAAAAAATTATCGCCAAACTTAAGATTAAATGTCAATAATGGATGGTCGTGAACGTCACATTCAATGACATTAAACACGATTCACTGGTTTAAAATGTCATTAAGTGATTTTTCTTTCGACTTTCTTATTCTACTAATTATTTGTTTTTTCGTTATTTAAAATAAAAATTATGTCAACGTGCATAATTTGGCTATTTGTTTGGCGATTTGTATAATTTGGCGAAATTGGTCGACGGAATAACATTTTAATATATTTTATTAAATTACATATTATATTTTGTATATAATATTTATATTATGATATTTATATATAATATTTATATTATTATATTTTTAAATATTATTATATTAATTTTATGTAAAAAAATACATATATAATCATCTTATTAGAATGAAATAGGCCCAGTTTCAACAAAATTAACTCACAAAAAATGTCTTCATGGCGCGAGAAGACTGTTAAAAAATGCAATCAATAAATAATAATATTTACAAAAAAAAAAAAAAAAAAAAAAAAGTGACGGAGGCAAATTTTTAAAAACAATTTTTTTTTCATAGCATGCCTAGTTACGAGATCATTATTGATTTCGCAATGTTAATAATGGAAAGCAACTTATGAAAACTAATTTATAAGGTCCAACTTTGTATTATAAAAATTATAAGAAAAATAAAAAAAATGTTCTTCAATAAATGCATCCATTTCTGAATTATCAAAGCAGAGGGTGTAGATGGGTGATTTGAGGAAATATGTATGTATTATAACTTATAACTGTCTAATTATTAAAGACATTTATTATTAAACTAATTGAAAGAAAAAAAATAAGCACAGTTTTTTATTATTGTTTAACCCGTCAGTAGTCGCGTGTCGGTCTTTTCGCCGCCCGTATAACTTTTCTTCTCCTAACTTGTATCACATTACAAATAGAACGGAAATCTATAATGCAGCTGACTTTGAAGGTTTCTCGACCATCTTAGTGAAGTTATAGGGCACCCTTGTTTTTCTTTCAGGTACATTTTTAGAAACAAAATTGAAATTGGCGAAAAAGTCTACGTAAAAATCACTAATGTCAGTTCATTTTTACTTTTTCCAATTACTCCAGATCACCTGAATAAAGTGCACAATTTAAGAAAACTGCAAATTTATATCTTCATTGAAATGTTATTTTCGTATATTAGGTCAAAAACATTTCCTATTTTAGATATTTGGTATGTGGAGGACCAGCGGCGAAAAGACCGAGCGCGACTAATGGCGTTGTGAAAAAAGTCGCGACTACTCGCGGGTTAATTAATGCTAATTTAAAAGTTAAAAAAAATGCAGGTAAACAGCCAAAAAAAAATATATTTATGGCTGTTTATATAAAATACTTTTTAGTGTATAGTACTTTATAGAAGTTTGCATAAAATACTGATCCTAATAATTAATAATAAAATTTAAAATATTTATTCTGATTAATAATAATAATACTAAAAGCAAAAGGCAATATCCCCTAAACTTATAGCATATTATTTAATCAAACAAAATTTTTAACTCGCTGTGATTTCATTATCACGAGTTATAAAAGTTTAAATTTATCGGACTCTTATATTCAACTTTTTTATAAAACTCAGGGGAAGGGAGGGGGAGAATTAAAAAAAAAAAGAATTGAATAATGTTGAATTTATACCGTTTGGCATGCCCACAACAATTAGAATCCGACTTATAAGGTAGCGAGCAAAGAAATAACAAGAGACCGAAATGACTAAGGACCGAAATGGCAAGGGCTCAAACTTGCTGGGGACCGAAATGTCTTGGGACCGAAATGTCTTGGGACCGAAATGTCTCGGGACCGAAATGGCCAGGGACCGAAATGTCTTGGGACCAAAACGGCGGGACCGAAATGTCGTGTACCCAAGATATAGGTGATTAACTTGGCTTAATAACGCTAAGTACTAATATTACACTCAGTTATGAAGAAATCCGGTAGACTCAGCGTTCTGATTAAAAGGAGTCTGAGTCATCTAAATGAGAAACAACTGCTAAAAGTTAATGTGTTCCCTTGCTACCCGCCCCCTCCCCAACATTGCTGCCAGCAGTTTTTGCCAAAAATTGAATGTTTTTTTTTTTTTTTTTTTTTTTTTTTTTTTTTTTTTTTTGTACAGTTTACCTTTATTTTTCATTATATATATTTTTTTTTTTTGATTGAACATTTTTAATTTGAAGAAATCTGAAATCAGAAAAAAAATTCTAATAAATCTGAATCATAAACAACTGCTAAAAGTTAATTCGTTTCCTTCTCCCCCCCCCCCCATTGCTGCCCGCAGGTTTTGCTGTAAATTCAACAATTTTTTTGAGTTTACATCTACTTCTTCAATGTAATTTTTTTTTCATTGAATGTTGTTAAATTTAAAAAGAACATAAAAATAATAAAAAAAAATCAAAAAATGTAAATATTTCCAAACATATATATGTATTAAGAATAGATTTACTTTCAAAAATTCGGGTTTTAATGAGAAAAAAATTATTTTATACTATAATTTTAATATTTATATACGTTACAGAATCAAAATATTCTTATAAAAAGTTTTTTTTATATTTTTACATATTTAATCTATTAAATGTTACATAAATTTTTGATTTTTATAATTACAAATAATTTCGCTTCATATGGCAAAAGTATGACAAAATGGAAAATCATATTCCTACTGTTTAAGCGCGCAATATTTATCGAGAAACGTTATTTGTAGTAATATACATATACACGGGGTGACGTTAATAGATTAATATTGGGAAAATTCAAGTAATATACGAAATAAAAGTGAAATGAGTAGCTTAAAATTATTGCTTCACGTTTTATAGGAAAACGGAGAAAATAATAACTTACAGAAATTAAATGATTCCGACATATATCCAAACAAGTAGAAAAGGACAAAAAAAAAACATTTGTAGTTTAAAAACCGTAGATTAAAAAAGAAGAATTAAACTATCTCGTCTTATATTTATTTGATTTAGGTATATGTAAGTCTATTTTATTTCTGTTTTTTGTTTTGTTTCAGGAAAAAAAATATTGAAGAAGAAAATGCAAAAATTATCAAGAATATAAAAGAAATAATTAAAAATAATAATGATAGTTTATTTTTTATTTAAATCTAGCGAATTTCAATTTCTAACAAAGAAAGGATTTTTTTATCTTAACCAGAAAAAATATTAAAAAACAGTAAGCCTGATTTTTTTTCTTTTAATGTAAAGAATCGCCGAAATCTTTCATCAATTATCGTCTAGTTACATACATAAAAATGGATTCATAAAAGAAAGATTTTTAAAATACAAAAATTTCAAGACATCAAAGAGAATGAAAACTAAAATTTACTAGCCTTCAACGTAAAACTTTAAAACAAAGATTTCACGGCTAAAAGTTTAAAAATATCTCTAATTTTTTGAAACCGAAAAAGGAGGAAGCGAAATGTTTTAGAAGTATAAAGTAAAGCTAAAATGATCTTGTGGACTCCTTTGTCTTTGGGGAATAGAATTTTTTACAAATGAAGAATTTTAAAGAGCATGGTAGTTTTCCATCGAGTGAAAGGAACTACATAAATGTATAAGAGTCTCTGGAGAGGACGGACTGAAAAGCTCCATTTAGAGGCAACATATAAACCGGTAAATTTTCTTTGCAATGCCGTTTGTGTGAAGAAAAAAAAACTCTATAAAAGAACTTTCATCTTTCCAAGAACTTTTATACCAGTTTTGTTATTCGCTACCTTGAGACTATTACTTTGTTTTAGAAATAGTAATCGGTATCTTTATAGTTACTTTGATAACACTGATGGCTAACATTTCATCTGATTTCTATGCTAAAATATGCTGAATTTAAATTTAGAGGCATGACCTGTTTGAGAAACATTTTACATATTTTCCCATCAGACTGCTTTATTAATTCTCAAAAAATATTTCTTGAAAGAATTTTTTAAATTAAATATTCTAAACTATTTCATAAATTTTAGAGTACAAATACTATACTTTGTTTATTAGGTATTGCTCTAAAGAAATTTATTATAAAAAAAAAAAAAAACATTTTCTTTCAAAACTGCGCATATAAAAATAATCTACTTAAATATGAAAACTTCTGTATATTCTTTTTTGTTTGTTTGTTTGAATTTTAAATAGAATTGCATCAGAAACAAGCACATCATATTTTCAAGTATGAATAACAATCCGAACAGAAAAGGGATCTTTCCGATAAATATTAATAGTATCTCTTGTTTTGTTGTTTGCATATTAAAGATATCAACTGAAAGTTTTTACTGAACATGCATGCTATAATGTTCGTTATAGCTCAAAGTATTAAGTTGCGTACTTTCGATTTTCGAACTACATCTTGAAGAAATGTCTTAAACAGCACTAAAATAATACGTAAGCAAATCGTGTACATACATACTCAGTCTCATCAACACATTCATATTCCATATTCCACTTCTCACAATGAAAAATCTCGCCATGGATTTCTTGAAAAAAAATCAAAAGTGACTCATGGATTTTTACACAAAAATTGAAAATTTAAAAAAAAAAATGAGTGTATGTGTTTCTAAAATTTAATTGTCGCGTACTCGGAACTATTGTAAGATCAAAAGATACTCAAAATGAGTACATATTGTTCTTTAAGCGTCCAGTTTTAACATTCTGAAAAAATAATTGAAATAATTTGAGAATGCCGCTATTTAAGTTTCACGCATTATATATACAATAGTTTAAAAAAATCGCATAGTTCTAAAAAAACTTATGTAATTCTATAATTTTCTATTGTACTATCATATGAATTTCTGCCATAAACACTTTATGAAGCGGTATTTTATAATCAAACAAACTGCTTTTATGTAGTAAACGAGGCTTGCAAATCATTTATTCATTCCAAAATATAAATTGTCTTCCTGAATATTGTATTTGGATGTTTGTCGATAATTTCAGTGCTAAAAAAATATTTTAAAGTATATATATATATGTACATGTATATATATATATATATATATATGTGTGTGTGTGTGTATACACTGGTGTGCAAAATTTAAGGACGAAGAGAGTTTTTGTTTAGTTTAGTTTTCAGTCAGAGTTTTTGTTTAGTATGCAACATGAATCGATGCATTATATTGCTAAAATCCATACTTTGGACCACCTAAATTGTCGGATATCTCGAAAACGGCTCATTTGAGACGGGTAGTACCATTAAGTTTTTTACTGCACTCGATGAGATCTTTCCAACGATACCACTTTCATCAAAATCGGTGACTTGCACTTCTTGCAGTTCCCTAGTTAGTGAGCAAATTGAGTTTTCAGTAATCGGTTATTTTTTATAAGTTTAAATGGATAAAAATGACTGTTTACAGATCGCATTCCTGTTTGAAATACGTAAAATTCGGCTATCAGCTACGTTGTATTTTTTTTTTCGTAACAGATCTATTTTTCTGAAGCTTTGACAATTGATTTTTCACGTACACATAGCGTTAAAATACCAGAACTTAATTACAAATTTGTATTATTACCTTTAAAGAATATTTTAAATCCCACAACTGCTTTTTTGGACATTTTAAAAACGTGCTCTTATTTATATATATAATTTTCAAGCGAATATTCAACAGGAAGTAACATAATTTGAATAATTACTATCCCTGCATAACAGCTAGTCCATATAACATCTCATTCAGGTCACACATGGTCACAAGAGTCACAGTCACTACGGCGAAACAAAAAATAGGAAATTTCATGCGTCTCTTTTATAAGTCTCAAATGACTACTATATGTGACTCCAGCATCAGGTCACTGCGACTGCTGCTTTATGACGAGTCACCAGGTGACTTTACAGTGTCGTTTTATTGAGACTCTCATGTGACTGTCATTAGGAGGCTCAATTTCAAAGTCATTGTGAATGTTGCATTATTATAAATAACCAAATAATGACACATTAAAGTCACATGGTGACTTTCTGTCACAAGACTTTGTCAAATGGTAACACAGACTACTGTGAAGTAACCAATGTGAAAAGTGTTGAAAACGCACCATGTGACTTTAATGGGACATTATTTGGTGATTTATCATAATGCAACATTCACAATTACTTCGAAATTGAGCCTCCAAATGACAGTCACACAATAGTCTCAATAAAACGACTCTGTAAAGTCACCTGGTCACTCGTCACAAAGCAGCATTCACAGTGACCTGACAGTGGAGTCACATATAGTAGTCATTTGAGACTCATAAAAGAGACGTATGAAATTTCCTATCTTTTAGTTTGACCGTAGTGACTGTGACTCTTGTGACCATGCGAAGCCTGAAGGAGAGGTTATATGGACTAGTTGTTATGCAGGGATGGTAGTTATTCAAATTATATTAACTCCTTTTGAATATTCGCTTGAAAATTATCCCTTGAAAATTGGCATTTTGAGACCCATCCTTAAATTTTGCACACCAATGTATATATATATATATATATATATATATATATATACAGTGCTCAGAAAAAGTTTAGACAACAATCGATTACGCTTCTTTATTCAGAAGTATGTGACGCATTTTTGTAATTCATCTGTCATATATTACATGTTGCTTATCCTATATTCACAAACGATAAATTTTAAATTTTACATTTTACATTGTATATAATGACAAAAAAATGAAATTAACATTGTGGCAAAAGTATAGACAATCTGTATATTTACAGAAAAATAACTACAAATTAAAATCGAGTATCACGCACATTGTTTTTAATTAGTGCAAGACTTCCCATTGAATAAACTAAATGCTGAGTCACTTGGGGGTCTATTTTGTACCAAACATGTTAAACAGGAGCTCGAAGATCATTAACCTTTTTAACGCCGCACTATGATCGAAATATAACACAAACTATTTATTGGTAAAAATCCTATTAAAACTCAAATATAAGCACTATGAGTAATTTTTTTTCTGAAAAAAAAATTTTTGTGCATGATTTCTAACATGTTCCAGAAATGGAACATTGGCGGGAAACACTTAGTTTTTTCACATGTTTTTTTATAAAATATAATAAATTGCATTTCAATTAAAATCTTTATTTCTGTGCACAACCTTTTCATAATAATCAGTAATTTTACAAGCATACTTCAGTAAAAACACATGTTAAGCATGTAAATAGGCGGGCTTCGCCCATCCAGCCTTCGTTTGACTTAGAATTACAGCAAGAATTCAAGCAAAAATTTTCAAAAATCCTTTCCAAGCCTTTACAAAAATGCTTTTCCATTAACTTTATAAATAAAATTACATAGATTACTCATGGCTGTAGTTATTGTACAGTTTACAATTATTTATCAATGATACAGAAAAAAAAGAAATATATACAAAAAGTGAGAAAGAAAATAATAATTATGTCTATACTAAAATTGATATCAAAATAATCAAATAAATCAAAATCTAAAAAATACAAAACAGAAAAAACTTACCAAAAATTCTTAAAATATATATATATATATATATCGTACTTTACTTTTGTGTCCTACATTTAATCTATTGTCCATGGTAATGAGGAAAGCATTTCTCATGCAGTCTTTTTTTACACTCAAAACACTTTTTTTTGGTGTTCTTCTGGCATACCGCTCATCGTCCTTGTGTTGATGGCACAAGATAATGCGCATCGGATTGTCTCAAAGATACAGAGCAATGTGCATTTTTTGCCGGTATTTTTTGCATCTTATTAAATGCTTTCGTGAGCTCAGACTTAAACTTAAATTTTGAGCTCAAAATCTGAATAGTTGGGAGTGGCTAAGTAGACAAACTGAACTGTGTTCAGAGGGTTCAAATTTTAAATGATTATAAAAAACGGAAAAACTGGTCGATTCATTTGCGGTTACTTCTAAACATAGGTCTATATGATCCATGAAGTCTGTCTAGCAAATCGACACCTCCCATTCCTCATTATACATTTTAATCAGATGTGGCTGAGGAACATCAACTTTCTTCTTTTTTGCACGACAAAATCGCTTAGTTTTAGAAGTAGGCTCGTGTGTGGAATAATTGGATGCAATAGTTACTACAGCACTGTCTTTCCAGCGGCAGACATAAACTTGACCATCACTTCGGTACTCGAAATTTCCCCTTTGCTACTTTGAGGCTTCTTTTGGTGATTTGAGGGGACATCTACATGTTCGAAATTCTCGAATTGTGCCTGTTGCTTTGAAAACCTTTTTCAGTCAGCTCAGTAAACAGTTTATATGACGAGAAAAAGTTATCAAAAAATATTTCATGTTTCTCAGGATTTTTAATTGAAGATAGCTCCCACACCACTCTAGATCCAAGAGGTGAATTTTCTGAATCTGTGCTTTTTCCACTATATATTCTCATAGCATACGGATAGCCACTGCTGGAACACAACATCCATATTTTAAATCCAAACCGTATTGGTTTGCCCCGTATAAACATTTTGGCTGAATGATGACCGTAATAAGGTACCATTGATTCATCTATACTTAGCTTTGAATGAAATATACCAAACTGCTGAAGATTTTTTTCCAATTCTGCATAAAAGGGAGATATTTTTCCCAATTTATCTCCTAATTTCAAGTTAGTATTATCTATGATATGAAAAAATTTTTTAAGCTTTCTAAATTTATTTCTGGGCATTACTGTGGAAACAATTGGAACCGATAAATCTTTTTGAATGCTCCAGTATAAATCTTCTCCGGGTACTTGGTGATATCCGCTAAATAACAATAGGCCAAAAAATTGACCTATATCATTTTCATCTACATTTAAAATATCTCCTTTTTGAGACGCATAAAGTGTTGTCATATTTGCTAAATGCTGTAAATATTCTACTGAAATGAACTTGTGAAATATTTCAACAGGAGATAATGTAACCAACTCAGGAAAACTTTCAGAAATATTTTCTACATTATCAGTTTTTAGAATATTTTTAAAATGTGCATTTTTTTCCCAGCGGTGTTGGATTTTTTCTTCTTTTGACGTTAGTTTTCGCTTCAAATTCGGTCTTTCTTTTGACGTTGAAGGTACTTCTGTATCAAATGGAACTTTATTAGAAATATCAATGTTTTCTCTTTTTGTGGCAATTTCAATTTCACCACAAACATCTGCTGGTAAAACAGGTTCAATAATGTCCTCATTTATATTTTCTTCGTCCGTTAAATCTCCACTTTCGTCTGGTGGTAATTGACAAATGTCAATACATTCCTCATCAGAGTCATCTGATAATTCATAAAAATATTCAAACGCCTCTTCTACAGTTCAAAATGGCTTTGAATGCGACATCTTGTCTCTCTGACGTATCCTAACTAACTGAAGAAAATCCCCGAGTGAGGTAAAATCATGAAGATAGATATAGTAGAAGGAGAACAAAGACGGCGCTTCCACTTTCGTCCCTAAAGTTATTCCGAGTTTGGCTGGCATTTCCGGCAGTTTGGGAGCAGATAAAGTCTAGCGCCCCCTACGTCCCGCTAGCAGACTAGTCGAGAGACCAGTCAAACAAGTCATGTGATCGAAAGTCAGTGCAGCATCACTAGCGCCACACCATGCACCGGGAAATACTTTGGGGCTAAGTTCTGTTGGGAAAAGCCTATCTTCTCGGTTCTCCTTCTATTATTCTATCTTTATGGGTAAAATATAAAATAATTCCTTATCATGCTATTTTCCAATATCACCCCTTACATTCTAACTTTCTTGAGTCATAAACAACAACTAACTATCAACAAACACACGTGTTTGCGCCGTCAGTAATCCTCTTTAGATGGGAGACCGAGTGTGGGGGAGGGAGAAGGGGGGATGTAAGGGACAGGGTGTGGCGAGCGGGGGGAAAAAGAAAGTTTATCACAGTAATAAACATCTTCTGTTGACACTTAGTAAACTGCCTCGTATTCGGAAACTTTTTATCAGTACTTGCATGCGCTGCAATCAGAGAAAATTATTATGTTGAAAAACTAACCTTTACACGCCAATGTTCCATTTATGGAACATGCAATTTTTTTATCTAAAAAAAGCAATAAAAATCAATCTTTTTTTTAATAACTTGTGTTCTGCGAATAAAATGATCATTTTTACGTGCTCTCACTTAGTTATAAACATAATTGTTAAAATTTGAATTTTTTACAAATTTATGAATTTTATCCAACGAAAAGTCTGAAAAAAGGCTTAAATTACGATTTTTTTCCTGAGACATGATTTATTCTATCAATAAAATATCGATGCCAAAAAATCAATCCATACTTTCTTTTTAAATACTAATTTTTACAGAGCAATACGATTAAAAATGTATTTTTTGTAGAATTTTGAATTTGATGTTCCATTTATGGAACATTGGCGTGTAAAAGGTTAACAGAAAAATATAGGAAAAATTTGCATAAGCCTTACGCGATATGATGTCACAAAGGTTTTCGATTGGGTCCAGATCAAGGTTACACGCCGGCCAATTGAAATTAGTAATATTTTCAGAGTTAAAAGAAGTTTTTGTTTAGTATGCAACATGAATCGATGCATTATATTGCTAAAATCCATACTTTGGACCACCTAAAATTTCCCCAATTTCCCAAATTCCCCATTATGTGTGCACTGGCTACGTGACATAAATTGTCGGATATCTCGAAAACGGCTCATTTGCGACGGATAGTACCATTAAGTTTTTACTGCACTCGATGAGATCTTTCCAACGATACCACTTTCGTCAAAATCGGTAACTTGCCAAAAAATTGTTATGTTGATTGTTAAAAAAATACACCTATTTATTTCTCTACACTGTAAAAAAAAATCTGCAAAGATACTATACTTTTTCTTGGAAACTGGGATTCCAAGAACATTTCCTGTAACGGTAACATAAAAAAAATCAAGTTTCAGAATCAATTACATGAATTTTTCCTGTTACCGTTACATGAAAAGTTCTTGGAATCAAAGTTTCCTAAAAAATGTTTAGTACCTTCACAGATTTTTTTTTACAGTGTATAAAAATATCTTTTACAAATTCAAAAACGGGTAAATACTAAAATGCAATAAATTGTAATGAGTATGATAAATGTAACGGCGCAATGCATTTTTCAAATTGCAATAATTGTAAAGTAATAAACTAGTAAATCTACAGATCAGGAGCCTCAACGTCAGCTCTTCTAATGACTGCTTTTTACCACACTTTGAGTATAATTTAACTTTATACAAACAACAATCGAAAGTTTTCAAATTATATAAATTTGTAAATGAATAAACAAATCAAAAATTTGCGCGTCAAACCTATCAAATGAGGTTCGTTCTTACTACAACGAAGTTTAAAATATATTCAGATCTAGGTGTAAGAGTTGCTGCACTCCTTACAACGAAGTTTAAAATATATTCAAATCTGTGTCTAAGAGTTGCTGCACTCCTATGCAAAAATGTATGGATACAAAATTTATATAACGATTTTATATATTAAATTCATTTATACAGATATGATATCAGTTATAAGGATAATATTACTACTTCTTAACTGGGCATAATCGCCATAGCAACCTGGAATCAATATCTATCATGGCATATGATAGTTATTTAAAAATTATAAGATTTGATAGATTGCAGAAAACTTTTATTGAGTTGTGACTGGATTTTCATAAAATTTGAAATGATGCAACAAAATTTTGCACCGATTTTATATATTTAATTTCAAATCATTCAGCTTGGTAGTTTTTGTGCTATTATATGTGAAGAGACCGACAAACAGATGGATGGACCAGGTAACGACTATAGGTGCTACAAAGTTAAAAAATTATGATATTTTCCCATGAACGATAATGTAATAAAATTGTCTTAAGTGGCTCAGAAAATAGCCTACAAGTTTTAGGCACTTTATTTTCAATAATGAACAGGGCGTCGTAAATCTCAATAAAAAATATCAATTACACATCAATCCAACGATATTAAACCAAGTTCGAAAAGACAGATAGACAACCAGATGTACAAACATAATTCACAAATTAATTTTAACTCCTTGTAATGCTTTAAAAACCCATGCCAGATTTAAATTTCACTTTCAAGAAATTAGAAATGGAATCATGCTTGAACACTCTTATATAATCCTGTATTTTACCCATTTTTTATTTACACGATACTAATTGTCTGTTTTTAATTAGACTTATACACACTTCAATCTACTGAGATCTTTGTTCCAGAGATTATCATCCATACACTGTAAAAAAAAATCTGCAAAGATACTAAACTTTTTCTAGGAAACTGGGATTCCAAGAACTTTTCTTGTAACGGTAACAGCGAAATTTCAAGTTTCAGTATCGATTACATGATTTTTTTCTGTTATCGTTACATGAAAAGTTCTTGGAATCCCAGTTTCCTACAAAATGTTTAGTACCTTTACAGAATTTTTTTACAGGGTAGAAGGCCTTGTATCCAATTCTTTGCGTGACCTTGTATATTATTTTATCTACATTATACAAAGATATCTTAGTGTACTAAATGTAGTTCAAAACAAAAATGCAAAATTAGAAGAAAAAAAAACTTTTAAGCTATTTCCGTTTATGCTCAATATCCCTTAGAAATTCTTTTGTATAACCCTGTATATGATTTCTAATATTTATACATGAAACGTTACTACGGAAAATTTTAGTTAAAAGCTCATATCAAAACAAAAATGAACCAATTGCAGTCATCGTTTATATACCCTACTTCATCACAGTGTCGCATCTGAAATCTTTTGAGTGTCCTTGTAAATACTATGTTTTCTGTTATATAGAAAGTAACTTGTAGTTGCCCTCATCAACGTATAGCAATTTGATAAAATGTTAAATAATTCAATATAATTAAAATACTCCACCACTTTTGTATGGCCCTGTAATTTAAGTACAAATAACCTTTGCACTGCACATTGTACAAAATATTTATTTTAATGTACTTCATAGATGCATATCAATTTCAAAAAGTACGAAAAGTGTAACATGTTTAAAATGCATTTAAAGGTATTCTTCCCATTGGCGTTATGAAAAGAATATTTTTGACTGTCCTTTTAATTAAACTATATATCCGATGCTCATTAAATTTGCTATGATTAGACAAAATTATGCAACAATTATATGTTTTAAATTTCAAACCATTTGGTTGGGTATTATTTTCATAATTATGTGCGGACAGACAGATAGGCGGATAGACAGACATACGAACAGACCAGACACGACTATAAGTGCTACGTATTTATATAGTTACGAACGCATTTAAAAGTTCGTAGAAGTTTCCAGAAATTTGATGCATTAAATTGATCCCGTTTTTATGAAACGTTATTTTAAAAGTTTATGAACTGCATATTTTTATAATTTTTTAGACAACAAAGTACATTTCTTTAAGGGGGGGGGCAGAGCGCCTCTGAACCCCCCGTTGACTCATTAAATTTACGCTCATAATTTTCTATTGAATGTACGACAGTATTGATTTTTTCCCCCTACTAACCACAAAAACCTGTATTTGTTACATAAGTAATTTATAGAAAATGAGATATAAAAAACTATGTAAAGGAGTTATCTAATTTAGAATTCTAATATTTTTACAACATTTGTTTTACAAAAATTTCACTTTTATTACGTTTCTATAATATTTGGATCTAAGATTTTATCTAAATATAAATTCAAATCTTTTTGATAACTTTACCTCGCTAAAATCACCCAATAAACACCCTTATTTCCCACTAATCTTGACGTCATTTTGACATCGATATCTATGCGATGCAAATTAATCACATTTATATCTATATGGGGCATATTATTAAAATTTACTATCCAACCACTTCAACAAGTTTATTATTATTTTAAATATAAAAAAAAAATCTTTATTTTAACGCGCATCCGTCAAATTTAAAAATTTTGAAAATAAATTTCTGTAAATAAATAAGGATTAATATCATAATCCGAGACCATTTAATTTAAGCACCAAAGTGCATTAGTTTTATTTTCGGTATATGATGTCATTAATTGATTGTTTTCATGCCCTAAAATCAACCTTCCTTTATCTTTTATTGTTAAAAGGTACTTAAAAATTTCCATTTTCTTTCTAATATGAAGTTATATTAATTTTCTTTTAATTCATATATATTTTTCTCATTTACCTTTATTTACATTAAATTCAAACATTACAGTGACGTACATAATTTTAATATTATGATGATAAAGGGTTGCCAGACAACTATAAAAAGTAAAAGAAAAAATGGAATAAATAAATTTGAAGTAAGTAAATCTCTAAAACAAATTGTTTTATATCAATGGAACACATTTATAAAAATTATTCAAAAACTACAGTAATAATTGGAAAAATCTGACAAATGCATACGTATAGACAAAATTTCAAAATAATTTGAATAATTTCAGCCTCGTATTCGTAAATTTGAGTATCCAATTTGTCATTAAATGCCATTGAGCAAGTGACCCATTTTCTTTCAATAAATGAAAATTTTAAAAACGTCTGAAGTGCCATAGAAAATCATTATGGTGCAAAATTAAATGTCCTGTATTTTCCGAACAAATGAATCAAATAGAACTAAAAACTATACAGCTAAATCCAGGTATCTCAAGAACATACCTACTTAATTTCAAGTTAATAGGGTGTTTTTTGCGTCAGTTATCGCGGAACAGACAGACAGAAACCAAAACATTTCGTTTCTCCAAACTAAGCCTTCAGTTTCGGCAATAATGTTTATCAAAATGTAACATATGTAATGTAATAAATGAAAAAGACTAAAATGTTATAATATGTTTTAGAAATAAGATACATTGTTTCAGTAATTTAGGAAAAGTCACATATTTGCAAAATGCAAAATTTATACTGAGTATTAAAAAAAGAAATCACATTGTTCAAAACAAATTTTTTATATACAATCGTTTTAGATAATATGTCATCTGTCATATATTCTTATCTGTATCCTTTAAATGTCCCAAGTTGTATAGATTTCGTTTTCGTACGCGCATCAAATCCATTCACAAGTGCGTTTAAATATCAGACTAATGTAAAAAGCTACTCTAAGATGATTCTGTTGATTTTCAAAAGTTTCGCACACACAGAGATACATATATAGAAAAGCAAAAAGTATTCAAACTGCTTGACAAGATGGTTACGAATGTCCAAACGCGTCATGCTGTGTATGAGATATTTTGTGTGATTGTGTTTGACAGATGTCAGTCTTGTCCGAAATACCCACTGGTGCTATTGAAAGATTTCTACAGAAAATATGCTACAGAAAACTATTTGAGAACATTTTAAAAGATTGTTTATTTCAACTTTCGATAAAGTTAGACATAAGTGTTGACATATGTCTGTGGCATCCTATTGTGTACAATCCAGAATATAAAATAAAATCATACATGTTATTTATAAGTTACTGAATGCATCTTAGAAATTTGAATATTTGTACCTGTACATCTTTATATATTGAAGATAGCGATAGTTAAACATTAAATTATTTTAATTTATTTTAATTTAATTTTATATTTTTGTTAGTGCTTAGAGCTTACTTACATAGATTGTACTGGTGCATTTGCAACACCATTTTACATACATTCTGTTTAGACCATATGAAATCTGAAATGTTAAAAATAATTTCAATTTTTGACATCAGTGACAAAAGTGGCACTGGAGGTGCTTTATGGCAGTAAAATAGACATAAAAAATATAAAAAGGACCAATTTATGCGACTGACTGACAATTAAAGGAGTGGAAATTTAGTTGCTTTGTTTTATACTAATTATGCTAATTATGCTTAGTTTTTTACTAAAGCCAACCTCCAGTATCACATTTGGAACTGTAAGTGCCAAAAATGTAAATTACATTTTTATTTATAAATAGATTTATGATAATCTAAATAGTAGATATAAAAGGTAGTAGTGTTGCATATGTACTAATATATTTTTTATGAATGATTTCTAGTCACGTATAGTTTAATTCTGGTATTATTTATTTATTACTGAAATTCAAACTACAGACGAATCCATCCATTTACAGCCGAAAAAGGAAATAAACATAAACACATTGATATAAATCACATACAACACCAATAGAAACACAAATTAAAAGTTAAAAATTCTGAAGATTTATCTTTTGAGACAGTAAAGAATATATTTAAAATATCAAGATGTGCAGAGGGCTCATAACTAAATTTATATAAAGAGAAATATTTAACATAATTACATTTAAGAAATGCCAAGATAAAAAAAAATAAAGTGCAACTGATTTATCTTCTCGGAGCATTGAAATTAGTAGAATGGACCTTATGCACGTGACGTCACACGCCAGAGCTGGCGGTATGCTAACCTGTTATTCTAGTCACTGCACCTCCAGAATGCATGAATGCGCAGTCGCAAACATCGCTAACAGACGATTTCAGCCTTTCAGGATACATTTTAACAGAAAATTTACAAATTTAAAGATTTTTCTTGCAAGCAGAACAACAAATTTTAATTTATATTACAATATATTAAGTATGTGCTGCTTCAACAAAGAATTTTTTCCGGTATTTCTAACAAACAAGCATTAATAATTTGCACTTCATAGACTGCTATGCTAAACACCGCCAGTAAATACCGCCAGCAGACGAATTTTAGCTTCGAACTCAGCTTGTGTGCATAAGGTCCATTAAGTATATCACTTCAGTGAATCATGTTATAAATAACCTTGTAAAAATACATAACACAAAAAAGGTCCCATGCAGGTTTCAAACTTCGAATGGTAAAAATACTACATTGGTAGGAAAGAGAAATATCATATGAATACATGTGATTACTTTTGAAAAATAAATAACGTGTGAATTTAGACTTGCTCGAGAATTTTAATTTTATTATTATAGTAATAAAACACAAATTCAAATATCAACATACGCATACACTTATGCTCAAATTTACATGTATATTCAGAGCAAAAATTCGGAGTAACGCCTTGATGTGTCTTTAAAAGCTAGGTTGTAAAATTTAAAATGATTTTTGCTTTGTCTTTAACATATACTATAAAGTATATTTACTCATTTAAACAGTACTTTTAATTTTCTCATATACTATTAAATATTTCGAACTTGTATTGAAGCTAATATACTAAGCATTGGTATGTATTAATTTCAATAAAATGATTTAAGGTACCCTGGGGTAATAACGCCAGGCGGGGTAATAACGCCAAGTGCTTATATTTTGCATAATTATGAAATAATCAAGTAAATGACACCCATGTGCTCTGCGCAGAAGGGTTTTGAGTTATATAAACCGCAAAAAACAGCTTCAAGTTAATTTGTTTCATTTTTAGGTCTTATTGTTTTTACAAACAACTAAAATTAACGCTTGATCTAAAATTTGCGAGATACGTTTTGTATATGTGAAGACTATCTTTTTATCCGGAAATACTTTCTTAATTACATAAATTCGTAGTGCATTTCATGTACTTTTAAAATGTTGTTGATTATTTTGGATATCTTCTCGAGATAATTTGAAATTTAAAATGTACTGCGCAATAACTATACCGGGGTAATAACGCCAATCCTTGACATTAATACCCCGGTTGTTACCCTACAGTGGCCGAGCTACATCCTAAATACTGATTCAAATAAACACAGTTAAAACTGTGCAATGTTTTTCATATTTCTATTCAAACGGTCCTTTTTAAGCAAAAAGAATCTCACGGTCTGATATTCATTTGCCTCATCCCCCCCTCCCACACCACACCTTTATATTTCTTACACTTTCACAAAAATTGAACATTTTCAATAACTTAGAATGCAATTTGTCAATTTATAATTTTGTAGAGTTTGTATTTTTAGAATTAGGCTATCTACATGCAATTATTCCATCTTATTTCATAGTTTTGTTTGCATGGCGTTATTACCCATATAGATGGGTAATAACGCCAAATAGCATGGGTCAAGAAAAAACGCCATTACATTTTATGAATACATAGCTGTTAAATTGTTTTATTTTATATAGATAGTCAATGAGTTGCTGTATCAGATCCTATATTTGTTTGAAAAATACAATCTAAAACTAAGCCGTGAAAATTGGTAGAACCTTAACGTGGCGTTATTACCCCAGGGTACCTTATATCTTGTTCCACACTATCCAAAATCACAAGTAACATTTCTGTAAAGATTTACTTCAAATCATCTAAACCTAAACAAAATCACATATATGCAAATGGAGAGTATTACTCAAATAAAATACTTACATAAATTTTATTTGCAGTCTTAGATAGAGTGGGACAAAAAATAAATCACTTTTTTGAAATAAATATAGACCAATCGTAATAGGCTCAGTAAAAGTGTGATATGTTTAACAGCAAATCATAAAATTAAAAGTATTTTTTGAATGTGTAAATATACTTTAGAATATAAACCAAAAATGATTTTAATGCAACTGTTAAACAAAACTTTCAATGTCACATCAAAGAGTCACTCCGCCACTTAAATTTTGATAATTTTTTTTAAACCCACATATTTTAAATCTATGAGAAAGGTGAATTAAAAGATCAGAAGATAAAATTTATGTATCTTTCATGTTGAAAGCAATAATTGCATCTATGAATCTTAATAGAACAAAAATAAATTTATAAAATAAGAAAAAAAATATTTTCTAATTACTTCGATAGCGTCACTCAAAATTGTCCCTTAAAAATAATATCATTGTTTTTAAAATCCGCATATTTAAAATTCTTAGAGTCATAAGATAAAGTGCTATGTTAGATACATTTAAAACATTAAGGATTTTTTGTAATTATGAATTTAAGGTAAATTGTAAATTATCTAAAATTATCTGCAGTCTAGAATTTCAAAGCATAAAAAGTATCACACGAGTGTTTACAAAATGTATTTCGTAATTGCAACTTAAAGTACACTCAAAATCCATTCGCAATTTACGAACAGCTTTTTCTATTTTTAAATATTTTGCATAAAATAGCCACTTTAAAGAAAAAACCCTATCTTTTAAACTCCTATAATCACTTAATCTTTCTCTTTCATAAAATAGTTTATTATTTAGAGAACGCGGAGTAAATAAATGCAGCTACATTTAAAAACGCCTCGGGACATTTTTTTCCATAAAATGCGTATCTCCCATATTTTTAAATTTAATCCAAAAGACTCGAAATAAAGTAGAAACGATCCACGGCAAAAGTATTTTAGGACGCTAACGAAATGGCCAAGTCATTACGTAGACAAACATTTCTGGAGATAAGGACCGTGGAGTGTGCGACAAGAAGAATTCCCTGAAGTGAAATTTAAAATGTTCATGAGAACAAATTGGTGTTCCAATTTTACAGATGAAATGTCTTCGCGTGCTCTAGTTAATTAAATGCGCAAATTTATTTTAAAGGACAAACTTTTATCTTCGAGAAAATATAAGTAAATAGATGATTTTTATTGTGTGTTTTGTGAGAGGCGTATTAAATTATATTTAATGCATTATTTTCTGGCTACTGTTGTAACATTATAGCATAAAAAAATAAATCAGACACAGGATTAGGGAGTGTTGTTCACACTCAGAAAATAATGTAGAAGTAAACATATGTACATATATATATATTTAGAATCATTACCCAATACTACAACTTAACATCTATAATGAATGTAGAATAACTCATAAAATAACAAATTAAAACAAGACAAGAGATGTTGACAATATTAGAACAATTGCGAAGTATTGAAATTGTGGTATTTGACTCATTGTCAAGGGTAGCACCAAATAGACATTTTAATTACGATTAAATTCTGATTAGAAATCAGGATAAACCTAAAAATGATTTCTAAATTACCCAATTAATCCTAAAGGCAAAATTTATTTCAATGAAAAATACTAGACATATATTAAACTAAAATTTTGCAATAAACTGTCCAGTTATTCAGTCGTTTTTATTGAAAGCTATTAAGTAGCCGTAATTTAGCCATTGAACACTCGACCTGGATAAAATCTACCCCAATAACATTTTTTTTATGTTAAAAAGGAAAATGTTTTTAAGGACGCTTCTGACGAGCTGTTTGGCAAGGGAGAAATCATGACATAAAAAAAGAAAATCAGGCTGGAGGATAAATGTTTGAATTCGGCACGTTCATTTCTTACGGAATAACACACACTAAAATATTTTAATGAAATGTAGATATGCCCATTCTTACTATTCTTTAATTTATTTCCATTTTTCTTTTACCTTTTTCATACGAATGAATCCTCATTTTTGGAACATCCTGTGGATGTATATTCAGGTATATGCATACATAGTCATGTTTAATTATATGGATGTGTGTCGTTTTGCAAAAAGATGCAATAACTTCAATCTTTTTGGAAAATACAGAATCCTAAAAAAATAATATATAGTTTTTGGTTTTAAATACCCGAACTTTTGTCATGAATTTTTTAAACCATAGTCAATCGCAACACCTGCAGATGATTTTTTATTTGACATCTTTCTATGGATTCGGCTTTTTCCAAATATGATAAGTTGTATTTATCCATTTTGGAAATTTCTTTATTAAGGACGATTTCAATGCTCAGCGAAATTCGTTGCTTATTCAAATAAAAAGGAAAGATTTTCATTAAAAATGAAAAAAAGATAAACTATGGACATCAGGAAATCTGTTCTTGACAGAAAGAAATAATAGTAAAATAAAATACTAATAAATAAAGAAAGAAAAATAATAATACGAAACATTATTTTTATAAAGTTCAAAACGAAGCTTACGTAATTGCAGAGTTATAAATTACGTACGCCATGTATTAAACATTAATATTCCTGGACCAATCATAAACAAATTTAAAATGAGATTTCAGCCTTACATTTTTTGGTATTGCAAAATTTTTAAACTTCTAAGCATCGTACATTTTCAACTTTTACACCATCGGATTTTTACATGCATTCTGTTTTAAAGCTGTATCTCAATTTGTTTTTATGTTTTTATTTTTATTTATTTATTTATTTATTTATTTATTGTAGTTTTTAATCGTTCATCGTAGCAACAGAAATATTCCTAGAATGCGGACATCACACGGATTCAGATATGTCTCAGATATAGATTCCCTACATTTAACAGTTTTTTGGCATAATTTTAAAACTATATTGAATTTATTTTGCATTGCAGGTGCATTCAATAGGTAACTCCTGTAGGTAACTTCTGGTATAATCAGAATCGAAATCCGTTAAGTATTTTTAGAGATTTGCTTGACGAAAGAAATTTGTTTGATTTTTAATATCGTTTCGCAGCTGTTTATGTCCGGAAATTAATATTGCGCTGTGTATTAGCTTTCGCTAAGCTCAAACAATTCTGTGATCGTGGGATAGTTTTTGTTTGTTTACATTAAAAATCAGTTTTTAGCTCACAGGCTATCATAGCCTGAGAGCTTATGTGCCCGTCCGTTCTGTATGTATGTACGTAACGCGATAACTCATGATAAAAATATCCGATCCACTTGAAATTTTGTATGTAGGTATATCCTGACAAGGCGCTTCCCTGATTAGTTTTTGGAGTTCATTCGATATGTATAAGAGGGGGAACGGGGGGCTCATGCCCCCCGTTAGTTGATATAGATGGGATTTTCATGCAGAATTAAGTTTTCAAAATTTAGATTAGGATCATTCTGATGAGGCGATTCCGTGACTGTTATTAGGTGTTCATTGATTAAGTATAAATAGGGGGAACAGGGGTTCTAATGCCCCCCCTCCCGTTAGTTGATATAAATGGGATTTTAATGCAGAATTAAGTTTTCGTTCAAAATTTAGATTAGGATCATTCTGATGAGGCGATTCCGTGACTGTTATTAGGTGTTCATTGATTAAGTATAAATAGGGGGAACAGGGGTTCTAATGCCCCCCCTCCCGTTAGTTGATATAAATGGGATTTTAATGCAGAATTAAGTTTTCGTTCAAAATTTAGATTAGGATCATTCTGATGAGGCGATTCCGTGACTGTTATTAGGTGTTCATTGAATAAGTATAAATAGGGGGAACAGGGGTTCTAATGCCCCCCCCCCCCGTTAGTTGATATAAATGGGATTTTCATGCAGAATTAAGTTTTCGTTCAAAATTTAGATTAGGATCATTCTGATGAAGCGATTCCGTGACTGTTATTAGGTGTTCATTGAATAAGTATAAATAGGGGGAACAGGGGCTCTAATGCCCCCCCCCGTTAGTTGATATAAATGGGATTTTCATGCAGAATTAATTTTCGTTCAAAATTTAGATTAGGATCATTCTGAGGAGGCGATTCCGTGACTGTTATTAGGTGTTCATTGAATAAGTATAAATAAGGGGAACAGGGGTTCTAATGTCCCCACCCCCCTTAATTTATACAAATGGGTTTTTCAAGCAGAATTTTCAGATTTCGTTCAAATCTCTGATTAGTTTTGGAAGTTTAATGGTTAAGTATAAAAGAGGGGGATAACTCTTTTTAAATTATATAAATGCTAAATGGGTTTTTATTAAGAATTATCTAATTTGCTCTGAATTTTGGATATAGATTTTTTATATGATAAAGCATGTCTTTGATAGTATAGGAGGTTCAATGATTAAGTAGGGGAGAGTGGGGATACTTGAGCATAGGGGATACTTGAGCCACCCCTATTATCTCTACAGTTGGTTAATTTTTCTTTCTAAAACTGACAATATGATAACATATTTATAGTTCTGAACATGTAAAAAAGAAATCGCACATCTTGGTACCATTTTGAAAGTATAGTGATTAATAGTTGTCTTTTCCCTATCTGAAGTAAATATTTGGGTGCATGGTTTTTTTTGTTTTTTTGTAATCAAAGTTTTGTTTAAAGTTGCAACTATATGCATACATTCAATAAGCATAATTTCAATTGTATTTTGAGTCTAAAATAGTTCTAATTGCTGCATGCTTTATTTAGTAAAATTCTGGGAAACAAAAATAGTGATAGTGGGGATACTTGAGCCAATGAGAGTGGGGATACTTGAGCTATGTCTTAACCATCCCCACTAGAAATTAAACATGGGTGAAACAAACAAAAAATAAAATTCCATCCTTATATTCACTAATAGATATTTTTCTGGAGAAAAGGAAGAATAATTTTTCATTTTATTTTTTTTTCTTAAAAAAATAACGACCTAAAAATGTTTAAAAATGTATATTTTTTAAATGAAAATGTCTATTTTATTTTTCGATTTGACTAACAAAATAGCCTGTCTAGATAAATGTAAACATAGTTTTCAATTTAACTTTCATTAAATGAAAATAACTTTTTAAAACGGTTTTACAGGCTATAATCTCTAATACTTTAATTAGTTAGGTCCAACATATTTAAATATTTATTTTTTAATATAACATATTAAGATTAGTATTTTATATTGAAATCGTAACCTCTTTTGCTGTAACTTTTTTTAACTAAGGAAATTGAAGAAAAATTCGTAAAAAGAGCGCACAAAATCAAGAAAAGCAACAAAAATCCCAGTTCAAAGTTACCTACATGGAGCCAAAGAGGAAGACAAAATCTTTTCCTGTGAAATCAAAAAAGTGTTTGAAATAGTAGAATGATACATCTGGCTTAAATTCCGACAGCTACTAAACTAAAAGCATGAGTTAGACAATATCATTAGAGGAAAATTCTGTCAATGATGGTGATGATGTGAAAGAAAACCTTCTATTGATGGTTGGTTACTAATAAAATGTGCCAGAAAGAAAACTGTAAAAATATTTGTTGGATAAGTGCTTAATATTTTAAAAAATAAAATGTGCCCGAAGAATTGCAGATTCCAAATTTAAATGGCTCTGAACTGAGGATGTTTCTACCATCGTTATAACTGAAGTTCAAATTATCCTTCGAGAACCAGTTTTAACGACAAAAAATGATCGTATTACTAGCTTTATTTTCTCAATTGATTTTGAAAGACATTACGTTTCATAATTTATCATTCTGTAAAATGTTTGTGCAAAAATAAAGTGGAAAAAATTATTTTTGTAGGTATTTTTCCGTAGTGGCTCAAGTATCCCCGCCATGGGGATACTTGAGCCATGATGTAAAACAAAAAATAAACATTTATTATACATAGAAAAATAGTTCAAAATTTATTGAAAGTGGTTTTTAGTGGAAGGAAAAATATCAAATTTTCATTTTCAATATTTTATTTTATTCTAAAAAAATATAAAAAATTTAAAAAAATTAAAATTCAAAAAATGGCTCAAGTATCCCCATCTTCCCCTATAAAAAAAGAGAAAAGGGGAGAGCTGTTTCCCCTTCTTAATTTTTTTTTCGAACGGAATTAACCCTTGAAAATATAAAGCTTTAATGTGCAATTAGTATTTGTAGCCTGTGAGCTCAATGCCTTCAGTTTAACTGGGCAGTATTCTTTTTTATTGTTGATTTTCATTACTTAAAACCGAAGATCAAATCCTCATTTAATAACTTATTAATTTTATTATCTTACTTATATAGTACTGATGATGTAAAAAATAAAGCTTTATTTTTTCATTAAGTTCGCCGAAACATTTTCATTCGTCGAATTGAATGAGTTAAGAGTTCTTTTTTATAAGAAGACAAAGAAATTCAACCAAATCGACGTTGTTTGTACAAAAAGGAAAAAAAAGAAAAGAAAAAGAAAGGAAGAAAAATAAAAGAAGAAAACCCCTGAATTTTTAGAAACTTATCACAGAAAAAGTGGAAGTATCGAGGATTTGACACAATTTGTTTTAAGAAGTAAAGATGGCGGTACAATGTTGAAAAAAATCATGAACGACTTTTTGTAAAGTAGCATATGGACCATTTACCTCATGGATCCAGTTATTTCATTTTACCTTATTTCATGTTTCCTTACCATTTTTACATTTTGTTTCAAATATTGATGGAACAAAAATCTTAAAAAATTATTTTATGAAAACGTTTGCTCCCAATATTAATATATATACAGGGTGATTAAAAAAAGATGGGAAAAATTTTAAGGGGTAATAGTATACATCAAGACAAACAAAATTAAATAGGAAACCAAGGGTTCCAAGCGTTTTCCACAGAAGATAGCCGCCATTAAAGTTTAGGGTCCAAAATTTCAAATAAACATAAAAAATGAAACAAAATTTCGATTGATTTGCGGTTTTCACTAAAATTATTCTTTATGTTGGTATTTTCTTGAAAATAAATTATAAAGATAAATTCCGAAAAGTGTCGATAGAAGGCACTTTAGACTTTGGAGTAACGAACAACTGCTTTTTGCCTTTATTTTTTGCATCTCACTAAATAGTTTGCAGGCTTAGACTTAAATTTTGAGCTCAAAATCTGAATAGTTGGTAGTGGTTAAGTAGCACAAAATAAACTGTGTTCAGAGGTTCAAATTTCAAATGATTATAAAAAACGGAAAAATTGGTCGATTGATTTGCGGTTTTCAATAAATCTATTCTTTATGCCTGTATTTTATTAAAAATAAATTATAAAGCTAAATTTAAAAAAAAAAGGCGATAGAGGTCGCTTTAGACTTTGGAGTAAGTAAAAACTATTTTTACCGCTTTGCATCTCGTTAAATTTTTTTATAAACTTAGACATAAACTTAAATTTTGCGCAAAAAAATATGAATCGTTGGGAGTAGTTCAGTAGAGCAAACTGTACTGTGTTCAATGGGGATGGGGAGGTGCAAATTTTAACTTATCATAAAAACAGAAAAAATGGTAGATTCGTTTACGGTTTTCGCCAAAACTATTCTTTATGACAGTATTTCCTTGAAAATAAATTTTAAAGATAAATTTAAAAAAATTCCGTAAGAGAGCGCCTTAAACTTTAGAGTAACCAACAACTATTTTTAACTGGAATTTTTGTATCTAATAAATGCTTGTAAAAGATTATAGTTAAATTTTGAGCTCAAAATCTGAATCGTAGTGAGTAATTAAGTAGCGCAAAATTAAACGGTGTTCGAGAGGTGGTGAGAGTAACATTTCAACTCTTGAACATAGTTCAGTTTGCGCTTCTTTCCCCTCCCAACGATTCAGAATTAGAGCTCAAAATTTAAGTCTAAGCATTTGTAAGCATTTAATTGGATAGAAAAAATAACGTTTAAAAATAGTTGTTGGTTACTCTAAAGTTAAGGGCACCCTCAAACGAAATTTTTAAAAAATTATCTTTAAAATTTATTTTCAAGGAAATAGTGACATAAAGAATAGTTTTAGCAAAAACCGGAAACAAATCGACCAATTTTTCTCTTTTTAGGTGCGTTCGTAATTATATAATACGTAGCACCTATAGTGATCGTTCAGTCCGTCCGTCTGTCCGTCCGTCTGTCCGTCCGTCCGTCTGTCCGCGTATAACAACGCAAAAACTACCCAACCGAATCGTTTGAAATTTAAAATACATAATTATTACATAATTTTGTCGAGTCATTTCAAATTTTATGAGAATCGGATGGATAGATCAATTACAGGGACGATCAAAAGTATTCCATTACATTACGGTCAATGGGGAAAAAAGTTTCAAAAGCATTTTAATCGTTTGAAATTTAAAATACGCAATTATTACATAATTCTGTCGTGTTATTTCAAACTTTTTGATAATCGTGTGCAAAGATCAATTACAGGGACAATCAAAAGTATTCAATTACATTATGGTCAATGGGGAAAAAGTTTCAAATATATTCTATACGTTTGAAATTTAAAACACATAATTATTACATAATTTTTTCGAGTTATTTCAAATTTTATGAAAATCGGATGCATAGATCAATTACAGGGAAAATCAAAAGTATTCCATTACATTACGGTTTAATGGGAAAAAATGTTTCAAATGCATTTTAATCGTGTTACACTCATGCGAACTTAATAAAATTTATATGCAACTATAAAGTACATATTATACTATACATCTTACATAATTTGTGGTGCAAAGAACATTTGTTATTGATTTACAAGGCCACACAAAAGTATTCCATTACATAATGGTATAGGGAGAACATTGTTTGATGAGCGTTTTAATTGTAATTCACTATTTACAATGTTATGAGATTGATATATGAAAGTAATATTTTTAAAACTTCGTTATCGTTCGAACGCACCTAATTTGCTACGCTTCACGTGCAATTTCCAACTTGTTTATAATCATTTGAAATTTGAATCTCCCCAACCTCATTGAACACAGTTCAGTTTGCTCTACTTAACCACTCCCAATGATTCAGATTTTCTGCGCAAAAATTAAGTTCATGTCTAAGCTTATAAAAAAATTTAACGAGATGTAAATAATAACGGTAAAAAATAGTTTTCGTAACTCCAAAGTCAAAAGCGCCCTCTATCGCCATTTTTTTAAAATTAGCTTTGTTTAATTAAAAAATCGTCTGCTTTTTATCCCAGTGCTTTTCCCTCTGCGTAGGGATAATATGTGTTTTTCCCTCTGCGCAGGGATATTATTGTTCTATTATGTTTACTTTATAGTTGAGTCTGTGAATCTCGACGATGTGTGCATTGTGTTCCCTCAGCGGATTTTATTTGTGAAATGTGTTATTAAATAATGTGAAAAGTGATTATACAGTCTACTGCTTTCATTAAAATATATCGACACAACATTTTGGTCGCAATCGAGTTCGGAGTATTGCGAAATTCAAGTTAAAAAGTTAATAGAATAATGCGTGCGTAAAATTCATTCGAAAGTAAAATGAGCTAATTGGAATAGTGCCAAATAGAATAACACAAGAAAAAAAATGGATAAGAAAATATTGACTGATAAAAAAGTTTTAAAATCATCAATTACAAGAGTGAAAAATAAATTCTTCAAAACTGATTTGAGTGTGTGTGACTTAGAACAAATTCAGTTATTTAAAAAAGAAATTGAAAAATTAGATGAAGAGTTAAAGAATTTATTTAAATCGATTTTTTATGCATGTGAAGAAAAAGACATTGATTCATTTATAGAAGAGAAGGATGAACAACAAGACATCTTAGATGAATTAACTGTAAAAATTGAACAAGCAATTAATGCTAGGAAAATAAATACGGACAATCCAAAAAAGGAGGTGAGTGAAATGAAATTACCTAAACTTTCTTTACCAACTTTCAGTGGAAATATTCATGAATGGTTAAGTTTCAAGGATTTGTTTACAGCAAGTATACATGAAAATGCTAATTTATCGCCTGCTCAGAAACTGCAATATTTAAAATTATCGTGTCATGGAGACGCGTTAAAAATAATAAAATCAATTCCTATTGAAGATTCGAAATACAATGTAGCTTGGCAATTATTAACGGAACGGTTTTCAAATAAAAGAGAATTAATATATTCTCATATAAGAAGATTATTAAATTTTCCATTCGTGCAGCGTGATTCACCGGCAGCAATACTTAATTTAGTGGATATAACGAATGAATGTGTTCGATCTTTCGAAATTTTGGATCAGAAGGTAAGTGGCTTTTCAGAAACTTTGTTGATTTATTTACTTTTGCAAAAACTTGACTCTAATGTTAAACTGTGGTGGGAACGGCAGTTAAAAAATGACGAACTTCCAACATTAGATCAATTAATAAATTTTCTGAAAGATTATGCTCGTTCATTACAATCTGCTAAAGGAAATAGTGTTTATAAGAAAAACAGTTATCCTAAATTAACTGCGATGACTGCTTCTATTAATAATAACGAGTGTAAATATTGTTCTTCACCTAGTCATAAAATACCTAAATGCAGTGAGTTTTTAAAATTATCTGTTCGTGAAAGAGTGCAATTTGCAAAAAATAAAAATCTTTGTTTTGCATGTTTATCTGCTGACCATAAATTAACCAATTGTCAGTCAAAAAGAGTTTGTTCAAAATGTAATTTGAAGAGTCATAATAGCATATTACACTATGAAAGACGAGAAACTAACTATCCAGATATAAAAACCCAAGTAACGCCTCAGTCCTCGTATCATACTAGTGAGACTACTCCTGAATCATCTAATAATACAAATTTGTCCATAAATTCATGTCTTGGGGAAATAAATTCAAAATCATTTGGCATACTTGCAACTGCGCTAATTAATGTGAAAGATAATTATGGAGGCAATAAATTACTGAGATGTATAATAGATGTCGGAAGTACTAACAATTTTATAAGTGAGCGTGCAATACAATTATTAGGTATAAAAAGAAATTCTGCTAATTTACAGATTAAATGCTTGGGAATGGGATACTCCGAAGAGACACGTGGTGTTGTAAGATTGGAATTTTCTCCACATTTTGATAAACAAAACACACGATTAGGTACTTTTTATATTTTGAAAAAGATAACGAGTAATCAACCAGTTGTATCATATGATATTAATGCATTCAGTCATTTAAAGAACATAAAACTAGCTGACCCTAAGTGGAATGAACCGGGACCAATAGACTTATTATTTGGCGTGTCATTATCATTATCTATAATTAGAGGAGAAAAAATATTTGGAAAACCAGGACTGCCTTTTGCAGTAAATTCAGATTATGGGTGGTTAATAACAGGAGATAGTGATACTTTTTCAGAAAATAAACCAAATATTATAGTTAATTTTGCAAATGTTGAAACAGATTATGTAAAAAGGTTCTGGGAGTTAGAAAACATCCCCTCAAAAGAAATATACACAAATGAAGAAAAATATTGTGAGGAAATTTTTGATTCAACTCATTCACGCGATACTAATGGAAGATATATTGTGCGTTTGCCATTTAAAAAGCAATGTAAAGAATTAGGGGAATCAAAATCGTTAGCTATGAGAAGATTTCTAAATTTAGAAAAACGATTTAATAGAGATCCCGATTTGTATGAAAATTATTGTATATTTATGAATGAATATCTTGAAATGGGACACATGGAGAAAATACCAAAGAGTGAAATTCAAAAACCTGTTAATGAAATTTATTATCTGCCACATCATCCAGTAATCAAGGAATCTAGTACAACAACCCGTCTTAGAGTTGTGTTTGACGGTAGCGCAAAAACTACAAATAATGTTTCTCTTAATGAAAATTTAATTGTAGGTCCTAGAGTTCAACAAGAGTTATTTTTTATTTTGTTAAGATTCCGCACACACGCTATAGCTATTAATGCTGACATTGCAAAAATGTTTCGTCAAATTAAAATATTTCCTGAAGATCAAAATTTTCAAAGAATTCTCTGGAAGGATAAATTTTCCGATGATATAAGTGATTATCGTCTTACTACAGTTACATACGGACTAACGTCTAGCCCATATTTAGCTACTAAAGTTCTACAGAAATTAGCGTTGGATGAAAAATTAAATTTTCCACTAGCGTCAAATGTTGTATTACGTGATTTTTACGTAGACGACTTACTTACAGGTGCATCATCTCCCGAAGAAGCTATAAAATTAATATCAGAGTTACAAAAATTAATGAAAAGAGGCGGATTTGAGTTACGCAAGTGGGCCTCGAATGACATTAGTGTACTAAAAAACATTCCTGAAAATTTAATTCAGTCTAAATCAGATTTATCAATTGAAAACGATAAGTCAATAAAGGTGTTAGGATTAAAATGGGACTCAAATCTCGATGTCTTTAAAATTAGTGTCACCATAGAACCAACATTAAAAGAAGTCACAAAGAGATCCATATTGTCAGATATAGCAAAATTTTTCGATCCACTTGGTTGGATCTCCGCCTTTATAATTTCTGCAAAAATTCTACTTCAGGAATTATGGAGAAGTAATCTGGCATGGGACGAACCTGTTCCACTTCTGATTAAAAATAGGTGGATAAAAATTCGGGAAGAACTCGCATGTTTAACATCAATTACTGTGCCTCGTTTAGCAATTATTCCTTCAGCTAACACATTTGAAATTCATTCATTTAGTGACGCTTCCTTAGTGGCATATGGTGCAGTTGTTTACTTAAGATCCTTATCAAATGATTCGGCTGTATCAGTTAGAATATTAGCAGCAAAAACAAGAGTTGCACCTTTAAAAACAATAACTTTACCTAAATTAGAATTGAGTGCCGCCCTGCTGTCAGCCCGTTTGGTAAAAACTGTTCTAGATTCATTGTGTTTGGACATTTCTAAAATTAATTGTTGGACGGATTCAACAATAGTTCTTTCTTGGCTATCAACCGAATCAAGAAGATGGCAAACTTTTGTTGCAAATCGTGTTTCTGAAATACAGCAACTTGTTCCTACTGAGTGCTGGCATCATATAAAGGGAAAGGAGAATCCAGCAGATTGTGCATCAAGAGGTCTATCACCCTCGGAATTATCATTGCATGATCTGTGGTGGAATGGCCCCAGTTGGCTAATTGATCCATCTTTCACTTCTCCAAAATCACAATTAGGGAGTGTTTTCTGTGACGAAGCTTTATTAGAACAAAGGAAAAATTATTTTTGTGCTACAGCCCAATTAAGTGTGGAAATGCCTATTCTCTCAAATATATCATCATTTACTAAGCTAAAACGTGTTATTGCTTGGTGTTTGAGATTTCTTACGAATTCTCGTTTACCTGTTTCAAAAAGAAACTTCGGCTTTCTTACACATACAGAAATTCAGAGTGCCTTAAAGGTGATAATTAAACAAGTGCAAGAGTCATCATTTCCTGATTACATTAAATGTATGACTTCTGGTAAGTGTTTACCTCGCAATAGCAAACTGATTAATCTTTCTCCATTCCTTGATAAAGAAGGAATACTCAGAGTTGGAGGACGTCTTCGTCATTCAAATCTCACACAAGAACAAATTCATCCAATATTGTTACCAAAAAGTCACCCAGTGACAGTGTTGATTATCAGATATTTTCACTTATCTCATTTTCATGCTGCCCCTCAGCTATTATTGTGTGTTATCAGACAGAAGTTTTGGATTTTAAGTGGACGAAGTGCTGTAAGAAAGTTCGTAAGGAATTGTGTAATCTGTGCTCGTGCTTCTGCTTCTACAGCTAAACAAATCATGGCTGATTTACCTTCAACTAGAGTGCAACCTACCCGTCCGTTCCTTATTACAGGAATTGACTATGCTGGACCTATATTGTGTAAATTTAAAAAAGGTAGAGGTTCAAAATCTTTTAAGTGTTATATTTCATTATTTATATGTTTTTCTACTCATGCAATTCACATTGAATTAGTGACTGATTTATCTACTCAGGCTTTTTTAGCTTGTCTGAAGCGATTTATATCCAGACGAGGAAAACCAAAAGAAATTGTAAGTGATTGTGCCAAAAATTTTGTCGGTGCGAGCAAGGAGTTGAAAGAATTGTATAAATTTGTGGCTTCTTCTCAGCATAATGAAGAAGTGACAAAATACTTAAATTCGGAAGAAATAAATTGGCATTTCAATCCACCCTCAGCCCCTCACTTTGGAGGACTTTGGGAGGCTGGCGTTAAATCGATGAAATTTCATTTAAAAAGAACCGTTGGCAATTCAGTTTTAACATTTGAAGAACTTTCAACTCTTTTAGCTCAAATCGAAGCATGTTTAAATTCTAGACCCCTTTGTCCTTTAAGTTCAGATCCTAATGATTTACAGGCCTTAACCCCTGGTCATTTTTTAATTGGTGCTCCTCTTACTTCAGTACCAGAAGTAGATATTTTAGAGGTACCTGCATCAAGATTGACCAGGTGGCAATTAGTGCAGAAAATACAACAACACTTTTGGAAAAGATGGAGCAATGAGTACCTTTCGACCCTTCAACAGAGAGTAAAATGGTTTAAAGAAGAGCCTAATATTAAAATAGGTGATTTAGTTATAATAAAAAATGAAGGTCTCTCCCCTTTACAGTGGAAATTAGCTAGAGTGATCAAAACTCACCCTGGATCTGATAAAAAGGTTCGTGTAGTTACCTTGAAAACTGAAAATAGTGAATTAAAAAGGCCAATAACTAAGTTGTGTAAATTACCTTTAAAGTAAATTTTTGAAACCCTTTCGGCTTTCAAGGCCGGGAGTATGTTTAATTAAAAAATCGTCTGCTTTTTATCCCAGTGCTTTTCCCTCTGCGTAGGGATAATATGTGTTTTTCCCTCTGTGCAGGGATATTATTGTTCTATTATGTTTACTTTATAGTTGAGTCTGTGAATCTCGACGATGTGTGCATTGTGTTCCCTCAGCGGATTTTATTTGTGAAATGTGTTATTAAATAATGTGAAAAGTGATTATACAGTCTACTGCTTTCATTAAAATATATCGACACAACAAGCTTTATAAATTATTTTCAATAAAATATCGACATAAAGAATAGTTTTTTGAAAACCGCAAATCAATCGACCAATTTTTCCGTTTTTTATAATCATTTGAAATTTGAACCCTCTGAACACAGTTCAGTTTGAGCTACTTAACCACTCCCAACTATTCAGATTTTGAGCTCAAAATTTAAGTTTAAGTCTAAGCCTGCGAAACCCTTTAATGGGATTCAAAAAATTACGCAAAAAACAGTTGTTCGTTACGTCAAAGTCTAAAGCGCCCTCTATCGACATTTTTCGGAAATTATCTTTATAATTTATTTTCAAGAAAATACCAACATAGAGAATAGTTTTAGTGAAAACCGCAATTCAGTCGACTAATTTTTCCGTTTTTTATGTTTATTTGAAATTTTGGACCCTAAATTTTAATGGCGACTATCTCCTTTGGAAAACGCTTGGGACCCTTGGTTTCTATTTAATATTGTTTGTCGTGATGTATACTATTACCCCTTAAAAATTTTCCCATCTTTTTTGAATCGCCCTGTATATATATATATATATATATATATATATACAGGGTGTCCGAAAAGTCTGGAAACGGCCGAATAACTCGAGAAATACATATGAGATTGAAAAACGTAAATATACGTGTTAAATATTTTTAAATAAGCTACTCTGTGATACCAAATTTGACCTTCGAAACCGACCCCCTGGGGGTCAGAGGGGGTCCAACTTTGAAATCTTAAATTATAACCCCCCTTTTTTATTGCAGATTCGGATTCTACGGACAAAAATACATAACTTTTGTATTTGATGTTTATTTCAAATCTTGGTTTATCACGGTGTAATCGAGCATATTAAATCGATACATATTCCCGCTTTTCCAACGGGATTTTCCCTAATCGAAACTGATTGGTCGGAATTTTTGACGTCAAATTCCTCGTCTTTTGTAGGAATAGCGTTTCCTGAAAATTACCCGTGGCGATTATTTCAATAGTGCTACACTGTTAAAAATTTGACCCATTTGCTGCAGCGTCACTCCACAGCTATTATAGAATATCTCTTTTGTGATCAATGAGAATGCTCCATAACACAGTAAAGTAATCGTTTTCAATAAAATCGGTGGAGTGACGATGCAGCAAAAGGGTAAATTTTTTTACAGTGTACTTTACTGTGTTATGGAACATTCTCATTGGTCATGAAAGAGATATTCTATAAAAGCTGTGGAGTGACGCTACAGCAAATGGATCAAATTTTTAACTGTCTAGCACTGCCGAAATAATCGGCACGAGTGATTTTCAGGAAACGCTATTATTGCAAAAGACGAGGAATTTGATGTCATAAATTCTCCCCAATTAGTTTCGATTAGGGAAAATCCCGTTGGAAAAGCCGAAATATGTATCGATTTAATATGCTCAATTACACCGTGATAAACGAGGATTCGAAATAAACATCAAATACAAAAGTTACGTATTTTTGTCCGTAGAATCCGAATCTGCAATAAAAAATGGGGGTTATAATTTAAGATTTCAAAGTTGGACCCCCTCTGACCCCCAGGGGGTCGGTTACGAAGGTCAAATTTGGTACCACTGAGTAGCTTATTTAAAAATATTTAACACGTATATTTACGTTTTTCAATCTCATATGTATTTTTCGAGTTATTCGACCGTTTCCAGACTTTTCGGACACCCTGTATATATAAATATATACTAGCGGATCCGCCCGGCGTTGCCCGGGTACGTAATAATATTGTTAAACGAACTTGAGATTTTTATGATTTTATCTTTAACTCGAAATATGTGTAAATACACTGTTAAAAATTTGACCCTTTGGCTGCATCGTCACTCCACCGCATTTATAGAAAATGATTACTTCAGCCTATTATAGAGCATTCTCATAGGTCAAAAGAGATATATTCTATAAAAGCGGGGGAGTGATGATGCAGCAAAAGGGCCAGATTTTTTACAGTGTACATTATATTAAATACGTGCCCCCTGACTGTGTCAAAAATTGGTTTAAAAGAACTAATATTTAGCTGTAAAAATACCCAAAATGACTGCAATGGGAAACGCAGGAGGGAATATGTGTCCAACGATTGCGTGATTTTCGTTTTAAAGTGTTGATATTTATTCTTAAAATTACTATTAAGTGACTAAACTAAATACTTTTTTCACATAGATATCCCAAGTGAAATACTTTGAATTTCAAACTAATTATATCACTCTTAAATCCGACTATACCGTGAATGAAATCGATTCTCGATGATTAGCTAAAAGGTTAGTATATAGTATTATAATTTCAGAGCCATTTTACAAAAATAGGTGTATATTTTTTATCAAATATGCGTAATGTTCATTCTGTGAACAAAATCCTAACCGTAACCTAATTGTATCGTAATCATAACTTGTCTCTAACCTAGCTGTATCTTAACAGTAACCTAACTGTAACTTAAATATACCATAAATGTAACGTGCCCGTCACCTAATCATAACCTACCCATAATCTAACCACAACCTAACCGCAACTTAACCTTAATCTAACTGTAATTTAACCATGATCTAACTGTAACCTAACCGGAAAATAAATATAACAAAAGGCTCACCGGAACGTAATTGCAACCTAACTGTTACCTAACCGTAACGAAGTTCTAATTTAATACTAACTATAAACGAAATATCTTAACCATCTCGCACTAAGTACTTAGTTTCACTTTCCACCGCTATGGAGCGCATTATGTTTTGTAGAACATCCGAATTTTAGGTTCGGATTAGATTCTTGTTCATGGAAATTATTTTGTCTTCTTCAGATACGGTTATGGTTGTTTGGAATATTTTTGTTCAGTTTAGATTCGGTTCAATTCAGATTTCGTGGGTTTTTTTTTTCCTTCAAATGGGATTTTTAAGTTCGGGTCGGGTTGTACTTATATGGAAATTATTTTACCTAGTTCCAATGAGGTTATACTTCACTGAAATATTTTTGTTACGTTCAGATTAGGTTTGGTTCAAATTTCGGTTTTTTTTTTTTTTTTTTTTTTTTTTTTTTTTTTTTTTTTTGGTTTGGATTGGGTGGTCCATGGAAATTATATTGTCTTGTTCGTATCTGGTTATAGTTGTTTGGAATATTTTCGCCGGATTTAGATTTGGTTCGATTCAGATTTTAAGTATTTTTTTTAATTGATTTTTAAGGTTCTGGTCGTATTCATGTCCAGGGAAATTATTTTGTCTTGCTCGGATCCGGTTTTGGGTCTTTGGAATATTTTTTTCGGGCTCAGATGTCGTTCACTTCAGATTTCGGCTTTTTTAATGGAATTTTTAGGTTCAGGTTGGGTTGCGCATCAACGGAAATTATTCTGCATTGTTCGAATAAGGATATGCTTCTCTGGAATATTTTTGTCAGATTCAGATTTAGTTCATTTTTAGGTAGATTTCGTAAGAAATACTACCTATTGCAATCGCACCAGTTTATATATATATCTATCTATCTATATATCTCACTTTTTTATGGACTCGATAACTTCTATAATTCTTCACCAATCTCCACCAAACTGGTACATAAAATCAAAGGGGTTAAAATCTCGGCTAAGTTCGTTAATGGGCAAAATCGGACCAAGGGGGTCGGAATAGGGGGCGTTTTTGTGAAAACCGAAAAAACATTATAACTTCTTAATTAAAGTAGATATCGAATCGGTTTAAAGTTTATATTACTTCTTAAAAATGGGCCAAAAGTATATGCATAACAGATTTTTGATAAATTTAGAAGTGGGCTCAAGGGGCCAAAAAAAAAAACAGGGATTTTGAGGGAAAAAAATTCATAACTTCGTCAATTTTTAGGATATCAAGTCCAACTCAATTTTTTGCAAACGTTCTTAAAAATATCTAAAACTTTTGTATTTACAAGTTTTTGATAGGACCAACTTTTACCGATGAAAAAAATTAAAAACAAAAAGAAAAAGGGCGATGAAAAAAAAAGAAAAATCCATAACTCCGTCAATTTTTAAGATATCAAATATGATTAAATTTATTTTACATCTTCTCAAAAATATCTACAACTTTTAACTTGACAAGTTTTTTATAGGACCAATTCGTATAGCAAAAAGAAATTAAACAAAAATAGGAGTTGAAGAAAAAACTTCAAATCCAAACTGCTTATATTCTGACTCATTTTTAAATTCATTTTTGATTTTAAACGCATCCAAATGGTAGATCCTCTTATTTAGAAACTGTATAAAGTGACGCATTGGTCAATTTTCTGATAAAGACAGAATATATTTCAAAAAAGGCTACCAAAAAGGGTATTTTGAACAGAATTTCCGAAAGTCATCGGGACTGAAAATTGAATTTATTCAAATAAGAAATTGCGTTTTCTTCTGACTCGTTTTTAAATCAATTTTTGTTCTCAAACGCATCCAATTTACAGATCCTCTTATTTAGGAACTATATAATGTGATGCATTGGTCAGTTTTTTGATAAAGCCGGAATATATTTAAAAAAAGACTACCAAAAAGGGTATTTTGAACAGAATTTTCCGAAATCATGGTGACTGAAAATTTAAGGAAGTGTTCAAATAAGAAATTGCGTTTTTTTCTGACTCGTTTTTAAATCCATTTTTGCACTCAAATGCATCCAATTTACAGATCCTCTTATGTAGGAACTATATAACATAATGCATTGATGTGTTTTTTGATAAAGACAGAATATATTTTGAAAAAGGCTACCAAAAAGGGTATTTTGAACAAAATTTCCCGAAGTCTTCGTGATTTGAAAATTTAAGGAAGTTTTCACATAGCAAATTGCGTTTTTTATGACTCGTTTTAAAATACATTTTCGTTCTCAAACGCATCCACTTTACAGATCCTCTTATTTAGGAACCATATACTGTGACGCATTGGCCAGTTTTTTGATAAAGATAGAATATATTTTTTAAAATGTTGTCAAAGTGAGTATTTCGCAAAATTTTCCTAAGCAATCATGATTAAAGAATTAAGGATGTATTCAAACAACAAATCGGTTATTTAATGACTCATTTTTAAATTCAATGTTTTTCTCAATTGCATTCAACTGACAGTTTTCTGTTATTTAGGAACTGTATAATGTACTGTTTTGGTCGATTTTTTAATAAATTCAGAATCTATTTCAAAATATGTTGTCAAAATGGGCATTTGATCTGAATTTTTCTTAAGATGATTCTGATAAAACCAGTTTTTGCAGGAAAATGAAATTAAAAATTTTTCATAAAATGTGGCCAAATGAAGTTATTTAACTGGGTTTATCTCTAATCATATATATATATATATTTTTGTTGTTGTTGAAATGAGCACTTTTCGAAATCTACTTCCGCCTATAGGCCCAGCCGACAGGGATTTTTTAAGGTTCGGATTGGGTTCATGTTCAGGGAAATGTTTTGTCTTGTTGAAATCCGGGTATGGTTCTGTGGAATATTTTAGTCAGGTTCATATTTGGTCCGATTTCAATTTTTTTTTCAAATGAAATTTTAAGTTCGGATCTGTTTCATATCCACGGAAATTATTTTCTCTTATTCGAATCCGGTTGTGGCTCTTTCGAATATTTTCATTGGATTCAGATGCAGTTTGCATAAAATTTCAGGTTTTTTTCAAATGGAATTTTTTAGGTTCGAGTCAGATTTATGTTCACGGAAATTATTTTGTCTTGCTCTTATCGGGTTATAGTTCTTTGGAATATTTTTATCGATTTCAGGTTTCATTCTGGTCATTTTTCGGGGTTTTTCAAAGACAAATTTTAGGTTCGGGTCGAGTTGCATATACACGAATATTATTTTTCCTTGATCGGATTGGAGTATGCTTCATTTGAATATTTTTGTGGGATTCAGATTTGATTCGGGTCAGATATCAAACCCATATTTTTTTTCAAATGGAATTTTTAGACTCGGGTCGGGTTTATGCTCATGGAATTTTGGTCTTGCTTGAATCGGAGTATGGTCTATTTTTTTTCGGGTACGTGTTAATACGCCTAAACATTATGTTTTTCTACAATTATTTTAGTGACTTTTTTTATCTATAATTTATTTTCCTATTTGATAATTTGTTACAGTGTATAAATCGTCTGCCGATTTGAACAATTGTACGTGAAAGAGCCATTTCATTTTTGTTTTAAAAACAAATTAAAGTCTTAATAAAATTTTAACTTAAATAAATGCATTCAAATTTAATCAATTATTTAAAAAAACTGCTAAAAAGCCTCATATATACATATACATATATTAACTGCAATATAGCTAACCACAAATACATTCTAATGTACGAAGTACCAAAGATCTGACGTAACAGCTATGTTCAAAAATCCTAAGTTAAACTGACATTTTGCCAGTCTATTAATTTTTAAGGTCTTTGGGGGGAAAAAAACATCACTTTTGAAATGTGAAAATCTCAAATTGGTTTCTTTTATGGAGTAAAAAGAAATTAATAGAGTGGAAGTATTATTTCTGGAGGTCATGCTTAAAAAGTAACCCTACATTAAGTCCAATTAAGTACCAACAAAAGCAAGTGCTTTGACACGCTTATCAATTGAAACAGGTTTAAACCCGTATTTTTTTTCTCTCGTTTTTTAAAAAAGAACTAATTTATCGCTTCACCGGTAACAATTTATTAATTATTTTATCATATGTGTTTTAAATATCAATATAGAAAATAATTTTAACGTTTTGCTTGAAAATATAACATTATTTTGTTAGTACATTAAAATCGTCTGCAATCAGAAATTTATATTTCAGATTAATATATATTACTTAAGTTTTCATGCATGATTTTAAAAGAATATTTTCATCATTATATTTTAAATATTTATTTGCATGCAATTATTAAGTCATAAACATTTTTCATCTGCGTTATAAAGTATTTAAAATTACATTAATGAAGGAAACTTTTAGTTATAAAATTTTTAGTTCGTTTCAAATGTTTTCAATATCTTATTTAATTTTAATTTGATATTTAATTATTGCTAATTTTCCAATTTCCTTAATTTTAAAAGCGAACATTTATTCTAATAAATAATAATAGAACAAAGACCATTTTAAAAATTTGCTATTTCCTCTTGAAATATGCTTCAATTGTAATGCACTTCTTTCAATTCGTCTTATAACACAAAATCCCTTCCACGTCCTTTTGTTTGGCACATTAAAATTTGATCGATAAATTGTTTCATATCGCTAAACGTTTTTGAGGCTTATTTCACCTCCACTTATCTTATTCCTCCATGTGTTTCTTTAATTCTGTCTCAGCTTTCTTATAACTTCTGCGAAAATTTTTACACAACCAACCAACCGTAAAGAAACGAAAGAGAAAAAAATGGGTAAAAGATGATTTTTTATGAGAGTGACCTCTTGATTTTAATTAATTACTCAGTTAATAATTGGAATTTCGAAATCCTGAAGCTCAGGTGCATCAGGAGAGATATTGGGCTACTCTCAAAAAAATTTTGAGCTTCGTACGTACTGTAGATTTTTCTAGCCATCGCAGACACACAGACACACACACAGACAGACAGAGCGTTTTGTTCTTTTATTAGTATAGATTTGCGATATATTTCATAGTATGTATTCTAAAATGTAAATATTTTTCATAAAAATATATTGCTTTATTTTAACTAGAGGTTCAGATTTCAGGAGTTACAACAAAAGAAAAATTCTAAAACCATTTTTAGGTGCGTACCTAAGTCGAGTACCTAAGTCGTTGTCTGATCAGCCCATTTGTTCCTCTTTCGTTGTATTATATCCGTATTACAGAATTTAATATATATAATCTTAATACGATTTTTGTCCGTGCAATTTTTAATAAGACTCGACAGCTAATGCATAAAGAATTAAATATTTATAAAATTAGTTAAAGTAACAAAGGCACGTTCTTTATCAAGTTTAACGTACGATTTCCAATTTATATAATATGATTATTTTTTTCAAATATGTGCATTTTTTTAATTTTCCGTATGTTATTTTTTTTAAATTACAATTTTTGTTAGTAAAACTGACACATACAAACAAAGGACGTGAAATAAGAAGTCGAAAAATGCTCGTCAAGCATAGCAAATGGGGTGCATTCGTGCTATAACTAAGTTTTAAATATACTTCTATGATGGTGTATAAGTATAGTAAGTAGTGGGCGAAAACTTTTGTGCCTCCTTGTAAATGTTATCATCTTTCTTTTATACAGGAAGTAACTTGTAGTACACCACAGCAACGTATACACATTTATGAAATGTGAAATAGATCTTTATAATTAATACGCGGACCAACCAATAGTTTCCCTCTATACCCTTATTTAATAGAATATTTTTATGTGACCCTGTAAATAAATGACTATTATTTGCACCATAAACTGTAAAAATGCGTATTTTAGTACATATTTCATAGATGAATCCCAATTTTATTAAGGTCTAAAAAGTTTAGCATCATTAAAATGCACTTCAAACAATTATTTTTCATTTATGTTAACTAACGAAACATTTTGTATATGTAAAGTTTTGTATAAAACGTTGCATAAAAGTTTTGCATAAAATGTTTTGTACATTTTTCGTGTTTGTATTTTGTATATGTTTTATATCTAATTAAATGATACACGCGATTTTCATAAAATTTAAAATGACTCAGTAAAATTATGCATCAGTCATGCATTTTATATTTCAAATAATTCGTTTGAGTAATTTCTTCTCTGCTATATGCGGAGATTTTTTTTTTTTTTTATTTTTGTTATAAATTTCAGTCTGCTGAGGGTTTGTACCAGAATATGCACAGGCAGACCGAAATATTCTTAAAATACTTTATTTTACCTTTAATTTGGCACCAATTTCATCTCGTAGCTCGATGACGTGAAAGTGACGCCAAAATGGTGAATTGGCGCCCGCTGTTACTCATATCGTACCAAGAAATGACGAGGCAGACCAGTCATATCTTAATCTACACGTAATAATCTTCTCCTACATCATGATTTCATCCCGTAACTCGATTACGTAGTCTAGTCATTCGTGTCGCCGCCGCCCAGTTTATTAGTTATATTTTTTCTTTATTCTTTTTAATTAAGAATAATAATTTTTATCACAGATTTTTTTCCCTTTGTTGTTGCAAATAGTGCCATGGGATAGTACCGTAGTTCCATAATAAATGATTAGGAAACTAAGAGCTGATTTACATCCCTACTAATGATTTATATCCAGCCAGGAACTTTTAAAGACAACAAATAAAACAAAGGCGTAATAAAATAGGGTTATGATGACCCAAGGGATTAGGTTGCAAATCGATTCGCATACTAATCGTAACTCAGTATATTATTTTTATATACTTTACTGAAGGGGGTCTTCACTTACTAAAAGGCATTTCATGTTACTCTAGAAATTTCAGATTTTCTTTAAAATATGGCAAAAGCAAAAATATTTTAAGATTTTTTTGGAAAAGTTTATTCGCAAAACATAAGAAATAAAAAATTATTTGCGATATATTTTATAGTATATCCTAAAATGTAAATATTTTTTGATAAATTATTATGTTTTATTTTAACAACGATTCACGTGTTACTTAAAACAAAAACAAATGGTATAAGTCAAGTCGGTTTTAGATCATCTCATTGTTCACATTTGATGAACAATTTCCGATTTATGTGTTATGCAAATGTTTTTTAGTGTTTTTTTTTCTGTTTTTTAATAAATGCATTTTTTTCAGACTGTAGTTTTTTTAAATGACTATTTTGTTAGTAATACTTATACAGAGAAACCTAGAACTGATATACAAAGCATTTGTTATAATTCTTCCTAATGCTATTTTCTTAATCATAATCATTTTTATCAAAGCAATTTTTATTTTGCAAATAATATCTTGGGATGATGCAGCAGATCCATAACAAATGATTGGAAAAACTAAAAGCTGATTTATATTTCCTAATGATTTATATTCAGCCAGGAAATTTTCAAGTCACCAAAAAAAACAAAAAAAAAACAAAGGCGTAATAAAATAGGGTTATGATGACTCTAGGGATTACGTTGCATATCGATTTACATGCAAGTCGTAACTCAGTATACTTTTTTCATATACTTTACTAAAAGGGGATCTTCACTTTCTAAAAGACATTTCATGCTACTCCATAAATTTTAGTTTTTCTTTCAAATATGGAAAAAGCAAAAATCCTTTAAAATATTTTTTTGGAAAAGCTTATTTTCCAAAATATAAGGAATGAAATTAATTTGTGATATATATCGCAGTATGTATCCTAAAATGTAAATATTTTTGATAAAATATATTGTTGTATTCTAACTACGGTTCACGTCTTACATAAAACAAAAACAAATGGTACAATTCAATTTTAGATCACCTCATTAACCACGTTTGACGAATAACTTCTGATTTATTTATTATGCAAATCGTTGTTTTTTATGTTGTTTTTTATGTTGTTTTTTGCTGTTTTTTTTTTAAATAAATACATTTCTTTTCAACTGTAATTTCTTTTTAAATGACTACCTTTGTTAGTAATACTTAAGCAGAAAAACCAAGGACTAAAATAAGAAGCATTAGTTATAATTCTTCCTTATGCTATTTCCTCAATCATAATCATATTTATCAAAACTTTTTTGTCGTATAACTAGGGGGGCTCGGCCCCCCTGCTCGTTAAGCTCGCCAACCCCCCGCGTAATCGCTTCGCGATTCCGTTCGATATTGCTTCGCGATGATCCTCTTGCTGCATCTTCACTCCCCCGCTTTTATAGAATCTCACTCTTTTGGCAAATGAGAATGCTCCATGATAGCCTAAAGTAGTTTTCTAAAAAAGCATTTTTTAATGATTTATATCCAGTCAGGAAATTTTAAAGACAAAATTAAAAAACTGGGGTTTAATAAAATAAGATTAGGAAGACCCTAGAGATTAAGCTGCAAATTGATTCATATGCACGCTATCGTAACTTAGTATACTAATTTTATATACTTTATCAAAAAGTTCTTCAGTTACTAAAAGGTATTTTATGTTTCATCATAAATTTTACATTTTCTTTAAATTTTCGAAAAATAAATTTTTTTAAACTTTTTTTGGAAAAGCTTACTCGCAAAATATAGAAAATGATTTTTTTAATAAGTGCATTTTTTTTCGAATGTAATTTTTTTAATGACTATTTTGTTAGTAATTCTTATACAGAAAAACAGAGGACTGAAATAAGAAACATTAGTTATAATTGTTCCTTATAATATTTCCTCAATCATAATCAATTTTATCAAAGCAATGTTTTTTCTTTTACTTTCTACTTCTTCTTCTATAATATTTCTATATACTTTACTAAAGGGGGTCTTCACTTACTAAAAAGCATTTCATGTTACACCATAAATTTTAGATTTTCTTTCAAATATGGAGAAAACAAAAATCTTTTAAAATTTTTTTGGAAAAGCTTATTCGCAAAATATAACAAATGAAATTTATTTGTAGTATATCGCATAGTAAGTATTCTGAAATGTAAATATTTTTGATAAACTACTTGTTTTATTTTAACATGTTACATAAAACAAAAACAAATAATGTAAGTCAGTTTAAGATCATCCCATCAACCATGTTTGGTGAACAATTTCCGATTTATTTGTTATGCAAATCGTTTATTTATTATTATTATTATTTTTTGGCTGTTTTTTTTTTAATAAATGCATTTTTTCCAACTGTAATTTTTTTAAATCACTATTTTGTTAGTAATACTTATACAGAAAACCTAGGAATGATATACAAAGCATTTTTATATCCTTATGCTATTTTCTTAAACATAATCATTTTTATCAAAGATTTTTTTTAAATAATATCTTGGGATAATACAACAGTTCTATAATAAATGATTCGGAAACTAAGAGCTGATTTACATATCCTAATGATTTATATCCTGCCAGGAACTTTTAAAGACAACTAATAAAACAAAAGCGTAATAAAGTAGGGTTAGGATGACTCTAGGGATTATGCTGCAAATCAATTAGCATGCAAGTCGTAGCTCAGTATACTATTTTTTGTAATTTACTAAAGGGGGTATTCACTTACTAAAAGGCGTTTCATGTTTCTCTATAAATTTTAGATTTTCGTTCAAATATGGAAAAAGCAAAAACCTTTTAAAATCTTTTTTGGAAAAGCTTATTCACAAAATATAACAAATGAAATTTATTTGTCATATATTTCATAGTATGTTTCCTAAAATGTAAATATTTTTGATAAAATGTATTGTTTTATTTTAACTATGGTTCACGTGTTACATAAAACAAAAACAAATGGCATAAGTCAATTTTAGATCACCATGTTTGACGAAATATTTCTGATTAACTTTTTATGCAAATTGTTGATTTTTATGGGGTTTTTTGCGGGGTTTTTTTAATAAGTACATTTCTTTCCGACTGTAATTTCTTATTAAATGACTACTTTGGTTAGTAATACTTAAACAGAAAAACCTAGGACTGAAATAAGAAGCATTAGTTATAATTTTTCCTTCTGCTATTTCCTAAATCATAATCACTTTTATGAAAATATTTTTTTATAAGATATCTTGGAATAATACAGCAGCTCCATAATAAATGACTATAAAAACTAAGATCTGATTTACATTTTCTAATGATTTATATTCATTCAGGCAGTTTTAAAGACAATTTTTTTTAAGGCGCAATAAAATAGGGTTAGGAAAACCCTAAAGATTAAGCTGCAAATTGATTCATATGCAAGTCGTAACTTAGTATACAATTTTTTTATACTTTTTTAAAAAGGGTCTTCACTTACTAAAAGGTGTTTCATGTTTCATCATAAATTTTAGATTTTCTTTAAATTTTCGAAAAAAAAATTTTTTTTACACATTTTTTGGAAAAGCTTACTCGCAAGATATAGAAAATGGTTTTGTTTTTTATGTGTGCATATTTTTCCGAATGTAATTTTCCCAAAGAATATTTTTGTTAGTAATTCTTATGCAGAAAAACAGAGGACTGAAATAAGAAGACTAGTTATAATTCCTCCTTATAATATTTCCTCAATCATAATCAATTTTATCAAAGCATTCTTTTCCTTTCTTTTTTTTGTAAGTAATATCTTGGGACAATACAACAGTTCCATAATAAATGACTGAAAAAACTAAGAGCTGATTGACATTTTCTAATGATTTATATCCAGCCAGGAACTTTTAAAGGCGCCAAACAAAACAAAGACATAATAAAATAGGGTTAGGCTGACTATAGGGATTAAGCTGCAAATCGATTCGCATGCAAGTCGTAATTCAGTATACTATTTTTATATACTTTACTAAAGGGGGTCTTCACTTACTAAAAGACATTCCATGTTACTCCATAAATTTTAGATTTTTTTTCCAATATGGAAAAAAGCAAAAATCTTTTAAAATCCTTTTTGGAAAAGCTTATTCGCAAAATATAAGAAATGAAATTTATCTGTGATATATATCACAGTATGTGTACAAAAATGCAAATATTTTGGATAAAATATATTGTTTTATTTTAACTAAGTTTCACGTGTTACATAAAACAAAATCAAATGGTATAAGTCAATTTTAGATCACCTCATTAACCACGTTTGATGAAGAATTTCCGATTTATTTGTTATGCAAATCGTTGTTTTTTGGTGTTTTTTTTTTTTTGCTGTTTTTTTAATAAATACATTTTTTCCGACTGTAATTTTCTTTTTAAATGACTATTTTGTTAGTAATACTTAAACAGAAAAACCTTGCACTGATATACAAAGAATTCGTTATAATTCTTCCTTATGCTATTTTCTTAATCATAATCATTTTTATTAAAGAATTTTTTTAAATAATATCTTGGGATAATAGTACAGTTCTACAATAAATGATTCGGAAACTAAGAGCTGATTTACATTTCCAAATGATTTATATACAGCCAGAAATATTTAAATTGACCAAACAAAACAAAGGCGTAACAAAATAGGGTTATGATGACTCTAGGGATTACGCTGGGAAACGATTTGGATGCAACTCGTAACTCGGTATACTATTTTTATATACTTTACTAAAGGGGGGTCTTCACTTACTTAAAGGCATTTCATGTTACTCCATAAATTTTAGATTTTCTTTCAGATATGAGAAAAATTTTAAACTTTTTTGGAAAAGCTTATTCGCGAAATACAGGAAATGAAATTTATTTGTGCTGTATTTTATAGTATGTAGCCTAAAATGTAAAAATTTTTGATAAAATACATTGTTTTAATATATCTACGGTCCACGTGTTACATAAAAGGAAAACAAATGATTTAAGTCAAATTTTGATCACCTCTTTAACCACGTTTGAAAAAAATTTCCAATTTATTTATCATGCAATTTTTTTAATTCTAATAAATGCATCTTTTCCGACTGGTTTTTCTGTTTTTAAATGACTATTTTGTTAGTAATTCCTATACAGGAAAACAGAGGACTGAAATAAAGAATACCAGTTCCTTATGCTATTTCCTCAATCATAATCTTTTTTGTCAAAGCTTTTTTTTTCTTTTTGTAAATAACATATTGGAATAATACAACAGTTCCATAATAAATGATTAGAAAAACTCAGAGCTGATTTACATTTCCAAATGATTTATATCCAGCCAGGAACTTTTAAAGGCACCAAACAAAACAAAGGCGTACAAAAATAGCGTTATGATGACTCTAGGGATTAGGCTGCAAATCGATTCGCATGCAAGTCGTAACTCAGTATACTATTTTTAAGTACTTTACTAAAGGGGGGTCTTCACATACTTAAAGGCATTTCATGTTACTCCATAAATTTTAGATTTTCTTTCAGGTATGAGAAAAATTTAAATTTTTTTGGAAAAGCTTATTCGCAAAATATAAGAAATGAAATTTATTTGTGATGTATTTCATAGTATGTAGCCTAAAATGCAAACATTTTTGATAAAATACATTGTTTTATTATATCTACGGTCCACGTGTTACATAAAAGGAAAACAAATGATTTAAGTCAAATTTTGATTACCTCTTTAACCACGTTTGACGAACAATTTTCAATTTATTTATCATGCAAATCTTTTTTTTTTAAATTCAAATAAATGCATTTTTTCCGAGTGTTATTTCTGTTTTTAAATGACTATTTTGTTAGTAATACCTTTAAAGAAAAACAGAGGATTGAAATAAAGAACACTAGTTCCTTATGCTATTTCCTCAATCATAATCATTTTTATCAAAGCATTTTTTTTTTTTTTTTTTTTTTTTTTTTTTTTTGTAAATAACATATTATGATAATACAACAGTTCCATAATAAATGATTAGAAAACTCAGAGCTGATTTACATTTCCAAATGATTTATATCCAGCCAGGAACTTTTAAAGGCACCAAACAAAACAGAGGCGTACAAAAATAGCGTTATGATGACTCTAGGGATTAGGCTGCAAATCGATTCGCATGCAAGTCGTAACTCAGTATACTATTTTTATATACTTTACTAAAGGGGGTCTTCACTTACTAAAAGGCATTTCATGTTACTCCATAAATTTTAGATTTTCTTTCAAATATGGGAAAAAGCAAAAATCTTTTAAAATCCTTTTTGGAAAAGCTTATTTGCAAAATATAAGAAATTAAATTTATTTGCGATATATTTTATAGTTATGTTACAGGCCAAACCCGATTTTAGGCCAAACTAGATTGGCCTAGGCCAAACTAGTTTATCCTAACGCCCATCGGATAGACTAGTTTTTCCTAGGGCAAACCGGTCTATCCTAACGCCCATCGGATAAACTAGTTCTTCCTAGGCCAAACCGGTCTATCCTAACGCCCATCGGATAAACTAGTTTTTCCTAGGCCAAACTAGTCTATCCTAAGGCCCATAGGACAATCTAGTTTTTCCTAGGCCAAACAGTTTGGCCTAACTCTTATAGGATAAACTAGTTGAGCCTGCTGTTTATTGGTCTGAACTAGTTTCTCCTAGGCCGATCTAGTTTATCATGGGCCAATTCAATTTCGCGTGATTTTATTGAATTCGATGGCGCCACAGCGCCAACATTCTAGTTTGTCCTAGGCTGATCTAGTTTATCCTAGGCCAATTTAATTTTACGTGCTTTTAGTTCGCAGGCGTCAAAGCCTGGGAAATAATGGGCTTGCAGGTTCTGTATGTATGAATGTACGTATGTATGTACGAATGTACGTACGTAAGTACGTGCGTATGTACGTAACGCGATAACCCATGATAGAAATATCCGATTTGCTTCAAATTTTGGATGTACGTATTATGATATAAGGTACTTTTCTGATTAATATTGGAAATTCATTGGATAAGAATAAAGGGAAGCGAACGGGAGGCTAATTCCCCACCGTTAATTTCGAGAAATGGATTTTTCATGCAGAATTATCAGTTTTCATTGAAAATTTTAGATATAGGATCATTCTGACAAGGCGCCTCCATGATTAGTTGTGGATGTTTATTGTTTAAGTGTAAAAAAAGGGAATGTAGGTTACCCCCCCCCCATAATTTAGATAAATGGTTTTTGACGCAGAATTTACGGATATGCTTCACATTTGCATATAGGTTCTTTCTTATAAGGCGATTCCCCGAATAGTTTTGGGGGTTTAATGGTTAAGTATGAAGGGAAAAATGAACGATTACCCTCTTACATAGAAAAAACTAGTTTATCCTATGGGCATTTAGATAAACAAGTTTGGTATAGAAAAAACTAGTTTATCCAATTGGCATAAGGATAAAATAGTTTGGCCGAGGCTAATCTAATTTAGATCCAAAACGGGTTTGGCCAGTAAAAAACATATCTTTCACTAGAAAAAGTATAAACGTGTGTCAAGAGTCGTTGCTTATAACACCAATACAGAAATTTAACATGTTCAGCTTAAAGACATGATGCATTGGACATGGTGTTTGCTTATTCAAGCAAATTATTATTATTTACTTTAATATTATTTACTTTTGTATAGGCAGAGCTCTGTCTGTACAAAAATCAGTGAAAAAATACTCAGTCCTGCTCGATCTGGCCCTACTCAATTTCTGCAAAAAAAAAATCAGGTTTTACTTCACATACAATTAAGATTCCTTTAAAAAATACTGCTTATATACTTATTGGATAAATTTACTATGTATTTTTAAATTATGATGTGTTCACAGAATGGAACATACACAATGTATTAATGATTATCTAGATTCTTAAAGTTTCAATATTCAAATACGGATTCATTAAATAATCAATGTAGTTTAGAACAAAAGAAAAAAGATGAGAGTTATAAACATCATAACTTTTGAATCCGTTCAGTAAAAAGTAGATTTGTGAATATATTTCTCTGTCATTCCGTAAGGCTTTTTTTAAATCCTAAAGAGCTACATCCTAACACATTTATGACCCACTTCCTTTTCGGAAATGCATAAGGTTAACAGATTCAGATAATACGTAATCGAATGGCGTAAACCATTTTTTCATAAAAGCGATGTATCTTTGACCAAATAATAAACCTATGTTTTGAATCGAATTTCCGGTTACGACTTCACGAAAAAAAAAATTGACGCCGTGACAAGAATAGCTTATATGTCGACAGGTAATTAATTTCTCAAAAATGGAAAACGCTGTTCGATTCCAAATTATGTTCAGCTTCAATCTGGCTCGAATATGCAATAATAATGATAATAATAATAACAAATGCAAGCCAGATCTCAGTTGGCACGAGTGTGCAGGAAAAAAAAAAAAAAGCAAACACCATGTCCAATGCATCATGTCTCTAAGGTGAACATGTTAAATTTCTGTATTGGTGTTATAAGCAATGACTCTTGACACACATTTATACTTTTTCTAGTGAAAGATATGTTTTTTACTGGCCAAACCCGTTTTCGAGCTAAATTAGATTAGCCTCGGCCAAACTATTTTATTCCTATGCCAATTGGATAAACTAGTTTTTTCTACACCAAACTTGTTTATCTAAATGCCCATAGGATAAACTAGTTTTTTTCTATGTAAGAGATGTAATCGTTCATTTTTCCCTTCATACTTAAGCATTAAACCCCCAAAACTATTCAGGGAATCGCCTTATCAGAATGATCCTAAATACAAAAGTGAAACAAATTCGTAAATTCTGCGTCAAAAACCACTTATCTAAATTATGGGGGGGGGGTAACCTACATTGCCGTTTTTTACACTTAAACAATAAACATCCACAACTAATCATGGAGGCGCCTTGTCAGAATGATCCTATATCTAAAATTTTAAATGAAAACTGATAATTCTGCATGAAAAATCCATTTCTCGAAATTAACGGTGGGGGACTAGCCTCCCGTTCGCTCCCCTTTATTCTTATCCAATGAATTCCCAAAATTAATCAGAAAAGCACCTTATATTAATGAACGTGTATCCAAAATTTGAAGCAAATCGGATATTTCTATCACGAGTTATCGCGTTACGTACATACGCACGTACATACGTACGTACATTCATACATACATACGTACATTCATTTATACAGAACCTGTTAGCCCATTATTTCTCAGGCTTTGACTCCTGTGAGCTAAAAACACATAAAATTAAATTGGCCTAGGATAAACTAGATCAGCCTAGGACAAACTGGAATGTTGGCGCTGTGGCGGTCATTGAATTCAATAAAATCACGCCAAATTGAATTGGCCTAGGAGAAACTAGTTCAGACCAATAAACAGCAGGCTAAACTAGTTTATCCTATAAGAGTTAGTCCAAACTAGTTTGGCCTAGGAAAAACTAGATTGTCCTATGGGCCTTAGGATAGACTAGTTTGGCCTAGGAAAAACTAGTTTATCCGATGGGCGTTAGGATAAACTGGTTTGGCCTAGGAAAAACTAGTTTATCCGATGGGCGTTAGGATAGACCGGTTTGGCCTAGGAAAAACTAGTCTATCCGATGGTCGTTAGGATAAACTAGTTTGGCCTAGGCCAATCTAGTTTGGCCTATAATCGGGTTTGGCCTGTAACAGTTATATATCCTAAAAAATGAAAATTTGTAGTAAAATGTGTTATTTTTTTTAAGTGGAAGATTTAACTCGGGCTTCAGTTTAGTTTATGTTAGTAATACGTATAGCTGGATAAAATATCGGAATCAAAAACATTCAACTTATAATACTTCTCTATACTATTTCCTTAAGCATAACCATTTTTATCAAAACAAACAGTGTCTTAAAAATTAAATTTATCCGCATTATTACTTCATAACTATATATTACATAAAATGAACATTTTTGATAAAAAAAAAAAATTCTTTATTTCAATTAGGGATTTACGCGGCATCTACGGGTTACATAATATAGGTAAAAGGTTTTTTTTAATGAAAATTCTTATAGCTTATTCAATATCAAGTGTTTATTTTATTTTTTGCCGCTAACAATATTAAGAAAATTCTTTTAACATTAAAAATTCCATTAATAAATGTAAATAATGTTTAGAATTTTTTAAAAGTTACAATTTTGCACCATGCGGTTTAAGGTAAGATTTGCTTTTTGATATCGTTATCGATGTTTATTAAACCAAACTTTTCTTTTTTTATATATAAATTTACATCCAAATAGCATGTTACTTCTATTATTAATATTTTCTTCTGCTTTTTCAAGAAGAAAGTACTGGGTTCTTGAAAATTTTAGAATTCCGGTTTTTGACAAATTTACATGTTTTAGGGGTCAGAGATTCCAAAAAACATGTTTTTTACAAAATGTCTGTCTGTGAGTCTGTAAGTCTATGAGTGTCCATGTGACATAAATTTTTTGGATGTTCTATCTGAAGAAGGAATTCACGGAATTTCACAAAACATTAGATTAAGTTAGACTTTGATACAAACTGGATCTGATTATTTTTCGGTGTATATCGTCAAACAGATGGCGTTGCTATACTACCTTTCATAAGATATCCACTATATTTTAAGACTTAACGGTCAGATTTTCATGAAACTTCAGACTCCGTTAGTCCTTGATATAATATGGTTTTGATCTCCTTTTTTTGTAAATCTCCCAACAAGTGGCGCATGCAATTATTCATGTTGATTGCACTAACTCTATCTCAGGAATTAATGCACGAATATTTACCAGACTTCAGATACTGTAGTCTTTAATGCAAATTGGTATTCTGTAGTTTTTGGAATATAGCGCTTAATAAGTGGTCTTGCTATGCGTCATTATTCATGATTATCACAATAGTTCTGTCTCAACAAACTTCAGATTCAGTTAGTCTCTCATATAAAATAGTATTATTTAGTTTTTCGATTATAACAGTGGCGTTGTTATGCGGCATTTTTCATAATTATCACAATAGCTCTATCTTACGAACTAATGTACGGATTTTTATCAAACTTCAAATCTAGTTAGTCCCTGATATAAATTCGCATTCTTTATTTTTTGAAGTAAATCTCTCAACAGGTGACACTTCTATTTAGTGTCTTTAAAGATTTTTGAGATGATTGTATCTCAAATACTGTTGCGCGGATTTTCAACAAACTTCATATTCAGTTAGAACTGGACATAAGTTATTGCAGATTAGTTTTTGGTTTAAATTATCTAATCGGTGATGCTACTGTGGCAACGATAACATTGTCACATCGCTTAAATAAATATGTATATATAAAGAATGATTCAGCACAACTAAAATGAAAATATATATAAATATACGTATAAAAAATTAAAGTAAAGTTTTAAATTTATTTTATTAATTAATGTTCATTCTATGTTCGTTTCATTCATTTAAGTAGTAATAATAATTTTAGGTTTTAGAAAAACATAAAAGCTATTTTTTTAGCATTAATTAAAGTTGTAAACTTTACGACTTTATAACGGTCGGGAAATTAACGAATGGGTTTTAAAAAGAACACACACGTAGTGTTTGAACTTCTTACCATAAAAGCCTCAGTCAGTAACAATGGCAATGGCTATAAAAAACCGAGACTGACTCCAATTTTGACATAACAAGCAGCGGCCAACAATGACAGAATTTACAACGCAGCGCCCTAAAATTTACGACTATTGATGGGTGGTCAGACACCCCACCCTTGGGAAGAGGGCTGGACACTCGGAAAAGGTTTTCCTCCTGGACAAAAAGGGTGATCTTCCTACCGGACAGGGGAACCAATCAGGTGCGGAAAAGCAATTGCCCCCAATGAAAACGATTACAAGCAAACCAATAAGAGAAAAAGAAAAGGTATGGGGTGGAATCAAAAAATAGAAAAAAAGAACTCTCTCAGAAAAAATCTACGAGATTGAAAAGGTATTTTCGTCCTGACCATGTATGTCGTTCTGAGAAAAGAACTTCGGAAAATATAATCACCACTCTGATGCGAGTTCTTAAGTGATTGCTGGACTTAACCTTCCTACTCTGTTGAAATTTTACTCAAACTTGATTAAAATATTTCGCACCAGAATTTTTATTTAAATCCATTTAACATACTTATTCAACTTAAACCTTTGTGTTATTTATTTAATTTACTTTATGAAAATTTTTCTGGTTTGAATCGAATGAAAAGCATTATAGGACTGGGTCGATTAGACCCATTCAGGGTAGGAAGGTTAAAGAGAAAAACATATAGAGTCGGTGATAAATGGGAATTAGAGATCACCTGACCACATTATCTCAGCTAATAAGATGAAGCAGAGATCGACTGAGAAAAGGATATGATTTTTTTTTATACAAAGAATTTGTGAATGATAATAGATGGCTACAATTAAATACTGACAGTTCTGCTGACATGCATGATGAATGCTCTGAATCTTCGATGAACTTTACAAGTATTACCCTGGATTCTAATGAACTTTGTGACTCCAATAGTGCCGAATAAGAGGGCTGCAGATTGTTTGTTTACGGACACTCCCGCTGAATAGCTGATGAAACTTGTGTCTTCAAGATGCCGTATGAGAGTGCAGCAGATCGTTTATTTATGGACCTTATCTGTATTTATGGACCTTATCTGCATCTATGGACCTTATCAGCTGTTCAACAAATGGTGAGAAATTTAAACCTACCTCTGTGGTGTCCCTAAATTTTAAATAATCCTTTGGCTCATTTTTTAAAAAGAAAAAAAAGTTATTATTAAAATTTAATTCTTAACTTAAAACTGAGCAAGGAATATTAATATAAAAAAAAAGGAAAAAAAAATAATGAAAATTTAGGCTATGCCTTTTATTTGTGCTGTGAGTAATGTTATAAATTATTAATTCCTTTTCGTAAAAGAAAAAAGTATTCTAATTTGACCTTTGCTTAGTGAAAATCATCGACTTTTGTCCAATTTCTCCATTACATATGAAAAATAAAGTTGAGGGTATGCTTTTACAAAAGTAATTATAATGGTATGAAGAATTTAAACACATATTGCATTATTAGCTCACAGGCTATCAAAGCCTGAGAGAGCTTATGTTAACCCGTTGTCTGTATGTACGTATGTTCGTGCGTAGCGCGATAACTCATGATAAAAATAACCGATCCACTTGAAATTTTGCATATAGATATATTCTGATTAGGCGCTTCCCTGATTAGTTTTTTGTGTTCCTTCAATATGTTAAGAGGCGAAATGTGGATCTCATGCCCCACCCCTTACTCGATATAAATGGATTTTATGGATTTAATGCAGAATTAAATTGTAGAATTACCAGTTTTCGTTCCAAATTTAGATATAGGATCGATCTGATGAGGCGCCTCGGAGATTGATGTTAAATATTCATTGGATAAGTATAAACAGGGAGAAAGGGGGGCTAATGTCCATTCTCTTGATTTATATAATGGGTTTTTCATGTAGAATTATTAGTTTTCATTCAAATTTTAGACATAGGATTCTGATGAGGGCACTGTCATGATTAGCTTTGTGAGTTCATTGGATCAGTATAAAGAGGGGATGGAGAATAATCCCTCTTAAATTATATAAATGGGTTTTTATTAAGAGTATTCCGATTTGCTCTGAATTTTGAATATAGATTTTTTATTTGATAAAGTATGTCCCTGATTAGTTTAGAGGGTTCTATGATTAAGTATAAAAAAGAACAATTGGGGGAGCTGTTTCCCCTCTTTAATTTGTTTTTCGAAAGGAATTAACCCTTGAAAATATAACGCTTTTATGTACAACTATGCGTAGCCTGTGAACTCAACACCATCAGTTTAACTGGGCAATGTTCTTTATATATATATATATATATATATATATATATATATATATATATATATATATATATATATATATATATATATATATATATATATATATATATATATATTTCCCCGCATAATGTGATTGCAAATCCCGATAGAGGAGAGATGAATTTTTAGTAAAGAATGTGTGACTGTACGGAAACACAAAAATGCATGAGGAATGCATGTCATTATTTTGACCGCAAAATGGGTAAAATAAATTGTGAAAATATTTAAGTGAGTGTGATTATTTTCAACCCAAATGAATAGGCTACTGATAGATCACTCATAGTGAAATAGTTCGGAACAAGAGCGACAAAATACTGGATGTTTGAAATGACTTCAGTTTTTCAATCTGTGTGCGCACAAGTGAATAAATTTTGTCGCTGAAGTCATGAATGTTTCTACAAAAACGGTAAGCTGTAGCACTGCACGAAAAAAAAAAAAAAATTACGGGATATCGAAGGATGCAAAACGCAAGCTGAAATCTACCGAAAACAGGATTAGACTAAATAACTGGGAATTTCTCTAAAATATATCTGAATACAATTTGAAAAATAACAATGCGTTTATTGGTTCGTTTCAAAAGACTAGCAGTAAAACGAAAAACTTAAGACGACTTCTTACAACGATAAAGCTTCATTAACCACTTCTATGTTTTGCCTGTACCTCGTACGGACAGCGTATTTTTGCCAATTATGTTTTGTCCGAACAACTTATGGGCGTCCATACTCTAATTATAATTAATTATTCTCACCAGTAAGGCTTTATGGTAAATTTTGTATTATTTAATCCAAGCATATTTCTAATTCAATTAGACAATAATTTCTGCTTTGAAAAACTGGTGATAAAAGATTTAAAATTATATGAAAGACATAAAAAATAGACATTATTTGAAAGTTCATGTAAATATATTGATCGGTAATGGTTGAATTGGTTTATGATATACCGGGTGTCCCAAAAATGATTGATGGATTTTAAAATTCAATAACTTGCAAACGGTGACAGCTATTTAAAAAAATTTTGCAGGAAGGTTATATATAATGTCAGGAGTTTTTTTACCGTAATTTTTTATTTTAGTTCGTATCTCAAACAATAGGTGGCGCTGACGGCGATTCAAGGCCAATCGACGCTTCACTCAGCACTGATCACCTGGCCTTCAATCGCCGTCAGTGCCACCTACTGTTTGAGATGCGAACTAAAATAAAAATTACGGTAAAAAAACTCCTGACATTATACATAACCCTCCTGCAAAAATTTTTTAAATAGCTGTCACTGTTTGCAAGTTATTGAATTTTAAAATCCATCAGTCATTTTTGGGACACCCGGTAAAGGAACATGAATATCGTATCATAGGAGTTGTGTTCCAGAGCAGAAGATTTCGCGAAACTCTTTAATGAAGACTTTTGTTCAGTAGTCAGTATAGAAGGATTTAAATAAAGCGATAACATTATTTGTGATAAAATATCTGCTGAAGTGACTGAACTGTCTGGTTGAACAATGGATTAATGAGGTATTGCTTGAAAAAGAGAGAAATATGACGATGAAGACATAATTAATTGTGACTAGAGTGGCCTGTTGTAAATGACGGTTCCAATGAAAACGCTAAAATTCAAAAGAAAGGAATGTGTTGAAGGCAAACATTCTAAGGTGACGCTAATTATACATTTGATCCGAAATCTAAATTATGGCAATGAAAAATGGAAATTATTAGTGATAGGGTATTTAAAACAACCATGTTTCAAAAATATAAAAATTCTGCCTCTTTGACATGTTACTATTCAGAAAATGTGGATGACGGCCAATATATTTCGAGAGGAAAATTCCGATTATAGTATAAGAAACAGCAGAAAAAAAAGAAGTACCTTAATTTTGGACAGTTACTCAACCTATCTGCAGTGGATAATTTAAGTTCTATTGAATTATTGTTTCTTCCACCGAATGCAACTACAAAGTGTCAATGCACAGATCAGGGTGTCGCACAAAGTCAAAAATTCCCTTTCAGAAAATATTGATTATTCATCAATGCATTCTGACTTTATAAAATGAGAAAAATTCTGTCATTTTTGTTGTACATGTAATAAGATTGCAAAGTTAATCTTGGCAATGCATCACATTTGTTACAATTAAGAAAAGTTTTTGTCAGTCGTGCTCCTGTGATTGTATATCAGATTATAACGAAGGAAACATACCATTATCAGAATGATTAAAAATCCAGAAGATCCGTGAAATTAAAATTCAACAAGGTATTGATACATACGTTTCTGTGAATAATGATCCTATCCCTTATCTACTAAAAGAATAGTTAACTCCTTCAAAGGCTGTGGCTTTTCCTAATATTAAGTACGTGAATTAATCTTTTCACTTATCTATTTTGAAGTAAATCTTTTTATTACTTCTTGTGTCGATCACTCATTTCTCCTTTTTTCGAATAAAAGTGCCTTGCCCCTGAAAGAGTCCTTCAGCGATTTTATAACTATTATATTGCCAACCGTTACTAATTTGAACTCGGTAATGTAAAGTTACACGAATTCAAATACAATTATGGATATATGTTTTTTTTTTTTTTTTTTTTTTTTTTTTTTGAGAATTTTTTTTCTAGTTTGATCTTTGTCAGCTGTATTTCATTCCATTCAAGATTCTTTTAGAGAAACCGACTTGCTAAGTGGACGAAGGCTGCTAATTATCAATATATCATGACAATATATTTATTTTGCTGTAAACAATTATTTGTATAAAAAAGTTAGTTTTGCTATATATGCAATTCGATATGGTCTCAATCCGTAGCTCTCACAATATCCAGTCAATATTGATTATCTTAATCCACGTCTTTCGCAGCATTTTACATGTTAGTGAATGGACTTCTACCGAAATTATTATAAGAATTTAAAGTTTAAAGAAACGAAAAAGGAAATAAATAAAATAAACTTGCTGTGTTGCTATTGATGATATCATAAATGGCAAATCTCTAGAACTCATGATCTGAATACTCACCCGGATTAATATTTCGCTGTAAACGAAATGAAATTTATCAATCAGAATCCAGCATTTTTCCAATTAGCAAAAATTTCGCTAAAATCAGATTTCTGATGACTGGTCATAATTGTTAAAAGCAAAAAATTATCTTCATCCCAGCCTTAGTTTTCTTATAGTTAACATTTAAAATTAGGATAGTTTCGTCTGGACACTCTATACTATGCGAATGTTGATAGCTATTGAAATTGTTAAATATTTCGATATTTATAGCAATTTTTTTTTTTATAATTTTATTTGTTTAAGGGCACAATTGAATTGCTTGTCTATTAAAATTTGCTTTATTCATGTGATTTTATTCATATATCATTGAAGATTCAGATTCGTTATAGAAAATTAACTTTATACACTATATTGCAATTGATTATGGGACACTTACGAATTTAGACATTTTACTAAATATCTAGAAAAATACATGAGGAATCATCTCGAAACTCTTAGTGTATAAATATAATAGTATACGTCATACATCTCCGTGAAGAGTTTTTACCGAAACGCCATAGGGGACCGTCAACAAATTAAAAAAGAATGAATATCTTTTGAATAACCCTGTCAAAACTAATGTAGCAAAAGCGCTCAAACTCTAGATTATGATTGAATGCCTTATTGTAATACACTGTGTTCATTTTTATGCAAATAGCATGCACACTCGCAGAGTAATTAAGGTTTTTATAAAAATGGTTCCAAATTTTTCCAAGTTTTTCCATTATAATTTTCAGAGTTCTTAATATAAAATAATATTTTTTTCAGAAAATATGACAAACAACATTGCACACAGTACCCTGTAATCAGAATTAAAAAATAATAAAAATTGTATGAAAAATGAGTAGGTTTACTATATAATTTTTTACTGCGCATGCGTCAAAGATAACAAAATTTCATTTGCATATTATGTTAGTTAAATGTATAGAGCAACTTTTGTAAAAGTTTCAAAATCATAGCTTGAAAATTCTGAAAGTAATCGTCTATAGAAAAAGGACAAAATCCGTTGTTTCCAAAATGAAGCAAAAAAATGAGGGATTTTATCCAAATGCAGTAGTACATCCCATATTGTGTATTCTAGATTGACACTAATCAATGAACATATGGATACAACCCCTCTTGTTTTTGCTTCATTTTGAGAATAACGGATTTTCGACTTATTCAATTGACGATTATTGTCAGACTTTTCAAGTTATGATTTTGTGACTTTCACAAAAGTTGCTCTATACATTTAGCTAACATAATATGCAAATGATATTTTGATATCGTTGACGCATGCGCAGTAAAAAATTATTTAGTAAACCAACTCATTTTTTATACAATTTTCATTATTTTTTAATTCTGATTACAGGGTACTGTGTGCAATGTTGTTTGTCATATTTTCTGAAAAAAATAATATTTTATATTAAGAACTCTGAAAATTATAAGGAAAAAACTTGGAAAAATTTGGGATCATTTTTATAAAAACCTTAATTACTCTGCGAGTATGCATGATTTTTGCATAAAAATGAACAAGGCTTATTACAATAAGGCATTCAATTACAATCTAGAGTTTGAGCTCTTTTGCTACATTAGTTTTGACAGGGTTATTCAAAAGATATTCATTCTTTTTTAATTTGTTGACGGCCCCCTTTGGAGTTTCGGGAAAAAATCTTCGCGGAGATGTATGACTTATACTATTATATTTATATCCTAAGAGTTTCGAGATGATTCCTCATGTATTTTTCTAGATATTTAGTAAAATGTCTAAAATCGCAAGTGTCCCATAATTAATGGCAATATAGTGTATAAATGTTGTACTATTTATCTTGCAAATGTGCTAACGTGCTAATTATTTATAATCGGACATCTTGCGATTGTGATGAACATGAAAAAACCAATACTTGAAAAATATGAAAAACATTAAATCAGTAAATTAATATACATTTGTAGAAAAAATTATATTTTTAAAAACATTTTTTTTTTTTTTTTTTGATTATTCGACAGTGTAGAAAAATAAATCCCATTAAACTCAGAAGTTACACGAATTGCACTAAAAAGAAATTTCAAATAAAAAAAATTTTTTTTAAATGTCCGAGTTATATCTGCAACCGCATTCAATTTAAAATAAAAATGATATTTAACTGTAAAAATTTATAAGACATTTTACTAAAGACAAATGAAAAAAATATATAAATCCTGTGATATCAGTAATAAACACCAATTTTCGGACATCATTCGAAAATGATAATCAGATACTACATCAAAATGTAAATATTCAAACGACGGAAACAACATATAATGATGGGTTGCAGATTCTTTCATAAAATAAAATACTTCTGATAAAAATGAGGGAAAAAGTCAATATTGCTATAAAAAAGTTAAAAGCAACAGACAATTTCATGTAAAAATGACATTTGTTATTAAAATTTAAAAAATATCAAGTTAGGCAATAATCCATATTATTTCCAGTTACTTTAACATACTCTTTTTCTTCTTTATAAAGAATTAAATATATTTCATAACTGATCGAACTATAAACAAACAAAAATAATTCGCAAGAATGAATTGACACTCCTTTTAACTCTCTTTGGATAGCGCGTGTAAAAATAATCAGATTAAAGATTTCGCATATCAGAAATGGTACTGTAGTCGTTCCCTTGAAAAAACAAATAACGCTGTGAACAAGGACAAAAAGAAAAAATAAATCGCCTGTCTCTTTCCATGTTATCTTATGTCCACAGTAAGTTGCTGAACTGTGAAATTGTGATTCCATGCAGCCTGATAACGACGCCCGTTATTTACGGCAACATTAAAACAGACAAAACGCCTTCAGGCTCTTACTTAGATAAATTCTCAGTAAGGATTTTATTTTTAAACTAGAGCATTTTAATCGCTTCCTTGGGGGGGGGGGGGGGGGGTAGAAAATTTGCAGAAAATTTATGCGTGATTTTGAAAACATAAAAATACAATAAAACAATTCTTGGGAAAGTTGGAATGATTTAATGGGAAAATAAATAATAAGTTTTTTTTTTTTTTTTTTTTTTTTTTTTTTTTTTTTTAAATATACAATGTACAATTATTTTATTTTTTAGAAAAGGGAGGCTTCGGAATGTTTCGTTTTTCTGCAAATTGCAATGAAGTAGAAAGTTTCATCGCATTATGTACATATTTTATTAACGTAGGTGTGTGTGTAGTGTAGGGTGGGGGAGGGTGATCAGGTCGCTTAAAAATTAAAAACTTTGAAAAAATCAGTAAATTAACAGATATTTTTAAAAAACATATTATTAAGAAAATTTTTTGACTGTTCGGCGATGTAGAAAAATAAATGTGAGTGATATTTGAAATTACATGAATTGCATTAAAAGAGAAATTACAAATAAAAATATATAAAAAAAAAACGTTTGAGTTCTATCTGCAACTAAATTCAATTTTATATAAAAATCATATTTATCTTTAAAATTTTAAAGACACTTTGCTAAAAATAAATGGAAAAAATAGAAAAATCCCGCTATATCAGTAATAAACATCAACTTTCGGACATTTACAGAAATAAATGATAATCAGGTACTACATCAAAATGTAAATATTCAGATGACAAAAAAGGATATATAATGATGGATTCTTAACTTTTTTGGAAAATAAAATACTTTTCATCAAAATGAAGAAAAAAATGTCAGTATTGCTATAAAAAAGTTAAAAACATCAACCAATTTTATGTACACATGACATTTGTTATTGAAATTTAAAAAATATCTAGTTACGCAATAATCCATATTATTTTCGGTTACTTTAGCATTGCTTAAACAGAAAAAGAGTAAAAGAAAGAAATACTTAAAGATATTTCAAAACGGATTGCACTACAAAAAAACGAAAAATGAATTGCATTGATTGAATTTCATATTGCACTACAAAGAATTGACATTCCTAAATAATATAATGTACACTTTTAAAAGAAATTGCATTTATAACAACATATTATGACTCTTAGACGGTGTAGAAAAATGAATACTAGTGGTATTCAAATGTTACACGAATTGCACTAAAAGGGAATTTTCGAATAAAAATAGTTTTAAAAAAATGTTCGAGTTATATCAGAAACCGTATTCAATCTAAAATAAAAATTATATTTATCTTTAAAATTTCAAAGACATTTTACTAAAAAATATATGGGAAAAGAATATAAAATATAACAATCTTGCGATATCAGTAGTAAACATAAACTTTTAGACGTTAATCTACAAATGATAATCAGATACCTACTAAATCAAAATGCAAATATTCAGATGACTAAAAGAATACATAATGATTGGTTCACAATTCCTCCAGAAAATAAAATACTTCTCATAAAAATGAAAAAAAAATGCCAATAATTGACATAAAAAATTAAAAGCAACAGATGAATTTATATACACATGATATTTATTATATATATATTATGATATTTTATGATATTTATTATATATATATATATATATTTACAAATAGAACCAAGGTAACTCAGATATTACCATAACAATAATCCAATGAATTCAGTATTTATACTATCATCCTATTAAAATTATTTGAAGTTTGAAGTGATATAGAAAGCAGATTAACAAAATTATGAAAGGAAAATAGATAAATAGACAGTGGAAGGCTTTTTTATTAAACTACTCATCAGGGGAGCAGAGTTCAGTAAAAAAGGCAAAACATCCAAACATTTTCTGTTATAGGTCATGCTATAAGCTAACAAATTCCACCCATAATGCACACGACTGGTTGGATTTTATTTTCTATTTCAAATTAGGGAAAGAGGAATTCAATGAAAAAACAATATTAAATAATAACTATAATAAAATATGTAAAATACCAAATAAAATACCAAACATATATCTAGAATAAGCAATAAATCAAGAGAATTGGATCAGTCATGTGCTATGTCAGATTTAAAATTACACGTGATTCAGTATAAGGTTAAAAGTTACAGTTATCACAACAAATGTAGATGATAAAATTAAAATAATGACAATAATTATTATATTAAAAATTAGTAGATCACACATTATATTATTCCACCCATTCTACAATTAAAATCAGTAATTACTACTGTTCAGGGTATTACTTTTGAGAATAATTATCAATAATACTATTTTAATTTTCAACTAAAAAATAATACTTCTACTCCAAACGCACAAAAACCTATTAGTGCTGCCATCTATTAGAAAAATATATTCACTATTTTTATACTTATGATGCTGCCATATGTTATGAAATATAAGAGAAATATTATTTAAGTAAAAGAACAATTATTTAAATAGCATAAGAGGTTTTCAAGAGTAATTCAATTCTAATAATTTTACAAGTAAATTTTTTTAAACCAAATGCAATTGACAACCATATCTTATAGCAATATCGTGATCAAATTTAAGTTATGCATTTTAATTTTAGGTTAACAGATAATTTTTAATTATATGTGTAAAATTAAGTAAAATATTTATGTATGATAATTAACCATTGCGTATTATCCAGACAAAACCGCCCTACTCCACATTCTAACATCTACCCACCCATCCATCATATTATGCATATATTTTTTAAATATTTCTTACATTTTTTTTATATTATTTTTATTTTTTAATAATTTTTTAAACATTTTTTACGCAATGTGTTAATTATTTTTAAGATCCTGTAATAACTAATTATACATTAAAGAAAACAGGAATTTTAGGAATAACATTATTTAGTACTTTATAAATTAGTATTTTAATATTTGCATTAATTGGATGAGAAGAACATAAATAGTTAATTCTATATAAATTATTAATTATACAGTTAATAATTTTTTAACCAAATGCAAAGGATAACCATATCTTATACCAGTATCTTGAACATTTTTTAAATTATGCATTTTAAAATTAGATGAACATATATTTTTAATTCTATGAGCAAAATTAAGTAAAATATTTACATATACAGATTTATGAAGGCATGAATTGTAATGAGTAAAGAGGTTTACTTTGAATATAAAATCATTACGTTTATCATAAATATTAAGGTCGAGAAAGTTAATTTTATTTTTAAGCATATCATTATAACTGTATTTTAAATTTTCATGGTATTTGATTGGTAGATAATAGTTAGAAGACTTGTTAGAGTATAAGATGATTATATAATCAAGATACTTATATAAATAACAATTAATAATAGAAGTACTACGTTCATAAAAGTTAGGTAGAGTTCGGCACAGATTTATGATACAATCTCACCCTGTGGGAGACCGACTTTTTGTTTAAATATTGTATTATTAAATAATATATAATTATGATAAAAAATAAATTTGGTTAAAGATTTGAAGTAAAAAAAAGTGACATCTATTTTAAGCGAATCCCTATATTCTTTGAATAATAAATTAATGATTCTCTATATATTTCTGATATCAATTGTATTGAGTAAATCATTAAGGTCAAATGTTTTGATGTACGCAAAAAAATTACAGAAAACTTATGCGTGTTAAAAATACATTAAAGCAATTCTTGGAAAAGTTGGAATAATTTAATGGGGAAATAAATATTTTTTTGGATAAAATTTCTTGTATTTAAATAAACAATATAAAATTATTTTATTTTATTTTATTTTGAAGGAAGGGGCTGTGGAATGCTTCGTTTTTTTGCAAAATGCAATGAACAAGAAAGTAACTATTTCATTGTACGTATTATGTACATTTTTATTAAGGTAGGTGTGTGTGTTGGGTGTGTGCATGTGTGTGTGTAGGAGGGTGTATAAGTTCGCTTTTCTGAAAATTGCAGCTTATAAAAAATTAAATAGTTCATCGCATCATACACTACCTTAAAAAATTCAAAACTTTAAAAAAACTTTTACAAAAATTAGTAAATTAATACATATTTTTAAAAGAAATTTTATAAGAAATTTTTTACTCTTCGACGACGTAGTAAAATAAATGCGAGTGATATTTAGAAGTTACACGAATTGCACTAAAAGAGAAATTAGAAATAAAAATATATTTTTAAAAAAATGTTTGAGTTGTATATGCAACATCATTCAATTTTAAATCAAAGTTACACTTAACTTTAAAATTTTCAAAGACATTTTATTAACAAAAAATGCGAAAAAATATAAAAATCTCACAATATCAGTAATAAACAGCAACTTCCGACATCATTCTACAGATAATCACGAGATACAACATCAAAATGTAAATATTCAGATGACTAAAACAATATATAATGATTGGTTCCCAATTCTTTCAGAAAATAAAATACATAGAAATGAACAAAAATGTCAATATTGCTATAAAAACGTTAAAAGCAACAGACAACTTCATGTAAACATGACATTTGTTATTAAAATTAAAAAAATATATATATCTAGTTACGCAATAATCCATATTCTTTCCAGTGCGTTAACATTGCTTTTTTAAAAAATAAAGAATTAAATATATTTTATAACAGATTGAACTACAAATAAAAATAATTCGCAAGAATAAATTGACACTCCTTTCCCCTCTCTGGATAGCGCGGGTAAAAATAATCAGATTAAAGATTTCGCATATCAGAAATGGTACTGTAGTTGTTCCCTTGAAAAAACAAATAACGCTGTGAACAAGGACAAAAAGAAAATAAATCGTCTGTCTCTTTCCCTGTTATCTTATGTCTACAGTGAGTTGCTGAACTGTGAAATTGTGATTCCATGCAGCCTGATAACGACGCCCGTTATTTACGGCAACATTAAAAGAGACAAAACGCCTTCAGGCTCCTACTTAGATAAATTCTCAGTAAGGATTTTATTTTTAAACTAGAACATTCTAATCGTTCTCTTATAGGCGTAGAAAATTGTAGTGTGTTACAGAAAATTTATGCTTGTTCTTGAAAACATAAAAATACAATAAAGCAATTCTTGGGAAATTTGGGATGATTTAATGAGAAAATAAATAATAATTTTTTTATACAATTTCTTGCATTTAAATCTACACTACATAATTATTTTACTTTATTTTTAGAAGGTGGGGGTTGGGGAGTGTTTCGCTTTTCGGGAAATTGCAGCTAATTGTATTTGTTTTATTGTATTATTTATAAACTATTAAATATTTCATTATATCAGAAACGTTTCTACTGAGTTCATTAGGGCAGGGTGGGGGGGGGGGGAGTATCGTGTTTCTGCAAGTTCTAGCTAAAGATACTATCTATTCGACTGTGTAAAACTTTTTACTGAGGAGGTTTGGGGGTTATAGTTTTACTCTAATTTTAACGAAAAATATATTAACAATTACATTGTATGATGCGCGATTTTATTCAGGAGAATTGGGGAGAATCTTTTTACAGCTAATTATAAAGAACAAGAGCTGAACTATTTCATTGTATCATGTACAGAGTTTCCAATAAATGACTGACTTAATTTGAATGTAAATAACTAAAAAACGATTTGAGATAAAAATGTGCGGTTTGCTGCATTGTTATCAGAAAATCAGTAAATTTGTAGATATCCACTTTCTTAAAATAGTTCGCATTTCTACCAACAGACGGTGCTGGTGGCCGCAGCAGACTGCCGAAGTTCAGGCATTACTCTGTTTTTGAACGCATGAGCTTTTTAACGCATTTCGCAGAGTCTAATCTCAGTCGACATATCGACTCTTCATTCACCTACAGAAATAGAGTTTGTTGGACGGAAAGAGATTTAAAATAATATTTATGATTGAATAATGTATGCTTTACTTAAGAAAAAACATTAAAAAAAACTTTTAAAAGGAATTGACTTTTCACACATTTACCATAAGTAAATTGTATTAAAAAATGTTTTTGGTACCGGTCAACTGATTCTCTTTTTACGTACAATAAAGTGAAAATAATGCATAAACACGGCTTTCTATACTAAAAAATCTTAATATTTAATTTATATATTTCTTCCATTTAATAATATCAAATTGTATTTAAAAAATTTAGTGATGTCAAAAATCTTTAAAGGATAGATCAAGCAAAATCTTCTTGCTTGTACGTCGTGTAGTGAAATCAGAAGTTAAAAAAGCGGTACGCAAATAGGGTTGGCAAGTTTCCTGCCTAAAATAAAAGCGAGATAGAGACTTATAAACCGGTTCTCACTTCTTAGTCAATGACGTATCAAGTATTACTTATTTTCTCAGCATTTGAAAATCTTAAATTAATTTTTTTCCCTTGTTTTTGAGATTTTTTTTGTTCGTTCTCCGGTAGATGTCTCTACTTGTCCAACCAGTTGTCCAGGCTTCTTTCTTCTCATTGGTTGCTTTTCTTTTGGCGGAATCGTTCCCGTAACGGGTATGTAACCCCGCGTTTCTCTCTCTCTTTGCTCAGTGTTGCTTTTTCTAGCTCGTTGAGTTTTACACTGATGAAGAATCTCGATAGTAGATTCAAAACAGCTGTTTTCGAAATTCAAAACAGCTGTTACTTAAAGAGCGAGGCATATAATTTACGAGGCGGACACATAAGCTCTCAGGCTTTGATAGCTTGCGATCGAAAAAGAATCCTACATGAAAATAGTTTTCAAAACCATGAAAAATCGGTACATTCAGGTGTAGTTATAGGTGAAATCACATTTGAAAAAGTATATTTCTTTATATTCAACGGAGTAAAAATTAAAATAGTGTGTCATTTAGAAGTTATATCATAATGTGAAAATGATGTTTGAAATAGTTGCTATTGTCTATACAGTGGCGGTCAAAAGTATCCGGCCAGCCAAAATTTTTTAGTTAATTTGTAAGTGTACCCATATGAAGAGGAATCTCAAAGTGACATTTATACATTTTATTGACGTAATAGTTAATAAAAATTTTTGGAATAACATAAAAATATCAATAAATTTAGTTGACAAAATGTAGTGCAAAGGAAAACGCATGTGTTCAAAAGTTTCCGCCCACTTTCGCAAGTTTCGAAAAAATTGGTATTGAAATGGAAAATAACAGTGATCAACAATATTTACAATTAGTATTTTATCACTATACCTTTAGTAATATGTACTGTGGCGCAGCAACGTGACATTCATGCAGTCATCGGTTGAAGATCGTCTAAGGTACGTTTTTTCCAGACTTCTTGTAATTTTTTGGAAATTTCGGCTGAATTAGAATATTATAGTCTCAGACAGGTTTACTAACTTACTTCCATAGATTTTCTATTCGATTAATCTCGGGAGTTTGATCTGCCCATTCCAAAAGTAGAATTTTTTTATGAAAATGCCATTATTTATCGAGCTTACATACATTCATTAGGTCGTTATCATGTTAAAACAAATAGTTGCGACTACAATTTTGACTCTTATAAGGCAGCAATTATTCTTACAAGAAATCTTAATACATTAAATCATTCATCTTGCCGCGGATTTCAAATAACTGACCTACACTTTTTGAAGAAAATACTCCCTACATTATAATATGTCCTCCACCCTGCTTCATTGTAGGTCGAATGATATATGTCGAATCATATCTTTTGCTGTTAAGTCATCGGATGTGTGTCTGCCCTCACGCGCCAAAAACTTTGAAATTCAATTGATGGAAAAATAGAATTTTTGTTCAGTTTTAAATTTTTTATTTTTGTCCACATTTTGTGTTCCTTGGAAAATGCCAGTCGGGTATGTTTGAATTTTTTATACGTCTGAAATTTTTTATCACCAACTCCTTCATAAGGTTTTGCATCACATCAGCATCTTGATACGATAGGCCGACTTATTTCAACAATATTTTCATTCATAAATCGAGAAAAATTGCAGTGGCATTTTTATGCGGGTCATCAATTGTTTTCCCCATGATAAGTTTCTCCACAAAAAATAGTCATTTTCCATGACCTCCAGGAGGTCAGAAAGTCCTGAAGGCCATGGCCATCTTTATATAGTTTTTAAATATCGTTTACAGTCAATTTATCGATCGATAGCTTTGCCGTAATACTTCGAGACGATTGACTCTTTAGCGCCAAACTAATCACTCATTTACAAATAATAATTGTTGAAGTTACCATTTCTATATTTAAACATGCTTTTCACTTTGATTCATTCACAAGCACAACCATAAAACACTTTACCGATAAAGAAAGAAAAAAAAAGGAATGATGAGTGGCCGGAAACTTTTGCACACACGAATTTCGAATTCTGCCCCTTTCCATGAAGTGTCTTCGGTATAAAATCAAAATTATCACGTGGTCAGAGGACATTCATATATTCCTAACTTTTGAAGCAATTGTGCTTCTTCTTCGCTGAAACCTTTTGGTAAATAAATCAATGAAACTAACTGGTCGGAAATTTTTGACCGCCACTGTATGTCTTTAGTATTAGACAAGGACATGATTTTTCTTTATATTTATAAATATAATAAAAAAATTATTCAATGGAAGAAATGAAAAAAAGAAAAATATACAAAATAAAAATACATTTAGAGTTATAAAAAGTTCTTTTAAATTTTTTTTTTTAGGTAAATAATAATAAGACTAATAGTTAAAGAGATACCAAAAAATTCTAAATGAACAAGAAAAATTGTTTACACGCAAATTTTGTTACCTGCCGTCAGTTTTTTACTACTTGACGAAAACGAATTTGTTGTATTCTTTTATAATTTTAGAGTATTTCTAATAATTTATTTTAAGTTATATTACTGTTTTTCCTCACAATTATCAAGCTGTATTTAAACATTACATTTTTAGTTAATGTAAATAAGTTAGGTATTATTCTTTTAATTACAGAAAATCTCGAATGTGCTTGTGATAGTTATGATATTTTTGTAAAACTTAATACTAACGCATTTATAATAGTTAAATGAAAATTGGTTGATTATAATCGAATGGAATATAGTTTAATAAACCTAATTAACTTCTATGTAATTGAAATATTTTTCATTTAATTCTGTACGATTTTCGAATTATAACATAAAATGTTTTTTTAATTTAAATTATACATGAAACCTAAAGCATAATTTTCGTGGTTATTAATAATCAAATTAACATATTTTTATAAGCATTTACAAAGCAATGGATCTAGGATCTTTTTATTTTGCTTACCTGGAATTTTACTAATAAAAGTCTTAAAAGAATTAATCTTATTTCAGACGTTTTTCTTATCGCTTTATGTAAAATATTCTATATTTAACAGAAAGAGTATTGCAATGTTGTGAAGGAAATACATTAAAAAATAAAACCCATTTTCTTGGAACTGTAAATGAGTTTAGAATATTATAATGAATATTTTATTATAGAATAATATAATGAATATTTTAAAACAAATTTTCCCGAATAAACCGCAAAGAAATAGAGGAATACGTTCATCGGTAACTAAGAAATACATTCTCTTATGAAAGTTATTGTTAAAAAGATGAAGTTTAATAAACGCATTTCAAAATATAGTTAAAATTAGTGATGTGTTGCAGCGAAATATTAATTATTAAAAATATCTCTTGTTATTATTCATTTATTGAATTGAAAAATTTTAGTTTCAAAATAAATTGCGCGGTTTCGTTTTGCTTTTAATAGCCATTATTTTGAAAATCAAACGAAGTAAAATAATTGTATTTTTTAATTTGCTTGATTTTTTTATGTTAAAGTAGATCATTTTTAATGAATAATGTGTGGTTTTGAAGCTCTGATTATTTTTATTTTTATTTATTTATTTATTTATTTATTGCTATAGAAAATGCCAAAGCTCAAGGTTGTGAATGCCATTTTTCATGAAAAGTGAAATCCAGGTATATTTGGAGCGCTATATCACTCCAAGCAACAGCATCACAAAATTCTTTTGACATAAACTGTTAGTGTAACCCTACCAGCTTATTAAAATTTATTAGTTTCATGTAGTATTGTTATTTTCCATTGTTATGTTGCCCCGAAATGCAATCAAAATAACGTTTTTGTCCGTTTTCAGCACTTAATATCTTATTTAATCATTAGTACCCCAAACTATTTCTTATGGAATATGAAAGTGTTCTACTAGGACAAGCTAAATAATAAATATAAAGTTATAAAAATTGTATTCTATCGGGATATTGTTGCTGTTAGCAGATATAATCTGTTAAATATTCAAAATTTTCTAAATCTGCAATATTTTAATTACCGACATCTCAAAATAGCATCTATGTTGAATGAAATAAAATATACCATGTAGTATTTGAACATATGCATAAAAACATGCAAAAAAACAGTGGGGACTTTTGATATTTCTACTAAAAAAAAATGACAAACTTTGCAAACAATGTCGATGATCACACTTCTTCCCTAGCAGAAAAGGAAAAATCCTATTTTTCTTTCCTCTTTCTAGTTTTTTATCAATGAGAAAATGAAATCACTTATTTGTAGCCCCTTCCGAAAGAGAAATGGGATGTTTCATTTTCTCAAAGGGAAAAAATGTCATTATAAACATTGCTTTTCTTGAAACTTTTGTCATTTTTTTTGCCTAAAAATAACACGAGACTCCACTTCTTTTTCTTTTCCAAGTTTTTGTACGTATGTTCAATAATTGTGTGAAATATTTTGTTTCATTCAACTGTGGTGCTTTTTTGAAATAATACTACTTTATATGCTGCCTATTTTGAAAATTTTTGAATATGTAACAAGTTATATCTATTATCAGCAACAATATCTTCGTGCAGTACTATGTTATTTAGCTTGTTCAAGTAGTGTACTTTCATATTCTATAAGAAAAAGTTTGGGGTACTATTGTTTAAATAAGATATTAAGTGCGTAAGACGGACAAAAATGTCATTTTGACTGTACTTTGTGGAATCATAACAATGTGTAGTAACAATGCTCCATGGAAACAAATTTTAATAAGTAGGTAGTATTATACTAGTGGTTTATGCCAAAAGAATTGTAAGATATTGTTGCTTGCCAGAGTTATAGCACTCCAAACATGATGGCATTTCATTTTGCATGGAAAATGGCATTCTCAACATTGAAATTTGATATTTTCTATAAGGAAGACAAATTTTTAAGGGCTTCAAAATTGTATATTATTCATTAAATATGATTTACTGCAACATAAAAAATATCAATATAATTAAAAAGTACAACTATCAAAATATCACTTGTTGACTGAATTTCAAAATAATGGATCCTAAATTCAGATTTTTTTGTACATACATTAAATTAATTACAAAGGAGAGAAAAAATAAAGATAAATAAATTGACGTCTTTTTCACAATTTATTCAAGTCGAACTGGTTTTTCACTCCTTCCAAAATAGTTGAGATTTATTTATAACTTGTGTTTGTCTGTCCGTGAGCAAGAGATCTAACTCTCGTATGTATACTAACAACCGAAAGTTAAAAAAAAGAAAGAAAAATGTACATAATTATTATACGTAGTATACAGTATTGTAAAACCAAACGTTCCTTTGCTTTTTTGCCTACAGCAAAAAAGCAAAGGAACTGTATTTTGCATTTTGTATTTTCGTAAAAGAATTAAGAAAAATGTTCATTTAAAATACTTTTATGCAATGTGAAATTTTCTGATTGAACACAGAGCAAATCCTAATACAAAATATGTAACAGGTGTATTTAAGAATTTTCTTTTTTTTTTTTGGGGGGGGGGGGGAGTCAGCGTATTACCGTAATAAAAAAATAAACTAATACATTCAGATTTTTCAAAATACTATTTCCAAAAATATGAAAAAAAAAGTAAAAAAAAAAAAAAAAAACTCAACAATCTTAATAATTGCATTTTCGATAAATACCCGCGAAATGTAGAGTTTTAAATTGAATTGAAGGACGAGACAGCTAATTGCTCCCTCATTGCTCTTAACATCGGATATATCGAACTTTTTCTGAAATCATTTGAGTTCGAATTAACGAGCGTTCACGCGATTACTCTTTTAATTTACGTACTATTCTAAACAGACATAATCTTAAACTACTTATTAAAAATCTTAAAAATCATGTAAATCTATTAAAAGATGTAACGAAAGGAAATACGTCTTATATCTAACAATTTTATGATATGTTGTATATTATAAGCGTCTATATACCGTTTTAATTATTACATACAAAGAAGAAGTGGTGTAATTTGTTTCGGAAACCATATACATGCATACTATTTTATAAAGCATTTGCTTAAAGATTAAAATTTAAATTTTAGTGCAATAAATCAAATTCACCTAATGCGAAATTTTCCAGTATTTCATTTTCCTTAATATTATGCTTTAAAAACATGTCAAATATTTATTTCAAACAGGATTACCAATAAGTATGACTTTGATAAAATACTAATATTTAACATGCACACTTAATTAGCATATTTTAAAGTAAATATAGTATTTTTTGACAGACACTAGCGACACTAAATTCATTAGAATTCATTTATAAATCCTAGAACAGTTTAACAAAAGCAGTTGCGATCACATATTTATTTTTTTATGATACTTAATTTTCAATGTGATGAATCTCGATTAACAATGTATATAATTATGTTAAATATTAAATAAAACGTTAATTATTATATGATTTGATGTTCACGTTTAACTTCAGAAGTGTTTCATGTTTTCAGAACTCCTTTACTTAGCATATCCAAGAAGGTACAGATTTTCAACAGCCAATCTATGTTCTACCGTTTAAAAAATTTCGTTGACAAATGTTATTGGAACCAATGATTTAGTGTATTTAAATTTTGAAAAAAAAAATTATAATAAAAAATAACTAAAGAGAATTACACTACGAATAAGACTAAAATTATGCTAAATTTATTTTAAAAAGTCTGAACTGGTGTATAGACAGAATACTTTTGACTGCCTACATTTGAACTATATATCCGTATTTACTAAAATTTAAAATACCTCAAAAAAATTCTGCAACAAATATACATATAAAATTTTAAAATTCGGTTGGAATTTTAATGTTCTTTTATATGTGGACAGACGGACAGGTCAGGCTACGATTATAGGTGCTATATAGATTTTTCAATTTTGTTGACTCGTGTTAAAAAGAGATAAAAAAATAATGAAAAATTAAATTATCTGACTAAATATCTTTACACATAAAAAAGTGAAATCTTAGTTTAAGAGAATTTATTTAAATCTATTGAAATTTATTATTCTAAAGGTTTTATGTGAATAACTGTGTTTTGATGCGTTTTCATGTAAATTAAACCGTATTATGTTAAGTTTTATAGTTGTATTTAATAATTTTATGCATACTTAGATAATTTAGAATTAAGGCAAATACATTCATGTCGCACTCGTAGTGAATATAAAGTTTATTTTAGTAATTTTTGAAATATTACACTCATGGGTTAGTTATGTTGAATATTAAGTCAGGTGATCTTATATAAAAATTGCTTTAAAAATATGTGAAATGCGTAGAAATATGATTAATTAAAAAACGTAAATTAACATATTTCTTCGTGTAAACAAAATATATTATCCAAAATATTAATGCTTTAGTAACTTCAAAAAATGGTATTTAAAAAATGCAAAATAAATAAATAAATAAATAAATAAAAGTGATTAGTTTTTATGCATATATTTACTTATTTTTTTTTAACAATTCTAATACCAATATTTTATAAAAAGTTTTTTGAGATTATAATTTAAGAAAACTTGACATTCTGAGAACTATTGTAGTTCAAACATATTAATTCGCATAATAAATAAGAATAAGAACGTATCCATATTCACCATTCAATTCAAAAATGACAAAGTTCCGTCGAAACTAGGAAAACTTTATCCACAAAACAACAAAGTAAAGCCATTTGAATTCCCCATTTCAGTTAAGTACAAAAGTTCGAAGGTAAATTGCGCCATTCCAGGCATTTTAAGCATTGGGGTAGTGAAATGAAGTAATACATTTTATTTAAAATCAAATTCAAAAAGGACGAAAGTTTGCTGGAAATGTATTTTTCTAAATTATGTCATACTAAACTTTCTCCCCACGAAAAATAAATAAATATTTATAAGAAGAAATTCCTTTCCTTATTGATAAATTTTATTAATGTAATATATGGCACTGAGGCTTGATACTTGGTAGTTTTGTATGGCTTCTTTGTTCTTGTTTTCAGCTGTAAACATTTAAGAATTATTTGCCTGCATACATTTAGATAAAAGTACTAAGTTTTGGAAGATTAAAAAATATATTAATCTTTATGCCTCTATACATTATTTTGGCTTAATGCTAATATTTTAATAAATGATAAATTGTAATAATGATTTTTATATTTTGCTATTGCGACATATATTATTTGTCATATAACCTCTGACAATGAAGTTCGCTGAATAGTCCTGTAGCATTAATGTAGATGAAATTTTAACGAAAGTTACCATACCATCCTTCAAAATAATCATCTCCTATAACTATGCACCGCTGACATCTGCTATACATGTTCTGGGAAATTCGCAAGAAGTCTTCTTTTGGGATAAGTTCAAAAGCTTCGTCATGTTTCGTTGGATGTCAGAAATATGGTCAAATCTCTTTCAAAGTGAGTTTGAGTCGTGAAAATAGGAAGACGTCTGAAGGACTGACATCTGGCGAGTATGGTAGGTGTTCAATTTGCCCCATCCCTCATGAATTTCTTTCGGTGTCTTACAGAGCTTAAATCCAAACTTTAAATTGATCTTTTATCCGTTCATTTTCCTGTTCTCAGTTAAGAACCAACACACTGAACAAGCACTTACTAAAGCACGTCTTACACTGAACATAAACGACGCTCAACTGAACAACGGTAGGAGAAGATGGTCAACACTTGCCTCTAAGCAGGTGCAGCGTTTCGTTTCCCCTTTGTTGCCAGATCGGTTGTTCTGAATTCTTTCACCAAACTTTAGTGTCAGAGGTAGTATTTGTAATTTATGTTAGAGTTAACAGGCGTTTACTAAATTTTTGAAAATTTCCTGATTGTAACTTGAAGTTTTAAAATCTCGTTAAGTTATCTACAGCTTATTATATACGGCCAGCACAATTATCTACAAGAATACTTCTCAAAAACTTAGCATAGCAAGTCGGTGAAACTTTTTAATACGAATAAATGAAGCCTACGAGAAATTTTAAAATATACAATATGTCATAACTTGCCCTAATAGCATGCATAGTCACAGTGACGTCACTGTGAGTCACTTTGGTCACATCACATCTGTGACCAAAATGCCACCTCTCAGTGACGTCACATTGTGACTGAGACGTGACTTTCTTAAACATCTTTAGAAATTTATAAATATCCTTCAAAACATGTTATTTACTTTTAAAAACCCGTTTCTAGCAATTTAAGTATCGTTGCTTTTGTCACAGTTTCGTCACAATATTAATGTCAAATTAGTCACAAATGACATACTTTTCACAAATTTGTCACATTGTGACCACTTTGTGAAACGTCATAAAAGAGCTCTAAAACGGCCATAACGGCTTCACAATTTAGTCACTGTGACTTCACATCGACGTCACGTGACGTCACATCGACATTCCATGGTCACAAATTCACAATGTGACTTCACAATGACGTTGCAGTGACGGCACCAAGCTTTACGGGTGAAAATATGTACTAAAATAATTACAGATTGCTAAATGGTACACTTATATAAAAAAAACAATATATTTAATAAAATACACTTAAAAAGTATCAACGTTTTATATCACTTCTGTGAACGTCACGTCACATCAGGATAACATAGATAGATGTGAAATGCAATTTAAAGTTTCAAAATACAAGCACATATACGTCCACGAGCATACTTAAGTTGAGAGAGCGTAAACCTGCTTTTTAATTAATTATAGCATATTATGCCAGATTTTATGAATGGTAGGGTAACATCCCCAGTAATTGGCAGGCGCCAATGATTGGCAAATCTTACAAAAATGCCCTAAAATAAGATTTATATCCATTCTTTTAAAAATGCAAGACCATATGCCAGTTATATGCTCATTTACTTTACAGATTATGACTTTGATTTATGCTATTAAATGATAATAGTGCCTAGGAAAGAGAAACAATTATGCAGAGCTGCCAACTTCTACGCCTGTTTAAATGCTAAAAACAAGTTTGCAACCACAATTTTTTTTTAAGCAAAATGTATTCGATTTATATTCAATGTTATGTATTACAATATATAAGGTCAATTACTTACAACAAGTTCTGGTTCAAATATATTTATTTGACTGTAAATAGACGTAGAAGTTGGCAGCCAAGAATTATGGCTTATATCAAATTAACCATTTTTGTTGCAAATGCTTCTTCTCTGGCTTAAGGAAGGCATGCATTTCAATTTATTATTATCTTATTTATAGTATATTTTAAATTTTAATTGACAACAGTTTTATTTAGTTGAAAAGGGATACTTTAATTGCGTAAAAGTGTAAGTGCCAATTACTGGTGATTACAACAACTTTTTATAAATATATTTTTATAAATATACTTTTTCAAATATTTTTGCTTTTAGTGGGCAAAATAGATGCACAGATACGCACCCTTTGATTTAAAAATATTTGTAAATAAATATTTTATTACTTGGTAATGAAAATAGTAGTTTGTTTAAAGACAAATCCTTAATGTGCCAATTACTGGGGATATTACCCTAATATGACAAATGATCATTACAAACGCGTGGCTGGAGCTCAATGATCATAAAGGACTCTAAAATTTTATTAAAATATGGATTCTTGCATGGAATTATGATTTTAGTATTATGTTATGATGTCGTAACTTTTTTTTATCGCAATTTACATTCCTACAGTTATAAATATAAAATGTATATATATATATTTTTTCCAATTGACTGCTAGTTACATTGCTTTAGCATTGTTTTTAATCTGAATGTTGAATAAAAAATTGCTTCTAAAGCTTATATGATAACTTTTAAAGGCGTATTTGCGTAATAAATGCCTAACGGTTGTATAAAAGCAATTAAAATCAAATTGTTGAAAACAGACTAATCTAATTAGAATTAATTTACAAATAGTATGGGATTTGCGCAGAGTTTACAATTAGTGGAAAAATGGAAAAAAAAAAATTCCATCTTTGTGTTTATTTGAATTTTTGTTTTTCTGATGATGATTGAGTAAATTCAATCGAAACATGTCAAATTATTAAGATCTTTTAATGTATTTCATTAGTATTTGACGTCCGTTTTAGCAATTAAATATTTTAATATATATTTTTTGAAAAGTTGGTTTGAAGCTAATGAGGCTAGATTTGTGACAGAGGATGATACGTGGCTACATCACTATGATCCCGAATCAAAACAATAATAGCCACATCCCATCTACTGTTATAAATCTAGCCCCATAAGCTTCAAACTACCTTTCACCCCCACCCCCACGCACTCTTTCACTTCTACCTTCAAAAATGTATTAATATGAACACTACGGTTCTGACATAGAGCATATAGGCATATAAGATATTCGGCTTCGATATTCCTCATCAATTCATTGCAGTACAGAAATTTTATGTACTATTGAGACAGTAAATGTTAAACCACCCTCATATATATATATGTATATTTTAATAGATAATTCTACTATTTCGAAATACTTATTATGAAATTTTTTTTTCTGAAAATAAAACTTGAGTTTTAAATAACAAATATTTCGGGAAATGGATATTTACTGTGTTTCTGTTTAATAGTTGTTGTTTCTAAAATAAACTAAATAATAAAAAAAAAATTCTTAATGAAAGATAAATCTAAACAAAAACTTCAATTGCAGCTAAATTTTTCAGAATTTTATAATGTAGTTGATTACAATAGATGTTTTAACGTTCTTTCTTTAGATTTAAGCCATTACCTTCAAATCTCATACGGGTTATACTAATGAGGATTTTTTTCCTTTTAGCGATAGCGATAAACCTTAAGTCAAATCCTTCCCGAAACTTATAGAGGATTGCTAGGATAACACTAAATAAATTGCTGGGATAAGATTGAAGTAATTGGTCTAGATAGAGTAAAATTAATCAATGACATAAGGAAATTGGAAGGATATAGTGTAACATTATCATTAGCAATTTAAGGATTTGCTTGAGTAATAAAAATCTGTTTTGAACAATATAATGGAAAATGAAACATATGCAATTTTAAATCTTTCTTCGTTAATTTCGGAATGCAACAAATATAATACAAATAAAAGGATGAAAAGTAAATATAAAATATATATGTGTATACTAATAATAACTACAATAGGTTGCCAAATTATTAGTTAAAGGCCTAAAATTTACATTGAAAATAACACGAAGCTTTGTTTTATTGTTCCTTAACGGTAGATTGGTAAACTGCTTTCGGTATACATGAATAGAATTTTTAGGGGTTTATGTATTAAAAAAAACATATTTTTGCTCATAAGTAGAAACTTGTTGCAAAAATAAAAATTCCTCACTATTTCGTCGAACCTCCCTTTACGGGTTATACTTCTGTTGACCAGTTACATTTTCTACTTTTTTTTTTTTTTTTCATTGAATACATTTTTTACGCTTTCCTTTTAATTACCTATTGTGATGAGGCACAATAATCAGGGTTTGTATCAAACTATTTTGGTGTGTCGTGTTTACTTTTGGCACATTTCGCGGAGAATATGAATTATCATCATATACGAATGAAAATATTTAAGTCACCAAGTTTTCCCAAACATCCCTGAAGCATGTTATGCATTAAGAGTCTTTTACCGGTTTATCTATCAAATGTTACAATTGTGACAAGCTGTCAGTGTTGCCAAACCAAAAAATATTAAAACAATATTACCAATAAGAAAACATGTAGTGTAACTAACAATTTTGCCACCCTTTGCAGGGTAGAGAGATAAATAATGGATAAAATTCATATATACAATGGAGTGAAGCATATGGAATATGTCAAATTAATTAACTTGATTAGGCATCTGCATATCGTAAAACTAATGTTTGCAATTAGAAAAATTTGAATTCTACACTAACTTCACTGAATTTATATTTATTTTGGATAAAGGAAGCATTTGTGAATGTGTAATAACTATCATGGTAACTGAACCCAAGACAGAAGTATCATTTATTATGTGGAATAGCGTAATAGCGTCGTTGTACTTCAAAGCCCAATATTAAAATTTAAGAGTTTTTCAGTACTTTTTTTTTTCTTGTATAATAATTTCTATACATCTTTTTCAAACGATACTGCGACTGTGTTGTCATTTTATCTCAGCATCATACGTATGAAATTTCCACTCTATTACATAAATTTTACTAGTAAACTGTTTAATTATTTTATATTATATTAAATTACGTAACACGACAGGCTTTTTAGAAAAATAATAATATATTAAATTTTTAACATGGAAACATACAAAAAGTGCTTTTAGGAAAAAACTTTTTGAAAAGAAAATTTTCAAAGTTTTGCATTCATGTAACATTTTTTAAAGGGTTTATTAGTGCACGTTTGTGAGAAAAGGGGATTACTCTGAAATGATGTTTGTGACAACCAATTACCTATCCTTGGATAGAGGCCCTGAAGGGGGAGATGCACTCCTTGAGAGTCTTTCTAGGGAAATCTAATCCGTATTTACGCAAGGAAATCCAAGGTTCGAAGAAAACCACGAAAACTTCCGAACGGTTAGGATGACGACCGCGATTGTGATCGAACCCAGTACTTGACATCTACCAGTTTCGGCGGCAGAACCTCTCGGCTACTCTTGTGGCACTCCGAAATGAAAAGCCTAATAAAGAGGTTCGTGAAAGAAAAAATAGTTGGAAACAACTACTTTAATCTGTTATGGGTATCTAGGATACAAAACTCTTCGAATTTTCTAAAAAAAAGTTTTTTACATTAAAAAAACCTGCTTTTTATCTTTATAATGACGTTTAAATCATGTTTCTATCATAAATAAGAGAGGAAAAATTACTTTTTTCGTTTTGGTTGGCTTTCAAAATCTAGCTTCAAAGCAATGGTTGTCATAGAAATGATTTCTTGTGAAAATGCGTTTTTCTTCATGATAGATTTTTTTTTTTTTTTTTTTTTTTTTTTTTACAATGCCTCAGATTTAAATTATTCTGACTCAAGAACCGTTAAAGATAATTGCTTCAAACTTGGATCATGTCTGTTTTAGTTATTTAAGTTCAAATTTTATTCATCAAATTAAAAGAAAGTATATATTTTCTTTTAAAAATATGATTTTTTTTTAAGTTACATAAGTTTTTACTTTAAATGTTTTAAACGTTTTTTAATTAATATTTTTTTAAATGCTGAATCAAAATTAAAATTTAGATTTTTTTTTTGTTTATATAAATGTAAAAAAAAATGAAATTTTACAAATAATGTTTTGAATTATAACAATTTTAAATCAATCAACTTTTCAATAAATTTTTAATTTCTTTTTATTATTTTTTTTAATTCTGAGAAGTTTTTCATGTGATTTTATTTACGAGTAATATAGTTATTCATTACCAAAAAAAAAAAAAAAAAAAAAAAAAAATTAATGCAATAAGTAAAAACTCTTTTAAAATGTATACCATAACCCTTTTCATCTTATAACTGGCATTTATAGATGAAAATAATAGTTAAAAAATATAAAAATAACATTCAACAAATAAATCTAAAGCGAAGTTTAAAATAGAAAATATCTCAGAAATTTATACCCGCAATTTGATACCCGTATTAAAATCTATAAATTCTATGTTTAGATTTCATTACGTGGATCAGTTAAATTATAAATATTAGAAAAAATTGTAACGTCATGGAAAACATTTTCAACTCGTTAAAAATTTATCAAATGCATATTATATATTAAAAAGAAAATCTATCAATTATCCATATAACATTCAAACAGCGATATCATTATTTTTCATGTAATAAGAAATAAATATGATAAAACGGACGCTTTACATTATGAGATAAAAAGAGGAAAAATAATTTCATTTAACGGTGTAAAAATTTAAAACAAACAAAATGTCACGTACACAATTTTACTGAAAATGTAATCCAACTCCATTTTCTTCCACTGAACTTATAAAAGTTTAATTCCTCTAGGAGAAGTATTTTAGGGAAAAAGAAATTTCAACATTAATTCTATCATTATTTTTCCTGTATTTAGGAATTTTGTCACGTTCTTTTAAAAGAAAAGAAATTCTTTGCACCGTTTTGTTAAATAAATTTACTATTTTTTTCAGACTTTTTGACTTTATTACTGGGAAATATTTTAGAGAAAACAATTGATTTGTATACCTTTATAAAACGTTCAATAAATAATGCAATATATTAATAGTATCAGTTAATCAAAGATGTTATAAACTGAGGAATTTTGAAATTAATTTGTCAGGATCGCTCATTTACAAAATTAAGGAATTTAATATAGGTGGCTAAATATCTGTTTTCGAGAAAATTAATATTATCGGAACAAGATATTTCTAAGGTTTAATTATTTTTAATTTATAAATCAACCTTTAAAAAGTTTTTAGAGCAATTTATTCAAAGGAAAACTGTTAAAAAGAATAAATAAAAAGTCAATGTACATCGATCACTAGGTAAAAGTGAAGTTGTGTCATATTTCTTAGCTTTTGATATTTAATTCCGTATTTTAAAACGTTGAAATTTAAAATGACCTTATTTTTTTATCATAATGTCAGGATGTTTCACAAAGAATACATTTTTTAAAAGTCGAAATTTTGTGAAAATTTTATACTTTTAAATTAGATGTATTTTTTTCTAATAATTTTTTCATTTTTATCTTATGCTATTATGCACTTTATACTTATTTGTATTTTTACAGATAAATGTATAAAACATTGTTATTTGGAACAAAAATGAATTGTTACCATTCATTTTTGTTCCATGTGTGCAATTTCCATTGAGCTTGTCATGCTCTGTCTCGCACTTTTCCTTTTATTTTTTCTACTAGCGGCTTTCACCGGCTACGCAAGTCAGTTTAAACGGACTGACGGGCATTAAATAGTTTAATATTTTATTAATTATCAGCATTAAATAGTTTAATTATTAGCATTAAACAGTTTAATACTATTAAAATGCATACCAAACAATTTCTCAACAAATAAGTATGGAATGGAATACTTTTGTTAGGCCCTGTCAATCAATAAGAAATATTATTTGCACCACAGATTGTACAGAAAGTGTATTATACTATATATTTCATAGATGCATATCAACTTTATTATGTTCGAAAAAGAGTAAGACCATTAAAATACATCTTTTTTGATTGTTCCTGTAATTGAACTATGTATCGGTTTTCATAAAATGTGAAATGACTCGACAAAATCATCTAAAAATTATATAATGTAAATTTCAAACGATTTAGTTGGGTAGTTTGTTAGTTGTTACATGCGGATAGACGGACGGACAGACAGACGAATGGGCAATTCGGGATCCGCGACGTTTCTCCGTTTTCGGGATCGGATGAGATAGCATCACATACAAACATACATATGGTGGGATTTTAATAGTGTAGATGGGATTAATATGGGTGATCCTTTTATTTTGGTAAATGGTAAAGTTGCACTGCTAAATATTTCTATAAACACACACACACACACACACACACAAAGCGAGACTGTACATTTAACACTAGTTGTAGGTTAAATGCAGTTGATTCAGTTTCTCAGTTATCATTTTACAGAAATTTGTCTATATCTTATATCTAATTCTCTGGGGGGGGGGGGTTCCATGTCTTTATTTAAAAATATTTTTATCTTTGGTAAAACTTGTAATTCAAAATACACGCTTTTAAAACTCTCTTCCAATTTTGTTTGACATATTAAAGAAGGAAATTTAGCTTAAAAATTATTATTATTATTATTATTATTAATTAAGAATGATTAAGAAAGTGAAAAAAATGTTATCGGAGTTAATAAGGATTATAACATATTATAACGAATTAGCTTTCACGAGATTCGATTTTGTGTTGCTGGTAGCGTTAGTGAGCAAATCCGTTTTCCATGCTATTTTTTTTTATTTAAGATTAAAAATAGAATATATACATTTTATTAGAACTCAGGGTTCTTTATGGAATAGCATCGTTCTCGCAAGCCTTTACCGCGAGCTCTCCTGCCAAACATCATTCTCCAACCTCCTTCTGCTCTCTCCTCTGCATCCTCGCTTCAATCTTCAGAGCCAGAACTCTCTCTTTGGCCCCTCCCAGATAAAAGTCCATTTGGTTCACCTGGGATCCGCCTTGGCGTCAGTATTGCCAGCCCAAGTCTGGCGATATAGAAACTATTTTTCCCGACGAACAGCTACCGGGAGGTCTAGGCTGTTAATCAATCGTAGCAGTATCAAATTTGCTAACGTCACATGAAAAAGGCCGGCTAGGCTCATCGTCGCCTGGAAGAAAAAAGACATTAGTCCTTTAGAGAGCTTCCGCCATCACCAGACTTCAATGTACCAGTCCATTGTCTGGCTTTAATTAGTCAAATTAGATCCTTATAGCAGTTAGATCCTTATAATATGGAAATCTCATTTACCGCTCGAATAATCTTGTTATACATTAATATAATATAACTAGTACGGATTTCTATTGACAAATACTTTGCAGTTCAATCATCGCTTTGGCCGCTGAAACATGAAAGACCTACTTTGTAAGCAACAACAGTAGCTTCTGTAGGTCAGGCAGTAAGGTGTTCTCCCACTGTCAAGAGATCGCGGATTCAAACTCAAGACGGGTGGGATCAAATTATGTAAAAATTAAATGACACAGTAATTCAAATTTTATCGAACATTACAAAATGTTAAAGGCCATTTAAAGTAAACTTAAAGAGTTGTTCTGTATTTGTAATGATGTGAATTTACAGAATCTAGTGTAAATTTACTGAATAACGTCTTTGTTATTTAACAAAATCTCGATTTTCCCAATCTCTGTAATTTTACATAAGAAACCATAAAAGTAAATAAATCTATTAGATTTTTAAATCACAAGATTTTGAGAACTTCACTTTTTATATAAACATTTGAATAAACAATTTTGTATTACTTAAGCGAGGTTTTTGTGTGTGTGTGTGTGTGTGTGTGTGTGTTTTAAATTTTTTTTACACCTTTCTTAAGTAATATAAAATTAATAATAACACATTGCTCATTGGTGCACAAAACAGGAATTTCTAATATACATTTGTACAATTAAAATAAAATAAAACTTTCAACGTTTCGTGCCGCCTTCTGCGGGCGACTTCAGGAAAATATGATAATGGAAGGACTACGTTTGCATCTTGATCGAGAGATAATATTTCTGCTAAATTAAAATCTAAATGAATTAAAATTTTAGAAGATGTTGCCATTTACACGTGAGTAAAAATTAAAATATTGCAAGGAAATAAAAATTTTAAGTTTTTATGATGTTATGCCATAAAAATCTTAATTTTTTTTTATTTCCTTGCAATATTTTAATTTTTACTCACGTGTAAGTGGCAACATTTTTAAAAATTTTAATTCATTTAGATTTTAATTTAGTAGAAATATTATCTCTCGATCAAGATGCAAACGTAGTCCTTCCATTTTCCTGAAGACGCCCGCAGAAGACGGCGCGAAACGTTGATATTTTTATTTTATTTTAATTGTACAAATGTATATTAAAAATTCCTGTTTTGTGCACCACTGAGCAATGCGTTATTATTAGTTAAATTTTATGGTGCAACTGTCCTATATATATTTATAATATAAAATTGTTTATTTAAATGTTTACATGAGACTTGAAGTAATTCATTATCCGTAGATCCCCAGTAACTTCACAAAAAAATATTTAACCAATTTTCTAATGTACCGACCCGTATGTCTAAAGGCAACGCGTTTTTGCCGATCATGATTTATTATTCTCAAACATAAATTTTTTATTGTAAATTTTTACTATTTAGTCCGAGCTTTTTTTTTTTTTCTTATTCAATTCGGCAAAATTTCTGTTTTAAAACCGGCGATAAGATTGTTTGTATGTATGTCGGCCAATTATCTACGCTGTGGGATATAGGCCCTAAGGGGTGGGGTGCCCTCCGTGGGGGTCTTTCTAAGGGAAACTAACCCGTATTTACGCAAGGTTCGAAGAAAATCACGGAAAACTCCGAACGGTTAGGCCGACGGTCGCGATTGGGTTTGAAACCAGCACCTACCGTCTTCCAGTTTGAGGTCAGAATCTCTCGGCCACTGATGGGGCCCCCGGCGATAAGAAATAATATATATATATATATATATATTACTTTTTATTCAAAAATATTGATCAGTTAAGTGGTCAACCTTATAGAAACTGGTCGTAGATGCATTTAACAATTTATTGCAATTTTTTTTCTATTTTTTATGAATTGAATTACTTTAAAATGACATTTAAAAGAGTACCAAAAAAAAGGATATTTTAATCCATATACTCGTTTTACATATACAGGGTGTTTCGCTACCAGACCGACAAACTTTAAGGGATGATAGTAGGCATGAAGAAAAACATTATTAAATAGGAAACTATGGGGCGCAAAGGTCTTCTGTAGGAGCTAGGGGCCATTAAAGTTTAGGGTCCAAAAATTCAAATGATGATAAAAAACGGAAAAAAGGGTCGTTTCGTTTGCGGTTTTCACTAAAATCATTCTTTATATCACGATTTTTGTAGAAAAAAATTTCAAAGGTTACGCTCAAAAATTGTCGATAGGGGGCGCTTTTGACTTTAGAGTAACGAACAACTACTTTTTACCGTTATTTTGTGAATGGGGTTGAAATTATTCTAAACTTTAGACTTTAACTTAAATTTTAAGCCCAAAATCGAAAACATTGGGATCGGGTAACTAGCGAAAATTAAACACTGAACAGAGGGGGGGATTTTAAACGCTCATAAACTTTGGACAAACAAATCGATTTTGTTGCGGTTTGCGGGAAATTCATTCCCTTGGTAATTATTTTATTCAAAATGACGAACAGCTTTGGTGTCCTCATTTTTTTTTATAGAGGGCGCTTCCGACACACCTCCGACATTTCAATGGCATTACTCATGGGTGTTTTACTACCAGACCAACATACTTCAGGGAAGTGTTAGGGATAAAAAGACGACTCGGAATCACATAGGAATGTAACGTTGGAAGTTCCTTTTTTGCGAGTTACGGTTAAAGGAAGCAGTGAAAAAAAGCAACAGAAACACCAGAGAAAGAGCAACACGTTAATGTAACAGAAAATAGTTTATTTAAATGTTTTACTAGAAAAGGTGTTCGAAATTATGACCACAAGTAGTCCAGCATGCTTAACAGCGGCGTCGCATGGAATTCCTAACTCTTTGAAAAATTCCTGGCATCTCTGATAGCTTTCTGGCAGCTACAGAAATACCAGCTGCGAGGTTTTCAACTGATGGTACGGGAGTCTCATACACCCAACTTTTCATTTGACCCCAGCAGAAAAAAGACGATACATGATAGGTCCGACGATTTGGCAGGCCAATGAACCGGGACACTACGACCTATCCACCGTTGTCCATATGTAACTTTCAAGGGTCGGCAAACGTCATTGCTAAAATGTCGATGAGTCCCATCGTGCTGTTCATCGTTCAAATACTTCATTCTGCTACCTTCGAAACCGGTTCGTGAATAATCACTTCAAACTGTCGCTATTCACACGCATTACCATTTAGCGCCATCTTCCGCAAAGAAACAACAGCGCCATCTGCTGTTGCTGTCAAACTTGCCGGACTACTTCTGGTCATAATTTCGAACACCTTTTCTAGTAAAACATTTAAATAAACTTTTTTCTGTCACATTAACGTGTTGCTCTTTCTCTGCTGTTTCTGTTGAGTTTTTCACTGCTTCCTTTAACCGTAACTCGCAAAAAAGGAATTTCCAACGTTACATTCCTATGTGATTCCGAGTCGTCTTTTTATCCCTAACACTTCCCGGAAGTATGTTGGTCTGGTAGTAAAACACCCATGAGTAATGCCATTGAAATGTCGGAGATGTGTCGAAGCGCCCTCTATAAAAAAATGCTGACACCAAAGCTGTTCGTCATTTTGAATAAAATAATTACCAAGGGAATGAATTTCACGCAAACCGCAACAAAATTGAATAGTTTGCGCAATGTTTATGAGCGCTCAAAATCTCCCCCTCTGTTCAGTGTTTAATTTTCGCTAATTATCCGATCCCAGTGTTTTCGATTTTGGGCTTAAAATTTAAGTTAAAGTCTAAAGTTTAGAATAATTTCAACCCCATTCCCAAAATAACGGTAAAAAGTAGTTGTTCGTTACTCTAAAGTCAAAAGCGCCCTCTATCGACAATTTTTGAACGTAACCTTTGAAATTTTTTTCTACAAAAATCGTGATATAAAGAATAATTTTAGTGAAAACCGCAAACGAATCGACCCTTTTTTCCGTTTTTTATCATCATTTGAATTTTTGGACCCTAAATTTTAATGGCCCCTAGCTCCTACAGAAGACGTTTGCGCCCCATGGTTTCCTATTTAATAATGTTTGTCTTCATGTCTACTATCATCCCTTAAAGTTTGTCGGTCTGGTAGCGAAACACCCTGTGTATATATATATATACAGGGTGTCCCCTCTCAACGGTGGCCAATGGCTAATTTCTAAACCGTTGGTCATAGACATATAGTTCCAATTGCAAAAATGCTTTAAAAAAGGCAAAGAATTGTTTTTTAAGCGATTTTGGTCAAAAAAATGTTTTACTAGAAAATTACGAAAATTAAATTTTTATACGGTCCCCCGGTCCTATAAGTTATATTTAGTAAAATTTTTTCAACACTCTAGCAAGTAATACAGAAAAGGTCCCATTCATGTAACATTAAAATTGACCGAGTTATGAAACTTTAAATTTCATGACTTAAACCACTTTTCTATAGCTGAAAACGGATGAGTTCGACGGAGCTTTAAGGGAACGTACACTAAGTGCTTAAAGTATTATAAAGGGAGTTGATTTCCAACGCTGTTCAAAGGCTACTTCCAAAACTATTTGTCACAGACATATAGTTCCAATTACAAAATGTTTTAAATGAGCGATTTAACTGAAGGCGCTGTCACCGTATAAGTTTTACGGTAGTGTTAATTATAATTAATTAACTTCTAGATTGGTTATTAAAATAACTGAAGACATCAATTTCAAAATTCTCTTTATCGAAAAAATCAAATTTTGGGAAATAGCGAAAAAACTTTAAATGCATCTATTGGTTTTCATTATAAATTTTTAGATTGCATTGTTACAATAGTGGAGGTTTGTACAGACTGATAGAGAAATCAAAAAGCGAGAAGTCGAGTTTTGAAATTCATATCCTCAATTGTAATTTTACGTATTTTTTATTTTGTAAGCAAATAAAGTTGATTCTTTTCGTGATTTTATTTTAAAAAGGTATGTTATTTTGATAAGCTTTTATTTTATTCATAGTTTTCGTATGTAAATTTTCCTAGTTCAAAACTTACATTCAAATTTTAACTCACTTCCAAATACCTGATTGAGGTTCAATTCCCATACTTATTTAAACCCGATGACAATATAATATTAATACGATTTTAGGTGCGTTCCATTTATTTATTTAATAGGACTACATCAAATTCTATTAGGTTGAGTAATCTAATAGAGCTTCAAATATGTATCATTTTGTAACGATTTGTGACTGTTGCTTTTCATAGTTTAATTTAACAAAATTTCTGTCATTTTTTTACTTATATTTTTAGCACAAATTGCATATTTTACTTTAACATATAAATGTCAACAAAAATTCCGAAACAACATTGTAAAAAAAAAATTTACTTTCAAAGTTTAAAGTTAAATTTTGTATCTGATGTTTATTTTTATTTCTAGTAAATTTGTGACTGACCCCTATTTTGCAGCAAAAAATATGCTTCAACTTTGAACAGCTATAACTCGGTCAATTTTGATCGCAGAGGAATGGGACTTTTTTTGTCTTACTTGTTAGAGTAGTGGTAAAAATTTTCTAAATATCACTTATAGGACCGGGCGACCGTATAAAAATTTAATTTTCGTAATTTTTTAGTAAAACATATTTTTGACCTAAATCGCTTAAAAAATAATTCTTTACCTTTTTTAATGCATTTTTTCAATTGGAACTATATGTCTATGACCAACGGTTTAGAAATTAGCCATTGGCCACCGTTGAGAGGGGACACCCTGTATATATATATATATATATATATATATATATATATATATATATATATATATATATATATATATATATAGATTAATTTTAAACGCGAGTTTTCTTATTTATGTTGTATCGAATTCACACTATTTACTAACAATTCTGAATTTACAAAATAAGTTTCGTTTTTTCTTGCAAATATTTCTATTGCCTTGATTGTTCGACATGAACTATCGCAGATGTAGTTTCAATTGATCATAATTTCCAGACAATCTCTAAGTGAATAGAGATGTGTATAATTTGAATCACATCCACATAAGAATAATCTAATCATGATTTTAATTTTGCTTATTATTCAGTACGAGAATAGAAATTACCTACTGATGGATCGTCACCTACATATATATATATGTATATATTTTTTTAAATTGGTACTTAAAAAATATCTTTAAAAAACGCCCTTATGCAAATAGTCCTTTTCAAAAGCCGATCTAATAGAAATGACATATAAAAGGATTTTTTATTACTGACCTTCTAAAAGTAATCGTTTAAATTATGTCCTTTAAAAATCATTATCTTTTAAAAACTTTTGAAAAAAATCTTTAAAAGAATGCTTACTAAAAAAGAACCTTTTAATCCAAATACTCGGAATATTTATACGTATTGTTTTAAAATTTTAAATACGATTTTTCTCTTTTTATACGGTATCTAAAACGCACTAATTAACTAACAATTTTCATTTACAAAATAAATTTCATTTTCTCTTGCGAATATTTCTATTGCCTTAATTGTTCTACATGAATTACCGCAGATGTAGCTTCGATTGATAATAGTTTCCAGATAATCTCTTAGTAAATAGAGCTATTTTGATTTGTATATAATTTGGATCACACCCACGTAAGAACAATCTAATCATGATGGTAATATTGTTTTAATATTCCGTAAGTGAACAGTGGCGCCCATCCCAAAATTACATACTCGGATTGCCACCTAGAATAAGAAAGACGAGTACACCCGAAGGTGAATAACGCCATTTCGATTTCTCTTTGACACATTCACTGGGCACTAAATTATTGATAAGGGAAAAGAGCTAGAAAATGTATTAGCCCGGTGTAACGAATGACTCGTTCCCTTTAGCAAATAGAAAACCTTTTATTCATTATAATGTTATCATTTATGAAACATTTTGAAACGTAGACCATCTTTTTAGTAGTATTTATGAATATTTAGATTGTTGATTTACGCTTAAAATCAATAAGTATAACTCATATCACTATCTTTTTACGTAGTATTTAATATTTAATATACAGGGTGTCCATTCTCAATAGTATCCGATGACTGATTTCCAAATCATTAGTCATACACATGTTGTTTCAGTTACATAAATATTTTAGATGAAGTAAAAGGGTTATTTTAAGAGTGGTTTTGATCAATAAAACAATTATTTAATTATGAAATTAATTTTTTTATATGGTCTTCCAATACTATAAGTGTTATTTAGAAAACTTCCTATGAATTATCCCAAATTTCTACATCTGAACACAGAGGAGTGGGGCAGAATTTAGAGGGATAGTATAGTGCTTAAAGGATCGTGCAACGTGCTTAAAGGATTACAATCTTTTACTTTGCTTGTACATATTTGCATTACAATCAAAAGGAGTCACTTAGAACAATTTTAAAGATAATTTTAACTTTTATTAACTAAGTTTTAGATTAGATAATTCAAAGAACATTTTGAAATATATATCATTTTATAAAGAACTGCAACTGTTGCTTCACATCATAGAAGGCGGCAGCCTTCAAGTGACGCAGCTTTAAACCTACCATCGTCAAAACCTACCATCGTCATAAGGGTAGATGCGGAACTTCATATATACAGCTAACTCAACTTCAAAGGAAATCGGAAAAGCCGCCTTCTAATAACTCAGCAAATATTGGTCAGAATGGTCCAATTTTTTTAATATAGTCTTATATTCCCAGTCTAATCCTATCCTATAATTTTTACATTTCTACGTGCCGTATATTTTTAGATCTCGATAACCATTTTTAAACTGAAAACGATGGTGTTTGTTCCTGATAATGAGATCTAGAAAACGGGCTGGGAGATTTTATTAAAACTTATATATAATATGAATCTCTTTAAGATAGAGGGAATAAGACTTGCCTTGTTTCTAGGAAAACTCTTGTTTGTTATATATTGATCTTGGAAAATTGGACTATATTAGCTCGCGGATTACATGTTATTCTATGGGTTAGCAGACGGAGACACTGCAAATAGGCAAATGTAGTAATGGTCACAGTTAAAACACCCGCATCGAAGCAATAAATGTTTTTGAAACTACAAAAACATCTTATCATGCGCTTTAAAACATTCAATAAATATATACTAAATCAAATTTCTATTTATTTTGCCTTTATTTTTCGTAAGAAGAAAATATTACGTTTCTTACATTGGATATTTTTGCATTTTGTGGAAAAAATATTTTGAATCCTTTTTTAAAATAGGAAAATATTTTTTAATTATACATATTCAATATACTTTTCACATATGATTTTCTTTTAAAGTTTACAAACAAAAATTATTTTTAATAAATTTGCTTTAGAATTCCATGTATTCATACGCCGTTTAGATAGTTTTGTTTTGAATCGTAATCGAATTCGCTGGCGGTAAGCTTTGTACTTGGCACTTGTTGTTTTTAGCATGTATGTTGTGTAATTTGCGAAATAATGGTTATTATGGTAATATAGGTATTGTGTTATTTGGAGAAACTGAAAGGCCCCCTTTTTTGGATAAAATAATATGGTGAATCCAAGTACACGAATCAAAACAAATTGATTCGTGCTGTATGTTGGCATGAAATAATTCAATTTCAGGAGACGAACGTGAAGCTAAACCATCTATAATGAAAAAGAAAGGTAAATAAATATTTTTTGGCACTCATTATTAAAGTATTATTTAAAAAGTATAAGTGATGTATACATTAGTTAGCATGTTGATTTGATTTCAAACCAACATAAACTATCACAGAATGTGTAAACTATTGCTAAATTTTGGTAAACAAACAATATTTATAATTGACCAACAGTTTAACCAAGTGCTTGTGAATTCTAAAATTCTCAAAATAGATTGTTTTTAAGTTTATAGATGTCCTTATTATATGAATTAATTAACAATACTAAGTTTTAAAGTGTTGTAAAAATTGTGCTTTTTTATTTCATTTATTAATTTCTGTGATTAATAACCCAGGATGTTAATTTTTAGATTAAAATTGCTTGAATATGTTATTCAAAATGCATTTATTACTTTTTCTTATGCATTTTTGTCGCTATTAATTTTCATTTTAAAACTGTGCCTTTTTAGCTTAGCTTAATGGCCAGTAAATCCAGGTTTTAAACAATTTTTAAAATAAGTAAGTGCACTTATTATTGGAAATTGTGAACAAACTAGTATTTATCAACAAATTACAGCAGTATTTTGATAATTCAAAAGAAAGTAATGAAGTTAATTTGTTCTTACATGCATTAGTGACTGTGGCTATAAAGATTTCAGAGATTTAAAAACAAATTAGTTGCACTCATTGTTTTTTTTCTTCATGTACACACAGTGCTTGTACAACATGCATTAGTGATTGCATTTTTAATTAATTTTGTGTATTTTACAGATTGTTGCACAGCAATTTTGCTGCAGCCTGAGTGTTTTGTTTTTGTTTTGTTTTCATGTGCTCTAAGTGCTATACATGCAGTAGTTGGACTGCTTTAACGAGTTTTATTTTAGCGAGTGAGAGTTTTAGGCCCTTTTTTTTCTAATATAAACGTTATTGTTTTAATGTATTTGTTTCACAATATTGTCACTGGATTTTTTTAGTTCAGGTATCACTCATTTCTTCCAGATATTGGGAATCTGCATGTTACCGCATAGTTTGCTAATTTTTGTTGTTTGTTTTCATATGGGCATAGTGCTCATACATTTGTTATTGACTGCGGCTTTGAGAAATTTCATGTGTTTTAGAGACCATTGCATAAGTTTGCTGCATCCAGTAATTTGACATGCACCCAGCTCTCATTATCCATTAGTGACTGTAGCTTTAACATGTTTCATGCATCCTATTATTTCATTAATAATTTCGAAATTCCATGTTTATATTTTAAAATGTTATTTAGCAGTTGTCACGGAGGTACTACAGCGCATCATTGTAGTCTGCATTAGATGCTGTTCAAAATAGAATTTTTTTTTCTTTTTTTCTTCCTAAGAGTCTGATGATTTAAATCCAAACGTGAAAAATTTTTTCTCAGATCACAAACCAAATACAAAAGTATTGTAATAGTTAATATTACGTTATAGAAATCAATAATCAAAATATAAAAGCATTAGTTTTACAGCTTAGAATATAGCGTTATTAATAAACTGCATTTATAAATTGGACATCTAAAATGGAAAATCTTAATATATTTTTATAATGTTAGAATTTACAAGCACTAAAAGTTGGGTAAGCAAATAATTCTTAACCAAATATTAATGATAACATTGGTTTAAAAAGAAATAACTTATACTTCTATCTTCTATGCTTTAATAATGAGTTTCATAAAATATAAATTTACCCCCCTTTTTTTCTATAGATGTTTTAATTTCATATTCATTGTCTCGAAATTGAAGTATTTCTAACATTCTTTTACAAAAATGTTTGATAATTAACGCTTTTTTTATTTAAAAAAAAAGGCCTTGTTTCTACTAATGAACACAAAATCCTCAAATAACTTTGAATCCATTATTTAAATAAATTGCATAACATACCTAAGAAGAAAACATATTTAAGATTAAATTTAATACAAGAAATTAAAAATTTTTAATTCAAATAATGTAAAGTTACTAACACACTAACAAATAAATATTTTTAAATACTAACAGCTAATAATGGGCGATAAATAATTACATTTTTTAGTTTTGTCATTTCTAAAATGTAATTGTTTAAATTCTATTTGAATTGAACCTCATCCAAACCCTAAGAAATATTCTATCAAACCTTAATTTAATCTGAAAAAAAAAAAAAAAAAAAAAAAAAAATCTGACAATACACACTGACAAGCATAGTTGTATAATATAGACGCACACCATGTGCAGAAAATTTTATGAAGAAACAATTTTTATTTATTTATTTCAACAAAGAATTGCATTAAAAAAAAAAGTGTATCTCAACAAAGAATCATGTAAAAAACCCCAACATTTCGAGAAAATACCACACGAAAAACATGAATTTCGTCCAAAGACCGCAAAAAAAAAAAAAAAAAAAAAAAAACGTTAATTCAATCCATGAATCGCATAAAAAATACAAATTCCATGAATCGCTAAAAAAAAAAGCAAATTGCATAAAAAATGGGAATTATGTCCGCAAATTGCTTAAAATGTGAATTACGTCCATGAATCATGTAAAAAAGCGAGAATTATATTCGTAAATTGTATGAAAAATGCAAATTACTCTATGAATCGTGTAGTAAAACATGAATTATGTTCATAAATCGCTCAAAAAACACGAATTTTGGAGGCAGAAATCTGAAACGGAAATTACCTCTATAAAACGCATAAAAATAGCGACTTGCATTCATGAATTGCATAAAAAATGCAAATTACATCCATGAATTGCATAAAAACGTGAATTACATTCATAAATCACTCAAAAAATGCGAATCACTTCCATGAAGTGTGCAAAAAAAACACGAATAACGTTCAGAAATTGCAAAAAATGCGAATTATGTCCAAGAATTGGTAAAAAAAAGCTAATTACATTCATAAATCCTATAAAAACACAAATAATGTCAATAAATTGATCAAAAAACACAAATTTTGTCGATAGAAAGCTCAAAAGATGCAAATTATGTCTATGAATCGCATAAGTATAGCAAATTACGTCCATAAATCATGTAAGATGTAAATTACATTCATTAATCGCATAAAAATTGCAAATTATGTCTATGAATCGCTCAAAAAAAGCGAATTGCATAAAAAACATGAATTGTGTTCACAAATCGCTCAAAACGTGAATTACGTCCATGAATTGTTTAAAAAAGTGAGAATTACGTTCAAAAATTGTATGAAAAACACAAATTATGTCTATGAATCGTGTAGTAAAACGGGAATTATGTTCATAAATCGCTCAAAAAACACAAATTTTGGCAGCAGAAAGCTGAAACGCAAATTACGTTCATAAATCACTCAAAAAATGCAACTCACTTCCATGAATCGTGCAAAAAAATACTAATAACATTCAGAAATTACAAAAAATGCGAATTAGGTCCAGCAATTGGTAAAAAAAGCGAATTACATTCATAAATCCTATAAAAACACAAATAACGTCAATAAATCGATCAAAAAACGCAAATTTCGTCGAGAGAAAGCTTAAATGAAAATTATGTCTACAAATCGCATAAATATAGCAAATTACACCCATAAATCATGTAAAATGTAAATTACATTCATTAATCGCATAAAAATCGCAAATTATGTCCATGAATCTTATAAAAAACGCGAATTGGGTCCACAAATCGCTCAAAACGTGAATTACGTCCATGAATTGTTTAAAAAACTGAGAATTACGTTCAGAAATTGTATGAAAAACACAAATTATGCCTGTGAATTGTGTAGTAAAATGGGAAGCTGAAACCCAAATTACGTCTATAAATCGCATAAAAATAGCGAAGAGTGTTTTGCATTCATGAATCGCTCAAAAAACACAAATTACGTCCATGAAACGCATAAAAACGTGAATTACATTCATAAATCACTCGAAAATTCTAATCACTTCCATGAATCGTGCAAAAAAACACTAAGAACATTCATAAATTGCAAAAAATGCGAATTACGTCCAAGAATTGGTAAAAAAAGCAAATTACATTCATAAATCCTATAAAAACACAAATAACGTCAATAAATCGATCAAAAAACGCAAATTTCGTCGATAGAAAGCTCAAAAGATGCAAATTATGTCTATGAATCGCATAAGTATAGCAAATTATGTCCATAAATCATGTAAATTGCAAATTACATTCATTAATTGCATAAAAATCATGAAATATGTCCATGAATCGCTCAAAAAAAAAGCGAATTGCATAAAAACATGAATTGGGTCCACAAATCGCTCAAAACGTGAATTACGTCCATGAATTGTTTAAAAAAGTGAGAATTACGTTCAGAAATTGTATGAAAAACACAAATTATGTCTATGAATCGTGTAGTAAAACGGGCATTATGTTCATAAATCGCTCAAAAAACACGAATTTTAGCAGCAGAAAGCAAACACAAATTACGTTCATAAATCACTCAAAAAAAGCAAATCATTCCATGAATCGTGCAAAAAAATACTAATAACATTCATAAATTACAAAAAATGCAAATTAGGTCCAACAATTGGTAAAAAAAGCGAATTACATTCATAAATCCTATAAAAACACAAATAACGTCAATAAATCGATCAAAAAACGCAAATTTCGTCGAGAGAAAGCTCAAAAAATGCTAATTATGTCTACGAATCTCATAAATATAGCAAATTACATCCATAAATCATGTAAAATGTAAATTACATTCATTAATCGCATAAAAATCGCGAATTATGTCCATGAATCGCTCAAAAAAAGCGAATTGCATAAAAAATGTGAATTATATCCACAAAACGTGAATTACATCCATGAATTGTCTAAAAAAGTGAGAATTATGTTCATAAATTGTATGAAAAATGCAAATTACGTCTATTATTTGTGTAGTAAAATGGGAATTATGTTCATAAATCGCTCAAAAAATACGAATTTTAGCAGCAGAAAGCTAAAATGCAAATCACGTCTATAAATCGCATAAAAATAGGGAATAGCATTTTGCATTCATGATTTGCATAAAAAACGCGAATTACATCCATGAATCACTCAAAAAATGCAAATTACATCCATGAATTGCATAAAAATGTGAATTATGTTCATAAATCACTCAAAAAATGTGAATCACTTCCATGCATCGTGCAAAAAAACACGAATAACATTCATAAATTGCAAAAAGTTGTGTAAAAGTGTTACGTCCAAGAGTTGTGTGAAAAAAGCGAATTACATTTATAAATCCTATAAAAACACAAATAACATCAATAAATCGATCAAAAACACAAATTTCGTTGACAGAAAGCTCAAAAAATGCAAATTATGTCTACGAATTGCATAAATATAGCAAATTACATCCATGAATCATGTAAAATGTAAATTACATTCATTAATCGCATAAAAATCGTGAATTATGTCCATGAATCGCATAGAAAACGCGAATTGGGTCCACAAATCGTCAAAACGTGAATTACGTCCATGAATTGTTTTAAAAAGTGAGAATTACGTTCAGAAATTGTATGAGAAACACAAATTATGTCTATGAATCGTGTAGTAAAACGGAAATTATGTTCATAAATCGCTCAAAAAACACTAATTTTGGCAGCAGAAAGCTGAAACGCAAATTACGTCTATAAATCGCATAAAAATAGCAAATAGTGTTTTGCATTCATGAATTGCATAAAAAACGCAAATTACATTCATGAATCGCTCAAAAAACACAAATTATGTCCATGAAACGCATAAAAACGTGAATTACATTCATAAATCACTCAAAAAATGCAAATCACTTCCATGAATCATGCAAAAAAACACTAATAACGTTCATAAATTACAAAAAATGCAAATTACGTCCAAGAATTGGTAAAAAAAGCAAATTACATTCATAAATCCTATAAAAACATAAATAACGTCAATAAATCGATTAAAAAAAACACAAATTTCATCAACAGAAAGCTGAAAAAACGCAAATTATGTCTATGAATTGCATAAAAATAGCAAATTACGTCCATAAATCATGTAAAATGTAAATTACATTCATTAATCGCATAAAAATTGCGAATTATGTCCATAAATTGCTCAAAAATGCAAATTACATTCATAAATCGCATAAAAAACACGAATGATGACCATGAATTGCGCAAAAAATGCGAATTACACCCAACATTAAATTAATTTGCAGAAAGTTTTTGGTTTTATACAAGTGTGCCAACAAGAACCTACAAGTTATCCTGAAAACCATTCTAAACCAACAAAAATTTAATGGAAAGATAAATTTGTCCAAGAAAGACAAAATAATTTCCATTGACATACACTGACCAGAATCGAAAAATTCCTATTGAAATCTATCCTATACAATCCAAAACCAGAAAGAAAAAAATCCCTCCAAGAGTAACTCAATCTATCTGCTGCAAAATAAAATATATTGAAATGCGACTGAACAAGAACCTGAAAATTACATTTGAAGTCAAACCGAAACCAGATTCAACCCCCCCCCCCCAAAAAAAAAAAAAATTATCCGACCATATCGCGATTTGGGGAAGAAAACTTAATTTCCATAGATATGCGTGATCAGAAATCTGGAAATTCCAATTAGTCTATCTTAAACCTAATCTGAACCTGAAAAAGGAAATTCCATATAACCGGAGCCCAGTATCTATACAGGACAAAATATTTTCCATTAAAGCGCAACCTGAACAGAACTTGAAAATTCCATTTGAATGGAACCTGATTGAAACCTGAAAAAAATTTCCATCGAACCTTAACCTAATCCGAAAAAGAGAAAATTATTTCTGCCGATACACATTGACAAGAGTCTGAAAGTTAACATGAAACCTAATCCAAACCCGAAAAGGAAAAAACAATGGAAACACAAGTCTGTCCAAGAAAGACCAAATAAATTCTGTCCACATACACCGACAAGAATTTCAATTGAAATCTATCCTAAACCCAGTTCAAACACTACCCCCCCCCAAAAAAAAAAAAAATCCAATTGTAACCCAATTTATCTGCGACAAAATAATAAACTTGAAATGCAACTCAACAAGAACCTGAAAATTCCATTTGAAGTCAATCTGAAACCAGATTCAATCCCCACCCCCACCCCCCCCCCCAAAAAAAAAAAATTAATCAAATCAAGATTTTAGAAAAAAAAGGAACAATTTATGTCGATATGTATTGACCAGATCATGGAAATTCCAATAGAAGTCTATCTCAAACCCGATCCGAATAACCTGAAACTCAATCCAATTCCCCCCCCCCAAAAAAAAAAAGTAAAATAAAAAAATTAGGAAATAAAAATCTGTTCAAGAAAGACAAAATAATTTCCGTCCCCATCCACTGAATGGGGACTGACCAGAATTGAAAACTAGTACTTGAAATGCAACTCGACAAGAACCTGAAAATTCCAATTCAAGTCAAACTGAATCAAGATTCAAACCCGGAAAAAAAAAAAAAAAAAAAAAAAAACAATTATCTAACCAAATCAAGATTTTTAGAAAAAAAAATTATGTAAATAGGTACAGACTAGAGCATGGAAATTTTAATAAAATCTTAAACCCGATACAAACTCCCCCCCCCCCCCTTACATAACTAACAAGAAGCCTTGATGACCCCACTAAACATAACTAACAGGAACGAAGAGTCATGCATACTGCATCGATTATGATGCATTTTCTGACTCATTCTGAATATTGTAAACTTATTGTCATTCATGTACAATAATTTTACCATTCTGTGCAAAAAAACAAAGCATAATTAACGAGAGTAAAAATTTTTCCATTAAACATGTTTATATACTTTCCATTTTATTCTGAATGCTTTAAACCTATCAGTTTCATCTTTGTACAGTAATCTTCCCATCCAAATCTCCCCCCCCTGTTAGTTTATATATGTTTTATGCAAACAGCAAAACATAAATAAACTATTAAAATAAAATAAAATTTAATTCATTAAGGTTTTATCAATTACATCTTTCATAAATTCAAAATATGTATCCTAAAAGATATGATATCAAAATTTAAGTGACGCCTTGACGAGGCTTTAAACAATGTTTTAAAATTCCATTTATTTATTTATTGTCTAAATACATTTTCATATCTAAACAATACTTTTCATTTTCCAATAAGAATGAAAAGTTACGCATACAGTATAGATTATGAAACACTTTCCAACACATTTTCATTATTGTAAGCCTATCATTTTAATCCATTTGCAGTAATTTTACCACTCTATATAAAGAACAAATTATAATTAACAAGAAAGAAAAACCTGTGTGCAACATAGATTATGAAACACTTTCCAGAATATTCTGAATATTGTAACGGATATAGTCTTAATCTATCTGCAATATTACCAACCTATACAAAGGTTGAAACATAATTAACAAGAATCATGCACGCAGCATAGATTATGAAATACTTTCCAGCACATTCTGAATATTCTATTCCTGATCATTTTAATCCATCTGCAGTATATGTATCATCATGTGTAAAGAATAAACATAGTTAACTAGAATGAGAAATGATACATACAGCATAGATTATGAAATCCTTTCTTAGAAATACAGTGCTGAATGTACATTACTTTCTTATCTTATACTAACTTACTTTACTACAGAGTTGTTTTTAACGAAATCAAGTAGCACAGCATATATTAATAATAAAATATGAAATATCTTTTTTTAAGTGGGTGGGGGAGGGGTAATTAAAGGTGATCAGAAATCATGAATATGAATTCTTTGCATTAGTCTTTAATTTTTTGTTTTTATCTTTTTATTATTAACCTAAAAAAAGCACTGATATCAGTACAAAAAACCCTGAACGGGTTAAAAGCTTGTGACGCAGCACTTTATCTTATATATCTAAGAATTTTAAATTTGGGACTTAAAACTAATGATATCAAAATTTATGTGACGCTATGCTATTAATTAATATATACATATATTAAAATTTAATTCATTAAGGTTTTATCAATTACATCTTTCATAAATTCAAAATATGAATCTTAAAAGATATGATATCAAAATTTAAGTGACGCCTTGACAAGGCTTTAAACAATGTTTTAAAATTCCATTTATTTATTTATTGTCTAAATACATTTTCATATCTAAACAATACTTTTCATTTTCCAATACACTGTTAAATACATCACTTTCACTGAATATATATAATGCACTGAAATGTATTTATTTGAATAAATAGATTTATCTTTTGGGCTACGCTATCCAAAATCAAAAATAACATTTGAATACATATTTTTTGCGTCATTGTATCTATTTGCATCTATTTAACTTACTTTGGATACAATGACGCAAAAAATATTTATTCAAACGTTATTTTTGATTTTGGATAGCGTAGCCCAAAAGATAAATCTATTTATTCAAATAAATACATTTCAGTGCATTATATATATTCAGTGAAAGTGATGTATTTAACAGTGTATTGGAAAATGAAAAGTATTGTTTAGATATGAAAATGTATTTAGACAATAAATAAATAAATGGAATTTTAAAACATTGTTTAAAGCCTTGTCAAGGCGTCACTTAAATTTTGATATCATATCTTTTAAGATTCATATTTTGAATTTATGAAAGATGTAATTGATAAAACCTTAATGAATTAAATTTTAATATATGTATATATTAATTAATAGCATAGCGTCACATAAATTTTGATATCATTAGTTTTAAGTCCCAAATTTAAAATTCTTAGATATATAAGATAAAGTGCTGCGTCACAAGCTTTTAACCCGTTCAGGGTTTTTTGTACTGATCATTATACTTAATAACAACATAAAAGAATATGTTATTTTTTAAATTATATTTTTAATATAAATTAATAATTTTTACATATGAGAATTTTATAGTAAATTCATGACTGATACCTATTTTGCTACAAAAAAGATGCTTCAACTTTAAACAGCTATTTTTTGGTCAGAATGGGACTTGCTTATTGACATAGTATAAATTCTAATTAAAGTAAATAAAATTCAAAGTCGTTTTGGCAAAAAAAAATTCACTTTCATGGTAACCAATGTAAATAATAAACACACAACATCTATAAATCGTCCACGTGGTCACTGTCAATCAGATTGTGATGGGCATATATGTGACTGTGATGATGATGTTTGCGTATTAGGTTAGAAATCGTAATCGTCTTAGGGATATATATGCCAGAAATATGCATAATGTACAACTTTCCGTTCCCATGTTTCTCTTCCTCCACTAGGAACGAGTCGTGCGTAATAAAACTTCATTAAAGATAAGTTTCTGCAAAAGATATGGTTCAAGCCGATACATTTGGACAAGCTCAAATGGCGTGGATCCATAAAAGAACTTAGAAATTAAGTTTATAATTTGAACACATAGAGATGAAATATTGTGGACATATTTTCGAAAAAATTGGTCTCCTGCCACTCTGTTCCTGGAGAAGGTTGAATTTGTTACGACTTTATAGACAAAACATTTAAGATGGTAACTCTCTAGATATTATTATTATTATACCGATGACCAGGCCCCTGCCTGCCAAGCAATATGCCTAGCTTAACGGTTTTTTTTAACCTGGCTGTGGGGCAGAAGCCGCTTGATTGTCACAAACTGAGATCTACCTGAATGTGGCTGTATCGCTATTATTTTTATAATATTAGTTACTATCCTTGCCTCTTCTAGGTTACTTTTAATTATCTGTTTGGGTTCATTCTTACGATGTTGTAATTGGAAAGGGATTAAAAATAAAGGGGGTAACGCTAATTCTTCCACAGAGCTCATACGAGCTGCCTATACGACAACCGATACTCGATACTCTCTAAATATAGTCGTGAGATAGGGAGATTTCTTTCTATATTGGTGTTTTGCCACCTGTATTCCACCGCCAAAATTAAATCTAAAAATGCATCAGAGAGATGAAATTCTGCTGATTGATGAATTTCTGGCAATAGAAGTGAAATACGAAAGTGCTTCTTTTAAATGCACTACCTATCCCCACACAAAATGCATACCCCATAATCTGTTATGGATTTGCAGATAAAATTGTCAAGGCTTACAACTCACAAATTATTGGCATTGGTTTACAGACATTTTTTCAATTCGACCCCGCGTCCTTCTCCCCTAACAAACATGATATTATTACCTGCCTGAGACCAGTCATCCCAGATGTCTGGAAAGTGAATTCTTTTTTTTTAATTGCATTTTATAGATATCCTTTTTTAAGGATAGTGGCTCATTATGAAAAATATAAACGCAGTGTAAAAAACTTTGCATTTCGATTTAAAAACCTCCGTGAGAAAAAAAATGAAATTTTTTATATCTTTTTTTTTGGGGGGGGGGGAGGTAAATGCGCTCTCACTTATTTTGAAGAAGATAAAGGTCAAACAAAATAATGAAATTGTCCGACATAGTAAGTGAGGAATACGAACATTTTGAATTTAGTCACCTGCGTTCCAGCTGTAAATCCATATTTCATAAATTATCACGAAATTACAGATAAAGTTCGAATGTTCATGTCATGTCATTTTTTTGGTGGGAAGAAGTTCATAACCGTATGTTGGCTCCGTGTTGGGACGCTTTTTACCTCTGTAGATGGGAAAAGATGACGACCACTTTTTTTTCCGCCATATCTATTTGCAACGGAAAGCAGGGAAGTATAAGTTGACTACATGTTTGATCCGGGTGAAGCTCATTAATATTCTTGCAGTTTTTTTTTGGGGGGGGGGAGGAGGAGAAGCAGGAGAGAAATCCATTATCGCACGTCTTGTCAGGAGAATTGTTTTCGGTTGAAAAGTAAGGTATACCGATTATTGGACGTTTGAATTGCTTCGGGAGGTCTTTTTTCTATTGCAATACCACACCTTGTTCGTATGGCGGGGAGCCGAAGTGAAACCATTGATCGAACATTCATGCTGAGAGGTTTTTTTTGCCTGTAGGCAGTTAAGGATAATCTTTGGTCAATGATTGCGCTTTCGTGCCGTGTCAGGGAAACCATTTCTGGTGTTGCGCATGGAAGAAATTTATGTTGTCACATTCTCGCCGTATTAAAAATGCCTTTTTCCGGTGAAGAAATGGGAAGTCAATGGTCACATGTCCATACCATGTCTGTTTCTTGTGAGAAGGTGGGAAGTAGAATGTGACCGCACGTTCGTGCCATGTCGGGGGGGGGGGGGCTGCGAAAATCCGAGGAAAATTCAATTGTATGTTCCTTCGTTTTCTTTTTTCCTGTGCAAAGCCTAGGGAAAGGCGATGATCATTTGTTGATCGTATTGATATTTTTTTTCCGGTATGGACTAGTAGAGTTTTGATGATCTCTTATTCATGCCATTTTGTAAGGCCTTTTTCCCGGTCAAAAGACAGGAAGAAACCAATAATCGCATGTTAAGGATAACATTTTAGGATAACATTTATCTTATACGCAGCATACAAACCGAAGTTTCGAAAAATCGATCCAATTATTTAGGTAAGTGTTAAAATATATTAAATGTAACTTAAATATAACCTATGATTTTATTTAAAATCTGTAAAACAATATTAACGTAAAGATATTTGTAGTTTATTTCCTATACAGAATATATTAATACCATTATGAAAAGGTTTTTTCCAAAATTTGTATTGCCATATTAAAAAAATTATTGTTCATTATTATTTCAAGTAGTGAATAAAATACACATAAGTATTTTAAGAAAAATTTAAAATCTCTAATAAATTTAATGATAACGATTATCAGGAAAAAAATAAAGATGATTTTGAAAGATTTATTTAAGAAATAGAAACAATAATTATCCTTTGTATCATTGTAATTTTTTATCTCCAGCAGAATTTATTCTTAATAAAACCTCTGTTATTGAAACAATAAAATACATACAGCTTTTGGAATCCAAACCTCTCTGTTTAATTATGTAGCAGATTTTTCTCGTCAATACCATTGCAGAATAACTGTATCTAGGCACGTTTCGAGGTCAACTTACGTGACTAAGAAACACTTTGATTATGTTAATACCATGATCTATCTTTTTTGTTTCATTTTCGGCTTCATAAATGATCTTTTTCTAGGATCTGTAAGAAAAGATAACAGAACTTTTGTTTATATCTATATTCTGATCTCAGATATGCTATATATTTTCTTTATGAAAAACGCATCGGTTATTATGTTGTGCGATGTTATGTCCCTATTATGTATGTGTATAACTACTAATTATCAGTAAAAGAATATCTGTGAATTAAATTTTATTAATTTACAAACAGTAATAGATGTTAAGAATGAAGTAAAGTGCATGTTTATATGGCAGAATTGTATTTGCTCATTTTTTTAAATATGAGTTTTTGGGATAGATATGGATGAGTTATAATAAAATAAACATTTTAGAAACCCAGATAAAAAATCGCTAACTTTCTTCTGTACATTGGTAACCCCCTCACTGACAAGCAAGTGTTAATACGTTCCCTGCGCTTCGGGTTTCAAGGCAATACAAGCAATATTTAATGTATTTCTGTCTATTTAATGGATTTTTAATTTATTGACGATTATTTATGTTCTCTAGAATTACATTCATTTTCGTAATTCAGCTATTTTTATTTAATATTGTAAAAATCTTCTTTTTTTGGCACTAACACAAAAGACAGAGAAAAAAATTTCACATTTTTGCTCTATTGCCATATTGCCTGAGGTAAGCTAACAATTTTTATAGAAAGAAATTTGCATTTAAAATGTTGAATATGAATTAGATCATTAAATTAGGCGAATACAATGTAGTGCCATTTATTAAAAAATAATTGCAATATCATTTGCACGTAAAGGATAATATATGCATTCTATATTTAATTTGGAAGAAGATTAGGAGGACATGAAAGTTGAGTTTTTATGATTTAAAACCAAAAGTAATAAATATCCAATGAAACATTTAAAATACTTCTGCTGAACCACTGGAAAAAAAGTTACTTAATTGATTAATTAACGTAAGTAGTATTACTGGTCCTGAAAATTGAAAAATAATTGGAAGGTCTCATGCTTTGTATGAATATAAATTAATGAAATGGGGATTATGGACAATAATTTAAGGGTGTATTCGAAAAAACGCTTTTCCACCTTCAACAGCTCGAAATTTTCCGATACAATTTCAGACACATTTTTAAAAGTAGAAACACAAAATTTGCTGAGCGGATTCTTGAAGCGACGTATGAGGTGCCGTGTGGCGTCATTTTACGCTCAATTCGTTAGAATTTGATTTATAAACAATTATCTTATCAGTATGACCCTCTTTTTCTTTCCCAAATCTCCGGCTTCGGAAAAATCGGTTCAAAATGCCGTTTTTGATTGCTTTTTTGCAATATTTTTTGCATTTATCAAAGAATCGATAATCACGGCACCTTGTGTACTTTCCAAAAATGAGATTTTTGCAGTTTGGTGTATTTGAGAGCAAAAATGAATTAAAAAATAAATCAGAAAATAAGCAGTTTGAATCGAAATACACCCTTAATAATTTTCTTCGCTTATGGTGAGACTTTACTGTCCCTTGAAATGATTGTCTTTTTTTCAACGTAATTTAAAGTTAAGAAAATCATGAACTCAGTTAAAGAAAACACTTTTGTTATGCCCATAATTGTACAAATTTCTGTAATCAAGACCTTGGCGTTTTTCATGTGATACTTTCTTTAATTCAGATCTGCAACAAACTATACATTTGTTTAGAAATTTTGAGAAACGTTTATGCAACAAGAGTATCACTGAATGCCTTTACTCTAATCACATTTTCAAAGTTTTTATTGCTTTTTGATAGACAATCTGAACTTATTCGTTAAAAAAAAAATCATCTTCTGAATCTTTGTAGGAAATTTAATCATCAACAATTTCATCGTCTGATAAAGATTCTCTCATTCTAGCATTGAATTATTCTTATCTAATTACTTTTAAGAAAACTTTGTGACATCTCAAAATTCGCAGTTTTATTGTCAAACTGCATTAGTTTGACTTTTATATGCCTTAAAAATTATTTTTGTGTGAATTTTAAAATGTGAAATAAAATTTTTCAAATAATTACATAATATTTAAAATGTTCTAATTTAAACTAAACTTCGTTTAGCATTCACACTAGTTAATTTTAACTTATTGTGTGGATCAATTAGAAAAATAGTCGTTAGCTGTACCGACGCATTCGTCTTTCAAATAGCTTATCTAAATGTAAATGACTGGAAATGTCATTGAAGGTTATTGTCATTTGTATTTCAATGATGATTTAATATTTCGTTATCGTTTAAAAGAAAATTAAATTAACATGTTTCTAGAGTGTGCGGTTTCTGCACGAAGGCTAAAGAACGCAGGTCGTATTAGGCGAAGACGCTTAAAAATCTAAAATTGTGTTATATACTATCAATATTTACATTTATTAAAATGATTTGTTACTGAATTTAAAACCAAATGATTAAAGATGAGTAAAATTAATAATTATTTAACAATTATTTATATCACATATAAGGGTTATTTATACCGCACAATATATATGCAATCTTTTCGATTTATGCTCGCCATAGATTATAATATTTCTGTATGTCATTTTAAACCTTTAGAAAATTCCTGATTTTAGTCAAGGGATTTTTTAAAAATCAGTTGATTAAAATCATGATTAAAATCATGATTAAATCACTAAATTAAATTTTCTGATTAAAATTGCTGACAAATTAGTTAATATCCTACACTTATTTAAACCAATAAAGAAACAACCAAAATCTTTTCGTCGAATTAACTCAAAGTATTAGACAAAATATTAATCACCCCACTGATGTCAAAATATGTCAACCTACGCATTTAACGCTTTGCAGAAAAGCTAAGTTTCAACTCTTTAAAAAAAAAAATTCACATGCATTTGACTTACTTTTATAAAGTATAAGTTGTTTTTTATCCATCTATATGATTTCTTTTCTCTAAGAACAGTTATTTACTGTGGGTTAATGTATCTCATGAAAAATTACGTAACAAGAATGAAAAAAATGCAATTTTTTATGTATATTGTGTTTAAAATATGAGCTATATAGGCAAATAGAGAAATATCATAAATGATTTTTAATATTTACGAGAAGTTTTAAAACAAAATAAGGTACCCTGGGGTAATAACGCCAGGCGGGGTAATAACGCCAAGTGCTTATATTTTGCATAATTATGAAATAATCAAGTAAATGACACCCATGTGCTCTGCGCAGAAGGGTTTTGAGTCATATAAATCGCAAAAAACAGCTTCAAGTTAATTTGTTTCATTTTTAGGTCTTATTGTTTTTACAAACAACTAAAATTAACGCTTGATCAAAAATTTGCGAGATACGTTTTGTATATGTGAAGACTATCTTTTTATACGGAAATACTTTGTTAATTACATAAATTTGTAGTGCATTTCATGTACTTTTAAAATGTTGTTGAAGATTTTGGATATCTTCACGAGATAATTTGTAATTTAAAATGTACTGCGCAATAACTATACCGGGGTAATAACGCCAATCCTTGACTTTAATACCCCGGTTGATTGCCTACAGTGGCCGAGATACATCCTAAATACTGATTCAAATAAACACAGTTAAAACTGTGCAATGTTTCTCATATTTCTATTTAAACGGTCCTTTTTAAGCAAAAAGAAACTCACTGTCTGATATTCATTTGCCTCACCCCCCCTCCCACACCACACCTTTATATTTCTTACACTTTCACAAAAATTGAACATTTTCAATATCTTAGAATGCAATTTGTCAATTTCTAAGTTTGTAGAGTTTGTATTTTTAGAATTGGGCAATCTACATGCAATTATTCCATCTTATTTCACAGTTTTGTTTGCATGGCGTTATTACCCATATAGGTGGGTAATAACGCCAAATAGCATGGGTCAAGAAAAAACGCCATTACATTTTATGAATACATATGTGTTAAATTATTTTATTTTTTATAGATAGTCAATGAGTTGCTGTATCAGATCCTATATTTGTTTGAAAAATACAATCTAAAACTAAGCCGTGAAAATTGGTAGAACCTTAACGTGGCGTTATTACCCCAGGGTACCTTACTAATAATAAGCATCACTTAAAATAAATAGATAAATAAATATAAAGTTAGACAAAACTCGAACGGAAATTAAAGTTTCAGCAGAGAACCCTCTTCATTGCAATTAACGGTGTTTCTCTATAGAGTTCATCTGCGCATATGAAAAAGACATGTCATCTTGTTTAACAAGGCATCTTACCCAAGTTAACTGATATTTAACATTTTTATTTTTTAGTCAATTTTATTTAATTTCTGAATTGTTGCTGTATTTCCTCATGCTTACGAAACAACGTCTTTTTGAAACTGATGAAGAAAGGCTATATTCCTTCAATACATCCTACATTTGACATACTTTTATGGAATTTAAGAAATTGTTTTACTCTCATTTGTATAATTTTTTTTTTTTTGTTATCTCTAAGAACAGTTATTCACGATAGGCCTATCTATCACATCAAAAACTACTTAATAAGAATGAATAAAATCTAATTTTATGACATCTATATTATTTTTGGATAATTCTCGATATCGTTTTACGTCAAATTATTGTTAAAATTGTCCATTCTAATACAATTCTGCCAAAGCCGATATTTGTATGTGCAGATGTGACAAAAACCTTTTCTGACTTAATGAATGCTTCTACTTTATATTAATAATATGAAATGTACATGTTTCCGATCGATAGTTCATATCGTCTACATATTTCGCATTTTTTACACTGTTTCACACATGTGTATCATTTCTCTGTTGAATAATATCTTTGTAGATGAATTGATAAGTACTCTTCCAGCTGTTTCCAAATGTCTAAAATGTAAATCAGATACATTCATGTGTCATTTCAAATATACATGTATCTTCGTCAGAAAATTACAAATAGTTAAACGCAGCTGTTGTCATAAAAATCTTGATTCATGCTGAAACTGTGAGTGCACGTGATTTATACTAATTTATCATAGACTGTTTTAGCCTGATTTGAAAACAGATTAAATCTGTTATCTATACATTACTATAAAATTTAAATGTAAAAATTAAAGTTTTACATTTAAAAGTTGATTTCTGTTACAGCATTCCTTTTTTATACTTTTTATTGAAAAATAATTATTTTGACATTTTTGTCATTTTTTGGCTGATAGTTATTTTCTGATTGACGCTAACATTTTATTTTGTGCATCATTTTTTTATTTTAATATAATAAGTAAAGTATTTAAATTTTAAATTTGATTTCTGTAGCTGCATTCCATTTTTATACTGCTTATTGAAAAATAATTATTTTGATGTTTTTTGTCATTTTTTGGATGACAGGTATTTTCTGATTGACTCTATAACATTTTTATGTGTGTATCATTATTGCTTATTTTAATGACGTATTTAAGTGAAAAATATATAAAATTTATTCATAACTAAATAAACTTACACTGAACTTATCGTTTTTATTTTTACTTTTTCTTAAAATCTAAAACAAATTCTTACTTTTTAATGAATTCATTAATCGGATGGTAAAAGAAAAATTTAATTGAATCGGATCGAAATCCACGAGGAACTTTCCATCAATAAAACAAGTTGGTTAGCAGAAAACACAATCATTATTAACACATTTTCATATTTTTATGAAAAGCTCTAATGAGCTAAAATGGTCTGTGATTAATGAGAAATTTCTTATATTAAATTGTCTGCGATGGACAAAACCTTCACCATTTCTAATAGGAACATAATTCAAGTAATACATTTTCTAATATTGAGCATGAAATATTTCCATACTATTATTTTTTTTTAAATGGGGAATTTAATTTGATGACAGCGAAAAAGTTTTAAAGCGAATATCAAGACAAATCCTTTTAGCTCTAATATGTTACCGATTGTTTTGTGGTTATGATTACAGAAAAAAAAAACTGAAATTTTTTTTCTAGTACATAAGCTTACGCAGTTTGAGAAAAAAAGTATGTAGAGGAACCTATAAAGTTAACCCCAATGCTTGTAAACCCAATTTTTGTATATGTAGATATAAAGAGAACCTTTTATGAGTTAGTGAATACGCCCTCATAGCATGTATGTTCACAGTGACGTCACAATGACGTCACTGTGAGTCACTTTGGTCACATCACATCTGAGACGAAAATGCCACCACTCAGTGGCGTCAGAATGTGACTAAGATATGACTTTCTAAAAAAATTTTAACATTTCGTCCCAAAGTTAATGTCAAAGTAGTCACAAATTACTTTTCACAAATACACTTTTCACAAATTGGTCACATTGTGACGTCGCAAAGTGGTCACATTGTGACGTCACAAAAAAGCTCTAAAACGGCCATAACGACTTCACATTTTTGTCACTGTGACTTCACATCGACGTCACGTGACGTCACATCGACAATCGATGATCACAAAGTCACAATGTGACTTCACAACGACGTTGCAGTGACGTCACCACGTCTTACGGGCTTCTACTTCATTTCAGTAATATGAAATGTACATATATCCGATTGATATCTCATATCTTCTATATATTTCTCATTTTATTACACTGTTTCACATATGGATATCATTCCTCTGTTGAATAATCTCTTTGTAGGTGAATTGATAAGTACTATTCCTTCTGTTTCCAAATGTCTAAAATGTAAATCAGATGCATGCATATGGCATTTCATATTTACATGCATCTTTGTCAGAAAATTACAAATAGTTAAAAGCAGCTCTTGTCATAAAAATCTTGATTTATGCTGAAACAGTTAGTAAAATATAATTTATATTAATTTATCATGTAGTGCTTCAGCCTGATTTAAAAAAACAGATAAAATCTCATTATCTTCATATTAATATAAAAGTTAAATGTGAAAGTTAAAATATTTAGAGTTTAAAGTTGACTTCTGTAGCTGATTTTCCTTTTTAATTTTTTATTGTTAAATAAAGGAAAATTATTGTAAAGAATGCACTGAAAAAAATAGTTATTTTAACAGTTTTTTTGACATTCTATAACAGTTATTTGAAGACGCTAACATGATTTGCGTACATCATTACTTTTTATTTTGATGACACATTGAAAAGTGAAGATATATAATTTATGCGTAATTAAATCAACATACATTGAAATTATTGTTTTTTATATTTACTTTTTTAAATTATAAAACAAATTTCTATTTTCTAATGAAATCATATCACTTTAATTTGATGGGAAATGAAACTTTTATTGAATCAGGCTGAAATTCATAAGAAACTTTCTATGAGTAAAACAAATCGGTTGGTAGAAAAAATAGTCAATTTTAACACTTTTTATACTATTATGATAAGCATTAATGATCTAAAATTCTTATATTAAGTTTCTTATATTAAGCGCTGTTCAGTGAGAATCAACTTCACCATTTCTAATACAGAATATAATTCAGGTTATACATTTTTTTAATATTGGGCATGAAACAGTTGCCATAATATTATTTTTTTAAAACATGGAAAATTTTGTCTGATGACCGCGAAAAAATTGTCAAGCGGCTATCAACAAGATTTTTTTTAGCTGCATTATTTTACAGATGGTTTTTAGTTATAATTACAAAAAAATACCGTTGAAAATACTTTTTAGTATATAAGCGTACGCATTTTGAGAGAAAACAATATGTGCAGGAACCTATAACAGTATAACCCGATAGTTGTATATGTAGATTTGACGAAAATTTTCCCTCAGTTAATGAATGCTTCTACATTAATTCAATAACATAGAATGTATATATACCCGATCGAAAGCTCATATCTTCTACATATTTCTCTGTTTCTTACACTGTTTCACAAATGGGCATCATTCCTCTGTTGAGTAATCGCTCTATAGATGAATAGATAAGTAATCTTCCAGCTGTTTCCAAATGTCTAAAATGTAAATCAGATACATTCATATGTCATTTCATATATACATGCATCTTCGTCAGAAAATTACAAATTGTTAAATGCAGTTGTTGTTAATAAAAATCTTGATTTATGCTGAAACAATTAGTATACGTAATTTGTACTAATTTATCCTGTAGTATACTATGTAGTATACTGACTTGAAAATAAATAAAATCAGATGTCTTCATATTACTGTAAAAATTTTTATATAAAAAATAAAATCTTTAGAGCTTAAAGTGGGTTTCCGTAACTGCATTCTCTTTTTCAATTTTTTATGGTTAAACAGATAAAAATTATTTTTAAAATGTACTGGAAAAAAAATATTATATTAACAGTTTTTTTTTACATTTTCTGACAGTTATTTTATGATGGTCGCTAACATTTTTTGTGTATAGCATTAATTTTTTTTTTAATGGCATATTAAAATGAAAAACTATAACATTTATTCATAATTCAATAAACTTATTAACTGAGCAAAAATATTTTTTTTCCTTTTTTAAAGTTATAAAACAATTTTGTATTTTTTAATGAAATTATTTCACTTTAATCGGATGGTAAGGCAAAAATTCAATGGAATCGGGCCTAAATTCACAAGAAACTGTTCATCAATAAAATAAGTTAGTTCGCAGAAAACACAATTAATATTAACATTTTACATACTATTATGACAAATATTAATGAGTTAAAATGCTGTGTAATTAATAAGTAGTTTCAGAAAAAGATGATAATAAGCGCTACTTGATGAGAATAGACTTCGTTATTTTTAGTACTGGATATAATTTATGTAATACATTTTTTAATACTGAACTTTAGACTATACATTTTTTAGTTTCCATATTATTATTATTATTATTTAAAATGAAGAATTTCATCTGATGGCCACCAAAAATTGTCAAACAACTATAAACATGATTTTTATGTCGGGAAAACCTTTGATAGATTGCAGATTGTTTTGTGTGTATGATTACAAAAAAAGCTTGAATGAATTTTCCAGTATATCAGCTGACACTGTTTAAAAACGAGCTAACGATGATTGTACAACACTTTTTTATATCAAATTGTACAATTTTAGAAAAAGATATGAGGAGTAGAAAATTGAAATTGAGACTATTTAAAAAGTATTTTGAGATGGAAATAAGTAAGTTAAACAGAAAACTTATGGAAATTTAAAACATACAAATCCGTCATTCCCATAAAGGAAAAAAAATCAAATTAGACCTAGAATCCTTTCGGACAGCCGGATAAAATCAGATTAAAACAGGTTGAAAACTCTTATTCCACAATATTGTCAAGTCATCATTATTAAATTTATTTTAACTTTATTAAATAACTTTTTTCGTTACTTTTTTCCTCTCAATTCCTAACTCTTTACTGTTGAGTATCAAATAAAACCTTCATACTAACCTTTCAGTGAAAATGTGTAGCACTATTAACAAATATTTACAATAAAAACAATATAATTAACAAAATAAATAGTTATAATAAGAGACAAATTATAAACAAGTAACGATAATAATAATGAAAAATAATGATGCGACTAACAAGTAGCTATAATAAATACTAATGGAATGATAAATAACACTAAACTATTTTTATTATATCATAATAACAAAATCATAATTATTTCCTCGTATTGAAGATGAGTCAACATAAATATTATTCCATTAATCTTTTATGTGATAATAAGTATTGTTGGTTGTTATTAAAGAGCTTTTGTATTAAATCATCACGGAAATTCTGCGGTATATTTCTGTAAGGATAATGTTAAAATGATTGAATGACACCAGAAATTATGAACAAATATATTACAAAATACATAGAATTTTTTCTATCCACATATTATAAAAACAAACTTTTATACGGAAAATTCCAGTGAAAATGTGGTATTTGTGGATTAAACCTTTATCAAAAAACCCGCAAAATTTTCAGAATGACCTAATACAGCGGTGCACAACCTTTGGCCCGCGGGCCACAAAGATACACTATTTTTATGCAGAATATTTTTCCTTATAGTTATGACGAAATCTTTGCTATTAAATAAAACAAACGACTATTTTCAAATATTCTGGTGGGAAACGATTTTCTGGCAAAAAGGTTGTGCATCACTGACCTAATATATAAGGTTTATACGATAGTTTTAATTACTTCTTTCGTGATCAGTTCTATTTTAAATTAATTTTCAACAGTATTTCATCTGTCAGTATTTATTTTTAATTCAGAAATATTCTTAATTCATAAATATTCTTAATTTTCAGCACTCTTTAAAAATTCGCTTTGTAATATTAACAACAGCAATAGTAATAAATTAGATTTTGCTCTCAATTTCAGTGGACTATGTCTTGAAAAGTTATACAAAAAGAATATCCGAAATGGTATGATTTTAAGGGGAAAAAATCTAAGATATCAAATGTCCAATAGTGAAAAAAAGGAACAGAAAAAAGATTTTCTAAGATGGAAATAAGAAAATTAAATTAAAAAAAGATTTATAATTAACAATTACATAGAAAATGAAAGGAAACTGTATACATCTTTCAGTAATTATTGTTCATCAATTCTTAAAATATTTTAAAAGGTGGAAATTGCAGAATTAGTATTTTTATTAATTTACGTGATATATATTGCTATTCTTCTTATGATCTTTTGCTATAGATGAAACACTCAGAAATGAATTCCTTTATACCTGGGGATGACAGTTTTTCTTTGATATTGTGGTTCAAAAGGGATCATTTATTTTTTGCGGTTGATTACCCATAATTCCGTAGCTATAATATCAAACAATATTTTTGGAAAATAGAGGTGATGTGACATAGAGAGGTAAAATTTGTAACTTTTTACTTACATTAATTATACTTTCAAAAATTGTTTTTAAAAATATCTCTTCAGAGGTCTGTGTACTCTTCATTTAGCGATAAATTACTTAAGTATCGAATTTCTATTTTTTTTTCTTTCTTAATATACTTCTACTGTACTTTCTTATACTTTATCATCCCTTGTACATTCTGAGGAAATTTTGTAAAGCTTTGAATATTATAAATATTGTTAAAAGCAATTTTATTACATCGTTCTTCTATTAAATACCCATAAATTTCATTTAAAAGTGTTTTTTTACTTCAGTTTATGTATTTCTACAAATTAGCAGGTACAAAGTATTAAAAAATTTATGCATATTTTTCAATTGACTTTAATATATTTTGGGTAACTGTTTGTACTTTATTTGATAAAACTCAGTAATGTATTTTCAATAAAGTAGTTCTTTTTGTTGCACATTGAAAAATAAAACAAATACAGCTTTCACTGTGATTTGACACGTATTTTCACATCTTATTTATTTTTTCTCTTGAAGTAATTAGCTATGGTAAATCTGATCCTTAAAATAATACACTACACTTATAATAGTACATTAAAAAAAATATCTCAAAATATTCCAATTTGTACGAGGAAATTAATTTTATTTTTTTTAAATAAATCAAAAATTAAATTTTCAAATTTTACCAGGGGAATCAAAAAAAATTCTTGGTGAATCATTTTCCTTTATTAAGTGCTTTATTAATTATGCGGAAAAACTCACCTTAAATACATAAATTGAAAAAAAAATGTTCAAAGGTTACATATTCAGTTTAATGAAGAATTGAGAACAATATAATTAATAACAAAAATTAAAAAAGAAATTTATATTAGTCTGAAATTTATTTTTACTGTATTTTTCACAGCACAAAATAAATTTCCGACCATCATAAAGTAGTCGTTAATTGCGGAGCTGGCGTAGAGATATTTTAGTAATTTTCGAACCTACTATTTTATTCTTTCTATGATATTTTATCATAGATGAAACACTCAGAAACGAATTTCTTTATCCCAGGGGATGACAGTTTTTACTTTGATATTATGATCTAAGAGAGATCATTTATCTTTCGTGGTTTATTAGCTATAATTGCGTAACTATAATACCAAACAATATTTTTGGAATTTAGCGATAATGTCAACTAGAGAGACAAAATATGTAACATTTTATTGATACATATGCATTAACTATACTTTACAAATTCTATTTTAGAAATATCTTTAATGAAGAAATTCGAATAATATAACTAATAACAAAATGTCATAAAATAAATTTATATCCGTTTGAAATTCATTTTTCGTGTGTCTTTTACGAAACAGTATGAATTTCTTGAAGTCAGAAACTTATCTCTAATTGCAGAATTAGTCTAGAGGTATTTTTATTAATTTCTGTAAGATACACTTTTATCCTTCCATTGATATTCTATTATAGATGAAACACTCAGAAATGAATTTCTTTATCCCTGGGGATGACAGTTTTTCTTTGATATTTTGGTCTAAAAGAGATTATTTATCTCTTGTGGTTGATTAATCATAACTGCGTAACTATAATACCAAACAGTATTTTTCGAAGTTAGCGATTATGTGACATAGAGAATTATAAACTGTTACATTTTACTAATTTATCTATATTAACAATATTTTTCAAAAATCATTTTTAGAAATATTTCTTAAGGAGACTCGTACCCTTCATTTTTCGATAAAAGACGTAAATATCGATTTTATAATTTTTTGTTAAATTGTATTTTATTATCCCTTGTATATTCTGATGACGCTTTGTAAGTCTTCGAGTATTATAAATACAATTAAGCGATTTTACACATCGTTTTTCAATTAAATGAACACACATTTCACTTAAAAGTGATTTTTCTCAGGTAGTGTTTTTTCGACGACAGAGGGTGTCAAAGCAATAAAACTTTTTTTTAAATATATATAAATTAAAATTTAAAATAAATTCAGTTTTTACTGTAAATTTACATGTATTTGCACGTTTTATTTTTTTGACCCAAGCTAATTAACTTATGGTAAATCCGATACTTAAAATTATGCAGCACATTTATAATAATACTTTTTAAAAAAAATAGCTTAAAATGTTCAAAATTGTATGAAGAGATTCATTTTAAAATTTACTTAAATTAAAAAAAGTGAATTTTTCAAAATTTGCTTTGAAAATTTTCTTGATAAAATCATTTTTGTACATAGAGTATTTTGTTATCGTGACGAAAGTGCACCTTAAAATATTTAAATTTAAAAAAAAATGTTCAAAGGCTTTAGAGTCTCCTTAATGAAGAATTTCAAATAACATACCGACAGACATTTTGTAAAAACATGGAAATCTCTGACCTCTAAAACGTGTAAATCTGTCGAAAACCGGATATCGAAAAAAATTTCGATTACAATATTTTCTTCTATTGAAGAGAAAAGAAAGCAAAATATATTGCACATAAAACAGGTTTTCGCTTTCAATTAAGAAATAAAAATCTTTTTGCTTATATTCTGTAACCGGGAACCCCGAGTATGATTCCTTATTAAAAAAATAGTCATTGTGGCCACCGTAATACTTACCCATCATGGATATGCATACTATAAATTATGAACATAAAACAGGCGTAAAATATTTATAAAATGCATCGCAATTAAAAAAACGGCATATTTAAATATTTTTAATCAATAGTAATGCTGTGTTATAAAATTGCTTCTGAACCAATTTCGACAAGTTAGATAAAACAGCAAACTGCTCAAGTAGTACCGAATTGCGTGAATGAAACATACTTATCTCTCCTAAAATATTAATCATATTAAATAACAGTTTGCTGCGTTGCATTAAGAATCTTGTATTCAATTATAATTTACTTTTGAATAGAAATTTGAATGAAATACAGGGTCATGAAAAATCGAAGAGTGTTAAAAATAGGATTACAAATATCTTGGCAACTAACTATCCGATAGACTTCGTTCTTTACGCAAATTCGTACTTTGTGTTTTTTATTGTCTTTTACAACCACTCCTTGAAAAAAAAAAAGAATATTTTGAAAGTCCGATAAAAAATAGTTCCGGATAATAGAGATTACTGATATTCAATTGGTTTCTTTCCATTATTAACATACTAAGTACACACCAATTTTCAAGTCTCTGTCACAATTAGTTAGGGAGATAGAGCGTTTACAGAGATAGACGGTCGACAATTTTTTTTCCTAAAAATATGTTTTTCGGAAGATCCAGTGTCTGAACGTGTAAATCCGTCAAAAAATGTTGATTTTGAAAACGATTGCAAGACATACCCTAAAGTACGTATTATGGGTAAGTAATAAAGTGCATGGAAAGGCTCAAATTAAAGCAGTTTTAAATGTATATATATATTTCTTAAGTAATATCACTTTTGAATTAAACCTTTACCTCGATATATGCAATATATATACATATATATACACACACACACACACACACACATATATATATATATATATATATATGTACATGTGTATATATATATATATATATATACATATATATATGTACATACATATATATACATACACATATATATACACATATATATACACATATATATACACATATATATACATACATTGTATATATATAATATATATATATACAAACCCGGAAGTTCAAAGAAATATGAAATCTCATGTGTATATTGGTGTCACGTAGACGCTTTAGAAGCAACTACTTTTTGTTGCCAAAATACGTTTTTAAAAATAGATTTTGCTTTCGGAATGTTCTTTCACTTTCTTTTATAATTGTATAATAGTAGAGATATCGAAAAAGGTATCGATAAAAAATATCATTTTTCATTAGTTCCATCCAATAATAATGATATTTCGCATACTAATAACTTTTTTTGTGTAACAAAAGTAAAATAAAATATAATAAAATAACGTGATTTCCAGTATACTACCTATGACAAAAAAGTTCGGTGGATGAATTCAGAACGGCCGATCTGGCGACAATGGGGGAACAAAACGCTTCACCTGCGTAGAAGCAAGTGTTGACCATCTTCCCCTTCCGTTGTTCAGCTGAGCGTCGTTTATGTTCTGTATAAGACATGCTTTAAAAAGTGCTTGTTCAGTGTGTTGGTTCTTAACTGAGAACAGGAAAATGAACGAACAAAATATCAGTTTAAAGTTTGTTTTTGAGCTTTGCAAGACACCAAAAGAATTTCATGACGGTTGGAGCAAATTGAACATCCACCATACTCGCCAGATCTTAATCCTCCTGACTTCTTCCTATTTCCACGACTCAAACTCTCTTTGAAATAAATTTGACCCTATTGCTGACATCCATTGAAAAGTGACGAAGCTTTTAAACTCCATACCAAAAGAAGACTTCTTGCGAATTTCTCAGAACATATTTAGCAGATCTCAGCAGTGCAAAATTATGGAAGGTGACTATTTCAAAGGATTGTATGGCAATTTTCGTTAATATTTAATCTACATTAATGTTACAACACTATTCACCGAATTTTATTGTCAGAGTTTGTATAATCTGCAGCAAAATGATCAGTTTATGTTTATTAAATGAACATTAATAAATTCCATGCGAGGATAAAATATAGTAACTCAGCCGAAATCCACAAAAGAATTTATTTGCATTTCATTTATTTTCATGTGAATTGTCTTCCTTGTTTTGTATGGCACTAAGTCAATTGACCAAAGAGGCCAACAGCAGGGGCTACTTTGTTCTAAAATTTAAAAAATAGTTAAAAAGTAAAGATAAAATGAAAAATTCGCTCCTTAAGGTAGACCCGTAAGAAAAAACAAAAAAAAAATATTATTGATTTTAAAGAAAGGAATTTTGGTGCACTATTTAAGAATTTTTTTGTAAGGAATAATTAGCAAAAAATTCACTTATTATTAAAAAGTATATTTTTTATGTCAATTTTTATGTTTTTCCTTCTTCTTTTTTTTTTTTTTTTTTTTTTTTTTTTTGTGGAAAAATACACTTTTTAAAATTTTTACTCGTCATACAATTTTTAATATTTTGGTATTAATAAATTTCCTAAATAGTCTTATAGAATATGGAAACAACCTAAGGAGCGATATTATTAATTTTATATTTTAATCAGCTAAAAAAAAAAAAAAATAAAAATAAAAAAAAATAAAGAAAAATAAAGAAAAATAAAGAATACTGCCCAGTTAAACTGAAGGCATTGAGCTCACAGGCTACAAATACTAATTGCACATTAAAGCTTTATATTTTCAAGGGTTAATTCCGTTCGAAAAAAAAAATTAAGAAGGGGAAACAGCTCTCCCCTTTTCTCTTTTTTTATACTTAATCATTGAACCTCCTATACTACCAAAGACATGCTTTATCATATAAAAAATCTATATCCAAAATTCAGAGCAAATTAGATAATTCTTAATAAAAACCCATTTAGCATTTATATAATTTAAAAAGAGTTATCCCCCTCTTTTATACTTAACCATTAAACTTCCAAAACTATTCAGAGATTTGAACGAAATCTGACAATTCTGCTTGAAAAACCCATTTATATAAATTAAGGGGTGGGGGACATTAGAACCCCTGTTCCCCTTATTTATACTTATTCAATGAACACCTAATAACAGTCACGGAATCGCCTCATTAGAATGATCCTAATCTAAATTTTGAACGAAAATTAATTCTGCATGAAAATCCCATTTATATCAACTAACGGGGGGGGGGCATTAGAGCCCCTGTTCCCCTTATTTATACTTATTCAATGAACACCTAATAACAGTCACGGAATCGCCTCATCAGAATGATCCTAATCTAAATTTTGAACGAAAACTTAATTCTGCATGAAAATCCCATTTATATCAACTAACGGGGGGGGGGGGCATTAGAACCCCTGTTCCCCCTACTTATACTTATTCAATGAACACCTAATAACAGTCACGGAATCGCCTCATCAGAATGATCCTAATCTAAATTTTGAAAACTTAATTCTGCATGAAAATCCCATTTATATCAACTAACAGGGGGGGCATTAGAACCCCTGTTCCCCCTATTTATACTTAATCAATGAACACCTAATAACAGTCACGGAATCGCCTCATCAGAATGATCCTAATCTAAATTTTGAAAACTTAATTCTGCATGAAAATCCCATCTATATCAACTAACGGGGGGCATGAGCCCCCCGTTCCCCCTCTTATACATATCGAATGAACTCCAAAAACTAATCAGGGAAGCGCCTTGTCAGGGTATACCTACATACAAAATTTCAAGTGGATCGGATATTTTTATCATGAGTTATCGCGTTACGTACATACGAACATACATACAGAACGGACGGGCACATAAGCTCTCAGGCTATGATAGCCTGTGAGCTAAAAAGAAAGAAATTACGCATGATAAATTTCCTTAAATTCGTTATAATTTTCATGTTTGCCAATTTATGTTAAGTTTTGAGAAATAGATTAAAAAAAATCTCTCCTTACATTTGTTACAATTTTTTTTAAGATTCTAAACACATAAACACTTTGTTTCTAAACCATTTTATCCATGAGCGTTAGCACTTTGAACTTAGGCAAAATATGGAAAAAGACATTTTCAGAAAAACACATTTTAAATGGCCGCTAGTCCTTTAAACTCTAGTGACTACAATTAAAAAAAAGCTCATTTGCTACCTGTTCCAAGTGTCCCCGAGTTCTGAAATTTTGCATGGATATTCGCAAATATGTATTTTATCGTTTTCTGAAAAAAAATTGAACAATTGATGATTTTTGGCCGAAAATGGGTTTCGGATCTCCCTTAAAACCATACTGTTTGGTCCATTGTTTCGTGTTAATTCTTTACAATTCAATTTCAATTCTGAAAAATCACATAATATTTTTAATAATGGAAATGTGAGTGGAATTAGAAAAAGCTTGTCAAAAATTGATGGTAACGTTTTTCAAGTAAGCAAAGGTTTCGGAACGTGTTCCTTTATCTTTTGAATCCCCAGAAAGTAATTTATTTTCAAAAATTACAGAAGAATTTATGTATAAATATATTATCTGCCCAAAAATTTAACAGAAACATTACTTAGTAACTTTTACAATGCATCAATCAATTCTTCAATTATTGTACTGTAAAAGTTACTTCGAAAAGCTCCTGAAAACGAAGCGCAGAAAATAAAAATGTATTTTTATAATTTGTTAAATACCAAATTTAATTCATTTTTTGAGGATTTAAATATAAAGAAATGCCTTTCGGAATATCTTGTGACTCGGATGATGTAATAATACATTTTCATTCTTAATTATAGTACATTTATGTAAAAATATATATATAAGTATATACATTTTTACAGCATACAAAACAACACACAACTTTTAAGTTTTTTGTTACAAACAAAATTTTTCATATATCTAATATTATGTATGAAGAAGAAATTTATTCAAAGTTATAATTTAATCCAAACAGTTTTAAACACAAGACGCCTATGATTTTATATGTACTAATCATATTTTCTTTCTAAATATTATCACAGAATTCGCCGAATTATTTTGGAAGAAATTTTTTAAAATAATAACATTTATCATTTTTTAAAAATACTACTTACTTTAATTACATTATTTTGACTTCATATATTTTTAAATGTATTAATAATCATTCATGTAGAATATACAATTTTCAAACCTTGATAAATTTTTTATAAGACATTTTAGTACATCTTTATTATTCCTACATAATACTAAGCTTCCATTTTTCCTACAAATTTCCAGGACGGCACATCAATAATTCAGTTGCATGAATTGTTAAGCTTATTTTTTAAAGCACTTTATTTAAGCTTTCAGTTTTCGGAATTCAATGTTTAACTCCAAGAATCTCTCCATCTTTTAATTAAAACAGCATCAGAAATTCTATGAAATTTCTGTATCTGGAAAATAATTATATCACTATTTGCTCAAAATGAAAAGATGAAAATTCAAGATAAAACAGACGTATGTTATTTCTATTTCTATTTCTATTCTTTTTTTCTGATAGATTATTACATTACTTAAAGAATTTTAAATTGGTAATAAGTATTTTTTAAGTCTGTTTTTTCCCCCAAAACGTACAAGTAGTTAAATAAAAATTAACTTCAGGTTAATATACACGACATTAATTTCCAAAGTGACTGTGTTTTATTTATTGATTTTTTATTTAATTTCTTTTTAGTCTTAATGAAAACTGTGACAATTTAAAATATGTTTGTACGCGTTAAGACAAGGTAAAATATGTGTTTACATATGCGAATACCTATTTTTTTTTAAATTCGCTTTTAGGTAGATTTCGTAAGAAATACTATCTATTGCAATCGCACCAGTTTATATATCTATCTATCTATCTATCTATCTTTATATATATATATATATATATATATATATCACTTTTTTATGGACACGATAACTTCTATAATTCTCCACCAATCTCCACCAAACTCGCACATAAAATCAAAGGGGATAAAATCTCGGCTAAGTTCGTTAATGGGCAAAATTGGACCAAGGGAGTCGAAATAGGGGGCGTTTTTGTGAAAACTGAAAAAAGCCTATAACTTCTTAATGAAAATAGATATCGAATCAGTTTAAAGTTTATATTACTTCTAAATAACGGGCCAAAAGTTTATGCATGACAGATTTTTGATAAAGTTAAAAATGGGCTCAAGGGGCGAAAAAAATGGGGTTTTTGGGAGAAAAAAAATCATAACATTGTCAATTCTCAAGATATCTAATCCATCTAAATTTTTTATAAATATTCTCAAGATTATCTAAAACTTTTGTATTTGCAAGTTTTTGACAGGACTAGCTCTTACCGGTAAAAAAAATTAAAAACGAAAATAAAAAGGGCTTTCGAAAAAGAAAAAAATCCATAACTTTGTCAATTCTTAAACTATCAAATCCAATTAAACTTATTTTACATCTTCTCAATAATATCTATAACTTTTATATTGACAAGTTTTTCATAGGTTCAATTCTTATAGCAAAAATAAATTAAACAAAAATTGCAGTTGGAGAAAAAACCTCTAATCCAAACTGCTTACATTCTGAATCGTTTTATAAATTCATTTTTTATTTTAAACGCATCCAAATGGCAGATCCTCTTATTTAGGAACTATATTATGTGAAACATTGGCCAGATTTTTGATAAAGACAGAATATATTTCAAAAAAGGCCAAAAAGGGTATTTTGAACAGAATTTCCCGAAGTGACAGTGATAGGAAATTTGAAGAAGTATTGAAATAACAAATTGCGTTTTTCCTGACTCATTTTTAAATCCATTTTTACTCTCAAACGCATCCAGTTTACAAGTCCTCTTATTTAGGAACTGTATAATATGACGCATTGGTCAATTTTTTGATAAAGACAGAATATATTTAAAAAAAAGCTGCCAAAAAGGGTATTTTGAACAGAATTTCCCGAAGTGACAGTGATAGGAAATTTGAAGAAGTATTCAAATAACAAATTGCGTTTTTTCTGACTAATTTTTTAAATTCAGTTTTGCTCTCAAACGCATCCAATTGACAGATTGTCTTATATAGGAGCTGTATAATGTCCCGTATTGGTCAGTTTTTTGATACAGGCTGAATATATTTTTTAAAATGCTGTCGAAATGGGCACTTCGCGCAAAATTTCCCGAAGCTATCATGATTAAGAATTGAGGTTATATTCAAAATTGGTTATTTTATAACTCATTTTTAAATTCAATTTTGCTCTCAAACGCATTCAATTGACAGTCTTTTGTTATTTAGGAACTATATAATGCGCCCTATTAGTTGATTTTTTTAATAAAGTCAGAATTATTTCAAAATAGGTTGTCAAAATGGGCATTTGATCCGAATTTAGCTTAAGATGATTCTGATAAAACCAGTCCTTACAGAAAAACGAAATTAAAAATTTTTCAAAAAAGGACAAATAAAGTTGTCAAACTGGGTTTATCTGTAATCAAATTTATTTTTTTGTTGTTGAAATGAGCACTCTTCGAAATCTACCTCCGCCTATAGGCCAAGCCGACAGGGATTTTTTAAATTGTTTTAAGATAAAGTTCAAACAATTAGAATTTTAAAAATGACTTTCTTTTGATTGAGCAGTAATTAGAAGTATAGTTATAGCCAAAACAGAACAAAGGTAATTTTATTTTGAATTTATGTTAAATTCTATATCGGCCCATTTACCACCGAAATTCTACTGACTACTTTGTTTTTAAATAAATAATAATTTTTAATTTTGATAGTGTTTTGATTTTAAATAAAGTGATTTATTTTATGAATTGTCGCAAAATTTTTAGGTGTAGATTGGCTGTACTTAAAATCCGCCAAATCTGTATCTGCGGTGGCATTAATACGTAAGTACCCAGAAATTTAACTTATACGTAATAGGTTTATGACCTTAAAAATGAAATATTCAGAATAACAAAGTTAGCTTGAAAACTTCGTTTTTCTGTTCCTGAAATTTTTCTTAAAATATAGCTTATAATATATCTTTGCATATAACTTTTCCTTATACTTTAGAAATTGCAAAGACATTCATTGAAAATATGAAATATCCAACCTTTTTTAATCAAACTTTTATGCTTTATGCAAAGACAGTAACTAGCTGTTGTTGCGACAATCTGACTTTATAAGTTTATATGGGTTGTTATAATATTAGTAAAAATAATTTCAACGACGTTATTGAGGTTGATGTTCAATACATTTAATTAAATAACAAAAGTCAATTTTAAGTAAACATTATTTAACAGTAAAATAAATAAATCTTTATGTGTATCAAAATAATAAATAAGAATGAAAATATCCCTATGTATCGAAAAATCGTCATATTAATATTTTTGGTCCCACAATTTTCGAATTTTCACATGTTTTTAATATGAAAAATAGATATTCCATAAGATTTCAAAATTTTTATTATTAATATATTTGCAAAAATTTTAATTGAGCATGTAAATGATTATTTTCCTTTTCGTCCTTTTAAGTGATATTACGAAAAATTATAGTAAGAAAAAAATTTATTTGTTATAACTTTTTTTTTTTTTTTCAAAAAACAGTTTTTCTTACATTTATATTAATTTTCCAGGATAAGGTTTGTTTCCATATGCACTTCATCGGGAATTTGTTGCAAGCACAGCTGAGTATCACACCGTTAATGAGGAAAGTTTTACATACTTTATGAAACTAATGACAGAATTAATGTGCGCTTAATCTGCATATAATGATTTAATCTTTCTGCATCCGAGATAATGATTTTTTAAATAGAAAATGGTTTTATATTGAACAAAGACTTTATTCAATTTAAACTGTTATTCTGAACGGAGAGTGACAGCAACATTTCCTTGGTGAAAAAAAAAATGTTAAATAAAATAAACTCACTCTTATTGTGTTTTACTGTCCTAGTTGATTTTTTAATTAAGTATAGGTTGAAATCTGATTTCTTCAACAAACAACTCATTCGACACTTCACCTTTTAATGTGCATTTATGAGCAGATATGGTGTTTTGAATTTTGATAAGTATATAAGTGAAAAATAAAAGTAACTACTTATAACTTTTTTAAAGCAACGTTTGATAATTTTATTTTTTAGATGCCATTGGTTTTTAATAGATAGATTCTGAAATGTTTTTAATTGAAGTCATTTAAGCTTTTAGTTCTTCCTTGCTTTAATTTACAAACTTACACACACAAAAATTTAATCTTTAAATACTGTGTATTGCCTTTCGACAACATACCCAATTTAATTTTCTATAATAATATTTGAATAATATTAAGTCTCAGATGCCTCATGTGGCTAATTAGATAGTTACTTAAACTATTATTAAATCACATTTCAATATATAGATGGCAAAAATAGTACTGTCTAAAAAAAAAGATAAATTTATTTCTTCAATCAGAGCTATATGTGCTTTTTGTTTTGTTTAGAACCTTGCGAAATACACTTTTTTGCAGAGGCATGCGAAGAGAAAACTGCGCCGGGAAAAAGTTTTAATTTGGCGTCCTCCTCCCCCAACTTTTCTTGTCACAGGCCAAAAATGGCTATAACTGTTTTAAAGTAAAAGTTTGTTTGATTACTTCCATAACACATCATCATTATCATTTAATAGGTCCCGTGGAGGCATTTGGAAAAGTCCTTGATTGTTTTCAATTAATGTTACGCAGTTTATGTTTTTTTGTAATGGTGCTGGTTGTAATAAGAAAACAAACTGCACTATTACAAAAAATCATAAATTGCGTAACACTGATTAAAAATTATCAAGGACTTTTCCAAATGTCTCCACGTGACATTTTATATGATAATCACGATGAGTTATTCAACTAATCAAACAACCTTTTATTTTAAAACAGTTATAGAATTACTGTTAGTGTTAAAGAAAAATTATACGTTATACGTCTGTAAAGCACTCAACTCGTCTACTTTACTATTGTTACCTATACTTATTTCATTATCTCAATTACTTTTTGTTATCTACCTTTATTTTATTACTGTATAATTGTTCTGTAATTTTTTTAATAAACATTGCAGGGTGGGGCTTGTTAAGCTCAAAAGAATTCATAGGCCTCCCCACCTGGCTGAATCTCAATCTGTTGATAGTATAAATTTGGCAGACACCAAAATTTCCGCGCCCGGAGCGACCGCCCCCCCCTCCTCCACCTTTCTCTCAACTCTGCTGTTTTGTTCTGCAATGAACAAGTTAAATTTATTCCGTATACTAGTATTTTTTTAATCAGGCATTTTAGTCTAATTATGTTTATTAAAATAAAGATAGTGTACGTAATATTTCAATGGAAAAATATTTTATTTCTAATTATAAAGAAAAATAATTAACTCCTTCACTGCTATCCTCTTTTAATTACAAATGAAATAAATGACTTTGACAGAAATATTTTGTGTTATTCCAAGAATAAGGCAAAAATTCTGTGAGGAACATAGATTGTGCAAAATTTTTCAACACATTCTAAATTCATTATCAAAACTGATTTTTTTCTCTCGGGCAATTAACTGCAATGATACACGTGTCCCTTCCAGCCCATGTCCGGCATAATTTTTGTCGGCTGACTCAGACCGGGTTGCATACAAACAATAATGGAGGATCTATTGAAGAAAAATAATTCATAATAAAAAGAAAGATCATTGACAACGCTTAATGTATATTTATGCATACTCTCTTAAAAAGTCCGCCACAAAATAGCTCAAGTTGAGCTGAAATCCACTCATCTCAGTATTGAAAGGCAGCTTCTCAAAAAAGAGTTGAAATTACTCGAGTTTTAACCAATTTAAATGAAGTTGAGCTATTTAAATAACCAATTTAGATCAAGAAGATTTAATCGTTTGAAAAACAACTCTTTTATGATCGAAAAAATTACAGCTCTTTCATGAGAAGCCAAATCAGCACTTTCGTTTTAAGAGTGTAACTTTTTGGTGACACTTAAATATAAGTTTAAAATATAATACGATAGAAAGTATGAAACACACTCTTCTGTTTAAATAAAATTCGTTATACATTCTGACGAATATCCGTAAATTGAACGAATTTGCTGTTCAATATTTTTTTTTCGTGAAAAAAATAAATTTTACCTTTCAGCTCACCACTCCCGTCTATACGGAGAAAATCCTTTTATCTAAGTTAAAAATTGTCTTAAATCCTCCAAACTAAAATTGTATTTTCATCAAATGAACAGGTGTTCTTGATAGCTATGCTGTCTAGTATCCTTTTTCTTTAGTAACGGAATTATCACATGTATCCATCCACCCTCAAAATAAGAAACATTCGTTAAAATTTACATGAAATTGCCACCTCAACTTTTACGTATTCTGGCAAATTTATTTATACCCTTCCAGAGTAATACATAAATTAGATTGTTACCGAGTGTCTTGAAATGGACTTGACGTTTTTAAGATTCTGTTACTTGCAAATGGTGACAGTAATTAAAAAAATCTTGTTGGAGGGTGTGGTGGGTATGTAAGATGTTAGGAGTTTTTAAACTAAAATTCAGTGTTTTAGTTCCAAATTGTAGCAGCTGATGGAGCTGCAAGTAATAAGTCCTCAATGGAGGATAAAACCAAAGCGCACCAGCATTGTTGTGACGGAAAGAAGTTCAATGTATGGAAATGGGCCTGAAGGAGAAGACTATATTGGCGAATTAGACCAATTCAGCATATTTAATTGCCTTCCATTATATCAATATTGAAGAATTTTGGTTTAGGCCTCTGTATAGTGCGTGCTAATTACAGGCAGAAGAATTGTAATAACAGTCAATCCATAAGACACTCGGTATGTGTATTGTGTAACTATATTGTTAAAAAATCTGACGATTATGCAGCAAAAAACAGTAAAACAGCAAAAACTAGAAAACTAGTAAAAAAAAAATATTTATTTTTAGGTTGGTACTTGAAATTATTCTAATCCTACCTTAACTGTAACCGATTTTGGCCGCAAAAGAAATGGTGCAGAGATTTTCTTTCCGTAAGATGTAACATATTTTACTGTCGTTGCGAACAATTTTTTCCTTAAAATCAACAAAATTTTATTTTTTCGCAGTAGCTATTCAAAAGTGTAAGTTATTATATGCTTTTAATACACATTATATATAAAAAACTAATAATATTGTTAAAATTTCATAATACTTCGATATTTGTTTCTTTACTAAGCATTCTATAAAAACTATTAAGTATTGTGGGCAACAGTAAAAATTCACAACATACGACAATGATACAATCAGCACTGCGTTCAATGATTTTTGAAAAAATATGCATGTTTCATTAAAAAGTATATATATATATATACAGTCGCCCCCAAAAAAATCTTGACGCTTGCAATTTTAGACATTTTGTTAAATATCTAAAAATACGCATGAGGATTAACTCCGAAACTCCAGATACATGAACAAAATAGTAAAACTCATATATTTTCGAGAAGATTTTTTTCTGAAATCCCATAGGGGACCGTCAACAATTTGAAAAAGAACGAAGATCTTTTGATTAACCCTGTCAAAACTAATGTACCAAAAGTGTTCGAACTGCAAATTATGATTAAGTGGCTTATGACAATAAACTGTGTTCATTTTTATGCGGATAGCATGCATACTCGTAGAGAAATTAAGGTTTTTTATAAAAACGGTCCCAAATTTCGCTAAGTTTTTTGCTTATAATTCGCAGAGTTCTTAATAAAAAACAATGTTTTTTTCAGAAAATATGAAAAATGACATTGTACATAATACCCTGTAATCAAAAATAAAAATTATTAATAATTGTATGAAAAATGAGCAGGTTTACTAAATAAATTTTCATTGCGCATGCGTCAACTCTATAAAGAAAAATTCATTTGCATATTGTATTAGCTAAATGTATCGAGCAACTTTTGTTAAAGTTTCATAATTATAGCTTGAAAATTCTGAAAATTATCGTCGGAAGAATAAAATCAAAATTCGATATTCCCAAAATGAAGCACAAAGATGATGGGATGTATCCAAATATACGTGTAATTGTACGTGCAATATTGTGTAGACACTAATCAATGGAATATGGATACAGCCCCTCATTTTTTGATTCCTTTTTGTTAATATCGGATTTTGATCTTATTCTTCCGATGATAATTTTCAGAATTTTTAAGCTATGATTTTGAAACTTTAACAAATGTTGCTCTATACGTTTAGCTAACACAATATGCAAATGAAAATTTTATAGAGTTGACACATGCGCAGAGAAAATTTATTTAGAAAACCTGCTCATATTTCATACAATTATTAATATTTTTTAATTTTGATTACAGGGTATTATGTACAATGTCATTTCTCAAATTTTCTGAAAAAAAAAGTGATTTTTATTAAGAACTCTGCAAATTATAAGCAAAAAAACTTGGCAAAATTTGGGACCGTTTCTATAAAAACATTAATTTCGCTACGAGTTTGCATGATATCCGCATAAAAATAAACACAGGTTACTGACATAAGACACTTAATCATAATTTGCTGTTTGAACACTTTTGGTACATTAGTTTCGACAGGGTTACTCAAAAGATCTTCGTTCTTTTTCAATTTGTTGCCGGTCCCCTATGGGATTTCAGAAAAGAAATCTTAATATCTCAAAAATATATGACTTGTTCCATTTTGTTCATATATCTGGAGTTTCGGAGTTATTCCTGATGTACATTTTTAGATATTAAACAAAACGTCTAAAATCGCAAGTGTCAAGATTTTTTTGCGGTGATTGTATATATATATATATATATATATATATATATATATATATATATATGTATATATATATATATGTATGTATATATATATATATATATATATATATATATATATATGTATATATATATATATATATATATGAATATATATATGTATATATATGTATACATATAATAAATGACTAAAAATAAAACTACATAAAGTCCCTTGTCAATCCCATAAAGTCCCTAATAAGGTCCCTGGTAAAGCAAAACACTCAACATTTGGTTTATTCTAGAAAATGTTAACTATTCACCTGTACAAATATTTCTCATTCTTAAAACACCATGAAAAGTATATAATTTCCCAGCTGCCTTTAAAGAGTGTCACTTCTTATTGTACATCTAATTTATTTCATAAGTTGAAGCGCATTTAATAAACTGGATAAATTTCAGAATTAACTAAGTCTCTGCTTTTAGTATCATTTAGTCTCCAGTGCTTACTACGGGAAAAGCTTAAATGTCACAATAAATTTTAAGAAACATGGGGATGCTTTTAAAGTAAACTTGTTCCATTCCATGGCTTTAAAACAAAAATATAGAGCGTGAAGTTCTTTTTAAGTGGTAGATATAAATGCTGTTTAACTAAGGTAGAAGCTTTTAATGGTGTGTATTGAGAAAAATAAAATTTCAATAAATACATGTCGCGGGATTTTGTTAGGCTCAAAAAAGACTTGCTATTTTTAATGTATAATTCACTTTTCTTAAATAAGAAATTTTTAGAGAGAAATTCAAAGATATCTCGGGTCAATTTCACATTATTTGTTAATACCTTTCTTCAGAAAATAATATGCTTCACAAAATAACGATACATTAATTCTATTAAAAAAACAAAACTAAACAAAACTAATTATTCGTTCTTAGTAAAAAATGCATATTGTACTTGGGCATTGCTTGCAGAAGTTGAAGTGTTTATGACTTCGGTTTTCTGTCCATCTGTCTGTGTTCAATCTCTCGTAAATATACTTATTTTAACTTATTCAATATTTTGTTATTTCCCGTAGATAAAAAAAAATGTCTATCATTATTAATGTATGAGTGTTGACCGTTGAGTAAGCGTAATAATTAGCAGTTTTACATTGATGAAAATTAAAATCAATAAATTACTTGATTAAAATCTTTTAATTAAAAAAACATTTAATAAAAATACCAAAGTTATCTTGCAGTTTTGAGATAGACTGTTTGGAAACATATAATTTGTGCTACTCTGTGCATGAACAAAAATTAGTTAAAGAAAAATCAAATAAAATATTCATAAAATTTTATTTTAATAACTCTAAACTGGATTTTGAGAAAAATCATATCTTATGAAATATATCCATGACGAGAGTCGTTGAGCCGGCCCTATTCACCACAGCGAAAAAATGTAACCGAAGAGACAGGCAAACTCACAAACTCGTTTCGTATAGAAGCTAATTTAGAAGCTATTTAGTTAATCATATTTACTGCATCTTTTAATAACCAAATGCAATTCAAGTTTTTTGTCGCACTCTTCAATATTTTTCTTCTCTTTAATTTGTCATCATTTATCCTTTTTTTTTAAAGAAAATATTTTTTAGAAAATAATATTTTTTGCAGTGTTTTTGCAACAATGTCAAACTAGTCGTTGGGGGCCACCGGAATACTTTCCCATCATATGTATGCATATAAAATACATGAAAATAAAACATTTGTAAACTATTTGTAAAATTCATTGAAATTCTGAAACAAAATTTAAACGTGTATTTAAATATTTTTAATTTGCATAGTAATGCTGTACAGCTCATATTCAAAATATTAGAATAATTACCTTTTTTTTAGAAATTGAAAATATCGTTTGGTAATTTAATGTCTTTTAATGAAAATATGCAAACGATATTTTTATTAAGAACTTATTGTTGATTAAACTTACTTGTTATCTTAAATTTAATATCATTTTTGAAAAGATTAATTGCAAAAAAAATTATTTTGAAAAGTCAAAATATTAGAATATTTATTCAAGTGGTTCAAAATATTAGAATATTTCACATTAATTCTCCTTTAATTATTACCAATTCTTAACTGGTGGCATCATTGATTAAATTCAGACTATTTTATTTAAAATCAGTATTCTTTTTTGCAGTTTGTTTCTTTTTCGTCTTAAAATGGGCCGTGTGAGTGATATTCCTGAATCTACTAAACTTCGTATGGTTCATTTGTATCGGCATGGTAAAAATCAATGTTTTATAGCGAATTATTTACATTGTTCGCAATCGAGCGTTAGTAAAATACTAACACAATATTCAAAAATTGGAAAATTTCAAAATAATCGCCGAAATGGTGGCCGAAAACCAAAAACATCTGCTAGAGATGACAGGAAACTGAAGCGTATAGTTAAGAAAAACCGTTTTAAAAGTGTGCGATTCTTGCACCGAAAATGGAAAGAAGAAGGAGTTGAAGTTTCTACATCGACAACATTAAGACGTCTCCATAAATTTAAATTTGAATCTCGTGTACCGAAAACAAAACCTCTCATGACTGCAAGACAAAAGCGTATAAGATTGAATTGGTGTAAATCAAGACGTTTATGGAGCAATGAAGATTGGAAAAATATATTATTTAGTTATGAAAGTATGTTTTGTGTTTCATATGGTAATCAAGGTACTATTCGAGTTTGGAGAATGAAGCAAGAAGCATTTGATAAAGAATGCCTTAAACGTTCCGTAAAATTTGCTGCTAGTGTCATGGTTTGGGGTTGTATGAGTGCAGAAGGAGCTGGAATGTTATGCATCGTCTACGAAAAGGTTAACTCTCTGATATATCAAGAAATTTTAGAATATTACATGATTCCATCATCAGAAGATTTATTTGAAGATGATTTCATCTTTCAACAAGATTTAGCGTCCCCGCATACCTCGGTGTCAACTAAGAATTGGTTCCGCCAACGCAACATTAAGGTACTTCCTTGGCCACCAAATTCACCAGATCTTAATCCCATCGAAAACTTATGGTGTGTAATGAAGAAAAAACTTCAAGAAAATCCTCCTTCAAGTAAAACTGAGTTAGTGGCACGTATAAAGTCTATTTGGGCTAATATTGATAGAAATGTTTGTAAACACCTTGTATATAGTATGCAAGATCGATTGTACGCTGTTATGAAAGCTAAAAGGGATGCTACAAAATATTAACTACCATTTACTTCATATTCATAAGGTAATATTGTTGCGTAAAATAAAATATTCTAATATTTTGAACCAATCTAAATTTTATTCTAATATTCTGGTGTGTTTAAGGAAGCTGTATACCTAATTTATTGTGCTGTATTTTATATTTTATAAATGTTAAAATCTTATCTAAACATTCCAGATTAATTGCATTTACTTAGTATAAAAGATAAAAAAATGACAAATAATTTTTTCTTATTACTTTTTCTCAATTATTCTAATATTTTGAATATGAGCTGTATTAATAAGTTGTTGATGAATCTATTTCGACAAATTATACAACACGTCAAACTACTCAAGTAGTACTGAATTGCGAAAAAAAAAAATCCTTATAACTCCAAAAATAGTAATCTTATTAATTAAAATTTTATTGCGCGGGATTAAGCGTCTCGTTTCCAATAGAAATATATCTTTGAATTTGAATTTAAATTTAAATGAAATTCAGGGTCATGAGAAATCGAAGAATGTGGAAAACAGTATTACAGATATCTCGGCAATTAATAATTCTATCGACTTCGTTTTTTAGGTAAAATATGTGTTATTTTATTGCTTTTTACGATCACTCCTTACAATAAAAAAATTTGAAAATTTTTATATACCTTTCATCAGAACGAATTTTTCGAGAGTCCGAAAAAAATAGTTCCGGATGATCGAGGCTACTAATACTAAATAAACTTTGTTCCATTCTTAAATACTAAGAACATACAACATTTTAAGTCTCTATCTCAATTTGTTCGGGAGATAGAATGTTTACAGGCACACAGACAGACAGACAGACGGGCGGCAAAATTCTTTTTCTAAAAATATGTTTTTCGAAATCTCCAGTGTTTAAAACGTTAAATCCGTCATTTTTTTCCGATTTTAAAAACGATTGCAAGACTTACTCTATACTACGTATGATGGGTAATTAATAATAATCTATTCTAAAATATGAAAATAAAAATGGATGTGTATTTAAAAATTGGAAAAATATTAAATGAAGTATTCTGAAATTAATTCTATTAGTACAAGTTAAAATCATAAACCAAATGGCTTGATTACTAATCGAAAATTTTCTTGTCTCAATTTTAGCTTCCACGATAACTACAGTATTTCTGTGTATAGATTTACCTAGCTTGCTATATCATATCTTTCTTTAGAAACAATCTGGGCATAATCTGAGATTTGTGAGAGGTGGGACTCCAGTGTTTTAATAAGCTTGCAACATTTCAGATTACAGAATCCTTGAACGGATATAACAAATCTGTAATGGCGTTTATGTTATCTATCGCAAACTTGAAAGTGTCGGTAATACTACATTGTGAAAAACCGACGATATTGATGTCATCCACAGAACACTGTTAAAAGTGAAGGTGACAAACCGGTGCCATTTCGGACCCGGAGGTGAAAAGGCCCTCTCGTCCATTGGAACCCGGGGCATTTGGAACCCTAGGGTGCCATAGGGGCTTGGATATGTGGTTGCAGTGGCGACAGGTCTCTTACTGGGTGATTGGAGCTAAATAAGGTGCCATGCACTTCGTATTGGCAGCAATGTGGCACCTCATCGGGTGACTGGAATCATGCGCATGCGCTGTGACGTGTGTCTTTCTGTTTTCTGTGACGGCAAGGGAAATCTATGGTATATGAGTGAGTGAAGGTGAGCTTGATGGCCGAGCGGTTAGAACGCTGAGCTCGTAATCAGACGTTGTGAGTTCGAATCCTTCGAGGGCCAAAAATCGGTTTGTATATTTTTTATTTTTTTATTATTGGACACTCTGGATTAAGGGTGCCATCTTTTCACCCTAATTAAAGGTACCATTCTGGCTCCTTTAGGGGTGTCACCAGTGAGACAGGCCTTTCACCCCTAAAAGGTGCAATGTGTCACCATTAATTTGAACAGAGAATAATTACGCTGCCAACAGCCTGATCTGCAACCGCCATAAATTGGTCCTGAATCTAATTCTTGGCCAACTGATGATTTCGCAATGTGCGATAAACAATAAACGAAAATTATGTATGATACAATTTTTTATTATGTTTAAACACGTGGACATAATTTAGTGTACCGTTGGTATGTGATGCGAGATTTAAAAGAAATTTTAGAATAAGTATAAAAGAAATTGTGTAATAAGCTTGCGATTTTTATTTTTTTTTTAAACACTGAAGTTATAGACTCATCTATCGGCAATTGCATAAACTAAAATCTCAGTCACGGGAGATATTTTTTTTAAGCTAAGCTTTTATATGTCATCTGCTTTATTCGTTATTAAATTTAGAATGGTTTCCAGTATGTTTGGTGTACATTGTAGTTCTTACACAACAATGTTATACAAAATCAGTCTTTAGTAAACTATAAATTTTTTTAATAAATTACGCATCAAATGAACAATGTCTACGAAAATAAAACTTTATAATCACAATTACTAAATAAACCCCAGTTGCCAAACAGAAAAAAGATTTAATGGATAAAAACGAAAATCATGACCTCTCAATAAATGTCATCACACATAGTTCTTAGAAAATGTATTAAAACAGTTTATATCTAAGCTTCTGTGAGAGTTTTGCCAAAGCAAATGTCTACTCTCTTCAGAGCAAAGGTCGTAAAAATTTTTACGTATTATGAGACGCAGTTATTCTAAGATTTTATCGGGAGTTTTTTTTTTTTTTATGTTTCTTATGGAAAAAATAAATAAAGATCTTTCTTATTCTATAGATATCAAGAAAGAAAATTCGACATGCTTTGCAAATTATAAGCATATATTGACAGATTCATTCAATCAGTAAAATCTATGTTAAATGGAATTTAATAAATTAAGAAATACGTGATTTTCCAGAAAAAAAAACAATTGAAAAAAATACTACAATTTTAACCATTTCCCAGTGTTGCTCATCCGTCGTACGGGCAACGTGACTTTACCAATCATGATTTGCGTGTAGTACGTACGATCATCCATACGCCATTCATAGTTTAGAATTCTCACCCAGTGTTCTTACTGTCGCTCGCCAATGCGCCAAATTGCAACTAAATTCTTCATTTGGCGAGTAAACAAGCATTTAGATTCGCCAAAGTGCTAGTGCTTAATTTTTCCTTTTTGTTTTTTTTTCTTTTTCGTTTTTCATACATATGCATACATATATGTACATATATATACATATATGTACACTGTTAAAAATCTTGTTCTAGTTTGAACCAAAAATGTTTGTTTTTTGGTGCTTAATAGCTGCCACCATAAGATGGTAAAATTTCGTACCACCATTTGGAGCTTCCTCGTTCCAAGTATTGGAACTATGCTTCAATGGGAGCTCCAAATTTTGGTTCAAGATTTCACCATCTTACTGTGGCAGATATTGAGCACCAAAAAACAAACTTTTTTGGTTCAAACTAGAACAAGATTTTTAGCAGTGTACATATACATACATATACTATATATGTATATATAATATACATATTTTTTAGTATTTGAAGGGGATAGTTGAAATTAGATTAATAACAATTGCTGTCACAGTTATAGAAACTTAGATTATTTTAGAATAGTATATTGAAAGGAAGGTACATTAAAAGATTAAAGATACTTTTTTGTGCTACATGTCGAATCTATTTTTCTAATACTTTTTTCATTTGGCGAATGTTTTTTATTCTTTATTAGCCAAATTACTAACGTTGATCAAATGTCAGCGAGAACACTGTTCTCACCAGTAAAGTTTTATTGTAATTTTTGTATTATTTAATCCGAGTATTTTTCTGATTCAATTAGGCAAAAATATCTGGTTTGAAAAACTGGCGATAAAAAATTTAAAATTCTGTAAAAAACATGACAAAAAATAGACATTATTTGGTCTTTTTTAAAAAAAAAATATTGATCAGTTAACTGGTTAACCCTTTTCACTCTTTTGTGGCCATAAGACATTGTACGGCAAGTTAAAAGCCTCCGTTGTTGTCGTTATGGCGAAATTTTAAAATAAATTAAAAACTCCATTGTAGCCTTTTCAGTAACATCATCTTTTCTTTTAAAATTTGTTTTGGGCACCAGTAATAAAGGAAATAAAATGTTCTTTATTTAATCAGAGCATTTTTGAAATTGTGTACTTGAAGGGACAGAGTACAGAACAGAGAATCAACTTTCATAAACTGTAATGGCAACTTGTTTAACATGGGATTACGCATAGACAATAGCGACACGAGCGGACCACTCTGAAACAACGATCATAACATAAGAGAGGTTGCTAATTCGGCGAACCATCGCTTCCTTGGCGACAAATGATAAGGGAAAAAAGGGAAAAAAATACAGCGACGGCTTGCTGCTTCTTGTTTTGAAATTTATGAAAGAATTATTTTAAACTTTTTCTGAAACAGTCGAAATTCAATTTTATTTTAAAATTAATGTTGTAGAAAATAATTTCAAGAATAATAACAGTAATAATTACGAATCATTATAAGCGCGGAAATCTAAGATCAAATAGCATAAGCACGCGTGCAAAAATAATCAAATCAGCATTCAGCAAGAAGCGCCAAGCAGAAGAAGGTTACAGTTAAACAGAAATCATGAGGATAAAAATCGCCAACGTAATGGTTTAGTTTTTAAGTGATCTACTGAGGGCGCTCTTTTCAAGCCGAGTTGAGGCTCTGTTGTACTCTGTGCTTGAAGGAAAGTAATTTTTAAAAAGAATTCGAACGAAATGTCTGTAATAACGGGAATTTGCGGTATCCCACATTCAAAAAGTTGCGGAGATGATGGTATCCCATTTTCGAAGTGACGCAGAGTGCTAATGGTTAATTTTTTGTCAAGTATATCTGTTAGTAATTTTTTAAAGTAAAAACAGATAATTGTCGTTCGAGAGTTAAGATTAGATAGACAATTATTCTGATAATTGAGAGACGCACGAGAAAACAACAACAACAACAACAAAATGAATAACGCAAAGAGTGTTCAAAAAGGCTTTTATATACAGCGAAACAGCTTCACATACACAAATCTGTAATAAAAATAAAACATTTAAAGTAAGTACTTACAAATGATTTTTCAACAGTCTATTACTATATTTGAAAGCGTTATATAAACTGAGTTTTGAAAATATTTTGTTAAAAACAGAAGAATTCAAAATATACACAAAAATAAAATGCAGTAATAGTATTGCACAATACATTACAAATAAAGTATATATGAAAAAAATGTTTCAGTGTGATTCAAGTTGAATTGAAAAAAAAAATACCCAAAATTTACTTGCTGTTTTATACAGAATTTTAAAATGTGCCAAAGAAATTAGCAAAACATGTTCTTTTTGACGAACAGCTTGTTATCCAATCATTTTTAATTAAAATTATTCATATTTCAAAACTCGTTGCTTCAGAGCAATAATAAGACATCTAGTAATAATGAAAAAGAAGATGCCTGACTTATTAATATGAGAAACTGTTTTTACATCTAGTGGAACAACTTCTGATAAACTAAGTTACGTTCAATACTATACTTCAGATGCGTTTTATAAAAATTCCCCACTGTTCCACTGAACGTCCACTAGACACAGTTTCTCATATTAATAATTCAGATATCTCCATTTTTCATGAATACTAGCTGTAATTCTGTTAGAGAATATGAAAGCAAAATTTGACAAACTAAGCAAAAAATTGCTAGTAATAATAAAAAATATGCTTGAAAAGGTATAATACATTCATTTAGATCGACTTATGTTTCGTCGCACTTGCCAAAGATCCTTGTTGATAAAAATATTTTCACTAAAAATTTTAAAAAGAAGAAATTAGTAAACAATTTCAAGAGACTTAATGGAAAAAGATAAACCAATGCAAACATAAAATAAAAATGGATAGTTTTGGGTGTGTATAAACTTTTACTATTGTTTCTAAATCTGCATAGCATCTCTTCTCAAAATTTAGGTAACTGAAAGCAGTATAAATCATTAAAAATATTTTCACCTCTGAAAAATCTTTGTTGATTACCAGTCAAAGGATGTTAAATAAAATGTTGATGGATAAATTAGGCTATTACTTTAGAAATCAATCTATAAAGAGTTCTTTGTAGCATAATTTAAATAAAGCTTTTGTTTTCTTGTTGCATTTGATGTCTGCTATGTGTTCTATGACTCTAGTTTTAAGTTTTCTGCTCGTCGTGCTCAGTTAAGCTGATGGTATGGAGCTGAAATTTTAATCACACTAATTGTATATCATGCCGTAATTTCGAATAATTGTGCGCCTAAAAAAGAAGTGGAATTCCCCCCCCCCCTTCTCTTTATACTAAAGCAATAAGCCTCCAAATCTATTCAGGGAAACACCTTATCAAAATAAATCTGAACCTAAATTTGAAGCAAATCATAAAATTCTACATGAAAAACTCATTTCTCTACATTAAGGAGGGGGGAGCAGGTTATTAACTCCTTTATTTCCACCTTTATACTAAACAAATGGCCCTCCAAATCTAATCAGGCAAGCTCCTTATCAAAATGAATGTAGAAAATATTTTTTTTTTCAATATAATTGTGTAATCTGCATGAAAACCCATTTAGTTATATTAAGTAAGAAAGATCCGGCAGAACACTGCGCCACCTTGCGGTGAAGGAAAAGAACTTTTCCTCTTTGGCTAAAAGAAGAAGCAGTCGAAAACCTCTTTTTCTCCCTTTTTTGCGCGTTTTTTCTTAAACCATCATGCAGACAGTTTTCAAAGTAGAAAAAACTGATTACATATTCAGAATCTGCGTAAAAGTCTGCTTCTGATGAACCAAAAAATACGAGAAAATGTCTTATCGGCGCGCAGAGCCAACCGTACAAAACCAAATATTTTTAATGGGACGATGGCGACCATGGAGCGTAGAGCCCACTGTGCGAAATCACATATTTTTAACGGGATAATGGGCGCATAACAACCATAGCTCTTTAATTTACTTTTTTTTGTGCTTGAGGATTCGAACACCAAGACTTGCTTATTAAATGAATTTTTTTGTTTATTATATATTGCTTAATATCGAGGTTCGTTTGGAAAAAGTGGCCCAGCTAGCGGGCGTAGCTCGCTAGTAGTATATATAAAATCGGTTTTTAATTGGTAGAGCGGTCAAGATGCTAGGAGCTCATATATCGGGTAAGTTACTTCATGACAACCTTGCACTTTTATAACAAGAAATGGCACGGAAAAAACCTTATAACTATTGGTAGGAATTAAATCCCAGTTGGGAGAAATAAAAACAATATTTAATGGGTAACAGTAAAAATCATGAACAGCCAATAAATGTTATCACACAAATATCTTAGAAAATGTATTAAAATAGTTTGTTTCATAGCTTCTACAAAAGTTTTACCAAAGCAGAAGCCTATTCTCCTTAGAGCAAAGGTCGTAAAAATGAACTTTTTATGAGTTAGAAGGAGGTTGGATTTATATCTACGGCTGCTTTTTCATTGTACGTCTTATGGGAAAATGAAATATATGCTATTATAAAAAATTTAAGATCGTTTACATTGAATATATTTGAGAATGGGTAACTGGGTTAATTTAATTATTGATATATACTGAAATATGTATTTAATAACAAGAATAGGTGTTTATTAAATTTTCATTAAATTAAAATTATATAATTCATTAAATAAAATATGTAGGATCAACGAAAAACAATGGTCCTTTTCAATTTGTTATTAAAGGTATATATATATATTAAGACAAACATAGACAAAATTAATACAAATGCTTGTCTTAATATATGTGTATCTTTAATAAATAAATAATAATAATTTAAATCTTTAATAAATAAATAAATAAATAATCAGGTGCTAATTTATATATTTCTTTAACACTTTTTAATGTTCAATTTAAAAAAGTAATTTGTGAACTCTTTTTAGAATGTAATTTTGAAAATGTTATTTTCTATAATTTAAATATGTATTTTTTTCCACAGATACAATATTTTTCATGCAAAAAAACCCATAGAAGTTTATACCTAACGTATTAAAATTAAAAAAAAGTCAAAAATGAAACAAAAAATATTCTATGGCTGTAAATTATTACTCAAAAAATGCATTAAAATGAGTTTTTTCTGCCTGTTAAATTTTGTTTATTCATTGACAGTGAAATGAATCATGAATAAAGTACTGCAAATACTTTAATCTGAATAGAAGATTTAAATTTCATTAAAGTGAAGAAAATTATCATTCGTGAAATAAATAAAACGGAATATCCTAATTAAATAAACTGTAAAACTGTTGAAATGTTCTTTTAAAAATTAAAAAACTATTATTTCCATATGTTTATCGTAAACAGCGCTAAACCTACAACACAAGTCGAAATTGCACATCAAACGCGGCAAGTAAGATATGTTCGTACTATAACGAAGATTTAAATATATTCACATCTTGGTGTAATAGCATTCAGTACTGTATCCAAAATCGTTTGTGTGTCCCTGTAAACACTATATGATTTTTATTATACAGGAAGTAAGTTTTAGTAAACCTTAGTAACATATATCAATTTCATAAAGTGTGAAAAACTTTAATATAATTTAAAAACGGCCCGAATAACGTTTTCTACAATACCATTATGTAATGGAATACTTCTGCGTGGTCCTGTAGATTAATAATAAAAAATATTCTTTGAACCACAGATTGTACTATGCAAAATGTATATTTTAGTATATTCTTTATAGATGCATATCAATTTTACTATGTTCGAAAGAGAGTAACATCATTAAAATGCACTTGAAATTATTTTTTCCCATTGGGCGTAATGTAACGAAATACATTTGATTGTCCTTGTAATTAAACTATACATCCGATTTTTACAAAATGATTCAAAAGCATTATGTAACTTTAATTTCCTCTGTTATACGCGGATAAACGGACGGACTAAATGACGATTATAGGTGCTAGATATTAACATAATTACGAACTCATCTAAAATACGACATAAGTAATGTTAAATGTACACTGTAAAAAATGTCAGATGTTTCTGAAATCTGATGTATAAAAATGTACTGTAATCAAAAACGAAAATATACAGTAACCTCTTCTAACCCACCTAAGGTTTTGAAAACCGTTCCTTTACATTTTAAAATCCCAGAAAACTATTTGTAACGGTAACAAAAATTCATGCAATAGATAAAGATTTGCACTGTAAATGAAAAAACTGTTAATGTGAATAAGAATTTTTTAAGAAAATTGGATTTCTAGAGCTTTTTATAGTACAGCAACTAGCGTTAAAGATAAAATTTTTGCACGATTAAAATATTTTTAGTAGATTCTTTTGTAAAGATACAGCTTTCTGTAGCTGTGCTTACAAGTTTTGTAGATTAACATCTTTTATTGTACAATTAAAATTTTAGTAACCATAACATATTTTGGTTACTAAAATTTACATAATTTAGATTACTAAAATAAAAGTTTTTTTTTCTATGATTTAAACATCTAAAGTTTAAGAGGCCTCTGTTTTTTTTTTTTTTTTTTTTTTTTTTTTTTTTTATGCTACATCGGTTTTATCGAGTTAATTTTTCAGTAAGTTTTATTTTGTGAAACTTCATCTTATGTGAGAGTCAGAAGTTGGGTTTGCTATGTTTTCCAGTAGGGAATTGATTTTAATGGGCTTATACTTTACATAATTTACTATATTTTTTCTATTAATTAAATGTGATCATTTTTAATTAAATCAAATTTGATTTCAATTATTTTATGAGCTGTTTGATCGTTTCTAAAATTTACGCGTTACTAAATCAAATACCATTATCACCTCATAATTTGTTTAGTTTTTTTATTATTAAAAATATTATTTCAAAATAGTATCATTTTGTTTCGTTCATTATTATTTATACAACAGAATTTAATATTTTTATGTCCCCTTCCTTATGAAAAAATAAGTTAGGAGGTGAATGTGTGAAAATAACAATATAATTTTAAACTGATAAAATCCACATCCCAATAATTTCTCCAGAAAATAAACTGCTAGATTTTTTTATTCTGTTTTCGCTAATTTTCACAATAGATCATTATCTAGGGCAATTTTTTAAAAATAAAATATATGCTTAAGAAACAGATTCCATATTGAGTAGCATTTTTTTTTTTTTTTTTTTTTTTTTTTTTTTTTTTTTTGCATAGTTTTTTTTCATAACTATGGAAAATCGCATCATTTATAATCGTCCTCTGTTACGTCCATCGGTCTGTCTGTCTGTCCATTTATCTGCATATAAGAGCGCAAAAATTACCGAACAAGGCGGTCTAAAATTTTATATATATAATAGTTGTAGATTTTTTTTTGGGGGGGGGGGAGGAAATCATTTCAAATTTTATAAAAATAAAATCAAAACATGAAAAGGTATTCATAAATGTTTTCTTCATTCTGTTATATCCAATCATCTCTAATTAATTCAATGACATCCCATGACAGGCAATTATTCTATGTTGCCATGATGATTACGTCCTTTTTATGACGAAGTCATATTATTTCCGTATTATTGATAATAATATATATAGCCGTGATAAATTTTCTTTTCATGTATTTGTGCAATATTTATTGCATCAATATATGAAATTTATAAAAGTTATTATACTACGAATGCACTTCATTTGCCATGTTTTACAAGCAATTTCTGATTTCTGAAAATATGTGAAAGATATCTTTAGAAATTACAGCTAACAGTTCTTGCTTTTTATGTAATCAGATTCCCCAGAAAAATTTCTAAGTATTATTAAAATTCTTATCAATAAAATTTGCTTCGAAATAGTTTTTTTTTCGAAAAAAATACCCTTAGTAACGATCGGCAGGATAGAAATCCCAGTGGCAAAATCGAAAACAGATTTAATAGGTAAAAGTGAAAATCATGACTTTCCAATAAATGTCGTCACATATAGTTCTTAGAAATTGTATTAAAACAGTTTATTTCTAAGCTTCTGCGTTTTGCTGAACCAAATGTCTACGCTCTTCAGATCGAAGGTCGTAAAAATCTTTACCTTTTATGAGTTACAGGGATTCTGAGTTCTTATCTACAGTTGTTTTTTATGCTGTTTCTGTTGGAAAAATGAAATATAAGCAGTTAAGTAGAATTAAGAATTTTTCTTATTTCCTATACTTCGGAAGCAGAAGTCTGTATACAAAGTAATTTATACATATTAAATAAATTTTATAACATTAAACGAGGATTTCTTAAAAAAAAAAAAAAAACATTAGATTAAAGAAGATTAACATTTTTGTCTAAGTATAAATAGTTTTGGTGCGTTTTCTTCCTATCTATGATAAAAAGTTTATTAAATTCACTAGATATTTAAATCACAAGAGTTTAAGAGCTTTACCTTTTATATAAACATTTTACTATAAATAATAATATTAATTGAGAGAGATGTTAGAATTGTTATCCCCCCATCTAAATATAATTTAGATAAAGTTTTATCTGGATTATATTTAGATTAGCGGGGGGATAAAAATTTTATTTAATGAAAGCAAATTATGTTTCATATCAAGTTGTTGTCGTAAGTCAATTATAAAAGAGTCCATTGAAATTTATACGCATAAAAGTTTTGTTTACAATGATACCATTTCTTTTATTATTCCTAAGTTATGGTTAAAGTTAATGAATAAATTCCTCGTTAAAACTTGAATGTGATGAACCAAATTGGAAATTAATTTCAGATCACTATATATCTTTTATTTATTTATTAATCTTATTATTATTATTACGATAGAGCGCGTAGTTTTTGTTTATATCTCATTCTCTCGTTTCATTTGCTTTGAATGTGAGACTCTTTGTATTTCATTTTTATTATGATTATGAATCTTATTGGAATGGAGTCAAAACATGCCAATGTTATTTAATTTTAATTTTTGTAACACCTCTAACAAGTAATATCATTATTTATAGTAAAATCTTCCTATCTAATTCAATATGACTTTTAAAAAATAATAATAATCATATGAGAATAAAGTGTAACCATTAGAAAAATACCGGTAGTTGCAAGATGCAGTCTTTAATACAAGTTCAAAGACAGCCTAACATCATTTCATGCCTCGGCATGGATGACGCGTTATGCGCAGCGAACGTTTTGAACATTATTATGCTAAAGAATATGAGCATAGTGCTGTTACTCTGTTCAATACCGTGTTTGCCCAGGTCGAAATTCATGCTGGTATTTGTTTGCTAGACAAGCACCAAGTGCTATAACCCAACAAGTAAAATAGTATAAACTAGCATTGCACATTTCTGGTTCCAGCATAATTTCCAGGAATTCATGGTGTGTATTGGCCCACTTCGCTGGAATTAAGCATGAACTGCTTGCATATAGCTTGTCATGCTTTTGTTGTGCAAGCTAGCAATATAGCATGTGATGTTAGCTAGCATATAATAGCATGGAAATCTAGCAGACATAGCAATACCTAGCAATAACTAGCATATGTTTGTTGCTGGTACAAGCATAAATTTTGACCTGGGTGTTTAATACCGTGTTCGTGACAAAGTATGATGTCACAGCCGGTGCAAGGAATTGCACCGGCTGTGGCATTATACTATGTTTTTCGTATTTTTCTAATAAACTATGGATCGTGCAAGTACAGTTCTTTGGGCCTTTTTTGTGTATTTCCAACGAATAATCTGACTATGCAGAGTTTTGACGGTATTTTTGGAACACTCTGAATATTTTAAATCTGTATGTTTTATTTTAAAACTCATAATTTAATGTCCTCTCAACTGGTAGACGGAAGGTGCTGGGTTCGAACCCAATCGCGTCTGTCGGCCTAACCGTTCAAAGTTTCCGTGGTTTCTTCGAACCCTGCGTAAATACGGGTTAGGTTCCCTTAGAATAACCCCCACGAAGGGCACTACCCCCCCCCCCCCTGGGCCTATATCCCTGGTGTAGATAATCGGCCGACAAAAATACACTACCATAATTTAATATAGTTCGGCTCTGAATTTATTTAAAAATTTAATCAGTCATTCGGAAATTTAAATATTTCCATTTCATACTAAGCGTATATTTACATCACTGTTATAAAACAAATAAAATTTCATTAGTTTATCCACAGATAACTAATTTAACTCTATGTATACATCAAAAGGGAAGAAAAGCTTTATTCTAACACAGTCCAGTGGCTCAGCTTTCAACTATGATAATAAAGCCATTTAGGTCATTTCCCTTCTGCACTGAAAATTCAGAACCTAATTTTATGCAGCCATTAGTCTCTATCCAATCAAGCTTCATAAATTCATTTGACATTTTGTCTCGCATTTTGAAATCTAATCTCCAACTCGGAATTTAGCCTGAAGTAATTAGGATTTTTCAATTTTATTAATACTTTAATCGTGAAAGAATGCTTATATCCCTCAAGGTATTTAAATGTATTTTCTTTAGCTAAATCAATAAAAGCTTGCTAAAGTATTGTTATTTTTTGCTTTAGAAATAAATTAATCTTTTTCAAATCAAAATTTAATGTATAAAGCTCTATGTCATTTATGTATATTTACACTACTGTAACTACATTATATATAAAGTATCTTAATGAAATAAATTTATGAAACGTTTAATTAAACTACTGATTATATTTCAAGGCTCTTTCTCCTGAAATATAAAATGTATGGTGGTGAAATTAACACAATTATCCCTATTGATCCAAAACTGTTTTCCGAATTTTGGGCAAGACAAAGCTGAATTTTCTAGTAGCTTGCAAAGAGTCTGCAGAACTCTAATCATGACAGAACTAAATTTAGCTTGCAAAGAATCTGAAGAACACTAATCATGACTGAACTAAATTTTCTACTTGTTTGCATGTTCAAAGTATGGTGATTTCAGCTTTGCGTTATCTTGCTGCAATCTTGTTGTGATCTTTTAGTCTTCTAATGCTTCACTTGCTGCAGATTTGCAGGTTTGCAAAGCAAGAATGACGCAAATTTTCTGCAAATAAAAATAACTGTGTGGGAATTCTCAAACAATTTTCAATTAAATAATATATTTACCCGTGAATCTTTTAAAGAGTAAAAACTTTATAATAAATATATCATTACATTAGATATCATTTAATAGCGAAAATTACGTCATACATTAAAATGATACATTTGAAGTAATTATCATTCCTGTGAACCTTAATGTGAGGTCACATGATATAAAAATAGTGCAGCTAGCAATTTTTTTTATACATTACATCACTAAATACATACATGTATGGGAAAATATATTTTATTTATTTTGAACGATGTATTATTCGGTAAATACATATTTGATAATTCGGATACTTTTATATATTGTGATAAATAATTTACACCACGAAAATTCCATGAAAACATGGAAGATGATGCATTACGATACAGAAAATATTTCAAGAATAAGTTATATCGGTTCTTGAAAATAACTAAAACTCGATCGAAAAACATATGAGCATACATTTTGAACATAGTATGCTTTTCAAAACCGTGATTTTGAAAGCTATTGCCAACCGGCAAAGTTTTTAACCTGGAACCTAAAATACCGGTAGCCAATTGCAGAGACTATCACCTCATTGAGTTGGCAACTCAAATTCTAGGGTTAGTCAGAAGATGTTTTCCATATTACATTACAACTGATATATCGAGTCCTATCTTGGCGCAACGATTTCATTGCTTTTTTGGTAGGTGTGTATTGTGTTTTCCTGTACCCAAAAGTATGAAAGCATGGACGGCCTAGAGCAAGAAACACAATGGTAAACCTATCAGTCAATCACAGAAATCGTGTTTATAGGTGTTTTACACAAAGATATGATTTAGAAGACCATTTGCGTTTTACTACTGGAATACGGTTTTAATTATTCATAGAATTTCAGTTGTCAACTCGATGAGTTGATTGCTTGTGCAGCCACCTATCGATCTATAAAGAATGAATATTGTCTATAGTGTCGTTATGAAAGTAAGAAAGATAGTAACATTTGGAAAAAAATTTATAAAAACCTTTTGAAATGTTCAATTGATCTGACTTATAAATCCCAAAACCAATCGTCATTTCTTGGGTTAACTATGAATGAGGCCATGGTCATGAAATATGCTACATTCCAAAGGAAAAGCACGGTAATCCAGTTGCAGAAGATAGGCGCTATTATAGTTATAATATCACTCAATATTCCGTAACTAGATAACATTTTTTAAACAGAGCTCAGTATTCGGTTTAAAGTGAAAGTGAAGCCTGATCGGGCGTTGCGGAGGGTAGTTCGTAGACAGCCCCGAGCTAAGACCAATTTCATTAGAGGCCTAGAGAGCTCTTTGTTGTTAGGACGAAATTTATGACATCATGTCACGTGATTTAACGCCAACCCAATCAGCAAACACAGATATTGTTTGAAAGACCCCTTGCTAGGACCGCTCTCCTGTGACATTGCTCGGAGGAGATCACATGATCTGAAGTCAAGATGTCCGTCCTCAGTAATGACTTTTTGTGGTCTCTAATGAAGTTGACCGTGGGCACGTTCTATAGGAACATAAGTAAAATTACTTTAGTTTACCACCAGATAAAAAAATTAACTGGATGTGTAGTATACATCAAAAGAGTAACAGCTTTATCCAAGTATCGCCCCGTGGCTGATTTTTCAACTATAATTATAAAGCCACTTAGGTCATTTTCATTCTGCATTGAAAATTCATTACCTAATTTTATGCAACCATTATTCGCTATCTCATTAAGCTTCATAAATTCATTTGACATTTTGTCTTTTTTTTATTATTAATCAGCAATCGGAATTCACCTGAGGTAATGTGATTTTTTCATATTTATTATTACTTCGCTGAGGAAACCATGCCGATAAACTTCAATGTATTTAAGAGTATTTGCTTTAGCTAAATCAATAAAAGCTTACTAAAGTAATTATTTTTTGTTTTTCAAAATAAACTAAGCATTTTCAAATTAAAATTTAACGCTTAAAGATCAATACCATTAACAACAGAGAAAAGTGCACTCTTAAAATAAAAATACGAGTTTACGAATGTATACTATGGATTTTTATAAATAAATTTGTTGTTACTTATATGAGATTTTTATTATCATATTTTTATTTATGGGAATTTATAAATTTCTCCAGATATTAAGAAAGTTACAGTAAGGTTTAAAAATTTATTGAATACTTATAATGTGCTAGAACAAACATAAAACAAACATAACGGTTCTGAAATTCTTCACAGGTGGAACTGCTTCATTTTTGAAAATACACGCAATTAAAATTACAGACTGTGATAACGTAAAGTTTTACAAAAATTTACAATGGCCCTATAGACGAACATTGACCAAAGTTAAAATAATACAGGGTGTCTTGGATACATTTTAAAATTCACTAAAGTCAAATAATTGTCGATCAGGGGTGCGTTTTCGACTAAAATACGTCTAACGATGAAAAGATTTATTCAAGTGAAAGAAAATAATTAGTTTGAAATTACATCATCGATGTACAACTTCTCCGTGTATTTGCTTTCAGACATCAGGAAATAAATAAGTACAAAATATATTTCAATTAATTTTATAGAAAAAAAATTCCGTGCTATTTAAAATACTAAATAATAACGTTTATCATAAAATGGCTTTAATGTACAACGCATTTAAAAATTGTTTAGGACTATCATAATATTTATGAATTTTTTCATCAATTGCTCTTATTATTCCCCGTTAACGCTGGTTTTTCAGGCAACAATTATAGTATCAGTTCTAAAAGAAACGTTACGTTACATGAACCAGTCGTAAAAACTACATATCATTGTATGATTAAATACTGACAATCTCTACATAATTGTTTTACGTTTCTAAATATTGCACATTTTCGATTTTTATACCTTTGCATGGTAAACTAGTCGTTGGGGGCCACCGTAATACTTACCCATCATGGATATTTATATGAAAATAAAACATATGAAAACTATTAATACAATGCATTGCAATTCATAAACAAAACTTAAACATTGTTAATACATAGTAATGCTATATTAAAGAACTGCTGAAGTACCAATTTCGACAAATTATATAAAACGCCAAACTACTCAAGTAGTACCAAATTGCGTAAAAGAAACATCCTTATAACTCCAAAAATAATAACTCTATTAACTAACAATTAATTGCGTCAGATTAAGCGTCTCATTTCCAATTAAAGTATACCCCTGAATTGAAATTTGAATGAAATACAGGGTCATGAAAAATCGAAGAATGTGGAAAACAGGATTACAAATATCTCGGCAACTAATAATCCGATCGACTCCGTTCTATATGCAAAATGTGTGTTATTTTATTGCCTTTTACGTCCATTCCTTAGAACAAAAAAATTCGAAAATTTTTATATACCTTTCATCAGAACGAATTTTTCGAGAGTCCGAAAAAAATAGTTCCGGATAATCGAGGTTGCTGATATTAAATAGGGTTCGTCCCATTCTTACATTCTAACTACATACAAAATTTCAAGTCTCTATCTCAATTTGTTCGGGAGATAGAGCGTTTACAGACAGACAGACAGACAGACAGACAGACAGACAGACAGACAGACGGACGGCAATTTTTTTTTTCTAAAAATATGTTTTTCGGAATCTCCACTATCTAAAACGTGTAAATCCGTCAAAAATTTTTTTTCGATTTTCAAAACGATTGCAAGACTTACCCTATACTACGTATGATGGGTAAGTAAAAAAGTACTTTAAATGTACCTCAATTTACTTTTGAAATGTTTATTTGTCGTCTTTTTTATGTATTTTCTGGAATGGTGGCGAATGAAGCACTCTATTTCTGTAAAAATGAATGAGAAAATAGTAAAATACTTTTCCTTTTTGTTGCCATTCTCTAGATAAATAAATAAACAAAAATAAGTGTTATTTTGAAAAAAATTATATAAAAGAGGGATATCTGATAAAACCTAAATCATTTTATAAACCATATTTAATTTTAAATATTATATTAATATTACAAACAAAGACATGTGGGTCCTTAGATGGACGACTTTTTTTATCGCGTGTACAACATCACTTTTTACTGGGTTTGTTTATTGTTCTCTGATAATGACGTTATATGCATACGTTCTCAAGATGTTGTTTAAGAGTGATCGTAAATGAGGAAGTCTTCCGTAAAGGCAAATGACGTCATTTATTATAAAATAGAAACGTGTATTTCAAGTCTTAAAATTGAAATATGTTTTATAGAAGTGCATTAATTTCCAGTCCAGTGGTTCTGAAATTCTTCACAGGTGGAACAGCTTCACTTTTGAAACTAAAACAATTCAAATTACAGACTGAGAAAACGTAAAGTTTTACAAAAATTTAGAATGCCTTTATAGACGAACATTGATCTAAGTTAAAATAATACAGAATGTCTTGGATACAATTTAAAATTCGCTATAAAGTCAAATAATTGTCGATCATGGGTGCGGTTTCGACTAAAATTCTACTAAGGACGAAAAGATTTCTTCAAGCGAATGGAAATAATTAGTTTTGCATTTCATCACAGAAGTGCAACTTGTCAAACGTCAGCAAATAAATAAGTACAATGCTAAATTATATTTAAAAATGGTAAACTTAAAATTACACTGTCTGTGAATTTAAAAAGGGGACAAAAAGTATTTAAAAAGATGTTAAATTACTTTAATCCTTAATATTATAACTTTAAAGACACCTATCGTCAGAAAATATAAAAATGCAGATATTAACATCCTAATTGTCAAATGTCACGTAATTGGTGTAAAAAACACTGAGAAAAAAATGTAGTTCTGACATCCAGAATCTAAATTTTGGCTCTAGAAAAAATAGTTCCATGTCATCCTTATAAATTCTATTTCAGTATGTTTGAGAGTTCTATAGTCTCCTACTGGAATTCAAGAGTGTATTACTATATTCTCGTGGTCAAAATCATTTAAAAATCTCTGCAAATAGAGGCGAACACAAGAGATTTGATATGGTAACTGTAATTCTTGTTTACAAAACCATTCCCGAAATCAAGCGATAATTTCTCGTTACTGAAACGATTCAATATCTTTTCGTCACCTAGAAAACACGAAACTAGAAATGGTAGGTCGTTTCGTCTATTCAGCTTAGTTGATTAAACTATTTGCACAATTCGATCATCTATAATTCTAGTTCTGGTATTTAGAAAGGGACTAACTATTCATTCTAGGTGAAGGCGGTATATTTTTTTTCTCAGTGAAGAATAAAAATGAAAATCAATTATTAGTTCCGGAAAACATTGAAAAAATAAAATACAGATATTGTAAAAAATGGAATATTGATTCTTTGATGCTTCTTTAAGTAAAGTATGATGATATCTTTAACTATTGTTTGTAATGACGATTTATCCTTCAACATACCCAAAATTTTAAGTAATGTATCTTTTTAACCTTTACGAGGTCCTGTATATGATCTACAGAGTTCCTAAATACCAAATAATAGTTAAACAATAGTTAAATTTAAAAGCATATTATCCAACGGAATACGCCCTTCTAACAATTATTGTTCGTAGGTTTCAACATTTGAAGAATTATTAAATTTCTTCTGTAGCCAGATTCTTTTGTGTGTCCTTGTAACTGATGGATAAATTCCGTGCACACCATATTCTATAAAAAGAACCTTGTCGTAAAGCTCCGTGAAGTAGGTCATTTTCAATATGTTTAAAATAGTGTAATACCAATAAAATATACCCCAAAGGATTTTTTCTCTATAGACCTTATTGTAATGGAATTCTTTTGAGTGTCACTGTAGACGAACAGTTAAGACTGCACGCATCATTTTCAAGGCCTTACAAAACATTCCAAAACATGCCAAATATAAGGTACCCTGGGGTAATAACGCCAGGCGGGGTAATAAGGCCAAGTGCTTATATTTTGCATAATTATGAAATAATCAGGTAAATGACACCCATGTGCTCTGCGCAGAAGGGTTTTGAGTCATATAAATCGCGAAAAACAGCTTCAAGTTAATTTGTTTCATTTTTAGGTCTTATTGTTTTTACAAGCAACTAAAATTAACGCTTGATCTAAAATTTGCGAGATACGTTTTGTGACGTGAAGACTATCTTTTTATCCGGAAATACTTTGTTAATTACATAAATTTGTAGTGCATTTCCTGTACTTTTAAAATGTTGCTAAAGATTTTGGATATCTTCTCGAGATAATTTGTAATTTAAAATGTACTGCGCAATAACTATACCGGGGTAATAACGCCAATCCTTGACATTAATACCCCGGTTGATTCCCTACAGTGGCCAAGCTACATCCTAAATACTGATTCAAATAAACACAGTTAAAACTGTGCAATGTTTCTCATATTTCTATTTAAGCGGTCCTTTTTAAGCAAAAAGAAGCTCACGGTCTGATATTCTTTTCCCTCACCCCCCCCCCCTCCCACACCACACCTTTATTTTTCTCACACTTTCACAAAAAATTGAACATTTTCAATAGCTTAGAATGCAATTTGTCAATTTCTAAGTTTGTAGAATTCGTATTTTTAGAATTGAGCTATCTACATGCAATTATTCCATCTTATTTCATAGTTTTGTTTGCATGGCGTTATTACCCATATAGGTGGGTAATAACGCCAAATAGCATTGGTCAAGAAAAAACGCCATTACATTTTATGAATACATATCTGTTAAATTATTTTATTTTATATAGATAGTCAATGAGTTGCTGTATCATATCCTATATTTGTTTGAAAAATACAATCTAAAACTAAGCCGTGAAAATTGGTAGAACCTTAACGTGGCGTTATTACCCCAGGGTACCTTATATATAAATACAAAACATGCCAAATATACCCCATTAACATACATCCATTTATGGCAATCGAACTATGCGTATATATGTCAGTAAGAACAAAGACAGTTGGACAGACAAACCATTTTAAAAATAGTTTTAAACTATATTGGGAACTATTAATATTAAGATTGAATTGTAGACAGAAGGAAAATGTTAAAATTTTACTAACAAAAAGTCTCGGATTTTTTTTTTTTTTTTTTGTATTTAATATACCTATAAAACATATAATGCAAGTAAACCAATCGGCGATGAGTGACCTGTATATGTGCCACATAAGGCGCTCAGATTCCTTGGTTATTCTGCCCAATGAATTTATATTGTAAATTTTGCTATTTTTAACACGGGCATTTATCCCATTCAATTAGGCAAAAATGTCTATTTTGAAAAACTAGTAATAAAAGATTAAAAATTCTGTAAAAGACGTTCGTCTCGAATGGGTTAATAAGTAGTTATAAAACAAGATTATGTAACGTAACGAAATAGGATAATTATTTTTCACCAATTTCTTTCAAATTCACAACTTTTAATACATATATAAAAGAATACATATCTAAAACATACATGAATATCTTCATTTTACTTGAATAGCTAGAAAATGTTAAATTTCTAAGTAGAACATTAATTAGAATTAAAGAACATATCAATTAGCACGTGACTTTCACTCTTAAAACGAAAGAGCTGATTTGGCTTCTCATGAAAGAGCTGTAATTTTTTCGATCATAAAAGAGTTGTTTTTCAAACGTTTAAATCTTCTTGATCCAAATTGGTTATTTAAATAGCTCAACTTCATTTAAATTGGTTAAAACTTGAGTTATTTCAACTCTTTTTTGAGAAGCTGCCTTTCAACATTGAGATGAGTGTATTTCAGCTCAACTTGAGCTATTTTGTGGCTGACTTTTTAAGAGAGTTCATTAATGATTTATTAAAGATACATACATATTAGCATGTTCAGTTCCAAAGCTAAAATAGTAATACAAATATTATTCATTGTTTTTTTTTTCGAATAAAATGACAAAAAAAATAAATAATTACTTTTTCTGAAATTGTTCCTCTAGGTGGTTCGTACTTTGAGTTCCAAAATATGGATCTAAAACTGCAAAAACCCTAAAAACATCAATTCAATAACTACTAAACTAAATTACCTCAATTCCAAATTTAAGACCTTCAAACAACTAAAAATGTACAAATATTCAAGATATATATATATATATATATATATATATATACCGGGTGTCCTAAAAATGACTGATGGATTTTAAAATTCAATAACTTGCAAACGGTGACAGCTATTTAAAAAATTTTTGCAGGAGGGTTATGTATAATGTCAGGAGTTTTTTTACGGTAATTTTTTATTTTAGTTTGCATATTAACAATAGGTGGCGCTGACGGCGATTAAAGGCCAGGTCGGCGCTTCACTCAGCACTGATCACCTTGCCTTCAATCGTCATCAGCGCCACCTATTGTTTGAGATGCGAACTAAAATAAAAAATTACGGTAAAAAAACTCCTGACATTACACATAACCCTCCTGCAAAAAATTTTTAAATAGATGTCACCGTTTGCAAGTTATTCAATTTTAAAATCCATCAGTCATTTTTGGGACACCCGGTATATATAAAAGCTAAGTTAAATACTTATGAAAATTCAACACTTTCTTGCTCAGATTGTCTTTGGACATTTTTCAGGTATTTTGCAAACTTAGATGAAAATAACAATTATTTTATTAGGGATTCAGTTTAGATATAGGCATTTATTCGCTTACTTTCAACACAAAAAAACACTTCGCTATTAAGAATAGATGTGAAAATGTAAAAAAATAATAAAAATCAGATATTTTAGTTTTCATAAGTAGAAGAAAAGAGTTCCCCGAATGAAGACCCAGGGAACGAGGACGTTAAAAAAGGTATTACACACAATTAATACAATAACCCAACATGAGGTTAAAAATTAGCCGGGGACAGGAATGGAAAATGGGTCCGCAGCGCACCGTGTTTACTCCCAATAATGAAACATGTTGGGGGGATGATAATGGCCGGCAATGGCACGGCACACCACTGCATTGTATTAAATACGAGTTCATGTCTGTCTTAATACATATGTAATTTACAAATTAATTAGAATGTTGCTAATTCATATGTAAAAATGTTAAGATATCTGGACTAAATAATAAAATGCTCAGAGGTCGATTTAGAAAAAAAAAAGTTGCATAGCAGTAACTTCTATACAAAGTCAGTTTTGAATAGCAGTTAGACACTTTTGTTTAGCAGGTAAAAAATAGCTAACGTAACTTTTAAATCTTGAAAATTTACATTTTTTTCTTAAAAGCAATATTTAACCAAAAGCATAAATGTTCCCACTTTAACTGTAGTCATATTATTAAGTAATTAACAATTCGCAAAACAATTAACAAATTACTGTAACGTACAAAACAAAAACGATATAAAACAACAGAATCTGCGCTGTCTGTTTCGATGCATAAATAAAGTAAAAGGATCGTAACAGTGAGTGTTCATTTTAGAACCACTACAACACGCACGTCACACTTCTATGAGGAAACGCCGTGATTAGCCAGTAACAGTGATTCAGTAATCAATCACAGCATCAGGGCGGGAACAAATCAAGTGTTTACTGGAAAAACTGCACGCAGCAATGGCGTCTCGCTGTACTTCTATTGTAAATAAACACTTGGGGAGAGTGAAAACACAACGTATGTCATATAAAACATCTTTAAATTTTAACTTTAAGTGTACACATGACATAACAAAGGGTGTGGGAAATATGCATCGCAATGATTGCGATTAAATCGAACCCTGAATGCATGCATAAAAATGTTACACTTCTCGGCGTAATGTGCAATATCTGAGCAGAAATGTAATAATACCCATATGTTAATTTTAGATATTATATGTTTTTACGTAATTAAAATACTTTGGGATATCATTTTCAGTGAAGATTTTAAATGATTTACATCCTAAAATATTTCATTTTTAACAGAACGTATTAAATATATTTTACGTAGAGGTAATTTTGGTAATTTACGTTCAGTTTTCACATTAGAATTTGAAGTTTTCTTTCTAGAGAAGATTGTAATTTGATGTAATGTGGTTATTACACAGTCATGATTTCCCCATTTATCGAAATTTCCCTCCTTAATTAGTTACATCCGTACATTCCGTCTAATGGGACTGCCATAAATTCTGGTGACATTTTGCGCAGCACTTATCAATTTATTTTCATCTCGTTACTGTAAACAAAATTTGCATTAACTAATGAACGAATTCTCCGTTCATTCTTATTTAATTTTATGTATATTAAAGTAAAAAATTTTCATTAAATAAATGAAACAAAAAAAAATTCTTCCGAATTAATAAATTCAGAAACTTTTAATTACTATTATAAATTAGTGAGTGAGCTGATTATTAATTCTTTTGAGACTAATAATTATGTTAATCTAGAAAAACGTTTAATTATACTAATTAGCAGAAAATGTTAAAAAAATATAATAACGTAAATAAAATTAGATTTTATTCATGTTTTACAAAAATGCTAAAGGATTATTTCCCAGACTTATTTTAAGAATATTTTTAAATAGGTTTTTCTTTTTGGTAGCGATTTACTTCTTAAATGCGTAATTTTCATTGACATGAAGGAATGATTTATGGTTTAAATATTTTAATTTTTAGTATGAGAGTTTATTTTTTAACATCGAAATAAAATTTTCACGAAAATAATATTTCTTTAATATTTTATGTAGAAAAACTTTTTGCTTGAACTTAATTTTTTATTGATAATCGATTTTTTTTTTATTGATTGTTATTGTTTTTTTTTTTAATTCTAGGGGACAGCTTGCTTACTTTTCATTTACACATCATACGTAATACAGAATAGGTCTTCTATTGTTTTAGGATTTTGATGGATTTACCCGTTTCAGATGCCGAAGATTACGAAAAAAAACTTTTAGAAAAAAATTTACCATCCCCTCTGGGTTTGTCTATAAGTCTGCTTGTGTGTCTGAGTGTCTGTAAGCGCTCTATTTTCAGAACAAACTGAGATAGAGACTTGAAATTTGATATGTACTTAGTATGTAATAATGGAAAGAAACCTATTGATTAACAGTAACCTCTATTATCCTGAACAATTTTTACGGACTCTCGACATATCCGTTTTAATAAAAGGTATATTAAAACTTTCGGAATTGTTCGTTCTAAAGAATGCATACAATAGATGATAATAAACTTTAAATTTTGCATAAAGAAAGAAAGTCAATCGAATAATTAGTTTCCGAGATATTTGCAATCCTATTTTCCACACACTCGAATTTTCATGTTCTTGTATTTTACTCCAATTTCAATTCAAAGATATGTTTTAGTTGGATGTGAATAGTAATCTGTTAATTAACATGATTTTCATCTTTTGAGTTATAAGGATTTTTTTTATGATCTTGTATTTCCCTTAAATTTCACTTCAAACATATGTTTTAGTTGGATGTGAAAAGTAATCTGTTAATTAACATGATTTTCATCTTTTGAGTTATAAGGATTTTTTTTATGATCTTGTATTTCACTTAAATTTCAATTCAAAGATATGTTTTAGTTGGATGTGAAAAGTAAACTGTTAGTTAACAGGATTTTTATTTTTTGAGTTATAAGGATTTTTTTAACGCAATATAGTACTGTATGATGTACCTGTTGACCGAAAAATTATCTCCAAACTATGATATTAAATGTCAATAACGGCTTATCGTAAATATCATATTCTCTTGACATACATATAACGCATTTAACGTTACATGTGTTTGTTATGTCATTGACGTTATATTTATATTTTCATTAATCTTTTACTAATTTATTTATATTTCCGTTATTTAAAATAAAAAATATGCAATTTATATAATTTACAAGTAGTTTGGCGATTTATATAATTTGCCGAAAGTGATTGTGGGATAATCAAGTAGTATCTCCAATTCCGTAATAGGACAATACTATCTATTAAAAATATTTAAACATACGTTTGAATTTTATTTTTGAATTGCAACTCATTTTATAAATTTTTTACACATACTTTTTTATATTATATATTATCCATACCCATGATGGATAAATATTAGATGGCTCCCAAATACTAGTTTTTTTTTAATATAGATTTAAAATGCATTGTGATGTCATGTTACAAAATTAACACAAATAAATTTATTAGCCTGGTAAAAGTTTCATTTTTAATTACTTCGGAAAATATTTTGTTATTATACGGAATTAAAGCGGAATGATCTACATTTATTATTTTAAAAAATAGTGGCATTAAAGATTTTTGTTTTATTCATAATGCTGTAACATGAAGGTATATGTCAAAAACAAATAGATTTTTCAAATTAGTTTCTGTCATATTTATTGGACTGTTTTATTTGAATTAGTGAAATAAAAAAAAATTGATTTTCGTTTGTAAAAATTTATGTTTATAAAAAAGGATTTGATTTGTATAATGATATCTCTTTGAAACTATCATTATTTTGGCGTTTACACAATGAAATAATATTATGGATAAAATAAATAAATAATTAAAATACGTACTTAATAATATTTATATCTATATTTCATAGATTTTATTTCACTTTTAATATTCATTAACATAGTAAAACAATGATAAATAAAAACTGTAATTCTTAAACTTATTTGAGCTCTTTTAGTTGTAAATAACTATTATATATTTTTATATGTTAGTTTAATGCTTTTTATACGTTTTATGTTTAAGGAAATTTTATTTTAATTACTGGCAATAATTAGAATCTGTAACAAAACAATTTTATTATTTTTACGACAACTGTCTGAAGATTGATGATTAAGTTCGAACTCTCGAATGTCGAAAATCTACATACACTTTGTGTTTTTTTCTTTCTTTTTGTACAGAACGAATATTTGTACATTTTTTTATATTATGCATAAAATGTGTTAAAATCATCACAAAGTAATACAAAGTAATAAATCATATGTAGAATCATTTATAATAGATTTATCAGAGAATGTTAATAAAATAACCATGTGACTTGAAAGACTCCATCTATAAGCATTCTGCAAATTGCGCCTTTTGCCAAGAGATTTAACAGAACGTATATGTTATATCGTATTAAATTTGTATTTATCAACCTTATATAAAGCTATTTTTGCCTCATTTTCTTTTAATCATGTTCAAAATTCTGTATGACTCTTTTTCAAGGAAAAAAAATTTTCACAAAAGAAACTTTTCTATGGTATTTTCAACCTGTTAGGTCTGCTTTAATTTTATCAAAACAAAAAAGGTGGGGAGGAGGGTGAGTGCAGTTTGTTTAGATGTATTTGTTTGAATGCTAATTTTACTTGTTGGCTACTACTAGTGATAATGTAGAAGTAAAAGCCGAAATAAACTTCGAAAAATTCCCATTTCAGCACAATACATCTTTGAATAGTAAAATAGTCTCAGAGTGTTAGGAGTAGTAGGAAAACGAGAGTACGGGCTCAGCCGGAGGGGCAGAGGGGCCGTCCCTCCGCATCCCTCCGCGCCCCTCCGCATCCCTCCGCGCCCCTCCGCATCCCTCCGCGCCCCGCCTGCGGTGCCGCCTGCGATACCTCCTGCCCCCACTATGCATCCCCCTCCACAAACGCCCCCTAGTGGAAAAAAAGGAACATTCTATTATAACAGGATAGGTGAACAACCTTCCCTAATTAAAAATATTATCAATCACATCTCAACTCGGAATCATACTATATGATGAAGATTAAATTTATATTTGAATTTTGAACAACCATAATTTTAATGAGTATTATTAATTAAGCGAAACACTGGAAAAATCTCAGTTTTTAACCATTTTATTTAGATTTCTTCAACTACAAGATGAGATTATCAATTTAACTCAAGAAAGTTAAACATATATTTGAATTTTGCTTCATAGACATCTTAATGAGTAGTATTAATTAAGTAAAAACAATAGAAAATATCCAGTTTTATAGAAAAAGACTGATTTCTTACGATTTTTATCAACTATATGATCAATGTAACGACTTAAAAGTTGAAAGTTAAACATGTATCCTAGTTTTTCAACAGCTATAGCCTTAATGAGTATCGTTAATTAAGTAAAAAAACAATGGAAAATATCAAGTTTTATGGAAAAAGACTGATCTCTTACGATTTTTATCAACTTAAGAGAGAAAACTTAAACACACATTTCAGTTTTTCAAACGCTATAACCTTAATGAGCATTCATAATTAAGTAAAAAACAATGGAAAATATCGATTTTTATAGAAAAAGACTGATTTCTTACGATTTTTATCAACTGCAACATCAGTGTATCGACTTACAAGTTGAAAGTTAAACATGCATTCTAGTTTTTCAACAGTTATAATCTTAATGAGTATCGTTAATTAAGTAAAAAACAATGGGAAATATCAAGTTTTATAGAAAAAGACTGATTTCTTACGATTTTTTCAACTCAAACTTCAAACTATCAATTTGATAGAAAGAAATTTAAGCATGCATTCCAGTTTTGGACAACCATTTCCTTCATGAACATTATTAATTAAGCAAAACAACAGAAAATATTAAATTTTTAACTGATTTCTTCATAAATTTATTTATTTTTTAATATAAAATCAGAATACACAACTTAAAATAGAAATTTAAACATATTTTTTAGTTTTTGAACAGTCGCTACCTCAAAGAATTTCGATAATTGAACAATTAACAAAGGAAACTAATGATTTTTTAACGAAAAAAGACGAATTAAACGAATTTGGTTAACTTTTACTCTAATTGGAAATTTCATCGTACTTTATATATACCAACTAAGTAGAATTTTAATACATAAACGAATAATTTAAAGAAATCCCCAACACACAAATGTGAACCTGCAGAGCATTTCTTATTACGTCATATCTAAACTAAAACTTTTTTCTGCAACCCCTCCATGCATGCATTCCAGGTAGGGGAACATAACAAAGAATTTTGACGTCACAACTTACAAAGGTATACAACAAAATGATTACGTTCAAGAAAAAGTATCACATAGAGAGAAAAAAAGAAGAGATTTAAGCTATTTATCCATTCTAGTTTTATAACAGTTACCACAACATCTCCAAATTAAAATTTGGAAGTCATAATGAGTGTAATTAATTAAGCAAAATAATCGAAATATTAGTTTTTCAGAGGGGAAAAGACGAATTTAAACAAATTTTATTAGTTTTACACTAGTTTAATAATAATTTTAAGAGGAAAAAGACGAATTTAAACTTTTTTTTTTTTTTTTTTTCTTAGTTTTACACTATTTTTTCTCATTTCCAACACGGATATATCAATTTTAACAGAAGAATTAAACGTATATTTTAGTTTTTAACAACAAAATCTTAACAAGTATCATTAATTAAACAAAAATAAATATCAGTTTTAAAGAAAAGACGAATTTGAATAATTTTACACTAGTATTTTCAAAAGCAACATGGAAATATCAATACTTATTCACATATTTCACTTATTCACTGTATTCAATACTATATTTAATAAATTTGGATACACTTTAAGAATTTCCTAATCTATAATTATATATTAGCTATATATTTATTGTTACCCATGTTTTCAACATTAGTTCATAATCGTGAATTTTGTATTTTAAATACCATATATTCAGGTTCAGATTATTTTCACTTGAAATCATACAGAATTTTTTAACAGAGTTTACTTTTGAAATCATTGAAGCAACTGTATTTAATATTTTTAACACCAATTTTCTAAGATTTTCTAACATTTTCCGATTATACATTCCTCATAAGTACATTTCTAAATGCTACAATCACTTTACATATCGAAAAGATATCATTGAAGCAACTGTATTTAATATTTTTAACACCAATTTTCTAAGATTTTTTAACATTTTCCGGTTATACATTCCTCAAAAGTATATATTCTAAACAATAGAAAATATTAATTTTAAGAATTAAAAGACGAATTTAAACAAATTTTATTAGTTTTACAATATTTTTTCTCATCTCCAACACGGATATATCAATTTTAACAGAATTAAACGCATATTTTAGTTTTTAAGAACAAAAATGTAATAAGTATCATTAATTAAACAAAAAATAAATATCAATTTTCAAGAAAAGACAATTTTTTACACAAATTTTCAACTTTGAAATACGTTTGTTTACATATATTGTTACAATATATTACTAAACTTAAACTTTTTTAAAAGTTTGAATGTCTTTACAAAGGGTTCATATTTATATTTTTCACGTCTTGACAGCATTCGAAATCTTACAACAAAAGTATACTTTTATTATTTTTATTATTATTATTATTCTAGAAAACCTAAAAAGTCATTTCTTGCTGCTTTAAACACTTGACATATTAAAACTACTCTGAGATATTCTACCCATATAATTAATCAAATTAGGACATGATTCATCTTACACTTCAAAATTTCTGAATTTTTACAATACTTATTTTCATCAAACTTTATTCTTGATCCTATATATTTTAGGAGTACAGAATTTTAACATCTGTTTTTATCTACTTATCAGAAAATTATTAAAACACCCATCAATACTTTCCAAATATGAATATTATCTTTACAGTTTAATAATACAAAACATACACGAATACAAAGTTTAATTTTTACAAACATTTCATATTTCAAACCAAACTTTTCGAAATTTTCACATCATAAGAGCAAACATTAGACGAACTTTTTAACTTTTTAACTTTTTTTATTGTTTAGATCTTTTCATCATAACTTTTAATTATGATAATTATCCATTTTTAGGTTGATTGTCGAAAAACTGTAACTGAAATTACATAAACTTAATGTAAAAAACCATGTTCTCACACAATTTCTTGAAATTCAACAAAGAATTGACTATTACTTATCTATTATTATTCTTATTAAATACTTATCTACATCAATATCGATTCTCGATAGTGTATAGATATTTCATCATTACTCACTTACAACTCTTTTCAAACGTTTATCAGAAAAATAAGTCAATCAAAGTCTAGTAGTTATCACACCTGTTCCTCAGAAATATTACTATCATATGAAACAGTAAAGAAAATTAATAGATATTTAATATTTAATAACGTCATACGTGAAATTACTGTCGAATGAGAATACAAATAATCTATAAAATCAACTGTTGAACAAAAAAATAGTACAGATTACCGAAAATTCAAATGTTTTTTCTGCAAAAGTTACAAAAATTAACAAATGAATGACAAATTAGAGAAATAACTAAAAAAGTTAATGAACATATTTACAAATTTATTAAAATCACACCTTTTTCTGGATTGCAAACCACAATTTCTTGAAAAATTTAACACCGAATTTGTAAGATTTTAGTCCTAGTATTACATACACTCAATAAATATTCAAAATTAACAAAAATATAATTTTTTAGTCTCATCAATAAGCAGAAATTCTACATTAAAATAATATTTTCATAGTAGTACTTATAAAAATGAGAGTTTAAAAACTGATTTTCATAATTTTATCACATTTAAACTTAATATTTTACATAAAACATTATTTAATCAAATTTTATGCTTTCTAATTCAGTAAAATTCAATACGTTTTTAGTTTTTAAACCAATACCACAATATTTATTTACATCAAACTTGATTCTTCACCTTTTATATTTCCACATTACACACGTGAGATAAATACTAACTTGGATCAGGAGTTGAAGTCAATTGATTCCATTCGATTTTCATCATGTACGCATTGCTCCTACACGAAATTTCTTACTGCTATAATCATCTAATGTATTAAAACTAATCTACTCATATTTTTAATCAATTCATCAGATGTTTCATCTCGCACTTCTGAATTATCGTGTATCAAGTTGCTTAAAATATAAATACTATCTTTATAGTTTTAATGATATATAGTATACATGGTTTATCTTGAGTTAGCACTTCCATAGTATTAATCAAATTATATGTTTCATCTTGCACTTGATCTTAATGATTTCATCTTGCATCTAAATTATCGTCCATCGAGTTTTTTTTTTTTTTTTTTTTTTTTTTTAATAATAATATATTTATAGTTTTTGATTATACATAGCATGTACGAATACAATCTTTAATTTTAACATTTCATATTTCAAATAACCTATTTCCGAAACCAAGCTATGTGAATTTTACCACAATGCTTATTATCATAGAATAATTTGTGTTTCACACTTTTCTAAAAATTATCAGATATGTACCCCTCAGAGAAATTACTATCATATGAATAAATGAAGAAAATTTAATTTATATTAAATGTACACGAAATTGATTGCAAAATACATGTATTTAATAAAAATAAATAAATAAGCGATTATTTATACATTAAATCTTTACTAAATATATATTTCTTTCATTATACAGATGTTTCAACAAGATGAACCAAAACAGCAGCAAACTTCAGAAATTAATGATCCGAATGATTCATCCCTAGCACATGTAGCGTTAACGAATAACACGTATGTGAATACTTATATGAGAAATACTAGAATTCGTATATGAAACGTAATTAGAGTAAATACAAAATGATTTGTCTTACTACTTACACTTTAACAAGTGCTTTTTACCTATATTATTGAAGAGAATCCTAACTGTGTCCATTTATTTCTATTACAGATGTGCTCTATTTGCTACAAACACTTCTTAAGTAAATGGAATTTAACAGAACATACAAAAATCTATACAGGTGAAAAACCTTACACTTGGAAAGATTACCATAAATGGTTTCGCCATTGCATACTGCATTAAAAACAACGAAATTTTTGAGACTTTTTTCATAACTTTTTTTGAAATTTTTGCAACTTTTTTTTGCAATTTTTTTACACTTTTTTTAACAAAAATTTTTCATTTTTTTAACGTTGTGATTTTCTTTTTTTACTTTTGTAAAAACTTATTTTGAAAAAAAAAATTTTTGTAAAAAATGTTTTTGAAAAAAAAAAATTTTGAAAAAAATATTTTTGGAAGTTTTGATTTTTGAAAAAAAAATTTTTGTTGTAAATATTTTTTTCAAAAACTTTGTTATGAGTTTTTCACTTTGTGGTTTTTGTTTTTACATTTGTGTTTTTTCTTTTCACTTTTGCAATTTTTTCATATTGTAAATATTTTTTATTAATATTTCTAGAAAACAATGAAATTATTTTGTAAACTTGCATATTTTTTCATACATCTGCTTATTTTTTGTATGTTCTTATGCATTTTTTAAGTTGTGAGAGTGTTATTTCACTTAAAATGTTATGTATTTCATTAATGTAATAGGTATTAGAAAAATAAACACAACGATATATGCATATAAAAGAATATTTAACGTGAGCATTTAAAGAATACACTGCAAAATAATATCTATACATTCATACTGATTAGAAGAATCACAAAATTACTTTTCAGCAGTGTGTATGTCTTCCAAATTTTAAGTTTGAGATATTGTGGTAAGTGTTGTGAAAATATGATGGATAAATAGCCTAAATATCTTCCTTTATTTCTAAATTCTTCAAAAGTCTGACTAATTTTTGAATATCTTCGCTAAGTTTACATATATCTGATGATGCTTTATATGATGATGTGTGCATTTTTGATTCACGTCTCCTTGAAAACAGCATTTATGGTAATCTTTCCAAGTGTAAGGTTTTTCACCTGTATAGATTTTTGTATGTTCTGTTAAATTCCATTTACTTAAGAAGTGTTTGTAGCAAATAGAGCACATCTGTAATAGAAATAAATGGACACAGTTAGGATTCTCTTCAATAATATAGGTAAAAAGCACTTGTTAAAGTGTAAGTAGTAAGACAAATCATTTTGTATTTACTCTAATTACGTTTCATATACGAATTCTAGTATTTCTCATATAAGTATTCACATACGTGGTATTCGTTAACGCTACATGTGCTAGGGATGAATCATTCAGATCATTAATTTCTGAAGTTTGCTGCTGTTTTGGTTCATCTTGTTGAAACATCTGTATAATGAAAGAAATATATATTTAGTAAAGATTTAATGTATAAATAATCGCTTATTTATTAATTTTTAGTAAATACATGTATATTGCAATCAATTTCGTGTACATTTAATATAAATTAAATTTTCTTCATTTATTCATATGATAGTAATTTCTCTGAGGGGTACATATCTGATAATTTTTAGAAAAGTGTGAAACACAAATTATTCTATGATAATAAGCATTGTGGTAAAATTCACATAGCTTGGTTTCGGAAATAGGTTATTTGAAATATGAAATGTTAAAATTAAAGATTGTATTCGTACATGCTATGTATAATCAAAAACTATAAATATATTATTATTAAAAAAAAAAAAAAAAAAAAAAAAAAAAAAAAAAAAAAAAAAAAACTCGATGGACGATAATTTAGATGCAAGATGAAATCATTAAGATCAAGTGCAAGATGAAACATATAATTTGATTAATACTATGGAAGTGCTAACTCAAGATAAACCATGTATACTATATATCATTAAAACTATAAAGATAGTATTTATATTTTAAGCAACTTGATACACGATAATTCAGAAGTGCGAGATGAAACATCTGATGAATTGATTAAAAATATGAGTAGATTAGTTTTAATACATTAGATGATTATAGCAGTAAGAAATTTCGTGTAGGAGCAATGCGTACATGATGAAAATCGAATGGAATCAATTGACTTCAACTCCTGATCCAAGTTAGTATTTATCTCACGTGTGTAATGTGGAAATATAAAAGGTGAAGAATCAAGTTTGATGTAAATAAATATTGTGGTATTGGTTTAAAAACTAAAAACGTATTGAATTTTACTGAATTAGAAAGCATAAAATTTGATTAAATAATGTTTTATGTAAAATATTAAGTTTAAATGTGATAAAATTATGAAAATCAGTTTTTAAACTCTCATTTTTATAAGTACTACTATGAAAATATTATTTTAATGTAGAATTTCTGCTTATTGATGAGACTAAAAAATTATATTTTTGTTAATTTTGAATATTTATTGAGTGTATGTAATACTAGGACTAAAATCTTACAAATTCGGTGTTAAATTTTTCAAGAAATTGTGGTTTGCAATCCAGAAAAAGGTGTGATTTTAATAAATTTGTAAATATGTTCATTAACTTTTTTAGTTATTTCTCTAATTTGTCATTCATTTGTTAATTTTTGTAACTTTTGCAGAAAAAACATTTGAATTTTCGGTAATCTGTACTATTTTTTTGTTCAACAGTTGATTTTATAGATTATTTGTATTCTCATTCGACAGTAATTTCACGTATGACGTTATTAAATATTAAATATCTATTAATTTTCTTTACTGTTTCATATGATAGTAATATTTCTGAGGAACAGGTGTGATAACTACTAGACTTTGATTGACTTATTTTTCTGATAAACGTTTGAAAAGAGTTGTAAGTGAGTAATGATGAAATATCTATACACTATCGAGAATCGATATTGATGTAGATAAGTATTTAATAAGAATAATAATAGATAAGTAATAGTCAATTCTTTGTTGAATTTCAAGAAATTGTGTGAGAACATGGTTTTTTACATTAAGTTTATGTAATTTCAGTTACAGTTTTTCGACAATCAACCTAAAAATGGATAATTATCATAATTAAAAGTTATGATGAAAAGATCTAAACAATAAAAAAAGTTAAAAAGTTAAAAAGTTCGTCTAATGTTTGCTCTTATGATGTGAAAATTTCGAAAAGTTTGGTTTGAAATATGAAATGTTTGTAAAAATTAAACTTTGTATTCGTGTATGTTTTGTATTATTAAACTGTAAAGATAATATTCATATTTGGAAAGTATTGATGGGTGTTTTAATAATTTTCTGATAAGTAGATAAAAACAGATGTTAAAATTCTGTACTCCTAAAATATATAGGATCAAGAATAAAGTTTGATGAAAATAAGTATTGTAAAAATTCAGAAATTTTGAAGTGTAAGATGAATCATGTCCTAATTTGATTAATTATATGGGTAGAATATCTCAGAGTAGTTTTAATATGTCAAGTGTTTAAAGCAGCAAGAAATGACTTTTTAGGTTTTCTAGAATAATAATAATAATAAAAATAATAAAAGTATACTTTTGTTGTAAGATTTCGAATGCTGTCAAGACGTGAAAAATATAAATATGAACCCTTTGTAAAGACATTCAAACTTTTAAAAAAGTTTAAGTTTAGTAATATATTGTAACAATATATGTAAACAAACGTATTTCAAAGTTGAAAATTTGTGTAAAAAATTGTCTTTTCTTGAAAATTGATATTTATTTTTTGTTTAATTAATGATACTTATTACATTTTTGTTCTTAAAAACTAAAATATGCGTTTAATTCTGTTAAAATTGATATATCCGTGTTGGAGATGAGAAAAAATATTGTAAAACTAATAAAATTTGTTTAAATTCGTCTTTTAATTCTTAAAATTAATATTTTCTATTGTTTAGAATATATACTTTTGAGGAATGTATAACCGGAAAATGTTAAAAAATCTTAGAAAATTGGTGTTAAAAATATTAAATACAGTTGCTTCAATGATATCTTTTCGATATGTAAAGTGATTGTAGCATTTAGAAATGTACTTATGAGGAATGTATAATCGGAAAATGTTAGAAAATCTTAGAAAATTGGTGTTAAAAATATTAAATACAGTTGCTTCAATGATTTCAAAAGTAAACTCTGTTAAAAAATTCTGTATGATTTCAAGTGAAAATAATCTGAACCTGAATATATGGTATTTAAAATACAAAATTCACGATTATGAACTAATGTTGAAAACATGGGTAACAATAAATATATAGCTAATATATAATTATAGATTAGGAAATTCTTAAAGTGTATCCAAATTTATTAAATATAGTATTGAATACAGTGAATAAGTGAAATATGTGAATAAGTATTGATATTTCCATGTTGCTTTTGAAAATACTAGTGTAAAATTATTCAAATTCGTCTTTTCTTTAAAACTGATATTTATTTTTGTTTAATTAATGATACTTGTTAAGATTTTGTTGTTAAAAACTAAAATATACGTTTAATTCTTCTGTTAAAATTGATATATCCGTGTTGGAAATGAGAAAAAATAGTGTAAAACTAAGAAAAAAAAAAAAAAAAAAAGTTTAAATTCGTCTTTTTCCTCTTAAAATTATTATTAAACTAGTGTAAAACTAATAAAATTTGTTTAAATTCGTCTTTTCCCCTCTGAAAAACTAATATTTCGATTATTTTGCTTAATTAATTACACTCATTATGACTTCCAAATTTTAATTTGGAGATGTTGTGGTAACTGTTATAAAACTAGAATGGATAAATAGCTTAAATCTCTTCTTTTTTTCTCTCTATGTGATACTTTTTCTTGAACGTAATCATTTTGTTGTATACCTTTGTAAGTTGTGACGTCAAAATTCTTTGTTATGTTCCCCTACCTGGAATGCATGCATGGAGGGGTTGCAGAAAAAAGTTTTAGTTTAGATATGACGTAATAAGAAATGCTCTGCAGGTTCACATTTGTGTGTTGGGGATTTCTTTAAATTATTCGTTTATGTATTAAAATTCTACTTAGTTGGTATATATAAAGTACGATGAAATTTCCAATTAGAGTAAAAGTTAACCAAATTCGTTTAATTCGTCTTTTTTCGTTAAAAAATCATTAGTTTCCTTTGTTAATTGTTCAATTATCGAAATTCTTTGAGGTAGCGACTGTTCAAAAACTAAAAAATATGTTTAAATTTCTATTTTAAGTTGTGTATTCTGATTTTATATTAAAAAATAAATAAATTTATGAAGAAATCAGTTAAAAATTTAATATTTTCTGTTGTTTTGCTTAATTAATAATGTTCATGAAGGAAATGGTTGTCCAAAACTGGAATGCATGCTTAAATTTCTTTCTATCAAATTGATAGTTTGAAGTTTGAGTTGAAAAAATCGTAAGAAATCAGTCTTTTTCTATAAAACTTGATATTTCCCATTGTTTTTTACTTAATTAACGATACTCATTAAGATTATAACTGTTGAAAAACTAGAATGCATGTTTAACTTTCAACTTGTAAGTCGATACACTGATGTTGCAGTTGATAAAAATCGTAAGAAATCAGTCTTTTTCTATAAAAATCGATATTTTCCATTGTTTTTTACTTAATTATGAATGCTCATTAAGGTTATAGCGTTTGAAAAACTGAAATGTGTGTTTAAGTTTTCTCTCTTAAGTTGATAAAAATCGTAAGAGATCAGTCTTTTTCCATAAAACTTGATATTTTCCATTGTTTTTTTACTTAATTAACGATACTCATTAAGGCTATAGCTGTTGAAAAACTAGGATACATGTTTAACTTTCAACTTTTAAGTCGTTACATTGATCATATAGTTGATAAAAATCGTAAGAAATCAGTCTTTTTCTATAAAACTGGATATTTTCTATTGTTTTTACTTAATTAATACTACTCATTAAGATGTCTATGAAGCAAAATTCAAATATATGTTTAACTTTCTTGAGTTAAATTGATAATCTCATCTTGTAGTTGAAGAAATCTAAATAAAATGGTTAAAAACTGAGATTTTTCCAGTGTTTCGCTTAATTAATAATACTCATTAAAATTATGGTTGTTCAAAATTCAAATATAAATTTAATCTTCATCATATAGTATGATTCCGAGTTGAGATGTGATTGATAATATTTTTAATTAGGGAAGGTTGTTCACCTATCCTGTTATAATAGAATGTTCCTTTTTTTCCACTAGGGGGCGTTTGTGGAGGGGGATGCATAGTGGGGGCAGGAGGTATCGCAGGCGGCACCGCAGGCGGGGCGCGGAGGGATGCGGAGGGGCGCGGAGGGATGCGGAGGGACGGCCCCTCTGCCCCTCCGGCTGAGCCCGTACTCTCGTTTTCCTACTACTGTTAGGCGAAGATTTCTAGTTACAAAACTTTTATACAAACAACTCATAACACACACAAAAATAAATAAAAAAAGTAATAAAAAAGCTTTTTATTATCGTACTTGATATGACCATCAAAATTTCAGGGGATAAAAAAAAAAAAACTACTATCTAGTAGACAAAATTTATTTTTTTTGACCGCAACTTTATTTTCATATAAAATAACTAGTAATTCTGTATAATTTGGAACACTTAGTCAGTTATTATTTATTTTTCCTGATTTATACTGGTTGGGTACTATTTAAAAATCTATGCATGAGTGTTTTTTGAAAGGTGTAATTCTATTATTCATACTATAAATAAGTAAATGAACTTTTAAATGATAAAAAGTCTTTAAAAAACTGTTTACTAGTGTATGGGTCATTTTTCGACGTAGTTGTCATTCTCCTAGCATTTAGTAAGTTTGAGTACAATATTTTGTATCCCACACTAATAGAAGTTTACCTTTTGCTGCGAAACCCACATTTTAACTTCGATGATGTGATCATTATCAGAGGAAGTTTTGCCTTGCGAGGTATTTCTCCAGATAGAGGAATAAGTGGCAGTCACTGTAAGCAAAGTCATGACTGCAAGGGTACCTTGTTGGGTATTTCGTGAAATTTCATCATACTTTAAGAAAATGTACGATACCATCTCGTTACATTTTGTCGATTCATAATGTTCTCATAGACAGAAATAACTTCACTGTAAATATTCACTGAACCCACACATTTTGCAGGAAGAAATCGTATGATGAAACTTACATTTGGCAGGATTCTGAACTGACGCAGCCATTATAAACACGTGATGATAATGGAACTCACGGGTGTATATAACGGTGTATATAACGGGTGACTGCGAGAGAAATAACAAATGTTCAAGATTGTAATATGTGCTGCCCTCGAGCTCACCTTTCTTTCCTGCTGTCTGAGTTGTATCTTTACTTTTCGAAAACACTTCGTACATTCTTAGAATATAATTGACAACAACTTTTCTTGCTCTCCAGTGAAACTAGGTGCTAAAGCTTGGAGAATATGCCAATTTCTGTACAAAAATATAAAGAATACTAAATAGAAGTTTATTTTAATATTTAGACTAAAATGTAGTGCATTTCTATTTTCTATTTTCTTCTGATTAGGCCATACTGTGAAAAAAATTCATATCTGGAAGAAAAGTATTTCTCAATATTAAAAAATTACAAAAATTTCTCGCTGTATTAAAAATAAAAAATATTTTTTTTTCATTTACGCACTTAATCTGAACTAAAAATCGTACAATCAATAAAAGCTTCTAATCTAATTGACAAAGTTTTGCAATAATTTAATAATGAATGCTATAAAATATATATCCATTGAAAACAAAGTAATAAAAATAATATAAAATCCTACGGCGATTTCACCATCACCTAACTGGCTGCCGTTTAAATATCATCATCGTTATTAAGTTTTACGCATATTTTACTATTTATTCTCGTTTGGAGATAGTCCAAATGTCGTTCGGAAATGCATTAATTTCCTTCATATTGCAGACATTTAATACGCAACTATAAAATTTTATTGATCTATAACCGAAGAGCGTTATTTCTTCGTTGCTTTTACGAACCTTTCTGACAGAACCTTTAAAAGTCTTGGAGATTTTATGTCATTGCATCCTTATCGTAATGTTCTTTGTTTAGAGTAAGATATAAATATTTTCATTTTATTTTATGTTTCAATGTTCCTTTTTAATGTTCCGTTTGAAATACCTATGTTGTATGTTATATGGAAATGAGTACTGATAAGATGTATTATCTTGAACCTTTGAAGAGAAGATGAAAATAATGCAACGTTATTAAAATGTATATTTTTAAATAGAGTTTTGCAAAAGATAACTACAATTTATTTGTTATTTTAATACACACATTATGTCCGATCCTTCTTTGCATGATTATTCTATTTAATGTTTAATCATTTAAAAATCCTTTTCTGAACCAGAATATTACTGATTTAACAGGATTTTAAAATATAATATTAATTTAAACATTGTAATTTATCCACATAAATTCAACTTATAGCTTAGAATCTTACTAAGCTTCACTTATTAAAAATACGAATAAGAATTAAACGCATTTTAATTGGGTACGTACGGAGAAAAAAATTTGATAAGCTGCCTTAATATTAATACTGTGCAGTCTATTTTTTAATTGTTGCTATTATTTTCACTGAACCATCTTATTCAAGTCATAAAGTGAAAATACTGAAATGCAATTCTAAGATTATTCCCTGCTTTTTGTTCATTGCGTATAGGAAAAGGACAAATATGTATAATATATTTTTTTACGATTTTCATTTACTTAATTAGAAAAACTAATACGATTTTAAACCAGCGGGCGTTTTAAAATAAATGGATGATAACAAAGCAAATAGTGATATGTATTTAGGTAAAAATGCCCTGTTTAAAAGTTATTTAAAGATCGAGATAAAACTAATCTTGCGGATTCGGGCAACTTTCGTCTGGCAACAGGTGTTGAAAGATTCAAAACACATCACAGCAACAGATGGAACGGCCGTGAGTCCCCGTGACGCTACCGTGACAACGTTGACATTCAAATCTAACACTGCCCAGCACATGCCGGCCAGCACTGCACAGCAATTCAGCCTAAATACAAAAATTTGGTATCTAGTCTCCACACACAATATCACGTCCAGCTCGAAAAGTGTCTTACTGCACAAGTCGGGGTTCTTATCCTGGTTCATTCTAAGGACAAACAGAAATTCAGAAATTCACAAAGATGTCCGGATAGATACCTTAATTCCGTAAATCAGGCAATTTTACTCTTATGGAAGCTTTGAAGCTGAAACCCTATGAAAGAGAGTATTTTTTTCTTCTTATTCGGATAAGAAGGTGAAGGAGGCACTAATGAACCTGAATGTTGGTGGTAAAATCCTCTACAAGACTATAGAAAATTTCTCTATAGAAGTATTCATAGATTGATTTTGATAAAATTTAGAAATATGTACATAGTATTAATAGTGATAGTTTATATAAATAATAATATTATACAATATATGTATATATTTTTATAGCAACCAGAAAATATGGTTATATCGAGTTAAATAGAAAGGTAATTTAAACTATCATAGTTTAACTGTGATAGGCAGCGGTCTATATATGGGACACTCATTTAGAACTCCACATGAACCGCTGCACTTGCATTTCGCAGAACTCGGAATGTTCTACCCTAACTCCGAGGCACTAGTCTCCGGGCACCAAGGCACCCCTATCAAGTGAAGTATACACATTTCTAAAGACTGAACTCGCAAATCTGGTTTTCTGTTTAATTTTTTCTCTTCCAACGACATATTGGGTTCTTGCTCGAGGATTTATTAGCGTAAAACATCTAGAAAGCCTGCTAATCCGGCCGTTGCAAGCTCCGACACCGCATAGATCCGGACTTTTTATCGATTAAGATGTCGGTCTTTGCTTAGAATGTTGCAACATCCGACCCAATAACTCATGACAAAGCGAAGGAACGGGCCACACCTCCTACCAACATTAGTGTATCATGTGCTGGCGAGTTTCATGATGGCATCGCGCATCTACAGCCGCTTGATCAACTTAGAGACACATAAAAATTCCAAGCGACGAAAATCGCCTGCGTTTTTTCGTGTTCTTAGCATTTCATTGGCTGTTCAAGAAGAGTCTTTACTTTCATTTGGATTTGCAAGCATTTTATTAGCTCTTACTGGCGACTCGCTTCGTTCCAGTCGTCAAAGACGCTCCGACAAAAGAGAATCGCGCGCTACTAAGCGACTCCCCTGGTCCCATAGGATAACATGTAGACGCCTGCAATTTGACGCCTGCAGACGACGCGTGTAATAGCACTATTAGAGTCTCCTTCTCTACTTACGGGATCTTGAGATCGACTCATAACTTACTCAAGCTACAGATGTTTCGGTGTATGGGTTGAGGCACAGAAACGATGTCAAAAGTAGTTTCCATACTGTTGGAGCATCTCTGAGTTTCTATTCAAATGCTTGTTTAGCTAGCACTCAACAATTTTCAGGAACACATTCTTTTCTGTCCTTCTGCATTTTGTTCACAATAGAACGGGGAAACAAAATAAAGCAAGGAGACGAGAATTTTAGAACTGACCTAAAAAATTCTCCTTTTTACATAATATAGTAGTTTCCTTTTAAGACCATTAATATTGAAAAAAGCTACACAAAAAAGCATTGCCTGATCAACAGGAAGACAGCGCACATAGCACGATCCTGTGCTTAAAAGCTCCGTCGACCCTGACACCGGGCGTTTCTGGGTGGTGTTCTCACGCATTGTGACGACACTCTTTGTCATTTATGACTCCCTAAAGTTACTAGACTTTAATTTAAAGAGAAAGTTATTACCTGAGATTTTGCTCAGATATTACTTAGGTATGCTGCTCCTTCATTACATAGTCTATATCAAGAACAGATAGTCTTTGCTCAGAATGAATCATTAGATAATGTATATGCTTTATTAAACTTTAAAATCAGTAATTATTTCCAGATTATTGAGAGAAAAAATTTCGGTAATAGTAATTTTAATCCTAAAATGTATATTAATATGCATATTTTTTATTATTTATAATGTATTGAAATTCATCACACTAATTTATATCGTATCCTATTTTTTTTTGTTATATCTTTCACACAGACTCATATTAGTTCTCCCCCCTCCCTTCAAATAGAAAAGTAAAAAAGAAAAAAAAACTGAAAAAAGTAAATCAAAAAGTAAATTTTTCAAATTTTCTAATATTCTATAAAAATACATGAAAGTTTTCCAATTAGTTGAAATATTTCAAAATAAAGTTTCGGGTAATTTAAAATAATTGAATTTTCTTATATTTTGTAGGTACATATTTTAAAAAAAATGCAAAAGGATTCTTGGTAAAAAACTCGAAGAAAATAAAAATGCATTAAATGTTCAACTCCGTTTTAGGTGCATTTCATGTCATTTAATTCTTTTACTAACGCAGAAAATGTATTAAAAAAATTCAAATTATATTGGGTTGGGGAAAAAGTAAGTTCGATTTTTTTGTGTTTTTCAAAGTGAATTTATTTATATAAATAAAAGAAAAAATCTAAATTTATGTGCTATTTTGTTCGATGACCTTTTGTCAATTTTCTGGTAAAACAATAATTCCGTCACTGTAGAATTTCTGAGAGTTCTGGACAAAAAACTGAATAAGGTGATTTTCACAAGCCTTTTTTTAAACCAGCTCAACACCTTCAAGAGAGTACCGCATAGGGCGCAACAAATGGTAATCCGTCGGATCCAGGTCTGGACTGTATGATGGGTTCATCAAAACTTCCCAACAAAGCTCTTTCAGTTTTTGCCGAGTGACTAAAGATGCGTATGGTTTAGCGTTGTCGTAATGGAAGACAGCGCCTTTCCTTTCGATCAGTTTTGACCGGGTTTTTTAATTGCCTGCTTCAATCGCATTAGTTGTTTACAGAAGATAGTTGAATTGATGGTTTGGCCAGGTTTGAGCAGCTCATGATGGAAAATTCCTTTCCAATCCCACCAAACATTCAGAATCACTTTCATAGGCATCAATCCGGGCTTTGCCACCATTTGTGAAGTTTCGATCACGATCTTTTTAGCACATTGTTGTTATACGTGATTCCCTTTTCATCACCCGTAATGATTTGTTTCAAAAATGGCTCGATTTCATACCGTTTCAGTAGCAATTCACAAATGAAAACTCTGTTCATTAAATTTTTCACTGTAAGTTTATGGGGAACCTAAAGGTCTAGACGAACAGCACTAGTTTTTATTACCCTAAAAGAGCCATTAATCTTACATTTGAAGAGAACTCCTTCGGACAATTCGTGGGACGGGGGAAAAAAGGTTGCTAATTTTGGCGTTAAATCGCGAATGTATAAATGAATCTTTTAGGGGTTTTTATTATTATTATTATTTTCTGTTTTCGATTCCTCGGTGAATGTTCACTATGTCGTCATCATCTGACAGCGAAGAAGAAGCTATCCTGTTGTATATAGGATCATCTACCCCTGAAAAAAAACGGAGAAAATATTGGGTTCACCCATTATTAGAAAAACGAGAAGAAGTCAGTGAATTTATTTATGTGAAGGATTTATTTTCGTACGAAGACCGTTTGTATAAATATTTCCATTTAACAATAATGGAATTCCAAGAAACAAATAATGAAATTTAGGGGGGAAATATCATCGAATGTGTTTTTGTTGTTTATGCCTTTTGCATTGTAAAGAAAATATAAAAAAGAAAAAAAAAGTAACTTTGCAAGTTACAGCAACCATTTGGAAAATGACACTTTCAAAGACTAAAATTTAAGGCTTAAAAATAAATTCTATATTTAAAATAATAATAAATATCATTTTTATGACGATCAAAACGTTGGCTTATAATACGAGGACTTAAAATAATGCGAAATATAATATGCTTATAATACTAGGTTTAATAACAGAGTAATATGGATTGAACATTCATATTCCTGGACCAATCATAATATAATTTCAATTTTACAATTTTCGGTATTGAAAATTTTTAAATATAGCACATTTTCAGTTTATACACGTCATATAAACAAAATTATGTACTTATAAAGGCAATTCGTTTGAAAGCTGTGCCACAATTTGTTTCTGAGTTATTAGTTTTTTGTAGTTATTAATACTTTTTGTCACTGTGGCAACAGAAGTACTCCATTTCTGGACATTCAACATGTGACAATCACAAAACGACTAAAATACCGACATCACAATGAATCAGATAGGTCTCAGATATTTCTTCTCTAGATCGAAAACAATAAGCATTCTCCAAATGATTATTAAAAAAAAGTTATATTTGTAGGGAATAAAATAAAACTAATGATTTTTTTTTCTACAAAACTGAAGAAAGAATTTACCTTTGTCATTAGAAATAGGATATTTTTATTAAAGATATATTAGTAAAATAAAGAACTTATATACTTACATACTTACACACACATACTTTTGAAAATACTGTCCAATTTTACTCGAATTTCTGGATGTGACACACACGCGCACACACACACACAAAAAAAAAGAAAGAAAAGAAAAGAAAAAGAAAAGAAAGGCCGTCGTGACGTGACCAGAATAATTTTAAACTCAGCACGTTATTTATTAACTTAAAAAAATAAAATGCTATCCGATTTCAAATTGTTTTAACTGCCAGTTTTCTACATTTACATTTAAAAATGAATCAGAAACTATTTCATAAAATTTAGTGTCGTTGACAGGAATTTGAGAACCATTTTAAGCAGTTTATGAAAATATATATTTAAAAATAATAGAATTTTATGGAGATTATTCTACAAAATATGAGACCCATACTAAAAATGTCAATACAGTGAAACCTCCAAATAAGGGACACTCCGAATAAGGGACACCTCTATTTAAGGGACAAAACCTCCGGTCCCAGTCCCAAGGTATAGGACGTGTAATGTATTTACCTCTGAATAAGGGACACTCTATTTAAGGGACACTTGAAAATGAGATTAAAGGGACTAGTTTTTGAATTTCAGATAATGAAGTAGTCTTTGATGAAAATAAAAATACAGATTTTTGTGACCTTATCAAACATACAGACAGTCATGTTGATACAGAGGCGTACGACACAATTTACGGCCATTTATTTACCTAGACTTCTGATTCGACATCAATGCCTTTATCAGCATTGAAAGTAATGCTGAAAATTGTGAGGATGATTCTGAAATTGGAGAAAGAAAGAAAATTTTGAAATAAGGAACTTTACAGATGCTTTTAGGCTGTTCTCAAATCCAAAAATGGAAATTTTTTAGAGATAAGTTTTAATTTATTTTTATTCGGAAATGCCTGAAGCTAGCAGGTGTTGTTGTTCAGAAAATGTGCAATCGACCACTTTTCTTTTTTTCAAATGCAATAGATTTTACAGAAAATATTGACAAAGTGGACGTTTTGAACCAAATTTCCATGCGAAAGAAGAATAACTACTCAAGAAAGGGAAAAAAACGTCTTTGTCACGTGATCAAAATCGCATCTAACTCAATAGGTGATTTATTTATTAAAAAAATGAAAACACAGTTCAATCACAAATCGCTTCCATATTGAAATTATAGTCAAGCGTTCCAATTTTATATTTTTCCGCTGAAAATGATTTTTTAAATTAAAAACACTTTAAATAAAAAATAAATGAATTCTGAGTCAAAACGTTTTCCGCTTGCTGAGTAGGGCAGTGTAGAGATTTGTTGTCCTGAAATACGCAAAGCGTTGGAATACTTTTTTTTGGGGGGGGGGGGGGGATAAGGCTGAGACTAGAGGGAGGCACGTGACCCCCGGGCGCAACCAGAATAGAAGGTGAAGGAGGCACCAAATTAAGATTTTGTTTGGTGTGTTTGATACAAAGAATGCATATATGTGGAGGGTTGGGGGGGGGGGCACCAAAGTCCATGTTTGCCCCGGGCGCGAAAAAGGCTAGTTCCGGCACTGGGGTGGGGGGAGATGATATTGGTGGTATTAGAGCATTGTAAATATGGTAAATGAACACTTTAAAGATTTCTATAGAAATATTGAAATTTGCAAAACAATCCTTTTTGACTGATTACTTCAAGTAACTTTTTTTCAAATGTTTTTATACTTTTGTATGTACATAATATGCATAGAAAATACAAATCAATAATTCTACAAATAATTTAATAATTAATGGAAAATTTTAATTAATTCTCTTTTCTTCCTTTTGTCTGATTAACGTAATTTATACACTTCAGATACATTTAAATTTCTCCTTTGATGCTTTGTTATTTTTATATCCTTCTGAATTAAAAATAATATAAAAAACTCCGAATAAGGGACACCTCTATTTAAGGGACAAAAGTTCCGGTCCCATAGGTGTCCCTTATTCGGAGGTTTCACTGTATTAATCCCTTAGCATTTAAACTTATTAAAATATCAAACGAAAGGAAATTTAACATCCATAACCACAATTATACCATATCCATAATAAATATATATTGCTAAAATTGTGGTGTTAATTTTACGAAACATTAATAATCGTTGATAATTAAAATAAATATTTATAATGATTCCTTTCCAAATAAGAGATTAATTAACGTAATCAAAAATAAATTATGTACTGTTTCGAAAAAGTAAGAAAATCTGACTAATTTTTATAATGCAGTTTTCATTGTTTTTTGTGTATACTCTCTCCCCCCCCCCCCTCCATTTTTTTTCCATTGAAAGAAACAAAAGAAAACCAAAAAAAAAAGAGCACAATTATATGTTTCACTTGGCGAAAATGTAAAATTATTTTCTGTTTATTTCACATCGCCAAATATATAGCAACCTCTAAATGATTTTTGAGGGACGAATTGACAAAAGAATGGAGAGTTCCTTGTGCAGTTATCTCCCCCCATCTACAGTCGTAAAACTGTCAACTGATTTTCCTCTCTTGAAGTTCAGATTCAGTGCACTAGAAGTGCAATTTATACATCAAAGCGCCGACACGAAAGATCAAAGATAGCGCAAGAGGTTAGTGCGAAAAACTGTATGTGTGCCCGCAGCCTAAGTATCGAGTTTCTTTTGGTATCCAATTTTATGTAAATGGTTCAAAAGTGAATTATGGTTAATGTTTAGTACCGTAGCAATGTCGTGAGAAGGATTGTTTTTAAAATTTCATCGAATTTTTCAAGGATTGGCCGGCCAGGGAAAGGTTCATCTTTAACATCGAAATTTTCGGAAGGAAAAAGAGAAAACCGATTCTGACTTTGGCGTTTACTTAAGCACTGATTACCATAAATGCCACACAAGTTTTGATGAGCCTGCTCCAATTTTTCCCTTTTTGGAAGTAAAAAACTAAAATGTGACGAAAATGATCTTCTGAAATCTCTATTTTTAAAACGCAATAACTTTTGACTGGTTAAACAAATGACGTTACCTTTATATCTAGATTTTTTTAGAAACAGTTACCTTTCAAACGCTGTATAGTATGACATAATTGAGTAAGTATTACTCGAGATATAGGACTTTAAATCTATCTATTGGGAAAAAACGAATTTACTTTTTCCCCAACCCAATATTTTGTATACCATCAGATGTACATCCCATCTGAGTTATTTGTGTTATAAAAGTTGTTGCTTGTTGTACAGATTATACGTTAATTAATTAAAAAATTAAAACTCAAACATATTGTGTACACTTAACATATTTTATATATTCACAATGGATTTTCCCTAAGATGTCAATAGTGATGCAACTGTTATTGTGATCTTCATTTTGCATAATTTATATTACCGAAGAGGCTCCTTTAATTGAACGTAACGTTCTATGTTGGATTATTTTTTTAAACAGGGTAACCTTGTGTGTGACTATGCAAATTTTATTTTATTTTATTTTATTTTTTTTTTTTTTTGAAGAAAAAAGAAAAGCAAAAAGGCTATAGCAGCTTTTACTAAATTTTCTATATTTCCGTATTAAGGTAATAGAAGACCATTGGAGTGCGTCACATATTCGGGATAATTTAATTAGTAAGGCATTTCGGTGTCACTACAGGTTAATGCATTTCTCTGCTATTGAAAATTGAAACAGGTATTCAGTCGCTGAAAGTTACAGAACACGAAATCACGAAGTCTGCGACATTTCGCTAAGTTTGGCGATATTCGTGAAAATATTGGAGCCAATGGAGCAATTTGTGCGAGGAAATCGAGTTACAAAATTACCAACGCCAAAACAAATGCTTGACTCCAAATAAAAGAATTTCGCCAAAATTGGCGATATTTGGGGGATATTTGGCTAGAAAATTGGCTTTTAGAATCTGAAAATGTTTTCTAGAAATTTTCGCTAGAACCTAAAGACAAGAATCAATCAATCAGACTACACACAATGTTCTTGAAAACAACCAGGTTACATATAATTTTCCTCACATTTAAACCCACACGAAGTTCTTAGGTAAAAGTTCTTAAGTCACTGAAGTTGGTTACTGAATATTGCGATTATGATTAAATATGGATAGATTTATTATAATAAAATTTAGAAATATGTACATAGTATTAATAGTGATAGTTTATGCAAATAATAATGTTATACAACTTTATATATATATATATAGCAACCAAAAATTATGGTTATATCGATTTCAATAGAAAGCTAATTTTAACTGTCATAGTTTGATCTCCCATTTGGTGATGTTTTAAAACAACATGAAAAAAAATTTAATTTAAGAATTTACAACGACTATTTGGAAAATGATATTTCAAAAGATTTAAATTTTTAAGACTTGTAAATAAATTCTGTATTTAAATTAATAATAATAATAAACATCAATTTTAGGATGATTTTAACGAGTCATATATTACGTACGCCGTGTATTAAACATTAATATTCTTACACTAATGATAAAAAAAGAGTAGATTAAGGATAGACAACTTTAACAGTTTAAAATGTGCATTTTTATTTGCTGGAGTTCATCAGATTGACTTCTGAATACATCATATTACATACTACATGGGTTAAACATTAATATTCCTGGACCCATCACAAACAAATTTTAAATGAAATTTCAGTTTTACAATTTTCGAAACTGCAAAATTTTAAACTTCCAACTATCGCGTATTAAAATTTTTTACACCGTTGAGTAGGGAAAGAAATGCACTTTTTAATGATATTTGTTTGGAATCTCTATCACAATTTGTTTTTAAATTATCATTTTTTTTTTTTAGTTTTTATTACTCTTTTTGTCATCGTGGCAACAGAAGTATTTCATTTTCGACATTAAACTTCGACCAATAAGAAAAAGAATAAAATAAAAAAACAGAAGTATTCCAATTTTCGACATTAAACTTGGACCAATCAGGAAACGAATAAAATGAAATAAGTTGCGGAATTCAACCAATAAAAAATTCAGATATACTTTAGATTTCCCAGTTCTTTACCGAGAACAAAAACTATTTTTTCCAAATAGTTAAAAAGATAAAATTTGCATCAAGTTTTCAGACAAACTTTAATTCAAACCGTATATTTTGCACTATTCAATGGTTTAAAAATTGAAATTGCGCAATATTTGGGAGAAGCAATACATCCATAAAAGAGAAATCGCTACTACCTGGTTATCCCGCCAACCAATTTTGCCATATTATCCAAATCACCAAACTAATAGCTAAATTATACATATTGGCATAACTTTTGTTTTAAGTAAATAACAGAATAATTATATTTATAATAGAATATTAATAAAAATACAAATAAAAAGTAAAAAAAAAAAACATCAGTTAATGACGTTTTAAACACGTGTATCGAATTTAATGTCATTAAATGTGAGATTCATAGTCATCTATTATTGGAATTTAATCTTATAGTTTGGCGATAGTTTTTTTGGTCGACCGGTTAACCAAACAGTACCGAAAAATCAATAACGTTTCAAGAGGCACCATTGCGATAACTCCAAAATTGGTGAAGGATCTTTTTGATTAAAAACAAGTAAGAAAATCATGCGTTGAATAGAAGTCATAAAACACTTTACAACACTTCCTGAAATCTTAAACAAAACTTCGTTAGTTAGGGGTATCAGTATTCTATAGTAAAACATGTATTCCAGTACTTTTGAACAACTCTGTATTCGATCTGTCGCTTGAGATGTATAACATATATTGGGGAATGTTAGTTTAGCAAGAAAACGCTTAACAGGTTGAAATTTCTCTTTAGCAAATTATACTAATCGATGGAAACATGCTTAACTACTTTTGTTCAACCTTGTAACTTACCTACCTCACTACATGGCAATATTTAGCTAAAATTTAGTTCAATCTAAAACAGTCTTAAAACTACTTAAATCAGATTTCCAGAATTCATCATCTATAAGCCATCATGCATCGAATTCTTTGCGCGATACTGTATATGATTTTATCTATATTCTATGAGCATTTCTTATGTGCACACATATAACTCATTCTTGCTTGAAAGTTAAAAATAATTTGTTTTAGAGAACCATAAATAATCTGAGGTAATAATCCATAATAACATTTTCTGTGGAAAAAATGTGATATAAAAAAAAACGCACTTGAATTCTCAAATTATGTTGAATTTAAACAAAATTTCTGTTTTTTACACATTCTACAAAAAACTAAAGATTATTTTTAACCTAAATTTGTATACATTTAAACTATATTTCTATTTTTTAAATTAAACTGAAAATAGTGTGTTTTTTCCCTTAAAAATTTAAATTTTATATATGGATAGTATATGTATCCTTTAGCAATTCGAAAGCAAATTATGTTCAGTTTCAAGAAAATGGCACTACGTAACATCTATAAAAATTTCATGCAAAAATATTAAATAGTTTTAGAGATAACATGTGCGTTATGAAAAAAAAAAAAAAAAAAAAAAAAAAAAAAACATTTTGAGATAAATTACTTACAGCATTTTTTTTTTTTTTTTTTTTTTTTTTTTTTTTTTTTGCTGAAACTGTTTACAGAAAAGAATTGACACGTTTTTAATCATAACGTCCGTAATTATGGGAATTTTTTTTCAAGGGGATTGTCTTAAAATACGCAGAAAAGGCTAATGTTTCTTATAACTGGTTTTTAAAAAATCGAATTTTTTGACGGTTTAACAGTCGTATGACCCCTTAAAGCACGGACAGACAGACACACTGAGAAAAAATATAATTCTGGCGTCTAGAATCTAAATTGTGGCTCTAGAAAAAATAGTTCCATGTCATCCTTATAAATTCTAGCTACCTTTGCTAGAGAGTTCTTGAGTCTCCTAATAGAATTCAGGAACGTTTTTCTATATTCTCATAGTGATACATATTTAAAAATCTATGCAAACAGATGCGAACACAGGGGGATTGATTTAGTATCTAAAATTTTAGTTTATGTAACCATTTCCGAAATCAAGCGATAATTTCTCATTATTGAAACGATACAATATCATTTCGTCACCTTGAAAACAAGAGACTAGAATTTGTAGGTTAATTCTTCTATTCAGCTTTGTTGTTTAACCTATTCCCATAGTTCTATCATTTGCAGTTCTAGTTTAGGTATTCAGAAAGTGACTAACTATTCATTATAGGTGAAAGAGGCATATTTTGTTTCTCAGTGCATACCAAAAGCATAAATTTTTTTATATTTTGTTGGAAAGTGTTAAAAAAAAGAGATTGGATTTTATACTTATTTGTTAAAACACAGTACAAAAAGAATTTACAATTAAAAAATATTTTTAAATGGTATGTAATTCTCTTTTGTCTTAAAAAAAAATAATAAAATGACGCATAACTTTAAATATTTCTTTCAAATGCTTTGATCTGTGATGTAAATCTTTATATTTAAATTGTCTATTTCTGCGTTTATATCTGAATATTTCTCTCTTTTATGTGTGCAAATCTATCTATTACTGTATTTCTTGGATGTAAATAATACGTGCTTTTTTTTAGCTTTAACATTGAAAATTTAATACACAGATTAAACAAAAAAATCTATAAAAGCAACGTCGGCATTTTTTATCCTCATCTATCGCCTTTTTTAATGCATCTGATTTTCTTATCTTACATCATCTTTGTATGTCTCAAGTGAAAAAGAAATGCCGACAAACGTGCTTTATCAAAGAAGCCACAGCTAAAACCTGAGCAACAAATTGACAATTATGGTTTAATAACGAAGTATGTTAATTTATATTTTATAAAATTTTATCTACATAAATATAATGTAGATATATATAGTAATTAACATTTAGAACAAACCACGTCATCTTTTTATCTGCACTTCCCATAACTCTCCCCCCCCCCCCTTTGTTTTTTTTATGCATGTTATAGTTTTGTCTAGCATTCGCACGAAATTTTTGTAAAAAAAATCACAAAAAAAGAAAGAAGGGATTCATGCGACGTGCTTTATCAAAATAGAACCGTCTTGGAAATTAGCAATATATTTATCCAAGCAACTTTAAAAAACTAACGAAGATATCCGTATTCTGCGACATTCATGGCCAAAAAATATTAGGAGACAGCTGACCTTTTAAAAAAATTTGCTATTTTAAAAAATATAATTCAAATAGCAAGCTCACTGTATTTAAATATTAAACAAAAAGTACATTTTATAAAAACAAATTTTACTGCATATTTAATTAAAGATGTTTCGTAGTTTATAGAATGTTTGTTTTTTTTTTAAATCTCTCTACTTTCTTAAAAATGCATATTTTTGACCATTTTTTAAAAAGATTTTTCGGTACTTCTGGGTTATCCCGTCGACCAATTTCGCCAAATTATACAAATCGCCAAACTATTAGCCAAATTATACATGTTAAAATAATTTTTATTTTAAATAACGAAAAAATAAATAACTAGTAGAATATTAATAAAAAGTCGAAATAAAAATAACTTAATCATATTTTAAATACGTGAATCGCATTTAATGTCATTGAATGTGACATTCACGATCATCCGTTATTGGCATTTAATCTTATAGTTTGGCGATAATTTTTTGGTCGACGGGATAACCAGAAGTACCAATTTTTCAATGAGTGTTACATACGATTTCGCATAGATTTAGAATTTAATATTAAAATACATTTGATATAACTTTTTTAGTCATACATATAGTTTAAAAAATATAAAAATAGCATTAACTGCGCATTTAATTAAAATGATTTAATACTTGACAAAAATTTGAATTCTTCAAACTCTCTCTATTTTCCTTATAATTGAAAATTCAATTTATTTTTTAATGATTTTTAATAGCGCATTACATAATACAACATATACATTTTTAGAAAAATCTCTCATTACATTTAATATGATTTTTTTTTTTTTTTTTTTTTTTTTTGTGATACATATATTCAGTTTTCTCGCTGCCATTTGACCATCGTTAGCAATTTGGCTAATTAAAAATAAAAATTACACGCCAAATGAAAAAAGTATTAGCAAAAAAAACTTGCTGTCCAGCACAAAAAAAAAAAAAAAAAAAAAAAAAAAAAAAAAAAAAAAAAAATCTTTAATCTTTCAATGTTTTAATATACCTCCTTTTTTTCAATATTTTTTTATGACTGCGACTGCAATTGTTATTAATTTCAACTATCCTCTACAAATATATTAAAAATATGTTTATGTATGCATATGTATAAAAAAAGCAAAAATTGAGCACTAGCAATTTGGAGAATCTAATCGCTTTTTTACTCGCCAAATGAAAAATTTAGTCGCAATTTGGCGCAATGGCGAGCGACAGCGTGACCCCTGCATATAGTGTAAAAATAAGTCATTAACTGCATATGTAAATAAAAAATTTTATTTTTTTATGAAATTAATTTTTTTTAAATCTTACCTCTTTTCTAAAAATAGAAAATTTCATTTTTTCAAAGATTTTTAAATGTGTATTACATATGACTCCACATGAATTTTCAGATGCGCATTATATAAGAACGCGCATGACTTTAAGATATGTATTACATTAGACTGCAGATGGACTTTTAAATGTATCTAATATTGCATTTAATATAATTTTTTTACTGAGAAATATATAGTGAAAAAAAATAAATCTAAGACATTAACTGCATATTTAACTAAAAAAATTTTACTAGTTTATAAAAATTTGAATATTTTTAAATCCCTCTACTTTTCTAAAAATTGAAATTTCATAGTTTAAAGATTTTTAAATGCGTATTACATAAAACTGTTTATGGATTTTTTTCATGCATCTAATATTACATGTAATATAATTTTTTAACTTATACTCAGAGTGTAAAAAAATTAAATCTAAGACATAAATTGCATATTTAACTATTTTTTAAGGTAAAAAATGAATTTTTTAAAACCCCTCTACTTTTTTAAAAATTTATGTTTTTGCCCTTTTTCAGGTGCGTTCGTAAATGTTGTGTAAATATGTAGCATCTATAGTTGTCATTCAATCCGTCCGTCTATCCTTCCGTCTGTCCGTCTGTCCGTCTGTCCGTCTGCCTATCCGTCTGAATATAACAACTCAAAAACTACTCAGCCGAATTGTTTGAAATTTAAAATATATAATTATTAGATAATTTTGTCGAGTCATTTCAAATGCTGAGGGTCAGTACAAGGTATTTTTCTTTTCAAGCAGATAGTGTTTACAGGGCCGCACAAAAGATTTCGGCTACTGTAGTGTACCTGAAATACTGTATACTATTACAGCAAGATCTGAATATTTTTAAGGTCTGTCTCAAAAGTTTAAGCACAAGCATAATATGTCGATTTTAAAAAATATATAAAAAGTTAGAATGGATAACATTTTTTTTATTTGCAGATTTCGCAACATTATTTAAATAAAGGATATCAAAAGTAGAAAAAATAAATTAAATAATTAATTAATTTGAATATTTTTAAGGTCTGTCTCAAAAGTTTAAGCACATGCATAAAATGTCGATTTTAAAAAATATATAAAAAGTTAGAATGGATAACATTTTTTTATTTGCAGATTTCGCAACATTATTTAAATAAAGGATATCAAAAGTAGAAAAAATAAATTAAATAATTTAAAAAATATATGCCATGTCATATGTGTCACGTCAAAAGTGCACAATGTCAAAAACAACCAGATTTATAATCTTTACAGAATTTTTACTAATAAAATTATTATTCCGTGATTTCGGTGATACCGATGTCAAAAACAACCAGATTTATAATCTTTACAGAACTTTTATTAATAAAATTATTATTCTGTGATTTCGGATTGGTTCAAATAAACATACATCCGTCGAAATTATCATTTTTTGTAGGGTTTCTAGTGGTAAGGAATACCATGTTTTCTCAATGGCCTCTTGGAGTTCTTCAATAGAGTCATACTGTTTTCCATTGCCGTAATCTGTCGGGTGAAAATACTCCAGACATTCTCGATCGAGTTTAAATCTGGACTTAAGCCTGGCTAGTAAAGAACTTTATCATAAAAAAAAGTTTTGTAGAATGTGATACGTGAATTGATGCATTGTCTTTCTGAAAAGTCCATTGAAGACGTCCCAAAAAGTCACCGAATGGAAGCAAGTGATGGTTTAGCATCTCTTGAGACTTTTTTGAATCTTCTCTTCGTTTTAGAAAAGTCATAGAGGGTTGGCCATTGAATCCAAATGCCCCCCCCCCCAAACTATAACAGATATACCGCCTTGCTGCCTAATGAAAAATGCCCTTGGTTTCTTGCTTAAGTCATGCCAATACGCGTTTTAACCATCAGAGTCATCTAAATTCCACTTCTTCTCATCGCTGAATAAAACAGTAAGCCCTTTTTCCCAGTAAGACGTGCTTTTTAGCCCTTTTTCTTCTTGCCTGTTTATGATGTAATTTGAGAGACGGTTTGCGAGCCATTTTCTTTAGTATGATGTAATCATACTCTTTAATACGTTTATTGATAATGTCTTTGAATATCTAAACACTGAGATTATTTTTAATTTGCCGTATGAACATATTTTGTCTAGATATCATTCTCCATATTTTCTGATCAGTCTGAACAGTCGTCATATGTGGTCGTCCACATCTTGGTTTCTGCTTAAAATTATCATTTATATAGAGTAGTTGATATATACCTCGCTTTGATCGATTTAAATCTTTTGCAATTCCAGAAACAATTTTATTTTGCGATTTCAATTTTAAAACTTTCAAAATCTCACATTTTGTGAATTCTTTACACTTCGACATTTTTAAAATAAGAGGAAATAGTTTATCCACCATTTATGCTTGTATAAAAGTGCAATATGATGTCATACAACGTCATTACACAATACCAATCGAGTGTTTAAAAAAATCATAAAGGGCTTAAACTTTTGAGACAGCGTTTCTTCAAGAAAAAATAAAATTAAAATAAAAATAAATATATTTTTTTATTTTAACACTAGAACCGCGGGACTTTCGGTATACCTAGAACCGCGGAACGGGTCAAATTGACCCGAGAAGGAAAATGATATATAAATATGCCCAAATACTTAATTTGGTTATTTTAAAGATTATATTTTTTTTATAATAATCAATATTTCTTAGTATTTACATTATATTTTACCCATAAAGTCAGCAGAAATACAAAATGGTACAATTGAAAAATATATTTCATTAAATAAGATGAAAACATATTGAAGATATTTTGAACATATATTTTAAACATAAATGAACTTGAACATAACATACATTAATAAGAAATAGATTATCCCATTCAATTAATTTTAGACATAAAATCTAAGAATAATTTTTAAAAATATAATAATTTCAAGTTTCTAGTGTTACTGGTTTATCTAATCCTATTAAATATAATTCTATTAAATGCATTGCTTAAAAAAATATGGCTAAAGATTTTCCACATTTATCAGAAACGCATGGGTACGTTATATTTTGAAAAATTATCTTTAGTCTTACTTTCATATTTTTAATTGTGATATTAAACTCTTCTATGCTTAATTAGTGTTCCCCAAAGTTTTTAGTGTTTTTTCTTGCCCAAATGACCTTTTTTTTGGCCGAGAAATAACAAATTGTGTTGAATAAATTAACGTACGCTAATATATAATAAACTTGTACAAAAAAAGTATACTAATTAATTTTCCGATTACAGATTTGCATAAAACCCAGGCATTGACAGTAGCAGGATACAAAATATTATAAATTGCATTCAGCGGCTTCCTATAAAAAGTAGGCTTGACATATGCAGATACAAAGTTACACCAAATTTAGTTGCGTTGTAGTTAACAAGTGTATTTAGTATTTTTTAGAATTATCTAAAGTTTCACCAATTAGATGTAAATTGCTAAGCAACAAAGCATCTTTACCCTTTTCTTCTTGGTAAACAGCTACGTAATGTACTACTCCAGCTACTTGTGTAAATGTGTTAGAAGACTAGCCGAATGCCATTCCTATTTTGACATTTTTACAGAGACATGTATTTCTCGGCTTGGGATTTTACAGTTTCTATCAGGCCAGTTTTTTTATCAACATCTGCAAGCAACGAGCTCGCGATACTATATTGAATTTTTTTGGGTTTGTTAGACATATACTGAGTAAACCTACTCACAGATTTTGAAGAAAAAAAATACTCATCTACGCTCATTTTAGGCCCTTTTACATAGTTAGTCTTACAGTTTTTTTGTCATCTTCTTTATTTCCAGGTGTGAATACGCAGGTTATGGCTTATTTATTTTTCAGCTTTTCATGAATATGACGATCAAAGTTTGTCACTTTTGTTCAAATTCTTAATCCTTCTTTTTTTATATCCAATTTTTTATTTGATGAATATCATAAGCTTTCGTCCATTATTGATAAATTTCCAACTATATTCTAATGAAAAATTCCAACAAAATTAACAATATTGGCAGATTGTCGTTACTTTCATTTGTGTTATTACAATTTAATTTTCTTCATTTACAGGCAGATATTCATCCTCAACCATTTGTATTCTCATTCATTTTCAGATAATAGTTGCCGATATTCGAAGGCTTCTTTGACAGTAATATTTAGATCTCGGAAATCTTATACATGCTCTCTATAAATGCAGAATAAAAGCAACTTGAATACTAGTTCTAAATATTTGATGTAGTTTTCCACTACAATAATCGATTATTCACATCTATTATATAAGATCCTGATTGATAATTTTCACTATTCCCTCTTGCAATTCTGCATTTTAGCAAAAATGGGAGTGAGGCAGACATACTTTCTTATTAGTTCCAAAAAAAAGCATCTCTATTTTGTCATTTATGCGTAAAAATATATTACGGGTCAAATTGACCCGCTTCGCGGTTCTAGGTATAAGTGATTAAAAATGAAAAAAATATTTATGTTATTCGCTGTTAAATACGGAAAGATGTTGTTCACCTTAAAATATTAAAAGTCAGGAAAGGAAACATTTTTTTAATGAAAACTTTTTGCGCGGCGAGAAATTAAACATTGATTTGGGTCAAATTGACCCGCTCCGCGGTTCTAGTGTTAACTACTCAAAATGGCTTATGTTATTTTATTTTGATGAAATGTCGTGTATTTATTGTAATTTAGCATAAAATATTTTCTTCTTTAATTATTTTAAACCAAATTTGCAGAGTGCTTAAACTTTTGAGACATACTATAGATGCATTTGTAATTATATAAATAGATATCACCCATAGTCATCGTTTAATGTGTACGTCAATCCGTCTGTCTGACCGCATATAACGGAGCAAAAACTATCCAACCAAATCAATTGAGATTCAAAATATATAATTGTTCCATAATTTTACCGAGTTAATTCAGATTTTAAGAAAATCAGATATATAGTTTAATTACAGGTAAAATCAAAAGTATTTCATCACATTACGGTCAATAGGAAAAATAAATTATAATGATGTTACAATCTTTCGAATATAATAGAATTGACATGAATCTATGAAGTAGATACTAAAATATATATTCTGTACGATCTATGGTACAAAGAATATTTATTATTAATTTACAGGGATGCTCAAAGTATTCCACTCCGTTGCGGCATACGGGGTTTGTGTGTTATAATGTTTTGTGTTTTAATATTAAACTATTTCATATTTTATGAAATTTGTATACGTTTCTGAGGTTTAATATAACTTACTTCCTCCTAGTAGAAAGCAGATGGTATTTTCATGAACTCACTAGAGATTTCGAACAATATACTGTATCTAAAGTCTGTACACTACAGCAGCAAGATCTGAATATTTTTAAATTTCGTTGAACTACGAACGCACAGCATTTGCGACGCTTCACGCGCAATTTCCAACTTGTTTTTTAAATTTTTCGTATGCGTACTACACATAACTACGCATGGATTTTTATTTGCATTTAATCATAGAAGGCGGCAGCCTTCAAGTGACACAGCTTTAAGCCTACCATCGTCATAAGGTATCCACGTAAAAAAGATGCGAAACTTCATATATACAGCTAACTCAACATCAAAGGAAATCTGAAAAGCCGCCATCTAATAACTCAGCAAATATTGGTCAGAATGGTGCAATTTTTTTTAATATAGTCTTATATTCCCCATCTAATCCTATCCTATAATTTTTACATTTCTATGTGCCGTATATTTTTAGATCTCGATACCCATTTTTAAATTGAAATCGATGGTGTTTGTTCCTGATAATGAGATCTAGAAAACGGCCTTGGATATTTTATTAAAACTTATATATAATATGAATCTCTTTAAGATAGAGTGAATAAGACTTGCCTAGTTTCTAGGAAAACTCTTGCTTGTTATATATTGGTCTTGGAAAATTGGGCTATATTAGCTCGCGAATTACATGTTATTCTATGGGTCAGCAGGCAAAGCTGGTGCGACAAGCTTTATGTGGTTAGGTCACAGCTAAAACACCCGAATCGAAGCAATAAATGTTTTTTAAACTACAAAACATCTTATCATGTGCTTTAAAACATTCAATAAATATATACTAAATCAAATTTCTATTTATAATGCCTTTATTTTTCGTAAAGCAGAAAATATTACGTTTCTTACATTGGATATTTTCGCATTTTGTGGAAGAAATATTTTGAATCCTTTTTTAAAATAGGAAAATATTTTTTAATTATACATATTCAATATACTTTCGACTTATGATTTTTTTTTAAAGTTTACAAACAAAAATTATTTTTAATAATTTGCTATTAGATTTTCATGTATTCATACGCGTTTGGATAGTTCTGTTTTGAATCGTAATCGGAATTCGCTGGCGGTAAGCTAAAACTTCCGAAAGCTACGCGCGGCGTCAAAAATCAACTGTAAACATGGGATTAAAAATATTAAAAAAATAATAAAACATCCCCAAAAGTAAGTACGAAATCTTGAATATCGAGGTAGTATCTGATGTAATTATTCCCGATCCAGAGTTATTTTTATTTACGAGAATTTTTTAGCTTTTTACATTATAAATACATGCTTCCTGACGTGTCTATGGAGCGCAATACAAATTAAACAATTTACTATTTTATTTTGAGTTTTCTTAAAAAAAAAAAAAATAAATAAATAAACAAAATTTTTCGTTTTTAATGAAAATCCAGGATAAATTTAAGGTATGACAAAATGAAGATTGTTCCCACTCCCGTGTGTAAAATAATTTATTTGTGAATCGTTTGTATTTAAGTTAACGAAAATTGCCTCAAAATAACATCTTTTTCGAAATATGCATACCTATAGTTTACTTTTGATTTTACATTCTTTTCAGATTAAAAAAAAAATTAAGCATCTCAGTATTTAAATTTTTATCAAAATTTTACTTTTTAAAATTTTCGGGAATTTCTAATGTAACTTATACTTCCCCCCCCCCCTTATATTCAACTCTTATTCTTTCGTTACAAATATAAATAACGTTAAGAATGTTTTTAATTAAAGTGATAAAGGTTTGAAATTTCAAACTTTGTCCACCAAATTTTCAATCAAACTTGTTTTTATTTACAGTAATACTTTATTATGATCCTTTTCAATTCAAGTATATTTGTGTAATAGAGACCAATTAGCAATGCAATTTTGTTTATCTTTTAAAGAAATTAAACAAAAATTCACATTATTAAAGACAGCACAAGTTAAATAAAAAGTTATGACATTATGGAAATTTGGATATGTTTATAAAATGATGTACTTGTTTACAGGGGCGGATCCAGATTAACATTTTTTTTTTTGGAGGGGGGGGCGGTGATACCAAGAAACATAGAATCAACATAGTAATAATTTCTGTTCATGAAATACCTCCTTGTACAGTTATTATTAAATGAGTGATCAAATGAAATGCTTTTTCGCGATCTTCTGACGAAATAGGCTTTTTTCTGCGATCTTTTGACTAAACTCGTGCTCTATTCGCGACTCTTTGACGGAATTCGCATTTTTTGGCATTTTTGACGAATATCGCGTTTTTTACCCGCGATACTCTATCAAAATTCGGGTTTTTTCCGCGATCCTTTGACAAAATTAGCAATGTTTTGCAACCCTTTGAGAAAAGTAGCACATTTTTCTGCGACCTTTTGACGAAATTGAAGTTTTTTCCCCAACACTGACAAAACTCGCGCTTTTCCAGCGATCCTATGTCCAAATAAGCGCCTTTTCTGTGACCTTTTGACAAAATTCGCACTTTTTCGCAGTGCTTTGATAAAATTAGCGTTTTTTCAGCAATCTTATGTCAAAGTTTTCGCTTTTTCAGCTATCCTATGTCGAAATTCACACTTTTTCCGCGATTCTTTGCATACCTTTCTTCAAACCTTTTGACAAAATTAGCACTTTTTACGCGACCTTTTGACGAAATTCGCTCTTTTCCGCTATACTTTGACAAAATTAGCACTTTTTTGCAACCCTTTGAAAAAAGTAGCTAAGTTTGGACGAAATTCGAGCTTTTTGCTTGACACTTTGACAAAAAAATGCGTTTTTTCAGTGGTCTTATGTCAAAATACGTGCTTTTCAGCGATCCTACGTCAAAGTTTGCGTTTTTTTCGTGATCCTCTGTCAAAATTCGTGTTTTTTCTGACCCTTTGTCGTAATTCACAATTTTTCCGTGATTACTTGACGAAATTCGCGCTTTTTCGCGATACTTTGACAAAATTGGCACTTTTTCAGCAATCCTATGGCTAAGTTCACGGTTTTTCAGCGATCCTATGTCGAAATTCGCATTTTTTCAGAGTTCCTTTGCCTTCCCTTTTCGCAACCTTTTGAAAAATTAGAGCTCTTTTCGCGAACTTTTGACGAAATTCGAGTTTTTTACATGACACTTTGACAAAAATCGCGCCTTTTCAGCCATCCTATGTCGAAGTTCGCATTTTTTACGCGATCCTCTGATAAAATTCATGTTTTTTATGCGATCCTCTGATAAAATTCGCGTTTTTTTCGCGGCCCTTTGACGAAATTCGCACTTTTTCGCTGTACTTTGACAAAATTAGCAGTTTTTTGCAACCCTTTGAAAAAAGTAGCGCTCTTTCTTCGAACTTTTGACAAAATTCAAACTTTTTGCGCAACACTTGGACAAAAATCGCGCTTTTTCAGCGATACTATGTCGAAGTTCGTGTTTTTTACGCGAACCTCTGTCGAAATTCGCATTTTTCCGCGACCCTATGATGAAATTCGCTTTTTTTCCGTGATCATTTGACAAAATTCGCGCTTTTTCGCAAAACTTTGATAAAATTGGCGCTTTTTCAACAATCCTGTGTCGAAGTTCACGCTTTTTCAGCGATCCTATGTCGAAATTATTACCTTTTCCGTGATACTTTGCCTTCCCTTTTTCCAACCCTTTGACAAAATTAGCGCTTTTCCCACGACCTTTTGACGAAATTTGCTATTTTTTCGCTATACTTTAACAAAATTAACGTTTTTTTGCAAACATTCGACAAAATTCGTGCTTCTTCCTCGACCTTTTGATGAAATTCGAGCTTTTTCCACGACATTTTGACAAAACTCGCGCTTTCAGCGATCTTGGGTCAAAATTTGCGTCTTTTAACGATCCTTTGTCGAAATTCTCTTTTTTGCGCGACCTTTGATAAAATTCGTGCTTTTTTTTCGATCTTTTGTAGAAATTCGCTCTTTTTCCGCGACACTTTGACAAAATTAGCACTTTTTAGCGACATTTTAATGAAATTCGTGTTTTTTCTGGAACAATAGAATGTCTCTGACGAAGTTGCAGAAATTCCTTCCGGGAAAAATTCGAATTCAACACGAATTTGGAGGGGGGGGGCGGTGCCCACCCCCCAACAATTTTCATTTTGTCATACTTTTAATTTAACCTGCATTTTCATTAAAAACGAAACATTTTTTTTATTTTTTTTTAAAGAAAACTCAAAATAAAATAGCAAATTGTTTAATTTGCATTGCACTCCGTAGACATACGTTATATATATATATTATATATATTTATAATGTAAACAGCTAAAAAATTGTCGTAAATAAAAACAACTCTGGGTCGGGAATAATTACATCAGATACTACCTCGATATTTAGATTTCGTACTTACTTTTGGGGATGCTTTATTAATTTTTTAACATTTCTCATCCCATGTTTACAGTTGATTTTGACGTCAGTTTGACTGATGTCTGTGTATATATATGACCATTGGTCACTGCATAGGAAAATTGTGTATTTTTTTATTTGAACTTACAAAATAACCAAGGTTATTAATTCTGTGGAGTTTCAGCACCAATAATTAGATTCTAACAGAGAAAAATTTGTTTGAAATGTTTTTGTCTCCAAATGTGGCATTAAAAATTGGGATGTGCAAGTGCATGCCACATAAATAACAACAAAAGTGGCAAGTCCTTAAAATTTTTTAGACTCCTTGGATTTGTTTGGCCCGATCACTAACGTGTGTATAACCGCTGTGTAACCATTATAAAAAAAATCGCTACATTTACAAAAATTATTGTGCAAGAATCACTAAAATGCACAAATTTTGTCAATTACACAAACATTAATTCGTCTATGAACACAGTTTGCCCGTTTAGGCCAAAGAGACATCACTCGATCCACAAAAATTACTGTGCAAGAATCACTAAAATGCAAGAAACTCATCAACACCACAATCACTAATGCTTATATGCAGGGATGTGCAAAGAGAAAACTGCTGCCAACGCATAGTCTTAATTTGGTGCCCCACTTCCCCCTCCCACCCCACACACTTTTTCTTGTGATAGGCTAAAAATGATTTTGGTAGTAAAAATTTGGAAAACTCGAAATTTCTGCACCCGCAGCGACCTTCCCATTCACCCACCATTTCACACGGAGCTTCGTGTATGAGCGCTAAAAGCCATCATTAGATCCATAAAATTCGCTATGCAGGAATCACTGAAATACACAAAGCTTGTCAACATTGCAATCTCGCGTGTAGAGCACTGGCACTGTATGCTTATTAAAACCAAAGAAACCATTTTTGGATGGATGAAACTCACTGTGCAGGAATCTCTAAAATGCAATAAACTCATCAATGCCGCAGTCATTAATGCATGTATTAGCATTGCATGCCCATTAAAAACAGAAAAAACATCACGGGATGCACGATACATGCCATACAACTCCCCATTTTACAAATTTTTATAATATGTTGAAAAAAATTCTTGAATTTTGACAATCTTGAAATTTGAAATACTAATTTTATAAAATTATTGCAAAAAATAATTTCAAATGTCATAACCGTCATTTCCACGTCGATACTGCAAGACAAGTCTGACAAATTTCATATAGCCATGAACTTGAGCCCACTATGGTCTTAATGTGTCCTATCGGTGATTAATTGGACTTCCTTCTTCTGAAAAAAGATTTCACTACTCCATTTTCAGAGAATAAATATATTGGTTTATGTATATTTTTGATATAATAACCGGGATTGCCATTTAAATTATTTCGTTATTTCAAAGTTAATATAATATTGGGGTCTATGGGAGTTTAGGGGCTAAAGAATTTGACTTTATAACCAAGTTGTCACTATAACCGAGGACGCTATTAACAGGTTCAATTATTTATACCTTTTTGAAAAATAAATAAGAGTATTTGCATTAATTGATGTGTAGCAATGTGATTGGAAATTCTTAGAATAAAGAAATTTAATATATCAATGTTTCGCCTTAGATGTAGATATTAATGAAACACATATCAATATTATTACACATATTAATGACCAGGTTATAATATTAATATTAATAATATGTGTTATAATATTAATATTAATATATTAATATTATAACAAATATTAATGACCAGGCCAAAAGGATTTTTAAAAATGGCGACATACATACATTTAAAAAAAAATTATATTAAATTCAAGTCGAAAATAATTTGTAAAAATATAGTTTGAACAGAGTAATTTGTAGGACTATGGTTAATTTTTATGATTTTAATTTATATTTTTTTATATTTTTATATATTTTTATATATTTATATATATATATATTTATATATTTTTATATTTTTTGCCATAATCATTCAAACCTTTCTTCTTACTTCTGATACATTTTCCTAGACGGAACAAGTATTCAAGTTTTCTTTCAGTTTAATTTTAAAGATAAAGATTACTTTAGCTTTCTACATTTACACTAATATGTTGCATGACAATTTAAACAAGCGCTCTCGTTACTTTGCTACAAATGAAGTAATTTTAATGAATCAAAATGTTCTGATTACTTACCCAGTTTTCGTATCTTGAAATCCCAGAAAATGCCATTAATTAACATTTCAGAAACTTTCGTATGATTAGATTCATGAAGAAATTAGAAATTTTATACAATGTCAAATATAATGATTTAATAATAACGTTTTCGTGAAAAAATTCATACATAAAAGCAATGAATTGGTTATAATCTGTACAATGTTTTAGTACACGTTTTAGAATAATTTAAATTTCATTTTAAACTTGAGATTCACTGTTTAAAAGTGTTCCACTTCACGTAAATACACAGTTTTCGTCAAATTTTACAATTATTTTTATAATTATAATTAGAACATTGTATACATTGTTTGAAATTAATTACAGCGTGTCCAGCAAATAACACCCTGATTTCAAAATTAAATTTCTATAAAACAAAGATCAATAGAATTATGCAGTAAACGGTTTGTTTATCAGGTAAGCTGTAAAGACTTGTAAAAAAGTTTTTAACGGTAGATATTTTGAAAAGATTGTGTTCTGATTCCAAAGAATGCTTTGATTTCACATTTTTCTTGCTTTAGATTGCTGCCAGAGAATGTGTTTTTCGGCTTAAAGTGCCATATTTCATAGTTTTTTAAATTAAATTTTTGAATTTTGAAATTCTAAAAATTTACTTCGAAATTTTTTTTTAAATATTGCATTGTAAGCTGGAAAATTGTTTCTCTGCAAGCAATCTAAAACAAGAAAAATGTCAAATCAAAGCATTCTATGCAATCAGAACGCAATTTTTTCAAAATATTCACTGTTTGAAATATCTGTATAAGATTTTTACAGCTTACCTAATGAAAAAACCGTTTACCGCATATTACTATCGATCTTTGTTTTTGAGAAATTTAATTTTGAAATCAGGGTGTTATTTGCTGGACACCCTGTAGAATATACTTTTGTCGAAAAGATTACTTTTCCTTTCTAATAAAAGGCAACACTATAAAACATAATCTGTAATTCTACAGATGTATAGTTAGAGAAATCTGTATGCTTACAAAACTTTTATCTGTACGCTATATGAAAAAAAAAAAAGAAAAAATAAGATGTGAATCTACAAAACTAGTTTTAATAAAGCTGCAGAAATGTGTAGATTTAGAAAAAAAAATTAATCAAATTACAGTAATAATACTAGAACTTTATCTGTAACACTGGCTGCATTACATAAAAATTTCTATAGGCATCACAGTTTCCTAAAAAAATTTGTACTTCTATGTTATCCCGTCGACCAAATTCGCCAAGTTATACAAATCGCCAAACTCTTTGCCAAAGTATACATATTGACATAATTTTTATTTTAAATAACAAAAGAAACAAATAATTAGTGGAATATTAATAAAAATACAAATAAAAAGGCTAAATAAAAATCACTTAATGGCATTTTAAAAACATGTATCGGATTTAATTTCACTGAATGCGACATTCACGATCATCCATTATTGGCATTTAATCTTCTAGTTTGGCGTTAGATTTTCGGTCGACGGGATAACCTAGTAGTACCCAAAAATCTTTGTAAAACCTAACAGGTTTTTTTGATCGATAGGGTAAACATGAATTTGTTACATGATTTTTGGTTATTGCCATTCCATAGGACGATTTCTGAATCCTAGTTTTCTAAAGCAATGCTACTAACGTTACAGTTTCATATTTTCATTTTATTTGTATTTTACAGTGTAGTTATGGTTTATTTGCATTCAGCTCTCACGTTTGAAGTGAAAAATTAGGTTACGAAAACTAGCAGTTAAAAGTGTTTCATGACGAAAATAAAAATCGGGGATTAATTGCCAACAGGCAATTTTAGATTGACATCTTGCAAAAGAAAAACTACTCCTTTCTTTTTTTAGATTCTTTCCCCTACGAAATAAAAGAAACTACATGTAGCTAATATAGCTGTTTGTAGCCTCTTTACTTATTACATGAGTTTTTGTTATTGCTGTTCCATAACATGATCTCTGAATCCGAGATTCCTAAAAAAAAACTACTAACTTTACAGTTTTATATTTTCATTTTATTCATTTTTTACAGTGGAGTTATGGCTGATTTGTATTCACCTCTCGCGTTTCAAGTGAAAAATTAGGTTACGAAAACTAGCAGTTAAATGTGTTTCATGAAAAAAAAAAAATAAAAATCGCTGATTAATCGCCAGCAGGGAAATTTACTTTCACATCTTGCAGAAGAAAAACTACTTCTTTCTTTTTTTAGGAACTTCCCCCTACAAAATAGAAGAAACTACATGTAGCTAATGTAGCTATCTGAGGAAATGCCGTCCTGGGAAATTTCTGTAGGCATATTTTCACCAATCATATCTACTAGAACACAAAATAATTGACTGTTTAAAGGTTCTCTTTCTCTCTCTCACGCACACAAACATATACGTGTGTATGTGTGCGTGTATAAAATCCAACTTTGTTTATCGTGCTGTGAGACTAATATTTTTAAACCGATTTCGACGTTACTTGTAATCTATATTGCAATACTTACTAAATTCTTTGGCCAATTTTATATTCCAATTTGTTTAAAAACAGCACACTTTAAAGATTTTCTATGAAAAAATTCTTCAAAAAGCTAGAAATTCTAAAAATATTTCCTTTTTGCATTTGGTTTCGACTGGTTTTTTCTTTCGCCTCCTTATTAAAAGAAACCTGAAATATCTCAATTTTAAATTTTTTGGTAGCCAGCCTTTTTTTTTAAATGACCATTTATTTTTAGTGTTTTAATGAAGGTGATTACTCTCAAACTTCCTTTGCATTTTCGGAATCATTATTCTAACACTCATAAGCAATGTTCTCGCTGACATTTGACCAATTTTTGCCCATAATTTGGCTGATTAAAAGTATAAAATATTCGCCTAATGAAAAAAAAATATTAACCAAATAGATTCGGCGTGTAGCACCAAAAAAATTATTTTTAACCCTTTAATGAACCCCTTCCCTTTTTTTTCTTAAGATGTTCTAAAATATTCTAAGTTTTTATAACTACGATAACGATTGTTTTTAATCTAAATTCAACTATCCGCTACAAATATATTAAAAATATGTTATTATACAAATATATTTAAAAAGATAAATAAAAAATATTAAACACACACACACGCAAAAAAGACAAAAAAAAAGAAAAAAAAAGAAAAAAAAGAAAAAGGAAAGAAAAGAAAAGAAAAGAAAAAGCAAAAACTGAGCACTAACAACTTATCGATTCTAATCGTTTGTTTACTCGCCAAATGAAGAGTTTAGTCGCGATTTGGCACAATGGCGAGCGACAACGAAAATAATGCTCATAAGCTTAAAATTATACATTCACGTTGCCAAACTCTCGGCACCTGGAAAAATACTGCAATCTTGCAAAACAAAATTAAATTACCATAAATAATTTTGGCAGCACTTTGATAAAGCTGACTAATTTGGCGAAATTTTTGTCTAAATACAGCATTGACGAAAACTACGAAATAATCTTCTGTATTTCTCTTCACGCATTTTAGCTTCTTGTTTTCAAGTAAAATAAGCCAAAATCTATAAACCAAGATTTGAGACCCCTTTTCCCTCGTCGTGGTTGGAAGGACAACTTTTAATAGATTTTTATTCTTCACAACAAATTTCCTCAAAACAATAGGAATACCCATAATTTTAAATAGCAGTTTAAGATGAAAAATGTTATCTACTTCTACCATAAAACAACTGTAATAAAGAGAAATCCTTTTGCATACTTGTTTGTGTCTGTAAAACAATTTTTTTATCAAAAAAAGAAAAAAAAAACAGGAAAGAAATTGAATTCGAGTTATAAGTTAGTTCAGTAAAGAACTCCAGTTCAAAGTTTAACACTAATTCTCATACTTTCCTCGTGTTATATGGAATTGAGTTTCAGTAATATAGACTTGTGTTCTTCTGGAAAGCAAACAGCCGACTCGAGTTTGTGTGGCTGTGAATCATAACAGAATAACTGTAGATAGAGTTTTCGCTGTTTGAAGTAAACAGTGAAAAATTCGCAAACAGTTGTCAATCTCATTTCGGTACAAATCAAAATGTCTATCGGGATCCCATTCAACGTTTCACTGCGCAACTAGTTGCGCGAATTAAACTTTCCACAGGCCCTCAATTTTACCTGCAGAACAACTGTATTTTCAGCAATTTTATTTGCATATGCTAAAAATTAGATTGCCAGTGCAGCGGAATCAATAAGTGAAATGTGTGATTCTGATTAATAACTACTGAGGAAACAAATGAATAAGCAAAATTTCTTGTTTGTTGTATTACACCTATTGTATAACCACATTGTATTATAAGATTGCGAAAAAAGAGAATAGGTTTATAAACTGTGACTATTTTTGTTACTAGCTGCCCTTGGTGACCAGTTTGGTCTCTCTTAAATGTATACTAAGCATTAAATCATATTGTTTTTATTCATAATTTAATCAATTGCTAATTTTTTTTGCCAAATTAGAAGATTCTGCTAGAGACACAATGTGGTGCATATATGACATCATGGCTGAAAAATCAAGAACTCAATATTTTTATGCTAGCCCGGCGCAGATAACAAATCGCCAAATATTATACCCATGGTAATTTTTTCGTATTTCATTAATTTTTTAAAATATAATAATATAATACTTTCATTTATAATACGCAACTTTAATTTGAAACTGAAAAGTTAAAAATTTATGATTTTTATTTTATTATTTTTTGAGTAAAACGAAAAGAAAAAATAAAAATAATGATTTTTGAAACTTCAATGTAGACTTCTTTGTAGCGAAGTAACAAAATATAAATAAAACCAATTTGCCACAGCCTAAATATAACCAAAGGACTGTTCCACAGTAACTCATAAGATGTGTATCATTTAGATGTTCCCATTAAGGGAAACCCGTAAGAAAAAACCCAAAATTTTTACTATTGATTTTAAAGTAATGAATTTTGATGTACTATTTAAGAATCTTTTTGTAAGGGATAATTAGCAAAAAATTCACTTTTTATTAAAAAATATATATTTATGGGGATTTTTATGATTTTTTTTTGTCGAAAAATACACTTTTTAAAATCACTACTACTCATTCAATTTTCAATATCTTGCTTTTACTAAAATTTCTTAAATAGTGTTATAGTATAAGGAAAAGACCTAGGGAGAGATATTTTTAATTTTCTATTTTAATCAGCTAAGAAAAAAAAGAAAGGAATTACGCATGGTAAATTTCCATAAATTCATTATAATTTTCATGTTTACCAATTTATGTAAAAATTTCAGAATTAGTTTTAAAAAATATCTCTCCTCACTTTCATTGCAAATTTTTTTAAGATTCTAAAAACTTTGTTTCTAAATTATTTTACCACTGATCCTTAGTACTTTGAACTTAGGCAAAATATGAAAAAAGTCATTTTCAGGAAAGCACATTTTGAAATGGCCGCTAGTCCTTTAAACTCTAGTGAATACAGTTGAAAAAGCTAATTTGCTACTTGTTCCAAGCGTCCCCGAGTTCTGAAATTTTGCAAGGATTTTCGCAAATATGTATTTTATCGTTTTCTGAGATTTAAAAAAAAAAAAAAAAAAAAAAAAAAAAAAAAAAAAAAGAACTTTTGATGATCTTTGGCCGAAAATGGGGTTCGATCTCCCTTAAGCAATTAATATATAATCGTGATTTTTGTGCCACATACGTTAGCGTAATAGATATATAGATATTTATAGACACTGTTGCTTTTTAAATAAGTGCAGTAACTTGCCTGTGCTATCCCCTCCCTGAATGACCATTTTTTTCATGGAACGAAATTTATTCCCATAGGCTCAATATTAATTTTACCTCCATTTAGAGACCTTCCCACTTGTACTACCTCAATGAGCAACCAGTTTTTTTTTAAGAAAATGTAACAACTACATTTAATTTTTTCAGATTGTTTGGAAAAAATTCTATTAAAAAAAGTTCCGAGAAGAGCGCATTATTTATCAAACTTCTAAACTTAGTTTATTTATTTATTTATTTATTTATTTATTTATTTGTATTCTGGTAACTTTTAAGTGTTTAATCATTTTTGGACCTTTTTATACAGGGTGATTCTGAATTCATCATCAATATTTGGTGTGGAGGTAGGGAATAGGAAAAGAACATTATTTCACATAGGAAAACATGGGCGCAGACGTCATGTAGTAGGGCAATATGAATCCGGTTAAATGATGGAAAGAAAACATAACAAGAAAGTGGTAAGAGAAAAAACATTTATTTGTGCATCTTCTGTACAGACTTACAAGAGGTGCTCGAAATTCTGACCATTTGCTAGAGTACATGCCTCACAACGACGTTGCATGGACAACCGAACTTTCTGGAATATGCCTGGCGTTTCCCGGATGTTTGCGGCGGCAACCGATATGCATGCTACAAGGTCCATAGCACTCGCAACAGGGGTCTTGTACACCATGTTTTTCATGGCACCCCATACAAAGAAGTCTATTGGAGATAAATCCGGTGACCGTGGTGGCCAACAAACCGGTCCACCGCAACCAATCCATTGAGCTCCAAATTTTCTGGTCAGGTAACAACGCACATCATTTGCGAAATGTGCTGGAGCGCCGTCCTGCTGGAACCACATTCGCCAGAGAATAACAGCAGGAACCTCGTTCATAAGACCCGGTAACACAGTCTGAAGAAATATGAGGTAGTTTGAGCAATCTAAACGGGATGATAGTAAATACGGTCCCAGCAAACAGTCGCCGACGATCCCAGTCCACACATTGACGGCAAAGCGTTGTTGCGCAGCTCTAACTCTCGTACCGTGTGGATTCTGATTAGCCCACACATGCGAATTGTGTGTGTTTAAGACACCTTGACAAGTGAAGGACGCTTCATCTGTGAAAAGAACATACGTTGGGGAATTGGGATCAACGGCTGTTCTCTGCATGAACCACTGACAAAAAGTAACACGCTTGGGATAGTCCTCTGCTTCCAGTAACAGCACTCTTTGCAAATGAAAAGGATGTAAACGTTCCTCGTTTAGTATCCGCCACACTGTTGATTGTGAAACTCCAAACTGGCGAGCAATACCTCGTGTGCTAGAACTTGGCTGTTCTTCGATAGACTGTAGGACATCTTCCTCGACTGAAACTGTCCGTTTTGATCGGCGGCTGCCTCGATCAACATTAATACCAGCAAATGATCCAGTTTCGCACAGTTGTCGATGAACACGTGAAAACATTTGATGCTGTGGCACGCGCCGGTTGGGGTAGCGCTCTGCATACATTTGCCTAGCTCTAAGACAGCTTTATCCTGCGGCACCGTAAGTTAGATGCATATCTGCAAGTTCTTGAAACGTATACCGGTTCATGTTACTTCTGCGAAGTCACCTTGTCGAATGACGACTGGCTGCACACGGCAGACAGCTATGCGCGTTCATGGGAGATGCGGACACAAAGCGCCCTCTACACCGCCATGCGTTCGTTTGTGCCTATGCTTTCCTATGTGAAATAGTGTTCTTTTCCTATTCCCCACCTGCCCACCAAATATTGATGATGAATTCAGAATCACCCTGTATAATAAATTTCACTCTGACGATAAATTATGAATGACGGTCAATTAACTTTCTTGCTAAATTATGTCAGGAAACACTCATAGAAATAGATAGAGTAATGAAATTGTCATGATTTATTCCCGTTCAAAAAATTGCATTTATTTATTGAACTTTGAAAGTATTTAGAAAAAAAAGTTATAAATCAACGCAAACGTCAATGTATTCATTTTATAAACTCTGCAGTAAGTAACTTATGTAATTATTCTTTTCTTAATATTTAATTTTTTATTATTTTTTCTTAATATAAAAAATAACTTTTAGAACAGTAATTGTTACCTTTTTTCAACAACTGAAATCTAAATTTAAACATAACCTGCATTAAGATGACACTTTTCGGAGCGATCAATTTTTATTGGAACGAAATGCGGTCGCTTTCGTGAAGTTTTGCTGTATGTTCCTTTTCCAAATCAGAATTACAATATCTCAAATCTATCTAACACATTAATGTGTTCCATAACAATACAAGTTTGGTATTTTAATTGTTTATTAGATAAAAATTACTTGTAACACTGTATATTTAGTCGCTTGTTAACTGTTAAGCGCAACTACGAAAAAAAATTGACTTCCAAGACTCAAATTTCAAAGAAATATTCAGTTTTTCTTGGGTTTTTTTTTACCTTTAGCTGGATGTGTGTATTTATGCAAGTCATTACTTCAGTTGTTGTTTCATGGGTCGTTATATTTTGACGCAGTGATCTTATTTCAAAGTGGATGTAAAATCAATCAGATATAATAACTGAGAAGATTGTCAAAGTATTTGTTTCTTATAAATATCACGATTTTTAATAAATTTGAACGAATTATTTTACATTTATTAATAATTCTAAACACAAAATTTAAAGATGGAATAAAGTAAGTCCCGGTTATTTAAAAAAAACAGTTTATTGGAGGCAAGAGTTTTGCTGGAATAAAAGGTCAATATTGAAATAGAAAAAAAAAATCTCTGCTAGTTCGACTTAAGGAAGAGATAGATTTCAAAGCTAAGTACTAATTTCACCAACAAAAATCAAATTTAGATTAGAGATAAACATAATTTAACAGTTACATATGGGAACTTATGCAGTTTTTTCATTTAATTTTTGACTAAAAGCTAGTTTTATCTAAATCATATTTAAGTTTTATTAAAACAATTTTATCCTCTATATTTCCAATCTCTTAGATCGATTTGATCGATTTGCAATTCTTGCCGACAATGTTTTTGAGTTTGGAGGTAATCCATGCATAATTGCGACTGTTGTAAAAATTTAGTATATGAAACTTTTTTGCAAAAGCCGCATACTAGTAAAAACTTTAATAGACTTAATTAGGATAAATGATCTAGAACGAATGTTTCTAAATTAACTAAAGTTCACTCTTTAAACACACTTATATACTGTAAAAAAGGGTCGATCTACTAAAACAATTGTAGTAATCGTTGTAATTACTAAAAAATGTTTAGTAATCTTACTCAGTTACAAGAAAATCTGTAAGAGTTACTAGAAAAAAGCTAGCAACAAATAGAGTTAATAGTTTTACATTTAAATAGCTATTACTAAAACACCCTTGGTTTGGCCGTTATAGCCTAGTGGTCATAGCACAGAACTCCTGAGTGAAAAGTCTCGGGTTCGAAGCTCGGCACCGCCAAACACGCACAGAGTGTAATTATTCGTTAAGTAAAGGGATTAAGAATATCCTGTCGTAGATTTTACCATGAGTAACGATTTAAGGACTTTCCCTCCCATTCCGAAGCATATCCAAATTGAGCAGGTGGCAATGTTTGATGCTGCCATCTATTGAGGCATTGCCGAAAATCTATCACTGCAAAAATTGCGTTTGGAATAGCTGCTAAGAATATGTTAGTAAAGGTTACTAAAAATTATTTTGGAGCTGTTACTAAAATTTTCTTGGTGGCTCATGCTAAAAAGTTTTAAGTTAGTTATACAAAAAATTCTTTTGTTCAGTTTACAAAAGAAAGGTTTGTTTCACTTGCAAAACAAAAGTTCGGAATGGTTACTAAAAAATTCTGTAAAATACAAATTTACTAAAAATTTTTTAGTAACCTCGTGATTTTTTTTTACAGTGTACTGTGTACGTATATATGCGCCTAAAATAATATTACAGTTATTATTGGTTTTACTTTATTAGAATAAATGATCTAGAACGAAAGTTTCTAAATTAACGAAAGATCACTCTACACTGTAAAAAAAATTCAAGAGGTTACTAAAAATTTTTTAGTAAATTTGTATTCCAAAGAATTTTTTAGTAACCATTACAAACTTTTTTTTGCAAGTGAAACAAGCATTTCTTTTGTAAACTGAACAAAAGAATTTTTTGTATAACTAACTTAAAAATTTTTAGTATGAGTCACCAAGCAAATTTTAGTAATAGCTCCAAAATTATTTTAATAACCATTACGTGCGCCCGAAGGGCAGTAGGTTCCTTCGAGCTGCATCCAGACTTCTGAAGCGGAAGATTTTCGGCAAAACTGCAATAGATGGCAGCATCAAACATTGCTAACTGCGCCGACAGGATTTTCATAATCCCTTTACTAACGAGTACTTACACTACATACACTCTGGGCGTGTTTGGCAGTGGCCAGTATCGAACCCGGGACCTTTCAGTCTGGAGTCCGTTACTATAACCACTATGTTATCAAGGCCACACCAAGTGAGTTTTAGTAATATTAAAAAAATAAAACTATTAACTCTCTTCATTGCTAACTTTTTTCTAGTAATTCTTACAGATTTTCTTGTAACCGACTGTGTACGTGTATATTAGGGTGGAGTGAAAAAGACCAAAAAAAATTTTTTTCGAAATTTTTTCTTTGGATAGGTCTAAAAAGTTGCCTTTTGGCGCATTGAATATAAGGTTAAAATTTCATTCAGTTTGCAATTCATCTTTAGTCCCCTACCAACTCTTAAAAATATGCTCTTTATATGTGAAAATCAAGATTTCACTATGTAGTGTAAATGACCAAAAGAATTTTTTTTCTGGAAATTTTTCTTTGGATAGGTCTAAAATATTGCTTTTTGGGCGCACTGAATATATGGTTTAAATTTCATTTCATTTAGTATTCATTTTAGTTCTATACTAGATCTTAAAGATTATGCTCTTTTTATGTGAAAATCAAGATTTCACAATGTAAAGTAAATTAATCAACTTTTTGTTTTTTAAACTATTTCAATTTCTGATTTCAGTAAAATAACCCACAAAAATGACTTCTTAAAGTATTACTTGTTAACGACCAAAGTATCGTTGCATTTTAACTCTTTGAATCGCGAATAAAAACCTAAAATGTGAATCGTATTGTCGCAGAGAAGAGAAATCACAATAATGAGACATGCATTTCACTTTTATTTTTCAATGTATTTCTCTAAATATAAAGGAAATTGTAGTTTTCTGAATATAGAGTAATGAAATGAAAAGAATATATACGATACATTGCAAAACGATCTTTCATTTCACTCTAATTTATATTGATCTTTGTTATCAAAATCATGTATTAACTTTCGTGATTTGATTTTTGCTCAAATATATCTGGTTCTTGCTTCTACTACTATAGCCGCTAATGGCGCTTCCACAGCTAAGTTTACGCACCTTTCGAATACTTGAATCTAACAGGGAAATTTTTCAATTGACAAGATGGGACTTTCGATTTCTTTCTGAGAATTTTCAGTTTTTTTTCTTGGTACTCTTTTAAGAATGTAGGGTGATTTCACATTCTTTCCAGTTAATAATGTTTATATAGTTTGTAACACTGAATTTCAATATTGGAATATAAAACTGTCTTACTGTAGAACATATAATGTCCTTCATCTTCAATATTCTTCGGAATCCAAAGTCTCCAACATGATTTTTTGTTATCAGTTATCGCTCCTAATTTTCGTAAATTTTCATATCAATAACACAAGTATACGTTTTGTTGAATAACGGGATTGAAAATTTTCTTTAAATATTCCCTCAAATAACAAAACAACTTAATTGTTCATAAAAAAAACATTTTGAGCTCTATATTTGCAAGAGGAATCTTTCTTGAAGTGAAACAACATAGACGAATGTACTTTCATTACAAATTCAGCCATAATCTTTAGATTTTCGGATGAATTCTGGTTCCCAATCTGCAAACCAAGTAATCAATTGTAGTTGTCAATCATTTAGAGTGCGACATTCTTGCTGGATGACGATTTACCAGATTTGAGGAGCATTAACCAGATGCAAATGTTTGACACATGTCATAAAAATAATTTTGGTCTACACTTAACTCTCCAGAGTTCATTTCTCTGTCATAGGAGCAGATATTTTTAAATTTCCATAGCTGTCTATTGTTCACATTGATTCAACGACTTTCCAATTAGAACAGGGAAAGCTCGTGAGCCTTTATTTTGTTTATCAAGTTCAATGACTTAGTGGCAATTCGTTTGCAGAGAACTGACATATTAACCACTACAACGGACGACTAAATCTTATAAATAAGCTAAACAACTTTGTAAAATCACCATAAAAAGAAAAGAAAATTAAACAGGACGCGTTTCGAGCTTCAAAAATACTGCTCGTCATCAGCTAATCCTTATTATCCAGGATTAGCTGATGACGAGCAGTATTTTTGCAGCTCGAAACGCGTCCTGCTTAATTTTCTTTTCTTTTTTGGTGATTTTATAAAGTTTTTTAGCTTATTTATACATTTATCGCCAGTGATTTCGGGGTTTCTCAATTAGCCTAAATCTTAGTTCGAAAAATCTATTAGCATGATTTTTTATCTTACTGTTTACAGTTGTTCTGTCACAACCTATTGTCATAAATTTATGAAGGTTTAAATGTTTTTCAGTGCAATATTTCAATACGTTCTGCAATGATCTTTCCTGGTCCAAAAGATGGTGTAATGTGTCTCAAATACAATTCATTTGACTCTTAAAATCAGAGATTAAGTTTTTCACCAATAGTTCTTCCATATATCTCCAATTTTCTATAATTTCCTTTGATTTTGGGGAATTGAATAAACTTCTGATATTCAGAAAAATTGTTGTTTATCATTTGATCAATACGTCTTTGTTAAACTATTAATAATTGATGCCTTCGATGTTTTCTCTTAGGATATTTTTTTACCTCTGATTTTGGCGAAACTTTACAATTGCTGCTGTGTTTTATTTATTGTTTTGTAGAACAATAATATTTTATGCATTCTGCTACTGTTGACAAAACAGTTTTATTTAGTTTTGAAGAATCACCAACTTCTAGTAATGGTAAACTTCGATTTGCTTACATACGTACTCATTTTGACTGTAAAAATGACAACAAACAATTTTTAAAACTCAATAAACCATTTCAAATATTTAAAAATAAAGACTTACAGTTTAAAAATGATGAAAAGAATTACACTAAACATTTTAAATATAAAAATATCAAATGAGATTACCGAAAAATCCTGTTTATGGTAAAAATTTATTGTAAAAATCAATGAAAATATAAATGTCCTGGTAGGGGACTCAAGACGTTTTTCAAAATTCATGAAATTTTGCACGTGTATTGGAGGTACTAAAAGGCAACTTTTGGCTGCTATCCAAAATCAAAATTCAAACTTTCGATTTTTCACTCCACCCTAGTGTATATGCACCTAAAATAATATTGCATTTATTACCGGTTTTACTTTATTAGGATGAATGATCTAGAAGGAATGTTTCTAAATTAACCAAAGTACGTACACATATACACATACTGTGTACGTGTACATACGCATGTGCATTCTATTGTTTTCTTTTCAGAATGTTAAATAAAAAATAGTAATTATGCAAGTAATTAAAATGATTTTTCTATGTTTTTATGTGTCGTAATTAAAATTAACTATAATGATGATTTCTTTTTTATAAATATTATGAATATGACAACAAGAATTCAATAAACAACTTTTATGTGCCATAAAATATTCTTTGATATTAAATTCAAATGATATTCCGACTAATTTGTAATTATAATAAATTCTTGTTCTCAATTTCAGGCTTAAACTTTTATCTTATTGTGTGCATTTAATTAATTTTTATTCGCAGTTTTTGATCTGTATATCCTTAATTTACGTAATAAGAATTAAACTTCATTTGAACTACATGCAGAGATAAAGAAAAGGAATGTAATTCATCAAAGAATATGGAGGCAAATGCATAAGGATGAACGTCAAATGCAGAAAATTTCATGACGAACAAAATTAATTAATTACGATTTTCTAATAAAAGTTGAGTCTTAAATTAATAATACAGCTAAGCAATAATAGAGATTAAGATATTTATAAGTACTTCGAAGTTTAGATATGTCTTGTTTCTCTTATTTTATTATTCATGAATGAATATAAATGCTTATAATTAAATAAATTAGAGGAAATATGTTCAATAGAAAACATGTGTACTGTGCAAATAGAATAAAATGCAAAGAAAATTTTAATTACGCAGTAAATAAATTATCGTTTAAAGTGTTTTTTTATTAAAATGCTAAGTAAGATTAATTAAAAATTAATTAAATATAAAATTTGTTAATTTATTTGGGAACAATGTCAAAATCTTCTTTTTAAAAATATTAAAATATTAGGAAATACAAGTAGTTGCAAATTAATACAGCAGACTTGCGATTTAACCTTCACGGGAACTCGACAAAGAAGTAGTTGAATCGTATGGTCGTTAAATCAAAAGCTATTAATTTCTAATGTATTTAAGAATACCTAATATTATAATGCGATATTGTGGTATTTCGTTTAGAATTATTTTTTTAATTGTCGAATAATTTTATAGGAACTAATTTTAACATTTTACAAAATTAATAATTGAATTACAATAGTTAATATGATATTTTGCAAAATTATGTTATAATTTTTTCTTCTGTTGGTGACTGAAAACTTCAAGAATGCTCCTTCCGCCAGTAATCAGCTAAAAGTACCAAGAATTTTCTTCCCTTTCAAAAAATTCCCGCACAATTTTTATTAGAAAACGGGTGCGTCATAAGCTCGTTGCAAACTTTGAAAATCCATAATAAAATAAAAAGAATACTGCCCAGTTAAACTGCTGGCATTGAGCTCACAGGCTACGCATACTATTTGCACATTACAGCCTTATATTTTCAAAGGTTATTTCCGATCGAAAAAAAATCAAAGGAGGGGAAACAGCTCCCCCTTTCCCTCTTTTATACTTAATCATTGAACCCCCAAATTAATCAGAGACATGCTTTATCATATAAAAAATCTATATCCAAAATTCAGAGCAAATCGAAAATTTCTTAATAAAAACCCATTTATATAATTTAAGAGGAGACATGATCATTTAAAGTAGTTACCCCCTCTCTTTTATACTTAAACATTAAACTTCCAAAACTATTCAGAGATTTGAACGAAATCTGAATATTCTGCATGAAAAACCCATTTATATCAATTAAGGGGAGGGGCATAAGAACCCCCGTACCCCCTGTTTATACTTATACAATGAACACCTAATACCAATCACTAAAGCGCCTCATTAGAATGATCTTATACCTAAATTTTAAACGAAAACTGATAATTCTGAATGAAAAACCCATTTATATGAATTAAGGGGAGGGGCACGAGCCCCCCGTTCCCCTTCTTATACCTATCCAATGAACTCCAAAAACAAATCAGGGAAGCGCCTTATCAGGATATACCTGTATACAAAATTTCAAGTGGATAGGATATTTTATCATGAGTTATCGCATTACGCACGTACATACAGAACGGGCGGGCACATAAGCTCTCAGGCTATGATAGCCTGTGATCTAAAAAGTAATGCTCGGAAAAATTTTCAAATTGCGCACGTATGACAAGACGGATTTTAGATTTTTTTTCATATGTAATAAAAAAATTACTCCAAAAGTAACCAATAGAGGACTCTGACATGTTATACTGAGGCGTTTTATGCAAATAAGGCTAGCAATGAAACACCAGGCTGAAAATAGATTCGTTATTCGATCTGATCTCGGCAGCGTGCTATTCTTACCAGATCAAGATCTGGCGGTTAAACTTTTCTAAAAGAATGGTGAATCCACGATTATTGCATTGTGAATGTTTCACACGAAGAAAGGACTTAAGGCGAAAAATAGCTCTATTTCATTGAAGGGGATTTTTAATTTAGTGCAACGTTTTGAGGAAGTGGAGAGTTTTGTAGATCGTCCACGTAGTAGCAGATCATTTTTGAGTTCGAATCGCGTCCATGTTGCAAAATGTTTTATGGAAGAAATGGCAGCCGATAAATCAACGGATAGTAGTTGTGCTTGTGAAGTTGAGAGAATAGCGGGGATTCAAAAATCGTGAATGGATAAAGGGCATTTTTTACTGAAGAAAGGAAAATAATCTATTTATTTAACCATTACCGTTCAAAAGAAGTAGTGCTAAAAGTTTTCGGTTCAATAAGAAGCGGATTCCAATTTCATGAAAATATTACAGAGGAATTACTCGGATACTTACAAAAGTGAAAAAATACATATAAACAGAGTATTTTTTATAAGAATCCTATACAAAGTATACATAAATTTTCAATGCTAAAGATTTGTAAAAGAAAAAAAAATCTGACAATTTGAAATGCTTACCTTATTTTAATATATGTTTTTTAAAACATTATTCTAATCACTATTTTTCCTACAAATAACAATATATTATACTGACACTGGACGTTGAAATAGGCAAATATGTAATTGTAAGTTGTTATAAAGGCTTTAAAATCCGATAGCACATAGAATACGCTTCCTCCGTCATTATTTATATCTAAACCACCCATCTCTTTAAGGATTCATAACTTGGCCAATTAATGACGATTTTCTTCGAAAATCTTTAACAATATTACTTTTGTTCAGGATATATTATTTTATATATTAAGTATTTTATTTTATGTATTTCTTCTATGAAAATTTAGTATTTCTTCTTGTTTTGCTGATTTTTTTTTATTATTTTTTCTTGAATGACGCATGTAAAAGTTTAAGAAAAATCACCCTCTACAATGCATTTTGAATCCAGTAGGTTTTTTTTCTTGTGCTTAAGAAATATTGATTGTATTTCACACACATTGTTATGCTTCCGCAAAGTACATAGTTTTTCCACTAAAATTTTACATAAATTTTCTCTAGGTTTAATAATTTAAAACATGCCGATACGATTAGTCTGCAATTTACTTTTTCAGAAATCTCTTCTGAGTCAAATTGTTGTAATAACATTTCTTGTAGATTTTGCTCATCTGGAAAAGTAGTCTATTGGCTCAGTACACATTCTGAACTGTTTAAATCGCAAAAAGCATCTAAAGATCTTTGTAAGAAACATTTAACTTTGCACAATGAATCAATAATTCAACATTTTGGTGGTATGAACATACATATGGTAGGTTACAATAGTTCGGCAGTATGGTTTTCACATATTGTCCATGTCATATCTCAGCTTGTAGTCAAATCTCCTTCTTGAAATTTTTTGAACATAGCTTTACAATGAACATAGCATTCTGTCAAAGGCCAGAATTTACGATTTTTATCTTGTGCCCCACCAAAGATATCAAAGCATAAAAAGTGCAATTTTTGAAATTTGTGAAAATTTTTCGAAATTTTTTTGCAAAGAAATTTTTTTTCTAGATCTGGAACTTGGTGTGCGAGTACAAGTACGTTCGACTAGTTTGAAAAAAAAATATGCGTCATGTAGACATTTTTTCTTGCATGAAAAATTTCCTCGTGCAAACCGACAGATTTTAGAAAAAAATCATAAAATGTATTCTAAAGTTTCATAAGTAAGAGTTTATTTTTAAAGCTTTTACTATTACGATACCATTAGCCCATTTTATTCTGAACAAATTGCTGTATACCCCATCTCAAAGGGAAAAAACGCAATATTTATAATTTTAGTATATCATAATATGTGAGAAAATGTATGCACACGATGAAACAAAGATGGCTGCCACACACAAACAAAAATTAATAAAACTAAAATAATTGTCATTTTGAACTTCCATTGTGTTGGGTTGTTGTACAATAAAATTCAGGTTTTTTTTTAAATAATCCAGAGTCCAGTGCTGGACCACTTGAATTAGATTAACCCTTCTGCTTTACGAAAGCTTTCATACAATACCATACAGAATATACAAAGAAATTTTTTTTCAAGTAAAATAATTAAACCCCTGTACATTTTTGCTAAATATAACTGTGAATTTTTAATGATCTGTAAATATGTGGGGGAAAAGTATTTATTGATTCTCCCAATTTGAACTTTCCACGTTCCATAGAATATGAATAAAGTGGCTATAATAGACAGACAGACAGATCCAGAAGTGATCTTATAATGGTTACTTTTTCACTTTATAAATACGGATCCCGAAAGCGTGAATATTTGATCGCAAAATCTTTTCTGATTTCAAAATGAAAAGAGAAAATAAAATAAATGATTAAACGAATGTAAAATGAATATTGCATCATTAGTCCGCAAGTAAATATACAACGTAATATAAATTTGAAAAAAAGTATTTAAACATGATAAAAAACTGATTATGGAAATATTCGCATATTTTAACATTTTAAAGTTCTCTGAATTTCATTTTATTATTTTTAAATCTATTCCATATATATATATATATATGTATTTGCGTGCATATTAGAATTATCACAAAGGTTTAACTCTGTAGCGGCCAACCTTAGTGACGAGTAAAAAATAAATATTTTTGGATTTCTTTTTAAAGTAAAATCCATAGATTTTTTGAAATAAATGATCATAAATGACAAAACTTGGAAATGACTTTTCATTAAAATATTTTATTCTCGTTTTCAATCCAAATCACGTATTATATTTACTAGATAGATGATGTGTCTTTTTCTCCACGAAGATATCGCGAAGTGATTACAAGAGATTTGGTTTCGGATCTTCAGGCTACTACAGAAACTCTAATTAGCAGTTCTACTGCTGCATGAAGGCTTAACGAGGGTACACTGCATGCGAAAAAACCTTGAGTTTGTCATTCACTAAAGATTTCAATGAACCCCGTTTAAACTGTTGGCATCGTCATATTCAATGGAGCCATGAAGAATGGCTCGAGCGAGATATTTCACGGACAATCAGAAACAAGTTGCATGTTTTTTTCCTCTCTCCAGATCGAAACATGTCTGGAATGAATGTTAAGACTGTATCTCGACTCGTGAGTAAACAATTCTTCAGCACAATCTTTTCTGCTTTATTAACCCGCGAGTAGTCACGACTTTTTTGACAACGTTATTAGTCGCGCTCGGTCTTTTCGCCGCTGAATCCCCCTCCCCCCGCATACCAAATATGTAAAATAAGAAATATTTTTTACCTCATATACGAAATAACATTTCAATGAAGATATAAATTTGCAGTTTTCTTAAATTATGCATTTTATTCATGAGATCTGGAGTATTTGGTAAAAGTAAAATTGAACTGTCATTAGTAATTTTACGTAGACTTTTTCGGCAATTTCAAATTTGTTTCTAAAAATATACCTGAAAGAAAAACAGAGGTGCCCTGTTTCTTCACTAAGGTGGTCAAGAAATCTTCAAAGTCAGCTACATGGTAGATCGCCCTTGTATCTGTAATATGATACAAGTTAGGAGAAGATAGGTTATACGGGCGGAAAAAAAGACCGACACGCGACTACTGACGGGTTAAACATGACGACGGCAAACAGTGTCAATGGTCCCTTGTGGAATTAGTAGTGAGAAGCACGAAGTATATTGGATTTATCGCATACAATCCACCCTTATGAGAACTTTTACAGCCGTAGAAAAGCTAATTCAAGTTGCTGTGACAACCTGGAGGTCTTAAACGAAATATTTTGTGCCCTGCTCTTTGAGGTTTCATCGTACCGAAAAGGACAGAAAACGGTCCCCTTCGGATACAGTTGTCCAGACCAGATGGTTTATCAACGGATCCAATGATGAAAAAATGACTCTAAGTTCTTTATATGACAGTTAGTGGAATATTCAAATCTTGGGTAGCCTCTATTTGTGCTTGACCATCCTCGATTCTACCAATTATTCGCCACTTTTGACCTTTACTTAATGATGCCTTTGAGCCATAACTATTGAATACCAATTATTTTCAGACACCACATTCCTATAAACACCCGATCAGAATTCTAACGTACATCCATTGGGCATCACATTGTTAATCCCTAATTTAAATATTCCCAAAGCTAACGTATACACATAAGTGCAATTTTGTGTTCAATAATATTTAACTAGAATAAATTAACTAATAATAACACATTGCTCAGTGGTGCACAAAATAGGAATTTTAATATACATTAGTACATATTAAATTAAAATAAAATTTTCAACGTTTCGCGCCGTCTACTGCGGGCGTCTTCAGGAAAATATGAAATGGAAGGACTACGTTTGCATTTTGTTCAAGAGATATTTCTACTAAATTAAAAATTAAATGAATTAAAATTTAAAAATGTTGCCAATTACACGTGAGTAAAAGTTAAAATATTGCAAGGAAATAAAAATTTTAAGGTTTTATGATGTTATGCCATATTTTTGGTATATTGTAGGATAAATTATCATTACATGGTTTATTTTCACGTGCTATGATTTCGATGGATTCTATTATTTTACCTTGAACTGGGTTATTGCATGGAACTATTATTTTGGCTTCCTCAAAATTGATATGGCAACCTTTGTTCGCCAAATAGAAGCGAGCAAGGGCAGTATTCTGCTTATATTGTTCTATATCTCTACGATGTTCTTTAATTCTAGTTAAAAGTTTCCGCGTTGTCATGCCGATGTAGACTTTTTTAAGATTATTAGATAAAGTGATGGGGATTTCATAAATACCAGATTTTTGATCTATTGGAATTTTGTCGATTTTATCTGTAACGAGGTCAATGAGATAAGGAGGAGGAATGACGACAAGTTTTATGTTATATTTTTGTGCGATCTTTTTTACTTTTTCAAATATGTAAGGGATATAATGAAATTTTCTGTAAACTATAAGTTTATTCTGTCGTTGGCCAGATGTGGGAGGAGTATTGTACTGTTGAACTATTTTATTTATAAATTTTGCTGGAAAACCATGGTCAAAAGCTATTTTCTGTATAAAATCAATTTCTTTATTTAATGTGTCATCTGAACAAATCATAAAAGCTCTTTTAATAAATGACCTGAAAGCAGATATTTTGTATTCGAAAGGCATGTTGGCAATGTGTTATTATTAGTTAAAGTTTATGGTGCAACTGTCCTATATATATTTATAGAATAAATTATTTCAGCATTTAGCATTGGTTGCATTATTAAATTAGTGAGCATGTTTTTTTCTCATTAACCTTTAATTTTGATGACCAGGGTAGTTTGTGCATTCACTCTAGGTCCTTTTTGTACCTTCATTATGCCAGCGACTGAATGAATAAATATATAAAAAAACAGAACAAAGAAAAGAGTATCATTAGAGTACAAACAACTTATCACTTATGGTACGTAATTACTCTTTTCTAATAACTGCATAAAAACCTCCTATATTTGAAGAAATCTTCGTTGCAGTTCGTTCGTATTCTTAGACTTTGTGAAATACATAAAACTAGAAATGAAATTCTAAATTTAACTAATAAAAATAGATCTTTTCCCCCGAAAACAATTTTTTTCCTGTAGTCTGAGCTGACCTTCCCCCCCCCTTTTTTTTTTCTTTTTTTTTAAAGAACCAACAAAATATTTTAAAACTTATAGATAATTTGTACGAAAGTTCTATTTCTAAGAAAAACAAAAGCTGAAAAATTACATTAAAAAATCATATTCATAAATGTTTTCAATTTCTGACAATCATTGAATATATACTCGAAATATTTTTCGGAATTTAACAATCCTGGAATGAAACTGTTCCTTTTGTTTTGGCATTTCTCAAAATGAAATATATATATACTTATCTGACATTTTAAATGGCATTTTACTAAGCCGATTGACAATTGTAAACAACATTTATAATAAGTCGAATAAATTTCATTTACATAATTAAAAAGAGACTTTTCGTTGTTTGTAATGTTTTGATTATTCAATTCACAGACTAATATAAAAAGTCACATAAAATATCTTATTTGATTAAAATACAAGTATATTTTAAATTAATCACTATTACTTAACTTTCCAGATTATCAATTGCAATGCTAAGTTTTATGTTGTCCCTTCAAATAAATTATTTATTTAATTTTTATTGCCGTCATTTTAATTAAACTTCAATTAAATGATCCACAGAGACGAGGGAAAGGAATTTAATTTTAAAATAAATATGGAAATAAATATGGAAGCAAATATTTGATGAACAAATTTAATTGCAACGACTTTTATTACAAAGAAATTTACTAATTGTGTTATAATTAATGTTTGATCGTTGCTTAAAAATGGTTCATAAAAATAAGTATTTCCAATTTGTGATTTATTACTAAACGTTTTTTTTACATATCCATGAGTTAACACATATAATTAATAGGCATAAAATTATCAATATTTATTTAAAAAACATTTTTATAGTCATTTAATGTTTTTCTTGAAATGGCGACATTTTAATTTATTTTCTCCCAAATGTTTCCAATACATTAATTTAGCGTAAACCCTTAACTCGATTGAGAAAATACTATTTCTGTTCTGTTGCTTTTTTTATGTAGGGATACCTGAAAAAAGGAACGTTATTTAGATTGCCGTTTTAGAATTTTAAAATTGATTTCTCAATGTAAAACCGCAAAATAATCAATCTAAAGATTTACATGGAGAATCTACAGCACGTAGCCAACTTTTCATGTATTCATAGAGGGTGTCCGAACACCCGTCTAAATGTCAATCAATTAAATGAAAAAAATTGTATTTTTATATTCACTCATGTTCAAAATTAAGGTCATAAACGTAAAATGTGTGAAAACTAATAAATTATTTACTGTGTTACCACGAAATTTTGCACAGAGGTATATTACAGTGCGAGTAAGAATATAGTAACATAACAATATGGACAAGATTTTAATTGTGGATAAAGAAACGGGGCATATAAAAAAGTGTGAAATCATGAATCCGAGATAAAGCATTTATTTCGTTAAAAATCTGTCTAACTTGGAGTGAGACCACCGTTTACTGCTTTACAACTCTCACAAAGAACTCTTATACTGTTTATGAAGGTATCAATGTTAGAGACAACAAAAGCCAATTTCCGTAAAGCACAGCTTCTAACTCCTGGTGGGTCCTGAGAAAGAGTTATGCCGCGAAATGATACCGAGATCATTCGAATTATGTTTAATAGGACTGAGGGCCTGAGATCTCGAGGATCAATTCATACGAGGAATATCCCTTTCCTCAAGAAAATCATCAACAATGTGATTTCTTTGTAATTTCGTATTATCATCCATATACATAAGTTCGGGCCTACAGCACCGAGGTTTTCAAGGTTCTAATTCTTTATGCGATGGGATTTGATAGTACCCGCCTCGAAGACGTGCAGTGGTGTAGGACTGTCCATCAATTTGCCTCCCCAGACAACGATTATTTTGCCACCAAAGTCTGTTAAAATGTCTTATGCAGGAGGGATGATAAGAGATCCACATTACCTTTAGACGAAAATTCGATAAAAATCACCCCTGCATGGTTAATCTTGGTTCATCACTGAACACACCCTTTCTTGTGTTCAAGACTGATGTCACTGGCTCCACAAGAACCGGACTCAAATAAAGTGACGCACATGACTAGACATTGTGCTTCAAAGACCCTCTCTGCTAGACATCTATATACTTTTGCTTGAAATTTCTTATTCTAGATGCATTTGCAAGGTTCCGATCAAGCTGAAAAGACGGTGCTAGCATATGATATCGTGTGCTTCATGTCAAATAGAAATTCTGCCTAGGGGGCCTTTGCTGAGGGGCGGTCCTTGCCGGCCTTTCATGGTGATACTACCATTTGTATGGAATTGATTCTACAAACTGGATATAACTTTCGATCCCACTTGTAACTATCAAGCCACACCGGCTTGAGACTGGCCATTCAAGCCTACCAAAGGCTTTTCATCTCAAAAAATCATCAAAATAATTATGTGAACTCATTCTTGCTCCAAAATATATACATTACAAACTCTATCTTCTTTTTTTGTTGATATTTACAATCATCTTAAAAAAATGTTTGTGACCTTAATTTTCGAAATGGGTGTATACAAAAGACTTCATTCTGTATTTTATTTTTAATCTTCTACTTTTTAGCCTCTAAAATATTTCATTGTTCCAGATTCAAAACCATTCCACTTATTTTCGAAAATATTTAGTTTTGCATGAAATTCGCTCATATTATGGCTTCGAATCGGTTATAAGTGTACCAGTTAAAGATAATATTTTGCGGCTTACCTTCTGGCATGAAGTAGAGAAAAAAATATCCTTAAACTTCTCACAGCCGCAAATTGGTATATCCGTATTTAAGCTGCAGAATTCACTGCAGCAGAAGTATTATTTCAATTAACATAATTCTTCAGATGTAATATAGTTTTGAGAAATTAAGTTATGATAAAAAAAAAAACATTCTCAAGGTTTATATGGCTGTAAGTAGTAAAAATATACCTACATATCATGTTGAAAAAAAAAATCCTTTTTTTAGTATTTAAAATAAAACTACAGAGAAAACAACATTACTAATTTGCACTTTTGATTGGTGGTCAAGAGGTTAAAAATGTATTTTTAGTTAGTACTATTAGTTTTGAAAATATTAAAATGCTGTATTGTCATGGGTAGCATACCTGTGAACGTATTTCTAATTTCTTCCGTTTTAAAAAGAAGAAAGTATAACATTCTTAAAAATTTTCGAATGATTTACGGGTTACAGATCCCCAAAATATATTTTAACATAATATTTGTTCCGTATTTTGTAGTGCGTTTTTTTTTAAAATGTGTGTCTGTGGCACCATCTGACTGCATGTGGCGCAAATGTTTTAAGCGCTCTATCTCAAGAACTAACTGACGAAATTTAATAAAAATTTATACCCATATAGTGCTTTATATAAGTTGGTGCTTGTTGATTTTTGGTGTAACTATCCAAATTGGTGGCGCTCTTATGCTGTATTTTTCACGGATACATTTATTATCTCGATCTGAAGAACTAAAGCACAGATTTTCACCAAACTTCAGATGCAGGTATATCTAGATAAATATTGTTGCAGGCTATGCTTTGGTGTAGATTGCCCAACAGATGGTGCTGATAAGATGCATTTTTGCAGGATTTTCGAAAAGTTCTATCTCAAGAACTAAAGCACGAATTTCGTCTAACTGTACATAAATAATGTTGCTAATTATAATTTGGTGTAAATCTTCTAACAGATGACGCTACAATGCCATATATTTTCAGATTTTTGAGATAGCTGTTGTCGTGTTCAGTGGGTGGGAACGTTTTCTAACGACGTTCCGAAACAAGAAATTAAAGTGTGTGATCGTTTTAGTGGTACACTGCATTGATTTTGCCGCAAACGACCACAAGACATGAAGCAATATACATCAACAACTTTTTGAATCATTTGCAGGAAAATATAATTGAAAAATAAAAATAGAGCTTATCTGCATAAACTTGAATGAGAAAGTGAGCAGATACACAGAGAAAAATAAGTTCATAAAATTTTTTAGCAAAGAACTTTTATTTATTTATTTCCTTGTTTTTTATGAAGATAAATGATTATAAATCATGGAGGATATTATAGCTTTTAGAAAAACATGACTCTCTTATTTTTAGAGCCGGGAAGACACATTTGACTTTTACAAAAATTTATAAATAATAGAAGAACTCATTTTTAAAATGAGTATAACTTTTCTTCATTTCTCTTGGAGAATAAGGGGCAACAAATTAACATACGCAAATAAAAGAAAAAGTGTTCCTTCCTATATTGAGCATACATTGTACCGCTAACGGACATTCTAAGTGAGCGATGTTCCAACCACTTATAATAAGAAAAACGTTCCTTCAGAAGAACACAGTACTCTCTAAAACCAAAAAATATTCCTTTATACGGAACTTTCTTCTTTTTTTGAAATCATAAGATGCTTCCTTCATAGACGAACAAATCCCAAAAATATCTCCACAAAGGGACAAAAGTCTTTCCCTGCCCCCTAAATAATTCCATTTTTTCTCACTTAAAAAATGCTGAACGTTAGTCGTAAAAAAACAAACAAACCACTTCTATTGTGATCCCACACATCACTTTTGCAGTCGTATATTACCGTACATCTGCCGACGTCTGCTCTGCACTAACTCGAAACCGCTTCCCTTCTCTTCTGCTCTCTTCTGACGAAACCACAGTGGCCGCTCCGGAAAGAAGGCAGGGGTTGCCATAAATTTAAAAATACGCCAACTGGCAGGGAGAAAGGAAGTAGCGCATCGCTACAAATAGGGAAACTGTATTTTAAGAATAAACTTTTATATCTTCAGAAAGATGCGGAGCCAAAGCTGGATAACAGGACGCACGAACTTTTAAATTACGTATCAGAAGAATAGTACCTGATTGGACAATAGGAGGAGTCATAAAACGGAAGTCGACACCTCATCAAACATTCTAGAAAAGACGGGAACCCTCCAAAACCGGAAGGAACAAAATTTCAAACTGATTTCAACATTTGAAATCAACAAAAAGTTAGGTAATAAAAATGACTTTACAGGGGAGATAAAAAAAAGCGAGAATTAAGATAATTTTTAGAATGCGAAATATATAATAAATGAATAAAGATTAAAACAAAAATAGACGATAACTTAAATAAAATAAAAATATGGCAGTGATTAAGAGTAACCACAACAGCTGTATCTGAAAAACAAACTCATGGGTATTCTTTAAACTTTAGATTTAGTTAGTCTTAACACAATTTGTTGCTCATTATATTCTAGTTTAAATAACCTACAGGTGGAGCTGCTATTTGATTTTAACGATAGTTACACCTCAAAAACTAATGCATGGAATTTCATAGATGTAGAATTTTTATGATAGGCATTGATTGATATTTATTTTTGACTCTACGTAGGGTCAATCCATGTGGTCTTGTAACGTGGTGCACGAAGATTGAAGATTATAACTGCGAAATTGTTGTCCACCGTTATTTTCAAAAAGTTTTATTGTCTTTTTTCAATTAATGAGGTATCCTCGTTAAAATGAGTCTCATTTTTCAAAACGAAAATACTGGTAGAAAAAATCGTAGTTCGTGACTCACGTTACAGGCATGCATGGAATTACCCTGTAGCAGATTTTGAAATATTAACATGCATGAAATAGAAGAAAGTTTTGCGATTGGCAAATCTGACTAGTTCAAAATTTGTATTGGGTCAGAAAGTGGATTAAATATCGATTGCAGAATTATGTAAAAAATAGTTTGAGTTAAATTAAAGAGCTCAAAGGATATTGATTTATAATGGTTAAATCACAAATCTTGAACATAAAATAAAACATAAAGGCGGTCCGGGACAAAATATTATTCAAAATTTTTAAGAAACTTTAATTGCCTTAGAAATGTGTTTTTTCAGCTTAACTTGACGTTAAATGATGTTTTTTATCTTAATTAGAAAAGGAAATATGTATATATGTGTGTATATTTTATTTTGGTTTGTTTTCGACACCTAGCTTTCAAGCAATGATTATTTTTTAAACAACTTCGTGTGAAAATGTATTTTTTTCCATGATGCTTTTTTGCACCCTTTCATCTTTTTTAATTGTTATAAATGTAATGGATAAAATTTAGAATAAGTCTTTTCCGTTTTGTTTGTTTACTTACATACATATGACAAATTGAAAAAAATATTTCCATTTGAAAATATGATTTTTTTAAAAGTTACATATATATTTTTTAAATTGTAATTTGAATATTTTTAATTTTTATATAAATTCATATTTTTAGAAATTCTGAATCGAAATTAAATTTTAAGAATTTCTGTTTATATAAATGAAAAAAATTATATTTTAAGAATAATATTTCGATTTATAACGATTTTATATTGCCTTTCATTTTTAATAATTAACTTTTTTTTTTATAAAAATGAAAAGTTTTATCATATGATTTTGATTATAAATGATTTGCTTTACCATCACAAACAATTTCAAATTTTAACACAACAAACATAAATTATTTTAAAATGAGAGTAAGAAATATTTCCTTTTTCTTTCATTAATATAAAATTTCTGTAAAATGTTAAACTAGTCGTTGGAGGCCACCGTAATACTTACCTATCATACATATGCATAATATAAAATATGAAAATAAAACACGTGTAACTTATTTATAAAATTCATTGCAATTCCAAAATAAAATTTAAACGAATATTTAAATAGTATTAATATTTATAGTAATGATTTATTAATGAATTTCTGATGAGCCAATTTCGACAAATTATATAAAACGCCAAAATACTCAAGTAATACCGGATTGCGTAAAATAAACATCCTTATAATTCCAAAAATAATAATCATATTAACTAGCAATTTACTGCGTCAGATGAAGCGTCTCATTTCCAATTAAAATATATCTTTGAATTCAAATTTGAATGAAATACAGGGTCATGAAAAATCAAAGAATGTGAAAAACAGGATTACATGTATCTCAGCAACTAATAATCCGATCGACTTCGTTCTTTATGCAAAATTTCTGTTTTTTTTTGCCTTTTATATCCACTCCTTAAAATAAAAAATTTCGAAAAATTTTATATACGTTTCATCAGAATGAATTTTTCGAGAGTCCGAAAAAAATAATTCCGGATAATCGAGGTTACTGATGTTAAATAGACTTCGTCCCATTCTTACATACTAAGTACATACAAAACTTCAAGTCTCTATCTCAATTTGTTCGGGAGATTGCGGATAGAGACAGACAGACAGACAGACACACAGACGGACGGACGGCAAATTTTTTCTAAAAATATGTTTTTCGGAATCTCCAGTATCTGAAACGCGTAAATCCGTCAATTTTTTTTTTTTCGATTTTCAAAACGATTGCAAGACTTACCCTATACTACGTATGACGGGTAAGCAAAATGATGGTTGCATAGCAAAACTTTCTTCTATCTCATGCATGTTAATACTACATAATTCGCTATCACAGTGTCAAAATTAAATGCCAATAGAGTCCTATCGTGGGGATTGTAATGATATGAAATTCTATGCATTTATTGTTGACGTGTATGTGAGTCCATTTTGACGGCACCCAGTAGATTAGAAATCAGACTTCTGCAGCAGAAAATGTTCGGCAAAACTGCTAGTAATGGCAGCACAAAACAACACCACCTCTTCCCTTTCGATAAGTCTCTGCAAAGGAGAGAAAGCTTTCTCCAGAGACCTATACCCAGAGTAACTGCTATGACCGGCCGCAGACCTTCAGAGTCCTTTTATTTAACGAGCGTTTACACAAGATACAATCGGTGAGCCTTTGGAGATATCGAGCATTGAACCCGAGTCCTTTCTGACCTGAGTTCGGCGCTATAATTACTATACGCTATCACGGCTGATCAATTCCATGCATTTGTTCGTTACATATGAATATCACTAAAATCTTGTAGATCTTGCAAATCGCACACTATAATGCCACCTATTAAGCGAATAACACGAAAACCTGATCAGCACACCTTGAGCCGAAACCTAACTTAATCCTATGTTAGACGAAAATTTGAGCTTTAGCTATCTTAAAGCTATTACGTAAACCGTGAAAATGCAGCATATCAGAGCCATCTGTCGGACAGTTTACACCAAAAAAGTATCACACCAGTTTATATCAAATACTAACTGGGTATAAATTTTTATTTAATTCCGTATATTAGTTCTTGAGATTGAGCGCCCCGAAATTTGTGTCACTTACAGAATCGGAACTCACAGACAGACATTTTGCGAAAAACACGCTTTTGAGAATCTCTGTCACCTCAAATGTATAAATCTGTCAAAAAATGAAAATAAAAAAATATCACCAATCGAATATTTTTGTAAAGATAGAAAAAAGTAAAAATAGGAACAATCAGTGAATTTCAGAAACATGTGTACAAAATATTAGCATTGCATACTCAGTATAGCTACGTAATTAAAAATAGTTATTTAAAAGTTGACTTTTGGATAAAGTTCTTGAGATAGAGCGTCCACAAAATTTGTGTCACTTACAGACACTCAGACATTTTGCAAAAAACACGTTTTTCAGAATGTCTATTACTTAAGATCTATGTATCTGTCGAAAAACGGAAATTAAAAAATTTTCACGAATCCAATATTTTTGTAAAGATAAAAAATAAAAATAAAAATAAGTACAATCAATGAATTTTAAAAACATATGTACAAAATATTCACATTACATACTCAACAATTATGAAATTAAAGACAGTTTTTTAAAAAATCCACTCTTGCATAAATATGAAAGTTTATATGATTAAAACTTTGCATATAACGCGTATTTAAAATACATGACCTTTTTAGTGTTTTCCTTTTAAGATTTTACAGGAAAAAAAACTAGCATTTAAATTAAATATTTATAATGTCTAAAGTTTTCTCAATTGATAATCATAATTAAAATAATACCAAAATTTACCGACACATTTAAAGCATAGTATTTCCTATTTTGTTTTCTATTTTTTAATGATATATATGTTTCGCTGTTGTAGTTTTATAGACATGTGGTATATTTTGGTATGTGTGGGTTGGAGCATAATTAAATTATTTGATTTTGCATCTCATATACAACTGTAACGATGGAAATATTTGGCTTTTATCCTAGTTGGCTAGCTAACGGAATTAATTTATTATTAAATTTAGATTATCAACGTACTAAAATGTGACACCGTCATCGTTTACACATGTGTTTACACATATCTAGTATATCAGACTTTGTGAAAAAGTAATTACAAATTTCTATCTTTACATTGCAGTACGAAATTATATTAAATAAAAGAATGTAAAAAGATCCAGGCTTTGTGAAAAGTAATTACAAATTTCTATCTTTACATTGAAGTACGAAATTATGTTAAATAAAAGAATGTAAAAAAGATCTCGACATTGTGATAAATTAGTTAATATATGTTTGAAATTTAATAAATAATAAAAATAATTTTCTTGTGAACTTAATTCTGGCTGAATAAAAGAATTCCGATTTATTTGTCATTTTTCGTACTCAAGAATGCACTTTCGCATTTAAAACTGCATTTAGGCAAATCAAATGACATTTGTAAACAAGATTTACATTTTAATAAATAAATTTCAGCTCCGCAATCAAAAATTAATTATCCGGAGTTATTTTTGCCTTATTTTAATTAAGATGTAAATGAAAGAAAAGCATATAAAGTATCTTATTTTATTAAAACTGAGCATTTTAAATAAATCATAAATACTAAATATAACAATTTAACAAACTGAATCCTATATTTTATACTTTCTCATAGAACAATTGTGTATTTAATTTTTATCGGTGAAACATTAATTAAATTTCAATTAATGAATCTGAAGTCACAGAGAAAAGGTTGGTAAATCTTAGCTCATACGAGGGCAGTTGTTTGAGAAAGCATTCAGTTGCAGTGAAGAGAAATTTTTATGAGAAATGGAATTAATTAATTAGTATGCGATAATTAATTATTCTAAATTAAAAATGGTGAAATGCTGTGTAAAACCGCTTACTTTTATACCTTGCTTTTTTAAGATGGAATTTGTACTAAAATGAATGTTATTTGAATACATTGAGAGAACTAATCCTTGTTTATTATACTAATTTTTAATATATGATATCATTACATTTTATTTGTAAAAATATACATATAGAAAGTAAGCATTTACGAAGTCTTCCTTATAGATTATATAAAAGGATTTGGATATATTAAACTTTACAGGAAATGAAGAATTTATGCTTTCATTTAAAAAAAAAAAAGAATAAATATTGTGTTATATAAATTTAATTAAAAGTCCAAACTCATAATATTTAAATTATTAGACTCGTGAATTCATATTTAAACGCAAAAATATAATAAAGTTCATTAAAACTTGTGAAATTACAAGAAAAATTAACCTTTTTATGAGTGTTTCAAAATCATAACACTCTTGTCAATATAGTTTTAGCTTTACTTCTTTTATTTGTTTGTTTGTTTTTCAAATATTCTGTACAAGCACGAACTTATACAATTTTGTTTCTAAATATCCTTTGTATTCTATTAGAATACTTTTTTTTTTACACCAAGAGACTATGAATCGAAAATTATGCAGTTAAATTGTCCTTTTAATTTTAGCATTAGTTTCATTATGGGTAATTTTTTATTAAATAGGCTACATATAACAGTAGAATTTTTTTTTGTTGTTAATTTCAAATGTCTTAGTCATATATGCTTTATGTCCTTTTCGTTAGCAGTAGCGCCTATATATTGATTTCTATATCTTATCTTTAGCATTTAGATCCACTGCCAGTTCGTATACTTTGGATCATGCATTTTGGTGTTACGAAGTGTTTTTTTTTCTTGCAAAAATCTTTTAATAGTTCCACATTTTCCTGAAACACATTGTTGCTAATGTGTTTTCTTTACTCTAATTCTTTTTTGTAGACTAGGTTACGGGAGATTAATAAAAACTCATTAGTTTCATCAAATTTTCATGAGCAATGTACCAATTTTGGCTGCATTTCTGCGAGCCTGGTTTCATTAAATATAGAAATTTTCGAAGCTAGTTAAATAAAACTATCAGTATCGCCCAAATTTGATCATCGGTATGAACCCTAATTAAAATTCACTGACTTCCCTTATCGATGCTGCTCTAAAAATCCGAGTTTTTGTTTTCACATTGCTCTCTTTCCTTGACATAGCTTAGAAGTTTCCATATTTACATAACTTAATGACTTTGATGTCATTTCTTTACTGTCTACTATATCGTTTCAATGGCGATACGTTTACTTATGCAGTAACTTAAAGTCTATTATCAAATATTACTTCATACATCGATTATTTTGATTTTATAATACTTTAACGTAAATTAGATTTTTCTCACAGAGACAGATCTATTGCAATTAATTCTAGTATAATTGTTGTTACTATTATTGCATAAATTATTATTTAATATGAGGAATTCATGAAAAGTTTATTCATAACTGATTCATAATTGACATCATAACGATAAATCAATAAAAGCAAACCTTTTAATCAAAATAATACACCGTTCGTTTTTAATTAATAGTCTAAACATCTTTAACTCTTGATCGGAACTCATGAAACTTTTGAGTTTAAAAAAGTTTCTGACAAGAGGATTAGAACTGAAGTTATCGTTATAGACTAAATGTTCCACTTAAATATAAGTATGTTTAATTGGAAATTAATTCTCGATACATGCAAATTAGCGATCTTTCGTCGTAGATTCCTCTGCAACTTCATGACATGAATTATCAGATAAGAAACACGATTTCGAATGGTTCGCTCTATTTATCATTTTAAATTTACTATAATGACCATATAAGAATGTACCATGTACATTGAATCTTTTAAATGAAAATGGGTATTATTTTTATTATTTATACGTTACTGTTCTTATTAATAATATATACAATGCGGATTAAAATAAAAAATAGAAAAACAGGTGACTTCAATCTATCACAACAATAATTCACTTTCTTAAAGAAAATCTCAACCTTACGCCTGGCGCATCTCTGTAATTTTGCGATTGGGTGCAATGCGCTTGACAGGCAATTGTTTTAGTTACTACGTAATTAACAACTTCTCAGTCCCTTAAAATGATCTTTAGCCTTTATTTGGAAGAGAAAAGGGAAAATATTTTAAATGGGATTTTTAAAAAATCCCTATTTATTAACCTTGAAAACGATAAAGTCAGATTTACGAGGCAGCCTTCACTAGGTCTTCGGAAATATGAAATGGTCAATGGTTTCTTTTTTAAATCCTATTTAAAAAAATATTGTCTGTTGCTATCCCCTACTTTTTCCCAAGTTTCAGGCAATTTACGAATTCCGAGTCGAAAGAAGTTCTCACTTTTCGAAGCGATCCAATCAGAGATCCATTTTTCCATATTTTCTGAAGAAGTGAAGCGCTGTCTGATCAAATCGTTATTGATGCAATGAAATAAGTAATAGTGTGAAAGAGCAAAGTCTGGTGAATACGGCGGGTGGGATAACACTTCCCATCCAACATTCTTCAAATATGTTCGGTTTTGTGACATGTGGTCGGGCGTTATCACATTGAAAAATAAGTTTATTATGTCTGTTATCCCATTCTAGTCGTTTTCTGGCCAGAGCTTCTTTCAAAAGCATCAACTGAAGTCGATAACTTTCTCCATTAACAGTTTCAGCAACTTTCAGAAGCTTATAGTACACCATACCTTTCATATCCCATAATATACACAGCATAAGCTTTGCGCAGTGAAAATTTCGTATCGGTTGTGATGGATTTATTTCACCTGGCATTACTCAGGCTTTTTTTCGTTTAGGATTCTCGTAATAAATCCATTTTTCATCACCAGTAACAATCCGATGCAAAAATCTCTTATTTTGCAGTCTTTGAAGCAGCATTTCGCAAACGATTTTTTTTTTCTTCGAACACTTTTTTTCCTTCAATTCCTATGGAATCCAATGTGACATGTTTTGAATCATTCCCATTGCTTTGAGGATTTTGGAAACTATTGTTTGATCAAACTCTAATGATTTCGCAAATTCTGCGTTTGATACGAATTTTCATCGAGCAATGCTGTCATATCTTAATGTTCAAATATTTTTAGCGGTCCAGGTCGCTCTTGGACCTCCAAGCCGTAATCACCACTTTAAAACCATTAAATCCACATCTAACACGTTTGTTCAGCTACAGCATGGTCACCATAAACTTCCACCAAAATACGATGACTTTTGGGAGCTTTTTTCTTCATGTTAAAGTAATGAAGAAGAACCCCTCCCACAAAAATAATTTATCAGGCACAAAATTTGACATTTTCAGTTTTATAAAAAAAATTTGTTGTTTACGCTTAAACCAAATAGCTTATACTAAGCTGTATGCGCAATAACAGTAGTTTTAAATGCATGTTTGTACAAGCAAAACTATGGAACAATTAGCTAGTTAGGACATATCTTGTAAAACCGCACGAATTAATTCCTAGACGAAATATATAAAACCATTAATTGTATTACAATACATGAATCATTGAATTTAATAGAAAAATATCACATTGAAACATAAGGAGGAAAATAAATAAAATGAATACAAAGGGAATTTGCAGAACGAAAGTAGAATTGTCAAGCCCCAAATACTTTGGGGCTACCAACACACACAAAAACAAAATTAAATTAAGAAAAAAACCCATCAAAAACGAAACACAACAATTTTAAATTGGATAGAAAAATAAAAAGAGGAAAATAAAAAATTTAAAAAATTAAATTTGCATTTGCAATGTGTTAAAAGAAAAAAATATACCATACTAGAATATGTAAACAAAATCATTTAATTTGACTATACTAACCTAAACTCAATATCTTAATATACGATGAAATAAGAATAAAAATAGATAAATAATATATGTATTTAATACACTTAAAAATGGTATATTAGGAATCCAATTTGTTACAAGCTAGGTACAAGCTAGGTACCATCTTGGAAATTAATGAAATTATATTAAAAATATAAAAAAAAGTAATTGATGTAACTATACAATTATCCATACATTAGTGTCAAATGAAAAATCTGTATCAAATATTTTGCAATTTATGTCTCCCCCCTTTTCAGTTTTTTTAAATAACTATTGCGTATGATCTAGACAACACCGCCCTTCTCCGTATTCTAATATCTATCCACCCAGCCGCCCTATTAGATATATATGTTTTTTAATTTTTTTTGTGTGTTTAATAATTTTTTTAATATTTTTAACGCAATGTGTTAATTATTTTTAAGATCATGTAATAACTAATTGTATATTAATGAATATATGAATTTTTTAGGATAACCATTATTTAGTGCATCATAAAATAGCTTTTTAATGTTTACATTAACAATATGAGAATAACATTTTTTTCTATATTAATGATTTAGAATTAAATATATATATATACACAAACACACACACATATACATATGTATATATATATATATATATGTATATATATGCATATATATATATATATATATATATATATGTATATATACATATATACATATACATATACATATATATATATATACATATATACTCCTTTACCACCTCTCCACACTACCATATACATATACATATACATATACACTCCTTTAACACCTCTCGAGCTTCCTCTTTTAAATCTAAAAAAAAAATTTCTAGAACCTTCTCTAACCTCAAACTATCATTCTTTTATATAAACAGAATTCTTGTCCAGCTACAAGACTATTTTCCACAGACGATAATTTTATTTAAAAAAATATATTATTTAACCAATTTATAATCGACTCAGAATTTCTTAGGCAGACGATTTTTATAGATGATTAATTTTAAGAGAAAAAGAAAAGAAATGAATTTATTGATATGCACACTATCAAAGGTTGACGGAGGGAAAATAAATACTAAATAGATAAAATAAAATAATGATATTTTTTGAAAAGTATGGTTTTGGAATAAATTTAATAAGACTTTCTTAAAAAGGGTTGATAAAAACATAGAAGAAATGAGTTTTATTTGGAATATTAAGAAATGAAGTTTAATTAAGAATATTTTTAATTTAGAGCAATCTTTTTAAATTTACGCATTCTGGAATAAAGTTTTTTAAGGCAAATTAAGACTTTATATCGTCTGCATAAAGATTAACAGATTAGATCTCGAAACAAGATTTTAATTTAATAATTTGAAGTAAGTATGGAATATTATTATAAGAAAATTAAAATAGTATAAAGGTTAGTTTTGTCGAAAAAAATTTAAAATTTGTAATATAAATATATATATATATATATATGTGTGTGTGTGTGTGTATATATATATACATATATATACGGGGTGTCCGAAAAGTCTGGAAACGGTCGAATAACTCGAGAAATACATAAGAGATTGAAACACGAAAATATACGTGTTAAATATTTTTAAATAAGCTACTCAGTGATACCAAATTTGACCTTCGTAACTGACCCCCTGGGAGTCAGAGGGGGTCCAACTTTGAAATCTTAAATTATAACCCCCATTTTTTATTGCAAATTCGGATCCTACGACAAAAATACGTAGCTTTGCATTTGATGTTTATTTCGAATCATCGTTTATTACGGTGTAATTGAGCATATTAAATCGATACATATATATATATATATACATATATGTATGTGTATATATATATATATATATATATATATATATATATATATATATATATATATGTATGTAAACATATATCTATACATATATATGTATACATATATGTATATATATATATATGTATGTATATATATATATATATATATATATATATATACATACATATATACATATATATACATATATATATACACATATATATATATATATACATATATACATATATATATATATATATATATATTTTTTTTTTATGTGCTGGTAACCTCAAATGATATTATTTTACTTTTCATGGCTGATGCAAAGATGAAACCACACACTTATTTTGTAGTTCTTATTTTGTAGTATTTGGGATCTGAAGTCGGCTATGGTTTTGCAAATTCTAAACATTCTTTCAATTCATTCTTTCATGTTTTGTCGATAAATATTATTTTACAATTAATGGGTTTATGTATGCATATGTATATATATATATATATATATATATATATATATATATATATATATTAGTAATGGAGTTTTTCATAAAATTATTAGAATGCTTCTCATAATGAACAAAATGTTCCATTTAAGTATAATTATGTTTTATTAAAGATTATTTCTTCTCATATACAAATTACCGTTTTATCACTGTAAACTAGTCTCCTTAGAAATCAGCAAACTTCATTTCAAAAGAGCTCACTGAATTTATCATTGTAAAAATTTTCAATGATGACCACATAAGAACGTAATAAATTTTTCTTAAAGAAAATTGGTCATTATTAATTTTCTTGCTGTTATTATTATTGTTTCAAATATTGTTTAAGATTGTGAATTCTTGAAAAACTTAACCATATTTTATTTCAATCCATTACAACAATAGCTCACTTGCATAAAAAAGTTAAAATGCTATTTTTTTTTTTTAGACTGATACTTTAGAGTGCTTTATCGTAATGCACAAAGCTTTACAAACGAAAAACAATTCCTCACAAAATGATCAAAATGTGAATTCTTATTATTTGTACGATTTAAATATAATAATACTTCATAAGAAATTATTTCTCTTTAGATGGAAATTAAAGTTCTAACATGCTATATTCCCGCTCCAGTTTTGTTTAAAATGTTATCAAATAACAATCATTTTTACAAAAGAGATCGCTCAATTTATCACTGTGAAACTTGTGATAATGACCATGTAAGAACATAATATGCAGCGAAATTTTTCTCAAAGAAAATTCGGTATTATTATTTATTTTATTGTTGTTGTTATTAATGTTCAAAATGCTGTTTAAATTTAAGAATTCTTGAAACATCAGTGCCATATTCACTTTCAATTTATTTGAAAACTAATTCATTTACTTAAAAAAATCTTTTAATCAAAATGTCACCGTATTCTTTTAGATTAATAGTTTAAATATTTAGGTAGCTTAATCGTAACGCATAAAGCTTCAATGTTCAGAAAAGTTTCTGACTAAATGATTAGGTGTATTTGGTGTATTTTTGTCGGCCGATTATCTACGCTATGGGATATAGGCCCTATGGGGTGGGTTGCCCTCCGTGGGGGTCTTTCTAAGGGAGCCTAATCCGTATTTACGCAAGGTTCGAAGAAAACTACCTAAATGATTAGAATGTGAAATATCATTAGGATAAAAATGTAACATTTATTTTAAATATGCTTCATAAGAAATTATTTCTCCTCTTGGAAAGAAAAGTCTCTAACATTCGTTCTCCAATTTTATTTAAAACTAGCTGATCCGCCCGGCGTTGCCCGGGTCCGGGCACACTACATTAACAATATTGAACGGGCATAATACATTAACAATACTGAAAGAACTTGAAATTTGTATGATTTTATCATTAACTGGAAGCATGCAGAAATGCATTGTTTGAAATACGTCGCAGCTGACTTTGTGAAAAATCGGTTTTAAAAACAACAACTAATATTAATCTCTAAAAATACTTAAATTGAGCAATGAGAAACACAGGAGGGAACATGTATTTAACGATTGCGTTAGTTTCGTGTTGATATTTACCCGTAAAAATCGCTGTTAAATCATGTAACTAACTTTTTCGCATAGAAATTCCAAGTGAGATATATTGAATTTCAAACTAATTATATCGCTCTTAAATCCGACTGTACCGTGAATGAAATCGATACGCGATGATAAAGGATTGGTATATAGTATTATAATTTCAGAGCCATTTAACAAAAGTGTATATTTTTAATCAAAGCATGCGTAATGTTGACTCTGTGGACAAATTCCTAACCGTAAACTTTTGTACCGTAACCATAATCTGTCTGTAACCTAACTACGACTTAACAGTATCCTACCGTAACTTAAATATAACATAAATGTATCCTAGCCGTTACTTTATTCTAACCTATTATTCTAACCATCTCATAAATGCAATTTAACTTTAACCTAACTTTAAATTAACCGTGATCTAACTGTAACCTAACGTGAAATTAAATAAAATCAAAGACTTACCGTAATGTAATTGCAACCTAATGGGGTTCATGTCCATGGAAATTATTTTGTCTTGTTCGGATTTGGTTATGATTCATTAGAATATTTTCGTCGGGTTCAGATTTGGTTCGATTCAGGTTTGAGGTATTTTTTTAAATTCGATTTAAATGTTCGGGTCGGATTCATGTCCATGGAAATTATTTTGCCTTGCTTGGATTCAGTTATGTTTCTGTGAAATAATTTTGTCGGGAACAGATTTGGTTCAATTCAGATTTCAGCGTTTTTTTTTCAAATGGAATTTTTGGGTTCAGGTCTTCCTGCGTGTCCACGGAGATTATTCTGTCTAATTCGAATAAAGACATGCTTCACTGGAATATTTTTGTCAAGTTCAGACTTGGTTTAATTCAGATTTCGGCTTTTTCTTCAAATGTAATTTTTGGATTCGGGTTTTCTTGTGTGTTCACGGACATTATTCTGCCTTGTTTGAATAAATACATGCTTCACTGGAATATTTTTATCAAGTTCATTTCAGATTTCGAGATTTCTTCGATGCTAATGACTCATACATTCTAATGTTCGAAATACCAAGGATCTGCGTACAACTACACAGTAAGAAGAAATTGAGTGGAAGTATAATGTCTTGGGCTGACGCCAAAAATGTAACCCTACAACTCGCTACATTAAGTCCAAATAAGTATCAACAAAACCATGTGCTTTGACACGCCGATCAATTCAATCTGGTTTAAACCCGTATTTCTTTGTTTTTTCCTTTTAAACTGTTAGTGAATAGATGACTAAAATTTCGTTTAACAAATAACGCTTTGTGTCATTATTGACTGTAATGCACGATCGGAATGCATAAAAGATACAAATATATAAATCATAGGCAAGAATTATGTGATTATTTTTATCATATGACTTTGAAATATCAATATAGAAGCATCATTTAAGATTTTACTTGAAAAGCTAACATTCTTTCGTTAATGTCTTAAAATCGTCTGCACTCTGAAATCTAGATTTTAGACTAATATTTGTTATTTAAGTTTTCGCGCATGATTTTAAAAAAATGTTTTCATAAATATATTTTATATATTGACATAGAATTATTAATATGTTGTTAAATCATAAACATTTTTCATCTACTTTATAAAGTATTAAAAAGTTCTGAAAAAAAAGAAAACTTTTAGTAATACAATTTTTAATTAAAATCAAATATTTTCAATATTTTATTTAATTTTATTTTGACATTTAATTATTTCGAATTTATCAATTTCAATTATTTTAAAAGCAAACATTTTTTTTGAAATAAATAATATAATAGAAAAAAGACCATTTTAAAAAATTACTATTTCTTCGTAAAATATACTTCAGCTGTAATTCATTTCTTTCAATTCGTCTTATTAATACAAAATCCCTTCCACATGCTTTTGTTTGGGACATTAAAATTTGAGCGATAAATGGTTTAATATTGCAATCCTTTTTTTGGTTTACTTCACCACCACCTATCTTTTTCCTCCGTGGTTTACAACCGCTGTGATAAAAAATCATCATTTAAACTGACAGTTTGCCAGTCTATGAATTTTAAAGCTCTGTTCCAGCTTTTTTAATTATTTATGCAAAAATTTTATGCAACCAACCAACCATAACTAAATAAAGGGAAAAAAGAAGAAAAAAGGCGTTTTTTATGAGAGTGATCTTTGGAATTTAATTAATTACTCAGTTAATAAATAGAATTTCGAAATTCTGAAGCTCAGGTGCATCAGGAGAGATTTGGGGCTACTCTCAAAAATATTTTGAGCCTCGTACATGCTAGCCATCGCAGACACACACACACGCAGACAGACAGAGCGATTTGTTATTTTATTAATATAGATATTATCAAATAACAAACCTGACTTCAAAACTGTCATTCAATTCATCATTGTAAAATTTGTAATAACTAGCATATAAGAATATAGTATGCTTATTAAATATTTCTTAAAGATGATTGGACATTATTATTTTTGTTTGTTGTTTTTATCATCATTAACAGTTGTAAATTTCCAAGAGAAAAAAAAATCGAGACAACATATGAACCAAGGTGTATTAGCCACGGGTAACAGAGATATCCTTATGCAATTTTAATTAATTTTCCAATAAATTTTCTTCAATGAAATTTTGCTTGAAATTATTGAATATTTGATACATGATTTACAACCCCAACATTATGAAAAATGTCCAAGCTGGAAATCAAATCCGGAATCCTTTAAATAGTTGTCCTAGTGCTCTACCATTTAAGCTATGAAGACATTGTATAGCTTAGCATTTCCCCCTCTCATATGTTGGTACGGCTGCAATGCAGCTCAAGATGGACTAGTCTTTATGAGTACACAATTAAAAACAGCATCGGAGAACACAAATACAATTTTAATTAATTTTTTAATTAATTTTCAGCAATGAAATTACGCTTGATATTATCGAATATTTAATACGTAATTGATCGATTTCTAACTAAGTGTAGAAACCAACATGGTGAAAATTTCCGGGTTCGATCCTCGGCTTGGACATTTTTCTCCACGTTGTTTTCCTCGCTTAGTTATCCAGTGATAAATCACGTTTAAAATATTTAGAGATATCCTTTTTTTTCAAATCTTGGTTGGGACTTTTCTTCCGGAAATTCACAGCTGCTATGACTTATTTACAATTTGAGTAATCATAATATTAAATACTCTATAAAATTAAGAATTCCTGAAACGTTAAACCATATTTCTTTTTAATACATTACACCAGTAATTCCTTTACTTAAAAATGAATGCATAAATAATAATCAAAATGTTACTATTTTTTAAATTAATTCTTATAGAGCGCTTTTTTGCAACATAACTTTTTTGATAAAATATGCTTCTGGCTAAATGATTAGAATATGAAATATCGTTATAAAAAATTACATATAAATATAATGTTGATTTATTAGAATTTATTTCTCCTCATACGAAAATTAAAACTATAACATTTCAGATTCCGCTCCAGACTTATTTAAAATATTATCAATAGCTAATGGAATTTCAAAAGCGTTCACTTAATTTATCATTATCAAACTTATACATATTATTTTTTATAAGATCATGATTACATATTTTTTAAAAAAGGTAATGAGTATTATTATTTATTTTATAATGCGGTTTTTTTGTTACTCTTTAATATATTGTTTAAAGTTAATATTTCAAGAAAAATTAATCCAGAATTAATTTTGATCAATCACAACATTAATTCACTTAGTTAAAAATATTTTTAATCAAGATGCTATAACACATTTTAGAATAATAATCTAATCATCTCTAGTGATTTATAATAGATCATAAAAGTTTTAAAACCAAATAATTTTCTAACTAAAAATTTTGAATTATCATTATGAATAAAAGGCAACATGCTTAGTATTCCTATTTTCAAAATACTATTTAAATTATTCAAAGGTATATTTTTAATCCATAATAAGATACATTTAAAATCAAGTAGTTTCAAGATCAATGTATGTTCATCATCAATGTTTTAAGAATGATAAATGTAAGAGGTTTAGTCAGTCCTTTATACCAAATTGGCTGATTCAAGTTTCAAATTAAACATGCACTAAGCATTGAATACAAAGCACTTTTCAAAACATTCAGTACAATGTAACTAAAATTCACCGTTAAATAATTTGAAATGGGATGTCTAATTGAACCACTTGGAAATGTATTAATACATTTGAAAATACAATTTCATTAAATTCCATCTGTAGCCGAACAAATACTCGAATTCTTTGAGTAGCCATGTATTGGATTTGTGTATGTAAACTTCACACAAAAAAGATAGATTTCAGTTCAGAAATGCATACTATAGTTAAAAATTTCCTTTCAGAAGTTTCTACTAAAAGCTAGAAAATTGAGTGGATTATTTTGTGAATCCCTGTATACGAAATATGTAATTTATACAGAAAGATTAACATGCAAAACTCCACCTACATTTAAAATGGCATTTTCACAGTTATTACTCAAAGAAAGTACAGTAACTAATTTCCTTTGTGTGTCTCTCTAAAAGAACGAAAAATTCTATTAACACCCTATTCTATAATAATCATCTTGTACCAAGATCCAGTGATATGTATAGATATCAATGCATTTAAAAATAGTTTATTATCATTAAACTGCACTGCAAACAATTTTTTTCTATTCACCACAATCTCAAAAATAAAACTGTCATTTTTGACGATTCAGAAATCCTTGAGCCTTATTTCGTCATTTTTGACGAATATTTCGTATCCAAATCACGTGACTTTTAACGAAGCGTGAACTCTCAAATATTTGACGAAAGTGCTTCCTTAATCATGGTCAGACTTGATGATTTTTAAGGAAACTGTCGCGGTAGTTTTTTATAGAATTTATTGTACTTCATTTTTATAGAATTATAGTTAGTAGTTTTATAGAATTTATTGTATTGTATTTCCTCAAATCTTGCGATTTTAGCAGGGATATTTTTCTTGTTTAAAACAGTACTTTTTAGCGTTGTTCAGAAAATAATGAAATATAAGGAATTACTCTTTCTGCTTTAGTTTTTTTTTCTTTTGTTTTTGGTTAAAGTTTTTAGGGATGTTTATTACTATTTTTATTTATTTATTTCTAAGTTGTAGTTCGTTATGATTTAATTCGAAAATAAAACTGACTTCGTTCTTCAAAACCGTTCAAAAAGTAAATTTGATCAATAAATTTTCAAAATTCTAAGATCTACTGATTTTATAACGAATATATTATTTTTTCACTCAAATTAAAAATATACATAATTTTTCTCTCTCCCCTGTATGAATAGTAAATTGTTAAAATCTTATCGACTTACTTAAAGTAGTAAAATCTCCCCCACACTGTTAAAAAAATTCTGAAATTCACGAATATTTTTTTCCTGAATTTCACAGAAAAAGTCCCTTTTCACAACAAAAGGGCATTGTCCGTTACAAATCAGCAAATCCCACGATATTTCCTGAAAATAACGAAATGGGTGGAAATAAAAACAAAAAACGGAGACACTCCGTCGTGTAAGGGGCTCTGTGGCCGAGTGGTCAAGGCACCATACCGCTAATTGCCTGCGAGTGCAGATTGTGGGTTCGTATCCCACTGGCGGCAAGAAATAATGAAAACATAAAAAGTCCCTTTTAATATACATTTTTTCTGTTTATTTTTCTCTTATTTCTTATTAAAAAATCTTTTTAATAAATTAGCCAATAAATAAATAAATAAATAAATAAATAGTGTAAGACAGTTTCAAAAAATTGTCTATAACATTATTTTTCTAAAAAAAAGTTGTTAATAAAAAGTATTTTTCATTCATTCATTCATTCATTCATTCAAAAAAAAAAAAAAAAAAAAAAAAAAAAAAACAGTGGTTTTAAAGAGCGATTTTTTTTTATTTAAACTATTTAAAAAATGAAAATTGATTAAAAAAATAATAAGCATTATGCATCAATCTACAATAAAATAAAATAAACTGTTTACAAATATTATAAAGAATGTATTTGAAAGGAAATCTTTAAAAAGCACAACAGATTTTCCCACTAACTCATAAAAGACATATTCTGTACAACCCAGCATCAGCAGCTTTGGCTCGGTTAGTAAAGATTTATTCCGCTATCAAAAGGTCCCAAGTTCGATCCGGAGGACGGCGTGAACTAAATTGTGCAATAATAATAATACGTAAAATAACATAGCAGCTTAAAATCAGTCGGTAATTTCGAGTTCTTTGACGATTAATCGATTTGTTAATTTTAAAAATTATATTAAATTACTATCATTAAAAATTAGACTTTGTAACAGAAAGTTATCGCTCCTTCAAACGGAGTTTTCCTTTCTTGTATGTCCCACAACGGAAAATCTACTTACGGAATGGTAACAGTTCGGCTACATTGCTGCCGGTAGTTTCACCTGGAATTCACAGATTTATTTTTAACAGTGCAATAAGTACTTCATAATTCGAATTTTCTGAGCAAAAAATTAACCAGTCCATATTTTAATCATTTCTTAAGCAAATAAATTTCCTCTAGATGTTATTTAATTAAGCCATATTATAATTATTCATTAACGATTAGAGAATCATAATAATAAATTCGTCTTCTTATTTAAAACTTGCAAGATTTATAACAGAATCTATAAAATTTAAACACAACCTATAATCCACTATAGGCCTTTATAATCAGTTCTACCTGAGCAACCTATGGCGTGAAGGTAAAGCGTCGATCTGCCACGCTGAACGTTATGAGTTCGAACCTCGCCTATCATATATCTTTTTTGCTTCTGTCAATGAACGCAAGACCTTCTAAAAAAATCGATAGATAGTAGCACTAGCCCTTTTTTGGCAAAATTTGCTGAATATTTAGTATAGTCAAACGAGTGAGGAAAGTTATTTCATCAATTTGACGAAATATTTGTTCGGAGCATTTTCGAGGAAACGGTTTCATCAAAAACGAGGAAAATTTCGTGAAAATTGAGTATTCATTTCTGAAAGTGCATAATGTAACAAAAATTCTCTTGAGTTTCACCAATACAATAACTTTCAATGATATACACTTCATATACAATTTTAAACATAACATGATAAACAACATTGGCGTGCAGCCGTTGTGGAAAGTATATTTACTGGAGGTATATCGTGGATAGATGGACAGACAAACCGAATACATAAAGAGTTTTCAACTTTGTAGGAAAGGGCTGAAAAAGGGTAAGTTTCTGCTCTCAAACTGTTTCAAAGTTCAACAGAAGTAATTAGTGTTCGGATTATTCTCATTATACTATAACAAATTTTTGTAATTGTTACGTAAATGAATTCATACAAGCTTAATTAAAAGAAAAATGTACCATTCAAGAATAATTGTGTCCCATGAGAGATTATTTCGCCTCATATGCAAATAACTGTTCTATCATTAAAGATTTTATTTGCAGACTTTTTAATAATGTTATGTGGTAACAAATAAGATTTCTATTGATCACTCTATTTATCATTCGAAAACTTCTAATAATCCCATATAAACAGAAATGATTGTTGTACTTTTAAAAAAAATGTGGTATAATTATTTGTTTTGTTTTTGCTATTATTAATGTTTAAAATTTTGGATTCTGAAGAATTTTAACCATGATATATTCCAATCTATCCAAACAATAATACTTAACGAAAATATTTTAATCAAACTATCAAACTGTCTTGTTAAGTTTATTACATTATAAACATCGCCAAATGTTTACCATAAATCATAAAAATTTTCTGAGACAGAAGTTTCGATTAAATGATTAGAATGGCAATTATTATCATGAACAAATGGTTCTATTGAGAACGCATATTTACACTTTATTAGACATAATTTCTCGCCATTCTAGGTTCTCCTCAGTTTTAGTGAAACTGGTCTCAACTCACAAATAATTTCGAATAGGGGTCACTCGATTTATCACTTTTAAACTTCTTACTGTGATCATATAAGAACATAACACGAACATTAGATATTCTGTTTACAGTTAAAAATTTACGAAATTCTAAACATTAACTGATTTCAAACAATTACACTGATAATTTAATTTATTTAAACAAATTTGAAAAGAAATCAAAATATTACCAAATATTTTTAGATTAATAACCTAAACATCTTTAGCTCTTTTTAGTAAAAAATAAAAATTTTAAGATTGAAAACGTTTCTAGATGAACGATTAGAATGTCAATCATCATTATAAACGATAAGTTCCATTTAAATATAATTATGCTTCATTAGAGATTATTGCAGGTCATATGAAAATTACTAATCTATCACTCCTGATTTCGTTCCAATTTTATTTAAACTATTATCAAATAACAAACACGATTTCTGATGAAGATACTCAATTTATCATTTTGAAACTTCTATGGATGACCATATAAAAGCATAACAGAAACTTTAGATTTTCTGTTTTAAATTAAGAAATAAAGAAATGTTAAACCGTAATACATTTCAATCTATTACAATAATAATTTACTTGAATTAAAAAAAATTAAAATAGACCAAAATATTACCCAATATTTTGATAATAATAACACTGACATTTCTAGTTTTTTATCTTTTTAGTAACATTTAAAACTTATAAGATCAAAAACGTTTTTGGATAAGTGATTGAAATATCAATCAACATTTTGAGCAAAATATTCCATTTACGTGTAATTGTGCTTCATTAGAGATTATTTCGGGACGTAGGAATATTATCATTCTATCGCTCCTGATTCCGCTCCAGTTTTATTTAAACTATTATCAAATAACAAACACGATTTGAAACGGAGTTACTCAATTTATCAATCCGAAGCTTGTAATAATGATTATATAAGAATAGAACATAGCTTGAAATCGATGAATAGATTTTGAATTACATGCATCGGAATGGATATAAATTTTATTGTTGGATGGCTGCGCGAAATTTATTCATATATTTGAACGTTTGGAAAAACATTTTCCCAAATTGAAGATCGTATTTTTCATATTTTAGTTTAATAAATTTATTAATTAATTTTCATCAAGTATTTAAACACCATTTTAAGAATAGAAAAACAGACAAATTTTTAATTTCATAAATTCTTTTTTAGAAAATATGAAGATTTTTTTTGCCCTATAACCCCTTAAAAATATTACCCAATATTTTTTAGTAAGGAATAAAATTTATAAGATCAACTGTGTTTCTCGATGAACGACTAGAATGTCAATCCCATCATTACGAACGAAATGTTTCATTTAAGTATAATTATGCTTCATTGGAGATTATTTCGGGTCATATGAATATTATCATTCAATCACTCCTGATTCCGCTCCAGTTTTATTTAAACAAATATGAAATTAACAAACATGATTTTAAATGGGGTTACTTAATTTATCAATTTGAACCTTCTAATGACGATATAAGAATAGAAAATAGCTTGAAATTGATGAATAGCATTTGAATTATATTATCTGCTTTGGATTGGATCTAAATTTCATTTTTGGATGGTGGTACGAAATTTATTTCTATATTTGAAGAGTTTGAAAATACATTTTTTTAATTTGAAAAATGTATTTGTCATATACTAATTTTGGAAATTTATTCATAAAAAGTTCAAATATTTATTATGGCTTTTATTAAAGAACCATTATATGAGAGAACTTGAATTAAATCAGAAAATTATCAGTAAATGAATTCATTTATTATCCGAAACAGTGAAATTTGTATTGTTGAACTAAAATATTGTTTTACTGTCAAAAATGGTTAAGGCTTCGAAAAACAAAGCATAAGAAATTTTAATTAATGCCCATTTGATGAAGCGAAATAAAAATTACCATTAAAAGAAACATATGGTCAAATTTTAGTTTAGCGAAGTCTCATCATTAAACGTAAACACTTATTTAAAAAGAAAATGTAATAAAAAGTTAATTAAATCCAATTGATTTATTTAAATCATCAGATTTTAAAGCATTCACCTTTTATATAAACATTTTAATAACCATTTTAATTTCTCTTAAGAAAGGTGTTATAGTAAAAATAAAATACATTGACATGAGTACATTGACATCAAATAAGTTCCATAGTCATAATATAAATAAAACAAAATTTCAAAATATATCTCGGTCAATACAAATGACACGCGACAATGAGATATAAATAACAAAAAAAAAAAAAAAAAAAAAAAAATTATACGCGTAATAATCTGGTTTGCAATGATACCGTTTCTTTTATTATTCCTAAGTTTTGGTTAGAATTAATGACTAAATTCCTCGTGAGGGCTTGAATGGGATGAACCAAGTTGGATTTTCTTTTAGATCATGGTCTATTTTTAATTTAATTTTTACAATAGCGCGCGTGTTTTTTGGTGTTTTTTATATCTCATTGTCGCGTGTCATTTGTATTGACCGTGAAATAGTTTGTAATTTTTATTTTTATTTTTAGTTAAGTTTTAGATCATGGTCTATATTATAATTTAATTTTTTGCAATAGAGCGCGTGTTTTTTTTTTTTTTTTTTTTTTTTTTTTTTTTGTTATTTATATCTCATTGTCGCGTGTCATTTGTATTGACCGAGTAATATTTTGAAATTTTGTTTTATTTATATTATGACTATGGAACTTATTTGACGGTTCCGAAACTTGTCAATGTATTTTATTTTTACTATAACACCTTTCTTAAGAAAAATTAAAATTGTTATGAAAATTTAATAATAAAAATCAACCAAAATGCATGAAATTTCCAGAGGCATAAAATGCGCATGCATAAAAAGAAATATTGGAAAAATGTATTTTAATTTGGGCAATATTTTTTTTATATACAAAGTAGTTTTATGTGAAAAGTTTAATTATAGCAGTGTCTGAAAAAGAACAAAATAAAAAGAGTTAAATAAAATCCGAAACAGCGAATTTTGTTTCTTTCTAATTTTTTTTTCAGTATTCCAGATCCAAAAATTACCCAGCCTGCTTCATTCAGGGGTTAAAAAAATAATTTTGTAACCCACGACTCTTGACGCGTAATTACTGCAGTTAAATTTAACTATTGTAATATTTTGAAATTTCGGAAAATGATCTGTATCCAGACCATGAAAAACCAATTTGGAGTTTAAAATGCCAATCTTAAATGCATATAACTAAATAAATAAACAACGTTAAAGAGCACAAATATTATAAAATAAAAGATGTTAAAAGCATACATGTTTCGGGACTTCTAAAGTCCCATGATCAGTGCTAAAAAGTGTAAAACGTAAAAGAAAGTCACATCGTAAAATAAATAAAATAAGCCGTGTAACTGAGCTCGCCGCTAAGGCGAACTGACTAGGAAACGTCTCAAAGCGACAGTAAAAATAAGCTGGCACGTGCACCCAGAGGAGCCCAATCATATGTCACATCTCACTGGACGAGTCCAAATCAAAGAGAACAGAAGGGGGGAGGGGGAGTGAAATTACAGGAATGGAAACCAGACATCAGAAAATCTTGGAGTACTGGACATGTCATTAACTAAATTATTAGAGTTTTTCCATATATGATAAGCTTCCCAAAAGTCTAAATCATAAACAGATGAACAATATTGTATTATTGAGGCTTCGGAAAATTTAAAGTTATGACTATTGGACCAGCAATGGCTGGCGATATCGGAACGTTTTATTTCACAATTTTTAACGTTAGCACTGTTTGCCCTTGAATGCATATTCAAACACTTTCAATTTGATTTCAAAGGTTCAGCCATTTTGACCAATGTAATTTGATACGCACAGTTGGTGTACAATAAATGACAGCCTTATATTGACAGATGGTATGTTGTTACGTAAAAACAGAAAGAAAAGAATAGTAATGGTTTATTTAAGGAATAAAAGCAATATTGACAAAAATCGTTCTGAACAAATGTTTTTTTTCAGATATGTTCTTATAATATGAATAGAAAAAAACATTTAATGGCTTCACGTTGAAATGGTGGTGGAGATGTGTGTCTGTGTGTGAGAGAGGGACTCAATTGTATTTAAATTTTCTTACCCAGCGTAGGGAACATCTGCAGTTTTTTTTTTTTCAAGATTAAAAAGCTTTTTATTACTGCAATATCTCAAATCCGTGATAGCAATTGTTTTCACGATTGCATATTTGTGGAATAAGGAACATTCGGAACGGTAATTTAGAGATTATTCATCTGATTTTATAAGTAGTTTCGTTGGTAGTGAAGTGTGTGAAAATTATTTACTATAATTTTATTACATGATGTGCATTGTTAATCTGCATACTTATCCTTTGTCCGTAAAATCCGTATTTACGAAGTATTCACTTTTTAAAAGAAGAAAGATAATAATTCATAAGTGAACATGAATTATATATAATGATTGCAAATATGTGTAATTTTAAAGAGCTTTTCATTTAATTTTCAATTGTGAAACAACTATCAAAATTACTAAATAATTCATATGTGATTTACTAAGTAAACATTAAATCAAAGCAATAAAAAATGTGAGTGAGCGATACCAACTGGGCATCATCATCGTAGCTTAAGAGATAGAGCACTTGGAGGGGGGATTCCGAGCCAAGGGATCCGAGCTTGAATTCGGCTTAGATATTTTTTTCATTTTGTTAGTTCTACATTTAGTAAGCGATATGATCCATCACGTATTAGAGATTGTAAATATTTTCAAGTAATAAACTTTGTAATTAGAATAATAGGCTTTGTAAAAATAACCATAAAATAAAAAACAAAGCAAGACGCGTTTCAAGCTAAAGCAATACAGCTCGTCTTCAGCTGAAGGAAACACGTGTCCGTAAGGATACGAGGTCAAAGAAGAATTCAAATAATTTTTGTGATTTATAATTTAGCATTGTAGCTTTTAGAAATAGATATTCTTAAAAAATATATCAACTATATCCCAATTTTACAATGTATTTGAGATGTTAATATATAGCACAACTTCCGAAAAATATGATATATATATATTATATTTCAAAAATTCATTTATATAACCAAAAAAGGATTTTTAATTCAACCTTTCTTCAAAATTGAATATTTCTGTACATAAAATTGTCCTAAAAACATTAATATCATTAACTTGAAATGCATTTATTTACATTGCATATTTGTATAGCATCAACACTTTAAATAAACTCTAAAAACTAGAGTTTAAATGGAATATTTCAACACATAGCAAATTCAAAATTTTCAACATCCATTAGCAATGTATTCATTCGCCTCAAAATAAATTAGCCTACTCTGATTTATCTCTTTAGCATTAATGAAACACACTATATGTTGTAAAAGGAAGGAAATTTCCATAACGCCTGCTGGCCAGTGGATCGTTTTACGCTTCTAATAATGAAACAAATTTGACCACTTCTTTTCCGTGCTAAAAATTTAGAAGCTAATTTTATGCAACCATTACTCCCTATCTAATGATATATTTTTCATTAGACAATAAAAAAATTGAAAGATTGAATACGTGATTTATCAAATTGCTATCTAAGCGTACACTGTAAAAAAAATTCAGGAGGTTACTAAAAATTTCTTAGTAAATTTGTATTCCACAGAATTTTTTAGTAACCATTACCAACTTTTTTTTTGCAAGTGAAACAAGCATTTCTTTTGTAAACTGAACAAAAGAATTTTTTGCATAACTAACTTAAAAATTTTTAGTATGAGGCACCAAGCAAATTTTAGTAATAGTTCCAAAATTATTTTTAATAACCATTACGTGAGCGCGAAGGGCAGTAGGTTCCTTCGAGCTGCATCCAGACTTCTGAAGCGGAAGATTTTCGGCAAAACCGCAATAGATGGCAGCACCAAACACTATCTGCTCTGACAGGATTTTCATAATCCCTTTACTAACAAGACACTACATGCATTCGTAGTATTTGGCGGTGGCAAGTTTCGAACCCCGGATCTTTCAGCCTGGAGTCCGTTACTATAACCACTATGCTATCAAGGCCACGCCGACTGAGTTTTAGTAAGAGCTATTAAAAATATAAAACTATTAACTCTATTCGTTGCTAACTTTTTTCTAGTAATTCTTACAGATTTTAGGTAGATTTCATAAGAAATACTACCTATTGCAATCGCACCAGTTTATATATATATATATATCACTTTTTTATGGACACGATAACTTCTATAATTCTTCACTAATCTCCACCAAACTTGTACATAAAATCAAAGGGGATAAAATCTTGGCTAAGTTCGTTAATGGGCAAAATCGGACCAAGGCGGTCGGAATAGGGGGCGTTTTTGTGAAAATCGAAAAAACGCCATAACTTCTTAATTAAAGTAGATATCGAATCGGTTTAAAGTTTATATTACTTCTTAAAAATGGGCCAAAAGTATATGCATGTCAGAATTTTGATAAATTTAGAAGTGGGCTCAAGGGGCGAAAAAACAGGGATTTTGAGAGAAAAAAATTCATAACTTCGTCAATTTTCAAGATATCAAGTCCAACTAAATTTTTTGTAAATGTTCTTAAAATTATCTAAAACTTTTGTAGTTACAAGTTTTTGATAGAACCAACTTTTACCGATGAAAAAAATTAAAAACGAAAAGAAAAAGGGCGCTGAAAAAAGAGAAAAATCCATAACTCCGTCAATTTTTAAAATATCAAATCTGATTAAATTCATTTTATATCTTCTGAAAAATATCTACAACTTTTATATTGACAAGTTTTTCATAGGACCAATTCGTATAGCAAAAAGAAATTAAACAAAAATAGGAGTTGGAGAAAAAACCTCAAATCCAAACTGCTTATATTCTGACTCATTTTTAAATTCATTTTTGATTTTAAACGCATCCAAATGGTAGATTCTCTTATTTAGAAACTGTATAAAGTGATGCATTGGTCAATTTTTTGATAAAGACAGAATATATTTCAAAAAAGGCTACCAAAAAGTGTATTTTGAACAGAATTTCCGAAAGTCATCGGTACTGAAAATTGAAGGAAGTATTCAAATAAGAAATTGCGTTTTTTTCTGACTCGTTTTTAAGTCCATTTTTGTTCTCAAACGCATCCAATTTACAGATCCTCTTATTTAGGAAATATATAATGTGATACATTGGTCAGTTTTTTGATAAAGACGGAATATATTTCAAAATAGGCTACCAAAAAGGGTATTTTGAACAGAATTTTCTGAAATCATCGTGACAGAAAATTTAAGGAAGTATTCAAATAAGAAATTGCGTTTTTTTCTGACTCGTTTTTAAATCCATTTTTGCTCTCAAATGCATCCAATTTACAGATCCTCTTATTTGGGAACTATATAATGTGATGCATTGATCGGTTTTTTGATAAAGACAGAATATGTTTTGAAAAAGGCTACGAAAAAGGATATTTTGAACAGAATTTCCCGAAGTCTTTGTGTTGAAAATTTAAGGAAGTTTTCACTTAGCAAATTGCGTTTTTTATGACTCGTTTTAAAATCCATTTTCGCTCTTAAACGCATCCAATTTACAGATCCTCTTATTTAGAAACTATATACTGTGACGTATTTATAACGACTATTTCGTTATATATTGGTTATTTTCTTAAATTATTCCTTTACCCCCCCTTCTCTTTTCAATTCAAAATTAGTTTTAAATTGTCCTTCATTCCTTTTCCATTTTTCCTCGCTTAGTTTTTTTCTAACCGAAAATCTGCAGCTGCCCAAGTTTATCTGTGAGAAATACACTCACATTTTTAATCAACCGTTCAAAACAATTTCCAGATGTCGGCTAATTCTGATCGAATCAATTCTTCATTACCTTATAAGGAGATCCTCTCTGTTTCGCAGTTAAAATTTATGCTTACGCTTCTTTTTCCTTTCTCGACAAAATCCTAAAAAGAATTTAACATCTGCGCATTAAAATCTGGTGTCCCTTCGGTGTGCTTCTTTGTTAGACATAACAACACGTGTAACATTTATCTATTGGCAACCTTATCCGTTCCCCTTCCCAGCCGGGCAGCCAAATTGAATTCTGATCATTCCGGCTGCATTTTAACTGTTATTTGGCGTATAGTATCCATTGTGCATGGGCGAACTTGTTTATGTTGGCGATTGTCTTTCACGCCAAAAGTGGCAGTTTGTTTCTATGTACGACACTTGACTCGCTCCTCTTGTCTGGTTAAGCTGCAAATCTCTGTTCGGAGATTTTCTCCGATTTATTATAAGTGTACCTCCCCTTATGTTTAAATAAAAACTGTGACTGTTACATCATTGTGGAATTTTTCGATATCTTCCTACCGAACCTGGTCATCTATCATCGTAATAGCCTGTACAGTATTGGCCAGTTTTTTGATAAAGATAGAATATATTTTTTAAAATGCTGTCAAAGTGAGTATTTCGCACAAAATTTTCCGAAGCAATAATTATTATAGAATTAAGGATGTATTCAAACAACAAATTGGTTATTTTATGACTCATTTTTTAATTCAAATTTTTTCTCAATTGCATTCAACTGACAGTTTTTTGTTATTTAGGAGCTGTATAATGTACTGTTTTGGTCTATTTTTTTAATAAATTCAGAATCTATTTCAAAATATGTTGTCAAAATGGGCATTTGAGCTGAATTTTTCTTAAGATGATTCTGATAAAACCAGTTTTTTCAGAAAAATGAAATTAAAAAATTTTCATAAATGGCCAAATGAAGTTATTAAACTGGGTTTACCTCTAATCATATATATATATATATATACATATATATTGTTGAAATGAGGAATCTTCGAAATCTGCCTCCGCCTATAGGCCCAGCCGACAGGGATTTCTTTTGTAACCGACTAATATTACTAAAAATTTTTTAGTAATTACAAGGATCACTAAAGTTTTTTTAGTAGATCGACCCTTTTTTTTTACAGTGTAGAACCAACGAAATGAAAAATTTCCAAAACAGGAATCGGACTTGAAACCTTAAGAATAGCGTTCCAAGTGTTTTACCATTTAATCTACGTAGGCAACGCCCAACTAGAATCTCCCACTCACATTTTTCAATCTTATGGTTCTGTGTTTGGATAGCAACGCGATAAATCCCGTATTAAAAATTCAGTAACTTTGAGCGTAGTAACATTTTAACTCCCCTTTTTCTTACAAGTTGAACATCACTTTATATATAATTCTTCTAAAATATTAATATTATTCTCTCAAAATGCATTTATTTGCATTAGATATTTGTAAATCGTAACACTTTACATATGTACCGAAAAGAAGAGTTTAAATAGAATATTTTAAAACTAATTAAATTCAACATTTTGAAATCCTTTAGGGATGTGTTTATTTGCCTCCTAGTAAATAAGCCTACCTTGATTTGTCTCTTTAACGTAAATGATACAAGGTACATACTCTAAAAGAAAGTAAATTTCCATAACGTCTGTTGGCCAATGGATCATTTTACGCTTTTAATAATGAAACCACTTTGCCCACTTCCCTTCAGTGCTAAAACTAACTTTAGAAGCTAATTTTATATGCAGTCATTACTCCCTGTCTAGTCTATTGAGATCTTTATAAGAAAGTCTGACATTATGTTCTGCATTTTGAATTCTAATCTGAAAATATTTACGTAAACTAAATTTTTCTTGTTATTTCAAAAACTAAATTTAAGAATTTATAATTTTTAACTAATTTAACAATTATTTTTGAATTGTGAAACTACGCTAAAAATTGTTGAATATTTAATAAGTGATGTATTGCATTGCTATCCAAACGTAGAACAAAATAAAGGAAAAAATGGGAGTGAGAGATGCTAGCTAAGCATTGTCTTCGATGAAAACTTTGATCTCTATTACAAGAATTTACTTTAGAAGCTAATTTTATATGCAGCCATTACTCCCTGTCTAGTCTAATGAGATCTTTATAAGATAGTCTGACATTATGTTCTGCATTTTGAATTCTAATTTGAAAATATTTACGTAAACTAAATTTTTCTTGTTATTTCAAAAACTAAATTTAAGAATTTATAGTTTTTAACTAATTTAACAATTAATTTTGAATTGTGAAACTACGCTCAAAATTGTTGAATATTTAATAAGAGATGTATTGCATTGCTATCCAAACGTAGAATAAAATAAAGGAAAAATGGGAAAGAGAGAGGCTAGCTAAGCATTGTCTTCGTTGAAAACTTTGACCTCTATTACAAGAATTCTTGATACGATTCCCGACTCGACATTCATCATTTTGTTGATTCCACACTTGGTTAGCAATGTGATAAATCACGCGTTAAAGATTGCAAATATTTTCAAATAATAAAATGTATGATTTATAATTTACCGTTATAGCTTTTAAAAATATGTATTTTTAATAATAATAATAATAATAATAATAATAGTAATAATAATAATATCTACATCAAAATTTTACAATGCATTTGAGTCGTTAATCCCTTCGTGACAAGAGCCTTTTACGAATTATTAATGTTTTATAACCGGTTTTTTAAAATAAAAATTTGTGGCTCATTAAATTGGGAAATTGCTTCGATTAAATAAAGCAAATTTTCATTAAATAAAGCAAATTTTACAGTAGCATTTTGCAGGTGAGGATAAATGAGGATTCTTAAGCGGCATGCATACGTGTTGCCCGTCTCCAAAGGATTAATGCATTAATCCTCATGCAAATTTCCAATAATTCTGATATAAAAAAATATTGAAGTTTAAAAATTCATTTACATCACTGGAAGATGATTTAATATTCGAATTCCATCTTTCTTAAAAATTGAAAATCTCTCTATGTATGATTATTATAGAATATTAATATTATTCTATTCAAATGAATTTATTTGCATTGTATATTTGTAAAACACAACACTTTACATATATTCTGAAAACTAGAGTTTAAATGGAATATTTCACCGCTAAGGAAATTCAAGATTTTCAACATTCTTTAGGAATGTGTTTATTCGCCTGAAAGTAATTAAGCTTACCTTGATTTACCTCTTTAGAGTTAGTGAAACACGGTACATACTCTAAAAAGAAGGAAATTTCCATTACGTCTCCTAGCTAGTGCATCATTTTCCGTTTTTAATAATGTAGCTGTTTTGCAAGTATTATTGCCAATGTTATTAAAATAACAATAATTACTGAAGCACAATTCTACTATGTATTTGAGGTGTTAATGAATCGCGGAATTTCCAAAAATCCTGATATACAGATATTAAATTTCAAGAATTTATTTATATCTCTTGAAAATGATTTAACAATTTAATTCCACATTTTCTTCAAAATTGAAAACCTCTGTTTATAAAATTGTTCTAAAATATTAATATTATTAACTTCAAATGCATTTATATGTATTGCATATTTGAAAAGTATAACACTTTACAATACATACCGAAAACTACAGTTTAAATGGAATATTTCACCGCTAAGGAAATTCAAAATTTTGAACATCCTTTAGAAATGTGTTTATTCGCATCAAAGTAAATAACTCTTTACTGTTAATGAAATACATTATATATTCGGAAAAAAAAGGAAATTTACATACCGTCTGCTGGCCAGTGGATCGTTTTACGCTTTTAATAATGAAATCATTTTCCCAAGTTCCTTTCCGCGTTGAAAATTTAGAAGCTAATTTTATGCACACATTATTCACTGTCTAATGAGCTCTTTATAAATTAGTTTAACAATATGTTCTGCATTTTAAATTCTAATCTATTTACACAAAATGAATTTTCTTGTTATTGCAAAAATTAAATTTAAGAACTAATAATAACACATTGCTCAGTGGCGCACAAAACAGGAATTTTAATATACATTTGTACAATTAAAATAAAATAAAACTTTCAACGTTTCGCGCCGTCTTCTGCGGGCGTCTTCAGGAAAATATGATAATGGAAGGACTAAGTTAGCATCTTGATCGAGAGATAATATTTCTACTAAATTAAAATCTAAATGAATTCATCTATCGATCAAGATGCAAACTTAGTCCTTCCATTATCATATTTTCCTGAAGACGCCCGCAGAAGGCGGCGCGAAACGTTGAAAGTTTTATTTTATTTTAATATGTACGAATGTATATTAAAATTCCTGTTTTGTGCACCACTGAGCAATGTGTTATTATTAGTTAAATTTTATGGTGCAACTGTCCTATATATATTTATTAAATTTAAGAATGTATAAATTTTAATTAATTTACCAATAAATTTTCAGTAGTGAAACTAAGCTCAAAATTATTGAATATTTAATATGTTTTTTTCTCATTGCTAACTAAACGTAAAACGAAAACAATGAAAAATGAGAGATGTTAGCTGCGCACCGTCCTTGTGAGTTAATAGTTAGATCACTTGCAGCGCTATTCCAAGAGTTCTAAGATCGATTCCCGGTTTGGAATTTTTTCATTCTTTTGGTTCCACACTCAGTTGGAAATGTGATAAATCAAGTACTAAAGATTGTAAATAATTTTCAAAGAGTAAATTTGTGATTTATAACTTATCACCGTACCTTTTAAAAATAGATATTCTTTAAAAAATAACAATAACTATATCCTAATTTTACGATGTGTTTGAAGTGTGAATGCTTCGCTCAATTTCCAAAAATCATGATATACTGATATTAAAGTTCAAAAAATTATTCATCTCACTGGAAAATTACTTATCATTTTAATTCTACCTTTCTTTAATTTGATAACCTCACTATGTAAAATTTCTCTAAAATATCATTATTATTCATTCGATTGCGTTTCTTAACATTACTTATTTGCAAAGCATTATCATTTTACATGTATACTGAAAACTAAAGTTTAAATGGAATATATCACCGCTAAGGAATTTCAACATTTTGAACATCCCTTAGGAATACGTTTATTCGCCTCTAAGTAAATAAGCCTACCTTGACTTATCGTTATAGTGTTAACGAAACACTGTGTAGGTTGTAAAAGGAAGGAAATTTCCATAACGTCTGCAGGCCAGGGGATCATTTAACGATTTTAATAATGAAACCATTTTGCACACTTCCTTTTCGTTCTAAAAATTAAAAAGCTAATTTTATGCAGTCATTACTCTTTGTCTAATGAGATCTTTATAAATTAGTCTGGCATTATGTTCTGCATTTTGAATTCCAATCTGAGAAAATTTACATAAACCAATTTATTTTTGTCATTTCAAAAACTAAACTTAATAAAATGCATATTTTTATTTAATTTTCAGCAGGTAAATTACGCTTGAAATTGCTGAATATTTTTAATAAGTGATTTATCGCATTTCTAAGTAAATGTAGAACCCAAAGAATGAAAAATGTGCGATAAACATATCTAGCTGGACATTGTTTTTGTAGCTTAAGTGATTGAGCAATTGAAGCTCTGTTCCAAGAGTTCCAAGCTCGATTCCCGGATTTGATTTTTTTTTCATTCGGTTGGTTCTAAGCTTAGTTATCAATGTGATAAATCCCTTATTAAAGTTTGTAAATATATTCAAATAATGAAATTTGTGTTTTTAATAACAATTTTAATTTTTATTGAGAAAGGTGTTATAGTAAAAATAAAATACATTGACATGTTTCGGAACCATCAAATAAGTTCCATAGTCATAATATAAATAAAACAAAATTTCAAATATTACTCGATCAATCAACTTATTGGATAAAAAATCGTATCGGATCAATAAGTCAGAACTTATTTGACGGTTTCGAAACATGTCAATGTATTTTATTTTTACTATAACACCTTTCTCAAGAAAAATTAAAATTGTTATTAAAATGTTTATATAAAAGGTGAATGCTTAAAAATCTGATGATTTAAAAAATCAATTGGATTTAATTAAATTTTTATAATAAAATTTGTGATTTATAATTTAGCATCATAGCTTTTAAAAATAGCTATTCTTAAGAAAATAATAATAATAATAATTACTATGCCGCAAAATTTACAATGGATTTGAGGTGTTATTGAATCACACAATTTCCAATACTCCTGATGAACAGGGATTAAATTTTGAAAGACTTACTTATCTTACTGGAAAATTATTTAATATTTTAACTACACCTTTATTCAAAGTTGAAAATCTCTGTCCATAAAGTTCTTCTAAAATATTAATATTATTCGCTTCAAATGTATTCATTTACATTGCATATTTGTAAAGCATCAACACTTTACATATATACTGAAAACTAGAGTTTAAATGGAATATTTCACCACGTAGGAAATCCAACATTTTGAACATCCTTTAGGAATATGTTTATTCGCCTCAAAGTAAATAAGCCTATCTATCTCTTTAGCGTTAATGAAACACACTATGTGTTTTAAAAGGAAGGAAATTTCCATAACGTCTGCTGGCCAGTGGATCATTTTACGCTTCTAATAATGAAACCATTTTAGCCACTTCCTTTCCGTGCTAAAAATTTAGAAGCTAATTTTATGCTCCCATTACTCCCTTTCTAATGAGATCTTTATAAATTAGTCTGACATCGTGGTCTGCATTTTGAATTCTAATCTGAGAATATTTACGTGAACTAAATTTTCTTGTTATTTTAAAAACTAAATTTAAGGAAATATAATTTTTAATTAATGTACCAATTATTTTTAAACAGTGAAATTATACTTAAAATATTTGAATGCTTAATAAGTGGTTTCACACATTGCTAGCTAAGCGTAGAACCAATAGAAATAAAAAAGTCCAGGCACGGATCGAACCCGGAACCCTTGGAATAGCGCTCCAACACTGTTAAAACTAATGGTGACACATTGCACCTTTTAGGGGTGTAAGGCTTGTATCACTGGTGACACCCCTAAAGGAGCCAGAATGGCAGCTTTAATTAGGGTGAAAAGATGGCACCTTTAACCCAGATTGTCTAATAATAAAAAATTAAAAAATATACAAACCGACTTTCGGCCCTCGAAGGATTCAAACCTACAACGTCTGAATACAAGCTCAGCGTTTTAATTCTTGGCCATCGAGCTCACCTTCATTCACCCATAGCCATAGATTTTACTAGCCGTCACAGAAAACAGAAAGACACACGGCACAGCGCATGCGCATGGTTCCAGTTTGCTGTCAATACGAAGTGCGTGGCATCTTATTTAGCTCCAATCACCCAGTAACAGACCTGTTGGCACTGCAACCACATATCCAAGCCCCCATGGCACCCTAGGGTTCCAAATGGCACCGGTTTGTCACCTTTACTTTTAACAGTGAAGCTCTCTGCCATTTAATTTATGAGAGCGATGCGCAACTTGGTATATCTCATTCACACATTTTGATAAGGCTGCATTTCCAGCATAAGATGGAAACATCTAATGATCGGAAAAATCTGCGGAGTAACATGAGACACAAATCAATCCAGCATCGGTGAATACGTATTTAATTTTTAATTAATTTGCGAATTGAATGTAAATTAAATGTAATATTTATTTAAATAATTATGTGAGAATCTTTCGCAATAAAATAATGAACTATCATGTACCTCTTTTAGATATTGCAAATTATAATTCGCAAGCAAAATCCGATTCACTCAAAAAATATTATGTAATAAATACAATTTGAAAAAAAAAAAAATCTGAAAAATCAATAAGATTTTTAAAAACATTTCTCCTCTTTTTGAAAACTAAATATTTTTACACATTTTTTTAATATTCACACGGCTACTCGCATGGTTCTACCCGGGACCGTGATTATAACATTTACCGCAAATCAATGCTAACCGATTTTTCCTAAATAAAAGTAATAACACATGACGGAACGCTATTTTTGCATTGTTTTTAATACAAAATATATAATATAAACTTTAAAATGTTCAGGTTTACTTAAAAGACGATTAAAATAATCAAAAATAGATGTTAATAGTAAATTTTATTAAAAAAAAGTATTAGTACTTCCAAGCCTTTAATTAAAGGCTTGGAAGTACTAAAATGTTTTTTACATAAAATTAACTATTAACATACATTTTTGATTATCTTAATTGCCTTTTACGTAAACTTGAACATTTTAAAGTCCATGTTATATATATTTTTCTTTTTAAATTTAACCCGTAAGACATGGTGACGTCACTGCAACGTCGTTGTGAAGTCACATTGTGACTTTGTGACCATCGATTGTCGATGTGACGTCACGTGACGTCGATGTGACGTCACGTGACGTCGATGTGAAGTCACAGTGACTAAAATGTGAAGTCGTTATGGCCGTTTTAGAGGTTTTTTGTGACGTCACATTGTGACCACTTTGTGACGTCAAAGTGTGACCAATTTGTGAAAAATGTGTCATTTGTGACTACTTTGACATTAACATTGTGACGAACTGTGAATTTTTTTTAGAAAGTCACATCTTAGTCACATTGTGACGTCACTGAGTTGTGGCATTTTCGTCACAGATGTGATGTGACCAAAGTGACTCACAGTGACGTCATTGTGACGTCACTGTGACCATGCATGCTATGAGGGAAGTAATATGGTGGGAGGCCAATTACCTTTTTCAGTATACATCCAAGTATTTGTATCATCTTACATTTCTAAATGAAAATATATACAAACAAACCTAGAGTTGACCCATTGTATTCGTCAGCGAACAACCGAAGTGATATGCACTCTTCGGTCTATTTTTAAGTATTGAATAAAAGATTGGCGTAGGTGGTCTTCGAGAATTAATTCAAGTCAAGAATTAATACACGCCACAAAAAGACCGATGTTACGTATGACGGCCGATTATCTGCCCAAGAGATACAGTCCCTAGAAGACCTGCCCCCTGTAAGGATCTTTCTAACGGAACCTAACCCATATTTACGCAAGGAAATTCAAGGTTCGGAGAAAACCATGATTAACTCCGAACGGTTTAGGCCGACGAGTGCGATTGGGTCCGAACACAGCACCTTTCGCCAGAAAAAGAAAGACAACGCTCCTTTCAAAGACCATACGCATTTGTTTATTTTATTGTCTTAGTAAGAATTTCTTCTACTAAGTTTTAAAAAAGTAGACGGTATTAAAAAATTAATTAATTTTAACAATTTTGATTCACTCGGAATGAACAATGATCTGAAAAATAAAATTTTAGTTATCCGTTTTCCTGTACCATCGAAAAAAAAGGAGAGAAATGATTTGTAGTTTATTTAATTGCAAAAAAATATAAGACATACTGAATTCAATACTAAAACACTTTCAAGCATAAAATATTCTAAAATCAGTCAAAGCATTTTAACTACTATCACTATTCTCAATTTAAAAAAATCTACAGAAAAATGAACTGTTTTTAAGCCGTATAACTGTTCGATTTTAAATCTTTTTTTTTTTTTTCAGGTGCACAGACCACAGAGCAACAAATTGTTTGCAGAAAATAACAATAATTTGAAATCTGTAAGTATCTTCTGTACATTTTACGATTTTTTCTAGTTAACACAGATATTCATTAATAAATATCCTTAATTAAGAATTTATTATTAGTATTAATATTTACTGAATTTTTTTTACTTAGTGTTTCACAAAGACATCATTATGAATAATGTATTAGAACTTTTACTTTCCATAAAGATGACTATTGACAATAATTTATTGTATTAATTAAGAGGATTAAATTTAGTTGTGCACAACATAAACATAAATAAATTTTAAAAAATCCTTTAATTCTAAAAATTCACGAAGTGTATAAGATTATAAATTTTTGAAACCTGTCATCCATTAAAATGAAGGTTTTAATTTCTTCTTCTGATACGTTAAACTTCATTGCAGCCAGTTATATAGAAATTGGCATTGTAATGTATGAATCAGAATTTAACAATCAGCTTTTGAAAATTGGCAACAGTAACTACTTTCTCTACAAAATTGCCCAGTAGAGGAGTCGAAACTTGAAGTTGTGCTGTTAAGTTATGTTTTTTAGGAAATTAAAAGTTAAATTTGATTCATTTATTTAATCAGAAAAATGAAGAAAATAATTTTGACTATTAAAGAATTTTAATATTTGCCTTATGTCCGTTATAATGAATTATATTCTTTCCCAAGAACTTTTTAAAATTATTTTAATTTCTTCGATGAATAAAAAAATAAATAACTTCCCTGGTTCCCCACTTGGGGACCTTTATTTATTCCTTATAAAAATTTAAATGTCAGGATTTTTTTTTACATTTTCACATCATTCTTATGGAAAAAAATCTTTTGGGGAAGAATAAATTCCAACATTGAAGTTGATTCTCTCATAAGCTAAATGTGATTTTCATTTGAATCTGCAAAAAGCTTTCAACACAGTGTGACTAAGAAAAGAGAATTTTTTATAAGAATGTAACTGAAATCTTTTTTAATAAAAAAATTGAGGATATGTGATTATTTACCTCTTTAATGGTCTTAAATTTGAGATTGAATTAATTTAGGTTGACGCTGCTGGTCAATCACTGTCTGAATTCCTCTCCTTAATGTTATGTCTGTGGACGTTTGATGTTTCTTGCGTTAAAAAAATATCTTCACGGGAAATTCATATTTTTAATTTCTTTCGGTGATTTTTTCTTAAAGGATGTCACACTTTTCTTAGTTTTCAAAATATTTCCAAAAACTATGTTTAATTCTTAAAAAACATAGATGGTGTCCGTAAGGGCACAGAGTCGAGAACATCTCGATTTAGTGCCCTTACGGACACGTGTTGGTTTAGCTGATGACGAGCTGTTACTGTGGTAGTTGGTAACACGTCTTACATTATTTTTCATTTTAAAGTGATTTTAATGAGTGCTTTACTTTGTTTATTAATTATCGCCAGTGTTTACGGTGTTTTTTCACTATGCTTAATTTTATAAGAAGTGTTATCTTTTCCCCAGATCTTCAATTTTTAGCACATAAAATATTATATTAAGTATTTATTTTAGAAATATTTTCAAAACTAAGAAAAAGCAAGGCATTCTTTAAGAATAGAAAACTAAAAGAAGTAGTTAAAAATATTATTTTCCTGAGAATATTTTAAATATGAAAATTCATAAAACGCCTCTAGACTTAACATTACTAAGGGGATTTCGGAAAGTGAGTGACCATCAGCCTTAATGCTTATTACACTGATGTTTTAAAGGGTTTTATAGCTTTAGAACCACGCTTTTTTAGCCGAAATTACTAGGTGCATAAAGGATCACATTCATAAATGATGTTTTTTCTGCTGTTTATGATGTCATTTTGTCTTTAAAAAAAAAAAAAAAAAAACAAAGAATAAATATTTCTCATATTATTTTAGCTTCAGAACTGAAGAGATTAAAGTGAACATTCATTTAACCCTTTAACGTTCACTGGTTTCTCTACGAAACCACAAAATTTTAATTCCGATGTGTAACTTCGCACCGGAATTTTAATTAAGAAAAAAATCTATTTATTGTGAATGTGAAAAAACACTTTTTCTTATTAACAAATATATTTCTTTGCAATTACCGGTGTCACTTATTTATTTCAGTATCTTACCAATGAAAATACTTTGATCGTTAAAGGGTTAAATGAATGTAAATCAATAACAAACGTTCTTTGCGCCACAGATTATGCAAAATGTTTAATATAATCTGTACTTTATACATGCATATCAATTTTATTATGTTCGAATGAGTATAATACCATTTAAATGCATTTGAAACATTTTTTCCCATTGACCGTAATGTAACGGAATACTTTTGATTGTCCCTGTAATTGAACTATGAATCCGATTTTCATAAAATTTGAAATGACTCGACTAAATTATGTATTAATTATGTATTTTAAATTTCAAACGATTCAAATGCATTTGAAACTTTTCTCCCCATTGACCGTAATGTAACGAAATACTTTTGATTATCCCTGTAATTGATCTATGCATTCAATTCTCATAAAATTTTAAACGACTCGTGAAATTAATGCAATAATTATAGATTTTAAATTTCAAATGATTCGGTTGGGTAGTTTTTGCGTTGCTATATTCGAACGGACGGACAGAAGGACGGACTGAACGAAAACTATAGGTGCTGCGTATTTACATAATTGCGAACGCACCTATAGATCGAAATTTATTAATTTCTTTAAAAACCCCAGTTTTGATGCTTATTTGTTCAATAAAACTAATATGAGAAAAATATATATTCATTTTATTTCTCTCAGGTCTCAGGAGGATAATATTATGCAGTATAAAATAAAACGTTCTTCAATAAAATTCTAAAACGGGGGAAGTAAATGGAAGTTTCTGGTCATAAAACCTTTATTTTTCAAATGTTTTACGATCTTTTACAGTTTTACGATGAATTTGAGATCAAGTTAAATTAAAGAAAAAATTATAATATAAAAGTGTTATCGTTATTTTACATGAAATTAAAGCGAAACCTAGCCAAATAAGATGCACGTTAATTTATGCAATAAAATTACCATTCATGAATTGAACTATCTATCGTCACTATAACACAGAATGATTTAAAAGAATTGTTCTTCAGATAAACTTATTGTTACCATTATAGAATTCATGGGTATTTAATCAGAGAATTTTAAGAAGTGATCGGCAAAATTCATTTTATTTTATTTTAATTATTTTTATTGTGTATTTTATTTTATTTATTACTATTATTTATTTATTTATTATATATTTTAAATTTTTATTTATTTAATTATTTATGTTTCATTTATTGTTATTATTATTATTATTATTTTATATATTTATTTTTTATTTTTATATATATTTCCACTTTTTTCCATCTTTTTCTCTTTTTCTCTTTATCTTGTATATCTTTCGTTTTCCGCATGTTCTAATTCAAATGGCACCATCTGTCGCACTCTTTACAACCTCCACCCTCTTTCTTTCAAACATATCTCACGTATTTAATCATCCTCCTACATATTTCACATTGTCCTTTTGCGTACAGGTGTGTGCTTGAGCTAGTGACGAGCTGTTATATTTTTAGCTCGAAACTCACCCTGCACTGTTTTTATTTTACGGTGATTTTTAAAAAGTGTGTTATTTTAATTAATAAGTCATCCTTTTTTGTAAATACACTACTAAGAAATGTGATCCATATTTTGCTGCTGCAGCAGTTGCAACCATCAGATGGTGAAACTTGTTCCAGTCTTTGGAGGTCAATACACTTCATAGTTCCAAATATTAGAAAGCTATTTCACCATCTTATTGTTAATAGCAACTGCATTCAGTGTTGACTTCAAATATATTTCTTCAGGGGTAAATAGTGGAGGGTTCTGTGGCTTCGGAGGGGATTTGGGGTGAAATTTCACTTTGTAACCATTAAAAGCACAAAATCTCGCATCTTCCGGGGGAGAGAGAGAGCATGATATTGCGCCGGGAATGAATGTCTCTCCCTCCAGTTTTACATTGTTTTATTTTATGAATTTTTGTTTATGTTTTAAAGCCTTATTTACACAGCATGGGAGCTACATTTTATCGGTATCTAGAATCAAAATGTTTTATTTTTGACAAGATGTATAGCAAACATAATTGACATACTTTATAGTCCAAGTATGGTTGGAAACGATTCGGTTGAGTAGTTTTTCTGTTGTATTTGCGGGCGGACGGTCAGATGGAGACAGCGGCGACAATAGATATTGTGTATTAGTATAATTACGAAGGCACCTAAATAGAGAAAATAGAGAGATTAATTATTTGCATGATTATCATTGTCTTAAAGTAAATTCAGTTTATTTAAGGAATGGTAATTAATCAAAAAGTGACACACAAAATATTATCAAAATGTATACATAGACAGAGCATACGGCTCCATCAAATTAGGATGCTAAATTTCGACAAGTGCATACATAACAACCATCAAATTCTTATATTACAGCAATTTTCAGTTATCCCCAATACGAAGCTTTAGATTTTAACTTGAAATACAAATGCTAATTACGTGACGTATTTTCAATAAATTGATCTTAATGACGCTAGATCTGCGAATTTGATTTACAATAAAATTATTTTCTTTATTTGGCACAAGTAAATTTCTTTTAGAAATAAACTACAGTGTAGGAATTTTTGAAACGGTATGTTATAGGGGCGAGAGAGATTTTTTTTACAGAATTATGTTTTATTTTTAAAGTACTGAGCCTAGAATAAAGTGAAATATATCATTTTATTCTTTATACAACCAATTATTAAAATGAAATTCGAATGTTAGTATAACATAGAAGAAATTCGAAAAATGATTGATTTAATCATGAGAAAGTAATACATAAATGCTATCCACATATTTTAGGCTTGGCCCTCTTTACTATACACTGAAATATTTGTTGAGGGAAAGGATATTACCTTCAAATAAGTTGGAAATTGCACGTCAAATGTAGCAGATAAGGTGCGTTCATACTATAGCAAATTTAAAAATATATTCAGATATTGGTGTAATAATACACAGTATTTCGGATACAGTATAGTATCTGAAATATTTTTGTGTCCCTGTAAATACTATCTGCTTTCTATTATACAGGATGTAATTTGTAGTAATCCTCAGTAACGTATATTGATTTCATAAAATGTTAAATAGTTTAATACAATTACAACACGCCCCAAGCAATGTTCCTCTTACACCATTATGTAATGGAATACTTCTGTGTGGTCTTGTAAATGAAAAAAAAAATTCTTTGTACCACGGATTGTACATAATACATATTATAGTATATACTTCATAAAGGTATATAAATTTTACTATGTTTGAATGAGTGTAACACCATAAAATTGCACTTGAAACTTTTTTCCTATTGACCGTAATGTAATCGAATACTTTTCTTTGTCCCTGCAATTGAAATACACAAATTGAAATATAATAAAATTTTATATGACAAAACTCAACAAATTTATGTAATAATAATGTATTTTAAGTTTCAAACTATTCAGTAGGTTTTTTTCATCATGCCATACGGACAGACGTACGGAAAAACGACAACTGTATGTGCTGCATATTTATATAATTACGAACGCACCTAAAAATGATTTTTTTAATTACTTGGGAAAATGTAGTATGTAAACAAACCTGCTTAGACAGAATTTAAGACACTAGAGAAAAAATTCAGTTTAAACACCCACTTTTTCTGAACTCTATCTGGAAACACTAGTTTCCACATACTTTGGATTCATCTCATTGTGTCCATTCTGTTGAAATTTATCTACATTAGAGTGGAGTTTAAAAGCCATGATTTTTTTTATTGTTATTTTTTCAAGTCTCACCCTTTTATATTCTTTCTTTTGATACAAAAACACTAGACAGAAAGTTTGAGCAATAATTTTTAATATTTAAGGGTAGCTCAATGAACTCAAAATATACAAAATTAGAAAGAACTAGGACTATTAACTACACAAATGACGTATGTATACTCGCATTTTTTTATGTTTTAATTGTAACAATTTGTTTAATTTACTGTACAAATTATTAGCTTTTTATTTTATGTTAAATTTTTATTGCCTTTGTGTAGGGTAACACTCCCAGTATTTGGCACATTAAGAATTTGTCGTTAAACTTACTTAAATTTTCATTACAAAGAAATAAGCTATTTACTTGGAAATATTTTTAAATCAAAGAATGTATATCTGTGCATCTATTTTGCCCACTAAAAGCAAAAAAAAAAAAAAAATTGAAAAAGTATTTTTATAAAAATATATTTATAAAAAGTTGCTGAAATCACCAGTAATTGGCAGCTAGAGCACAATGTATGGCACCTTGTGATCCAGTAGTTGGCATATGTTTATATTAAAAAAAAACTTTACATTTTACATTGGGTTTAATCGCTTTAAATGAATTTATTGTAGATTAAGATGCCATATTTCAGGTTTTTGAGAGTAAGAAATCAGCATATTAGTCTGAAATGTGAACACTTTAAAACAATACAAACTACTTACATTAACACCCAGTAATTGTCATGCTGTTTCCAGTAATTGTCATTTCAAGCTTTAATGGATTCTAATTACTGATAAAACTTATATTTTCAAATAAAAACAAATGATAAACAAAATTAGTCTATAATTTTAAAAGTACTTCCAAAATAAATGGTTTAATCTCAAATTCCTTGCGAATTCTTTGTAATTGGAATAGGTGCCAATTACTTGGAACTAGCAAAATTGAAGCACCATTAATTGGCATCTACCATTAATTCAAATATCCAAATATTTGTGTCGAAAATACTTTTACACTATTAAAGTAACCCTTTTTAACTAAACAAAACTGTTGTCAATTAAAATTTAAAATATATTATAAATCGGATAATAATGAATTGAAAAGCATGCCTTCCTTAAGCGAAAGAAGAAGAATTTGCAACAAAAATGGCTAATTTGATACATGCCGTAATTGTTTCTCTTTCCCAGCATCTATTGTCATCTTGTAAAATAAATCAAAGTTATAATCTTTAACGTAAATGAGCATATAACTGATATATGGTCTTGAATTTGATACTGGATTTGATATTTGAATTTGATACTGGAATAAAGACTGGATATAAATCTTATTTTAGGACATGTTTGTAAATTGTGCCAATCACTGGTGCATGCCAATTACTGGGGGTGTTACCCTAGATTAAGGCAGTCTTTTTCTTGTTACTTCGGGTGAATTTTTCGGTGATCTTCAACAACTTGTAGTAGAATTTGTAGTTGCGTTTTATCAATCCATTTTATACCTGAATAAGTGTAAACGGTTGTTCACCATTGTCACTTATTATTTGTATGGGTTTTATAATTGTTTTAGCCTGTTAATAATCATCGCTTGACGCCCACAAGACAAGATCAAGTGCAAGATATCCAACTAAAAATCCCCCACAATTAAAACAATATCATTGACATTACTGTAACAAAATCATCTGATTTTTCATTCCTGAACTAATAAAGAGCAACACTGACTCGTTTGGTGTACTTTTGAGCTTGTTTTTCAGAATTAGCATCATTCTGTAAAGCTCTGTCAATGTATCTTTTTGTTGGTTGGTAAATTTACACAACACTCAAATGAAGCTAATCCAACCAATTGTTCTGAGAAAATATCCTCTCTTAAAAAGTCAGCCACAAAATAGCTCAAGTTGAGCTGAAATCCACTCATCTCAATGTTGAAAGGCATTGCAGAAGGCAGCTTCTCAAAAAAGAGTTGAAATAACTCGAGTTTTAACCAATTTAAGTGAAGTTGAGCTATGTAAATAACCAATTTAGATCAAGAAGATTTAATCGTTTGAAAAACAACTCTTTTATGATCGAAAAAATTACAGCTCTTTCATGAGAAGCCAAATCAGCTCTTTCGTTTTAAGAGTGTCACAAGAAATTAACAGATTTAGATTAACATGTTTTGGAAAAATCTGACTTTACTGACGAGTAACCAAGAAGGAATTTTAGCAGCAACAGGTCATTATAGGAGGTTCATGAAATTTGAGGGCAGAGATTCAATCTTTCCAATATACACAGAATGTGAAAAATGTGAAAACATTTACATCATGCACACCTTTTTCTTCTTTTGAAGTCAAATTAAATTAAGCATTGAACATCCTGATTTTGTGACAATATATCACTTGCGACATCATCAAATGAAATTCCAGGTTCGTATTTGTATTTATCATTGAAACACCAATATTCTTCAAAGCGTTCAAATAGTGCAGATGAAGGTTTGACACCCACACATATTTCAAACACAATCTTATCAGTCGCATAATGTGATTCCTGCAAGCAAATGAAAAAAATCCTTTTTTTTTACTCGATAAGAACAAATGCAGCACACTTATATTCATTGTTTGAGATGGTAATTTTTTATGCATAATGTTTGAATATTATCTGCTTTTCCTCAGTCTTGAATTTTTTCAAGTATTCTGCCTGGACTTTCCCCGTGGCATATGTTGAATGTTCCGTAGATGAGTGACATTTTCCCCAAAATTATACATTAATTTTCCACCCAATGAATGTCAAAAGTAGTGTTTCTTAAAAACCTAATATTTATTTTTTTAATATTTCTTAGATTTTTCTAATATTATTTGTCCATTTATTGAGTCTGTGTTAAATATATTTTCTTCTATAAATACACTATATTGCCATTGATTATGGGACACTTGCGATTTTAGACATTTTACTAAATATCTAGAAAAATACATGAGGAATCATCTCGAAACTCTTAGTGTATAAATATAATAGTATAAGTCATACATCTCCGTGAAGATTTTTTCCCGAAACTCCAAAGGGGACCGTCAATAAATTAAAAAATAATGAATATCTTTTGAATAACCCTGTCAAAACTAATGTAGCAAAAGCGCTCAAACTCTAGATTGTGATTGAATGCCTTATTGTAATAAGACTTGTTCATTTTTATGCAAACAGCATGCATACTCACTGAGTAATTAAGGTTTTTATAAAAATGATCCCAAATTTTTCCAAGTTTTTTCCTTATAATTTTCAGAGTTCTTAATATAAAATATTATTTTTTCAGAAAATATGACAAACAACATTGCACACAGTACCCTGTAATCAGAATTAAAAAATAATGAAAATTGTATAAAAAATGAGTTGGTTTACTAAATAATATTTTACTGCGCATGCGTCAACGATATCAAAATTTCATTTGCATATTATGTTAGCTAAATGTATAGAGCAACTTTTGTGAAAGTTACAAAATCATAACTTGAAAATTCTAACAATAATCGTCAATTGAATAAGTCGAAAAATGAAGTTATTCTCAAAATGAAGCAAAAACAAGAGGGTTGTATCCATATATTCATTGATTAGTGTCAATATAGAATACACAATATGGGATGTACTACTGCATTTGGATAAAATCCCTCATTTTTTTTGCTTCATTTTGGAAACAACGGATTTTGTCCTTTTTCTATAGACGATTACTTTCAGAATTTTCAAGCTATGATTTTGAGACTTTTACAAAAGTTGCTCTATACATTTAGCTAACATAATATGCAAATGAAATTTTGATATCTTTGACGCATGCGCAATAAAAAATTATATAGTAAACCTACTTATTTTTCATACAATTTTTATTATTTTTTAATTCTGATTACAGGGTACTGTGTGCAATGTTGTTTGTCATATTTTCTGAAAAAAATATTATTTTATATTAAGAACTCTGAAAATTATAATGGAAAAACTTGGAAAAATTTGGGACCATTTTTATAAAAACCTTAATTACTCTGCGAGTGTGCATGCTATTTGCATAAAAATGAACACAGTGTATTACAAAAAGGCATTCAATCATAATCTAGAGTTTGAGCGCTTTTGCTACATTAGTTTTGACAGGGTTATGCAAAAGATATTCATTCTTTTTTAATTTGTTGACGGTCCTCTATGGCGTTTCGGCAAAAAATCTTCACGGAGATGTATGACGTATACTATTATATTTATACACTAAGTGTTTCGAGATGATTCCTCATGTATTTTTCTAGATATTTAGTAAAATGTCTAAAATCGCAAGTGTCCCATAATCAATGGCAATATAGAGTATATTTAAATATATGTAAAAGATGGAATTTCTTTTCTTTGGCATGGCATACAAGCACGCGTATATTTATCATTGCATATACATTAGAAACTTTCCCATCATTGATCTATATCTAAATATTATTCAAATGCGTTAATATTTTGCCTGATTCATTTTTTCATAAAAAGGAACAACTTTAGAAGGTGGGAAGATTATATCTTCAAACTAAACTACATATCTTTCTAAAGCGGTTTGGTCAAATTTAGGTTATTTTGCAAAGTATGAAAACTTAACACTTCTTAAGGTTACTACTTTTCTTCGTTCTATTCTTTCTCATTTTTTTCTATTTCTTTACTATGGGTATTACTTGCATTTAAATAAATCTTCCTAACAGCTTTCCCATTTGTTTTTCATTAATTTTTTCTTACTTCTATTGCTATTTTTAGCATTTTACTATAATCATTTTTTTTCTGTCACTCCTTTCTGCTGTAACTATGCAGAGTAAATTTCAATAAATTTAAAAATGTTTAGTTTAAATCTTCATTAGGCATAATATCTAATAAAAAAGTTTCAAAATAATTGCATAATGTCTCATAATGCCTTATGCAGTTATAATGCCTCATTATGCACAGTATTAAATAAAAAATCCTTAATCGATAATAATAAATAAAAAATTCTATAAATTCAATTATATTATTCGTTCTATTAAAATGTTATCATATGTAGACATTATACCTTATTATTCACAATATTAAATATAAAGTACATAATAAAGAATAAAAAATTATAGTAATTCAATTATCTTATTTATTCTATTCTTATTTATTATATTAATTCTTATTATTCTTATTTATTCTATTTATTCTATTTATTCTATTCTATTTATTCTATTCTTATTTATTCTATTTATTATATTTATTATATTTATTATAACAACCTTAAAAAGGCATAATGTCTTCTTGTGACAAAACTAAACAAAACTAAACAAGTAAATGATGAGTAATAAATTATTAATTATTAATGATGAATAATGATTAATAAATAAGGATAAATAATAAGTAACAAGTAATAAATAATAATAATAAATAAATCCTTATTCATTCAATTTAAATATTGTCTTACAAAGGCATAATGACTCTTTAAGCCCAATATTAAATAAAAATTTCATTACACTCATGTAAATTTAAATTCTTTACATTTTTCTAAATTTTCTTTTGGGAATTTAACAAAAATATTTAATTCATTTGAAGTAAATTCTTTGCAGTTGCAAAGAAATAAATAACTCGTAAACAAAATCTCCGTATTTAAAAAATACAAAAGAATAAACACTAAAATAATAAAATACTGCGTGTTTATTAATTCAATAAAATTTAATTTGTCGTAAATTATTATAAATAGAATTACTTCAAGTTTACAATAATGATAAATCTCCAGTGAATTCCTAATTGGAGAAAAAAATAATTTATCTATGTAATTAAAAATCATTTATATAGATTTCGTTTTACTAATTACTTTTTTTCTGAAAATAATCGGGTCTTTCATTAATATAAGCAGCAATAGATAATTAAGAGCAGATATTTTATACTCTCGCTAATGCGAAATATGTTTCCTTTAACGAAATGAAAATAAATTCACAAATGTCACATATAGTGCGATCAAACTTTACCCTTGCACAAATAGGCTTGCCAAAATGTTATTCTAAGTAACTAATTTAAGCAAAACTATTTCAAATGTAAAAAAATAATGATGAACCTCCGAGGAATTCTAAATTGAAGAACATTTTATTTAAGTCATTAAAAACATAACTTCTTTCTTAAGATCTATTTATGATTCAATTTTCATGAAAAAACTTGATATATAATTTAATATACAAAAAATTAAATAAAAATACCAGGCAGGGTAATGCATTTGTTTATGAAAATTCCGTTTACATTTACGAAATGAAAATAAATCAGCAAGTGTCACACAAAACGTCACTAAAATTTATGGATCTCCATTAGACTACTCTATCCAATTAAAATACGAAGTTTCGAATCATGAACATCAAATAACTACATAACATCAATTTACAATTTTTTTCGAAGGAAAATTTTATAATGTAACGAAAAATGACAAAGTTTATTATCTAACTGGATTTTGGTGAAGAATTTTGTTGATGTTACTTTTATAAAAGGACATCATTATTTTAATGAGATGATTTTTTTAGTTATATTTAACACTGCTAACAAATTATAAGACCGTTTGTTAAAAGCTAAAATAATATGTAAATTAATATTATATTGGTCCTTTATTTTTCCTTATAAACTAAAACACTCTGCTTTTCATAGAAATGACAAAGTGATTAAGTACAGATTCAGAAATACTGTGCCATTCTTTTACAATGGCTACTTCTAGATCATTGGAAGATAAAAACTTTTTAATATTAACGTAAACTTTGCTAATTAATTTTTCCCAAAGATTTTGCATAGGATTCAAGTCTGTACTTCGACTTGGCCAAGAAAAAGCATGATTTTTTTCTTTTTTAAACCATTGATGGGCGGATTTATACACATGACAAAATGCATTGTCCCGCTGAAATATCCAGTTGGCATTACCAATAAAACGTTCAAACTGTATCAAATGTCATATAGCATAGCATGATATTATGCAGTGTTCAAAAGTTTCAAAATTTGGGTTAAATCGCATAATCCATCATGACTAAAAGCTCTCTAAAATATTAGTGATATTCCTTCATTTTTTCGAAGTGTTGTTTTCCATGTGAAACATTGTTTCGATTCCTTTCTCAAATCATGCCAATAATGTTTATAACCATCCGGAATGTCAAAGTTAATTTTTGCATCTGAAAATATATCTTGTTTCTATTTCTTCTCCCATGACATGGCATTTTTAGACCCTTTAAATTTTCTTCTTCATGATGTCTCGTTAATCTCGGTTTGGTCAACAATTTCATACATTTTACATTACTATTTGATTTCAGACTTTTACAAATTGTTGCATGTAAGTTTCTTTTGCTGAAACAGTTCACAATTTCTCGAATTTAAACTTCATTTGCAATAGGTTTCATGTTGAAGTAAACGTAAATAATTCCCAATATTTTCGGGGCAATCCGAATATATTTACGAGAATTAGAGCTCGGTCAGACGGAAAGATAATCCATCATCATATTCACTTTTCAACTTTGTCGGAAAGTGTTAAAAATTATAAAATTTCAATGCTTCAAAATTTATACTAATATTTTAAAACTTACGTTAGAGCAAAAGTTTTTTATCTCATTCATTTATAGCAACATTATTCATAAATCTTTCGTAAATTCATATTTTTAGTTCATATTTTTTCCCTTTTTAGAATTTATATTAAAAGAAAATTTTGTCTTTTCATTTATTCGTAACAACATTGTTCTTAATTTTTTAATAAATACAATTTTTTATTTCATAATTTTTCCTTTCTTGTGTTCATTCGACACTTATACCCTTTGGCTTACATGCAGTTTTAATTACTGCTTAGAGGCCAAAGCGTGCAAGTGAAGAATGATGATAAACATTGCTTAGTTATAAATTAAAATATATATTTAAGGTACTTGTACCCATTATGGACAGTGCTCTCAATATGGACACCCCTAATATTTTTAAAAGTAACAATTTTGATCGAGAGATCGCGCTACACGTCCGTGAAGAAAAGAAATTGAAAAAATAATTAATCAGGAAAGTGCAAAAAAGCGCGCTGTTCGCCGTGTAGAAGGAAACTTGTTGTTTCGTGATGTGGAGATCGTAATTACAGGTAAGTTTAAATCCTTATTAGATATTGTAAAATTGCATTAAATATTGAAAAGTGGAGTGTTTTAGAAAGCTGATAAAACATATTATCGATTGCTATTGCATATATTGCTTAAAAATGTTTTCTTTGTTTATTTATTACAAGATTTATTAACTATTTAAGGGGTTTAACCGGGTTTTTCCGTCACGTAACTTTTTGATTCAAACGTTTATTTAGCTCAAAGTCGATATTATTCTTAATTTTTTGAATTGCATATGATAAATAAATATCTAAGATTATAAAAATACAAATCTCCATATCAATACTTTCTGTAGTTTTTATTTTATGAATTGTTAAACTCGCATCTAAAATTCTGCTGGACGCTTAAAGGGTTAAAACTACTCGCGATTCCCAGTATGGACACCTTTTGTCTACATTGGAAGTACACCAGGTGGACTTTCAGATTCACAAAAATTAGAAAGCTAAGCAAAACCAACTACATTATTTATAACATTTTTTTTAGTAACTGGGGTACTTTGCATCGGTTTTCGAAGCGCCACAACCGAAAATGACCGGGACGCCGCAAACAAATAGACGAAAGACAGAAGAAAACCGCAGACGAATAGACGAAAGAAAGAAGAAAACCGAAAACGAATAGACGAAAGAAAGAAGAAAACCACAAACGAATAGACGAAAGAAAGAAGAAAACCGCAAACGAATAGAAGAAAGAAAGAAGAAAACCGCAAACGAATCGGGCAATTTTTCCGTTTTTTTATAATCATTTCAAATTTTTGACCCTAAACTTTGATGGCGCCTATCTCCTTCGGAAGACGTTTGGAACCTTTAGTTTTCCATTTAATATTATTTGTCTTTTGTGTACTATCACACCTTAAAGTTTTGCCCAGAAGTTTAAATACACCTTGTATATCCTATCCGTATAAAAATGAACAAGGTACATTACAATAAGCCACTTAATCAAAATCTACAGTTTGAACGTATTTGCTGCTTTAGTTTTGACGGAGTTATCCAAAAGATATTCGTCCTTTTTTAACTTGTTACCTATGGAGTATCTACCGTACCCTATGGAGTTTTCGAAAAAGTCTTCACTGAAATGTATGACATGCCCTATTCTGTTCACACACTAAGAGTTTCGGGATAATTCCTTGTGCATTTTTGAAGATATTTAACAAAATGTCTAAAATAACAAGTGGCCAGTCACTTTGGCCAATATAGTGCATTCATGTAAATGAAAAAATTGAATTATTCAATTAAGATATATAATGTTTTGTTCTTTATAAAATCATTTAACATATATTTTTATGAATAATTTTAAAGACAAAACTCATATTTATTTACTTACAGCTTTACTTGTATTTCTAAAACATTTAATATTTTTGACAGAATTTAATAATAAAAAGCATGCAATAATGTAAAATAAAAGCTTTGTAATTAAATCGGTAGTATTTTACTTCAAAAAAGATTTAAATTTCTCGTGAATATAATCAAACCGACATTTTTTCTAATTTTAATTATTTTCGATATCTCGGATTTTAAGATTCGAAAACTGAGAAAGTTTTCAAAAGACTTTCATTCGTTAATGTAATTTTAATTTCAAATGAAGTGAGGCTTTCAAATTGTCATAAGATATATTCTTGTAAGGGAATAAAAGTGAATAAATCTGTTAAAGGAAAAAAAAAAGTTTTGTTCTTTATTAAAATCATTTAATGTATATTTTTATTGATATTTTTTAAGTCAAAACTCTTGCTTATTTACTTACATCTTTACTCTTATTTAGGAAACATTTAATTTTTTTTATTGAATGTAATAATAAACGCATGCAATAATGTAAAATAATTGTTCAGAAGTTAAATGAGCAGTACTTTATTTTAACAAAATTTTAAATTTCTCGTGAATATAATCAAACCGCCACTCTTAAAATTTTAGTTAACTTCGATGTCTCGGACTTTAAAATTCAAAAACTGAGTAGATTTTCAAAAGGATTTCATTCATTAATGTAATGTTCATTTTAAATGAAGTAAATAGCAGTCGCTTTTAAATTGCCGTACGATATAATCATGTATATGAATAAAAGTGAATTAATCCACTAAGAAAAATAAATGTTTTGTTTTTTATTAAAATCATTTAATATATATTTTTATAAATAAATTTTTAAGTGAAAACTCATGTTTATTTACTTACAGTTTCACTTATATTTCTAAAACATTTAGTACTATTGATTGAACATAATAAATGCATGCAATAATGTAAAATAAATGCTTTATAATTAAATGAATAGTTATATTTTAACAAAATTTCAAATTTCTCGTAAATCTAATCAAATCACCATTCATCTAATTTTAATCAATTTCGATTTGTCAGATTTTAAGATTAGAAAACTGAATAAGTTTTCAAAAGACTTTCATTCGTTAACGTAATTTTCATTTCAAATGAAGTCAGGAAAATTCGCCTTTAAATTGTCTTACAATATATTTATGTGAATGAATAAAAGTGAATTAATATATTGAGTCTTCATAAAGTATTAAGCTATGGAGGTTTGCTTGAAATTTTGAAGTAAAAAACTATTATAATATTTGCTGCATACACAGATATTGGTTTTTAAAGTAAACAAGAATATTAAATGTTGTTTATTATTTAAATTATTGAAATTATTTGCTTAAATCTTTATTTATATTTCGAAAATATTTAATATTCTTATGTGAATTTAATAATAAATGCATGCAATAATAAAAAAAAATCCTTTATAATTAGATGAGTAGTGTTTTATTTTAACAAAATTTTAAATTTGCCGTAAATCTAATTAAAACATAATTCTTCTAATTTTAATTAATTTCGATCTCTCGGATTTTAAGTTCCGAAAACTGAACAAGTTTCCAAAAGACTTTCATTCGTTAATGTCACTTTCATTTCAAATGAAGTAAGGAAAATTCGCTTTTAAATTGTGTTACAATATAAATAATATAAATAAGTGTCATGTAAATGAAAAAAAGTGAATTAATCTATTGCCTTTTCGTAAAGTATTAAACTATTAAAATTTATTTTAAATTTCGATTTTTAAAAATATTGTTAATGCCTATGTACAACACATATTAGAGAAAATAAACAAGAACAAGAACATTAAATGTTGTTAAATGCATACGTAGAAAATATACAGATTCAAATTCAAATATATTTAAATAAAAATAATGAACGCAACTTTTGCAAAATGCAGTAATGCATGGCCATTATAAAACACTAATATTAATTTTTAAGTATATAAATTGATAAATTAATAATAATAATAATAATAAAACAAACAACAAAGAAAAAACAGATAAAAAACAAGAAAATAAACTAAAACAGAGAGAAAAGGATTAAGAAATATTGCTGTTTTTGAATGTGAAGGTTTTAACTGTTTGCTCTACTCTTTTAAGAAAAACTGGCAAGATGTTTCTATTTTCTGCAGACAAGCCATTTTTAACCTAACTGTATAATAAGGTGGAGTGGAAATGACAAAATATATTTCGTTGGGGAAATTTTTACTTTGTACAAACCTGAAAAATTGCCTAGTACACTGTAAAAAAAAAATCTGTAAAGGTACTACACTTTATCTAGGAAACTGGGATTCCAAGAACTTTTCCTGCAACGGTAACAACAAAAACTCATGTTTTCGAATTGGTTACATGGATTTTTCCTGTTATCGTTACATGAAAAGTTCTTGGAATCCCAGTTTCCTAGAAAATGTTTAGTACCTTTACAGACTTTACTTTTTTTACAGTGTAGAACCAACAGATAGCAAAATGCCAAACCCGGAATCATACCCGGACCCCAATAGCTATCCAAGTGCTCTACCATTTAAGATACCAAGACGATGCCCAGCTTAGCATTTCACGAGCGCTTATGAAGACCTTTCTATCTTGTGCTACAGTTGCAGCCTTATCAACATGTGAAAAAGAAAAATGCTAAATTGGGCGTCTTCTGCTTAGCTTAAATGGTAAAGCACTTCGAGCGCTATTAGAAGGATCTGAATGTGGATTACCGGCTGCACATTCAATTGGACATTTTTCACTATGTGAGTTTTAAGCTTAATTAGCATGTGATAAATCACGGATTAAATATTCAATTATTTGTAGAACTTAAATTATAATAATTATCAATATTTCACTTTAAAAGTTACGAACAAATAACTATAAATCAAAATCTTTTAAAATGTGCCATTTAACACTAATGGAGCTAGTTCAACGGAGTCACTGGTTACGTAACGGTAGAATCGGTCACTGGTAGACTTGTAAGGGACCTAACTAACCGTGAAAAAATATCTGTTATTTGGGTCACATGATCGGTTACTTGACATTCATGCCAACAACAATAAAAGAATAATTACAGCAAGTAATATAGATAGCGCTACTAGTAAACAATACCAGTGGAGTTCGGTGAATCCGTTAACTGGTTAGTAACCAGTTATTTAACCCTGACGTCATGTAACCGGTCACCTTGGTCACTTTAGTTAGGTCTGATGAAAGCGCTTAAAGAAATAATATTAAAATACAAACTTTTTTCCCTCTATTTCATAGCTCACACTGTTAAAACTAATGGTGACACATTGCACCTTTTAGGGGTGAAAGGCTTGTCTCACTGGTGACACCCCTAAAGGAGCCAGAATAACACCTTTAATTAGGGTGAAAAGATGACACCCTTAATCCAGAGTGTCCAATAACAAAAAATTAAAAAATACACAAACCGACTTTTGGCCGTGGAAGGATTCGAACTCACAACGTCTGATTACAAGCTCAGCGTTCTAACCACTCGACCATCTAGCCCACCTTCATACACTCATAGCCATAGATTTTACTTGCCGTCACAGAAAACAGAGACACACGTCACAGCGCATGCGCATGGTTCCAGTCATCCGATGAGGTGCCACATTGCTGCCAATACGAAGTGTATGGCACCTTATTTAGCACCAATCACCCAGTAAAAGACCTGTCGGCACTGCAACCACATATCCGAGCCCCTATGGCACCCTAGGGTTCCAATGGACCCTAGGGCCTTTTCACCTCTGGGTCCCAAATGGCACCGGTTTTTCACCTTCACTTTTAACAGTGCAGGGACGGTGACATCAAAATTTCCGCCAACGCATATTTTTTCAAAGATTGTAATTCGAGAAAGAAAATTAGCTATGTATGACTAGGTTTGACCAGCCGAAAAAAAGTTAAATTAATTTAATTATATTATTTAAAAGGTGTAATTATTTACGGTTTCCGCGAAAAGCCGACACTTGGCTAATATTCAGGCGCGAAGTAAAAGTGCCGCTGGTAAAAATTCGAAGAAATGTAAAATACTATCATGGGTTGCCTGTTTAAAATAGATAATACAAGTTTATTTGGCACAAATTTTATCATACTAACTTTTTATGGAAAAACACAAATATATCTTTAAAATACTCTAAGAGTGATAAATATCCTTGACGAGCATAAAACATTATAGATTTTTACTAATAATTAATTTAATTAAACACATTTTCGACTTGTGAAACCTTGTGATTCACATATCCTTCTGTTCGTATGATTTTTTACTGTTAAATGATATGGAAAGACTCAGTAATAGTGATTAAAGTTTGTATATTTAAGAAAAAATTCTCATGTGTTTATGCTCCGGAAACTTCACTCAAGCTTTTAAAGAAAATGTATCTAACAATTTTTATTTTAAACTTTTTAACTTATTTTTTATGCATATATTTAACTCTTTTTTAGCTACGTTCGCAATTATGTAAATACGTCGCACCTATAGTCGTTGATCAGCCCGTCCGTCTGTCCTTCTGCAAAAACTATTCCACCGAATCATTTGAAATTAAAAATATATACATATTATATAATTTTGTTGAATCATTTCAAATTTTATGAAAATCGGATGCATGGATCAATTACAGGGACAATAAAAAATATTCTGTTTAATTACGGTCAATGGAGAAAAATGTTTCAAATGCATTTTAATCGTTTTGAATTTAAAATACTTAATTATTACGTAATTATGTCTAGTCATTTCAAATTTTATGAAAATCGGATGATTACATCAATTACAGGGACAATCAAAAGTATTCCGTTACATTACGGTCAATAGGGGGAAATGTTTCAAATGCATTTTAAGGATGTTACACTCATTCGAACATTATAAAATTGAAACGCATTTATAAAGTACATATTATAATAAAGATTTTCGCAAACTGTGGTGGAAAGAACATTTGTTATTGATTTACAAGGCCACACAAAAGTATTCCATTACGTAATGGTATAGGAAGAAAATTGTTTGGTGCGCATTTTAATTTTAATTAACAATTTACAATTTTGCGAGATTGATATATGAAAGTGATATTTTTAAAACTTCGTTATCATACGAACGCACCTCATTTGCTACGCTTCACGTGCAATTTTCAACTTGTTTAAAGATATTTCTGGTTCAAACCGAACCATGCATATTTAGTATTCAGTCAAATCGAATGCTCTTGCCCTTTCTAGTATTAACACAAAATTTTACTCTGTTTTTAAAAACTCGAAAAAAAGAAGAAGAGGAATTTTGTCTGAAGTTATGCTTTCGTAAAAGTCTTTTTAAAAAATGGACTACATGCAAATTTTGTTTGAGATAAAAGATTCCTTAAAAAAAATAAGCATGCAAAGTTCTGTGTGCTTGAGAAAATGTGTTTTATCTAAGCAATAAGTGGCGCTTTAAAGCACCGATTCACCAATGGTTTTTTATTTCGTTTGACTTTCCTTGTGTGTGTGCGAACAACTGATTGAAGTGAAATATCGAGAATTATTTTACAATGATGAATAAAATCAGTTCAAAATTTTGTTTTCCTTTGGATGTACTTTTTTTTTCTAAATTTCAGTTATAGGACACTAGTGGCTAATTTTATGAGTTTGAATTAATTTCTTTGTAATGGTACAGTTTTTAACCCTCTAAATGTTTGGAATGTAATATTCTATTCATTAAGCCCCGGGTTTTACTGCAAAGTAAAAAATTTTTAATAATAATATAATTCTACAAATTTCACGAGTTTTCAATACTTTTTACAATGATTATATTTTAAGGATTACATTCATATTTGTAATTAAGTTTTTTGTATAATGTTAAAAGAATAACATTTTCTGCGCATTTAAAACAAAATTTTGTGGAAATAACAATACAATTTTATCCATTTGCAAAACGCTCAGGGGGGAAAAGTTTCAAAATATTAATTTTAGATTAGGTCAACATGCTTTAAAAGCTTTTTACAATGATTATATCTTAAGAATTACATTCATATTTGTAATTAAGTTTTTTGTACAATGTTAAAAGAATAACATTTTCTGCGCATTTAAAACAAAATTTTGTGAAAATAACAATACAATTTTATCCATTTGCAAAACGCTCAGGGGGAAAAAGTTTCAAAAGATTAGTTTGAATTTTTAGTTTCAGATTAGGTCAACATGCTTTAAAATTAGTTCAGCATGCAAGGTACTGATCGCTAATAATTTTTTTTAATTAAATAATATTTAATCAGTTTTCTTTATAACAGTAGTATTATTTAGAATACAGGAAATTATACTTCGGTATGATGAAATGTTAGTAGTAGTAATGCAAGGTACCGATAACAGATAATTTACATTCTTATATTGAATTTATATTTAATAATTTACATTCTTATTTTGAATTAGTTTTTTTTGAAACGGTACTGTTATTTAATAACAGAGAAAAAGTTAGTTCAATATTCCAAAACGTTCAGTATCAAAGGTACCAATAGCTAATAATTTTCATTTTAATAATAGCATATGAAATCCTGAGTAATATTTTATAAAGCTTTTAATTATGCCAAAATATGGAAATGACACAAACCAAATACATTCACTTTTAAAACTTTTTTCAACACAAAAATTCAAAACCAAATAATTTGAAAAATACCATATTATATTTAATAATTAATATAAATTAAACTATAACATGATTATTTATATAAACATATAAATATTGCTCTTTCATTTTTATTCTTTATTTCGGCATAATCATGTTTTATAACTAAATAAATAAACAACGTTAAAGAGCACAAATATTATAAAATAAAAGATGTTAAAAGCGTACATCCGTTTCGGGACTTCTAAAGTCTCATCATCAGCGCTAAAAAGTGTAAAACGTAAAAGAAAGTCACATCGTTAAATAAAATAAAATAAAATAAACCGTGCATCATTATGCTTTTAACATCTTTTATTTTATAATATTTGTGCTCTTTACCGTTGTTTATTTATTTAGTTATATATAAGCACAATTTACAATCCTCCCCCTCTTCTTATAGCCATGTTTTGTTAAATTTATTTATTTATTATTCCTATAATATAAGAAACTTTAATCTATAATTTATATCTCATACTGTATTTAAATACATAAAATTCGTTAAGATTACTTTTCAAAATTTTCCTATTAATCATCAAGAGATATTAAAATACATGAATATTTTCAGTTGAAAGAATTTTGTAGATCGGGACATTAAAAGTGCAATTAACGTTAAGTGCTAATTGTACTATTTAAGTACAATTATGTTCAACGGAAGAGAATTTCCATTGTATTAGAATTGATGTAACCTGAAACTTGAGCATCCTCTAATTTTAAAATAATATCGGATTACAAACATTATATTTAAACGCGTCGATCAATTCATAATCTCAAAACTAAAAATAACGTCAGAAAAGGGATTGAGAGCCTAAATGCACTTAAAATTTATAAAATGATTTCAAATTCATTTGTATAAATAGATTAGGATTAGTATATATGCATTTTTAGAAAATCATTATTCGTTTAGACGTAGTGTTGAAAAACATGGAATTGCCAAAATTTGATGCAATTCCTTTTCTATGCGTTAGTTTATTTTGTGAATTGAAATATAAATTTTTTCAGGCGTGCACTCTAGAAAAACATAAGTGTCACTCAATTTACGAAATCGCAATAACGCAATGGCTTCACAAAACATTATTTCGCCGAGTTCATTGCTCAATTTCAAGGATTATTTATAACATGACTCGCATATTAAAATGCAACATTTTTCAGTCAAGTCAAAATTTAGTGGAAACAAGCTTCAAATCCAATTTCAGTGGTTGGCTCTTTTTTTTTTAACTATTGTGTTTTTCTGTTTCGAGTTTTCCATGTTTTATTTCTTTTGGGTGCAGGAAAATTCAAGAATAAACCTATTAATAAACCATTAAAATCAAGTTTGCACGGAGTTTTCACCAAGATATGACTTGACTGAGTAGTTACATTTTAATATGTTAATAAATTTCTGTCTAATCTAAAAATTTCAGCCGTCAATTCGATTAGGTAACATTTTGCGCAGTCGCCTCCCGTTTATAAAACAGGGCAGTCCAGTGGCGTCAATTTTAACACTTTCAAGCAAAGTTGAAAAGTGAATGCATTCGGTTTGTCTGTTTGTCCATAGGTCTGTCCATCTGTCCCAGCTCTAGTTGTCATCAATATACTCGGATTTTTAGGTAATTAATAAACCTTCTAACGTGAAATGATAAACCTTCTTTAGCCTCCCTAGGCATGTTTGATTTTGTATTTGAAGTATGTGGAATTAATAGTAATGTACAGGGGCCTCCAAAAGAATTCTATTACATTATAGTTTGTGCGAAAAATACTTTGCAGAATATTTTAATTGAATTACGCTATTCTAAATGCTTTGGAATTGATATAAGTCACTGAATTCCACTATAATTAATTTAGAACAAGACATTCACAGCATTTTTAATCCATTTACATGGACGCATGAAAAAAAACCGGTTAAAATACTTTCTTTGTGTAATAATTGCAGGAAATGCCTGCTCAGTTTCTGAATGCACTTTTAAATTCTCGTAATTATGTAAATACGTAATACCTACAGTTATTGTTAATGCCTCCGTCTGTCTGTCAACAGCCCAAAACTACCCAATTGAATTGTTTGAAATTTTAAATATATTTCCAGAATTTTGTTGAGTCATTTCAAATTTTAGTAAAATCGGATATATAGTTTGAGTACAGTTATAGTCAAAAATATTCAGTCACATTATGGCTGATGTGATAAAATATTTTCAAGTGCTTTTTAATGATGTTTCACCCATCGAAACATAATAAAATTGATGTGCATTTACCAAGCGCACTTCAATATACATATTTTTAGACTATGGCATACAAAGAAAATGCCAACAAAAAAGCATTCCTTTGGGTAATGCTATAACGGTAAAGATTGTTTGGGCACATTTTAATTATATTAAAATATTTCAGATTCTATAAAGTTGATACAATTGCTAATATTTACTACAAATTATTTCCTATAAAATAGAAAGGATATAGCGTTTGCACGGACTCACAGAAGATTTTGGCTGCTATACAATATCCGAAGTGCTGTATAATATTGCACCAAGTCATAAATACATTTTTAAAACTTCTTTATTACGTGAACGTTATACTACCACATTTTCTACGCTTAACGTGCAATTTTAGACGATAAAAACGATGGAAAAGTGATAAAAATTTCTTATTATACACATATATATATATATATATATATAACGTAAACCTCTTTACTCAATATATTTCTTGCCTTCATAAATCTGTATAAATCAATATATTACTTAATTTTGCCCATAGAATTAAAAATATTTGTTCACTTAATTTTAAAAACGATAATTTAAAAACTGTTCAAGAAACTGCTGTAAGATATGGTTATCCTTTACATTTGGTTAAAAAAATATTATCGGCAAAATCATTTATATAGTATTGACTGTCTATATTCTCCTCAACCAAATATTTCAAACATTAAAATACTAATTTATGCAGCACCATATGATGTTATTGTTAAGAACTCCTATAATATTTAACATGTAATAAAATATTACATGATCTTGAAAATGATTAACACATTGCGTAAAAAAATGTTTTTTAAAAAAATTAAAAAAATTATAAAAATAATACAAAAAAAATAAAAAATACAAAAAATTAAAAAAATATGTATAAAAGGATGGATGGGTGGGTCAGATGTTAGATTACGGAGGAGGGCGGTGTTGTCTGGATAATACGCAATAGTTAATTATTATACATTAATAAAAAAACTTAACTTTACACATAGAATTAAAATTTATGTTTGCCTAAAATTAATATACATAACTTAAAAATGATCAAGTTGTTAAGATAAGATATGGTTGTCTATTTCATTTGTCATAAAGAATTATTTTGTAAAATATTAGAATAGAAATTATTCTTGGAAAATTCCTAGCTTTAATTTATTTTAATCCAATAATATTTCTCAATAACAGATGGCAGCACCATAAGTACATAATTTAATTAATATATTAATCTTATAGATGGCAGCACTAAAACTTTTTTTGTGTTTGTATTAGAAGTTGTAGTAGCATATTCTAGTTAAATAATTAATACAGTAATATTAATAATTGTTCAAAAATATAATATCTGTAACAATATCAAATATTTTTTTCTAAATGTAGTATGAATATTATATTATTATATATGATCTACTAATTTTTATAATTATTGTTACGATTTTAATTTTACTATCTATATGACTTATACTGTGACTATAACCCTAACTGTTACAAAGTCACTAATTTAACTGAGATTCACTTGAACTACACATCATGCTAGGATATAGGTATGGTAAATATTTTAGTATACATATACTTTTTAAGAAATAATATATTCTTGTTATTTTGTCATATTATTTTTATTTTCTTCAATGAATATCTTTTTTCCTAATTTGTAATAGTAAATAACTTCCAACCAGTCGGGTGCATTGTGGGACAAATTACTTAGCATTTAGCACGTCCCATAACAGAAACTGGTTGGATGCTTTTGCTTTTTCATTAAATTATGCACCCCTGACGAGTAGTTTAATGAAAAAGCCTTCTAATGTCCATTTATCCATTTATCTTTTATTATTTTGGTAATCTGCCTTCTATTTCACTTCAAACTTCAACTGTTTTCAATAAGATGATTGCAAAAATACTGGCTTCATTGGTTTATTGAATGGTATTATCTGAATTACTTTGGTTGTATTTATAAAAGTATTTATATGTATATATATGTCATGATACGATGACGGCGATGTTTCATAACAAGTACAAGCTCCAGTGGCACACTATGTATGATGCAGAACATTCTACTAATACTAAGAATCAACAGTGGGACGAGCTGAGCAGTCGCTCCGGCAGTTTGACAAGCAATGGATGGATTAAATTGGTGTATTTCCCCATAAAAAATAAATCAAATAGTCTTTAAATTCATTTTTATTAGAAGTCGTAAAATAAGTTGAAGTCTTCCCCGCAGTCACATTTACATACATTGAGCCCTACAAACTCCGTTATCTAATCTGCATCATAAGATATTCGAATTTATCGGGGAAATAAAACAAGCGTCTTGATAGTTCAAAAGCCAGTCGCATTTTGAGCTCCAAAAAACCCAGAATGAAAGTCCAACGTCTGCACGAAAAATTAGCCCCTTCTCACTCCGCGTCAACCATTTTAAAAATCCAATTAGGATTAACTTCGAGTCTACACGTCGTAAGACATCACCTGTGATTGGTCTACGAGGCGTGGCGTTCCGGTAGGAATTCCTTCTCGTCTCGAGAATAGACTAGCCTTCTAACATCTGCACATTAACACACATCACGGGATGTTAAAACAAATATATAATTAAAATCCCGAGAATATTCTAAAAAGGAAAAATATTACGAAATAACTTTCCGCCTTTTTTGAGATACAAGCAATAAATTATTAATAAGTGAAATAATATAAGAAAAAGAATGTTAGCTGTTAAAAGATTAATATTTTACGAAACTAAGATTAAAATATGTTCCACAATTTTAGAATTAAAAGCTCAGAGAGAACAAAATGGCGCAAAATTTTTTATTTTACTACAAATCCCCTCTCCCAAAAAGACGTGAAAATGTAGGTCTAAGACCTGCAAGTTCACAGAAAGGGAGATAATGCAGACTTAGATAACGAAATTGTTGATATAAGCAATAATAATTAGATGCTAAATAAAAGAAAAATTAAATTAATTTTTTTATAAATATGGAATTCAAATTTAGGAACACTAAGGTGATGCGTGGAATAACTTTAAGTTTACATACATTAAAATAGGCATCAATAAAAAATACAAGATGTGATCTCGTTTAAAGCACACATCAAAAAGTAATTTGAAAATATAAGCAATTAATCATAATATATTAACATGAAAAATAAAAATAATAACGTTGAATTCATTTTTAACAATGTCAAACCTAGAAATGAAGATATTTAATAGAACATTCTTGAAATCAATGTTGCGAGTTTGTTTAAAAAAAAAAAATCTTCTAAGAATCATAATTGGAGTGTTATAATTCATTACCTCTTTAAAGTTAAATAATCTAAGCGATTTAGATTCTTATTTTAGAGAGAAAGTTGAGATTGGAAGAAAACTTCAGCTTGGGGAAAATTTAACTTTCCAGGGATTAACTGATGGACTTAAGCCTGAGTATCAAAATTGTTTAATTGTAAACCCTCCTTCTAATATTCGTGAATGATTTCGCATTGCTAAACAATAAGAAGCGATTCCAACTCGTACCCCTAATAACAACAATAGAATTTTTTAACAAACTAGACCTATGCACAATCCCAATCCTCATACTAGACATTGGACTCCACCCATTCCAAACAACCCAACCCAAATTTTTAATCCTAGATTTTTCACTCCTAGAATGCCTACGACGCATTATTAAAATAATTATCCAAGTCGTCCTTGTAGAATATATTTAAAAAGAGGTATACAAAATGATTATCATTGGGGGAGGAGTTGTATGTTTAACACAAATTCATTACAAACTCAAATTCCTTCTCCTATACAACCACCCCCTACTAATAATGCCTGACAATTGCTTTTTCCTGGATATGTGGACAATTAAAAAAGTGTGTTGTGTGGTAGACAGTGGCTCAACTGTCTCAATATTACCTCTCAAATTTGTTCGATATTTAAATGCTAGTTTGCATAATGTTTCCCTTATTACTATTAGACAGGCACAAGGAACTCTTACAATTAATATATCTTGTCGATTATGTATTAAATTTGGTAATATACGTTTGGTAATATATTTATAATGACGTTGGACTTTCATTCTGCCGGCATTCAAATGTCATGATACGACGACGACGATGTTCCGTAACAAGTACAAGCTCCAGTAGCACGCCATGTATGATGCAGAACATTCTACTACTACTAAGAATCAACAGTGGGACGAGCTGAGCAGTCGCTCCGGCAGTTTGACAAGCAGTGGATGGCTTTAATTGGGGTATTTCCCCATAAGAAAGTTCAATCAAATAGTCTTTAAATTCATTTTTATTAGAAGTCGTAAAATAAGTTGAAGTCTTCCTCGCAGTCACCTTTACATACATTGAGCCCTATAAACTTCGTTATCTAATCTGCATCATATGATATTCGAATTTATCGTGGAAATAAAACAAACGTCTTAATATTTGAAAAGTCAGTCGCATTCTCAGCTCCGAAAAACCAAGAATGAAAGTCCAACGTCTGCACGAAAAACTAGCCCCTCTTCACTCCCCGTCAATCATTTTAAAAATCCAATTAGGATTAACTTCGAGTCTAAATCCTATCAAATATTTATAGTCTAAAATCTATTCAAATATTTGTATCCAGTGCATCAGAAGTTTGGATCATATAAGAGAGTAACACTGTGCTAACAAATATTTGAATTTTGTGCTTAAACTATATGAATATTGAAATGTATACCTTTGAAAAAGACATTAATAAATTAATTGACTTAGAAAATTGATGGAATACAATTAAAGTAAGTAATCTGTTAGTTTAAAGGCAAAGTAAAATCTACAGTTATGTGATATTTATAATGAATGCGTGAATTAATTCAGGATTCAATTTTGGAGTTCTGTAATCAAAATCAGTTGTGCTTTAGAAAAGAAGAGTAATGGCAATTTAGATTTAGATTTTTAACACTTCAACCGACAGGATTGCTGCCATCTTTAACCCTCAAGTCCTGAAAAGACGAGTGGTGACGTCCTTACTAATGGACCGAGGCTAACGAAAAAGACCCCGTTGAATCCCAATTATCTTTTTTTTTTTTTTTTTTTTTGCATACGATAGCTGAGAACGATCCACAACAGGCCTAGTTTTCACTTTTTCGATTTGCGTATCAGATTAAAAAAAATAATAATAATAATTTAAATTTCAGAATCGGTTTGAACCGGCTGTGAAATTGAAACTATCCTAATATAAAAACAATATAACCAAAATGAAAAAAGTAAAAACTAGGCCGGTTGTGGATCGTCCTTAGCTATCCTATGCAAAAAAAAACCCTTAAAATATTAAAATTTGAGCGAAATATTTGAAAAGAACGCCCCTATAGACTTTACATTATCATCCGGGTCTTTTTCATTCAGTTGTGTGGGACTCGGTCGCTGTCATTGAAACACTCATGGCCTCAGGGCAGGAGTCGTGTCGTCATCATTAATGGACGAGTTTTCACTATCCTTGAAACTGACACTGGAAAATTTCGAATAGCAATCATATCACTAAAGATGTACAGTCCCTGGCCAAAAAATTAGACGCAGTTGTTTTATTAGTATACTAGCTGACCCGCCCGGCGTTGCCCGGGTCCGTATTAACAATATTAAACGAACTTGAAATTTGTATAATTTTATCATTAACTCGTTACATGCAGAAATGCATTGTCTAAAATACGTAGCCACTGACTGAGTGAAAAATCGGTTTTAAAAACAACAATTAATATTAAGCTCTAAAAATACTCAAAATGAGCAATGAAAACGCGGGAGGGAATATGTATCTAACGATTGCATGATTTTCGTGTTAAAAAGTTGATATTTACCCGTAAAAATCTCTGTTAAGTCACGTAACTAATTATTATTGTCACATACAAATCCCAAGTGAAATGTTTTGAATTTCAAACTAATTATATCACACTTAAATCCGACTATACCATGAATGAAATCGATACACGATGGTAGCTAAAAGATTGGTATATAGTATTATAATTTCAGATCTATTTAACAAAAGTAAGTGTTATTTTTAATCAAATCTTGCGTAATGTTCATTCTGTGTATAAATTCCTAACCTTAAACTTTTGTACCGTAACCAGAACCTGTCTGTAACCTAACAGCGACTTAACAGTACCCTACCGTAAATTAAATATAACAGAAATGTAACATAGCCTTCATTTTATTGTAACATATCCTTATTCTAACCATAAGATAAATGCAATTTAACTTTAACCTAACTTTAACCTAAATAATATAATAGAAAAAAACCATTTAAAAAAATTACTATTTCTTCGTAAAATATGATTCAGCTGTAATTCATTTCTTTCAATTCATTTTATTAATACAAAATTCCTTTCTCGTTCTTTTGTTTGAGACATTAAAATTTCAGCGATAAATGGTTTAAAATTGCAAACCTTTTTTCGGTTTACTTCGCCTCCACCTATCTCTCTCTATCCACCTACCATTTTTCTCCATGTTCTACAGCAGCTGTGATAAAAAAAATATCTTCATTTAAACTGACATTTTGCCAGTCTATGAATTTTAAAGGTCTGTCCCAGCTTTTTTAATTATTTCTGCGAAAATTTTATGCAACCAGTCAACCATAAGAAAATGAAAGGGAAAAAAAGCGAAAAAAGGCGATTTTTTATGAGAGTGAGCTTTGGAATTTAATTAATTACTCAGTTAATAAATAGAATTTTGAAATTCTGAGCTTCAGGTGCATCAGGAGAGACATTGGGCTACTCTCAAAAAAATTTTGAGCTTCGTACGTGCTATAAATTTTGCTAGCCATCGCAGACACACAGACACACACACAGACAGACAGAGCGTTTTGTTCTTTTATTAGTATAGATTTGGTATGTAATGCCCTAAGAAATAAAGGAGTTTTTACTTTATTAAATTAATGTTTAACATATGTTTTCCCAATTCTAGGATGAACTTTAGTTGATCTGTCGTATTATATCTCTGTCTCAAGGTCAACAGAACGAAAACACGCGATGATTGGGTATGTAATTCACTAAACATAAATTCCCTATTGGATATGAGAGAAATGGCCATAAAAGTCTTAACAAACAAAATCCAGCTCATAGTAAAACATGTCCTTGTCTGGGATCATCCCAGACATACACTGTAAAAAATCAATAGGCCAGATTACAACACAACGTGCGGGTAAAAAAATCGCCATCAACTTGTGTTGTAAATTTCAAGTATGCTGTAAATGAACGTTGTAAATTTTAATTCTCTTTTTATCTCATTGGCTCATTGATGCCATGTGATGCTTAAGTATAAGGTTAAAAGTACAAAATACTACACGGTTTGCTTGAAAATATTTTACTACGCGTGTGCTGTATTTTTTCACAGCAAGACTTGCTTGATTTTGACTGTAATTTTACAACATTTTTTTATAGTGTATACAAAAAACAATTGAGTTTGGTATAAACAGCATGAATAGAAGCACTAATTACTTTCAAAGAAGGCTGCTTTTAAAATATTGACATTTTTTTTTTCAAGTTTTAAGTTTTGCAATTTCAGATTTTTTTTTATTCATTTTACAGAAGTAAATAATTTTAAAGTCATTGGCATGCTTTTTACTTATTATAACGCTTCAGATGATGATATAATCAATTGTAACTATTTAGACAGTACTATCAGCTCCATGAAGCTAGTAATATACTACACATGAAAAAACGAGTGCGTCTAATAATTTGGCCAAGGACTGTATTTGTTAAAAACACATTGCCTTGCTGATTGGTGCACGAAAACAAGAACTTTAATAGGAACACATACAATTAAAAATAAAATATAAAATGCACGTTTCGAGCGGTCTTCAGAAAATATGATGGTGAAATGACCTAAAGTTCAGAGATGAATATTTTCTGCGCGAGAAATAATATTTCTAATAAAATAAAATCGAAATGTATCAAAAGTTTGAATATGTTGCCATCAACGCACGATGAAAAACTAATGCATTGCAATCAAATACATAAGGCTTTGTGATGTTATATCAGTTTTTTTAGTATATTGTAGGATAAATTATTGTTACAAGGTTTATTCTCATGTGCATATTTTATTTTACTTTTAATTTTAAGAGTTCACACTACAGTTTTTTTTTATTTTTGTACACCAATAAGCAAGGTTTTGTATTTTTAACAAATACATTCTTATTAGTTATATTTTATGGTGCACTTTTCGAGTGTATGTTTAAACAGGATTCTTTTATTTTATTTGTGAAATAGCTATCATCTTATAATGATAATATCTAATTAAACGTATTGGAGAGAATTTGGAATCCTACAATAAAAAATCAACCAGATGTGGCGAAATTGGGTCGTTCCACATCTGGCTCAATTTTTATTTAGTGAAATCCGAATTCTCACCAGTAATTTTTAATAGTTATTATTATTTTATCAGATAATCGATATTCCACACAAATAAAATAAAAAGAATTTACGGTGTATATTCCAACACTAGTGTGTCTTATTCTTTAGAGATGACGTCATGTCTTCCGTTCTTAGGCCTTGAGGGTATCGGAGGCAGTGACTCGGTAACCTTCACGAGGCAAAAAATGGCGAAGATATCGATTCTCAAATTTTTTTTTAATCTTATTAATATGTTTTAGTATTTAAATTTAAAAAATGAGCTAAATAAACAGAAACCATTTAAAATTTTACACATTTGTCAGTTTTCACATAAAACAATAACATAATGAACATTATTTTGATTTGCTCTCATACTGTTGCATTTAAAAGATGTTTAAAGCTAACAGATCGTATCAAAAGATCGAATAATATCTTCCATTCAAATATTATTCAAATATTTGTATATAGTGCATTACAAATTTGGAGCCTATCAGAGAGTAACACTGTGCTAATAATTATTTGAATTTCATGCTTATAATATATGAACTATTGAAATGTACAGGTTTGAAAGAGACATTCATAAATAAACTGATTTCTAAAATGGATGGAAGTACAGTTCGTGTAATTAATCTGTTAGTTTAAACGCAAAATAAAATCTTTAGTTGTCTGATGCTTACAATGAATGCGTGAATTAATTCAGGATTAAATTTTGTTGTTGTGTAATCAAAATCAGCTGTGCTATAAAATAGAAGACTAATTGCAATTTACATTTATATATTTTTTATATTTAAATGTACTCTGTAGTCTTCATTCAACAATAAATGATCAATCAATGATAACAATAAATATCAATTCTTTAATTATTTTCTTAAGTCATACTTATGCCTAGTACATGCTGATGAAGTTCCTTAAAATTCCGTGTATTTTAAATACAATTCAAAGCTATTTCGTTATTAGGTCGCATAAAATAAATTTATCTGTTTCTTTTAGAGTATTAACAATTAACAGTTTTAAAAAAATCTTCAGAAGTTTTACTTTAGCATCGTAGTATTTCCGCTACGTAAAAATGTAATTCTTAGTTTTTATTGAATCCTCTTTGAATAAATAGGAACCATCAAACAATTAAACATGTATGTCATAATGAAATTTATCGAAGATTTAATGTGCATATCAGAAGTGATACTTTTCTATTGATGTTTTGAATATGAAAATAACAATAGAAATCCGAGAATTAGTTATTGAGATATAGTTGTTGCGTAAATCGTAAAAAAAGCAGCATTGCAGCGCTACCGTGTGAGCGATTTACACCAAAAAGAAATCAACATCAATTTATATCAAGGATTATAACCCCTGATATAAAATGAGATTTTTGTCAGATTCCATCTATTATTTCTTGAGGTAAAGTGACTACAAAATTTTTGTCACACCCTTACATACATATACAGGCCCAGACTTACAGACAGGCATTTTGTAAAAAAGATCTCTGTCCCATAAAAGGTTTAAATACGTCAAAAATGGGTATTCAAAAAATTCACGAATTCAATACTATTTTCTACTAAAGATAAAAGAATGTAATACATATGTCTGTATAAAATTGTATGTTTTGAAAAAGAAATACAATAAAAATGCTCTTAAACGCAAACTAGTTTTTACATGGAAAAGAAATGATAACTTATCGTTTCGTGATACGCATAAAAATCTTAGGAAATCATATTTCTAGGTGCTACTTATTCCTTGCATAATACCTGTCTTTTCGGCTGAGTAATGTCATATTTACGACTTTTACTTATTTACGATAGCAAAAATAAGAGTGATAACTTTAAAAGAAGTGTAGATATTTAAGAAATAAATGTTTAATTTTGTGATACAGTGAAAGTTTTATAAAACTTTCAGTTGAAAAAGAGAAATTTAAAATATAATAGATTAATGCACTGAAGCAAAAAATTTCCGTCCCATCATTTTGCTTTCAAGACAATTCGGTCACTAACCATTTCAGTCTCTAGCCATTTCGGTCCCTATCAATTTGGTCCCTAGACATTAATTTTGAAGGTAGTTATATTATTGAATGAAAAAATTGTCAAAAATTAAAATACTTTTATTAAATATATTGTTAATAACATTTATAATAACAATTTAAAATTATTTCATATATTAATTGTTTACTTAATTAATTTATAAAAGACTTGTTTTAAAACTATTGGAGGAACTGTGTAGTCATTATAGTGTAATAGCAAATATGTATATATGTGTACATGTATGTTGTTTCGTTTCTATAGTATTATTAAATTCATTAGGATGTATAAAAATGATAAGGATTCTGAAAAAAAAAATATATATATATACAGATGTATGCTGTTTATTTATTTATTAGTTAATTTATAATATTTTCCTTGCTCATCAAATATAATTAATCAATAATATTTTACTCTTTTTGTGTAAACTATAACTGCGCTTAAAAAAAATTTAAATCTGAATCTGAACAAAAGTGCTTTCTAACAATGTTAAAAATTAATTTTTACATTTTGAACAATGTTGCATTATAATTATTATAATTATAATTATCATTATTATTATTATTATTATTTGTTAATTAAATAAATAGTTAATAGTTGCGTAGACTGTTTTTAACTGATTTTTCAAAAAAATCCGGGTAATTTTTTGGAAATAATAAATAATAAATTTTGATTAAAACTTAAACGGTTAATAATTGCTAAAAATATTAGTAATTTTAGAGTAAAAATCTAATTTTTATTTGATTAAATATATTTTTTAATTTAATGTATTCTTAATTTATTAAATTAATAAGAATATTATCATAAGTTCCAAATTTTTACTTTAAAATGAAGTCAATACATAGTGTATTATTTATTCAGTTTATCAATATATTTTATAATAGTTATAAACAAAAATTTATATTTTATCTGTTTATTCGTTTTATATTTACTGTTAATGAAATTTGAAACTATTTATACAATTAATGATAAAACTACAACAAAGAATTATTAAATTTATTTTCTAGGAAAGAGAGTAGTTAATTAAAAAAATTATAAACAAATGACATTTACAAAAAAATATTAGTTTTGTCAATTAAAAAATGAAAATAAAATTAACTAAAATAAACGATACATAAAATGAAAAATAATAATCTTATTGCAAAGAAATTGGTCCAGTTTCATAAAATTTGTTCACAAAAATTGTCTTCAAGCGGTCGAAAGTCTGTTTAAATTAAATGCAAGCAACAGTTATTAAAAATAAGAAAATAAAATATAAAATACGTTTATACGCCACACATGCAGTGTGTATATCTTAGACATATATATGTGACTATATAATTAGATCCAATTATTATCATCTAAATGCATAGATGTATTGCAATGCTATTGAAAGTTAATAAACACATTTAGATGCGATTGCACACCTAATACACACATTTAAATAGGATTATGTGGTTAATAAACGCATTAAAATTGGATTTAAAAGTTAATAAGCTTATTTAAACTTTATTAAATATTAATAAACACATTGAAATGAGATTATATAGTTAATAAAAACTTTTAAATGCACTTAGATAATTAATAAACACATTACAATTGGATTTAAAAATCAATAAGCTTATTTAAATGCACTTACGTGATAATTAAACTTATTTAAATGAAATTTCGTTTCATCAAATATTAATAAAGTTCTTTCATGCGTATGTTCTACAAGACATATATTTCTCAAGATTAGTTTGTAAAACTAACGTGAAAATTTTACGAAAAAAATAATGAGACTTTTCATTACTCCACTGTTTATTTTGTTAAAATTGCAGAGGAATTCTTTCCTTCGAGACATCTTGACTTTCTAAACTGAATAGATAATAAATTTTATAACATTTGGATGATAGTCTGCAAATAAAATATGTAATTTTATTGAATATTAATTATATTATATCTGCATCATGTTTGCAATTTTTGTTGAATGTCTTATTCTGAAATATAATATTTTCGAAAAATACCTCTAATGTTATTTCTCAGGATATAAAGAGAAAAAAAAATGCTGCACACTTTGTAATCTCATCGATCAAGACTTTGTAATATTATCGCTCGCAACTAGCATTTTTTAAATTCACTTTCTGAACAAATTATTTAGACGTAGCAGTATCGCATACACGAAAGTTTCCAATTTATCGTAATTTTATTAGCGATTACTTTTTGTGTTCTAATTAATAATTGCATTTAAGTACAAATATATATGATAAAGTATGATTTTCTTTCATGTGTTAATTGTAAAAAAAACAATTCTTTTTTGCATTTTAAATAATTTTCCTTATTTTTTATGTTTTCTTTTCTTCGGTTTTTTTATAAATATTTATTTTATTTAAGTATAGGAAATAAATTATGTCAAGTAATGCTTGACAATATTACATTTGTCATATAAGGCTTAATATGCACATTTAAGTATAATTGCGTTTCAATGATGAATATTTTACTTCACACGTAAAATTATTATTATATTTATACATGACATTGCTCCTGACTGCCCTGAATTTTTATTTAGATAAACATATTATTAACATTATGTTATCAAAAGTTCATGGCAATTTTAACAAAAAGTTTAATATATCAAAATAAATTTTGAAAAATGGCTGTGTATAACGTTTCGATTAACAGAAAAGTTGCTAAAAACATATTCTTTAAAATAAAAAAAATTATTTTCAAGCATCGTAATTTAAATTTAACAGATGAATTTAACAAGCATCATGAACCCAAGAATTTAAAGACTGGTGTTTTATTTTAGAAAAGCATAAACCGTGCAGCTATTTCATTATCTTTCGATTATCCCTTCAGATAATATTGAATTTGAGTAAATAAAAATAATAAATGAAGAAAAAAATCATGTTTTAATTTCTTGTTAAATTTTGCAATTTCAAATGCATACATACTGTATATTTTCTAATATGACTTATGAATTATATGTAATGTGAATTATGAATTATATCTAATGTGAATTATAAAGATAAGAGAAACTATATTATGTAATTCGAGTTTTGGTAATTTCGAGAACTATACATGTTCAAGTTTTAAGATTTTTCAGTACTTAATAAAAACTGTTAACTGTGAATTTCAAGAATTTTCCAGTGCTCAACATATTTATTAAATCGTTAAATATTCATTTAGGTTATCAGGTATGTTATTTGAGAAATATATTTAAAAAAGTTTCGAGATAGTTTTTTTCTATGAATGCGATTTAGCGAATGTGATTTTATTTCTTTCAAACAATAATAATAATAAAAAATCATTATTTTTAATTGCGCATTTGACAAAAGAAACTTGAATTATTTATATAATTAAGTTGTCCAAATGTAATGACCGGAATTGCAAGATCTTCAGATTTAATAGAGAATAAATTAGAAATGATTACTTTAAGTAGAAACAATAATATTACTGTCGACAACTTTCACTCTGGAAATACATTTAAGATGATTGCATTATTCATACATGTCAGATTTAATAAGCTTTTCACTAGTAAGCAAATTGCATGATTTTTTATTACTTTTTTATTATTTTATGTACATTGATAATCCACTTGTCAGAAAAGATTTATTTCAGGATAATATTGCATCACTTAAAAGAGAAATATGACAAGAAATTCCTGATCATGGCTTGTAGATAAAGAATACAAATACCGTTCGATAATAAAATTATAAAACTATTCAATTCATATTCATGTGACAACAGGCTAAGGAAGAATTTTTGAAGCCTTTCTAATACTTTTCGCTAACACACATGATTCTTTCAAGAAAAAAAAAACCTTTATTTGAAATTTAAAGATGGACATATATTGTTACAATAAAATAATAACGAATTGTGCAAAGAGAATTCAGCAAATATTTATTATTATTATTAGAAAATGCAAAAACGTCAAATAAGTCACATAGTGAATCCACAGATAAATACTAATATTACTACATGTAAACAATAACAAAGTATTTGATAAAACTAAATAATACTGAATTAAAAGACATTAATAGTTCACGAAACTTGAAATGGTTAAGTGCAATATTTCACCGGTATGGAAATCAACTTTTTGGAATATCTTTTACTAGTATATTTATTCGTTTCAAATATAAATAGGTATACCTTCAATATCTTTTTAGTGTTATCTTAACAGTACATATGCGAAAAGGAAGGAAAATTTTCAAACGCCCACAGCCCATTTACAAGCATTTAATAACGAAACCATTTTGGCCACTTAATTTCCGTGCTAAAATTTTCGAAGGTAATTTTATGGAGTCATTAGTCTTTGTCTAATGAGATCTTTCTAAATTAGACTGACGTTATTTTCTGAATTTTGAATTCTAATATGAGAAATTTTAGATAAAACAAACATTCTTGTTGTTTCAATATTTAAATTTAATTACTTCAGACACCAGGGTTTATTTGTATGTTTTTGTTAAATTTCAGTTTTCGGTTTATATTAACAAACTTATAACAAAGAAAGATTGAACCGCAAAAAAATAAATTTTAAGCTTTGTAGATAAAATTTGATGATACATGGGACTTCAATTAACTTTTTGACAATTTCTTTGAATTGTTTTATTTTATTTTACTTTTTTGCATTGAAAAAATATTGAAAACGGAAATTAAATATATATTCAATAATTTGTTAATATAAGTGAAATTTTTTTATAGTATATGTATTCTAGGATACACTCGGTATGAAGAATTTTAGAAACTTTCTGGAAAAAAATATTTATGTATTATGATGTTTATTTATACATCTATCCTATACATATATATAAATCCAGATGAAATGAATTTTTGATACGAATTTTGAAACAATTTTTTGAAACGACATATTAAACAACTTATATTGTTTCAGAGCTATTGCTCCAAAAATATGGAACCTTTGATTGGAAATTATCACCAATTACCTGAATTCATCCTGAAATATTAATTATTATATGTTAATTTAAATACGTTTTTGAGGTATTATTTTTTTTCTAATTTTAACATTTTTGTAATTGTGTCAGCTAAATGAATTTTTTTGGGGGGTGGGGGTGGGGGGGGTGGTGGAAAGGGAAAAATATCAGAGATCTCGTATTTTTCGTCATTTTCAAATAGAAAAAGGAATTATCTTTTATTTCAATCGGAAGTGAAGACAATATTGAGATTAAATTATGTTTTTCAAGAGTATTTAAAAAAATAATTCAATAAACATTATTACTATTAATATTATTATTATTTAATAAATAAGAAAAAAAATATTATTTATTTTAATCAAATTTTCTTCTTTTAAAGGAATATTCCTTTTTAAATTTTAGAAAAGGTTATTGCATTGCAAAGGTTATTCTTAAACTTTTGCCAGTTGTATGAACAGCGCAAATGATATTTAATTAAATTAAAAATTTATAACTGTTTATGACTATTATAAAAGAAAAACTTTCAACTCAGGTTTAAAGGAATGTTGAGAGCTGTAAAATATTGAAAATTACGTTATAAAAATTGTTTTTACACTTAAATATTAAAAAAAGGTAAAAAAATTATAAAGTGATATATTTATTAATATGCTCTAAAAGCACTAAATGGGAGAAATTACGTCATATTTAAAATGTCGAAATAATAATGTTGATAAACAGTTAAAAAATGAAAGTATACTTATTCGAGACGTTTATTTTATTTTCCGAGATAATTTTTTTTAACTAAACTTGATAATTACCAGACAGAGCAGATAATAATATTTTCTTTCAAAAATATTTTCATGTGATTGTTAAAATGAGAAAAAAAATGGTGAAAATTAGTTTAGATTTAAAAGGATATACTTCTAATGACTTAATTAAAAGTGTTTTTTTACATAGAATTTTTACGAAATACCGGGAGACAAAGACTCTTCAATTAATTCATTTTATATTAGCTTTCAACCAAATGTTTAGCCGATATTAATGAATTAAAGCATCGGTCTACGTTTAAAACATTAATTTCGATATAAACTCACAATATATATTTTTTAATTGTTTAATTTCCTTATAGAATAAACATTACTGTTTCTAAATCTGTATTTATTTTTCCTGTGCTACTATTAAAAAATGAAATTTGAGCTCTTTAAAAAAGCAGACGATTCTAATTGAAACCGAAAATGAAAACCCTAAATAAGTTTTATGAAAAATAGGAAAAGGTAAACTACTTTTGCTTTATCTCAAAGTTTTATTATCCTATAAACATGATTTTAATGAATTAAAGCATCGGTCTACGTATAAAACATTAATTTCGATATAAACTCACAATATATATTTTTTAATTGTTTAATTTCCTTATAGAATAAACATTACTGTTTCTAAATCTGTATTTATTTTTCCTGTGCTACTATTAAAAAATGAAATTTGAGCTCTTTAAAAAAGCAGACGATTCTAATTGAAACCGAAAATGAAAACCCTAAATAAGTTTTATGAAAAATAGGAAAAGGTAAACTACTTTTGCTTTATCTCAAAGTTTTATTATCCTATAAACATGATTTTAAGGAATTAAAGCATCGGTCTACGTTTAAAACATTAATTTCGATATAAACTCACAATATATATTTTTTAATTGTTTAATTTCCTTATAGAATAAACATTACTGTTTCTAAATCTGTATTTATTTTTCCTGTGCTACTATTAAAAAATGAAATTTGAGCTTTTTAAAAAAGCAGACGATTCTAATTGAAACCGAAAATGAAAACCCTAAATAAGTTTTATGAAAAAAAGGAAAAGGTAAACTACTTTTGCTTTATCTCAAAGTTTTATTATCCTATAAACATGATTTTTTTCTTTTTTTTTGCGTAACTTTTTGGTAAAGTCTAAGGTGTACAGAACTGAAGTATTAGCCTTATGCGACTTATTTATTTATATATCGCTAATTTTATGAAGAATTACACGTAAAATTACTGAAATATTATGTGTAATTGTACGCAATCAGTTGTACTTTTTTAAAGATTTTCCTACATTGAATAGTTTTTAGTTTATTACACCCAAGAACGCTTAATATGCATAATGTTGAAAAAAATTGTGTTATATGCATTCTTTGTTGTTGTTGTTTGTTTGTCTTTTTAGAGCCAGAGTCGTTTTTATATTTTAAAAAAATGCTGAAAATGACCAAAATTTTAAAACATTGTAAAGATATTACATTTATAAAAAAAAAAGAATTCATTATTCTGTTGTTAGATTACACTAAAACATAATAAAAAATGTGTCAAAAGTAAAGTTTTCTTAAAATATGTCACCGAACATAGTCGGATACCTTAACCACGAAAATAGCCACTAGATGTTGAAACAGCAGCTCTTTTCAGCGTTAAATATTCAGCACTCTATAGGATACACATCTTTACATTTTTTTCACGTATATAAATAATTTTTTAAACAAAAAAGGGGAAATTTGTGTGATTGAAGCTTAAAAGATAGCAGAACTAAACAAAATGGCAATTTCTTTCTTATAGTATTTTTTTAGCGAGCTACGTGTTGTATAAAAAAAGACTGGCAGTAGAAAATGTACGAAATGTACAAAACTGAATTTTAATAACTTTATGTGCGTTATGATATAATTTGCCGAGTCCATTAGTAATTAAAAAAAATATTAAGTATATACTTATTTTATATTTTTCAGTCTTTTTAATGCATAAATGTAAAAAAAAAAAAAAATAATAATAATCCCAAGAAATTGTCAAATGATGTACGTGTGAAATCTTCATATATCAATGCATTTTATTTACAAAAAATAAATTTATTTTTTTTTGTTGTTCAATGTTTCTTAGTTATCAGTTTGTCAATATTAATCCATAACTGAAATTTAAAAAGTGCATAAATAAATCCTGGGGTCTGAAGAAGTTAAAGGTGGCATATTAATTCATTATCTACGTCCTTTTTAAATAATTTCAGTTTTTTAATTTTACTTTCAAACAACCAGAAATACATATGCAGAATATTTCAATGTGCATTTTAAAGCATCGTTAAATTATCTCGGTCGTCACAAAAATTGTTAATATAAATAAAAATATGCACTGATAAACTATGAAAGTTTACTGACTGTTTTTAACAACGATATCTTGAAAAGTTTAGTGCTTATATAAAAAAAAATTAAAATTAAAAACCTACGAAAGTGGTAAGGATTGTGTTGAAACTTTCTAGTATTTCAAGGACGCACAAACTGTTAGTCACATGTTGTCAATTTTCGACGGGAGACCGTTCCCTTCCAGCTATATTCTGATGACCTTATAAAGATAGCGTCCTTATGTGATGGAAAGTATCAAATAAAAAAATGCTGAATGCAGACCAACCATGCAAATTTATAACGTATATATTCAATCTCTACGTATAAAGACAATGTCTTGGTTACTGGCTCATCATCGCCAGATCTAAACAACTGAACTTGGAAGAATGAAAAGTGAAAGTAACGTAATTCTTATGACATAATTGAGCACAAAGGAATTTATTTCAAAAAATTCCCCCAATAATGGTGTTAAAAAATGAGTCGAAAATTTTAAAACATTTAGCCGTATCTCAGTATTTGTATTAGGTAGAAACGCGAAATTCCAGAAAATAAATCTACTTAAAAAATAATTAAACATGTGTTTCAGTAATTTTGAAGATCCCCCCCCCCGACTAATAGGGTTAAAATGGGGGTCGAAAATTTTATAACACTTGGCATATTTCAATAGCCGTTTTAGATATGATCCTGAAATTCCAGAAAACTAATCAGTTAAAAAATATATTTTAACATGTGTTGCAGAAAACTTATAAACCCCTTCCCCTAAGGAGGTTAAAGGGGTGTTGAGCCTTTCAGAACACTTGGCAAATGTTATCAGCTGTTTTATTCAGGGATCTAAAATTCCAGAAAATAAATCTACTAAAAAAAATAATTATACATATTTTTCACCGATTTTAGCATGCCTTTCCCTAAGGGGATCTTAATGTCTTTCCATAGGGGGAAGTCGGAAATTCTAAAATACTTGGCTTCATCTCACCACACTTTTTATGTAGGAACCTTAAATTCCAGAAAATAAATCAGCTAAAATTATTTAATTAAACATGTGTGTCAGGGAATTTAGGAATTTCTTCCCCTGAGAAGGTTAAAAGGAGAGTCGAAAATTTTAGAACACCTGGCATAACTCAGCAGCCGCCTTATTTAAAAGCCTAAAAATACAGAAAATAAATCTGGTAAACAGGTAATTAAACATGCGTCTCAGCAAGTTTAGAAATATAATCTATAGGAGAGTTACATGGCGCGGGGGGGGGGGGGGGAGTCGACAATGTTAGAACACTTGGCATATTTCAGCAGCTTGTTTTAGGTAATATCCTGAAATTCCAGAAAATTAATCAATTAAAAAAGTATTTACACAGATGTTTCAATGAAATGAGAAACTATATCTCTTTAAGGGTAAAAAAGGGACTCGAACATTGTAGGATATTTGACATATATCAGTGGCCGATTTATGTAGAAGCCTGAAATTTCAGAAAATAAATCTAAAAAAAATATAATTAAACATGTATTTCAGCGATTTTAGAGATTCTTGTTCTAAGGAGGGATAAAGTGGGAAAATTAAAATAAATAAATTAATTAATTAATTAAAACATTTGGTCTTATTTCAGAAGCCATTTTATGTTAGACGTGAATTTCCAGAAAATTAATCTAATAAGCAGTTAAACATGTATTTCAATTATTTTCGAACCCCCCCCCCTCTCCGAAAGAGAACGATGTCGAATGTTTTAGAACATTCTTCAGTATACTTCATCAGCCGTTTTAGGTAGGAACGTGAAGTTCAGTGTATCAAATATGCTAAATAAATAATTAAATAAATAATAAATAATTATTTCAGAAATTTTCAAAATTTTCACCTAAGGAGAGTAAAAATAAATAAATAAATAATAATTATTTCAAAAATTTTTAAAACTTCAACCTAAGGAGGATAAATGTATGATAACAAATATCTTAAAAAGTAATGAAATACCACTTTTAGCGATTTTAGAAAATTTTATTTTATTAGGGGTAGGCAAACATTTTGGAACATTTATCCACATCACAGGTTGGAAAGCGAAATAGCAGAAAATAAATCTACTAAAAACATACTTTAACGCGTATTTCAGCGTTTTAGAAATTCCCAACTAAGGGGGTGGATGTTAATAAAATGGTGGAAAGTTAGAATATGTGGACATCCCAGCAGCAGCTGTAGGAGAAATAGGAGCTATAGGAAACAAAAATATAAAAAAAAATAATTAAACATGTGCTTCAGCAATTTTAGAAATTATTCTCGTCTTTAAGAAGTTTAAAATAAGAGAATATGTCATATGTCATCGTCTGTTTTAGGTGGAGGCATAGTTTTCACTAATGTACCGATCTACTAAAACATACTTAAACATGTATTGTATCGATTTTAGAATTTTTCACCTTATGTGTGTTTAAGGATTGGTTGCAAGTTTTAGGTCATTTGGGCATATCTCATCAGGAAATTCAGGCAAAAATGAAAAATATAGGATAAGAAACCCATACAAAAAGTAGCTAACGATTTTAGAAATTTTTACTAAAGGGTTAAAGGGCTGGTCGAAAAGTACAACACATTTCCCCACATCTCAGTAGCATTTTTAGATAGAAACAGGAAATTCAAGGTAACAAACCAACTGAAAAAGACTATAGAATTATTGTATCACAAACATCTGCTAGATAATGTAAGGTTATTACGAATGAGACAACAATTAATGATATTTCACTAGATATTAAGAAAACATTTTCTTTCTTTCTAATTTCATTACTGCTATCGATATTTCGTTTCATTCAAGATTATTTTAGAGAAACCAATCAGGGAAGTGGGAGAAGGCCGTTAGTCTTATACAAATCCAAATTAAAATCCCCTTTATAAAACATAATACTTGTTTGATTTTTTTTTTTTTTTTTTTTTTTTTTTTTTTTGAACGACATACAGCCATAGATTATTTATGTCGCGTAACGAAGTATATTAATTCACATTCGATAATAAATACGAAGATTCTTTATATTTACGTGGTGCAGTATAAGCACGTACTACAGTACATAACCAATAATTACACATTGGTAAGTTTACTCTTTCAATTTTATCATTATTCATAGTTACACTTAACGAAAAATATTATTATGAATAGTATTATTAACAGTATTTTTATCTTAAATTATTATTTCATTATTAGTACATCTATATTATTGCAGTTTAAAAAAAAAATCTTGAAAAACCATTTGGAATTCAGAATAATGCACTTAATGTTTTCTATATTAAAATAAACAAAGCTGTAAATATTTACTCTAAATTTGTTCGTAGTTGTTTTTAACACATTCCGAAAAAGTTGAAAAAGGCTTTTGTATTCTGTTTGTCTGTCCGTTTGTCCGTCTGTTCGTCTTCCCACACTCTAACTTCCGTAAGTATACTAGAATTTTCATGCAATTGATAAGGCTTAATTAGGGTCACAAAAGCATTTTGGTAATGCACACGAAGTATGTACGATTATATATCGTACAGTTATGAACCATTAATCGCACATACTTCGCATGTACGATTAATGGTTCATTTACAGGGGCACTCAAAAGAATCCGATTACATTATGTTATCTGGAGAAAAGTCATTTGGAGAATATTTTAATGACACTACGCTGTTTTAAATGTATTCAAACTGATATAAATCACTGACTTTCACTACGATCATATTAAACATACATTCATAGAAGTTTTTTTTTATTTTACATGGACACACAAAAGAAATCGGTTACAGTACTGTCTCTGCGTAAAAATTCCTACAGAGTGTGTTTTAAAATTCGGTATGCACTTTTAAATTTAAATAGTTTTTGCATACTACTCTTTATATATATTCTATACTTTACCTACAGGGCTGCATAAAGGTAATCGCATACTATTATCCTTATTAGAAAAATTTTCTGAAGGAAAACTTTGATCGGAAATACATGTATTGCTTAAATGAACAAAAATATTGGAATGCATTTTGTAGATAAATACAAATTTCTATATAGTATATAGGGATTCTATATAAAAACGATGAACCTTTGTTACATTAATCCGAATGTATTGGAAAGTGCTTTATAATGTATGCTTGACACGTGATTTTTTTTTCTTTCAGATTATTTGAAAATTCAGAACATGCGTTTGTTTCAGTTCAACAATTGGGATTTCCATTTCGTTTGTTTTTTTTTTTGTCAGAAAATGTCAGAAAAAAGCCCCTTTAAATATAATGAAATCTGAGTTTCACTGTAAAATGTCCTTTTGAAAATTATTCATTAAGAAGACATATTATCATAAATTTAAAATATATGTTTAGCTGTATGTTAGTGTTTAGTTGTTGTCAGGTATGTTGGATATTTTAATGAATGTTTTTTTTAAAGACTTCATAAATATATTAGAACTTTTATTTTGATTGCAGATGGCGATTTTGGGGAATTTATTTCTATTTTAAGTAAGAAATTTTCTAGTGGGAAATACATACTTAAAAATATTTGAAAGACATTAATTTTACGAAATAACTTTCGCTAAATATATAAGACTCGCGTTTTCTTACTATAAAGTATAGAATAAAAAGATCGTCAAAAACCTCTTAAACGGAGGAAATTGATAAGACGTTTTTGGTCATAAAAGGTTTATTTTTCGGGAGTTTTTTATGGCTCTACGGCAGTTTTACGAGGAATTTCAACTCAGGTGAAATTAAACAAAACATATAAATTTGAATCTAAAACTGCTATCATCTTTTTATTTGAGATTTAAACGAAATGTTGACAAAAAAAAAAAAAAAAAAATGCACGATATATATGCAATAAAAGTGCCAACTACGGATTAAACTAGTTTTTGTCGTAGTTGTTGTTCTTCACTCACCACTTTGTTACTGAATAATATTTCGAAAATTTTCCTGTTATAAATTTATATTTAATATTTTTTTTAATTTCGTGATACATTTAACTGATATAAATTTAAATTCTTTAAATTTTGATAAATTTTGATTTAAGAGTTAATAATAAATTACCAATGCATAATAAATATATTTTTTAGATTCACAATGTAGTAAAGAGCGCTTAAGTGAAACACTCCTGGGCGTTACTGGACGTATGCTTTCCTAGCGTACAACTTCCAGAAAAACATTTCCGACCATGAGTTGCTATGCAAATCTAAATCCTTGTGATATCTCTTATTTCACCTTAACCTCTTCAGTCCCCAGAAGAATCTGCTGCAGAAAACTTATTTTATTAGCAAATTATGATGCTTTTAGGCTTAGAAAAAAGAAAATAAAATTAGTTTTTTATTTTTAAATAGTAAAAATTTATGTACCCATATGAGTACATCAGGTCGCAATTGAGTAAAAATGTCATTTAAAAAAAATAAAACCAATTTTGTTTTACAAAAATAAAACCAGGAAAACATTTCCGATCATGAGTTGATATGCAAATCTAAATCCTTGTGATATCTCTTATTTTACCTTAACCTCTTCAGTCCCCAGAAGAATCTGCTGCATAGAAAAATTATTTTATTAGCAAATTATGATGCTTTTAGGCTTAGAAAAAAGAAAATAAAATTAGTTTTTTATTTTTAAAATTTTTAAATAGTAAAAATTTATGTACCCATATGAGTACATCAGGTCGCAATTGAGTAAAAATGTCATTTAAAAAAAATAAAACCAATTTTGTTTTACAAAAATAAAACTATTTATTGTTTAAAAGTTATATCAATTTAAACAACTTAAATGATTTTTTTACCTAAAGCTATGTATTGCGCAAAAATATTATACATATCTTGTAATAATTGTAATGCATATCTTGCTACTATATATCTATCTGCGTATCTGATGTATCCGTGGCTTCCAGTAATAACAAGGTATGGCACATTTTTGAAAAAATCCCTGTCGGCTTGGCCTATAGACGGAGGTAGATTTCGAAGAATGCTCATTTCAACAACAAAAATAAATTTGATTAGAGAAAAACCCAGTTTAACAACTTTATTTGCCCTCTTTTGAAAAATTCTTAATTTCATTTTTCTTTAAGGACTGGTTTTATCAGAATCATCTTAAGCTAAATTCGGATCAAATTCCAATTTTGACAACATACTTTGAAATAATTCTGACTTTATTAAAAAAATCGACAAATACGGCACATTATATAATTACAAAATAACAAAAGACTGTCAATTGAATGCGAAATCTACCTAAAATTGAGATAATTTGGGAAAATGTAGTTTTAAAAGAGCGCTTTAATCTGCCATATTACTGAAAAAAAATTAAGTACTTCCCGTCATAGGGCGACTATAAATTTTCATTTAAGAATTGCATTTTTTTAAATTGGTTCTCAATTAATAAAAAATATTTTTATGTAGCTATTTTGGCAAAAGAGAGAAGGTCTTATATCCTAATTGAATGTAATAAAAATTATTAAGTTCTAATCTATTTTATAAAAGTAATGATAAAAAGACATTTAAAAACTTTAAACGTTAATTACTCAAAATATTAAATTTGTGCCTTACCTGATTATTACTGGAAGCCATAGATAATATACACATACCACTATACATATACTACATACCTTTTAATAATAATCTTCTATTAAAGTATCATTTATTATAGACTTTTTTTGACTAATACATGCGGGCTTGTACAACTATACAGCCTTTCAAAACGTGTTAATTTTTTTTTTAAGTTATCAAAAATTATGACATATTTTAGCAGTAAATTCAGTATATTGCTCCATATTATTTTAAAAAATGAAAAAAAGTCCTTTTAAATTGTTTTGCAACACTAAATTAAATATATTCGTTCCTAAAATTTTTTTTTCATAACCAAGTGTACACAATAGTTACGCAGAAAATTAGTTTCTTTAGCTAGAAATGTATAGTTAAGACCCATTGCACCTAAATAGGTACAACATATTTACAGATGTTTTTCACATTCATGCACATATGAACAACATTTATAAACAACTCCAAATCATTCTTGAAACATTATAGTTTATAAAAAATGCAATATATTGTTTTTAATTCACTCAAAAATTTGTATTGTTCACATACTTTGAAGTGAAGTCGTTGGAAAATTGTTTATGTCATCCATCTTGGAAATGTTCCATTTTCAAAGTCACATGGTTCCTCCATCTTTTAAGATATAGCACATTTATTGGTAATATAGGACACTGTAATGTATCTGTATAGTGCTAGCAGAAATCCATTCATTTATAAAAAAATTTTGGGTTTTTTTTTCTTTTGTTTTAATGTACCCAAATGGGTACTCCAGGACTGAAGAGGTTAAAGTTTGTTTCAATAATCCTAGGAAGCCTGCATAGCTATTAATTAAAATTTATTTTATTCATTGTTAATTCTTATTTAAAATAATAATCTTTAAAACACGTGTAGAACTGATATTCGAAAATGCTATATTCTCCAAATTAGTGTAAAAATAAATTGCGCCAAACCCGGTGCATATATGACATTTGTATCCAAAATTTACTCCACGTTCGTTACACTTTCCTAAATATCAGTATAAACAATTAATATAAGCAATTGTTTCAAACTTCAAATGAAAAAAAAATGTTGGATGTCGAAAGAACATGTAATTTCATTTAAATAATAATATATCTATTTATTCTTTTTACAACTTTCTATTCCTATATTAATATGCATATTTGTTAAAAAAAACAAGAAGATTGTTATATAATTTACGGTGCCTCAAATCATATAAAAAGAATATGCAGAAAATTTATTCATTCATTAATGCTAATTCTGTTTACTTTAGCGAAATGAAAATAAATTAGTAAGTGTCACACAAACGTCGCCAAAATTTATGGAGGCCCATTAGAAACTTCTATCTAATTAGGATAGGAAATTTCGACAGATGGTGAAATCATGACCATCAAATAACTGCATTACATCAATTTACAATTATCTTCGAAATAAAATTTGTATATGTAACGTAAAATGTGAATGTTCATTATCTTATGGGATTTTTCCACAAACTGTTCTTAATATTATTTGTGTACGGAATTTTAACTATAATGATATAATTTTTTTTCAGCTTCATACAAGTTTAATTACATCAGAATTTAACTAAAGCATATGGTGTTTGAAGTAGCTCTAGTTAATTTTAATTTGATAATTTGTTTTAACTTAATTTTAACTATATAAAAAACTTGATTTTGTAATTTTAAAAAGAAGAAGTCTAATTTGGTTATGTTATTTCAACAAAAGCCTATTTGAATAGGCTTAGAATTTGCACAATTTTTTAAATCGTTCTAATTAAATACATTTTATAATATTTTATTTACAGATATAACGTTTTAGCTTTGTTCATTATACAGGTATAGAGAAGGATCCGCAAAACATAAAATTTTAGACTACATAATAACTATTTACTGTAGAAAATATTTTTTTAACGTCTTCATTTGTTTCTATAATTATATACAGTAGATCTAAAATTGTCCGCAAACTGGAATTTCATTAAAATAGTGCTCTATCCATTAATTAAAATTAAAATTTCAGAATGGGTATCTAAGAATACGATATGGGATTTATTCTTAACAAAACATCATAAAATATTTAAAAAAAAACATAGTAAAACTTTATTTTGATTAAATCAATAACCAAAAAATAACAAAAACACATTACCACACGGAGTTAAATTTGTAAATTATACTTTGTACACGTTAAAAATATCGCAATATATTAGTAAATATCGTAATATTTCATTAAATTAATGTTTAGTAGGATACGAATACACAACAGCTCTTAAATATAAACGAACATATCCCGTAAGACATGGTGACATCACTGCAACGCCGTTGTGAAGTCACATTGTGACTTTGTGACCATCGATTGTCGATGCGACGTCACGTGACGTCGATGTGAAATCACAGTGACTAAAATGTGAAGTCGTTATAGCCGTTTTAGAGCTTTTTTGTGACGGCATATTGTGACCACTTTGTGACGTCACAATGTGACCAATTTGTGAAAAGTGTGTCATTTGTGACTACTTTGACATTAACATTGTGACGAACTGTGAAAATGTTTTTAGAAAGTCACATCTTAGTCACAATGTGACGTCACTGAGTGGTGGCATTTTCGTCACAGATGTGATGTGACCAAAGTGACTCACAGTGACGTCATTGTGACGTCACTGTGACCATGCATGCTATGAGGGATTTGATATTTTTTTCTTTGCCATTTTTGAATCAATATTGATCTATTTATCCATCATTACTTTTTTCTTAATGTCGTATCTTCGTATTCTAACCTCTAATTCTTTCCAAATATGTTTTATTGTGTTTAAATATGGCGATTGAAGTAGTGTTTTTGAACTTTTGGACAATTACAGAGACACCAGATGCGAAAATTGACAGCCATGTTCTAAGGATCGTTATTCTGTTAAAGAAAAAAAGAAAAAAAAAACTGTTTCCGTTATCCAGATTTTCAGCTGATAATATAAAATTGCTTTTTAAAATATTTAAATAAAGATCATGATTCATTATGCTATCAATACATACTTAATTACATAATCCTGTCGGTTCAATGCACTCCCACACAAGAACAACTCCAAGGCCATGCTTAGTTGTTCCAAGTAAATTATTTGAATTAAGTTCTTATTTTTTTTTCAGTACAATTACACTCCCTTTGGAGTTAAAAATGTTAATTGTCTTTCATTTGAAAATAAAACACTATTCCAATGCAATTCTGGTTTATTTGTCATTGATTTTGTGAAGGAAAGTATGTTGATTTATGAGCTTCTATTTTTTGTGCAATAAGTAAGTAAATAAATAAATAAATGATGGGTAGAACCTCCATATAATCCACCTGGAGCCTGCTATATTCAAAGCAATATCATAATGTAGTCGTGAGCTATTCAGGGTAATTTCATGGGTATACACTGTTAGAAATATTTCTATTAAATTACAGAAAATCTATGGAAAATCCATTATTATGTAAAATTACAGGGATTAGAAAAAGAAATTCTTTTAAATAACAGAGAATCTATAGATAATTCTTTATCTTAAATTTTATATAAAATTACAGAGATTAGAAAAAAACGAGATTTTGTTTAATAACAGAGAGGTTTTCTCTAAACTTACAATAGACTCTCTAAATTAATATCGTTAAAAATACCCAAGACTCTGTATATACAGGGTGTCCGAAAAGTCTGGAAACGGCCGACTAACTCGAGAAATACATATGAGATTGAAAAACGTAAATATACGTGTTAAATATTTTTAAATAAGCTACTCTGTGATAGCAAATTTGACCTTCGAAACCGACCCCCTGGGGGTCAGAGGGGGTCCAACTTTGAAATCTTAAATTATAACCCTCATTTTTTATTGCAGATTCGGATTCTACGGTCAAAAATACATAACTTTTGTATTTGATGTTTATTTCAAATCTTCGTTTATCACGGTGTAATCGAGCATATTAAATCGATACATATTCCCGCTTTTCCAACGGGATTTTCCCTAATCGAAACTGATTGGGCAGAATTTTTGACGTCAAATTCCTCGTCTTTTGTAGGAAGAGCGCTTCCTGAAAATCACCCGTGGCGATTATTTCAATAGTGCTACACTGTTAAAAATTTGACCCATTTGCTGCAGCGTCACTCCACAGCTATTATAGAATATCTCTTTTGTGACCAATGAGAATGCTCCATAACACAGTAAAGTAATCGTTTTCTATAAAAGCGGTGGAGTGACGATGCAGCAAAAGAGTCAATTTTTTTACAGTGTACTTTACTGTGTTATGGAACATTCTCATTGGTCATGAAAGAGATATTCTATAAAAGCTGTGGAGTGACGCTACAGCAAATGGATCAAATTTTTAGCTGTGTAGCACTACCGAAATAATCGGCACCGGTGATTTTCAGGAAACGCTATTATTGCAAAAGACGAGGAATTTGATGTCATAAATTCTCCCCAATTAGTTTTGATTAGGGAAAATCCCGTTGGAAAAGCCGAAATATGTATCGATTTAATATGCTCAGTTACACCGTGATAAACGAGGATTCGAAATAAACATCAAATACAAAAGTTACGTATTTTTGTCCGTAGAATCCGAATCTGCAATAAAAAATGGGGGTTATAATTTAAGATTTCAAAGTTGGACCCCCTCTGACCCCCAGGGGGTCGGTTACGAAGGTCAAATTTGGTATCACTGAGTAGCTTATTTTAAAATATTTAACACGTATATTTACGTTTTCAATCTCATATGTATTTTTCGAGTTATTCGACCGTTTCCAGACTTTTCGGACACCCTGTATATTTTTATAGATAATAAGTTAATTTACTTTTCTAAATTAGCGAATCGTTCAATTTTCAGTGAACTTCAATGAAGTTAATTGTTTGAGTAAATTAGAAATGTTGTGTGATTTGATCTTTACACTATTTATTTCTAACCATTCAGGTGTTTGAACGCGAGACGTCTTGACCGCGAAAAAGTACCTTACTGAATGAACTACAAGTACAGTTGCCATCCAGTATAAAGTATGTCTTTTATGAGTCAACGTGGAAAAATCTATTCTATCTGTGCTTTTCAAATATTTTCCTTCAAATATATTCGTTTAAAATATCAGGAGTGATTTATTTTAATCTACTTTAGACCAAAAAATAATTAATTTTTAATCAGTTTTAATGTTTTTAACTGGTTTAAATAATAAATAGAAAATTCAGAGGTTTTTTTTTTTTTTTTCAAATAAAAGAAATTGGATATTAAAGCATTAAAAAATTAAATAGTGACAATTCTATAAAACTTTATTACTGTAAAAAAATGAATAAAATTAAAAAATTTTCATTAAAAAACCATTATTATTTTTTTTATTTATCACTTAAACCAAAAAAAAAAAAAAAAAAAAAAATTAATAAAAAAAAAAAAATAGGTATTATGTTTCAGTTTTGTTTCAGTCGACAGTTTATCACGGAACAGTCAAACAGATAGTCGGAAAAATAGACAGACAAAAACCGAAAAATTCCCAGTCTCCACAGTAAGCCCTCATTGACGTTTCGGCAATTACTTTCGTGATTTTTTACCTCACTGGCTATCATAGCCTGAGAACTTATGTGCCCGCCCGTTCTGTATGTATGTTCGTTGCGTAACGCGATAACTCATGATAAAAATATCCGATCTACTTGAAATTTTGCATATAGGTATATCCTGATAAAGCGCTTCCCTGATTAGTTTTTGGAGGGGGAACGGGGGGCTGGTGTCGTCCCCCTTCTTTGATATAAATGGGTTTTTCATGCAGAATTAACAGTTTTTGTTCAAAATTTAGATATTGGATCATTCTGATGAGGCGATTCCGTGACTGTTATTAGGTGTTCATTGAATAAGTATAAATAGGGGGAACGGGTGTTCTAATGCCTCTCCCCTTAATTTATTTTTTTTTATCGATACTCAATGCAACGCAATTAAAGATGCATTCGGAAAAAGGCTTTTCTAACTTCAACAGCTAGAAATTTTCTGATACAAATTCAGACACATTTTTAAAAGTAATAACATGAAACTTGCTGAGGAAATTTTTAAAGAGACGTACAAGGTGCAGTGTGATGTCATTTTGCGCTCAATTCATTGGAATTTTATTTATAAACAATTATCTTCTCAGTATGACCCTTTTTTTCGTTCCCAAATCTCCCGCTTTGGGAAATTTGGTTCAAAATACCGTTTTTGATTGCTTTTTTGCAATATTTTCTGCATTTATCATAGAATCGACAATCATGGCACCTTGAGTACTTTCTAAATAAAACAATTTGCCATTTTCATGTATTTGAGAGCAAAAATGAATTTAAAAATAAATCGGAAAATAAGCAGTTTGAATCAAAATACATCCTTACATACTGCTAATATCTATTTTACTTAATGCAAAATTTTTTGAGATCTCTTGTGTATAATTTCATTTTACTAAACTAGAAGTGGATTAAGAATATTAAATTAACGTTTATTTGATTGAGAAATAAATACTCTGATACGTGCTTAAGATTTATAAATATTTTTTTGTCTTGTGCAATATAATTAAAAGACAACTGATAACAATTAAAAAATGTTTGTTTTTTATTATGTAGCAAATATTTAGAATGTGATTAGATTACAATGATTCACGTTGGAAAAAATTATATTTTTTTATCATTATTAAAATCGTGTTTGCTAATAACTGCTGTTAATTGCAATTTTCAACTTCTTCTAAAATTTTTGTATCTGAAAATATCTTGTCTTCATAAAAATATGGAAATGTTTTTCAGTTACTAATAAAGATAAAATACATGTGTATTTTAAATTAATATAATTTTGAAATAAATAGATGCATTCTATTTTTAATAAATTTAATTTTATACAAATCAATTAACGAATAATATAAAATTTCTAATTGCATAGAATTATTTTTTGTATTTTAAAGGGACTCAGGGATTGAACACTTTTCAAAAAATCAATCTTTTTATGATCTAGTTTGATTATTCAGTTAATTCTTAACTCAATGCAAAAAGCCGCATAAAAATATTTGCATTTTTAACGGAGTTATAAGCATTTGTGTATCAACACTTTCATGGCCGCACTCATATAATTTCAAATTTAAGTCGCGTTTTCTCAAGACTTGATTTTTGACGACTAACACCAAGATTTAAAAAAAACAATTTGGTGGAATGGCTTAAATTTTTTGCATGCGTATAACACCATTATCTATAGAATGAATTAATATCGTTTAGATAGTTTAATATTTTGAGTATTTTTAATGAAAAAAAAGTTGTATTTTTTAGGAGTTTTTTCAATTTTCAAATTTGAGAGTTTTTTTAATAATGTTGTTTTTGAGTGATAGTTATATCCTTAATTCATTCTATAGAGGAAAGTTTCAGGATCATTTTAAAGCAAAAATTAGGTTCTTATGTAAATTCAACGTCAAAAGATCTTGGTGTTAGTGATATAACACATAATTTTTTTTCGAAAATTGTGTTACATAAATTTTGCTATATTTCTTATTATATTACATAGAAGCATTTTATTTTATAATTTTGTAAGACTATAAACATCAGAAAGTTTAAATTAATTACATTGAATACTTCTGTTTTTATATGGAATCGAAGCGAGAGCTCTGTTTACGTATTTTTCCGTATCGATCAACCCCTGAGCCCCCTTAAAAAAATATTCTCAAAATTAATCATAAAATAATCATGCGCATTTTTTCCCTAAATATTTCATCAATTTTAATAGCATTTATATTGTATGAGTAGGAATGCATTATTTTCATTAAGACGCCACACTACTGATTAAAAAAGACCTTGCTAAAGTTAAGTCTAGGAGTTCGTTCTTTTCAAAATTCTCGTTCAAGTTTTAATATTTTGACGTGATTTTTTTGTATAGGATAGCTGAGGACGATCGATAACCGGGCTGCTTTTTACTTTTTCAATTTTGGTTTCAGATTTTTTTTTTAATACTTTATCTTTCAGAATCGGGTAGAACTGGTTATGAAGCTGAATCTATCCTAATATAAAAAGAATAAAACCAAAATCGAAACAGTAAATACTACCCCGGTTGTGGATAGCCCTCAGCTATCCTATGCAAAAAAACATGTAAAAATATTAAAATTTAAGCCAGATATTTGAAAAAATATGTTCCCATATAGACTTTTAATATTTGTTTTGCAAATGCGGTTTAAATGGTGAACTCACTACTTTTCAATGTTTAACTAAAAGTAGTTGCAGAAAAAAATCTTGTCACTGAAGCCACAATTTCAATATTCGAATGTTTTATTTTATTTTATTTTTTCAGAGTTGGGTAAGAGTTTCTCCCACGCGTTGACGTTGACTGGTATCCTGTGTGAATTAAATTATTTAAAGTTCTCCTTTGTTTTATTTTTTACTGATAGTGATTTGAAAAGAGATATATTTTTTAAATTCTTTTCTCTGCAAAAATGAGTTCTTCTGGTGTCAACTTAAACAGCTTAAACTTGTTGAAAAACCTCGCATAAATATTTGACATTAATAGAACACACTTTTCCTCTATATCCTAAAGCTTTCGATTGGCAAGCATGAGGACAAACTATCTATGCCGTAAAAAAGGCAAGGCCCATTTACCACATGGCAGGACATCAAAATGAAAAATCGGTACAAAAAGATCAAGAAAGAATTTAGCCAGATCTGATATATATATGTGGGAGCGATTCTTTCTCCAACAGCCAAGTATCATGTCTTGTAAGGTTCTTCATATCGCAACTCTGATAGAAAAGGTCTTTAGAAAGCAGACGATTTTCTGAAAAAACTCTGTTCAGACGAAAAGCCGAAGAAAAAAGAAATGAACGGAAGAGATCGTTGGATGGAATGGGGGGAGAGTTGGTGTTGACTTTAGAAGAATGTTGATTAAGATGACGCGATTAAGATGTTTTAATTAAAGTTTCCTTTTGAATGTTCGAATTGTAAATATTAATATGTAAATATCTTTTTTGTAAATATTAACGTTTAATATAAGTCATTTAAAAGTTTAAAAACGGTGTCAGAATTTAATTTACCTCCGAGTTTATTTACTTATGTGTTCGAAAGAACTTTTATAAGAAGAATCTCCATATATATTTATATATATATATATATATTAACTTGGCGTACAACTAATAACAACTATAATAACTGCTGAAATAAAAAATAAACATTTTAATTGATAATTTTAAGAAAAATATGTCACAAACTTACCACTTTTCTAGGGGTGTTCAGATTTATTTTGCTAACACTGCGTATCAAAAAACTATATATTTAATAAAAACTTTGAAAAAAAAACTAAAAAAATATTGATATTTATAATTTCACTTAAAAATATTGATGCTTTTGCCCAGTTTTAAGATTTTCAAATGTGCAATAAACAACTCTAAGCATATATTTTTTGATGCATCTAATATTGTATTTAATATAATGTCTTAGTGATATACATATTGTGTAAAAATATGAAATTTAACACATCTTCATGTTTTTGTATTTTAAAAAAACTAAGTAACCTAAGTATTTCTTTAGTAACCTTTATTATTTAGTAACCTTTATTATTAGCCTTTAGTAACCTAAAGGCTAATTGCATGCGCAGATTTAGGGTATATATATAACAAAAAATATGCACAAAAGTGTTTAAATCTCTCTCTCAAATATAAAATAAATAAATAAATAAATAAAAAGCGGTTTTAGTATTTAAAAAAAAATGGAAGTAAAGAAAAACACTGTTAAAAATTTCTGTAAAAACACAGAAAAGATATCGAGAATATCTGTAAATTTACAAAAAAAAATGAAAAAAATTATTAAATGAACCTAAAAATATTAATTACCCTAATGTTTAAACACTTATAAACTCTGTTGGAAAGTGTTAAAAACTAAGAAAGGGTTACGTGAACGAAAAAAAATGTTTGATAAAAGCTGTCTATGCCAATAAATATTTTTTTATTACAACAATTTGTTTTTCTCCTGCTAAGCGCTTTTCTGTGCATTTTAGTGATATTATATTAGTTCGAAAATTGAACTAATATAATATCACTAAAAGATTTATTATTTTATATAAATATTATTAGAATATTAGAAATATTAGAATATTAGAAATTGATATGCATCTAGGAAGTATATACTAAAATATATATTCTATATAATCTATGGTGCAAAGTATATTTGTAATTAATTTACAGGTCCACACAAATGTATTCCATTACATAATGGTATAGGGGGAAACACTGTTTGGGAGCGATTTAATACTATTAAACTATTACAATTTTATGAAACTTACATACGTTGCTGAGCTTTACTACAAGTTACTTCTTTTATAATAGAAAGCAATCATTTACAATGACACACAAACGATTTCAGCCATTATAATTTATCCGAAGTTCTGTAATCTATTGCACCAATATCTGAATATTTTAAAAACTTTGTTGTAGTACTAACGCACCTCAGTAGCTACGCTTGATGTGCAATTTCAAACTTGTTATTACTATAAGAGCGTACTGGAAGGTGAAATAGTTTTCAGAAATGAAAATTGAACAAATTGTATTATGGAAGCACTACCTTCATTTAAGGATTTATTGTAAATTATTAATAGTATTATTTTAGATATACAATCTTATAAATGTTGAACTTTCGTTTTTATTATTGATATTTCAGGTTTTTTTCTCATTTAGTAATTGTTATTTTTATAACATCAGAAATGTTGCTTCTGAAATTTATAGCTTGCACTTAAAAAAAAAAAAAATGTATATAATCACATAGAATTAAATTTCAGATTTTAAAACGCACAGTCTAGACATATTTTGATGAAAATTTTCAGTTGAATCCACTTTGCAGATTGTCACATTAAAAGTGCAATTAACATTAAGCACTAAGTATTCCATTTAAGTGCAATTTTGTTCTGTTGAAGAGATTTTCCATTATAGGAGAATTGATGTTACATAAAACTTGAGTACTCTTTACTTTTATTTAATATAATATCGGATTACAAGCATGATTTTTAAATGAGTCATTATAATCACAAACCAAAAGTAACGACAGAACTTGAATTCAGAGAATTAATGCACTTTAAATGTATAAAGTTATCTCAAGCTAATTTGTATAATTTCATTAAAAGTGACATAATTGATGAAAAATGCATTGCACGGAAATAATATTACAAACACTTTTTGTGAATCCTTTATTATGCATTCATTTGTTTAAAAAAAAAATCAATTACAAATCTCAATTTTTTATATAATTAAATATATTGAAAAAAATTTTTTTTTCAAACTAGTTGGATGTGGCAATTGCAAAACTTTCTCGCATCTCATACATGGTAATATTTCAAAATATACTACTACTGTGCTACCATTAAATGAAAATCATCTCACCGTGAGGATTCTAAAGTCATAAAATGTATCTAATGGATTAGTTCTTGAAAAAAGACATAAATCCGATTAGGGATATTGAAAAAATCGCAACCTGACACCAGCAATTGTTAGGTAATTTGTACCAAAACATAACCATCAATGATATTAACCCATTTTCGGCCAAAGGTTCGTATACGAAACATTTCGATAAATATTTTTTTTTAACACTCTGACACATTTTTTTCAAGAATTTTATTTTTCTTCTATTTTTTAAGGCTTTTGAAGACATCCATAAAATATTAGTAATTCAATTGGAGTAAACACTTTCTCTTAAAAAATTTTCAAAATACGCTAGAGTTTTAATTTGAAACGCCTTTGACAAATTCGACTTTTTAAAAATATATTATTATTCCAATTGAAATGAATTATATGTTTTTAAAATAGATTAAAGTTGCAAATTCTGTATATGAAATAAGAATAAAACAAAAGTCATAAAAATATTATTCATATTCATATTATTCATTATAAGAAATAATATTTTATATTATTATATAAAATATTATTTCTTATGTAAAATATTATTTTTCATGCATGAATCTTTTTTTGTGTCTTAATGTATGTAATTTAAGCATATTTCAATAAAAATAATGCTACATTTTATAAAATTTCTGTGCTTGGCCTAAAATGGGTTAAGAAGGCTATTCTTGAATCTGAAGTTTGATGAAAATCCGTGCACGAAGTTAATACGCAAACCATAAAGAATGCAGCATAGCAGTGCTACCTGATGTGATAGGTATATCAAAATGTAAGAAACGTTCATTCATGTCAAGGACTAATTGACTCTGAAGTTTGATAGAAATCCGTGCATTAGTTATTGAGATTGAGCGTTTGCGTAAATAGTATAAAATAGCATAACAGCGCCGTCTGTCAACCGATTTTTGCCAAAAATTAACCAGCAACAATTTATATCAGATACTATCTGAATATTAATTTTTATTAAATTCCGTGAATTTATTCTTGAGACAGAGCACCCGCAATATTTATGTTACATACAGATAAATGGTCAAAGTCAAAACTCATAAACTCACAGACAGAAATTTTGTAAAAACTTGTTATATGGAATCTCTGACCCCTCAAACGTGTAGATCCGTCATAAACCGAAATTCGAAAATTGCCATGAATCCAATGTTTTTTTTTTTCTTGTAAAGACAGAAGAACGTAAAAAGTGTGACTGGTATCAGTTATTACACAAATTAAAAATCTTGTTGCTAGGGATATGCAATCTTTCGTCTGCTCTAAAAACGGAAAATGCTATTCAATATATGAAAATGTTACATAAGGGTCATTCCATGAGGTTTTGTAACGTAAAGTACCAAGATTATAGCTTGGTACTTAACGTTAGACCATAGCTTGGAGAAACCTTTTCAGCACTGCCTTATAATTATTTACTTATTTTTATTATTAATCATACATATAATTTTTTAGATTTATACATATGTATGTTTATAATTTTTTTTTCGTATTAATCATGCATATAATTTTTTAGATATATATATGTTTTCTTATTACTATAAACATTTTTAATACTAATTATTATTATTATTATTATTTTATGTGTGTGTGTATTTACTTTTAATATAACCTGCCTTTTTACTTATTACTGTTTACTTTCTTTTAACTTTTCCCCTTTGTAACCATTTTCCTTTTCTTCCTTCCTTCCTTTATTGTATCCTTTGTTCGTTTATTCTCTTCCCTGTTTGCCTGTTGCCTTCTACTTTCCCATAGGCTGTTTCTTCAGCTTGCTGCCTTTCCCGCCTTTTCACGTCAGTCGTGCCGCTACATTCATTGTAGACGCACGTCTTTTCGCCTGGTGAAGATAGACCAAGTTCTATCGAAATGCCTTGCGCTATTTTATTTATTGTATGGTATTTCAAGAAGTTTCTTTTGTCTTCTACCAAGATTATAATTGCGAAGTTGTTGTCCATCGTAATTTTCAAAAAGTTTTCTTGATTTTATTCAATTATGAGGTATCCCCGACAAAATAAGTCTCATTTTTCAAAACGAAAAATCCTTTGTTCGTTTATGCTCTTCCCTGATTGGCTGTTGCCTTCTACTTTCCCATTGGCTGTTCCTTCAGCTTGCTCCCTTTCCCGCCTTCTCACGTCAGTCGTGCCGCTACATTCATTGTAGACGCACGTCTTTTCGCCTGGTGAAGATAGACCAAGTTCTATCGAAATGCCTTGCGCTATTTTATTTATTGTATGGTATTTCAAGATGTTTTTTTTTGTCTTCTACCAATATTATAATTGCGAAATTGTTGTCCATCGTTATTTTCAAAAAGTTTTCTTGATTTTATTCAGTTATGAGGTATCCCCGACAAAATAAGTCTCATTTTTCAAAACGAAAAATCCTTTGTTCGTTTATGCTCTTCCCTGATTGGCTGTTGCCTTCTACTTTCCCATTGGCTGTTCCTTCAGCTTGCTCCCTTTCCCGCCTTCTCACGTCAGTCGTGCCGCTACATTCATTGTAGACGCACGTCTTTTCGCCTGGTGAAGATAGACTAAGTTCTATCGAAAGACCTTGCGTTATTTTATTTATTGTATGGCATTTCAAGAAGTTTTTTTTTTTTTTTGTCTTCTACAAGATTATAATTGCGAAAATGTTGTCCACCGTCATTTTCAAAACGTTTTCTTGGCTTTATTCAATTAATGAGGTATCTCCGACAAAATAAGTCTCATTTTTTCAAAACGAAATTAGTTGTAGAAAAAAAATCGTAGCTGGTAACTTACGTTACAAGCATGCACAATCAAAAGTATTCAATCACCCTCAACGAGATACCCATGATTCCGAAAGTAATTTTTTTATCCTTTAAAACATAAGCATCCAATACATTTTCGAGATTTAATGAAGCATTCATAAAAACAAATTTTATTTTTCTGCCACTGATTTTCTGAAATATTTTCGAGATCTTTTATGTGATCTATGACTCAAATTTCTCAAACCAGAATATTTTTTATAGGATTCAACGGATAACTAGACATTTTCAGCTGTGACTTGATATCATACTTAAAAGAGTAAGAAAGTAAAATTCCTTTTAATATTAATGTTAATTCTGTCAATTTATTAATGATTGTCTGTAAAATATATTTTTGGAATATGAAAATATCTAGTTCCGAATTAAAAAAAAAATGAAAGACCATAGTAGATGGATTAAGAAAACTGACTAAAACATCTTCTGGGATGTTTTTTTTTTTTTTTTTTTTTTTTTTTTTTTCGAAAATCATTGACATCAAAACAAACTTTAAATTCATTTAAATTCGAAAATTCATTGGTTTATGACGTTCTGAAGGAAAAATATTCTAACTTTTCGGTAAGTAAGTAAATGTCTTTCTATACATTTATTCGAGGTTACATTATCATTTTTTATGTTCAGAAACATCTACCTTTTTCAAAAATGTGTGTAGATTGAATTTATTTCACTCTTTCTCAGTGTCTTTACATTTAAAACATTATGTTTGTAATGTCAGTGTTGCAGCTTAAAGATACAGTTTTAAAAATAAGGTACCCTGGGGTAATAACGCCACGTTAAGGTTCTACCAATTTTCACGGCCCAGTTTTAGATTGTATTTTTCAAACAAATATATGATTTGATGCAGCAACTCATTGACTATCTATATAAAAAAATAATTTAACAGATATGTATTCATAAAATGTAATGGCGTGATTTCTTGACCAATGCTATTTGGCGTTATTACCCACCTATATGGGTAATAACGCCATGCAAACAAAACTATGAAATAAGATGGAATAATTGCATGTAGATTGCCCAATTCTAAAAATACACACTCTACAAACTTTGAAATTGACGAATTGCATTCTAAGCTATTAAAAATGTTCAGTTTTTGTGAAAGTGTAAGAAAAATAAAGGTGTGGTGTGTGTGTGTGGGGGGGGGGAAGATGAGGCAAAAGAATATCAGACCGTGAACTTCTTTTTGCTTAAAAAGGACCGCCTAAATAGAATTATTAGAAACATTGCACAGTCTTAACTGTGTTTATTTGAATCAGTATTTAGGATGTAGCTCGGCCACTGTAGGGAATCAACCGTGGTATTAATGCCAAGGATTGGCGTTATTACCCCGTTATAGTTATTGCACTGTACATTTTAAATTACAAATTATCTCGAGAAGATATCCAAAATCTTCAACAACATTTTGAAAGTCCGTGAAATGTACTGCAAATTTATGTAATTAACAAAGTATTTCTGGATAAAAAAATAGTCTTCACATCACAAAACGTATCTCGCAAATTTTAGATCAAGCGTTAATTTTAGTTGCTTGTAAAAACGATAAGACCTAAATATGGAACAAATTAACTTGAAGCTGTCTTTTGCAATTTATATGACTCAAAACCCTTCTGTGCAGAGCAAATGGGTGTCATTTACCAGATTATTTCATTATTATGCATAATATTAGCACTTGGCGTTATTACCCCGACTGGCGTTATTACACCAGACCACCTTATCTTTAATATCTTGTATTGTAACAGATAAATAAATGAGCTTTTGATCTTATCCAGAGTACGTTACAAATGATATTGCATATATACAACCATATCTCAAAGGTACTCATGTAACAATATATGTAACAAACATTTATCAGAATTAAATGCGTATCAGTTTTCGCTAAAAATTCAATTTAAATACTTATTATTTTATGTTATGAAATATTAATTTAGATATAATGACAGCTAAACTTAATCATGAAAGATGTGATAAATATGAGAATGATTTTTATTTAACTGGAAGTGAAATATTGTTACCATAGTTAACGAATATGTTTGTCTGTCTAATTCTTATCTTAATATAATCTCATTAGTTTAATCCACAACCTAATGTAAATTACTGATTACTTTAAAAGGAAAGACAATTTTTGAATTTACAGTCACAAGATCATTTTACTTCTGTAATAACAAAGCTTAATTTGATTATTTTTCTTTTACACTAACATTTCAGAAATTAATTTTATGAAGGCATTAGTTTCTGTTTAATGACATCTTCATAAAATTATTTGACATTTTGTCTGGCATTTTGAATTCTGCTATGCAATTTATAATACCAAATCACATTAGCCTTAATTATTGATTAACTTTGGGATTTACATCTAATTTTCAGTAGATATATTCAGATAACTGAATGTGCTGGATATTTTGAAAGTATTCTTTTCTGAAAATTAATATTCTTTTTTGGAAAATCAGTTGCAACAAAAGAAACTTTATATACAAGGTTGTTATAATTAAAGTTCGCCTATTCAGAAGGCTCTGGAGCCGGTTCTATTGCTTCAAACAAAACAAAATTGCACTAGTACATAGTTGAAGAGATGCGCTCTGCGAAAATCGAAAAAAAAATTGTCAAATTTTTCGTCACTAGGTGTCGCTGCGCCAATATTTAAAATGATGTTTGCAGTTCATTATATCAGTATCAATCAATCGAGACGAAACACACAAATTTAAAAGTTTCAGCAAACTTCGACGAACTGCGAATTGTTATAATTAAGTTCACCTAATCAGACAGCTCTAGCCTCTTCAGTCCCTGAGTGCCCAAATGGGTACATCAGTTTTGTCCCATTTTATTAATGATACTCAAATATAAAGGAAATTTCGATATAAGAATAATATGTTTCGAATTCTAAGATTCGAGCTAGTGAAAATAAAACAAAAATTTCGCTCTGAAGTCAAACGAGAGAAGAAATAATTTAGTAATAATTAAAAATACTGTAATAATCGCCAGTAGCGAAGAGGCTAGAGCCTGACCTATGACTCCAAACAATACAGAAAAATGAATATCATTTCATGTGATGTAAACTGCATCGACAAAAATAAAACATGTCGCTCGGCAGTAAGGAAAGAACGAAGAATAACATGATGCATGCTCAATGAATCTTCTGCCGTTTTTAATAATGCTTTCCATTCTCAGAATTGTGCTTTCTACAGCATTGCGTAAACTGTCCTTGTAAGATTGAGCGAATGCGAAGTCTAATACTGTCTTTCAGATCAGAGATTGTCTGAGATCTGTCTTTATATACAGAATCTTTCAGAAATCCCCAGAAAATAAAGAAATCCGCAAATATTGGCTTAAATATTGCTGCAGCGCCACCTACTGACAAAAATTCTAACTATTTTTTTTTTCATTTTCGCAGAGCGCCTGTCTTCAACTAGATACTAGTGAAATTCTGATTTGTTTGGAGCCATAGAACCGGCTCTAGAGCCTTCTGAATAGGCGAACTTTAATTATAACAACCCTGTATATACATATAAATGCTTCATTGAAAGTCGAGAAAATATTTGTTTCCAAAATTCTGAAGAAAAAATATGTTGTGTTATTAAAATCATCGATAGCTCTCTATAGTTTCGTTCGGGGTTATATTATGCTTTTCTATGGTTAGAATCTACATTATTCATATATGTAGAGTAGATTGTATTTTTACAACTGTTTCTTAGTTTCTTTATATTTAAAGCATCGTGTCTAATTTCAGTGACGCAGTGTTAAGATATAGCTTCCAAAAATATGTTTTACATATTGTATTGTACCAAATAAATAAATGAATTATGGATCTTACTCAGAGTATGGTATGAATGATAATGCTTATTAGAATCATATCTCAAATATATTCATGTAGTATTTGTTACATTATTACATTAAACATTTATTAAATTAAGTGCGTTTCAGTTTCCGCTAAAAAGTGAATTTATATATTTAAAATTTTAAGTTATGAAATATTAATTTAGATGTAATTACAGCTAATTTAAATTACCAGACTTGTGATAAATATGAGAATGATTAAAATTGTTATTTATAATTGTTTCCATATTTAACGAATAAGTTTGTCTGTTGTAATGTAAACAAATGTAATCAGATTAGCTTAATCCAGAGGCTAATGAAAATTGCCGATTACTCTAAAAGGAAGAATAATTTTTGACATTTACAGTCAGAGGATCAGTTTACTTTACAATAACAAAGCTTAATTTGGTTATTTTCCTTTTGCACTAAAATTTCAGAAACTAATTTCATGCAGGCATTAGTTTCTGTTTAATGACAGCTTTATAAAATTATTTGACATTTTGTCTTGCATTTCGAATTCTTCTGTGTAATTTATAACACCAAATCACATTTACCTAAAATATTGAATAGCTTTGGGAATTATATCTAATTTTCTGTAGGTATATTCAGACAATTGAATTTGCTGCCCATTTTTAAAGCATACTTTTCTGAAAATTACGTCGAAAATTACATAATCAATTCTTTTATTGTAATTGATTTGTAATGGTAGTAAAGTTTATTCCTCTACACTGTAAAATGAAATCTGTAAAGTTACTGAACTTTTTCTAGGAGACTATAGGATTCTTAGAATTTTTTATGTAATGGCACAAACAAAAATTCCTGTAACGGAATCTGTTGCATGAATATTTGCTGTTACCGTTACGTAAAAAGCTCTAGGAATACTAGTTTCCTAGAAAAAATTTAGTAACTTTACAGATCTTTTATATAAATTTTTGCTGTTACCATTACATAAAAAGTTCTAGGTTTTGGTTTGGTTTTATTTTGTGTTGGCAGATTATCTACTCGAGAGATATATGCCCAGGGGAGGAGTGCCCTTCGTGAGATTCTTTCTAAGGGAACCTTACCCGAATTTACGCAAGGTTCGAAGAAAACCACGAAAACTCCAAACGATTAGGCCGACAACCAGTTTCCTACATTCTTAAAACGAAAGAGCTGATTTGGCTTCTCATAAAAGAGCTGCAATTTTTTCGATCATAAATGAGTTGCTTTTCAAACGATTAAATATTCTTGATTTAAATTGGTTATTTAAACAGCTCAACTTGATTTAAATTGCTTTAAAATAACTCGTTCAACGAGTTATTTCAACTCTTTTCGAGAAGCTGCCTTTCAAAACGTGAAATGAGTGAATTTCGGCTCAACTTCAGTTATTTTGTGGCTGATTTGTAAGAGAGTAGAAAAAGTTCAGTAACATAAGATTTTTTTGCAATGTGATAGATTGGGCGACGGCGAGACAAACGAGAATGACATTGAGTTACGATATGAAGTCACGTGGTAAGACAAGATTATCAGGAGTAAATGAACGGAGATTTGATCTGCCTCGACATTTATTCGTATCATATGAAAGGCAACGTGTGCCAAGTCATCTTTTGGGTGGGACTATCCCGTCATCGAATTATGAGATGAAATCAGTGCCAATTTAAAGGTAAAATAAAGCATTTTAAGAATATTTTGGTGTGTCGCGATATACTGATAAAAACTCCCGGTGGATTAAAATTTACAACAAAAAATAAATAAAAAATAAAGATGCCATGATATATAATTTAAACCCAATAAGATTTTTTTTTATTGTAAATATCAACATGCCATCAACTTTCAAGATAGATTAATGGATTAGGAAAGGTATATTAACAGTATGTGAAAAAAATGACTGATTTGGCATTGTTACAATGCAAAAATTTCAGCTTGGCTCAAGGCAAGAAATGATTTAATTTGGTACAATGCAAGAGGAACTAGACGCCAAATTATTTCAGTCTGCCTCATCCTATCTTGTTTACGAGATCACCAGGCGGGACACCAATTCCAAATTCTTGGCGGTATTGTTGCATCATGCTGTTACGGCCTGAAATTTTAACACATTAAAGATACAAATTAGTGCAATAAAAATATTTAAATTTTCGGCTTCAAATCATGTTACGAAATCAGCAACTAAAATTGCAAATTCTTGTTTTTTTTTTTTTTTTTTTTTTTTTTTTTTTTTTTTTTTTTTGTTATTATTACGCCATTAAGTTTCGGTCTGAAATTTTGGCATTTTACACATCACAAGTTAATACAATGGGTTACAATTTTGGCCTTAAAACGGTGACGTGATATATAGCCAATATTAATAATTGGTGCCCTATTCTACTCGTTTTGTATTAAGATAGGACGAGGCCAATTGAAACATATTCTGATCTGTACATTTAATATGTCAAAATTACAATCCGTCACTCGATGAGCTGATAGTACCAACATAATGGGGAAATGACACCCCGTTCTGGTCTTCTCGTGCCAAGACATGATGATGCACACTAAAATATTCCATTATACGAATCTGGGCTTTTAATGTGTTGAAATTCCATGTCGTAACTCGAATACGTGATAATACTGCCAAAATTAGGAATATACGCCCTGTATTTCTAATATCGTATCAAGATATAACAAGGTAGCCTGAAATATTCTTAACGTACTTATATTTATCTTTAATGCGGCAGAATGGAAAGGCTTAACTCAATGGCCTGATAGTACCGTCAAAATGAGGAAATGGTGCCTCGCTCTCCTTGTCTCGTAGCAAGATATAACGACACAGGCTGAAATTTTCTGATTGTACTAATCTACAGCTTTAATGTCTTAAAATTTCTACTCGTAACTCGATGACGTGATATTATTGAAAAAATTAAGAATTGTCTTCTCGCTCATTTGATATCGGATCAAAGTATGACGAGGGAGGCTGAAATATTCTTGACTGAAATATTCTTGATATACTGATAATTATATTTAGTGAGACAACATATCAAGCCGTAACTGGACGACGTGATAAAATGGCCAAAATAAAGATTTGGCGCCACGCTCTGCTTATCTCAAAATAAGATATGTAGATGCAGACTGAATTAGCCTTTGTATCCAGATTGCATCAAAAAGGAAATATTAAGACACGCTTCAGAAAAGATAAAATTATCATTTTAACAATTAACCTTATCTTTTTAATCATTTGTGAATCGATATTTTACTTCGGAGTGGTAATGTTGGTAACGAAGTCCTTTCGAATAAATTTCTTATGATTTAGCCCTAGGTATTTCAAGAACTCCTAAAAATACGAATTGATAATTTCTCTCCTCTTTAGAGCAATAGACTGTACTTAAGTTGTGCATGCGTAGTACTTTATTCTATTTTTACCGACTTTTTTAATCCAATCAGTCATCTTCCCGCACTTGAAAATGAATAAATGTGCGTACATCATTGTTATGGTTACTCTTAACCACTGCCTGTATTTTTATTCAATTTAATCTATCATGTATTTTATTAATCTTTATTCATTTATTATAAAAATTCGCATTCTAAAAATTTATTTTAATTCTCGCCTTTTTTTAAACTTCCCTGTAAAATTTCTTTTCTTACGTAACTTTTCGTTTATTTCAAAATGATAAAATGATTTCGAATTTGTTACTTCCGGCTGTGGTTTGTTCCAGAACATTCTCAAATATTCCAAGGGGATGTACTTCCGTTTTTATAACCCCTCTCCCCGTCCAATCGGACTCAATTCTGCCGATGCGTAATTTAAAATAGGTGATTACTTGTCTACTTTATTGGCTTCGCTTTTTTCAGGTGCTATAAAATTTTAATCTTGAAAATTCAATTTTCCTGTCAGTATTTACTCGTTTGGCTATCTCATTCATCGCCACTTCTCTAACCCTGCCAGTTGGCGGGTTATGGGATTATGGCAACCCTTCGCTACTGCGGAATTGAATCTGCGGGAGAGTGTATGTGTTCGGAGCCAGCGAAGTTTTGTCTTTTTTTGACGACGGAATAAATGGTGAATTCGCAACAAAAAAAAGATATAAAATCAAGAGTGTAATTTTTTTTAAAAAAGGTTAAGGATTTGTCGACCACAATGTAGTCTACTTGCGACACAAAAAAGTCCTTTTGAAAGGGACTATTGGTGCCAAGATAATTTTTTTTCGAAATAATAATGTTTCATTGCAGGCTCGAGAATTTCTCTTCCGTTTTGTGATGTGCTATTTCATTGTAGTGAAATAACACGTCTTTGTTCTTAACATCTTACCCCTGATTCCCCAAAGGGAAGAAATAGCATTTTTCAAATATTTCTTTTCTCATCAAAATTATATATTTCAAGTAAAGCTATCATGGCAGGGCTCTAAAAAAATGAGAGTTCTGGTAAGTGAAGTTCTTTTATTCTTATGAGTGAAAACATAATTTATTTTTCACCCAAATAAAGAAAGTCTTTCAAGAAGTTCTCTTTGCATTGTTCTATGTGTGTTTTTATTATACCTCTCAAGTTCCTGCACGTAAACGTTTTTAATATTTTGTTTTTCTTTAAATCTGATTTTTCTTCTATGCATATATTGAAGATTAAAAAACTGCCATGTTTTACGGGTCTTTTGCGGCCACAAACGACGCATTGATACTCAGGTTAATGTTCCTTTTGGAAATTATTAATTTTTTTTCGGAACGGCATAAACGTTCCAAGTAAACACAACAATCATTTATATATTTGTAACATTGTTTAAATGATTACATTTATGTTTTAAAGCTTGTTGAAATAATCTCATTGAATTTACAGATATCTTTAATGATCCAAAATTTCAAATTATAACTCAAATACGTGATAGTACCTTTAAATTTAGATATCGGCGCGCATTGTATCAAGTTATGCCAAATCAGTCATTTTTTACATACATAATATGATTATAAGATTATACTTAGTCATTAATTCGGCATTATCCCAAGTCATTAACTAGGGTAATAAAATTATTCTAAGTCATTAATTTGCCTTGAAAGTTGATGGTGAAGTAATATATATGGCAATGTATTGCAAGATATTATGGGGTTGAAACGTAAAATATGATTTACACACACACACATATGTAGAAGGATAGATTTTAGAGTGACGGAGTTTCTACAAGGATAAGCACACTCTTAAAACGAAAGAGCTGATTTGGCTTCTCATGAAAGAGCTGTAATTTTTTCGATCATAAAAGTGTTGTTTTTCAAATGATTAAATCTTCTTGATCTAAATTGGTTATTTAAATAGCTCAACTTCATTTAAATTGGTTAAAACTTGAGTTATGTCAAATCTTTTTTGAGAAGCTGCTTTTCAACATTGAGATGAGTGGATTTCAACTCAACTTGAGCTACTTTGTGGCTGACTTTTTAAGAGAGCACAGACAGACCAAAATATTCTTAAAATACTTTGTGTTATCTTTAATTTTATATCAGTTTCTTCTGGTAATTCGATGACGAAATAACGACGCCGAAATTTTGCGTTGGTCCGCATTCTGCTCATATCTCACCGAGAAATTTCGAGGCAGATTAGTCATTCTTCCATCGACAATCTTGTTCTACTTCATGAAATCATTTCGATGGCGTAGTCATCTGTTTCACGGCCACCCGTCCTATGAATTAGGATAAAGAAATTAAATAATGATTAAAATTCTCACTAACTGGAGAATAAGTATTGTGCCTGTAATCCTCGAATAATTTGTCCTAAACTTAAAAAAAAAAAAGAAAAAAAACATTACTTAAATTTACATTCTAATGTAAGTTTTCAATTTCTCTAAATGAAGGAAAATTTTAGACATTTAAAATGCAGATTGTCAGTTTATTTCTATAATACCAAAGCTTATTTACTTCATTTACCTTTTGCAGTAAACTTTCAGAAACTTAATTTATATGCGTATTAGTTTTTGTTTATTGACAGCTTTGTAAAATTATTTGTCATTTTGACTTTCATTTCAAATTCTACAGTGCAATTTTACAACACTAAATGACATTTGGCTGAAAAATTTCACAGCTTAAAAATTTGTATCTAATTTTCACTAGATATTGTTAGAAAATTGAATTTGCTGCAAATTTTGAAAAGATAATTTTCTGAAAATTGAGTCAAAATCATATAATCAATTCTTTTACTAAATTGTGATGTTTTTTGCAATGACAATAAAATTTACTCCTCTGATAGACCGGGTTGCACATAGTGTAGGATTTTGTAAACCCAGCGGGTCAAAATTCCATTTATGAAAATTATCGATATTGAAATAATAAAATTAATCTTGCAGATAAAAAGGTTTTCTATTGTAAAAAAACACAGCTTTATGAATCACACCGTGCTATTCACGTTATTAGTATTAACTCATCCCAATCATAATAAACAGATGTTTTGTGAATTTCATACATTGACATTTGCATACTGTTATTGCATATAGTGAATATTTTTAAAAATCCCTGTCGGCTGGGCCTATAGGCGGAGGTAGATTTCGAAGAGTGCTCATTTCAACAAACAAAATATATGTTTAGAGATAAACCCAGTTTAATAACTTCATTTGGCCGTTTATGAAAAATTTTTAATTTCATTTTTCTGCAAAAACTGGTTTTATCAGAATCATCTTAAGAAAAATTCAGCTCAAATGCCCATTTTGACAACATATTTTGAAATAGATTCTGAATTTATTAAAAATTGACCAAAACAATACATTATACAGTTCCTAAATAACAAAAAACTGTTAGTTGAATGCATTTGAGAAAAAAATTGAATTTAAAAATGAGTCATAAAATAACCGGTTTGTTGTTTGAATACATCCTTAATTCTTTAATCATAATTGCTTAGGAAAATTTTGTGCGAAATACTCACTTTGACAGCATTTTTTAAAATGTATTCTATCTTTATCAAAAAACTGGTCAGTGCGTCACAGTATATAGTTCCTAAATAAGAGGATCTGTAAATTGGATGCGTTTGAGAGCGAAAATGGATTTTAAAACGAATCATATGAAACGAGATCTGCTATGTGAAAACTTCCTTAAATTTTCAAATCACGAAGACTTCGGGAAATTCTGTTCGAAATACCCTTTTTGGCAGCCTTTTTCAAAATATATTCTCTCTTTATCAAAAAAACGATCAATGCATCACATTATATAGTTCCTAAATAAGAGGATCTTTAAATTGGATGCATTTGAGAGCAAAAATGGATTTAAAAACGAGTCAGAAAAAAACGCAATTTCTTATTTCAACACTTCTTTAAATTTTCAGTCACGATGATTTCAGAAAATTCTGTTCAAAATAGTCTTTTGGTAGCCTTTTTTGAAATATATTCTGTCTTCATCAGAGAATTGACCAATGCGTCACTTTATACAGTTTCTAAATAAGAGGATCTACCATTTGGATGCGTTTAAAATCAAAAATGAATTTAAAAATGAGTCAGAATATAAGCAGTTTGGATTTGAGGTTTTCCTCCAACTCCTATTTTTGTTTAATTTCTTTTTTCTATACGAATTGGTCCTATGAAACACTTGTCAATATAAATGTTGTAGATATTTCTGAGAAGATGTAAAATAAATTTAATCAGATTTGATATCCTAAAAATTGACGGAGTTATGGATTTTTCTCTTTTTTCAGCGCCCCTTTTCTTTTCGTTTTTAATTTTTTTCGTCGGTAAAAGTTGGTCCTATCAAAAACTTGTAAATGCAAAAGTTTTCGATAATTTTAAGAACATTTACAAAAAGTTTAGTTAGACTTGATATCTTGAAAATTGACGAAGTTATGTATTTTTTTCTCTCAAAATCCCTGTTTTTTTTCACCCCTTGAGCCCACTTCTAAATTTATCATAAATCTGTCATGCATATACTTTTGACCCGTTTTTAAGAAGTAATATAAACTTTAAACCGATTCTATATCTACTTTAATTAAGAAGTTATGGTTTTTTTTGGTTTTCACAAAAACGCCCCCTATTCCGACCCCCTTGGTCCGATTTTGTCCATTAACGAACTTAGCCAAGATTTTATCCCCTTTGATTTTATGTACCAGTTTGGTGGAGCTTGGTGAAGAATTATGGAAGTTACCGTGTCCAAAAAAAGTGAGATATATAGATAGATAGATAGATAGATAAACTGGTGCGATTGCAATAGGTAGTATTTCTTACGAAATCTACCTAAAATTGTATTACATATTTATTTTCAACAAGAAAACATTTCTCGTATTAAAAAATAGTAAATAGTTAATTGCATGATGTTTTATTATCATAAAATGATCATAAACAGAATCACTATATTTTTTTTTGTTGTTTGTTGTACTCTTATAAATACGAGGTGAAACATATCGAAATTCGACGAAAGAAAACAGTTAAGAACGAGCAGTTTCATTGATTTATAGTAAGTCTACAAAATTAGTTACAGTAAAAAATATATCTTATATTGGTCTCTCAAACAAATATTATTTTAAGCTAAAATTAACAAAATACTCTAAAACTCAATTATCCAAATTAGTATTAAAAGAAATAAAACCGAAATTCACTGGATTTTATAACGGACGTTATTTTTAAAATAGTATACGCATTTTAATTTCTATTTTTTTTCAATTTTAAGAGAAAATATAGTGATTCAGTTGCCACAATTACAAAATTTGTACTAAAAATTATTTTTAAAAAAATATATATATAAAAAAAATCTAAAAATAAATTGAGATACAGCTTTGAAACAAATTGCATTTAAAAATACATTTTTTAAAAGGAATGCAAAAAAAAATGTTGTGCATTTTATTTATTTTTTTAAAAGAAAAAATGGTGTGGTTCTATCGCCACAATTACAAAATTGATACTAAAAAGTATAAAAAAAATTAATAGGTCAAAAATAAATTGAAATACATCTTTCAAATTTTTTTCTCTTTACGACGGTGTAAAAAAAATTAAATATGCGGTGTTTAGAAGTATAAAATTTGCAGTAGCGAAAATTCCAGAGAAAACTGTTGCCATTCGCAAAGGGACGTATGCGTTGCGTACAGATACGTTTGGCCTTTATAATATAGATACCTTTATCATTCCTTCATCTACATCTAGTAATCTTGTACTACATCATTAATTCATCTCGATGCTGTAGTCATCTGTGTAACCACAGAATACAATAAATAATAAAATGATTAAAATTCTCATTAATTGTAAATAAAGCATTGTTTTGATACTCCTCAAAAATGTTTACTTGTCCTAAACTAAACAAATAAAAGCACATTCACATTCTAATGCAAGTTGTCGGTTACTGTAAAAGGCAGGAAAAATTTAGACATTCACATTCCAGAAGATCAGTTGACTTCTATAATAATAAAGCTTATTAAGGTCACTTCCCTTTTGCACTTAAATTTTAGAAAATAATTTCATGCACGCATTAGTTTCTGTCTAATGAGAACTAAACAAACCTTTATGATATTTTGTCTTGCATTTTGAATTCTAAATGGCTACTCATTACACAAACCAATATTTGCTTTAAATATTATGAAATTTATACATGTCTAGTTTACATACACATTTCATTAACATAAGGATTTTTATATGCCCAGACCCTTTTTATAAAAATTAACAAACGATGCATAAATTTAAAATTAATTTCATCTCCACTCATGCATTTTTTAAGTGTGTTCATGTGTGCTAGTTATATGCCTATTAACTTTTTAAGTTAGAAAAAAAATATTCTTTTATAATTGTGTTATAATTGTGTATATTTTGCTTAATTATACAATTTGAACATTCAATTATAAAAAACTTTCTTAATGGGCTAATTTGTTTTTTGGATACGCATTTCTTCGGTTTTGTGCATCATGTACCTTTCCACAGTGTCAGATAATTTTTAGCTGTTTCATCCAATATTGTGGCTGGATGAATTTCTTAAGTTGAGATTCATGAATTTTGCTCAATTGTAATGAGATTATGATTGATTCTCGGTCAATTGAAATATTTTGTTACTGAACTGACATGAACTATACTAAATTGAAATGAACAAATATTTTTGTTATATGAATTAAGTTTTAATTATAACTCAAATTCTAATTCATTTTTTTTTTATCTCTATTGAAAATATTGTCATAATGAAAATTATGATTGATTTATTGCAAGTGCTGACCTGGAGATTTCTTATGAATTCGCTGGAGAAAATAAAGGTGTAATTTAGGGCAAAGAAAGGCTCTATAAATATCAAAATTCATAAAAACAATAGAATGCAACTATAACGGATAAGGGTCATAGACATATTTATCAATTGTTCAGAGGAAATACGCGATTTCGAAATCTTCCAATTTATTTATAAATTTTTTAAATATAATTTGTTTTGGATTGTACATTTCTTGGTATAATTATAAAAAATTATACAACTGAGTACATTGCCTTGAAGTTATTTTTTTATGCATGCTTGAAACGATTTTGGATTTCTGCTAAGTTACTTAATTTGCATTTAGATAGTTTAGTGTACTAATTACGAATGTTTACACATTTCATAAATGATGTTTAATATTTAGTTATGAATGTTCTCCACTACCCGCATAAAATAAATCTAAATTGGAAATATATAAAATGTTACATATAATCTCATGTATCACATTTGTCGTATCATCCATCAGACTATTTTTTTTAGCATAAACATGAAACAAATTATCTCTTTTCCATAACTCTGCATTAGGTTTTTCAGGAAATTTACCAAGTCCCCTTATACTCGAAACAAAATCTTTCATAATCTACTATTTCTTTTATAAAATGCTTCTGAAATAATTAAAAATATTAACATAATCCTTCTTAAAACTATATATATAGCATAAAAAATAAAGGTTTCTTTGGGGTTTATTTTTTAATTTAATACAGCGTAAAAGAAAGAAAATTCTTTAAATAGCTACATATTATTGGTATAAACTTAATTAAAACTTTCCGTGTTTCATATTAACAAAAAGGTAATAATAAAGGGATTATTGACCGACTAGTTAGTAAAAAATGATTGTTCAAGGATTCGAATTACTTCTCTTTTATGTAAAGAAGCCTAACGTTGATTTTTATGACATGCTTACACATTTACAGTTTTAATCACAAAACATAAATTTGAAAGTCACTAACAAAATCCGACCAAAATTTTAGAATTATTATGTTTTAATACAAATGCATTTAAATATACCCTTCTTCTGAAAAAATAAATCTATATTAAATGTATTAAAAGATAAAATAACATACAGCGTAGATTATTCACTTAAGATAAATTAAAAATAGCATATAAGAGTATATTCTGTCTTCTGATAGTACCCAAAATCCAACTAACTCTGACTTGATCAAATCAGACCTCTTCACGTTCTTGCTATATGTGTGGGTATTCAGTTTTTATAATTATAACTAGCGAGCTACGCCCGCTAGCTGGGCCACTTTTTCCAAACGAACCTTGGTATTAAGCAGTATATAATAAGCAAAAAAATTCATTTAATAAGCAAGTGTTGGTGTTCGAATCCTCAAGCACAAAAAAAAGTAAATTAAAGAGCCATGGTCCCGTTAAAAATATGTGATTTCGCACTGTGGGCCACGTGCACTTGAAAAAAAAAGATTGTGGATCGGAACTATGGTCGCTTCGCGCCCATAGTCCCGTTAAAAATATTTGGTTTTGCACGGTGGGCACTACGCGCCCTTAAGACATTTTTTCCGTATTTTTTAGTTCACCAGAAGCAGATTTTTACGCAGATACTGAATATGTAATCAGTTTTTTCTACTTTAAGAACTGTCTGCATGATGGTTTAAGAAAAAACGCGCAAAAAAAACGCAATTAACACCAATAGAAAAAGCGATTTTCGGCTGTTTCTTCTTTTAGCCAAAGGGGAAAAGTTCAGGTTCTTCACCGCAAGGTAGCGCAGTGTTCTGCCTCGGAGCTCCGTTTGAGCGCCGTTTGGTATTTGGGACATTTTTCGTTCCGATTCCCAAGGGGTTTTTAATTCATAACTTTTTTAATTTTGGTCCCACGGTCTCGAAAATTCCCGAAATGATTTCCCCGGAATATTTCCAATCGAAAGACACCTCTCGCGACTTCCAACTCGCCCGCGTTGCGAACTGTAATCGGCTTCAAGCAGACAGACAGAGGCGCACGGATTTTATTAGTATAGATTTAAAATGAACAAAAATTTCATTGTAACTTTTCATTACAAAATCCCTCAAAAATAGTAATAAAAATTTTACGATTTGACTGCACTGCTATCGTTATTTCTGATGTACAGTTACAGATAAAGGGTGATGTAATTTTTCAGTAGACAGTAAAGTACGATTACTCGGACAAATCGTTAATATTTGATTTAAAAAATATCGGGGTAAAGTAAATACATTAGGCTTTAATAATTTGTACAAATTAACGAAAGTAATTTATCGTTTGTTTTTATTTAATTTTATAGGAAATTGTTCCACGAATAAATCAGAATATAAACAAAAAATTTCCTTCTATTTTTCTTTAAAATTTTTATGAAGCTATTTAATTATAATTATTAGAAAATTTAAAGAAAATAAACATTTTAAATAAAGTGTTTTGCAAACAGAAAAATATACAAACCACTTTTTGTATGACAGTACTTGATTTTATCGGGATTTTATGTTTTAATATTTTCTTAAATTTCATTCCGTAACACTTATCGAAAAAAATGATGCTCTTAATTTCAAATTAAATTTAAGATACCATAATTATCGCATACACTTTTTTAACCATCACATTATGAGTAGAATGGTATTAATACTTTTTCTATACACTGGTAGTGGGGATATATCTTGCATTAGATAGGACAGTCTATGTTTATTCCTTTCAAATCTAGTAAAAAAACTTTTTTTCTGAAGCTTTTTTTGATGCTTGCTTTCCAAAAATTATCCACAGAACGTGTGCAAATATGCATATATGAAATGCAATTTTTCGTAAATTATATACGTTGTAAAAATTGTATTCAAATAGTCGGTAAAATTATTTTTCCCTCATATTCGCTATTTCCCTGTCTCTTAATAAAAAATCTTATTTATTATTCCTATTTAAACCCATTATTTTTTTAACGCGTATTATATTTTTCTTGTTGCAATTTCAATTCATTTTTTTCCTTCGTATAAATCTTTCTTAAAGCTGTTATTTTTCTCAATGCTAAAACCGAGACGCCAGATCATTTCGAATACTCTTTCAACCATTTCCCCCCCTTATTTTATTCCAATGTTCTTACTTCACATGCTTTTTATCAGAGTGCCGAATTGCTAGGAAGTTAGTATGCTTCTTGGTGACGAATTTGCATACTCTGATTGCATTTTTAGCTGGCGCAAATTTCCTTTTTGTCCAGATCTTGCGCCAAAGTCTCGGTAACTTTGTGCGCAGATTCTGCTTAATACAGCTGATGCATGATTTCACAGGTCATATTTTTGCATATTTTTTATTATTAAAATATTCTATAGTTGTTTGGAGAAAAGTGAACGTTTTGAATGAAATAGGGAGTCTTTCTAAGGATTCATTTTAACTGTTCTATCATTCGCCGCACGTAATTGATTCAACTGCTCTGAAATAATTCGACTGCACTAAAATGAATTGCTTTCATTAACCCACGTATTCAATTACACCGTAAAGTGTAACATTTATATGTTACAATTTAATCAGAATTTCAAATAACTATATTATTCAAAACTTTAAATGAAGATGCATATAATAATAATATACACTAGTCGTTGTACTAAGGTGTTCATTGCAGAAACTTCTTTTTTTTATTAATAAATATTTTTTACTGAATATAGTTATGAAGTATAGCTATTTATAAGTATATTTTTAAGTTTTTATATTAATTAAAGTTTTAGGGAAAACAAATTTTACATGTTAATGTCTTATCAACAATATCTCTTTTATTTTATTTATTTTATTTATTTATTTATTTATTTATTGATTTATTTATTTATTCATTTTTTGCTAAATAAAATACAATTTTTTTATAGAGATTATACAAAAACATTTACTTTTAAAAAACTAAAAATTTTCATATTAAAATTGTCTTTTCTTTGATTACTCTTTTAGTACGGGAATAGTGTTTAAAAAGTTTCACTCCGAACCAAAAATTTCGAAGACAGTGTAAAGAGTTTTGAAAATAGCTCATCGAAAAAAGTAAAACTATGATTGACTATTTTCTGACTACCATTACACCTCATGTTTGAGACTGACACAGCATGCAAAATCAACTATAAATGAATCAAAGTTGAACGCAATCAATGAATCAATGAAAACGATTTATTTTATTGTTTTCGTTCAATGTTTGATTTCTTTCATTTAATGCATCAGTAACATAAGTATTGGGTCGTTCGGAAAGTCGTGTCCGTTTGGGAAAATCAATGCGTACCGGAAAAATCTGACCATTTATATCTAAGTATTAGATATCGGAAACGATGTCGAATAATTAAGTAATAGAATTTTCCGGTAAGAATTGATTTACCCAAACTCAAAGGACTTTCCGAACAACTCAATATATATATTTTGGAATACAAACAGGAAAATTAGGAAAAAAACACTATTCAAAAAATTTTTTTGACAAATTTAGAAAAATCAATTTTTTTCTGATCTATTAATTAAATTTTAAAAATGCACTAGTTAAAAAAAAATAAATTATCTTTTCTTCGAAATTTATAAAAAGCAAATCATAATACTAGTTTATTTTATCCTCATATTTGATGCTTTTGTATTTAGCTAATATTTAAAGCTAATAGATCATATCAAAACATCGAGTAATGCATAATATTCAAATATTTGTATCCAGTGCATTACATATTTGTAAGATATTAGAGAGTAATATTGTGCTAACAACTGTTTAAATTTCATCCTTAAAATCTACAAACTATTGAAATGTACATATTTGAAAGATACAGTCAGAAATATATTGACAACTATTGATGGGTATATAATTAGCGTGATTAATATGTTAGATTAAAGACAAAGTAGAACATGCAAAAGTCTTATTTCTTTTATAACTGCATGATTTGATCCACAGTTAGGCTTTTTTGTTGTCTAAAAAAATCAGTTATGCCTCAGAAAATGCGGATAGATGCATTTAAAATATTTATTTTTAATTTTGGAAACACAAGTGCATAGTGTATTATTGACTTTAAATGCAATTACTTAAGTAATTATTTTCTAGATTCCATATCATTTAAATAGTTTTAATCATAAATTAATATTGCTGTCTTATATTTCAATTAAGGAAACTCGCTATTCTATTTTAATCCATATCTCTATCACAGCTGCGTGAAAGATTACATTAAAAAGTGTTATCTATCTTCAGGGCCCGACTAGCAAGTTTCAGTTCTCAGGCAACTTTCGGTTTTTGTGCCCCCTTAGATTGGTTAATTTACCAATAATAGTATTTTTACATATTATACACTTATTTAAAAAATGTATTAAAGAAACTAAATTTCTTGGAAAACTGAGAAATGATTCCAGAAGTTTAAAAAAAAAGTTTCTATTAATTATTGAAATGTGCTTTTAAACATATATTGAGATATATTTTTGTCATTTCATCGTATCATGGCATTTCATGTCTTAAATATCATATTTTTTCCACAGTTATCATTTTCATAATAGATTTAGATGAAATTAGCAAAAAAATCCTCTTAGAAATTTCGTGCTCAGGGCACAGGACCAGGTACCCGTGTGATAGTCAAAGCCTGTGTATCTTATATATATATAATCCTAACGAAATGAGTTTATTAAATGATTATTTGTATTTTGTGCCCATTTCTTCTAAAATTTTGGCGATGATATTAATTCGAGTATCCTGCATTAATCTGTAAAAGGCAAAAGTGTTATTAAAGGTTAAAAATTTCAGTTAATTTTTAAGGTATTGTTTTCTTTTCTAGTTTTAATGACATTTCTTTAATGATGTAAAATAATTTCTCAATTTTTCTGTGGCAAAAAAAGATAAACAAGAATAAAGATCGGGACTTTTAAATTTCTTCTTTTATGTCATTTTCAATTTGAAATTGAAATTATTTTTTTTTATTCTAATCGATAGTGAAGACAATATGAGTATTGTGATTGAATTAGGAATAAAGTTTTTACGGAAGAGTATAAAAATAAGCTTTTTTCAGATTTTTATGGTCAGGAATCAGTATATTTTAGAGAACAAAAATCATGAGAAAAGAGGAAAGTAGATATATAATTAGATTCTTTTTTCTTTGTCATTTTCAAATTGAAATTGAAATTTAAAAGTGAAATTATTGAAAACAGAAATGGAAATTTTAAATAAAGAATTTTATGATCGCGTGTTTAAAGCAGAAGATAGGGAAAATTACGTCAAAATATTCACACATAAACATTTTAAAAGTATGAAGACTTTAAAATAATAAAATTATTTTAGGCGTAATGCATTTAAGATAATTAATTAAGTCTTGTGCAAAGTTCCCAAATGTGAACTATAGTCATATTTAAAGCTATTAAAATAATTAAATTATTAAAAAGCTTTTAATTGTGAACATTAAGATTACTTCTGAAAAGTTAAAATAATAAAATACACAAAATGAACTTTAATAAGTTATTTTATTTTCTTATTGTGTACGTTGTGATTGAATCACGGTAAAATATTGTTATCTTATATTTTTATCTTCTCAAATAATATCATTAACGAATACTTTTAAATTAAATAATATATGTACGCATCAATCATAAAAAAATACTTGAGGAATACATTTAATGATGAAAATTATGTCATGTATAAAACGAAATATTTAAAAGGTTATTCATTGTTTGAAAAGTAACAAAGGATAAAATAACAAAATGAACTATAAGAAGTTATTTCATTTTCATTCTATGTATTTTATGAGTGAATCAAGATAAAATATTGCATTTCATCTTTTAATTTTATTTATAAAAAATAAAATATTCCTAAATACTGTTAAATTAAACTAGCAAAAGCCATGCTTTATTTGGATTCGCGAAGCATTATTTTATAAAACAGATATTTGAAAGTAAAAATATTTTTTAATATTATTTTTGCATCTTTATTAAACAAAAATGTTATTTTATATTTTGGCGCATTTTAATTTTTTATTTATGATGTAAGACTGGCATAATAAAATATTTTCGAAGCAAACTTTTACAAAATATTTTTAAATTTTCAACTAAAAGCTCTTTTAAAGATGTTTTTACAATTTCCAGTAACCACTGGTGTTTTTTAAAGTTGTTTGAAATATGCATGTTTCCAATCTTTGTAATTAACATCAAATAATCTTTGAAAGCTATTTTAGAATAATATATTTGAAGAGAGCTTAAAGAAAGTTACTTCGTCAAAATCCTATTTTCTGGAAAAATATTTGAAATCTGCTCTCGTTGATACTATGAATTTTTAACTGTAAAACTTTTTTTTCTCTAATTTCTTCGTTTTTATACATGCTTGCGTATCAGAATTTTTGATATTGTAGAATTTTTCGTAAGGAAAATTTCCTATTGAATGCTTAATTTTGAAGGATTTTCACTCTCGACAACGTTACGTACGTTTTTAAGCCAACTGGTGTCTATATATCGTCAATCTCTATAACTGCTTCATCTAATGTTAAACCTTGGGATTTATGAATTGTAACAGCAAAAGCTAACTGCAGAAGAAATTCTTTCCTTGAGCAATTTATGCTTCAATTTTTCTAGAATTTAATTATTGGGGGAATTGGTACGCACCAATTCTTATAAGTTAAATTATTGTAGTATTCAAATTTATCCATGATTATTCGCGATACCTGGTCTGGTGGCTTGTGATTTTCTTTATTACGTGCAACAAAGTCTAAAGTCCCGTTCACTAAATCTTTTTCGGTCCACAGATAAGAACATAACATTACTTTAGATCCAAATGATAAAGTAAGAAATGGTTAAAGTCAATTTTTCGTTTCTGAATCGGCCGACTTTGCTTTAGTACATTTATAAAGAGCTTGAATCGAGGCAACAACTTCACGCTTCAATTCTTTTAATTTTTCATTTATATAACAAACTTAACAATTAATTTTATTTGTTTACAATTCTTTCGTTGCCACTTTACAAAAAAAAAAAAAAAAAAATTACAATACATTTTTTTTAAATTTTTAAGTGTCATCTGTGCAAACGATTTTGCTGAATAATGAAAACATATTTTATTTATTAAATTATTCATGATTCTATCTATTATTCCTTACTCCATGATTTATATATTTTTTTTCTGAAAATATACGCGTTTCATTTTTTATTTATTTGCTAAAATGCGTCCGTATTGGAAATGCATGTAAAATAAATTAATTAAAATAATAATTTTTTTTAACGTTTTACTGTAAAAAAAAATATATTCTGCAAATCTACAGATCATAATTTATTTTTGTGTTTAATTTGAAGTTAAAATATTGAATAGTTTTTTTATAAAGTGTACGACAAAGTGTAATTTGAGTGGCCTAGTAGAGGATTCGCTTCGCTCATCCTAATAATATATGTACCTGTCAGACATAAGAGAAAAAGCTTTAAAATAAGTAAATTAATACTTGAGGAATAGATTTAACGCTGAAAATTACGTCAGGTAAAAAACGATGTACAGATGGAGGACAAAATAATACAAACACTTGTGAAATAATGGAAAATCTTTATTAATAGGGGACTGGATTACCCGTTGACTGAAATACAGATTTAATGCAACGTGGATAGATGCATAAAGTTCATGGACAACATTTAAAGATATATTTAGCCATTTCTATTCCAGAACGGTCTCTAATTCTAAAAGCCTGGATTGAGGGGGAAATCAGGAAAGAAAGATTTGACTCAAAATATTCCGATAAATGTTCAATAATATTCAAATATAGAGACTGGGAAGGGGCAGGAAAAATGTTCAACTTCATCGTCATACTCTTCGAACCAAGTTTGAACACACCTAGCAATGTGGATAAGGGCTTTGTCGTCTTGAAAGAGCAGTCGCTCTGCAGAGTTTACAAACTGGACAAAAGGGTGGTCATGATTCCTTAGAATGCTTAAATAGTAATCGGATCTGATTCTGCCATACAGATTAACAAGTGGCCCAAGACTGTGCCAAGATATTGAACCCCATGCCATAATGAAGCCATCCCCATGCTTCAAAGTCACGCATGAAACTTTCAGAAATAAACGCTTGTCTGGGCGTTCTCCAGACATAAACCCATCCGTTCATCTGAAATAGGATGCATGACGATTCATCTGACCATGTTACATGCTGCCATGGCTGTGATGTCCATCCTTTGTGATCCCTGCACCAATGGCGTCGCTTGCATTAGTTACTGTCACCGAGGGTTTTCGAATCGCCATTCTGCCACAAATGCTTGCAGCATGAAGTTCGCCTTTGACAGATTTTGTTGAAACTGGGTCCTGGAGATAACTGTTCATTTTGGATGTTATCTCGGACAACAATTGCTTGTGCTTTCCGGCTAATATGCGCTTCAAGACTCGTCTATCCCTATCAGCGAGCTTGGACTTTCCGCCACTGTTGTGCTTTTAAGACGACTCCTAACCTTCTTTTCTGTATGCTGTCATAACATCCGATGCTGTACTCCTTGCAAACCCCAAAAGGTTTGCTGTTTCCGCAGTCAATGCTTCACTTAAACGCACTTCGAAAATCATTCCTCTTTGGCAGTCTGACACGTCTGACATTTCAACTCATCACAGACAGTCCGACAGACGCATGTAACGCAGGTGAGTGCTGTTGAGATACTGATACCATTTTCTTCACGCTCACTAGGTGGCGAACTTCTGTTGCAGGTGGCGCAAATGTATTGCAGGTGTGAAATACATCATACTTTTTCACAGGTGTTCCTATTATTTTGTCCTCCATCTGTATTTAAAACGATTTTCAGTGTTTGAAATGTTCAATATTGAAATAACAGAATCTATATATTTAAAACACCTGGCTGTTTTTTTGGTCATCAGCCCTGAGCCTTCTACTGGCCCGATTTTGATAATTATTTTTTTTTAATGAAAGCTGTTTATGTGTAGATGTGCCCATTCTGGCTAATTTTTAATTTATTTCAATTTTTATATTTTATTTTTAATTTTAAAAGCTTTTTCATGACATTTCTTCAAAACAGTGGCAACAGGTTAAGCTGTTCTCAAAATTTATTTTGTTTCATTATTTTCCACCAATCAGGAGCTTGATCTCATCGGTGAATGTATAATCGCATTTCAAACAAACAAACAAACAAACAGAAAAGAATAAATAAAGGTTTTCGTTAAATTTAATCATAATAAAATGATTGCACATAGTTATCCCCTGCAATACACAGATTATTTACTGAGTAATATATTATTAAGTATTATGTAAGTAAAATAACAGAAGATAAACTTTAATAAAATATAATATCTAAAGTGAAATTTTGTCGATGGAGAAAATGTCGTCATACAGAAACCAGATAAATTTCTTCCATGAATATAATATACATTGTTATAGCTGTGTCAGTGATGATGTCATATTCACTGACTTTAATTCCTGCATCTAAATAAAGTGAACTTCTATTATTTTAAAGGTCCGTGGTGTGCACAAATGAAAATATTTCTATAAACTGCGTCATTTCTATTTAATTATATTGAATATTTTATGAAACTAAAGAATTCTTAAATAACTGCATAAATCACGCTTTTATTTAAGAAAAGATATTTCTGAAGGTGTAAATGATGTCATATTCAAGAAAAAAAAAAGAATAAAACCTGTGATATGGCGGTATTACTATAGTTCTATCTTACATAATATCAAAAAATAATTAAAATCATTTCATTGTATTAAATTATTGTTTAAAATAGAAAGAAAAATCTGCATTTCAGCTACAAATACAAAAATTGTATTCTTTTTAATAACAGAGATATCTTTTTTTTCCGTTGCCATAGCAATAAAATTAATTTTTACAAGTTCATGGAGGATACAAACCGATAAATAAATTAAATTTATTGCAAGTGCTGTAAATGTGTACTGGGTTGGTTAGGCAGTTAAGTAAGTCCCTGTTTCTATTATAATTAAAATGTTTCATTGATATTATAATTATTGTACAGTTATCAAGCGATCTTTAAATGGAGAAAAAATAAACTATGTAGATATTTTTGAATTCGTCTTCCGGGGTATAATATTAACTTCCTAAATAATTTGGCATTTAAATAATATTTAAGATTTAGAAACCGCATTAACAAAATGTAGCTGAAGTCCAACATAATAATTTATGAGTTGTTTTAATGTTGTTTGTTATGTGTTATGAGTTGTGCATTTGTTTATTACGCTCAGTATTTTACTGTCTATATAAGATTGATATATATCATACCTAATATATATTCTTTTCCCTCGAGTTTCGACGGATGCAGCTAGTGAACTTTAAGACGATTTCAATTTTCATATTGTATATTTTGTAATTGAATCAAGATAAAATATTGCATTTCACCTTTTAATTTTATTTACTCAAATAATATTCCCGAGCTCTTTTGAATTAAATAATATGTGCACGAGAGGAAGAAAAAATATCCTAAAATAAGACAGGGTAAGAAAAGACTTTAAAATAAGAGAATTATTACCCGAGGAATGTATTAAAGGATGAAAATTACGCGATGCATAAAACGATATATTTACAACGATTCTCTTTTCTGAGAATTTTAATGTGATGTCACATGGAATTAATGTAGTAGTAAGAAGTAGGGTGGTATAAAACTATTTGCTTAATTAATGTAATGAATTAATTATTATTCATGATGGTGTTTCAAAAATATAGAAAAAAATTCATGAATTGGATATGCCTGTTCCAGAAAAATATCTAAATTTCGATCAAAACACAACGTATGAGCGTAAAATTTTATTATCCTAGTGTTCAATATTTCGCATTTAAATTGAGCCAAATTTTTTCTTTATGTTTCGCAATTTTCCTCGAAATACTAGACAAAACTTGTAAAATCCAAAGTGTGTATTACATTTTAAATATATAGTGTGTATCAAAACCTCTAAACGCTGTTAATGTAGTTTTGAGTCAGTATGCATAAATTTCCAAAATATTTCTATAAACATATTTATTAATACAGAGTGGTAAATTTGAATAAAAAAATACATATGGCACTCTATGTTTTGAAGAAGAAACACATTTTATATTCATTTCCTCAAGCCACATTTTACATAGAAAAGAAATGATACCTTATCAACTTTTGATGCACACAAAAAACCCTCTTAGGAAATCAACTTTTTAGATGCCACTTATTCCTTGAATAATACATACCTCCTTAGCTGTATAAAGTCATATTTATGAACTTTACTTATTTATGATAGATAAAATATAAGTGATATCTTTAAAAGAGGTGCAAGTATTGCAGGAATAAGTTTTAAATTCAGAGATGCAATAAAAATTTTATAAAACTTTCAATTCAAAAGAAGTATTTAAAAAATTATAATTAATAAAACACAAACTGATAAAAATACTCTTTGGCAACGAAATTTAGTGAATAGTTTTATGTAGTTTTTATGACACTATGATTTAAGTAGCTAAAACTGTGTACGAAATGATGGGTTAAAAAAAATTCAGCTGCAGTTAAATTGAGATATTTATGGTACTTTTTGGTTATAGTAAGCCCCGCAATAACTATTATGCCAACATTATAGTTACGATTTTTCAAAATCAAACTTTATGTATATATCATATACTCATCTATAATTCTCGAAAAGCTCATATAATTATGTCATAATTCATATCATCTATTTATATGTGTTATCGTTAAAGCATATAATTCAGTTATTTCATACTAGCTTTAACCCATGGCTTTGCTCACATAGAATGTAAGCTTTTCCGGTACTATTTAATTATTCTGTAAACCTATTTCACCAAATTACACAAATCGCCAAATTATTCGCCAAGTTTTGCAAGGTTACGATTGAATAATATTTCTTAAAATAAAGAATAGATTAGCTTTCAATAAATAGAGAATCATAATGTTTGGCGTAATTTCCAATAAAAATATTTTGTTAATTCAGGATTGCAATAAATGGCGCATTACAATACATTTTGGCAGTATGTTGGTAAACCGGAAAATACCGTAAGATAGCCGAAACAATTAACCCAGTTTGCTGTAGATTCGAGTATGGAATATGATTTCATTGAAGGCATAAAACTAATATAGCCCTTTTTGAAGTTTAGTATTTGTTAAACCACGCTTGGTAACATAAAGCTATTATATGATGCATGCGATAAAAAATACACTTACTTTCCAATCAAAATCAGTGGTTACAGTGAGATGTAAATACATCTCTCATTGTCGCAATATTTTAGTTTAAACATCTGTAAATCTACTATCAGGATATTTAAAATTTCTCTCATTATTTTTAGTCCTTGGAACGGTCCTTTTCTAGGAAGGGGGCAGCAATATAATTTATAAATTATTTTAGTGATAGTTTGCTATAACAATTGGAAAATAAAACGCTATTTTTATGTTATTCTTGCGCATGCGATGAATCGCCAAATATTGTTCTGATCGTCATGATTTTTATCACAATCCTTTCATTTAAAATACAGTGAAACCTCCAAATAAGGGACACCTATGGGGCGGACATTTTCTCCCTTAAATAGAGGTGTCCCTTATTCCGAGTGTCCTTTATTTGGAGGTTTCAATTTATAAACATTTCACTCATTTTATTTAAAATACATCCATGTAAAAATACATATTGCAAACACATAAAATACTATGACTTTATAACCAAGCAATGCAGAACAATATGATAATAAAGTCTTCCGGGGAAAATATCTAGCTAACAGCATACGTTTCATCAAAATTCATTTCACAGAATCTTTTATAAAGGCTAAATTTCCATAATCGAGTTCATCTGATTATAGAAATTTCTACCTGAATTCCATATATGATCAACGCATGATGTTATATTACATACTGATATCTTCCATGAGAAATAATCTACTAGTTACATTAATCTAGTACAAAATCGTCAAAATCCATAAAGCCAAACTCGAGTTATAATACTCTAAACGAAATTTTCGTTATAATCAAATTACATTAGAATTTAAATATGTTGCTCTATTTTCCTAATATTACCTGCTATATGTATAATTTACATTTAAATGTGACAAATGACTTAAAATTTATAGTATACTTAAAATAATTTCCATAATTGCGAATATCATTTGAACCAATGTCATACTCATGTCTTTTTGGCTTAAAACCAAATTGTTTGGCGTCAAAGATGACAAATGTAAAATCGAAATCCTAATATATTCGTTATATATACGGTTATATAATATCATAAAATATTGAAAAAAAATCTTGACATACTTAACGAAATTACTTTAAATGAATTACTTAACGAAAATTTTTTAAATAAATTTTTTATTAAGTTTTTTTTTCTTATCCAGATGCCAAATATGGTCAACAAATAGCATAAATCGGCAAGTCTTGTTTCAATGGATCGACTTTGAAAATGAATGTTTCTTTTTGACCATACAAACATTTCTCTTACATTAAATATTTTTTAAATAATATTATTTCTCATTAAATCTGGATTTTTTATTTCAAATAAAATAATAATTAATCGATTTTTTCATTTTATTTTTCGAGCTAATTGTATCTTTTAATTTCTAATTTATAAGAACGTTTCAAATTTTGACAAAATGATAGAATAATATGCCATCACAAAAATCGTAAACTTATGCTAATGGTAACCGCTTTGTCCAAAATGACAGAACCTTTAATCAGAATACTACCACTAATCTACGTATAACGATGTACTATATACGAAAACCTTCCTTAAAATAATATCAATCTAACAGTGAAGTTCCATCAAAATCCCTTCAGTAAAACTGGAGGAGTAAGCAGAAAACACGAAATTTCCGTTTGTATTCTATGTATATAAGTAGGAAATAATTAGTTATTTCATGAAATAACTAACCAAGTCCGTTAAAATGCGTAAAATTATTGGATTCTGTAACTTAACTAGATATTTTTTAGAATAACGATTACTTAACCGTTAAAGATTAAAATAAACAATTTAACATTAAACACAAATCGATGTTTCAAAAATTAACTGATAATAAATAGTTAAGGTAATTCAAAAAATACATTTCCAATTATTAATACACTACTGGCCATTAAAACTGCTACACCAGGAAGAAATGCGGATAACAAAACGATATTTATTGGACAAATATATTAAGATAGAAATAACAAGTGATTAAATTTTCAAGAAATTTGCGTCCATAGATCCTGAGAAATCAGTACCCAGAACAACCACTTCGGGCAGTAATAACAGCACTTACACGCCTGGGCATTGAGTCAAATAGAGATTGGATGGCATGTACAAGTAAAGATGCATATGCAGCTTCAACACGATGCATCAATTCATCAACCGTAGTGATGGTTATAGCGTATGGTTACGAGCGAGTCGTTCGGCAACCATTAACCAGACGTTTTCTATTGGTGAGAAATCTGGGGAACCTGCTTGCCAGAACAACAGCCTAACATTTTTCGTATCAAACAAGGTCCGAAGAATGCTGTAAACATGCGGTCGGGCATTATCTTGCTGAAACGCAGGGTGTCAATTAAAGGGTAGAGACTCGGGTCGTAAAATATCAGAATTGTAACGTGCATTGTTCAAAGTGCTGTCAATGTGAACAAGAGACGACCGAGACGTGTATACAATGGCAGCCCATTCTATCACGCCTAGTGATGGGCCAGTATGACGATGACGAATGCATGCTGCGAATGTGCGTTCAGCACGATGCATCCAAAACGGATACGACCATCATGATGTTGGAAGCAGAACCTGGATTCACTTGAAAAAAAATGATTCCTCGCCGTTCGTGCACCCAGGTTCGTCGTTGATCACATCACTGAAGGCGCTCCTGTCTATGACGCAGCGTCAAGGGAAGTCGCAGCCTTGTTCTTGGAGCTGAAGGTCCATGCTTCTGAAAACGTCGTCGAACTGTTCGTGTTTGTCTTGCAAATGACTCCATTCCTTGACTCGGGGCTCGTGATGTGGTTGTACGATCCATTACGGCTATACGGATAACATACTTGTCTTCTCGGCTGCTAGTGATAAGGGGCCGTTATGATCCGTACGGCGTTCCGTATTACCGTCCTGAATCCATAGATTCCATATTCTGTAAACAGCCATTGGATCTCGACCGACGCGAGCAGCAATACTGCGACACGATAAACCACAATCCCGGTAGGCTACAATTCGACCTTCATAAAAGTCAGAAAGATGCTGGTACGCATTTCTCCTTCTTACACAAGGCATCACAACAATTTTTCATCAGTCAACAACGGTCAAATGCATTTTCTGTGTTAGAAACCGACAGAAGAATATCCTCATTTAAACACATTTTCGGTGTCGCAACTGGCACTTGCTTTGTCAGAATGCGCTGAAAAGCTAATCATTTGTATATCATAGTATCTTCTTCCTGTCGTTTAAATTTCATGTATGTAGCGTGTCGCCTTCATGGTGTAGCAATTTTAATGGCCAGTAGTGTAAATGATTTTATAAATAAATCATAAAAACAGAATATATATTACTATTTTTATTTTCTTCTATCTTTACAAAATAAAAGTAATAGATCTGCGAAAATTTTCGAATTCTTTTTTTTTTTTTGACGTACTTACAGGATTTAGGGATCAGAAATTCCAAAAAATATGTTTCTACAAAATATCTGCCTGTCTGTATGTATGTGACACAAACTTTGTGAGTGCTCTATCTCAAGAACTAATGCACAGAATTTAACAAAACTTTATAGATTCAGGTAGTCCCTGATCTAAAACGATTCTGATCAGTTTTTGGTGTAAGTCACTGAACATTTGGCTCTGCTATGCTGCATTTCTCCCGATATTCTCACAAGTCATATATCAGGAACTAATGCACGGAATTCCATGCCTTGTATTAAATCCTCACAATAAGCTTAGATTGTCATTTAATATTGGCACTGTGGTATTAACATGCTGTAGTATTAACATACTTGTGGCAGGATTGATTTCATGGTTCAAACGGATTTCGCGTGCTGTCTTTAACCTCCTCAGTCCTGATGTCGCTTGATTTATTGGTTTATTTTATGTCGGCCGATTATCCATACGTGGGATATAGGACTAAGGTGGAATGCCCTCCGTCCGGGTCTTTCTAAAGGAACCAAACCCGTATTTACGCAAGGTTCGAAAAAAAACCGCAGGGAATCTCCGAACGCTTAGGCCGGCGGCCGCGATTGGGTTCTAACGCAGCACCTGCCATATTCCAGTTGAGAGGTCAGAACTTATTGGTAACTGGTAGGGTGATGTCATTTTCACGCGACACTAAAAGACACGCTTTAAATTAATTGAAATGTTTCTGGAATTGTTGAAATTACATCTAGACTCTTTTAAGAGAAGTGTTCATATTATAAGCATCGATATATAGATTGATGTATCTTTTGAGATGTTTTATAATAATTTTAAACTGTTTTTTGTAGTGCCGCATAAAATTTGTCTCAGGTCAGAGCAAGTTATTACTTTAACGGTTAGACAATCGTTATTCTATAAATAACTAGTTAAATCGTGGAATCTAATAATTTTACACTCTTTAACGGACTTGTTTAGTTATTTAATGAAATAACTGGGTATTTTAGTAAATAACAGATTATACTCTTTAATGGTAACATGTATATAAAACACAAACGGAAATTCCGTTCCGGGTGCTAGCTACTCGAGTTCTACTGAAGGGAATCGACGGAAAACGCATTGTTAGCTACTATTTCAGGAAAGGTTTTCGTATGTAGCACGTCGTTCTACGAAGATTAGATACAGAATAATCATGAAAAGCTCTGTTATTCTGGATACTATAATTAAATTTTATTTTTTGATGTTATATGACATTCTATAACCTTACAATTCAATTTTACCATGTAAGTAAAAATACCTTGATAGAAATGGTTAACATTTGTTTTTAATATTAGTCGAAGAATTTAATATTTTTTTGATAAATATTTCATTGTTAATGTACCATATTAAATTCAACGAGTGTCGAAAATTTCAAGTCTATCTTTCATTAATAGAGACAAACTCTGAAATCGATGCTAATAACTAATCCACACAACTTCCAATATATTTATTTTACTGTATTAGCTCTCACGAAATTATGTATTACTATGTATACTTAAAATGTATTTCCTTTAAAGCATGTATCCCATGAAAACAGCTCAGAAATATTTATTGACGAATTGAGAATGTTACCATTTACATCTTAAGAATAATTAAAAACGTGAAAATGTGAATTCTTATGCTTTTTTTATCATTATAAATTTCAAATATGCATATGTTTCATCATTTTTAAACAGTTGCATTAACTAGAACTGAAATTTGATTTTTATGACTCAATTTTGAAGAATTAATTTCAAAACCTTTATTTCAAAATTTATTTTACTAAATATTTCTATTAATAAGTTTTTGCGATTGAAGAGTGGTATGATATAAAACATGTGCTATAGTAATCCTACAATTACAACGTACCAAATAACAAGCTCTAATTATTTAATATATTACAGCCATTTGACTGCGGATTAAAACGATGACTATTTTTGTATTCATTCGTACCATAATTTCAGAAAAAAAAATTACTTAGTGATATAGATGCAGATTCACGGTCACCAGTCGCCAAGTGACGACTAAATTTTTTGGCTGTGCGAGTCATTTTTTCACGAGCCATCCTCTGGCAAATTTCGCGTTTTTTCTCGCGAGGATTTGACGAAAATTGCGTTTTTTCCACAATCCTTGATGAGAATTCCAATTTTTTTTCTTGATCCTTTAAACAAAATCTCATTTTCCCACAATCATTTAACGAAAATCATATTTTTCAGTGATTCCTTGACAAAACTCGCTGCGTTTTTTGCGATCTTTTACAAAATTCGCGGTTTCTTAATTTTTCTTAGAAATTAAGCCCGTGGGTGACTGGAAAATTTAGGTTTAGGACACACTGTCTGCTTAAAAATTTTAGTATTGTGCACCTATTTCTAGTAGTATATTTCTATTAAACTGAGTTTAATGTAAGTCTATGGAATCGATCGTTTTTCAAAAAGTGGTGAGAATAGAAAAAAAATAGTCTCTGTGTTGACATACATCCGAAAACTACTCAAAAAGTTAAACCCTCACACTAGTCACTGAAAAAGTCCCGGATGATAATGTTAAGCCTATGAGGGGGAGGGCGTACTTTTTAAATATCGCACTCAAATTTTAATATTTTTACATAATATCGTTTGCATAAGATAACTGAGGACGATCTACAACCGGGCTAGTTTTTACTTTTGCAATTTTGGTTTCAGATAAAAAAAAATATTATTTTAACTTTCGAACCTGGTTAGAACCGGTTCTGTAATTGTAACTATCATAATATAAATATATATATAACAAAAATCGATAAAGCAAAAACTAGCCTCGTTCTAAATCCTTCTTAGCTTCCCCATGAGAAAAAAACATGTAAAACTAATAAAATTTAAGCGATATATTTGAAAAGATTGCCCCATAGACTTAACATTATCATCCGGGTCTTTTTCATTGATTAGTGTTGCGTCTTAATAGCTGAAGAAGAATGCTGCCCAGTGTCAAGCACCAATGTTCTAATTTAGCGAGCTTTTTTTTTACACAGCATAATGAAAAATATAATTATTAACAAAATTAATATATTTGAAGAATATTACGAAATTTATAAAAGCGTGTAATCAAATAAGCTAAAGGTTTATGAAAATGCGACTGCAAAATTAATAGTGTTATTTAAATGTAATTTCGAAATAAATATGCGCATTTAATACTGATTACTTCTCATTGAAGATATTTTTTTTCTTTCCTACGTATGTTCACAAAACATGTAGTTCCCGAGTTTTTTTTTAGCATGCAAATTTTGAGACTAATGAAAAAAAAAAATGTGTATCTTCATTATCCCACTGTTTATTTAGCTTAAATCCATCTCTTATATTCGAATAAATCCAATTTTTCAAAATTAAGCAGTTTCTTAATTTCATTAGCGTTTGATGTGACTTTTTTAACAATAAAAAATGTAATTTTTTTAAGTGTTGGTTATATTTAAAAACAAAATCAATCTTGCGATCGTTTATTTGTTAATACCCTTTTTTTAAAATAATAATAATAAAAAATATCTCTAAAGTTAGTTCTCAGGATATTAAATAATAGCAAAATGTAACATAGTTTTTAATCACAGTAATCAATTCTTTGTAATCTTATTTTCTTGTAATTTGCATTTTTTATTATTTTTTAATGTAAAATTTAGGCATAGTAACATCCACAAATGTTTACAATAGCCATTTTATGCGGTAGGAAATTTTAATCTTCTTTTTTTTAATTAGTGTATTTAACTACAATTACATATCATTAAGTATGATTTTCTACCACATGTAAATTATACAAACCACAAATCTTTCACTGCATTTGAATTAATTGTGTTGGATTTTTTATATTTCATCCTCATTTATTATTTGTCATTTTTTTTTACTTTTCATTTCCAATTTATGTCACTTAAATGCCATTAAAAAATCGTTCTTATGACATTAACTTCTGAAAACATTATTAAAACTTTAGATAAAATTTGGAATTATATCAATTCTTCTGAGAATAATTCTTAAAATATAAACATTAGAATGTTTATTGAAAATTGTTAGAGAAAACCAAAAATAAAATTGCCAATGTGTTTTAATGCCATTATCTTTCAATTACTTTAAATATGATAACGCTAGTTTAAACAGATTTGATTGAATCCTAATAAAACTGGAAAAGGGATCAAGTTATTGTTTTTTGGTTATATTTTTATAAATCTTATATTAGAAAAGTAAGTTTAATTCAAGTAATACGAAACTGAAGAATAGCAAAATGAAATTGGTATTGTAATCGCAACCATTATACTGTTGAACTAAGATTTAGTTAAATCTCTCATAAATTATTCAAATTTTTAAATAAATGATGTAGGCACACTAAAAAGTATTGTAGTTTCCAAATTATGAGCAGTTTCTTGGGAGTATAATATGAGAAGAAGACATATAATTAAGGCATTTAGTTATAGGCATGCATATAATTAATAAGCACATTTAAATATAATTGCGTTTCATTGATGATAATTTTGCTTCACAAATAATCTATGCATTATTCCTGAGAGCCCTTCATTTTTATATGGATAAACATACCATTGAAATGATGTTGCTTAAAAGCAAAATTCAATTTATGAGAATGAAATCTCAAATAAAAACTATAATGAAAAAGTTATTTATAAAATTCTGTCTAAATTTAATAAATTATTTTCGAAAATCATGTAACTTTGATTTATAGACTAGTATATTACCATGGAAAAATAAAGAAATTCGCTTTAATTTCATCATTATTAAATTATCGCATATATTAGAAGAAAAGTTATCACTAAGATTTAATAAACACATTTAGGTATAACTGAGTGATTAGGTATAATTTGTGATAATTTAAATCATATTTAATTTATAGATAACATAGTTTCTAAGTATTCTGCAATTTTACATGGTTTAACATAACATTAAAATAATGTTGGCAAATGACAAATTTCAGTTTATCAGAATGAAATCTTGAATAAAAGTTATGCATGAAAAATTGCTAATAAAATTCTGTTTAAATTTAATAAACCGTTTTCGGATAATATAACCAAGTATTTATAGATTGGTTTATCATCTTTCAAAGGTTTTAAAATGGTCTTTAATTCTATCAGTATTGAAATGTTGTGAAATATCGGAATAAGAGTAAACTTTAAGGATTATTAGACACATTTTACTATAAATGTGTTTCATTGATGATAATTTTACGTCACATGAAATTAACATGTGAAATAATTTCTGAAATTTATACAAGACAGTAGTTCCTTAGTGTCTTGTAGGTTACATGGATAAACATGGCATAAAAATGATGTCGGTAAGAAGGGAAAATTCAATTTAGGAGAGAGAAATCTCGAATAAAAACTATAATTAAAAAGTTGCTAATGACATATTGTCTAAATTTAATAAATATTTCTCACATTTCATTTAACCTTGCAATTATAGACTTGTATTTTTTCATGCAAAAGAAAGAAAAATATGCCTTAATTTTATCATTACTAAATTGTACTTACAAAACGAAATTAAATTTGATTGAATATAATTAATACTTGATAATAAATAATTATATTATGATTAATTTTATTTAAAATTAATTAAAACACAAATCATGTTTTTCTTCCCGTTACATTTTGTATTTTTAAACATCGATATCTGAAAGAATCTCGAAGGATGAGTAATTACATTATGTTACTAGAGTTAAATAAATGATTTTAAAATCGACGGAATTTCTGGAAATTTTTTTTCAGTAATCGATAAAAAATGTATTAAACGCAAGTTATAGATATTTTTAAAATTTTCTGTTGGTATAAACTTTTTCTTAAAAATTTTAATGCGTATGCCAATTCATAGTTATTTAATTTAAAAAATATATGTATATATATATAAAAAGATTTTGAACTTAAAAAAAGAACACAAAAATGTATTCGCTAGGATTTTGGCATGAATGAATAAATACCTGTTTTTAATTCTTAAATAACCACGCAAATTCTGAAAGCAGAACGTCAATTGTGGTAATACATCTTTTAGAATGCGACAATCAAAAAATGCTAAGACTAGTAATAAAAATATACAAAATCAGTAATCATTGGTACCCATTTATTAAGGTGCATGATGACACTGGCCATCGTGTTCAACCGTATTTGTTTCTTGTTCTTTGTTCGCGATCTTGTATTGGTATTGTCATTGGATAATAGCGCTTTTGTGATAAAAGGCAATTTATTGTAATCACTGGTAAAAGAATCTATTTAATGTTTATTTTATCATGTGTACCTACCACAGGACTTTAACACGATATACATTGATATACATTTTTAAATCAGATCATCGATATTTTGCCCTTTCCTATTAAGGTGTAATCATGTTCTTTGATATCATCTAATAACAAATCATACTATTTATTCCAGGTGTAAAAAATATCTATGTTCAGACATATTATCTTTTCTGAATGTTTCCAATTATTAGAAATTTTTGTAAATCACTAATAATAAATTACTAATACCAATTATTTCTAATGCAATGACATCAATTATCATTAAGGATTAATAATGAATTTACCTACAATCATACATAATTACATCTGGTTTTTTGTCTTATGGGATTTTGATCATACGTGGATATCAACTTCCAGTGAAATGATTTACTTGCATTTTTTATAAGATTTTATTATTAATTTATTCATAATTTATTAATTTATTATTAATTTATTCTTCTTATTTATTGTAAATAATTCTTATAAGGAGTTTTATTAAAGGGATATAAGTCAGGGGTGTAGTCGTAAAAATATCAGAGGATATACTCTCGAAGCAGAGGGTATACGCTCAAGGTAAATATTATAACCTTGAGTGGGTATGTTATAGTTTTCTTGAGAAACTGGGGGTATACGGTGCAATTTTAAAAAAAATCCAGAATATACCGCGTATACCCCTGTATACCCTGAATTACCTCCCTGTTTTAATATAAGTTCTGGAAACACAGCAAAATTTTCAACTCAAGATTTAGGAATATTCTTACTTTTCATATTTTAATTTATAATCTTTTTTGATATACATTATTAAAAGCATATATGATTTTCCCCGACTTTATTCAATTGTAGTGATACATGAACAGATAATCAAGTTGCAGATTTTAATATTAACTTATCCCCCATCTTTGAAAAGTATGCTTAAATCAAGCTATGGAAACATAAAGAATTGAACGGGGTGTCCCCTCTCAGTGTTTTCGATGGCTAATTTGTAAAACCGTTTGTCATATATAAGAGATTTCAGTCGCAAAAATGTTTTAAATGGGAGGAAAGAACTTAAAAAAGAGGTATTAATAAAAGCATTTGTTAAAAATTACGAAATAAAAATTTTTATACGGTCACCGGTCCTATGAATGATAATTAATAAAGATTTACCAAATCAGACAAAAACATTCTCAACTGAGAAAAAATTGCCCTGGCCGGGAATCGAACCTAGATACTTGGCGTACAAGGCTAATGCTTTACCTGTTAAGCTACCTGGGCGACAGCCGGCTGGGATTTTTCGCTCAGATAACCTTATTGGTCATAGCATCTGGTCTGTCATTTAGACAGCTCAACAGAATGGACCGCAGGTAATGGAACTCCATATGACGATGGGTACGTAGATATACTATTATTTTCAACACAATCTGACTGATTGGTAAAGTAATCATACGAATTAAACATTTCCAACTGAGCGAAAAATTGCCCAGGCTGGGAATCGAACCCAGATACTTGGCTTACAAGGCCAATGTTTTACCTGTTAAGCGACCTGGACGACAACCGGCTGGGATTTTTCGCTCAGATAACCTTATTGGTCATAGCATCTTGTCTGTCATTTAGACAGCTCAACAGAATGGACCGCAGGCAATGGAACTCCATATGACGATAGGTACGTAGATATACTATTATTTTCAACACAATCTAACTGATTGGTAAAGTAATCATACGAATTGAATATTTCCAACTGAGCTAAAAATTGCCCAGGCTGGGAATTGAACCCAGATACTTGGCTTACAAGGCCAATGCTTTACCTGTTAAGCTACCTGGGCGACAGCCGGCTGGGATTTTTCGCTCAGATAACCTTATTGGCCATAGCATCTTGTCCGTCGTTTAGACAGCTCAACAGAATGGACCGCAGGTAATGGAACTCCATATGACCATGGGTACGTAGATATACTATTATTTTCAACACAATCTGACTGACTGGTAAAGTAATCATACGAATTGAATATTTCCAACTGAGCGAAAAATTGCCCAGGCCAGGAATCGAACCCAGATACTTGGCTTACTACTCCAATGTTTTACCTGTTAAGCAACCTGGGCGACAGCTAGCTGGGATTTTCCGCTCAGATAACCTTATTGGTCATAGCATCTGGTCTGTCATTTAGACAGCTCAACAGACTAGAACGCAGGTACTGGAACTCCAAATGACGATAGGTACTTAGATATACTATTATTTTCAACACAACCTAACTGATTGGTAAAGTAATCATACGAATTGAACAGTTCCAACTGAGCGAAAAAATTGCCCAGGCCGGGAATTGAACCCAGATACTTGGTTTACAAGGCCAATGCTTTACCTGTTAAGCTACCTGGGCGACAGCCGGCTGGGATTTTTCGCTCAGATAACCTTATTGGTCATAGCATCTTGTCTGTCATTTAGACAGCTCAACAGAAAGGACCGCAGGTAATGGAACTCCATATGACGATAGGTACGTAGATACACTATTATTTTCAACACAATCTAACTGATTGGTAAAGTAATCATACGAATTGAACATTTCCAACTGAGCGAAAAATTGCCCAGGCCGGGAATTGAACCCAGATACTTGGTTTACAAGGCCAATGCTTTACCTGTTAAGCTACCTGGGCGACAGCCGGCTGGGATTTTTCGCTCAGATAACCTTATTGATCATAGCATCTTGTCTGTCATTTAGACAGCTCAACAGAATGGACCGCAGGTAATGGAACTCCATATGACGATAGGTACGTAGATATACTATTATTTTCAACACAATCTAACTGATTGGTAAAGTAATCATACGAATTGAACATTTCCAACTGAGCGAAAAATTGCCCAGGCCGGGAATTGAACCCAGATACTTGGTTTACAAGGCCAATGCTTTACCTGTTAAGCTACCTGGGCGACAGCCGGCTGGGATTTTTCGCTCAGGTAACCTTATTGATCATAGCATCTTGTCTGTCATTTAGACAGCTCAACAGAATGGACCGCAGGTAATGGAACTCCATATGACGATAGATACGTAGATATACTATTATTTTCAACACAATCTAACTGATTGGTAAAGTAATCATACGAATTGAACATTTCCAACTGAGCAAAAAATTGCCCAGGCCGGGAATTTAACCCAGATACTTGGCTTACAAGGCAATGCTTTACCTGTTAAGCTACCTGGGCGACAGCCGGCTGGGATTTTTCGCTCAGATAACCTTATTGGTCATAGCATCTGGTCTGTCATGTAGACAGCTCAACAGAATGGACTGCAGGTAATGGAACTCCATATGACGATGGGTACGTATATATACTATTATTTTCAACACAATCTAACTGATTGGTAAAGTAATCGTATGATAATCATATTCAATTCGTATGATCTGAATTATCTGAATATTTCCAACACAATCTAACTGATTGGTAAAGTAATTGTATGATAATCGTATTCAATGTATCGATACGATTATCGTATGATAATCGTATTCAATTCGTATTCAATCGTATTCGATTCCCGGCCTGGACAATTTTTTCTCAATTGGAATTATTCAATTCGTATGATTACTTTACCATTCAGTTAGATTGTGTTGAAAATAATAGTAGAAACATTCTCATTCACCTAACCCAAAAACTGATCGAGTTGTGAAATTTTGAATTGACTGACTTGTAACAAATTTTTTTGCATCTGAGTGTGATCTCATAGATGACGTGCGTCATGTTCCGTGCATAAGTGCTTACAATATTAAAAGGATTTATTCCCCGAATACATTCCGAATGAAGTCGCTTCGTGCAAGTTTTAAGATATCTTTCATTTTTATTAACTGATTTTCAGACAAGTTAATCCAGTAGTATTTTAAACATGCATTATTTTTAAAAGAAAAGGGACTACTGCTTCACGAAGTTCTGTTGACTTTTATTTTAAATACAAATTGTATATTTTTCTTTCATATGCCATAATGAGAAAATATTTCAAATTTAAATTGTAATGTTCATTTGTTCATTTTATTTTCAAGTATTATTTTTTTATATCTAGTAATAATTTATAATTTTAGCAAATTTGTAAATGTCACTTATTTCGCTGTAAAAAGGATGCTTCGACTTTAAACAGCTATTACCTGTTCAATGTGCTTTAATTATTAAAAAAAATGTCATATTTTATCGTGCAGTAGGCTATTTTTACGAAACGTAATTTACAGGACCGGGAGACAGTACAAAACATTAATTTCGTAACTTTTCAAGAAATATTTTTAGTGACCCAAATCGTTTTCAAAATACTTATTTACATCATTTAAATCTCCTCAGTTTTTGTAAAAACGGTCCCAAGTTTTGCCAAGTTTTTGCTTATAATTTGCAGAATTCTTAATAAAAAATCATGTTATTTTAAAGACATATGACTAACAGTATTGTACTTAATACCCTGTAATCAGAATTGAAAAATATTAATAATTCTATGAAAAATGAATATGTTTTCTAACTAAAGTTCCCTTGAGCATGCGTGAACGCAATCAAAATATAAATTGTATGAAGTGGTGGTTAAATGCTTTTGTGAAAGTATCAAAAATATAGCTTGAAAATTCTGAAAGTTATTATCTATAGAATTAGCTCAAAATCCGTTGTCCCAAAAAGATGAGCTTCATTGACGCTAATCAAAGGATATATGAATACAATTCCTCATTTTTTTGCTTCATTTTGGGAATAACGGATTTTCAACTTATTCTTCTGCTGATAATTTTCAGATTTTTCCAGCTTTGTTTTTGAGACATTTACAAAAGATACTTTATACATTTAGCTAACACATTATGCAATTTATATTTTTTATGCGTTCACGTATGCGCAGTGAAGCATTATTCAGTACATCTTCTTAATTTTTATACAATTTTTATTATTATTTTATAATTGCAGGATATTATGTAAAATGTTGTTTGTCTTATTTTCTGAAAATAAGGTAGTTTTTTACTAAGAACTGAGCAAATTATAAGCAAAAAACTTGGCAAAATTTCGAGCCGCTTCTATAAAAACCTTTATTTCTCTACGAGTATAGATGCTATCCTCATAAAAATGAACGCAGTTTATTACAATAAATCAATTAATCATAATCTGTAGTTTGAACGCTTTTGTTACATAGTTTTTACAGGGTTATCCAAAAGATTTTCGTTCTTGTTCGATTTTTTGACGGCCCCCTATGAAATTTCGGAAAAAAAATCTTTGCGAAAATATATGACCCGTACTATTTTGTTTATACACCTGGAGTTACAGAATAATTCATCATGCATATTTCTGGATAATTAGCAAAACGTCTGAAATCGCAAGCGTCAACATATTTTTTCCTGCGACTGTATTATCTACAATTTTTATATTGACATTTTTCTGATACAGCCAATTCTAATAACATAAATAAATTAACTAGTCATATGTGGTAATCCCAAGACTTTTGTCGTCTTCATGGTTATAATTACTTCCTGAAAAATAGACCATAGCAGCTCCACCGCTTAGATGGTTTACATTCAAAATATTGTCAGCAACAACTTATATGAAGTTCTAATTGAATCTGAAGTTTGATGAAAATCTGTGCAATAATTTCTGAGATTGAGGCATTTCGAAATCTTTAAAGAAAAATCTGCATAAAAGTGCCACATGTTGGGTGTTGTAGACTGATAAGGATCAATTTTTTAGTACGATTAACGGAATCTATGACTTGATGAAAATCTATGCATCAATTCTTGACATACAGCTACTGCGAAAACGTGAAAAATTTAGCATAGCAGTGCAATCTGCGGGTTGATATATACCAAAAACTAATCAACTCCAGTTTATATTAGCGTCTAACAGAATCTAAAGTTCTGTGAAATTCCGCGCATTAGTACTTGAGATAGAGCGCCCACACAATTATTGTCACATGTAGACTCACAAAGTGACAGAGTAACCTTTTCTAAAAATCATCAAATCGTGTTCAGGTCCTTTTAAAAGGTATAAATCCATCAAACACTTTTCCGAAATTTTTAGCGAATCCAATACTTTTTCTTGTACAGATAGAAGAAAGCAAAAATACATAGAGATTGAAGAAAAATATACATCATATTAACAGTATTCTTACTGAAAAATAGAATAAAAAGTCGTCAAAAGGGGACAGATTAAATTGTTAAACCTGGTTCATCTATTTTTATTTAGGTTGGTGAATTTAGTACTTAACATCGAAATCTATCTGTGCCTGTAGGCAGATCCGGCAGAGATATACTTTAAACCATAAGTTATTTCTCGCGTGACATCTTGAGAACGCATGAATGGATTTTTATGAAATTTGATATATATACTAAACACAAGTGTGGGTCCAAAATAATTTATTTTTACGTATTAACAAAATTCAGAATTTTAGTAATAGCTATTTTTATTCATTAGAAAATGTAAAATTCTGATTTTTTTTTTTTCCTTGCAAAAATATTCTTTTTACATGGTTAATGTAACAATTTAGGCTATCTATTTATCACAAATCTCATTATAAGTTAGGTAGATTAAATATTAATGCTTAAAAAATGATCAACTTTTTTTCTCTATTTGTATTCAAATTCATAATAATAATAATAATAATAATAATAATAATAATAGCTTTGTTATTTAAACTAATTACAACTCTTATAATTTATTAAAATTTCTAAATGAATGATGCTGACAAATCGGAAAGTATTAAAATAAACTAAACAATAATTGAAAGGAATGTTTTCAACATGTGATATGAAAATAATAATTATCATTAAGGATTAATAAACGCAATTAATTACAATTACGTTTCATTAAGGATGATTTTCCGACAGATGTAAATTCTACACGACGTGGTTCCTGAGTACTGAACAGTTTTATTTCGGAAAACATAAAATTAAATTGATGTTGACAAAAGGCGTAATTCAATTTATTAGAGTGGAAATTCTAATAATGACTATAATTGAAATGTTTCTGATAAAATTCTCTTTAATTTAATAAATTGTTGTAAAACTAGTTTCGTCGCTCTTACACCTTGGTATTTAACTTGAAAAATATGTAAATTTAAATTCATAAAGTGATAATGGCAAAATCAAATTAAAACATTTTTTTCCATACTTTTACATTCTTAGAATTCTCTTATTATTATAGCATAAATTTATAAGATATACCTGTTTTCAAAAAGAAGTAACTAACGGTGTCATCGCTGTAAGTAATTTTTTCCTGAATGATGGCTTCTCTAAGCTAATATTAAGAAAAGTTTCGCATATAAAAATGTATATGAGGCAATGCAAATTACTTCTAAATGTGGAAATATATTATCAAGAAATCGTGCGTTTAATTTTGAATGGTTTCTTAAACATTGGCTTAAAAGAAATTTGCATTGATTGTGCTGTAAATTTCGTCATTTTCTTCTTCTTTCTTTTTCTTTTTTACAATAAATTTTGTTCTACAGTGAAATTTAGAATGCGATTTTACTTAAAATACAAAGAGTAGTCAGAAATAAATTAAATTCCTTAATTAAAAAAAATATAGCATTGTAAAACACGTTATTGTACACTAAAGTACAAATTTTTCACCAACGTTTTTAAATGTATCCTTAAAGGTGTATTGTGACTCAGGAGTCACATGAATTTTTTTCCCATTTGGCGCTTTCTATTGGTGTTTTCTCAAACTAACACCGTAAGCCAGGGTACTTTGCACGTTTCGGGCATAATGTTTTACAAAATCTTTTATTTATTTATTTATTTAGCGAATTTGGTCCTAGATACACACACACACACACATATATATATGTATATATATATATATATATATATTATATATAGGATGGACGAGTCCTTACTGTAAATAAAAACTATTCTCTGACAGACACATACATTTATTATCTGACGAACAGAACAAAAACAAACAAATAAAAAATAAAACATAGATTCATTCTTCGTAATCTTTCTCAACAATCTTTAAAAATCATAAATCCGTCGTACATTTTATCAATTTAGCGTTTCAGTTTTAACTATTTAGCACGTCACTATTGAATAGTCGAATTTCGTAGTTTTCATTTTATTTCACATCTTTAAGCCGTCGTGGAAAACATTCTATTTACTTTTTCCGTCCTCTCGCTTCGTCACACAGCTTCAGTATTTTCCGTTTCTTTTTTAATCTCGACGCAGAGTTCCGGTAAATGAGTGGCGGAGGGAAATACAGTCCAATTCAGGTGCAATAGAGAGCGTAGCCCACATGCGAGAGTATATCCCACATGCGGCCGTCCTGACATCTGGAGCTGCCGCAGCGACATGTGATCTTATAGAATCTGGAAAGAAACAAATACAAAAACAGTAACTGTTCTTAGGGGGGAAAATACAGTTCGTTTGTACACTAGAAAGATCAGTCGTCTTTTTTCTGAAATGGTGTAAGATCATATGAAAATGTTCTTTAAAATTTCTGACTTTTAAAATGTTCACACATGCACATTAAAGATAAGGAAAAAAAATAAAGTTTCAGTTATCGTCATGCAAAGGCTTCATGTACTCAGCACACGAACTAGTACTGATCGTCCTTCATTTGATGAGATTTTCTCTACGTCATAGGTGTCGTTAGACTTCACTTTGGTTACTTTATATGGACCTAGGAATTTAGATTTCAATTTTATCCCTGGTCCTTGTTGGGTTCTTTTAATTGCTACGAGGTCTCCAAGGTCATATTTCCGGGGTTTTTTACGTCTTAAATTATAATGCTTGCGATTTTTTTGTTGAATTTCCAGAATATTCTTCTTAGCTTCTTTTCGGAGTTCTTTATCTCTCATGAATTGTTCTTCGACTGCGCTGTTTAAGAGTTCAATAATTTGTAAATCTTTGTTCTGTTTCATTTTTGTACCAAATAGTATTTCAAACGGTGTTCTCTTAATGCTTCGTTGGTAAGTTGAATTAATGATTTTTTGAACTTTAGGAACATGTTTAAACCATTTGGTCGGTTCGTCTTTGGACATTTTAGAGATTACTGAAATTATGATGGAATTGAGTCGCTCTACTTGACCATTAGCACAGGGAAGGCCAGTTGTAATTGTCTCGTGTTTTATATTTTCATGTTGGCAATAATCAGCAAATTATTTACTTGTAAATGCAGGACCTTTATCGCTAATGATTTTGGAAGGGTTGCTAAAAGTATAACTTTGTTGTTGCAGTTTCGATATGACTTCGGCAGAAGAAGTAGTTTTACAGGGATATAGGCACACGAATTTGGTAAATGCATCTATTAAACACAAAATATGTTTATAGGTTTTGTTAGTCGATTCGAGAGGGCCTAAATGATCAATGTGGTACGTTTGGAAGGGAGTCTCCTCTTTGTGTAAGGGATGTAACTCACCTTCTTGTTTCCCACGTTTCCGATTATATAAAATGCATGTTACACAGTTTGCTATAACTTTATCAATCTTATTTGCCATATTAGGGATAAAAAATTCTGCATTCAGGAGTTCTTCACAACGTTTGCGTCCGAAGTGTCGTTTGTCATGAACGCATTTAATGACGTTTAACTGCATTTCGTCCGGCACAACTAGCAGATCGTAACCTTTATGATTTTTATAAAGAACGTTATTTTTGAGGAAATAGTTGTCATATGGCTTTGTTTTCAAAATTTCTTTGATGGCCTGTATATATTCGTCGGTGTTCTGTGATTGTATGATTTTGGAAGTAAAACTGTCTTGAATGGTCATACATAAGGGATTTCTGCTTAAAGCGTGGTGCATACGTGTACCTTGTCTGTGTTCGATTGTATAGTTATAATCGGCTAACATTAAAGCCCATCGAGCTATCTTTGTGCAAATATCTTTTTTATTCATAGTTAGGGCAAATGCGTTGCAATCTGTGACTATCTTGAAATGAATACCTAAAATATAAACACGGAACTTTTTAAGAGCTTCTATGACGGCCAAAACTTCTAATTCATAACTCGAATATTTACGCTCGGCATCTGTAGTTTTTTTTGCTCATAAAGTAGACAGGGCGAAATTGATTATCAATAGAAGACTTTTGGAGAAGGATGCTCCGTAACCATCAATAGATGCATCGCTGTGAACTACTGTTTCATTACTAGGGTTATAAATGCTTAAAACAGGACCTGAGCAAGGATGTGCTTCAACTGATTAAATGCATTTCGCTGCTGGTCACCAAAGTGAAATTTAGTGTCCTTTCTAAGGAGATCTGTTAAGGGCTTAGCTATTAAAGAATAATCGTGAATAAATTTACGAAAATATGAGGTTAGTCCGACAAATGAATGTTATATCTTTTACACTTTTAGGTTCTGGAAAATTTAGGACAGCTTTAGTTTTTGAGAGAGATGGATGCAGTTGACCATTTTTAACTTGGTAGCCCAGAAAATCAATTTCTCGCTGTAAAAAGTGGCATTTTTTTAGATTCAGTTCTAAACCATATTCGGATGCAGTTGTAAGAACGCGTTGTAATTTCTGGAGTCCTTCGGCTTCGTTTTCAGACGGTATTATGAAATCATCCATGTACACGATAAGTACTTTTTCATTAATGAGATCGCGAAAAACATTATAGATATATCTCTGAAAAACTAAGGAAGCATCGCTAAGGCCAAAATTCATGTATAGAAATTCAAATTGACCAGAATGTATTACAAAAGAAGTGTATTTTCGAATATTTTCTTCTACTTCAACATGAAAATTGCATTTGTAAGATCAAGAGTAGTAAATACTTTTGTAGAGTGCAACTGATCAATAATGTCATCGATTACTGGGAGGGGAAAACATTGTTTATGTGTTTTAGCATTTAGCTTCCTATAGTCAACACACAATCTATATGAATCATCTTTCTTTTTTACCAGGACAATGGGCGACGAAAAATTACTGGTGCTTTTTCGGATAATTCCCTTTTCAAGCCATTCAGAAATTTGTTTTTCGACGAATTCTTTCTCTATAAGAGCTAGGCGTCTGGGAGGACAAGTAACAGGTATTTCATCTTTCAGATGAATTGGTAATGTAGCATCGGTATTCTTTACTTTCCGGGGGGGAATAATTTTGAATAAGTGCCGTAATTTTTGAACGTATAGCTGTATCGGTAATATGGAATAAATCATCATTACTATCGTATAATACTTGAGCAACATTAATCAGAAAATTATTTGACATATTTTCATTTTTCTTTATTTTTTGCTTAGAAACATTATTTTGAGAAACTGTTAAAATACTCTTCTGTATAATATCTGTACCAATAATAAGATCAAAAGTTATGGAATAATCTGGTATTACATAAACATTAGTTGTGTAATTAAAATCATCTATCGTAATATCCGTAGAGAAAAAACCCAGGGCGTTGATCATAGTGTTTCCTAATCCAGTTAATGTTATTGATGAATGTTCGAGGTTCGAAACCGTTGGGAGTGTGTGATAAGTACTTTCTTTTAACAGACTTCTTTCACTTCCCTTATCGATCAAAGAAAGAACATTTACTGACGAAATAATTACTTGTTTGGTCATAAAAGTATTCGACATAATGGTGGAAATATTGGATGGTTCAGCCTTATTTCTAGGTTTCCATGGTTAATTACATTGAGCCGACTTATGGCCAAAATTCGAACAACTGAAGCAGCGAGGGACTTTGTCTTTATGCCTACATTGGATACTTTTACTGTTGGTATAACCACAATTGAAGCAGAGAAGATCAGGTTTTGGACAAAAAGATTTCTCTTTCAACGGCATTTCTGGTTTGTATTTACGAAATTTAGTGTTCTCATAGTCATGCCAAATTTTGTCATAAATTTTGAGCTTTTGTTTAAATTCTACTATATATTGGCAGCCATATAATATTGATTTTCTAAAAACAGGGTCGGGTATACCGTTATTAATGTATTGCATCACTGCCGAATCTTCGATGTTACCGCGCGAACATAATTGTTTCATTACGAGAAAATATTCTTCAAAGGATTCATCTTCTTGTAATTTTCGTCTATTTAACATGTCATGTAACTCAGCAGAATTATAAGTGATACCAAATTTTGAAATTAAGAGTTCTTTCAGTTTTTCATACGAGTTAATATGAAATTCTGGTAGTATTAACAGCTGGGCTTTTCCGCGTAAGGATCGTTTAGCAAATATAAATTTATGAAATTCTGATAAATTGAGCATGCTAGCGACATAGTCAAAATTACTTAACCAAACATTTATGTCTTGAAAAGAATCGCCATCAAAAGGTGGTATAACGCTTTCAATATCATTAAAATTAATAATAGATGGCAAAAAACTTTGAACTGGAAATTGCTTGTTTTTATCAAAATTTCATGATTCGATATTACTTCCAGTGTCTTTATTCAATGTAGTATTATGTGAAGACATTTCAGGTTCCGAATCGGTATTGCTGTCATTCTGAATAATGTTAGCTTGCAGTGAATTTAAGTCTGAAAGATATGTAACTAATCGGGTTCCAAGTTCAGTTAAAGAACCTTCATTAGAAATACAGAGTAAATTGCAAATTGTGATTAAATCGTTTAAAGAAAAATCTGCTTGAACTTTCGTAACTTTATTTTTGAATTCAGTGCTGGTCGTTTCGAAATCGAAACCAGTGAAGTCACGAATTCTTTTTCTATTTGTGTCGAATACCATCAGTGTCGAACAATAATTTATGAAGTAATTTTATTTTATTAGTACGTTCATTTTTAAATGCAAGTTCCAGTTTTTTTCATGTCGACTAGCTTCATAGTAAATATAAAATATGGAATAATAAACTCACTCGTAAAATGATATCCGGCTTAAATCTGAAGAAAAAATAGTTCATAATAATGAGGAAAAATGCCGGGTGGACACTTCTGGCACCACTTTATAGGATGGACGAGTCCTTACTGTAAATAAAAACTATTCTCTGACAGGCACATACATTTATTATCTGACGAACAGAACTTAAACAAACAAATAAAAAATAAAACAGATTCATTCTTCGTAACTTTTCTCAACAATCTTTAAAAATCATACATCCGTCGTACATTTTATCAATTTAGCGTTTCAGTTTTAACTATTTAGCACGTCACTATTGAATCGTCGAATTTCATAATTTTCGTTTTATTTCACATCTTTAGCCGTCGTCGAAAAAATTCTATTTACTTTTTCCGTCCTCTCGCTTCGTCACACAGCTTCAGTATTTTCCGTTTCTTTTTTAATCTCGACGCAGAGTTCCGGTAAATGAGTGGCGGAGGGAAATACAGTCCAATTCAGGTGCAACAGAGAGTGTAGCCCACATGCGAGAGTATATCACACACACACACACACACACACACATATATATATATATATTAATACTTTTTGGAAATATCTACCATTGTTATAACTTCGGATTTTACCATATTGGAATTTAGTTGAAATGTAATTAAACATGGGGGCTTTATTTATAGGATATTATGTTTATGTGTACTGCATAATTTATTTACTATGAGACTACTTTTGGATTTAAGTTTGGGATTTTTTCTTTTCGTGTAAATATTGTATATATAATTATTATTTATGTAATCAAGTACTTTCACTTTATTATTATTGAAAATTATTTTTTTAATTTAATTACTTTTATTTTATCTTTATTAGTGATATAAATCATTTAGGGAATTAAATGATATATATATTATTTTTATTCAAGATATGTTTTGTCAATTATCATTTTTTAATCAAATAGCCAAGATTTCAACTGATATATATATTATGTCAATTTCTTTTTTTAGCTTAAATTTATATAGTATTATAAATTGTTCTTATACTAATTTTTATGTAATATATTTTGTCCGATTGGATATAAATAATCTTTCTTATGATGAATAGTTACAAAACAAATTTAGCGACTGGCAATTTAGGCTCTTCAAAATGTAAGATGTCTATTGCTCGGTACAAAGAAATAGATAGGGATTTCTTTGGATCGTCAAACAGTTACCTGTCATATTGTCCCTCGATTAAACTTAAATTTAAAAAGTGCTTATCTCCCAAATGCTTAACTTGCCCTCATGCAGATACACAACAAATTGATAATGATTCCAGTTCTAAAAACAATGTGCTATTTTGTAAGGCATACAACGTAATATACTCAATTAATTGCAACATCTGTAAGTTAGAATATATAGTTCAAACATGTAATCCTTTGCACAGAAGAATCAATCAACATAGACAGGATATTTTAAAAAACAACTCTATTAATGTTGAACATATACATTTCAGGCACCATAACTTTCAAAATATAACCATCAAAATCTTAAGTATGCATAAAAATCTAAATGATAGATTACTTTATGAATCAATTTATATTAAATCTCGTAATTCTTTATACCCCTATGGTCTAAATTCTAAATTATCCAATCGTACTAACATTGTCTTTACTAATACTAATAATTATGAACATTATAGTAGTACGTATGCAAAATTAAATTATTCTGCTATTAAAAAAACTACACGTACAACAAGAGGTAAAAATAAGACTAATAATCTATATATTTCTAGAAATGAGATCAAACAACAAATAATTAAGTTGGAATCTGAATATAATAACTCGTATCAATGGATGGATATTAGGAAACACATTTTTTCAATAAAAAAGAAACATCTAAATTTATATTATAAAGTATTTCTATCTATTGATTTAACTTCACATTTTAGTGATATTTACTTTGATTTATTGCACTATAGAATTAATTTTCTTAATGTTAAAATTTCTAAAAATACATATAAAAAAGCTAATAATACTCAACTCATAATTAATTTTACCAATAATGTACTTAATAAAATTAATCTCACAACATTATTAATGATAAAAATAATAATTTCCCTATAAAAAAATTTTCTATACATAAATCCTTCAAATATAATGTTACACTTGGACGAAAGATATTTAACTACAATAAATTTTCTAAATTTTTAACCAATAATACTAATTATCCATGTTATTGTAATGATCCCTGTTATAGTAACTTCGTAAATCAAGATCATGGTCACATTATTACTGGGGATATTAATATCGTTGAAAATGATTCTTTACGAAATTTAATGGCTAATGTTACTAAATATCGTGTTCCTTCATGTACTAATATCAAATCAATCATAAAACAGTTTAATTTAGATTTAGATCTTTTTATTTATAAAATTTCGATAGACTACAATAAGCCTCTGGAATACTTCACTGAATGGAAACTTAATGTTTTAGATAAATTAAATATTGAACTTTATAGGAATATCGATACCTTCAATTTAAATTTTAAACAATTAAATGATGAAATAAAAAACTTACAAAATAAATTTATCATAACATATGTCGATAAATCTCCTAACAACTATGCTCTCATATGTAAACATTATTACTCTACATTATTAAATCAAGCAATAAATTCTAGTTCAAATTTCATTAAAACAGATATTGATACTATTATTAAAAATAGACATATAGCTCAATATTATAAATTACTAAAATTAAAAAATCATAATTATAACTATCCTTACATTGTGGTTATTCCAAAATTCCATAAAATTCCTATAATGTTTCGTACTATAACTATTGGGTGTAATACTTATAACAATAATGCAGGTAAAGAATTATTAACAATACTTACAAAAATGCTAGATATTGCAAAAACTAATAATGAATTCTATAGTATAAAAAATAGTTTCCTCTTGTAAATAATATCAAAAATTTACAAAACATTAAGTACATCAAAACATATGACTTTAATGATTTATTTAATACAATTGATATTGCAGATATGTTCAGGATCATAAATTTATTATTCAAGGAATATAGGAGTTCTCTTAACATACATGTATCTTTATCTTACTTCAAATCTTTAACCAAATTTATTTTTTATCATAATTATATATTTTTTAATAATACAATATTCAAACAAATAGTCGGTCTTCCACAAGGTGTGATTGTATCATCCATCTGTGCTGATCTCTACTTACATTATTATGAACGTAATACTTCTATTGTTAATTGTTTTCTATACAGGTATCTCGATGATATAATAATTTTATATTCTAAACAGTCATCTAACTATTCGCTACCAATCAAATACCACAAAAATTTAAAATACAATTATAATGATATGCATAATAATACAATTAACTTTCTTGATCTTAATATTACGCTTTCTGATAATAAAATTCTATTTGATATTTATGACAAACGTAATGACTTTCCTTTTAAAGTAAACCTCTTTACTCATTATAATTCTTGCCAACATAAATCTGTCTATGTCAATATATTACTTAATTTTGCCCATAGAATTAAAAATATTTGGTCACATAATTTTAAAATGCATAACTTAAAAACTGTACAAGAAACTGCTATAAGATATGGTTATCCTTTACATTTGGTTAAAAAAATATTATCTGTATAAACATTTATTTAGTATTAACTCTCTATTTTCTCTTCAACCAATATTACCATATGATGTTATTGATAAGAACTCCTATAGTCTTTAATATATAATAAGTTATTACATGATCTTAAAAATAATTAACACATTGCGTAAAAAAAATGTTAAAAAAATTATAAAAAATAAAAATAATACAAAAAATAAATAATAAGTACAAAAAATAAAAAATATGAATAATAGGATGGTTGGGTGGGTTAGATGTTAGATTACGGAGGAGGGCGGTGTTGTCTGGATAATACGCAATGGTTAATTATTATATATTTAATAATAATAATAAAAAAAGTTACACATAGTATTAAAGTTTATGTAAAAGTTAAAAACTAATATGCATAACTTAAAAATGATCAAGTTATTGAGATAAGCTATGGTTGTCTATTGTATTTGTCTTAAAGAAATTATTTGTAAAATATTAGAATAGAAATTATTCTTGGAAATTCTTAGCTAATAATTAATTTATTTTTTCCTATAATAGAGGGCAGCACCATAAGCATATAATTTAATTAATATATTAATCCTTTAGATGGCAGCACTAAAATAATTTTCCGCTAGAAGTTGTAGTAATATATTCTAGTTAATTAATTAATATAGTAATATTAATAATTGATTAAAATAAAAATATAATATTTCTAATAGTAGCATCTATTTTTTTCTAAATATATTAAGAATTATATAGTATAATATATGTTTTACTAATTTTTATAATTATTGTTACAACTTTATTTTATTATCTATGTGATTTATACTATGACCAGTTTGTATCTGATTGCACTACAAATCTTGCTAGGATATGGGTAATGGTAAATATCTTAGTATATATATCCTTTTTTTTTAATGGAATAATGTATTATTGTTATTTTGTCATATTGATTTTATCTTCTTCTATGTGTATCTTTCTACTAATTTGTCATCTGAATAGCTTCCAGCCAGTCGGGTGTATTGTGAGTCGAATTCTTAGCTTTCAGCACGACTCATAACAGAAACTGGTTGGATGTTTTTGCTTTTTTGTTAAACTATACACCCCTGAAGAAGTAGTTTAATAGAAAAGCCTTCTACTGCCTTTTTATCCATTTATCTTTCATTATTTTGGTAATCTGCCTTCTATTTCACTTCAAACTTCAACTGTTTTCAATAAGATGATTGTAAAAATACTGGTTTCATTGGTTTATTGTATGGTAATATATGAATTACTCTGGTTATATAATGTCCATTTATCCACATATTTCTTTGTAATTTGGTAATCTGCCTTCTATTTCTCTTCAAACTTCAACTGTTTTTAATAATATGAATGTAAAAATACTGGTTTCATTGGTTCTTTTATTGGTATTGTCTGAATAACTTTGGATGTATTTATAATAGTATTTATATATATATGTATGTGTGTGTGTGTGTGATTAATATCGATATTAATATGTGTTAATATCGATGAATATTATATGCTATTCTCGCTGTTTAATCGTTTCTCTCGATTGCCCTTCACAAACTTTCACGTACCCCTTTCTCAGGCTTTTCATTTAGGAGTACTCCTATTTATTATAAAAATGCACCCCTTCACATCTTTTATTTATTTTATTTGTTCGACATTGCATTAAACAAGACAAAAGTAGTTATTAAAGCTTTAAAATGCATTGGCGCATAGATTAATTCGAGGTGAGATGCCTCATATATATATATATATATATATAAGTTTATATATAATGTCCTATGCCACAAGTAAAATAAAAAAAATATGATGCTGTGCTATTTATGTTAAATGTACAACATGTGCACTGCAACAAAAAATAAAATAAAAATATTTATTATATTTTCTAAAACATTACGCTGTGGCAGGTCACACACTGCATTCATGGGGAGGCGCCATTTATATGCCGAAATTATGCAGCGTTTGTCTTGAGAAAGGATGAAAATATAAATTAAAAATATTCAAATAAATGTTCACATCTGAACTGAAATTAACTATGTAAAAACAAAAAGAAACTAAATGAGAAAAATGAAATATACCAGTAGGTTCAACTCAATATTATATTGCTTACTTTGTTCACAAGTAAAATTTCCTACGTATTTTTTGAATATTGGATTTTAACTGTTATTTCAGCAACAGCGTTATATCAGTATATTAGAGAGGAATAAGACTACAGTTAAAATACTTTTTACGTTGTTTTATTTGTCAATAGACCTGTTTTTTTTTAACATAATCAGTGCAAAAATTTTCTAATATAGTACAGTCTTCATGTAATAATTTTTGACACATGAAAGCAATCATAGTTTCTCTTAGTTTTGCAGTAATTTGCTGAATATTAAGATTAACTAAAATTACCTAAGAAACATTTTAATTATCATTCTAAATATTTAATGCCTATGATCGCTCTTTACTTAACAATCTTTTAAAAAGAAAATACTGATTTATTTCCTGGTTATTTTTTAATTTTTGTAATTCTCGTCTGTGAGAAACCGAATGCAAGTTTTATAAACAAATATATAAAAGAATGTATTTCATAAATATTTTATGTTCTTATATTTATCCTATTATGATTTTTTAAGCAAACGAACTTTTTTGCTGTTGTTGTTATTATTTTCGATTTTGTTTCAAAATATTCAGCAATAAACATTTTATTATTCAAAATATATAATCCTATTACCTCACAACTGAAAAACTTTTCAAAATAAAGTACACATTTATTTCCTTGTTATTTTTTTTTATTATTATTCTTATAATTTTAGATTGTGAGTAACCTAACGTAAGTTTTATAAACAAATGTAAAATAAAATGTCTCATAGGCATTTTTTGTACTTTTATTTATCCAACTGTAATTCTTTAAGCAAATGACCTTCTTTGTATTTTCTTTTAGCCGAATCTTTTTTTTTTAAATCTTCAATGAGAAACATTTTAAGTATTATTTTAAATATTTGATGCTATTATCGCACTTAACTCAACAGCCTTTCAAAAAAAAAAAATCTAGTTTATTTCCTCGTTATTTTTTCATTCTTATAATTGTCAATTGGGAGTCATCTAGTACAAGTTCTTTAAACTAATAAAAGATAAATTGTTTCACAGATACCTTATTTTTGCTATATAAGTTTACTATATAAGTTCTACTATAAATTTAGAAGAAAATGAACTTCTTTATAATTTTTCAGTAGTGAAAAGAAAATCAAGCTTCTTTTTCTTTACTTTTTTCGATATTTTAAAAAAATTATTCTATAACAAAACTTTTTACGTATTATTCAAAATATTTCAGAATATTTGAGACGCTATTACCGTTCTTTATTTAGAAACCTATCAAAAAAGTACTGATTTATTTCCTCGTTATTTTTTTGTTCTTATAAGTGTCGATTGTGAGTAACCTTTTTTAAGTTTTATAAACAAATATAAGATAAAATGTTGCATAGACATATTATATTTTTCTTATTTTTCCTACAATAATTTTTTAAGCTAATGAACTTTTTTTTAATTCTTTTTTTCAAATTATCCGATAAAAAATATTTCAATTATTATTCAAAATAATTAATTCGATTTTTGCTTTTTATTCAAAAAACTGCCAGAAGGGTACTCATTTATTTCCTTATTATTTTTCATTCTTATCTTCTTCCTCGTTATTTTCCGTAACCTATTACAAATAAATGATAAATTGTTTCGAAGGTACCTTATTTTCTTTTACGTATTCAACTACAAATTTAGCACATGATTTTCTTTTTCTTTATTTATATCAATTCTTTTTTTTAACTTTTTAATTATTATTCAAAATATTTAATGTTATTTTTGCTCTTTATTGTACAACCTTTCAAAAAAAGTACTGCTTTTTTTATTATTATTCTTATGATTCTCGATTGTGAGTAACCTAATGTAAGTTATATAAGCAAATAAGATAAATAGTTTCATCGATACCTTATTTTCTTTTATTTATTCTACTATAAATTTGTAAGCAAACGATCTTGTTAAAAAAGTGCGAGTTAAAGAAAAATTTTTCTCGAAAAATACATGTTCGAAGCTAATGCTGTTGAATAGAAGAAGGTGTCGCCATGGCAACTTATATCTCCCAGGCTGCTTCAAAATAAATTTTATAAAGAAGAGTTTGCAGAATCATTTATTTGCAAACACTTGAAGCTGTAAAGTGAATGCCGCTGGCTATAAAAGTATCCGAGTTCTCTTTTGTTATTCCGAAATGAGAGTTTTGATGCTTCTCGTTGATTTCGAAATACTGCTGAAGTTTATATTTAGAATAAAATGTCATGAAAAGAAGAAAACACTTTAACAGACAAATTTATAATTAAATCGTCGTTTTTAGTTTTTTTTAAGCTTAATTTTCCACCAGTATTTTCATTAAATATTCCAAAATTAGTCATTCTAACTATAAACTATGAAATTATACTTAAATTGTCTAATTCTTGGTTTGGTTTGTTTTATGTCGGGCAATTATATACACGTGGGATATAGGCGCGAAAGGGGTGGGGTGTCTTCCGTGGGGGTCTTTCTAAGGGAACCTAACCCATATTTGCGCAAGGAAATCCAAGGTTCGAAGAAAACTACGTAAAACTCCAAACGGTTAGGCCGACGGACGCGATTGGGTTTGAACCCAGCACCTGACGTCTACGAGTTCCGAAGGCAGAATCTCGCAACAACTGGTGGGCCGTAATTACGAACTAATAAAGTTTCTTATGAAATTTCCGAAAATTAAAATCATCTAGGAATAAATTAAGATTTTTTTCTTTTTATCATTGTACACTAAACAAAAAAAGCATTACTTTTTTTTTTGGTTAGACTTATAAAAAAAGTATGTGTCATTTGTTAAATAACGGATTTAACACATTAATGCATCTGTTTGAGTTTTGTTTATTTTTGTTAATTTCAAAATGCATCTAAATTTATATTGAGATATAAAGAAAAAACATTTTAAATGAAAAATTCATAATCATATTGTCGTTTTCATTTTTAATGGGTATGATTACGCTCTAACTGTGTATTTACGAAATTTTCAAAAATCAAAATCCATTAGCATTAAAATGTAATTTACTATCTTTCTTTTTGTTGCAGTACCCGAAACAAGAAGCAGAACTTTTGAAATGTTTGGCTTTTATGCATTAGAGAAAAAAGTAAGTTTGTGTCATATGATAAATAATATCATTTTGAGTGTAGCATATTAATAAATCACAGAGAATTTGTTATATATATATATATATATATATATATATATATATATATATATATATTGGTTTTGTTAACTTAGAAATACATCTCAAGTTACTAATTAGCATAAAGATGAAAGCATTTTAAAGAAAAATCTGTAATCAAATTATCGTGTGTACGTTTTAACGCTTACAATTCCAACCTAACAGTGTTCTTATGAGATTTTTGAAAATTAAAAACCTTAAAAGTATAATTTAGAATTTTTTCTTTTATCACTGTATCAAAAAAAGAAGCAGAACTTTTGAGATGTTTTGTTTTTATGTATTAGAGAAAAAAGCAAGTATGTGTCATGTGATAAATAATGTCATTTTGAGTGTAACAGATTAATGTATTTTATTGATTTCAAAATACTTCTGAAGTTTGTGCTTAGATATAAAGAAGAAAACACCTTAAATGACAACTTTATAATTAAATTGGCGATTTTAGTATTTATATGTACTTATATTTTTTTCTATGTCATCCTTCAATTTCACAAAATAAAAATCGTTTAATATAAAAACATTTTTTGTACTTTAAGACACAACACTAGTACATGGATGGTAATGTAAAGTCTATAGGGGCGTTCTTTTCAAATATCTCGCTCAAATTTTAATATTTTTACATGATTTTTTATTGCATAGGATAGCTGAAAACGATCTATAACCGGCCTAGTTTTTACATTTTCGATTTTACTTTCATATTTTTTATATGTATATATTTATTATGATAGCTTCAATTTCAGAACCGGTTTCAACCGGTTTTAAAATTTAAAGTATTTTTTTTTTAATCTGAAACCAAAATTGAAAAAGTAAAAATTAGGCCGGTTGTGGATCGTTCTCAGCTATCCTATGCAAAAAAAAATCATGTAAAAATATTAAAATTTGAGTGAGATATTTGAAAAGAACGCCCCTATAGACTTTACATTATGATCCGGGTAATTTTCTGTGACTAGTGTTGCACCTTAAATGCTTTTTTCTTGTCACAGCTCTGCACAAAACAACCAGCTCAATTTTCGATTGTTTCTTTCTGTTAATTTCAAGGAAGTAAGTCCTATATGATAAATAATATTTTACGAGATATTTAAATGCATCAGTGAGCGTTTGTATGTGCCGTGTGGATTTTGAAATACTGCTGAATTTTATACAGGGTGATTCTAAATTCATGGTACAGAATTTAAAGTTTGGTACAATCTGTAATAATCATTTATTCTATTCGAATGTATGGGCGAAAATGTGGATTTTAGGTATTAACACCAGAGGTCCAGTTTGATTTTTTTTTTACTTTATTTTAAAAATTTCTCACTCATATTAGAAAATTTCTATATTCTTTTAATCTTTACTTAAGGCAGATATTGCATGAGTACACAAAGAAAAAAATCCTTTTTTGAAAATTTCCGATATAAAATCGAAAATATAATTTTAAATTAACAAAGAAAAACATTTCTCTTTCTCTTCATCTGTTTCCTGTATTTAACAAATTTGCTAGTTTTTTCTTTTTCTTTAACTCAAAAACTACCCAACCGAAGCATTTGAAATTTAAAATATATAATTAATAAATAATTTTATCGAGTCATTTCAAATTTTATGAAAATCGGATGCATGGTTCAATTTTCTACTAGTGAATTTCCAAGAAGAATTTTTTCTTTTATGTAATCATAAAATGTCTATTTTAAATATAAAAATGAGTAATACATACAAGAATTTTTTGGTAGGAATGAGAAATTTTTAAATTAAAAAAAAGGACCAAATTGCCCCCCTGATTTTGTTCCTCGAAGTGTCTCTTGCGTCCATACATTCCTATGCAATAAATAATTGGATACTACTTGGCTATACTGTCGACCAAAAAACGATCGTCAAACTATAAGATTAAATGCCAATAATGGACGATCGTGAATGCCATATTTAATGACATTAGATACGATATGCGTGTTTAAAACGTCATTAAGTGATTTTTATTTCGATTTTTATTTCCATTATTATTGATATTCTACTAATTATCAGTTTTTATTATTATTTTTTTTTGTAGTTTTTATTTAAAATAAAAATTATATCAGTATGTATAATTTCGCTATTAATTTGGCAATTTATGTAATTTGGCAAAATTGGTCGACGGGATAACCAAATAGTACCAATGGTTGTTACTGTGTCCTGAACCTACTATTAAAGTTTTTACCATGAATTAAAATCACCCTGTGTTTAGGAAAAAAATGCGATATAAGAAGAAAACTTTTTAAATGAGAAATTTAAAATTAAATAGCCGTTTTTGCGCTGATATTTTTACAGTGTTGCTTACTAATTTTGCAAAAACTAAATTGTTTAGCAGTAAAGAGAGTTGTTTACTCCTTTTTTTTTCATGATTTTACACAAGGCAAACAAAATTAATTTTGACTTTTTCTTTCAATGCAATTGAAGAATATGCGTTCTATTTCATAAATAATATTATTTTGCACGTAATAATTAAATGAACCAGCGAGAGTTTCGATGTTTTTTGTTGATTTCGGAATATTTCTGAGGTTCATATTTTGAATAAATGCGATATAAAAGAAAATAAAAATTTAAAAAATATTTTAATTATTGCTCTGTAGATATATTTTGAATAAAGCAGTAGACTGCATAATGACTTTTCACACCATTTAATTACACATTTCACAAATAAAATCCTCTTAAAGTACACAAAAGCACTCTTGTCGAGATTCACAGACTCAACTGGTAAAAGTAAACATCAGAGAAAAACAGCATCCCTGCGCAGGGAGAAAAACTTTGGCATTAAAATATGCAAATGATTTAAAACTAAACAATAATTATAACTATTTTTTTAATTTTTACGTTTATAATGTGATCAGAGTCCGTTTACATTTCCGTAATATTAAAATTGTTTAGCATCAAAGTATTATTTATCGTTCTCTTTTTATCATTTTACACAAGGCAAATAATAATTTTAGATTTTTTTCTGTATTTTTCTTTCTTTCTTTCTTTTTTATTGTTTCTGTGTAGTGGAAAAGCATATGTTCTGTTTTATAAATAATATTATTTTACATATATTATTTGGATGAATCATTAACTATTTTCATGCTTCAGAATATTTCTGAAGTTCATATTTGAAAGAAATTCGACATAAACAAGAAAACACACAGGACAAATTTGTAAGTAAACCAATAAATTTATTATTAAATTATTATTATAATTAATTGATAAATTTATTTTATAATTGCAATATAAACTAATTTTTATTTATTTATCTATTTAGTATTTAGTTTTTACGTTTGCAATGTAATCAGAACCATTTTATAATTTCGCAAAATAAAAACCATTTAGCATTAAAATATTATTTTCAACTATTCTTTACACAATGGAACGAAAAACAAACCAAATCATTTTAGTTTTCTTTTTCTGTGTAACGTGTACCCCGTAGCATAAATATAATTATTTTACATGTAATATTTAAATGAACCAGTGATATTTCTAATGCTTTGTCTTAATTTGTCAATACTTCTGAAATTCAGGTTTAGAATAAAATGCGATATACATAAGAAAACACACTAAAAGAAAAAATTATAATTAAACCATGAAATTTTATAATTAGATTATTATACTTAATTAATTTATTAAATTTATAATTATAATTAATTTTTTATTAATATTTTTTTTTACATTACTCTTGTAATCAGCTTCGCTTTTCAATTTCGCAAAAATTGAAATTGAAATTAAAATTGGAATCAAAAATTCATTTTAGCATTAAAGCATCATGCATTTTTAACACAATCAAACTGATTGGTAAAATTATCATACGAATTAAATATTTCCAACTGAGCGGAAAATTGCTCAGGCCGAGAATCGAACCCAGGTACTTGGCTTACAAGGCCAATGATTTCCCGTTTTAAGCTAACTGGGCATGACAACCAGGGAGCAATTTTTTTCGCATACCATCTGGTCTGTCATTTAGACAGCTCAACAGAATAGACCCCAAGCAAAAAAACTCCATAAAACGATAGGTACGTACATATATATTCTGTTGAGCTGTCTAATATTACAGACTAGATGTTATGACCTACAAGATTATCTGAGAGGAAATTGCTCACCGGTTGTCGTGCCAAGTTAGCTTAAAACGGTAAAGCTTTGACTTTGGAAGCCAAGTACCTGGGCTCGATTCCCGGCCTGGGCAAGTTTTCGCTCAGTTGGAAATATTTAATTCGTAGTAAAACATTAGTTTAATTCGTATTAAATCACGGCCCTGTATTCTTTTCAAAATTCACAAATTAAAATATTATTTACTGCTTTTGTGTTCATCATTGTGATCAGAGCAAGCAACATTATTTTTGCTTGTTTATTTCTCTGCATTAGATAAAAATATAATTTACATAACATTTATTTATTTATTTATTTTTAAATAAAATTTTAATGCATCAGTGAGAGTATTGCTATTGCTGCTTAATGTTTTTATATATATATATATATTTTATAGTTCTGAAATTTATAGTTAGAATAAAATGTTGTGTAGAAAATAAAAATGTTTTAAGTGTAAAATATTTAACTAAATTTTCGCTATCAGGTTTTTAGGATTAAATTTTTATCGCAATTATTTACAATTTACATGCATAGAAATGATTCAGCATTAAAATGTTGTTTATTTATTATCATTATTGTGCACAAAACGGAAAAACTATAACAACATCCTTGTTTCTGTACATTAAGTGAAATATATAATGAATTGATATGATAAAAAATGTTTTTCTTGGCAATATTCTAACGCACCATTCAATGTTTGGATAATCCTTCCTAATTTAAAGACACATCTGAAGTTTATATTTTGAATAGAAGCTTCTGTACAATAAATGTACATAGAGATAGTAGAGTAAATTTGTAATTAAATTTTTATTCATCATTATCTACGCTGTTTTTGCACCAACATCGTTTGAAATGCTTCAAAAATAAAATCATTCATTACGAAAATATAATTTCTTTTTTTAGTATAATGGTAAACAAAACAGACAACATTTGAATTTACTTAGTTCTTTTTAATTTGGAAAAAGGTGCAATGTATTTCCAATAGTTTATTATATTATGTTTATTAAAACTTTATAATTCAAAAACTTCTATTTGAAAAATATTTACTCTATTGTTAAAGTACACCATTTTGAGCATATAAAAAATAATTAAAAAAAGAAAAGAAAAATAAAAAATCATTTTGCAAAATTTTGTTTGTTGCGCTTGTGTAATATCCTGCGAAAGTGAAAAAAAAAATACATTAAAACTTTTAATTTAGACGAAATTTTTTAAATTAGTCTTAATGCTTTTGAGACAAAATTTTGAACTAGAGTCCTGCTTTTAGGTCGCGTTAACAGCTTTTACCCGCATCCGTTTCTACCCACTATATGGGACAGATTGGATTGGTGATACATGTTTCCTTTGCAGGTCTTGTTGAATTCGTTGTCGTTTATTTGTACTTTTTTACTACAGGTCAGTTTTCGATAAGGATATCTTCCATTGTTTCGGATTCTGGTCGGTTACAAATATGGTTTTGACTCTTGTGGTTGTGGTTCGAATTTTCAAAATCCACTGTTAGCTATTCCAAATGCAACACCAAGAATGGATCAATCAAACAACATGAAATTTACACAATGCATACACCTTGGTAAGATATGCAAGATATTAAAATTTTTCATTAGCACACATGGCAAGCGACTGCAATGTCGTTTTCAATTTATAAATAAAGTGTAAAAATATTGTCATTTTGAAGAACGTAAATTAATTTCTCGTGCGTTTTTTTTTTCTTTCTTCTTTTTTTGTGAGTGTAGACTCGATATGCCTCGTAGACAGATACCAGCATCATTCGACCATGCTTCTTATTTCAACCGTGGCTCAGAATAAAACGATATGCCAAATTTAAGCAAATCGAATTATTCTGTATGAGAAACACATTTATGTAAACTGGGAGAATGGGAGTTGGCTTCGAGAAACTGGGGTTATTCCATCATTTATACTTTTACCTCGTTTATACTTAACAAGTGTCCACTCAAAACTTAAGCAGGGGGGGGGGGCGCCTTAGCAGAATGACCCTATTCACAAAATTTGAAGCAAATCGGATACTTCTTTCAAGAGTTATCATGTTACGCATATATATACATACGCAGGAACATAGAGAAACTAAGGATACATTAGCTCTCATCCTGTGATATCCTTTGAACTGAAACCTACTTGGACACATTTCTTATATAGATTCCCAATTTATCTGTCAGCAGAAAAAACGGTATTTTTATTAACGTTTCTTTAAATATCAAAAATCTAATTGTGTCTGAGTTTAAAAAAAAAGCTTCTAAAAAACCATGGGTAAGTCGGAAATGGTTGCTATATATTTTTGTTTGTGGATATATTTTGTGTTCCTAGATTAAGAAGAATTTGTCTTTTATTTACAGTTTAAATTACATTAGATTAGGCACGTTGAGTGACGCCCTGGTATATTGCAAAGTATTCGTGACGTTTGCTTATTTATTGAAATTTTTTATTTTATTCACTTAAAAGTAACATTTTAAGGCACGTTACTAGCTATCTAATAACGTACCATCTATGAACATCATCTGGTTCATCCATCTGTCTGTCCATCTGTCTACATATAACAGCACAAAAACTACGAACTGAAATGAATACTTAATTTGAAACTTAATATTTACAATCAGTGCAAAATCGCGTTGAATTGTTTCAAATTTATGAAAATCGAATTAAATTGTAAAGAGATATTAATATTAGTTTTCTCCTATTATTTTTTTTTTCGTACCTAAACTACTTCAATGATATCCCATAATAGACAATGATTCTAGGACGTCGTCAAGATTAATCTATAAAAACACTCATGCTTAACTTTCAATGAAATCCGATGACAATGATTTTAGATTTCTATGTTAATTAGGTCCTATTTGATATGCAGTTATATTATTTCCGCATTACTGAATTCAATATGTATAACGGTAAAACAAAACAAAAAAAAAATTGTATTCATGCATTTTTTACATAAAAGTGCAACTGCTATCGCAAAAAATTGAATACTTATAAATCTAGTTCTAATACGAACACATCTCATTTAACTTGGTTGGCATAAATGTTTTGCTTTGTTTATGTTTGTTCACCACTTATAATGTATTTTTGATAGCAATGTCTTATCATTTTTTTCTACTAGTTCTGATCATTAAAATTACGAGGTGGAACCCGTCGAAATTCGACGAAAGAAAATGTTTAAGAAGGAACTGCTTCATTGATTTATAATAAATCTACAAAATTACTTACAGTAAAAAAATGCATCTTATATTGATCAGTCTAACTCTCAAATAAATATTATTTTAAGCTAATATTAACAAAATACTATAAAACTCAGTTGTCCAAATTACTAAACTTTAAAATCAAACTTAATTAGTCAAACATAATATAGATCAGCTATTTATCAATTGAGTCTCTTATATTTGGTATAAATGCGAATGAAAAAAACAAAATTTATTCCGAATGACACAATCATAGAATTTCACGTGAAATTAAAACCCGTCATCATTTTCATCTTCTTAAAATTTTAAGACGTACTTCTCATATCCGTATTCACCATGTTTGAAAAAAAAGGTATTTTAATTTGATCATTTTCAAATCACTTTAACTCAAAACTTAAGTTATTTAACTGATGAATAAAAACGAAATAAAACCGAAATCACGGAATTTTATAACAGACGATATTTTTTGCAAAGTATACGCATTTTAATTTTTTTTTTTTTTTTTTAAATTGAAAATGGAATGATTATGTTGCCACAATTAAAAAATTGGACTAAAAACTATACAAAAATTAATATCTCAAAAACAAATTGAGATAGAGCTTTCAAACAAATTGCATTTAAAAGTACATTTTTTTCTCTATACGACGGTGTAAAAATCGGAAATATGTAATGTTTCGAAGTATAAAATTTGCAGTAGCGAAAAATGCAAAACTGAAATTGCATGGGAAACTGTTGCCATTCGCAAAATGACGTATGCGTTACGCACAGATACGTTTGGCCTTTATTATATAGATTTATTTCACATACCAACGATTAATATAATATATTAAGTGAAATAATGTATAATAAAATTGATGCAGATAATGAAGTAAAAACAAATATTCAAACGCAGCTTATTGTTCAAGGTATATTGCTATAGATATAGTTCAAGAAATATATTATGTAGTTCTTACGTATTTTTCAAGTATTTTTTATCAAAATAAAGTGATAAATTTCAATTTAGTTAAATATCATTGTACAGAACATGTTTATTTGTTATTCCGATCAAAGCGTCCGCAGTTTTATGTATATTTAAATTCAATATCTGTACAATTTAATGGTTTTATCCCCATGAAAAATTCAAACTTTACGTTTGTTTTATTTCCCTCATACATTTGCTGATTCGCCACGTCAATGCTGTTCCGATTTTTATATTTCCTTCTAGTGAAAAATATTTTATTTTTCCTTTCTTTTTTTTCTAAAGAAAAATAAAAAGAAATATTTTACAGAACAGCGAACTTTTATGTGATGAAATGGAATATGAAGCATGAAAAATATACGGAATTTACGATTTTATTTTTCAGATTCTGGTATTCTTAAAGTTTCAAGAAACAATCACTGGGAGTGCCTCTTGCATTTCTAAGGAATGGAATTTAACGTTGCTAAATGTGATTGTGTAAACAAATTGAATACTACTGTTAAGAATAATCATAACATCAATAAACCAATAAAATGATTTGACGAAGGAATATAAAATTCAAAGTGTATAATAATTTGTGATTTTATTTTAAAAAAATCAACGGCGTTGCTAAAAGACCAAATTGCTGATATATTGCCAAATTTGGCGACCAAAATTAATCTCCAAACCTGACGCCAACTTGGCGTTACTTTCAGTATTCCGTTAAATTTTCATAGACTTCCATTGTAATTCAATATATAGCGGGAGGCGGCAGTACACACAATCAACTCATCGAGTTCACTGATGAAATTCTAGAATAAATTAAATATCGATTCGCATATTAAAAAGCAATCAGTCTGCCAAGTCATTTCTTGGTAAAAAAAAAAAAAAAACCCTGAAACCCCGATTTTAGTGGATGACTTGTCAGTTTATCATTGTGCTTTCTTGCACCTAAAAGTATAAGAACATGAAGTATTGAGGGTAAGAAAAACACAGCGGTAAACTTCAGAGAAAATCGCTAAAATGGGGTTTTCAGGTGTTTTCCACCAAGATATAACTTGGAAGACGGATTGCGTTTTAATATGCCAATCGAGATGTAACTAAATATAGAATTTCATCCGTGAAGTCTATGAGATGATTGTGTGTGCTTCTGCCTCTCGGTCTTTAGAGCCTGTCAAGAAATATCACGAAATACATAAAACTCAAAAAATTGCAGTAAAAAATAGTGAAAAATTTTTTAAGGTTGCCAGAATTCCTAATAATTCTTACTGAAAATGCGAACAAAATGTATTATAATAAGCTAGAAGACTGGAACGGGCTCGAATCAGTTAGAAATATCACAGTGTATCATTGAAAGAACACATAAAATACATAAAAAAACTAGTCGGATGAAGCAATTTGAAAATTTTCTTTTCACAAAATTTTCATTCATACATTTTAATACTTCGAAATTCGATATCCCAGTGCCAAAATTAAATGACAATCTACGCCCATTGGGAAGATTTTAAGTGTGTGAAATTCCGTGCATTATTTCTTGAAGTAGGGCTATTGTGGGTATCGGGGAAAATGCAGCATAAAACTGCCACTTCTTAGGTCATTTGCACCAAAACATAATCAGCAATAATATTTTTTAAGGTGTACTTGAATCTAAGGTTTGATGAAAATTTGTGCATTAGTAGTTCTTGAGATAGAGCTACTGAGGGAATCTTAAAAAAATCTCCATCGCAGAGCCACCTACTATGCAATTAACATCGAAACGCAAACATGACCAACTGATATGAAGGATTAACTGATTTTGAAGTTTTAGAATTATCCGTGCATTAATGCTTGAGATAAAACTACTATAAAAATGGTAAGAAATGCAGCACAGGACCGTCACCTGTTAAGCAATTTACATCAAAATGCAGACAGCATCATCTCATGTCAGGGATTAAAAGAATGTGAAGTTTCATGGAATTCCGTACATTAGTTCTTGAGATAGAGCTATTGTGGAAATCGTTAAATTATAGCATAGCAATGCCACCATTTGCGCAATTTAAACCGAAAACCAATCAGCATCAATTTATTTCAGGGATTACCTAAATATAAATTTGTACTGAGTTCCGTGCATTACTTTTTGAGATTTGAGATCCGATTACAAGAATGATATGTAAAAGAACATTTAAACTCTATCAGTCACGGTTAAACTAACAAAATTTCGTAATTCGTAAATGCCAACACCTACATTTTTACTGGAATATAGTCTTTATAGTAATAAACTGTAAAGAGTGTAGAAGCCGTGCCTGTATTGTGGAAATCGGACAGACTTAGAAGACCGACATGAGAACTTAGAAGAAAAGTGAAAGTAACAAATAAGGACAGAGAAGGAACAGAACACAAAATATCGTATTGTGTTTCACAAATTTCATTTCACAAATCACGTGACTTCTTTCACATTCGATGATTTTTTTGCTTGCGGCAGATCGTGGATAACACTGAATCATGTGCCATTGCAAGAGAAATCTGTTGAACCTGAAGTTTGATGGCATCTTTAAAATCTAAAACATTTTGTGGATTAAATGCAAACACTTTGGATTATAAGTATCACAGATCGAGAAATAAACTACAGTGACATCGTGAGTTCTTGATGGTCACGGAAACGCAAAATAGCGGAAAATATCTCTGTTACCAAAATGATCTGTTAAGAAAGATTTCTCAGAAGACCTTACAAAAAGAAGCACCCTCTTGAATGACATCTGTTAGAGCATTTCTCTGTTGCGAATTGAGAACTAGATAATTATGGTCAACAAATTTTGAACAGACAATTAAGTCAACATTTATTGATGGTGGGAAATCTTTATCGTATATGCTTGTGGTTGGGCAGCAGGAAAATCTTCAAAATAGTAAAGGAAGTGAATGAATTAGCTTGTTATACCTCATGAAACAGTCACTCTTTCTTCGTGAAGGGGAAGCGCAATCATGTCAAACTGATTTTTTTCTGATTTTCAAACTGATTTTTTTAACTAACCCTATTAAGCAATGGGAAATGGGACTTATCCATCAAAAAATGCGTAAAGGTCAGCTATCATCCTCGTCATACCAAATGAGGGATTCATTTTGAAAATATAGCCATTGTTGCTTACGTTTTTGCTGGTAACATTTGGATACGGATTGATACGGAAATTCGTAGAGAACATAGTATAAAATCTTGCGAACCATAAAATTCTTCAAATGTAGAACGCGTGAAATACCACATGCCCTTCCAGAGAAGCTGAGTTTATTATTTGATAACTTCTGCAACAGCCTCGAAGAACAGAAGTTCTTCCACTCCAAGATGAATCGCATTTGCAACCAGTTTCTTCATAGTTTTTTAATATGTCTCCTACAGTTTTTACATTGCACAGACCAGTGGATTCACAGCAAATGGTTTCTGTGAATACACAAAATAACTTTGTGGCATCATTACCGCTCAGATAATGCGTCTGTATAATTAACACCAGTTTATTCCTTATGAATAGAATCGACATTTTGTTCAACGTTCAAGAAATAAAATTATGAGACATGCATTTCACATTTTATCTTTCACTAAATGCGACAAAGTCAGTCTGCTGGATCAAACGATTTTCTCTTTTCTTCTTAGTCTTTTTTTCTTAGTTCTTTTGTTATACGGTTTCACTTTCAAATTTTTGAAAAAAAAAAAAAAAAAAAAAACATTTATAAAACCATTATACCAAAACATAAAAACCAATAAAAACGATTACAAATAACGAACAAATTACGAAAATTTTAAAAGCATAAGTATGATAAAGATATAGATATAAATAGACAGATAGATAGAGATACATAAATAAAATTTTGAACTGAACATGGTTTTGGGATCTGGATGCCAAGATTGGCGTCCATCTGCAAAGCATTTTCACAACTCCAACATAGAAAATAATGTAGCAGACAGTATTTATTACGAAATCAAATTAAAGTAGTGTTGCCATTTCAAAAATCCGAAATTTTTCTTTTCCTGTAACTGTAACTATTAAAATTTAACTGCTGTCTTTCATATAATTCTTGAGCTCATACCTATGCCAGAATACTTTAAACCAAAATTTCATTCGGTTTCTGTGAATGGAATGATAGCTAAGTACTCATGTATCAGGATATTATTTTAAATCCTCCTCTATTGTATTTTTTACTTTTTAAAATTAATATTCTATTTTTATTTTATTTTAATCTTCACAGTGTCAAAAAAATTCCTATTGATGTTTCACTTAAATGCTATTTCTTGGCATTATAAAGGAAATAAAAATAAATAATGTTTCTTAAAACTTTGGATTTCTATCAAAAATGTAAAATCTATATTTTGTGGGAACAGATGGACAGCCCATTTATTACAAAAAAATGCAATCTTCAAAGCTTGATCGGTTTAGATCGTTAAAAATATTGTCCCTGTCTCAAGTAATATAAACCAACTAGAGTGGAACAAGAAAATGTCTTGCTTGTCACTCAAATTTGATAGAAAGATTAAAAAAAAGCTTGTAATGTATTGGTATCGAAATCGAACTTTTAACGATTTTCTTTTAGAAATACTTTCGTCTGTTGAATAAAATGATGTAATTGCTTATACAATTTAATCTGACATGAAACTGTGCAGCAAAATATATGCGGATTAGGTATAAATGCATTTAAAATGCAGTTAATTAAAAAATGTCTCTAACTTTTTTTTTTGGAAGCGGGGGGGGGGGGATTTAAAAATATGGGCAAAGCACCATTTTTACGAACTAATATTTTTAAGTTTCATTATAGAAAAGAAAATTTTTAAATAAAAAGAAGATTACAGTTAAACATTACTGATTTCTCAAAGCTTTGAGTAAGGAGGGAAGCAAACCCTTTTTGTGTAAGAAATTGAAGCAGTTTTAAATTATATATACAGGATACAATATATTTTCAGTATATTATCTTATTTAATTTCTCAAACATAGGTCGTGGACACATAGATCCAATTACAAAAACGTTTGAATGAGGTAAATGCTCATATTGAGGCATTGCTTAAAAAACTTAATTTTATAAAAAAAAAAAGAAAAAGAAAAAAGCATGAAATCTAACTGCATGCACGGTCTATTAAGGGTGTAGTGAAAAGCGCCCAAAAATTTTTTTCGGAATTTCTTCTTTGGATAGGCCTAAAAAGTTGCATTTTGGCACACAGAATATAAGGTTAAAATTGCATTTCATTTGGAATCTATCTTTAGTCCCCTACTAGCTCTTAAAGATAGATAGTCTCTTTATATGTGAAAAGCAAGATTTCACTATGTAGTGTAAATGACCAAAAAAACTTTTTTTTTTTACCAAAAAAAATTTTTCTTTTGATAGGTCTAAAAAGTTACTTTTTGGCACACTGAATATAAGGTTAAAATTTCATTTCATTTGGAATTCATCTTTAGCTTCCAACCATCTCTTAAACGTTATGACCTTCACTGTAAAGGATTTCTGTAATATCACTCCATAAAACTAGTGGCAGCAAAGCTGCCACCAGTCTTATGGTGTGATATTTTTTTCACTTATATAATGGTGTAATTTAACGTAAGTTACTGTTGTAACATTACATATTAGTGTAATGTTACACTGGTTATGTTGGTTTATCGTTATTCCACCATAAACTTGGAGGAATGTTTGCTGCCACCAACTTTACGGAGTAACGTTACACAAATGTTTTACAGTGTTTACATGTAAAAACAAAGATTTTACTATGTAGTGTAAATTATCCAACTCTTTCTTTTTCCTTTTTTCCCACAAAAATGACTTCTTAAAGTTTTACTTGTGAATGATCTAAGTATCATTCTGTTTTAACTCTTTAAATCACGAATATAACCGTAAAATGTGGATCGTATTGTCGCAGAGAAGATAAAGCACAATAAATAGACATGCAGTTCACTTTTATTTTTCGAATGCATATGAAAGATAATTCTCTAAATATAAAGGAAATGCAATTTTCTGAATGTATAGTACTGCAATGAAAAGAGTATATGCGATGTATTGTAAAGCGATTTTTCATTTCATTCTAATTTACTGACTTTCAGAAATATAAAAAAAGTAGGTAAATCCTTGAAGAAGAAACAATTTAGTAGCAAGGAACTTAATAAAAATGCAAAAGGCGTGAAATGTTCCCCATTGACACCGCATGAGTAAAGTTAGGCTGTAATTCCATTTTTTTTATTTCAACAACTAAAATGAACAAAACTTTTTCAGAACCCTTGCAGTAAATGCATGCTCTCGTTGTTTTCTATTCATTTTGTTTTTTTTTTTTTTTTTTTTTTTATTTGTTACATCATCGATCAGTAAAGAATTTTGCTACCGCCGGCCGTCTCTGCTAAACATAAAATAACAAGCTCGCCACATCATCAAAATATGTGTTACGTTCAATACGTTACTGGTATGTAAAAGTTTTGAGTTTGCTTTTTCAGTCATACAGCGAAAAACTAAAGAAAATCATTACTTAGTTCAAATTTTTAAAAAAAAAAGTTCATTTTTTCTATACAATTTTCGTTTCATGTATACAAGAAAGTTTACTTTTAGCTGTTTTTATTAAGTGCGATTGTTTTTCAATTTTACTTTTTGTATTGTAGTAAGAAAAGACGCGAATTGAGAAAAAAACTTAGGTTTTAAATTTCTGATTCACTGTAAAAAATAATCTTTAAAGTTACTAATTTTTTTCTAGAAAACTGGAATTCCTAGATCGTGTCCTCTAGAACTTATAACGGCAACAACAAAAAGTCATGTAATAGTTACACTTTTCCAATATAAATGGAAAAATCTGTGAGATTATGAAGAATTTTTAAGGAAAACTGGGGTCCATAGATTTTTTTATGCAACTGCAACCAGGATTGCAGATGAAATTTAAGCAAGATTAATGTAATTTTAGTAATTTCTTTTTAACATACAGTGTACACATAAAGTTTTAGTAAGCATACTGATTAACATAACTTTGAAAATCAAAAAATGTCAATGATGATTTATTTCTTGAGAAAGTATATAAAATTTAACTAGAATAAAAAATAAAAAATTTTAGTTGTTTAATATAATATTTAAACATTTCTTGCAAATAAAAAAAAGTTTTTTTTTTTTTTTTTGTATTTACAAGTAGAGAAATGACAAAGAAAATTTATTTCTTCAAAACGTAAATAAAATTTTATTAGAAGTAAAATAAAAAATTTTAGTTATTAAAAATAAAATTATTACATTACTTACTCATGAAAAATAATCCATGTATATGTATTCATAGATAGATATGTAAACATATGTTTCAAGAAAACATATCAGGCAGAAACTACAGTTTTGTGTCCTGCACTTTCAGAAGTATAAAAAAGTAGCTAAGTCCTCGGAGAAGAAACAGTTTTAGTAGCAAGGAACTTAATAAAAAGTAGTAGGCGTGAAATGTTCCCTATCGACACCGCATGAATAAAGTTAGGCTGTAAATCCTTTTTCATTTGAACAACTAAAATGAACAAAACTTTTTCCAGAACCCTTGCAGTAAATGCATGCTGTTGTTGTTTTCTATTAATTTCGTTTTTTCTTTGGTACATCATAGATCAGTAGAGAATTTTCCTACCGCCGTCTCTGCTAAACATAAAATAACAAGCTCGACACATCAGCTAAATGTGTGTTACGTTCAATACGTTACTGGTATGTAAAAGTTTTCAGTTTGCTTTTTCAATCACACAGAAAAACGAATGAAAATCATTACTTAGTTCAAAAAAAAAAAAAAAAAAAAAAAAAAAAAAAAAAAAACCTTTTTTTTTTTTTTTTTTTCTATAGAATTTTCAATTCATGTACACAAAAAAGTTTACTTTTATCTGATTTTATTAAGTACGATTGTTTTTCAGTTTTACTTTTTCTCTATTAATAAAAAAATAAGCGAACTAAAAAATTTTAGTTTTTTAATCCACAAAAAAAAAAAAAAAAAAAAAAAAAAACTGTAAAGTTTTTAAATTTTTTCTAGGAAATTGGGATTTCTAGATTTTTTTTCCCAGAATTTTTAACTGCAACAAGAAAAATTAACATATTAGTTACGCGTAATTGCCTGATTTTTTTTTTCCTTTTTTTTCTTTTTTTTCTGTACTTACAAATAGAAAAATGACAAAGGAGATTTCTTTTTTGAGAATTTATATAAAATTTTACTAGAATTAAAAATGAAAAATTGTTTTAATACTGGGATTTTTTTAAGAGAAAAAATTCGCTTTGGATACAATATTTCATATGAAAATCAAATTACAGAATTTTAACTGCCTAAGAATCGCAAATGCCTACCTACCGAAACAGTCGGTAGGCGGTTTAGTTGATAGAACGTCAATATGCTAGACTGATGGACCGGGTTTAAGTCCCGGCATGCACTGTAAAAAAAAATTCAAGAGGTTACTAAAATTTCTTAGTAAATTTGTATTCCACAGAATTTTTTAGTAACCATTACAAACTTTTTTTTTGCAAGTGAAACAAGCATTTCTTTTGTAAACTGAACAAAAGAAGTTTTTGTATAACTAACTTAAAAATTTTTAGTATGAGCCACAAAGCAAATTTTAGTAATAGCTCCAAAATTACTTTTAATAACCATTACGTGCAACCGAAACGGAGGAACTTACTTCGAGCTGCATCCAGACTTCTGAAGCGGAAGATTTTCGGCAAAACCACAATAGATGGCAGCACTAAACATTCTTAACTGCTCCGCCAGGATTTTCATAATCCCTTTATTAACGAGGCACTACAGACATTCGGGGTGTGTTTGGAGGTGGCAAGTTTCGAACCCGGGACCTTTCAGCCTGGAGTCCGTTACTATAACCACTATGCTATCAAGGCCACACCAAGTGAGTTTTAGTAAGAGCTATTAAAAATATAAAACTATTAACTCTATTCGTTGCTAACTTTTTTCTAGTAATTCTTACAGATTTTCTAGTAACCGACTAAGATTACTAAAAAATTTTTAGTAATTACAAGGATCACTAAAGTTTTTTTAGTAGATCGACATTTTTTTTTTACAGTGTGGAATAGGTTGACTAGGTTGGCATTTGCGCCTCTTAAAATTTTATTTTTATTTGAAATTAAAATTTTTGTTGTTAAAAATATTATTTTATTTCTTATACATAAAAAATAGGGTGAGTATATACATACATACATACATATATATATATATACCTGTACTATATATATATGCTATATATATATGCTATATATATGCTATATATATATGCTATATATATGCTATATATATGTGCTACATATATCTATATCTATCTATATATATATATAGACAGATATGTAACCACATATTTAAAGAAAATAAATCAGAAAAAAAGTACAGTTCTGTGTTTCGAACTTACAGAAATATAAAAAAGTAGTTAAATCCTTAAGAAAGAAAGAAAAAACAATTTTTTTAGCAAGGAACTTAATAAAAAGTAGTAGGCGTGAAATGTTCCCTATCGACACCGCATGAATGAAGTTATGCTGTAAATCCCTTTTCATTTCAACATCTACAATGAACAAAACTTTTTCCAGAACCCTTGCAGTAAATGTTGTTGTTTTCCATTCATTCCGTCTTTCCTTTGGTTCATCATCGATCAGTAAAGAATTTTCCTACCACCGTCTCTGCTAAACATAAAATAACAAGCTCGCCACATCAGCAAAATTTGTGTTAGGTTCAATATGTTTCTTGTATGTAAAAGTTTTGAGTTAGCTTTTTCAATCATGGAAAGAAAACTAAAGAAATCGTTACTTAGTTGAAATTGAAAATGTATTCTTTTTTCTCAGTTCTATACTGTGTTTATTTCATGCACGCAAGAAAGTTTACTTTTAGATGATTTTATTACGTACGACTGTTTTCCTATTTTATTTATTTATTTCTTTTTTTTTTTACATTCGTAAGAAAATAAGAGAATTGAAAACATTTTAGGCTTTCAATTTGTAATGTACTGAAAGAAAAAAAAGCTAAAATTTTCCCAGGAAATTTTTAGAGCTATTAACGGCAATTTTAGTAAAGCTGCAGATCTCTGTAGCCTTAAAAGAAAAAATATTGTAGATTTGCATTTTTTTTTTTCTTTTTTTTGTATAGTATAGAGACAGCATTTCAGCAAGATTAATGCAATTGTAGTAGATGTTTTTGTAAAGCTGCAGATATCGGTAGCTTTACAAGAACAACTTTTGTTGATTTATGTCTTTTAGAGAACAGTGCACAGATAAAATTTTAGCAAGATTAATTAATTTTAGTAACTTCTTTAGTAAAGCGGCAGATTTCTGTTGCTTTTGAAGAAGAAGTTTTGTATATTCATATTTTTTGTGCAGTGTACAGACAAAATTTTAGGATTAAGATTATATTTTTTTTGTAAAGCTGCAGATTTTTTAGCTTTAGAAGAACATGTTTTGTTGACTTACATCCTTTTTTGTACAGTGTACATATAAAATTTAAGAATGATTAATTTAGGTTTAGTAGATTCTTTGTAAAGTTGCAGATATCTGTAGCTTTACAATAACAAATTTTGTAGACTTACATCTTTTTTTTGTTCTGTGTACAGATAAAATTTTATCAAGGATAATGTAATTTTAGTAGATTCTTTTGTAAATCTGCAGATATCTGTAGCTTTATAAGAACAAGTTTTGTAGTTTTACATCTTTTTATGTACTGTGTAGAGACAAACCTTAAGCAAGATTAATGTAGTTATAACTATTAAAAATATTATTTAAACATTATTATACATGAAAAATTATGTTAACATACTTTTATAGATAGACATGCAAACATAAATTTCAAGAAAACAAATCAATTAAAAAGTATAAATCTGTGTCCCGTACTTTTAGAAGTATAAAAAAGTAGTTAAACCCTTGAAGAAGAAATAATTTTAGTAGCAAGGAACTTAATAAAAAGGCAGAAGACGTGAAATGTTCCCAATCGACGCTGCATGAATAAAGTTAGGCTGTAAATCCGTTTTCATTTCAACATTTAAAATGACAAAACTTTTTCCAGAACACTTGCAGTAAATGCATGCTGTTTTTTTATTATTAATATTCATTCCCTTCTTTCTTTCGTACATCATTGATCAGTAAAGAATTTTCCCACCACCGTCTTTGCTAAACATAAAATAACAAGCTTGCCACATCAGGAAAATTTTTGAAGGTTCAATATAATTCCTGTATGTAAAAGTTTTGAGCTTGCTTTTTTGTGCTGAACACACACAGAAAACGAAAGAAAATCATTACTTCAAAATCAAAAAAAGACTTCTTTTTTTCTCAATTCTATACAATTTTCATTTCATGTGCAAAAAAAAGTTTACTTTCAGCTGATTTTATTAAGTATGACTGTTTTTCAACAATACTTTTTCAATATTAATAAGAAAAACAGCAAACTAATTTTTTTTTAGAATTTCAGTTTCTGATGCACTGTAAAATAATAATAATAAAAATAATAATTCCTTAAAATAACTAAAATTTTTCGGAAAAACTGAGATCTCAAAAACTTTTAATGGAAACAACAAATAGTCGTGTAACAGGTGCACGTTTACATTGTAAATCAAAAAATCTGTGAGGTTATGAATTTTTCTTTAGGAAACTGGATGCTTAGAATTAACTTATACAGGGTGAGTCATAAACATCGAAACAATAGGCTATCTCCTTAAATATCGCCTCTCGACCCATACTTCCTATTGCAAAAATTCTTTAAAAAAGGTGACATTTCTGGTAAGATAAGTTGCAACTCGATAGGGGGTCTATTTGAAAAAATACGAAAATTAAATTTTTATACGCCCCCCTAGAGAAAAATTCCCCATTAGGAAATTGCTTATCCATTCCTAAATTGTACAAAAAAAAATTCATCTCCGCATCTGAAAATCTGACAGAGATATTAAAATCCAAAATTCTCCAAAATTCGTGACTTACACCACTTTACCATGCCTGTAAACGAAGAATTTTCGAATGAGGGATCGTTCACAAATTATCCGCATTAAATGTCGATTCAACACCGTGCCTCTTATTTGGGCATAATAAAGCAGCGTATTGATTTAAATCAAAAAATTGTTTTCAAAAATGTAGATCGTTAGTACTGGAGATCTGCAAGGATCGAAATGTCCAGGTCCAGTCCCAAGGCGACCCATAGGGGAAAAATTTTGCCCGGTATGAAAAAATGTTAAAATCATAATCCGGACCAGCCTGGAAAAAAGTTTAAATCATATCCCGGCTCAGCCGTAAATTTCTACATAGTTTTACTTCAGTGCAGTTAAAAATTGTTTCGCGGGGAGGAGTTCTGACCAAAAATAGTTATAGCTTTTCGTTTTTTATATTTATACTTTTTATTATTAAAGAAGCGCCTAAGACTGTGATATATTTATTTTATCAATGAATCTCTGTTTATATCTAAATGTTTCACTTATATTTTAATATTGCTAATCCATATACCGTGCATTGGAGACTGAAAAATGTTATACAGTAAAACCTTTTAAGACGGAATCACATAGGAAAGAAAAAATATTAGCTTATTTTTTCTCAGGTGGTATTGTATCCATTTTGCATGGATCAACACATTTTTTGTTTAAGACAGAATTCCGTCATAGATTTCTGATTTTATAGTGTTTAATTTTTTAGCATTTAAATGTACTATTCTTATATATATATATATATATATATATATATATATATATATATATATATATATATATATATATATATATATATATATATATATATATATATATATATATATATATATATATATTAAAATAAAAGCGATTTTAAAATTTATGTGGTTTTCGTAAAAATTTTGATTGAACCACACTTTATTCCTTTCATGCACGTATTAGGTCAGTCAGAGACAGTGATTTTAATACGGATTGTTCGAGACCGGGATTAAAAATTTCGTCTAGTGCAGACCTTACTAAAAGTTAAGAATTGTTAAAGAAAAAAGTACAAACTTGAAACATGTCATTTCTAATTATTTTACATTAGATTTGTTTCGGGCAAAATTAAAAAAAAATATTTACTTTTGAAAATGAGATTTTTTTTTAAAGTTATATTATTTTTTCAATTAATATTTTTAATAGTTCTAAAATTAGTATTGAAAAACAAAAAACCCCGAAACAAAACTAAAATCAGATTTTAAATGGAAAGAAATTGAAATCCTATAAATAATGTTTGGAGTTATAACGATTTTTATTTATCCCATTTAAACCAGTACTAATCATATGAAATTTTTATAAATTTTATGATAAATTTTAGAATGTGATTTTCTTAGCAAATTATATGGCTAACCATCACAAAAAAAAAAAATCAAAATTCTAATTCAAAAGATGGATTTCTTACACGTTTCCTAGAACTGTTAAAGTAACATTGTCTTTTGAATTGCGCGCATTTCAATTTGTGTCTAATCCCTTAAAACTTGGTAAATTATTCAAACGGCTATAACTCTGCGAGTTTTGAAGATATGAAGATGCAACTTTTTGTGTATTATTCAGAACTGGATAAGAAGAGTTTTCCTAATTGAAATTTTTATCCTACGGGGACCGTATAAAAAGTTAATATCCGTACTTTTTCAAATAGACCCCCTATGGAGTTGCAACTTATCTTATCTAAAGTTTACCTTTTTTATTGAATTTTTGCAACTAGAAATATGGGACTAGGGGCAATATTTAAGGAGATATTTATGACTCACCCTGTATAACTGCAACTTGTATTACAGATAAAATTTTCGTAAGATTGCTGTAATTTTAGTAGATTCTTTTGTAACGCTACATAAATCTGTAGCGGTGTACTAGTTTTGTAGATTCAAGCCTTTTTTTTTTCTTTTTTTTCTACAGTATAGAGATAAAATTTAAGGAATCATTCAGATTTCTAGAACTTCATATCGTTAGAATTACTGTTTTTTTAATTTATTTTTGTATTTATTTATTTTATTTTACTTTTTACAATATCGATTCACTCGATTGAGTATAATTTGATTAGTGTTGAAAAGGGTATTTGTCCTACTATATGTCTGCATATGTGCTACTGTATCTGTAATTCAAGTCTAATTCGCCGAATTTCAATATATTTCATATTTAGTTGTACTTTTATAAAAGGTGTCATTGATTATTATTTTTTTATCTGCATCGCATAACAGAAAGAGCTGTTATATTTAATGCAACAAATATATGTATAGATATATTTAAATCCGTATCAAAAGATTACCTGGGGATAATCTCAGACGACGATAATTTGATGAATTCTCTGAGGAGTCATCATTTCCATTGATTCGGGATGAGGTACCTTGAATTTCGTGTTATTTGGAGCCTATAGTCACTATAAAAGTCATTTCAGGACCGTTCTATTGAATGTCATTTGGAGCCTCTTTTGGGAAGTCACCTTGAACAATGCTTTGCGTCAAATCCTCCGGTGACAAAATTCGAAATCATCACAAAAAATCATTGTGACTTCAGTGAGAAGTCACTAAAAAGGCATCATCCAAGAATCCTAAAGAGACTGATGAAAGGCATTTTGTTTTCATTAATTACTGAAACGATTGCGATCTTTTTTTTTTTTTTTTTTTTTTTTTTTTGAGATTATACAAACGTCGCGCTGACAGACTGCATAAAAAATATACCTACTTTCTACACCTGAGAACAGAGAAAAAAATACTTTTTTCAAAATTCTGCTTCTTGGAATTCAAACAGACATTAATAATATAGATGATATAAAAACAATATGACTGTATTTTGCAAAGTAGCGATATGCAAACTGTCCATGGCGTGATTTCGACAATTTCCTTCTCGAAATATCCATTTATGAGTACGTTTCTGATATTGCCTATTATACGGCAATATCTATGACTTCATCTTTAATTACTTAAAAATTTTCCAAATCTTTCAACAATATCGGAAAGCAAACCATCAAGTGTTTTACCTTTTAACTTATACTATCATTTAGTTTAGTTTGGATAAAAAAAAAGTACCTGTCATGTATCGAATATTTCAGTCAGTGAAATTTGGTACTATATTTCCTGCTGTATTCTTAATACTGGTACCATTTGTTGTTATGTAATCCGTTAGTAGTTGAAACATACTTCGATGAATATGTTCCAGCTAAGTAGAGGGTATCCAGCAAATAAAACCCTGATTTCAAAATTAAATTTCTCAAAAACAAAGATCGATAATAATATGCGGTAAACGTTTTTTTCATTAGGTAAGCTGTAAAAATCTTATACAGAAATTTCAAACAGTGAATATTTTGAAAAAATTACGTTCTCATTGCATAGAATGCTTTGATTTGATATTTTCTTGTTTTAGATTGCCTGCAGAGAAATATTTTTTCAGCTTACAATGCAATATTTTAAAGATTTTTCGAAGTACATTTTTAGATTTTCTAAATTTCAAAAATTTGATTTGAAAAAACTATGAAATATGGCACTTTAAGCCGAGAAACGCATTCTCTGGCAGTAATCTAAAGCAAGAAAAATGTCAAATCAAAGCATTCTTTGCAATCAGAACAAAATATTTTCAAAATATTTACCATTCGAACCTTTTATATAAGATTTTTACAGCTTACCTGATAAACAAACCGTTTACTGCATAATTATATTGATCTTTGTTTTTGATAAATTTAATTTTGAAATCAGGGTGTTATTTGCTGGACACCCTGTAATTATTTTATAAAGAAATAAGTTAAAACTGGCGAGAATTAGCATTAAAAGATAAAAAAAAAATTAAACACACCACAAAAAACTCAAATTCGTTAGGCCTTTTAAAAGAACTGAGTCTTTCTTCGTCAAGGGAAAAGAATATGTGACTACTATGTGTGTCTACTATGAAAGGCAACGTGCAACTGCTTTCATAGTAGACGCACATGTAATTTTCGGCTGACGAAGAAAGACTCAGTTATTTTAAAAGACAAAGCGGGTATCATTTTTTATGATATGTTTAAGAAGTTTTTATCTCTTCATAACTTATCGGTAATTTAAAAAAAATGTTTGGGGATATTTATGAAGACTAATAATTAAAAAAATGTAATTTAACAAATTACAGCGACTAATTGAAAAAGGATATTTTAAAAGATTATAATTTTAAAGACTCTTTAATAAATACTATATTTAAATTTATAAAAATAATAAAAATAATTTTTTATGATGATCATAACGAGTCATATATTACGTAAGCCATGCATTAAACATTAATTTTCCTAGACCAATGATTAAAAAAAACAGTAGTTTATAGGTATGCAGTTGTAACTGTTTAAAATGTGCATTTTTATTGGATAGAGTTAAACAACCTGACTTCTGAACGCCTCATATTACGCACGCCATGGATTAAACATTAATATTCGAAAATCCATCCTAAACAAATTTTTAAATGAAATTTCAGTTTTACGATTTTTGGAACTGTAAATTTTTAAACTTCTAAACATCGCACATTTTAAATTTTTACGGCGTTGCGTAGAAAAAAAACCCCGCATTTTTAAATTTGTTTGAAATCTTAATCACAATTTGTTTTCTAATTATTATTTTAAGTTTTTTATTTCCTTTTTTTTCCTGTTACCGTGGCAACAGAAGTATTCCATTTTTTGGACACTAAACATGGACCAAACGAATAAAATAAAAAAACAGAAGTATTTCATTTTTGGATATGGATAGTCAGAACACGAACAAATTGCGGATTTCAACCAATAAAAAGATTTAGCTATACTTCAGATTTCTCAGTTGTCTACCGAGGACAACAACCATTTTCCGAATATTAAAAAAAAGCAAAATAAATAAGAGTGCTATTGTTAGAATGAAAGTTAATTCCATAAAACTTTTTTTACGTTTAATTAAATTTTATCAAAATTACGCTATAAAAAAAAGGATCCATCTACTAAAAAAATTTAAGTGTTCCTTGTAATTACTAAAAATTTTTTAGTAATCTTACTCGGTTACAAGGAATCTGTAAGAATTACTAGAAAAAAGCTAACAACGAATAGAGTCAATAGTTTTACATTTTAATAGCTATTACTAAAACTCACTTGGGGGGGCCGAGATAGCATAGTGGTCATAGCACCGAGCTCCCGGCTGAAAGTACCTGGGTTCGATGCTGGACGTCACCAAATATGCACCGAATGTATAAAATGTAAGTACTTGTTAAATAAAGGAATTACGAAAATCCTGTCGTAGCAGTTATCATGGGTATTGATCTCTGAATTTTCCCTCCAATTTAGAAACATGTCAAAATCGAGCAGGTAGCAATGTTTGGTGCTGCCATCTATCGCGGCTTTACCGAAAATCTACCGTTTCCGAAGTCTGTCTTTTTACCCACTGGATGCAGCTCGAAGGAAGCTCCTGCCCTTCGAGCACACGTAATGGTTACTAAAAATAATTTTGGAGCTATTGCTAAAATTTGCTTGGTGGCTAAAAAGTTTTAAGTTATTTATACAAAAAATTCTTTGCTCAGTTTACAAAAGAAATGTTCATTTCACTTGAAAAAAAAATATTTGTAATGGTTACTAAAAAATTCTGTGGAATACAAATTTACTAAAAAATTTTTAGTAATCTCTTGAATTTTTTTTTTACAGTGTATAACTTCGGATTGCACATATTCAAATCGATCAGAATATATTTTACATGTCAAAAGAAAAAGATAAAGTAAAAAAGAATCTTTAATCATTTTAGGGTCTCAAGCACAATAACAAAAATTCTGAGAAAAAAAAAATGGAAAATAGACTTTGTCGTGCTGGAGAGCTATCGAAAAAATTTTGATTGTCAAAATATGTTGATTTTTCCCGTCCCAGATACCTTCAGTATTTGAATGAAAGATATTGTCGATAACTTTTAGCTTTAGAATTCCATTTCCATTTCACCTACACAATTCCAATTTGCCACCTGCGTTGCTTAAAAATAGCCTCATGAAATTCTAAAGCGCTTTGTAATTCTGAAGATATTCTCTTGGTATTCAGTTTTTTATTTTCCTTTTTCTAGGATTCGGTCTTCAAAATTGCTTCTAAAGGTAATTTCCTTTTCTTCTCTTCTTCCTGCATTTATCTGTTTATTGATATACAGTCGACTCTCGTTAATTCGAACTCATCGGTTTCACAAAAATTGTTCGAATTATCCGAATTCGAATTATGAAAAGTATAAGAGTAATACATGTTTAAAGGAGTACTATTGTATAGAAAATAATGTTATGGTATTTTTTAAAATTTATTTCGACCGTTATCATCAGAATATAACTTAATATTAAATTAAAAGTTATAATGCACAAATCAATTTAGGAATTATGAACAAGAACATTGGAGGAAGACTTGCAGGTGTCATTGATGAACAGACAGGGAATTAAGAAAGCGTTTATCAAATGAATGGGATTATATGTATGCTAGTTTCAAAACAATTCTGATAAAAGTGAAAGAAATTTATTTTAAAGATCTAAAGTCCGTGAGAAAGTAAGGAACAATGGAAAATCGGAATTGTCATTAATTCGAATTAAACGAAGTCAAGAGAAAATGATTTCGAATAAACGAAAATTTTTAACATCATTCAGAACTTGAAAATTTCGGAACTTCGAGTTTAGTTCGAATTAAGCGAAGATTCGATTTATCCGATTTCGAATTAACGGGAGTGGACTGTACATATGCAAAAGCATCTCGATAAGCAAAAAAATATTGGATCTGTTATTGTTTGTAATGTTTATAATATTGTTCATTACTGAAAATATTAGACTGGAATGTTATGTTAGAGTTTCTTAACTCTTTAATTCCCATGAAACAAAACGCTCTATGAAATTACGTACATTAGAAAATCTGACTTTACACTAGACTGTTTCAATGGTTAATTTCGCTTTATTTAAATACGGAATGTTTTTTTTTATTAATTTAAACAAATATTGCTATTTTGAAATTCTGGTGTTAATTAGGAATATACGACTTAAAGTATCTTATAATATCAGGGTTGGTCCAAATTAATAACTGAAAGGTCAAACTAATTTCTTTATAATTCAATTTCATAAAATATAAGTAAATTAAAAATTAAGAAATATATATTTAATCATTGACCCATTTGTTATTATCATTCATGAAATAAATATAAACATAAACAATGTAAAACAAAAATCATTTTTATTCACAAACATATATGAAGATGGTTGTTCTGTAAAATCGGATATAATTAATTTCTCAGTAAGTCAAAAAGCCTTTTTAAACAATAAGTCAGTAAGCAAAAATATTTATATTAACTCAAATTTATGTTATTGGTGATAATTTTTTTTGAAATAATATTAGAAAATACAAAAAATCTTGAAATTTATCATTTCTGTCGCCTGTTGGCCATTACCACGTTTGCGAAAAGACTTGGCAATGATTACCATGGTAATGATATTTTTAATGTTTATCCTCATTTTAGGTTAGATTATAGATATTAAAGGCTTACAGTACATTTACTTTAAAAATAGTCCTAGAGATCTTTATAATTCATATAATACACTTAATAATTTGCATTATTATATTTTAGTAAAGTGAAGCATATTAATGACTCATAAAAAGCACTGTTCTCAGTTTTTGAATAAAAGTATCAAAATGAAACAATATATACCTACTTCAAAAAAGTTAGACACCACTGCTTGTAAGAACATGAGCTATCCTACACTACACTGCCTAAAAGTATATTCTAGCGCTCTCTAGTTATGAGCTATGAGAAAGAAAACACTTTGCACTATGGTAATGACCATTAACTCCAGGGACAAAGTTTATTTAAATATAACTCTGAGGAAAAAATGTTTTGAAGCTAAAATAGAAATTATATTGTATGTAGAGAGATAAAAATTTATTATGCTGTTGTTGTTTTTTGCTCAAAGGTTTTCCAACATTTCAAAACATAATTTTGAATTATTAAATTTGAAGTTAGGGACATGACATGGTAATGACATTTGTACCTTTTTATTTTTTTTTTATATTAAAATTATTATTTTTCCCATGTTTAAATTGTTGCACAGTGTAGTTCTTTATTTATTTTTTAAAATAAATTTAAAACATTCATGTTAGACTCATTAAATTTCCTTTTTTTGGTCAAGGACTTAAAATTTCCCTTTATCTGAGAATGACCCCCCCCCCCTACGTTATGATTGTTATCGTTTGCTTCAAGAAAGTTAATCAATTCTATAATTCTTAGCAGAGTCAGAACAACTGCCTAAAGATTGTTCATTTGACGAAACTTGCACTTTCAGAGATACTCATAAGCAGAAGTTCACTTTGTATATTTAAAATGACAAACGTATCTGTGCCTAACACTGACGTCATTTTCCGAAGGAGAACAGCTGGCGATGAAATTTCGGTTTTGCAATTTCGATATGCAATTTGTTTGAAAACAGTATCTTAATTTTTTTTAGATATAAGTTTGTTTTTTTTTAATCATCGGAAAAATGGTTATTGATTTCGGTCTAGAATTGATATTGTGGTGTCCGCATTTTATTTTTTTTTAATTTTTAAAATCCGTGATGTTTTAGCTTTTCTCATTTTAACATCTGTGTCCCTTTAACTGCTCTTCTCTTATTGCGACTCTCCAGCGGAAGGATTGAAGATGCCCATGTCTGGAATAAGCAAGTCTCTAGCGGAAGCCAAGTTGGGTAGGGGGGATGATCAAAAATTAAAAACGGGCAAGGATTTTAAAAGAAAAATTGATTAAATCAAAGACGCCAAAAAGCGAGAATAGTGTGCTAGGAGCTTTGAAACTACCAAACGACCTCAGCTGCATTGAGCTTATTATTATTAAACCATTAGCTGACAATTATTATTCGATGAACTCGAATATGGAACTGATGAACTTAAATAACGTAAACTTTGTAATCTGAATCTGAATGTAACGTGTGAAATTGATTAGAATTTCATTTTCCAAACGTTTGTTATAATTTGTAAATAATTTTTTTTTAATAAACGTAATTAAAATTTTGCTATTTCAAGAATAGCCTCAGCTATAACACACGGTGGATTTTTGTTTTAATACATTTTTATTTCTCTATATTTCTTTCTTTCTTTCTTTCTTTATTTCTCTATTTTTATTCTTCAATGATTTTTGCCTTATTGCCAATTTACTGTATATTTCTGTGTATAATTTGATACTTTCTGGGGAACATTTGGCTGGAAAATAGGAAATCAATTTATGCACGGGTCTAAGAAAATTTCCAAAATTGATATTTTGAAACAAAAGGAATGGTAAATATCAGAAACATACAGAATACTTGCAATAATAATAAAAAAGACTTTTTCATTCTATTTTTTACAAAAGAAAAGACACCAAACATATTTCACACAAGAAAGTCATTATCAAAAATTTTAAGTAATTCTTTAAAATCACCTTCTTCCTTTAGTAAATCAGGCCCTACGAGAGGCCGACAGGTTCAGCTCTCGAAGCTGGTAGACAGGAGGTGCTGGGTTCGAAGTTCGAAGGCAGTCGCGCCCGTCTGCCTAATCATTCTGAGTTTTGCATGGTTTTCTTTGAACCTTAAATTTCCTAGCACAAATACAGGTTAAGTTCCTTTAGAAAGACCCTCTCCGGAGGCCACTCTCCCTATATCCCTTGTGTTTATAATAGGCAGTCATAAATATAGCCAACCAACCATTGCTACATCCGGATGAATATATCCAGTGTCCAAATCTTCTTCATCTCACCATCGCCATCTTCTTCAAAAAGGACATCAATCTCAATTCCAACCAAAGCATTACTGAAACATTATTTTTTGACAGATTGGACGATCCTTTCTTATGACAAATCGAGCCAAGATTATTTCCCCCATTTAGAAATAGTAACTTTTTTACTAATCAAAATTTTAGAAAATTAATGCAATTCGTCACACACTATCCACAGCTGACATACATTCAGTTAATTTCGAACGGAATATGGTCATATAAACTTCGAGCGAAATCCAATTAAAAACATTTAGCAACGCACTAAAAATAAATAGGAAATATAATTAATTTCAGAAACGGCATTTCTTTTTTAGTTTTCGGTCACTGAATTTTTTAGAATTTTTCAACATTCCCTTATACAAGGGTTTTCGATTTTGGCCGATGTTTCACTAAAAAGCGGTTTACTTAACTTTTACATAGAAATATACGATTCTTTGCGAACATTATAGCACTCTATCCTTACAAGAAAGTAGTTTAAAGAATATGTATATTACTATTATAATCTATTTCTTTTATTCTGTTACAAACTTACTTTACAAACAATACAACACTTTCTCTTTATAAATATGTTTTTAAAGAATATTTTTGCGACTTATTATCCCCCATATTTACTTAATTTTATCAAAAGGCTGATCGAATGATTTATTATTATTATTATTATTATTCTGTGTCATAAAGCCTTTTCATTTACAAAAAAGAAAATACAATTAAATGATTTATGATAAATCATTTAGCTATTTTAAATATATTGAATAGTTTGTATTCATATAATTATTGCAAACAAATGAAAGGTATATGAATTTATGAACCCGATTTGCTGAGTTTTTTGAATTACTGCATCGCATTTTGCTAGGTTAGTGTGATATTCCGCATTAGTGACGTCATCGGCATACTTTTCAATAATTTTAAAAGTGACTTTCAAGCGTGAATTATTTGGAATTTTATTTCTATCGCGTAAGCTTCAAATACTAAATATAAGTCCTCTATTTTTAAAACAATGAAAGAGATCAGTATTAATTTTGGCTAACGTGCCATGCCTTGGAATTAAATTAAACATGTTGAAAATTGTTTAACATGGTGGAACTGCTAAAAATTTATGAACATAAGTTAATAGGCATTATATGTAGCATTTATATTACATGTTATAAAAAATGTATGATACAAATATTTTAATTTTTATGATCATATACCACATACTTTTCTGTATATATGTAATTATATATAGCTATATACATTTACAAATACATACATATTCATTTGTAAATATATATTATGTACTTTTATATAATCGTATATATTTCATACATTTGTTTTATATGTCAATTTAAAACAAAAACTCTATATTTTCCTGAAAAAAAATATGCTTAATGCAACTAAAACTAGTCGTTGGAGGCCACCGTAATACTTACCCATCATGGATATGCATAACATAATATATGAAAACATAACATATGTAAACAATTTATAAAATGCCTTACAATTCTAAAACAAAATATAAACGTATATTTAAGTATTTTTAACACATCATCATGCTCTATTAATGAATTTCTGATGAACCAATTTCGATAAATTATATGAAACGCCAAACTATTCTACTAGCATTGAATTACATAAAAGAAACATCCTTATAACTCTAAAAATAATTATCAAATTCACTAACGGTTTCTTGCATCGAATTAAGTGTCTCATTCCCAAATAAAAGATATCTTTGAACTGAAATTTGAATGAAATACAGGGTCATGAAAAATCAAAGAATGTGGAAAACAGGATTAGAAATATCTCGACAACTAATAATCCGATCGACTTCGCTGTTTATGCAAAATTTGTGTTAATTTATTGCCTTTTACGTCCACTCCTTAAAATAAAAAAGTTCGAAAACTTTTATATACCTTTCATCAGACCGAATTTTTCGAAAGTCCGAAAAAAATAGTTCCGGATAATTGAGGTTACTGATATTAAATAGGCTTCGCCCCATTCTTACATACTAAGCACATACAAAATTTCAAGCCCCTATCTCAATTTTTTCGGGAGATAGAGCGGTTACAGACAGACAGACGGACGGACGGCAAATTTTTTTTCTAAAAATATGTTTTTCGGAATTTCCAGTGTCCGAAACGAGTAAATCCGTCAAAAATTTTTTTTCGATTTTCAAAACGATTGCAAGACTTACCCTATACTACGTATGATGGTTAAGTAAAATGGATAAATTCCATTCTAATAGTAAAAAAAGCACCCTCGATGACTGAAGACCGCAACCGCATCCATACATTTAATAAAGAAAAAAAAAGATCGCCAAAAAAAACCAGAACCGCATATATAACTCTTTCCATGATGAATGACACATCACATAGATCATTGTGTCGAAATGTTTTTCGTTGAATCGACTTGATTGTCTTTACAAAAAGAAAAGCAGTACATAAATCGAACTGGAGTTAATAATTTTTTTAATTATCACTTTCAATTAAAAATAATTTAAAAATTATTGTATTTCATTTGCAAGACAATGGTGTATACTATAAAAAAAATATCTGATGATACAATAAAAGAACAAAATCCTTAAAATAAATTTGTGGAAAATCTATTTTGAAGATTAAATTTCTACTCGACTCAGCAATCTGCCATTCAGTTATTTTTTACACTGACCTCACACTGATCTTATTGCTCTGCGGCTATTTCGAAGAAAGTCCTTTTATAAATCTGTTCTGAAATCTGAAAATTTATCAGAAATTTCTTTCCAACTTACAAAGGCACTTCAGATGCTCTACAATTATTTTTAAAATCTTATTAAGGCAGAAATTGGTCTCGGGGTATTTTTGAAGACTATAAGAAATCTGAAAAAAAAAAAAAAAAAAAAAAAAAAAAAAAAAAAAAATTAATCTTTTGTCTGATAACGTGGAATTGTATTGTATGAAAATTGTCATGTCAGTTTTGTTCCAAGGTTTGCTTTTTTTCTTTCTTTTTTCTTTCTTTTTTTTTTTTTTCATTCTCAATGACAATTCTAAATTCAAATTAATCCATATTGCACTGTTCATAAATTTAATATTTTTGCAAGGGGAAAAAAACTGGCAAATTTAAATTACATATATTAATACATTATAATAAAATAAAATAAATAAAAGTTTTAAATTATTACATAAAAGATATCAAATTAGATCAAAATTATATATCATATGAAGATGAATGGTTTACACCTACAAGTTCTTGAATTTAAATTTTGTACAATTTTTTTTATACGCTTGTTATTGTCTCAACTATAAGTTAATTTTTATTGTGAAAATTTACAATCCGAATTTTTAAACAGTACGGTAACTTTCATAAAAACATTTTCAAGTAAGAAAAATTAGTTTCCGTGGTATTTATAAAAAGGAAAGAGAAATATTAAATTATTTAAATACTATTTTAATAAAGTAAATTAAAAACTCTATTTTCAATTCTTTTGTTGGACATAATTAACGAATAGTCAGCGATACAAAAACGATAATTTATACGTTTTCATGCTAAGGCCGTGAAAACATTCAAATAAACGTTCACATCGATAATAATCTAGGGAGTTTGGTTCTTTTAAGATTACTAGTTGCATGGCAACGCCATGTAATGCACTTGAATTCAATAAGATCATTCGATTCTGTTGGGGAAACTAAATTTAACTTTATTGTTAATTTAAAAAAAAAAACAATTATGGCATTAATTTTATTAAATATAATATTTCAAATAATAAATTATATTTACAAATGAAATCAAAAGCTTTTAATAAAATTGCCCATTTTCTACATTTTTATATTGAAAAATATTTTTTTGTCAATGATTTGGCTTCTAATTTCACAGTTGATAGAAATGCCGTCATTTGAAAGAACTTATATGAAAATTCGTTTCAAAATAAACTAAAAATTTACAAAATTGATAAAACATACACTTAAAAAGCATATGAATGCCTTTTCTAAGATCGACATATGGTCCATCGCTCAAATGACGACATTATCACACACAAAAATGTTTAAAAACAAGAAACAGGGAACAATATCACGAGACCTCATACATAATAAAAAGCCACTGCAAACATAAAGTAAAAACAAATGAATGTATGTGAGTGATATTTAACATCTATTATATTTTCAAATACTACAGACCTTCTTAGAAGAGACTGAAACAGAAACTCATGAAGAACTCAAAAAAGACTGAATCATTACAAATATTCTCATGGCGTTAAAAGTTCACTACTGATTTCCGGAAAATAAATGGTAAATAAAATCTGGATGGATAAATTATTCTACTACTTTTAAAAAACAATTTCTAAATTATTTTTTTAGTCAACTTAATATTAGTGAAAATATTTTTAAATTTTATTTCGTTTCAAAAAATTTCGTTGTGCCAGGGCACTCTTTTTGAGTTTTGTTTTCATTATAGTTATCATTGTATTTATAATAGTATTTATATTTGTATAAGTTATTATTGTATCTGGGGTTATTCCCCTATGTGCGGTTTTGCTGATGGCAGAAGGGATCTTTTCTGTCAGGGGTTCATATGCCATTTTTAGTAGGCTTTCTGGCATAGTGATCCTGATCTTGTAAATATTCTTCGCTATACAATCAGGCCAAAGTTATTGCTCTGCTGTTGTATTTGATGTCTGCTACATGTTCAAGTTGCTATGATTCTACTTTTGAGTCTTTTTGTCATACCTCTATAAAATTGCGTTGTTCCATCGTTTCCTGTTTTTGGTGGCAGGCATTTTATATACTCATGATATATTCATGTTTGGTTAGACAGGATCATTACTTATATTCTTTAAATTTACAGAATATTCTGCAATATCCGTGATTCTGAATACGTATTTAATCTTTTGAAAAAAACCAGAAAAATTTTGGAAATTTTATGATTTCCGATTTTGTGCATTAAAGTTTTCTTTTTACTTTACAGAAATAAAAATAAGTACCTTCAAGTCTGATCCGTGTACTTCCAATCAAGCGACCACTTTAGTATAGTCACACGCATCGGAAACAAATTTACTCCTCAAATTGTGAAAAATTATTCAATTCCCTAAGGCTATAATGAAATTGAGTCTTATAAAATATATTTTGACGAAATAACTGTAAAATGCACAGAAATGATAATTTATTTCACTGTTACCAGACTACTAAATTGCAAAACCGGAATTTTAAAAATAAAAAATAAAAAAAAAATAAGTAATATATTTCTAGAGAAAAATGAACACCTGTTTTTTTAACATAGTTTGAGCGAAAACTAATTTAATATTTTACAATACATTTATGATCAACATGGAAATGACGTTTCAAGGAATTTAAATAACAAGAAAATACTAAAGATTTTACAGTGGATTCTTGTTATTTCAATTTAGCGTAGAGCATCAATCTACAAATGTACAATGCAGAAAATGCCAAATTAAAAAAAATAATAATGCATCAAATATTTCCCATTAATGCTGTAATGAAGAAAGAAAAAAATACAAAATATATATATATATTTTTTTTTTTTTTTTTTTTTTTTTTTTGTAAAGAATAAACTCTACTAACACCAAACTGTTTTAAAAAACAATAATAGATAAAACATGAGATCGTTTTCTATTTAATGTACATTATGTGTCGGTATCATAACCCCAAAGAAATGTCAGAGTGCAAAATGCTATAAAATAATGATTCGTTTGCGATAATTTTGTAGAAAAATTGTGATATTTTACATGGTGTTTACTTTTGAAAAATGAATGCTTATTAAGAATGTTTTGCAAATAATTCGAGATTTTTAAAGGCTGATATGAACGGAAAAAATTCTCAAAATTTATATTACTTCAAAACTACCTAACTGTTTTCAAAAAATTCATCCTGATATATAATGGAGACTGTCTCTGCTTAAGGTAAAGGTGGACGTTATTTTTTTCCATCATAGCAATATGAAATTATACATATCACCAAAAGCATATAGAACATCTTCAAAGAAAATTCTAATCTTTTTAAAATTTTTAAATAAAAAAAATAAATTTTTAAACTAAATTTTGAAATGTTCCTAGTGTTTTAATTTTTTAGATATTTTTTGCTTTTGCATTTTTATCACTTATAACTCTATTATAAACAAATTTGTGTAAAAAAAAATTAACCTCTTGAATAATTAATATTTTACATATTTTTTTCTAAATTCCATATCGATTTTCATCAAAATTTTGCCGTTTAATAAGTAATAAATCAAATTAGACTATCTTAATGAAAACGAATTTTAGAAATCTTACACAATTTTTTTCTAAACAATATCAGGATACTTCCTAATCAATTTCATAAATATTGATCAAAAATTACGTCGCAAGGAATATATAGGACAAAAATCTAAAAACGCTGAAAAGTTAGGTTTGAGAAAAACAGATTGAAGTATATTATTGCATTTACCTTATTTATTTACTTATTAAAACATTCATAAATGATATTTTAATAAGAAAAAACTGTTTTCTTATTATTATACCAGAGAAATTGAATTTTTTTTGCTACGATTTTCCTACATTCACTGTTTGAAATTTCTGTATAAGATTTTTACAGATTACCTAATGAAAAAAACGTTTACCACATATTACTATCAATCTTTGTTTTTGAGAAATTTAATTTTGAAATCAGGGTGTTATTTGCTAGACACCCTTTATTATCGTTTACTAATAAAGATTATAATTATTTGAAGAAAAAATAATAAATGAATCGAAATGTACAATTACGCCGGGCTCGAATGTGTTAATAATGATTTAGAAATCTTATTAGCTTATATCACCGTTTACGAATACTGATTATAATTACTTGTTAATAAAGACAAAATAATACTCAATGAAAGACATGTCTACGCCAGACCCGATCGGGTTAGTATTTAGAAATTCTATTATCTTATATTATGCTTACTAATGCTGATTATAATTACTGATAAATAAAAAAAATAATACTCAATGAAAAGACATGTAGTAATAATAGTATGCCACACCCGGACGGGTTAATACTGATTTAAAATTTTTATTAGCTTATATTATCGTCTGTTTACTATTATTAATTATAATTACTTATTATTAAAAATAAGATTGATAAAGTAGTCTTTTTTTCATCTCACATTATTTCGTATTAAAAATTTAAATAAAAGCAATATGGGTTGTTTTCTTTAAATTATTAAATCTGCAAAAATGCAACTAGAAAGAGAAAAAAAATTAGACTTTATTAAATCAAATATTTTACCTTATCTTTTTGAAGCATAATCTGCAAGAAAAGAAAACATTCTTATCTTGTGTTATATTCTTGAATGAAAAATTTGAAATGCGGGTATATTATAACTTTAATTTAGATTGCGGATTTTTTATGAAAGAAAAATATTTTTCTTAAAAAGTTTTAATTTCTTATATGAAGTGATTTACAAAAATTTTAAAATGTTATATTTTTTCGCTGTAAAATTCAGGCAAATCTGTTAGAGATACACATAGTATGTTTTTGAAATTTGTCCCTTAAAATGCAGAGCAAATATTTATTTTGCATTACATATATATTAAGAATTATATATAAAAATAGATATAAAAAAGTGAACACCAAAAATAAGTATTTGTTTTTCTTCGATAAGACATAGAAAATGGATTATATTAAACGGTGCAACATATTGTTGACTCTAATCATATCTACATGTATACAGAGCAATATTTGAAACAAATCTTGTTGGTAACCATGGTCCAAATAAAAAAAGTGTTGTTTCAAGAAGTAGTTATTTAAAATATTTTTTACTAGAAAACGTTTAAAAAAAATTATCATAGTTCAGCGATTCCGGATTCATAAAATAAATCTTCTTGTTTTTTCTAGTCATTCATCAATGTTAAAATAAATAAATAAATAAAAGTTTTTAAAATTGAAAATGCAGAAAACCCTCTCAATATCTAAGTAGATATTTTACCATAAAAAAGATCCATAATCATTATTCTACCTTACGTGTTTTTTTTCTTTTAATAGAAAATAAAATTTAACTACATTTTAAAGGAATAGAATATTTAAATAAAGTATATAAGAGAACACATATTAAAGAAATAAATAAAATGTTGGTTTTATGAAAACAAATGCATAAAAAGTAACATTGAAAACGTTGACCTACTATTTGATTTTATATATATGTGTATAATATTTTGATAAGTAAGAAAAAAATTCTTTATGCTTTTCTGAAACATTCATGTGGTTTAAGTTCAGGAAATAGCATACTTTAGAATTTCCAAGATGGAAATGGAATGTGAATGTGCATAAAAGAGACATCAAAGTGTCTACTCTGCGAGACATTTAAGACGTGCTCTGATGTTTCAATAGCTTGATAAAAAAGAAAGGAAAATAACACACATTTTCGTATGTTACTAGCACTACACAAGAAATGTATAAACATGTATAGATCCTATGAATTTCAATTATTGCTAAGTATTATATTTTTTATAACGAATTCCAGTATATAAGTGGAAACGTACTTATTTTTATTAGCCTCCGATGCTATTTCTTTCAGACAAGCTAAAAATGTCGTGTCATCAGCCCTAAATTTTCAACTCAACCGATTTTGATAATTATTTTTTTAAATGAAAGTTACTTATTTGTAGTTTGTGCCCATTTAAGCTATTTTTTAATGTATTTCCATTTTTATATTTTATTTTTAATTTTAAATGTTTTTTACGATATTTCTTAAATTGGTGGTAACTCAGCAGTGGTGTAGGAACTTTGAAAAAACAGGGGGAGCTGGAGCATCGACGCCGTGCGAAAGTAGGAGGGCGAATGGGGCAGTCGCCCCCGGGCGTGGAATTTTAAAAGGCCCCAAATTTATACTACCATAGCCATTTTTTTGGCCTGTCAGAAGAAAAAATTGGGGGAAAACAGCTCCAAATTGAAACTTTGCCCAAAGCGCAGTTTTCTCTTCGCACGCCCCTGCGGAGCATATTGTTAAAAGCTAGTGGCGAGGATAATTTCATTCATTTCAGAGGATTTCTTGTGTTGCACTTTTCACAAACATGAGTATAGAATAGAAGCATATCAAAAGATCACCGACTTTTAAATCCTTGTGTATTTTTTTTCTCAATAAATAAATAAATAATCTTTCTTTTTGAAGATTTGATATAGTTTTAGCAAAAAAAAAAAAAAAAAATATTGATATCCAAATATTCTAACTACATACTAATAATATATTATGCGCGTTTAAAAAAGCATAAGGCAAATGACAAGTTATTTATTAAAATATTCCATTATTCTGAAACTCAATAATTCATTAATATATATCATAAAACAAAAACAAAAATTCCTAAAAATGCAGATTTTGCAATGACAGTTAACCTGTCCAATAAATTTTATTATTATTTATTTTATTTTGTTTTGTTTTATTATTTGTTGTTTTTTTAACGTCAAACATTCACAAAATTCAAAAACAGCGTTAGAATTTTAAAATTTGAATTAATTTCCGAGTTATTATCATTATTTTTTTATTTTAACCCGTCAGTAGTCGCGTGTCGGTCTTTTCGCCGCTCGTATAACTTATCCTCTCTTAACTTATATCACATTACAAATACAACAGAGATCTACCATGTAGCTGACTTTGAAGGTTTCTCGACCACCTTAGTGAAGTAATAGGACACCTCTGTTTTTCTTTCAGGTACATTTTTAGAAACAAAGTTGAAATCGGTGAAAAAGTCTACGTAAAAACCACTAATGTGAGCTCATTTTTACTTTTTCCAATTACTTCAGATCACATGAATAAAATGCATATTTTAAGAAAACTGCAAATTTATATCTTCTTTGTATTGTTATTTTCATATATTAGGTGAAAAATATTTCTTATTTTACATATTTTGTGTACGGGTGGGCCAGCGGCGAAAAGACCGAGCGCGACTAATGACGTTGTAAAACAAGTCGCGACTACTCGCGGGTTAATGATATTTATATAGTGATGAGACTAGATTACACCATTTAGACGGGACAACGGGAGAACAAGGAAAAACAAAGGGATTATCAGATTTGTTTTTCAGCTTCAGCATTATTGAATTAAAATTGAAATTATCTGTTATTTCGATGGACGATGAAAACAATCTGTGATTAAATGATGGTTTATAGGAAAAAAAAACAATTTTTTATATTTTGGTCATTTGGAATCAGTTTATTTTAGAACTCGACAAATTCTGTAAATGTAAAAATATATATATATAAATGTGTATTTTCAATTTTATAGAGAAAATGACATCAATAATCTTTAAAAACAGAAAGAAAATTTTATAATAAGAATTAAATGATCTCGTGTCAAAAGTGGAAAATAAGGAAAATTATTTCAAAATCTTTAATCATAAATATAAAAAAAGTACGAAAACTTTAAAATGAAATTAATACGTGAAACGTATTTAAAGTTGTTAATAACGTCATATATAAAATGCGAAACCGTTAAGCATTGTATTATTTAAAATACCTAAAATAATTATAAATATTACATCATTTGTTTAGATTATGATGGATAAACTCATGGTAACTGAAGACTGCTATTCAAATTGAAAAGCATTGTAACACGATTACAACAGATATAAGTGTTATGCTGTTAATATCATTCTCTCTTCAGTAACCTGGTGAGGTTTTTGTAAATAAGGAATATTAGTATGTTTTCAAATACTGAAGGAAGGTACATATAGAATAGGTCGCAAGGGATAGTGCCTTAGTACGTTCATACAAAATGATAAAAATTTTGTCAATAGATGATAATTACTTGATCATACTGCAAAAAATCCTGCCTTTTCGTCCTACAGGCTGAGATTTTGAAATTAAACACTAATTTCACCAGCGAAAACTAAGACAAAATTAGAATTTAATCCACTTTAACAAATTTATCTGGCTGACTTTGATGAGTTTCTAATTTAATTTTTCTGTAAAAACTGATTTTATAAGAATATTTTAATACAATAATTTTTCTTCTACTTATTTGATTTTGCTGTAAGTGCTAATGTGTTAATCCTATCAATAGCTTGTCACTATAAAAATTGTAGATAACATTAAGAAAAATTATAATAAATGCAAGCGGATTTGATATCCTTATGGATTGACATAGTTAGGATTTTTTTCTTCTCCAGCAATCCTCCCTTGTGTGTGTGCGGTAAAAGTGATTCCTGTCAAAAACTTATCAGTATAAATGTTGTAGATATTAAGAAGATTTATAATAAATTTAAGTGGATTTGATATCTTGAGAATTCGTTGAATTTTGTATTTTTTCCTCTCTAATAACCTACAATAATTTTACTTAAGCGCATTTTTAAGTATGTTAAACTGTGGTCTACACAAATGTTTTACACTTTTCTAAACGTAATAATGATTTTAAACAGATTTGATACGTATTGTACATTAAATGTTATGGGGATTTTTCTGTTTTCTAAAAATCACTACCTATACCCAACCGTTTGATGCAATTTTACTATTAACGAAATTGACTGAGATACTCAGCCTTTTGATTTTGTTTGGAAGAAATTTATGCAGATTTATAGAAATTATCGTGTTTATAAAAAAGTGTTTATATTTAGATAATAGAGTGAAAGATAGACAGGCAGAGAGTTAGGTAGATAGACAAATAAAGTTTTAAACATGAGCATGTGTTTAGGGTCTTTTATTGTCGTAGATTTGCAAGAATATTTTGGAAATTTTTACATAGGGGGGGAGGGAATTCGAAATGTTATTTTCTTCAACAATTTTATCAAATGTGAAACCTTTAATACAGTTTTACATTCTCATATTATTTCAAATTCTTCCTATATTATTGGAAATTTCCATTTTTTTTTTCAATAATCATATAGATATAGATTTTTTTTCATTCATTTATTAATTTTTCTTCATTATTTTACATCAACTTCATTCTTAGTTGCACATTCTTGGAACAACACATTGCTAGATATTGAAATAAATGATATCAACTTAACTATGTTTATTACATTACTGTGTATATGTAGCTTTATAAATGATTTGAAAGAACATTTCTTTTATTTCATATTTAAAATATATTTGTTAAAGTTAATGAATTGTTATTTATTATTGCTCTAATTGCTTATTGTTTATTAAATCGCTTAAGAACAGAGCTTAATGCACTTGAACCTTTTCTGCGATTTCATAATCTGAATAAAATCTTCAGATGATCCTGTGTTGTGTAACAGTATTTAACTCTTACACTATATGGCCAAAGATGACCGGTCCCTTGCGATTTTAGATGTTTTGTTAAATGTCTAGAAAAATACATGAGGAATTATCCTGAAACTCTAAGTGCGTAAACATATTAGTACAGGTAACACATTTCTGTGAACATTTTCCCCAAAACTTTATAGGGGATCGTCAACAAGTTGAAAAATAGCGAATATCTTTTGAATAACAGTGTCAAAACTAATGTGGAAAAAGCGATCAAACTGTAGATTATGATTAAGTGGCTTATTGTAATACACTGTGTTTATTTTTATGTAGATAGTATGTATATTCGTAGAGAATTTAAGGTTTTTATAAAAACAGTCCCAAATTTTTCCAAGTTTTTTTGCTTATAATTTGCAGAATACTTACTATAAACTAATGTTCTTTTCTGAAAATATGACAAGAAACATTGTACAAAATACCCTGTCATCAAAATTACAAAAATAATAAAAATTGTATGAAAAATGAGTAAATTAAGTTGAATGTAGATTCTGCCATTGCAGAATTCAGTTTCGCCTCCGATTAGAAAAAAAATCGATAGGGGTCTTTTAGAAGGGCGACCCCGTTTAGCATGCAATGAACTAACTTCATTTTTCTTGTGTTTATCAATATAATAGCAAACAGAACGGCGTGAAATACCCAATTGATTAGTCATTTCTCTCTGAGACATTGGAATTTCGGAATAATAAAGAGATACAATTTGACGTGCTTCTTCTTCATTGACTAGATTCGTCAAAAACGGATTTTTAAGCTATTGCATAGCTTTTATCGCGGGCTTTGAGCGCAGCGACCGAATATAGAAATTCCGTAACGAGAAAACCTAACACTTCCGTAACGAAAAAAACCTAACACTTCGGCTAACGGCGATTCAGTTCGGCAAACTTCGACACGGTATCTTTCGGTAGACTTCGGCAGACATTGGCGCGGTATTTTTCAGATATTAGGATATCAAGACTCAAACATATGGTTCTTATGATCTAACTTTCATAGCGCGGCCAAATTTTGTTTGGTAATTTATTATGAGACAGTGTTAATTTTTGATGACAGGTGACCCCCCACCGTGAGGGTCGAAAATTTTAAAATGCTTATAACTCGCGATCTAATTTTCGTAGCGCAGCCAAATTTTGTTTGGTAATTTATTATGAAACAGTGTTAATTTTTGGTGTCAAGAGAATCCCCCCCCCCACGGTTAGGGTCGAAAAATTTAAAATGCTTATAACTCGCGATCTAATTTTCGTAGCGCGGCCAAATTTTGTTTGGTAATTTATTATGAGACATTGCTAATTTTTGGTGACAGGAGACACCCCACGGTGAGGATCGAAAAATTTAAAATGCTTATAACTCGCGATCTAATTTTGGTAGCTTGGCAAAGTTTTGTTTGGTAATTCATTATGAGACAGTGTAAATTTTTGGTGACAGGAGAGCCCAAACGGTGAGGGTCGAAAAATTTAAAATGCTTATAACTCGCGATCTAATTTTCGTAGCGCGGCCAAGTTTTGTTTGGTAATTTATTATGAGACATTGTTAATTTTTGGTGACAGGAGACCCCCACGGTGAGGTTCGAAAAATTTGAAATGCTTATAACTCGCGATCTAATTTTCGTAGCGCGGTGGAATTTTGTTTTGTAATTTATAATGAGACAGTGTTAATTTTTGGTGACAGGAGACCCCCCACGGTGAGGGTCGAAAAATTTTAAATGCTTATAACTCGCGATCTAATTTTGGTAGCTTGGCAAAGTTTTGTTTGTAATTCATTATGAGACATTATTAATTTTTAGTGAGAGGAGACCCCCACGGTGAGGGTCGAAAAATTTAAAATGCTTATAACTCACGATCTAATTTTCGTAGCGCGGCTAAATTTTGTTTGGTAATTTATTATGAGACATTGTTAATTTTTGGTGACAGGAGACCCCCACGGTGAGGGTCGAAAGATTTAAAATGCTTATAACTCGCGATCTAATTTTCGTAGCGCGGCCAAATTTTGTTTGGTAATTTATTATGAGACAGTGTTAATTTTTGGTGACAGGAGAACCCCCACGGTGAGAGTCGAAAAATTTAAAATGCTTATAACTCGCGATCTAATTTTCGTAGCGCGACCAAATTTTGTTTGGTAATTTATTATGAGACAGTGTTAATTTTTGGTGACAGGAGAACCCCCACGGTGAGAGTCGAAAAATTTAAAATGCTTATAACTCGCGATCTAATTTTCGTAGCGCGACCAAATTTTGTTTGGTAATTTATTAAGCTATTGCATAGCTTTTATCGCGGGTTTTGAGCGCGGCGACCGAATCTAGAAATTCCGTAAAGAGAAAAAATGCTAACACTCCGGCTAACGCCGGTTCGGTTCGGCAGACTTCGGCACGGTATCCTTCGGTAGACTTCGGCAGACACTGACGCGGTATTTTTCCATAAGTTGATAAAAAATGCTATGCAATAGCTTTACCGCGGCAGACCCCGAGTGCCACATACATTTTTTCTTTAGTTTCAACGCTTTTTTATAGACTCTGAGAAAAAGGAAATGCATTTTAACAATAAAGCGTGTGGAATCCCGTCGAAATCGACGAATGAAATGTTTAAAAGACACGATCAATTTGGCTTAAAAAAAGCAAAAGTAATTACATTATTGAATCAATATATAATAAATATATTTCCAAACATAATGTCAAGTTAGTCAGTTACAATTTTGCATGCAAATATTTGCACATCGCGAACATTCATGAGACTCATTCGCGAGATTACCGACCCCCTTAGACTTACGCATTGAACTCCCAAAACTAATGAGGGAATCGCCTTATCGCAATAAACGTCTATCCAAAATTTGAAGCAAATCGAATATTTGTATTATGAGTTATCGCGTTATATACATATGTACGTACATACACACAGGCATACATATGTACAAACAGGCACATAAGCTCTCAAGTTTTGATAGTCTGTGAGCTAAAAAGCCGTCTGTTTACTTTTTTTGGGGGGGGGGGAGTTTTTCATGGCAGTCCGGGTTAATTTTCTGTAATCGGCTATCTTCAAACGGATCTATTAGCTGCAAAGTTGAAATAATCGTTTATGTTTGAAGCGAAAGATTCATGGTGAATCCTATTACCTAAAATCCTATCATCATCTACTATACAGCTTCTTTCATAGCAGATGGGGAAAATAATTAATAATTGGCAAAATACATCCAGATAAACTAATTTCACGAAATAATACATGATCGGAATTAAAACGTAGAGATGTCAGAGGGCGCCAAAAGTAAAATTGGCAGGCGAAGCAAAAATATACAAAGACCAAGCGAAAAGATAAGGTTTAAAGACTGTTGGACAGATTTAAACACACTTTTTATGACTGGTTAAATTCTATATAATCTATCAAATCATTGCCAAACCACACCTAATGTAACTTTGGTTCAATTGAATTTACTTAAAATAACAAAATATTGTGATCGTACGTTAAAGAAATTCTAATATAAATAGTCTTTCATGGGGTAATGCGAGATAAAAATAAAAAAAAGTAATTAAAAAAAAATGCGCGAACAGGTTAATTATTCAATATTATTTAAATTTAAAATAGTGAAAATAAGTTTATGCTGTGATTATTACAAAGACCCTACCACTTATGAATCTTTCGTAAATTTATAATTTAAAATATTTTTTAATAAAATTTATATTAGAGAACATTAATAACAAGAATAAGAACCTCCTCCTTGTATACCAATTGTACCCTTAAAGAAAATGTAAAATAAATGCTGAAATAGAATTATTCTTTGAACAGATTACACACAGACTTATTACTAAAATAAACAGACTGAGAATATGTCTCGATTAATCATAATTATTTTCAAGTTATTAATTAAGAAAAACATATTTACAAAATTAATTAGATTAAGAACAAGCAGACTTAATCTACAATTTATACTTCCCTAATATCAAACTTTACATTGACATTATAGTAGTTTTTCTTTTACGTTTGCTTGAACATTTCATTATGTAACATCCATTAATTTTAATCATTATTTAGATTTTATAAAATTAATAAACAAAATCATTTTTTATTTGCTGCTTGATTAAATTGATAACCCGATTTCCTATAAAGATTTTAGTTTAAAAACTAATACCGTAATAATGATTGTGAATAATTGTAAATATAAAATTTAATTGGATTTCAGGCGCGTCATACCCTAAGTTTGAAGTTTCTTTTTTATTACGCAATAATATTTTCTATTAGACTATGATAGAGATTAAATACCTTCAAAGTATCATCTTTGTATTCGCTCATGGGAACTAGGAGTATACTAGGATGATCACAGAGAGTTTAGCGTGAGTAAGCCTTTACTGTACGACATCAGGCTTTTTCCTGCGGTGGCGTACTTCTGATTCTACGGTCATCTCCTGAAGGTATACGGGGGTAAGATAGATTCTCACGCTATCTTTGTTTGAACATTTCTGCTATTCTAACTTTTAAAAAAATGTTTCTTTCATTTTCACTCCTTTCATTTTCGGTAGGTTGGACTAAAATCACTTCATTTTTTATTGGACGTAGCATTATGCATGTCACTGGACTGAAAATTTGTCTAGCGTAATTCTCATGTGCGTATCATTATCTGAATAAGTGGCCTCTGGTAAAGTTAAAGTCCAACAGCCTTATAAATAAACAATGACTTTTATTACACTAAATTTTCCTGTTGTAAATTTCCTCCAGAGCAGCATTTATACAAGCTGTCAGTTTGTGTCGCCTTTCAGACTGGTTGGAAAAACATGGTTGTTATTGTCTATGATACAATATGAAGTGCGAATAAAATTTATATCATAAAGCAAATAGCGATTATATTTATACATATATATTATCACTTCATCTAAGGGATTATTTTTAAACAAATCTCTATTGCTGTAGAATATATTATTTAAATTTTTACAATCGTATGATATGTAGAATATTTTTTAAAATATATATGTGTGAAATAACAATTCAAAATTACGCGCAATGTTCACATGCTTCTTGAAACGATAATGAAGACGAATGCTGTTCAATAAAGACATTTGATTACAATAAGTGTTCAAAACAGTGAAAGGCAGCATCTGTACGTGTACATACGTTATTACGGCGAAGAAAGAGTTGGCGAGATTTCTGAAAATAGCAGTCATATCGCGACTTTTCGTCAGCTTTCGAAAGCCGCTTGACAAGTTCTTTTGTAGATTTCAGGGGGTCTCATACATAAAAGTCTTCATTCATGCAATCGAACAATTTCATTTTTACATCATCACATAGAAAAAAAAATAGGTTTTCAAATAAAATTTGCTTAAAATGTGTATCGTAATTTACTTTTTATAGAACTTTTAATATTTATCGAGCATAAGTTTTTCAAATTTTTATTCAACTATTATCAATAGACTTCATTACAGAAAAATAAAAATGATCAATTCACACTTAAAACAATATATATTTCTGCATTTGTCTTCGGAAATTGTTCCATAACGAAATCATATCTTAATAAATAAAAACAAAACAAATATATTTTCAATCAAAATAACAAACAAAACTTCAAACAAAACAATTTCAAATATTACATCATCATATTGAAGAAGAAACGTACATTCAAAATGCTATGATTTCATTGATTGATATTCTTTAACGCTTTTAAATAAAGAGTAAAACGCCAAAAAATTAATTGAAATTTAAAAAAATATTAATAGTTAATTCTTTTATTTGAAATAAATGAAAAAATTAATTCAAAATAATTGTTAAAGAAAATAAAGAAAGTAGAAAGAGAAAAAAGTAATTAACTGCTTTGGCATATAAATGTTGATTCTCTTATATATGTTAAGGCCAAAACCGAAAATTTGTCAATTCTAGAACTGGCCGACCGTTTCCCGAACTGACCAGCAGAGCTTAAAAATGACTGATTCGTGAACTGGCCAGATGTGATGCATTTCCAGTTCACAAAATAGATACAGACACTCGGCTTAATCCTTTCTAACATAGTTGAAAGTGTCTATGAATTCATATAGTATAGCCGTCAGCCTGCCCGTGCTCTAACTCGAGAAAATGCTGAGGTTAACTTGTAATTTTTATCTAATTTCGTTTATCAATTAATTTCGGTATTGAAAGGGAATTGTCTACTATTAGTTAATTTACTGGGATACACAAGAATATTTCTTTTCAATATAATCAGTGGGAATCTTTTTACTCTAAAGGGTAATCTTCAATCCCCAGTTTGGATGTTATCCAAGGCTTTCCGGCCAGGTCGCGAATTAGCTAGCCAAAACCCGAAGTACATTTTTCATTTCATGTATTTCGGATTTTGTCCAAGAAGCTTGCCCAGTTCCGATATTGGCTGGCCAGTTCTAGAATTGGCCAAGCTCCTCGGGGTTTTGGCCGTAATATATATAAATATATGTATTACACTGATTAGGTTTTTTTTAAAACATTTTAACGTTTTTACAACCCCATTATATAAATATAACAATGGATTAAAAATTAAAAGCGAGGTTAAGGGTGTATTTCGATTCAAACTGCTTATTTTCCGATTTATTTTTTAATACATTTTTGCTCTCAACTGCACCAAACTTTCAAAATCTCTTATTTGAAAAGTACACAAGGTGCCGTGATTGTCGATTCTTTGATAAATGCAGAAAATATTATAAAAAAGGCATTCAAAAACGGCATTTCGAACCGATTTTTTCCAAGCGGGATATCTGGGAACGAAAAAAAAGGTCATACGGATAAGGTAATTGTTTTTAAATCAAATTCTAATGAACTGAGCGTAAAATGACATCACACGGCACCTCATACGTCCCTTTAAGAATCCCCTCAGCAAGTTTCATGTTCCTATTTTTAAAAATATGTCTGAAATTGTATCGGAAAATTTCGAGCTGTTGAAGATGGAAAAGCGTTTTTTCGAATACACCCTTAAATTTAAAAATTTTCATCTACGCGAATTAGGCTTTTCTAAATGTGAAAATATAGTAGTCTGTTGACAAATTGTGTTTTATAAATATTTGATCGTAGTTTATTATTATTATTATTATTATTATTATTATTATTATTATTATTATTATTATTATTATTATTATTACTATTATTTAACCGAGGGTGGACAAAAGTTATTTTAATCGGATTCATATAACTGGAAAATCAGTGTGCTAGATTTAAGCCTTGGAAATGTAACAAAAAACGACCAATACTCAACTAATTATTCGTTAATGATGACTATTAAAATATTTCAAAAGGCTACTAAAACCACAAAGATGAGTGAGTGAAAAAGATGACATTTGTAAGAATTTATTTTAATTCAGAATTCGGAAAAGTTTTTCGATGAGTTCGTTCAAATCCAAATTATGTCATATTTCTACAATTTCACCAAAACCATTCCATGCATATTAACTGCATTATAATATGTAATTCGTATATAATTAAAGTAATATTATGTTTTTCGTAACTGGTCAATAAATTATGTTTACATTTAAAAAATTAAAAAATACACAGATCACATGCAATTTAAATGAAACACATTGGGTTGATCTGCCACTTTGTACCTTTAAGGCTGTTCTCAATTGCTCTGCTCAATAAGCGTGAAATGTTTTGACACATTTACAAATTCATTTTTTGACGGAAAGATATAAAATTTCAAAGACTGACCATGCAAGCAAGTTGGTATCTGTGTTTTCCATTTTGTGATCAACGAATGACCTATTGTGTTATAAGATTTTTTGATCATGTGACAAAACCTTTTATCCTCCCTTTCTAGACTGGTTTTCCTTCTCTCTTGCTGAAAGTCGGTTCAAAATGTCCATTTTCAAGTTATTTTCTAAAAAACCTATATGTGTTTGAAAAGAAAAGTGAAACTGGTTGTGATTTGATAGTTTCTGAACAACACCTCTTTGTTTTACGCATTTCCGAACAAAAATTAATTAAAATTTATATCTTGAGTTCCACTCTTGATTTGAAAATAGCCTTAAGTGAGCAACTTCTCTAAAATTTGAAATGGTTAGATAATGTGAAAAGATAAAAAAAAAAAATTACTATTTTGTCGAAGACAGTGCCACATTTTCTGCAAAATTAAGCATTGAAATTGCGTGTGGCTTGTATATACAGGATGCGATAGGTACTTGAGAACAAATCAATGTCTAATTTTAAACAGAACTATACACTAGATATATAGCATATATATTTTTTAATTTTACGATTTTGTATAGGTGACAGCATACACACTGGATGACAACATTTACTGAAACCGCTGCCAGCCATCCGCAATAACCGCGAGTGCATACTATCAAAACTGACTACAGATAATTATGAGAGGAGTGTTGATAACATTTCCACTGCATGCACAACGGCTGCGTTAAGAGACGAAACATTGTGTGTAGGTGACCATTGGGGTTCTTTTCAACTACACAACATACGTAATAAGCCATTCGGTTAACATCTGTGTAATTGAGAAGCTGACGTGTTGAGGAAGACACATCATTATGGATGTTTTGGCCATCCATTTTCAATTTCTATGAGATGTATGGAAATAGTACACAGTCTTGTTAAAAAATGAATATATCCCATTTTTTGCAGAACTAATTTAAGGCTTAACATTTTGTTGTAAGCAACGACATTCATTCTGGTACTTTCAAGAAAGATATGAGGAGGCATCAGATCGTCTTCACTTCTCAGAACCTTATAGAATCATCAGTGAGGCTGAAAATTATGTAAAGATGTCTGTCAGAACATCTTTAGGAATTTTGCAGCAACGCTGACCTGTTTATGGTTCAGTTTCTTGATTTGAACAAAGTTTTGAATCTCACTGGAAACGAACAAGTACACTCCTGATTCCGCATGATGATTCAGATTGTTATGGAGTCGCTTGTCTACGGTAAGGTTATTAACTTTGGTGCTCTCGAACAAGAACTGTTGAAATCATCAAGACACTTGTACAAGACACTCATCATGACACTCAAATCTCGTAATCACATTATTTGGAGTTTTCTGTATAAACCTCGATCCAATCATTGGGACTATGTTTCAACAGGAGCTCCAAAAATTGGTTCAAAAGTTCACAGTGGCAGTTAATGAGTAACAAAATTTCGTTCAAACATGGACATGATTTTTATGAGTATAACATTCGACTTCTAATGCAGGTCTTCATGAATTATACATCAGATTATGGTCTCATGAATCTGCATTTCTTTAGTGAATGTGCTCGTCGATTTCGGTTTTCATTGACTGATTTTACGAATTCCGATGTCTTGATGATCTGACAATTTTCTTTTCTGAAACAAACGTTTGCATTATTGAAACAGGCAGCCTTCAACACTCTCCTTGAATTAAAGGGAAATGATCGGATCATTTTCAAGAATACTGCAATCTCTCTTTCGAAGTGATTTTTAGCCAATAATCCAATGACAGCGTTGGATCACAACTTCATGATATCAGTTGTTCTAGGTTCTAATATGTTTACAAGGAACAGAAAAAATATTTGTAACCATCATGTACAGAGTAATATTTCCCCTATAATATATGTTCTTAAATTTCTTAGGCACCCTGCCTATGTGCCTATGCGGGATGTGTATATATATATATATATATATATATATATATACTTTTTACGAAGTTAATTGAAATTTTTTTTAATATATTCATAATAGTTCCACAATCAACTGACAACTACAACGTTTCGGAGATTATTAAATATTTTATCCCTTACTTCTTATTAAAAATCATATATGAAATTTTAAGTTACCAATATCCTAAGATAACTTCAAAATGAAAAATCTTACTAAATTCAGCTCTTTATTTGTATTCTCAAAAAATACAAATGTTTAGTAAAACACGCTATATAGTAAAATGTTTTAATCTATTTTAAACATAACATATCTGCTTGAAACCTGACAACAACATGCTTCGTTACGAAAAATTTCATTTTATCGAACAATATAACGCGTGGCTCATAACATAAACGTAAAACGAGATTCACATACATGTTAACTACAAAATTTCTCCTCTGAAGTAATAAGAGAAGCAAACAGTTCTTCTTTCATCGATAAATCGAATTTTAATTATTGGAAACTCAAACGATTGACTCTGTAGTGCAAATATTTTGAAAGAGAAAACGTTAATGGAGATATTGATCTTCTGTTTACTATAACAAGATTCAAACAAAAATGTTTGTAGAATTTACATCTATATTTTAAATGTGCCCTGGAAGAACATTAATACATTAAAAATATTTAAAGGTCTAGGATGGATATGAATATTAAAGTGTCCAAAATAAAAGTTAGAATACGTTTATAATTATATTTTTCATTGTTTTGTATATATGTTCAACGTCATATAATATTTAGTTTCACAGCAATTTTGAAAAACATTGTGTTTGCATGTATTTTAATTACCTTTTCAATTAATTTTCAGCACTGAAATTACTCCTGAAGTTATTGAAAATTAAAAATGTGAACACATGTGTTTCACAGTTTTAAGTGAGTATAAAACGATTCAAAATGAAAAATGTCCAAGCCTAATCCTAATCGTTTGAAGACCGCAAAATTAGAGTACTGTTACGATAATCTGGTTTCGATCTTCATCTGAAATCTTCATCAAGAAAACACTGTTATCATGCTTCCAAACAATATAATATTGTCTTGAAATTTAAAAGTTCATTATATTACTAGTCATGTATTTCTTTAACAAATCATAAACAGAAAAACATGCATTGCCAAAATTTATTTAAGAAAAATTAGAATAAACATTCAAAAGCTTTAACGAAAGAAAATCTCTTGTTAAGATCTCAAGGGAAAAGTGTAAAATGAATAAAATCAGTTGTAAAGGATTGTTTTAACACATCCAACCAAAGTTTAGGGATATTGAATGAAATGTTATTGTTACAAACTTCATTTTTTCTAAGCATAATTTCAATGGATTATTTCTGCGGGCCATCAACAGCAGCATTACTTGGAATGAATAACTTTGCATTATAAAGTCTATGGAACTGTAAGGTTTTTGAAATGAAATCTAGCAAGTGTGTTGTCCGACGGTATTGTAAAATATCTCTTTTAGGGTCGTTCAAATTATTTAAAAAAATTTCTTTTAATAGGTCTATTGTAAAACATTCTTCCATTAGTTTCCAAAATAAAGGGTATCTCATAAATTCCATCAATTTCAGGCCCAGGTGTAGGATACAAATTACACACTTTAGAAATATCCTATGTGATTCTACTGGATCACACAGAACACATCTTAACCTACTTTTTGTTCAAACATCAGATATCATCTGTATATGCTGTTGTTGTTTTGGAGCATTCTATGATGTGTCTCTAATGAGTACTTTTATGTGTTACAATTTCATAATTGTCATTTCTATCATCAGTGTAGCGAACATTTCGTTAGCGGTACAGTCAAACATCACCAAATGCTAACAACATAGTCATATGATATCGGATGTTTGAACAAAAAGATATTTTGATATCGTCCATGTGACCAAGAAGAATGACATAGAATATTTATAAAGTGTGTAAAGAACATTTTGAAATTCCTTTTAAGTTCAATGAATTCCGTTAGATTAAATAGTTATATTCGTTTGTAATTGCTACATTAATTTTGAATTACCCTGTATTATATTCCTATCAAGTGTTTCGTGTTATTTTGAAGCATTTTTATGTAATTTAATACTGTATTCTTATTTATTATATCTGTTGCATCTTAATAATACATTTTTCACTATTTCTCTATCTTAATCACGCTACACTGTTATCACTTAGCCTAAGAGAAAAAATTCTCGGTCTCAGCTGCCAAACAAATGATTGTATCTATTGGATTGGCCTCGAGTTTCTTCCCCACAGACTGCAAAAATAACTACATTAGAAGATATATTTCACACTCACCAACAGTAACTATGTAAGTTCGATTAATATAAGCATCTAATAAATGAATGTAGCGCAGAATCAACGCTATAAGCTTCCAGCAGTGCCTAAACTAAATTTTCTATGCCAATAAATTTAATTTATATTCTTTCCGTGTATGTTTATGTAATACGTTCCTATAATTATTACTTCTGCGCGAGAATTCATTTTACCTAAACGTATACGATAATGTGTAGAATAAATGATAACTCGTAAATATTGTTTATTATATCTAGTGATGTATATATTTACTGCAAATTTAATTCAAGATAAAATGATTTTCACGCTGTGAGATCGATGAATTATTTCTATATTTCCAATTATTTACGTGAGCTTCGAATTCAAATGGCTGAATGCAAATTATAGCTGGATAAATTGATAAATGTTCAATGTTCACTCACAAATGAGATATATATTGCTTATGATTGGAAATATGATTTTCCTTCTAATAAAATATGAATGTCCAAAATATTTTTCGGTGTAAGTTTTGAATTTTATTTTTAAATTTGATTATCTTTTTGTATACGTTATGCTTGTCATTTTCACAAGTAATAATTTTTTTTTCAAATTTGCTGTATCAAAATTAAAGAGAAATAATTATAAAAGACATATTCTAAGTTTGAAGCATTTATCTTTAACGGCTCTTGAGTTTATAACAATTTAAATCCAAGAAATTGTGAAAAAAAAACCCATCATGAAGAAAATTACATTTTCACGAGAAGTCCCAAAAAGTCGTTGCTTAAAAGCTAGATTTTGAAATCAAACGTAAACGAAAAAACTAATATTCCCTTTTCTACTTAAGATAGAAACATGATTCAGACGTCATTTTAAACATTAAAAAAAAACCCAGAGAAATTTTTAATGAGTACAATTTTTTTAGAAAATTTGAAGATTTTTGTGTCTTTTAGTCCCAGAAAATAATGACAAGTAGTGAACAATTGTAGTTGAAGTTATTCTGTACAAGTTTTCTTGAAATTCAATACTGTTATTCATGTGCACAAAAAATTTTACTATTGCAGCCTACGTTTTAACGATGAGCTTCGAGAAACATGGAGCAGCAGTGTGGATTCTTGGAATTTGAAGAATACGTAATGCGCAAAATTAGGCAATTACTTGTTCATAATTAACAATAGGCATTATATTACTTTAGAATTCTTTTTTTTATCTTTAAGTCATGAAAGTCGGTAAACAGATGATTTTTCTCATGTTACCGCATACTCTATATTCTGCGTTATTATTGCTCGGCTTAGTGTACAAGAATTTTCTGTGATTTATTCTGAATAATTATTCTGAATTATAAACAGCTCGAGGATCGCTGCTCTATTTCCAAGGAGCACTTCGCATTCCAAAACATTTTATTTATTTATTTATTTTTTCCTTTAATACTTTTAAACTGATTTGTGTATTAAGTTTTGAGGATTCATTACCGGTTTATAGCAAGTTCACAGAGCTAGAACAAAAGATAGAGAATTTTATTATCAAGAAGAAATTGAGGATTCATTGAAGAAATAAAAAAGAAAAGAAAGCAATGTTTTTCACGCTTCGAAATGATTCAGCAAGAAAACTTAGAACTGAAAACAACTAAATTTGGATACAACTTGAGAAAAAAAAATATGGTCGGAATTTTAATGCGTATTTTGTTGTTAGTTTAAAAATAGAACTTTGTTTTTGTGTGCAATTTTCTCGGAATAAAGGTAACTTCCATAATTCCTTTGTACTCTAACTGTGATAAATTTTTTGCAACTACACTGTTAAAGATTTGAGCGGTTTGCTGCATCATCACTCCACCAAATTTATAGAATATCTTTATTTTGACCAGTGAGAATGCTCCATAATACCGTGAAGTAACGTTTTCTATTAAAGTGGTGGAGTAACTGATGCAGCAAACCGCTCAAATCTTTAACAGTGTGTGTGAATTACAGAGAATCAAGTAGTAAGACTCAAGACAGTAATAAATTTTGTTGTATATTTTCTGTAGAATTCCCTTTTAGTTCAACGTAAATTCAGATTTTAAAGAATATTATAAAGGTATTTTTCTTTAGACTACAAAACATCTATTTTTATTTTTACTACACTTATGGTAAGTTTTCAAAGTATTTTTATGTGATTTTTTAGCTTCTTTATATACCGGGTGTCTCAAAAATGACTGATGGATTTTAAAATTCAATAACTTGCAAACGGTGACAGCTATTTAAAAAATTTTTGCAGGAGGGTTATGTATAATGTCAGGAGTTTTTTAACCGTATTTTTTTATTTTAGTTCGCATCTCAAACAATAGATGGCGCTGACGGCGATTGAAGGCCAGGTCGACGCGTTACTCAGCACTGATCACCTGGCCTTCAATCGCCGTCAGCGCCACCTATTGTTTGAGTTGCGAACTAAAATAAAAAATTACGGTAAAAAAACTCCTGACATTATACAGAAGCCTCCTGCAAATTTATTTTTTAAATAGCTGTTACCGTTTGCAAGTTATTGAATTTTAAAATCCATCAGTCATTTTTGGGACACCCGGTATGTAGTACTTTGCATACTCATACACTTTCGATGATAAAAATTTCTATTTCTACGTAGAAAACATATCTGTGATGTATTTAACTGTAACCGCAACTAAGACAAAAATGTAAAATAGAATGTTTTATGTAAGCGGAATTGTGTTCTATGCCGATTGTGTGTATCTGTGATCGTCTGCTGTAAATAATGTGTCCGTATTAAATAAGTTCTTTTAGTAAGATGAAAGTTTTATTCTTCCAAAGTATATATATCTTGCTAATGATGTTAAATCGATATTTAGTTCACATATTAAAATAATATGTGATATCTGGCGACGAGGATGGGATAAAAAGTGTCGGATTCACGCTCATTAGATGCCGAAGACTGCCAAGGTAAAAAATTCTTTTGTATTTATCTTTAAAGAAGATTTAAAATGGAGCAGTTGGTTCAAAGTTTAATAGAACAAAATAAAATTTTATTAGAGAAATTAACCACTTTTGCCGATCCGAAAAAGCAGGAAGCTAAAGTTTCAGTTCAATTTGAAAAATTTGATGAAACAGATGAAGCTTTTGATTCTTTTTTAGAACGCTTCGAAGCTTTCATGGATATTCAAAATGTTCCGGATGGCAAACATGGGAAAGTTTTTATTTCTAGTTTGTCAGCAAAATTATATAATTTGTTGAAAAACCTGCTAGCTCCTGACAATCCTTCCGATAAAGATTACCTTATTCTAAAAAATACATTAAAAGCTCATCTCACTCCGACACCGCTTATAATTCATAGTAGGCATGTTTTTCTAAATCGTAAGCAACGGGAGGGGGAAAGTGTCAGTGCTTTTATGGCTGAACTTCGCTCCTTGGCAATTCCTTGTCAATATAAACAAGAAATGTTGAACACGATGTTACGGGATGTTTTCGTAAGCGGGCTAAGGGATAGAGCAATATTAGATAGACTTTTTGAGGAAGATGATATAGATATTGAGAATACTTTGAAAATTGTATTAGCTATGGAGAAAGCTATGAAAGGGGCAAATGAGATAAGGGGTAAATTTTTAGAAATTAAAGAATTAAGCGTGAGGAAAAATAATGAGCAGTCAAAATTTGTTTCGCAAAAGAAAAACTTTGGAAGACAAAATCTTTCGGGAAAGAAAGTAAAAACGAGCTGTACACGGTGTACAGCAACGGATCACAATTAATATTCCTGCAGATTTAAATTAGCTAAGTGTCATTTTTGCCAAAAAATCGGGCACATTCGAAAAGCTTGTTTTGCAGCAAAAAAAGGGTTAAAAGGGTACACGGTAAAACAAAAGCAGGTAGATACCCTGTATTCTAGTGAAAATGTTATCCCAATGTATTCTTTTCATTTGAATTCGCTGAAAGAGGAGGAGCAAAGAAAACCTCCAATTATGTTAACAGTAAATATTGAAAATAAACCTGTGAGTATGGAACTTGATACTGGAGGGGCCGTCTCGGTAATGGGCATAAAAAAATTTCGTGAGATTTCGAAAAAAAGAATTCAACCCACAAAAGTAGTTTTTAAAACATACAAAGGTGAAATAATTGTACCATTGGGTTTTGTTACTGTTGATGTTGAATACAAAGATAAAAAATTTAAATTAAATTTGTATATTGTTAAGGAAAATTTGGATACAATTTTTGGCCGCGAATGGCTATATAGTATAAATTTAGACTGGAATTCTATAAAAGCAGTAAGAACATCTTATGACTATAATTTGAGTAAATTGTTAGAAGAGTATAAAGAGCTTTTTGACGATAAATTAGGGGAAATTAATAATTATGAAGTAAAAATGGAACTTAAGTCTGATGCAGTGCCAAAATTTTGTAGAGCTAGACCTATACCCTTTTCTTTAAAAGACAGGATTGAACAAGAAATTGATAGGCTTGAAAAGGAAGGCATCATAGAGAGAGTAGAGACCTCTGATTGGGCAACACCAGTTGTCCCAGTTGTAAAAATAGATGGGTCTATACGCCTATGTGCAGATTATTCTGTTACCGTAAACCAAAATATTATGGTACAACAACATCCTTTACCAAAATTAGAGGAAATTTTTTCAAGTTTAAATGGGGGTAAACATTTTTCAAAAATCGATTTTAAACATGCATATTTACAAATGAAAGTACATCCAGATAGTCAAAAGACCTTAACGATAAATACACATAAGGGATTATATGTATGTAAAAGACTTATGTATGGTTTAAATTCTGCTCCAGCAATTTGGCAAAGATATATTGATGGTCTTTTCAAGGTGATGGAAGGAATCAAAGTTTTTATGGATGATGTTAGAGTGACTGGATCAGATGATAAATCCCACTTAGAGGCCTTAAGAAATTTTTTTTCAGAAATGTAAAGATCATGGGCTAAAATTAAATTTAGATAAGAGTAAATTTTTTCAAAAAGAAATTCAATTTTTAGGGCACAAAATTGATGCAAACGGTATACATAAGACTGATGAGAAAATTTCTGCGATTTCAAAAGCTCCTAGACCCACTAACGTACAGGAAGTACAAAGTTTTTTAGGGCTTGTTAACTTTTATGGAAAATTTTGTCCTAATTTGGCTACAATAGCGAATCCTTTGTATAAATTAACACGGAAAGGTGTAAAATGGGTTTGGTCAAAGGATTGTCAGGAAGCTTTTGAAAAAATTAAAAAGGAAATTTGTTCTCCGCGTGTCCTAATGCATTATGATCCATCACTGCCATTGATATTGGCAACTGACGCATCTCCTGTGGGAGTAGGGGCGGTTCTTTCCCACTCTTTTCCTGATGGAACGGAAAGACCAATAGCTTTCGCCTCCAGAACCCTCACAAAAACTGAGCAAAAATACGCTCAGATAAAGAAGCACTAGCAATTGTATGGGGTGTCAAGAAATTTTATCTTTACCTAAAAGGTAGACGATTCACATTATTAACTGATCACCAACCTTTAGTAGCCATCTTCGGATCGAAGAAAGGTCTTCCAGTTCTGGAAGCGACAAAATTGTTACATTATTCTTTAGTATTACAATCTTTCCAGTTTGACATTAAGTATCGTCATACAAAAAAACATGGTAACGATGACTTTCTGTCTAGGCTGCCGTCCACCTCTGAACAGCTAGACGTTAAAGATGAAATTGATCTATTTCAGTTAGCACAAATTGAAACTCTTCCTGTCACAGGTAGAGACTTAGCCAAAGAAACTCTGTTGGATGCAGACCTCGCCCCATTGCTTAATATTTTACAGAAGAAGGAATTTTAAGAGGGAGAGAAGCAGAATATAGTTTACAAGATGGTTGTGTCATGTTAGGCCAGCGTGTATGCGTTCCCAAAAAGTATCAGGCTCAGGTGCTTGAAAAGTTACATCATGGTCATCTGGGTGCTGTTAAGATGAAAGCTATCGCTAGACCGTATGTTTATTGGAAGAACATCGATAAGGATATAGAAAATTTCTCAAAGAACTGTGTAGACTGTGCTCGATACAAAACCGACCCACAGAGAGTAAAGGTGCATTGCTGGGAGTATCCAAGTGCACCGTGGCAACGTATTCACATAGATTTTGCTGGGCCTATCTTTGAATACATGTTCCTGATTATAGTAGATGCTCATTCCAAATGGTTGGAAGCTTATCCAATGAAATCCACCACTGCAACCAAAACCATCGAATGCTTAAGAGATTGTTTCGCTCTATTTGGATTGCCACTCATGCTGGTAAGTGACAACGGTCCACAGTTTACATCATTTAAATTTGAGATGTTTATGCGTAATAACGGCATTAAACACAAGACCACTGCGCCATTTAAACCATCTAGCAATGGGCAGGCCGAAAGATACGTCTTTACAGTCAAACAATCTCTAAGAGCAATGCAAAATTATGGTGGTACAATACAACAAAAATTAAGTATGTTCCTTAATGCAATACAGAAAAGCTCCAAACCTCACGACACTTCATAGTCCAGCCATGCTTATGTTGAACAGAGAGATTCGGACGAGAATCGATCTGCTGCGTCCTGATCTTAAACGCAGAGTGGAAGAGAAAGTTCGTAAAGGAACTTATGAATTCTCTGATAGGGGATTCGAAATTGGTGACAATATCGCTGTACGAAATTACCGACAAGGCGACAAGAGATGGAGGTTTGGAAAAGTCGTTAGAAAAGATGGACAGTTACATTACACTGTCGATGTAAATGGCCAATTGTGGCGTAGACATGTCGATCAAATACGGGATGGAGGAGACATAGAGGGAAAAGAAAGCGAGCTCCGGCGATCCTTTTCAAAACCTGCCATTCCTGTGCAAAATGCTGATGTTCCGACAACTAGTGCTGAGTTAGCACAATCACCCACTAGTGTGGAGGCGGAGACGACTGATACGACGCCAGTCTCAGTTACTACATCAGAGCATGCTCCACTCAGTGTCCACGGTTCAACTCCAACACCACAACCAGTTCGCCGATCTACTAGAATCCAGAGACCTCCTCAGCGATTGGACTTGTAGAAGAAGTTTAGAAAGGGAGGAGATGTGGTGTATTTAACTGTAACCGCAACTAAGACAAAAATGTAAATAGAATGTTTTATGTAAGCGGAATTGTGTTCTATGCCGATTGTGTGTATCTGTGATCGTCTGCTGTAAATAATGTGTCCGTATTAAATAAGTTCTTTTAGTAAGATGAAAGTTTTATTCTTCCAAAGTATATATACCTTGCTAATGATGTTAAATCGATATTTAGTTCACATATTAAAATAATATGTGATAATATCCTTTACTTTTTCTAATTTATGTTGCCTAATTTTGCATGTATGTTGTGCGAAAGACATAGCGACCACATTTAATGACGCTATTTTTTATAATTATAAGCATTTTGCTGGATATCAAAAGGAATACAATAACTGAATTATAGTGTAAATATGCAAACTTCACTGAATACTTTTAAAAATTATTTTAATAGCGTATGATGTGCGTTTGACTGTATACTATGCATAAAGTTTTAGCAAAAGACAATTATTTATTATCATTGTAATTTACCTTGAATTTCAGCAACATAAATTATATCCCTCATTCAATTTATTTTCCTTTTTTTTAATATATTAGAAAGAAAATTTTATTTTATTTTAGGTTCAAAAGAAAGAATCCTTTTAATATTTAAGCTAAAAAATTTCAGCATATATTCGATTTTCATTTCTAATATATCAATATTTTTAATATAAAATGACATTGTTTAAATGCTATCTAATATTCACTGCACGATATGAGCATCATAATTATGCAATCAATAAAAATTGGGAGCGTTTTATTTATGTTCATACCAATACCAATGAAGTTCTAAATCCAATATCTGCCGATCTTAAATCCTAACACCTTGACATATGAATGTTTGTCAGGAACTGGTATTCATACCAAACATTCCGTCATTATTCAATGACGTCTGTTCGTGTCAACATGTTCTCTAATATTATTTCATCTTGTTTGGCATAAGAAGAAATATTAGCACAATCTATTCGGTGGTATAAAATTCTAGAACTTGTATGAGATATTTGATAATTATGTAACGTGTTTATTATATTCCTGCATAACAAAATCGAGTTTTTAATCAGTAAAAATATTTACAAGTTTTTTTTTTAATTGAAGCTATGTATATAGACAAAAATTGTTTAATCTTCGGAATTATGATTTTAAAAAAGCATGTTTGTTTGAATTTAAATGTTCCTCTCATAACTCTTAAGAATATATATGAAAACTTAAAAGATTTATTGAAACTTTTCTATTTTATTTTCTATTTTTATTTATTTTTTGTTTTAATTTATTTTTATTTTATTTTATTTTATTTTGTTAAATCTGTTACACCCAGATTTTCTGCAATAATGTGTACCCATAGGTTCCTAAAATATTATTTTCAAATAAATTATCATGTAATCTAAATTTACTTTATTGTATTTTAATCATTTAACTGCATTTGCTTTGAAGTTTATTATATACAGGGTGTCCCTAAACAAATGGTATATACGCTAGGGGGTGGTAGAACACATCAAGACGAGTAATAGTAAATAGGAAACCAAGGGTCCCAAATGTTTTCCAAAGAAGATAGCTGCCATTAAAGTTTGGGGTCCAAAATTTCAAATACATATAAAAAACGGAAAAATTGGTCGATTGATTTGCGGTTTTCACTAAAATTATTCTTTATGTTGGTATTTTCTTGAAAATAAATTATAAAGATAAATTTCGAGAAATGCCGATAGAGGGCGCTTTAGACTTTGAAGTAATGAAAAACTATATTTTGCCGTGATTTTTTGCATCTCATTAAATGGTTTCGTAAGCTTAGACTTAAACTTAAATTTTGAGCTCAAAATCTGAATAGTTGGAAGTGGTTAAGTAGCACAAACTTAACTGTGTTCAGAGGGTTTAAATTTCAAATGATTATAAAAAACGGAAAAATTGGTGGATTGATTTGCGGTTTTCACTAAAAGTATTCTTTTTGTCGGTATTTTACTGAAAATGAATTATAAAGATAAATTTCAAAAAACACCGATAGAGGGCGCTTTAGACTTTGGATTAACGATAAAATCCATCCTAATACTATTTTTTGCCGTTATTTTTTGCATCTCATTAAATGGTTTCGTAGGCTTAGATTTAAACTTAAATTTTGAGCTCAAAATCGGAAAAGTTGGGAGTGGTTAAGTAGGACAAACTGAACTGTGTTCAGAGGGTTTAAATTTCAAACGAAACGGAAAACTATAAAAAAACGGAAAAATTAGTCGATTCGTTTGCGGTTTTTGTTAAAACTACTCTTTAAATCAGTGTTTTTGTTGAAAATAAATTTTAAAGATAAATTTCACAAAATGCCGATAGAGGGTGCCTTAGACATTAGAGTAGCGTACTACTATTTTTAACCGTTATTTTTTTTATCTCATTAATGCTTTCAAATGTTTAGATTTAAATTTTGAGATCAAATTCTGAGTCGTTGCGAGTGTTTAAATAGCGCAAAACTGAAATGTGTTCCAGGGGGAGGGGGTTAAATTTCAACTCCTAAACACACTTCAGTTTGCGCTTCTTAACCCCTCCCAACGATTCAGAATTTGAGTTTAAAATTTAAGTTTAAATCTAAGATTTCGAAAACATTTAACAAGTTTTGGAAAGCATTTAATTAGATACAAAAAATAACGGTTAAAATTTGTTGTTGGTTACTCTGAAGTTTAAGGCGCCCTCTAACGGAATTTTTTGAAATTTATCTTTAAAATTCATTTTCAAGAAGATACTGACTTAAAGAATAGTTTTATTTTAAACCGCAAACGAATCGACCAATTTTTCCGTTTTTTATTATCATTTAAAATTTGAACCCTCTGAACACAGTTCAGTTTGTGCTACTTAACGACTCCCAACAATTCAGATTTTGAGCTCAAAATTTAAGTTTAAGTCTAAGTTTACGAAAACATTTAATCAGATGCAAAAAATAACGTAAAAAGTAGTTGTTCGTTACTCCAAATTTTAAAGCGCCCTCTATCGTCATTTTTCGAAATTTATCTTTATAATTCATTTTTAATAAAATACCGACATAAAGAATAGCTTTAGTGAAAACCGCAAATCAATCGACCAATTTTTCCATTTTTTATAATCATTTGAAATTGAAACCATCTGAACACAGTTAAGTTTGTGCTACTTAACCGCTTCCAACTATTCAGATTTTGAGCTCAAAATTTAAGTTTAAGTCTAAGCTTACGAAACCATTTAATGAGATGCAAAATTCACGACAAAAAATAGTTTTTCATTACTTCAAAGTCTAAAGCGCCCTCTATCGGCATTTTTCGAAATGTATCTTTATAATTTTTTTTCAAGAAAATACCAACATAAAGAATAATTTTAGTGAAAACCGCAAATCAATCGACCAATTTTTCCGTTTTTTATGTGTATTTGGAATTTTGGATCCCAAACTTTAATGGCGGCTATCTCCTTTGGAAAACGTTTGGGACCCTTGGTTTCCTATTTACTATTACTCGTCTTGATGTGTTCTATCACCCTCTAGCATATATACCATTTGTTTAGGGACACCCTGTATAAATGCCCATTAAGTACTATTCCAAGGATGATAATGATCTTTAACAGTTGGTCGAAATTGCATAACTCATTAATAACACAGTCATCTTATTTCATATATTTACCTTTACAGCGAATATAAACAGTTAGATACGATATTATTAAGTTTGCGATTTTCTTTTTACGCATCGATACATAAAATATAAGTGGATCGAATTTATCTATGGAATATCTATAGATCGAATATATAGATCTAATATAAGTTTTTAAATATTTTGTTGATCTGATGTTCTATGACTTTTTAATCATGTATTTTTGAAGGCACAATTATTTTATACAAAAAAGAAAAAAAATCGGGATGAAAGAGAAAAACGGTTAACCATTTCAACATCTATGCACTAGAAAAAAGACGCGCTTAATTATTTAACACATAGATAACATTGTAAATGTTAGTTAAGGTTCAAATTTACAAATTAAATAATTATCATCTACAGTATTTACATTAATTATAAATAGAAGTTTTCTTACACGTTCATTAAAAACGTTTCAAAAAATATATATTAAAATATTTAGTTGCTAAAAAGGACGTCAAATACTAATAAAATACATTAAAAGATCTTAATAATTTGACATGTATGACAATACTTGTCATTTTCCATCTTTACGTTTATTTGTATATTTTGTTTTTACTGATGATGATTGAGTAAATTCAATCGAACCATGTCAAATTATTAAGATCTTTTAATGTATTTTATTAGTATTTGACGTCCTTTTCAGCAATTAAATATTTTAACATATATTTTTTGATACAGCCTTTACGTCAAGATATGTGACATTTTTGCCTTACCCTAGGCCTTTAAGAGAAGAAAATTGGCATTCAACACTGTTTTCATCTGTACTATTTTTGTTACTTACTTGTACAGAATCAGGGTAATTGTACTGCACTATACACAAATATAACCGGTTCTTGCAAAATATAATGAATAGTCATAAATGAAAATACATAATAATATCAACTAAATTAGTTCTGCAAAACGTTCATGAACCAATACATTTTAGAGATTTAGACATCAATTTACAATGCTTCGCTAGCTTCGGACAAGCTTCTCTAAAATTTCTCTTTCTACTACTTACTAACTCCTTGCAGATAAGCGACATGTGTACAAGCCGCAAAAAATTCTTAAGAATCTTGTTAATTCCCAACAGTAAAATTTTACTGTGAAATTTGCCTTATACAATCGGCGCATTTTATCGATTTAATAAGACATAAATTTCTTTTTTTTTTAAATTGTTAGATAAACACTAAAAAATTCGCAAAAGATACCTGTCGCGAAGGCTTACAAACTTTTGAGCAGTTTTTCAGAGTAGTAATATTTTTTTTTTTCTAGCTGGAACGTTTGTTTTAGCAACTATTAAAACAATTACAAATCTTAATACATTTTCAGCTGCTAGTCTTTTATACAAGATATGCAAGAGAGAGAAAATAATTTTAAATTTATTGAAAATATTATTGCTCTTAATTTATAATATTATTCAATAAAATTTATTTATCGAACATTAAAATGTTTATTTTATAGTTTTGACTGCATTCAACAAACCCTTGCCCCCGGTCCAGAAAACTGCTCGGAAACGTTTCTGAAATTCAATTTGTGGGGTTTTTTTTAATAAAGTACCTTATTCAAGATATCTAATTTTTTCGAAAGTAGTTATTAAATACGTCTGTTTCAGGTTATACGATGTTTTTTAGAAGCTTCCGAAATCCCCTACTTATGCCAAGTCTATGAATGTAGTGAATCGGCGCAATCTTGCACGGTCAATAAAACGAGTTTCTCGCAGGAAGCGATCGAGCTAGGCTTTTGCTCGGCACATAAGATCTCGCTTGCTGACCGTGGGTTCTCCTGTTCGAAACCTGCCTGGTCACCTCGCCTGCATTGGTGACCTTGGACAAACGAACACGCACTTTATCATCCTCGCTCTTGACCAACAGATGGCAGCTCTGAAAACACCCCCAGCATCCAAAGCCTGCGAAACGCTCGCAGCACACAAAGCCTGTGTAACGTTCACAGCACGCAAAAGCCTATGACAACTCTCATAACACAAAGCCTGCCACGCCAAGGGGGCACACATGCGCTCGGCGGCAGCACGACAACGACGGCATCACTCTAGCAACCGCCAGCTCAACACAAGTGCACATCGCTCGTACAACGTCAACGTGACGTTATTCTCACTGGGGGAGGAGTACTGTAGCGGCGCCATCTCGCACGGTCAGTAAAACGAGTTTCTCGCAGGAAGCCATCGAGCTAACCTTTTGCTCGGCACATAAGATCTCGCTTATTGACCGTGAGTTCTCCTGTTCGAACCCTGCCTGGTCATGACCAACTTCATTAGAGCCCTTGGAAGCTCTTGGCTGTTAAGACGGAATTTACGACATCATATCATGTTTAACCAATCGGCAAAGACAACTCTTATTTGTAACGCCCCTTACAAGAACAACTTCCTCACGTGATTGGATAGACGAAGATTACGTCTTTAATTCCGTCCTATGACCCGCCTAAAAAGCAAAAGCTTCCGAGGCCTCTAATAAAGTTGGCCGTGGCCTAGTCACCTCGCCTGCAGTAGAATGCTTTCGCATATATATAGAAGTCTCTTCGGGAAATTAATATATTTAACTCTGTCTTCATATGCACTCTTCTTAAATAATTCCACTTTTTCCCCAGTTTTCAAAATCTATGCTTAATTTAATATATTACGCATTAGAAGTTGGCGAATTATGAGGAAGGTTTTAAGATGTTATATAAATTTAAGTATGTATTTGAGAAATATTCTGAAAGCTCGAAAAAAAATAGGCCCCTCTTTTTTCTACTTTTCGTAAAAAGATGTTCCTTGTTTTCCATAGTTCTTAAAACATTTAAAATATATATGCTTAATTAAATACTTTGGGTGTTGAAAACTGGCGAACTGTGAAAAATATTTTTAAGACATGATGTAAAATTAAATTTTTGTTTTAGAAAATTTTTAAAAGCCAGAAAAAAAGACATCCTTTAAGAACAGCACATATAAAAAATAGCATAAAAATATTAATTTCCTGAGCGGAAATTTTAATTATACGAATTGATCAAAATGCCTTATACTTAATGTCATTGAAGGGAATTCGGATACTGATAAACTAGCAGCCTTTATTCTTCGTTAATGTCTTTGAGCATACACTGTTAAAACTAGTGGTTACACATTGCACCTTTTAAGGGTGAAAGGCTTGTCTCACTGATGACACACCTAAAGGAGCCAAAATAGCACCTTTAATTAGGGTGAAAAGATGGCACCCTTAAACCAGAGTGCCCAATGATAAAAAATTAAAAAATATACTAACCGACTTTCGGCCTTCGATGGATTCGAACGCAGAACGTCTGATTACAAGCTCAGCGCCCTATCCACTCGGCCATCAAGCTCACCTTCAAAGTCTCCCTGAAATGTTCATATGTCCTGAAATTCAAAAGTTGCTTTATATAAAAAAGCTCGCCAAAAGTTAGCCATCCGAATTTCTAAACAAAATTGGGATAGCGTATAGCGGTGATAGTCATCGTAGGAAAAAAATGCTGTGTTGATCCACCAGTGACAGCGAGTTGAAGTGCAAGGATACACGTTACAGAGCATGAGCAAATGACTAAGGGGTGAAAATCTTCCAACGGTATGCATTGCGCGGTACCCTAATTAGCGTGAAACACCCAATGGCACCCCAAACACATTTTCAAGCTCGCTGGTGCCAAGTGATTTAACCTTTTCACCCCTGGTCGTCAAATGCAACCGATTCGTCACCTTTATTTTTAACAGTGTATCCTCATACGTCAATTCGTGGTCCTTAAGTGCTGCTATTTACACATCTTGAAGCAAATAATACATTTTATTCATCTATGTGACCATCTTTATATTTTTGTTTATATTTTTACTTTATATTTTTGCTAATGTTAAGAATTCTCTTGTTCCTTCTATTGAGAATTATGCCAGGCTTTTGCTTTACCTAACTTTATAAACCGGACATTCCTTTCAAACCAATTGTCATTAATATTGATACAACTTGCTATAAGCTTGCCAAAAGCAGTGCTTGCCAGAAAATCTAGACACTTGAGCGACAATGTCAATTTTCGAACATTTTACTTTTTTTTTTTTCAATTTTGAATAGAAGAGGCAGGTGAGAGTTTCAGTCACGTAGTGATTACGTGGTGTGGTGGTATTCTTTCTTCCTTCCTTTATTTATTTATTTAGTTTTAATAGCGGTTTGAAAGAATAGATATTTTTTTTCAATATTTTTCTCTACAATAAGGGGCTTTTCTGGTGCACATAATAGACGAAAAAAGTTGACAAGCAACAATATATATATATTTTTTCAATTTAATAATGTTAAACGCAAAAATGTATGATTCAAAACAAATAACAAGTTAAAAAGTAAAATGTGCTTCTTTTTTCTTCAACTTCATAAAATTTATCGATGACTGTAACGTCTCGTAGCAAAATCCTATCGAATCTTCCTTCAAAGTATGAGCACTCTCATAGATTGCATCTGAATATTGTCATAGTGCAAAAAAATAATAACTTGTCAAGAATTGGAATGAGAAAATCAAAAATACTGAATAGTTTTCACGTTTCATACTCCATTTCATCACTATGTACTTTCAGTATTTTTCGTTTATTATATATTTCGATCGAAATATAAAAAAAGTTTCAGGTCAGTTGACAAATGAAAAATATAACTTTAAATAAACAACTGAAATTTAAACAATAATAATAACATGCAGTTCAAGTGTTTTATTGCCAATTTTAAATGTATTCTGTTCGGTTAAATCATAAAAGGCATAAACATTTCCCTTCTTTTTTCGAACATAATGTTTTAATTTTTAAACACTGTAAGATACTTTGTACAAAAAAAAAAGAGAAAATAATCTTAATTTAAGAAGATATAATATAGCCATAAACAATTTCAGTTGGGAATGGAAAGTTTTTAAGAGCGTTCATAATTATGTAAATACAGGGTGATTCATAAAAGATGGGCAGAACTTTAAGGGGTTATAGTACACTTAAAGACAAATAATATTAAATAGGAGACTAAGGGTCCCAGACGTATTCCCAAGGAGATAGGGGGCATTAAAGTTTAGGGTCCGAAATTTCAAATGATTATAAAAAATGGAAAAATTGGTCGATTCGTTTGCGGTTTTTGCAAAAAATTTTCTTTATGCCAGTATTTTCTTGAAATAAAATTTTAAAGTTCAATTTCAAAAAATGCCGATAGGGGGCGCTTTAGACTTTGGAGTAACAAACAACTATTTTTTAACGTTATTTTTTCTATTTCTTTAAATGATTTCGAAAGCTTAGACTTAAACTTAAATTTTGATCTAAAAATCTGAGTCCTAACGAGTAGTTAAGTAGCGTAAACTGAAATTTGAAATTTGAAACCCTTCTCCCCCCAGAACAAAAATCAGTTATTCCCGATCTTTGTGTCGTAGATTAGGCTCTAACTACTGCCGCGTTTTGCTAAAATTATTCTTTATGTCAGTATTTTCTTGAAAATAAATTTTAAAGAAATTTTTCAAAAAATTCCGATAGAGGGCGCTTTAGACTTTGGAGTAACGAACAACTATTTTATACCGTTATTTTTTGTGTCTCATTAAATGCTTTCTAAAGCTTAGATTTAAATTTTCAGCCCAAAATCTGAATCGTTAGACGTGTTTAAGTTTCTGGGGAGAGGGGTTTGAAATTTCTACTCCTGAGCACAGTTCAGTTTACCATGTCCACATATTGTGTGCTGTGATACGAGGTAAAAAGACACAAATTAGGATTATGTTACCAAAGCATATTTATTAACATGTAATTACAATAAATGTTCAAAATTGTGACCACCAGAGGTTATGCACGCAGAACAACGTCGAAGAATGGAACGGCGAACATTCGCGAAAACATCAGGCTTTTCGAGCACTTCCCCTACAGCGGCGGATAGTCTGGCGACCAGTTCCTCGGAGGATTCAATGGGTGTCTCATACATAAGAGCCTTCAATTGTCCCCAAAAAAAGAAATCGAGGGGTGAAAGATCTGGCGAGCGAGCAGGACAAGCAACAGGACCACCTCGACCAGTCCATCTGTTCGGAAATGTGATGTCCAGATAGTTGCGGACGTCTCGTACGTAATGGGCTGGCGCTCCATCGTGCTGGAGCACATGACCCGCCGGATGCGTGGAGGAACAACGTTTAACAGGTCTGGCAGCACATGTTGCAAAAATGTGAGGTATGTTTTACCGTTGAGGCGTTCAGGAAGAAGGTACGGTCCGATTAGGTGGTCTCCGAGGATTCCTGCCCAAACATTGATGGAAAAGCGTCTCTGATGAGCATGTGGATACGTAGCATGTGGATTGACATCCGCCCATACATGTGCATTGTGTGTGTTAAATGTACCTTCACGTGTGAAGGTACATTCATCGGTGAAAAGCACAGTTCGTCCAAAATGTGGATTTAGGTCGTTCTGCTGCAGAAACCAGCGGGCGAATTCAATACGATTTGGATAATCCCCTGGAGACAGTTTCTGGACTCGTTGCACATGAAACGGGAGCAAATGTTCATCCTTCAGTACCCTCCAAGTCATGGACTGTGAGGTATCCACCTGCCTAGCCACTGTTCGTGTACTTGTACTTGGCTGCGCCGCTACTACATCCAGAATGGCTTCTGCAACAACTACTGATTCGTCCTTTTTTGCACGACCTGCATTCGACCGGGAAGCGAGAAATGATCCCGTCTCACACAACTGTCTGTGCAAGCGCTCGAAAGATTTGCGGTTAGGCGACCGCCTGTTGGGAAATCGCTCTCCGTACATTCGTTGTTCCTCTGCACCATTTCCATCTGCCGCTCCGTAAATTAAATGCATCTCAGCCTTTTCCTTATTCGTGAAGGGCACCATCTTCCGATTCATTACTACAGCGACTTACACTTGACTCACCGTTCAGTGGTTTTTATGCCTGAATCGTGTCGAAATTTTGCATACGTGTTCTTCTTCTTCCCCATTTGACATTTGCATACTTTCTGTCTCCTTCTTCACCCGGTGACTAGCGTCAGGAATGGAGCTTTAACGTTTGCATGAGCGACGTTTCCAACTGTGCCAGTGCCTTTATGAGTGAATTCCGACTATGCAGTCCTTGACGAAAGTTGTATTTTTGCCTCGTATCACAGCACAGAATCGTTGGGCATGGTTAAGTAGTGCAAACTGAACTACGTTCAGAAGTTGAAATTTGAACCCCCTCCCCTCGCTACTGAACCACGCTCAGCGATTCAGATTTTGAGCTGAAAATTTAAGTTTAAGTCTAAGCTTTAGAAAGCATTTAATGAGACACAAAAAATAACGGTATAAAATAGTTGTTCGTTACTCCAAAATCTAAAGCGCCCTCTATCGGAATTTTTTGAAACTTTTCTTTAAAATTTATTTTCAAGAAAATACTGACATAAAGAATAATTTTAGCAAAACGCGGCAGTAGTTAGAGCCTAATCTACGACACAAAGATCGGGAATAACTGATTTTTGTTCTGGGGGGAGAAGGGTTTCAAATTTCAAATTTCAGTTTACGCTACTTAACTACTCGTTAGGACTCAGATTTTTAGATCAAAATTTAAGTTTAAGTCTAAGCTTTCGAAATCATTTAAAGAAATACAAAAAATAACGTTAAAAAATAGTTGTTTGTTACTCCAAAGTCTAAAGCGCCCCCTATCGGCATTTTTTGAAATTGAACTTTAAAATTTTATTTCAAGAAAATACTGGCATAAAGAAAATTTTTTGCAAAAACCTCAAACGAATCGACCAATTTTTCCATTTTTTATAATCATTTGAAATTTCGGACCCTAAACTTTAATGCCCCCTATCTCCTTGGGAATACGTCTGGGACCCTTAGTCTCCTATTTAATATTATTTGTCTTTAAGTGTACTATAACCCCTTAAAGTTCTGCCCATCTTTTATGAATCCCCCTGTATATAGCCCCTATGGTTGTATTTCACCCCTTAAAGTCTGACCGGATACAACAACACAAAAACTACTAAACTGAATTGTTTGAAATTTAAAATATATAAATGTTTCATAATTTTATCGAATCATTTCACATTTTATGAAATTCGAATGCATAGTTTATTACAGGGACAATTAAAAGTATTCTGTTACATTACGGCCAGCAGGAAAATAAGTTTCAGGTGCATTTAAATGGTGTTATACTCTTTCGAATATAATAAAATTGACATTATCTATGAAGTATATACTATAATATACGTTTTGTACAATCTGTGGAGTAAAAAATATTTGTTATTCATTTGCAGGGCAACACAGAAATATTCTGCTACGTAATTATGTAGGAGGTACATTGCTTGGAGCGCATTTAAATTGCATTATAAGTATTTAACATTTCATGAAATTGATATACATAACTGAGGATTAGTGCAAGTTACTTCTTTCATAATGTAATGCTGACAGTTTTTACAGGGACACACATCAGATTTAGGCTATTATACTGTATCCGAAAGACTTTATACTATTACACCACGATCTGGATATTTTTTTAACTTCGTTATAGTAAGAATGAACCTCGTTTGCTGGTCTTAAATTGAAATTTCCGACTTATTTTAAATTTAAAAGGCTTAGAAATGAATAGTTTTCGAGATTTAGAGAAACATATACATAACGTTTTTTAGAAAGCATAGTTTATTTTTGTGCTACTGATTTTTGGAATTGTTTTCGAGCAGTTTTTGCATTGTATTGGTAGGTTTTTTCAGATAACGATGTAAATCTTTGGAATGCTAATAAATTTTCATTTAAATACTTCAGTTATGCAACTGAAAGCATTACTAGTCAGTCCAGTAATAGTATTGTGTACTAGTTAAAGAACTGTGTCCAATAATGGCCCTGCAAATGAATACCATTCTTTGGGCCACATATTCTGCAAATGCATATATTTGTGATCTTCGTAAATTCATGTCATTTGTGCTATGTTTGAAAGGGTATAATATCACTCAAATTAATTTGAAAAGAATTTTTCCCATTCGTTCTAATGTAACGGAATTACTGTCCCTGTAGATAAACTAAGCATGTTATAAACTTAGTTTTAAAAGGGTAACGTGCTTAGGAAACAATATGCAAATAATTATAGTAATTGTTCCAATAAAATAAAAGAATTAGAGGACAATCCGAGTTTACTTACGATAGTTAAAACGCGGAAAGACGAACACACGGTCAAACAAGTCGAAGGGATAAACCCTTTTCAACTTTGTTGGAAAGTGTTAAAAAGCTCAATTACATAGAACAATTAGAAAATAAGCATACAATATTTTTTTCCTGTTTTTAATCTATTGTTTTCCTGTTTTTCTTCTTAACGAAGCTCACCGATAGGGAAATCAAAACAAGAATTTTCTACTCCAATATTTATTTTTGTTAATGAAGAAGTAAAATTTATAAACGTAAATAATGAAAAAAAAATAGATCTATTTTATAAGTAATTAAAAATGATATCTATATTTCGAAAAAAATAAAATTTTATATAAATTCTGTTTTCTTAAACAATTTATTATTTATTTTAGTAAATTTACATTTATTTGTACAACATTAGAGGGGTCCGCCCCTTGCTCGCTACGCTCATTAACTCCCTGTGTAATCGTTTCGTGATACCTATTGATATCGAGAAGCAATCTCTATTTTCTAACCTATCCCAGAGGTAATTGATTTACGTTTCCATTCTGGTTCCCTTTTTTCCACACATTCAATTTTTAAATTCCCTTTGTAAAAACACTCGCCTCCCCTCTACCCAATTTTTGGCGCGGCCTCAAATTAAAAATTTGTATTCTGTGTACTATCCAGAATTTTAAATACATCACCTTGTTATGTCTCTTAACTTGGTTCGTACACCTAAACCCTCTTCTTCAAATTAACACGCATTTTTTTAATAATATTTGTGTCATGTGTCATAAACTATCCTAAAGTTTAAAACAGATTGCATAGTTAGGTTTCCAATTTTTAACAAAATGTCTTACTGTTAGTTTCATATCTCATCACCAGGGAGCGCAATCCATACTTAACAAAACTGTATCTGCACGAAATTCCGTTAAATAACCTACCGATAGATAAATTACTGCATGGAGGGAAGGGAGAACGGTCTTAACCCTTCTTTGCATAGAGATGGAAATTTACATCACCTGTTATTTAACGTTTAAAAAATAAATTAATCAACCACTATATTTATATAGAAATATTAATCCTGTAAAAATGCACCTCTATATAAGGTTTATAATATATCTAAAAATTTCTGGTGTCTAATCCTTTATATAAGAATAAAAATACAATTATAAAAGAATAATTCATGCGGTTAAGAATATAAAGTATTTGATGAAATTACTAATTCGAAAATAGTGGTTATTAAACTTTTGGTATATTTTTGGCATATTTAGTAAGAAATACTATTTATTATAAATATATATAGGACAGTTGCACCAGTTGCAGACAGTTGCAGATGGTCCAAAATCCGCCGGAAGGGGGCTCTGGAATCGCGATGTTTGTGCCATTTTCAATATTATATCCACCAAAAGTATGTGAAGTTATGCATCGAATTGAACCAAATTTTTTGTGTAAGTATATGACTATGGCTAGTTGGTCCTTTCTGAATTTGAAAAAAATGCACCTGAAGGGGGCGCTGCAATCGCGATTTTTGTGCCATTTTCAATATTGCACCACCTAAAAGTGTATGAAGTTAGTTCTAGAACTGAACTAAATTTTTTGTACATGATTGTTTTTTGATAAGGCAAGTAGGTCCTCCCTGAATTTGAAAAAAGTTCTGCCTATCATTCTATTGTCCATCGGTTCGTGCAGACACGGAAATTCGTTTTTACTCCGATTAATTGACTGAAGCAGAAATTTAAGATGAAAATCAAAGTTGGTATGGTATTGAATTAAAATTATTAAAGCATTAAAATGAATAACTATTTTTTTTAATATTAAAATGAACGTATGAGATAGAAGAAAGTTTTGGGATTGGCACATCCAACTAGTTTACTTACGTGATGATCAGCAGCAGTTCTATTAATTTATGAGTAATGATAGAGTTACAAATTCTAGCTCAAAAGCACTGAATTGTCACAGTTATAATATCTATGTTGAATTAACATAAACTTGCGTTGAATTGTGTAGCAGCAATACTAAAATATTTCCCTTTTCTAACTCTCATACGTGTATTTCAGGAACGAATGTAGCATAGACCCAACGATCAAAAGATCAACTTACGAACAGCGCACAGGCAAGCATGCGGCGCACGACCCGCCCAACACGCCCTACTTCATACTGCACCTTACACAATATATGTACATACTTATATACAGAAATGCAGGTTACTGTAACAGTGCCGCGAGTTCAATGGTTTTTTTTTTTTTTTTCATCTCAAAAATGCCCAACGCGCCTAAAGCAGTTTTCACTTCAATAATAATAAAATATTGGCGAAATACTGGAATTAACGCCAAGTTGGCGTCAAACTTGGAGAGTATTTTTGGTCGCCATATTTGGCGAAATATTTCCAAATATGCGAAAAAGTTGGCGACAAAACCGGGTACATCCGATGGTAGTCCTCCCTGCTTTTTTGCGGTATCTGCACAAACTTTCATTGGTCCATTTCCAAATCGTTGCTTTAAATATATATGTGTGTGTGTATATTATATAGAGGATTTCAGATCTACTGCAACTGTATTTCAACTAGTAGAAAATCTAAAATAAATCAAAGTGTCTAAAAACACATAGCTATTAGGATAATAATCCCCAGACTATTTTTAAAAAATTAATATAGGTAATTTATTATTAATCTAGATTATAAGATAACCAGAAAGTTCGTGCGGTTTTTGAGAGAAGTTACTTTCGTCTCATAGCTATAGTCAGACGGATTCCCATGACGTAGTAGCTGCACTTTCTCTTGAAGCTTCATTAAGTCAAGAGCTGTTTTGCTTGCAACACCTTTCCTAACAACTTTGCAGGAAATGCAATCTGTAAAAGAACGTATCATTCGCAAAAGAGATTTTCAGGCCTATTTTGCTCTATGAGTACAAAGCTGAAGAGGCCGTTAGAAGGATATGCTCGATCTTTACGCGGATTTCGGTTAGTAAACAGACCGCTCAAAAGGGCTATAGCAAATTATCGTTCTTAGACGACAGCCTTCAAGATACGATTCGCGTTAAACGTAAATCTTTCTTGATAATGTCCAGTTGTAGGAGTAAATCTAACATAAACTTTATCAAACTTACTAGAAGCTATCATACAGGCTTAAAGTATATGACGAAATCATTCAATCCCATCTCAATAACACTGATATGACATGGAAACATAACAAGTGGTTTCTTCATGTTCTTCCCAACAGAAACAAGTTTCGACAGTTGAACTTCTGCTTATCATTGCTGTCACGCCGAAAAAAACCTCGTTTTCCAACCAAATACTGATATGTGAAGCAAATTAGATTATATGTGGTAGCCGAAAGAGGAAACAATATTGTTCGAATTTCGGTTACATTTCATTTGTCGCCAAATCGGAAATTCATCGAAAAAGTTAAGGCCGTTCATTAGGTGGTTGAGTGCTGCTGAAATTCATTATAAATTCTTAGAAAAAAGCACAGCCGACATCGATTATCACACTTTCAAAAGGACTCAGTTACTATACTCCAAAAGCAGCTGGTGCTAATCAACACGTAGCCCGTCCTATCATATTATCGCTTTTTGGCCTTAAATAAATAACTGTGGGGACAGCAATTCTGAAACCGAGAAGCTTTCACAAGACTGTTAGACGATTTTTTCGACTCTAAATAAAATGCTTTTTATAAAAAGAGCACATATAAGCTTCTGTCTCATTAAGTCATACATTTGTGGCCAGTGGTGATTATTTCGAATGATAATATAAGCATGATAACAGTTTTGTGGATAGCTTTTTATGTATGTTGAAAACTGCGAGAACTTTCTTAGTTACCTGATAGATCACATCGAGATCATTGATCATTATTTGCATCAAAATCACAATCGAGTCGTCTAATTGGGAAATTTCAGTCTCCACTGCATCTTTTCCTTTTTAAAATACAAATAGTTTCCGAACGCATATTCAATTATTAATTAACTGATGGATTTTTTTTCTAGTTATTAAATTTCATGAAAAGAAAATATGCGTACATTACTTTTTTTTTAAGTTTTTATGTGTACATAGATATGTAGCACCATATGTCCATTTTGTATATCAATAAAATTATTAAGCAGTAAACAAATTTTATTTCTTTTATTGCATAACAGCGGATAGCCGAAAGGTTATTTCTCATTTCCCATAAAATATATATATATGTTTATTTCTTTTAATAAATCTTGTATTTTTTTTTAATCTTTACTAAAATATTCTAATTTCAGTTGCATTTTTGCTTCTTCTGCCAATGACAAAACTTTTATTTTGCTTATTTCTTTTGTGGTTAAATCGAAAAGTACTACCCTCAATTAAGATTATTTTTTCTTACTTTTATTGATATCTTTTTTTTTCATTCCTGAAGGATTTATTCGATTATTTCCACTTTATTACTCCATGTGTTTTGTTAAATCTTTATATTAATTTATCTTTTCCGCAAACGTGAATTTTCTCTTCAATAATGCATCAATCATTGTCAATAAAATCATTGCATTTATGTATAACACGCCCGAAGAATCTTTAACTTTTATTTTATTTTATTTTATATTATATTATTTATTATTTATTATTTTTAGCTCGGAGCATTATGATCGAGTTGAAAATTGCATGTCAAGCGTAGAAAATGAAGTACATTCGTACTACAACGAAATTTTAAAATTATTCAGATCTTGGTGAACTAGTATACTATACTTCGGATACTGTAGAATATCCGAAACCTGTTGTAGTACTGTCTGATTTCTATTATACAGGAAGTAATTTGTTGTAATCCTGTATATCAATTTCATAAAATGTGAAATCTACTTTTAATAAAATGGGACTGGAGAAAAGTGTGTAGAACGCTTCCAGTGCGCACCATTCTGCTCTACGAATCCACAGCTGCTAAGCGACATGTTAGGCCTAATGGAAAACATATGTTAACATATGACAGCTAAATAATAATTACTTCTGTTTGAAATAATGTTTGCTGAGCAAATTGCCCTATAAAACATGTATATCATATCCAATTACAATACATTAAGTTCCAATTTAAAAGTACGCTATTATAAACAAAATAAACGACCGACGCGACGGCTTCAAAAAAAGAAATGAATGACTCTTAGTGATTCAATAAAATAATAATAACAATAAAAATATCTAATTATGATTTCAAAGTATTTGAAAAATCATATTAAAACATTTAAATACATTTTAAATTATATTTTTCACTTCCGATTACATTTATTATAGGCAGTAAGTTTACAATATTTAAAAAAAATCAATGTTTTTTTTTCATGGATTTATGCATTGTGGAATGACTTCAGCTTTTATTGTGTTGCCTTCTATCAGCACCAATGCAAATGAATAATTTTTTCCATTGGATTTATAGTAAAATAATAGTACTAATAGTAATAAATAAAAATTGCAAGATGTAATAATGTGTAAGAGATTTCTCTTGAACGTTTCCGCTATATAATTTTAAAATACCAAGGTATAAATAAATAGAATAATTTTAGTATGATTTCTTAGATATAATTTAAATTTCGTTTCATTATTATTATTTTTTAAGATGTCAACATTTATCAACTTAATTTTTCAAATTTTGTTTTCTATTATAAAGAAATTATTTTTTTTCCTCACGGTGTAACGGATATATAAGATATTATCATAACTGCATTGATGAGATTGAAAATTATTTTTCCACATTCTATTATTAAAGTATAATTTTACTTACTTTACAAAGTTATTGTATTCAAAAATTACTATGCTAAAAAAAAAAAACCTGCTCTGTTGTAATTGGTATAAGTTATACATGACTGTATATTACTTACATTTTAATGACATTTCATAAGAAATATAAATTTCTTTTACAATGTAAGCACATTTCAAGTGGATATAAGCTAAGTTTTTAAAAATTGGCATAATATAATTAAAATTTTACGAAGGAAATAATAATAACTAATTTGGTTTTTATTATTAAGGAATGAATTTTTAAAGTCACATAGTTAAAGTTTTTAAAAATTGATTTTGATCTAAACCAATGCATCTTGGTTCGATATTTTCTGTAAATAACTACAAATTTTCCAAAAAGTTTTTTTTATGTTGTTTCCAACATTTTTTTATGTTGTTTGTTTATATTAATTGCTACTAGATGGCGTCAAACCCATATTTAAAAATAAAGTATAAAGTTTTATTAATCGATTATCTAGGAATCCATTTCACATCCTTCCTATATATATGACTAAAATCGCTGCAGAATCATTGCTTTTTATAAAATAATGCATTTTTATAATAAAAAATAAAAAAAATCAATATTTAATTTTAACGTTTATTGAAATTTTCAGAAAATGTGTTTTACTTTGGTAATTATTTTCATTGTTGTGATAAATACTGCTGTATGTTTAGCCCAATTGTTGAACTATTTCAGAAATTTAATATCAAGTAAAAAAAAAAAAAAAAAAAAAAAAAAAAAAAAAAAATCATTTGTATTGCTATTTTTAAAATATGCTTTTCTACAATACAAACTCTTTAATAATAAAATCTTCATTCTGTTTGTTTGTATGAAGCCTTACGAAAATAAAATGCAGGTCAAAATTCCGCAATTTTTGACGGGGGTTATATACTAGTAGTTTAATATTATTAATATGTGCCCCAAACAGTGTTTTCCCCTATGCCACTATGTAATGGAATAATTTTGTGTGGTCCTGTAAATTAATAACATATATTCTTTACACCACAGACTGTACAGAATGTATATTTTAGTACATATTTCATAGATGCATGTTAATTTTATATGTTCGAAAGAGTCTAATACCATTAAAATACACCTGAAACTATTTTCCCATTGACCATAATGTAAAGGAATATTTTAACTGCCTCTGTTTTAAACTATTCATTCAAATTTCATAAAATTTGAAATGATTCGACAAAATTATGCAATGATAATACATTTTAAATTTCAAACAACTTAATGTGATAATTTTCTCTCTGTTGTATGCGGATGAATCAACAGACGGGCGGATTACACGACAACTATACTTATTTACATAATTTTGAACGCACCTCTTTCTTCCGAGATTCTTTAAATATTCATAGCTACTTAATTAATTTTTATAGATAATTAAATTGAATGCACTAATTTTATTACTTATATTTATTTAAAAAAATCTGTAAGGCAATATCTATTGAAATCGTTTATTTATCACTTGCTAGCATCAATACCGGAAAGCAAATTATTAAATTAGTTTAAAAACTGATATTTTGACACCTCATCTCATGAAATTTAATTAATTTCTGAAACATGTCCGGAAGAAATGGTATTTAGTTTAATTATTCATCGCCTTTTGAAAGATAAATTAAAAATATTAAGTAAAGTGTGTTATTAAAAAGTAAAGATTATTGATATAATAAATTACATACGTAAGTGAACGTTAAATCTTATGCTGGATTAATTGCTAAAAGATAAGCAAAAACATAAGAAGAAAGAAAAAAAAATAGTATTTCAAAAGGTGATCGTTTATATTATACCTGTAGATTTTAATGAACGTCATTTTGAGAGAATTATGATCGTATTGTTTCAAGAAAAAAAAAATATTATTAGTCATATTTTTATTCCTATTTTGATTTTTTGTTTATGTATTAACAGAAGTCAACTGAGGTGTAAATTTATTATATTATAATTTTACTAATAAAAAAAAGTTTTTCTTTTTACTAAAATTCAGATGCAGAATTAACCAAAACAGGAAGGAAATATCATTGTAACACAGATTGTAATGCACTTTCCAAACATTATCATAATATAGATTTATAAACTTCATTTTTGCTCTTGCATAAAATAAAAAATCTTAAAAAAAAAAAATACCCACACAACACCATAAAAAATTCATTTTTAGTAATTGCTGTCTGTCGTTGGTAGAGTGCTATTATTTTGACGAATTTCCATACATAGATCTATTTCACATCTCGTAATGTAAAAAAAAATAATTTAAGTTTTAAGACATATTCACAGCCGAAAATGCATACATAGCTGCTATATGCCTCAGTCATGAGTTATTTCTTTTAATATACCTTTAAATAAACTATAACTTCTGCGTGCTGAATTATCAGTAGAAAACATGCCGCAGAGCACTTCAGTAATATATATCAATTTCTCTGAAAACGTTCATATTATTAGAATACACTGCAAAGAATTTTTTTACCTTAGAACTTAAAGTAATAGAATTCATTCATGCTCCTTGCGAAAAAAACATATTTGCTATCCTGTAAACAAACTATGTTTTTTACTTCCTCAGTACTCTAGAGAAAGAATTTTTACATCAAAAATGTCAATACAATTGTATTGGAAAGATAATAATATCATTAAAATACACTATCAATGTTTATTCCTACCCCACTAAAAATAATCTTAAGATTATCTGCAGAAATCCCCATTTTCTTCAGAAATTTTGCAGAAATCAGAAGAAATTTCGGAGAGTTAACTTGACCTTTAATATATCTTCAGAATTTTTAAAGATATTCTTTAAAATTTCTGCAGAATGGGCCAATTACCTATAAATTTCCCACAGAATTTGGGCCAATTCCCTACAGATTTTCTATAGAATTTTTTTAGTGGGGTACCAATCGTAGTTGAACGAAATACGCTCGAGTGTCCCTGTAACTAATACAAAAATACTTACATTTAGTTTTCAAAACCGAACTTTTCCTAGCAAACATTAATAATATATATTAACTCGAAGATCTGCAGATCAAAAGACTCAATGTCAGCTACTCTGAAAATCACTGCTTTTTAACACAATTTGCGTAATATTCAAATTTATAGAAACAAAAATTGAAAGTTTTCAAATTACATAATTATTTATAAGAATAAATAAAATTCTTAAAATGTTTTAGATATTAGAATCTTTAAATTAATTACGTTATTAAACAAAGACAGAGCAAAAATAGAAGCGCCTTTTGTTGTGTAGTTTACCGAATGAAACTTAAAATTTGAATTATAAAGAGGCATATATGAACTCTTTCTGGTGAATCTGTAAAAAGCCACGAATTTCTTTTTATTTAGAAAAGACCAGCATTTTCACAATAGAACATGTAACCAATAAAGAAGACTCCTTCAAATCCGCACAGCTTGGGATCAGAGGTTGTGCGGATTTTAGAGTTTTGTGTTTTTTCTGGACATTTTTTAAACAGTAATTTGAATGTAATTAATAATGCAATTGAAACTATAATGGATGCTTACACTATAATAAAATAATAAAATAAATAATAAACTAAAATAATAAATATTTAGACAATTTCCAAAATATTAAAGGTGAAATGAAATGTATTTTTCCTAAATTATTCAATGAAACTTACCTCATCAAGATATATTACTAATTCACATCAAAATCATAAAATAAAGAGGTTTTATTTCAAGTTCAGTAGGACTTAGTAATAAAAACAATTTGATTATTATATACATATATTTGATAAGATAAAGATTTTGATTATTAGTTAAATCAGCAATACCTTGAATTTTTTAATAAATAAATTTATTCTTCCTATATGAAAAAAACTTGAATTCCGTAACATTAAGAAATATTACAAATTAAGATACGTATGGAATGATATAAAACTAAAAAAGTCAAATTTTGTCCATGTCCCAAAACCGAATGTTTCATTGTTTACATCCCAAAATTATGAGCGGATTTAAGAGTGTTGTAGATTTGAAGGAGTCTACTGTATAACAAAAATAAATTTTCCCTGCATGAAATTAATTAAAATTTAAACATACGTCAGTCAATTGATGTGTGTTTAATAATGCAACGGAATACTCTCTTGTTATTCGTAAGCACCACGTAAATTAACCAATAAAACTTTACAGTCGATGTTTCACGAAAAGTGGTACAAAAAGCTTTTTTTGTCTTCTTCATATCGAATAAAATTTAAAATTTAAAATACACTATATTGCCATTGATTATGGGACACTTGCGATTTTAGACATTTTACTAAATATCTAGAAAAATACATGAGGAATCATCTCGAAACTCTTAGTATATAACTATAATAGTATAAGTCATACATCTCCATGAAGATTTTTTCCCGAAACTCCAAAGGGGGCCGTCAACAAATTAAAAAAGAATGAATATCTTTTGAATAACCCTGTCAAAACTAATGTAGCAAAAGAGCTCAAACTCTAGATTGTAATTGAATGCCTTATTCTAATAAGCCTTGTTGATTTTTATGCAAATAGCATGCATACTCGCAGAGTAATTAAGGTTTTTATAAAAATGATCCCAAATTTTTCCAAGTTTTTTCCTTATAATTTTCAGAGTTCTTAATATAAAATATTATTTTTTTTCTGAAAATATGACAAACAACATTGCACACAGTACCCTGTAATCAGAATTAAAAAATAATGAAAATTGTATAAAAAATGAGTTGGTTTACTAAATAATTTTTTACTGCGCATGTGTCAACGATATCAAAATTTCATTTGCATATTATGTTAGCTAAATGTATAGAGCAACTTTTGCGAAAGTCACAAAATCATAACTTGAAAATTCTGACAATAATCGTCAATTGAATAAGTCGAAAATCCGTTATTCTCAAAATGAAGCAAAAACAAGAGGGGTTGTATCCATATATTCATTGATTAGTGTCAATATAGAATACACAATATGGGATGTACTACTGCATTTGGATAAAATCCCTCATTTTTTTGCTTCATTTTGGAAACAACGGATTTTGTCCTTCTTCTATAGACGATTACTTTCAGAATTTTCAAGCTATGATTTTGAGACTTTTACAAAAGTTGCTGTATACATTTAGCTAACATAATATGCAAATGAAATTTTGATATCTTTGACGCATGCGCAGTAAAAAATTATATTGAAACCTACTCATTTTTCATACAATTTTTATTATTTTTTAATTCTGATTACAGGGTACTGTGTGCAATGTTGTTTGTCATATTTTCTGAAAAAAATATTATTTTATATTAAGAACTCTGAAAATTATAATGGAAAAACTTGGAAAAATTTGGGACCATTTTTATAAAAACCTTAATTACTCTGCGAGTGTGCATGCTATTTGCATAAAAATGAACACAGTGTATTACAATAAGGCATTCAATCATAATCTAGAATTTGAGCGCTTTTGCTACATTAGTTTTGACAGGGTTATTCAAAAGGTATTCATTCTTTTTTAATTTGTTGACGGTCCCCTATGGCGTTTCGGTAAAAAATCTTCACGGAGATGTACGACGTATACTATTATATTTATACACTAAGAGTTCCGAGATGATTCCTCATGTATTTTTCTAGATATTTAGTAAAATGTCTAAAATCGCAAGTGTCCCATAATCAATGGCAATATAGTGTATAGAACGGCATATATGAACTCTTTCTGGTACATGTGTAAAAACCCAACAGTTTCCTTTTACTTTAAAAAGGCCAGGTTTTGGAAAATAGAACATGCTGGAGTAAATCCGTATCACAAAAACCAATTCTTTTTGGATGAAATTAATTAACATTAAAGCATACGCCAATTCATTATCAGTTATGCTTGGTAATGTAAAGGAATACTATCGTATTGTTTGTATTAGCACAGCATAAAAATCTCTACACGCATTGATTAATAAAACTCAACAGAATATGAGAGAATGCTAAAAGAATTTAAAAAATGCTAGAAGAAGCTTTTTTCCATTGTTCATATCGAATAAAATTAAAAATTTTAAATACAATGGGGCATTTATGAACTCTTTCTGGTTATAAATAAAAAGCCATGAGTTTCCCTTTATTTTGAAAAGACCAGCATGCTCAAAATTAAACATGATTGTCAGAAAAAATAATTTACCTCTGCACGAAATTAATTCATTTTAAAGCGTACATTAATCAATTGCCATTATGAGTAGTAACGTAAGGGGATAATTTCGTGTTCTCAGTAACTGAACTATAAAGCATAGAATTATAAAATGTTACGCACAATGTTTCACACAGAAAATCCTAGAGAAATCAAAATAATAAGTCATTTTTAAAATTATTTCATTTTGTAGCATTTAGTATATACTTATGGCAATAAGGGTAGCAACAAGACTTGCATAATGTATGCAATCAGATAAGTTCTTACACCAAAATCGTAAACACTTTTCACTTATGTTATTTAAAATGACATAACGAAAGGCTATGGCGAAGGTGAAAAACGACATAATTTGCCTGGAATCACAAACTTAATTTTATTCTTTCACAATAAATCAGTATTTAACGAGCTATGCGAATATTTTCATTTTCTAGACGACATCCTGTAATTTCGGTTGAAGAAATAAATTTCGAAATGGGTTTCGATTACGATATTTATTTATTGCAACATTATCTAACACTTCTAAAATTCTCTCCAACTTTTTGGCCATAAATCTGTATGCAGAAAAATGAAATACATAGTTTTATTTTACAACGGCAATTAAAATGCATTAAAACACATAATTTTATTTTAGCAAGCGGAAAATGACAACTTACTTCCATCCCCAAATCTAACGCGTTATTTAATTTGCCGGAGTTGCTTTTAGGTAGTTTTAAGGACTTAATTAAACGTCACGCACTTACTTAGCGTTTTCCGCTTTCGAGAACATTTTATTTTCGAATTATTAGTAGTCTTTTCATTATGCAGAAGTTTTGAAAAGCTATTATTAATAGCTCTTCCTTCCAATGATAATATAACTACCGCCAAGGCAATCAATTGAACTAAAAGCGTAAAGGAGATTAATACATAGTTTTATTTGAGTTTTTGGTTTATTGAATTTCAAATATGCTTGTAAAGTATTTAATATTTTTATAAACATGGTTTCCTAAACATGGTTGCTTATTTTTCAATAATTTAGGTAACACTAAAACGAAAATATTGTAAAACAAATATGGTTGTCCAGTTCCAACTAAATTATTTGAAAAATACTTATTTAGTCATTTAAAAAGAATGTAGAACCAGTAGCACTTAGTAAACACACAGGGTACATTGTATCTGAAAATAAAATTTGAAAATTATGTGGAATTTCACCTGAGATTACATCGATGAAACTAATGTAATAATGCAGCAATGGGCTTTTGCTAAACGGTAAAAAACTCGTTTGATTTAAAATATTTGTTAAAATATTTATATCAATAATAGTGTCTAGGGGTTTAGACAAACAAGGTTTAATTATCTCTTGATTATTGGTTAATATTTACAATTACAGATAAGTAAAAAAGGGTTTGGGGACATCTTCCGCAATTTCTGCCGCTGGAGATCAGTGTATGCCTTTTCATTACCGCATCCGGAATGGTTCTGGTGATTTTTTGCTGTTGCCAGAATCCAGAGTTGTACTCACGCTGCTGATTGTGTATTATTTCTGGGCACGTGGCTTGTTGCTAACGGCCAAATATTCTTGTGTGCTGTACTTACTGCTTCGCCAAGTCTCTGACGGCACAGGCTATGTTCGTGAGAGAATGCTGAGTCAGTGATTGAATCCAGCAGCAAGCTTGTTGCCATGGGCTTGCTATATTGACATTTATATTACTATACAGTTACTTTTACGAATTTCTTACGAATTCTCATGCTTTTCAGGTTGCTTAGATTTGAAAAATAATGCTTAAAATACATTTTTAATATTTAAAACTTACCATCTCTAACGACCAGTTTAATCTCCTTTAAATGCATGCTATACTTTGCACCATATGCCTTTATTCATAATTCCATGTAGTACTTCCTCTTATTGGGCAGCAATTTCGATTTCAACTCGTAAACATTTTAAATTATTTCCCCCGTTGGTGATTTTTTTAAATTTCAGTTTTTTATTTCGTTGTTGAAATTTAAGATATTGGTTAGTTTTTCAAACGTGTCATGTGTGAAGAAAAATATAAAATATTAGAATGTTATAACGCCTGTCAAATTCCTAATATAAAACGATATTTTCCAATTGTCTCAAAACACACTTTCTTAGCCTATTTTCTTATGTATATGAATTTAAATATATACGGGCAATCTACATTCCTTATTTTTCAAGTAATGACGTATTCGCTAATCTTTAGCAAATCTGTTTGGATGGATACCATTAACATTATTAACATAAAATCTTCAGAATGTTCTTCTCAAAACTGAAAAAGAATTGGAATCAAAGGTTAATTATTATATAGAATGAAAGATTCAGTGTAATTGTTAAAATCGAATTTTGACTGCCTTGTTTAACAGAGTTAGAGCGGGGATTACAATAACTTAAATAGTTATTTAAAGCAAGTCGGTAATAGCCTTGCTTATTTATTATACTTTATCAATAAAGTTCATCATTCTCTTCTAAGTGTTTAATTTTGTATAAAATAATGTTAATTTTTCTCACATAATGTCCATAGTAATATCTATAGACATAGTTTTCATAATTGTGTATATATCATGTCCACAGTTGCGATTTCTACAGACATGAAAATTTCAAGTGTTCCTTCTTTAAAAAGAACTAATTTTGAGCCATACTTTATAAAATTGATGTGATATTTTCTATATAATGTATATTTTTACTTTTTGTAAGTATTGATAATAACACAAATTGTTTAACCTTTCTTTTTTTTTTTTTTTTTTTTTTGAAAGAAGATGTAATCTATGATCTTAACACTCTTCAACCGGCACGCTACAAAATATGAAAAACAGCCCCATATACAATACAAGAAACATTGTATTGGATTCTTTAGACATAATGGCTGCAGAAAAATTTAGAATAGTATGCTAATTTCACTCTGCTACAACCTGGTGGACTTTAGAAAAAAAAATTTCTTTGGTACAGATGTGGGACACAAAAGCTAGTAACAATAATAAATTGAGGAAAAATTATTTTGCTAAAAGAAAAAAAAGAATTATACTATTAAACTGCAGAAAATGTATCTTTTTTGCATATTAAAAAAGTTCTGATTAATTAACTTTAAAAAAGGGGTATTCATAAATTTGTACTTGTAAAATCAGAATAGTGACAGTACACAGACATGACACATCACAGTCCGTGGACATATTTTAAATGTTTTTCTTACGATTATACATTTTCTCACATAATAATGTCTACTAAGGTTTGTTTTTTATTCCTTCCATTTAAATTTTAGATTAAAAGTATACTCAATGAATACAAATAAGTAACGATCGCATATTGTCCAATTATATATACAGGGTGTTACGCTACCAGACCGTCAAACTTTGAGGGGTGATAGTAGACATAAAGACAAACATTATTAAATGGGAAACCATGGGGCGCAAACGTCTTCTGTAGGAGCTAGGGGCCATTAAAGTTTAAGGTCCAAAAATTAAAACGCTGATAAAAATGAGAAAAAAGGGTCAATTTGTTTGCGGTTTTCTCTAAAATCATTCTTTATATCACGATTTTTAATTTTTTTAATTTTAAAGGTTAAGTTCGAAAATTGTCGATAGAGGGCGCTTTAGACTTTAGAGTAACGAACAAATACTTTTTGCCGTTCTTTTGTGCATGGGGTTGAAATTATTCTAAATTTTAGATTTAACTTAAATTTTAAGCCCAAAATCGGAAACATGGGGATCGGTTAACTAGCGAAAATTTAACTGTGAACCGAGGGGGAGATTTTAAACGCTCATAAACATTGGACAAACTAATCGATTTTGTTGCGGTTTGCGTGTAGGTCATTCCCTTGGTAATTATTTTATTCAAAATGACGTACAGCTTTCATATCCTCATTGTTTGATAGAGGGCGCTCCCGACACATGTCCGATATTTCAATGGTATTACTCCTGGGTGTTTTACTACCAGACCACCATACTTCCAGGAAGTGTAAGGGATGCAAAGACGACTCGGAATCACACAGGAATGTAACGTTGAAAATTGCTTTTTTGCATGCTACGTTTTGAAAAAAAAAGCAGAGAAAACAACAGAAACAAGCAGAGAAAAGCAACATGTTAAAAGTTTAACAGAACAAAGTTTATTTAAAGGTTTTACTGCAAAAAGTGTTAGAAATTAAGACCTGAAAAAGTCCGGCAAACTTGACAGCGAGAGTAGATGGCACTGAACGGTAATGCGCGGGAAAATTTATCTCTCGTTGCGCAGCTCTATGTGGTTCCAGCACGATCGGGCTCTTCCACATTTTGCCAATGATGTACACCGATGCCTCAACGTAACATTAGGACAGCGGTGGATAGGTGGTGGTGGCACGATTTATTGGCCTACCAGATCACCGGACCTATCAAGTATGAGCATCTTCTGCTAGGGTCACATGAAAAGTTGGGTGTATGAGAATCCCGTACCATCAATTAAAGACTTAGGAGCTCGTATTTCTGTAGCTTCCGGAAATCTATCAAAGATTCCAGGAATCTTTCAAAGCGTGAGGAATTACATGCGACGCCGCTATCAAGCATGTCGAATTACTTCTGGTCGTAATTTCGAAGATTGTTTCTAGTAAAACCTTTAAATAAACTGTTTTATGTCATATTAACATGCTTCTGTTTCTCTCCTTGTTTCTGTTGTTTTTTTCTCTGTTGTTTTTTAAACGTAATATGCAAAATAGACATTTTCAACGTTACATTCCTATGTGATTCCGAGTCGCTTTTGCATCCTTAACACTTCCTGGAAGTATGGTAGTCTAGTTGTAAAACATCCAGGAGTAATGCAATTGAAATGTCGGAGATGTGTCTGAAGCGCCCTCTATGACAAAATGAGGACACCACAGCTGTACGTCATTTTGAATACAATAATTAGCAAGGAAATGACCTACACGGAAACCGCAACAAAATCGATTAGTTTGTCCAATCTTTATGAGCGTTTAAAATCTTCCCCTTGGTTCACAGTTAAATTTTCGCTCGTTAACCGATCCCCATGTTTCCTATTTTGGGCTTAAGATTTAAGTTAAAATCTAAACTTTAGGATAATTTCAACCCCATGCACAAAAGAACGACAAAAAGTATTTGTTCGTTACTCTAAAGTCTAAAGCGCCCTCTATCGACAATTTTCGAACTTAACCTTTAAAATTAAAAAAAAATAAAAAATCGCGATATAAAGAATGATTTTAGAGAAAACCGCAAACAAATCGACCCTTTTTTCTAATTTTTATCAGCGTTTGAATTTTTGGACCTTAAACTTTAATGGCCCCTAGCTCCTACAGAAGCTATATATATATATATATATATATATATATATATATATATATATATATATATATATATATACTTTTATAAATACATCCAAAGTTATTCAGACAATACCATTAAATAAACCAATGAAACCAGTATTTTTACAATCATATTATTAAAAACAGTTGAAGTTTGAAGAGAAATAGAAGGCAGATTACCAGATTATTAAGAAATATATGGATAAATGGACATTATATAACCAGAGTAATTCATATATTACCATACAATAAACCAATGAAACCAGTATTTTTACAATCATCTTATTGAAAACAGTTGAAGTTTGAAGTGAAATAGAAGGCAGATTACCAAAATAATAAAAAATAAATGGATAAAAAGACAGTAGAAGGCTTTTCTATTAACACTAGAACAGCCGGATTTTGGACATACCTAAAACCGCCGTTTGGTGTCAATTTGACCCCCATGAGAAATTCAAGCCATATTAAAATAAATATATTTTTTAAATGATAAATGAGGTTTAAATTGAAAAATATAAAAGTTTTTAAAGGTTTTATAACTTTTTCTTTTTTATTTATTTAGTTTTTAGAGATCGTTTATCCCAATTTTTACATTCTTTTGAAAGGACAGTATATAAATGACAATGTATAATTCAAAATATTTTACTGCACAATAGTACACAAATACAATAGATTTAATAATATATATATATGTAATATTACACAATAAAATTGATAAGAAAAGAAACAAAAAATAAAAATACAAATAATAGAAATTAGCGCACAACATGTTTCAAAGAGGGAAAATAAAAAACATAATTCCTGAATAAGCATATAAATGTGTTCGAAAGTTGTTTAGACATTGGCACAAGTAATACAATATACGTGCTTGATGGTGACATCAACACACTTACCACAAATTGGTTTCTGACATCCCTCACAGCTTGCAAAAGTTTTATTTCGTCCCTTGCAATGTTGAAAAGCAAATTTCTTTCGCTTCAGGGTCTGTGGTCGATCAATTGAGGGGCATCTGTTGCGCAACGTGCTACTTCTCAATTCTTCCACAAGGGCAAGAATAAATTCCCGACGTGAAATTGAGGTTTTTGAGCATTCCTTGAAAATTATCCAAGCATTTAGTGCAGCAATATCAAGAACGTTATAAAAACGTGAAGAGGCCATCTGCGAGTTCCACATCTTGTAGAATATTTTTGTAGAATCTGATCTGCTGCATCTACACCACATTTAGTTTTATTGTAGTAAAAACAGTGTTCGGCTTCTTCTTTGCGCTACTTTCTCCAAACACATTCGTGTGCATAGTGCTCAGAATCACGACATTCTTTTTGTTCTTGCACCTGTATATCGTGAGTATTTTATTTCCATTTTTCAGTGCAGAAAATGAGTATCGTGGGGAAGATATGTCGCCGGCAATAGGAGGTAATTCTTTCTTGTTTAGACACATCGTCCCAATGATTGTGGTTTTCTTTGCCGAAAGTTCATCGGCAAGCTTTACAGACATGAAAAAATTGTCAGTAGTGACATTGAGACCGGAGTTTAGATATGGTTCTAGTAATTTCAGCACTACACTTTCTCCAAGTTGTAAATCAGTTGGCCGCTCTTCATCCTTACCTAAATAAGTATAGCAATTTAACACATATTTCGAATTTACATCAGTTACTAGCCAGAACTTGATGCCGAATTCGTCCGGTTTATTTGCCATGTATTGATTGAATCTGCACCTTGACTTACAAGGCAACAACTGTTCATCAACAGTTATCTCTTCACTAGGATTATAACATAAATAACAATTTTCAATCAGCTTCTTCCAAGTTTCTGAAGCGAGAGCAAATTTGTCCGTGGCCGATCTGCTACTTCGCAGATCGAATCTGAGATATTGCGTGATTTCACCGAAACGATTGCGTGGCATTGTCTCTTTGAACATAGGTGGTCCCCAACTTTTATTCCATAAGTCATCTGCACAAAGCTTAGATTGACCTAGTGCCCCAAGGGCGTATAAGAGGGCGAAAAAAGGATCCAGTCCTACCAGAGTAACATTCCAGTTGCTGTCATCTCCTAGCTGACGTCGTGCTTTAGCAACTGTGCATGTTTGAATGTATTTCACCATTGTTTCAGTCACCATCAAACGCCAGGCTGAAGCTGGATTAGCCCCAATGTTGCGACGAGCATAAGGTGTTGGTGCACTAGCCATTTTTATAATATTTCGAGCTGGTGTGCGACCTGTAGTAGAAGTAGGTGTGCTAAGGTTCATCGGAGTCCAAAGAATATCGCTGGATGACGTGTACTTTTCGTTACTGCTGACAACAGAAATATTAGATATCTTATTACCTCTTTTTTGCGCACTTCCACGTCCACGTGAGGTTCCTGATCCTCGAGAAACAGGGGAAATTACATTGGTAATATATTCTACAGCATCACTGTCACTGCTTTCAGAAGACGACGCATTCTGTAAATTCACATTATCTATGCGAAAATCTTCATCATTACTGTCATCACCACTCATATCTGAATTTAACTGCTCCTGGAGCGCAAGGCACTCCTGTGTATTCAATCCTCTCCGCATTTTTATAAAGGAAAAAGACTACACTTTTGTCGCAATCGAAATCTTTCAGAAAAACACTGCTGTGGATTGATTGATTGATTGATTGATTTTTGACGTCCGATTATCTGCGCTAGGGATATAGGACCAGGGGGGAATGCCCTTCGTGGGGGTCTTTCTAAGGGAACCTAACCCGTATTTACGCAAGGTTCGAAGAAAACCACGAAAACTCCGAACGGTTAGGCCGACAGCCGCGATTGGGTTCGAACCCAGCACCTGCCGTCTACCAGTTGAGAGGTCCGAACCTCTCGGCCACTGGTGGGGCCACACTGCTGTGGAAAATGGTTTCAAATTTCGTTTTCGGCCGTAGTTCTAGAAGAAAGATCTTCCCTCCAAAAATTCTGTAGTACGCCAGCGTTGCTAGGATGCGTGCGCATTTCAGAGAAGATTCAGTATGCTTAGAAGAACGCCTCTCCCCCCTCTAATTGAATAGAGAGAAGACTACCCCCAACCCCCCCCCTCTCCGCGTCGCTATGTGTCATCGAAACAAAGTAAAACTGGAGTTTACTTTTCTCTTTTTTTGTCATTGCGATAAGAAATGTGTGTTCCCCCATGCGCAGTAATCAAAACCGAGATATGGCGAATTCAAAAACAGACTTTGTCCTGAAAATTTATCATTTTTCTTATGGGGGTCAAAATGACACCTGTTGGCTGTTTTAGGTATTTCTTTGATTATTTTTTTTAATAATTAATATAGAAAGATGAAACATTGTCACAGTACGCTTAATATAATTTTAGAAAAAGTAAAAAAATATGAGCTGCGGTGTTCGCTTACATGTTGAAATAAAGCATTGGAAATTGAAAAAAAATGCGAAATGACCCCAACGGCGCTTCTAGTGTTAAACTACTTCTTCAGGGGTGTATAGTTTAACAAAAAAGCCAAAACATCCAACCAGTTTCTGTTATGAGTCGTGCTGAAAGCTAAGAATTCGACTCACAATACACCCGACTGGCTGGAAGCTATTCACATGACAAATTAGTAGAAAGATACTCATTGAAGAAAATAAAATCAATATGACAAAATAACAATAACATAATATTCCTTAAAAAATAGGATATATATACTAAAATATTTACCATTACCCAAATCCTAGCAAGATTTGTAGTGCAATCAGATACAAACTACATGTGACTTACTAACAGTCAAGGTTATGGTCATAGTATAAATCACATAGATAATAAAATAAAGTTGTAACAATAATTATAAAAATTAGTACTATATAAATCATAATATATTTAGAAAAAAAATGCTACTGTTAGAAGTATTATATTTTTATTTTTAATCAATTATTAATATTGCTATATTAATTATTTAACTAGAATATATTACTACAATTTCTTGCAGAAAATTATTTTAGTGCTGCCATCTATAGGATTAATATATTAATTAAATTATATGCTTATGGTGCTGCCCTCTATTATAGGAAAAAAATAAATAAATTATTTAATAGCTAAGAATTTCCAAGAATAATTTATGTTCTAATATTTTACAAATAATTTCTTTAAGACAAATACAATAGACAACCATATCTTATCTCAATAACTTGATCATTTTTAAGTTTTGCATATTAGTTTTTAGGTAAACATAAACTTTAATACTATGTGTAAAGATTTTTTTGTTTAAATGTATAATAATTAACCATTGCGCATTATCCAGACAACATCGCCCTCCCCCGTAATCTAACATCTAACCCACCCAACCATCCTATTATTCATATTTTTTAATTTTTTTGTATTTTTAATTTTTTTGTATCATTTTTATTTTTTATAATTTTTTAAAACATTTTTTACGCAATGTGTTAATTATTTTTAAGATCATGTAATAACTTATTATATATTAAAGACTGTAGGAGTTCTTATCAATAACATCATATGGCGCTGCATAAATTAGCTTGTTAATGTTTGCAATATTGGTTGAAGAGAAAATAGACAGTTAATACTAAATAAATGTTTATACAGATAATATTTTTTAACCAAATGTAAGGGATAACCATATCTTATAGCAGTTTCTTGTACAGTTTTTAAATTATGCATTTTAAAATTATGTGAGCAAATATTTTTAATTCTATGGGCAAAATTAAGTAATATATTGACATAGACAGATTTATGTAGTCAAGAATTATAATGAGTAAAGAGGTTTACATTCAAAGGAAAGTCATTACGTTTATCGTAAATATCAAATAGAATATTAAGATCAAGAAAGTTAACTTTATTATTACGCATATCATTATATCTGTATTTTAAATTTTTGTGATATATATATATATATATATATATATATATATATATATATATATATATATATATATATATATATATATACTGTGTCTTTGTTAATTATTTTTTATATTATCTATGTAGAATAAAACTGTACAAGTGTTTTTCAAATATTACGAGATTAAAAATAAATTCTATGAAATCAAAGAATATTTACTAAAAAAACAGCGATGTTTTGATTTCTTTCTTTATTTTATTTATTTTTTTTTGTTGTTGTTGTTTAGAGTTATCGGTGCAAATCAGGTTAATTTTTATCCCTATAAATAATCTTTTTTTTCTGGCTGATGTGTCTGAGTATTTGTTTTTGTTTTGTTAGTTTTCCCACTTCGCTAAATCTTTTTACTTTCTTCTATCTTTACAAGAAGAAAGTATTGGATTCATGAAAATTTTCGACTTCCGGTTTTCGACGGATTTATACGTTTTAGAAGGTCTTGAACACGTTTTGACTATTTTTAGAAAATGTCTGTCTGTGAGTCTGTCCGTCTGTCTGTCTGTATGTCTGTCTGTCTGTCTGTGTGTCTGTCTGTATGTGACAAAAAAATTTTGGGCGCTCTATCTCAAGAACTAATGCTCGAAATTTACTAAAATTTTATATTCAGTTAGACCTTGATATGAATTAGTGCCTATTGGTCTTTGGTGAAAATTGACCTGCAGGTCGCGCTGCTATACTACGTTTTTCATGATTTTCAAGATTGCTATATCTCAAGAACTAATGCACAGAATTTCACCAAACTTCAGATTCTGTGACCCCTTGATATACATAGACGCTGATTACGTTTTGGTGTAAATTGGCCAGCAGGTGGCGCTGCTATGCCACGTTTTTCATGATTTTCATGATAGCTATATCTCAAGAACTAATGCACAGAATTTCCCCAAACTTCAGAATCCGCGATACTTTGAGATACATAGCCGCTGATAAGGTTTTGGTGTGAACTGCCCTATAGGTGGCGCTGCTATGCTACATTTTGCATGATTTTTGCGATAGCTATATCTCAAGAACTAATCCAGAGAACTTCATCAAATTTTAGATTCTGTTACACTAGAATGTATAACATAATTAGACTCTGATTTCATTTTGGTATTAACCTTGCAACAGGTGGTGCAGCTATGCTGCATTTTGCACGATTTTTCCGATAGCTATATCTCAACAACCAACCCACAGTATTTCATCAAACTTCAGATTTTGTTACAAAATGACATATAACATATGTCATACTGTATATTACACGATGATTACGTTTTGTTATAAATCTTTCAACTCATAGTGCTTCTGTGCTATATTTTAACACGGGTTTTTTAAAACTAGCTATATCTCAAGAACTAATGCACAGAATTTCATCAAACTTCAGATTCTTTTACACCATAACATAATTAGACGCTTTTTTACGTTTTGGCATAAATTGTCCAAGATATGGTGTTGCTGTGCTACGTTTTGCAAATTTTTGTTATAACTATATCTCAAGAACTAATGGACGAAATTCCATCAAATTTCAGATTCTGTTAGGTCTTGACATAAATAGATGCTTATTAGGTTTTAGTATAAATTACCCAACATGAGGCACTACTAAGCTCATTTTCTCAGAATATTAATTAAATTTTGCGTTTTAGGCTTTTCGGATACCAGAATCTCATTAGGCTAGGTCAAATGTTCGAGGAAATTCGATAGTGGATAACTTTGGGGTCACCACGTTTTTTTTTTAAATATTAAAATGTACTTATGAGATAGAAGAAAGTTTTGGGATTGACACATCCAACTAGTTTTTAATTGGTTGAGCTTTTTGAAACAACTCTTTCTATCTTATATTATAACAATGATCAATGACATGTAATTTCGGGTTATATACACATATTTCTTGCGGGAGTTATTTTCAGCATATAGAATCAATAGTTTATAGAAAGTATAAGTATTTTATATTTACATAAGACATTTTCATTTAATCCATAAACTTTATATATCATTTTCATTAGATGTATATTGCAAAATCAAATGGAGTACATGCATTATGCTATAGCGAAAGACAATGCTAAAAGTAATTTTGTGCCTAAAATTTAGAACAAATTGTGGCTATAAAGACACCATTCTTAATATTTGCCTTAGGACTTCTCAAAGATTTCGCCTTTCCCTGATTATAATTCATCAAAATTTTCATTGTATAAGAAACTGCACAAACATATTGTATGATACAGGCTATTTGAAAAATACATCATGCTCAATTGCGGCAGATATCACACTAAGTTATTTTTTTATCCCTATAATACCTAAATGAGGTTAAATTTTATCCCTATATCAATCTTTCGTTTCTTTTGTTTCTGACGGATGTATCTAAGTATTTTCGTTTGTTTTGTTAGCTTTTCCACTTCCCTAAATGTTTGTGCTGATTGATTGATCTTTCTGAAACAACTCTTTCTACCTTATATTATAACAATGATCAATGACAAGTAATTTAGCGTTACATACCCCTATTTCTTTAGGGAGTTATCTAAAGCATATAGATTTACTAACAAAGTATAACTATTTTATATTTACTAAGGACATTTTAATTTAATCCGTAAAATGTTTCTATTATTTTTAGTGTATGTATATTGCATGATCAGATAGGGTAAATCCACTGTGCTGTAGCAACAGAAAATTCTAAAAATCTAATATTCTTTTTGTAGAATATGCAGCACAAATAATATTTATTATTTATTCACAGGGCACCACAAAAGAATTCTGTTACATAATAATATAAAAGGGGGCATTTTCGGCATATTTTAATTATTCTAAACTACTCCACATATAATAAAATTGATATAGGTTGTTTAGGCTTACTTAAAGTTATTTCTTGCGCAACAGAAAATGCTGCATATATTGTTGAATAAGGTGTAATATTTTAACACAATAAACAGTGCAGTTTTGTTATACTATTCTGAATATTTTGAAAGTGTCATAATCTACATTTAACACAGTACTCTTTTTTCAAAATGGCAGAATTGTAATGTTGTTTTCTATGCATTTTATTGAAATGACATAAAAGATGACTCTTTCACGATTATACAAAAAGTTAATTAAGAGCAAGATTGGATTTGTCCTTTATAAAAAGAAGATTACTCCCCTTTATAAAGAAAAGAAAACATTTGAAATATTTACAAAAATTTAATGTTAATAAAACTGAAATATAAAGAAAAGAAAACATTTGAAGTCATCTTTGAAAGTATTAATTAGTGTTCATTGCATGAAAAATGCACTTTATTAATAAATTGTATTACTTTAAATAATGCTTACGCGTCAGTGAAACCTGGTGATTAGTAACTATATTAACACGGTCTTGTCAGCGATAGGGTTAAATGTATTTTTTATCACTTTTAACAATTTTTAGATTTATTTGGTTTAATTTAAGTTATTTCCATATATAATTTTATTAATTCTAAATATCAGAAATTTGAAAATATAATTTTTAGTAATGAAATAATCTTATATTTCAGTTTTTTTAACAGTTAAATTTTTGTAAATATTTGAAATGTTTTCTTTTCTTTATAAAAGGAAGAAATCTTCTTTTTATAAAGGACAAATCCATTTATCTGCTGACTGATCGATTTTTGCATCATCGATTTTTTTTCCACATATTTCTAAAAACGGGCAATTTAATTTTCCTTCCAGTAAAATTTAATTAATCAGTGTGGGTTGCCTTAAAAATTTATATTTACCAAATTCTATTTGTCATGTTGTTTTGCAAAAGAAAAAACTATTGAGTAAAGAGAATTATTAAAAATAAAAAATTTTCATTTTGAAATTTAAATTATTCACAATAAAGGAATTTAGAATTAAAAATAGAATTAATTGTATGGATTAAAATCTCTTAATAAAATGAATGGTAGTAAATTTTCGTTGATCATTAACTTCAAACGATTTAAATGCATGTTGCTTTCAGATTCTTTCTCTTTTCAGTGCGGAAATCTCAAAATGGGAATTCTATTTTTTTTTTTTAAAGATTTATTAAAAGGAAATTGCTGATTAAATGAATATGTTTGAAGTATACGAATAAAAAATTCTAACAAAATTTTGGATTGTTTTCAGAAAAACAGCTTAAATTATTTGTTTAAGCCTGTAATTTGATACAAATGATACATTAAACTAATCGTTGGGGGAAGGCGTAGTACTTATGTTTCAGGGATATGAATAATATAAAATATAAAAATGAAACATATGTAAACTATTTATTAAATTCATCGCAATTCCAAAATAAAATTTGAATGTATATTTAAAAACTTTTAATGCATTGTAATGCTCTAATATTTAATTGCGGATACTATTTGATTATCCTATCAATCAATTTCGACAAATTATATAAATCGAAAAATTACTCTCAAATTTATACAAATTGGCATAATTTTTAGTTTAAATGTTGAAAAAACTGATAAATCAGTAAAAGACTAATAAAAATACAAATGAAACAGCGAATGTATGCCATTTGATGATATAACAAACGCGTAAACGCATTTAATTTCAATTAAATGTGTCTTTTACGAAGCCATTATTTGTATTTAATCTTATAGTTTAATGAAAGATTTTGGTTGACGGAATAATTGAATTGTACTAACTGTAGGAAAAAAAACATCTTTATTGGTTTTAATCTATAATGTAAAGATTGCTGCGTCGAATTAAGCGTCTCATTTCAAATTAAAATTTGAATGAAATAAGGATCATCAAAAGTCGAAGAGCATGGAAAATATGATTAAAAACATCTGTGTAATAATTATCAGGCTACGTTCTTTATGCAAAGTTGATGTTTTTTATTGTATTTTATATCTACTCCTTAAAATAAACTATTTCGAAACTTTAAATATACCTTTTATCAAAAAGAATAATTCAAGAGTCCGAATAATTTATAATAATTCCGGATAATTTAGGTTACTGATATTCGACAGGCTTATTTCCATTATTACATACTAAGCATACACAAAATTTCAAGTTTCCATATGTATTTGTTCGTTGACGCATGCCCAGTGAAAATTAAATTAGTAAATACAAAGCGTTTAAAGACAGACATACAGTCACGCAGACTTTTTTTTTCTAAAAATACGTTTTATTATTATTATTATTATTATTATTATTATTATTATTATTATTATTATTATTATTATTATTATTATTATTATTATTATTATTATTATTATTATTATTATTATTATTATTATTGAATAAAATCTGTAAATCCGACAATCTTTTTTTCGATTTTTAAAAATTATTATAGGACTTGCATTATACAGCCACAGCAAAAAAAAATCTTGACATTTGCGATTTCAGATGTTTTGTTAAATATCTAGAAATTACATGATGAATGACTCTGAAACTCCAGATGTATAAACAAAGTAGCACAAGTCATATTTTCCAGAAGAATTTTTCCCAAAATCCAATAGGGGACCGAGAACAAATTCAAAAAGAACGAATATCTTTTGAATAACCCTATCACAACTAAGGAAGCAAAAGCGTTCAAACCGCAGATTATCATTAACTGGCTCATGGTAATAAATTGTATTCATTTTTATGTGGATGGCATGTATACTCGCAGAGAAATTAAGGTTTTTATAAAAATTGTCCAAAATTTTGCCAAGTTTTTTGCTTTTAATTTGCAGAGCTCTTAATAAAAAAAACAATGTTCTTTTCAGAAAATATGAGAAACGACATTGTACATAATAGTCTGTAATCAAAATTTAATAATAATTATAATTTTTGGAAAAATAAGTAGGTTTACTAATTTAATTTTCATTGCGCATGCGTCAACTCTAAAAAAAATTTCATTTGCATATTAAGTTAGCTAAATGTATAAAACAACTTTTGTTAAAGGTTCAAAATCATGGCTTGAAAATTATGAAAATTATCGTCTAAATAATAAGATCAAAATCCGATATTCCCAAATTGAAACAAAAAATTGCGGGGCTGTATCCATATTCCATTGATTAGTGTCTACACAGTACTGCATGTACTACTATATATGGATACAGCTCTTCAATTTTTTGCTTCATTTTGTGAATAATGGAATTTGATATTCTTCTATCTACGATAACTTTCAGAATTTTCAAGCTATGATTTTGAAATTGTAACAAAAGTTGCTCTATATATTTAGCCAACACAATATGCAAGTGAAATTTTAATAGAGTTGACGCATGCGCAGTGAAAATTTATTTAATAAACTTGCTCATTTTTCATACAATTATTAATATTTTTCCATTTTGATAACAGGCTATTATTTACAATGTCTTTTCTCATATTTTCTGAAAATAACATTGTTTTTTAATAAGAACTCTGCAGATTATAAGCAAAAAAACTTGGCAAAACTTGGGACCGTTTTCATAAAAATCTTAATTTCACTATGAGTATACATGCTATACTCATAAAAATGAACACAGATTGTTTCCATAAGCCATTTAGTCATAATCTGCCTTTTTAACGTTTTTACTACATTAGTTGTGACAGGGTTATTCAAAAGATATCCGTTCTTCTTCAATATTTTGACGGTCCCCTATTGGATTTTGGAAAAAAAATCTTCTCGAAAATATATGACCTGTACTGTTTTGTTTATACATCTGATGTTTCAGAGTTATTCCTTATGTATATTTTTAGGTATTTAACAAAACATCTAAAATCGCAAGTGTCAAGATTGTTTTTGCGGTGACTGTACTATGTATAATGGGTAAGTATGAAGTATGAAAAGAAATTCTTCCATAAAATTATTTACTTTGATTTTTTAGAAAAATATTAAAAAAAAAGTCATTTCGACCTATACTAGAAAATAAAGGTAAAGATTTTAGATAACTTGATTTCAAAATACTAAACTATAATGAGAAGAACCTGATTTATGGACATTCACAGTTTTTATAAATACAGAATTTGAATGAGAATTAGCCCTAATTTGTTAGCATTAGCCATGCTGGCTCCATTTAACATAGTTTATTTTTTATTGATTAACTTTACGATATTTCGTCAAATGTCGACGTAATTCCATGAAAGTTCGATGGAAATTTCATTCTGGTGAATAGGATTTTGCAGTTTTATGTTTATGATTTAAAAAAAATTGCATACAACAATAAAAGTTGCGAGAAAGTGCGATTTGTCGATATCCACGATTATTTTACCTACATTTTGCAATCATTACAGTTGCATTTTTGCGATTCCTCATATTATTTACAAAAATTACACTTTTTTTATGATTATGTTAATTTAAAGCACCTAGAAATGAGAAATAACGTATAATTTCCTATAAAATTTGATAAAGAGATATGCAAAAGTTAAGTCTCTTTGCGAATGAAATGCTTTGCTTAGTATTTATCATTCTTTTAATGCTACTTGAATGACATCATGGATAAGGTGGACTGAGGGACTGAGGTGGACTAAGGTGGACTAAGGACTGATGGTTTAGTAGGTTTAGTAGGTTTAGAAGAACTAGTATTTATCTTGTTTTGATTAGCATTTATCTTTCTTTTAATGCTATGTTTATAACATCACGGATAACTGAAGTTTTTATTTTCCAACTCTCGAATTGCATAAATTTTCATAAACTCTTATGTGTTAGCACAAAATTTGGATGATAATTAAATTCAAAATAAACCATGCAGTAAAAACATTTTAAATTCTGCAAATCCAGGAATATTTATTATATTTGCAATTTAAATGAGACTCACAAAACTGATTTTAAAGAAAAATATTTTTTTTAAAAGTTTAAGAGTCTGTTACAACGCAATTATCGCAAACATATTTAAAGGAATAAAAATATTGTAATATTAATGCAATTCTTTTCCTATATTAAATCCATTTGTTTTCATAAAAAAAATCAATCTAATTGAATCGGTCATTTTGAAAAGACGTCAACTCCTGTGCTATTCCATAGGAGGATCCCTTTTCCAAAATTCCCATCGCATTTTACAGGGTTTTAATTTTTTTAATAACAAAAACAGTGCCCAGTTAAACTGATGGCATTAAGATCACAGGCTATTGACATTGACTGTATATTACACTGTTATTTATATCTATTAGTCATAAAATAGAGATCACTTTTTTGAACAAAACGATAAATAAGTTAAAGAGGGTCTCTCACCAGTCCCCTCCTTTAAACTTAACCAATGAATTTCCAAATCTAATCAGTAAAGTGCCTTATCATAATAGATCAGTTTACCAAATTTGAAGCAAATCGAATAATTTTGCATGAAAGACCCATATATCTGAGTTAAGGGGGAGGGGGAATTTTTGCTCCACCACTCTACTTTAAACTATATCAATCAACCTCCAAATCTAATAAGGGGAATATTTTATTAAAATGAATTTATTTACAAAATTTGAAGCAAATCGGATATATCTATAAACAGTTATCTCATTACCTATTTGCGTACATACAAAACTTACAGGAATCGTAGCTCTAAGCTTTTGAAAGCATGCGAGCTAAAAACATGTAAAATACCCGTATGTCATTCAAGAATTATCTCCAAAGAAATTTCAAACGAAACTGGCACATTTATAGCATCATGTGTCAAAACAACTTCAACAAACTTCTTTTAATAAAAATTTCTAATGTTTGGAGTTCTTGCATAACTTCGAAAAAAAATCCCTTTTGGTTCCCTAATATGAAATAAGCCAATTCGACTTGTCGACAAAATTCGTTCAATTAATGTATCTAATTCATCTATGGAATGCGCAAAGAATAATTGGAATTTTTCTCCTTTGATAACCATCGCTGAAGTCAACTTTCATTTTCAAAAGTGTATAAACAGAAATATTCCGAGAATTTCTCCATTGACAGATTTTGGGAAAGAAATTCAATAATGCTATGCGTAAAAGTGTCCTGATTTATTAATTTGAAATTATTTCTTACAGAAGAATAATTTGAAACAATATTCAATGATATGTTAATTACTGAAGTATTTATTTCCAGCTTTTAAGGATAATGTAAAATATATTAAAGTTTATTTTAAGGTGACTGTTTTAATGTCAAAGAAGTTTGCTATTATTTAGTACTGAAGCAGATTCAAACAAATCTGTGTATTTTTATTAAACTTCCAAACACGTGAATGTCAAATGTCGTATTAAATAGTGTATTAGGAGTTCAATTTCAATTTGTTTGTGTGTCCGTCTTTTCATCTAGCTGTTTATCTATCTTTTTATCCAACTCTTGTAAATTAATAATAAATTACTCGGATTTTCATGCAATGGATATATGTTAATAATGATTTACCTAAAATGTTCGGTCTTGAATATGAAGTGTTCAGTATTAATAATTCATTTACAGGGACACACCTTTATTTCCAACTTTTAAGGATTATGTAAAGTACATTGAAGTTTTTCTTAGCTTTATTGTGAAAGAAATTCGCTAACATTTATTATTGAAGCAAATTGAAAATCTGTATATTTTTTTAACACATCCCAACACATGAATTTAGAATGTCGTACTGAAAATGTTTAGTAATTCGATTTGTTTGTTTACCCGTCTGTCCGTCTAGCCGTTTATCTACCTCTTTAAGATCCAACTCAAGTAAATTTACCTGAATTTTCATGCAATGGATCATGGAGTTATTTTCCTGGCATGTTCGGTATTGAATATGAGACGTGCAGTATTAATAGTCCATTTACAGGGACATTCAAAAGGATTCCTCTACATTATGGTCAATGTCACAAGATTGCTTTCAGAGAGTTTTAATAACATTATGCTAGTTTAAAAGTATAAAAATTTATATAAATCACTGAATTTCGGTACAAGATGATATAATAGGGCTTTAGTAGTTTTGAAATATCTCCGTTGTTTCCTTCAATCTGCATTCATTTCGTTATTTTCAGTCACTATGATGAATACTTCCGACTTTTAACGAAAAGTATCTTTTTTTTCATGAAAAGGGAATCTTTCTGTGGAATTCAGGAAGAAAGTATCTGTAAAGTTCAGATTTTTTTTAAACAGTGTATTACTGTGGTCCCCGAAGACTATTTTTTATTTATTTTTAAGAGTAGGTGTGTGAGTGGGAAGGAAATGAGTAAGACAGAGTCAGATGGCTATGGGAATCTTTCCCACAAAATATATTTATAATATCCCTTATTATTATTTACATACATTTGAACCATATACAGAACTCTTTTGTTAAATCATCCATAATATATGGATGCCGTAATATTCACTAGTAGACAAATAAATTTATGTAACAGTTCAGATCGATTTATGGCAAAAACATAGATATCTATGAAAGCTGAATTTATGTTTTTTTTTTATGTATCATTTGCAATCTTCATATAATATTTTTAAGAATTACATCACAGAGATCTCAGAAGTGGCATGACACTCCTTCGCCTCTTTCCAGGCTTGTGAAGTCTTTGGCGGCAGGTACGTGCACACAAATTGAAATGTACATGGCGGCTTACAGGAAAGTCAGACACACTGTTAAAACTAAGGGTGCCCTAAGGCACCACATGGCACCCTATGAGGCGCCTTGGGATGACCTACGGCACGTGTAGGGGTGCAATTCTGGCTCCCTTAGGGGTGTCGTTCACGGGAGAAGCGTTTCACACTTAGGAGTGCCATACGCCACCTTTAGTTTTAACAGTGCAGATCACAATTAAAAAAAAACGAACTTAATACTTGCTAAAGTGATAAAAAATACAAGTATTACTTGATTATCCTGTCAATCAATTTCGCCAAATTATACAAAATGCCAAACTATTCGCCAAGATATTCAGATGCGATTTAAAAAAATTAATATATAAAAATTATTCAATTTAATTTTTTAAAAAAATTGCTGTAGAATAAGGTTTTTTAAGTTTTTTTCCGTTAATACTTTAAAAGTAATAAATGAATTTATTAAGAGACACAATAAATATAAATGATATTGGAAAATTTTAAGGAACCTAAAGCTCTTTATTTAGTCAAAAAATGTAAATGAATGTAAAACTACAATCTATGTAAACAAACAGGAAAAAAAGAAAAAAAAAAGAAAAAAAATCAAAATTTGTAGTTTTTTTTTAAATTTTGAAAACATATTTAGTGGCAAGTAAACTTGGCATTTACGATCATCCATTTCAGGTATATAATTTTACAGTTTTGCGACAGTTTTTTTTTTTTTTATCGTTGGGAGAATCAAGTAGTACTAAGATACATTTATAAGGCAAATAAATACTTTTTTTTATTCAGACAGACACGCTTCATTGCTTTGATGACGCATTCTCAAGATTTATACTGACACCAATATTTACGAAAAAAATTTTCAATGTAAAAAAGGTAAAATAATAATATTAATAATAAAACAAACAAATATGTCTAGCAAAATGTTAAGCAAATATTAAGTTAGTTTTGATGTTTCAAATTGTTTTCATGTGTAATTTTAGAACACAATAATACAAAAAATATGCAGTTCCTTATTTACAGACAATTTAAGGCATTAAAAATAATTACATAAGACAGACACATTATAAAAACTGTTTCACTAAATACAGTAGTATGCACGCTGAGTATTTCAATGAATAATCTATTTAAAAGAATGGCTACTAACATTTTGACATGAAATTGTGTTATTAAAAAGATTCGAATCATGCCTTCATATAATAAAAGAAAATCTGTAGTAAACATTTATATGGTGGTAAGAATACATTTTGGTTTTATTGTATAAAAAAGATTAGAAAAATCTTTAATTAAAAGAAAATAGACTTTTTTAAAAATTTAACGTCAATATTTTCTGCCAAAAGCATTTAAATTCAAAGTTCATTATATAGCATTTTGAATATTGTGTAAAAGTAAAGTGGCCCTTATTATGTTACTGTTAAATCAGATAATCCTAAATGAAAATGAAATGTAATAATTTAAATAATTTAAAATAATAAAATGAATACAACAGACATTTTGTGAGGATGTAGTTTTGTGTGTGTGTGCGTATACAAGTGTGTGGGGGAGGCGAGTACACATCCAAAGTATCCTAAGTTACAACAAGCAACTGAAGACGCGAGTTTAAAAATTCTTCTTTTTCAAAATTTAAAAAATCGAGTTTGCTCTATAAGTCTATTCTGTTGGTAAACTTGCATCGAGAAAACACTCTAATATGTAAATAAAAGTAACTTCATCCTTTATGTCTGGGTTTTTAAACTATTGGATTAGTTTCAAGGTTTCAGTGCGCATGCGTAGACCAGCGGACAATAAGTTTATCAGCTTCCATCACACTGATTCTCCAATATTTCTCTGCGGCCTGTTGCTTTTTTCTTTCAAAGCTCTAATCAGTTCTATTCATATAAAATAACGAAGGCCTATTCCAGTCCAAACTGCTTATTTTCTGATTTATTGTTAAATTTATTTTCGCTTCCAAACGCATCAAACTGGCAGATTCTCTAACTTAGGAACTACGCAATGCGCTGTGCTTATTGATTTTTCGATAAATGCAGAAAATATTATAAAATATGTTGTCAAATTTAACGTTTTGAACACAATTTTCCTAAGTGGGAGATCTGGGATTAAAAAAAAGTCGTCATGCTAAGAAAACAATTGTTTATAAATGAAATTCTAACTAATTGAGCGGAAAATGAAATCACAGGGTCTTTTATACGTCTCTTTTAACACGTGGGGTGATGTCTAATAGCCAGTCACGCGCTGGCGCGGGAAAATCTTTCACTGATTCTTTGTAATAAAAAGTAAATCGGCTTCTGGAAAAAACCCACTTCTACAGTGCGGCATTAACTATCATCTCATCTTCATGTAAGCGGCAGCGAACGTGTTATGAACACTTCAGTAAATTTTGTGTTTTTACTTTTAAAAATGAGTCTGAAAATACCTCTGAAAATTCAGGTGTGTTAAGGGGGAGGGGATATTTTTTGGAATACACCATTAAATAAGTTTTACCATGTGTCTTATCGATAATTGGCGCTGGATCAACTCTTACAATTTGTGAGAGAAGGGAGACCAAGATAAGCAGAAATATAAATAAATCTACCCTGCTAGTACTAAAAAAAATTGAAAGTTAAGTTCAAAATCGAGCACAGCTTTGTACTTTTATTACTATTACAAGGTGTTAAAAGATTCAATTTTATTCTCAGGCAGAAACCCAAGGCCTTTTCGGTCTCTCAATGTGTATTCAGAAGAAAAATAATCTAAAGTGCAAGATGATTGACTTTTTCTCGGAGCTTTTTATTCAGGTGAAGAAAAAATTGTGCATGACAACATTATTTTGAAGTTTACCTCTCAAAAGTCTCCTTCAAAAAGCCGTACAAGTGTGGAATTTTTCCATGAAACATCCAAAAAAGTAAAAATTTCACCCTGCAATTTTCTTTTTTTTCTTAAGTGCAACTCAGGACATTTCCAAAGGTAATGCCATAAGCTACTATATAAAAACTAAAGAAACATGACCATCTCTAAATTTTTGAAATTGTATTTCGGAAGATTCTTGGAATATTAAAATTCATAATATACAAGTTATCTAAGCGATATTCAAAAACTGGATTTGCTTCTTAAAAAAAGACGGAAAAGGATCCCGTGAAGCAAGAGAAATTTTAGGATGTCAGTGCATTGTTGGATTTCATTAAGGCGAAAACTAATTAGAACTGAAGAAGTTTAATTTCAATAAAAATATTGTCTGTGAGTTACCAAAACATGCGGAGATGTCTTGGAAGGTTAATGATGATGTTGCAGCAGTAAAACACGATGAATTAATAATTTAATTTTTTTGCATATTTTGTAAGTAAATTAAATTATATTACATATAGATATAAATATAATATTCTACGTTACATAGATTATATTATATAACATTCTTTATTTAAGTTTTTTTTAAACATTAACTATTTATGATAAATTTTATTTGATTGCTGATAAGTTTTTTTTAATGTATAACGAAACGTAATATGAATTTTAATCCTACTTATTGCTGTGATAAGGATTTTTTATAAACCAAATTTTATCAACCGTTGACCAAAAATAGAAACTCTTGAATTCTTTCAGCAAATATGCTGACGATGTATTTTTTAAAGAAAATTGGTATCAGAACTTTTCTTATCCATAAGTTGGCAACAAAATTATTCTCATGCGAAACTTTTTGAAATTAATTATTTTAATAATTTAAAGCAAAGTTAACGCAATGGTACCATAGAGCAATTAGTTATAAGCAGCGTTCATAATTCTTTGTTCTCCGCTGTTCCGAGATAAAAATAAATAAATAAATAAATATAAATAAGTAAATAAATAATCGAATTACTATTTTGAAAAATTTAGTAATCCTCTGGACCAGTAGCTTTTTCACCCTCTCTGACAGGTGCATGTAAACTTTCCTGTTCTTCGGGGAACCGGATAAAAAAACACGAAACACATAATTTTATTTTATTTTAAAAATATATCACATAATTTTACTTTATTAAAATATAAAATTGCTTTAAATGTTCTTTTAAAATTTTACTCAGTGTCGCCGAGTTTTGGTGCTCATGTCCTCCAAAGTATATTAAATAAATATTTTAAAAAATGTTAAAATTAAGTTATTTCAAAATAGCTTGAAATAGAATATTGTCTTGTATATCGGAAGCAATTAATATATATTTTTTAATAAAGGGAAAATTTAATAAATAATTAACTTAACAAATAACATAAACAAAAAGAGTTAATAATTTGAATACGGATGTGTTCCAAATGCATTTATTGTTATATAAGGTACAGCTGTGTATAAAGAAACTTTCTGAAATACTTGATAGATAATCAATTATATCTTTTTTTTTTCATCTTACTATTGAGAATGTTTTATCTTCAGTTTATTGTGCTTATTTTGGAATCATGAATTCCGTTTTAAAAAATTATAAAAAGCCTTGAACCAGAATAGGGTGTTGAAATTGTTAGCAGCATTCTACTAATCAATAATAGCCATGGTAATCAACGTGGTGATTTTATTAGGCAATTAAAATAAATTAAACATAATACACAGGTGACACGATTACTTGCAAGGCATTAGCCTTATCTGATAGAACTGTTGACGTAATCTTAATGAATTTACAAGATCTTGTTTTATTTTTAAAACGTTTTTTGTTTTAAATAATGAAAAAGCGAAAACATAGCTACAATCTAGAAATAGCTTTAGAAAAGGCACATCAATCTGATGAAATAATTTTGAAAAAATAAAATAAAATGAAAGTGACATTAGAATAAAATAATGGATTACATAATAAGATGTATTTTTTAATACAAATTAATTTTTTCAAGTACTTTTTTTTCTTTTGAAGAATTAAATTTCTATTCATAAAATATTATTAAAATCCTTTTAATATAGCTTGTTCCACCTTTTTAAATTTTCGATAATATTAATAAAAACTTTACAAGATAAAATCTGGATTTTTTTTTGTTTAATCTGTTCTTTGTTAAACAGATAAAAACACAAAATTACGATTACTTATTTTTAAAATTAAAGCATAAAATTTTGAAAAAACCATTTGTGTTATTAGCCATTAATAGCATCCGTTACAGATTTTTTTTTTTCAAACATTCCAAAAGAAGAATTTTTATTTTATATAATTACTAAAGGTTTGTTCTTAAATAACGTAAAAAATACTATTCCGAATTCTATTTTTTTGCATAAAAAATCCTGAAATAAAAATTATTTTTTATGCAAATAGAATAACTTACTTTACATAATCATATGTTTATGCGTCTCATTTAACCCGAAAAGGGATTTTAACGAGAAATTCGAATAATAACAACTTACCAAATTGTGCATGAGAGATTTCCTAGAAGGCATTTTTGGTGTTTATTTTTTAAAGGGTTAGTAAAATTGCTTTATAGCAGATGTAATACAAACGGAATCTTTATGACCAAAATAAGACCTTATTCGAAACAAATGTATCTGTTTACATACAAAGAATAGTGAGATACAGCATATTATAACTTGTGGTGCCCTTGTATTGTAAAAGAGTTGTTAACGAAAATTGGAAACATGACAAGAGTTATAGTGGAATACCGTTGTAACACGGTTTACTATTCCGCTGAATAATGTGCGAGATGATAGATAATGAAGTCGTTGGCTTAGTATGTCGGGAGATCCAAAATGCCTCTTCATAATCACGTAGGATATTTTGAAAATACAGGAAATTGGATTGAAATTATTAAACTGTTGTTGATGATAATAGTATTTGCTGAAACTGAATAAGTGCGTGATTACATCAGAAAGATTTTTTTTCTGGGTGCTTCATTAACTATTATGAATATTTCAGGCAATGTGCTTTATAATATAAAAATATTTTATTTAAAAATAAAAAATAAAAATAATAATAACAATTTATCTGAATGTTTAAAATAGTTTCTCTGTGTTGAACATAGGCAAACTAACAGTTGTGGAAGAGCTTATTTGTTTATCTTAGATATTTTGTTTTACTCATTGCATATTTTCAGTTTTTGTAAGTAAGTAAAATCACCATCAAACTAAGTTTCAGATCATAATTTGGAGTATTCTTTTTAATAATAATATGTAACAGATGTAATTTTTATTTGCCTTTTCTATGTCATTTGGTACTACACAAATATTTAATAGCTGGCTTCTTGCTTCTTTTTTTGAACTACCCCATTTACAAATACATAAATTAAAAAAAAAAAGTATTATTAGTATCAGTATGCCAAATTTTATTCAAACATAACTTATAATGAAGTTTTATTTTCCTTCTACTTTAAATATAAAATTAAATTAAAACGTAGTCATTGATTGGATACTCCATTTCTCCATGTAGCTTATGATTTTAATAAGTACAATGCGACTGATTAATGGAATAGTCTTCCATCGAACAACATTTTTTTTCCTACATTTTGTTGTAGGAGTATATTCTTAAAACCTCCTGTCTTTAAAACATAAATAACTTAAATAACTGTTATTTGACGAATGCTCTGTAACAGAATTTATTAACCTGTATACGCCTTTCTCAAGAATTTTATAAAATTTTTAATACTTGTATTGCTGAATCACCTGTTCATAACTTGGATTCTGTGTATAGACTTTAATTATTTTCTAATTACTGTTTTTTAAGCGAGTTATTTTCATTATGGAACCTCTGTTGTCACATGAGGAGGACAAAAATTGGATTCAGGGTTTTAAAATGAATGTCGCTGAAACCAAAAATAATATTAATTCAACAAAATTTTATTTATGCATTGTTATTTACATCTTTTGTTCATGTTCCTGATTCTTTTTTTTTCTATGAACTATTTATAAATGCCACAATTCAGTCATAATGTCAGGTTGATAGTTAACCGTTACAACTATGTTATATCGATCATTTCTTATATTTAAAAGAATAAAACATGATAGTGTCGCATTTAAGACAATTGTACTAAAATGGCAAACTCGAAAGCAAACAAATATCACAAATGAAATAAATAAAAGTTAGGAACTATCTGAAACTCGCGTATTCAGACATTTATACGGATATTTTATGAATAAATATTCATTTATCCGCACATTAAATTCTCACACTCAATACTCAGAAGAGTAATATCATGCATTATAAATACTTGTGCAAGGAAAATTTGTCAGTGAAAATTTATGTTAATAATAGGAAAAAACAAAAGCGGTTTAATCTCTAACAAATTAAAAATCCCATGCTGTTATTCCGTATTTGAAAATACAAATTTAAACTCTTAAGAAACGTAGAAAATATAATATGTATAAACATGTTTTAAGTATGAAGATTAAGTATGTCGTATAATTACAAGTTTTCGCAATTTGAACTACTCATATTCGAGAGAGCTGAGAGAAAATCTGTTAATTAAAAAATCCTGAGATCGAAAGAATAACGTAAGAAGGCAGTGAGAATTTTTTTCTTGGAGAAAATAAATAGTTTCCTTGAGAATATATAGCATAAAATGCAGAATTTTTTGTCTAATAAGAGGATTTGTTGGTTGCATAGGATTTTATAACACTAGGTCCCTTTTAGGACATGTTGCCCCAAGACAGAGTCAAAATGAGGACAAACAAATAATAATGAAATTAAAAATAAAAAGCGACCAGTAAGAAGATGGGATAAAAAGCAAAATAATTAAATGATAGCCTCAGTAACGAAATACATAATATAAACCAATTAAATGAGTTTAAAAGACTGTAGTTAAAAAACATCAAGTTACAATTAAAAATTGTGAAAGTTGGTAACAATTGTTAAAATATAAGTAAGGTATAATATGATGTACAAATATTACACAAACGCAGGTTTAGAAAAAATACATTCTAATTAGAGGAAATACCAAATGTTTTTAAAAAGGCCATCATTGAATGTTACCATTTAGAAATCGTAACACGGCGCATTATGTGTTTGGTTCTACATGTGCGTCGGACATGGCATGTGTCACATAACGTGTTATGTTTTTTTTTCTCAAATAAGACAAAAATCTTATGAGTTCATTGAAGAAAAAAAAATTGAGAAGATCTTTTATGTACTTTTCTGTTGAAACGGAGCCTTATTTAAATAAAAACTAAGCGCAAATCAAGATTTAGCAATTGAGATTTGTTGACAAGTAGCATAAACAATCTAAAACCAAACCAAGGGAACTTTTGCATATGTGTACATATGTATAAATAAAATTTTATTTATACTACTTCTTGTATATATTAGACATAAATGGATCCTGTATGACGACTTCAGAAGCCAAAGGGTACAAGTGACAAAAAATCGATTTGAAGTAAATTGCGTTTAAAAATAATTGACATTAAATTTGAACATCAATAACAATTGATTTAATTGAAATAGGAAAATACCACTTGTTTCGTGGTCTTTGAACTCTCATTTCAATAACTGTAAAAAAAGCACAATACAATTTTCATTAAATTTATAATTAATCAATATTGATTATTATTCCGAAAAGTGGTTTATCTCTAGAACGCAGCACATAATTAGAATAACGCTTAAATTTCTTTATCTTAAAAGAAAAAAGCACATTTCTAAGTTGTCTGTACACTTAGTTCTTTTTTTTTCCAATTTTGTCACTTATACCCTTTGGTTTCTGAGTCCTGATATATTACATTGCCAAATATACTGAAATATAAGTTGCCAAATATCTTTCTATCGCCAAATCTCCAAGTAACAGCAAAAGTACCATTGTTTTTCTATAGAAAATATCTCTGTACAAGTTTCATATTTCACAATTTTTCTTCTGAATAGATATTGCTGTAGCTCTCTCAGAAATGTGCAGTTTTGTTTCATAACATTGTAAATTCTAATATCAATACAGTATAAAACAACAATTATGACTAGAAGTAAAATCACACAAATAATGTCCTTTTAAAAAACACATATAGACTCATGTGCACGTCCCTGGATGGTACAAAATAATGATAAACAATTTTTGATATATATATAGTCTGTGTTTTAGAGCTTTCTCAAAAAAGCTCATTTGACGATTCAATACTCTAGGCACTGAGAGATACTTAGGAAAAGTCATCTCCATTTTAAGATTTCTAGAAAATATGTTTTGCTCAAGTAAATTTGTTGCTTACAAAAACTGTCACCGAAGAAGCAGTAAACACAACAGAAAAATGGCAACAAGGTTTGTAAAAGAAATCCTTTTTTGTGAGGATGTATCGACGGAACTGCCGTTCAGTAGACTGTCACATAAACCTGCAATGAGAATAATATCTTTTATGTAACTGCATCAATAAAACTATATATCTGTTCAAACTTTAAAAAAAAAACTATATGATATTAACGCATAACTACTTTTAGCGGTCTCAGAGACCGCTGAGTATTTCAAGTTGCGCAGTTTAACTTGTAATTTTTAGTTTAAATATAGATACTGGTCAAATTTTGTTTTGTTTGGACCCTTATAGCTACTTCTAGAGACTTTTGAATAGTTGAATTTTATTTATAATAGTCTAGTATATAAAGTTTAATACTTAAATAGTATTCTGAGAGTTTATGTAACATTTTATTCACATTTAAATTAAGCGGTCTAACATGTAGTTGTCTCACAGTAGTTATGTGAAAATTTTTGTCAGAGCAATTAAGGGTTAAAACAAGTGGGGAAATGTGATCAACGATCGCACAGAGGGTTTTGTTTCATATTTCTTTCATAACAACTTTTCCTTTGATTGACAAAGCCAAATAGTTAATTTATAATTATTAAATTCTTACACAGATGGTAGCAACAATAAATTAAAATAACTATAAATGAAAATTATTCATTTTAATCGAATTAAAAATGTTAAAATTAAACTATTTAAATAAATCCAAAATTCTAATTTTTGTAAAAATCCCAAATTAAAAAGAAATAGCAAAGCTATAAATAAGATTTTAAATTTCTAAAAGCGAAAAAAAATTCTTCAAAATCAAATGTAAAATGCGAAATCATTAATAAATCGCGAAAATTTTTAAAACAGAAAGAGAAATAATGCCAAAAAATATTATGAATGTCAGATGAACGAAACCTTTATATTACAAACCTTTAAATTTGCGATATTATTATTATTAAATCTATTTTAAAATGAGGATTTTAAGTTCTAGCATCAGTGATCGAAGTAAGAACCTTTTGTTTCCTAGCGAAATGCTTTATTGGTGAGGGAGAAACGTTCTGCAGCAACCATATACATTAAATTTGAAATCATTCCACTGGGTAGTTTTTGCGCTGTTATATGCGGACAGACAAATGGATGGACCAGTAGACGACTATAATTGCTAGGTGTTTATGCTTGGGTAATTCAACATTCATTGTTTTTAGAGTAAATAAAATATTTGTACTGCGATTATTGATGTAGAATATCGAAGTCTAATCGAATAAATAGAATATCGAATACCTATATGCTCAATTTCAGAACCGTAGATGCTATATGAACATATTTTTAGAGGTAAGAATGAAATTTAAAGACCTAATTTTGAGGAGTTTTTCAAAGGTTGGAGGTGGGGTAAGGGATAAAAGCTGATTTGAAGCTTTAAAGGGCCAATGGATGAAAATATAGCTAGATCACTATGATCTCGAGTTCTACTGTCACAAATTTATCACTATAAGCTACAAACCAGCCTTCCATTCCCACCCACCTCCTTTCACCCTTCCCTCAAAAAATGTTAATGCAGCAGCTAAGGTACTAAAATCGAGCATATAGGCATACCTAAGTCATTAGGTTTGGATATTTCACATCAATCATCGCAGCAAAAATATTTTATATGCTCTAGGGACAATAATTGTTGAATCACCCACGTAAAAAGACAAATGTTTGTTATCTACGAAAATATAATATAACTGCGAACGAAAATATACAATGACCACATCCGTGTTAACGATGACTCTGAAAGGATTTTATTTTTTCTTCAAAAACTTCAGAAACCATTCTATTTTTGCAATTTAAAGAATTATTTGGAAAAACAAGTTTTCTTTTGCGGCCAATGATATTCGAGAGCATTTCCTATTGTTATATCGTATTAATCAATTTTCTCGAAGCGGAATGTCAGTTTTTAGGATGTTGTAACTTTCAGTTAAAAATTTTCGATTGATAAATTAAATTTACACGTGCAAAAATAAGAAAATAGTATTGTTTTCAATTTCAATGTTATTTATGTATCATATTTATCTTTAAAACACTATTTTTGAACAAGAAAATGTTAACTTGAAAGTTGGTGGCATGTGAAAAACCTATTTTCTTTATTAAAAAACTATTTAATGTCCTCTAAAAAATTTTCGGAAACTTTTTTCAAAAATCATTAACATAAAATTAATTTGAAAAAAATATATTTGTTTCTGAGGTTTTTAAAGATGAACAACGAGATTACTGTACATTTTCGTTGATTTTATTATTATTATTATTATTATTCAACATATATATATATTAGTAGACACATAGTTTTTCTTTAATATTTTCGTCGAATACACGTGCGATTAGAGTTTTCTTTTATTTTATTTGAAAAATGTAAGTTTTTCAACTAGTGAATTTGATAAAATCTTAGTCATCTGTTCGCAACATCTTTGAATTTTCGTGGAAAAGGGATAAGTGTAAAACTTTGAATTTTAACACTAAAAAGTACAATGTAACAAAGTTTCCAGAACACTCTTTTAATTTGACGAATATAGAGCAGTAGATGAAGGATTTTAGGTAATTTCTGCTTTAGATTGGTGAAGATTTTGTATTTTTGCTGAAATTGAACAAATTAAAGCAAGGTAATATAATGAATCAATAAAAAGAATATTGCCCAGTTAAACTGATGGCATTGAGCTCACAGGCTACGCATACTAATTGTACATTACAGCCTTGTATTTTCGTTAATTCCGTTCGAAAAAAAAAGTTAAGATGGGGAAACAGCTCTCCCCTTTCTCCTCTTTTATACTTAATCATTGAACCTCCTAACCTATCAAGGATATGCTTTATCATATAAAAAATCTATATCCAAAATTCAGAGCAAATAGGATAATTCTTAATAAAAACCCATTTAGCATTTATATAATTTAAGAGGAGTTATTCCCCTCTTTTATACTTAACCATTAAACTTCCAAAACTATTCAGAGATTTTGAACGAAATCTGACAATTCTGCTTGAAAAATTCATTTATACAAGTTAAGGGGAGGGGCATTAGATCCCCCGTTCCCCCTGTTTATACTTATTCAATGGACACCTAATAACAGCCACTGACTCGCCTTATCAGAATTATCCTATAACTAATTTTTGAACGAAAACTGTTAATTCTGCATGAAAAACCCATTTATATCAATTAATGGGAGGGGCATGAGCCCCCCGTTCCCCTCTTATACATATCGAATGAACTCCAAAAACTAATCAGGGAAGCGCCTTATCAGGATATACCTACATACAAAATTTCAAGTGGATCGGATATTTTTATCATGAGTTATCGCGTTACGCACGAACGAACATACATACAGAACGGGCGGGCACATAATCTCTCAGGCTATGATAGCCTGTGAGCTAAAAACCCATCAATCGATTTTTTTTCAGAGTATACTTACATTAAAATAATGCTTTAAATGTATGTTAAAGTTACTGAAATATAACAAAAACATTATCTATGTGTAAACTAAGATTTTTGGTACCAGATATTTAAATTTCTATGAAATTTAATTAATTGTTTTAGCACAGCCATTTTCATATATTTTTTAAAAAGTAACTTATCACATTATGAAACACATATTTTGCCTGTATTTTAAGAAATATTTGCATATTTACTAATTAGAAAGCTATACATAAAACCTACGAAGACGTATTAAATTAAATTATTTTAATATCCACAAATGTAAAGCAAGTGAGAAGGGATGAGGGAAATGTTTTGAAAATTAATTTCCAATTACAAAACTTCATGCGACCATTGATTGGAGAAATATTTTTGTTTCATTAATGACCACATTTCTACTTTACATTCAGTTATACTTTGAACAGAAATAATAATAATAATAATAATAATAATAATAATAATAATAATAATAATAATAATAATAATAATAATAATAATAATAACTATTCATATTTTGTAATATACAGTAAAGGGCCGAAACATTATGACCACCTACTTAATAACACGTTGGTCCACATTCAGCACGCAAAACAGCTGCAAACTATCTTGGTATGAGAACCACAAGCGTTTGATAGATTGCCAAAGATAGATTGTAACAGATGTTCAAATAAAGACCACGCGAATTTGGAAAATTCTGACATAATTTTTTCTCAGCTGTGATGTACCGTTACATATCACCCCAAATGTACTCAAGCGAATTGAAATCCAGCAAGTTAAGTGCCCAGGAACTTCTGGGCACCTGGAATTGAGTTTTATGTTCCCAGAACCACTACAGTATAATTTGAGCCCTCTCACATGGAGCGCTGTCTTGCTTGAAGATTCTATCTTTATTTGGGAATGTAAATATAATGTAAGGGTGCAACTTGACCTCAGTGATTTCCAGACACTACGTGGCTTTCATGGTCTGTTCTACCACAATCACAAGTCCCAGAAAAGCTCACGAGAACGTTCTCTAAAGCATAATATCGCCACTACAGGACCTTGTTGTGTACGGGGGAGCAACAGCTCACTTGGAAGACATCGTAGCCTGACATGTCAGTCACCGTGTTGAAGGATGAAAGGCGATTCTTACGACCAAGAAACTCTCTGCTAATGATCCATGACCCAGTCATGATGTTTTCGGGCATAGTGTAAAAATAATTGACAATGACGTTTGGTCAGCAGAAGCAATTTGCTGCGTAGTATCACATTCAACAGCGTCACCTAAACTATATGCTTCAAATTGATTCCACTATGACCTGTGTTGCATTGGGATGTCAGTAGTTCCAGTCATTGACTTTCAGTCGATTTTGCTTCACCAAGCATTAGCGTTGCAAAGGTTAGAAAAAACCGGGAAATAAACCGGGTATTTAGGAATAATCCTGGAAAAAACCCGGGATTTTTTGGAATAATTCGGTTTTTTGGGAATAAACCTGGTCTATTGGAAACAAACCCGGGAATAAACCGACTTTTTGCAACTCTACCAAGCATATAAGTCTCTGACCTCCTTTTTCTCTAAATAACCCGTGGTCATCCAAAGCTATGGTGTCTACTGATGGTTTCACCTTCATTCGTCTGTTTTCCATAAGTTCTAACACCGATATACACAAAAAAATCGCTTCGTACAGTTTCGGAGATGCTCTCTTTTAAAGTTGCTTTGATAGATATTATTCCCATTACACGAAGAAGTAAGCTCAATAATGCTTCCGCAGATTCCCTAGCAGATGCTTAATACCATTTCCACCTGATTTCATGGTTCTTCATGTAATCCAGGCGAGTTTATTGTAAAGCATGCAAGGGGTCAGAGCGTTTTGGCTCTTAATGTATATATACAGAATAAATAATAATAACAGAGATGCGAATTTAATTCATTTAAAACATATCTAATAACATTTTAAAATTAAAAATATGGCAATTTTAATTAAACTGAATGTGAGTCACTATTTTTAGTGACTAACAGATAATAAAAAGGGAAGGTAGAAATCGTGACTGTCAATGGACATTTTAGGGGACTTTTTTAATTTGACGATGTCTTTAAATATTGTTTTAAAAAAGTATCGATATAAAGTCTTTATCCCTAATATCAGAAAAATATTGGTCACGGGTAATAACTAAAATTAAGTTTTTCTCTTATTATATTTCCCCTTTTCATTGCCAATTTTTTTCTTAATTAAAACAAAATGTTGATATAAAAACATTTCATATTTATTTACTTAGAAGGTGTCACAAATAAAAATTAAATTAAAGAGTTGACATGTTTCGGTTCATTAATAAGAACCGTATTCATAACATATAAAATTAGTAGAAAATTAAATGACACTGGATATAAATATAATTTAAAAAATCAAAACAAAACATTGCGCCCGCTATGATCGTGAATATAGCCATTGCCAACGCGGCATATAAATACAATAAATTTTGACCATATATTATAAAATTAAAATTAAAAAGTAGAAAAACTAAATGACTCTGGATATAAAGGTAATTTAAAACCCCCAAAACATAAAATATTGCGCCCTCTATGACCGTGAATAGCCAATGCCATCGCGGTTCCTCCTATAAGACTCATCCTTTAAATATTTATTAAGTAATTCTAACCACAAACTCGGAATGTCATAAGAATAAGAATCATTACAAACACTATCCCTCCTAGAATATATCCTCCTAGAATATAAGTGATTTTGTTTTAGTTTTTGAAAAAACGAAAGCTAACAACAGTTTTAACAAAATGTTGATATTTATATTTATATATTGTATATTTATTCATTTCGACTTAAATTAATACTGAAAAATCATCTAACTCTAAATTAAAAGTAAAACGTTCCACAGTTTAACTAGAAGCTTGCTTTTAAAATATTTTAAATTTTCAAAAAAAGAACACGCATATTATAAAGGTTACTTAAAGATTCATTCACCAATAAAAATTGTATAAGAAAACTAAAATTCAATGAATTTTAATTCCTCGTTTTATAAAACTGTTCTTTTTTACCGAAAAATATACTGCTTTTCAGTAATCTCACTATAATGCAAATGTGTAAGTAGCGTTATAAGTGTTATTTTATCTCTAAACTTTTAATAATTAAAGAACTGATTAATAAGATTTACGACGTTCCTATTAAATTACATGCCCGAAGCCAAGAAATTTAACGTAAATGAGAAGGGATGATTTGATTAAAATTAATTTGCTAATTAGAACGTCTTATGCCACCTCTCGGATGAGGAAAGTCTTAGCTCTCATTATGAAACCAATTTTCTTCTTGGCATTCCTTCAGCTATTAAAAAGGAAGTGGTTTGATCAATTCAAATTTTATAGCTAATAATATATGTGTTATATAAACTGTAGATAATAAATGCATATATTTTCTGAAAAATAATTTAAAGATACTTTTTGAAGTATAACTTTTTAAATTACAAATTGTAGCACTTATATACAGTATTGACCAAGTTATTATGGTAACAGATAAACTGGCATATAAATCATCCTGGAAGTTATGTATTATATTTACATTGAATACTGGGTAAAAATTCATATGCGTTACTTGCCATAAACATAATTATAGATGTTTACTCATGGCTTTTAGTGCTCCGTAAGTCAACCTTTAGTAACATAATTTTACCTTTATACGTCTTAGCTTCATTTAATACGAACCAGCTGCTCAATTTCATAACTACACTGTAAAAAATGTCAGATGTTTCTGAATATGTAAAAATGTACTGTAATCAAAAACGAAAACATACAGTGACCTCTTCTAACTCACGTAAGGTTTCGAAAAATGTTCCTTTACCTCGAAAAATCCCAGAAAGTTATTTGTTTTCAAAATTTAAATAAGAATTTATAAAAATTAGTTTTTATTAGCTGCCCGTCCATTTCGGAAACGTTTCTAAGTAGCTTTCACAGTACAATAATCTCTTTTCTCAAATCAAAATAACACTTTTTCGGATGCTACCCATTCATACGAAAATATTTTGATATTCAGAGAGCACGTTTTATAGACAAACATAAAATATTAACAGTATTAACATTAATATGAAAATTGACATTATTTTGCTACAATTACATGCACAAAATCAGTTATGCAGCTGAAAATCTTTACTTGAGAATTGATAGAATCCGAAAAGTGATATTTTGATTTGAGAAAAGTGATTATTGTACTGTAAAAGCTACCTAGAAACGTTTCCGAAATGGACGGGCGGCTAATAAAAATTTATTTTTATAATTTCTTATTTTGATTTCGAAAACAAATAGCTTTCTGGGATTTTTAGAGGTAAAGGAACGTTTTTCGAAACCTTAGGTGAGTTAGAAGAGGTCACTGTACATTTTCGTTTTTGGTTACAGTACATTTTTACATATTCAGAAACATCTGACATTTTTACAGTGTATGATGCCATACACGAATTAATCGTTCAGTTAGTTGAACCTTGTTTTGTACTGGAATTTTATTGACTCGAAGACCAAAGTCCACAAACTTGCAGCAACAAACAAGGTTCAATTAATTGAGCGATTAATAGGTGCATAGCACCATAATGGGGAAATGGCACGACTGATTGAGAAATACATCCATGGAATGGCAAGACGTGCTTAAAGTAGTCATAGTAGCTAAACATGGGCACGTGAAATACTAAAAGTCATCAGTGGACACCTATAACTACTTGCATTATAAGTAATGCATCTATTTCAATGTTAAACGTAATGCAATAAACAAGCTTTTGGCTAATTTACGAGTAAATTTTCTTGTTACCATAACATTTTCACCAGTGTGGTATCCGACAATCCGAGCATTGCTTTTTCCGTAAAGTCATCATTATCGATGGTTTACAACACATATTGAAGTAAGGAGCACATGACTCCGTAACTTATGGAAGTCAATCGCACTCTGTGATTAACATGGCCAGTGATTATAGTAGATGTTTTAAAAAAAAACGCCGTATAAATTGAATAAATTTTATTAACCTCTAAATTATGGGTTTCTTAAAAGAACATTTTCACAGCTTCATCGACATCTTTCAGAAACCGTCAGTAGATTTAGATGTTAGAAAAGTAAGTGAATTCACAATAAATCTTGTTATAAGCAGCATAGTTTTTTCAGATATTTCAAAATCGGGAAAATTCTGAGCTCTGCACTGATGCATCATGTTTTATACTGGACAAGGAGTAGGGATCCTTTCGGCAATGCACGCATAATTCAACCAATGAGTGACCGATAAGTTTGAAGGATGGTTTAATGCATGCGGCGTAAAATTGAGTGGAATTGTCCTAGCTGAAGTTACGCAGGAAATCGAGTTATAGAATAGAAAAATCATGAAAAAAAATAGAAATGGTACAAAAGTAATAAATGCTTTTGATAAAAGGAATTCAGCTTCAGATTTGGGAAATAAAAAAAGTTTTTTGGAGAGAAAGAAAATAAATACTGAAAGTAATTCTAGACATTATTTGAAGGAAAATGAAATAAAAATTATGACAATTTAAAATAAAAAGAGATTTAAATACACAAATAAACAGAATATTGTTTAATTAATACTTTATATTCTTGTAATTATTCATTAAAATTTTTTAATTCGGCTTCAGATTTGGGAAATAAAAAAAGTTTTTTGAAGAGAAAAAAATAAACGAATATGAAAAGTGATTCTAGACATTAATTAAAGAGACAGAATAAGACTTGTCACAATTTTAAATAAATAAGGAATAAGAAATAAATATATAAGTATGGAAATAACTAGAATATTGTTTAATATAGGAAATATTTTGTGTATAAGGGTTGTAGAATGAATTGAAATGGAAAGCTTTTACAAATCATTTTTAATATACGTGAAATTTTGAATTTTGTAATGTATATACAACTTTTACAAAGACGTGTTATTTTTTACATTAAATCTTAAAAATTCTATGATAATATTATTGAGATCATATTTTAGGTATAAAAAATATACATAAAATTCTAATCTGAGAAAAATATAATTTTTAAAATATATTTTTTGTTGTTACAACAATGCGTAATTTAATAAATAAAAATTTTCAAAAAATTAAAATTAAAGGATGGAACAAAAGAATCAGCCTTTAAGGTTGCGTAGTTATTTTAATTTTTTCATATTTTAGAACTAATATTATGTATCGCCTTAGCTCAGAAAATTAAAATTCACTTTATAAAAACAAAAATAAAGTAGAAATTAATAAGCAATTATTCAAAAAGTAAAATCTTTATATTTGCAAAATTAAACGATAAATGTTTATTTATATAAAATTAAAGATTTATTCTATGTAAAATTTCATCAACGTTAACAAACACTTTAGAACGATGCATTTTTTACAGAATAAAGTTTTGCAGTTAATTTACATCATCATCATACACATGCATTACCAGCGTTATAAAAAAATATTTTAACCTTGCACATTTGCTAATTAAAGAGCAACCTAATCAAATCTGCGAGGCTCCTATTAAATTACTTCACTATCCAGCTCCTATATGTCAGAAGCTAAGAAATTTAAAGTAAATGAGAAAGGATGCGGATGATTTGACTGAAATTAATTTGCCAATTAGAACGTTTTATGCGGTTGATGGAATATGAAAACTCCTATTTCTCATTATTAACTAAATTTTCGTCCTTGCATCATTAACCGTATTCCTTTGCGCTTTAAAACAGATATTTGATCAATTTATATTTTATAACTAAAAATTTATCTATCTATCTATCTATCTATCTATCTATATATATATATATATATATATATATATATGAGGACCCCAGAAGTTAAAGGGTACAAGTGACAAAATTTCGATTTGGAGTGAATTGAGTTTAAAGATAATTGATGTTAAATTGGAACATCAATAACAATTGACTAAATTGAAATAGGAAACATCTGCTTGTTGCATTCTGGTCTTTGAACTCTTATTTCAATAAATGTTAAAAAATAAAGTACAATTTTCTTTAAATGTATAATTAATCAATATTGTTTGTTTTTCGAAAAAAGTGGCTTGCTTCTATAACTCAGCAAATAATAAGAAAATCACTTATATTTCTTTACTTGAAATGAAAAAAAGCATATTTTTAGGTCGTTTGTGTATTTAGTTTTTTTTTTCAATTTTGTCATTAATACTCCTTGTCTTCTGGGGTCCTCATATATGATTTAGTCTCAAAATTAAAATTAAAGGATTTTAATTAATGTTAACGCGTCTTTTTTAATAGTGAAAATAGGAGAACTCAAATTAATTTCGGAAATAAATTTGTTTTACACAATTTCTCATGTCTTAGGATTTGTTTTCAATTAGTTTTACTGGAATAAGTGTTCTGTATTGGATAATTTCGGCATAGAACACTCAAATAAATAGTATTTACAAACTTGTATTTTTCGTATAAGCTTTAATAATTTTTATATGTGACAAACTAAAGAAAAATAATATAACGTCGCTTTATATTCATCATTTTTCTTAATTAAAAGTTCCCAACATAGTAATTGTAATTAAACCTCAAGTTTTTAAAGTGAATTTAAATAGAATCCGCAGAACTATTTTCGATAAAAAAAAATTACAAAAAAAAAAAAAAAAAAAAAAAAAAAAAAACAGAATTTTTCTATAATTAGAGCAACTGTTTTTCAGTTACGACGATAAATAATGACTTTCTTCGTCTTTTGAAAGAAAGCAATAAAACAGTTTTCAGGAGTGGAAAAAAATATAATCCTTATGTTGCGCATTGTTAATTATTATATTTTTAATGTCTAAATATTTATTGTATAACACCTTTAACACCACGTTACTATTTTGATTAATTTTTGTTTTAGAACTAATATTATATGCCTCCTTAAATCTAAAAATTAAAACGCACTTTGTAAAAAAAAAAAGGGAAAGTATAAATCAATAAATAATTATTCATACAGTAAAGATTTTAAAACTGCAGAATTAAACGATAAAAGTTCATTGAAGCAAATTTAAAGATTTATTCTATTAACAAACATTTTAGAGCGTAGCATCTTTTTTACTAAACGAAATTTTTGTGTTAACTTATATCATTATCATACACTTGTATTAAAGACGTTATAAGAAATATTTCGCCCTTCCATATTTTCTAATTAAAGTATTTGCTAATTAAAGAGCAACCTAATCAAATCTGCGAGATTCCTATTAAATTATCTCAGTATCCAGGATCATATATGCCACAAGCTAAGAAATTTAAAGTAAATGAGAAAGGGTGTGGATGATTTGACTAAAATCAATTTGCCAATTAGAACGTCTAATGCGGCTGTTGGAATATGAAAACTCCTAGTTCTCATTATTAACTCAATTTTCGCCCTCGTATTTTTTTTTAGCTTTAAATAAGAGATTTGATCAATTTATATTTCATAACTAAAATTTTACCCATATATGTATAAGTCTTTAAATTAAAATGACGGTGATTTTAATTAATGTTAACGTGTCTTTTTTTAAGTGCAAATAGAAGAACTCAATTTAATTTCGGAAAAAATTTGTTTCTTATGTCTTAGGATTTGTTTTCAATTAATTTTACTTGAATATGTTCTGTATTGGATAATTTCGCCATAGAATACTCAAATAAATAGTATTTACAAATTTATATTTTTCGTATAGGCTTTAATATTTTTATATGTGACAAATTAAAGAAAAATAACACAACGTCACATTATATTCATCATTTTTCTCAATTAAAGTTCCCAAATAAGTAATAATAATTAAATCTGAAATTTTAGAATGATTTTAAGTAGAATCTACAGAAGTATTTTCGATGAAAAAAAAATACAAAACTACAGAATTTTCTATAATTGGAGCAAATATTTTTCAGTTACGACGATAATTAACGATTTTCTTCATATTTTGAAAGAAAACAATTAGATAGTTGTCAGGAGTGGGAAAAAATATAATCCATATGCTGTGCATTATAAATTATTATATTTTTTATATTTAAATATTTATTGTATAGCACCTTTAACATCACGTTACTATTTTGATTAGTTTTTATTTTAGAACTAATATTATATGCCTCATTAATTCTAAAAATTAAGATTTTAAAACTGCAGAATTAAACGATAAAAATTTATTGAAGCAAATTTAAAAGTTTATTCTATTAACAAACATTTTAGGAAATAGCATCTTTTTTACTGAACGAAATTTTGCTGTTAATTTATATCATTATCATACACTTGTATTACCGGCGCTATAAGAAATATTTTGCCCTTCCACATTTGCTAATTAAAGAGCAACCTAATCAAATTTGCGAGGTTCCTATTAAATTACTTCAGTATCCAGGATCATATATGCCAGAAGCTAAGAAATTTAAAGTAACTGAGAAAGAATGCGGATGATTTGACTAAAATTAATTTGCCAATTAGAACGTCTTATGCGGCTGTTGGAATATGAAAACTCCTAGTTCTCAATATTAACTCAATTTTCGCCCTCGTATTTTTTTTAGCTTTAAATAAGAGATTTGATCAATTTATATTTCATAACTAGTAATATACCTATATACATATAAAAAACTCTTAAAATTAAAACTGCGGTGATTTTAATTAATGTTAACACGTCTTTTTAAAATGAAAACAGCAAAACTCTAATTAATTTCGAAAAATTAATTATCTTTACACAGTTTCTTATGTCTTATACTTCGTTTTCAATTAATTTTACTTAAATATATTTTCTGGGTTGCATATATAATTTTTCTATAGAATAGACAAATAAATATTTCTTACAGTGTTAAATTTTTCATATAAGTTTTAATAATTTTATATGTGACAAACCAAAAAGAAATAAAATACCGCTTTATATTCATCATATTTCTGAATTACAAGTTCCCAAAATAGTAATTATAATTAAACCTGAAGTTTTAAAAGTGAATTTAAATAGGATTCCCCTGAAATATTTTCTATAAATAAATAGAAACCAATAGAATTTTCTATAATTAGAGCAAATGTTTTTCAGCTACTACCATAATTAGCGATTTTATTCATCTTTTCAAAGAAAGCAACACAATAGTTTTTAGGAATGGAAAAAAAATGTAATCCGTATATTGCACATTATTAATTATTATATTTTTAATATTTAAATATTTTTAAATAACAATTTTAATATTATTTAAGATTACATTATTTTTATTGCGATTTGTCTTTTAAGATAACATTATTATTTTGATTAGAATATATTATAGATTAGAATATATTTATTTAGAAATATACCTTCTTAACTCTAAAACATAACGCAGTAAGTGAAAAGAGAGTATAAATTAATAATTAATTATTCAAAAAGTGAAACATTTAAAACTGCAAAATTAGACTAAAGTTTATTTATGCAAATTTAAAGATATATTGTATTTAAAATTTCCTCAGTGTTAACAATCCCCTTAGACTGTAGCATTTTTTACTGAACAGAACTTTGCTATTAATTTACATCATTAGCATACACCTGTATTACCGGCTGGCGTTAAAAGAAATATTTTACCATTCCGCATTTTCTAATTAAAGAGCAACCTAATCAAATCTGCGAGGTTCCTATTAAATAACTTGACTATCCCGGCTCATACGTATATGCCAGAAACTAAGAAATTTAAAGTAAATGAGAAAGGATGGGGATGATTTGACTAAAATTAATTTGCCAATTAGAACGTCTTATGCGGCTGTAGGAATATGGAAACTCCTAGTTTCTTCTTATTAACTCAATTTTCTTACTCCTATCCCATTAAGCTTTAAATAAGGGATATCGTCGGTACCATGTCAAACTATCCAATGTGAAAACAGCCACTTTTCAGGAGAGCAAAAAAACAGTTTTAATTGGGGATTCAAAATCAGAGCTAACTAGCAGTAAACAATTATTACGTTTTTCGGGTGCTGTTTTATATCCTCTTTAAGCATGCTATCGAGATAAATCATTTGAATAATTTTTCTCGTCTAAAAATCACATTGGATAGTTTGAAATGGTATGATTATTTGTACGTTTTTAGCTTCTCTCTAGTTCTTCAGCTTCAAACTATCCAATACGCACATTGGATAGTTTGACATGGTACAAATTTTGTCCTTTTCCCATTTTCGTTGTTTCAAAGTATCGAATGTGCTCATTGGATAGTTTGACTTTGTAAATTTCTCAGGTTCACTGCGTCATGGTAACGAACGTACCAGAAACGATAGTTTGTTTTGTAAAATTTTTGTTATTAGCATATTGAATTTTTAAACATTTCGGAATTTTCTTTAATAATTCTATTAACAAATATACAGGGAATTAATAAAGAAAAGTTTGTTTTTAGACGGTATGTAATTTTACAAAATGTAAGAATAGACGGAAACAATTTTCTAACAAAGACGCGGGCAAGCACGAGAGGTTTCCCAGTCCTGTTTTAAGGTGCGTTCGTAATTATGTAACACCTGTAGATGTCGTTCAGTCCGTCCGTTTGTCTGTTCTTCCGTCCGCACATAACAACGCAAAAACTACCCAACCGAATCGTTTGAAATTTAAAATATATAATTCATAAATAATTCATAAAAATATTCAAAATTTTTTCCAGTAATTTCAAATTTTAGGAAGATCGGATGCATAGATCAATTACAGGGACAATCAAAAGTATTCCATTACATTACGGTCAATGGAGAAAAATGTTTCAAATGCATTTTACTCGTTTGAAATTTAAAATACATAATTATTAAATAATTTTTTCGAGTTGTTTCATTTTTTTTTTTTTTGAAAATCGAATGCATAGATCAATTACAGGGGCAATCAAAAGTATTTCATTACATTACGGTAAATGGGAAAAAATGTTTCAAATGCATTTCACTCGTTTGAAATTTAAAATACATAATTATTATGTAATTTTGTAGAGTTATTTCAAATTTTATGAAAATCGGATGCATAAATCAATTACAGGGAGAATCAAAAGTATTCCATTACATTACGGTCATAATAAGGAAAAATGTTTCGAATGGATTTTACTCATTTAAAATTTTAAATGCATAATTATTACATAATTTTGTCGAGTCATTTTAAATGTTATGAAAATCGGATGCATAGATCAATTACAGGGACAATCAAAAGTATTCCGTTACATTACGGTGAATGGGGAAAAATGTTTTAAATGGATTTTACTCGTTTGAAATTTTAAATACATAATTATTACATAATTTTGTCGAGTTATTTTAAATTTTATGAAAATCGGATGCATAGATCAATTACAGGGACAATCAAAAGTATTCCGTTACATTACGGTCAATGGGGAAAAAGCTTCAAGCGCATTTAAATCGTTTGAAATTTAAAATACATAATTATTATATAATTTTGTCGAGATTTCAAATTTTTTGAAAATCGGATGCATAGATCAATTACAGGGGCAATCAAAAGTATTTCATTACATTACGGCCGATGGGTAAAAATGTTTCAAATGCATTTCACTCGTTTGAAATTTAAAATACATAATTATTATGTAATTTTGTCGAGTTATTTCAAGTTTTTTGAAAATCGGATGCATAAATCAATTACAGGGACAATCAAAAGTATTCCATTACATTACGGTCAATGAGGAAAAATGTTTCAAATGCATTTTACTAGTTTGAAATTTAAAATACATAATTATTAAATAATTTTTTCGAGCTATTTCATTTTTTTTTTTGAAAATCGGATCCATAAATCAATTACAGGGAGAATCAAAAGTAATCCATTACATTACGGTCAATGGGGAAAAATGTTTCAAATGGATTTTACTCGTTTGAAATTTTAAATACATAATTTTGTCGAGTTATTTTAAATTTTATGAAAATCGGATGCATAGATCAATTACAGGGACAATCAAAAGTATTCCGTTACATTACGGTTAATGGGGAAAAATGTTTCAAATGCATGTTAATAGTGTTACACTCATTCCAACATAATAAAATTGATATGCATCTATAAAGTACATATTATTATGTACATTTTGCATAATCTGTGATGCAAAGAACATTTGTTATTGATTTACAAGGCCACACAAAAGTATTCCATTACATAATGGTATAGGGAGAACATTGTTTGGTGCGCATTTTAATTGTAATTAACTATTTACAATTTTATGAGATTGATATATGAAAGTGATATTTTTAAAACTTCGTTATCGTATGAACGCACCTCATTTGCTACGCTTCACGTGCAATTTCCAACTTGTTGAATATTATGCATAGTCTAACTAATAAGCGGAATCGATGGGGTATTTCTTACCAGTATTTTTGAATAGTAGTCGTCGATTTATTTAATTCCTTTTAAAACATCTTGGATTTTTTACCTTTTAATAAAATTTGAATGTAAAGAACAAATATTTATAGGATCTTTTAATACAATAATTTCAAAAGTTTCTCTCACGTGATAAATTATTAAAATGTTGTAGAACTTTTTAAAAATGCTTCGCCATAATTATTAAAAATTGTTAATGACTTTGTTTTGCTTCTCTGTTGTCTCATCGTTTTCTAACTCTCGTAACCATACTCAGATTGATATGGGATTTCTATATGGTTTTATCATTTACTATGATACATATTTTGATCAAAATGGAATGCATAGAATTACGTCATCTACAGGGACTCTCAAAATAAGCACATTACATTCCATTCAATAAGATGTGATTTAGTGTATTTTAACAAACATAATGAAATTGATATGCTGTTATTCAGAGCACTAACACTTGTGTTCTGTAGCATATTATGCGAATGTATAATTTAATTTCATGATCATGAAAAAGAATTATTTTATAGAATAATCTATTTCTGTATTATAAAGAGGAATTTTTTTGTTTGTTTGTTTGTTTGTTGGTTGGTGGTAATCTCTGGAACTACCGAACCGATTTCAAAAGCCAGGGTACTAAAATGATGGTATTCGCCCGGAATCAAAGATAGGATTTATCTTATGTCGGTGCCACAAATCCAAAGGAGATGCAAAAGAAAAAAAAAATTAATGCGATTTTTGTGTTACTAAAGGGATTACAAGCATAAATTTAGCACGGTAATTACTTATAAGATGTAAATGGATATCTAGTATTTCCTTAAAAAGACGAACGTACGTAAGTATGTTTGTTTGTTGGCTTGATTATTTGTAAGTTTGTTTGTTTGTCAGTCTATCGATTTGTCTGTTTGATTTTTTGTTTGTCTGTCTGTCCGTCTGTTAGTTTGTGTGTTGTCTGTCTGTCTGTCGGTTTGTTTGTCTGTTTCTTTGTTTGTCTTCCCCTGACTTTTTGTTTATTTATTTGTCTGTTTTTTGCTTGTTTGTTTGTTTGTCGAGTTGTTTGCCTATCTGTCTGTCTGTTTGTTTTATGTCTGTTTGTTTGTCTGTCTATATCTCTGTTTGTTTGCCTGTTTGTTTGTCTGCCTGTCCGTCTGATGGTTTGTCTGCTTGTTTGTTTATCTGGTTTTCTATTTGTTTGTCGGTTTTTTGCTTGTCTGTCTGTTTGTTTGTTTACTTGTGTGACTATATGTCTGTCTGTTCGTCTGTCGGTTTGTTTGATTGTCTGTTTGTTTGCTTGTCTCTCTGTTTGCTAGTCTGTCTGTTTGTTTGTTTGATTGTTTGCTTGTTTGTTGGTTGGTTTATCTGTCTGTATGGTTGTTTGCCTGTCTGTCCGTCTGTCGTTTTGTTTGTCTGTCTGTTTGTTTTTCTGCCTGTTTGTCTGTTGTTTGTTGGCTTATCTGTTTTTTTGTTTATTTGTCTGTCTGTCTGCCTGTCTGTTTGTTTGTTCGTTTGTTTGTCTGCCTATATGTCTGTCTGTCTGTTTGTTTGTCTTTCTTTTGTCTGTCTGTCCGTCTGTCGGTTTGTTTGTTTGTTTGTTTGTTTGTCTGCTTGTTTGTTTTTTGTATGTCTGTCTGTCTGTTTGTCGGTTTGTTGTTTGCTTGTATTTATGTTTGGTTGTTTGTCTGTTAGTCTGTCTCTCTGTCTGTCGGTTTGTTTGCCTGTTTGTTTTTTGTCTACTTGTTTGTTTGTTTGACTTTTGTCTGTTTGTTTGTTTGATTGTCTGCCTATCTGTCTGTCAGTCTGTCTGTTTGTCGGTTTGTTTATTTGTATGTTTGTTTGTCTATTTGTCTGTCTGCCTGTTTGTTTGTTTCCTTGCTTGTTTGTCATCTGTCTTTCTGTTTGTCTGTTTGTCTGTCTGTTTGTTTATTTGTTTGTCTGTCTGTGTGTTTGTTTGTTGGTGTATATGTCTGGTTGTCGGTTTTTTTACTGTCTGTCTGTCTGTTTGTTTGTTTGTGTGTCTGTCCGCTGTTTTGTTTGTGTGTGTGTCTGTTTGCCTGCCTGCCTGTCTGTTTCTTTATTTCTTTGTTAGTTTGTTTCTTTGTTCTATAAATTCAGCAATACGGAAATAATATGTCTCTGTCTTAAATAGGGCACCATAACAACCTAGAATCATCTCCTATCATGGGATGTAATTGAATTAGTTATGAATGATAAGATTTAATAGAATAAAGAAAACTTTAATTAATATCTTTTTATGTTTTGACTCGATTTTCATAAAATGTTAAATGACTCGACAAAATTCTGCAGCAGTTACATATATTAAATTTGAAATCATTTGGTTGGGTTGTTTTCGTGCTGTTTTAAGCAGACAGACCGATGGATCAAATGACGACTTGAGGTGCTACGTATTTAAATAATTAAGACATTTCCCCATAAACTATAATGTAATGGAATACTTTTGACTGTCTCTGTAAATAAACTGTGAACGCTACATACTCTATTTCCGATACCGAACATGGCATTTCAAATCTAAATAACATATATCAATTACAGAGACAATCCTATCAATATACTAATGCAAGTTTCAGTTCGGGCAGACAGACAGACAATCACATGGACAGACAAACGGAATTCACAAACACTACTTAACTATGTTGGAAAGTGCTACAAATGCATAATAGTTTCAAATTTTCCTTTCAGAAATTATCGATAGACGATTTTTTTTTTTTGTACAGCCCTAAATTATACATACATACAATCTTTATATACACGTAACTATTCAGTTAAAATTTAATAAAGATCAAAACACACTTTAAAACTTCTAAAATCAAACTTCCAGAGATCATCCATAGACGGCCATCTATCCAATTCTTTGCGTGGTATTTTATACATTTTTTCAATGTTATATAAATTTATATTAGCACAGTATATGCAGTTAAGCGTAAAAATCCATCTCATTTAAAAAAAAAAAAATGCATTTTCGTTCTTATGCAGTAATTCTTTCGACTTTTTTGCATAGCCCTGTATATGATCTGGAGCGTTTATACATACAACGAAATATTTTAAACTTAAAAACTCATATCACAAATAAAAATGCACTTCCAACAATCATCTGGAATGTACAGTACTTCTGATACACAGCAGCCGAAATCTTTCGCGTATCCCTGTAAATACTTTGCATTTTCTATTATACAGGAAATAACTTGTAGTGAACCTCAGCAACGAATATCAATTTCAGTATATGGTGAAATATTTTATCATAATTAAATTACACTCCAAACAATGTTTCCCCTATACTATTATGTAACGAAAAACTTTTGTGTGGCCCTGTAAATGAATAATAAATATTCTTTGCACCTTAGATTCTATAAAATGTGTATTTTCGTGTTACTCATAAATGCATATCAGTCTTATTATGTTCGAAACAGTGTAACATTAAAACCACTTCAATTTTTTTTTTTTTTTTAATTGACCGTAATGTATCGGAACACTTTTGACAGTCCCTATAATTAAATTATACATCCAATTTTCATAAAACTTGAAATGTGGCGACAAAAATATACAACTGTTATCTACTTTAAGTTTCCAAGAATTCGGTTTGGGAGGTTTTTCCATTGTTATATGCGGACGGACGTGTAGACACACAGACAGGCGCACGGACTGAACAACAATTATAAGTTCTACTTATTTATATAATTATGAATGCACCTTATAAGAGCTTATCATGCATTATGATTTCCAAATATTCTTTGAAGGCATTTTTTTCCAACTCATATTATAGAGATTGAATAAAGCAAGACTACACTTTGGAAATAACAATAATCGTTAATAATAACATTATTACTCTTCGGAATTTCATAGTCATTGGCCCAACTACTTCATTGATTAAATAAGACAAAGGTAACTACTCAAATAAAAAATAAATAAATAAGTAAACTCTACCCATGGATCAGAAATACAACTGGATAACGGATCCCTTTGTTCTCTTCCGAAATACTTGAAGCTGGAATGAGCAAGGTTTTATCGCCAAAAGGGTGACATTTTTTGGCGGTGATCCCTTTGGCGGTGTACTGTGAAGCTCTATCAACGCAGACGAAATATAAGATACTGGTGGGTGCGGAATTCCAATGACAGATTTTGGAGGGAGAATAACCGGTTTGGCGCACATTGCTACCCACCATCACGTGCTGGTGGGTAGGTAATATTGGATTCAAGAAAGGTTGCCATTTCTTAGTCCAGGTATTAGACGTCAATGACTCTACCATTATTCTCCATTTCTCTATTTGAGGGTTATTTTTTTTTGTTTTCTCATCTCATTTTTTATAAAATTTAAATAACATTTAAAAACAAGTTTTTATCTATAATTTTTTTTTATCAATTTACTGTACATTCGTTTTTTAAGTTATTAAAAGAAATTAAGTATTTAATATTGAATACACCAAATTTTATGCAATCCCTATTGAATGCGACAGATTTACTAATTTGAAGCAATGATCATCAGATAAGTACAAGTAAAGAATTCAAACTAATGAAAGTTATTTTTATTTTATTTTATTTTACTTTTGCTAGTAAGAACAATAAAGTGACATCATGCTTAAATGGAATAAAAAACAGCAAATTTCTTATTTCTGTCTGGAGCTGATTTTAAATCAGCAATATCAAAAATTTTTTGCTACCCCGAAAAGTGGCTGTTTTCATATTGGATAGTTTGACATGGTACAAATGATCAGAAAATGAAAATTATTACAATTTTCGTGGCAGATGATCGAATACGCACATTGGATAGTTTGACATGGTACGTTTTAGAACAAAGTGCACATTGGATACTTTGACACAGACAGTATCTAAGTATCTAAGCGAGTTAGGACCGTGCCGATTTTGCATAGTACATATCTTGCATAATAAAACAAAATGGCACAAAATATGAAAAATGCATTTTTGCACATTGGATAGTTTGACATGGTACCGACGATATGATCAATTCATATTTTATAACTAATAGTACACCTATATACATATCATTAACTCTTGAAATTAAAACTATGGGGATTTTAATTAATGTTAACGTGTCTTTTTTAAAATGGAAGTGGGAAAACTCGAAATTAAATTTGTTTTACACAATTTCTTATGTCTTAGGATATCTTTCTAATTAATTTTACTCAAATATATTTTCTGTATTGGATAATTTCGCCGTAAGACACTCAAATAAATATTATTTATATGTTTAGATATTTTGTATAAGCTTTAATACCTTATATATGTGACAAACTAAAAAGAAATATAATACCGCTTTATACTTATCATATTTCTCTATTAAAAATTAACAAAAAGGTAAAAATAACTAATTTTAGAATAAAAAAAAAATGAAATCCGATGAAATATTTTTTATATAAAAAAATACAAAACACTGGAATTTTCTATAATTAAAGAAAATGTTTTTCAGTTATGATGATAATTAACGATTTTTTTCATCTTTTTAAAAGAAAGCAATAAAATAGTTTTTAGGAATAGAAAAAAAAATATATATAATCCGTATGCTGCGCATTATTAATTATTAAATTTTTAATATTTAAATATTTATTATATAAGACCTTTAAGATTACTTTATTATTTTGATTATTTCATATTTTAGAACTAACATTATATATATTTTTAATTTTAAGAATTAACATGCAATTTGTGAAAAGAAAAAGATATATATATAAATCAATAAGTAATTATTTAAAAAGTATAACTTCTAAAGCTACAAATTTAATCGTTAGAAGTTTATTTATGGAAATTTAAATATTTATTCTGTTTAAAATTTCATTAATGTTAACAAACATCTTAGAACGTAGCATTTTTTACTCAATAATATGTTGCTGTTAATTTATATCATTATCATGCACATGTATTACCAAATTTATAAGAAATATTTTACTCTTGCACATTTGCTAATTAAAGTATTTGCTAATTAAAGAGCAACCTAATCAAATCTGCGAGGTTCCTATTAAATAACTTGACTATCCCGGCTCATACGTTTATGCCAGAAGCTAAGAAATTTAAAGTAAATGAGAAAGGATGCAGATGATTTGACTGAAATTAATTTGCCAATTAGAACGTCTTATGGGGCTGTTGGAATACGGAAACTCCTAGTTCTCATTATTAACTCAATTTTCTTCCTCACATTTCGTTACGCTATAAATAAGAGATTTGATCAATCCATATTTTATAATTAATAATGTATCTATATACATGTAATTAAATCTCAAAATTAAAACTACGGTGATTTTAATTAATGCTAAGGTATCTTTATTTAAGTTTAAACGTGTCTTTGTTGTTAGTGCCAAGTTTCGGGGACGCATCATTGCAAGCAACATAAAATTGAGTGGAATCGTTCTAGCCAAAAATATGCAAGAATACGAGTTATGGATTAGAAAAAATGTGAAAAAAATGGAAATGTTACAAAATTGATAGATTCTTTTAATAAAATGAATTTCGCTTCATATTTAGGAAATATATATATATTTTTTTTCTTTAGGAGAAAGAAAATAAATATGAACAGTTATTCTAGACATTATCTGAAGAGGAAAAAAAGAATTGTCGCAATTTAAAACAAAAAGAAATTCAAATACGGAAATAAATAGAACATTGTTTAATTAATCCCTTTCTTGTTTCTAATCCTTCATTAAATTTTTTAATTTCGGATTCAGATCTGGGAAACAAACAAGGATTTTTGAAGTGAAAAAAATGAATACGAAAAGTGATTCAAGACATTATTTGAAGGAAAATATAATGAGATTTCTCGTAATTTTAAATAAAAAGGGATTTAAGAATGGAAATAAATAGAATAATGTTTAATATAGTAAATATTTAGAAAACTAGGATTTTAGAATGAATTAAAAAGGGCTGTTTTTACAGAATAATTTTAATATATACGAAATTTTAAATTTTGTAATGTATATATTATTTATAAAAGTATTTGATTATTTATTGAATTAAATTTTTAAAAAAATATTTTTTGTTATATATTCTAAGAATAAAAATTTATATAAAATCAATTCTTAAAATTGAGAAGAATTTAATTTTCAATTTTTATTTTTGTAATTACAACGATGCATTATTTAATAAATAATAGTTTCCAATTGGAACGTCTTATACGGTTGTTGGAATATGGAAACTCTTTATTATCATTATTAACTCAATTTTCTTCCACGCGTTTAATTGTGCTTAAAATAAGAGATTTGATCGATTCACATTTTATAACTAGTAATATACTTATATGCATGTAATTAACTCTTAAATTAATGCAGCACTAATTTTAATTAATGTTAAAGTCCTTTTTTAAGTGAAAATGGCAAAACGTGAATTAATTTCGGTAATAGATTTGTTTTACACAGCTTATTATGTCTTAAGATACGTTTTCAATTAGTTTTACTTTAATATATTTTCTATATTGAATGATTTAGCAATAAAATACTCAAATAAATTTTATGTAGACGTTTCGATTTTTCATACAAGTTTTAACAATTTTATGTGCGAGAAACTTAAAAGAAATTTAATACTGTTTTATATTCACCATATTTCTCAATTAAAAGTTCCCAAAATACTAACTATAATTAAACCTGAAATTTTAGAATGAATACAAATAGAAACCGCTGAAATATTTTCTATATCTAAGTACAAAACAGTAGAATTTTCTGTAATTATAGCAAATGTTTTTCATTTACGACGATAATTAATGACAATCTTCATCTTTCGAAAGAAAGAAACAAAACAGTTTTTTATGAGTGGAAAAAATTATAATCCGTGCGCTGTACATTATTAAATAAAATTAATGAAATTAATCTGCTTTTACTGATGTATACATTTGGATTATATATATAGATAAGTATATAAATATGTTGCTGAATTCTATAGTTTCATGAGAGAAAAACAATTTGTTGTTACTGTCTCTGTCAGACATGTGTGCGGGAGCTGCCATATCCAGACTTGATATTTATAAACTACCAAAAATACATAATGAGAAAACTCTTGATTTAGATGCACTCAATTGAAGACAATAATAGGTTCTTTTTCTGTTGATCATTCAATTTCAGAAAGATCTCAACAATGGGGATTTTTAATTTTTGAATTTAGGAATAGAACGAAACAAATGGATAGTGGTAAAGGGGGGGGGGGGTAATAATGTATTAAAATATAATTAATAGAAAGGTTTTGATGATTTTCGTTAGCAGTTATTAATAGTATATCCTAAATCTAGTCCTCATCCCAAGGAATCATGAGGTCATATTGATAGTCATTCGACAGGTTGTTAAGTGCTCGTTGAAAAAAATGGATGGTAGAACCAGTTCCTAAGAAGCACTAGAATACCTCTCGCGAATGTGCACTATCGGGTTCAACATCTACAACAGTGTGTCTCAAATGTGTATGGATAGGCGATTTTTTGAAATAACAATTTATAAAAAGGAAGCAGTAATTACTAAAAATTATTATCTTATAAAATCCAAGCATAACTTCATTACAATAGAGAAATATCATATTTAAATCGAAGATTGTTTGTAAAAAATAAAATTCAAAATAAGCTGTCCCAAAAATATGTGGACAGTGGAAAAGTATCGCTGCACTACCGTATCAAAAAATAAATAAATAAATAAGTAAGTAAAATAAAATAAAATAAAATAAAAATAAAAAAAATAAATAAATAATCTATGTTTTAATTTCGGTACATGTAACCTATACACATTAAAATATGAAATCACAACTCGTTTTTTAATTCAAGAATAGTTGGAAAATGAATTTAAACATTCAATTCTCTGCAGCTGATATAGTTACAATTTTGCATTTAAAATCTGAAAAAATAAAGTTTCTTATACTGTTCAATTGAGAATAGCAAATCTGAGGTTTATGAATTTTTATCGGAAAAAAGGACTTTACATCGACCAATAAAAACACCTCAACGTGAAGTTAGAGCAATTTTACAAGCAATTTCAACCCAAAAAATCTGTTCGTAAATTAAGAAAACCTTAGCGTTTTTTTTTTTTTTTTTTTTTTTTTTCAAGATCTAGTTTTCTCCGTCTCAAACAGATTAGCAGTGGCGTATTCATGGGATCGGCTGATGGGGCTGCAGCGCTCTCCAAGATTTGTAAAAAACGTAAAATGTTATTACAAAAGTTTATCAAAATATTATGAAATCTGCCAAGATAGATTTTATAGGAAGCACAGTAAGATTCCGTTTTAGGCGATTTTTCATTTAAAAGTTATTATTTCGAAAATAGCATAAAATAAGTATTTCTGCCAAGTTTATGTTATACACAGGCTCTCTTTACAAGCGATAAAAATTATACTAACTAAGACGAAAACTGCTTAAAACGAAATTTTTCGCAGTCCCATGCGATTCGATCTTAGCAAATTCTGTACAAATTATGCATTACTTGCTGTGATAAAAATCTGTTAAAGTGGAAACGTGAACTTTCTTATGTTTCCACCCTAGAAACTTATTATATCTAAGCCCCCTCCGAAATAATAAATCTAGATACGCCACTGGGCTGAGATATAGTAAAAATTTCTAAAAAGGAATAATTAGAAAGTTCAGGTTTCCGCTTAGTTATTTATTTTGTGGTCTTTGCGAAATAATAATTTTTTTAATGAAAAATCGCCTAAAAGGGGATAATGCTGTGTTCCCTATAAATTTTATATTAGCAGATTTCATAACATTTTGATAAATGTTTGTAATGACATTTTATGTTTCTTGCAAATTTTAGGGGGGGCTGCAGCCACATCAGCCCATTTCCTGAATACGCCACTATCTAACCCCCCTCCGAAATGATAAGTCTAGATACGCCACTGCAGGCTAGCAATTTTCATAAATATCGAAGAATGTATCGGACATCTATTCTGAAAGTGCACAATGGAAAGGCGAGATTTTTTTTTGGACTAAAAAATACATACATCAGGCAGATTTAAGGTTAAATGTCTTCTTTAGAGACGAAAAAAAAATCAATTTCGATAGCCGTAATACCTGGGTATACTATTGGGCCGAACTACGATGAGAATCTTGTAAGTTCTTTATTCGACAACAAGAAGAGGGTACTTCCATGGCATGGGGCGCTTTCTGTTCTTTATTAAAAGAGGATTACCGACAATTACCCTTCATTTTTTATGGTATACTTATAAAAATTTAATTTATTGTACAAATTATTAGCTTTTTTTTATGTTAAAATTTTATTGCCTTTGTATAGGCTGAGATAGTCTTTTTCCTACTATTCAGATATATTTTACGATGATCTTCAACAACTTGTCGTAGAAATTGTAGTTGCGTTTCATCATGAGTTATCAGTTCACTGTATTACACAATAAGTGTAACCGGACCTTCATCATGGTCATTTATTAATTGTAGGGTTTTATAATCTTTTTAGCCTGTTAGTAATCCTCTCTTGACTCCCACAAGTTAGGATCAACTGCAACATCAACATGTACATTGTACAACTGCAAATTCCAACAATTGAAACAATATCATTAACATGGCTGTAATAAAATCTTCCAATTTTTCATTCTTGAACCAATAAAGAGCAACACTGACTCGCTTGGTGTAATTTTGAGCTTGTTTTTCAGAATTAGCTTCATTCTGTAAAGCAATAACAATGCATCTTTTGGTTGTTAAACTTACACAGCTTTCAAATAAAGCTAATCCAGTGAGTCCTTCTGACAAATACTACAAGACATAAGAAAATTTAGGTGATGAGGACTTAAATATAGCTGAATGTATTGATGGGTACTCAAGTAGAAATTTTAGAAACAACAGATTATTATACTAGGCACATGAAGCTTGAGGGCAGAGATCCAGCTTTCAAATATACACAGACTGTGAAAACATCAACATCATGTATACCTTCATCCTCTTTTGAAGTCAATTAAATTAAGCATTGAATATCCGGATTTTCTAACAATATATTATTTACAACATCATCAAATGAAATTCTTAGCTCGTACTTTATATTTCAATGAAACTCCAGTATTCTTGAAAGAGTTCATATAGCGTAATTTCAGATGAAGATTGGACTCCGATACATAATTCAAATATAGTACTAATAATCAGTCTCAGCGCCGTGCAAAATTGGGGGGGGGGGGTGAATGGGGCGGTCACCCTGGCGCAGAAATTTAGGGGGTGCCAAATTTATACTATAAACGTCGTTTTAAGCCTGCCACAAGAAAAAATTTGGTTGAGGGGGCGTCAAATTGAGACTTTGCCCCGGGTGCAGTTTTCTCTTCGCACGCCTCTGATCAGTCTCATAATATGATGCTTGCCAGCAAGTGACAAAAGCTCTTTTTTGTTTGTTTGCTCTGTAAGAGCATATGCAAGATAATTATAATCAGTGTTTGAGCTGGTAAAATTGATGCATATTACTTAAATATTATTTTCTCTTCCTCACTCTTGAATTTTCTCAAGAGTGATTCTGCCTAAGCTTCTCCTGTGACAGATGTTGAACAGACCGTAGTTGAGTTACATCTTTCCCAAAATTAATATTGGCAATCGAGCAACCTTCCTTTTTTCATTCAAGTCCTACATTAATTTTCCATCCCAATGAATGTTAAAAGTTGCGTTGCTTTGAAACCTAATTTTTATTTTTTCCTATTTCTTAGTTCTCTGAAACATTATTTGTCCACAAATTGAGTCTGTTAAATATATTTTCTTCTATAAATATATTTTAAAAGATGGAATTGCTTTTTCTTTGACATAGCATACGAGCCTGCGTTTATTTATCATTGTTTATACATTAGAAACTTTCCTATCATTGATCTACCTCTAAATATCGTGCAAATGCACTAATATGTTACCTGATTTATCTTTTCATAAAAAGGAACAAATTTAAAGGGTGAGAAGATCATATTTTTAAACTTAAAAAATAAGCTCCACCCTAACTCTCACTCAACAACAGCTTGGTTTACAAAAAATCAAGTGACTGTTGTAGACTAGCAAATCTCCAACCTGTACCTAAATCCAATTGAAGGCGTTTGCAGAATACTTTTATGAGAGATATTTACCAATGATCGTTAGTTTTCGACTTTTCAGGAATTAAAACAGCAAATAAAGCAGGCTGGTTCTCTTTGCAACCACATATTTTTCAAACCCTAGTTCGAAATATGCCTGATATGATTTTAAAGATAATTCAAAGAAATGCTCCCAAATGGTCCGGCAATCAATATTTTCTTCCATCAATATTTTTTTACAAAATTTTTATTTTTAATTTTTTCTTGCAAATTGCACCGAAACCAGTTTCGGAAGTTAATTTTAGTTCAAAATCTGTAGATACTTAGCAGGAAATTTTCTATTAAAAAATATTGGTATTTAGTTCACGGAACATTTGGCAGACCTGTGAATACAAACTTTTAATTTAAATACAAAACACTAAAAAATTCATATATTTTTCGAATAGTCAATTTTGATTTTGGATTTTTTTTTTCAAAATTTCTGTGAAAGTTATATTGTACTTCTTTGTCATAATAAACATATGTTGTGATTATATATATTTATTGCTTTTTTTTATTATTATTGCATCATTTTTTGAACTAATATTTTAAAAAATTGCCTGGCATATATTTCTAATTCTGAGACGAACAGCATGCGACTGCGAATACCTTGAATGAGAGCCAAGTAGTAAAAAATTGTTTGGGGTCATTATAACCTGTAGCTACTTCTTTCATATACAATTGTACATCAATGTAATCAATGTTCATTATTTTACAAGTTAAATTACGTTATAGATTTCAAAATATGCTTTTCCAAATTTCGCCAAAAACATCCCATATGCGTCCCGCTGTAGTTTCTTATTGAAGAACGGTGTTTACTTATGTGTTATGACCATTGTACAACTGTTTAATAACTAAGCCAATGTATAATTTTGTCTTAATCTTTGAGTTGTACGATAACGAAGTAACAGTGGCTCTAGGGCACCAGCATTCTCTCAATTGAACCACTCGCCCGATATCCGCAGAGGAACTCCTTATTCTTATACCTTGCAAGAGCGCAACTGCAGCACGAGATGAAGTTCACTCTTTTGGCTAAAAAATTCAAAATTAATGCAATTCACACATAAAATATTTCGGGGGAAATTCGTAATTATTAATATACAGGGTGATTCAAAAACAACGCGGACAAATTGATATGACAAATCAGGCATACGACATGGATAAAAAACATATAGGAACATAGGGCCGCAAACCACTTACTGAGTTGCAAATACAGGGTGTTTCATCCTAACTCAATTTGGGTTGATGGTTATAAATTTCAGAAAACTGAAGTATATTATAATAAAATATTTAAGCAGACATTCTCACCTTTGCTTTAGATGTGATAACATCAAACAAAAGTGATAAAAGTTTAGATTATGCGCACCAGCAATATGCAGTTGGCACCTCACATTTTAGATCGTGATAAACAGTTCATACGGTATCACCGATTGCTTGAGCAACATGTTTTTCCAGATCTTTTCGTAACGTTATCACATTTCACACAAAATAAGGTACATATCGTTGCATTTTAATTACAATATTTTTATTTCCCTCGAAATTATTACTTTCAAACCGGGTGAAGCTAGAATGAAACACCCTGTATTTGTCACTCAATGAGTAGTTCGCGACCCCATGTTCCTACGTGATTTTTTATCCTTGTTGTATGCTTGATTTGTCATATCATTTTGTACACGCTATTTTGAATCACCCTGTATATATATGTAGCATTAAGAAGGTACGAGATGCGTCGCCGATCGATATATCATTATTTATCACATCTGCAAAAATGTTACTCCTCATTTACTCTTGGCCGAAGAATTTTAATTGTAGATACGTGAAGGTAGTGGCTGAGTGGTTTCTTCAACTCATTAAAAAAATGCAAGAGAACAGGAACATCATATTTTATTACCGTGCACTTATTATTTTATCACCGTCAGTCCATACATCCCTGAATCTTCATCACTCTATAATATTCTTGATTTAACCATTTACATCAGAAGAAAAAGCAATTCACCACGACAGGCAAGACATCCTTTCTGAGGCTGCATCACCATAAATAATAAAAGAACAAGAAGGATCCGCGCAAAGCCGCCTCCGGAAAAAACATCGCAACACTGCAAAAATATTCCAAAATAATAGGAGAAGCAGCGTGAGAACTTTAGCAGTGGCAAACTCAGTTGATTCTGCCTCCTCCGAAAAACCCAAATGAATATCTAAAAATTTCTCAGATAACCTTGGCCCTCCCCTCTGACGTATGGCTTTTAAAAATCCATTAAAATTAATTAGAATGTAAAAGTAATTTATTTCTCTTCCATTGGTTGATGGGAGGAGCTAGTCGTAAGGACTCTTTAATAACCAGCGTAATCAGTAAAAGTAAAACGTTCCACTAATTGCGGATGAATGTCAGAGCAGACGATTATCAAATAAATAAAACAAAATTAAAGATTTTTTTTATTACATATATACATATATATAAATGCTTGTTCTCCCCCCCCACACACACACACGCATGCACAAACCAATTGATTTTTAAAGTAATCGCGAGGAAATTTTCAAACATTCAAATTTATTCATTTCAATATAAGTTGAGATAATTTTGAATTTTGTTTAAAGACTTATATTATGTTTTAATCACGGTTTCGTGAAGTTTTCCTTTGTTTTTGAAAAAAAAAATATTTTTTAACCTTCAAAATATGTCGACACATATGTAAAGCGTGAAAATGGTCCATGAAAATAAATAGTGCTGTTGCATTTTACAATTTTGGATAATAGATTTTGTTAAAACCTATTTCGCGCACGCACACTTTCATTAAAATTATTTTAGCACACGCACAAATTTTTGTAACTTTAGCACATGCGGGCATAAATCTAGTTCCATTTAGTCTCCCGTTATATTTTTCGCTAAATACGTTTTTAAAAAAATCTGCAACTCTAAACTGTAAAATGCAGTAACTTTATTTATTTTATAGGAAAAAGTCATGCTTTGCATATTTATTGACAGATTTCGAAGCAGTTTCTGTCGAAATCACATTTTCTTTTAAGAAAATATCCAAATGTTTCTTTACACATTAAAAGATTAATTATTTAACAAAATTGACATTAATTACATTTAATAAATACCCTTTCATCAGTATACACAGATATCTTACTTTTATGTACATTTTTCTTTGAGGTTACTTTTTCATAAAAATTATTTTATTGTGGGTTATCTCGTACAAAATGAAACATTTCGAAATGAAATGTTTATACATGCGCGGAATTATTTAATCTCAATAGGTATATTTCGCCTCCACTAGCAAACAAAGAAAAGAAATTCCTTCACCCAGACCTTCTAGACATTAACCTTGAAATGTACAAGGAAGGTCAGGAGTGTTCCAAAAAAATTCTTATTCTCGAAGAAAAAAAGTGACTGGCGTGAGATTTATTCCAGCGCGTGTTTTTAAGGGTTAAATGGTAAAAAATTACAAGAAATATACAAAAACAAAATAAGAATTTATTCATTTTTAGCTTACCGGCAGAAGATATATTAAACGTAAAATTCCCAGTAATTCCAGGTTCAATTGTTCTTCGGCAAGTATCATGGATACCAGTTAGATGTGTTGTTTTGTCGTTAGTCCAATATACCTGTAAATATAAAAAATCATACATATTACTTTTTTTGCTGTTATTTTTTAACATGAGATTTATATAATAAAAAATAAAATAAAATATATAAAGGAAACTCTTTACATAATAAATACAGAGATCCAGCAACCCCCAAGTTTCCGATATTATAGTTAAAACCATGTAATTTGAAATGTATAAAGAAAAGAAAAGTATTTCTTTTGCCATTTACATTACAAAAAATCACCAAAGGAATTAAATGAAGCACGTATTTCTAATAAATTACTATTAAGGCATTTTCATGACACAAAATAACCCTCGTACGTTTTTTGAAAACACAGAAAATACTTTAACGTGTTACGCGCTGTAAATGAATTCCTTAATACTTCCATTTTGGTTCAAGACAATTTTGTGTAAATGATTAATGCTATGATACTCTGCGTTGTGTAATATAAACAGAAAAAAAAATAATAGCGCCAGAACATTCAACTTTAAACTATACTAATTTTAAGTGTGACGTCCCCAGTACAATTTATGGATTTTCAGTGAATGAAAAAATACCATTATGGTGTATTTTCATTTCTAGACACTACACAGAAAAACCGTATTAAACCGCGAAGTGGCAGCTCAGACAATCACCTCATCAAGTTTACGGATGAAAATTTAGAATTAGTTAAATCTCTATTCGCATATTAAAACACAATCGGTCTTCGAAGTCATACCTTGGTTGAAAACACCTAAACTCGACTTTAGCGGTTGACTCTTGGGTTTAACATAATGTTTTCTTTCTCCTAGTTTTCCATGTTTTCATACTTGTGAGTGCTTGAAAGCACAATGGTAAACCTAGGAGTCAACTGCTAAAACCGTGTTTTTAAGTGTTTTTCATCCAGATATGACTTGGCATACTGATGCATTTTCATATGAGAATCGAGATTTAACTATCCTAGATTTTCAGTCGTGAACTCGATGAAAGGATTGTCTGTACTGGCACCTCCAAGTCCATGTGAGAATTTCATAAGCCGAACCAATAAATACATAACTTGAGTTTCACTTACGGCTACATTAGCATTGGACGAAAGAGTTCGATAGGGGTGCAGTATCATTAGGCACATCATGCAATGGCTTCATCAAAAATATGTCAAGGTGGCAGCAATTAGGCCGCCCAGTAATTGGACGCAAATACATGAAGATGCCCATAATCGCACCAGTAATATTTTATCAGTAATGAAAAATAGCCAAAAACTTACCTCATTTATTTTTTTAATGCCGTTATGAATGAAAGTTAGGCAGAGATATACTTTTATTGATTATTATGAATGAAATCTAGACAGAATCTTTTATTGTCTTTTTTTTAGTTTCATACTTTTTTTTGTCGTAAGGCATATACAGGGTTCGCACAGTTATACCACTAAATTTTAAGAATATTTTAGAAATGTTTCACTGCAGAAAAATATCGTAAAATATGTGAAGGGAGGTGGGAATTGCGAATGTTGTGGTTTAAAAATTAAATGTAATTTTTCTTATTTTTAATAGTGGTGCCAGAGTCCTTGGAAATTCCAAGGAGTGTGCGAACCTTGCATATATATATACACATATATATATATAAGAGGTTTATGTTAGTTTACACGTAACGGGGGTAGATCATGTTTTTTCACGATTTTGCTGTTATTTAAACTTCGATTTTAATTATTCTGAAATAGCTTTTTCTATAAGTGGTTTTAAATTTCATCTTTTATGAATCGAACGTTCTTTACTCTACTGATGAGGGTCTGATGTTTGGCCGAAATGTTTTAAAGACTTTTAAATATTTTGAATGTGATTTTACTGTGTATTCTATTAAATTTTCTAAATTCAAATGTTAGCTTTCATATTAAGCATTTATTTTTTAACTAAAAAAAAGAATCGAACGTTGTGCTTATGTAGTAAAAGTATAAGCGCACAATGTGAAGCATAAATTACTTTTCAAATATCTCGCTCAAATTTTAATATGGTGGACGTGAATTTTTTTGCATAGGATTGCTGAGGACAATCCAGAACCGGCCTAATTTTTACTTTTTTAATTTTGGTTACATTCTCTTTATATTAGATTAGTTTCAGTTTCATAACCGGTTCAAACCGGCTTTGAAAGTTAAAGTATTTTTTTAAACTGACACCAAAATCGAAAAAGTAAAATCTAGTCCGGACGTGGATCTTTCTCAGCTATCCTATATGCAAAAAAAATCACGTCAAAATATCAAACTTTGAGCGAGATATTTGAAAAAAACGCGCCATACACTTTACATTATCTTCAGGATCTTTAGTCAGTGGTGTGGCGTCTTAAATTAGTGGAGAAAGAAGCAGGGCTGGGTTTTGCCGGCAGAAACAAGTGACAGAAAGTGGTTTAAACCGATAGAAACTGGCAAAAACTGGCATAAATTCATTTCAAGACATAATCTGAGACTTTTTAGTAGTATTCAATTGCTTATACATTTTATTTTATGATAAATAACAAATAATAATTTGGATTAAACATAAAGTAAAAAACATGATTGTTCTATTGCAGCTGCTCATAAAATTTACTTAGCTTTATTTAATGATGGAAATATCATTTAAACTCATAAATTCAAGATTCAAATCACATTTAATGCAGTGTTAGCTTTTATGCTAGCTTACTTTTTTAACTAAAATCTTTATATATTAAATACATGTGTGAATTATGAATCATTGCAAGTTAAAGTTCTTATTAGTATTACTTCTTAGTTTCTGCCAGTTTTTGCCACTTACTGGCAGAAACTTGCCAGCCCTGGAAAGAAGACAGCTGTTTCGTAAAACTCCATCATCAGTTCTCTTTCTACCAACTCGTCTTTCTAAAACTCCATCATCAGTTAAAGACTAAGGCTTAAAAAGAAAACTAAAGACTTAAAACACTTACAAGAAACTCTCGATTGTATTTAGAAAGGTGCTAGCGATAAACATACTGTCAAAAGCGAAATGGTAAAGAGTGAGGAAACAGCGGAGCCAATGAACTTTATATTTGATGCACCATCCATTGTCAGACTCCTTATATTCGTTGTTTCCTTGCTCGACGCAATTATTTTTTTTCACAATCAGCTACGTTGCTTGCTCCCTTACACATATTCTTATTTTTCTAGAGTTGTTATGTTTTACTTACCCATCATACGTAGTATAGGGTAAGTCTTGCAATCGTTTTGAAAATCGAAAAATTTTTTTTGACGGATTTACACGTTTTCGACACTGGAGATTTAGAAAAACATATTTTTAGAAAAAAAATTTTGCTGTCCGTCCGTCTGTCTGTCTGTCTGTCTGTAAACGCTCTATTTCCCGAACAAATTGAGATAGAGACTTGAAATTTTGTATGTACTTAGTATGTAAGAATGGACCGAAGCCTATTTAATATCGGTAACCTCGATTATCCTGAACTATTTTTTTCGGACTCTCGAAAAATTCGTTCTGATGAAAGGTATATAAAAATTTTCGAAATTTTTTATTTTAAAGGGTGATCGTAAAAGACAATAAAATAACAAAAATTTTGCATAAAGAACGAAGTTGATCGAATCATTAGTTGCCGAGATATCTGTAATCGTGTTTTCCACATTCTTCGATTTTTCATGACCCTGTATTTTATTCAAAGTTCAATTCAAAGATATATTTTAATTGGAAATGAGACGCTTAATCCGACGCAATAAATTGTTAGTTATTAAAATTATTATTTTTGGAGTTATAAGGATATTTCTTTTTCTCAATTCAGTACTACTTGAGTAGTTAGGCGTGTTGTATAATTTATCGAAATAGCTTCATCAGCAACTCATTATTACAGCATTAATATGCACAGTACAAATATAACTATACGTTTAAATTTTGTTTTGGAATTGCAATACCTTTTATAAATAGTTTTCAAATGTATTATTTTCATATATTATATATGCATATGTATGATGGGTAAGTATTACGGTGGCCCCCAACGACTAGTTTTACCTTGCTTTGATGATAAAGTTTTAGAAGTTCTGAAAAAAACTGTCTGCTTTCATACATCTAGAATCTAAATTTTGCTTTTGCAATGCTGAAAAATTGTATTTTTAAAAATCCATTTCTTATTTCACACAAAAAATATAAAATAAAGTAAAATAAAATAAAAACTGGTGTCATACGTTTCGAAGGCTGTCAAATTTAGAAATATCATAAATGCCTAAATTATTTATTAAATCAACGAATCTATAAAATTAAATTAATTACTTACAAAACAATATTTTGTTTTGGAATTTCTGAGGCCTGTTACTAAATAACTTCTTCCATTTTCCTCCCAATCACCATGGCAGTGAAAACCTGTATAAATATATAAATGAATCGTAACATATCTTTTAAAAGCAAAAGTGAAAAAAAGAGAAACAAACCTTGCACAAATTAGAAAAGAAATATTTTCATTTCCGGAAACTTAAAAGAAATTCAATTTTACTCTGATGTCATATACAATTATATTGAAAATATTTTCAGTAATTTTAAAATCCAAATAATGTTTATTTACAAAAATATTGGCACCTTTTTTCAAAATTTAAGATTAATGCACCATATATAGAATAATTTCATTCATACCATTCATTGAACCATATAAAGAGTAGAACTTAAGTATTTAATTTCAATGAAAAACAGAATTCTATAGAGCATAGAAATATGTAAATATTATTTTAAACGATGAAACCTTTATGTATAAAACTTTACAATATAACAAATTTAACCTTTTTTTTTTCTTTACACATTTTATATACAGAAATTTTACAGCAACATTAATTTGAGGGCTATGTATATCTTGCGAAGATATGCCAAAAGATTGACTTTGCCTTTTTCGTATATCTTTAGTTTTGATATATATGACGAGCAACACTCATTATCAAACAAAAAATAGTTAAAAAGCTTCATGCTACAATAAAATTTGAACAGTTATTAGTTTAATATGATGTTACTTGTAATTTCGACAGTTACTGATCTATAAGGCATGGATTTGATTTGTAAATGGGTAGTCACTTGTACTCTTAATTTGTTTGCATGTTCCATTCAAATCAAATCCGACAGCGAATCTTCGCTTTGCATCTCTGTGAGACATCCTCTTTTATGGCATTCCAATTCCTTTTCTTTGCTCTTTTTTTTTCTTTTTCGGCAATTTGATTCGTTGCTCTCTGCATCTTCATTGGCTGCTGAAGTTAGCCATTTAATCCTAGCCGATTTTTTCTCCATTTTTTGATATTTTTTCGTATAACCCTTAATTTATGCTCTTTTTCCTTGTTATATTTTAATTTTAATTTTAATTTTTTTTATTAATATAATTTACATATACATTTTTTTTGTCTCTTTACCCTCTGTTTATATTCGACCATCCCAATTCTCTAAAATTTGGTATAAATCCGTCACATGCTTAACACCTCTGCATGATAATAAAAAGGATAAAAACTGTAGAACGAATGCGAACAAGAGCATTACGACTCTTGCAGGTACTTATCAAATAACACCTCATATTAGTATTCGCTCATTCAAAACAATAATATATTTGAGGTTAAGATAATGTTTTACATTCTCACTGCAGAATACATTCACATATGTGCGTAAGAAATATTATCAAAAGACTTAATGTAGTCAGGCAATCTGTTGGAAACACAAACTCAGAAGCCACCTACATTGGTGTGTAAAATTATAAGTCACAGAGCCTTCAAAATACTATTTTTGGCAAATCCAGAAAGAGAAAAACTATCTTTTATAATCTTTAATATTTTAAGACTTTAATACTTTAAGGGAAAATATTTTGCTTAAATTAAGGTATGTGCCTACCTTCGGGGCACTTTTTTGAAGAAATATGAAACTTTTATCAAACATATGTGTTTTTAACATTAAAACAAAGCATAAAAATATGAATTCATATAAAGTTTTAATGGAATTTTTAATGACTTTTCAAATATAAGCAATATTTAGTCAAATTTTAGTACAGAAATCTGTTTATGTCAAACTTTTTATAACGAAATCCGTTCAATACATTTCATTTTTTTTTCAAAAATATATTTGTAATCCTGTTACATGTTGCAGTATCTCTTAAATTTACAAAACTACACAAAACTTTGTATAGGAAACAAGATTTTTTTCATTTAACAATATGCATTTTTCAGTACAAACAGCTCTTAAATTAATATATAGAAACTTATGAGCTATATTTTGATTCATAACGTACCAATAAATGAAAAGAAATTTGTGATTTCCTTTTTTTTTCCACTGTCTTAAAAACATTTAAGAAATGATAAGTACTTAATGAAACGTAAGTTTTCCGTAAAACGTAAATTAAAATTTCAATACAGCATAAAAGAAAAAAAAACTTTTATACTATATTTGTGGGGGCTTACATATTTGTATAAGGGACTTAAATATATTAAACATTTCTGCATTAAAATGTACTATTTTTTCTGTGAGTCTTTAAAGTTAATGAAACTGGACACTTCTGGTGTCATTAAGTTTATTTCCAGGGATATTTTGGGCTATAATTTTACTTTTAATTATTGTTGAAGTAAAAGTAAATCAATTTTGAAATCCCAAATGTTTGATTTTTAATTTAAAATAATGAAATAAAAATCAATATTTTTCGCAAAAACAGTGACTTGGGCGCATACTTTTACCTTTAAATGCCTCATTTAAAAAATATGTATATTTATAAATTTTTTTCGACTTTCATTTCTTAAATAAACCATGGGAACGATACTTTTAAAATTCGTATTTTGTTTTATGGTTGATTGTCGTTAGCTTTCTGAATTCCCCTTCATAATATAAAGTCTATGGCCGTTTGATGCATTTTTATATTTAAAATATCTCTTCAGGAAATTAATATTTTTGACTTTTTCTTTCAGTGTTCTCTTCTTAAGGGATGTAACTTTTTTCTTAGTTTTCAAAATATTTCTGAAACTTATACTTAATTTTATGTTAACTAGGGAAGTGCAAGAAGTGTAAGTCACCGATTTTGACGAAAGTGGTATCTTTGGAAATATTTCATCGTGAGCAGTAAAAAACTCAACGGAACCACTCGTCGCAAATGAGCCGTTTTTGAGATATCCCATAATTTATGTCACGTAGCTGATGGATATTGGGATAGTGCACACTTAACAGGATACCGTAAAAAATTGTTTTCGTAATTTCGACGAAAATGGTGTCGTTGGGAAGATATCATTGTGAGAAGTAAAAATCTCAATTGAAGTACATATCGGAAATGAGCCGTTTTCGAGATATCCGGCAAATTATGTCACTTAATGCAGTTTCTCAGTAAGTGCGCATTTGCGATGTGACACAAATTGTCGGATATCTCGAAAACTTCTCATTTCTGACGGGTGTTTCCATTGAGTTTTTTAATCCTTACGATGATATCTTTTCAATAATACCAGTTTCGTTAAGATCGCGACCAAAATTTTTTGCGGTCCCCCATTAAGTGTGCACTAGTTAGGTGACATCAGTTGTCCAATATCTCGAAAACAACTCATTTGCGACGGGTAGTTCCATTGGGTTTTTTACTGCTCACGATGAGATCTTTCCAACGATACCACTTCCGTCAAAATCGGTGACTTACACTTCTTGCAGTTCCCCAGTAAGTGTTAAAGTTATACTTCCAGTTAGTCAGTTTTTAATACATAAAATATTAAATTAAACACAGATTTTAGAAATATTTGGAAAACTAAGAAAAAAAGTGACATCGTTTAAGAAGAGAAGAACGAAAGAAGTTGAAATTATAATTTCCTGAGGAGATATTTTAAATATAAGAATGCATCAAATGGCCATAGACTTAACATTTCGGGAAAAAAAATCAGAAGTGATGGACCAGCAGCTTTAAGTATAGTTTATGATAGTTTTTAAAATATTTTTAAACAGTTTATTACTAAAAAAACATGACTACAAAGGAGTCTATCAACAGTTTGTTACTGGTCATTAATTGTAAAAATAATTTTCCTTGATAAAACTCTTAAACATTTAACACACATGGATTTTAAGAACTTTGATAAGAAATAAATTTTACTTGCTCACTGCTGTCTAAAATAGGATATTTCGCAAGCTACCAAACAAAACAAAAAACACATATAAAAACAATTGAAAAAATAAATCTATCTTTATACTTTAACAGTACAAGTGTTGTAATCTTCATGTTGAAAATTTATTTCTAACATGTATTTTATTGGCAAGATTAACTATTAAGATTTAGTATTATTCAAACATTATTTTAAAAGCCTAAATTAGGTATGTTTCCAAAAATCTCCACAAGGCATTTAAGGGTTAAAATAAATCACTTTTATTAAATTAATTCTTCAATTACCAGTATGAATTATCATAAGTCTTTCCTTCCAAGCGGTAAAATGATGAATTTCATTCATCTCCAACTAAAGTTTTTTGAAATATTTTTCCACTCATACAAAATATCTGCAGTTCACATTCAAAAGGAAAACTAGTCAGATGTGGCAAGCCCAAAACTTCCTTCTATCTTATGCATGTTAATACTTCCTGAAAAATGCAGCCTAGCAGCGCCACCGTTTAGGATGTTTAAATCAAAATCTAGTCAGCAACAACTTATGTCAATTTATAACTGGATCTGAAGTTTGATGAAAATCCCTACATTCGTCTTTGAAACACAGCTATTGCAAAATCTTTAAAAAAATTGCATAACAGTATCACATGTTGGGCGATGTAAAGCAAAAACTAATCAGGATCAATTTTATTTTAGGTGCTAGCTGAATCTGAAGTTTTATAAAAATCTATGCATTCGTTTATGAGACATAACTTTTGTGGAAATTGAAAATAATGCAGCAAAGCAGTACCACCTGTAGAGCGATATACACCAAAAGCTAGTCAGATCTATTTCATATCAAGGTCTCACAGAATCTAAAGTTTTGTGAAATTCTGTGAATTACTTCTTGCGATAGAGATATTGCGTCTATCACGAATAATGTACCATTGCAGCAATTCCTGTTGAGCGATTTGAACCAAAACGTAGTCAGCACAATTTTATATCTAAATCTAAAGTTTTATGAAAAAATGAACTAGTTCTTGAGATATGGTTATTGTTAAAATCGTGAGTAAGGCAGCATGGCAGCACACCTCTTGAGCGACACACACCAAAAACTAATCAGATCTATTAGTTTAAATTTAAACACGATTATTCAATCGGTAAATTAATTATGACAGATGTAAATTTTCCATTTTTGAAAAATGGAAAATTTACATCTGTTATAATTAATTTACCGATTGAATAATCGTGTTTAAAATTAATCTAATGTAATTTCGTATGCAGCGATTTTCTGCAGTTCCATACATATTGACCTTCGATTTAGTCTGTTGAGCTGATCCAGAGTATCAGACCAGATAAAGTGATCGTTGAGATTAATTGGGTGAAATAGTCCTCCAGTGTTCGTGTCCGGGATGGCTCAGTTGGAAGAGTACTGGCGGTTTCAGCCAATACATCCCTGGTTCGAATCCTGGCCCGGACTTTTTTCACCCAAACTTGAAAAATGGAAAATTTACATCTGTTATTATCAAATCTAGTTTATATCAAGGTCTAATAGAATCTGAAGTTTTGTGGTATTCCGTGCATTAGCTCTTGATATAGATCGCCCACAAAATTTTTTGCACATACAGACAGACATATTGTAAGAATATGATTTCCGGTTCTCTGACCCCTAAAACGAGTAAATCCGTCGAAAACAGTATTTCAAAAATTTCCCCAAATAAAACACTTTTCTTCTTGTTATGCTAGGGGAAAGTAAAAAAAAAAAATCAAATTGAAAAATCCCTTCCCTTCCAAATTAACAATGTATGTCTGATTAAGATTAGGTTTTATTTTATCGCTTCAGAATGTATTCAAACATTAAAATTATATGTTTATGTAAGATTATTTGATAAAATCGTTTAAAACGGGGAAACAAATTGTCGTTAATACAAATAACGATCCATTCACACGCAACTTACAGTGATTGTAATTACGAGTCACAGAGAAACCTTCAAAAACTAATCTCAGAATCAATTTCACTCGTCCCCAACTAAAGTTACTTGATATATTTTACTACTTACACAAAAATTTGTGCAATTTCTAATTAAAAGAAAATAAAATCAAATAAGAACTGTACAATTTTTATTCAATTTCATTCAAATCAATAATGTATGTTTGATTAAGATTAGGTTTTATTTTATCTCTTCAGAATGTATTCAAACATTAAAATTATATGTTTATGTAAGATTATTTGATAAAATCGTGCAAAACAGGGAAACAACCTGTCGGAAATACAAATACGACCCATTCACACGCAAATTACAATGATTGTAATTGGGTCAATCCATTTCAATTGGTCCAGAAAATATTTTTTTGGTCGCTCGACCATTTTTAAAAAATCTGAAATTTTTTGTACAACAACCCTAACATGACGGAAGTTCAAAATGACCGTTCTTTTAATTTTACTATTTTTTTGTTTGTGCATGGCGGCCATCTTTGTTTCATCGTGTGCAGCGATTTTCTCAGATACTAGGATACACAAAATTGTAAATATCTCGTCTTCTATTTCCCCAATTGAAATGGGGTTTGCAGCATTTTGTTCAGAATAAAATAGGCTAAATACACAGTGATAGAAAAATTTTAAAAAATAAATTTTTACAAGTGAAATTTTAGCACAAATTTTACGATTTTTTTAAAAATCTATCCGTATGCAAGAGGAAAATTTTCATGCAAGGGAAACTGTCAACCTTACACAAATTTTTCTACAAATAGGTCAAAAGTATGTCTATTCACACACCAAGTCCCAGATTTGGGAGTTAATTTCTCTTTGCGAAAAAAATTCCGAAATTTGTCAAAAATTTCAAAAATCGCACATTTTAGGCTTTGATATATCTGGTGAGGCACGAGATAAAAATCTGAAATTTTGGTCTATGATAGTATTGTGTAGTAGCGTTATGTACAAAAAATTTCAAGAAGGAGATTTGACTACACGCTGAGATATGACATGGAAAATATCTGAAACAATACTGGCAAACTATTGTAAACCTACTATGTAATTGTTCAACAATGCTGTCAACCTTGCACAATTTTTTCTACAAATAGGTCAGAAGTGTGTGTACTCATACACCAAGTCCCATATCTGGGAAATGATTTCTCTTTCCGATAAAAATTCCGAAATTCGTCGAAAATTTCAAAAATCGCACTTTTTAGGCTTTGATATTTCTGGTGGAGCACGAGATAAAAATCTGAAATTCTGGCCTTTGATAATATTGTGTAGTAGTGTTATGTACAAAAAATTTCAAGAAGGAGATTTGACTACAAGCTGAGATACGGTGATTAAAAAAATGTTAAGAAATGCAATTACGAGTACATTGGGAGAAATGAGATTAGTCTCTTTTATTACAATATTTACCAAGAAAATATTCGTTTGTTTAAAACAGTTAAATAATAAGCATTTAATTTACAAAATACTATATATGCTCAACAAAGAGCTTAACAATATTTACGAGAGATGTTATGATTTCGACCAGTTACTGTTATCAGTCCATCAGGCTATTCTTTCTAAAAAATTTATTTGAAGCCCCCCAAGTCTTGTCATCCCTTGTTAACTTGAATGAAATTCTCTATGTTTAATAATTGAAGCCATGTCAGCTCGATCAGTTGTAATCCATTGTCTGTAATTTACTTTTCCTGAAATATGTTCCGAGTAAAATTGTTGCAATAGCATTTTTAGTAGATTTGTTCATCTGGACAAATAGTGTATTTTCATAGCATACATTCTGAATTGTTTATATCACACAGAAGCATTTGAAAAAGATATTTTTAATTAACATTTAACTTTAAACAATAAATAATTAATTTAAAATTTTGGAGATATGAGCAATTACATAGTAGGTTACAATAGTTTGGCCCTATTGTTTTCACATATAGTCCATGTCATATCTCAGCTTGTAGTCAAATCTCCTTTTTGAAATTTTTTGTACATAACACTACTACACAATACTATCAAAGGCCAGAATTTCAGATTTTTATCTCGTGCTCCACCAGAGATATCAAAGCCTAAAATGTGCAATTTTTGAAATTTTCGACGAATTTCGGAATTTTTTTCGCAAAGAGAAATTATTTCCCAGATCTTGGACTTGGTGTATGAGTACACGCACTTTTGACCTATTTGTAGAAAAAATTGTGCAATGTTGTCAGTCTTGTTGAACAATTACATAGTAAGTTTACAATAGTTTGGCAGTATTGTCTTCACCTATTTTCCATGTCATATCTCAGTTTGTAGTCAAATCTCCTTCTTGAAATTTTTTGTACATAACGCTACTGCACGATACTATCATAGGCCAAAATTTCAGATTTTTATCTCGTGCCCCACCACAGATATCAAAGCCTAAAATGTGCGATTTTTGAAATTTTTGACGAATTTCGGAATTTTTTTCGCAAAGAGAAATTAACTCCCAGATCTGGGACTTGGTGTATGAGTACACGCACTTTTGACTTATTTGTAGAAAAAATTGTATAAGGTTGACAGTTTCCCTTGCATGAAAATTTTCCTCTTGCAAACGGATAGATTTTGAAAAAAATCGTAAATTTTGTGTTAAAATTTCACCTGTAAAAATTTATTTTTCAAAATTTTTCTTCCACTGTATATTTAGTCTATTTTATTCTGAACAAAATGTTGCAAACCCCATTTCAATTGGGAAAATAGAAGACGAGATATTTACAATTTTGTGTATCCTAGTATCTGAGAAAATCGCTGCACACGATGAAACAAAGATGGCCGCCATGCGCAAAAAAAAAAAAAAAAAAATAGTAGAATTAAAATAACGGTCATTTTGAACTTCCATCATGTTAGGGTTGTTGTACAAAAAATTTCAGATTTTTTAAAAATAGTCGAGCGACCAGTACTGGACCACTTGAAATGGATTTACCCAATTACGAGTCGCAGAGAAACCTTCAAAAACTAATCTTAGAATCAATTTCACTCGTTCCGGACTAAAGTTACTTGATATATTTTGCTACTTGCACAAAAATTTGTGCAATTTATAATTTAAAAAAATCAACTAAGAACTCTACAATATTTATTCAATTTCATTCAAATCAATAATGTATGTCTGATTAAGATTAGATTTTATTTTATCTCTTCAGAATGTATTCAAATATTTCATGATATGTTTTTGTAAGATTATATGAGAAAACTATTTAAAACACTGAAACAATCTGTCGGGAATAAGAATACGACCCATTCACGCGCCACTTACCGCGATGTGTAATTAGCAATCGCAAGATCCTTAAAAAACTAATCTCAGAATCGATTTCTCACGTCACTAACTAAAGTTACTTGATACATTTTTATACTTATACAAAACTTTATTTTATCTTTTCAGATTATATGTATTCAACTAGTTTCTTACATAAACATATAATGAATATCCCATTATATGTTTATGTAGGATTATATGAGAAAACTATTTAAAACATTGAAACAATCTGTCGGGAATACAAATACGTCCCATTCACACGCCACTTACAGTGATGTGTAATTACGAGTCGCAGAGAAACCTTCAAAAACTAATCTCAGAATCAATTTCACTCGTCCCCAACTAAAGTTACTTGATATATTTTACTACTTACACAAAAATTTGTGCAATTTATGATTAAAAGACATAAAATCAACTAAGAACTGTACAATAAGAATACGACCCATTCACGCGCCACTTACAGTGATGTGTAATTAGCAATCGCAAGAACCTTAAAAAACTAATCTCAGAATCGATTTCTCACGTCTCCAACTAAAGTTACTTGATACATTTTTCTACTTATACAAAATTACATTTTATCTTTTCAGAATGTACGTATTCAACTAGTTTCTTACATAAACATATAATGAATATCCCATTATATGTTTATGTGGGATTATATGAGAAAACTATTTAAAACATTGAAACAATCTGTCGGGAATACAAATACGACCCATTCACACGCCACTTACAGTGATGTGTAATTACGAGTCGCAGAGAAACCTTCGAAAACTAATGTGAGAGTGGAGAAAAAGCCATTTACTCACTCTTTACATCGGTGAATGAGGCGCAGCTGGTGAGAAACTCAATGGCGTCATTAGACCGGCATCCCACCACTCTGGCGGTAGAGTCCCTGCAGAGTTCCGGCCTGAAAGAGGTCGCGGACACCTTTCCCACTTGGACCCGAAGCCCATTCGTTTCGACCAGCTGGGGACACCCGGAAGGTGCTGCGGAATGTGCTAGAATAATGAAAAAAGAAATATTCATTTAAGAAATTACAACGACTGTTTAAAAAAATGATATTTTCAAAGACTAAAATTTTCAGAATTATAAATAAATTCTATACTTTAAAAAATAATAATAACATCATTTTTATTATTTTTTTGTTGTTGTTTCTTGGATAATTTTAAATGCTATTGTAAGCACGGAGATGGCTACAAGAGTGATCCATGAATTAATTATGTTAAACTTCAAGATAACAGGAAGGAGACTGCAAAGTGTGACAGAAAGGGAAAAGAAAATAAATGGATACTTTGTGACTTTAAATATGAAAGCAAATAAGTAATGCATTAAAAAATAATAATAACATCATTTTTAATATGATAAAAACTTGGTTTACGTAATAACAGAGTCGTATATTGCGTACACCATGGATTAAACGTTAATATTCCTGGACCCGGAACAAATTTTAAATGAAATTTCAGTTTTACAATTTTCGGAGTTGCAAATTTATTAAAAGTCCAAACATCGCACATTTTAAATTTTTACGCCGTTGCGCAGAGAAAAAAAATGCAGTTTTAAATGAAATTTGAAATATTTATCACAATTTGGTTTTAAATTATTATTATTATTATTTAAGTTTTAAGTTTCCAATCCCTTTTTTTTTTTTTTTTTTTTTTTTTTTTTTTTTTTTTGTCATCGTGGCAACAGAAGCATTCCATTTCTAGGTATTAAATTTGGACCAATGAGTAAACGAATAAAATAACAAAAGTTGCGGTATTGAACCAATAAAATGATTAAGATATACTTCAGATTTCCCAGTTTACTACCGAGGACAAAAGCTATTTTCCCAAATAGTTAATAATATTAATGTTTATTAAAAAATCGTTTAATTTCACATTTCAAATAATTATCAATAATGTGGTAACTGTATTTTGATATCATAATTTAAGGGATCTGAGGAGTCACATTTTAACTGCTAGTGCAATTTAGCAACATGTCACATTTTGTTTTCTCTATATCTATAAAACATAAATGCATAGTATTTTTAATATACAGAAATTAATATATCTTCTGTTTGAAATGTTTTTTTAAATATTTTAAATTGAAATTTTATTTTATATTTAATGTTAAATTTCAACTTTAAGAAAATTAAAATATTTTTTTGATTTCTTTCCGTTGCACGCAAGATTGAAGCAAAATTTTCGGTTCAAGATCCCCCAAAAATATTGATAATGATATAAAAGTATGTATAATGAACTTATATTTCCTTTCAAAGTATTTTTTTATTTAAAATTTTAATTTTAAAAATTTTAAAAAAAATTGAAAATTATTGAAAAATTGCCAATTTTAAATAATTAATGCAATTGTAATACTAAGTTATTCTTGAACTTAAACTGAAGATATTTACCAAGTTTAAAATTAGTTGCTTTATTAGTTTTTGCGGAATGTTGAACGCAGGCAAAGAACATCTTTAATTTTTTTCATCAAAATTAAACATTAAATAAAATAAAATAAAATTCAATAAAGAATATTAAAAATATACATATTTTAAATAGAAGAGACATTAAGTTGTCTCTATAAAAGAATTTATGCATTTATCATATGCATTTATCATTTGAATAAAATAAATGTGACATATGACTGAATTGTACCACCAGGTAGCAAGTAAGACTCTTGAGATCCTTTAAGGGCATAAAGTACCTTGAAATTGTGTAAAATGTCGATTTCTCTCTCTCTTTTTTTATATTGATTGAAAGCTTCTTTAATTGTGAATATTTTCAATTATACGGCAATTATATCACGAGATATTGTATATTTTGTTGATTGATTATTAAAAAAAATTATTGAAAATTTTAACCTGGTTTTTCTCCATGTTCACATTCTTATAACTTGTTTGTTCGATAATTACTAAGGCTTTCTTGCTAATTCAGATAAAGGCTTGATTATTATTATTATTATTATTATTATTATTATTATTATTGTTGTTGTTGTTGTTGTTGTTGTTATTATTATTATAATTATTATTATTATTATTATTATTATTATTATTATTATTATTGTTGTTGTTGTTGTTATTATTATTATTATTATTATTATTATTATTATTATTATTATTATTATTATTATTATTATTATTATTATTATTATTGTTATTATTATTACTGTTATTATTATTATTATTACTATTATTATTATTATTATTATTTGTTCTCCATGGTGTATTTAACATTTTTGTGTGTGGATTAACATTAAAATTTACAGGGTATTTTTTTCTACTTTTAAATTAAGAGTTTGTACAATTACCTTTATTTTTAACAATCCTTCGTGACGGAACCTTTTAAGAAATAATTAATGTTTTGTCACCTGTTTTAAAAAACAGAAATTTGTGCCTTATTAAATCGAGAAAATGCTCAGATTAAATAAGACAAATTTCACAGTAAAATTTTACTGGCGGGGATAAACAAGTATTCTTAAGCCTTTTTGTGGCACGCATACGTGTCGCTCGTACCCAAGGCGTTAAATACACAAAAGGGAAATAACCATATTAACTATAAAATCCCATACATCTAAAAATCCATGCACAATTTTATGTACTATATTCTAATGAATGTGGGAAAAAATCGAAGCAAAAATATTCCTATTTATAAAATTAATAGTGATTTTTATTTAATTATTTATTTATTTTTTCAGAAATAAGTTTTATGCCACAACGTTCAAAATTGAAGAGATGACTTTAAAGGTACTTTATCCCCTTAAAAGCTAAAAATCCCTGTCGGCTTGCCCTATAGGCGGAGATATATTTCGAAGTTTAGTGCTCATTTTAACAACAAAAAATAAAATATGATTACAGATAAACCTAGTTCAACAACTTTATTTGGCCGCTTTTGGAGAATTTAAAATTCAATTTTATGTAAGAGCTGTTTTGCCAGCGTTGTTTGAAACATTTTTTGACTTTAAGAAAAAAAATTACCAATACGGCACATTATATTGTTCCTAAATAAGAGAAACGGTCAATTGAATGAGTTAGAGAGTAAAAATTAAATTAAAAAATGAGTCATAAAATAAGAAAATTGTTATTTGAATATATCCTCAATTCTTTAATCACGATCGCTTCGAGAAATTTTGATTGAAATGCTTTTTTCATAGCTTTTTATAAAAATACATTCTGCCTTTATCAAAAAACTGACTAATACGGTACATTATATAGTTCCTAAATAACAAAAACTGTCGATTGAAAGAGTTTGAAAGCAAAAATGGATTTAACAATGAGACAGAAAATAAGTAATATGTTATTTGAGTACATCCTCAACTTTTCAGTCACGATCGCTTCGGGAATCTTTGATCAAAATTATCAGTTTGACAGCATTTTTCGAAATATATTCTGAATTTATTACAAAACTGGCAAATAAGTCACATTATCTAGTTCTTAAATAAGAGAACAGGCAAACTGGGTGTGTTTGAGAGCGAAATTAATTTTAAAATGAGAAAAAATATAAGCAGTTTGGATTTGAGATCTTTTTTCTTCAACCCCTATTTTTTGCATATTTTTTTTTCTTGCTATAAGAACTGGTCTTATCAAAAACTTGTCAGTTTAAAAGTTTTAGATATTATTGAGAAGATGTATGAAAAACGTAATCGGATTTGGTATCTTAACAATTGACGAAGTTATAGACGTTTATTTTTTTTTTTCCATCCCTTTTTGTTTTTCGTTTTTAATTTTTTTTCTCCTATCAAAAATTTGTAAATGCAAGAATTTTAGACAGTATTAAGAGCATTTATATAAAAAAAATAGTTAGATTTGATATTTTAAGAACTGATAAATTTATGAATTTTCCACTCCCAAAAATCCTATTTTTTTCGCCTATTAAGCCCATTTTTAAATTTACCAAAATCTGTTATGCATAAACTTTTGGCCATTTTTTAGAAGTGATATAAACTTTAAACTGATTCGATATCGATTTTAATTAAGAAGTTTTGAGTTTTTTTTTTTTTTTTTTTTTTTTTTTCGGTTTTCACGAAATCCTTTCCTATTTCTACCCCCTTTGTTCGATTTTGCCCTTTTACGAACTTGACCGAGATTTTACGCCACTTCATTTTATGTATCAGTGTGGGAGAGATTTGAGCAGAATTTTAAAAGCAATCGTGCGCATAAAAAAGTGACATTTATATGTGTTACGGCCAAAACTCGAAATTGGCCAATTTGCGAAGTGGTCAGATGCGGTTGACCACTTCACGAAATAGATAAAGGCACTCGGCTTAATCCTTTCTAACATAGTTGAAAGTTTCTATGAATTCAAATAATTTCGCAGTCTGCCTGTCCGTGCTCTAACTCGAATAAATGCTCGGGTTAACTTTTAATTGTTATCTTATTTGGTTTATCAATTAATTTCGGTATTGAAAGGGATTTGTGTACTATTTTTGGTTATTTTACTGGGATACACAAAAATATTTCGTTTCAATATTGTTGGCGCCACTTTTGTTGTTATGACGTCATCGCATATGCCCCCACTCACAGGTTTTGTCATCATTCCTTCAGTTAGTTGTATGGACGCCGTCAAGGCAAGTCACTGCTCTCAGAGCACGCAAAAATAATAAAATTACAGTCTGCTTTTTATTAAAGTTATCGACATTTTAATTCATATTTATACTCGCATTCGCAAACAGTAAAAAATATAATCAATTTGAATCGTTTTTAGTGTGCATTTTAATGTTGTTACGTTGTCTTAGTTTCAATAAAATTGGTAATGCATCATTAAGATGGACGACAAAGAGCTATCTATTACAGTGTATGAAATATAGCCAGATTTTTTTCAAAGAAACAACTTCTAAGAGAAGTTTCATGACGGCCTCGCATCTAAAGGATAACCTTAAAATTCCCGATTCGGCCAAGGCTTCCCGGCCAGTCAAAACCCGAAATACGCTATTCGTTTCATGTATTTCGAGTCTAGACCAGGAAACTTGGCCAGTTCAGGTATTGGCCGGCCAGTTCTAGAATTGGCCAAGCTCGGGGTATTGGCTGTTACATATATAACCACAATCTGCAATTTTATTTGTAATTGTTCCAATATTGCCAATTCCATTTGATTGTTTTTTCATTTTTAAGTTTGTTATATTGGGTTATTCTATACTCATTGTAGATATTGAATTGTAGTATTACATAATGGTTATGTATATATATTGCAGACTAGAAGTCATGATTGATGTCTATATGCGAAATTTTTTCAGTAGTTCCAACGTGAGAGCGACCGCAATAGGTAGTATTTCATACGAAATCTACATAAAAATATTATCTGCTGTTTAGATTTATACTGATTTTAATCAGGCACTTGCACTTTTTACTTGTACCAAAGAAAATAATGTATGGTAGTTATTTCTCCTATATTCGTAAAATAGCCATAATTCAGTTACTTTGATACATTTTAATTGATAGTCCAAGAGCCGTTCGAACAAAACCCTAAGTCATCGGTAACAAGAAAAAATCCTTTATTTTATGGAAGAGAAGTAATAGGCGAATCTAATCATTCATGTATGCTAGAAACGAAATGGTGCATAAGCCAAAAGTGAATACCACTAGTGGTTGACTCGTAGACTTAGGATTATGTTTTCCTGCACCCAATTTTCCTTGCTTTCATGCTTTTAATTGTACGGCAAACAGGGCCTGAGTAAGGCAGGGGCATGGGAGGCAATTGCCCCGTGCCCCCCAGCTTAAAGCCCCCCCCCCCCCAAGGACAGATAAGTTTTCCATTAAAAGAGTATCAAATGATAAAAAATGGTCAAAAGTGACCAAAATTCTTTTCTTTCTTCAATTGTGAGGGTCTCTCTTCTCCTATCTCCTCTTTTTCCGTACCCAATGCCTCCTTAAGGCCTCCCATTTATCCTCATATTCCTGTAATCGAAAAAAAAAAGTCTGTATTCTATCATTTTTTGAAGTTGTCTTTTTTTTTTTTTTTTTTTTTTTTTTTTTTTTTTTTTTTTTTTTTTTTTTGCTATTATGTATATAAATGTGAATAGTACTTGGTATGAAATTTAAATACACATGCAATAGTTATGAATTTCAGTTTTAGACACTTTAGTATAATTTAAGAAAAATTTTAAGATAGATGGGGGCCCCCTAATAATGTTTTTCCCAGGGTCCTCCACTGTCTACACTGTAAAAAAAAGGGTCGATCTACTAAAAAAACTTTAGTGATCCTTGTAATTACTACAAAATTTTTAGTAATCGTAGTCGGTTACAAAAAAATCTGTAAGAATTACTAGAAAAAAGTTAGCAACGAATAGAGTTAATAGTTTTATATTTTTAATAGCTCTTATTAAAACTGAGTTGTGGTGGCCTTGATAGCATAGTGGTTATAGTAAAGGACTCCAGGCTGAAAGGTCCTGGGTACGAAACTTGCCACCGCCAAATACGCCCCGAATGTATATAGTGTCCCGTTAATAAAGGGATTATGAAAATCCTATCGGAGCAGGTAGGAATGTTTGGTGCTGCCATCTATTACGGTTTTGCCGAAAATCTTCCGCTTTAGAAGTCTGGATGCAGCTCGAAGGAAACTCCTGCCCTTCGGGCGCACGTAATGGTTATTAAAAATAATTTTGGAGCTATTACTAAAATCTGCTTGGTGGCTCATACTAAAAATTTTTAAGTTAGTTATACAAAAAATTCTTTTGTTCAGTTTACAAAAGAAATGCTTGTTTCACTTACAAAAAAAAAGTTTGTAATGTTTACTAAAAAATTCTGTGGAATACAAATTTACTAAGAAATTTTTAGTAACCTCTTGAATTTTTTTTTTTACAGTGTAAGTCGGGCCCTGACGGCAAACACAATGTCAAACGTACGAGTAAACCACTAGTGGTATCAATTTATGGCTTATGCACCACTTCGCTTCCGGCAGACATGGATGATTATATTGCCCTATTGCTACTCTTCCATAAAATAAAGGATTTTTTTCTTGTGTCCGATGACTTAAGCCTCTTGGACTATGAATATTAAATAAAAAAAAATACATGCACTTTTGTTTAACGGAACAAACGCGTCATTTTGCATTTCACTCGCAAAAATAGTGCTCTTGTGTTTAGTAAAAATCAAATATATTTTCAAAAAACTACTCATACATGCTAAAATAAGTCTTATGATTATTTTTTTAATCTCTTTTTGAAAAGTTATTTAAAAAATGAGGTTTAAGGAATATAGCGCAAATAAACCTGATACCCAATTTTTTGCTACCACATGAAAATTGGCATAAAGGTGAACGCAAACGTGATACAAGCATTAAAACTAAAAAACTTTTGTTTATCATTATTTGAAGCAAAAAAAAATATTATGCTATTAATGTAAGGCAGAGAATTACATTTTAGGGTGTTAATCAGTGAGATTTTGAAATTTTCTCGCTAATGTTAAAATTATGGGATTTTTACAGTGGACAAAAAATTTACAGATACACAGGGCGTTTCACGAGGAGCTCTCTACACTGTAAAAAAAAAAATTGGGAAAGTTACAAAAATTTTTCGGGTAGAATTGTATTCCAAGAACTTTTTATGTAATGGCAACAATAAAAATTCATGTAACAGATACAGATTTGCACTTTGAATCAAACAAATTTTAAGGTTACTAAGAATTTTTTTGGGAAATCGTATTCCAAGAACTTTTTAAGTGACGATAACGAGCATTATAGATAAAATTTTAGTAAAGTTACCAAAATTTTAGTAAATTATTTTGTAAAGTTACAGATGGTTTTAGTTTTGCTTACAAGTTTTGTAGATTGACATCATTTTCTTGTACAGTGTACACATAAAATTTTAGTAAGCGTAAGAGATTTCGGTTAATTTAGATTACTAAGGTTACAGATTTTTTTTTACAGTGTAGCTTTAAAATTCAAAATTTTTTTAACCTTACTCTGAATAAAAAAATCTGTTGAGTTACTAAAGTTTATCTTGGAAAGTGGGATTCCCAGACATTTTTATGTAACGGCAACAAAAAATAAAATAGAATAAATAAAATAAATAATAATAAAAAAATAACAATACAACAAATACATATTTGCATTGTAAATCAAAATTGAATTGTAATTACATTATGTTTGCATTGTAAATCATGTGAATTTAATAAGAATTTTTTAGAAAACTGGGATGTCAAGAACTTCTTATGTAACTGTAACCTGAATTGCAGATAAAATTTTAGTAAGATTGCTGTGATATTAGTAGATTCTTTTGTAAAGAAATAGATTTCTGTAGCTTTACAAAAAAGAGTTTGTAAATTTACTTTTTTTTTTTCTTTAAACAGTGTACAGATAAGATTTGAAAATGTATACAGATTTCCGACCTGTAGAATTGCACTTATTTTCTTCTTCTTGTGTACAGTAAATATAAATTGATCCATGAAATAAGCGCCATGCTTTTCAAGTAGATCATAAATTACTATTTAGAGAATTTAAAAAATAGTTTAAATATTTGTAAATAGATGGCACTTTGATATCCCAAACTGAAAAATAGATGTTAAAGGTGCATTTAAAAAAATGCTTTCCCACTTTCGACAGCTCAAAATTTTCTGATACAATTTCAGACTTGGCCCTTTTTTTCGTTCCCAGATCCCCCAATTCGAAAAAATTAGTTCAAAATGCCAAATTTGATTGCATTTTTTGCAATATTTTCTGCATTTATCAAAACATCGATAATCACGGCACCTTGTGTACTTTCTTAATAAGGCAATTTGCAAGTTTGATGCATATGAGAGCGAAAATGAATTAAAAAATACATCGGAAAATAAGCAGTTTGAATTGAAATACACCCTTAAAGTGAACTACGAATTGCCCCAGATCAGTAGTGGCAGCTACTGCCAACCCGAGGGGTCCTGGTTCGAATCCGGGCAAGATATGGATGGCGTGTTTTGTTCTTTTGTAATGTGTAAAAAATATATAATGGATATGCTAAATAAATTGTTCTGAATTGTCTTTATTTATATGTGTAATAAAGAATTCGAGGCGAAAGCCATAGCTGCTATTAGGCCTCAAAGCAATATCACATCAAACCATTAAAAAAGTGAATTACGAAATTTCAAAATTAATGTATTTTTACCCAGTGAAATAGTTAATTATAGTATTAAGTAAACACTCATACATTTAAAATGCAGATTTCAGAGTTAATGTAAGCATCCTTTTAATTTTTAACATCAAAATTCCATCTATTGACAAAATTTGCTTTTTTTTATTATTATTATGGTATACAAAACGTATGAGTTGCTTGATAAATCATCTTGTTTAATCTTTATCTTCATGGGTATACGTAAATGGGTGGATGAGAGTATGACAACAAGGCACCTTCGCATTCACCCCTACTCTCCCCTAACTGAAAACATGGTTACATGCATGTTTATATAAAATGAGCTTAAAGAAACATAAAATTTTAAAGTAAGAAAATCAATCCTCTTACTTTACACACTGTTACTTAATAATATTTTGTGTTTATTTTTTTTTTTATTAATATTACTTCACAGAATTCATAAAAATGGAAATTCAAATAACATTTTTGACAAAATATTTCATAATTTATTTTTAGTCGCCCTTCCCTCTTTGCAAAGCCTTCAAAAGAAATTTATATTTAAATTCTATCTTGGGAGTTACAAGAATTTAGGAAAAATATAACTACAGAATTATTTGTCAAATATGCAATTACAAGGATTTGAATGTATTTTTTGGCGCACTTTTTTCTTTGACAAATCAAGTTTTAATGACATAGGAAAAATATATTTAAGACTGTTTTGATCAAAATGTAATTTCAATATTTGTGTATATTTTTGTCATATATTTTTCTTTATCTATGTTCAGCTATCAAGAGGAGATTAAAATACACGAATATTTAACGTCTGAATTAAAGCTTTTAAAATACTAAATAAAATAATACGGAGTTGAATACAGATAAAAAATAATATTTATAAAATTAAAAGTTAAGAATAGTAAAAACTTTTAAAATACATACTTATTTTATTCCTTGATTTATTTAACACTAACTTCAATTTAAGCTGTTTGTTGTGCAATGGATATTTTATATTGATGATGTCTTGCGGGTGGCTTGGCGAAATGTCTACTAATTGTATTTTAAATGTTCTTTGTACTTTGATATTTTTTTAATTTTATGTTTTAACTATAAAATTTTGACTTATTTTATTTATTCTTTTAAGAAAGAATTGTGTTTAAATTACATAAAGACAAAGCTATATGCATATAGAAAAAATATAGCTATTTTTCTTCTTTTTTTTCAGTAAAATACAATTACAAAAGTAATGTTTTCCAGTTCGTATTTTCTAACGACGGAATATTGACAAAAAAATAATGATAAAAAAAAAAAAAGTTATAAACATTTTATTAAATAAAAATCATAGCGCCGGAATACCCTCCCCTTCCCCAAATACCATGAGTACATAGTAATATCCCTTTTAAATATTCAGACTCAAAGATTGCCACCGTTTTACCCATCTAACTACATCAACGAAAGATTAATTCCCGTGCCCGAGCGATAAAACAGCTTTCTACCTACAATTAAATCCGTAAATATCTTTAGTTCCATTTTTCAAACAGAGATTCCTTCCCATTAAAAATATGACCAAAGATGGCCGACATTATCTCCTTGCTTTTTAATAATCTGCAAGCGTCACTCACTAACTTCATGCACTTTAGAATAAAAACACATTTTTCCCTCATTTCATTTTCAGTATTCTACCTATTTGTTTGATAAAAACAATTTTCATTATTCCAACTATTTTTTTTTCAATAAATGTTGTTTTCGTTATTCTAAAAACTGATTCTATTGCTTTAATGTTTGTAACTGTGAAACACCTGTGAAACATTGAACGAAAAAACATGAGACATGCGACAATTTCACCCTGATAACAAAGAAAAAACCGGTTTGACTGCGTCATGTTGCACGATTTTTGACGCATGTCTCCCTAGTGTGTGGCGAGCCTACGGAATAATTTTGCCAAAAAAAATAATTAATTTGAATGCATGTTTTTCGGCAACACGCAAAGAGAAATTTATTTTTAAATTTTACCATGAAAGCTATAAGCATACAGAAAAAAATATTCAAATCCTTTTTTGAAATGTTGCTTTATAGCCTATTTGAGTGCTCTCCCCATCAATGGATTTTATCTTTTCGTCTTATAAAAGGCCAAATAAAAAAGAGAGAGAATGTATTCAACACAAGACAGGATGTCGCCAGTCCCTTTCACAATCTGCCCTCCACCCCTCTCGTAATGGCTTACAAAGCAGTTGAAGTTGACCTTCCCCGGAAGAAGTGACCCCCTCTGCTCACAATCCACACTATTGTGATAAAAGTGTGCAATAATACTAAAAGTGGGGTTACATATGAGGGCCAAGAATGATGCAAAGAGCTTTGTTGTTAAAAGCTTTGTTTAATATCACTGCGCTCACAATAGAGAGCATTTAAAGTAAAACTGCTTATGACAAAACACCAGACTTCCCTTCCCTCCCTTTTTCACATAGGGATGATTTTATCTAGCATTATTTTTTTTTTGTATCATTAAAAAAAAGAAAGCATCATATCTGAAAGATTTCAGGTTAATTTATGAATACTGAGCATTTGTGAATAAAATTGCTTATGATAAAACATGATTTTTTTTTTCTTTTCGCGTAGATGATTTTTATCTATCTTTATTATTTTTTTTTAATGCTAGAAAGAATTAAGCCTGAAATCTTAAAGATTTCAAACTTCTTAAAGATTTCAATCTTTAAGATTGAAATCTTAAAGATTTTTTTCATAGGGATGATTTTATCTAGCATTATTTTTTTTTGTATCATTAAAAAAAAGAAAGCATCATATCTGAAAGATTTCAGGTTAATTTATGAATACTGAGCATTTGTGAATAAAATTGCTTATGATAAAACATGATTTTTTTTTTTCTTTTCGCGTAGATGATTTTTATCTATCTTTATTATTTTTTTTTAATGCTAGAAAGAATTAAGCCTGAAATCTTAAAGATTTCAGGTTAATTTGAGAATATCTTTATGCTAATACTGAAGAATAAAAACGCTCATGAAAAAAAAATAAGATTTTTTTTCCCTTTTCAGTTAGGGTTATTTACCTTTTTTTTTTTTTTTTTTTTTTTTTTTTTTTTTTTTTTTTTTGTTAATTGTAGGGAAAAAGAAAAGAGGTAAAGTGTTATATCTCAAAGATTCGAAGTTCATTTATGAATATGAGAATGTTAAGAATAACAAGTAAAACTGCTTATGCCAAAATATTTTTTTCCATTTTTCTTGGGGTGATTTTATCTATTATTAATATTTTTTGTCTTATTAAAGAAGAAAAAAAAATGAATTAAGTGTCATATCTCAAATATTCCCAAGTTTTCTATCCATATTAACTTATACATCCCCCTACGCTGGTAATACAATGTGGGAATTACCCTCCCTTTTCACTTTGGCATGATATTATCTATTTTTTCCTTTATTTTATTAAAAAAACAAAAAAAAAAAACAAAAATAAGCGAGATATCTAAAAGGTTGGAAATGGTGGATGCAAATTAATATTATAAGAATGAAAATATATTCTTAATTATTTGAAGAAGAAAGGAGCTGATTTCTTTTGAGATAATTGCGCTTACAGAAAAAGTAGCGTACTCACGTAAATTTGTCATTTTTTTCTTCTTTTTTTTCTTTTTCTTTTCTTTTTTTTTTAATACCTTAAAATTGCATTCAAAGACAAAACGTGCATTTATTTACTTATTGCACTTATTAAACAAAGACACATATTAGATGTTAAAATATCCCCCATATCATACATAACACATCTATATTAATATAGATGCATTTACGACATCATTATACAGGGTAGCCCAGAAGGAAAACAGAAAACATGCTTACATGTATGTTAATATAAAATGACCTTAAAGAAACATAAATTGCATACAAAATTGCATACAAAGACAAAACGTGCATTTATTTACTTATTGCTCTTATTAAACAAAGACACATATTAGATGTTAAAATATCTTTCATATCATACATAACAGATCTATATTAATATAGATGCATTTACGACATCATTATACAGGGTGGCCCAGAAGTAGGAATACAGTTACACATACATAACTTTCTTCGTCTACGGAGTGATAAAGGATAACGTTTATTACAGAACAATCTTCCCAGTACGGCAGTTGAAGAATTTATCGATGGGAAATTTGTTCTAACCGGAATATACTCTCACTGTCTGTGAGGGTGTAGGAAACAGGTTTCAGGAGTACATCAACACTTACTTTTGGGGCACCCTGTATATTGTAGATATCCTTGCAAGTCAAGAAGAAAAAAATATTGCAATCACCTTTTGCTTTTTAGGAATTTATAAACTTCAACTTTAAAATATGTCAATTTTATTATTTTCTATAATAATTATGTATACACAGAGATGGATTTTCATTTATTATTTTATTATACATTTTTTTTCGCATTGCCGTTTACTGTAAAACAGACTTTATTTTATTTTTTAATATTTTAAAATTAGTCATTTATTTTTAGAAAACAAATGAAAATTTCTGCAGACAATTTGTATCTTCATTTGATATTCCATTATTATGTTTCCGCAACAGTTTCTAATCTTAAGCTAAAAGATGAATAATAAATTACATACTTTGAAAAGTGTTTTAAAATTCTGCAACTAGTAAAAACTTATGCACTTAAAAAGCTTTAAACAAGTAAATATTAGAAAATTATTTTCACGTTGTTTTAAATATCACCGAAATATTATTTAAATTACTTCCCAGATAAAATTAGATATTGAGTAATTACTTTTCAATTTCCCTCATAATTGAATTCTAAAAGTTTCATTTTCAAATTCGATAAAATAGCAATTTATTAAATTATTTACTCTTTTTTTTTTTTTTTTTTTTTTTTTTTTGCAAAAAGAGTGGAGTTTTATCGTTATTTAAAAAAAAAAAAAAAAAAAAAAAAATGACTTGTTTGAAATAATTATAATGCATGTTTTTAATTCGAACTTACTTATGAAGTTTACTAAATATTTCCTTAAATACAGTGGATAAAAAAAAGAAAACTGGATATAATTCATTCGTTAATAATTTATTGCTGTTTTTATAAATGTACTTTTAATGAATATTTTATTAAACGTTGTATTAAAAATAAATCCTTTGACTATCGTTAGAATGATACAACATGAGTGTAAAAAAATATTTTGAAGATATTATTCACAGTATTTTAAAATATTTATTTTCCTTTAATTTTTCAAAATATACGAAATTATCTTTTTTTTTTTTTTTTTTTTTTTAATTTAATTTACATATGAAATAGGCACCATTATGTTGTAATTATTAAATTTTATTTGTTATTGTCAAAGGAGTTCTATTAAATGAAGGTATATGTAGTATAATAATTAGGGATATAAAATATATGCAATTATATTATACAGATCAATAGTGTGCATTCCTTAACTATTTCGGGTGTCATGTACTATTGATAGTACATGTATGAAAAACATTAATCTGAACAAGTGAACATTATTTTGTTTTAACAAGCACTTTTGTTACTGTTTATACAGGGTGTCCAGCAAATAACACCGTGATTTTAAAATTAAATTTCTCAAAAACAAAGATCTGACGGCGATTGACGGCCAGGTCGATGCTTCACTCAGCACTGATCACCTGGCCTTCAATCACCGCCAGCGCCACCTATTGTTTAAGATGCGATCTAAAATAAAAAATTACGGTAAAAAAACTCCTGACATTATACATAACCCTCCTGCAAAATTTTTTTAAATAGCTGTCACCGTTTGCAAGTTATTGAATTTTTAAATCCATCAGTCATTTTTGGGATACGCGGTATATATATATATATATATATATATATATATACTCTGAAATATGGCCCGAAATGTACTTTAAATATTTCACATAGGTTTTTGTAATTCCAATGAAATTTTAAAAAGTTGCGAGTACTTTTAAAACCCAAGCATTTTTCACTGCAGGTGAAGCCTTTGAGCCGCCTTAAAGACGAATTTAATAATATTGTCCAAAAAAATGTTCCAGAATTAAAAATATACCTCCAATGACTAGTTATAATAATTATATCTCATTAAAAAGATAAAATTTTAGTCGGATAATGTTTTGGGATGATATAAATTAACTAGCGAGCTACGACCGCTAGCTGGGCCACTTTTTCCAAACGAACCTCGGTATTAAGCAGTATATAATAAGCAAAAAAATTCATTTAATAAGAAAGTCTTGGTGTTCGAATCCTCAAGCACAAAAAAAAGTAAATTAAAGAGCCATGGTCCCGTTAAAAATATGTGATTTCGCATGGTGGGCCACGTGCACTTAAAAAAAAAAAGATTGTGGATCGAAGCTATGGTCGCTTCGCGCCCATAGTCCCGTTAAAAATATTTGGTTTTGCACGGTGGGCACAAAGCGCCCATAAGACATTTTTTCGTATTTTTTGGTTCATCAGAAGCAGATTTTTACGCAGATTCTGAATATGTAATCAGTTTTTTTCTACTTTAAAAACTGTCTGCATGATGGTTTAAGAAAAAACGCGCAAAAAAGGGAGAAAAAGAGGTTTTCGACTGTTTCTTCTTTTAGCCAAAGGGAAAAAGTTCTTTTCCTTCACCGCAAGGTGGAGCAGTGTTCTGCCTCAGAGCTCCGTTTGAGCGCCGTTTGGGATTTGAGATATTTTTCGTTCCGATTCCCAAGGGGTTTTTAATTCATAACTTTTTAAATTTTGGTCCCACGGTCTCGAAAATGCCCGAAATGACTTCCCCGGAATTTTTCCAATCGAAAGACACCTCTCACGACTTCCAACTCGCCCGCGTTGCGAAGTTTAATCGGCTTCAAGCAGACAGAGGCGCACGGATTTTATTAGTATAGAAGTTTATCTCATGGCTTTAACACTAATATCCTCACATTTTGAATTCTTTTGACTCAATAAAAATTTAAGGAAAGGTATAGAGTCTTTGTATAAAACAGGTATAGAAATAAGGAATTTTCACATGATAGATTATACTGTGAAATGTTTATTTTTGTAATTAGCACATTTCACATATAATATCTAAAATGTAAAAGATTATTTAGAAAAAAAAAATCCGTAAAACTTCAATTATTTGAAGAGATTTCTCGTAATTAATGTCATCCATGTAACGATGTCTAAAAAATGTCATGAAGTTTTAGCAAAAATTGAAGTTAACTTTATTAGTGTACCATGGAGCACTATTCGCATCATCGAATTGAAGTCTTTCGTAAACAAGTTTATTTTCAGATACAAAATAGTAACTGACCACTTTTTTCTTTATGATAACACAACTCTCATCACCTTCATTTATAAAGATAATGTAACCCTCATTTGAAGAAAATCGATGATGAAAATCTCGTAGATATTATTATTAATTAATTATTTGGCGGGAAGGGAATAATAATTTTTCTTATATTAAATTCAATACGTGGAAGGGAAATCACAAGGAAATAACCCGTTTGCTAAAATTAAAGGATCATTTCTTATAAGTAGATAAACCCGTTTCGAGAATAACAATAAAACAATAAATTTTCATTGCAGAGTTTATGAAACATGCTTATGAGTCGTAACAAATGATACTTACCGACTAGTGTAATAAATTCTTGTACATTATAATTATCTGAAAATGAAGAACGGCAGGCTTCGTGAGATGTTCGTGCTAAATCACCTGTAAGAAAAATATATAGTGTGCGTGTATTACTAGAAATCATATAACTTATTATTATTGCTTTGCAGATTTTTGCTGCTGTACTACTGCAGAAGTATTGAAAGTGAATTTTTTTAAAGCTAAAGAAAAAGAATGTTTTGAGTTGGAATGAAGAGAACATTTTCATACTAAATTACCAATAAGAAGAAATTTTTTTTGTAAATTATTAAAAACCATTCAACTCATTATTAATGTTTTGCAGTACTCTGCCACTATAAGGCAGAAATATTAAATGTGATATCTTTAAACAAAAAGGAAAGAGTGTTTTGTACTAGCATGCAAAGAACATATTCGGTCTTCTTCCAAAATTTCTGCATATATTTTAATATATATATTAATTAAAGAAATAACTAATGTTATAAAATAAACTTTAGCTTCTGAAAAATAACAATAAATTTACAGTATTTCTTTTTCACGCATGACTTTGCCAAGCGATTCCATTTCAATATGTACTTACAAAACATTGGTATTTTTTTAAATGAAAAAATAAAGAACAAAATTAGCTGTCAACAGAAGAATTTCAATTTCTGAAAAATTAATAAATTTTCACGTCTCTATAAGTGACTAGAAAGAATTTTTCCGTATCATTTTTTATTTTCATACGTAAAAAATATATATATATATATTAAATAATATTAATTCTTAATAATAATAATAATAGTAATATAATTTTATAGTAATTCTATTTTTAACATGACTGTGAAAAGTATTTTCAAATCATTGTGCATAGTTATAACATTTTTCATAAAAGAAGCAAAAAATAAAATAATTTTAATCTGTATAAAAATCAGTAAATTTATGAAGAGTTGGACTGTAAACATTCATTTATTTCACAGTCACTTGTTATGTTAAAGATAGAAAACGATGGAAAAAAAATATATGACTTCAAAAAAGGAAATAGCGAAAAGTCAGTGCATTCTCCCTCCATCCCCACTTCCAATCCTCTTTTTATCAGTCTGTATCCAGCTTTTCCGTCACCTGTACTGCCAGATTTGTGAACTCAGATATGAGAAACTGACTGATCAATCTCGGTGACAGTTCAGGGGAAAAATAACTTGCAAATCACGTTCCAATCCCTCTTTTCGCAAAAAGTTCGCAGGATTCTTATCGAAGTCGAAAAGATAGGAATCACCAATCTATTGCGAGACCGATTGCAGCTGACTCACTCTGAGAAATCGAAATCTGGAAGGATGGGGTGATCTTTAGAGATTATTAAAACCAATATTTTAAGAAAATTAACTATAGGAATTAATCGATTGGAAAATTAACATAATTCAACATAGTTATTACCATTTCCGTTTGTTAAACTTTGCAAAATGTATGATTTGAATGTAATCTCAGCCTGAATTTAACAGCAACACCATGAAAAAAAGATAAAAATATTTATTTATGAGTACACACATATTTTTACTGGAAATAGAAAATAAATCACCATATAATCTGATGTTTTGAAATATATTATATATATATATATATATATATATGTATACATATATTCGATATTATATTTTGGGCAAAAACATAAAAGCTAATTTATAATATAACCCAGTTCTTACTCCACTATTCTTTATTATTTTAAGATAAAAACTCTTCTTCAGTTATATTAATCAGTAATCATCCATATAGAAATAACTAGAATGCCTGCAAGAGAACACAGTAGTAATTATTTTGCCGGTGTTCTATATAAAGAAATGATTAATCTTGTTGTGATACTTTCTAATCAGACGTGATAAAAAGCTATTGCAACCACTGAAAGTAAATTAACGTCGGGAGAACCTGTATTGTCATGCTATGGTGTTGTGGCGATTTTACACGGGGTTGCTGACAGCAATAATGAGTAATGATGCACTACAGTAAAGGCTAAACTGTAAACCTGCCTTTGCACGTAATAAGTTCATTAATTTTACACTGTTGATACATGAAATGAAACTAAGGGATTGCACTTCATTTACAAAAATATAAATTGAAGGGTGTTGTTACAAAATGCAAGTATGTTTATTGCATATGTAAAGGAACATTACAGCACAAAAGTTCTATGTATCTTTCAGTGCATTTCCTATTATATCCATATTTGAATAACTTAAATGACATGATTATTCAGAAAATCAAAGCCTGTAGAATTCGTCACGGAGTTAAGAAAAAGAGAAAAGTCTACTTGCTGTTAGCAGTTAATATAATATAAAATTTTACATAAGGAATCTAAACAAAATTTCTAAATGTAAGAGATTTTATTTTTAACTCTTAATATTCAATTAGCTGCCAGAATATGCCTGTCAATTTTATTTAGATTTTGTTATTGTATTGAAATGAAAATGTATAGTGAAATAAATTTATGTAGGAATTAAATCTTATAAGACGATGATAGCTGGTCGACGCAATTTTGGCTCCATCTGCGGATTGGCGACTCGAGATAAAATGGACACAAATATAGTCGTTTAGTCGTATACGTTGATTGCACAATGTTGTGTCTGCATTATGGTTTAACCATTTTTCCAGATCTACAAGTATCTGTGAGGCAAAGTTTAATAACCAACCAAAGTATTTCATCTAATTTTTATGTGCAGCTGATTGGTTAGGTCTTATTATTTCATGCTTGGAATGCCATTACATATATTTAAGCATATATTCGCATATATTTACTTTATACCTTTTGTATATCTACATAATGCTGTAATATAATTGGACCTAATATGCTCCTTAAGTCTGATGTGGATAGTTAGCTCTAGAGATTTGCACTCGTTGGTGCCTTAACAAAATGAAGGTCCAATAATATAGTTGCGGATTAGAATTGTGAATCCACTTTTAAAGATCAACTTTTCTCATTTTTCTGTCAATTATTCTTTTGTGAAAAGTGTCATAAATGTTCTAAAGTTAACAAATGCAATTCAAGCTTATTTGAAATAAGTACTTTTAATGTTTAAAATTTTTACAATAACACTATTTTTTTATATTATAAGTGTTTTTAATCACACATCTACCCATATAGATGTTAGTTTCTTAATTATGTGGTAAAATGTAACAACATTTTTCGCAGATAAGCGTGAGCTGTATCAAATAATACAACTCACTCAGAAAAATTAATATTTCAAATTATAAACGGAAATCTCCTTTACAGAACTATGATGAATATATATATGCATATATATATATATATATATATATACATTTGCACATTTTATTGGGAATAAAGATTTTTACTTACCTAGCTGAATTTCAATCACGTGTTTATGTCTTCGATAAAATTTCATACATATATATCCATTTTTACTGAAAATAAGAAACACATCGTTCATTGAAATTAAAGTTTACGATTTGATAAATGTTACAAAATAAATAAATAAATAAATAAAAATATCTCTAACAAACTATCTCTAACAAACATAGATGGTTGCAAGTCTGCCTTTATGGGTTTTTACGATTTTTCGAAGACACAACTGAACACAGTGCTACACAAGTTGTTATTAAGATATGAACATGTGCGGCTTGAATTTTGAGCCTTGAAAGGAGTTTTTGGATTTTTCTGTTAGATTTTATTACATAAAATTTTGATTAGTGATTTTTACAGTATTTATTCGCGTTCTGGGATATATGTATATATATATATATTTACATTCGTAAAATAATTCCAGGTTAATTTTTTAGCTTAATTGAAAAGTTTTATTCTTTCCAATAAAGAATATTTAAACTTCGTGAGTGATTTTTTAATTTCTCAAAAATTCCCTTTTGGAAAACGTACCTCAGAATCGGTCGATTCTTCGCTAGCATCTAGTTAAGAACTGATAAATTACAAATAATGGATGTTTAAAAGGACTTTTTTTTTCAAAAAATATCTACACATTTTTATTTAGAATGTCATATCAGAATGCTTGCTATTTATTAAAAGAATACCGCAGGTTTTTATAGGGAGTCTGATAAGAAAACCTCTAATGACACTCATATTGATAACAAACATTTAAATTAATGTCGGTTATCATTGTTTTAATACCTTCACAAAGAGAGCCTTTTGTTTAATTTTATAATATTTTACCACCTGTTTTTGAAAACAGAAATTTTTGTTTCACTGATTCGCGAAAACCCTCTAATTAAATAAGGTAAACTTTACAATTAAATATAATTGGTAAAAAAACTGAGGGATTCTAAGCGCATGAAATGGCACGTATACCGTGGTGGCTCGACCTCAAGGACTAAATTGCACTCAAAATAGTTTTAGAAATTACAGTAAATTAACCTTTCATTGCACTGTGTGCTACATCTGGCACATACATAAAAATACTATAATTGTCATTATCTACCACAATTTTGGCCAATATGATCGCTTTAACTCATCAAGAATAGAGAACGATACAAAGAATAGAATAAACTTATTTTATTCATGTCAACAACAACAAACAGAAAAAAAAATTGACTAAGGAATTACACGGTTCGTACGGGTACCGTTATTTTCCAGGTAATATACCAGCATTTCTTTATAGAAAAATAAACATCGTTCAAAAGAATGAAATTTTGGTTTATTTAATCAGGTATTCTCTGTAAGAAAATATTGGTACCAAAGAATTTCCTGCTCATAAAATTCCAGGACCCGTAATAACCATGAAATTATGACAAATTTACTTTTATTTATTTATTCATTTATTACTGAATACTTAAAAATATTAATATAAAGGAAGTTTCTGAGTATTAAGCGTATAAAATTAATTAATTTAAGTTCATTTAATTTCAAAATATAGCAATAAAATATTTAAAAACCCTAGTTGTGTATATAGAGTATCCGCCATAAAATATCAAATTTTAGATTAAAATTTTAATATTTTTTTATTATTAATTTTCGTATTATTAGAACGAAATACAGATTTCAAATACAGTAGAGCATCGTTTATACGACGCCGAAGAGACTACCGAAAAACGTCGTATGAACGATAACGACGTATACCCGATTTTCACTTCCAAAACTAGAATTAAATTTGATTTCACTTAATTTTAATGTTTAACGTGATGATTTGCATGAATTTGTAAATTAAACAAACCAAAAAAAGAAGAGGGGGGGAATTAGTAAGCAATTTTAATATGCGTACCTTTATTTATGTTTCACCGAAAAGTTCCTCATTTGCAGTACATCATTTCCTTTCCATTTAAAGTCAAAGATAAAAAAAACACCGCGTGGCCAACAAAAAGTTGCCAATACTGGTAACAGTTAGAAGGATAGTCTATTTGCAACTTAAAATAGTTAGGGCATCCCCGAAAAAAAATGACCCCTCCCAGTGCAATCTGTTACACGTAAGCTGATTTTTCAGATTAATCGAACACAAGCCCCCATTTTTATAATGTGAAGTGCATTTAAATACGCTCTTGGGTGTCATTCATAGCTGCCAACTTCTGCTCGTTCGTAAAATGCACAAGAAAAATAAACCGATACAAAATCAAAAAATCGACGTATAAACGATATATTTTTACATTAAAATGAATAGGAATGAATCGGGACCACATTAAAACGTCGTATAAATGTAAACGTCGTATAAGTGATCGTCGTATAAATGATGCTGTACTGTAGCTTTTCCATAAAAATAGAAAAGATCGTGCAATAAAATGTTAAAATGTCAAAAAAAAAAAAAAAAAAAAAAAAAAAATCAACAATTTAAGAACAACAACAAATTAATATAACTAAAATATTTTAAGGGAAATATTTATATTTACCATCCTGACATGCTGTATGTTATGATTGTGCTTGTGTTTGGTGTCGATGAAATTTCTTCTATGCAAAAAAATTTCGTCTCTGTGTGATTATGAGAATGAGATAACTTGAGTGTGCTTCTGTGATCGATGATTGTGTAAGATTTTGTGCCGTCCAATGTGTGCCATTTGTGAGATGACGTAACCAAGGAAGGAAAAGTACAATTTGGAGGTGGATGGTTACCTGAAATGAAAAAAAAAAAATTTTTTTACAGATATCATAATAAAAGTAGTTAAATCTTCAAGATTTTTAAATCATAAGATTTTAAGAAATTCCCCTTTTATATATAAACTACGGAGTAAGAAGCAGGAGGGGAAAGTAGTGTTAAAATTTTGCCATGCGGTTTTTTTGACGATAGGCGGCGAAACCGCCGCTAGCAAGCTGTCGATCAATGCTTCTGCAATGATTTTCAATGGGAAAAATGGTCAATTTAAAAAAAAAAATTACGAAAAATCTGAATTTTTAGAAAGTTGTAGAAATGAAAATCTGGTTAATTGAAGTTTTCTTCACAACATACATATTTTTTATAGGTATTTGGCGCTTCATTTTCGTTTTTAAGCCATTTAAAATACGAGATCATTCTGACAAAAACCAAAGGGTAGGCCATTTAAAAACATTGAATATCGCACATTAAAATGAATTTTGGAAGTTAGTTGAATATCGCAAAGAAACAGAATTATGATTTTTAGAAATTAAGTATTAATCAAATATTTTGGAGTAAATTTTAATTTCGCGTATAGTTTTTATAAGCTTAGACCATTTTAACAATCTATAACTTTGGATATTTATGCAATTAATGCATGTAGAATTAAAGCTAATTTTTACTTTAATTATTTAGAGCAACTGCTTATTCATATTATGGATGTCTTGTGTGTCACCCCCACTCTGCCCCCCCAGGGGGGCACATTTTTAATTTCTTTACAAAACCAGTCGTGTGACACATCATTTCAAAGGTCTGCAACTGCTTATTCATATTATGGATGTCTTGTGTGTCACCCCCACTCTGCCCCCCCCGGGGGCACATTTTTAATTTCTTTACAACACCAGTCGTGTGACACATCATTTCAAAGGTCAGCAACTGCTTATTCATATTATGGATGTTTTGTGTGTCACCCCCACTCTGCCCCCCAGGGGGGTACATTTTTAATTTATTTACAACACATCATTTCAAAGGTCTGCAACTGCTTATTCATATTATGGATGTCTTGTTTGTCACCCCCTCTCTGCCCCCTGGGGGGCACATGTTTAATTTCTTTACAAAAACAGTCGTGTGACACATCATTTCAAAGGTCTGCAACTGCTTATTCATATTATGGATGTCTTGTGTGTCACCCCCACTCTGCCCCCCAGGGAGGGCACATTTTTAATTTATTTACAACACCAGTCGTGTGACACATCATTTCAAAGGTCTGCAACTGCTTATTCATATTATGGATGCCTTGTGTGTCACCCCCACTCTGCCCCCAGAGGGGCACATGTTTAATTTCTTTACAAAACCAGTCGTGCCTCCCCATAGGAATATCATTAGTTCGCGAGTGTCTTCGCGGGCCGGGACAGGACCATTATGTCAATTATGATTGATATTTATAACAGTGATGAACATAGGTTTTAAAAAAAGAGTGTCCAATTCAACTAATAAAGCTCAAATCAATGAATAATGTTGTAATTTCCAAAAGGACGAACTGACGGTCTAGTTCCGGTCCAGCCGAATTGTTGGCAGCATTTTTGCCAAAGTCACGTTTTGGGCCGAAAATTAACATAAAATCTAAATTTCGGTCGACCTCTACTATAATTATGTTTTATTAACACAACAGCAAAAGAAAAAAAATGCAGATGTTTTGATTTGATTCGATGAGTTAAAGTATGATTATCTTATATTTTTACTTTTTTTATTGTTTGTGAAAGAAATAGAGTACAAGAATTTCTAAAACAATATCTCTCACACAAAATTTTATCTGGTATATAATGTTAGTTAGTTAAAGTCCCGAAAAAACAGATAAAATTATAGTACTGAAAAATCAGAATTAACGGTGACACAAAAAATATAACAGCCTGTTAAATTATCACTTTTAAGCTACAATTTCGCTTTTGTTAAATACTTAACTGATTTATTTCTGAGTACAATAAATTATAAATATGGGGAAAATGCCACTTTTATTAAGCTAAGATATTCGTAATATTTAGTCTAAGCATTAATGCCATTAAAAACCTTGAAGTTGTAGTTAAAAAAGTTTAGTAATATTAAAAAGTGTAAATGTTGGATCAAACAAATGCTTCTTGCCTGCAGGATGTACGGACAAATCACTTAAGTGATTATTTGAATAAATGGATAAAAGGCAACAGAAGAACCATCAATCGTGATAAAAAAAAAGTGAAAGCGATGATAAACTAATTTACGATAACAAAAACAGTTATACACAAATTGCAAATCGCTTTGAATGTAAGGTACCCTGGGGTAATAACGCCACGTTAAGGTTCTACCAATTTTCACGGCTTAGTTTTAGTTTGTATTTCTCAAACAAATATATGATTTGATACAGCAACTCATTGACTATCTATATAAAATAAAATAATTTAACAGATATGTATTCATAAAATGTAATGGCTTGATTTCTTGACCAATGCTATTTGGCGTTATTACCCACCTATATGGGCAATAACGCCATGCAAACAAAACTATGAAAGAAGATGGAATAATTGAATGTAGATTGCCCAATTCTAAAAATACAAACTCTACAAAGTTAGAAATTGACAAATTGCATTCTAAGCTATTGAAAATGTTCAATTTTTTTGTGAAAGTGTAAGAAAAATAAAGGGGTTGCGTGTGTGTGTGTGGGGGGGGGGGAAGGATAAGGCAAAAGAATATCAGACCGTGAGCTTCTTTTTGCTTAAAAAGGACCGCTTAAATAGAATTATTAGAAACATTGCACAGTTTTAACTGTGTTTATTTGAATCAGTATTTAGGATGTAACTCGGCCACTGAAGCGAATCAACCGGGGTATTAATGCCAAGGATTGGCGTTATTACCCCGTTATAGTTATTGCGCTGCACATTTTAAATTACAAATTATCTCGAGAAGATATCCAAAATCTTCAACAACATTTTGAAATTCCATGAAATGTACTACACATTTATGTAATTAACAAAGTATTTCCGGATAAAAAAAAAAAGTCTTCACATCACAAAACGTATCTCGCAAATTTTAGATAAAGCGTTAATTTTAGTTGCTTGTAAATACAGTAAAACCTAAAAATGAAACAAATTAACTTGAAGCTGTTTTTTGCGATTTATATGACTCAAAACCCTTCTGCGCAGAGCACATGGGTGTCATTTACCAAATTATGTCATAATTATGCAAAATATTAGCACTTGGCGTTATTACCCCGCCTGGCGTTATTACACCAGACCACCTTATTATAAAATTGTCGCTCGTTAAGTGGTTAATTGAATAAATGGATAAAATTCAACAGAAGAACCATCAATCGTGATAAAAAAAAAAGTGAAAGCGATGATAAACTAATTTACGATAACAAAAACAGTTATACACAAATTGTAAATCGCTTTGAATGTATTATAAAATTGTCGCTCGTTAAGTGGTTAATTGAATAAATGGATAAAAGTCAACAGAAGAACCATCAATCGTGATTAAAAAAAAAGTGAAAGCGATGATAAACTAATTTACGATAACAAAAACAGTTATACACAAATTGCAAATCGCTTTGAATGTATTATAAAATTGTCGCTCGTTAAGTGGTTAATTGAATAAATGGATAAAAGTCAACAGAAGAACCGTCAATCGTGATAAAAAAAAAAGTGAAAGCGATGATAAACTAATTTACGATAACAAAAACAGTTATACACAAATTGTAAATCACTTTGAATGTATTATAAAATTGTCGCTCGTTAAGTGGTTAATTGAATAAATGGATCAAAGTCAACAGAAGAACCGTCAATCGTGATAAAAAAAGTGAAAGCGATGATAAACTAATTTACGATAACAAAAACAATCATACACAGATTGCAAATCGTTTTGAATGTATTATAAAATTGTCGCTCGTTAATCGAACACGTAAATACCAAGGAAGTTACGAATTAACCGATAAAATGACTTTTATGCTTTAACTAATAAACTTTGAAGCAACAGCACAGACAATCACTTTATCACGTTCATGGCTGAAATTCCAAATTTAGCGGAAACTCGATTCGGATATTAAAATGCAATAAGTCTGCCAAGTCATATCTTATATAGATCACCTGAAACTGCAATGTTAGAGGTTAACTCGTATATTTACCATTTTTTTTTCTGCTGCCTGTCCTCCATATTTCTATTCCTTTGGGTGCTGAAAAACGCTACATTAAACCTGCCAGACAATCATTGAAATCGGAAATTCAGGTATTTTCCATCATGATATGACTTGGCCGATCGATTCCGTTTTAATATGTAAATCGAATTTTAAATAATTCTGTGATTTCAACCAAGAACTCGATTTTCTGTGCTGCCATCTCTCGGGCTATAAAGGAAAAAATAATGACATTTCTTTTCATTCTACACTTCATTTTTTAAATAAATGCCGAGCGCATTATTTGAATTATCTGTAGTTCAAATTTGATCTCATTTGGATCAGTAAAACACATTATATAACCTTCTGAATTGAAGTTATTTTTTGCAGTTTCCGCATTATTGTGTGAGTATGCCAGTTGCTTGTCGAGTTGTGTAACGTATTTTACTGTACCAAGACCCTTAAGGCGGATTTTTCATTTTTATTGATCAATTTTATTTTTTAAATATTACGTATTATTTACAAAGCGAATTAAATATTTTTTGAGAGTTATAGCGTCCCCAGTGGCAAAACTCGTAATTTTAGTTTTTATAAATATGCATATATAAACGGTTTTAGAGTACCGTATTTCTAGAGCCCTCTGAAGTGAATAAATTATTTCTTGCTCTTGCTGTATTTTCATATCTATTACTCAAGAAATGATGAGTTTGAATGTAATATTCATTAAAAAATAACAATTGTAATAAATAAAATGATTTAGTTTTGCCTTCGCATAAACCAACACAAACCTCTATTCCCAAAGTTTTACTGTTCTATTTTTATGCCTTGACATTTTCAGGACTTACTTTTTAACTTTTTTCTTGTTAATAGAAATTAATAATGCCTATCTTCTAGCGAATAACAAAAGATTTTTTTTTTACTCATTCTTGTAACCAAATACTTTTTTACTTCCATGTAACCAATGAGACATTGGGGAAACAAAAGAAAGAAATAGATAAATTTATAAATAAAAAATATTGTACATAAATAGCATTCCCTAGCATAAAAATAATTACTTTACCAAAATCTATAATATCGTAAGGGGATTTTTTAACCATCGCAACTTTGCGTCTAGGATTTTCGAGTTCGAGATTTTCTAATATTCTGAACCTAATTCTTAATTGAATTCTTTCCTACCTGCATGCTTGACTCTAAGGCATTTTAAGTTTTGTACGTATTTGAAGAGAGTTTGAAATAACGTTGTTATATAATTTTTCTGATAGGGTGTCTGCTTGAAGAAAAATAGAAAGGAAAAATTTCAAAGTAACAAAAAATAAAAACCTTGCTTCATACCTAGTTTCGTAAATACGTTCTAGATGTTACTATGATGGTACAATCAGATGAATATTATACAGTATTTGCTTTCGTGAAAAATGTACATTTTCGTAGATTAATCCTCTGACAGTCTTGCAAAAGGGGAAATTTGTAATGTTGTTTTCACTGTATTTTATTTTAAATGCTAATAAAACATGATTCTTTCAAGATTATATAAAAGTACTTGATCACTAATATGAATGTGAAGCTTGACATTTTTCATCATTGTACTACTCATTAAAAATCCATTAAATCATTGATTTTTTATCATTTTAAATATTGTTGATATTGCCGGGAAACCTGGAGCTTAATAAGCGTATTAACATGGGCTTGTCTGTGAGGGGATAAGAAACCTTTTTTTTTTTTTTTTCATTATAGATTGTAGGTTTCTGGTTGTATCTATGACTTAATGAAAACGTTTAAATCTAATAATAACACATTGCTCAGTGGTGCACAAAATAGGAATTTTAATATACATTTGTACAATTAAAATAAAATAAAACTTTCAACGTTTCGCGCCGTCTTTTGCGGGCGTCTTCAGGAAAATATGATAATGGAAGGACTACGTTTGCATCTTGATCGAGAGATAATATTTTCTACTAAATTAAAATCTAAATGAATTAAAATTTTAAAAAACGTTGCCACTTAGACGGGAGTAAAATTAAAATATTGCAAGGAAATAAAAATTTTAAGATTTTATGATATTATGCCATATTTTTGGTATATTGTAGAATAAATTATCATTACATGGTTTATTTTCTCGTGCTATTATTTCGATAGTTTCTCTTATTTTACTTTAAACTGGGTTTGCATGGAACTATGATTTTGGCCTCCTCAAAATTAATATGGCGACCCTTGTTCGCCAAGTAGAAGCGAGCAAGGACAGTATTCTGTTTATATTGTTTTATATCTCTGCGATGCTCTTTAATTCTAATTAAAAGTTTCCGCGTAGTCATGCCAATATAGACTTATTATCTCTCGATCAAGATGCAAACGTAGTCCTTCCATTATCATATTTTCCTGAAGACGCCCGCAGAAGACGGCGCGAAACTTTGAAAGTTTTATTTTATTTTAATTGTACAAATGTATATTAAAATTCCTATTTTGTGCACCACTGAGCAATGTGTTATTATTAGTTAAATTTTATGGTGCAACTGTCCTATATATATTTACGTTTAAATCTTTCACCAAGTAGGTAAAAGAAGTTGAAAAATTTCAAAGCACAGATGTTTTTATATATTATATAAAGTTAATAAACGTTAGTAATTAGTAAACAAAAATACTAAAACAACAAATAGAACACAGGCCAGTACTTCAACTTTAGGCTATAATGGAGGATATTCCATTTACGTTTTGATCACGTGGTCAAGGCAAAAGCTTCTAGTGTAAAGAAGAGAAAGCTTCGTTAGATGCAATGTAAATCCCTACCAGCCAATGAAACAGTTCATAGGGAAAGCAGTAGCAGTCTCCCTGCTTATCAGTTAGAAGTTCTTTGGGTATATTACCGGTACCAGGTGACCTTTTATAGCCTCAAACGCAGATTTGGAATATCCTCTATTGTGTAACATAAGTGCCTAGCTACTCTCTTATGAAGATAGTCTAGCGTCAAACGGATTTTTGTGTCATGTGTGAATGTGTTTCCCAGATTTTAAAATTCGTGGGTGAACGAGCCACTATTTTGTTGTCAGTTTAAATTTAACAAAGTGTGCCTAGATCTCTAGATATCTGGTTTTCATGGTTGGTTATTTCAAACGTAATGTGATAATTAGGCTTTTATAATCCTCTAGGTAATATACATACGATGGTAGAAATTAGCTTCAGCACGATTTGATTGCAGCCTGCCTTGGAATATGGAACTCAAGTTTCATTCGTGATGCTGTTTTCAAAGTGAATTTAAAAGTTTCCAGTCTAGGATTCGAACTAAGGACTTTTGGCTTCAGCTGCAAATGTTCTGTCAACTGACCCATCCTGGACACATCTATTGGACAATCAATTTACAGAAAAACCTATTGGCATCCAGTCTCATATCTGAATCAAACACAGGCCAGTATGGCAAATTTAGGCTATCTTTTTGATTGAGTAGCAAAAATGCATAATTCACTTAAGAAGGTAGCCTAGAGTTAAAAGAATTTTTGTGTATTGTGTGTGAATGTGTTTTTATGATTCTAAAATTGAACGACACACTATTTTGCAGTCAATTAAAATTTAGCAAAGTGTTTAGCACAATTTACAGAAAATCCTTATTGACATCTAGTCTAATATCTAAATTAAATCTAACAGAATAAATTACCAGTAATATAACTACAAAAAAACTTTGACACTAAAGAGGTTTCTGGATTCAAAAAGTCTCTAAATTCAATCGTGGTCTGGAAAAAGTTTCATTTAGTGGGAAAATTACATCTCGTGTGATTTATTTATCAGTTAGACTAATTGTGGTAAAATTAATTAAAGTAAATACCAATAAAGAGATGGACCAGTCATATATTTCTTTAACGCAGCTACCACACAGATGTTGTATTTGCCTCAGTCTGACACTTAAGAGGTACACTAGTCAAGCAGAGGAACTCGAACGCTAATGTAAAGTCTATGGGGGCGTTAATATTAAATTTATCACATTAATTATAGTTTTTTTTTTAAATATCAATTTTTGTTTATTTATTTATTTATTTATTTTATATAGAATAGCTGAGGACAGTATACACTGTAAAAAAATTCAAGAGGTTACTAAAATTTTTTTAGTAAATTTGTATTCCACAGAATTTTTTAGTAACTATTACAAACTTTTTTTTTTGCAAGTGAAACAAACATTTTTTTGTAAACTGAACAAAAGAATTTTTTGTATAACTAACTTAAAACTTTTTAGCATGAGCCACCAAGCAAATTTTAGTAATAGCTCCAAAATTATTTTTAGTAACCATTACGTGTGCCCGAAAGGCAGTAGCTTCCTTCGAGCTGCATCCAGTGGGTAAAAAGACAGACTTCTGAAGCGGAATATTTTCGGCAAAGCTGCAATAGATGGCAGCACCAAACATTGCTACCTGCTCTATTTTGACATGTTTCGAAAGGGGAGGGAAAGTCAGAGATAATTACCCATGATAACTGCTACGACAGGATTTTCATAATCCCTTTATTTCACGACAACTTACATTCATACATTCGGTGCATATTTGGTGGCATCCAGCATAGAACCCGGGTACTTTCAGACTGGAATTCGGTGCTATGACCACTAGGCTATCATGGCCACACCAAGTGAGTTTTAATAACAGCTATTAAAAATGTAAAACTATTAACTCTATTCGTTGCTAGCTTTTTTCTTGTAATTCTTACAGATTCCTTGTAAGCGAGTAAGATTACAAAAAAATTTTTAGTAATTACAAGGATCACTAAAATTTTTTAGTAGATCGACACTTTTTTTTTTACAGTGTACATCTGGACTCGTTTTATTTCTTCGATTTTAGTTTCAGATTAAAATATATATATACATACGATAACGTTTGAAACTTGTTGGAACCAGTTCTAAAAATAAAACTATTAAAAAAAACTTATAAGCAAAATCGAAAAATGTAAAAATTAGCCCGGTTGTAGTTTGGCTTCAGCCTATCCTATGTAAAAGAAAAAAAAACACCCAAAACTATTAAAATCAAAACAAGAAATTTGGAAAAAAAAAACGCTCCCATCGACATTACACTAGATTTTTTACTTTGTTATCGTGACTGAAATAAGCTCTTAAAAATATTTTGAATTACATACATCAGTTTGTTTCTTAAAAAAACATTTTTTTCTGCTAAATCATTATTGCTTTAGGTAAGTAAAATTTTTTTTTTCACGTACACTGTAAAACATTTGTGGTAATGTTACTCCATAAAATTGGTGGCAGCTACGATTTACACTTCATTGAGTAATTTTTCACTTGCATAATGGTGTAATAAAAACATGCATTACTGGTGTAACATTGCAATGTTACACCGATTATATCGGTTAAAATACTCCACCAAATTGGAGGCAGCAAGGCTGCCACCAGTTTTATGGAGTAACGTTACACAAATGTTTTACAGTGTAGTTATGGTTATGCATTTAAATGTTTTAGATAACCAGGGTTAGACAGGATTCTTTTCTTAGTCTATAGCAGTATTGTAAAGGGATATATCCAGAGTTTACAGAGACAATTTGATGCTATTAACTATAGTGTCTCTATTGACTTTGATTTTGGTTCACGTGAGCAATCGGTGTTGCAATTTTTGCTGTAGCTTACTGTATGAATTTAGTGAATTACTTTGAAATAGCAATTTTCCAATCAGTTTTCTAGTATTTCAAGTTTGATTTCAATAATCGTTAATTTAAACGGCCTTTTTCAATTCCCTCAACTTTAGTTATTAATTGTAATAAATGATTGTTATTGTTAAGATTTGTGTCATGGCTAGTTTCTTAGCCCACGGTTTTGAAGGATCCTACACAAGTGAAGGATTTTCAACCGATAAAAATTTTTGTCACCCACTATCTATTGTCTTCCCATATCCTTTAGAATTTAAATTTTGTATCTTGCTTTAGGAGTAAAATTTTTGTTTACAAAAGTTTCATACTTTTTTGACAGCTAAATTCTTTGAAAAAAAAAAACCTTTCCGTTCTTATTTTTATTAAATCAAACAACAACATCTAAATTACTAACAGATCTTTTTACGCGCTGCTGAAAAACTTCTAATTAATCTATTAAATTTGAATTCTGCCAGGAAAAATAATTTATTATATAACAATACAGCGAAAATATTTTTGTAGACGACTAAGGTAAAACAAATTAATTCTAATTAAAAATGCATATAATTAGTTGATCTTACTTACAAATTAGCTTTATATTCTTGCAATTTTATAATACATAAACAAATGAAAAAAAAAATGCTGTGTATATTAGGTTTTTTGTTTGAGTTTTGAGAATAAAGTTAAATTTAAAAAAAATAATATTGATTTAAAATATATTGTATGAACATTGAAAAGTTAACTTTTTTACTTAAAAAGTAATGAGTAAAACGGAGAGCCTTTAACACTCATATAACACATTTTATATTTTAATTAAAGGGAAAATTGCGTTTCGTTTTATAGTATTACTAGCGCACCCGACAGACGTTGTCCTTCTTGACACCGACTTCAGAATATCAAATAAATGTACGTAAATATGGTAATACGCAGAATAAACACTACGCTCTTAATTTAATTTCTTATTACAATTATGTAAGGAAATTATTTTTTACTTTTCATTAGTTTTTGAAGTCGGTTCAATTTTTGATAGAAAAGTTTATTTTTCTCTTTTTAGTTAAAAGTTAACGGTTGTCTGAAGTAGGTTAATAAAAATTATAATACAGGAAATATTATTGTAAAGCATACACGTTTGTCAGCAGTGGGGTTCGAACAAGCGATCTCTTTCTTCAAGAAGCTGAGCTTAAATCTGGCGCCTTAGACCGCTCTGACATTCCGTTCGCACTCCATTCATCGAACTTATTCAACACTTTTAATTAGCGAAAAATCACTAACTATTAGTTTTTGCCTAATTACAAAAAAAGTACTGAATGGAATTCGATGAAATGCGAATCTAAACCATTCTCAAATCCACTGGAACACACATACAAAATTTCATTAAAATCGGTCCAGTCGTTTAGGAGGAGTTCAGTGACATACACACGCACAGAAGATTTTTATATATAAAGATGAGCATTGAAAATTTGAGTTTTTTCCGCCGAAGACATCACCAAATTAGGAAAATGTAAATTATCTCAAGAACTACTGGATGTAAACGAATTTGCTTAGTACCATTCGATTCAGAATGAGAGAATGCACTAAAATATGTTATCAGTTGAAAAATAACTATAAAAGCCGATTTTTAAGGAAATTTTTAAAAGTTCGTTCTTTTTTCTACTCAGTTTAGGGGTGGAATTTTCGAAAATCATTTCTTAGCGGCACTCGATGTTATAAGAAGTATTTTATACCCCAATTTTCAAGATTTTTGGTTCGGTAGATTTTTTTGTGCTGTGATTAATACGTAATCCTGATTTTCTTTTATATATATAGCACTTTTAATTAGCGAAAAATCAATAACTATTAGTTTTTGCCTAATTACTAAAAAAGTACTGAATCAATTTCGACGAAATGTGAATCTAAACCATTCTCGAATCTACTGGAACGCACACACAAAATTTCATCAGAATCGGTCCAGTCTTTTAGGAGGAGTTCAATTACATACACACGCACAGAAGATTTTTATATATAAAGATTTGCATCGTTGGTTTAGTTTTATTGATTTTACACATAGCATAAAAAATGAAAATTAATCTCAATACTTTATAAGAAAATAATTTCGAATTATGTAGTATGATTGAACATTTTGTAATCAGTTCAACAGTAATTTCTTCTATATTACTATGCATTATTTCTATAATATGTGGCATGTTTTAGTAAATCTATGTATTTCGCTGGAGATTGGATCTAATAAAGTAATGTCAGAAAACTCATAAAAGGATGAATATATGTGAATTTGTCACGAATTTAGGGACAAGTTATAATTTAGAGATTCAATTATAAAACAATTGGATTTTCATCCCTGGAATGCGTTTGTTAATACTGCAAGTCACGAAAAGTGTCATGGCAACAATAATTGAATACTAATGTTGGTAAAACCTCAGTATATTAGAATAACATTAATAATTAAGTTTATATCAAAATTGTACATTAGAGGAACATTTAAATTAAGTTTAAGATAATACATCTCGCATAAGAAAGGCAGTTTCATTTTAGATTGATCCAATGAAAATTACAGTAAGTTAAACTAGATTAAAAAGATGCTTTATGAAGATTCTTTACCATAGAACACGTTTTTACAAAGAATATTTTAAAAACGTTTAAAAACAATTTAATGGCATAAATGACACATTAGAGTACAACCTCGATTGTCCGATCCAATTAGCACTGCTGGTACTTCGAATATCAGTAATCTGGATTAATAAAAATGGTGTATAAAATCTCACCGCGCTTGCGAATTTAACATCTCTTTGAATAAAAGAAAAATCGACCATTTTTTAAATGATAAAAATAAACGACCTTATGCATAATTGTATAAAAGTAATACTTGACGTTAAAATCATCGCATTTTTTATAAAGCCATCATTCTGGATAATCCACTACACACTTTTATTGTAAATATCACATTATCCGAGCAAATAGTTTATAAAAGAAAGTAGCATTCAGTACTTAGACAGACTGGCCGGTGAATGTAGCAGACTTTAGAAGACTAAATTTCGTATGAATTGAGTGATTATTATTAACTTAAATAAAATATACGCCTTTTAAAGAATATTTTCAAAACATCAGGGACATTTTTCAAAACGGTCAAATATACTTAGATGTTAGAAGAATCAGTAATTTCGAAGACATAATAACTCTCTATAGAATCAATGTATTTTTTAGATTTAACTCAAAACCAGTATAATTCTGCAATCCGAGATTAAGCACCTTCTTAAAAACTCGGCGAGTTGTATAGGAATACTTCCTCCAATGCAGGGGTATTTAAACCAATGAGTGGGGTGCAAAGCAAGGGATTAAAAATCGTGATCTTTTCCAAGTTAAAAAATATATGCACTGTAAAAAAACCCGTTAAATTTACGGCAAAAACGTTCATCTCTATCAGATATTTTCTGAAAAATTTATATAATTTCATATTGAAGCAATGAAACCTACAAGTACTGATTCTTTTTCGGTTTTAATTTTTTCATCCATTTTCTCAGCACATTGAACATGTGATTCCACATTTCTGTTCGACATACACATGCTCTACACTAATGGACTCTATAATTCGGTAATTTAAATTGCGTATATAACTATATTGCCAATATAGTGACAGTGAAATATGTAATCCAATGAAAGGTTTATTAGAAACACTGTAAAAAAAATAATAAATAAATAAAATAAAAAAAAATAAAAAAACTTCCAATAAATTTACGGTAAAAACTATTTTTTTTTTTTTACAATGTATTTAAAAAAAGTTTATTTTAAAAGTTTATTTTTATTTTAACAAAGCGATTTCAAAGGAAATTATACGTTATCATAAAAATTTTTGGACCTAGCATACTTTTTATATGTCAAACTTTTTCCGATGACACTATAGAATCGAAAACGAATTTTTGAAAGTTTTAATAAAGCTCCGCGTATTTTTCGGGAGAAAATAAGAAAAATTAAAAACCTCTTAATGTGTCACCCTCTCGATATTAATTAAAACTTTATAAGAAAAAGTTAAGATTAAAAAAATAAAAAAATCTACGCAACAACAAAAATCGCACTCCATCTTTTAAGTTTACGTGGAAAAAAAAATCGTGGCACACGTTAAGTAATATGGATAAACTAAAGAACGTAAAGAAAACCCCATTTCTTTAATATTAATGGTTATATTCGCTATTTCATAAAATATGTATTATTTCTTTAGTACGAAAGCGAATAAAATAAACCTGGAATCATAAAGACTGTCAAATCCAAGAAAGGTTTCTTGTTTGTTGCTGACGATAAACATAGGAAAAGAACTGACTTCTTTTCAAACATTCAGGTATCCATTTGTAGATATGCAACTGAAGTTTCTTAGTCTTTGACTAAGTGTTCACGCTTTTCTTCCATTACTTACTTTGAATTAGCTTCATCGTTCTTGATCCTTCCCAAGGGGATACTAAACCATCACACGTAGCATCTGCTGATTGTGACATCTGGATACCTCCTTTCTCCGGCAAATAATCAAATACCTAGGGAAACAAGGATGATTATGATTGACCAGATAAACAGAGATGTCTAAACTGTTGTTCTCCGAAACTTACGTCATTGTTCTATAATAGATTACTGGAAATACAAGAAGCTTTTTTTTTTATTATTCAACCATATAAAAAGAGCAAAAAACAGTATAACAAATCAAGCAGTATAATAAAAAGGAATAATAAAAACTATTATTGAATTTTGTTTTATAAAAGGTTTGTTTTTGTTTTATAATCTATTTTTTATTAAAAAATATGATTTATATGGATTATGTATGTCAGTAAGGTAAATTGTCAAAATTAGTTGTCAATCGTTAATCGTATCCACAGCAGCACTTTCATAAGCCTTTATTTAATATTTTATATCGTTAAGATTAAATGATATGAAAGTGGTCAAAAATACGCCAAAAAACTTTATATATATACATTTATTAAATGAATTACATAAATTTGGAACATGTTAGAAATAAAATATATTTAAGTTGATAGTTTATTTTTTTAACGATATCAATCTCACCGTGGTAAAAATAGTATATACATGTTTGAATAAAGTGTTTTGCCATTTGCTTTGATTAATTAATTCCAAATTCTTATAATGTCTAATTTTTTCATATGCCTTTTAATAATATCTTAAAATTTTTATTATATTTTAATCCCACAGATTTAATTTTTATTCTTCATATTCTTATTCTAAAAACGTAATCTGTTAAAAGTGACACTTTCCCTAAAACCTATTAATTTAATTTATTCTTTCATTTGCTTCTTAACAACTTTTATTTACAATTTTAAATATTATTTTATACATCATATTTTTTTGCGAAAAAACGTGCCGACCACACTACGTAAAATATCCCTCCATTAAAATATGAGAACTCACTCTTTCTCCCACGCGCTTTAGGTTCTCATTGGTTGATTATTCACCATAAAAAAGTTCTTTGGCTACCCTGAACTTTGTTGTCGGATCAGATATTCTTGCGCCTTTTTCTATAAAACTACATTACGCTGGCTTAGAAGAATCTGTGTTACCTGAGCATTTTAAACTTATCAGCTGAATAACTTTTTGTCAACTGTCTTTTCTAGTATGCTTCATTTTATACTGCTCTGAGTACATAATAAGGCTCAGATATGTGTCCAAAAAACTAGTGGATTTATTTCCATCTCCTGGCATCGGAATTAATTATTGATGACTGTTTATTTACATAAGAAATTCCCAATGGAATTCAAACATGGGCCTCCGTGGCTGAGTGGTTAAGACATCACGCCGCTGATCGTGAGGTTGCGGGTTCGAATCCCACTGGCTCCATTGCACACACTCTTTGTGTGGAGCTCCTGGTTGTACTTCTCTTGTGTTGTAATATTTCCTTGTGTGCTATCTCGTCCCTGTACACTGACGATGGCTTATAAGCAGGCTTCATGTCGAGCACACGAGTCAGATGTATGTTGTTCAATAAACAAACAAACAATTCAAACATTGCTTTCACTATCACCCAGCCATTCAACTGCAAATTTATTGAGAAAACCAACTTATCGTTGCCATTGAATATTGATCTACGAGTAGACAACCTAATTATAAGTGTTTTTATTTTACTCGGAAACGGTGCATATCAACAGAAATGAAATACCAAAAATAGTTGCAATGAATAGGAATAAAATGTTATTAGAAGCTTTAGTTATGAATATCTATATCTAACAAATGTTTCAAAATGATAATAATAACAATAATATTTTACTGAAAACAAATATTTAACAATAAACTGATTTAGCATAATCATTTTATCTACAAAATTTTACATATTCGGGATAACATTTAAATATTTTAAATTAATTTAAGAAAATATATTGTCTACTTCTGTATGTATTATTTGGTTCAATAATGTGTTGATTTTAGAGGCAAAATTAATACATCTCTTCTGTATACAAAATTAGTTTGATATGAATAAAAAACAAATGATAAAAACCCAACGATCAATAGAATTTACGGAAAAAAAAAGTTTATTTTCTAAAATATCCATCAGATTACCTAAACTGCTACATTACTTCATTGATGTATTATTTAAAATGTGCGAGCATTAATATCAAAATACTTCATTGAATATTTTAAACATATTTACATACTTAATGAAAATAAGTATTTTATATATTTATATGTTTAATGAAATTATGTTTTTTATGTATTTATACATTTAATGAAATTAAATATTTTACATATTTATATATTTAATGAAATTAAATATTTTATATATTTATATGATTAATGAAATTATGTATTTTATATATTTAAATATTTAATGAAATTAAGTAATTTATACATTTAAAAAAGATCTAATAGAATGAGACAGGAAGGGGGGGGGGGGGTGTCTCAGGAGGCTATATAAAGAAAAAATACTCACAAAACATCTGTAAGAGTTATCATCTTTGAAAACTGCATTGTGATGCTTTTTATTCGACATTTTCCCAACTAAATAATGTGCTGATCCTTCCTTCCACACTGCCAGGCAATTCAGTTCTTCAACTAAAAAGAAAAATTGTATATCAATAGACATATATTATTTGATGCACATTTAATTTAAACCCGTGTACGTTCTACATCAATTATTTTAACAGAATTAACTGATTGCTAAATAAATCATAGAAATATTAATTTTTCCCCAAATGAGTGATAATGTGTTTGCGACGGGATTCAAACACAGAATATTTTACTTTAATTGCTAATTAATATTTATTTCGATAGAGCTTTGAGAATTAAAGATAAAGGCACTGGATTCGTGCTCCCGCAAGCATACATTTTCATTCAATTGGCAAAAGTTATTATTCACAAAGCTTATTTTTGCACAGTTACGCACCTGACATTACAACTATATGTGAGGCATTCAGATTTCATATTTAAAATCTAAGAACTAAAACATATTTTTTCAACGAAACTTTTTTTCATATCATAATGCATTTAAAAGTTTAAAAGTGCTATTTATTTCGCGTAAAAATCAAAAGCGACAAAAATCACCTGCGGTTTTTTTAAGCATTTTATTGCTTATTCACGAAAATTCTTTTCCATCATCGGAATTTCCAAGCATTTCCAAGCTAAAACTGCATATTCCTTGGTTTGTTGGTTTGAGGTTCTCTTAATCTCTGTAAGGTTATTTTACTTACTTTCCGCATTTGGCAACAGTCTGTATTTTTGGTTTCTTTTATCGTTACAAAAAGAAAGTATTGGATTCAAGAAAATTTTCGAACTCTGGTTTTTGTCGGATTTATACGTTTTAGAAGTCAGAGATAACGAAAAACATATTTTTACAAAATGTCTGCGTGAAAGACAGAAACTTAGTTGCACAACTAGTAAAACATCAACACTAGTTCTGGGCTTTATGAAACAGTAGGATTGAGGTTTAAAATAATAGCTTAAAACTTATGTGCTTACATATATTGCACTATATTGTATATATATCAGCTAATATATGATCTTCCTAACATGTACTATAAATTAAATTATAAATATCTATCGTATATTATATAAGTCATATTACATAAATCGCACATTACTTAATACCATTTGCAGAGCTGCCACAGGCAACTATTTTTACATTCTGTTCATACCACAATCTTTAAAAAATAAATTTTGAAGTACATTTCTCTTGTAATATCTTGTAAATGTTGTTAAAGCGTATCTAAAAGATTTTTTTTTAAGTTCTGGGAAAAAGACTTTAAAAATTAGCGGCTGTGGCAGCCCTGCATTAGTTAAATTAATTATACCATGATTATATTAGTTTCACAATAGTTAGTATTCCATAGTTGCATTAAACCGTACTTATGTGCAAATGGTTTGATTCTAAGTAATAATATAATAATAAGTATATAACCATTAATATACCAGTAATTCATAGAAGAAATTTAATTCTTTACTAATTATATTTGCAATTAAATATAGGGATATTGGAACAATGGAAAATTTCCAATTTTTAAAACTTCCAAAGTATGTATTTTAAGTATATGAAGTACATAAAAAAATAGATGGACTGAATTTTAAAATTACCATTCATATTTACATAAAAAGATAAACATTCGTAACTTTTCAGACTACCCAAACATTCGAAATTTATTCTATTAGATTTTCACAAAATTATATCTCCATCAAGAACGCACGCATTAAGCTAATGTTTATTTCATTAACCCAATTATCTGTTAATGCTCCAAGGGAATAATGCAGCAGGATTTGCGTAATATTAACTCACATTGAAAGTTAATCAAACCAGTAATTTTGAATTTAATTTAAAGTCCGTTTCATTAAATTTAAAATTAATCTGTACGGAATATATTACATGGACATCGATTTTGCTGGAATTAAACTTTTGATGCATAGAGGAAACATATTTTATCCCGGCCTTTTAACAGTGTTTTTGTATAAAATAATACTATAATAAAGAATATTATAAATATTTCTACGTTTATATATAAGATAATTTAAATTTAAATATTACCTGTGTACATGTTAAAAATACATGCATATCAAAATTGCTTGCAAAAAAAAACATTAAAAACAGATAGCAAAAATTATGTCTATTTTGAAGAACAAATGTGATTGATAAGAATACCCTATTACACTAATCGTAATTTATCATTTTATACAGTATAATACGAATAACTGTTTAATAATTGACGAAGATATCAAGACCGCACAAATAATATAAGAACAATCTAGCCTATTCCATTAATAATAAATTTGTAAATTTATGCAGGATGATACGAATAACTGTTTAGTAATTAACAAGGCTATCAGGAACACGAAAATAACATAAGAATAACAGAGCCTGTTCTTATTCCAATCGTAATTTTATAAATTTACACAGGATGATACAAATAACTGTATAATATTTTTTAAAGATATCAAGAGTACAAAAATAACATTAGAACAATAGAACCTGTTCCTATTCCAATCTCAATTTTATAAATTTATACAGGATGATACAAATAACTGTATAATAGTTTTTAAAAATATCAGGAGCACAAAAATAACATTAGAACAATAAGACTTGTTCCATTTATATGAAATAACATAATACAGAATGAAGATGAATTCATGTACCTAGAATCATACATAAAGTGTCCGGAGTTCAAGAAATGAGGAATAAAAATGAATCACCAGAAAATTATTTCAATTCTAAGGTTAATATCTGCAATAATTGTTCTCAATTTTAATAGTGAGGTGCCTAAAGAACATTTTAATTCCTGTTGTCATAACTGTCTCATTTCCTTACCATACTCTGCTGTAAAAGATTAACTAAAAGAGTTGTTTTTTACTAGCCAAATTGTGTACAACATATAAGATAATACAACGGTGCAATAACACTTCCTATATTTTCAGCAATGCATTCCAGAAGAAGGTTAAGGTTGTTCTAAAATACTAGATCAAAACACGATTTCGTTAGATTATTTCATTTGGGAAACCAGACAAGCGCAGCGAGTGTAACCCGCTAGTTTTTTTTAAGATTGTTTTCTATCATTTTGGTGGTTGAGAGAAGCATTGGGTTAGGTCTCATGTTCGAGAAAATTCGATTAGTAGATCATTTTAAGTCAATAAAACAGGGTTAAATTTATGACAACAAAATATCAGCTGAAACGATTTTGACAAAATTTAGTATTATAACATTTAAACATACTAGTATCTAATTTTATATCAAAATACTATTGGGTTAAATCACATGCTCGAGAAATTTTGATTAGTGATCATTTTAAGGTCACTAAGGATCAATCTTATTTTATCTGAAGAAGGGCTCTAGCGATTTTGCTTAAATTTTGTACTCTACAGTTTCGAATTAAGAAAATTTTGCTAGGTCACATCTATAGAAGAAAACCATTTTTTATAGTGATTCTTAATTTTAGTTTGAATTTCAGGCAATAGATGACGCTGCCAGCGACTGTAGCTCCTTTCAGACCCGATTTTTGGTTCTTCAAGATCTATTTAATACATTTTAATCTCCATTTTTTATCCATAGGAGAAGAGAGAGGTCGAAAAATCAAGCCTGGATATAGCGGGTAAGGCTTTCAGTGCCATGTATCGCTTCTATTTATATCTAAAACGGAGAATCACGGCGTAGAAACTCCTAACATCATGCATAACCCTTCTGCAAGATTTTTTAAAATAACTGTCACCGTTTGCAAGTTATTGAAATTCATCAGTGATTTTGAGGACAACCGGTATTGTCTATCAAATGCTCTAATGAACTAATTTTTGTAAACTACCATTTTGGATTATGTAAAGACTATTTTGATCAAGCATATGTTCAATAAAATATGATTAGTGGGTATTTTGGGAGTTACTACGAATCGAGCTCATTTCAATTAAAATACGGCTCGAAATATTTTGACTGAATTTGAATTTCTACCATTTTATTGTACGAATAGTCCATTGGCTGGGTCACACATTCCAAAAAATTTTATTAGTTAACAATATTTCGTCCATGCTGGTAAGAATCAAACCAATTTCATTTAAATGAAGTCTCAAAATATTTTGTCAAAATGTTGACATCCTGCCATTTTAGTGTTGGAAAATCCAATTGGACTGAGTCACATACTTCAGAAAATTCTGTTACATGGTAATTTTCGGTCCATACTGGTCAGGGTTAAATTAATTCCATTGCGCTACATCATCTGTTCGTTTATTATTATTATTATTATTATTATTATTATTTTCTATTGGTCAAATAGCTGGTATCTTAAAACGGATCTAATGATTTTGACTATTTTCAAATGCAAGAAAAGCATTGTATTAATCTCATGTTCGAGAAAATTCTATTACTGAGTTATTTGAGATTCATTACATACCAAAGCTTTTCAAAATTGAATTAAGGTTTAAAACAGTCAAGCTGAATTAAAGGCAGTAAACAAAGCCGCAAAGTTCACAATATATTGCAAGCCGATATGTTGGTGACATTTTCAGGATTATTGCTGAAATTAGGCTAAAAAATCGACTTTCAAGTTTACGAATGCCAAAACTTACACTTTACCCCAAATTTACTTACATGTGGAAAAATAAATAGATATTCAGAATGTAAAGGAATACTTTAGAAAACTATGTAGCACACTGAATACCTAATTGTAATTTGGACTGATGTCCTTTCCTTGCGTATATATTAATGATGTTAAATTTAGAAACATGTATGGGCATAGTTTTTATATTGATTGTGTCTGTAAATAATATTGTTATAAAATGATTTATAAGAATAATTAAGCAAGATGAATACAGCGGTAATAATATATTGAGTTGTACACAAAGCTAATTTTGACTAAGCTCAGTTCTATCATCCCCGATGATATTTTTATAAACACAAACACAAAAAGTACTTTCTTTTGCAATTAAAGATATATACAATTTTCCACTCTTGAAAGATGGTGAAGGAGATTAATATGAGATATTAATTTACGTATCTGGATGCATGAAAATCTTAATTTAAAAATCTTTTAATTCGAGCAAATATTTATCTTCGGATCTGTTTCTGTATTAATAAGAAGAGTTGTGTATTAAGCTGGCAGTAAAAACTTTTTAAAGGTTTATAAACATTTCTTTTTCCTTCAGGGAACAATAAAGTTGTACATAGAGTTTTTTTAAGCCACAGAAAATTATGTTTTCATATTATACATATTTTTCAAAATGTCGTGAAACCTCTGTGCAATTTTCTGCAAATAAAATATGATCATTGCAACTAATCTGAACTTATTTTGCTTCATAATAATTAATATTTAGGAATAATCCTCAGCAACTATTAGTTTATTAATACGCGATGCTCTATTAGAAACAACAAAAAGCTTTTCTTTGATAAATCAAAGTTAGATTTCTAACACTCCAAAATTTACTTTAGTTTATCTTTAAGTTCTTTTATTCTACGAACAGAAAATTGATGGATTTCGTTTTATTAAAAAAATGTTTATAGAAAAATATGTATTCATAAAATACTTTATATTTTTTAAAAATCTATTTTTTATTTTCTTTATTTTATTTGTTTATTTATTTTTTGCGTATAGCATGAAAGTATTGTAACGTACCTTTTTCTTGCTCTCATGTAAATAATATACACGTTCATCTTTAAAAAACTGTAATTTATTAGTATGAAAGAAAAAAAAACACTTTTATTTAATCAATTAAATAAATACAAGGAAATGAATTAATTTATATATTTATCATCTATAAATCATAAATAACCTAGCCATATGTACGATGTAAGTTGTAGGAAAAAAATATAGGCAGGTATAGAAATCTAACTTTTTAAAAAATTTCATTAAATTTTTACGAAGTTTGTGCTATAGAGCAGTGCTTTTTTTCTGCTTGTCTAAAAAATCCTTAAAACAAAGGTACCTTTTATAACTACTAATTTATAATTACCCTTTCAATTATAAAATAAAAAGCCACTTTTCTCTGATTGATTCATGCAAAAGCAACCGAATCAATGAAATGATATGTTTATACGCTATTAATTATGAAAAAACACGACCTAATTAAGGAGATAAGGATTACCTGAACAGATAAACAAATAAAATATGTAAAATTAACTATATTAAGAGATGTAAAATTTAAAGTATTAAATATCTTACAAATTCTCGATGCAATTTGAAAAAATGAAAAAGCTTTTGTAATCTAGAAATAATATTTTAGGTTCAATACTTTTTTCTTAACCCTCAAATAATTAGTATGCGGTTGAATATCACATTGTCGGATTTTGATCATCTGCGATATTGAAAGTATCCATTGAAAGCGATTAAAAAAATTTCAAGAGATAAATTTATTTTCTGTTAGAGAACATAGTATTTGCTATGTAAAATTGCTAAATTTTAAACAACTTAAATTATAAGTTAATTTCTAATTAACTATTTAAATTATTTGTTAGTAAATTGTTATTAAAATATTTACTAGTAATTATTTGCCACTTTTTGGCATATGCATGCATTTCATTCTAAAACTTTTTTTTTGTATTTTTTTTTCTTTTTTGTAAGATTTAATTTTTTTTTTGTTGTAAGATTTACTTAATTTATTTATTTATTTTTTATGATTTAAAATTTTAATTTTGTTTAAAAGAAAATGTTTTCAATATCGTAGCTCAAATTTCATGTAAAGTTCAGTTTTATTTGTTAATTTATGGAAACCAAGAAAATGACATAATAAATGTCTAGTCAATTTTTACAAAGACGCTCATCGCATTATTTTCAAAGAAATGTCAAAAACATCTTACTGTTACCTACGATTTTACTACTTCTGCCTTGAACTATTTCAAAAATAAGAAAAAATACTCTGCAGTGCCGTATTTATACATGATAAAGAATTAAAATGCAGGCCAGGAGAATGACATTCATTTCAGTGTCAATCATATTTAATTATGGAAAATTATTTGTAAAATATGGAATTTGCGACTTTTCCCTCATATTTTTATTGCATAAGGTATAAATTTTAATTAGAAATAAAAAAAAATCTAGGAAAAGATATTTATACAGTATAGCAGAAGGCTCTTTGCTTTGTACACATCACAATGTGACGTGTCAGGGAAATGACAATCTGAAATTCTAAGTCTTTTAATTACTTTATTTATGTTATTAGGAATGTAAAGTCTCTTGAAAACACTTCTAAAGATAATTTTTTTATTAAAATGTATCAAAATAAATTACATAATAGAACATTTAATAAGAATTTTACTGTGAGGACTACAATTTCCGTAAATATTATTTTTCCACTTTCACCTAAATAGAGACTTTTAATGACTTCTAATTTATTAAAGGCACTCTATTACAAACAAGAAAGTGTTTTTCTTTGATTTATGAATGCATACCCGACGAAATCAATAAAATGATATGTTTATCCGCTATCTATAAATCATGGTAAACCCTACACATAATTATAGAGTATGTTACCTGAGCTTTCTGTCCCAAGAACATCTGCACAAGCCTGGAATCGGAAGAGGAGTCGTGAGTCATCGGTGCAGGTGTCTACGTGCGATACTGGGTAATTACATTCTCCATGTCCGCGGCTGTATGTAAATGTGAACGGTCCATGGAGTTGGCACGAAACAGGCTTTGCGTTGACTGCAAAGAAAAAAAAATTACCTTTATTAATGAACCACCTCAAGAAAGTTAAGTGGAAGTACTCCAGAAACAATTTTCTTTAACTATCATTTTGCACGCATGCATGAAGTGCTGACGTGAAAGCACGAGCCGAATTACAAAGATTGTAAGTATGTTTTTTAAATAGAAACTAAAACTTCGTTTTGTGAAGTGCAATCATGAAAAACAAAATGTAAAAGAATATTAAAGAAAAACAAAAATACAGGAGTTTTAGTTTTTTCAGAATTTAGTCTCTCTCTCTCTGTGTTATATATATATATATATATATATATATATATATATATATATATATATATATATATATATATATATATATATAGATAGATAGATAGATAGATATAGATACGGATCTGATCTCGAAAACGTGTAAATCCGTCAAAAAACGATTTCGAATTTTTTTCCAAATCCAATACTTTCTTGTTAAAATAGAAGAAAGTAAAAATACACAAATATTTCAGTTTTGCATTGCGCGAACTAAACAATATATACATTACCTTGTCTTCAAATTTCATATTAGTATTTCAGGTATCATAGTATTTCAAGATATTTTAATTAAAGATACCAGAAATAGTTCCTTCTGCTGATCTATAACAGAAAAATATTCTGTAAAAGAATTCGCATAACAACAGTTTTAGTTTGTTGTGTAACTTATCTTCTTTAAAAATCTATGCGAAATAACAAAACAGGGAGCTTTGAATAAAAGGCGACTTCGTTAACTACCATTAATGTCTCTAATTATCAGCAAGACGACGAAATTCGGTAATCAACACGTTTGTTAAAAAATATTAAAAGTCATTAAAAGTTCATCAAGCTATATATAATTGCAGGAGTTTGAATTAACATTATTTCCGCCCCATTTTCTTGAGAAATTTTTTTTTAGGGACACATATAATTGCGTTAATAGATAGTCATTTGGGCATCTCGTTATCCTAATAACAGAAAAGCTGTTTTGAAATTATTCTAATTCAGAAAAATGAGTTTATACTTCATTATTTCGAATTTCTGTTATTTCATTAATGAATTAAACAAGCCGGAATTGTAGGTTTTGAAAAGGTTTATATTGTTTTCCAGATGTTACCGATATGAAGATCGTGACAATAAATGCACTCCTGATTATTTTTCTTTCGTAAACGCATTGTCAAGAGACTGCACTTCAAATGAAATTTTTATTTAAAAATTTTCTGAATAGGGCAATTTCATTTATTATGATTGAGATACAGGGCTTCGAGTGAAATTTTCTCTTTTAACATGGAATTGTTAATTAACTTATGAGGCTTATGGAATCTAGCAGATATAGTTCAACGTTTGAGAATAATGATAGAAATTAATTAAACATTTAACTTTGCTTAAACAAAAAGATGTGTGAATTTATATGGAATCATTGTTTATTTTGAATGAAAGTTTTGATTATTTTATTTTTTTATTCGATATTCATTTAAACATAAAAAAAGGATTTTATTTAATGAGTGTTGATTCAGCGAGTAAAAAATAAAATTAAGTATACATAGACACTCAATATAAATTCACAAAAAGATATGCGGATTTATATGGAGTCATTGTTCATGTTGAAATGAAGGTCTTCTTAATTTAATTTTTTATTCAATTTTCAAAATAACCTTAAAAAATGTCGCTATTTAATGAAATTAGATTCAGCCAGTAAGAAAAATAAAATCAAGTACATAAAGATACTCAATACAAATTCACAAAAATATATACAAATTTATATTGCGTCTTTGTTTATTTTTCGAATGAAAGTTTTCTTAATTTAATTTTTTTTTTCAATCTTCAATAAAACTTTAAAAAATGTATGTAGTTTTGCTTTGGCATGAATGATAGTTTTGATATGTAGTTTTGATTTGGCCACTATGAAAAATAAAATTAAGTGGATGCAGTATTCTGGAAAGAAAATTAGTTAAACGAATGATTTTTTATCGAATCTAAGTTTATAGTTTTAATAATCCTATGATTTTGAGGCCCCACCAGTGGCCGAGAGGTTCGGACCTCTCAAATGGTAGACGGCAGGTGCTGGGTTCGAACCCAATCGCGGCTGTCGGCCTAACCGTTCGGAGTTTTCCGTGGTTTTCTTCGAACCTTGCGTAAATACGGGTTAGGTTCCCTTAGAAAGACCCCCACGGAGGGCAGTCCCCCTGGTCCTATATCCCATTAGCGTAGATAATCGGACGACAAAAATCAACCAACCAACCTATGATTTTGAGAAAGTCGTCATCTGATTAGTTCGTTTATCAGTATGTCTGCCCGCATACAACAGCAAAATAGTACCAAATCGAATGTTTAAAATTAAATATATATAATGATTACAAATTTATTTTTAATTTATTTCAAATTTTATCAAAATAGAATCAAAATTAAAAAAGTATTAATAAAAGTTTTATTCATTTTCTTAAATCATAATCCTATGGGAGGAAATATTCCGTGTTGCCACTGTTATTAGTTTAATCAATTCTATCCTACATAATTAATCCAATGATATTCCATATGATAGTTAATGATCCATTTGATGGAGTCATATGATATCCCTATTATTGAAGTTAGTGATCGTAATATGTGTTGTATTGATGCATCTTGGCATAAGAAAGCACGAGTCAATGATATACCATGATAGGTAATGATTGTAGGTTGCCAAGGCTGATTATTCTATTAAATCTATTGATTACGTATCATACGTAATCAATTCAATGATATCCTACTTGATAGGCAACGATTCGTATAACTCAGTCCTATTATAGCCGTATTACTAAAGTTAATGATCGTAATAAATGTTGTATTGCATTTTGACATAAGAGTGCAACAGGTATTTCACCAAAATTAGAATACTTATAGAATATTCTAAATATTATGTAAATGTTATCTGAATATTATCTTAATATTAAACTGAAAATTATCTGAATATTACTCACTAGTAATAGTACGAATGCATCTCATTTATTCACGTTTGACATACAATTTCCGACTTGTTTCAATTGTTTTTGCTTTAAGATGGTACTCTTTTTTAAAAAATAAGCTTTAAATGCACATAAAAATAGTGCTTTATTATTTTATATTTTTAAACAAACAAATCTAAACACATATTAAATTGGGGATCATAATTCCTTTTTAAGACTATAACAAGTCGTGTTACAGAAGCTACTATCCCACACAACACACGTTATCTATAAGACGTCGACTTATAGTATGAATACGTCTATAATCTCCATAATGTTATTTAGATGTGTATATCAGTAAATAAACAGACGTCGATCTGACATTCCAATTTAGATTACTATCAGACGTCTGTGACCTGCAACAGACGATCTGTGGCTTTCACTCTTTTTAACATCTAAAGGAAATCCTTTACTCCATGTCCTTAGGAAATACTCAAGACTGCATCCAATGGATTTGCGAATAACACGCATTATGCATCTCTTATGGAAAAAATACTCTTGCTTCAACCGCAAGCGAGCGGGGAAATCCGGAAGTACAAGCACGAGGTCTATGCTTGGAGGTCTTATAGATGTAGTCTTGTAGACTATCTGGATGTAATCAACGTCTGGAGGAACTCAGAGAGATCACACATGTTATTTCTAACCCACACAACACACGTTATCTATAAGACGTCGACTTATAGTATGAATACGTCTATAATCTCCATAATGTTATTTAGATGTGCATATCAGTAAATAAACAGACGTCGATCTGACATTCCAATTTAGATTACTATCAGACGTCTGTGACCTGCAACAGACGATCTGTGGCTTTCACTCTTTTTAACATCTAAAGGAAATCCTTTACTCCATGTCCTTAGGAAATACTCAAGACTGCATCCAATGGATTTGCGAATAACACGCATTATGCATCTCTTATGGAAAAAATACTCTTACTTCAACCGCAAGCGAGCGGGGAAATCCGGAAGTACAAGCACGAGGTCTATGCTTGGAGGTCTTATAGATGTAGTCTTGTAGACTATCTGGATATAATCAACGTCTGGAGGAACTCAGAGAGATCACACATGTTATTTCTAACCCACACAACACACGTTATCTATAAGACGTCGACTAATAGTATGAATACGTCTATAATCTCCATAATGTTATTTAGATGTGCATATCAGTAAATAAACAGACGTCGATCTGACATTCCAATTTACACTTCTATCAGACGTCTGTGACCTGCAACAGACGATCTGTGGCTTTCACTCTTTTTAACATCTAAAGGAAATCCTTTACTCCATGTCCTTAGGAAATACTCAAGACTGCATCCAATGGATTTGCGAATAACACGCATTATGCATCTCTTATGGCAAAAATACTCTTGCTTCAACCGCAAGCGAGCGGGGAAATCCGGAAGTACAAGCACGAGGTCTATGCTTGGAGGTCTTATAGATGTAGTCTTGTAGACTATCTGGATATAATCAACGTCTGGAGGAACTCAGAGAGATCACACATGTTATTTCTAACCCACACAACACACGTTATCTATAAGACGTCGACTAATAGTATGAATACGTCTATAATCTCCATAATGTTATTTAGATGTGCATATCAGTAAATAAACAGACGTCGATCTGACATTCCAATTTAGATTTCTATCAGACGTCTGTGACCTGCAACAGACGATCTGTGGCTTTCACTCTTTTTAACATCTAAAGGAAATCCTTTACTCCATGTCCTTAGGAAATACTCAAGACTGCATCCAATGGATTTGCGAATAGCACGCATTATGCATCTCTTATGGGAAAAAAAAATACTCTTGCTTGGAGGTCTTATAGATGTAGTCTTGTAGACTATCTGGATGTAATCAACATCTGGAGGAACTCAGAGAGATCACACATGTTATTTCTAAGAGACGTAAAAAGAGAGTATCGTGGATATTTTTAGATAACCTATAGATGTTTTAGCCGTCTTGTATTTACAGCCTCTAGATGACTTATTGATGAATGTGTGCTATGTGGGATCTGTCATTACAAGCAAATTTGTAGAAATTTATAATTTAAAAATGAAATTAGCCCGTACTAGCCCAGAGTTTGAGTTTTTTATTGTATGATATTTTTTATACAGTCTTTTAATTTTGTTACATATAAGCAACAAAGCCATATAGTGCCAGAAAAAAAAATCTTGACACTTAAACCACAATCTTAATGGTGTGGTGGGTAGAGTTGCAAAAAGTCGGTTTATTCCCGGGTTTATTTCCAAGAGACCAGGTTTATTCCCAGGTTTATTCCCAAAAAACCGAATTATTCCAAAAAATCCCGGGTTTTTTCCAGGTTTATTCCTAAAAACCCGGTTTATTCCCGGGTTTAAACCGGGTTTTTTCTAACCTTTGCAACGCTAGGGGATGTTTTATTTTATTTTTTTCCAGTTTTAAATAGAAGAGATGGGTAAGAGTTTTTATCAAGCGTTAGTTAAGTAGAATGATGGATTTTGCATCGTAACATAATCTAGAGTTCTCCCTTAATTTGGCTTAGTTATGGTATAATTTAAAATGAGGGGATTATTATTATTATTATTATTATTATTTTTTTTTTTTTTTGTAAAAAAAAAAAAGTTCTGGTGCATGTAATCGACATATAAAACTTAGAATTTTTGAAAAACCTCTGCATAGATTTTATTATAATAAAATGTTCGTATAAGTCGTAAAGCCTTAGATTTACAAGCATCATGGCAAACTATCTATGTCCTAAAAAAGACAAGGCGAATTCAAAGCATGGCAATAATGAAAACGAAAAACCGGTTCAAAAAGGCCAAAAAAAAAAAGACATTAATCAGGTCTGATATTTTTTTAAAGCGTAATGTACAATTAATAAAATATATAAAACTTGCAAAAATAAAAAAATAAAGTTTACTAATGACTGTATCAGTAAATATCATCTGTCACAAACTTCAATTAATGTAAAGATTTTTCTTTTCTTTTTTTCCTTTCCCTTTTTTTTTTTTTTTTTTTTTTTTTTTTTTGGCTGACATAGAGAATCACCCACTCATATGGGTGATTCTCAAAATAGGGGACAATTTCAAAAATTAAATCTTAAAAACTTACTGTTAGCAAAATTTCTGGAAAAAATAGGTGTTATTAATATAGTATTAGGTATACTTTACATGTAGTCAGCAGAGCTAAATATTTAAAAATTAACTTTATAAAAAATAATTAGTTTTTGAGCCATGCTAATGACAAAACAAATTGCATGGAATAAATGTATTAAGAAATTTTTATTTTCTTCCTGTTTAAATATTTCTTCCTATATTTATTAGCCTTTCTTTTCAGCAAATGGTTTCCATTTTTACATATATACATATAAGGAGAATAAAAACATTACCAAAGAGCAAACTTTGTTTACATGAGCAACATTCTGACACTAACAATGTAAGAAGCTGTCTTAGATTTTTCTGACAGATTTAATGCATATTTTAGGGATAATAAATGTAATACCTAAATTTATATGTAAAAATAAACTTTATAAAAGATACAATATAAGCAATGGTTACATTTATGCACACAGGAATCTTTACCATGGACAGAAAAAACATTCTAATGACACTGGTATTTGTCCATGCTAATGACAAATTTTAATTTAAATAAGATTATGAGCCATAATATAATCACAATGCAATAGTCCTTTCTGGGGCTTTTTAAAACACAAAAGTCCTATGCAAATAAGTAAAATAAAAATTTTAATTATAAAATAAACATGAAAATTATTATCCATTCTAATGACATACAATTGATGTACGCCCCTAATATTCAACTTCTATTCTTAAAATATAATACATGCATCTATTTTCAGGCTGGGATAAAATGGCTACTTGTTGCCATGGAGAAAATTTATATTTTCAAACTATTGTCATATATGAAAATGAAATTTTGATTAATAACCAGCTGTTATAATATGACCTTGTTTTGAAAATAGAATATGGAGGACAAACTTTAATTCTTTTTTTATATACTATAATTTTATTTTTAAAAAGAAATTTATTGGATAAATCCTCTCCTTGATTAATTTAAAGAAAGAATAACATTTGTTTTATTTTATAAACATGATATTAACTCTTGAAAAATCTAGTATATACAAGGCACAGCTGCTGTGGACATCCATGCTAATGACATTTTATTCTGTTATTTTAAGGTGTTTTTAACTAAAAAATGAGTAATTCTTGAATGCAAATAATGAATAATATTAAGACAAACATATCTAAATATAAAAACATGAGAGAAAACCTCTCAAATTTTTTTGTATGCCGAAAGACATAAATTGTCCCCTATTTTGAGAATCACCCATATAATATACAATAACATTTTAACGAAAAGTGAAAGCAAATGTAAAAGAAAATAAATAAACAAAGTTTTATTGTCACATTTAAATTGTTTATAAAATATAAAAAAAACCATAAATAATCTTTCTAAAAATTCACTGGAGTACTTATGAATGACATTTTAAAAAAGAGTAGAAGGATGGATACCTAATAAAAGGAAAAGTAGTCAGTTAAACTGATGGCATTGAGATCACAGGCTATTCCTACTAATTGTATTTTATACTCATATATCAAAGTAAAATGCCACTCAAAAAGTAAATCAATGGTTATTAACACCGTTTTCTCCTTTTGTATTTAACTAATGAACCTCCAAATCTAATCAGAGACTTGCCTTATAAGAATAAACCTGTGTACCAAATTTGAAGCAAATCAAATAATTCTGCATGAAAAACTCATTTCGCTAAGTTAAAGGAGGTGGAACTAACACTCGTCTCTTCTTTATACCTTAACCATTGAACCTCCAAATCTAATCAAGGAAATTCCTTATCATAATAAGCCGGTAAAATATGAAGCAAATTATATAAATCTGCATGAAAAACTATTTATCTAATTTAAAAGGGGGGAGGAGTAGCCTCCCGTTTCACCTTTTATACATAAACAATAAACATTCAAAAATAATTACAGAAACGTGCTATAAAAATTAATCTAGAAAAAAAAAATAAGCAATTCGGATATTTCTTTGAAGAGTTTTCGCATTACTTACATACGCACAGAATCGGCGGGCACATTAGCTATCAGGCTTTGATCTCAGCTAAAAAGCAACGAAAACAAATGAGTTCATGCATAAAAGAATTGATTTTGTTGAATAATTTAAACAATACCGACATAGTTTTTCCCGAATTCTTGAATATTCGTGCCCGAATGTTCGAATCAAAAAAGCAATTTTTTATTAATTTACTCAAAAATGTTAATATTTGAATGATTTCATGAAAAATGTATCACAAAAAAGAGGTGGACTAAACATCCGAAGTTTCAAATATAAAAATATCTGATGGAATTCAAGAATTATTCTTATTCTTATTTTATTTTATCATTTTTTAAGGATTAAAAAAGTCAAACATTAACTGATGGACAAAGCAATGAAATTTCGCTAAATTAATGCTATAAATACACCTTTCTCATCAGAAATAATATTTTTTTTTCCATTTTTCCAAACAAAGTAAAAAAAAAAGAAAAAAAAGCATACCTTAAACAGTTAAAAAATTTAAATAATGATACATATTTAAAATGAAAAATGTCTATTTATTCAAGCGCAGATTGACTGAAGCAGACAGGCTACATCAAGATAATTTTTTAACATAATTGTTTTAACATATTAAATCAAGTTCAGAACAATAGCATATTATAAAGAAAACTTATGAAACATCTTTTCTGCACGTGACAAACACGGGAAAGAGCTACAGCTTTCTCTAAATTTTTTGAGAGGAACCGTGGAGAAAAAACAAGCAATGCTTCATTAAAGACACTGAAAACAAAAGCGACATTTCGCGTTAATTTAATAATAATTAATTTATCGCGTAACTGATTTTGAGTGCTCCTATAAAAACATGAACGGAATGGAATAAAAAAAGGGAAAACTATAACGCCATCAAAACATGACTTTCTCCTGATAAAGCACGAAATTTTAATTTTCTTTCAAATATTATTCCCTGATCGTTTTTGCCAGGATATACACTTGACTCCTGTTTTCAAGTATAATGCGCTCTTAGAAAAAGATGTTCTTAATTACGTGGATAAAAAAGTCTTATACAACTATTTTTTTCTCTCCATACTTACAATGAAAAGATATGGAAGTCCACATCACCGGGTACCCAGTATTAAGAGCTGATTTTTTTTTTCTTTCTTTAGCATTGGAGCGTAAAGCTTTTTTTTTTTCTTTCCTTCTAGACAGAGATCAGTTAAAATATTTTGAATTTAAATTAAATGAACAAAGATTTCATTAAAATTTTATGCGTTGTTTAACAATGATGAACTTATAAAAAAATGAGATTTATTTGAGAGAAGTTTTTTCTTCTTTTTTTTAAACAGCATTAATCCAGATCAACAATTACGAAAGATCAAAGCTTTAGAAAATCCATCGAAAAAAACACATATTAAATTCTGTTCTGTGCTCTAATATTGTTTCCTTTATTTATTTATTTATTTATTTATTTATTCTTCAACCGGGCTTTTCAGATACGGATTTCATTTCCAATGTTTTTCATGGGAGTATTCTTTAAACTTTCTTAATTTGTAAAAAAGTTTGAAGAAAGTTGAAATATTAAAAATTTTAAAGTTACATTTATTTAAACTATTGAGTCATAATTAGTGTCCGTTTTTGTCAAAACTCTTATTCAAACAGAAGTATTTTATTTCTTATACAAAACAGTTTTTGTTACATTTTACATTTCTTTTGTAACTTAGATTTTCACTAGTTAGATTCAGTATCCTTTTTAATTATTTTTTTACTGTGCTTTTATTAGAAAACATTTAGAAACTTACTCAGAAATTGTATTCTTCCAATCAAGATTTTTTTAATCACTTTTTGAATAACAGGTTACAAATGTAGTATATATTTTTTTCTTAAAAACCGGTTTCAAGAATAGGATGGCATAAATATAAAAGATTACGTCATAATTACCATTTTAAAAAACATGTTTAAATCAATATCATAATAAATCATAAAATAATAACAGTCATAATTCATGTCTGTTTTTCTAGAAACTATTTTTCAAAATTTAACACAAATATTTAATTTCATTTAGAAAACAGTTTTTGTTACACTTCACATATTTTTTAAACTTAGATTTTCCCTAATATATACCATTTTAATTATTTTTATGATTTTTTTAAATTATAATTTTATTAGAAAACAGTTAAAAAGCTACCCAGAAAGAGTATTTCTCCAAACAATAGTGAAAAAAGTTAAATAAAGGCCAACAAATGTGGAATAAAAATTTTCTTTTAACTCGTTGAGAACCACGGTAACTGACATTGAACTTTCTGCCTGCACAGACAGTCAACTTTAACTGGCAGTGTAAAATGTGATGCAAAACTAAAAAAATAGACATATCCCCATTAAAAATAATCTTAAGATTGTCTGTAGAAATATCCACTTTCTTCAGAAATTCTACAGAAATCGGAAGAAATTTTAAAGATGTAATCTCACCTCTAATCTAACTGCAGATTTTTTAAAGATATCCTTAGAAATGTCTGCAGATTTTTTTAAAAATGGGCAAATTCCATACAGATTTTCTACAGAAATTTTCTTCAGATTTTCTTCAGATTTTTTCTAGTGGGAATTGTTTTAACTAATTATAAAAAAAGTATATACCTGCACATAAAACAACAATAAAAAAATTGTCATACAATTAACGACGGTATTTATGATTATAATTATAATGGTGATTTAAACATAATTTTTAAGACGATAATTATGTCGCAGTCTTATACGTACGCCACCCTGTGCTTGAAAGCGGTTTTTAAAACGTTGAATGCCACATCAGTTACCGGTGACATCAGTTATCAGTGACTGACAATGAACATTCCATTTAAGCAGTTTCAGTCACATGTGACTGACAGTGTAAAATATGATATAAAAGTTAAAAAATATAAAAAATTTTAAGTAATTACTAAGAAAGTATAATACAGGAATAAGTAAAACTTAAGTATATTTTAAATAAAATTTCAGTAATTACTTAAAACAATGTATATATATATATACCGGGTGTCCAGTAAATAACTGACCCATTTTGAACTTAAATAACAAATAAACGGTTTGAGATAATAATGCGCGGTTTGCGGTATTGTTATTATAAATCAATACATTTTTAAACATGTACTTTGTTAATATAGTTGAAATTTCGGAAAAAAATATCGCGCTGGCGGTAACAGGCTGTTTGAATACAGACATGACACTAATTTCCATAAATGTGAGATTTTCGGCTTAACCTGAATCTATATGTTATCGAATCTGAATCTATATGTTGAATCGACTCTCGAATCAGCTTCAGAAACAGGGTACGTTGTTTGGAAAGTGATTTAAAATAATATTTGTGATTGAACCATCTGTATTATATTTCCCCTCCTCAGTCTTGAGACTGAGATATTATTTTAAATATTATTATATTACATTAACAAAGTGCATATTTTAAAATTTATTTATATTCTAATAACAATACAGCAAGCCGCGCATTTTTATCTCAAACAGTTTTTTTTTTTTTTTTTTTTTTTTTTTTTTTTTTTTTTTTTTTTTGTTATTTACTTTCAAAATGGGTCAGTCATTTACTGGACACCCGGTATATATACCTTTATATATAAAAATCTTCTGTGCGTGTGTATGTAATTGAACTCTTCCTAAACGACTGGACCGATTTTGATGAAATTTTGTGTGTGTGTTCCTGTGGATTTGAGAATGGTTTAGATTCACATTTCATCGAATTTGATTCAGTACTTTTTTTGTAATAAGGCAAAAACTAATATTATGTGATTTTTTGCTAATTAAAAGTGTTGTATAAGTTCAATGAATGGAGTGCGGACGGAATGTCGGAGCGATCTAAGGCGCCAGATTTAAGCTCAGCTTCTTGAAGAAAGAGATCGCGTGTTCGAACCCCACTGCTGATAAACGTGTATGCTTTACAATAATATTTCCTGTATTATAATTTTGATTAACCGACTTCAGACAATCGTTAACTTATAACTAAAAACATAACAATAAATTTTTCTATCAAAAATTGAACCGACTTCAAAAACTAATGAAGAGTAAAAAGTAATTTCCTTACATAATTGTAATAAGAAATTAAATTAAGAGCGTAGTGTTTATTCTGCGTATTACCATATTTACGTACATTTATTTGATTTTCTGGAGTCGGTGCCAAGAAGGACAACGTCTGTCGGTGACAGGACAACGTCTGTCGGGTGCGCTAGTATATATATATATATTAATTTTTCAATTAATTTTCAGGAGTGAAATTATGCTTGATGCTGGGATTGTTCGTGTATCTCGCAGGATTGTGTGCTCATGAAGACGGTTCCATCTCGTGCTGCGAATTGCAGCCTTACCAACATATGAAGTGAAAAATGGTAAGCTGGGCATCGTCCTCGTATCTTAAACTTGGAGCAAAGGTTATTCCAAGGTTTCCAGGCTTAAACTCCGCCTTGGACATTTTTTCACCAAGATGGTTCTACGTTTAGTATTAATGTGAAAATTCACGCATTAAGTATTACAATATATGTATTTTTTAGTTTTATATCATATTTTATACTGTCAGTTTTATACTGATGACTGACGCTGTCTAAATAAAAAGTTCATTGTCAGTCACCGATGACTGACGTGGCACTAAACGTATTAAAAACTGCCGGTTTCAAGAATATGGTGCGGTAAGTGTAAAAGATTGCGTCATAATTATCGTCTTTAAAACTGTATTTAAATCAACATTATAATTGTCAACATAATTATCGTTATCAATGTTATTAATTTTTGTTGTTGTTGCTTTTATGTGTAGGTATATACTTTCTTAGTAATTACTTAAGATGGTACATATGTATATATATGTACAGATTGGATTTATATGATATTTTTATGACACATGATGAGAATTATAGTATTTTTAGGTATGTGCCAAATTTGGCATACAGGGCAGTGAAGGGTGTAAAATGTACTATTGGTAATTGTTGGTAATTTCATGCTCAGAAAGCTCGCGTGTTCGAACCCCATTTAACTGTAAACTGAAATGCAAGAACATTTTGATAAAACATAATTTAACAGTTAGATGTAAAATATGAATATAATTTCTAAAAATTCAAATTGAGCAGGAATATTTGCTGTTATAACCTTCTTAATCCTAATATCATCTGTAGGAGACAAAACACTCTTTAAATTATATTGAATCCTTCTAAAGTTGTTAAACCATTTCTAAACATTTTAAATAAATGCCTGCATATCGTAAGCATTGATTTATTGACTGATACATCTTTGGAGATACTTTATATTAATGCCATGATGGTTTTCGTGGTCCATTGAAATATTTGTCTCAAAATTGAGGAAGTTAATTTTTTTTAATTTATTGTATTGTATATTTTTTAATTGTGTTCATTTAGAATATATTTTAATAGTAGTTTAAATCAGGGGCGTAGAATATGTCCGATCCGGCGATCTAGGATCGGGGAAAATTTTGGTCATCTAGGGAAATTTTGCACAAAAATATGGAATTGATTTTAACAATGAATTACATTATTACTTAAGACAGAAAAATTCCCAATACAATTAGAAAGATCCATATGGTGACCTTTATATAATTTATCTCAGAATAATACATATTCCGCATATATTAAGAAAGTTTGGTAAAAAAAAAATCTATACCTTCTGTAATACAGAATTTATGTAAGTCTTACATATCGTAAGTGTTTGGGGAAATCTTTATATGGATTGTGGGGAAAATGTTGGGAGTAAAAACATTTTTTGCACTCCTGGTCTATGTACTCTAAAAAATAAATTTCGACTAGTTTTAAATGAATGAGAAAATTAACGATTTATTAAAAATTGGAAACATTAGTTTTGTTTGTTTGCATTTATGCAAATTAGAAATTTCACAACTGCTCGTCAATATCTTTGTTGGGGTTTTATAAGTATGGCATAATTTTTCCCATTTACTGTTAGTAGATCTAAAACTTTATGTTTACTTTTCAAACCCTTGGAAAATGATTGCTTTCGGTCTAAAGATATCTGAGACATATATGTATCCTTGTGATGTTCGGATATTATTAGTGTTATGGTTGGTTAAGGCTTAATGCCCAGAAAGAGAATACTTCTGTTGCCACGATGACAAAAAAAATATTACAACTACAAAAAATTAATAACTTAGAAAAAAATTGAGATACAGCTTTCAAACAAATTGCATTTAGAAGTACGTTACTTTCTGTTATACGACGGTGTAAATGTGCGATGATTAGAAGTTTAAAATTTTGCATACCAAAAAACTGTAAAACAGAAATTTAATTAAAAATTTGTTCATGATTAGTTCAGGAATATTAATGTTTAATCCATGGCGTACATAAGATATGACTCTGTTGTCACGTAATCGACGTTTTGATCATCATAAAAATTATGTTTATTATTATATTATGTTTATTAATTATTATATTATATTTATATTATGTTAATTATTATATTATATTTATATTATGTTTATTATATTATGTTTATTATTATATTATGTTATAAAAATTATGTTTATTATTATGTTTATTATTATTTTTTACTCAGTTGAAAAATAACCGGTGAAGTTCAAGTAAAATTTGTCTACAGAGGGTTTCGAACAATGAATATATAAATTAGTAGTTGTATTGCACAAATATATTATTATAAGTTGGTACCTAGGCTTCAAAAGCAGATGAGACGCTTCCCGTGTCATTTTGCGTTTAAAAACCGTCCATGTTTTCAAGGATTAATATCGCGACTAATTCCCGACAATTTTTATTTTGAAAATCATTATCAATAAACCTTTTAAAGTTCTGCGAAGATCCCTCCCCTCCTTCTCTAAACGGAAAAATGAGATTTTCCTAAAAACTATGTGCTTTATACCCTGTTCGCACTGAGAAAGTTGAATCACTTAACTTGAAGTTTTTTGAAGCGGTCGTACCCGCAATGAAGATTCTCACTTGAGCAAGTTTCTGAAACTCACTTAAACATTTGATACTCGCCTAACCATGAGTAGACTGGAAATCTGCCTTCTGAATATTTCTTATTTTAAATTACTGGAGTTGAGTCCTACGAATAATTATCAGCTATTTCAAGTTGTTATTTGCTTACCCCAGTTGCTTAATAATGCGCGTGCTTGTGAGGTTTTTTTTTTGTAATCAAAGGTCAAAAATGGAAAATGTTGAACCTGTTATTTCCTCCCGCAAAATAAATTGGGAGCATGACAAAATTTTAATTAAAATTTGGCGGGATAATTACACTTCTTTTCATTAAAGAAAAAAGAAGTTAAAATTTTCAGTTACAAATTTCAGAACCTATCCGCATGTTCAGATGTCATTTTGGCAAAGTTAAGTAACTGACAATGTTTAGTTAATGCGAACAGATGAAGCCTAACTCCGGGGATCCCGCTTCAAAAAATGTAGATGACTTGAAGTTAAGTGACTCAATTATATCAGTGTGAACAGGGTATTAGGATAATCGCAATACTTCTCCTGCAAGGTTTAAATTTCCTTCTGCTATCCATATTTTTTCATGATTTTAGTTTCAGTAGATCTGGAACTGTATAACCATAAGGAAATAAAGAAAGGTAGCATGTTTTTGCATTGCATTTTGAGCGATATCTCTAAAAATATAATACCTAAAATTAAAATATATATATTTGAGATACGAAAGCTTTTGCACGATATAAAGTGAAATGACTTTTTTTCCAAGTTGCTTAATTAGTCCATCTACATTTTTCCCAAAAATAATTGTGGATGTTAAATATTTTACAAATATGTGGGTCAGTAACTTTTATTATTTCAGCTAATTTGAATTTTCCATGTTCGATAATTTACGAGTAAAATATCTGTAATAGAAGGACAGACAGATGCATGAATGGTTCCATATTTAATTTTTCAGTGCGGAACTCTAAAAATACAAAAATTTTATAGAAGTAGAGAGAAAACAAACATTAACTTGATTCTAATAACTGTAAATTACTTTCAATTCCTTAATGACCAACAATTCAACAATTTGAGCCAGATGTTTCAGAATTGCTTTCTTGAAAGCTACGGAACGCTTTTATTTTTTGAGTTATAAAATGAAATACACAGGAAATTGAATTTATCTCAGTACCAATAAAAACATAATAAAAAAGAATCTAACTAACCTAAAACTTGCAATTACAAAAGGCTTTGCTAAGTTTTAATGACAGTTTAGAAAACTTTAGCAGATGATAATTACGAAATACACGCTTTAGCTGATAATGAGAGTAACTGCTAAACAATTGAGAAATGATTTAACGTAATTAAACCATAGTTAGAAGAGATTAATTTTATAAGCTGCTATCATTGCTGCAACAATAATTAAAAAAGTAATGTCAAACTTTCTTACGTTATCTCTTATATTATAAAATTTATAGTATGTTTGTCCTTTCATCATAAAATGAAAAATCAGTAAAAGTATGTTTAGTATTATTTGATTTATTTTTATGTTTATATGAAATCTGGTAAATAAAATTGTTCAAAATTCTTCTTGTATAAGAATTCTGTCAATTAATTTTACGTTTGCTTTACAAAAATTATCATTATTTTATTTGCTTATCCAATTTTATGCAATAATAAATACCTATATATTTTATACAAAGCATAAATATTCTATCATACTATTTCAATTTTCATTTGCTATCTTCAATACTTTATGACTTGTCGCTCTTGGCGACCAGTTTGATGTATCTTAAATGTATAGTAAGCAATGTATCAAGTTATTTTTATTCATAACACAACTCATTTTTTTTCAAATTGGAAGATTCTGATAGAGAAATCTAGAACTCTTTATTATTATTATTATTATCGAGGCGCAGTAATAAATCGCCAAACATTGCTTCAACCACTTTTTTTTTTTTGCATTTCATTAATTTTATTAAAAATATAATACTTTCATTCAATTCGTTTAATAATACAAAAGTTTCATTTAAAACAGAAACATTAAAAATACACGTCTTTCACATCCTTCTTTCTTTCTTTTCTTTTCTTTCTTTCTTTTTCTTCCTTTTGTTTCTTTCTTTTTGTTTTTTGTTTTTTAACTAGAAGGATTGTAAAAGATTACCTAAATAATGTCCCAAATCATGATATTTAAATCCAACTTCAAAGCATTATTTTAATTTATCATGCGAATAATAATAACACAAAAAGTGCTAACTGGCAAGTTAAAAGTGCTATTGACAACATTTTCACCCGGTTAACATAAAAAGTGTCAAGAATTATTTGCAATCGTGGCAAATTTTATGCATTTTTATATGAAAAAATGATTTTGATTTACTATTCAAAACGTAAACCTTGCAAATGAAAAGTGATGGAATCAGTTCATAGCTGTTTATGGCAGTCACATTTCTTGGACTACTATAGTATCTCTGTCTCGAGGAAGCAGAAGGTATTCAGCGGCCTGAGCGTTTTATGTAATTTTTGTTTTCGTACGGCTGAAAATTGCAATTTTTTAGACCTTAATAAAGGTAACCTGGAGTGACACTATGCTCTACAGACGTGGCTTAGATGTCTGAGCAGTCCATTTTAGTCATTCATAATAAAGTAGGGTACTTCTAGGTTATCCCGTTGACCAAAAAATTATCGCCAAACTATAAGATTAAATGCCAATAATGGATTATCGTGAATGTCACATTCAATGACATTAAATGCGATTCACGTGTTTAAAATGTCATTAAGTGATTTTTATTTTGACTTTTTATTAACATTTAAAATAAAAATTCTGTCAACATGTATAATTTGGCTATTTGGCGATTTATATAATTTGGCGAAATTGGTCGACGGAATAACCTAGAAGTACCGAAAGTAGAGTACAGAGGGAGCACGTTTTAGTTGGATGGATATTATGCTAGTTTCGAGAGATTCTCCTTTTATGTTAATGTCCAAAGAAACTTCACTTAATATATTCGGGATGTAGGTAGGGGCAATCGCTATTTTCATCAACTTACCACCCACTAACCACATTTCAGTGTCTTTAATTTGTGTAATTTGTGTATTTTCTCTTTTAAATTTGTCCGGTTTCAATTTCTCTCTCTTTTTTTTTTCGCTTTTCTATTTAGAGTCCAAAGCTTGCAGGTCGTAAATAAAGCGTTTTGACGCTACCCTTGGTCACTTATCTGCGATAGCGCTATTGCACAAGAGAGTCTTACTGTTCGGGACGTGGGTAGGGGTCGTGGACGAAATCTTTATGCAAAATAAATTTTAATAAACGGGCTCGTGGATCTAAGTTATTCTCATAGTTAAATGTCAATCAAGATCCAATTGTATCCTGGCGTTAGAAAAGTCCCTTTGAACAAAAATTAATATTTAATGGACATTCTGCCCTACATTCCGCCAAATCATCATGTATATTTAAAATTTTTTCCAGTAGAGGTCAATAATAGGCTACAAGCTATCTCTTGTAGAGTTAATCAGAATAACGAGAATGATGATAATAGCATCTTGTACAGTGACTGATTTACAATAACTGGAAACATTTTTCACACTGTGTTTTAATTTAGAGTAAAAAAAGAGGCTAATTAAGTATAAAGGAAAATCAAAAGGTTTCGTAATCATAATAAACAGGTTTTTATTTTCACATGAAATTTCACAACTATACTGGACCAAGTCCTTATTTTTTAACAAAAACGTATAAATGTAGGAATGGAAATATTAATTTGTCATTTATAAAAGCAGAGTACTAAGAAAATTATACTTTAAATTGAATATTGATATATATATAATCCTTATAAATTACTGAACTTGAATTAATTGTTTATTAAGCATTTTAAGGGGGCTCAGGGCTTGAAAATTTTTCAAAAAATCGATTTTTTTATGATCTAGTTTGATTATTCAATTAATTCTTAACTCAATGCAAAAAGCCGCATAAAAAATATTTGCATTTTTAACGGAGTTATAAGGATTTATGTATCAACACTTTCATAGCTGCACCCATATAATTTAGACTTTATGTCGAGTTTTTTCAAAACTTGATTTTTGACGACTAACACCAAGATTTAAAAAAAAAACTATTTGATGGAATGGCTTAATTTTTTTTGCATGTGTATAACGTCATTATCTATAGAATGGATTAATATCATTAACATTAGTTTAGATAGTTTAATATTTTGAGTATTTTTAATGAAAAAAAAGTTGCATTTTTTAGGAGCTTTTTCAATTTTCAAACTTGAGAGTTTTTTCATAATGTTGTTTTTGAGTTATAGTTATATTCATATTTCATTCTCTAGAGTAAAGTTTCCGGATCATTTTAAAGCAAAAATTACGTTCTTATGTCAATTCAACGTTAAGATATCTTGGTGTTGGTAATATAACACATTTTTTTTTTTTTTTTTTTTTTTTTTTTTTTTTTTTTTTTTTTTTTTTACGAAAATTGTGTTACATAAATTTTGTTATATTTCTTATTATATTACATTGAAGTACTTCATTTTATAATTTTATAAAACTACAAACATACCTTTAAAATATCAGAAAGTTTAAATTAATTACCTTGAGTACTTTTGTTTTTATATGGACTCGAAGCGAGAGCTCTGTTTACATGTTTTTCCGTATCGATCAACCCCTGAGCCCCCTTAAAGTGTTATTATTGAATCATTAAAGTACAATGTTTAAACACACAATAATTAAAAATTCTGCACATACGTATACGTTTCTCGAGTGCTGGGGACTGGCTTCCTCAGTGTTAAAACGGTAAAATGTATACAAATCAATCCCCCCCCCCCCAACTGCCAGCAAGTCAAAAACCCAAGTGATTGCAAACACAGAACCAAAATTGCCATCAAGCTTCAGAAACCAATAGAATTAAACCGGAAATGAAGTATCGTGACATAACAAATTTAACCAGAAAGTTGTGATGTATGGCACAATGGAGTGCTTCATTGATATGGAGTGCTTCAAAAAAGTCTAAATCAAGCGAAGGCCTTTTTGGATAATCGTGAAATTGAAATTCTGACACTCCTTTCAACAATGAGAAGCAATAGAGGAATTTTTTAATTCTTTTCTCTTTACACAGCCTATGTGTTCTTTGACTCTTTTTCGGAGTTTACGTTTGGTTTGTCCAATATAGGACAAACCACACTGACATTGTATATTGTAAATACCCAATAATCCAGAAGAGAAATTTGATCTTTTAATTGAGAAAAAGTTCATTTATTTAGGTTTGAAGACATTTTTAACAGGTTTCGTTATTACTTGGTCTTCTATGATTGTGAGGTGCTTAAAATAATGTGCGTGCGTTGCATATTTTCCATGTTTTTCAAATAACGTACTTTGCCTTCAAATTTTTCTGCCACTTGAGTAATATTAAGGTGTTTCTAAACCTTTTATTTTTTCGGTGATTTCAAATCTGGCGCCCATTTTCTTCTATTACGTCTGGGAAAAAAGGTGAGGTGATTTATTTATTTATTTTATTTTATTTATTTTTTATTTATTTATTTATTTTTTTTAAGAAGGCAGAAAAATGATTTTAAAACTATTATGTGATATACCTTATCTACTTAAGACAAATTCTATTACTTTTTACCTTATTCTATCTTTACAAGAAAAAAGTATTGGATTCATGAAAATTTTCGAATTTCGTTGGATTTAGACATTTAAGGAGTCAGAAATCACGAAAAACATGTTTTAACTAATTGTCTGTGAATCTGCGTGACTATATATGACATATAATTTGTGGGTGCTCTATCTCAAGGTTTAATATACGGAATACAATAAAAAATTATGCTTACTTTGTCCTTGACATGAATTAGTTCTGGTTAGTTTTTGGTGGAAAATACTCAACAGGCAGCACATTGCTATGTTGCCTTCTGTGCGATTTCCGCAATAGCTCTATCTCCTGAATTATTGCACAAAATTTCTACTAACTTTAGACATAATTAGTACTTAATATGAATTGACGTTTATAGCGTTTAGGTGTACATCGCTCAACAGGTGGCACTGCTATGTAGTAATATGTAAGATTCCTGCAATCACTCACTCGCCAGAACTAATGCACGGGTTTTCATCAAACTTCAGATTCGGTTAGTTCTTAATGTGAAATGGCTTTTTTTTTACATTTTGGTGTAAATCGCTTGACAAATACCATTGCTATGTTTTGCTTTTTGTGCGATTTCCGCGATAGCTCTACCTTCAGATTTAATGTACAGAATTGCATCCAAACTCGTAGATTTAGTTGGTTCCTTACGTTTTGGTGTTGTAACCCACCTTCTGTAGGTGGTGTTTCTATGCTTCATTTGTAAATAGTTCTGCAACAGCTTTATCGTAAGATCAGCTGACACATTTCCTAAGTCAATTAAATGAAAATCGCTCCAAAAACAGAAATAAAAGACTACCAAGTGCACAAAGTAGTCAAAAAGACTACCGGGAACTGCAACCAGCGAAACTGACATATAGCGTCAACACTAATATTTATTTATTTATTTATTTTTAATTAATTTATATTTTATTGATAGTGTTTCCTCAAATGTGATATTACAGCATTATTACATCGAATAAAAACAGTTCAACAAACACTGGCTTTCAATAGGGGTATATGATGTTTTATTTATTACTTAATTTAATTTCATTGATATTTTGGAAGCATTTCCAAGATATTCAAAATAGTCTGACTACAGCTCATATTCAAAATATTAGAATAATTACCTTTTTTTTAGAAATTGAAAATATCGTTTGGTAATTTAATGTCTTTTAATGAAAATATGCAAACGATATTTTTATTAAGAACTTACTGTTGATTAAACTTACTTGTTATCTTAAATTTAATATCATTTTTGAAAAGATTAATTGCAAAAAAAAAAATTATTTTGAAAAGTCAAAATATTAGAATATTTATTCAAGTGGTTCAAAATATTAGAATATTTCACATTAATTCTCCTTTAATTATTACCAATTCTTAACTAGTGGCATCATTGATTAAATTCAGACTATTTTATTTAAAACCAGTATTCTTTTTTGCAGTTTGTTTCTTTTTCGTCTTAAAATGGGCCGTGTGAGTGATATTCCTGAATCTACTAAACTTCGTATGGTTGATTTGAATCGGCACGGTAAAAATCAATGTTTTATAGCGAATTATTTACATTGTTCGCAATCGAGCGTTAGTAAAATACTAACACAATATTCAAAAATTGGAAAATTTCAAAATAATCGCCGAAATGGTGGCCGAAAACCAAAAATATCTGCTAGAGATGACAGGAAACTGAAGCGTATAGTTAAGAAAAACCGTTTTAAAAGTGTGCGATTCTTGCACCGAAAATGGAAAGAAGAAGGAGTTGAAGTTTCTACATCGACAACATTAAGACGTCTCCATAAATTTAAATTTGAATCTCGTGTACCGAAAACAAAACCTCTCATGACTGCAAGACAAAAGCATATAAGATTGAATTGGTGTAAATCAAGACGTTTATGGAGCAATGAAGATTGAAAAAATATATTATTTAGTGATGAAAGTATGTTTTGTGTTTCATATGGTAATCAAGGTATTCGAGTTTGGAGAATGAAGCAAGAAGCATTTGATAAAGAATGCCTTAAACGTTCCGTAAAATTTGCTGCTAGTGTCATGGTTTGGGGTTGTATGAGTGCAGAAGGACCTGGAAAGTTATGCATCGTCTAAGGTTAACTCTCTGATATATCAAGAAATTTTAGAATATTACATGATTCCATCATCAGAAGATTTATTTGAAGATGATTTCATCTTTCAACAAGATTTAGCGTCCCCGCATACCTCGGTGTCAACTAAGAATTGGTTCCGCCAACGCAACATTAAAGTACTTCCTTGGCCACCAAATTCACCAAATCTTAATCCCATCGAAAACTTATGGTGTATAATGAAGAAAAAACTTCAAGAAAATCCTCCTTCAAGTAAAACTGAGTTAGTGGCACGTATAAAGTCTATTTGGGCTAATATTGACAGAAATGTTTGTAAACACCTTGTATATATTATGCAAGATCGATTGTACGCTGTTATGAAAGCTAAAGGGGATGCTACAAAATATTAACTACCATTTACTTCATATTCATAAGGTAATACTGTTGCGTACAATAAAATATTCTAATATTCTGCTGTGTTTAAGGAAGCTGAATACCTAATTTATTGTGCTGTATTTTATATTTTATAAATGTTAAAATCTTATCTAAACGTTCCAGATTTAATTTATAAGAAATTTAATTGCATTTACTTAGTATAAAAAAAAAATAAATGACAAATAATTTTTTCTTATTACTTTTTCTCAATTATTCTAATATTTTGAATATGAGCTGTATTAGATCCAATATAATAAATATAGCAATTAATGATTTTCTATAAGAATTAAGGCATATAGATAAATATTTTTTTTTATTATAATATTTCAATGAAATTATTTTCGCCAAATACAGTAATACTACATATTAATATCCAGTAAAAACAATGCAACAAATATTTAGTTTAACATTAAGATTATGTCATATTTTTTACTTTTATTTTTCCTGAAACGCTATCTAATTTAGAAACTCGAAAATAAATTTTAAAAACTGTTTTCTTTACTAATGCATACATAGGAGCATAAAAACAGAAATAAAATTTAACTTTCTTTTCAAAACTATGCATAATTAGTTTTCTTTGCTAAACGGATGGTATTCGGATAATTAAAGCAAGAATCTTCGATATTGCCTTTTCTAATGAAATATGTCGTAGCTTTTCCACAGCAAATAAAAATATGTAATACACCAAAACAAATATAAAATCCAAAAGTAATAAACTTGGTTAAAAAGGAATCTAATTAAGCTGAAAAGATGCAACTCGAACTAGTTTGAGTAGGTTTTAATGATATGTTTCAGTGTAGTAGAACTGGTGATTACAGAACAAGTTGTTTTGAGAAAAATATTATAACATTCTTATGGGTGTTTAAAGGTTTTTCATTCATAGAATAAGGCGTAATATTAAACATTTTGAAGCAAATATAAATATACATATTTAACTAAAACAGAAAATGGATAGTATTTTTGACAAATGCAATAATAGTACATTGTAATATTCAATAAAACCAATATGCACGTATTGGTTTAATATTAAATTAATGTTATATTTTTATTAGCCTCCGATGCTATTTCTTTCAGACAAGCTAAAAAGTGTTGTGTCAAAAATTGTGGCACATCAAGCATAAGTATTTTACTTAGCTATCATACGTAGTATAGGGTAAGTCTTGCAGTCCTTTTGAACAAATCGAAAAAAAAAATGACGGATTTACACGTTTCAGATACTGCAGATTCCGAAAACATATTTTTAGAAAAAAAAATTGCCGTCCATCTGTCTGTCTGTAAACGCTCTATCTCACGAACAAATGGAGATAGAGACTTAAAATTTTGTATGTACTTAGTAAGTAAGAATAGGACGAAGCCTATTTAGATCAGTAACCTCGATTATTCGGAACTATGTTTTTCGGACTCTCGAAAAAAATTGTCGGATTTACATGTTTCAGATACTGGAGATTCCGAAAAACATATTTTTAGAAAAAAATTGCAGTCCGTCTGTCTGTCTGTAAACGCTCTATCTCACGAACAAATGAAGATAGAGACTTAAAATGTTGTATGTACTTAGTAAGTAAGAATAGAACGATGCATATTTAATATCAGTAACCTCGATTATCTGGAACTATTTTTTTCGAACTCTCGAAAAATTCGTTCGGTTGAAATGTATATAAAAAAACCTCTATCGATTTTTTTTTCTAATCGGAGGCGAAACTGAATTCTGCAATGGCAGAATCTACATTCAACTTGCATTATATTTTTCTGAGACATTAACTTATTTAGTTACTCGAAAATAAATAAGAAATCTAACTTCTTTACTAATGCTTGCATAAAATTTCTGATACAGGAACATAAAAAAAGTAATAAAAACGAACTTTCTTTTCAAAATTATGTATAATTAGTTTTCATTTCTTAACGGATGGTATTCGGATTATTAATGACAGATGCTTCGATAGTGCCTTTCCTAATGAAATATGTCATTGCCTTTTCACAGCAAATAAAAAGATGTAATACACCAAAACAAATATAGAATCCGAAAGTAATAAACTTGGTTGAAAAGGAAACTAATTAAGCTGAAATGATGCAACACGGCTAGTTTGATTACGTTTTAATGATATGTTTCTGTGCTACAGATCTGGTGATTACAGAAACAGTTGTTTTGAGAAATGTATTTTAATATTCTTATGGATATTTATTGATTTTTAGTTCATAGAATAAGACGTAATAATTGTACATTCCAACGTAAATGTAAGTATATATGTTTAACTCAAAAGAAAATGGATAATTTCTGTGGGTTTTTTTTTTTTTTCATATTTTTTCACATTTATCTTTGTTTAAATAATCATACATACGGCCGACTGACGTATTTTTTGAAGAAAATAATTAAAAATCGCTTTAAAAAAGTAAAAGAGTACCAGATGAAAAACCAGTCAAAAAAGACCCCTGTGAAGTACAACCAGCCAATCTCACACATTTAGTGGACAGTAATATTAATTAGTTTTAGTTTACTTATATTTCATCGAAATTACTTCCAACGATTGTAGTATTATAAAAATATTACATCGAATAAAAAACTGTAACAAATAAGGTATTTGTACTCTATATGGACAGGGTTCTCAATATGGACACCCCTAATATTTTTAAAGGTAATAATTTTGATCGAGAGATGGCTCAACATATTCTCGAAGAAAAGCAGTTGAAAAGATAATTAAGACTGGAAAGTGTAAAAAAGCGCGCTGTCCGCCATTTAGGAGGAAATTTGCTGTTTCGAGATGTGCTGATCTTAATTACTTGTAAGCTTAAATTCTTTTTAGATATGGTGAAATTACATTAAATGTTGAAAAGTGGAGTATTTTAAAAAGCTAATAAAACATATTTTTGATTGCTATTGCATATTTTGCTTTAAAATATTTTCCTTATTCATTTGTTACAAGATTTAGTAAAACCACGCCCGGTTCCCAATATGGACAGCTTATGTCCCCATCGACTACAACTGTAAAAAAGAAGAAAATTCAACGTTTCGAAGCAATAAATTGAAAAGGCATCAAAGAGGTAAAATCTTTGTTCAACAAGATGCCAATTGAACAATCTCCCAAAAACCTTCCTATAAAAAACCCTTGCAGAAAAATAAAAAGAAGCCCTCCCCCAGTAGGATATCTGTTGGCGAAATCGTAGGTACCAATGGTATGACTTCCTCAACAAAGGAAAGCTAGTACCGCTTCTTTTGTAGTATTGATGCTTTTTCAAACATGCGGCCATGCATCACATGTGGCAGATATGTTCATGAGGATTATGTGGGATTTACTGCCCGTGCCCATAGTGAAAAAGTTTCTATTTGCCAATGCTGTGAGGACTGAGTAATGACAGATGTAAATTCGCAGACAGATGCAATAAAGCTTAGCAAAACCAACAATATTATTTCATAATATTTACTAGAAACTAAGGGGCTTTGCATGGGTCTTCGTAGGGTAAAAACCGAGAATGACTCTGTGACAGCGTTTCTGTCACATATTATCTTGTCTTCTCCCCTTTTTAGAAAATGAACAAGTAAAATCAAAACTTCAAAATTTTAACTGGAAATTACCTCCCCCCCCCTTAAATAAATACTTAAAGTTAATATTCTTGCATTTAAGGTTTTAATGCTGTACTTTGTTATTTTTCCTTTTATAACTTTGCATGTGAAATTAATTCTTTTACAAACCCTCTTTCATATGATAAAAAAACACCATTTCATTCCCACTCTTTGTTTTGGATTTTTATCACTGTGAAAAAGATCTGTTAATTCTTTTCTCATCACAATAAAAGTTAACCGAATGTCAGTCTTCCTTAGATCTGCACATTTCTGCATTTTTCCCATGTTAAATAGATCCAGCTGTGGTTTATAATAAGTTTATCCGTTAACATTCTCATGCACTCAGCTAATCTTTAAAATCTCCCAGATGTCATGAATCATTCGGCATGTAATTCTTTCAGTATCTGGAAGCACACGTGCGTATGCAATCGACACTCCTTAAAAACCACAGGACTTTAATATTACACCAACCCTAGCATTCTCGGTTACTAAGCATTTTTAACGGATTCGCATAACCTTGACGCTGTACATCTTCCCTGCTGCAGGCTCACTTCTACTCGGACCTTCAGCCATGTAACACCACGTTAAAGGGGCGCTGTGCCCCTCTCCGGCTAATGCCGTGCCTGTGAGCAGACGATGTGATTTCCCATATTGCTAGCGACTTAGCATTGTAAACATTCCATCGTTCATCTTCTAAATAAACACCGTATTCTGTCTGCAATTATGTTGGAGTTTATTTCTCTGCGCTCTCGATCTCTTCCTGGGTAGTTTTTACGATCACCTCCACAAGTATTACTGTTGCAGTGACCAGTGCTCCAACATAAAAAAAAAAACGAAAGAGCGCAAAGTGGAATACATAACTGTATTGGACTATTTCCTCTGAAATTACATCGTTACCCAGCCTTCAGATGATTCTACAGTGACACCCCCCATGCATTTGTGTTTGAAAAGACTCTAAAATTCGACTGTGCTTCCCCGGTGATGATTTCGTCGCTGCGAAAAACCTTTTTCCGTCTCCGAAATAATCAGCGCGGATTCCACGGTCATTCACCCTTCTGCTTTCCCGTGAACCTTCTATCCGTAATTTTCTGCAGCTGAAAAATCGTCGGCTTCCCCCCGTAACTACAAGTTATCTTATGCCTTAGTCCAGTGCGAATTGACAGAAAAAAAAAAAAAAATTCAACATCTCTCTGTGTCACTTAAAGTGTTTTTGTGTGCCATCGTGTGTGTGTTTCGTGACGGGTAAAAACTGTGCCGTTCGTCCCTGCTGCACTTTCGGTTTCATATGTTTATGCTTCGATGAAAGGAGTACTCAACCCCGATTGTGAAATATGCTTAAAAAAAATCGTTTGTGAAATTCATCTAAAAGTATTGTGGTGCTAATTATCATCAGACTTGTAAAAAAATTCGTGGCAAAAGTGAATGCAATTTTTGAAATGCAAAGAAGGTCGAAGTTTCATCATGTCAAATTAGATTGCAAAAGATTTCAGCCTTTGGTGTTGCCGTTTGCTTCTAAATTCTTCATGTGTGTGTCAAATTTTTTTGTACTATCAGTTCAGCTCTTAAAAAGTTATTTTGTGCTTCAACATATCAGTTTTGGCTGAAAGAAGATGTGCTGCAACTTTTCTCATAAAAAAAGATGATAAAAAAATAAAGTGTTACAAGTCAACATCATGTGCAAATAATTAAAATAATAGAGTTACAATGTTCGGCATAAAAAAAAAAAATGCTAACGCATATTTTATGAAGTGAACCCTTTACAGTTTTAAATATTTTAAAATTGCACATTATTTTGCTTTCAGTTTCATATTATAGTAACTATAAATTTACTTTTTACTTATTATTCGTGAGCCATTCTAAATGTATTATTATTGCAAAGTTTATTTTAAATATTTTTGTGTGTCAGCATGAACAGAGAAGATTTTTTTATAAATCTAAAATAATTAAAAGTTAAAAATTTTAGTTATAATTGCATAAATTTTGCAATCTTCTCTTTTCACGCTTTATTTAGTAATTTTTGTGTTAGTGATATGCATGTAGATTTTCCAATTATGATTCTGAAGTTAGTTATTTTTTTAGTTTTTTTTTTGTTTGTGTTTTTAGGTAATATTCCTATTCTACTCTTGGTGCATATATTCTGAGCTAGTCGCTCGACTTTGCACGTTACCTTTTATTTTATGTACTGATAGTTTATTTTTTTTAAAAAAGGGGCAACCCTTCTACTAACATTTTTTTGGCTTTTGCACAGTTACTTAAATTTTGCTTGAAATAACAAAATGGGGGATTTCAAAAATAAATAAATTAGAGAAAATGCAATTTTAGTACATTTATTTTCTGGGTTAAACTTAGTGTTAATTTACATGGGTCAGAATTATAAACTTGATGTCCATGTTGAAATCGTTCTGAGGTTTGGGGTACTTTTAATATGTATGGAGATTTTTTTTTCTTCTTTCCATTATTCCCTATCCTTTTATAGTTCTGCATACTTTAAATTTTTTTTTTTGCTTAAAATTTTCGAGATTTATTTTTCAGTGATCCAATTTCTTAACAGGCAAGTGTGTGTATAGTAAGACAAAATTAATTCACTTACACTTGATTTTTTGTTACTTGTTAAAAAAATGGGAACTTCTCGCTTTCACATTTTACACATCTTAGATAATAAAAGTTAGACAACCCCCCCCCCCCCCCGTTGGCAAGTGAAAGCCCATTTTGTTTTTCTTAAACTAGTTATGTACATAAATGTAGATGTTACATAAAGTAAAATTATAGGTTTCTCATGTGCTATTATTTTGAAACAATCATTTCTAACTGGACTTTTCTGGGCAAAATTCATTTTTTTTTCCCTTTTCTAATTACACCCTTAAATTTTTGCTTTTGATTTTTGTTTTGATTTTTTTTAACTTAAGTTTTTTTTGTTTTCAAAGTTTTTATCCTGTTATACTAGTTTTTGTTTAAAAAAAAAAAAAATTCTAGCAGCTGTGTAATATGGCGACTAAAGATAAAAAAACCCCACTTGAACTAAATGAACCTAGCTATACTTCTCCTTGGCTAGATTTCTTTCAAGACACCCTAAATAAATACACAGAAAGTATGTGTAAAGAGGCAGCTGCATTTCAAAATAAAATTTTAGCTAACAACTCCCCTTTTTTAGAAGATTTTGCAGATATTACTATGCAAATGAAGTGGAATCTTAACACGCTTAATGAATCATTCAATATCTTGAAAGTGGAATTCTCTAACTTAAAACGTGACAATGATAACTTACAAATTGTTAATAAAAAACTCATTGAAAGGTTACATAAGTTAACTAGTAAACAAACCTCTACAATTTCAATCGAGACTAGGCAGGGTGAGAAATTAAATAGCAGTAGTGGTAGTCTGTCCACAATAACAAGAGACAAAGCGACACAAACAGGTAATCATAAAAGCTACAAAGATAATTTGCAAAAGGACACAAAACATGAACTAGAGACACTTACAAAATTCAGCGATTCTAATCAAAATTCTTTTTCAGCGTCTGAATGTAAAAAAAGAAAATCTGTTCGAATTATTATTTTCAATTTGCCAGAAGAATGTGGTATACCAGATATTTTATTGGGAGTGGGTGAGCTTTTGCACAATAATGAACCTGATATTCAATTTTCTAAGAAATATAAATTACAACATGTCGATTCATACAATTGGGTTTTTGAAGCATCTTCGCAGACAGCTAGAAAATTAATAATGCAACAAAAAATAAACATTAAAAGTAATGAATACTCTGTAGATGTATACATTAATGTCAAGCGATGCTTTTCGTGCCAAATGTACAAACATGTTGCTAGGCTTTGTCCTAATAATATCTCTTGTCCTGTATGTGCTCTCCCACATAGTGACACTCAATGTACAAATTCACCAAAATGCATAAACTGTATCAGAAATAATCAAGATAACAATACCAATTTTAACATTTTTCATCCAGCATTTGCACAATCTTGCCCCTCTCTTAAAAGATTTATTAAACAGGAAAGAAAAGATATACAACTGCATCTATTTCAATGATTAAGTTTGCTCCAAAAAAAAATGACTTACATAATTTACAGCCTTTGGTTATTTTGCCAATCAGTCACATTAGTCTGAAGAAGTTTACTTTTACCTCAACAGTCTATTTGTTATTTTTGTAGTTATACATTATTAGTTTTTTTATATACAAGTCAATTCACATTTTTTTTTACACCATTCATGTTAAAATAAAAAAAAATAAATAAACAAAAAATTAAAAATTGCTCCACACATGAGTGTACGGTTGGTGAGGATTCCTTTTTCATTTGACTGTTTAGCCGGCAAGCAGTTATCTGAGTAAGGTTTGGATGTATGGTTGAAACTTTCTGATGCAGGTCATTAGATTGTGTTCACACAGTTGGTATTTTTGTTGTAGGCGTACACGTTAACATCACATTCTTTTTTCTTTTATTTTACTCTGCAGACAAAACCTGTTTTTCTTTTACATAATCTTACACTCATTTATGTTGGTTTGTTTGCTGTTAGGAACATGCATTTTTTCTCTTTTGAAGTTTAAATTGTTATAAATACACATTATTTACATCAGTTATTTTAAGGACTTGTTTTTTTGTTATGGCATAGAATGTATTAGTTCCTGGTACACATGAGAATTTTGTTCATAGAAAAAAAAACACAGGAGTTCATCGCACATTCTTAGTTCATTGATGTTACACTAGTTCATAGCTTTACTTTCCATTCGTGTTGTACATGGGGAACTAGTTACATTTATTTTTGCTAAAACAAAAAAAAAAAGCCACTTTCTTCCTGATCATTTTAGTTCACCGAATAAACATCTTAGTTCATTGCATATTTACACGTTTACTTATAGAAATTTTACACATTAGTTCATCGATTTTTCACATCCGTTCATAGAATATTTACATGTTTGCTTACAGAATTTTACACGTTAGTTCATCGATGTTTTTACACATTAGTTCATAGTGATGTTATACATGTTATCAGTCATTGTTTTACATTGTAGTTCATAGAGATGTACACTTTAGTTCATTGAAGTTTTAATTAGTGTTCATAGATTGTTTACACATTAGTTCATTGAAAATACACATCTTTGTTCATAGAATATGTAACACATTAGTTCATAGAAAGTAAACCACATTTTACATGTTTCTTATAGCATAGTTTTAAAAAAAATCACACTTTTTTTTGTTAAACACGTGTCATTGGATTTAATTCACACATTTTGGGGCTTTGGCAGCTGCATTTTTTTTTATTATTAGTCTTTGCTCATCGAGTTATACAGTTATACATAGAATTATCCTTTCAAACCTAGAGCCATTTATTCCTATCAAAATTATGCATTGAATCTTTGATTTGCATTCTTTTCTTCGAATCAGGCTGATAAAAATTCATTTCTGTTTTAATTTCATTCCAGTAATATTCTTTTCATACACATAAGTTCTCAGCATGAAGATTTTTACACGTAGTTTGTTCATCTAATTTAAATTCTACATCTCATTGTTGGTAATGGCATGATTCTTCATGTCATTTTCACTTTAGTAAACAAAAAAAAAAAACAGATAATTAATTTAAATAACAACTTCTTCACATAACTTCTTTTTGTTTCACATTAAAGTTCTGTTATTTTTTTTTCAAAATTATTTCATTTTCTTCAGTTACATTTTACACTTCTGTTTGTTGTTGAGTAAGTTGTTTTTCTCAACTCATTTCATACACAGGTCTTTCACCTGAATTAAAACCAAATGCACTTTGTCAGAGGCAGTTTTGTTTGTAAACACACCCCAGTTACACATATAAAAGATTAGTCATTTCCTTTGAATAGATATTGAGTTAGATTTTTTTTTACTTCAAACTGGTCAGTATAATGCTGATAGGTACAGTTAGTAACAACATAATTATTTTTACCTTCTGATTTAGCTGCAGTTGTAGTTTAAAAATAATGAGAAGTTTTCCTGTGTCACTCTGAATTGCCTTTTTTGTTTTTTTTGTTTTTTTTTCAATTATCCCCTTTCCTGAAGCTGGTTTCCGTTCAAAATTAGTGCCCTTAGGTCTCCAACTTCATTATGTTATCGAAAACTCTTGAATTGTTTTTCAATTCAATTTACAAATACAGTTTTTTTCGATTACTCGACGTGTGCTCCTTGGAAGATCATTATGATCTTGGGGGAGCAGGGACTCATATACCTTCGTGCTATATGAGTCTCACAATTCCCTCCTCCTCTAGGGCTGAAGTCTTAAACTGACGCCATAATACTTGTTTTATCAAATTAAAAAAAAAAACAAGATTTAGGGCCCCACCTGTCTATGGGCTTGCTTTGCATCCCTTTTTTTGAGGTCCTGTGCTGTGTGCACAAATTTTTTTTTTCTTTTCGTTTATCAATGTTTATTTTATATATCCAGTACTTATTATGTCATATATATATTTTAGTGTATCTTTTATTTGTGTGCTAAATATAATTCAATTTTTGCTTGCATTCACTGTGAAGTATTAAAAAGCTATTATTATATTTAAACTTCACATTTTTTTTAGTCATGACAAAAGCTGGTACCAGCACTTTCAGAATAAAATGTTTTTTAAGTCATCCGGATGCACATATTAAAAAAAAAAAAATTATTTTAATTATTTGTCTTGGGACTGAAAGGACTAATGATCACCAAGACACGATGATGTTGAAAAGCGCTTAAAGTCATGACGTTTATAAAATGAGTAAAAAAAAAAGAAGTTTGCATAATCCAAACAATTTTCAAAAAGCAAGCAATATACTATATATACAGTTTTATGTTTAAATGTATTTTTCCTTTCAATTTTATGTACTTACTGTTATGATTATGTATTTGGAGTAGAGAAGATGTGCAGCGCTTGTTGCTATAAAAAAAAAAAAAAAAAAAAAACTTTATTGCAAACATTGCAGTTTTTTTTTTCCCCGATGCTGGGAGTGAGATATGTGACAGCGTTTCTGTCACATATTATCTTGTCTTCTCCCCTTTTTAGAAAATGAACAAGTAAAATCAAAACTTCAAAATTTTAACTGGAAATTACCTCCCCCCCCCTTAAATAAATACTTAAAGTTAATATTCTTGCATTTAAGGTTTTAATGCTGTACTTTGTTATTTTTCCTTTTATAACTTTGCATGTGAAATTAATTCTTTTACAAACCCTCTTTCATATGATAAAAAAACACCATTTCATTCCCACTCTTTGTTTTGGATTTTTATCACTGTGAAAAAGATCTGTTAATTCTTTTCTCATCACAATAAAAGTTAACCGAATGTCAGTCTTCCTTAGATCTGCACATTTCTGCATTTTTCCCATGTTAAATAGATCCAGCTGTGGTTTATAATAAGTTTATCCGTTAACATTCTCATGCACTCAGCTAATCTTTAAAATCTCCCAGATGTCATGAATCATTCGGCATGTAATTCTTTCAGTATCTGGAAGCACACGTGCGTATGCAATCGACACTCCTTAAAAACCACAGGACTTTAATATTACACCAACCCTAGCATTCTCGGTTACTAAGCATTTTTAACGGATTCGCATAACCTTGACGCTGTACATCTTCCCTGCTGCAGGCTCACTTCTACTCGGACCTTCAGCCATGTAACACCACGTTAAAGGGGCGCTGTGCCCCTCTCCGGCTAATGCCGTGCCTGTGAGCAGACGATGTGATTTCCCATATTGCTAGCGACTTAGCATTGTAAACATTCCATCGTTCATCTTCTAAATAAACACCTTATTCTGTCTGCAATTATGTTGGAGTTTATTTCTCTGCGCTCTCGATCTCTTCCTGGGTAGTTTTTACGATCACCTCCACAAGTATTACTGGAGATATGTGACAGCGTTTCTGTCACATATTATCTTGTCTTCTCCCCTTTTTAGAAAATGAACAAGTAAAATCAAAACTTCAAAATTTTAACTGGAAATTACCTCCCCCCCCCCTTAAATAAATACTTAAAGTTAATATTCTTGCATTTAAGGTTTTAATGCTGTACTTTGTTATTTTTCCTTTTATAACTTTGCATGTGAAATTAATTCTTTTACAAACCCTCTTTCATATGATAAAAAAACACCATTTCATTCCCACTCTTTGTTTTGGATTTTTATCACTGTGAAAAAGATCTGTTAATTCTTTTCTCATCACAATAAAAGTTAACCGAATGTCAGTCTTCCTTAGATCTGCACATTTCTGCATTTTTCCCATGTTAAATAGATCCAGCTGTGGTTTATAATAAGTTTATCCGTTAACATTCTCATGCACTCAGCTAATCTTTAAAATCTCCCAGATGTCATGAATCATTCGGCATGTAATTCTTTCAGTATCTGGAAGCACACGTGCGTATGCAATCGACACTTCTTAAAAACCACAGGACTTTAATATTACACCAACCCTAGCATTCTCGGTTACTAAGCATTTTTAACGGATTCGCATAACCTTGACGCTGTACATCTTCCCTGCTGCAGGCTCACTTCTACTCGGACCTTCAGCCATGTAACACCACGTTAAAGGGGCGCTGTGCCCCTCTCCGGCTAATGCCGTGCCTGTGAGCAGACGATGTGATTTCCCATATTGCTAGCGACTTAGCATTGTAAACATTCCATCGTTCATCTTCTAAATAAACACCTTATTCTGTCTGCAATTATGTTGGAGTTTATTTCTCTGCGCTCTCGATCTCTTCCTGGGTAGTTTTTACGATCACCTCCACAGACTCCCCCCTTTCTAAAATGCATGTTCTGAAGATATTTACTGTCCCTCCTCCTCCGAATACTTTAAGATACATTTTTTTATTCCCTTCCCTCTAAAATCCCTTGGAAAAGTGGCTCTTCCATACACACTGTGTAGAAAGTCAATAAAGAAACACCTGTCCAAAATAGGGACAGGTAGTTCCTTATATGGACACTTGTAAACATTTTTTTGTTTTTTATCATTTAAATTAAACCAGAATAATTACAAGGTCACTAATTTTAATAATGATAGTCAATAGTCCAAAGATAGTGGTCACATATTTTTGGAATCCTGTGACATGTAGATGGGGCTGAAAAAAATACATTATCCTTAGAGTGTCCATATTGGGTACAGGTACCTTACTATTTGTACAGGGTTTACGTCAGGTTATATATATATATATATATATATATATATATATATATATATATATATATATATATATATATATATATATATATATATATATATATATATATATATATATATATATATATATGTATATATATGTATATATATGTCCGAAGTATTTCCAAGAAAGGATATATTGGCACTTTAATAGTTCCAAAATAATAAATGTAATAATTATTAGCTTTCTATTAGAGTTATGGCATATTTATACGTATAATTGTTTAAATATTTTGCTGAAAATATTTTCGATAATGCAATAATAACACATTTTAATTTCCAGTATAACCAATATAACAAACATAGATTTAACATTAATGTTGTGTCATATTTTTATTTTATTTTTCCTTATACGCTATCTAATATAGTTACACGGAAAAAGTAAAAAAAAAACTGATTTCTTTACTAATGCATGCATAAAATTTCATAATATAAAAACACAAAAACTGTCTTAAAAACTAACTTTCTTTTCAAAATTATGTATAATTAATTTTCTCTTCTTAACGGATAGTATTCGGGTAATTAAAGCCAGATGCTTCGATATTGCATTTCTTATGAAATATGTCGTTGAATTTCCACAGCAAATAAGATGTAATACACCAAAACAAATATAAAATCCAAAAGTAATAAACTTGTTTAAAAAGGAATCTAATTAAGCTGAAATGATACAACACGAACTAGTTTGATTAGGTTTTAATCATATGTTTCAGTGTTATAGATAGGATAATTACAGAGCCAGTTGTTTCGAGAAATTTTTTTTAATATTCTTATGGATTTTTACTGATTTTTCCTTCATAGAATAAGATGTAATATTGTACATTTTGACGCAAATATAAGTATACACCTTTAACTAAAAAAGATAATGGGTAGTATTTTTCGACAAATGCAATAATAGTACATTATAATATTCAATAAATCCAATATAGCAAATAATTGTTCGAATATTTAATACGTAATTTATTACTTTCGAACGAAGCGTAGAAGCCGACAATGTGAAAAATCTCTATGAATAGGACTGAACTCGAAACACTTGGAATAGAGCTTTCAGTGCTCTACCACGTGTACTGCAGTGCAGCCTTACCAACATATGGAAGGGGAAAATGCCAAGCTGGGGTTGCTTAAGGCCCCTGTCCTCGCTCGAGGAAACGCTCGCGAGCTAATGCTATTCCTATGAAGAAAGCATTTTTCTAATAACTGTTTCGAATTTTGACATTTTTGAATAATTTTTTTTGCATTGGATAGCTGAGGTGCATGCCAAGAGCGCACCTTTTTTACTTTTTCGATTTTGGTTGCAGATATTTTTTACAAAGTTAGTTTCACTTTCAAAACCCGTTTCGAAACTGAAAGTGTTTTTTAAGAATTTATAAGTTTTATTAGTAGTTTTAGTATTAGTAGAATAATTTGTGTCATTTAGTTTTCTACTGAGTTTATGTGTTATGAATACGGTTCTTATGAACGAACCGAAACATGTCAACTTTTTAATTTAATTTTTATTTGTGACACCTGTTCTAAGTAAATAAATATGAAATGTTTTTATACGTGAATGAAAAAGGCGAAATGATTTTGCTTTAGTTTTTAGTTTTTGAAAAAACGAAAGCTAACAACAGTTTTAACATTGTAATAAACTTGGTTAAAAAGGAATCTAATTAAGCTGAAATGTTGCATCACGAACTAGTTTGATTAAGTTTTAATGATATGTTTCATCGTTATAGATCTGATGATTACAAAAACAGTTGTTTTGAGAAAAATATTTTAATATTCTAATGAATATTTATTGATTTTTCATTCACAGAATGAGAAATAATATTTTATATTTTGACGCAAATATAAGTATACATCTTTAAATAAAAAAGAAAATGGATAATATATTCGGCAAATGCAATACTAGACCATTATAATATCCAATAAAACCAATATAGCAAATATTAGTTTAATATTGAAGCTATGTCATATTTTTATTTTTTTTTTCTGAGACATTAACTTCTTTAGTTTCTCGAAAATAAATAAAAAATCTGTTTTCTTTGCTAATGCATGCATAAAATTTCTAATACAGGAACATAATAAAAAGAATATTGCCCAGTTAAACAGATGGCATTGAGCTCACAGGCTACGCATACTAATTGTATATTACAGCCTTATATTTTCAAGGGTTAATTCCATTCGAAAAACAAATTAAGGGGGGGGGGGAATCAGCTCTTTCCATTTCCCGTTTTATACTTAATCATTGAACCCCTTAAACTAATCAGGGATATAATTTATCATATAAAAAATATGCATGAAAAACCAAGTTATATCAATTAAGTGGAGGGGCAATAGCCCCCCCCCCCGCATTCTCCTCTTTATACTTATCCAATGAACACCTAATACTAATCACGGAGGCGCTTCATGAGAATGATATTACATCTAAATTTTGAACGAAAACTGATAATTCAGCATTGAAAACTCATTTATATAAATTAAGGGAAGGGGCATTAGACCTCATTCCCCCTGTTATACACATCGAATGAACACCAAAAACTAATCTGGGAAGCGCCTTATCAGAACACATGTATATCCTAAATTTCAAAGGAATTGGATATTTTTATCACGAGTTATCGCGTTACGCACATACAGAAAGGACGGCCACATACGTTCCGAGACTTTGATAGCCTGTGAGCTAAAAACTGTAATAAAAACGAACTTTCTTTTCAAAATTATGTATAACTAATTTTATTTTCTTAACGCATGGCACTCGGATAATTAAAGCCAGATGCTTCTATATTGCCTTTTCTAATGAAATATGTCGTTGCTTTTCTGCAGCAAATAAAAAGATGTAATACACCAAAATAAATATAGAACCCGAAAGTAATAAACTTGGTTAAAAAGGAACCTAATTAAGCCGATATGTTGCAAATCGAACTAGTTTGATTAGGTTTTAATGATATGTTTTAGCGTTATAGATCTGATGATTACAGAAACAGTTGTTTTGAGAAAAATATTTTAACATTTTAATGAATATTAATTGACTTTTCATTCACAGAATAAGAAATAATATTGTACGTTTTGACGCAAATATATATGTATGTATTTAACTCTAAATAAAATAGTTAATTTGGGTAGTTATTATATTTTTGGTACTTTTTCCCATTGATCTTTGTCTAAAAAAACATATGAAAAATAAAAGTCGATTGTGATTTTTTTTTTTTTTTGAGAGAGAATCTCTCATTGATTTCAGACTAAAGTCATAGTCTTTCTGATTAAATATGCATTTATTGCATCTATTTAACCCTTTTATAATACTGTATAACTTAATATATTTACATGCTATATATGAGTTTAAAATAAATATATCCTTTTAGATTAGTTTTAAAACAAAGCTAAAAATATATAGAAAATAAATATTATAAATCAAATGTAGAACTTCATACGCATAACAAAAAAAGAATATGTTGATTATGTAAAGTATAGTTTAAGGGGACTCAGGGCTTGATCGATATGGAAAAACATGTAAACAGAGCTCTCGCTACAAGTCCATATAAAAACAGGTGTATTCAATGTAATTAATTTAAACTTTCTAATATTTATAAAGTATGTTTGTAGCCTTACAAAATTGTAAAATGAAGTACTTTCATGTAATATAATAAAAAATATAGCAAAATTTATATAACACAATTTAAAAAAAACAAATTTGTGTTATATCGCCTCCCGCAAGATATCTTAACGTTGAATTTACATAAAAACCTAATTTTTGCTTTAAAATGATCACGAAACTTTACTCTTTAGAGTGAATTAAGAATATAACTATCACTCAAAAAAAAATAGATAAAAACTCTCAAATTTAAAAATTTTAAAAATTTCTAAAAAATACAATTTGTTTTTCATTAAAAATACTCAAAATATTAAATTAACTAAAATATATTAATTCATCCTGTAGATAATAATGTTATATGCATACAAAAAAAAAAACTAAGCCATTCCATCAAATAGTTTTTTTTATAATCTTGCGGTTAGTCGTCAAAAATCCAGTTCTGAGAAAACGCGATTTAAATTTGAAATTATATGGGTTCGCCTTTGAAAGTGTTGAAACATAAGTGTTTATAACTCCGTTAAAAATGCAAATATTTTTATGCGGTTTTTTGCTTTGAGTCCAGAATTAATTGAATAATCAAAATAAATCATAAAAAAATCAATTTTTTGAAAAGTTTTCAAGCTCTGAGCCCCCTTAAAATCAGGAAAATATTTAATTTGTATTGAATTATGAAGTATAATTTTCCATAGAGGATTCAAATATAAATTCGTTATAGAAAAGTCTTTCAAAGCGCAATTTTTAACAATAATGCAAAATTCTAAATCGTGATACATATTTCTGATTTCACAAATAAATATTTAATTATTAATTCTTTTAATTTCATTTATAACTTAAAAAATATACAGTATGGAATGAAACAGAAATCGATTTGTATAAGGTTTTTAAAATCATAATTACCCAAAATATATGCCGAGATTTAATTTGTATTTAAAGGATTTTAAAATATTTTCGCTTAAAATAATTCATAAAACTTATTTTATCATATTTGCATTGCATTTATTGTAAACAATCACATTTTAAACTCCGCGATTTAATTCTTAAATTGAACATTTTATATTATTTTATCTGTGATAGAATTCATATACATCAGCAGCATAGATAGAGTACACCGTTAAATGGAAATATTAGTTTAAAATGTTACCTGAAATTTTTAAACGTCGTTTATTTTGCTACTCATAATAATCAAGACAAATAAATAATTAAAAGTAATAAAATGTAAATGATCGAATTCAAAAATAATATTAGTTTTAAGTGCACGTATTCTTGGAATATAAATCGTTATTCTACATTACACTTAAAAAAATATATAAATATTTATGCTCTGAAATTTATTTACCGAAATCACAAAATCTATTTTCCCCATTCTCCATGTACCAAAGATAGGTATCTTATTGCTAATTGATTGTATTGAAAAGCATTTAAGATTATAAATAAAATTGTACCTATACAAAACATTCAATATTTTCTCTTATTCATCATGCTTTAAAAAAACAGCATCTTCTCTAAAAGCATTTTAAGATCTTGTTGTACAAATTTTCGCAGTATTTCTGCACTTAATTTTCTATATTCTTTTTTTTTTTTCGTGTAAAGTAAATATCGAGAACTAAAAGAATTGTAAATGTTCCACTTCTAAAACAATATTAGTTTAAAGTATAGATACTTTTGGAAAATATATCATTATTTTGCATTACATGTAAAAGTTCCAAACTTACTTGTGTTTGAAAATCTATGTATCTAACATTTGAAATATTCCTTTTCTTCGCGTTTTATTCGAGCAAAAAATAAGAAAAATAATTACATAAATATATGAAATATATATATATTGAAAAATAAATAAATAAATATTACATTTTGACATCTTGTTATACTCATTTTTTGCAATAACCCTTCTAATAACCCTTCTCTAGCCCCTCTAGCCAAATAACCTCTTATTCTTGTTGTATTAAATCAGGTAATTACAATTCAAAGTATATGAACAGTATCGTTCTATGATAATAATAAATTTAAGTTATATTCTAAAAGTATTTGCGATTTTTTATAAAGTTGTACTTATACAATGCGTGTAATGTTATTCTTAAGCATGCAATAAATAAAGTGCGATAATCTAAAAGCATTTTGACATCTTGTTGTATTAATTTTTTTTCAATATTTACTTTATATTTTACTTTCCATTATTTCGGATAAAATAAAATAATGAAAACTAACAAAATATAAATGATCGGCTTGAAAAACGCAAAAAAAAAAGAACTACTACTACGTTTTAAACGCAGTTATTCTTAGAATATGTATTGTTGTTCTGGATTACATAAAAAAAATGTTCTAAAATTTATTTATAGCAATGACGAAATCTTTTCTCTTCCACTCCATTACATTACAGATAAGTATCATATCATCTAAAAGCATTTTGACATCTTATTGTACTGATGTTTCGTAGTATTTCCGTACGTAATATTGTGCATTCCATTTTTACGTATAAAACAAATATTGAGAACTAAAAACTGTAAATACATGACTTCTAAATCAATATTAGTTAAATTACAGATATTGTTGGAAAATATATCATTATTTTGTATTACATGAAAAAGTTCGAATATTACTAGCGTTTGAAAATTTCTGTCTGTAACCCTTGAAATATTCCTTTTCTTATTGTTATATTAAAGAAACGTTTATAAAAATTCTTAAAAAAAAAAAAAAATATATTTTATGATAATTATAAATTTAAGTTCTTTTCTTGCTAAGTTATAATTTTAAAAGTATTTGCAACTCTTTGTAAAATTATACTTATACAATAGGTCTAATATTCTTTTTCACTATGCATTAAATAAAGTACCATCGCCTCTAAAAAAAATTCTGTATCTTGCTGTAGAGATTTTTTGCAATATTTCAGTATTTTACATTTTGTCTTCCATTATTGTGAATAAACTAAAATAATCAGAATTAATAAAATGTAAATGATCGGTTTCAAAAACAATATTAATTTCAAGAGCAGATATTCTTGGAATATATATAGTTGTTCTGGATTACATTTCAAAATTCAAAAATTATTTAAGTAGCAAAATTTATTTATAAAAATCACGAAATTTTTTTCTCCTCCTCTCCATGGATGTTAAATATCTTCACCTATAAAAGAATTTTGGCCACTTGTTGTATTAAATTTAGCAATATTTCAGTACGGTCAGGCAGAGTAATTATGAATATGGGTAATTATGATCACCCCTATCTGGAAAAATTGTGTGTGATAAAATTTTATTTCACGCTTAGATATTAACCTCATAATGTATTTTTCACTAGTTTGAAGCAGTTTTGATATCCAAATAGCAATTTGAAATAAAGTTACAAAATTAAAAAAAAATGATTTGTGAATTTAGAGTTCTAATGGTACTCCCAAAGAAATGTGTGTACACATGTATAATAAATATAGTTTAAAAAAACTAAAAAACACGCTTTTGAAGTATATCAAACTAAAAAGTGAAAAATAATTCATACTATAAGCTGAAAACGAAAATAGATGAAAAATACTATATTACTATAAAATCATTGTTATTATAGAAATCAATTAAAAAGCAATAAATAAAATTATCGTGGAAAAAAAGCGTGGGGCGCTCCATAAACCATGCTCCATCTATCAGTTCTTAAGAAGCACCCCACGCTTTTTTTCCAAGATAATTTTATTTATTGCTTATTAATTGATTTCTATAATAACAATGATTTTATAGTAATATAGTATTTTTCATCTATTTTCGTTTTCAGCTTATAGTACGAATTATTTTTCATTTTTTAGTTTGATATACTTAAAAAGCGGGTTTTTTAGTTTTTTTTAAACTATATTTATTCTTTACTTTTTAGTTTGATTACTTTAAAAGCGTGGTTTTTAGTTTTTTTAAACTATATTTATATTTAATACAAAAACCAAATTAATCGGTTGGATAGTTTCAGAGTAATTGGTGAACATACATAGAAAAAAATATATATACGCGTCAAATTGATAACTTCCTCTTCCTTTTCTGAAGCCAATTAAAAACAAAAATTGTAATACGGAAATTTTTTTTTAAATTTTTACATAGATGTAAATAATGTCAGGAGTGTGGTTCGAACCCACAATCTCTTTCGAAAAACAGAGCTTCAATCCGGCGCCTTAGACCGCTCGACCATGCTATCTACACTCCATTCAGTGAACGTATTCAACACTTTTAATTAGCGAAAAATCACTAATTTTATTATTTTTTGCCTAATTACTAAAAAAGTACTGAACCAATTTCGATGAAACTGAAGTGGTACAAATTCGAGAGCATCGTCTTTCATTTATCACCAAAACCAAGTTAATCGGTTGCATGGTTTCGGAGTAATCGGTGAACATACATAAAATAAGGAGAGTTACAAACTCACAAACATACAGGTGAAGTTAATAAAAGCGTGGTAAAAAAGAAACATAACGGTCATAATTTCCTCAATGGTGGTCATGATTACCCCAGACTTTTGTGATTATCAGTTTTTGATGGGTAAATATAACCATCTTTTTTTTTTTAACTTAAAAAGAAAAAGGTCTATGAGAATTTGAGGAAGTCTTCTTAACGGATCAAAATTATATCCCATATACAAAAAAAAATTGCTTTGCCCATAGAAACAAGTAAAAAAATAATAATAATATTGAGAATGTAAAAAGTGATCATAATTACTGCCCCTGACCCTATACTTTATACTTGTCTTCAATTATTTCGGATAAAATAAAATAGTCAGAACTAATAAAATGTAAATGAAGGGTTTCAAAAACAATATTAGTTTTAAGCGCAGATATTCTCGGAATATATATCGTTGTTCCGGATAACATTAAAAAATTTGTAAATTATTTATGCTCTAAAATCTATTTAAAGAATTCACGTAATCTTTTTTCCTTCTCTGCATGCATTAAAGATAAGTATAATCTCCTCCAAAAGCATTTTGACACCTTATTGTTCTAATTTTTGCAATATTTCAATGTACTTTATATTTCGATTTTCATTATTTCGGATAAAAAGAAATAATCAGAAGTAATAAAATGTAAAGGCTTCGAAAACAATGATAGTTTCAAGCGCAGATATTCTTCGAATAGATATCGTGATTCTGGATTACATTTAAAAATTCGAAAATTATTTATGTTCTAAAATATACTTATAGCAATCACGAAATCTTTTCTTTTCTTTTGTGTGCATTAAATATAAGTATCATCTCCTCTAAAAGCATTTTGAAATCTTGTTGTACTAAATTTTGCAATATTTCAGTATACATAATGTTTCGCCTTCCATTATTTCGAATAAAAGGAAATAATCAGAACTAATAAAATGTAAATGATCGCTTCAGAAACAATATTAATTTTAAATGCAGATAGTCTTAGAAAATATGTATCGTTGCTCTGGATTACCTTTAAAAATTAAAAAATATATACTATAACTAATATTTATTTATAGCAATGGAGAAATCTTTTCTTCTCCACTCCATGCATTAAATATAAGTATCATCTCCTCTATATCATTATTTTGCATTACATGAAAAATTTCGAATATTACTTGTGTTTCAAAATTTATATCTCTAACCCTTGAAATATATCTTTTCTTATCGTTGTATTAAAGAAAATAATTAGAAATTGAAAAAATATATATGTTTTATGATAATTATAAATTTAAGTTCTTTTCTTGTTATGTTATAATCTTAAAAGTATTTGCAATTATTTATAAAATTGTACTTATACAATAGGTCTAATATTCTTCTTCACCATGCATAAAATAAAATAACATCGACTCTCAAAGTTATTTGACATCTTTTTGTACTCATATTTCGAAATATTTCTGTACTATTTTGCCTTCCATTATTTCGGATAATACAAAATAATCCGAACAAATAAGATTTAAATGAAAAACAATATTAACTTCAAAACTATTTCATTATCTTCAAAAAACGATATTAGTTTGAAGAGATGATATTCTTCGAATATATGTCGTTGTTCTGGATTACATTTAAAAATTCGAAAATTATGTATGTTCTAAAATTTATTTATAGAAATCACGAAATCTTTTCTCCTCCATTCCATGCATTAAAGATAAGTATCATCTCCTCTAAAAGCATTTTGCCTCCCAGCCAAATGCCCCATCAGTTGACAATGCCGTAGCAAATAAATCCCATCCAAATAATACTAACAAATTAAACCCGAGTGGAATTGAAGATTTTCTTATCTCGAATACAGCTAAGCAATTCTTGAATGGGAAGCAATAATCTTAATAATCTAATTTCTATATTTAACAAGAGATGATTCCTCCTAGCGTATTCTAATGTGATGAATCAGCTGATGTTATTTTCGTAATTTTTGGGTCGTTAGAAAATGTCAGAATAGAAATTCGGCTGGGAATAGAAATAATATCTTAAAAATGTGAAGTTTGCAAACAACTCTTGTAATGCAAATCATCATTACACGTTTTTTTCCACGGTGAATTAGTAACTAATAGATGCGTATTTCTTGTTATTAAAGGTTATGTAAATAGAAATATTTAATTAGACGTCAAATTTCTATTTTAAGCACGATTTCCAGTTTATTCATGTAACTCCTATTTTAATCAAATTGATTTCGCGTTTAATCACGATCACATGAAATATATTTTGAGGCGTGGTATATTTACGGAATTTGTTGAATATTCTGAATCATACACTAAGCATAACAGTCGATCATTATGTGTTTTTCTAGTGTTTGAACTGCTGGAATTTTAATTATTTCATTCTTAAGGAATATACAAAGAAGGAAAAAAATAAGTACGGAGAAAATTGTTGAAATATGTACATTTTAATAAAATTATAGCGACTCTGTGATTTGCAAAAAAACACCCATTTATACGTATTTAGTTTATTTAGAAGTTGTGTAGTCAAAAACAACATTCAAAATCTATTTTACCTGCCATACAGTCCGTTTGTCCGGAATAGGCTTCGAAAATAATGCTCAATATCAATAATTATTTTGGTCCTGGTATATTTACGAAATTTGGTGAATATTCTGAATCATACGCCAAGCATAATATTCTTTCATTGCATGTTTTTCTAGGGTTTGAACTGCTGTTATTCAAATTATTTATTTCTTACGAAGTAATTACAGAAAAAAATTATGTTCAGGGAAAATTGTTGAAATAATACATTTTCATAAAATTATTTACGACTCTTTGAGATTTGAAGAAAAACACCCATTAATACTTTTTTTAATACGGAAAACGTGTTAATTTAGAACGTTTATTTAGAAGTCGTGTACTCAAAAGTAGCATTCAAAATCTGTTTTATCTTTCAGACTGTCCGTTTGTCCGGAATAGGCTTATAAATTAATGAACAATAACCCTTTTGGCCCTGTTGGTCACAAATGTGTTATTTACTTTTAAAATGCTTTATCCTATAAATAATGCCTTGCAGATACTTAAAAACCTTAGAATCATATTTATGTATAATCGTAAATATTTTTTTATAATCAATTATGTTGCAGAATTGCGTAATAATAATAATAATAATAATAATAATAAAAGACTTTTTATTTATTAGCAATTTGTTGGTGTTTCATTTAATTGAAACACACTGGGTGCCCAGCATATAAGATCCTAAATTCAAAATTAAATTTCTCAAAGACAAATAGCGAGATTAGATATTATAGAATAGAATTATGCGGTAAATTGTTTGTTTATTAGGTAAGCTGTAAAAATATTATACAAAAGTTTCGAGTGATAAATATTTTCAAATTGTTTTGTTCTGATAGGAAAGAATGGTTGATTTGACATTTTCAATGTTTTAGACCGCTTGCAGAGAACGAATTTTTCGGTTTACAGTGCCATATTTTGATGATGTTTGGAATTAGATTTCTGAATTTAATAAAAATTCCAAAAATTTAGTTTGAAAAATTGTTAAAATATGGTACTATAAGCAGGAAACTCGTTCTCTGCAAATAATCTAAAACAAGAAAGATGTCAAATCAAGCATTCTTTGCAATCAGAGCATAACTCTTCTCAAAATATTCACTTCTACATAATATTTTTAGAGCTTAGCAAATAAACAAACCGTTTACCGCATGATTCTATCGATATTTGTGTTTAAAAAATTTAATTTTGAAATCGGGGTCTTATTTGCTGGACAACCTGTATGTTTCACTCTTTTATTTAAATTAGGAACTCCTTTCCCAAATTAGTAATTTGTGATAAAAGATAAAAAACACCATTAAATTTTTATATTCGTTTAATTTATTTGTATTACAATAGTTTCGAAACATCTTAAAAAAATTCTTCCTTAGACTAATGTTACATGAAAAACACTCAAAATAATTACATAAGTAAGGTTTCTGCAATGAATACATTCCTTAAATTTCAGTAAACCGTAGTTTCTATGATCTCTATAGCTAACTTTTAACTTTGTCAGAGTAAAAATATTTTTTTTTCCAAAATTAGAAAGAAAAATTCAGGCCCAATAGGGATAAACACAAAACGGTACTATTTAGTTATCCCGTCGACCAAAAAAATATCGCAAAACTATAAGATTAGATGCCAATAATGGATGACTGTGAATATCACATTCAATGATATTGAATACTATACACGTGTTTAAAGCGTCCTTATGTGTTTTTTACTTCGACTTTTTATTTCTATTTTTATTAATATTTTACTAAATATTTGTTTTTTTCATTATTTAAAATAAAAATTATGTCAATGTGTATAATTTGACTATTAATTTGGCGATTTGTATAATCTTGCGAAATTGGCCGACGGGATAACCAAGTAAAACCCACAAAACTTGGCGGAAACAACGTTTTTATACGGCCTTCACACTTCAAAATCTTAAAAAGGTTTTGTTAAAATAGAATAAAATAAGAAAAAATAAATCAATCTTAAGACAGTTCTGAAGTGAAGCACGAAATTGAGTGACACAATGACGAAAACACATAAGGTATGTGCCTACGCTCAAACCGCTAATTTTGCGAAAATTTTCGATTTCTTTTTTAGTATTTTACATTAAATTTCAAACACTAACGATTAAAAATTTTTTTATTTTTGGATCAGCAATAAAAAGAAGCAAAGTTACAGCCCAAAATATAACTTCCAGAAACCGAAAGTGGCAGATTTTTCAGAGCCACAGAAAGGTAAAGAGCATATTTCAATACACAAATATAAAACATACACACAAAAATATAAACCTACACAAATATCGAGGTTTTTAAAATTGTAAACTTTATACATAACTTTCTGTACTCTGTCAAAATCTTAATTTGCGTTTTCTGGAAAACTGAGTTTTTCAATGTGCTACGTTTACAAGAAATATTATTTCTTAAAAAGATTTTAAAATGAAATTTTGCGACAATTCTTCACATCTATTGGTATGATATAAAGCAAAATATAGCTTGTAATTTTGAATAAATTCATTCAAGAGCTATTTTTATTGAAAAATACACATTTTTTGAGAAAAAAAAATCTTGCTTTGTATACAAAATTTGGTATAAAATAGAAAATTGAAGAAGAAGTATCAGAAGAGGTAATTTTAAACACTCTGTGTATTTTGAACTTTGCTATTTTATTTATTTATTTATTTTATTTTTTAACTTTTTTCTCTCAAGAAAAGGAAAACTTTTTGTACGTAGGTAATAAATTTGACCCTTTATGAACATACCTTTAATGTTTAAATTTTCATTGCTTTTTTTAAAAAGTTAAAACGGTAGATATGACTACGTCATCCAAATCTCACAAACACAAAAGTTTGAGGTAATTAAACCTCTAGTGGGGAAATTATTACTACTATATTTTCTCTTTCTAACATCCCTATACAATTTTTTTTGTATGTAATTGTGACCACTAAAACTCCAAAATGACCTGTAAAGCATGGTGACGTCACTGCGACGTCGTTGTGAAATCACATTGTGACTTTGTGACCATCGATTGTCAATGTGACGTCATGTGATGTCATGTGACGTGGGTGTGAAGTCACAGTGACTAAAATGTGAAGTCGTTATGGCAGATTTAGAGTTCGTTTGTGACGTCATATTGTGACCACTTTATGAAGTCATGGTGTGACAAATTTGTGAAAAAGTCATGGTCATTTGTGACTACTTTAACATTAACATTCTGATAAAATGTGACAAATGCGATATTTAAATTGCCAGAAACATGTTTCTTAAACTAAATAACATGTTTTGAAGAATATTTGTAATTTTCTAAAGATTTTTAAGAAAGTCACATCTCAATTACAATGTGACGTCACTGAGTGGTAGCATTTTGGTCACAGATGTGATGTGACCAAAGTGACTCACAGTCACGTCACTATGACCATGCATGCCATGAGGAGACAAATCCATATATGAAAAAATTCGGTAGACTTTGTTTCAAATTGCTGTTTGGATATCAAAAATGCTTCAGATGATAAAGAATATCTAAGAAAATACATTATGAAGTCATTACCTAAGCATGAAACAAAATTGACATACTCAGTTTTCTCCTATATAGAGGTAGTCATAAGTACACACAGGTCATAATTACCCCATCTGCGAATATTTTGCAAATATTTTGGCTTGTAACAAAGGTAAGGGGTTTGCTAATATATTGTTGTTAGAAAAAGTGAAATAAATTTCTTTATAAAAAGTTTGACAAGGCAATTTTTTTACTAAAATTTGACTAAATATTGCCTAATTTTAAAACTTAATTAAAATTTCATAAAAAATTATATGAATTGTTAGTTTTTTTTTCCTGTTTTAATTATAAACACATGTGTTTGATAAAAATTTCATATTTTTCAGAAAAAAAGTGACCCGAAGGTAGGATCGTACCTTAAATGTAAATGTATAAAATTGGCAGAGCTGACTGTGGAAGTGATTTGAAATCTAAATAATTTTTCCATTTTTTTATCATTAAATCATTTAACAAGCTATAATTGATTTTGATCAGATTACAAGACATTTTTCTTCATTCCCTGATTGTTTTTTTTTTTCTGTTTTTAACCGAAAATTTGATTTAAATCGTCAAACTTGATGGTGTTATCTGAAAAATCTACTGCAAATACAAGAGAGAGAGAAAAAAATCATTTTTTGATTACATAGTTCCTGAATAACAACACCTGCTTTTTTCATGCGTTTCCGAACAAAACTGAATTAAAAGTTACGTCCTGAAGTTTCCCTTTTGGATTTGGGAACAGCTTTAAAAGCCAATGTGGTACAATGAGATCCAAATGATCTTTTTAAAACACAATAAATATATTGATGTTTCAAAGAAACATATTCTTTTTTTTTCATCAAGCGCAAAGAATACGTGTTTTACTTCCTTAGATATTTATATCTTATTAATTTTTATACTTTATTTATTTATTTATATAAAAATTTATTATTATTATTATTATTATTTATTTATTTATTTATTTATTTATTTATTTATTTATTTTAATTACATTTTTTTATTATTATTATCTATTTTTTCGCGTATATTTATATATATATGGCTTTTTCTTTACTTTTTAAATTTTGCATTTGTTTAATATCCTGCATATTTTTTCTTTTATTCTCTATTTCTCCATTTGAGTAATGTGCTTGCGTGATTGGTGGATGCCTCTTGCTTTTGCATTCGCTGTTTCTTCAATTTGCCCTTTTTTACTTTCCTCCTTTTCAGTCTTGCTCGTGCTTCGAAAATAGAAGCCCATTATCTTTATATCTGATGAAGAAAGACTTGGTTTTTACGAAAAGCCTAGAAAATTGCTACATTTTTATGAGATTTAAAAGAAATTCTATTAAGTCTTAAAAAATCGTATGTAAATGATGATAAATTTATATTTTTTTCTTATATCTTATTAATCAAAATTGAGATAATAAATATGAAAAACTAATATTCAAGTTCATAACCAAATTTAAGATCAGCCATATACAAGAAAATGATAATCGAGCATAACTTCACAGAATGAAAATCTCACTGTTGGGAATCTATTATACTAAGCATTTTGCCAGTGTGATTGTATATCATAACTACTGCTACTGAATATGGAACGATATGCGATAAATCTGACATCAGTTAGAAGCATGGATACAAGAATGCCATAAGAACGCTAGAAGTTTAAAATTTGCAAATTACTTTCTACCTTTTTTTGTTGTAATTGTTAATAATAATGTTTTAACTAATGGCAACTAAATTACTCTATTGTTGACAAAAAAGTAAAAATACAGAGTTATTATGCGTTTTGGCAACCATTATCTTATTCAAATATAAAAGTAAAATTTTTTTGTATGAAACTTGAAAAATGAGAGGCGTTCGTTCAACAACTAGCTTGATAAATTATGAGATCTTGATTAAGTAGCTTCTACACTCTTATTGAAAAGTGTATAGGTACGATATTTATTCAGATTATATAAATTAAATTCATCAAAACGGAAATAATTATGACATCATTTGAAATTGAGTTAATCACCATGGCACCTAGAATCATTACAAATAGTGGAAATCATTAAGAATCTTTCATATAATTACTTATGATATTATTTAACAGAATTAATAAATTTTTATTCATCTTTTAAGCTTTAATTCGATTTTCATAAACTTTGAAATGATTTGACAAAATTCTGAAGTGATTACAGGTATTAAATTTTTAACCATACGGTTGAATGGTTTTTGCACTATTCTGTGGAAACAGATAGACGTAATAGACGACGACTATAAGGGCTATCCATTTATGCAATACAGAAAGCACCTAAAAAGGAGGAACGTTAAATAAAGGTTATATTATCACAACGTTTCGACATTCGAAGTGCTGAATGCATCAATTTTGTTTCTTTAACTAAACTGATGACTTTTCTTACACCTTCTGTTTTAAAAAGCATAGGAAGTATGTCTGTTTTACTTATTTTCATATTGGCATACTTATGAACAAAAAGCTAAAAACTTACAAATTCATTACAGCGTACATGATTATTAAAGATTACAGGGAAGGTACCCCGACTACGGAGAGCACAAACGTAAAAAAATAAAAGAAGTATCTTTATGTTTTCTTTTATATTATCCACAATGAAATTGTTTTATCCGAGACAGTTTTAAAGAAATTATATTATAAATAAAGATAAACATAAATGAATTAGCTGTTTTTAAGAAATGCCATATTCAGAGATTGGCTTACCAAAGTAAAAATACTTACGAAATATTGTTTGAAATTTAATATTTTTATGTATTTTTCAATATTTCAGAAGCATGAAAAATACAATAATTTCTTTAAGTTGAAAAGACAAAACCTTCGCATCTTCCTACCGAAACAGGACTTATTCTGGATCTCAATGGAAAGAGAATCTTTCATTAAAATTAGTTACTGAACTACATCTTTCTCAAAAAATTTTATTTTATTTTTGAATTTAGCATAGATATTTCTCGTAAAAGTGAAGTAAAGTTTTAAATCATGCTACTGATTCCATGCAAATAAAGGTGTAAATAATTCCGAAACAATTATATTTTTATTAAAATAAATATCTTTTTCTTTTTAATATTTATCGGAAGCTTAGGGAACAAAAAAATTATGTATTATTCTTTAATCCCAATTATATACTAAAATTATTTTGCTTTCATCCTAATTAAGGCTAATTGAAGTTCTAATTAGTATAAACTCTTAAGTACTTCTCGTTTAATCAAAGAGCATCTTTTTAATTTTTCAAATTAAAACTTTCATTACAAAAATAATCGTTCATTTATGTATTTATAAAGTGTTTTGTATCTTAACTTTTAATTAGTGATAATAAATTGGAATTGTTTTAATTAACAAAAAAATGACATTTTCTTCGAATTGTTGGTATATTACTAGACAGTTGTTACGTAAAAAATAAATTAAGAAGCTCATTAATTCGTTTTTCTGTCAAAACTATTTTTCTAGTCAGATTAATCAATACCAAATAAAATTTACTTTACTATTTTTACTTTACCATTTTTTACTTTACTCATATACCATTTAGGAATAAATTTTAAGAAAAAATGTTTTTATATTAGTTTAATTAACATTTTTCAAGCACGATTTCAATGTTCATTTTCGTTGATAAAAATAAAATTGAAGACGTACGAAAAAAAATAAAACTAATATCTATCATATCTTGCTAATGAAAATAAAACCCTAGGGGGATAAAAATAACATTTGAAAACAAGTAAAAATAAAAATACTGTACATTAAAAAACGATATGCTTTATTAAAGATAAGGAAATAATTGACTATTATTTTATTCACTCTGTTAACGATATTTTTCTATAAAAAAATAAAATAAATAATAATAATAATAATACAAATATTCATAATTAATACAAGAAAAACACCAGAAAGAAAAAGTAAGCGAAATGGAAGGCGGGGGCGGGCAGAAAATACAGAGAGAGTGTATTGTGTCTGTAAGTTTTCAGGGTAAATTTTACCTTAATAAATCACTTCTAGCTATTACTGTAGAGGAAATAGAATATTACATCATGGTATTCATTACCTTTTAAGCGTCCTAACCGGGTTTTTCCATCACGTCAGTGGATTAACATAAAATTGATATTAAGACTAGTTTTTTAAAAGGAAAAAAGTAAATAAATATGTAATTTTGTTAAGTAAAAAAAAAATATTCTAATACTTTTCAAAACTACTATTTTATGAATTCTTAATCATGAAAAAAATATTTAAGATACTTAAGGGGACCCAGGAGTCTTATTTTTTACCTGGTAATGCAATTTAGCAACATGTCACATTTTTTTTTTTCTCAGTTCCTATTAAACATACAGCCGTGCAATTTTTAATTTAAAGAATATATTAATTCTTCTACTTAAAATATGTTTTTTAATATTCTGTATTGACATTTTATTTTTTTATGCTTAATTTCGACAACATTGTTAAAATTATTCTTTGACTTGCATCCATTGCGCCCAAGATTGTAACAAAACTAATAGTTGAAGAACCCCTCAAAACATTGGTAATCATGTAAAACTGATGCATCTTGAACTCATACGTCATTTGAAAGCAATTTTCTTTTAAATTAAAATTAAAATTATATAATTATGAAAAAATCATTTTCTTAATGAAAAATTGCCAATTTTAAATAATAAAGACAATTTTAATATTAAAATTTGAAGTATAAGTTATTTTTACTTACCCATCATACGTAGTATAGGGTAAGTCTTGCAATCGTTTTGAAAATCGAAAAAAATTGTTTGACGGATTTATACGTTTTAGATAGTGGAGATTCCGAAAAACATATTTTTAGAAAAAAAAAATTGCCGTCCGTCTGTCTGTCTGTCTGTAAACGCTCTATCTCCCGAACGAATTGAGATAGAGACTTGAAATTTTGTATGTAGTTAGTATGTAAGAATGGGACGAAGCCTATTTAATACCAGCAGCCTCGATTATCCGGAACTATTTTTTTCGGACTCTCGAAAAATTCGTTCTGATGAAAGGTATATACAATTTTTCGAATTTTTTTGTTCTAAGGAATGGACGTAAAAGGCAATAAAAGAACACACATTTTGCATATAGAACGAAGTCGATTGGATTATTAGTTGTCGCGATATTTGTAATCCTGTTTTCCACATTCTTCAATTTTTCATGACCCTGTATTTCATTCAAATTTCAATTCAAAGGTATATTTTAATTGGCAATGAGACGCTTAATCCGACGCAGTTAATTGTTAGTTAATGGAGTTATTATTTTTGGAGTTATGAGGATGTTTCTTTTACGCAGTTCGGTACTACATGAGTGGTTAGGCGTTTCATATAATTTGTCTAAATTCGTACATTAGCAGTTCTTTAATATTGCATTACTATGTATATTAACAATATTTAAATTTTGTTTATGATTTGCAATGCATTGTATAAATAGTTTTCACATGTTTTATTTTCTTATACATATCCATGATGGGTAAGTATTGCGGTGGCCCCCAACGACTAGTTTTAACTTAAAATGAAGATACTTACCAGATTTCAAGCAAATTACTTTATTAGTTTTTAAGAATTATTGCACGCAGTCAATGCAAGTCAAGAAATAATTTTAATTTTTTTAATCAAAATTAAACATAAAAAATAAATAAAATTTCAATGCAGTGTATTGTAAAAATTATTTTAAATAGAAGATATATAAATTGTCTGTATTAAAAACTTTATGCATTAATGTCTCATAGGGGCTGAGAAAAATAATTAAATGTGATATGTTGCTAAATTGCACCAAAAGTTAGAAGTAATACTCCTGAGACCCCTCAAAGGGTTTAAATTTATAGTTTTATCATATGAACTTCAGTCGGCTCTCGTTAATTCGAACTCATCGGGACCACAAGAAATGTTCGAATTATGGAAAGTATGAAATGAAAACATGCTTAATATGGTACTATTACAAAGGAATTAATGTTATAGTGTTTTTTAAAATTTATTTCGCCGGTTATCATTAGAATATGACATAATATTAAATTAGAATGTAGAAATATATTAAGTAATTAAAAGATTAGAAACAAGCACAATGGAAGAAAAATCTGAAGCATCACTGAAAGACATACGGGGCACTAAGAAAGTGGATATCAAATGCATTGGATTATATTTCTACTCGTTTGGAACAATTCTCACAAAAATTAAAGAAAGAAAGTTATTCAAATGATCTGAAATCCGTGAGAAAGAAAAGAAAAATGATAAATCGGAATTCTCGTTAGTTCGAATTAAACGAAGTCAAGAGAAAATGAGTTCGAATTAATGAAAATTTTTTAACGTTATTCTGCCATTGAAAATTTCAGAACTTCATGTTTAGTTCGAATTAAGCGAAGATTCGAATTATCCGATGTCGAATTAACGAGAGTCGACTGTATTTAAAATATTTACGGTGGTTATTGAATATAAGAAAGGTTAAATAAAGATGTTACTACTTGTCAAAAATTATAGTAAATTTTGTTGTATTTTCAAACATACTGATTTATCGTCAACGGAAGTCAATTTTACATGGAATTGCCAAGATGTTTGTCTCACTATATTTTTCATATTTTGTAAATAAATAAATAAATAATTGCAATTTAACCAAGTACAACGACTATTTGGAAAATTATATTTTCAAAGACTAAAATTTTAGACTTATAAATAAATTCTATATTTTAAAATAATAATAATAATAATAAACATTATTTTTATGATGATCAAAACGTGGTTACGTAATAATATAGTCTTATGTTATGTAGGCCATAGGTTAAAAAATAATATTCCTGTACCAAGCATATACAAATTTTAAATGTAATTTTAGTTTCACAATTTTCGATACTGCAAATTTTTAAAATTCTAAACATCACACTTTTTCAATTTTTACACCGTTTTATAGAGAAAAAAATGTACCTTTAAATGCAATTTATTTGAAAACTGTATCTCAATTTGTTTTTGAGTTATTAATTTTTTTGTAGTTTTTTTTATATATTTTGCGATTGTGGCAACAGAATATTTCATTTCTGGACATTAAACATGAACCAACCAAAGAACGAATAAAATTTAAAAAAAAAAAAAAAAGTATTCCATTTCTAGACATTACGTATGGACCAATCAGAAAACGAATAAAACAAGTTGAATGTAGATACTGCCATTGCAGAATTCAGTTTCGCCTTCGATTAAAAAAAAAAAAAATCGATAGAGGTTTTTTAGAAGAGCGACCCCGTTTAGAATGCAATGAACTAACTTCATTTTTCTTGTGTTTATCAATATAATAGCAAACAGAACGGCGTGAAATACCCAGTTGAATAGCAATTTCTCTCGAGGCTTTGGAATTGCGGAATAATAAAGAGATACAATTTGACGTGCTACTTCTTCATTGACTAGATTCATCAAAAACGGATTTTTTCTTTAGTGTAAACGCTTTTTTATAGACTCTGGGAAAAAGGAAATGCATTTTAACAATAAAACGAGTGAAATCCCGTCGAATTAGACGAATGAAATGTTTAAAAGATCGATTTGGCTTTAAAAAAAGCAAAAGTAATTACATTATTGAATCAATAAATATACTTCCAAACTTAATGTCAAGTTTTCCAGTTACAATTTTGCATGCAAATATTTGCACATCTTCAGTTAAAATTGTAATCTGAGTGCCGGCGAAATCCAGAATTTTTTTTTTATATGCACTACAAAAAAAAAAAAAAAAAAAAAAAAAAAACTAATTTTATTTTTACTATGACATTATTTTCACTAACTGAAGTCATCTGAAAGTAAAATCTCAATCTCAGTGTCCATAATAAAAAGAAATATTAAAATGTAATATCGTTATGAGTAAAAATGCGATGTTTTAAATAATGACGTCATTTTCTCTTCAATGTTTTTTAAAAGTTACTGTTATTAGTAATATGAAAAAGGCGTCCGTAATAATATTGTAAATTCATTTTATCTGGTTGCTGAATGCCATCATTTTCCTCATTTGAAATATTTCTTACTTTGCTGTAGACATTAATTTTTATCATAAATTATTTTCTGTTATTTTATTTACATTATTAATATTATTTCTCAGTAAATGTTTTTTTTTTACCTCAATTAGTGCATAATTATATGCAATCATTTTATTGTGGTTAAATTTTACGAAAACAATTAACTTTTTTCTTTTAAATGCGAGGACATGTTCACTGATGAAATAAAGTTTCTGACTTGTGGAAAGTAATAATGGAAAATAAATTTTTATTATCGAGAGAAAAGCTAAATTACGTTGCCACCATTTTGAAGAAATATCGTAAAAATGCATTTAAAATTAAAAATAAAGTATAAAAGTGGAAATAAATTAAAAAACAGATAAAGTGGGCACAGCTACAAATAAATAGCTTTCATTTAAAAAAATAATTATCAAAATCGGTTCAGTAGAAAATTCAGGGATGGTGACACGACATTTTTAGCTTGTCTGAAAGAAATAGCATCGGAGGCTAATAAAATAAGTTGCGGATATCAACCAATAAAAAGATATGCTTCAGAGTTCCCAATTCTCTAACTAGGACAGTAACTATTTTCCAAATAGTTAATAAAAATAAATAATAAAAAATATTCATAATTAATTGAAGAAAAACACGAGAAAGAACAATTCGGTTTTTGCCCGTAAAATACAAAAGATTACGGGAGTTGACCGTTTATGTGACAAAAGTCACATATTCCGTAATTTTACTGAATAATTCAAGGTAAAGTACCGTAAATTTACATTTTTTTTACAGTGTAGGTAAACGTTTTTCAGCGTGCGATGATAAAAATCACTGTTTTGAGAAAATTGATTTTAAATATTAAATTGCTTATTGATCATATAAGGCAAGCTCAAAGTATTTCAGACATAACTTCTCTTCTAATGCGATATTTTGTATGCAGTTTGTTTTTAAATGTTTCTAAAGAATCATGTTTAATTAAAATGTACTTACTTTTTGAAAAATCGATTTTTGGATTCTTTAAAGTGTACTTGACCCCCTTAAAACATTGCAACTTTTCTGAAACTAAATATTTCTGGATTCTTTGATTACTAAAGTAAAATTAAATTTAATGGGAAATGTAGCGCTTATTTCAACGCTGAATAAAGAAATAATAAAAAAAAACTGTTCTTTTCTCAAAATAAGTAATCAATAAAAATTAAGGAACTCATTTAATTAAGAATAAAAATTTAACTTTCCTCTTTCAAGTTTCTGCAAAAAGAAAGATAACGTTATTTTTAAAATTTCCTATAACCTTATGAACATTGCTTTTTTTTCTGAACGAAAAAAAAAAATAACCCTCTTAAATGTGACTTTGTGTAATTACGCAAAGGCTCTTAAAAATTAAGTTCCAATTAGAATGATATTTATTAAGTAGTGCAGGAGTAAGTTTAATTCAGTATTTTATTTATGAATGTATTTTATCACGCAATTAACTGGCATTCTAAGTACTTCTCGAAGAAAAAATAAATTAATTATTATTCGCATGGACATTATTAAGCAATAAATTTATTTTAATAAAAATTAAAGACATTTTGGAATTACGTAATAGCTAATGATACATTTATTTTTATCTATTTGTCTACGTTATAAAGAAATAAGTCATCAACTGCACGTCAAGCGTAGCGAATGTGGTGCGCTCCTATTATAAGGAGATTTAAAAATATTCAGTTCTTGATGTAATAATATACACTACTTCGGATAGAGTAGAATATGCCAAATCTTTTGTGTATCCCTGTAAATACCAGTGCTGGGCACGTTCACAAAATAAACGAACTAACTCAAACTCACGTTCAATTTCTGAAAAGTGATTTAAGTTCACGTTCAAATTCAAAAATTTTCAAACGAACTCGTTCAAATCAAACTCATTTGTAAAAGTGAACGAAGTTCACTAAAAAGTTCACTTTTTTTTAATGTTTGAATATTATTGTCCAAATTTACAAAATTTTGTGAACTAATCATTTGATTATTCGATATGTAAGATAGAGGTATGCACGGACGGAAATTTCCAGGCCCGATCCATAGAAAAAAAATGTCCGGTCTGATATTAAAATAAAAATTTCGGCCCGATCCCAGCCCGGTTCGTAGAGAAAATTTAGCGGCCCGACCCGGCCCGATATAATAGCTAAAAACTAGGCCCGAGCTTGGCCCGGCCCGGAAAAAAGTTGAAATTTCGCACCAAACCCGGCCCGACCCCGAGTATATTTCTACAGGACATTGATATTTACCCTTACGGAAGTGTTCTGGCCAAAAAAAGTACCTTAGTCTGTTTATAATCTCCATTTATGCAGAAGTGCCGTAGGCTGCGATGTTTATGCTTTCTTTTAAAATCTTTCCGATTTCTTTAAAAGCTTTCCGATTTAGACATATTTCCGCCTTACACAGTCCAACTTGTACAGAGAGTTTACTGTATATATCTATTTTCGGCGAAATTGTATACAGCCCAGGTCCGGATCGGCGCGACCCGAGTCTGCAGAAGAAGTAAAAGTAGGATACTACCCAGAGAAGTGATATCCAGACTTAACCCGTCCTGAGGCTCGTGTAGGCCTCTAAATGGCATTTGAAAGAGGGAAAAACTGTACTAAGGTCTGGAAATTTTTTAAATAAATTATGAAAAAAATGAACGTAAATTTGAACGTAAATTTCTTTCAAACTCGTCATTTTTTTTTGAGTTTCCGTTCAGTTCAAACTCGTTTATAAAATAGTGAGCGAAGTTCAGTTCAAAGTTCACAAATAGTGAGCGAAACTCGTGAGTTTTCGTTCAGTGAGCGCTTTCATACCCAACACTGGTAAATACTATCTGATTTCTATTATGTAGGAAATCACTTGTAGTAAACCTCAGCAAATTATATCAGTTTTATAGAATGTGAAGTAGTTTAATATTATTAAAACGCGCCCCAGATCATTATGTAATGGAATGTTTGTGTAGCCCTGTAAATAAATAACAAAAATATTCCTTGCACCACAGATTGTATAGAATTTATAGTTTAGCTTATCAATGATGTATATCAATTATATTATGTTCGAAATGAAATATTCTTTGCACCACATATTTTACAGAATGTATATTATAAATATACTTTATAGGTGCATACTAATTTTATTATATTCGAAACAATGTAACACCATTAAAATACACTTGAAACTACTTTTCTTATTGGCCATATTGTAGCGGAATAGTTTGATTGTCCCTGTAATTTAACTATACATCCGATTTTCACAAAATTTGTAATGACTGGATAGAATTATATAGCAACTATATATATTAAAATTTCAAATGATTCGGTTAGTTAGTTTTTGCATTGTTATATGTGGACGGGCTTACGGACAGACTGATGGACAGAGAGACGGACTGAACAACGACTATAGGTGCTACTAGTTTGGATAATTACCAATTCACCTAAAAACAGTAGACCCATGACAGGCTGTATCTCCGTAATTTTCGCTTTTGATACGTCTTTTCATTCATTTTTTATTAACAGCGATTCATTCTATTAAACAACTTGATTCAACAATATGTAATAATACTATTGACATACTATGTCTGATAGAAACCTATAGTGAATTTACTCATGAGCGAAAAGAACTAGTTCATGTCGAAAATAGAGATGTCCGTACTACCTCGGGATGAAAATGGTTGCGACATATTTTAGTTATTGTTAGTGATTTCATGTATAATCAAATTGATATACGTCTCTGAGGCTTAATATGAGTTATTTCATGCATAATACGAAGTGCACAGTATTTTCAGGGACATACAACAGATTTCAAATAGTATACTCTACCCGAAGTACTGTGTATCAGGGATGATTACTGTTGGATGGATGAAATTCATTTTAAATTATGATATGCGATTTTAAGTTTCACTAAATGTATGAATATCATATGGTGTGTATAAATGCTAAAAGTTATACAATTTAGATATACAGGGTTACAATAAAGATCTCTGAAGGGTTTCTGAATTTGAGCGTTATTTACTTAAAGGTGGTTTTTAAGCAACGTATGCATTTTTACGTTGAACTGCATTCAGATTACTAAGAAATATTTGTAGAATATAGATAAAATGATATACAGGGTTACGCAAAGAACAGTCATGGTCGCTTTTGGACCAATATAACCCAGCTTGCAAGAACTATACTGACCCAGCAAAGAGAAAAATGCTGGCCAGCAGCAAGATAGGTGCTGGCAATGATGGGAAAGTGCTGGCTATTGGCCTACCACTGCATAACCACTGCTGGACAACAGCAGTCAACTTTGCTGTTTGAAACCATCAGATAAAATTCGATAGACCTCCACTGATCGACCATGCGCCGGCCCACCACGCCATTGGACCGCACGAACTTTTGCAGTATTTCTGTTGGTAATCCTTACCCTAGGTGGCGCTGGGAATATCGAAAACATTTTGTATCTTGCAATTCATCATTTGGCAACGCTGTGATTATTTGGAATTTCATTTTGAAATAAGAACGCGGCAGCATTGTGTTGTGACTTATGACCATGAAAATGTGACAAGAAAATAAAAATAAAAGCTTGACAAAGAAAAGTAAGTATATAGTTTCATATATCTTTTGTAAACATATTCATTTCGTAAAAATATATCTTTTGTAAACAAATTCATATATCGCTTGTAAACGACATCTTTTGCTAAGCATTACGAATGTTTTGTTTCGGATAGAAGTCGAAAATTTTAGCTCTTTTAAAATTTTTATTTTAAGTGTGTTTAAGCTTAATCACAACGATATTTTCTTGCTTTTACCATTTAATTTTGGAATTAAATAGCTTTTTTACTGATATTATCAATTATTTTTGTATATTTAAATAAGTTTTATGCTTAATGTACAAAGTTTAAAAAAATATTTAAATATTCACAAAAAACTTATCCTAGATTGATTTCTAATATGCAATTGTTAAATCTGGTTGCACTTTTAAGATAACTTTAAGCTAAATATATGTGAAAATTATTATAAAACAGGAATATTGTGCTAGCATAATGTTTTAAGATGTAATACATACTTGGCAGTCTTTATGATTATACGTTTATTGATAAAAATAAAATGCTTTTAAAAGAAAATAAGTTTTAAGTAGAAAAAAGTTATTTTCTAACTAGTTACTATATCAGCGAAATATTTTGAATATTCTCCAATACTTGCCAGTAAACATGGTATTTGTGTTATTTATGTTCATTAGTCACAGAAACTTTTAGCTTTTGACCTGTAATTTTAAATTAATTGATCTATGCTTAAAGAGAATCGGTTTTAAAATTTGTTTTAGGCTGTATTGATGAATATAGTTTTATTTTATTGACAATGAAATCATTCAAATGTTTCATTGCAATGTTGACTCAACAACAAAACTTTATCTTTAAGCTGCAAAACAATATCTATATAATCTCTCTTTTGTTTTGTTCTTATTTTTTTCTCAATCATCTCTTTGTATGTTGGTTATATTTATATTCAGACCCTTTTGAGCCTAATATGAGTTTTTGACAGTCATTTTTAAAAACTATGTCAAAGGGCTTTTTGACATGACAGATAAAACCATCTGAGTGTTTAAAACTTACCAACCCTGATTTCAAGCTCTGAAATGGTATGCTTCAAATATAGCAATAAAATCTTTATGCATTATCTTCACAAATTTCATTATGTCAAAACAGAATTCATATGCATTTTAAAGAACTTAAAGTATTATTAGTGTTCATTCTAGGCCATTTTTGAAGGGTGCAGCACCCTGCCCTTTCTCAAATTTGCAAAATGCACCCTGCCCTTTTTAAAAGTAGAAAAATGCACCATTCGTTTTACCCAGAGATTTTTAATAAATATTTATTCTATTCTGTAGTATTTCTAAATTTGTGTGTTCAAAAATTATAGAATTTTTTATTTCTTTAAGAAAAAGAACATCAAACTATTCAATCATTGTTTAATTTAATTGAATTTTTAATTTTTATATCATAAAATCATTCAAAATTAATATTTGATTTATCTTACTTAAAAATTATGTATTTTCCCGCTTTCTTTTTTCCTTTCTAAAGGCAATAACATATTTTTTCTTGCAAAAGTGCCCTTTTCTGCTGCAGTAGTGCCCTTTTTAGTGAATAGCACCATGCCCTTTTTATTTCTAGAGTGAACACTAGTATTATGATTTAAATGTTGAAATGAACTGTATCGGGCAAATAAAAAAACACTAACATCTAAATCTCTTTTTAATTATTTCAATTGTTATAATCAAATTTAGTATGGTTAAAGCTTCATGTATTTATTCAATCAAATAGACTTTGATTAAAATATTATTTAAATATTTTTGAATTTTAAAGTTTCAAAGATCGTTAATTACCCTGGCAACAGGGTAATTATCAATCACACGCAGGACAATTACCGATAAGTATTTTTTTTTTTTTTTTTTTTTACTGTAACAAGAGCTATACTGTTATATGTATTTAGATGTTGGTTTAAACCAACTGTTTTTTTTTTTTTTTTAGAAGAAATCCAATGAATTTTTCTTTTTTTCTTTATAATTTACATGTTTCAGAAAATTGGATATATACAATTTCTACTTTTAACACTTTATTTCAGTAATAAACATTAGATGTAGTGAATTTAGGTCACTTTTTTGGTATAGGATTATTATCAGTATGTGTTTGTGAACATATCTATTGCTTTAAAGAAAAAGCTTCAAAGGTGTGAATTGATCAGAGATAAAATAAATTTAAAATATTCAATATTTAGTATAAAATATTTCATTTTTTGAAAGAAAAAAAAAAAACCCAGATTAACGTAATTAATAACATATCATTATGCTTTTGCTTTCTAAGATTATGCTCAAGCTGTAACAAAAAAAAAATCTTGATTGGGGAGTTTATTTTGATTTAAAATCAAAATACGAAGTTGAATAAGAGGGTATTCAAAGATTGGCTGTTAGTTATAGCATTTTAATTTTAACAATCGTATTTTTTCGCCTGTTATCGCTGAATCTAATGACCAAAAATATTGACTTCAAACTGCCACACACTCAAAATATCTAAATCCCAAAAAGTATTTGAAATTTATTATTTGAATAACCGTGAAAAAGAATATTATATTTATCAAATTACATCCAAGTCTTTATTATTAATAATCAAAAGATTGTTTATAAAGATTTTCAGACTATTCATGTTTCACTGTGTAGAGTAATTTATTCTCTGAGCATAAGACTGTTTGTAAAAATTGTTTAAATTAGGGATGCACAACCTTTTCAAGAGAAGGGCCACTTACAAATATGTCTGCGTGGTCGTGGGCCACATCAATAACATGAAGAGAATTCGATTTCGAAGGTAATTTCTGGCCTATAATCAGATATTAAATATATTTTCAGAGAAAAGTTGGGTCGGGTGGGGAATATCCCTTTACGTTTGCCCTTTACGTTTGCTTAACCAGTCAAAATATCCAATTCAGTTGGTAAGGATATACAGCAGTTTGTAAGTTTGTATGTATAACAGATATAGCAAAAATTATTCTCAAGATGTAGTAACATTCCTTGACTTTATTCAAGTGAGTAAATATTCTTCTATTAAAAGTGCTAAAAATAAAGATAAGTGGCTGGTGCCAGAAAAAATGTGAACTTTATGAGGGAAGGAGCCGATCAACAAAATTTACATCTTTCCATGCCTGATCAACCAAATTTGGGATTTTTACGAAAGTTATTCGCAGTTTTTACGAAATTGATCGAGAAAATTCGCTTGGGAAAATTCACAAATTTTACAAAACCGATCAACAAATTCGAGATTTTTACGCAGCCGATTGATGAAATTTTTGATTTTTACGAAGCCGATCCACGAATTATGAGATTTTTACAAAGCTGATCTGCGAATTTTGCAATTTTTACAAAGCTAATCGCTGAAGTTCGCGATTTTTCTCCAGCTAATTGACAAAATTATCGATTTTTACAAAACTAATCGCCGAAATTCGCGATTTTTCTTCGCATGATTGATAAAATTCGCGATTTTACTGCAGCTGATCAACAAAATTATCGATTTTTACGACGCCAATCGACACAAATATAGATTTTTACGACGCCAATCGACGAAATTATCAATTTTTAGGAAGTTAGTCAATGAATTTTGAGATTTTTAAAAAGCCAATTGACGAAATATGCAATTTACCAAGCTGATCGGCAAATTTTGCGATTTTTACAAAACTGATTGGCAAAATGCGCGATTTTTCTTCACATGAATGATAAAATTCGCAATTTCCAACGGATGATTGATGATATTATCGATTTTTACAAAGCCGATCGACGAAATTTGCAACTTTTCCTCGTATAATTGATAAAATTTGCAATTCTTCCATACCAGATTGACGCATTTCGCCATTTTTACAAACCTTATCGACGAAATTCACGATTTTTATGAAGCCGATTGACAAAATTCGCAATTTTTACGAGCCTGATCAACGAAATTAGCAATTTTTGCAAAGCTAATAAACGAAATTCGCAAATTTTTTGCACCGGATATCTGAAAACGAAAATTTCAGCTTTTCTGCGTAAAATCGACAAAATTCGCTATATTCTAATGTTCTACCAATGAAATTTGTGATTTTTCGGAACCCGATCAATAAAACTCGCGGTTTTCCCGTGTCCGATTGACGAAATGTGCGCTTTTTCAGCATTTAACTGACGAAATCTGCATTTTTTCTGTGCGCAGTCAACGAAATTCGCAATTTGTAATTAATTTTGACAAAATCTGCATTTTTTTTGCACAGCAAGATGAAAATAGCTAATTTTCTTCTTGATAAATTTACAAAACTCGCTATTTTTTTCGCAGCCAATCAAAGAAATTTTCAATTTTTCTGTGCATCATCGTAAAATTCACGATTTTTTTCGTGCCCCATCAACGAAATTCACGTGATAAACCGAGAAAACATGCAATTTTTCTGCAGCGGATGAATTTTTGCAATTTTTTCGCGCATCAGCAACAAATCTGACGATTTTTTCTTGCCCAATCAACAAATTGTATGATTTTGATCGACAAAGCCATGATTTTTCCGTGTCGGATCGGTTAAATTTGCTATTTTTCCGAGCCTCATGGGCAAAATTCGCTATTTTTCATTCCTGATGAATGAAATGTGCTTGATAAATGAAATTAACGATTTAACCATGCCCGGTCTACTTTGAATGACCGGTGAAATTTGCGATTCATAAGTGACTGACAAAATGTTATATTTTCCAGCGGTAAACTGGCGAAATTTACAATATTTTTCTCGACTTTTGCTCAAAAATTACATTTTTTTTCTAGTTGTAAATTGACGAAGTTCGTGGGTCACATGTTAACCCGTTGCGGGCCACTTTTGGCCCACGGGCCACAGATTGTGCATCTCTACCCAATTTATTGTAATTACTACCCAATTTATTGTAATTATTTAATTTAAATTATTTTTAAATGAAGTTACACTACTTATAATCCAATAATGTCTTTTTTTTATCAATAAATATGCATGTATATGTAATAAGGAGGGATGTTTAAGAAAAAAAAAAAAACAATTTAAACCAAAAAAAACCTGCTTCAAACAATTTTTTTTCCAACCCTGATCTTAAGACTTAAAAAATACCTAGCATTGTAATGTAGTTAAAACTATTGACTTATGCAATAAAAAGTAAATTTGTAGAATTTAGTCTAAATTTTTAAATGTAAAAAATGGCTAAAAATTATGAAATTACAAAACATTTTTTAAATATTCAAGTTATGCGGTTTTGCTTCAAACGACAGTTGGAAACTTCTTAAAAATGTTAGAATTTCCTCTTGTTCCAGATAATTTGATGTAAATGCTCCATACACCTTGGTGACATCTTTTTAAATGTTGGAAGTACATATGGAACATCGTCATTTTCCTTGCAAAAAAAATTATTTGGAATATCTAATCAGGATTGTGAAAGCTGCAGATTCAATCTTTTTTAAAAAAAAACTGATTTCTCAGCTTTAAATTCTTTGTGAATGTCAACATAATCTTCAAACTTTAAATGTATAATTTTGCACCCAAACAACATGCTTTCATAATATTTGCATATTAGATGATTGGAATCTTCAAATGTCATGCTCTGTTTTTTCAGCCCATGGGCATCAGGTTCAAGTTCCAAAGTTTGGTTCTTTACATATCCTGCAAAATGGAAGCAAAACTATATCCTGAGAAAACACCTGCCTAAAATCATTTGCTGTACGAATAGCCACTAAAAACTCATTTTGTGAATTTTCTTTACTTCTTATTGATTAGAATACCATTGTATTTTTTATTTATCGTTATATTTTTTAAACATTGTATAACATCTTGATCCATGTGCAGTAAAATGCATGTAATATTTGTTGGAAAGAAAAATAGTCTTCACTGATTCTAGATGTTATAATTTCTGGAGGATGTGAAAAGGTCGCTAAATCAAGATTTGGATTATTTTTGGGTCGTAAAAAGGAACAAGGAAAAACATTCAGGGCAGGATACATGCCCGAAATTTTGAAATCCCACCCAAAAGAATATTGTGGACAAAAGGCCCCCCCACACACACACAAAGAAAAAAATCGTGAATTTTCTGAAATTTTTTGCATTTTGAAACTACAGTCAACTTCTGACATTTTTGTGAATTTTATTATATTTTCGTGCGACTGAATCGCATATTTTGTCGTGAGTTTTTTGCTGCAAAAAATCGTTGAAATTCGCGATTTTTTTCCCCCAAAAACTGTTCGACAAATTTCGCAATTTTTTTTTTCCTGGCTATCGATTAACACAAGTTTCTTGCTATTTTCTGATGCAAGAACGGAGTCATTTCGCTCCGAATTTTCCTAAAAATTAACAAATTCAATTCCAAAAATTATGAAACATCAGTTATCTGCCTGGAAATTATGTCCGAATTTCAGGGCTGATAGCCGATTTTTCATAAGTTTTGAACCGAGCTGAGTCGCATATTTTCACAATCAATTTTGTCAGTCTTTCTCAGAAAATGGAAACGCACTGAATTTTGTTAGAGGATCTCGATAGAAACACCAATTTTCTTGAAGCATTGTGAAAAAAAACTCTAATTTTCTCAAGGAATAGCAGGGGAAAAGCGTAATCGTCCTCAAAAGATCGAGAAAAAGTGTGAGTTTCATAGAAAAATCGCGGACGTAGAGTTCGTGAAAGCATCACAGAATTAATGCGAATTTTTTGAAAGGATCGCCATATAAACCCAAATTTACCAAAACTCCACTTAAAATTTTCAAATTTCATGAAATCATATCAATAAACGTGCATTTCATTAAGAGATTGTAAAAGAAACAAAAATTTTGTCAAAGAGTTCTTCAGGGGCAATTCTGAATAAAAATTTTTGTTTGAAATTCACAGCAAATTTTCTGAAAAGTTACAGCAGACTGTTTAAGAGGGGAAGGGGGGTGTACTTTTGACACTATTTTTTCCACGACTATTTGATGAAATTTATTTATTTTTTGCAATTTTTTAACAAAACTTGCAGATTTTTCACGATTTTTGTAAAAATTTGCAATTTTTTGATGAAATTTGTGAGGTTTTTACAATTTTTTGATGATATATGGGAGTTTTTTTAACATATTTTGGCGCAATGAGTTTTCCGTGATCGTTTGATGAAATTTACAAGTTTTAAAAGATTTACCTTTTCCTGCAATTTTTTTTTTTAACAATATTTTCTTTTTTTTTTCAGCTATCTCTTCCCTGCCCAAAATTAGCATTTTTCTGTGAATCTGATGAAATTTGCAGGTTTTTTGCACTATTCTTTGATGAAATTCACATTTCTTTTAACGAAATTTGAGTTTTTATTGTCATTGATTTTGTTTGGACAACCATTTGTTGAAATTCATTGTATGTTTTTTCTCTAAATTTCCAGATTGATGACTTTTTTTTTTCTTTTTCCGGCATTGAATATCTTAAATTTTCAGAAAATACTGAACAGAATCGTCCCTGAATCACTTTATAAATGTAAAATTCATCAAAATACCGCTTTATAAAAGTGAACCAGTGTCACAAAATTGCGAAAATTTAGAAACGTAAAAATCGCGTGTCATTTTTAATCTTTGTCATAAATTCAATTAACTTAAAATTATTTCACCACAGTTTTTTTTTCTTTTTTGTATTTTTTCTTTTTTAAATTTACAATGACATATACAGCCAAAATGATTTGATATTAATTTATACTAGAACAATCACAGTTATAGCATTGATGTATAGTATAAGTAATTATATTTGTATAATTATTGAAGTGTCAATATTTGTTTTTAATGTACATTTTTTCAAAATGTGTTTTTACTTTTTAACAATATGAAATTTTTTTTAGCTCAAAATATGAATATGATGTTGTAGAATTTACAGATGAAAAAGGCCAGATATACTTAATTCCATGCATGTGGTTTGCAAAAGAAAATGGTAAAGAAGAATCGTGCTACTGGCCAGCTATTCGTTGTAGCATTAAGCTTAATAAAGTTATGTCAAAAAAAATGGGGCCAGATTATGACTGGGAAATACGTAACATAAAGATAGTTTGAAAGTCAGGTATGTTTCAGTTTTAATTTTTTGATTAGATCTGGGGCCAAAGGTTGTGCAGATTATGGAATATTCTAATAAATAATTTAAAATAATAATAGAATCTTTAAAATAAAGATTATTTTTTAAAAAAATTCCTTTAAAATAATAATAGAATTGAAATAAGTAATTTCTAAGAGAATTAATTTCTCTTAGAAATTATTTCTAAGTGAAACAAATTTCTAAGCAGTGCTTAGAACTCCTTAGATTAGGGATGCACAACCTGTGGCCCGCAAACTTCGTTAATTTACAATTGTAAAAAATTGCAATTTTTCTGCTTAAGTCACAAAAAATCATCAATTTCGTCAATTTACCGCAGGGAAAAATTAAGATTCGCACTTAAGAATCTCAAATTTAGTAGATCGGCCGTGGAAAAACCGTGAATTTCATTGATCAGGCATGGGAAAATAGCGAATTTTGCCCATAACGCTCAGAAAAAATAGCAAATTTCACTGATCAGGAGTGAAAAAAATCACAAATTTTGTTTATAAGGCACGGGGAAAAAACACAAATTTTGCGATGATGCACAGAAGAAAAATCACGAATTTCATCTTGCCGCGTAAAAAAAATAGTTTGTCAAAGTTGGTTAAAAAACGCGAATTTCGTCGATTTGCCACGGAAGAATCGTGAATTTTATCAATCATACAAAGAAAAATTAGAATTTCATCGGTCTGCTTTGTAAAAATTGCAAATGTCTTTGATCGGTTTAGTAAAATTTGCAAATTTTCCTGATCCGATGCGGAAAGATCGTGTCGATCAGCTTTGTTAAAGTTGTGCATTTCATTGATCGGCTTCGTTAAAGTCACATGTTTTGTCGATTGGCCTCGTAAAAATCGCAAATTTTGTCGATCATGCAAAGAAACATTGCAATTTGCGGTGATCATGCGAAAAAAAATCATGAATTTCATTGATCAGCTTCTTAAAAATCAGAGCTTTGTAAAAGTCGCACATATTGTTGATTGGCTTCATAAAATTCACAAATGTCGTTTTAGGGAGTCTACTGTATATAATTTTTTTTTAGTTCTATGATAAAGAAAAGAAATGAGCATAATAATATAAAAGGTCGAAAAAAAGTGTATTGCCAATCAAAAAAAGAAAGAGAACATACAGAGACTATGTGATGCGACAAAAAATGACTCACTTAGGCTTGAGAAGGAAAGGAGAGATACAAGGAAAGGTAAAATTAAGATAAAATTAAAAGCATTAATAAAATGACACCACAAGAACAAATAAATGTTAGAAAAAATTGGCGAGAAAAGAGCAAGAAATGTTACAACCTAAGCAAAAAGAAAAAAGAATTAGAGAAAAAGATTGAAGAAAATACTCCGCTAGCAAGCCTATCTTTAGGTTTACCAATATTGGTACAAAATGTGCCTTCAACAAGTAGAGAAAGCCTGTATAGAAACAGACGAAGAAAAAATGTACGTGGTCTGAAGAATGAGAAATCTAAAGTTAAAAGCCAAGCTTAAAGAATCTAATAATATGATGGAAAAGTACAAAAAAAGAGCACAAAGATCTCAAATCGCAAAGTTGGATACTCCAGCAATAATAATAATAAAAAAAAATGTAAAAGAACTTGTTAAAGGTCGGCATATTTCACTAGCAATTAAAAAATATATATTGTATGGTGAAGTCTTAACAAAGCAACTAAAATACAATTTAAAACAAAAGACAAAATATAGAAAAGTAATATCAGGTGTAGTAGAATAGATTGTGAGAAAATACAAATTAATGTCTGAACTTGGCAAAAATTGATGAGTTTAATGAGCATTAATAAGTTTTAAATATATTAATTTTTCTGACATATGTCTTATGCTGTATAATTCATAAAATGCACATAAATCTTTTTTTTTTCCTTCACTCTCATAATTGGTACTTCCACAATCTGTTTCAAGCAACTTTTTTCAAAATTCCCAATGTTGGTGCATGGGTAAGGGTTGAGTATTTGTGAAAATGAAAAAGTATCAATTCATTTGTAAAATCATGTCCGTAGAAATGAATGAGATGTATAAGGTGAACTTTCTGAAGAAATCAAAGATTGGGGTGGTTTTTATTTTTCCAGAAAATGATGACACAGACTTTATTGATCAGAAACAGATACTAGAAATTCTAAATGAACCCACTTTTAACAGAGGCCATTATGTGTGCAATAAACTAACTTTATTTTTGATAATTTTCAAATTATAAAATTTTAGAGCAGTATATGCATTTGTTTTTATTTCAATGTGTTATATTCCTTTCTATTTTAAGATTTTTAGTTACTTTTATACGTTAATAAGAATATGCATCTCCACTCCGTTACCATTAAATTTTTTAAATATTTTTTATTACATAAATAAAATTAATTGAACAGGACCATAGCTTTATTAGTGTTCCTCACTTGCTTATAAATCCCAGAAATAAAAATTAAGTGAAAAAAAAAGTTTTTAAATTAAAAAAAAAAAAGTTCTGAAATATGCCCTTTTTTGAAGAATGACCCATATATAATGTTATATATATGTCTTTTACAATTTCTAGAAGCAAAATCATCTGACTTCAATCGCTCAATTTAAGTATACAAGATTAGAAAATAGAAAAAAAAAAGATGCACCTCATACACTGAATGATATTTATTTCCTTAATCATATCTCTTAGATATGTTATGAAAGCAATTCACTTTTATAGAAAGTTAAAAAAAAAAAAAAAAACTTTATTAAGTTCTGTTTTCTGTTTTTTTTTTTTTTTTCATTATTTAATCTTGTTTTATTGTCATATTTAGGGATTTTAATTGTCGGAACTAATAAACACTTTGAGCATTAACTGTAACCACATTGTTTACCACATTTTTGTTAATTTGGGTTCTTAATAAAGTAGAATCATCCAGGGTAATTTCTTGTTACTGAATTTGAGGTAAGTCTTGATCATTTTCGCCTTTATTATCAATATAATGATTTATCAAGTCTGTCAAAAATCTTATTGATACTTTGATCCTTTGCATCGAAATGTATGCTTAGAGTATTTATTTAGTTGAAATTTAATACTGATAAAATGTATTCAAAACCTCTACTCGAATATCTGTTAAATAACATTAACCTTGATTCACTATATAACATTGAAGTATTTTTTTTTTTGTGTGTGTATGATATGCCATTGTTAAAAATAGTGATTACAATTATACATAATTTGCTTATAATAGACTTGCCAAGTCTCCCGATTTTTAATCATTCTCCCGATCTCCCGCTTATATACTAATTTCTTCTGATTTCTCGCTTTTCTGCAAATTTTTCCCAGTTTTTTACGATGTATGAAAATTTTGTCATCTTAGTTTCCCGTTATTACATAAAATAGAACCAGCCAACCAATTTGTCATAACGAAGAAAGCCAGAAAACCATTTCTCTTCAGTGATTGGTTAATGGGTTTGAAGTCATATCGTGAGGAGGTGTGGTTACGGCGCAACTGCCCAATAAACGTGAAGTGTCGTGGGTTTCGATAGATAAATAGTATAAGCTATTGTTATATCTGTGTTAGCTGTTATTTTGAATATTGTTGATCAGTAGAGCGAAATCGCGTTTAATTTTTTATTTTGTGATATGTTTTGCAATTTTTTTATGAATTCGTAATTATGGCATCAAAAAAGAAATATGATAAGTCTTATCAGTCTTCGTTTACCGAAGAATTTGAACGCATCGTGCCGTCATCAGAAGGAAGTTTATACACCAGATGCACTCAGTGGCGGATCCAAGGGGGGGTCATGACCCCCCCCTGGAGCTCTTCAAAGAGGGATGTACACTGTACAGTCTAAATAAAAGGTGCTAAAACAGAAACGCAAAATAGCCTCTAATCGAAAGAATTTGCGCTTTTTTCGAAACTGATCGAGAAAATTCGCAAATTTTCTGCACCTGATCGACATAATTCACAATTTTTCCGCACCCGATCGGTGACATTCGCAATTTTTGCGAAGCCGATCCACGAAATTCAGAATTTTTCCATGCCTAATCGATGAAATTCACGATTTTTTGGAGTGTGATCGACGAAATTTGAGATTTTTCCACAAATGGTCTGCGAAATTTGCGATTTTTCTTCACTTGATTGAAAAAATTCAAAATTTTCGGGCCCAATCCACAAAATTAGCACATTTTTCCGTTCTCGTTCGATGAAATATGAATTTTTCCGTACACGAACTAAGAAATACGCATTTCTTAATTGAATGACGAGCTATGCATGTTTTTCCTGCTGTAAACTGATGAAATCCCTGATTTTTTTTCTCGCGATACTGACGAAACTTAAGATTGTTCTGCAGATGCTCAAAGATTTATTTAATTTTTTTGTGAATCGTCGACAAAATTGTCGATCAATGGAATTGTCAATTTTCGTTCACAACATCAATGTAATTTGTAATTTTTTTTCATTCCAGATCAACTGTATATCCGCTTTTTAAGAAAATGATCGACCAAATTTGCGACTTTTTCGTTCCCAATTTTTCCGTGCCCTACCAAAAGCGATTTTTTCGTTCCCGATCGACTAATTTCGCGCTTTTTACGAAAGCAGTCGACATTATTCGGGATTTTTCTGTGCCCAATTGACGAGATTCGCGCCTTTTTCTGTTCTTGTCCATGAAATATGCATTTTTCCGCATCGAACAATAAAATTCGCTTTTACGGAGACAATCGACTACATTCGCGATATTTTCCTGATTCACGAAATTGGCAATTTTTGCGTTCTATATCAACTCAAAATTCGCAATTTTTTTTATTCCCAATGAACAAAATTCGCGATCTTTCCATTCCCGATCGAATAATTTCGCGCTTTCTACGAAGCGATCGACAAAATTGGGAGGTTTCCGTGCCCTGTTAACGAAATTTGAGATTTTTTTCGTTCCAGATAGACAAAATTCGCAACTTTTTGTGTTCGGTCGACAAAATTTGTGGTTTTTCTGAGACATACAGACAAAATTCGAAATTTTTGGAGGGCTGATATAAAAAACTCGTGATTTTCCAATGTCCAGTTGACGATATTTTCGATTTTTCCGTGCCAGGTCAACGAAATTCGCATTTTTTTTGCGCGGTAAACAGACAAAACTGGCGACTTTTCCACAACCTATGAACAAAATTTTTTCAAGTATTATAAAAAAAATTAGATTTTTTTCCTTGCCGATATACGAAATCTGAGATTTTTCGCGTCCGATCGACAAAATTAGTTTTTTTTTTTACGTGCCTAATCGACAAATTTTGCGATTTTTTTATGCCCGATCGGCGAAATTTGCTACTTTTTATCGTAATTCCGTTTTCACAAGATTTACTGTATTTTAAAATTGTTTCATTAAATCATCTGTCAAAAGTTCTGACTCCCCCCTGGAGGTTGGGTTGGATCCGCCCTTGGATGCACTGTGTGTTCTTTTGATTTTAAAATTTCGCAGGGTGGCAGAGGCAGAGCTGATGTTGTAAAGCCTATTGGAACAAAAAAGCAAAAACGATCTAAATTGATTAAAAAAACTTTCATTTTCTGTTGATGAAACAGATCAACGTACTATTAAAGCGGAATGCCTTTTTACTTCATTTTTATTGGAGCACAATATACTGCTGAGTGCTACCGATCACGCTTCATCACTTTTTAAAACAATGTTCCCGGACAGTGCTGTGGCGAAAAAATATGCCTGTGCTAGGATAAAAACGACTTCAATTGTGAAGAAGATGGCTAGTAATAGTAAAGATACTATAATTGACATCTTAAGATCAGGCCATTTACAGTGTCAACAGACGGTTGCAATAATGCAGATACAAAGATGTACAAATTGCATTTATATTCTTACTAGTTATTTTACCTAACTTTTTGTTTGTTTTGGCCTTGGTGCAGCATGTCACTAATGAATTATTGCACCATAAAATCCCCATCAGCCACAGTTTAAAATAATATAGTGACTAATTTGTGTGTATTAAATATGCGCATTTTTGAGTAGTGTTTTTCTTCTATCAATTATTATTCCATTGTGTTTTAATGCGAGGTGGGTGGGCGAGGGGCTTAAAAATAATAATCTCCTTACTTCTATGCAAAAATCTCCTGATTTTTTACTTTTAGAGGTTGGCAAGTCTGTTATAAAATATCTTAAGTAGGTAATAAATTAGGGATGCACCGAATATTCGGTATCCAGCCATGTTATCGAATATTCAGTTAGATTGAATATCAAACTATTCAATTAAGTTGAATATTTGGCTTCGCCGAATATTCGGTTTGTACTTAACCCTTTCACCGCCTTAAGTTTTTTCATTTTTCTTCCTGATAAACATTCTTGTAAATATTCGCAGTTTCTTTCACTGAAACCTGCTCCCAGATGACCAAGTATCTCGCGCATTTTCAAAGCAATTTTTTCCCCCCAGACAAACTTCCGTGCATAGCTAGCTTGCTTTGTTTGGAAGGAGGGTGAAAATACAATGACTGTCAGTAAGTAGAAGGATTAGTGTATTGCACTGAGAGTGTCAAAATTACTCTTGAGACTTGAGACTAAAAAACTAGGAAATATGTTTTCTATTGCAGCTGTGTTTGTATATTGATTTAGACTTACAGATTCAGAAAGTACTTTGAATTATACATGAGTGGTTTTTGCGTTCACAAAATAATTACGTAATTTTATTTGTGTATTAAAAATATAGCAAGTATTTTATCTTAAGTTTTCACATTTTTTATTTGCAGAAATGAAATTGCATATAACATTTTTGCTAATGATTTAATCTTTCATTAATTGTGTGATAGTATTTGGAATCGATAGAAGTAAACAAATGGATCATTTTAAAATAATTCTTTCATTAAAATTTAAATATCTTTTCGCGAGAAGTTAGAAATTTCAATATTTGTTTAATTGTAAATGCTCATTTATTTTTTATTTGAAAAAAATATTTATTTACTCAAATTATAGCATTTTATATGTTTATAAATCGCATAAACTAAGTTTTTTTTTTTAGTTTTTAAATATATTTTTATGATTAAGGGTGAAACATGAAAAAAAAAATTATGAATTTATATATATTTTTTTCATTACAGATTGTTTATTCAATTTCATAAATCTAATATATGATAAGTATTGTGTATGTTATAGTATGAAATAATCATTTAGATTTCGATACAAAAGTCTTAAATATATCAAAGAATTGCTAATTTTATGTATTTTATTTTTTAATTTTAGCATGTATATAAAAATTTGGCCCTCGATTTAAGAATTTATGAAAGATAATATTGGCTTAAGTCATTCGTAATCCAGCCAAAATCTTCGCTTTTTCAAAACATTTTGAACATTCAAAACATTTTTTACCTTATTTGCCATCAGAATATCAGTGATTAAATAAAGCAAAAAATGTCAGTCAGAAAAAGTAGTACCAACAGATCTAAGAAGTAGATGGAATTTGTCACAAAGTATTTAAAAGAAAATCCCTGTTGGTTTGGCCTATAGGCGGAGGTAGATTTGGAAGTTAAGTGCGCATTTCAACAACTAAAAATAATATATGATTAGACATAAATCCAGTTTAACAATTTTATTTGGTCGCTTTTGAAGAATTTTTAACTTGATTTCTCTATAAGAACTTTTTTTATCTGAATCATCTTAACAGAAATTCGGTTCAAAATGCCCACTTTGACAGCATTTTTTCAAATATATTCTAACAGTATGAAAAAATCGACCATTACGATACATTATACATTTCCTAAATAAGAGAAACTGTCAAATAAAGGCGTTTGAGAGCAAAATTATATTTAAAAATGAGTCAGAAAATAAGCAATTTGTTATTTGTATAAATCTTCAATTATTCAATCACTTTCGCTTTGGAAAATTATGCTAAAAATGCCCACTTTGATAGCATTTTTTAAAAATATATTCTGCATATATCAAAAAACTGCCCAATAAGTCACATTAAATAGTTCCCAAAGGAAAAAAAAAAAGAACCTGTCATTTGGACGCGTTTAAAATCAAAAGTGGATTTAAAAATGAGTTGGAAAATAAGCAATTTTGTTCTTTGAATAGTTTCTCAATTTTTCAATTACAATCGTTTTGGGAAATTCTGTTCAAAATGCCCCATTTTCAAAGCATTTTTTCATCACAACTATATTCTGCCTTTATCGAAAAACTGGCCAATATATCACATTACATAATTTCCAAATAAGAAAACTTGTCATCTGGATGCATTTAAAATGAAAAATGTGTCCGTTTAAATTCAAAAATGAATTTAAAAATGAGTCAGAATAAAGGCTGTTTGGATTTGAGATTTTTTTTTTTCCACTCCCATTTTTTTTAATTTTATTTTGCTATAATGATTGATTTTAAAAACCCTTCTGTGTGAAAGTTGTAGATGTTATTGAGAAGATGTAAAATAAATTTAATTGGTTTTGATATCTTAAGAATTGACGCAGTTACAGATTTTTTTTTGTTCACCCCTCTCCTTTTTGTTTTCGTTTTTATTTATTTATTTATTTATTTATTTATTGCAATGACAGTTGTTCTTATCAAGAACTTGTAAATACAAAAGTTTTATATAATATTAAGAACTTATATAAAAAATTTAATTGGATTTGATATTTAATTTTTATCTGAAGAATTGACGAAATTCTGAGTTTTTTTCTCCCAAAAACCCTATTTTTTGCGCCGCTTGAGCCCATTTTTAATTTTATCAAAAATCTGTCATGCATAAACTTTTGGACCATTTTTTTTTTGAATTAATATACATTTTAAACTGATTCGATATCTATTTTCATTAAGATTTTTTTTTTTTTTTTTTACAAAAATTTTCCTTTTCGAGCCCCTTGGTCCGATTTTGCCCATTAATGAACTTGAACGAGATTTTATGTATTAGTTTGGAGGATATTTCAGTAGAATTATAGAACTTATCGTGCCTATATAAGTTTTTTACTTATGGTAGCTTCGGGGTCTAGGGGTCATGATCGGTGTAGATCTGATAAAATTTTTCAGAAATTCCAACATAGGAGCGACCGCAATAGGTAGCATTTCATGCGAAATATACCTAAAAATTAGATATTTTCCCTCGTCCCTTCACACAAAAAAGTTTATAAACTGGTGTATTGTTAGGTAAACCGAAAAAAATGGCAACATTGATAAAAATATTTTTTTAAGTATGTGAAAATAAAACTTTATGTATAAATATTTCATTCAACAAAAAATTGATATAGTTATCAAAGTACTTATTTTGAAATATTTATATTTATATAGAAAATCTATTTTATGTTTCAAGTAAAGCAAAAGCACTACTAAGATATTTGTACGATTCTTTTAACCCTTTCCGGCACACTATGCCCAGTCCGGGATTTAATTCCAAATTTGCGAACGGCGCCAATAATGTTTTAATAAAATTTTGCTTTTGCAATGAAATCCTAAATTAAGAGATTCTTAATTTCTAAAAAAGTCGTTTGTAAATTCCGGTGATAGTCGATAATTTCTCATTTTAGTAACAGGATTTGACCATGCCGGAAAGGGTTAACAAGTTATATGGATAGCTTGTGGTTAGGACAGTGACTTTTATATAATCCACTTTTAAGAAATTAAGTTATGATTGATACTTTCAAGGCTTATAAGCAGATAAGAAAAAAATCCCACTTATATTAACATTTAAAATAAATTAAAAATAAAACAACATTACATTTTTGCCCTTTTGCTCGGCGGTCAGGGGGTTAAGGACTTTTGAAAATTTTTGAAACAGATCCTTTGCGATACCAAAAGAAAAAAAAAAGTAATTTACGTAAGTTTAATTTTATGCAAAATATTGTGATTTATATTAAATTTTTTTTTCACTCGATGTAAATGTAATTTCAAAGATACAATCCAAAATATAACTTTTTATGCAATATAAGGATTTTTGAAATGCGCAAGTGTATATTAACATATATATGCTCGATATTTATCATATGAGTTCATGAATTCAAAATATCGAAAAAGAAAAAAAAATGATCTGATCGTTTGTTATACCATTTAGTTAAGGGCACATGAAATATAAAATGGTTATTTTTGAATTATCGGCCTAAAATCTGAGATAAAAGTTTATTGTGCCAAATAATTATGACTTAAAAGATCATGGTGATCGAATCGTTTTAAAATTATATATTTTAAGCACTGGCAGATGTGTGTATGCATTCTTCAAACTTCAACTGTTTTTAATAATATGATTGTAAAAATACTGGTTTCATTGGTTCTTTTATTGGTATTGTCTGAATAACTTTGGATGTATTTATAAAAGTATTTATATACATATATATATATATATATATATATATATATATTTCTTTTTTAATGCTTTGGTACATTTTTAAAAAAATCTGTTTTAGGTAAACAATTAAAGCGCTTTAAAAATTATGTAACTATCTTGTTACTTTGAAAATATCTAACATTATACGTCTAAGTGTTTTTTAAGTACAATATTGCATTCTCATTTTTTTTTCTTTTTTTTATGAAATATTTTTATTTTTATTTATTTTAAGCCAAAATGAAAATTGCTTCTTATAATTCTCAAAAAGCATGTTTCTGACACCACAAGAAATTTTAAAGTGATAGATTCAAATGTTTTTTTTTTTTTCTTTTTAAATGTACCGAACAGATATATTGTTCAAAAAATACGCAATAAGTTAAATAATTTATGCATGAAATTAATTTCGTTTGATTTGTATATGAGCTATAATGTGTATATTTACTTTAAAAAAAGTTTAATTATTAATAAAGTTTAAAATTTTTAAGCAAATGCATGATGTTGATGTTAAGTATTTCACAAGAACTGCTTCATTTTACTTTACGAGATTCCCATGTACCCTTAATGGTAATGTTAAACATACACATATAAATGTTATTAAAAAGTTTGTTACTTGTTATACAGTAACTGTTTGATTTTTATTTCGTAATAGTCTGTTTAATTTATTAATACTCTTTTCCAATCTCAGAAAAAAACGAATAAATAAATAAATAAATAAATAAATAACGGAGAAATTAAGGAATCCATGAAATTAAAGATACTAATTGAAACATATTAAGTACAACATGCTTTGAAAAAATCGAATAGTAATAACAAAAAATGCAAATTAACTCTGTTTAAAATGCACTTTTCCCCCTGCTATACTCAAATTTGTGCATAAAATAATGAAAATTATGTTTAGAATACTAAACTATCAAGGGACCGTTTTCTTTCCTTTCTTTCTTTTTTCTTTTTTTTTCTTTTTCTTCTTCTTCTTCTTCTTCTTCTTCTTCTTCTTTTTTTTTTTTTTTTGGTAATACAAGTTTTATATTTTACATTTCATTTTCTTTGTTTTTTACCAGAATTTAAACTGAATAAAAAATACATCCTCATTAGAATTAGCTTATGAAATTTATCTGAACAAACACTAAAATTAATCTAATTATTATTACTTTTAATTTTTTTAGAATTATACTAACTTTCAAACGGAATAATAACACGATTTTTCAATTATTTCTCAATTTTTTATAATTTATAGAGATTTCTTATCATTCTAAAATAACTCTGAAAAGAAATATCCTATTTTATAGTAAACATATAAAATAATACAAATTGCTTAATTATTATTATTTTTTTTTTAATTTTCTTTTCACGGATGTTTCAGTTTGCAATAAGTCAAATAATAGAATGTATGTGCAATGGAACTAGAAACACTCGATTTTTATTATTATTGTTATTTTTAAACAATTTCAGAGCATACAAATAAAATTTATAAAGTTTTATTACACCAGTCTTATTTTATTGAAGGGGGTAGGGGATATACAAATGCTTTAAATATTTGGATGTTAGCCTCCGACGATGTTTTTATTAAAACTAAGGGAATGCCGTGAGTAAAATTGCAAAATTAAACAAATCTATGCATTTAGAATAATCTCAACATTATTACAAAAGAGAAAGAAAGATATCTCCTGCTAACACCTCATAAAAATTCATATTAAGATGAAATATAGTAACAAATAATTACATGCTGGAAAAATTCTATTCTTTGGATGTGCATACATTGATTTTTTTTCTAACATGCTTTATGCAATATAAAAATTATAAATGATATTAAAATAGCAATATCATAATCATACATAGTTTTAAATTAAGTATAATAAAAAATCCCATTATTAAATGATACTTATATATATAGTATGAAAGTGAATATTAACATGTAAAATTAATTTCGCAATTACATAATATTTTTTATACACTTATATGATAATTTCTTGCTTATAATTTTCTCTTGTATTCCCGCCATATGAAAAAAGCTACAATTATTATACCAATATTTTAGGATTATTTCAAACAGGATCACTCACTGTATGATTAATAAAAAAAAAAAAAAAAAAAAAAAAAAAAAAAAATCACTGAAAGTAGGTGGTATTTTAGTGAAGATTAATGCATCTTCACAGTGAAATAACTTCTTTAAGGGAGCACAAAAGGATTATAGTCAGAACCACTCATACTTGGACGCGCCCACACGTCAATCAACCAGTTTACAAGAGGGGAAAGAAGAGAAAGCAAAAGCCGGCCATAACGTTTCACGAACAAAAACCAGTGTACGGAAAAAGCCGGAACAAACATTTCGTTGACATGAAATCCCTTACGAGAAAAGCCGTAGCAAACGATTCAGCGTAAGAAGGTGAAATACGGAATAAGCCGGGACAAACGGTTAAAGGGTTAATGAAACCTTTAAAAAGTTTTCAGAATTTCTACTTTTAGCAGTTAATTTACAAAAATATATTTAAATCCTTTAAAAATTTAAATCTTTTAAATTTAAATACTTTAGATCTTTTTACTGAAGCCTGATTTTCTGGTAAACTTGATTTGTTTGCAATTTACACATTTTATAAATTAAAAAATATAAAAATAATAAACACCATCTTTTTTTGAAATAGAATTTTGTGATGGAGACGGTTTTATTATGAAGAATTTTGTGAAGGGGTCTGTTTTATTAAGTGGATTTTCGTGAAGGGGTTAAATGGCCTTCAAATCTTGCCTATATTTGACCCCTGTTAGTGTAAGATATTGTATTCCATTTGATGAAATTATTCAACATTCATTATAGTTAAATAAGTTACCTATTTATTTATTTATTTATTTTGAAATGGTACATTTTAAGCAAAAATTTAAATTATGCTGTACTATCATGTACTGTATATCATATTGGTTTGGTTGTTATGCAATTACAGCAGTAGTTTTGATGTAAATTAATATTAGCATTTTGTCTCAATACTGTGAAAATCTCTTGAATGCCAAAACGCTGTTTTTTCATTCAAGATGATCAATGCATTGAAAAAAACATTCATAGCTAGGAATTGCATGTATAGCCTGAAACAGTGTTGTAGTTTCCATACAAAAAACAGCATTATAATATGCTTTAACGTCCTCAGTCCTGAGATAAATACTGAGAGATGCCACACAAACCAGTTTAAAATTGATAATACGATTCAAAAGATTTGACTGTCATTTCATCAATGCTTATGATATGTACGCATCTAAAAATCTAGAAATAATTCGAACAATTCTAGAAACATTTCAATTAATTAAAGCAGTGTTTTGTCTCTCTTACAGGTGACATCAGGACTGAGGCAGATATGCAGGAAACTGAGCTATGTTACTATCTTTGCTATAAATATTTTTGAATGAAATCCATAATTGTTTGCAAAGGCTGCTATGTTAAAAACTTGCAATCTCAACAAAACATTTTTTTACTGTAATTTCTAAAATTTTTGCTATTGAAATCTGTATTCTTTTCATGAGTTGTATACTAGCATTTTCCATGTTACATGCATTATTCCAACAACATTTATGGTTTTGCAATACAGCAATGTTTTGCTGTGGGTCTTTTTTTATCTTAAAATTTAAATCTTTTTTTGCGATACTAATGTATAGGATAAATTTTTAGCACATTTAATGTAACTTGCATCACACACAACCATGGGATAAAAAACTTAACTGTTGTTTCTAATTATCACTACCAACATAAATTTTTATTTTAGCATTTCGCTTTGATAATTAAATAAAACAAAAATTTTTATTGAAAAATACCGATGGTAAATCAAGACGTTGGCAATTCTGTCTATTGTATGTGAATTCAGTTGTAAAATGTTTAAATGCTCAAGTGTTAGCAAATCAGTTTCTCCACTTTGTGTTTGAATTTCTTTTTCTATCAGGTAATCAAGAAAGTTTGTGTGGTTTTTATCAGGCATAAAAAATGACCCACAAAAATCTCACACTTATTTCATTCTTTGAAATAATCACCATTGGCTTCAATTACGTGCTCCCAACGAGACACAAGCTTATAAATATCCTTTTTGAAAAAAATCTTTTGGTTTAGAGTCCAAAAGCTGGGTTATAGTTTTTATGACATCATCTTGGGTTTGGAACTGCTGTTCCCGCAGGTGATTATCCATGGCCAAAAACAAATAATAGTCCGATGGGGTGATGTCTGGGGAGTAAGGTAGGTGAGACAAAACTTGCCAGCCCAATGTTTTTATTACGTTCCTGGTGGCTTTGGCCGTATGAGGTCTGGCGTTATCTGGAGGAGGAGAACTCCTCTTCCGTTGACCAGAGCTTGCTACTTTTTGAGCAAAGCAGCTGAAACCCTTTTTAACTGCGATGAGTAGACTTCGGTTGTGATTGTTTTCCTGCTTTCTAAGAATACATAGTGAACTATTCCAGCGCTAGTCCACCAAATACACAGCATTATCTTTTTTTGATGGATGCCCAGTTTAGCAACCAATGAGATGGAACCAGAAGTCGACCAATGATGTTTTCTTTCGGTTATCATACATTATCCATTTCTTGTCGCATGTCAATATCTGATCCAGGAAAGAGGCTTTGTTGTGGCGTGACAGATGTTCAACAAGGTGGGGAGGCCTACCATGCGGCTTAAGCTCAACAAGCCCCCTCCCCCCCCCTAATTGTGGCATGACACCAATGACAAGCAGATGTTCAATCATTGGAGTTTTTTTTTTCCTCGGACAGGACATGTGGAACCCACTTATCAAGTTTCCACAATCCCAAGGCTATGAAGATGCAATGAGATGTTCAAGATGTTTCGTCAGATACTCCAAACCTTTGTGCAAGCTCCTGGCATGTTAGATCAGGATTCTGTTTGATTTCCTTTTCCAGCTAGACTTGGTTTAAGATGGACGGATGACCAACACTGGGCTTGTCTTTGAGGCTGTCATCTCCGGACGAAAATCTGCTGAACCACTTTTGAGCGGTCCGTTCACTCACTGAAGTCTCTCCAAACACATTCTTCTAGCAGCCTCTGCAGCTTTGTTTCCTAATTTGAACTTATAGAGCAAAATAGGCCTCAAAATCTCCTTTGTCAACGGTTGTTCTTCCTACAAATATGGTAGTGAAACGTGATACAACTCTACTGATTGCAATTTAAAGGTAATGCACATAAATGATGTCATCAGACCATGCCTACGCAGCAAAAATACCTGTTCTCAAAAACCGCTTGAACTTTTTTGGTTACCTGATATTTTTAGATAATATTACTCCAATGTATATAGGGATGGTTGTTTTCCTGTTAAATATTTTTTTTCATTAGTTTTGAATATCCATGTTTAAGACTTCATTTGGCAAAGTTGAAATCAATATATTTTGTAGTTTCTAATTTGTCTCATTACTGGTTTGTATTCATACATTATAAGACATCAGCACTTAAAAAAAAAAAAAAATCTCAATCTTTTTTTTTTTTTTTTTTTCCAGCTGCAGTCTGTCAAATACCAACTACCAGAACAGTTTTACAAGCAAATGTGGAAGATGTACAGCTTTGGTTGTGCTCAGCAATCGACAGAGATGGTGGAAGAATAAAAAGAAAATCGAATTGAGATTCAAGTTGATGATAACTTCTTTAATGTACCATTGATTATGCAAATAAAAAAAGTTAATTCAAAAAGTTTTTTCATTATAATGTAGTAACTTTTCAAAGCTCCATATTAAAATTGATACAAACTTTGATATAAACTTTTAAAACTGATTTTTAAGTATGAATGAATTAGGGTAAAGGATAAAAAAAAGGGTCATACCGTATGTACTCGTGTATAGGGCATACTTTTTTTCCAAAAAAATAGGGCAAAACTCCTAGGTGTGCCTTGTACATGGAATATTTTTTACTGTTGGGTGCAGTCGAACGATGTACATATGAAACAAGAAAGTATTCAAAGAATATATCAAAACTCAGAAAATGTTATTTAATTGAAGTATTACTGCATATTTATTTCATTCCTTGCAGATTTTATACAACAGAGCTAATGTGACATTATTTGCACATTAATTAGCAATTCTCTTTACCGTCACTCATTCCTATTTCCCATCATTTATGGTGCGTCTTATGTACGAGATTTTAAGAAATCGCCATTTTTACATGTAGAGTTCGCGTCTTATACCCGAGTAAATATGGTATTTATATTTAAGGGGAAGATAATATTGCCAGTGTTAAAGATTAATGCATTTTTGTTCATAATCTCTGTTTTATTCAAAACATGTGTCCTAAGACTATTAATGAACAGTCTCTAACATACATTTTTTAGAAATAGTTGACATGTTTCCATACTCATTCATTTTTATAGAAACATATTTTTTCATAACCGAACATTGATTATGTGAAAAGTTATGTAATTTTCTATGAAACATAGATAAATATATCTATACTTAATATCAAGCTAATTATAATGCAAACTTGTTTGAAAAAAATTGAAATCATCAATAGATTAGAATATTATATGCCGCAATTAGATTTTTTTCAATTTTCATTTAATTGAATTTCAAAAAGATTACTCACTTTATTTTGATTTAGAGTAATGTCATGCTTTAGGTTCAAAGACCCTTATATAGGTAGTATCTCTATGAAAGAATATGATGAAATATGAATAATTAAAAATGACAAAACAAGCCGGCCAAAAAAAAATTTAAAAAAACTTTCCAAAATTTTTAAAAGATAAAAAATTGAAACCTGCACAACAAATTGCTTTTGTAACAGCATAAATGATATAGCAACACTGACTAAAAATAAATAAATGTTTAATGTGTATAAATTCATATGTAAATATAAGCTTCTATAACTTTTATTAATATATTATTATAGCTTAGCTTAATTACCTATCTTATATGAGTAAAAGTTCCTTTAAATTCGTTTTAATTGTATTTAAGTTTGAATTTTTTTTTTTTTTTTATGTTGTGAATTGTAATCAGGAAATTTTGTTCTTCAAAGAGAATGAACTCTATTAACAGATATAAAAATGGATTGCATGAAGACCTATATTTACAAGTAATACAAAATAAAAATAGTTTTTTGGATAATTTAATTTCTTTTATATTTATGCCAGTGGTAATTATATCCACATACTATATATCAAATCTGTCCCAATTAAAGCAAAACTAATGTTCAGGGAGGATTGATTTGCACCCTAGAGAGCTCTAGGCATTAGTGTAAAAAGTATTTTCAAGAAAGCCAAACAAAAATTCCAAGGGAATTTTTTGGAAAAATAAATATTTTATTAAATGAATGTTAATTTAGGCTTCCACAGAATTTTAGTTATAAGTAAAATATTGAATCTCAGTAGTTTTAAAATGCAAATATTATTTTGGAGCTGCCAAAATAGTTTTCTTTTATCTGCATCTCAGATGCTCTGCTGCAAATCAATCCCTGAATAAATATGCTGTCCCAGCAAGCAGTAATAGCTGGTCATGGGAATAATAATGGTAGTAATGTGCTGGTCCAGCAAAGTGTAAAATCGCTGTAGAGGATATTACTGCTTGAAAACAGCTGGTACAGCTAAAGTCCTGCAGCATAAACATTGGATGATGGCCTGCTGCTTTATCAACACTGCTGGGTGGATGTCTGCTTGTAGTAAAAACAAATCTGACTGATGGTTTACCCCTGTATAAACATTGCAGGATATGTGATGGTGCTCGATTAAAAGTGCTGACCCAGCAAAGAACCAGCAATAAGTTAGAAGCTAATACTGATTAAAAACCGCTGGTACAGCAAAGGTCCAGCAACACATATACTGTATGATAATCTACCGCTTTATAAACACTGTAGGGTAGTTGTCGGTTCATAGTAACAAATAAGCAGTCTGACGGTATACCACTGTATATAAACACTGTAGGATATGTGATGGTGCTGGATTAAAAGTGCTGGCCCAGCAAAGGAATTGCAGTAGGATAGGTGCTAGCACTGCAGGAAAACTGATGGATTGAAGTAATGTGATGGCATACCAATGCTGGCTTGCTGTTGGCCATCACTGATGGGCCACCTGCATTTTGTACGGACACTTTAGTACAGGTTTAAGTAATGGCACCATTGCACTTTACCGCTGATGGCACTGCTGGCTGCCATCATTTTTCTAGCTGATGGCCCACCGTTTCTTTCTTTGCTGGGGAGTATATAAGAACTATACCCTGATTGCAATAACTGGGTTATATTGGCCAGACCAGAAGAGCGTTGAAGAAAAGATTGGACGAGCATCAGAGGTATATAAAAAATCAGGAATTATCCAAATCTTCGATTGCTTCTCACTGTTGGTCATCCGGTCATTATTTCAACTTTTCCATGGCCAGAATTATTTCTAATCCTGCCTCTCCTTCTCACTTAGATGTTCACGAAGCTTATTTTATTTGTAAAAATTTTAATACTCTTGTCAATGATCTCTCTTCATCCGCTTACCTTTCTCTTGCATGGAAATTACCCCTGTAATTTTTTTAATATATATTTTTATATGCTATTTTAATATAGTTATTAATTTTTTGTTTTTATTTATTTATTTATTTATTTATTTTTAATTATTTTATTTATTATTATTACTATTTTTATTATTTTATTTATTCATTGATTTATTTATTTTTATTTATTTATTTATTTTTAACTTTATTTCATTATTAATTTTTATTTTCGTTATTATTTTTATTGTTTTTCCATCTTTTTCTCTTTTTTATTATTCTGGCAACAATTTTCCTTTCCACCGGTGCTCTTTCAGCTAGCGCCACTTGTCGCACTCTTTGCAAATCTTCTCCCCCTCTCTTTCACTTTATCTCGACTTTTCTCTTCCACCTTGGCTCTTTGAGCTAGCGCCACCTGTCACACTCTTTGTAATCTCCTCCCTCTTTCTTTCACTTTACTCCACTCTGTCCCTTAAGTACACGTGTTAGTTTAGCTCATCACGAGCTGTTATTGTTGTATATCGAAACACGTCCTGCTTAATTTTTCATTTTATGGTGATTCTACAAAGTTTTTTAGTTTATTTATCAATTTATCGCCTGTGATTAAGGTAATTTTCACAATGCATTTTTCTGAAATTAGATACATTTCGTCGGTAAAATTAGAGCATTTCCCACTCCATATGACTGCATTTAAATAAAATATTGTGGATCTGTCAATGTATATTTTTCTATGAAGTGTACATTCTTTTATTTTTTTTATTTAACTCGGCACGAATCCTGTGTTGAATTGGCAAATCTTTCGTCATTCCGAGAACTAGTAGAAGGTGCATGATCCATTTAATTTAAAATAAAATTTTATAAAAAATAGGAAATTGAAAATAATATTGAACGTGGTTCCCTAGGATATTAGATCTCATAGGATATCCCAGCCTTAGAGGCTATTCTCCCTAGAGGCTCAATGTAATCAACTAAGCAGTTTGCCACGGGAGTTCGCACAATCGTACTTAAACAAAAGGTTAAAAGCCGCTTGTAGAAACTTTCGAAAAGTGCCTCATTCATCGATGTGTTTTTAGTATGTGCAGAGAATGTCAAAAAAGATATTAACATGTAAAATAATATCCGAAGGGTAGTACTTAAGTTTTTAGGAATTAATAAAAGAAATATTTTCTTATTAAGAATATGTAACTTACTGATTCGCAAAATACTCTCCTGCAATATCAGCATTAAAAGATCTAGCGTTTTTCATGCATTTGGTTTTACAACTTTATAATTTCAAAAATGCATTTGATATGATCATTTTTCATTGTTTAATAATTTACTTGAGTAAAATTACTTATCATTTGTAATATTACTGCTGTTATAAACAAAAAAAAATTCGAGTTGAATTCGTAATGAAAACTGGATTGGATTTTATTGACGCAAAATATCGCATCAGAGAAAATTCCTCGGACAGTGATCACAGCAGTAGATAAAAGGAAACATTCCAAACGTGGCTTGAAGCTTTTAACAACAGAAAATATAAAACCCAATCTAAAAACCAGCGTAAAGTCTTTTATAGCCAATTACGAGGAAATAAAGGGACACTAATATCAAGCAATCAGCGATCATGGATCTGGTTTATGTTTAGTGTAATTAGAAAATCAACGTAATTAGTTTTAAAATGACACGAAACTGTTTCCATCTGGTTGATAATTCATATAATTGATTATTGGCATACACAGTGAGATATCATAGAGATTTTCGCAAAAACACATTTTCTCTCTAATTCACTGACTTTCTTTTTTTATGCTTTGTTATTTTTCTAGTGTAAAATGAAATCTTTCGACATATTTTGGAACAAAATTTTGTTATAAAAAAAAGTGTTTATATTGCATTAGAAATTTTTTTTTTTACTACTAATTCATTTATTAGGCTTTACACTTCTAGAATAAATGTTTTAATCTTAATCTTTGAAATTGCAATTTTGTTTTTTCCAGATCTGATGAAAACACTTTAACAAATATATATATATATATATTTAAAGCAGAGATTAAATACTGTAAGCAACGTTTTAACGTACAAATCTCATAAAAAACAAAGACCAAAAATCACATACGCCGCACAGTGGTCCCAAATCGAATTTATGTGGGCAAAAATAAAAAAATCGAAGTTTCGTATTTCGAAATGAAAAACATTCCATAGTATTCAGAAAGATTTATATTCTTAAATATTCTGACTTAATAAAAAAAAAAAAAGGAAAAATTCAGAATAATGTGGAGAAGGAGAACAAAAATTAAATAGTTTTTTTGATTATGTTTGCATTTTTTGATTGCTTATAGCATTTATTGTTACATGTTAATTTGCAACAATATTAGAAAGAGAAAAAAAAATAAGTTTCAAACTATAAATTTTCAGAGAGGGTGATATGGGAGCAGAGAAATTTTCCGAGGAGACGGTATTACACTGTTAAAAAAATTCTGAAATTCACGAACATTTTTTTCCTGAATTTCACAGAAAAGCTCCCTTTTAACAACTAAAGGGTATTTTCCGTTACAAATCACAAAGTTCCATCATATTTCCTGAAAGAAACGAAACGGATGGAAATAAAAACAAAAAACGGAGACACTCCGTTGTGCGGGGAGCTCCATGGCCGAGTGGTCAAGGCACCACACAGCTAATCGCCTGCGAGCAAAGATTGTGGGTTCGAGTCCCATTGGCGCCATGGAATAATGAAACATAAAAAATTCCTTTTAAATTACATTTTTCTGTTTATTTTTCTCTTTTTTTCTTATTAAAAATCTTTTAATTTATTAGCCGAAAAATAAATAAATAAAGAAATAAATAGTGTACGACAATTTCAAAAAAAAAAAGTCTATATATATATATATTTATATATATATATATATTGTAAAAAAATTGTTAATAAAAAAATTTTATTAAAAAAAAACAGTGGTTTCAAGCAGTGATTTTTTAATTTAAACTATTTAAAAAATTAAAAATGATTTTAAAAAATAATAAGTATTATGCATCAGTCTAAAATAATCCGTTTACAAACATTCTAAGGAATGTATTTGAAAGGAAATCTTTAAAAAGCATTACAGATTTTCCCACTAACTGATAAAAGACATACTTTGTACCGTTTAGCATCAGCAACTTTGGCTCAGTTCGTAAGAATTTGTTCCGCAATCTGAAGGTCCGGAGTTCGATCCTGAGGACGGCGTGAACTAAATTATCCAAACTAACAATTAAAATAGCATAGCAGATTAAAATCCCTCGGTGATTTCGAATTCTTTGAAGATTAATAGGTAAATCATTTTTAAAAATTAAATTATTACTATTATAAATCAAACTTTGTAACGGAAAGTTACTGATTCTTACACCGGAGTTTTCCCTTCTTGTATTTCCCACAACGGAAAATTTACTAACGGAACGGTGAAAGTTCGGCTACATTGCTGCCGGTAGTTTCACCTGGAATTCACAGATTTATTTTTAACAGTGTAGGTGATCTGTCTTTAAAAAGTGAAAATATTAATTATAATCACAAGTGGAAATATTTCATTCCATAAAAAAAATCTTGTACAAAAGAAAATTAAAATTTAATAAAAACCTGCCTCCCCAAGCCCCTTCTCGAGGGCTTCAAATTGAATTTAGTTTAAATTCACTTTGCTATGAATTTAGAATACTATTGAACCAAAATTGAATAATTTACAACCACTACGAAAGCCAGAAAGATTTTTGATCCCTAGATCACGATTTGGGTCCACTGTGAGCTCTTTCAAGGATACTTCCATCCCCATTCTCAATGGGGGGGAAAAACTTGAAACGGCGCATGCGATTTTTTAGAGAATTTGTTCTTTACAAGATTTGTACGTTAAAACTTTGTTTATATTTTTAAATCTGTGCATTTGGATTCGTACAAAGGGTGTTATTTTTACTTATATATATATATATATATATATATATGTGGGATATTAAATGATGATTTAAGCAAAACAAATATTCTTGATAAGATAAAAAGGTTTAATAGACATAAAATATATACGTAGCATTCAAAAATAACAGTAGAACTGAATAATATTCAGTATAAATAAGCTTCCCTGAGCTTTGCATTAAAAGTGCATCAAACTCGCCATCGCTGAAATCTATAGAACACCTCGTTCTTTCCAGGCATCATCACACGAGTCTCATTTGTGATATCACGTTCATTAAATCATTGAGTTTATTATCTTTTATTGCTGAATACTTCATTCTTTAATCCCACATATATATATATATATATATTTCTATCAAAATACAAATGTTTTTTACATTTGTTTACTTTAACATTTTAAACCAATATGTCCAAACGCAGCAAACATTGAGATATGGCATACAATGTTCAATTTGTTTGACTTTCTTCTCAATTTTTTAATGAATATATTAAATAATTTATAAATATTTTTGAAAGTGTCTTCATAATAAATAATTTCAGTTACAAAGCTTATGTACAACATTATAGCATTTAATTAATTTAAAATCACATTGAATATAAATTAAATGCTATATTCCATCTGAGAGAATTCGGAAAAAAAACATTAACAACGCTATCTTTGAAACTTTTTTTTAATATCACAATAATGGCAAACTTTCTTTTCAGAAGCTATTTTTTTAATCTTAATAGTTAACTATGTTCTATTTTCTTGGCGGACAAAAACAAAGTAACTATTTCTGAAACAAAATAAACAAAGAAAAGTCACATAATGTAACTTGCTTTCTTAGCTAACGTCGGCGGGAGTAAGTGTATTATTTGATTTCTTCTTTTGAATAGCTAATGTATTTTTTAAGACGATTTATTTTGATAAATAACCTTTTTGATTGAAAACAATATATAGTAATATAACAATACTAGTTTTTAAAAGTGTTTTTGAGATATTCGATATAAAAAGATTTTTTCATACTTTGTTAATGATTTTTTTTTCCTTTCCAAAATACAACATTAAAAAAAGAGAAGAAAAAGTTAAATGATGTAAAAAAAAATTTTAAGTGAAATTTTGTTTTTTAAGCTACAATAAACTAAATATTTTATAGAAAAATTTGTATAAGTTATTGGTTCTTTTGGGAATTATTATACGAAAACAAGTTGTAGGTTAAGGTGGGGGGATTATGACCAGGGGCTAATTATACTCACCCGTATAATAGAGAAAATTGTGTATGATAAAATTTTATTTCACGCTTAAATTTTAACCTCATAACGTATCTTCTGTTTTAGACATTCTTTGTCACTAGTCTAAATTATTTTTTATACCCAAATAGCATTTTGAATCAAAATATCAAAAAGAATCAAAAATTTATCAAAATGTTTAATAAATGGAATTATCAGATACGTGAATATTCATACTTCTAGTAAGTTTCTACTTCTCACCACAGTGAGAAATTCTAAGCTGGGCATCGTCCTCGTATCTTAAATGGTAGAGCACTTGGAGAGCCATTCCAAGGGTTCCGGGTTCGATCCCCGACTCGGACATTTTTCACTACGTGAGTATTACGCTTAGTAGAAGTATGAATATTCACGTATCATCATGTACGCCAATGGCGCCTGGTGCATGTAAAATCCGTCGTGGGTGCAAAGTCCTCCAAGTTACCTGTGAATTATTCCTCTGGAGGTGCCTTGCCAGGTGAAGGTCTCGTATCTGATCAAGGCTCTAAATTACGAGACCATCTTGCGGCCATTTGCAGTTCAAACAACAGGATGTACCATTAATTAACAAGCGAAACAAAGTATGGTCAACGACAAGCAAATATTCCAGAAATGATTTCATGCAAAGCAAAGTTTATTGCCACTACGTGGCAATTAGGCGGTCGATACCAGATATCAGATATCTAACCCGTTAAGCTGAGATAACTCGGCAGGTAGGAGCCTGGTCATCGGTTAGAAAGAAAGAGTATTCACGTATCTAGAATTTCAAGCGTGATTTCACTGCTGAAAATTAATTGAGAAATGAATTAATATAAAATATATATATGGATTTATCAGTTTGGAGTTCTAATGGTCTTAATTACCCCCAAACAAACGTGTGTAGGCAAGTATAAAAGGAAATATGGCGGTCATACTTCCCGTAAATCATGGTGACGTAACTGCAACGTCGTTGTGAAGTCACATTGTGATTTTTGACAACCCGTAAGACATAGTGACGTCACTGCAACGTCGTTGTGAAGTCACATTGTGACTTTGTGACCAGCGATTGTCGATGTGACGTCGATGTGAAGTCACAGTGACTAAAATGTGAAGTCGTTATGGCCGTTTTAGAGCTTTTTTGTGACGTCACATTGTGACCACTTTGTGACGTCATAATGTGACCAATTTGTGAAAAATGTGTCATTTGTGACTATTTTGACATTAACATTGCGACGAACTGTGAAAATTTTTTTAGAAAGTACATCTTAGTCACAATGTGACGTCACTGAGTGGTGGCATTTTCGTCACAGATATGATGTGACCAAAGTGACTCACAGTGACGTCGATGTGAAGTCACAGTGATTAAAATGTGACGTCGTTATGGCCGTTTTAGAGCTCTTTTGTGATGTTTCACAAAGTGGTCACAATGTGACAAATTTGTGAAAAATGTGTCATTTGTGACTAATTTGACATTAACATTGTGACGAAACTGTGACAAAAGCGACGATATTTAAATTGCCAGAAACATGTTTTTTAAAATAAATAACATGTTTTGAAGGATATTTATAAATTTCTAAAGATTTTTAAGAAAGTCACATCTCAATCACAATGTGACGTCACTGAGTGGTGGCATTTTGGTCCCAGATGTGATGTGACCAAAGTGACTTATAGTGACGTCACTGTGACGTCACTGTGACCATGCATGATATTAGGGTTTCTTACCGCAGTCTTAATTACCGCAAACTTTTGTTAATATGAGTTTTAATGGGGTAATTACAACTATCCTTTTAACTTAAAAAAGTGAGCTATGAGAACTAAAACTTCTCAAAAGTGTTCTTAAAAAGTCAAAATTACTTTCTATGTACTAAAACCACCACTTTCCTTAAATAGAAACAAGTAAAAAAATAGTAACAAAGTTGAAAGTAAAAAGTGATCATAATTACCTCTCCTGACCCATTTGTTGCATTTATGTTTTAATAAGTTTTCTTTCAATATTTTATAATGGATTTATTTAAAATCGACTAACCGTAAGATATTCAAAAGAAGGGTATAGAGAAGAAACTCTCAGGCAGAATGATGTAGTCTTCCAAACTGACGTAAAATTTTAACTCTTTATTTTAAGCAAAAGATCGCACAGGTTTTAGAAGCAAATTTCATAGCATAGTGCATTTTATTACACAAAGTATCATTTAGATTTGCCATTTAATATTTATAATCAATTGCCTTGACTTCAAAATATCCAACATCCACACTTGAAATATTTTTTTCAGATAAAATTATAAAGGTTAAGAACTAATTTTACCATCATTTTTTTATTTTCATGTTTAAATTATTTAACATCAATTTACATACGGTATATTTGTTAATTATTGATGCAGTCTTATATCATTATGACTAATTTTATTTTCAGTGCAAATGATTGAATAAATAAAAGAAATCAAACTCACCCCAATCCTCCCACCATACGAACGCCCTACTACTAATGCGTAGGAAACTACGGATATGATGGGATGGTGATAGGAGATATGAACTACTGTATTCAGACACTCAAGAACAGGGTGACAATACAAATTTTGACCCAATTATATGAAAAATTAAACACAATATGTAAGTAATACAAAGAATAATAAACTATTACAAATCGTAGAATTACAACAATATTTTTTGTTAAATTAGAAATAAATATTAAATTAAATGTATAACATGATTATGATTTACTATAAACTAATTTTATCAATTACATAAACAGAGATTTGACCTCAATTGCTATACGAACTGAAGAGTTTTTTTTTTTTTTTTTTTTTTTTTTTGAAAAGAGCAATATATATATGTATAGGGTGACATCCCCAGTTATTTGCACATTAAGAATTTGTCTTAAAACTTACTTCAATTTTCATTGCCAAGAAATAAAATATTTACTTGCAAATATTTTTAAATCAAAGAATGCATATCTGTGCATGTGCATATCTGAGCATGTATTTTGCCCACTAAAAGCAGAAATTTTTGAAAAAGTATTTTTATAAAAATAAATTTATAAAAAATTGCTGTAGTCACCAGTAATTGACACCTAGAGCACCAATGTATGACATCTTGTGATCCTGTAATTGGCACATGTTTATATAAAAAAAACTTTATATTTTGGATTGGGTTTAATCGCTTTAAATGAATTTACTGTAGATGAAGATGCCATGTTTCAGGTTTATGAAAGAAAAAATCAGCATATTAGTCTGAAATGTGAACACTTCAAAACAAAACAATATATTTTTGTTAATACCCAGTAATTGTCATGCTGTCCCCAGTAATTGTCATATAAAGCTTTAATGGATTCCAATTGCTGATAATATTTCATATTTTCAAATAAAAACAACTACTAAAGAAAATTTGTCTATAACTAACTTAGTGTACTGCCAAAATAAGTGGTTTAATCTCAAATCATGCGATTCCCTTGTAATTGGCTTAGGTGCCAATTACTTGGAACTATCAAAATTGAAGCTCCATTAATTGTCATCCATCATTAATTCAGAAATCCAAATATTTGTGTCAAAAATAGTTTTACACAATTAAAGTAACCCTTTTCAACTAAACAAAACTGTTGTCAACTAAAATTTAAAATATATTAGAAATCAGATAATAATGATTTGAAAAGCATGCCTTTCTTAAGCCAAAGAAGAAGTATTTGAAATAAAATGGCTAATCTGATACAAACCATAATTGTTTCTCTTTCCTAGGCACTATTGTCATCTAGTAGCATAAATCGAAGTTATAATCTTTAAAGTAAATGAGTATATAACTGGTATATGGTCTTGCATTTTAAAAGACTGGATATAAATCTTATTTTAGGACATGTTTGTAGGATGTGCCAATCATTGGTGCATGCCAATTACTGGGTATGTTACCCTATATGCTAGATAATTTATATTACCAAGATGAAATATGATAATATAAATGAGTAAAAATTATTTCATCTTATTTAGACTAGACACTATTACAATAAATAAATCAAACAAAGTTATAATAAATGTCAGATATGAAAATAAAAAATCAGTGGCTGGAAAATATAAGGGCCAGAAAATCACCTAAAGCAATCAAACAATAACGGTATAAAAGTTTACTAACAAATGTTTAGATAGAGTCCTACGAAATTTCCCATAACTTTTCTATCGAAATTAAATTTTTGCAAATTCCAGAATTTTGTGGTTTAATATCAGGTAGAAATAGCTTTAAAAAATTGTGTTAAAAGTTTTTCTAAGTAGTAGCAACACCCTGCTAATCCTTCTAAAATGCAATTATTAAATGAACATTCCATAGACAAAATCATCTAAAGAAGAAAAAAGTTACAAAAATATTCAATACTTTCAATTTTAAAAAAACATAATTTATTATGTAAAAAGTTCAATTTTTTTATAGGACATGATATACGATGATGCACTGCAAAATTGACAGATGTTTTTTAATCTACAAAAACGTACTGTATAATCAAGAACAAAAACACAATAACCTCTACAAGTCAATGATGATCTCGAAAAACATTCCTTTTCCTTTAAAGACCACAGAAAATTTTTTATTTTCGAAATTTATAGTAAAGTTTTTAAAAATTAATTTTTTTTTTTTTTACCGCTATTTTTGGAAACGTTTCTGGGTAACTTTTACAATGCAATAATCAGTTTTTTTTAAATCAAAATATCACTTTTTCGAATGTTATCAATTCTAAAGTAAATATGCAGTATTGATAAAACATGTGTAATAGACAAAAAAACCAATCGTAACTACATTAACATTAATACGAAACTTAACCTTGTTATGTTACATTTGCACGTAAAAATTCAGTCGTGCAGCTGAAAATATTTTTTAAAATTTTATTTGCTTAAAAAGCGTATAGGATACAGAGTAAAAAAATTGACAAAGCCAGGATTCGAACCCAGGTCGTCCGTATATCGAACCGACGTTCTACTAACTGAATCACTTGGAATGACATCCATCCTCGCACATTTACACGCCATATGTTGGCAAAGCTACCCCATAGCCACCATCACTGGGGCAAACGCGAAATTAATGAAAATCCATCATCGATAAATTGAGTAAGTCTACATGACTATTCCAAGTTTTTAAAACAAAATCTTTCACGCCTTTGCATTGAATAATATTTCAAATTTCAATTGCTTAACAGGCGTATAATTAACACAGTAAGGAACGACTTTTAAGAAATTGAAATTTGAAAGAATATTGAATGTAAGGTCGTGAAAAATTTTCTTCAGAAAAACTTCCTACAATCATGTAGATTTTTTTGAAAATGTTTACATGAGGATTGATAGAATCCATAAACCAATTCCCCCGGTGTAGTAAATTGATTAATGAATCGTAAAAGCTACTAGGGAAAGTTCTCAAAAATTATGGCCTAATAAAAATGTATGTTTATAAATTCTTAAAATTTCTAAAACAAATAATTTTATCAGGTTTCTGAAGATAATGGGAGCGTTTTTTGGAATCTTGGTTGACTTGAAAAGGGTTATTTTAGTATATTTTAAGCGATTCGTGATTATTGTACATTTTCGTTTATTAGGAAACATCTGTCATTTTTTACAGCGTAGTAGTTTTAAAATATTTAAATCAAGTACCTCTAAATAACGAATACAGAGGAGCATCTGCGTTTATTGTAGAACAAGCTTGATGGAGGGATTTGTAGCCGTCACAGAAAGCTGGAATAAAAAAAAGATAATTTTATGTGTATATTGAAAATAAAATAATAATAATAAAACAAAAGCATAATTATATATAATATATTATTTAAAATTGTTTAATTGTGTACTTCATGCTACTTTTTTAAAATTTTGCTACTGAAACTAAAAGAATGAAATATTTATTTAGGTAGGTGGTGATATATATATATATATAAAGATCTAAGCTTCAAATTATTTCGTGCAAATGCCTACAATTTATCCCATACAGTCGACTCTCGTTAATTCGAAATAGGATAATTCGAATCTTCGCTTAATTCGAACTAAACATGAAGTCCCGAAATTTTCAATGGCAGAATAACGTTAAAAATTTTCATTAATTCGAACTCATTTTCTCTTTACGTCTTTTAATTCGAACTAACAAGAATTCTTATTTTTCTTTTTTCTTTTCTTTCTTTCGGATTTCAGATAATTTGAATAACTTTCTTTCTTTGATTTTTGTTAAAATAGTTTCAAACGAGTATATCTATATAATGCAATGCAATTTATATCCACTTTCTTAGAGCCCCGTCTGTCCATCAGTGACGCTTTTCATTTTTATTCCATCGTGCTTGTTTCTAATAGTTTAATTAGTTTATATATTTATCCATTTTAATTTAATATTAAGTCGTATTCTAATGATAACAGACGAAATAAATTAAAAAAACACTATCACATTAATTCCTTTGTAATAGCACCATATTGAGCATGTTTTCATTTGATATTTCCCATAATTCGAACATTTCTTGTGGTCCCGACGAGTTCGAATTAACGAGAGCCAACTGTATATATGTGACTTATTATCTGATTGAAACAAAGTGTTTTGATTGCTCCTTAGAAAGATTCTTTTAAAATCACATTATCTTTTCTTCAAATTTCTGCATGCTATAGGCAAAAAAACTTCATTTTGTTTTTTAATTAAAATAAATTATACCTATATTAATATACATGATATAATCGCCGTACTGAACCTACACGATGATTAATTACATTGATGATTGCATGTGTCAGGTAGTTATACATGTATGTAAATATGGATTTTAAAGTTAATATTTGTAGTTACAGCAGCATTACGGATATTTTATGGTAAATATTATGCGTAAATTCTGTTGTTCCTATATCTGGCCTCGTGACAAAATCATCACTGAGAAAATAGGAAATAACTATGAACTATGTCAAACACCAAACTTCCAATGTTCGAAAACAGTTTTTCAAGTATTTTTCCAGATTAATAGCGAAAAATTTTAAATCGAAAGTATCTGGATACATTTAATTGTATAATATTTTTATATTTAATTTTTACAAGAACATATTATAAATGTCTTCATTTAATTAATTACTAATCACAGTATTACATTTAGAAAACTAGTCGTTGGGGGCCACCGTAATACTTACCCATCATGGATATGTATATGAAAATAAAACATGTGAAAACTATTTATACAATGCATTGCATTTCATAAACAAAATTTAAATATAGTTAATATACATAAGTAATGCCATATTAAAGAACTGCTGATGTACCAATTTCGACAAATTATATAAAACGCCAAACTACTCAAGTAGTACCGAACTGCGTAAAAGAAACGTCCTTATAACTCCAAAAATAATAACTCTATTAACTATCAATTAACTGCATCGGATTAAGCGTCTCATTTCCAATTAATATATACCTCTGAATTGAAATTTGAATGAAATACAGGGTCATCAAAAATCGAAGAATGTGAAAAACAGGATTACAAATATCTCGGCAACTAATAATCCGATTGACTTCTTTCTATATGCAAAATGTGTGTTATTTTATTGCCTTTTACGTCCATTCCTTAGAACAAAAAAATTCGAAAATTTGTATGTACCTTTCATCAGAACGAATTTTTCGAGAGTCCGAAGAAAATAGTTCCGGATAATCGAAGTTGCTGATATTAAATAGGGTTCGTCCCATTCTTACATACTAACTACATACAAAATTTCAAGTCTCTATCTCAATTCGTTCGGGAGATAGAGCGTTTACAGACAGACAGACAGACAGACAGACAGACAGACAGACAGACAGACGGACGGCAAATTTTTTTTTTCTAAAAATATGTTTTTCGGAATCTCCACTATCTAAAACGTGTAAATCCGTCAAAAAACTTTTTTCGATTTTCAAAACGATTGCAAGACTTACCCTATACTACGTATGATGGGTAAGTAAAAATGAAAATAAGCATATTTAACTAAATTTTTAGGCACAAATATCATGTACGCACAGCGTTTGACGTGATTATTTTTGCGCAAATTTGGCAAAAACTTTTTGAAAATCACTTACACATACACTTTAAAGTTATTTTCTATCATTTTAAAAAGTAAACAAAAATAAATAAATAATAAAAAAAACATTAATTAATGACTATAGAACAAAATAATTTATGTAATTTTAGAAACGGAAATTAAAAATATGTAAACAATTTATTAATAAATAAACAACACGTTATCATGTCAGACAAAATAACGTATAAGGAACGTATATGACACATAAGTGCGTATATGACAATCGTGTCAATTTGTATTTGTATATCATATTTTTTAATATTCATGGCATTTTTCAGTGTGTAAAAAATATTCAATACATTTATTCAATGAATAAACAAATATTAAACCAAGGAAAAAAAACAGATTTTTTAAGTAAATTTCCTTTTATGCGTTTATTTGTCCTGGCCGCAACAGATAAAACATATGATGATATGCATTTTTTCTATATATGCTGAGACATTAAGCTAAATATATCACTTGAAATTCGCATTTATAAACTTTAAAAAAATTGTTTAAAATGATTGTTTAAAATGAAAATTTACATTTAAAAGGCAAACAAGCATGCATATGACGAATTTACATCGCAAATGGAACAAATCACGCAAAATCTAAATTATTCGCTTATGATATATGCAGCCAGTAAAACTATTTTATACATATATATATAAGCTTGATTGACATGTTTATGTATCTTTTTTAAAAATAACAAATTGTAACTTTTGAAAGAACACAGAAACGCTTAAATGTTAGAAGACGATTATTTTTTTCTTCTGTTCCCCACACAGTCAAAAGGTATGTATGACTTATTATTTCATACGCCTTCATATCTTGATTTTGAAAAAAAAAAATGCTGCAAAAGTCAGAAATTTTGTTATGTTTATTGATAAATATAATGCTGAATTTTCTAACTGAAACTGATGAATAACTAGTAAAACAATTATTAACAAAAATTTTCTATTCTATAATAATAATAATAATAATAATAATAATAATAATAATAATAATAATAATAATAATAATAATAATAATAATAATAATAATAATAATAATAATAATAATAATAATAATAATGCTGTTAACTTTGTTGATAATGAATTTGATAATGAATGATAATGGATATGTTAGATTAACATGCTGATGATGTTCAAATCTGATATATATCAAATCTGCTGATGTATATCAAATAATTAATATGAGAAACATTTAATGTTAAAGTTGATCAAAATCGCACCGTTAAAAAAATTTCATAAGAGCAAAACTATACATAGAAATTCAAAGATTTTTAGATAATTTTATGCATTAGAAGTTTCCGATATGGTGATTGCAATTTTTTTCTTGACTCATTTTTTGAGGATTTATCACCATTTCAAATTCAAGCTATTAGCATTTCGAGTCATACCTTTTACACATTTATGAAAAGGGTATTACATTAAATTGTTGCTAATTTTAAAAACAGCGCAAAGTACAATATTTCCTTTAAATAAAAAAATTATCGACACGCGGCTTTTAGAAATGCATGAAAAAAAACTTTCAAATTAAAATTAAACGATTACATGTTAAAAGAAGGAAAATATAGAAAAGCATGTCATAAAAACTAAATTTACACGTAAGATTTTAAAAGAGAAATATTTTTCTTAAAAAAAAATAATAATATAATTATTAGGCGTTAAACGTCATAAATGGAGAAAATTACATCATGTTTAAAATGGCTAAATAATTAAAAATTAACAAAACAGTTTATATTAAAAAATATATTTGTGCATAACATTTATTTCAAACTTTGAGATAATCTTTTCAGTTATTAACTTGAATTCGAGGACAGCTCAAATAACATTTTCCTTTCTAAAAACAAAAGTATTTTCACGTAACTATTAAAAAATATAAGAAAATTTTGGTAAATTACCTCAGACTTTAATCAAAGCATTTCAGTTGTCTTCTTTAAAAGAACCTTCTCATACATTCTTTTAAAAATACCAAGAGACAAAGATTTTATCCACTCATTTTACATTAGCATTTTTTTTTTCAAAATTTTAACCTTTTTTTAATCAAAGAAAAACAACATTATATCTCTTAATAACGGCTGGTTTGACCTTAAAAATCATTCACTCAAAGAAAATGAATTATAATCAATTTAGAGGGTGATCGCCATTAAAAAAAATTTATATATATTATTCGTTCTTTTACAAGCCGATAAAATTAGCGTGCTTTAGAATTTAGGTTTCATGAACGTTGATTGGTGAGCACAGCTCGTAGGAGGCCTAACGTCCTAGTAGTTAAAAAAATACAAACTTGTATACATTACAATACATAAGAAATGGTCGATTGAAGATGGATTTACTGCTATTAAGCTATTTAAAACTAATCCCAAATGATATAGATTGTTGAAACATATTCCTACATGTTGCTTACATAAATTAAATCTGCAATGCACAGAATAATGATTTTAAACATAAACGTTTTAGAATGTTGCAGTCAAAGGTGGCGATTATCAAAAATGCACCTGAATGATGTTTTTTTTTTCTTTTCTTAAAACAACAACAACAACAACATTTTCTTGATTAATGTTATCCGAGATCACAGCTGGATATGTTATAAAGTAAATTATGTGTACAACACTTATAATTTTATTTTAGAACGTTAATTTGGATTAGCTTGCATTTTCACGAATAATCTCACTTTTGAATACTACACATGTTTGTAAAATATATATTAGTACGTATGCCGGCCTGCGCCAAATATGTAGGAAAAATAAGTCACCATCTAAATAATTCACCACCCGATGAGTTCATTTCTTAAAGTAAGTTTTCAGTATTGCATTTTCCACCTAAAGATTTTTAGTGTTTCATTCATCGGGAAAAACCGCATTGTACCACTCTTCTGTCTGTCTGTCACAAAGTCTGTACACAAAAAAATGTATAAATTAGAGACTCTAAATTTTGTGTATCTACAGTTGAATAAATCATGTCACACGACAAATCATAAAATATTGAAAAAGTCTATAATTTTAATTAAATTAATTGTTTCAATGTCATCCGCTCATTTTAGCGATTGAAATTTCAAAAGAGAGTTCAACGTTTTTCGTGCAGACGTCATAATTTAGAGGTAAAGTATTTCGATTCTAAACAGAAAATTCTTAGTTAAAACCCGATGCTCGAAGTTTAAATTTTCATATTAAGATGGATTTAATTAAATGAAATTTCGATAATTTTTTCACAAATTAAGGGTTTATATTTTATTTATTATTATTTAAACTATTTTTATTTTTATATTCATTTGCATATGATGATTTTATGAGCATTTTTCAACTTTATAAATATTTAAGTTATTTTACAAAAATTATAAATTAAATAAAACATTTTGTATTTTGATCTAGAATATAAGAAATTTAAACAAAATGATTAAAAAAATACATTTTAGTTGTTTTAAATAAATTATTTGAATAATACATTTACTTTTTAAAAAACTACTTTTACTTGTATACTTTTTTTATTGTTATGTTTCTAAAATTGCACTTATGATTGAAAGAGAAGTTGAAAATATTTTTAATTGTTAGCGAAAAAAAATTCTCTAAAATGTGATTTTGGAACAATTATAGGTATTATTTCAATATAGAATAATTTTTCTGTCCTGCCATCAATTGGGAAAACAAATAGTGTAAATTAAACATCATGACGATCTTTAGTTAAGTATAATGGTACTGTCATTTATTTAGGATTTTATTAATTACAAATTAGCAATTTTGATTTATTAAAAATAAAGTGTGTCAAACGAGATATTAAACGAAACCCTCTGTGCGATATGTGGCCACAATTACCCTCTTGTTAGCTTATTACATTTCCTCTGTAAGCTGTAGTTCATATGTCTGATTGCTCAACAATCAATAAAAGGTTGAAGATTTAGAGGAAATACTCGAAGTTATTCTTAAATTTTGACTTGATATAACTATTTAAAAATTACAAAAATTTTCACTCTACAAACGATAGTAAGTTTTGTGCTAACTACTTGAAAGCAAATGCACTAAAGGTTAAAATGAATACAAGGTAGGTTTGCCAGCAATGGATACCCTTAAAGATTTTTTTTAATATTCTTTAAGTAAGAGTTGTAATTATTATATTCCAGATTTTCCAATTTCGTATGTATTTAAGAACAATATTTAATATAGCCAGTGTTCTCGCTGTCGCTCACCAACGCGCCAAATTGCGACTAAATTTTTCATTTGGCGAGTAAACAAACGATTGAATTCGCCAAATTGCTAGTGCTTAATTTTTGCTTTTTCTTACTTTTCTTTTTCGTTTTCATACATATGTATATATATATATATATATATTTAATATATACATATTTTTTTATTTTTGTAGTGGATAGTTATTAGATTAATAACAATCGCTCTCACAATTATAAAAACTTGGGTTATTTTAGAACATAATGAAAAAAAGGGGGTACATTAAAGGATTAAAGATAATTTTTTTTGTGCTACACGGCGAATCTATTATGCTAATACTTTTTTCATTTCGCGAATGTTTTTTATTTTTAATTAGCCAAATTACTAACGTTGGTCAAATGTCAGCGAGAACACTGAATATAGCTCATAGTTTTATTTCCAAGTATGAAATATTTTAATTTTAAGTAACAGAAATATATCAAAGCACCTAAAATACCAATAATGGACACTGTTTGTTCCAATAATGGACAATCCATAAAAAATAATAAACATAATTGTTTTTAAATAATATCATAAGACGAAACGCAATATCCCACCTTGATACAATCATAAAATATTATTATACAATCTTTAAACAATTCAAAATTTTACTTATATTGGATCTAAAATATTAAGGAAGCTATTTCAAGTTAGAAATATGCATTTTATCAAAAACTTCTTGGTATTTACAATCATTTCGGAGTTCTTCATTAATAAATATTTTAATGTTTAAACAAACGTATTTTTTATATATAAATACGTCACTTCTTTTCTAAATTGAGGTATCCAATAATTATTAGAGTTGAAAGTATTAGTTGCAGCTTCTTGTATTGAATATAATTATTGAAAATACATATCATTATTAAGGTCAGTCCCATTTATTTTATTACATTACTTTGTTCTCATACTTCAAACTCCCTTTTTAAATTTGTAGCTACACAAAGCATTCGAAGTTGTCATGTTGCAAATTAAATTGGATAGAAGAAAATATCTATCTGTCGTATCATAAACTTTAATACATTACTTTTCAAGAGGTTCCAGGATTTATTTTCAGGATATTGACCGTCAAATTGTGAATATTGTAAGATAGGGCGTCGTTACAAACTTTATTGTTTTTACACAGGTCATCCATAAAAATATTGTGTTTTTTTATTACTTATTATTTGTGTAGTTTTATTAATTTTGTAAATGTTTTGAGAAAACCTGAGAAAAATGGCACATAAAAAATAATCCAAAGAAATATTATTTCATAGACTCCACATTTTGGTTTAGTATCCATGCTCTCCACTCTAGTGCACTTCAAGATTCCATTAATTTAACTAACAAGGAGACTGAAAGGGTGTGGGATATCCAAATCAAAGTAAAATTTTTTTATGTAAAAAATACTCAGTAAGAGAACTCGACCAAGCTGTAGCTAGCAATACTTAGTACCTATTAAGAAAAAAAGTTTAACTTTTTTTTATGTATGGTTACTTTGAATGGATGCCTTTTGTAATTTGTGTGATATATTATATATTAATTTTTTTATAAAAATGGCAACTAGCAAAAATTTTCCTTAACAGATCCGAATCCTGAATCCCCTTTGTGTAGTGATAAGTCAAAATTGTTATTAAGAAATGCAGTAGTATATTATGAAAGTCTCCTTACCGAAAATAATTTAATTGCACAAAACTCTTCATGTGTTATACTTGAAAATGCAATGTTAATTGATGAAGAACATATGATAAGACTCAGAAATATTAAATAAAAATGAATTTTTCCAAGATTAAGAATTAATACATATTAATGAAGAAAGTGAAAAGGTGATTTTTCCTATGATACTTGTTGATTAGTCACCAAAACAATACCAACCTGATTATGAAATAAGTAAAACTAATGACTACATTTCATTGGATTATAAGACAAAAATTATTAAGATTGATAAGGCACATCCTGCTTAAAATTTGTCACAAACGCTGGCTTTGAAAATCAAAATCTTCAACTTTTGCAGCAGCAACCAGTGCCCATTGTTGTAAGTTTCTCGTTGTGACTAGTGGGTAATCTTGTCTCGCTTCAACGAAACGATCATAAGTCCATGAGCAAATTATAGTATATTTATCAAAGGTAATTACTCCCTTTTTTGCACTTTCCTTCTACTTCAAAAGATGCTCTTTTTTTTCAAACGGTCGCAGTAATTTTTTGTAGAGTTGTCAAACTCCATGTACACGTGCCTCAGCAACGTTAATAACTTTTATTTTATAATGCATTAAAATGTTTTCACTAGGTTTACTTTTTTTAATTCTCGGGCTCGTATTGTTCTGGTGATAAATCATCATGTACAATCTCAAAAATCCCTTTTTCATATTCTTCATTGATTCTTCATTTTGGAAAAATTCCTTTTCATATTTCCAAAGTCTTATCATACAGTTCTTCGCTAATTAGCAATACATCTTCAAGTATAACGGATGAAGAGTTTGGTGCAATGAAATTATTTTCGGTAAGGAAACATTCATAATATACTACTGCAGTTTTCAGTAACAATTTTGACTTATCGCTGCACAAAGATGATTCAGGAATAGGATCTGTATGTAAAGAGGAGCCAGAAAAATCTTCGCTAGTTGCCATTTTGCTAAAAAAAATGGTTCATTATATATCACAAAAATAACAAAAGACACCCTTTCAAAATAAACACACATAAAAAATAATCTCGAAAATAACTAAGTATTGCGCGCTACAGCTTGGTCATACGAGTTCTCTTACTGAGTACTATTTACACAAAATAACTTACTTTGATATGGATACCTGTGCCGTCATCTTGTAATTGTAATTGTGTTGTTAGTTACCAATAAAGTGATACTTTATTGTTACTATTGCAGTGATAATGGAATAAAACTCGTGATATCCATACGACAACTAATAAATAATCTAACTGTAATTTTTTTTAATCAAATATGTTATGTTGTTAACGAAATATTCAGATCAATGAAAGCTTGCTTTCAAAAAGAGCCTACCCTTGAAATTTTATTCCGTGTGAATTCGCAAGGATGTACCCTTTGAGGGGCTAAACCTATCATTGCTATAATTTTGATAAATGACACGAAAATTTACGAATGAATTTATTTGGAAATAAGTAAATGGCTGTAATTTAACTACAAAATAAATTGAAAAAATTATGTGAAAATTAATTCTGGTATCCTTATGGTATTTGGGAATTAAAATCAAGTGATTTCATAAGCATACCATAGCTCTTAAAAAGTTTAAATAGAATTCAATCGTTAACATGTGAATAAAAGAGAAATAACACAGAATATACCTTTTTTTAAAATATATTTTCCTATCTAATTTATTATTTTTATTATTTAAAATGTTTTACTTATAAAATTATTTTTGTATCTAATTAAATTGTACATATAAGTGCTAAATATTTAGAAATGCTTTTGATATTTCGATGTTAAAACAAATTTATCCAACTTTATTTATATCAAGATATTGGCATTGTAAAGTAAGAGAAATTACAACTCACTTTCTCTGTACTGGAGAACATTGGGATGTTTTTCATATATTACAACACAACGAAAACATTTTTCTTTCCTATAAATAGAAGAAAAAAGGATACATATTAATTTTTGTAGCACTTAAAAAAATTGTAAAACATGTATAGAAAACAAATGATCCATGCAACTACGAAATAAATTCACACATTCATATACTCAATAAACTTCTATTAAATTGATGCATTGTTGCATATTTTATAATTCTGATATATTTTTCTGTACAAATATTATTTACATATATTAGCTGTATTTAAATTTTAATTTGCTTCATATATGTTTAAAAACCGTGCATTTTAAATTTCAAGCTCAAACAAAAACTAAATGCAAAAATGCAAAAATGCAATGTAAAATAAAATGCACCAATTTCTAGCCTTTATAATTACAAATAAATTTAAAAGCCCCTTTATAGAACTGTTTCATTCTTGTAAAATTTACGTTTTAAAATACAATTATAAAGAAAATATAATTGCTCTTGAATTAATGTATCTTTACTTTGTTCTATTTTTACTCTTATTTATATTAAAAAAATATTTTCGAAATATAATGTGTAAAAGAAAGGAAACTTCAAAAATGCAATATAAAGTAAAATGAATAAATTAAATATTAATTTTCTACCGAAAAAGTATGACCAGATATGTAAGTTGATATATTAAGAAAAAATAGTGCACCACATGAATTTTTTCCTAATAATATTTTCTTTTTGTAAATAACACCTTCTTCCACTCATGTCTCAAACTGTATTAAAAACATGAACTTTTGTTTGAGAACACATTTTATCAAAAATCTACTATGTAAATATGCTCCAATTAAGAATTTTCTTTTATTATTTAAACCGAAAAAAATGTAGCAAGATTAATTAATGTAAAAGTCTTTGATTGCATTAGTTCATTCGCATCCTCCAAACACACTTCTGTGATTAACAAATGAAAACAAACCAACAGACTAATTGAATTCATCTAATGTGAACATTCCTAACGCATTAGAATTTAACTCAACACAGACTAATAAGATATGCGCTGCTGCAATAAATAAAATAAATCGCATAATTATTTGGAATGAGTTAATAATGATAATTAATTGCATCATAGAAATAATTAAATATGTGCAATTCTTGGCTGTACTTGGCATGGCTAATTTCTAAATTCATTCACGGCTAATTTCTGGAGAAAGCTTGCATGGAGCTCTTAGCGAGTAACAAATCAATTATCCACTACCAGAAAGGGAACATTTTCTTTATTATTTCTCAGATTATTGCACCAATGAACTTGGAAAAACTTGATGGTTTGCCAAACCTTTTTTCCGAGAACTCCCTTATCTGAGGGAAATAAACTAATTTTAATTCATCACACTCTTGTATTTATCTTAACTTGGTTTTGTATGCAAAGATGGAATTTTGTAATAGAATTTAATCTCACTTCTTAGTATTCTAGAATTATACAAAGTATGTTGACAGGCGTGTTTCTAATGATAATATACTATAATATTTTATATTATTTATTTTATTTTATAAAATTACAAATTTATAAACTAGCAAGAAGCAGAATAGTTTTTTTTTTCAGAACATAGTGGTCACCTCAGATGAATATGTATATATTTGTACAGGGTTGTTCAAAAGGTCATGTCCAAATTTCACGTGTGGATGTGTAAGTTCATGTGGAGCAAGACTACGGTATCATACTGATGCAATTGCATCGTGCACGTGGCGTAAACAAAATACAACAAACAGCGGCGTTAAAATAAATAAATATAAAAATATAAAAATATAAAAGTATAAAAATAAAAATATAAAAATATAAAAATATAAAAATATAAAAATAATAAAAATGTAGTAAAAATATAAAAATAAATATAAAAATATAAAAAAAATATATATATAAATATGTAAATATATAAATAAAAATAAAAAATACATAAACACTTTTTTTTCAGAAAACTTAATTGATGTTCAAAAAAAAAAAAAAAAAAAATGAAAAATGTTACAAATCATATCAAATTCTCAAAATGTGCCACATTAGCCGTGATGCACAGTTCACATCAGTTATGGAATCCCGTAAACCATTCCCATTGCTCAACAATCTCTCGGACGGACATCTGCGCTTCAGCAATCCATGCTATGAGGTTCCTGATCGATGGAATGGATTTCTCATACCCCAGAGCCCTAAAATAACCCCAAATGGCGAAATCCAGAAACTTTAGATCCAGGGAATACGGTGGCACCGGTATAGAGCCTGTTGGAAAATGTTCATAATTTCTTGCGACGGCAACATAAAGCATCCCCAGTAGCCAAACAATATTGGACCAATACTGGCTACATCTTGGAGCAATATTGGTTTATTGGCGTCATATTGGCATGAAATATTGCACCAATATTGGGATGTTTACATTTTGCTCTTATTTAGCCAATATTTTCAGCCAATATTATACCAATATTTGGGATTTCATTGGAAATATTACCAATAAAACGCCAATATTGGTTAAATATTGGAATTTCATTGGAAATATTTCCAATGTAACGCCAACATTTGTACAATATTGGCGTTTTATTGACAATATTTCCAATGAAACCCAATATTGGCATAATATTGGTTGCAAATGTTGGCTAAATAAGGGCAAAATGTAAACATCCCAATATTGGTGCAATATTTACGTTTTATTAACAATAATTCCAATAGATGAAATATTGGCGCAACGTTGGACCAATACTGGTTTGCTACAAGGTATACATCACAATTAATTGGGTCATATTTTGAGCACTTGTTATAAGTTGCAACCTTTTTCATTTGCATTTTGTTCTTCGATTAATTTTTTCGTAAAATAAAAGCCATTTTACACTATTTTTTATTTTTTCTTTGCGTCACGGTCAGAATACAATTGGAGTGACGCGATGGCGTTTCCCACCCTCAGTTCCTATGTAATTCTTGCTCATTATGCCTTACACAACCACACATGCAGTTTGAACATGGTCTTTTAAACTGTATGTAAAGAACGGTTTGGAGTTGACATAAATTGTACAGCTCATATTCAAAATATTAGAATAATTACTTTTTTTTTACAAATTGAAAATATCATTTGGTGATTTTGGTGATCATTTGGTCTTTTAATGCAAATAAGCAAACGATATTTTTTATTCAGAACTTGATTAAAATTATTTATTACCTTAAAATTAATACCATTTTTGAAAAGATTAATTGAAACAAAATATTATTTTGAAAAGTCAGAATATTAGAATATTTATTCATATGGCTCAAACTATTAGTCTATTTCACAATAATTCTTCTTTAATTATCACCAATACATAACCGGAGGCATCAATTATTAAAATCAGACGATGATATTTAAAATCAGTATTTTTTGCAGTTTGTTTGTTTTTTCTTTTTAAAATGGGTCGTATGAGTGATATTCCTGAATGTATTAAATTTCATATGGTTGCTTTATATTAGCACGGTAAAAATCAATGCTATATAAAAAATTATTTACATTGTTCGCAATCAAGTGTTAGTAAAATACTAACACAGTATTTAAAAAGTGGAAATGTTCCAAATAATCGCCGAAATGGTGGCCGACAATTAAAAGCATCTGTTAGAGATGCCAAGAAACTGAAGCGTATATTTAAGACAACATTTTTAAAAGTGCACCGAAAATATAAAGATTGATGAGTTGGAAGTTTCCGCATCGACAACATTAAGACGTCTCCACAAATTTAAGTTTAAACTCGTGTACTGATAACAAAATCTCTCATTACTGTAAAACAAAAACGTATAAGATTAAATTGGTGTAAATCAAGACATTTAGAGAGCAAAGAAAAAAGGAAAAAATGTATCATTTAGTGATGAAAGTATGTTTTGTGTTTCATATGGTAATCAAAGTATTCGAGTTTGGAGAATGAAGCAAGAAGCATTTGACAAGTAATGCCTTAAACATTCTGTAAAATGTCCTTTATATTGCATTTTTGAAGTTTCCTTTCTTTTACACATTATATTTCGAAAATATTTTTTTAATATAAATAAGAGTAAAAATAGAACAAAGCAAAGATACATTAATTCAAGAGCAATTATATTTTCTTTATAATTGTATTTTAAAACGTAAATTTTACAAGAATGAAACAGTTCTATAAAGGGGCTTTTAAATTTATTTGTAATTATAAAGGCTAGAAATTGGTGCATTTTATTTTACATTGCATTTTTGCATTTTTGTATTTAGTTTTTGTACCTAGTATCATGGTTTGGGGTTGCATGATTGCAGAATGAACTGGAAAGACATGGATCGTCTACGAAAAAGGTTAACTCTTAAATATATTAAGAAATTTTGGAATATTACATGATTCTATCATCAGAAGATTTATTTAAAGATGATTTTAGCTTTCAACCAAATTTAGTGTCACCACATATTTCGGTGTCAAATAAAAAACTTTTCCGCCAACGCGTAATTAAGGTCCTGCCTTCGCCACTAAACTTACCACATATTAATTCCATAGTTAGTATATGTTGTATAATGAAGAAAAATCTCCTTCAAGTAAAACTGAGTTAGTGGCATGTATAAAATCTACTTGGGTTAATATTGATCAAAATGTTTGTAGACACCTTGTAATAGTATACAAGGTCGATTGATCGATCCGTCTGACCATCTCTCCATGCTCTATTTTCAGTAAATATACTCGGATTTTCATGCAAAATGTAAAGCTTATTTAGGGCCAATAAATCATGTTTTTTATTAAATATGAAGTACGTACGATTAAGGGTTCATTTACAGGGAATTTATTAGAGAGAATGAATTCGATTACGGTATGGTATATGAGAAAAATTGTTTGGAGAGTATTTTAATGACATTACGCTATTTAAAATAATTTGAAACTGATGTAAACCACTGAATTTCATCATGATCACGTTAAAACAGTTTTTATTTATTTACAAGGACAAATAAAATAAATAAGTTACGTGCAGTAGTGTTTTTGCGTTATAATTGTTTCAAACAACGTTTTAAAATTCGGTATGCGCTTTTTAGTTTAATAAGTTTTTAGCATATTATTCTTAAAATATAAGTTCTATACCTCATATACAGAGCTGCGCAAAAGCAAATTCATACCATTTTCATTATTAGAGAAAATTGCTGAAGAAGAACTTTCTGAAATATATGTATCTCTTAAATGAACTAAATTTTTGAATGCATGTTATTAGTAGATACAAATGTCTATATGATGTAGAGGGCTGCTAAAATTCAAATAGCTTTTCGATTGTAGATATGAATAGTAGATTGCAGTTAGTATTTACAGGGACACTCAAAAGATTTCGAATACTATAGTTTACCCGTTGTAGTATATACTGCTACACCAAGATCTGGGTATCTTTTAAATTTCGTTATAGTACAAACGCAGCCCATTTGCTACGTTTAACGTGCAATTTCTGACGTGTTTAAAGTTACATTAATTATAACCGGACACACTAGAGGAATAACACTGTATTCATTGGCATAAAATATTCCTCCAATAGTGAGAGTTTGATGATTTACCTGTATTGAAAAAATATTTAGTAAAATAATGTAAAAAAAAAAAAAAAAAAAAAAAAAAAAATTAGTATTGCATTCTAAATATTTCCTATGTTAATCCACATCAACCAATATTTATGCAATACTTACGTTTTATTGGAAATATTTTGAAAATAAAGACAATGTAAATCAACATTGCTTTGATTTTTTTTATATTAGATAAGTATTTCTGGCGAAAATAAGCGCAAAATGACGAATTATTGACGCTGAATTATTAGAAGAATACTCTATGCGAATGAATGCTATACTAGCCCATTGTTTGAATAAATTATAGGAAATAATGTCTTGCTATAGACCAACATCATACATATTACTGAGGCTGAAACGTTTTTATTTTTATTCAATGTGTAAATAGAACCAATAAGAATTAATTAGAAAATCCATACGTTCGGATTTGACAAATTTAACTACCATTCTGTTTCAAAACTATATGTGAATATTATTTTTTTTTAATCATTTTCGAGATATTTCTAGCTTGAAAAGCGTAAATTAATCTCCATTGTGTTTGTATGTTAATTTAAGGAAAAAATACTTGCACAAAATGAAACAGTTTTTTAACTCTTCATTGCACCGTGTGCCAAATCTGGCACATACCTAACAAAAATAAGTCTGATACGTGCCTTGAATTTAACCAACACGATCACTGTAGCTGATCAAGAACAGTCTACAGAATGGAATAACACTAATTTTGTCCATGTCAGATGTCTATACATGACAAAAAAAAAAAAAAAAAAAAAAAAAAAAAAAAAATTAGAATTTGTCCTTTAGAGACAAAAAAAAGAAAAAAAAAATCGATCAAGCTAGGGAAAATTCACTTTTGTTATTTTTACTCAATAATTAAAAATATCAACATAAAGGAAGTTGCAGAGTGATAAGCAGATAAAATTAATTAATTTAAGCTCACTTAACTGCAAAATATAGCAATAAAATATTTTAAAAGCGTAATTGTCTACATAGGATACACGACAAAAAATATCAAACTTTAGCTGAAAATTTTAAACTTATATATGTACAGTGAAACTCGTTTAAGATACGCCCACTTAAAATACGATCCCGCTTAATATACGAATTATTTTCGGTCCCTTGAAAACTGCCTATTAAACCTGTGTAAAATTACCCGCTTAATAAACGTAGGCATAAGATACGATCCCGCTTAATATACGAAGAAAATAGGTCCCTTGATGTCAAAAAACCCGCTTAATATACGAAATGATGCTTATGTAATCAGTTTATCACGTGTCTTTAGGACAGAATATGTAAAATCCTTTTTATTTTCATAAGATATTATCGTTTTCTCCTTTTTTTCGCTAAAATATTTCCTTTTCTGCTGCTTTTGCACGCTGAATTCTGATCGGTCCTGTCTTTTTCAACAAAATACAAAAACAACTACTGCTTTTATTTCTTTTACCATCGCACTTCTTATTGAGCAGTGGGTGGATATAAAATTTCATTCATTGCTTTCTCTGCTGATTGGATAAGAAAGTTGTTATGTGAAATTAGTCTATATTTTTATGCTTTTTAATTTTGAATCGCTTATCTAGCTTCTTTTTTTTTAATAATTTTTTTTATTACTATAAATCGCCCTCAGGAGTACCTTTTTATGAATTTCTTTTTGTCACTTGCTTTTTCGCGGCACTTCACAAAATGTTAACATCACAGAATAAGAGCAGTATCAAAAAGAATGCAAAGATTAGGACTTATTTGTCAAAATTAACGATCAGGTTGTGACAAGTGAATTTCGTTGTATCGCGAATATGTTCTCGGACATAAAAAATTTCGATAAACCTAGGTGTTCAGAAGAAGTAGAAGACGACGCGGATGAAGAAACAGGTGTACCAGCCATACCATCATTCGTATCAGTAATGAGCTCGTTCAGCTTACATTGACTGTGTGCCTCTCTTCGATAGATGCTGGTCCTTCCGTTGAAGATATTTTCTACCACATGAACAACGCGGAAAACTTCTTAATAAAAACTCGACCTAAATTGCACCAAACCAAATTAACGACTTTTTCTCAAGAAACTGAAACTACACCACGATTTTTATAATGTATTGAATAATTATTGTTCCTTGCATACATTTAGTTTGTCTTTCAAAAAATCATTATGAAAATTTATTACTCTTCCCCTTTAAGTATGTAAAGTATTTTAGTTGCTGTTTTCTAAAAATTAAAAAAATTTTCGTTTTAATGTGATTTTTTGGCAGAAAGTAAGATAAAGTCATTTTAATTTTTCTACTGTATAAACAAATATTCAATAAAACTTTGGTGAAAAATAAAGTTATGCTTTATTTCAAAATCCTTAAGTTCGAATTGTTAAACTCTAAAAATTGTTAAAAATGGATAAAATGAGAAATATAAATGGCTGAAATACGTAATAACAATCTGCACTGGTTTTATATGTATTATTAATCAAGAATCCTTGAAATCGGATAAGATACGATCCAGCTTAAGATACGAAATGCTCTCGGTCCCTTGATTCGTATCTTAAACGAGTTTCACTGTATATATATATATATATACATATCTATCTATCTATCTATCTATCTATCTATATATATATATATATATATTACTATTTTGCTCATTATCAGACCGATATAAAGATTTCAAATAATTTTTTTCATAAAGTTAAATAAAATCATGCAGTGAAGAGTTAAGTATCTTTGGTACAAAAGATAAACTAACATAACAAAACTATACAATATATATAATTTTTACGTTACATTATGTATGTTGGTTATAATCACTATACTCCTATTTACTTTAATACTGCAAGCATGTTTTATATAAAAGTTTCTTTTCTGTACAAAATAATATTTTTAATTTCATAAAATAGTTTCCGTCACTAATGATATATATGGTACATAAATCGTCCTTAATAACTCTTAAACTATTTTGTTAATGAAGAATGGGGCAAAAAAAAGTTGATAGTTTGCCAGATCTTTTTGAGGATGTATCATCTTCGAATAGTTTAACACAAACCTATACTAAGCTTTTCATCATCATTTGGAATGTTTCTTGTTAATGAAATCTTTGACTATTATGTCCATTATTTATCCATTAAGCAGTGAACCTAACATAAGTAGAAAGATTCTGACGAAAATAAAAAGAACAATTTTTCTATGAATCTAAATAAATAATAAAACTTTCCTTCATTAAATGAGTACGATGAAAATAGTTACTGATTCTAGAGATTATAATATTTTTATCATTTTTAATTGTTAACTTCAGACCAAATCTATGTGTATTATTTACTTATCGATTAATTTATTATACTTGGATACGCATATAACTTTAACTTAATGGAGGTTATAAAGAAACGAGTGGTTTTTAGAAGCTTCTTTTAAGGTGATAAAATTTTTTTAATGAAATAGACAATGAAAATAACGAACTAATTCTTCCAATTCGTTCAACACATTTGGGTTATTTTGTATGAAATTCAAAGACATTACGAAAAATGCAAGAACAAGTCGATAATTATACACATGACATCATATGTAATCTGAACTACGTTTTGTATGACGACGTGTTGAGATCATCATTGTTTGATGATAATGGTGACAGATTTAACAACTTTTCCTTGATATATATATTTTTTAGTTTACTCGAATGATGGTAGGTATACTGGCAATTACGCTAAAATACCTTAATTATTGTTACGCAAAAACCATCTTAAGTTTTTCATTGATTAAATATATTGCAATACCAGTTCTTTATACAAAAATTGTCAGTTGGTACCTCCTTGAAAATTATCGAAAATCTGAATCATCCATTAGAAGCGGATGTATTCAGTGTAATTAAATGAAGTTTTGAATACTTTTTTTTATCAGAGTTCTCTATACCCTAGAGTTGTTTGCTGTTGTTTACTTTATACCTTATTTAGGGGTCAGATATTAAAAAAATACATGTTTTTACAAAATGTCTGCCTGAGTTTGTGATTCTGTGATTCTGTCTGTCTGTCTATATCTCAAAACCTAATGCATGAATTTTCATCAAATTTCAAATTCAGGAAATCCGTGATATGAACTTTTTCTTTCTATGTTTTGGTGTCAGTAGCCTAACAGAAAATTGCGATGCAGTTTTCAAACAAATTTCGATATAGTTGTCATTCATATTGCATTTGAAATTACACCCCCTCCCTATTTCACAATGTAAAAATTCTGCAGTATTTAGAAATTCAAAAAATTGATATAAAAGTTAAGTTTAATTCTTCTGCCGTCAAAATGACACCAGATTTTAACAAAGATACGTTTGTAATTCTTAAATTCAAAAAGTGGGTAGAATTACATGAACGAGAATACATAAAAATATATGTTTGAGATAATAAGTATCATTCTGTATTAGATTGTTCGTACACGCATAAATGTATACCTAGGTGCGCGAAAATAAATGATGAAATAAAAACATAAACTTAAAAATAAATATATAAAATTATCCAGCATTTGTAATACAAATATTTCACCGCAATAAATAAATAAATAAATATATTATTTTTTACAGTCTTTTGAATTTATTTTTTTATTATTACAAAGCTCAAAAAAAGCATTTTTGTACAAATATCTGTTGCTTACTGGAACAAATAACTTTTTATTGAGTATAAAAAACAGTGTAAAAATATCATCTAATGAAAAGAAAAGAGAGCATTAATGCAGAAAAGAAAATATGTTTAAAAAACATGTTTTTCATTAAAATCTTCTATTAGATAAAGAAAAATACTAATTTGATTAAGAAGATAGCGTTATCTATGCATTTTTAAATAAAGGGATACTTCGGAATTAATTATTATTATTGCTTCTTTAATTCGGAATATAATGAAACAAATTTTTAATTTTCAAAATGTTGGGTAATTTCATCTTGTTAAGAATTGTGGAAATCTGCTTTTGTAGCTCTGCAGTACTTTTTGTAATAATACTTTTTACTACAAATTTAATAAATTAAAAGAAAAAATAGAGGAAAATGTATTATTTTAAAGAGTAGAAGAAGAAAGAAATTTAATTTTTTAGCTTCTTTTAATTTAAATAAATATACGAAATAAAAAATATTGTATTGATAGTATGTTATTTCACCTGTTACAAGATAACTACTAATTTACAGAAACAATAAGAAAATGGATAAAGTAAATAATAATCTTTAAAGAAAAACGATAAAAATAACGGTTTTCTTGTCTACATTAATCTCACACTTGAATCACTTTAGATTTTTTTCATCTCTTTTTTGCACGTAATAACTGGAATTTTCTTAAACGAACTGAAATGTATAATATACGCGTTATATCATGGATAAATTTCAAAATAAATAAATAAATAAAATATAAAAATATAAAAATAAGTTCTCAAATTGTTTGTTTTCGCTTCCTTAATTTTAAATATTTTTATACAACATTTTTCTTGTATTCAGATCCTTCAAAATTTAAAAAATTGATTTTTCAATATAATTAGTTTATTAGGAAAAAGAAAAATACTCGATCAATGCTAAAATATAGGTAAAGCACATTGGGTATATTGTAAATACCATTATATTATTAATTAAAAATAAATGTTGATTTTAATATAAAATCCATGCCTAATTTTACTGACTATATGTTTTTAATTCTCTAAAAAAGTAACACAGGGCCATCATAACAAGACTTTGCCGATATATAAACTCTTGACGAACGTACAATTTGAGCAGTCTCATTTGTAGTAGTTAAATGAAATAGATTTGAAAAATGTGTGGAAAATCTATTAACTTGTAATTGCGGTTACAGTGACAAAAATTCGAATTTTTTTTTTAATATTTATCTCAAATTGTTCTCCTTTATGAAAAATTGTAAATGACGTTATTATAAAACCCGTATCATTTGGAACGTTTTGACTATAAGTTAGATTATGGATCACAGAAAGTGCATAATATATACAGGGATAGCATACAAAAAATTTCGAATACTATATTACAACCGAAATACTGTATATTAAAGATGATTGCTAGAAGTACACTTTTAATTCTGATATGAATTTTTAAGTTTAACAAGTTTTCATATTGTGTGTACATATGCTGAATGTGATATACAGGGTAGTACGAAAGACACTGCGCTGCGCATGTTACAAAATATGAACAAAAGAAGCTTAAAGGTGGTTTTTAAATAAATTATGTATTTTTATGCTGAACTGCATTTGGTAAACTAAGATATGCTTATAAAATGTAGAAAATGATATATAGGGCCACACAAAAAATTAAAATGTTAAGATGTGTAAAGAGTTTAGATGTCTAAATACATATAAAAATATTTAAGTACGAACGCATCTCATTTGCCACGTTTCACGTGTAATTCCACATTTGTTTCATTTATAAATGTAACATAACTATATAGTAACTATTGAAAAAACATTGCCTAAGAAAAAAACATGTACTCAAATTAAATCCATTCTTCGATATATAATATAAAATTTAAAAATTAATTGTGTTCGTTAAATAATTTTTGTAAAGTAAATTAATTGCGGAGCTCACTAATATCACTTAGAGTACTTGTTATTTTTTTTTCATTGTCATCCAAAATTTTTAATTTTCAAAACATTAAACACTTAGGAAATCTTTTAAAAATTAAGTGGATATTTCCAAGAATTAAAATAAAAATTGCACTCGAGAACATTATTTTTAAGAGCCTGACAAAATAAGTTCTTATTATCTCAGAAGCAAACAAAATTTCATTATTTTTTAACAAGAAGATGTGAGAGAGAGCGAAAAAAGAAGAAAACAGTTTATATTTGCTACTAAAGCTTTTTAAAATTATTTTTATTTAAACATGGTCATCTAATTAAAACTCAACTTTTAAAGTAATTATGCAAATTCGGTAGATGTTTTTTTTAACTTAATCTAATCATTAAAAGAGATAATGAACGACAAAGGTCACGTTTAAATTATTTTGGGAGTTCTAAAGAAAGTAGTTTGATTAGTATTTGTGAAGATCGTTAACTAGTAGATAGAAAACTAATTTAATAACTTCCCTAATACTAAAAGAATAGTATTTCTTGTGTTGGCTGTTTTGATACAAAATTTTGCTCCGATATTTGGATGTTTACATATTGTTAAATATATCCCAAATATTGAGAAAAATAGTTTCTATTTCAACAGTATTTAAATAAAAGCTAATATTTTTTGTACTAATAGCATTTTATTGGAAAAACTTCCAAGGCAGAATAAATATTTTATTAATATTTGCATTTCATTGGAAGCATTTGTAATAATTGGAGCAATCTTGATATTTAGTATACTCAATAAGTACGTGAATAAATCAAACATAAACCGGAATTTTTGTTTTTGATACAATATACAAAACAGAAAATTACATATTATTTTTCTATACAAATTTCTGGTTTTAAAGCACATTTTCCCCAAGAGATTAAAAGTTTTTGATGCCATTATATAGAAAGCTGCAGGGCGTGTCTCCAGTCAATTGTGTACGAAAGCTTCAACAGCAGTGTCATTGCCGAATACTTCACTTTCTAAGACTTCTTTTAAAGGCTCAAATATGTTATAACCATAGCAGGCTAATTCAGGACTATATGAAGGATTACTCCAACTTTGAGTGAGTCAGTATGGCTGTATGGACGTGGTCGTTGCAATGAAGCAGAATCATTTCTCTGATAGGAAATTCACGTCTTTTCCATGGATATGCATGTTTTGCTTGGTTCAACAACTTTCAGTAATAGTATCCTCGAGACTGTCCAGAACTTCACCAGTGTGTTTCTCAGTCAAACTTGTCCGAGGGTGGCTTTCGTGGGGAAAGTTTTCAACTTCTGCTCATTCTTCCACAAACTTTCTGTGCCAATTATACACTTGGGTTTTCTTGATGATTGTCTCCCTAAACTTTATTTAAAGCTTTCGTAAAATTTAAGCTAGATTTATGGCTTCATCTGTAAGAAATTCGACGATAATGCGTTGCGCAACATTGGGGGTGATCCTGATACCAACTGAGGAACAGAAAAGTAGCACATATCGGCACATAGATAACCTTGTGATATCCCCTCCTTCAATGCTCATAGGATTCAGCGCACTCAGCGATCTCAAGAACTAATGCACGAAATTTTCGAAAACTGCAGATTCAGTTAGTCCCTGATATAGAATAGTACTAGTTTTTGGTGTGAATAACCCAACAGATAGCGGTGCTGGGGTCCATTTTTCACGATTTTGCAATAAATGTAACTCAAGCACTAATGCATGGATTTTCATCTAACTTCAGATTCAGTTAGTACATGATAAATAATTGATCCTGATTATATTTTGGTGTACATCACCCAGCATGTGGCGCTGTTATGCAGCTTTTTTATAAATATTTTGCAATAGTTCTATTTTAAAAATTATTATAAGGATTTTCAACAACATTCAGATTTAATTATAAGTTGACATAAGTTGTTGCTGAATAGCTTTAAATTTAATCCACCTAATCAGTGGTGCCCTTATGTTACATTTATCGGGAAGTATTAACATGCGTAAGATAGAAGAAAGTTTTATTATATCCACATCTGACTAGCTCTATATTCGATTTTTCGTGATTTTCAATGCGATATTCAATTTAATTTTGGCAGTTTTGGGCATTTTTACTTTTCGCTTCGATTTTTGTCTTTTCGGAAAACATTCTTATTACAGTGTTTTTTTATTTACCCCTTCTTTAAAAAATTATCCTAACGGTTTTTGAATACCAAGATATTTTAATACAAATTTAAAAAATACTTTTAGAATTTTTTGAAAATTTCTATGGCGATTTTTGTATTTCTGGAAAATTATTTCTGTTTTAAACTTTTAGCCTTATATATGAATTTTGCTTGTTACGATATTTTCTTTCAACAAATTTTAGTGCAACTTACAGACATTTTGTGGTGATTTTTTGATATTCTGAATGGAATTCAGTTTTAAACTTTTAACCTGATACAATAAATTTTGTCTTCCGCAAGTTTCGTTTTAGCGATTTGAGTTTTTGCGATTTTTCGTCATTCATGAATGATTTCAGATTACGATATCTAAACCCATTATTTTGAAATTAGTGTTTTTTCAAGTTTTGCATTATTTTTATTACATTTTTGATAAGAATTCGGTTTTAAACTTCTACATGATATGACAATTTTTGTCAGCAACGATTTTCTAATTTCAGCGATTTTTGCAAGTTTAATGCAGTTATTAGCAATTTTTTGAGTTATGCGGAAGTTTTGTGACATTTTTTGTAAAAAATTAGATTTTAAACTTTTAATATAATATAAAAATTTTTATCCTCTGTGATTGATTTGTATTTTAATTTTATAGTTTTTTAAATACATATTCAATATGGCTTTTAGAGATTTTTAGAAATGGTTGTTGTTTCCTGTCGATTTTTTTTACTTTCACGAGAGATTTCTGATTACATTGTTTTATATCATTATAGCAGATTTTCATTCTAGCGCTTTTTGAAATTTTAGTGAATTTTAATGCGCTTTTCGGTATGACTTTTAACGATTTTTCGAATCTCGTGGCAGTTTTTTGACATTTTGAAACGGAATTCATATTTAAAATTTTAGTCTAATATAATAAATATCCTACTTCCGGAAGTGGACACATTTTGCAATTTTAATTCAATTATTCTCGTTTTACTTTTTTTTACACTTTTAGCCTATTGTAGTAAAATTTCTGCTCGTACAGCTTTAAATTTCCAAAAATTTTAATCCGATTTTCTGTGGTTTTCTTTCTACTGAGTTCCCTGGCGTTTTTTCGACATTCGTCGAAAAAATTTAGTTTCGCCGCCTGCACTCCGCTTTTGCTGCTGCGGCGATGTTATAATAATAAAATAAGTTGAAAACTCCTTTTTCACCGCTGCAGCGACATCTTCTTTCCTATCAAAATTTGTTTGGTGCACCAGTAATAAAAGAAAAAAATATTTTTGAAATTGTGTACTTGAAGAAAACTTCTTTTTAAAAAGATGGTACCGACTAAATAAAATCTGTCTAGAAGACGCCGGAGTCCAAATTGTTAATTCGATTTCGAATCCCTTTTTTCAAAACAAAACACTTTATCCTCAGCGATTTTTCATATTTTAGAATTTTTTGTATTAGTAAAATGAATCTGGTTTCAGTCTTTTTGTTCAATACAGTATTCTTTTCTTTTTAGAGTTTCGTTCATCTGAAGAAATCCTATTCGTCTCTGTCTGTCTGTCACAGAGTCCGTTCACAAAAACAACATAAGCCAGAGAGTTCAAATTTTGTGTACAATAACAAAAGGTAATTTAATTGTTAAAAAATTATTCTTACGTTATTTATTCTGCATTCCTTCTTGGAAGCTAGTAATATTTAATTCCATCTGTTTCTAAAATCAAGCGTAGTGATATTATACACAGTAAAAAAAGACAGATGATTTTTAATTTAAGAAAATCGATTGTAATAACAAACGAAAATATATAATAACCTCTTCCGAGTCACGCAATATTCCGAAAAATGTTTCTTTATTTTTAGGAACCTAACAAAAGACTTTGTCATTTATTATCTTAATTTATGTTTGAAATTTAAAGAATTCATAAAAAATAAATTTTTATTAGCTGCCTGTAGCATGACCAACTAGATATATAACGGCCTGCGCATCTCACTAAATCCGCCGAAAAAGTGAAGCTGGGTTCAGCTTCAAACCCAGAACCATTTCATTGAACCACGTGGCTCAAACCCTGCCCAATTTAGAATTGAATAAGCTAATTTATGTTCTGCGAACATGATCATTGTTTTGGTTAAAGGTTTGAACGATTGGTCAGAATAACTTGGACAGGGTATCAGAGTTTCCTAGCGGGAGGCTTCATACATTAATCTCAAATAGATGGGCCGTATAGATCTAGTAGGCCATGCCTATGTTGTTTTTCAAAAAACCGAGTAGATTTTATTGTGCATTAATTACTACCTTCTTCTCAAAAAACCGCTTTTTCGGTTGCTATGGTATCTCAAATAAATATTTTTATGACCAGCAAACATGTTTAACTGAAAAAAATACAGAATTAAAAGAATTAACAATGACATTAAAAATTAAATTTATTTTATTACAATTGCATGCACAAATTCCTGTGGCGCCAACTTATATGGGCCCTTGAGGCACAAGCCCACCCTATAATTTGACTTTTCCACACATCCAATTTCAATTTATTTAATTTATTATTTATTTATTTTATTACTGAAATGATATTTGGTTTCATATTGACGTTCTCAAAATAATTTCGTTTGAAAAATATTACGAACATCAATTAAATTTACAGGAAAATTTCTTTGACCAATAATTTCATTCATATTTTCCATCCATCCATTTTGACGCCTTGAATTGATAAATACAGCAGTTAGGGGACTAAACTACTTGAAAATTAGTTTTTTGTAATTTAAATAGCAATATTTATGTTATTTATAATATATATTAACGTACTACACTCTTAAAACGAAAGAGCTGATTTCGCTTCTCATGAAAGAGCTGTAATTTTTTCGATCATAAAAGAGTTGTTTTTCAAACGATTAAATCTTCTTAGTTTAAATTGTTCATTTAAATAGCTCAACTTCATTTAAATTGGTTAAAACTCAAGTTAATTCAACTCTTTTTTGAGAAGCTGCCTTTCAACATTGAAATGAGTGGATTTCAGCTCAACTTGAGCTATTTTGTGGCTGACGTTTTAAGAGAGTATATATAAGGAACACCTTATGAGAATATGATTTAATAAAATCATTTTTTTAAGTATAATAATTTTGTATTTTGTTTAATAGAAACATAATTTAACTTCAAACTATCATCTTCAATCTTTCGCTCTTCCTCTCCTCTGTCTCCACATCAGAGTTGCTAAATTGGCCTCCATTTTTATTTTAAAAAAATCCGAATTCTTACCAGAAATTAAAAATAGTATTTTTTTAATGTAATTAATGACATAAATTTTGCAATCATTTAAAGTAAAGACCTTTCTTTCAAATTTCCGCTGTGAATTTTAAATTTCGATCTAAAGTGGAGGTCAAACTGGCAATCTTGCTCCAAACACATAAGCAGTAAGGATGGAGGGGGGGGGGATTTATGTATTATCTATATATTTTAAAGACCTGGCTGTTTTTTAAGTCGACAGCTCTAAATTTTCTACTCAACCGATTTTGATAATTTTTTTTAAGGAAAGCTATTTATTTGTAGTTGCGCCCATTTTAGCTATTTTTTTAATTTATTTCCATTTTTATATTTTATTTTTAATTTTAAATGTTTTTTACGCTATTTCTTCAAAATGGTGGCTACTAGGTTTAGCTTTTCTCTCGATAATAAAAATTTATTTCCCATTATCACTTTCCACCAATGAGGAGCTTTATTTCATCAGTGAACATGTCCTCGCATTTAAAAGAAAAAAGTTAATTGTTTTCGTAAAATTTAACCACAATAAAATGGTTGCGTATAATTATGCACTAACTGAGGTAAAAAAATATATTTACTGAGAAATAATATTAATAATGTAAATAAAATAACATAAATTAATTTATGATAAAAATTAATGTCTAAAGCAAAATAAGGAAAGTTTCAAATGAAGAAAATGATGTCATTCAGCAATCAGATAAATGGGAATTACAATATTATTATGGATGTCTTTTTCATATTAATAATAGCAGTAACTTTTAAAAAAACATTTGTAGAGAAAATTACTTCACTATTTAAAACATCGTATTTTTACTCATAACGATATTACATTTCAATATTTCTTTTCATTATGGACACTGAGATTGAGATTTTACTTTCGGATGACTTCAGTTAGTTAAAATGTCATAGTAAAAATGAAATTAGTTTTTTTTTTAATAAAATTATTTTTCTGTGAGTGCATATAAAATAAAATTTCTGGATTTCGCCGGCACTCAGATTACAATTTTAACTGAAGATGTGTGAATATTTGCATGCAAAATTGTAACTGTCAAACTTGACATTAAGTTCGGAAATATATTTATTATATATTGATTCAATAATATAACTACTTTTGCTTTTTTTTAATAAACCAAATCGATCGGGTCTTTTAAACATTTCATTCGTCGAATTCGACGGGATTCCACTCGTTTTACTTAAAATGTTTTGGGCTCACCCAATATTTTTCAAAAGTTGGCGCTATTGACAAATTCAGTTATATAGTTGAAAATGTGTAGTTGAGGTCTGAGATTGCCGAAAAAAAAACTGCTTTTCCGGATGGATTGTACTGATTGATGCATTGCAAATGTTATTCGAATGCTGCGAAAAACTAATGAAAAATAATTTTTATAAATTCTTCTGTAAATGTCGAAAATAAATTATTTTCCGAGATTTTCATATGTAAAGGAATACTTTTCGAAATAATGGGCGTCTTGTAAGAGCATGATTCCAGTAAATTTTTGTAGTTTACAAAACGACTGCCTTATTATTTACTTCTATCTTTACAAGAAGAAAGCATTTAATTTGTTAAAAATCCGACTTCCAGTTTTCGATAGAATTATAGGTCATTTTAGAAGGTCATGAACACAACTTGATGATTTTTAGAAATTTTCTGCCTGTTATGTATATGTGATAAAAATGTTTTGGGTATTTTGACTGAAAAACTAATGCACGGAATTTCTTAAAACTTTAGATTCTGATAGAACTTGATACAAAGTAGAGCTTATTAGATTTTTATGTATATCGCTCAACAGATGGCAATACTATATTGCCATATTCACAATTTTCTCAGTAGCTCTATCTCAAGAAAGAATGCACGGATTTTTATAAAACTTCGATTCAGTTAAACCTTAATATACTTTGATGCTGATATGATGATGTTATACTTTTCGACGCAAATCGCTTAACAGGTGGCGCGGTTATACAACTTTATTCATGATTATCGCAAAAGCTTTATCTCAAGAACAAATGCATGGATTTTCATCAATCTTTAAATAAAGTAAGTACCTGATAAAAATTGATCCTAGTTAGTCTTTGGTGTACATCGCTCAACAAGTGGCGCTGTTATGCAGAATTTTTTCATAATTTACTATCGCTCTATCTCAGAAACTAACCCACGGATTTTCGTCAAACTTCAGATTCAGTTAGAAGTTTATAATTTATTATCGCTCTATCTGAGAAACTAACCCCCGGATTTTCATCAAACTTCAGATTCAGTTAGAAGTTGACGAAAGTTGTTGCTAACAAAATTTTAGGTCAAACCACCGAACTGATAGTTTACAGGTATAATATTTACATTGGAAGTGTTTTTGGCTAAGCATTAACATATACAACATAAAAGAAAATTTTGTGATTATCACATCTGTCTAGTTTTAAAATTTATTTAAAATTAAAAGCCATACAAATCATACTAAAAGAAAAAAATCATATTAAATCAAACGATCACTCTGCTTCTTGTTTTATTTATTTTATTTAAACATTAATCATAATTATTTTTTCTCTAAAATTATGGTATTTTATTCTCTAAAATATTCCAAACGGACTTTTCCAATTCTAAAATATTCTATGTATGCTAATTTCGTATAACATGTTATTAGTGATTTTTTTTCAATGCAAATATATATCTAATAGTATAAAGATTAATTAGTTGCAGTAAGTAATAATTTACTTATCATCATAAGAAAGTAGAAATTTTATCCTAGTAACATAATTACAGGGGAAAATATTTTGCAGTTACAGCTGGATTTTTATTATTCAGTAACTTTTATTTCATTCTTCTTAATTCATGTAGCTCCAAAATAAATTAAAACAGTGGACGTGAATTAATGAAAAACAAAATTAAAAAATCTTTTAGAAACAAAGTCACCCGCAGAGATAAGAAATATTGTAATTTCTGTCCTACAAAGCTTTTAAGCATTAACCTTTTTCTTTTAATATTTATTTTTAGAACAAAACAGCGTGAAAATGGGCCACTTATGATGCCTTTTTTTAAAATTTATTCTTTTTATAGTAGATTTTTGACTAAACGTGAGATGGTTAAGAAAATTTGTTTTCATGTTGGTTATGCAAATAAGAAGCTTCCTAATGCTTTAGACAGAATATTAAAGTGTTAACGGAAATTTGAAGTTTTTAACTTGTCATTCTTCAAGGTAACAGGATTATATAGAAATTTAGAAAATACGTATAAAATATGTAGTAAATGTTTATAGTTTAAACATCTAATAAATAAGAGATTAAATTTCTCAAACTGTTTTTAAAATTTTCTTATTTTTAATACATTGAACTATTGTTATCGATCGTAATACGACAGAAATTAAGCAAAAATGAAACACTTTTCGCGAATTTCAATGTACAAGTTAAAAACAACAAACAAAATTTTCCGACACAAATCTGGTAAAAAGCAAATCCCCCCCCCCCCCCCACAAAAAAATCACATACGCCGGCCGTTTCAAGGATGCCTCGATTCCCTTCTTCACTGAAAAAAAAATAATAATCATAAAATAATTATAAAATGGGTTCAAGGAACCCTTTCATCTATAGTCCCGAGTACTGGCTAACGAACGATTTAATATTTGGCAGCAAAGAGTTTAAATACCTTGAAAAATGCATGAATGAAAATTAATATTTCTTTAAGGTATTTAAAAACTTTGCTGTCACATTTTTAATCATATTTCAATCTCGGCTGTAACCGAGAGATTCTTTAAATCCATTTCTCACTTTTTTTTCACCCATAAAACCTATGTATATATATTTCTTATTTTTTAGGGGGGGGGTGCCTTTTTTACGAGATTTGTGTGTTAAAACGTTGTTTCTAGTTTTCAACTTGTATACAACAGAGTTTTTACAACAGCAATTAAAACTATACAAATTATGAAAATTATTATTTGCATTTAAAATAATACTTTCCATTGATAGAAAATAATTTAATTAACGAAAATAGAATGTTTAAGGTAGGAAACATGCTACATCTGATTAAAGTAATTATATGAAACTGAACACTTTAAACTGAGGCAATTAATGAATTACACTATAATATTATATTTAAGACATTGAGAACCTTTAGAAGTTTCGGATAAATACCTGTCTCTTATCAGTACAGTAAAAAAGAAATGAAATCAATTAAAGTAAAGAAATACGAAATTAATAAAGCATTCGACATTGATATGTACCAATCATATGCTAAGGTACATCAAAATCTATTCGTATATATGAAATTTACAGCATGACAAATATCATATATGTATATTATATAGATATACAGGGGTTGGACAAAAATATGGAAACACCTTTTGAAATGCATGTTTGAAAAGAAAGATTGATTATAATGAACTATATTGATGGCACTGGAGTTTTCGCCTACTGACGCCACCTATACAACTTCGTAAAATCGCTGCACCGTTCAGTCGTTGTTGGAGCACTGTTATGTGAGATTATCATTGCATTATGTCAGAGTTAACAGACTTCAAACGTGGACAAATTGTTGGCGCGCGTATGGTGGGTGCTTCCGTAAGCAAGGTAGCCGAGGTTTTTAGTGTTTCAAGAGGTACAGTGTCGAAGATTTATTCTGCATATTTGAAATGCGGAAAAAACATCATCCGCTAAATCACAGCGCGGACGAAAGTGTGTGCTGCGTGATCGTGACAAACGATCATTAAGCAGGATTATCGCAAAAAATAAGCAATCCACAGCTGCAAAAGTTACTGCTGAAATGAATGTCGTGTTACCAAATCCTGTGAGTACCAAATCAATTAGAAGGGAGCTTCATAAATAGGGAATTGCTGGCCATGTTGCAATTGAAAAGCCATCCATCAGTAATGCTAATGCTTGTAACAGGAAAAAGTGGTGTTTAAGTCATAAAGCCTGGACTATAGAGCAGTGGAAGAGCGTAATATGATCTGATGAGTCTTCTTTCACATTGTTCCCCACTCCTGGCCGAGTTTACGTCTGTAAAACGCCATCTCAAGCCTATAATACAGACTGCTTGTTGCCAAGAGTGAAACATGGCGGGGGTTCGGTGATGGTTTGGGCAGCCATATCGTGGTTCTCTTCTGGCCCCATGATAACTCTGTAAGGGCGTATTACTGCTCAGACTTATGTGAACATTTTGGCCGATCAAGTACATCCATTGGTACAAACTTTGTTCCCCAATGATGATGGTATCTTCCAAGACGACAACGTCCCCGTTCACACTGCTCACATTGTCCAGGACTGGTTTTCTGAGCACGAGGATGAATTTTCGCATCTCTCCAGGCCACCAAAGTCATCAGACTTGAATATTATAGAACCTTTGTGGTTTACATTGGAGCAGAAGGTGCGTTCTCGCTATCCACCGCCAACATTGTTATCTGAACTTGCCACCGTTTTGCAAGAATAATGGTAAAATATTTACTTGGCAAACATACAGAAACTGTATTTATCCATTCCGAGAAGACTGCAAGCTGTTTTGAATAACAACGGGTACCGTACACAATACTAGGCAAGGAAACGTGTTTTTTTAAGGTGTTTCCATATTTTTGTCCAACCCCTGTATATACATAGATAGATAGATATAGATATGTAATAACATTCAAAGAGAGCGTGCGCTTTTGTGGTCTGGGTGTCACGATCGGTGAAAATAAAAAAAATTCCGAAATTGCATTTCTTTAGATGGGCGCGAAAAGTAGCTTTTTATTTTTTGCAGCAAAAGAAATCTAAAACATATTCTCCAAGCTTTCACGGGTAATTTAGTAAAAGATTCATTCTTCAACGCATAAAACGTACCTGTTTACGACACAATTTACGACATTTCGGAATTTTCTGATAACAAAAACGAAGATTTTTTTTTTTTTGTGCCGGAAATCTTTAAAATTTCATAGATAGTTCAAAGTACCATAATTCAGTGATATTTAGGATAGAAAAAAGTTATTTTCACGATTTTGCCACTCAGTAGGATAACATATTTAACTCTGTTATGATATAAAATTTACAGAATGTAACTTTTTGGAGGTTAATACTATCACTGCTTCATTGACATGCTTTTAATAACAAACTCGTTTTGAATACCTTTGCATTTTTTACTGCCTACATATTTCCGATTTCTACATATATCCCCACATTACCTCCAAACTATTGTAAAGTACTGTGTCTATTATATTCCATTTTATCTATATTATAAAGGCCAAACGTATCTGTGCGTAACGCATACGTCATTTTGCGTATGGCAACACTTTCAAATTTCAAATGAATTTCGGTATTGCAATTTTTGCTACTAAAAGTTTTTAAACTTCTTAATGTCGTATATTTTCAGTTTTTACACCATCGTGTAGGAAAAAAATGTACTTTTAAATGAAATTTGTTTGAAAGTTGTATCTTAATTTGTTTTTCAAATATTAATTTTTTTTGTAGCTGTAATACCTCTTTTCTAATCGTGGCAATAGGAGTACTGCATTTCTATTTAAAGCAAAGGAAAAGGGGGGGGGGGGAGGAATTAAGTGCTGTATTTTTATGTTGCCATTTTTTCATTAAAAGGGAAAAAGTAGAAATTTAAACATCTCCTGTTATAAAACCCGGTGAATTTCGACTTCATTTACAAATTTTGATTTACACGTAAAAGAATATCAACAGTTTAATAGCTATTTCAGCTAATAGCATTAAGACTTCAAGTTTTGAATCAAAATTATCAAATTAAAATGCCAATTTTTTTAAACGTGGATACAGATGTGAAATGTAGATTTGTAAATTTTGATATGGTGAAAATGATGCTGGGTTTAGATTTCACGGGATAAAAAATTCCATGATTGAGTCAAAGTTGAATAAATTTTGCTTTTTATCGTTTTGGAATACTAGCATAAGAACCTTAATTGATAACTTTATCATAATAACATATCTTTATTATTTTTTACTGCTTACTTAGACGATTAAAGTTTAATTTTAACAATTTCTACAACTACGTTTTATAGAAATAGTATTTTGTTAATTTGACGGTAAATGTCGTTTGTTTGAGAGTTAGACGTACCAATATAAAATGCATTTTTTACTATAACTAATTTTGTAGATTTATTATAAGTTAATGAAACAGTTCCTTCTTAAACATTTTCTTTCGTCAAAATTTGACGGGTTCTACCTTGTTTAGTTAAAAGACATTCTAGGTCTAAATACGATAAGGATGTTGTGCAATGGATTATGCGGTAAGATCAGGAGGAGTAATTACAACCACATTTTACATTTTCATCATCGTTTTTTTTTTCTTGTTTATATTTAGAAAAAAGTAACTTAAGTCTTGTTAGTAACTTTGACCCATTAATAAAACTTCTTAAACGTTTTAATTGCCATAGTCCCTTTTTAAGTGCGTTCGTAATTATGTAAATACGTAGAATCTATTGTTGTCGCTCAGTCCGTCCGTCTGTCCGCATATAACAACGCAAAAACTACCCAACCGAATCGTTTGAAATTTAAAATACATAATTATAACATAATTTTGTCGAGTCATTTCAAATTTTATGAAAATCGGATGGATAGATCAATTACAGGGACAATCAAAAGGATTCCGTTACATTACGGTCAATAGGGAAAAAAGTTTCAAATGCATTTTAGTCGTTTGAAATTTAAAAATATAATTATTACGTAATTTTGTCGAGTCATTTCAAATGTTATGAAAGTCGGATGCATAGATCATTTACAGGGACAATCAAAAGTATTCCATTACATTACGGTCAATGGGGGAAAAAGTTTCAAATGCATTTTAAGGATGTTACACTCATTCGAACATAATAGAATTGGCATGAATCTATGAAATATATACTAAAATATGCATTCTGTACAATCTGTGATGCAAAGAATTTTTATTATTTAATTACAGGGCCACACAAAAGTATTCCACTACATAATGCTATACGGGGAAACATTGTTTGGGACGTGTTTTAATTATATTCAACTATTTCACATTTTAAGAATAATATATACGCTGCTGAGGTGTAATAAAAATTACTTCCTGCATATTTACAGAAACGTAAAGATTTCGACTACTATATTGTATCCGGAGTACGCTCTACAATATCAGCAAGATCTGAATATTTTTAAAACTTCGTTATCGTACGAACGCACCTCATTTGCTACGTTCACGTGCAATTTCCAACTTGTTCTTTTTAAGTTAAAAGGAATATTATAATTACCCAATCAAAATATCACAATCACAAAAGTTTAGAGCAATTAAGACCACTAGTGGTGAAATACTGACCAATATATTTTTTCTTTATGCTTTCTTATACGAATTTGTTTGGGGGTAATTTTTACCATTAGAAATCCAAACTGACAAATCCATTTATGAAAAATGTTGATATCCTTTGTTTCAAATTGTTATATTTGGACTTCAAAAATGCTTCCGACTAGTGATAAAGAATATCTAAAGTGAAAAATACATCATGAGCTTGAAACAAAATTTTGTCGTACCCAGTTTTCCCCTATACGGAAGTGGACAAAATTACCCCCTGGTCATAATTGCCAGCATCTGACTTTATATAAAGCAAACTTATAATATATAAATGAAAAAAAGTGAGCAATATTTTTTTAAATTATGAATTGGAGAATTGCACCATAAATTATACTAAAAGAAATACAAATTACTTAATGGTACACTTATAAAAAGAATATATTTAAAATACATTTAAAAAATATCAACGTTTCATTCGCTTCTTCGAACGTTGTCAGGATACAATAACTCGCGGCCCGAGCTTGTAACGATCATTTATCCTATTACATTAATAAAAACTGGAATAATATGCTACAATTAATTAAAAAACAGGTTTACGTAATCTCAACTCAACTATGCTCGTGGACTCTTGGACGTATATGTTTATATTTTGAAACTTTAAATTACATTTAAAATCTTTGCGTTGTATCTGTTAGGAATTGATAAATTAAGTTATCCCAGTTTATTCACAGAAAATCGTTTGCATATTTGCAATTGTGATATTTAATTTATTTATAAGACGCGACTCGTTGCTATGGAAGCGAAGCTGTTTTTTCGTCTGCTTTGCTTTTTATATTTTTTATCTTACGAGATGAGTTAAAAGTTTAGATAAAAAAGTTGGCATCAATTTTTGATGGAATGTAAAAGAATTTTTTGGAGAGAATGTTTATATTTTTTGTTTGTCGTGCGTGTCTTGAGTTTTATTGAAGAATTATGTTATTTTTATGAAAAGGCACGCAGAAATGCATAAAGGATCATATTTCCAGTTTTTAGTATGATGATCAAAAATTATCAAGGTAAAAGCATTTATATTTTGTACATATTATACATTTTGTACATAGTATGTAAATAATGTGAATTCAATATTTCTTTATTCTATAATTCTAAGTATGTAATAAAATTTTTAAAAAAGAAAATTCAAGAATATTTAGAAGATTTTTGAACCCAAATAAGTTTTGATTGTTTACAGAACAAATCTGGCGCCCCGAGCAGGGACATTTGAATAATACTGTTGAGATATTGAATTGTTTTTATAGCGTATAGTGTTTTCATAAGCTGTGCATTACTAAATTTTTCTAAGATGAATAAGCTAAAGAAAAAGCGTACACCGCTACGTTCGTCATTTACCAGAACTTTAAATGTTTTGAATGAAGAAATTAACAGCGAGTCATTAGATAAGGGTAAAATTTCAGACGATTTTAGTAAATTAGAAAATTTGATTCATGAAATTAAATCTATTGATGAAGCTATAATTGAACTCATGTTAGATGATGATAAATGCGATGAAGAGGCTATTGAAAATGAAGTAGTGGAAAATGAAAATTATTCAGATCAATTTATTACCATTAAGCGTAAAGTTAGCGAAGCATTGGGTACAAATAAACGTAATCAAGATGATAGTGAAAAAAGCACAGATCACGGTTATTCCAAATCAAAGCATTATAAATTACCTAAACTAAATATTAAGCCATTCGATTCGCAGTTAATAAATTATCTTTCATTTTGGTCTCAGTTTCAGAAAATTCATGAAGACATAGATTTGGATAATAGTGACAAATTTCAGTATCTTATCCAATCGGTAGAACCTGGAACCAGTGCCAGGCGCTTGTTAGAGAGCTATCCAATGACCGCAGTTAATTACCCCAAAGCTGTCGAGGCATTTCAAGAGCGTTTTGGAAATAAAGATTTACTAATAGAAGTGTACGTTAGAGAATTCCTAAAATTGATTGTAGCTAATGTACAGGCGCACGGCAAAGATAAACTTCCCTTATCAGATTTATTCACGAAAGTCGAGGCATATTTAAGATCGTTAGAATCAATGGGTTTAAGTTTAGAAAGCAATTCGGCGTGGCTCTATCCCATGATAGAATCTAGCTTATCGGAAGATGTATTAAAAGCATGGCAGCGATATAATATTTCAATCACATCAAACACTGTTAGTAATAATAATGCATTGTCAACAAAAGCAAATATAGTAAGTTTGATGGAATTTCTGAAACAAGAAGTTGCAAACGAGGAAAGATTCAAATTAGCCAAATCGAGTTTTATAGAGCTGGGCTTTAAAGACAAACCTAAAGAAAAGTTAAGAAAAGCAGAAAGTAAAATACCTACTGCGGCAGGGCTATTTAGCGCAAAAGAACGCCTTTGTTTATTTTGCAGTAAATCTCATGAAAGCAAGGACTGTGTTAGGGCTAGATCTCTTTCCTTTAATGAACGGAAGGCCAAAATTAAGAATAAAAATTGCTGTTTAAAATGTCTTCGTTTTGGTCACCACGCTAAAGTTTGCAAAGTTTTTATTCGTTGCCACGTTTGTTCTAAACCCCATACCGAGTTATTATGCCCTGAAATTTCAATGTGTAAAGAACCAGAAAATACAGTTAAGACCCCAGAAGTTATTCAAAGCACCATAGCAAGTAAGCAGTGTTCTGCTGAAGTAGCCCTTATGACTTTAGAAATAGTTATTAAAGGTCGAATAACAAAGAAAGTACGAGCGTTACTTGATTGTGGGTCGCAAAAGAGCTATATTTTAAAAGGTACAGCTGAAGAGTTAGGTTTACATCCCATTTCTTCTGAAGCTATTGTACACACTTTGTTTGGTGGTACACAAACAGAAGCTAAATCTCACAATAAATTCCAAGTTGAGTTAAGTTCTTCTGATAGACAGAAACAAACGAAAGAAGTCTTAGAACTTTTGGATCAAGATATAATTTGTAACTATATTCCTCGGATACCAAAAGAATCAGTAATTAAAGAGCTTAAACAAAATAAACTATGGATCACAGATTTAGGAGCAGGAAGTCCAAAAATTGAAATTTTGATTGGAAGCGATTACTACGGACAACTTCTTACAGGTCGAGTAAAACAGTTAAAGAGCGGTCTTACAGCAATAGAGACAAAGTTTGGATGGACACTTTGTGGTCGTTTAGAAAGTACATCACAGTCTTGCCTAAATTATGGAAATATGTTTATCACGAACCTAGCTTTAAAAGATATGAAGATTCCAGAATTATGGAAGTTAGAGACAATTGGTATAACAGATCCCTGTCAAACTTTGTCTAAAGCAGAAGAAGAAGAACTCGCTCATGATAATTTTATAAAAGAAGTTGATAGAAATATAGAAGGTCGCTATATTGTAGGTCTTCCTTGGATTAACGGCAAACGTGAGATTCCCTCAAATAGACACATAGCTGAACGAAGATTGATAAATTCAACAAAGAAATTAAAATCAATGAAAATGTTTGAAGAATATGCTAAAGTTTTCTATGAATGGGAAGAAGAAGGCGATATAAGTAAAGTACCAGATGAAGCACTCAAGATTCCAGGACATTTTTTACCTCATCATCCCGTCATCAAACCAGATAGTCTTACTACAAGTGTTCGACCAGTTTTTGATGCATCGTGTAAGGTAGGGAGGTCTCCTTCTTTAAATGATTGTCTCTTCAAAGGACCAAACCTCATCGAACAAATTCCTGCAGTGTTAATAAGATTTCGTGAGAAAGCTATTGGGGTAGTAGCCGATATAAGAAGAGCATTTCTTCAAATTGAAGTCAAAGAATCAGATCGGCATTTCTTGCGATTTTTATGGTGGAAGAGTCCTGACGAATTTCAAGTTTATCAACACAATAGAGTAGTTTTTGGAGCAACTTGTAGCCCATTTTTGCTAGGTGCAGTTATAAGATATCATTTGAGTAATGTTGATCAAGAAAATAAACAGATAGCTGAGAAGCTTATGAAATCATACTATATAGATAACTGCGTGACTTCAGTCGACAATGTGCCCAAACTAGAAAGTTTTATTTCAAAATCTACAGAAATCATGACTAACTTTGTCTTGAAACCCTTTAATTGTATTTCTATACCAGTAAAGTATTGGACCGACTCTTTGATTCTTCTCGCTTGGATTCGAAGAATTGATCATTGGGGAACGTTTGTAGGCAATAGAGTTAGAGAAATTTGTAAATTTTCCGAATCTCAACAATGGAACTTCGTACCTGGTCATCTCAACCCTGCTGATCTACCTTCTCGCGGATGTAGTCCTAAACAGCTGCTGAAGATGAGATGGTGGGAGGGACCAGAATGGTTGAAGTTATCAGAAGAAAATTGGCCACATTCAGAAACAAGCCCCAACGAAGAATTAGTAATGATGGAAAAGAAGAAAACTTCAGTACCTACTCTTTTATGTTCTAATTCACATGAATTTATGATATATAGTAGAATTTCAAAATTTGGTAGATTTATTAATGTCGTATGTTGGGTGAAGAGATTCATAATGAAGTGCAGAAATCGAAATATATGTTTTCCATCAGAATTGTCTATTGAAGAAAAAGAAGATGCGAAAAGGTCGCTCTGGTCAATAATACAATCTGAAAGTTTTGGTAATACTACTGATGCAATAAAAGGATTAGAGGTTATGAAAGATCAAGAAGGATTGTGGAGAGTAAAAATAAAGATATTAGAGCGGGATCACGAGTTTTCTTTCAGATATCCAATTTTATTACCATCGAAACATCATGTAGTGAATTGTCTGATTCAAGAATGTCATTTAAAGAATTGTCATGCTGGATTTCAAACAGTTGGATCCATTTTAAGAGAAAAATATTGGATGATTTCTTCTAGACGCAGCATTAGAAGTCAATCGTCTAAGTGTTACAGATGCAAAAGATACTCTGCAAAACCACATACTACACCTCCAATTCACCCACCTCTAGATCGAATCAGAGATTCCAAAATTTTTGAAATTGTTGGAGCTGATATTTTTGGCCCTCTTTTCGTAAAGCAAAGATCTAAAGTTTGGGTTGTACTTCTTACATGTGCAGTATATAGGGCAATACATTTGGAACTTGTATCCAGTCTCTCGACAGAAGGATTCATTCAATCACTTCGAAGATTTATATGCAGGAGAGGAAGGCCGACTACTATATACTCTGATAATGGCTCAAATTTTAGAGGAACCAACAACCTTTTAAAATCATTGTATTGGAAGGCAATAGTTTCTTCGAAAGAACTGTGCCCTATTAGTCATCCATTCAGCAGCAGCTTGGTGGGGTGGATGGTGAGAAACAGTACTACATCTAGAAGTGGCAGAGTAGTACAGAGACTTCTGAAATGACTTTTTCTAGAACTCTGAAATGACTTTTCTAAAACCCTGAATTGACTTTTCTAGAACTCTAAATGTTTCATTATTATTTTATTATTGTTTAGTTATTATCTTTATTTATTTGCATATTTTTTATTTTGAATTAGGGCTTAATTTGATCAAAAGTGATCTTAAGATTAATTTGGCTTCCGCCTAAATTAAAGGTGGGAGTATGTTAGGAATTGATAAATTAAGTTATCCCAGTTTATTCACAGAAAATCGTTTGCATATTTGCAATTGTGATATTTAATTTATTTATAAGACGCGACTCGTTGCTATGGAAGCGAAGCTGTTTTTTCGTCTGCTTTGCTTTTTATATTTTTTATCTTACGAGATGAGTTAAAAGTTTAGATAAAAAAGTTGGCATCAATTTTTGATGGAATGTAAAAGAATTTTTTGGAGAGAATGTTTATATTTTTTGTTTGTCGTGCGTGTCTTGAGTTTTATTGAAGAATTATGTTATTTTTATGAAAAGGCACGCAGAAATGCATAAAGGATCATCTTTCCAGTTTTTAGTATGATGATCAAAAATTATCAAGGTAAAAGCATTTATATTTTGTACATATTATACATTTTGTACATAGTATGTAAATAATGTGAATTCAATATTTCTTTATTCTATAATTCTAAGTATGTAATAAAATTTTTAAAAAAGAAAATTCAAGAATATTTAGAAGATTTTTGAACCCAAATAAGTTTTGATTGTTTACAGAACAGTATCCTGACGACGTTCTTAGAAGCAAATGAAACATTGCTAATTTTTAAATGTATTTAATATATATTCTTTTTATAAGTGCATCATTTCGTAATCTGTATTTATTTTAGTACATATTTTATGGATAATTTTTTTAATAATATGTTTTACTTTTAATTGAAAATTGAATAAATAAATAAATTAAAATTGATTTTTAAGTATATTGCGTCAATTTAATAATACACAAGAGAAATGCGTATTGCTTTATTAAACTAACATTAAATAAATCTAGACACTCGGAACAAAATGAAAAATGAGTTATTTTCTCATCACTCGCGTAATGGATTTCCGTTTAAATACGCCTCTATAATATATATTGCAAAGAAATACGCGATAAAAGACGAAAAGCTCAGCTTTCATCTTAATGCATTTTTGTTGAAGAATAGAGAAATATGATCGACATCTGCAAATACAAGGAAAATCGAATGAAATATAATAACGTTTCAAAATACTTCTTGATTTTATTTGCCTTGGAGAGAAGGAAAACTTTGTCTCGATTATTTGTATGTATATTTGTACAGATGTAGATTGATGTATTTTAAATTATGGTTTAAGTTTTAATAGTTTTGAAGTTATCGAAAACATAGTTGAATGTGTATACAATAAAACCTACCAATACGAATCTCATACTTTCATAACAATTTTCCATTTTTGGTGATTCTCGAACAGAAAAAAATTTGGCTTAAACAGATTTCTGTTGGTGTTGATTGGTAGTTTATTACAATTGCATTTTGTACATCTATTTGTACAAATGTAAATTGATGTAATTTAAATTATGGTTTTAGTTTTAGTAGTTTTAAAAATGTCGTAAACATATATGAATGCGCACACAGTAACACCTAGGAAAACGGAATCTCTTACTTTTATAATAATTTTTCATTTTTCGTGGCTTCTGAACAAGAAAAAATTCGGTTTAAACAAATTTCTGTCGGTATTGATTGATGGTTTATTATAATTTTCAATTTAACATTCCATAATAAAGCTATATCTTTTTAAAATGTTTTTTTCTATATGCAGCCTGAGCAAAAAGGATTTCTACAATTTCAAGATTTTACTACAAATACAAATGAATAGATACATATGTAACAAGAAAGAAAAAAATCATGCACCAAGTATGAATTATGAAGCACTTTTCAACACATTCAGAATCATGTAACAAAGCAGACCTTTTTAAAAATTAAAATATTACGTGCAATTTCCCCATATGAAAATGTATAATGCATATCAAAACCAAATTTCAGCAGTTCCCATATGTAACTGGAAGATTTGTATCTAAGGTATTTGTACCCAATATGGATACCCCTAATATTTTTAAAGGTAACAATTTTCAAAGAGAGATTGCTCTACATGTCCGTGAAAAAAAGCAATTGAAAAGATAATTAAGCCAGCAAAGTACAAAAAAGCTCGCTGTTCGCCATTTAGAAGGAAACTTGTTGTTTCGTAGTGTGCTGATAATAATAACAGGTAAGTTTAAATTCTTATTAGATATTGTAAAATTACTTTAAATATTGAAAAGTGGAGTGTTTTAGAAAGCTTTTAAAACATATTTTCGATTGGTATTATATATATTGCTTAAAAACATTTTCTTTAATTATTTATTACAAGATTTAATAAAGCTACTCCCGATTCCCAATATGGACACCTTACATCCACATTGGAAGTACGGCAGGTGAATCTTCAGATTCACAAAAATAGAAAGATAGGCAAAACCAACTACATTATTTCATAATATTTTGTAGTAACTGAGGTGTATTGCATCGGTCTTCGAAGAACCACAACCGAAAATGATCCCCCGTTCTAAAATGCATGTTCTGAAGATTTTTACAGTGCCCTACCCTCCCCGCAATACTTTAAGATACATTTTTTATCCCCTCTCATCTAAAATTCCATAGAAGTGTGGCTCATTTATACCCCCTGTGCAGTAGGTCAATAAGAAGCCACCTGTCCATAATAGGGACTAGTGGTTCCTTATATGGACATTTGTAAACTTTTTTTTTTGTTTTTATCATTTAAATAAAACCATAATAGTTTCACGGTCGCTAATTTTAATAATGATAGTCAACACTCCAGGGATCATGTTCATATATTTTTGGAGTTCTATCACGTGTAAAGAATACATTTTCCTTAGGGTGTCCATATTAGGCACAGGTACTATATTAGCAACATGCGAATGTATTAATAGATCTAGCGCAACTAACATACCAAATGAAAACATTAAACGGATTTTACTCCTTATTAACTTAAAAAAAAAAAAAATGTGCAATAAACACTAAGTCTTTTCTGCTAATTAAGACAGAGGTTTGAATTTCTTTTTATACTTGTTCTCCATGGAGTATTTAATATTTTACTGTATGAATTTAGCATTCAAGTTTATAGTTTTTTTTAATATTTAAATTGATAGTTTTTTGAATTCCCTTCATTTTTATATGCACCAGAGAAAAAAATCATATTAAATGCAAAAATATTTTCATCTAAAAATCCATGCACAATTATATATAGTACATTCTACTGAATTTTGAAAAAAAAATTGATGCAAAAATTTTTCATATTTATAAAAATTGTAGGCATTTTTAAAAAGTTATTACTTTTTAAGTATAAATTTTAATAAAATAAGCTGTTTAATTTTTAAAAATTTCTTTTTAGCATTAAGTAATGTGCAACCACACATATTACATTATTATTCAAAATTGAATGATGGTTTCAAAGGTACTATGTCCTCTTAAAGAATTAAATTTTATTATTATTGTTTTCGAGGTGTGTAAAATTTCCTATATAAAATTTCCAAGATATATCTATATTTATATAAAAAAAAGTATTTTTAAATCCCAAAACACTTAAAAATCATTAAAAAAAACTTTTTAAAGAGTAATCATAGTCTTCATTATACATTAAACAAGATTGTTCCCGAAAAAAAGAGATTGATTTCATTTTATATTTATTATATATTGTTTGAATTTTTAATTTTTTTAACTTTTTAAGTTTCCATTGAAAGAAGGAAAGAACAAAATATTTAAAAAAAATGAAGTTTTTTATTTTTTTGAGAAAATTTATCTTTATGATTGATAATCCTATAAATATTTCGGGCCATAATTTTGAAATAACGCATAATGTTCTTTGTATGGAAAAATATCACTAATTTATCTTGCATTTAGTTGCATTTAGAATTTTGTCTTGCAAAACATAAATTACACGCAATTCTTATAAATTAAAAAGAAAATCATTTTATAATATTATATGTTGTGGATACGAGAATCAATGTAAAAGATAATAGAAATAAAACCTATTTTATACGAGTCGTCTAAATAAATCTACGAAGCGCAATTTCTTATATTTTTTTAGAGATTCTTTTTAGGTTTTCATCACACATGTTTATATACCGAATCAATAAAATATTTGCTTTTCCAGATTTCTATCTGTGCTTATTTTGCGAAAAAGATTTTATTTGCTTATACAAGAATAGATATCTGTATTAATATACAAAAAATAACATTTATGTACATTCTATTTGTAGCAGATAAATCATCCAAAAATTATTAGTGAATTCCAAGAATCGAGAGAAAATGGCGTTCTTTCCATACCAGAATAATATTCTTTTATTAGATGTTTATCTTACAATGAATCTTTAGAGTATTTATATATGGTTATTTAATAGTAAACTTAAAATATAATGTTATGTTTAATCGATATGCAATAAATTTCTAGATAATGTGTAATTGCAGTATGCTGTAACATACACCATGATTTATGTCATTTATACAAAATAATTCGCCGATGTTCTAAAAGAAATAATATGCTGTAAATGTAAGATGAGTTCTTAGATTTGAAGTCTATTAAAGCTTACTTAAGAACAAAGGAGTCTAATAGTGAGGGCAACAGTTGCACAGGCCATCACCTCATCTTTATTTCTAACCGATTACCAGGCGCTTATTTGCCGGGTTGTCCCATTTGAACGGGTCTAATACTTTGTACCGTAACGGACTAATAGTCGCGTTGTGGCAATAAACCTGATGTCATTGTCTCGAACATTTGCCATCCTATCTGCAGTGCGTACTGATCACGTGTGTACTTTGTTTTGCCGGTTGCTGAAAATTTGCACACTATTGTTTAGCACCTGTACAATGCTACCCAAGTTAATCCACGGCCAATTTCATTAGAAGCCTAGAAAGCGCTCTGTTGTTAGGACAGAGTTCGCGACATCATATCAAGTGATTTAACGCAGATCCAATCAGCAGAGACAGATCTTGTTTATAACACCCCTTGCTAGGACAGCTTTCTCGCGAGATTCAGTCGTCGGAGATAAGATGATCTGACGACATGAACTTCGAACTAAAAGCTTCAACAAGCAAAAACCTTTGTGACCTCTGAAGTTAGTCTCGTCTGATCACGAAATCTAGGACCTTGATCAGATGGCGGTTTTTCATCTGGAAAGGCACCTCCAAAGGTATAATTCATAGGTAACTTGGAAGACTTTGCACCCACGACGGATTTTACATGAACCAGGCTCACGGTTGAAATTTCAGAATCAGTTAAAAATCGATTAGTATATTCAAATGAGCCTGATCTGTGATATCATATCTTTGTCGGAACCTCCTGCAGATTTAGTTTTAGTCGTTGACTGCCAAATTTCACATTGCGTTATCCTGCACGGAGTCATCTATTCTTTAAATGAGATTATGATTTCATAAAAATGTCCTCTCCAAGAGCCATTTTTAAGTATTTTTGAAACTGCATTTGAGGATTTACACAACCACTATAAATTTTAGAAGGATTTTTTACATATAATTTCACTCAAATCTTTTTAATATTTTATGCAAATAAGACATGCAGAAATAAGATAAAGATACAATAGATATAGGAATAATTCCAAAGTGAAATTTTTCTCCCACAAAACTTCAATGTCAAAAAAGCCGAATAGATTTAACTGAATAGAAATCACCCTTTCAAAAATACTTTTTGTTTTTTGCAAACAGTAAGGTTTTTGGAATAAGCTAAAGTATTTACAGCTCATTTTAAATGTATTACTACTTGAAATTTACTTTACTAATTTAATTTACTTGAAAAACATAAAGCACGAATTTAAGATGGAATGACAGTTTCACCTTGCGTTAAGATAACTAAAAAATAAAACTGTTTACTAAAAAGGTGCATAAAACTTTATTAAAAAAATTACGTTACAAAATGAGCTGCTCTTTAAAAACTTAAAAACAAATGACGTTAAAATCATATGTAAAAAGGAAAGATTTCTGAGATCTTTTGACCGCAAATGCGACCATTTTCAAAGGATATAGTTTAGTTCACAAATCACCTTCGCTTTGCTATTTATATACCAGTCTGAAAAAGAAACAGTACATTATTAGATAAGCATCTCCCTTCACTCCTGCTTCAAACAATAAGCTGTTCCTTTTATAACGGAAATCGTGAAATATGCAGCATAGCAGTATTACCTGTCGAGCAATTTACATCAAATCGCAAACAACATCAATTCATGTAAAGTAGGGAGAACTGGGGTACATTGATACGTTTTTTTCTAAGAATTTTTTTTTTTTTTTTGGTGTCTAGAAAATAGAAATTTCAAGTTTTTTTCCAAGCGGTGTCAGCAAAACTTGTGTAGTGTGTTATTTAAATGTACATTCGTTGTTTTATATAGTATTTTGCATGTAATTAAAAGAATAAGCAAAAAAAGTCATTTGTTTCATTGTACCCAATACCCGTGGCAGATTGATACGCCACATGGGGCACTTTGATACGTTTGGGAAAAATGGAGACAAAATAACACTATTCATATTTTTTCATAGAAAATGAGTTAACAAACCATTTTATATTTATTTATAGAAATTCTAATCACCCACAATTTATTTGTAAGCAATATTAAAGCAATAATAATTAAACGTATAATGACCTGATATTTTGGGTTTTCCTTGTCAGATTGTTGGCAGTGGTAACTTTGTTATATTTGGCACTTTAACCCCAGCATTACCTTCGATCTTAGGAAAGATGAAAAAATTACCAAGTTTTCTGTTTTTAAATCGGTTTATAAACAGAAAATAAAGGATAATTATATTAAAAATTCTGTTTATAATATAATTATCCTTTGCTGTGCTGCAGCTGGTTTCTCTTATTTAACATTTGTCATGTCAAAAATACATTTTTCCCTGGCGAATCGATATAAGTTCGAAATTTGCTAGGCTGCCGTCATTTTCTTTTGTTAGGTCTACTACCATTAGCTGTTGGGTATGTTCGTACGACTTCTGTTTGCAAAAATATTATAAAATTTTTTAATATGAAAAATTGGAGCTATTTCACTTAAATAAAAACTAATATTAGAATATTTTTTAGAAAACTAATATTTTTGGCGTGAAATGTTTGAATTAAGGAGTGTATGGTAAAAAAATATAAAAAGGTAATGAAAAAAGGATTTAGATGGTCTGTAATTATCAGGGAATACATTGATGCGTATCAATGTGCCCGACATAGACTGTATCAATGTGCCCGACATAGAGTGTATCAATGTGCCCCATACAGCCATTTTGAATAACATGAATCTCCAATCCAGTACTTCATAATTTACCTAACAATAAAAAATAAGGAACTGATAAACTGTAGCTTTCAATTACCAGGGAGAGTAATTTTTTTGGTTGAAAATACTCGAACAGTTGTACAATACCATTGTAATTGTACAAGTCAAATTTGCTTTTGACCTACAAAAACAATAAATCACACATCACAATTTATCAAACTACTGAAACATCCCAAGACTTTCTGTTATGTAATTATGTACACTAGCATCATTTTTTGGAGCTGTTGTGAAAATTCCTGTAATGACCTTGTGAGCAGTAGAGGAAGTGTATCAATGTGCCCTAGTTCCCCCTACTAACTGAAATCGAAGTTTGATGGGAATCCGTGCATTAGTTATTGAGATAGAGCAGTTGCGTAAATCGTAAACTATACAGCATTACTGCGCCGCCTCTTATGTGATTGGCACCAAAAACTAATCAGCATCAAATTATATCAAGGATTATCTTAACACAAATTTTTATTTAATTCCATGCATTTGTTTTTGAAATAGAGCGCCCACAAAATTTATGTCACATATAAATAGAAAGAAAGACTGAATTACACACTCATAGACAGACATTTTGTAAAAACGCTTTTTTTTTGGAATCTCTGATCCCTAAAACATGTAACCCGTCAAATTCCAGTTATAAAGCCAGTATGGTCATGCCTAGGAAAAAACATTGTGAACCACTTGTAGCTAGCTTGGCAAAGCGAGTTTGTGTTGTTATAAAATATAAAGGTGATGCTACAAAATATTAAAGAATAACGATTTTCTTTTTATAAAACATGCATTATTTACAATGTGTTATTCTAATATTTTGAACCAGGCAAATGGTTATTCTAATATTTTAACTAAGTGTGGAAAATTAAATTAATTTTTGTATTTTTTACTTTAAACTTTTATTTTAAAATATTCTACAAAATATAGAGACTCTTACAATACTACGTAAAATCCTGTATCACTTTTTGTATAAGCGATAATTTTTTTCTATTATTATAAATTTTTGACATGGAGCTATAGATTGAATAAATGTTTCTTAATGGTGTATATAAAAAACTATTAATACAAATTAATAGAAAACAAAATAGTAAGACTTGCAGTAAATAGCATAACTTTTAATAATTCTTTAATTCAACTAACTTTTGAACTTGCAAATAAATAAAACAATTTTACTGCTCGCAAAATTTATTTCCTTTTATTGCTCTGTTCTCTATATTCAACTATTAACGAGATCAGTAAAAATAAATAAGATAGACTTCTAAATGCATTTGTGAATCTTTATAAATATTTTAAGTATATTAAATGTGGAACAAAGAAATCAAGTAGTTTCTAGAAAATATTTATTTGCTAAATGTTTCCGAAGAGGGTTTTGATAAAATATGTATTCCTTTTTTTACATTCACTTATTTCTTATATTTATTTATTTGTTTAATAATACAAAAACAAATGCACTTATTTCAATGCACTTATTCGATTATGTAACATTATGCCGTCTTTTCCTCAGAGCACAAAAAGATAATTCTATTTATACAAGAACAGAGATGCTTTTCAATAATCAATGATCATACCAAACAGATGAAAAATATTTGTTAGGCTGAGAATAATATTAATAATAAAAAAATGTTTGGAAAAGAAATTAAAAAGCTATATCGATGCATAAATATCTTCTGTTTAGAAGAATGTTTTAAATATACAGTATGTTCACCAAAGTCTTTTACCACTACTCTCACTTCGGAACAGCTGGTACTGTACCCTAATAGCATGTATGTTCACAGTGACGTCAATGTGAGTCACTTTGGTCACATCACATCTGTGACCAAAATGCCACCACTCAGTGACGTCACATTGTGACTGAGATGTGACTTTCTTAAAAATCTTTAGAAATTTATAAATATCCTTCAAAACATGTTATTTACTTTTAAAAACATGTTTCTGGCAATTTATATATCGTCGCTTTTGTCACAGTTTCGTCACAATGTTAATGTCAAATTAGTCACAAGTGACACATTTTTCACAATTTTCTCACATTGTGACCACTTTGTGAAACGTCACAAAAGAGCTCTAAAACGGACATAACGACTTCACATTTTAGTCATTGTGACGTCACATCGACAATCGATGGTCACAAAGTCACAATGTGACTTCACAACGACGTTGCAGTGACGTCACCATGCTTTACGGATATTAAAAAAAGCTGGAAATTGCACGTGAAGTGTAGAAAATGTGGTGCGTTCATATTATACCGAAGTTTTTAAAATATTCAGATATTGGTGTAATAGTGTATAGTACTTTGGATACCCTATACTATCAAAAATCTTCTGTGTATCCCTGTAAATATTATCTGCTTTTAATTACATAGAAAGTAACTTGTAATAAACCTGAGCAACATACATCAATTTCATAAAATGAGAAGTAGTTTAATATAATTAAAACGTGACTCAAACAATTTACCCTATACCATGGAGTAATGAAAGGCATTTATGTTAGCATGTAAATTAATAAAAAACACTCTTTTTTACCACAGATGGAACATAATGCATTTTTAGTACATACGTCATAGATGCTTATCAATTTCATTTTGTTCGAAAAAGCGTAGTGCACTTGAATTGCACTTGTCCCGGTAATTGAATTATGCATCTGATTTTCATAAAATTCGAAATTACTCGACAAAAATATGCAAAAATTACAAATTTCAAACGATTTATCCGGGTAGTTTTGGCGTTGTTATATGCGGACGGACGGACGAATTGAAGGATGACTATAGGTGCTACTTATTTATATATCTACGAACACAGCTAAAAAGTGGTGCTTATATATAATAAAGTAACCAAGCACTACTAATTGAAACCGCCTACAGTGAAACCTGGTAGGGAGCTGTGGACTCAGCATTCCTATCTAGAAAACGGAAAGGTACAGGGGAAAAAAGTGATTTACAAACTTGTAGAGAATCACCAACTTAGTACAAAAAGACAACTTGCAGACGTTAAGGGTAAGAATAGAATATTTAAAACATTTGTTTTTTTTTTATGAATTCCTAACTGCATTGTTCAAAAATTTGAAATCACATTTCATTTTCCATGTCGACTTATGATTAGTTATTAACTTCTAATACGACAGCAAATGAATAACTGGTCGATATAGCGTCATGATGGTGACAATCATTCATAATAATGACATTTTAAAAAAAAACAATTTTTACTTCCTCATGTTATGATTGCCTGGTCAATGTGATTTCGTCATTGCATTTATTTTCAGTTTGTCAGGTTATTCGGTTTATCGGCTTCATAGTGATCGGGGTGACTTATTTATGATGCACCTGAAATGACGAAAAGTCGATAAGAATCACATTTGGTCCATGATGAATTCACATAACGCTCAAATTTAAATCACTATGCTATTAAGTAAGTATGTTATAAGTACAGTGAACAAGTGTATATGTAAAATAATATTTTTTTAATATTTTCCTTAAAATTAAAAAAAAGTGTGGAGAGGTAACGACAGTCTTACCCGTAAAGCATGGTGACACCACTGCAACGTCGATGTGACGTCACGTGACGTCGATGTGAAGTCACAGTGACTAACATGTGAAGTCGTTATGGCCGTTTTAGAGCTCTTTTCCCTAATAGCATGCATGATCACAGTGACGTCACAGTGACGTCACTGTGAGTCACTTTGGTCACATCACATCTGTGACCAAAATGCCACCACTCAGTGACGTCACATTGTGACTGGGATGTGACTTTCTTAAAAATCTTTAGAAATTTATAAATACCCTTCAAAACATGTTATTTACTTTAAAAAACATATTTCTGGCAATTTAAATATCGTCGCTTTTGTCACAGTTTCGTCACAATGTTAATGTCAAATTAGTCACAAATGACACATTTTTCACAAATTTGTCACATTGTGACCACTTTGTGAAACGTCACAAAAGAGCTCTAAAACGGCCATAACGACTTCACATTTTAGTCACTGTGACTTCACATCGACGTCACGTGACGTCACATCGACAATCGATGGTCACAAAGTCACAATGTGACTTTACAACGACGTTGCAGTGACGTCACCATGCTTTACGAGTTGTGACGTTTCACGAAGTGGTTACAATGTGACAAATATGTGAAAAATGTGTCATTTGTGACCAATTTGACATTAACATTGTGACGAAACTGTGACAAAAGCGACGATACTTAAATTTCAGGAAACATGTTTTTTAAAGTAAATAACATGTTTTGAAGGATATTTATAAATTTCTAAAGATTTTTAAGAAAGTCATATCTCTGTCCCAATGTGACGTCTCTGAGTGGTAGCATTTTGGTCACAGATGTGATGTGACCAAAGTGACTCACAGTGACGTCACTTGACGTCACTGTGACCATGCATGCTATTAGGGTAGATTACAATAATTATTTGTCAACTTTTCTTTTCCGCATGTGAATTTTCATCGCATTTTCCTATTTGCACCTATCTCCCTTAACTTGTTTTTTAATAGCCATAAACCTTTATTATTTTCATAATTTTCTTTTAAATTTCAACTGTTTTCAAAATATTTCTACATTTTTAAAAGATATTAAAAGATATTAAAAAGATATTAAAATAATAAGATATAAGATATAAAGATATTAAAAGATAGTATGGCACTTACTTAAACGTATATGAAAAATTTAAAAAGTCATATCAAATGAAGCAAAAAATACTCCCTTTCTTTATACTCCCTTCAATTCTTTTCACCGCTTCCCTCATTTGCCCGACAGTCGTACGGGCAACGCGTTTTTGCAAATCATGTTTTGTCCGTACCACGCACCATATTGGCATCCATCGTGCAATCGTGATTTATTATTTTCACCACTAAATTTTTATTCTAAATTTTATATTATTTAATTCAAGCTTTTTTCTGATTCAGTTAGGCAAAAAAAATTCTCTTTTGAAAAACCGGTGATAAAATATTAAAAATTCTGTAAAAGATATGAAAACGATAAACATTACTTGAAAAGTTTTTTTTCAAAAGTATTGATGAATTAAGTGGTTAACGTATACAAATATTTTTATACCTCTTTTGTTTAAATTTTTATATTAATTGTAAATGACCGCGAAATCAGATGACATTAAATATATATATATTACAAATTTAAAAAATTTTCGCCAAAACTAACCTTTATACTATCTTAATTTTCTTATAATAATATTCCGTACTTACTTCAAATTATTAAATTAAAATCTTGTTTCTAAATCTAATCTGTTAATCCTTATGCAGACGACATAAATTCTTAATTTGCCTTAAAAAACATTATTGCAGTATGCGTAAATTTAAAAAGATGGCTCTAAATTAAAAATATTCTTAATTAAAACTTTATTTCTTAATATTCCGAATAAAACTGATTTCTTCTATTTTTTTATCAACCCTTTTTAAGAAAGTCTTATTAAATTTATTCCAAAACCATACCTTTCAAAAAATATCATTATTTTATTTTATCTATTTATTTATTTTTCCTACGTCAACCTTTGATGTGTGCATATTAATAAATTCATTTCTTTTCTTTTTCTCTTAAAATTAATCATTTATAAAAATCGTCTGCCTAAAATATTTAAAATTCTGAGTCAATTATAAATTGGTTAAATAATATTTTTTTTAAAATAAATTTATCGTTTGTGGAAAATAATCTCGTAGCTGGACAAGAATTCTGTTTACATAAAAGAATGATGGTTTGAGGTTACAGAATGTTCCAGAACTTTCTTTTTAGTTTAAAAAGGTGGAAGTCTCGAGATGAAAAAGAAGATTTCTTGGGTTGCTTCTTCGATGAGGACAGCTCGCTGAAATAATGATGGAATTTTTGCAAAAGGAGCTTTTCCTTCCTCATTATTACGAATTTAATAAATGAATTTACAGCAGCCCATGACTAATTATTGGATCTTCTACATTTATTTATTTATTTTGTTTTTTCCCTCGCTTGCCATGACTGTGTGTTTCTTTTTAACCAGTGGAAATAATTAGAGTTCTCCTTAAATCGTCACAACTAATCGAAAAGTCGACAGGATTAGTTATCTGTGCTGCTTTTTAATGAATGATATTTAAAGAAAATTGCGATGGAACGAAGAAAAGCATGCTATCGCCGAAGTTCGATTGAAGGACAGCCTATATGGTATTTTCAGCTTCATATAAATTTATTGCGCAATATTTGAAAGGGGAAGCGCAAAACATTTATATCAATGACTGTTTAAATTGTACGGATTATGAACAAATTAAGAAAATTTTGATAGAAAGATTCATTCAATTAGACATCCCGAGTTTTTCTGATTTTTCAAATCTGAAATTAGATAATTTAGACAATTTAGAAACTTATTTTCGTAAAAAAGTGGAAATTGGTAGGAAATTACATCTTAGTGAAAATATACTATTACAAGGTTTAACTGATGGTTTAAAACCAGAATTCAAAAACAATATTATTATAAATCCTCCTAGTAGTACCACAGAATGGTACCGGGTTGTCAAACAATTCGTGGAAGTTTCCACCCCACTAGTTTCAAACCAAGTAATAAATCAACCATCAGCTAGACAAAATTTTCAACCTTTTCAACCAACTAGGCCCTGGATTCAGCCAGTTAGGCCCAATAATACACTTAGGAATTGGAGATTCCCCAAAGGCAATCTCAGTTTCAAAGACCTAGAGTTTGTCAAAATAATTATATTCAAAATTCATACCCTTCAAGACCTTGTAGGATATGCACAAATAGGGGTGTGAGTAATGCTTTTCATTGGGAAAGAGAATGTATTTTTAGGAGTGAGTTGCCATCCTCTGATACTCTTCCAAGTAGCTCACAAAATAATTCTCATAATATTTGACTATTAATTGTGTATGGATGTACAAATAATTATAAATTACCATTCGTTCTAGATAGTTCTCTGTTTGTCAGGTTTATTTATTTGATTATTTATCTGTGAATCTTACTTACTTACCTATTTATGAGTATTATTATTATCATTATTATGTGTTGGAGATTGAAATATTTTTATTCTTAAGGATTTAATTGAGGAGTATGATGTTCTTAAGATATTTACTGTTACTTATTAAGACTATTATGATATTTCTATGCACGATTAAGGGCAAGTTTGTAATAATAAGGTATAACTATGATGTTTACAATTTCTATTTTATTAGATAAAATTTCTGGTTAATGTTAACAGCTAAATATAGTCACAATTTCACGATAATTTCGATTCATTTTTTTTTTTAAATGGTGGGTAATGGTTTTGTGTGAGGCAATTAAAATGTATACAACATCAGTAGACAAAGCCCTCAAAATTGCGAAAGCGCGAACTCAGGAATTTCACCATAAAAGTAAAAGGCTCTATGATCGAAATTTTGTCGAATGCCCATTAAAAATACAAGACTCTGTAATTTATGAAGAATTTAAATACCCTAACACTCGAAAATTAGAACCTACATTCTCTGGACCATACAAAATTATAAATAAACTTTCTGATGTAACTTATGAAATAGATAAATTTAATTATGAGACAGGACAGAATTCCGTTATTGTGCATGTTTCTAAATTAAGACCCTATTTTTCACCAGAAGATTTTAAATTGTTTCATGAGCAACCCAAAAAACAAACAAAACCTCAGATACAATCACAATCACTAGATCAAACTAAAGTCAAGACAGTAGATTAAGTTTTAATTCTTATTCTTTAAATATTTTATCACCATAATTTTCAACATTAGCAGGTATGTTCTTGGAGGCCTACAAGAATATTACTTGTTTTTGGGGTTAAATTGGGCTCCTTATGCAGGCATAAGGTGAACACTTTGATTGTAAAAGCTTTCAAATTGATGTTGATAAATTAATTTTAAGGGTGTTTAAGTCTAACTATATTTACTCATGTATTTGACATTAGTATTATTCTATTTATTCAGCAGATATTTATGTTATAACAGTTATAAAATCTAATGATTCTACTCAAACCTATAACATAATATGTGATTTTCAGTGATTGTGAAAACTACAGATATTAAGAGTTTTTCAGAGAAGCACACTATTTTTATTTCTATTTCTCAATTAAGAATGACACCTTTTATTCCTATTGTATTTTATTATTAAAGTTTATAAACCATGTGTAGATAAAACATTATTCTACATTTGGCATTTGAAAACTTATAACCAAATTTGACAATTTTGTAAAAGAGTATCAGAGAGGAATTATTGTAAGGAAATACTGGTTGAGAGTCCATTTTCTAAATAGTTAGATTTAATTTTATTTGGATTTTCGAATTATTATGATTTTTTTATTTATACTTTCGGCTAGCAAAAAATACTTTCTTATGCTATTAGAAGATAAGAAAATTATTTAGTTGCTATGTAATTATTTTTATCCTCAACCAATATTTTCCCTATCAATAATAAACAAATAGTGATATTTTCTTTTGATTATACTCTTGTTTTACTATTATTATTATTATTATGATTTCTATAATGAAGTTTAGTATTAATTATACTCTTATTGAAAAATATTAGGATATGGAGTCTTATTATACTATTACTTATTATTGTTGTTATTGTTATTATTTAATTTTTTCTATATTATTTATTATTGATATTGAGAGTGATGCTATTTGTTATTGAAAAATTGATATATTATTGAAAGATGTTGGATCCAACATAACATTAAAACCAAAGATTAAACTAGGTTTGAAGATCTTTAATTAAAGAGACTGTATTTAGTGAACATTGGAAAAGACTCTTTTATATATACTATTGAAAGACTTGTTTCATTTAAAGGACTTATTTAAAATAAACTATGCATTAAGTCATTGTAATTATTTAAACATCCATGAGAACGAATTTTTATTGTTTTTATTATGTTTTTATCTCTTGCTTATTAATATTCATAACTTATTTACTGTTATTATATGTATTATCTCCTATGCACTTACAAATGGTAAGTGATGTTGTAACATTATTGTATTTCTTTCAGGGAAATGCTCCTACCTAAATTTAATTCAGAATTATTTTCTCTTAACTATTTTATTTTAATCGCTAATATTTTTTATATTGCGTTAATTTTCTTTTCTTCCATCTCTTGGCTTCCTGAGTTTGACAGTTTTATTCCAAAATTTAACTTTTCTAAATTATTATATTTCTGTTGTCTGAACTTGTAGTTTTATTTAACTATCAATTTCATACAAAGTCTTGGGGAGGGGGGATAATATTACAAATTAAAAATTTTTTCGCCAAAACTAACCTTTATACTATCTTAATTTTCTTATAATAATATTCCGTACTTACTTCAAATTATTAAATTAAAATCTTGTTTCTAAATCTAATCTGTTAATCCTTATGCAGACGATATAAATTCTTAATTTGCCTTAAAAAACATTATTCCAGTATGCGTAAATTTAAAAAGATGGCTCTAAATTAAAAATATTCTTAATTAAAACTTTATTTCTTAATATTCCAAATAAAACTGATTTCTTCTATGTTTTTATCAACCCTTTTTAAGAAAGTCTTATTAAATTTATTCCAAAACCATACCTTTCAAAAAATATCATTATTTTATTTTATCTATTTATTTATTTTTCCTACGTCAACCTTTGATGTGTGCATATTAATAAATTCATTTCTTTTCTTTTTCTCTTAAAATTAATCATTTATAAAAATCGTCTGCCTAAGATATTTAAAATTCTGAGTCAATTATAAATTGGTTAAATAATATTTTTTTTTTAAATAAATTTATCGTTTGTGGAAAATAATCTCGCAACTGGACAGGAATTCTGTTTACATAAAAGAATGATGGTTTGAGGTTACAGAATGTTCCAGAACTTTCTTTTTAGTTTAAAGAGGTGGAAGTCTCGAGATGAAAAAGAAGATTTCTTGGGTTGCTTCTTCGATGAGGACAGCTCGCTGAAATAATGATGGAATTTTTGCAAAAGGAGCTTTTCCTTCCTCATTATTACGAATTTAATAAATGAATTTACAGCAGCCCATGACTAATTATTGGATCTTCTACATTTATTTATTTATTTTGTTTTTTCCCTCGCTTGCCATGACTGTGTGTTTCTTTTTAACCAGTGGAAATAATTCGAGTTCTCCTTAAATCGTCACATATATATATACTTTTTATTCGATTATATTTAATTTTATTTCCTTCTACTTTAAAAGAAGAGTGGGGTGTATATTTTTAATTAAATTTTTCCTTAAAAAGAAACCCAACATAGTTTCCGTTTATTATATTGTGAAATAGAAATTACAAAAAGTTTACAAGTATTTCTTAATGCTTTGAGAAAATACTAAAATTTGGTTTCAGAAAGTAAAGATATTAAACTGAAGAAAAGAGTATAGGTAAAATGTTTTAAGAAGAAATAGCACTGAAAATTCTTTTAGAGATCCCGTAAGGCCATAAAAATTAATTAAGTAAATAAATTCAGATTATTTAACGTGCAGAAACGTATTAAGAACCTGTGACTAGAAGAAGGAAAGTAATTTGTAGGAAAACGTAGAAAAAACGGAAGCTTGTTTGAGTAGTCATGCATAAAAATTGATTTTTTTTTTCTTTTTCTTATCATGCATTGCTTTGTTATCTTTAGATTTTTATTTCTCAGTCTTCATTATGAAAGGCAAAGTTTTAATAAATTTCGCAAAAAAAAAAAAAAAAAAAAAAAAAAAAAAAGTATTAAAAAAAATTCTTTAAAATGACTTAGTCAGGTTTTTTTTTTTTTTTTAACAAGTTTGGAAAGAATAATAAAAAATTTAGAATATTTTATAAGTGTTTTACACATACTTGTGCAACTGCAGCGTTCAAAATTTGAAATCCCATTTAATTTTTCACGTCGACTTAAAATTAGATATTAACTTCTATATAAATAAAGAGCAATTAATTATCCTTTTTTTATGCGGGCTAATTGTCATTGCATCTCCCCATTTGAACCTGTCACCCCTACTTTGTTTTTAAATAGCCATAAATCAATATTCTTCTTCATAATTCCTTCGTAATTTCAACTATTTTTTAGCTCACAGGCTATCATAGCCTGAGAGCTTATGTGCCCGTCCGTTCTGTATGTATGTGCGTATGTGCGTAACGCGATAACTCATGATAAAAATATCGGATCCACTTGAAATTTTGTATATAGGTATATCCTGATAAGGCGCTTCCCTGATTAGTTTTTGGAGTTCATTCGATATGTATAAGAGGGGGAACGGGGGGCTCATGCCCCCCGTTAGTTGATATAAATGGGATTTTCATGCAGAATTAAGTTTTCAAAATTTAGATTAGGATCATTCTGATGAGGCGATTCCGTGACTGTTATTAGGTGTTCATTGAATAAGTATAAATAGGGGGAACAGGGGTTCTAATCCCCCCCCCGTTAGTTGATATAAATGGGATTTTCATGCAGAATTAAGTTTTCGTTCAAAATTTAGATTAGGATCATTCTGATGAGGCGATTCAGTGACTGTTATTAGTTGTTCATTGAATAAGTATAAATAGGGGGAACAGGGGTTCTAATGCCCCCCCCCCCCGTTAGTTGATATAAATGGGATTTTAATTGAGAATTAAGTTTTCGTTCAAAATTTAGATTAGGATCATTCTGATGAGGCGATTCCGTGACTGTTATTAGGTGTTCATTGAATAAGTATAAATAGGGGGAACAGGGGTTCTAATGCCCCCCCCCGTTAGTTGATATAAATGGGATTTTCATGCAGAATTAAGTTTCCGTTCAAAATTTAGATTAGGATCATTCTGATGAGGCGATTCAGTGACTGTTATTAGTTGTTCATTGAATAAGTATAAATAGGGGGAACAGGGGTTCTAATGCCCCCCCCCGTTAGTTGATATAAATGGGATTTTAATTGAGAATTAAGTTTTCGTTCAAAATTTAGATTAGGATCATTCTGATGAGGCGATTCCGTGACTGTTATTAGGTGTTCATTGAATAAGTATAAATAGGGGGAACAGGGGTTCTAATGCCCCCCCCCCCGTTAGTTGATATAAATGGGATTTTCATGCAGAATTAAGTTTTCGTTCAAAATTTAGATTAGGATCATTCTGATGAGGCGATTCCGTGACTGTTATTAGGTGTTCATTGAATAAGTATAAATAGGGGGAACAGGGGTTCTAATGCCCCCCCCCCCCCGTTAGTTGATATAAATGGGATTTTCATGCAGAATTAATTTTCGTTCAAAATTTAGATTAGGATCATTCTGATGAGGCGATTCCGTGACTGTTATTAGGTGTTCATTGAATAAGTATAAATAAGGGGAACAGGGGTTCTAATGCCCCCCCCCCTTAATTTATATAAATGGGTTTTTCAAGCAGAATTGTCAGATTTCGTTCAAATCTCTGAATAGTTTTGGAAGTTTAATGGTTAAGTATAAAAGAGGGGGATAACTCCTTTTAAATTATATAAATGCTAAATGGGTTTTTATTAAGAATTATCTAATTTGCTCTGAATTTTGGATATAGATTTTTTATATGATAAAGCATGTCTTTGATAGTATAGGAGGTTCAATGATTAAGTATAAAAAAAAGAGGAAAGGGGAGAGCTGTTTCCCCTTCTTAATTTTTTTTTCGAACGGAATTAACCCTTGAAAATATAAGGCTTTAATGTGCAATTAGTATTTGTAGCCTGTGAGCTCAATGCCATCAGTTTAACTGGGCAGTATTCTTTTTATTTAAATATTATCTTAATTTATTGATACGATTTACGATTATTAAACGATAATATGACTCTTACTCTAACAGATATGGCAGATTAAATATCCCTGTCGGCTTGGCCTATAGGCGGAGGTAGATTTCGAAGGGTGCTCATTTCAGCAACAAAATAAATAAATAAATAAATAAATGAAAATAAAACATGATTAGAGATAAACCCAGGTTAACTTATTTATTTGGTCGTTTTTGAAAAAAAATTAATTTCACTTTTCTGTATAACTGGTTTTATCAAAATCATCTTAAGCAAGATTCGGCTCAAATACCCATTTTGACAGAATATTTTGAAATATATTCGTACTTTATTAAAAAATTGACCAGTATGGTATATTATATAGTTCTTAAATAAGAAAAAAACTGTCTATTGAATAAGTTTGAGAGGAAAATTCAATTTAAAAATGAGTTATAAAATAAGCGATTTATTGTTTGAATACATCCTCAATTCTTCAATCGTGATCGCTTCGGGAAATTTTGTACGAAATGCCTACTTTGACAGAGCTTTTTTAAAAGAGAAAATTTATTCAGCCTTTATCAAAAAACTGACCAATACGGCACATTATACAGTTCCTAAACAAGAGAACCTGTCAAATGGATGCGCTTGAGAACAAAATTTAATTTAAAAATCAGTCATAAAATAAAAAATTTGTTATTTGATGAATTCATTAATTCCTTATTCACGATCGCTTTGAGAAATTTTGTACGAAATGCCCATTTTGACAGCTTTTTTTAAATATATTCTGCCTTTATAAAAAAAAAAAAATCCCTTTCGGCATGGCCTATAGGCGGAGGTAGATTTCGAAAAGTTTTCATCTCAAAAAAAAAAAAAAAAAAAAAAAAAAAAAAAAAAAAATGCCTATCTCTACTTAAATGCCCATTTTGGCAATATATTTTGAATTATATTCTTACTTTATTTAAAAAAATTGACCAATATGCTCATTATATAGTTCCTAAATAACAAAAAACTGTTAATTAAATTCGTTTGACAGCAAAATTGAATTTAAAAATGAGTCATAAAATAACCAATTTATTATTTTAATACATCCACAATTCTTTAATCAAGATCGCTTTGAGAAATTTTGTGCGACGTGCCCACTTTGACAGATTTTTTTAAATATATATTTAGCCTTTATCAAAAATCTGACCAATACGGCACATTACACAGTTCCTAAATAACAAATAACTGTCAATTGAATGCGTTTGAGAGCAAAATTGAATTTAAAAATGAGTCATAAAATAAACAATTTGTTATTTGAATACAACCTCAATTCTTTTATCATGATCGCTTTGGGAAATTTTTTTGCGAAGTGCTTACTTTGACAGCTTTTAAAATATATATATTCACCCTTTATCAAAAAATCGAAGAATACGCACATTATATAGTTCCTAAGTAACAAAAAACTGTCAATTGAATGCGCGTCAGAGCAAAATTGGTTTTAAAAATGAGTCATAAAATAACCAATTTGTTATTTGAATACCCACAGTTCATTAATCATCTCGCTTTGGGAAATTTTTTGCGAAGTGCCCATTTTGGCAGCCTTTTTTGAAATATATTCTGCCTTTATCAAAAAACTGGCCACTCCGTCACATTATATAGTTCCTAAATAAGAGAACCTGTAAATTGGATGCGTTTGAGAACAAAAAAAGATTTAAAAATGACTCGGTAAAAACGCAATTTCTTAAATTTCCTCAAATTTTAATCACGATAACTTCGTGAAATTCTGTTCAAAATACCCTTTTTGGCAGCCTTTTAAAAAATATATTCTGCCTTTATCAAAAAACTGGCCAATACGTCAATTTATATGGTTCCTAAATAATAGGACCTGTAAATTGGATGGGTTTGAGAACAAAAATTAATTTAAAAATGACTCATGAAAAACGCAATTTGTTATACTTAATGAATTTTTTAATGATGAAAACTTCGGGAAATCTGTTCAAAATACCTCTTTTGGCAGCCTTTTTAAAAATATATTCTGCCTTTATCAAAAAATTGGCCAATAAGTCGCATTATATAGTTGCTAAATAAGAGGATCTGTCATTTGGATGCGTTTAAAATCAAAAATGAATTTTAAAATGAGTCAGAATATAAGCAGTTTGGATTTAAGGTTTTTTCTCCAACTCCTATTTTTGTTTAATTTATTTTTGCTATAAGAATTGGTTCTATGAAAAACTTGTCAATATAAAAGTTGTAGATATTATTCTGAAGATGTAAAATAAATTTAATTAGATTTAATTGCTTAAGAATTGAGTAAGTTATGGGTTTTTTTCTTTTTCCTCCCCCCTTTTTCTTTTCGTTTTTAATTTTTTTCATCGGTAAAAATTGGTCCTATCAAAAACTTGTAAATACAAAAGTTTTAGATAATATTGAGTACATTTATATAAAATTTAGTTGGATTTGATATCTTGAGAATTGACGAAGTTATGATTTTTTTTCTCCCAAAAACCATGTTTTTTTCGCCCCTTGAGCCCATTTTTAACTTTATCAAAAATCTGTCACGCATAAACTTTTTCCTCATCTTTTAGAAGTAATATAAACTTTAAACCGATTCGATATCTATTTTAATTAAAAAGTTATCGCATTTTTTCTGTTTTCACAAAAACCCTCCTAACTTTGACCCCCTTGGTCCGATTTTGCCCATTAACGAACTTAACCGAGATTTTATGCCCCTTGATTTTATGTAAAAGTTTGATGAAGATCTGAGCATAATTATGGAAGTTATCGTGTCTAGAAGAAAGTGATATACACCGATAGATAGATAGATAGATAGATAGATAGATAGATAGATAGATATATAAACTTTTTTACTGATGGTAGTTTTGGGGTCTAGGAGTCATGATTCGTGTAGATCCGCAAAAATTTTTCAGAAATTCCAACATGGGAGACAATGCAATAGGTAGTATTTCATACGAAATCTACCTAAAACTGACCAATACGGCACATTATGTAGTTCCTAAATAAGAAGACCTGCCATTTGGATGCGTTTAAAATCAAAAAGGAATTTAAAAATGAGTCAGAATGTAAGCAGTTTAGATTTGAGATTTTTTTTTCTTCAACTCTTATTTTTGTTTAATTTATTTCCGCTATAAGAATTGATCGTATAAAAAAACTTTTCTATATAAAGGATGTAGATATTATGAAAAGATTAAGATGAAAAAGAAACTTAATCAGATTGGACAGTTTAAGAATTCACGAAGTTATGTATTTTTTTCTTTTTCCATCCCACTTTTCGATTTCGTTTTTAATTTTTTTTATTGGTAAGAGTTGGCCCTGTCAAAAACTTCTAAATATAAAAGTTTTAGATAATATTAAGAGCAATTATAAAACATTTATAAAAAGATTAGTTTTTAACTGATCTTTTAGAAGTAATATAAACTTTAAAATGAATCGATGTTAATCTTTATAGAAATAATATAAATTCTTAATTCGCCTGTTCCAATATGCGTAATTTAAAAAAATGGCTCTAAATTAAGAATATTCTTAATTAAGCTTTAATCATTGAAATTCCTAATAAAATTCATTTTTTCTCTTTTTTTATAAACCCTTTTTAAGAAAGTCTTATTAGATTTATTCCGAAACCATACTTTTCAAAAATATCATTCTTTTTATTTTTTTTCTTTGCGTTTGATATTTATTGCGTTTCAATAAATTCATTTTTTTTCCTTTTTTGTGTGAAATTATCGTTTGTAGAATACCATATTTACTTGTGTATACCGCGCGACCCGTTCTTTACAAGAAAAAATGGCGATTTTTTAAAATCTCGTATATAACGCGCACCGCAAACTTCATATGCAAATGAATGAATGATTAAATGAATTTCAGTAAAGAAAGTCAAAACAAGCATTACACCAGGCAAAAATACATGTTGACTTCGGGTATGGAGTAAATGATGGGGGGGGGGGATAGGAGTGAGTGACGGTAGGGAAACTTACTAATTAGCGTTTATATAATGTTAATGTATAAAAAAAGTGCAATGAATGAAATAAAGATGCAGTAATATTTCAACTAAGTAAGATTTTCCGAGTGAATATGTCTTCTTTGAATGATTTCTTGACTCATATCTATATCGGATGATTATATCCAGCAGTAAGAAAATATTCCGTGTATAATGCACATCTAGGTGTTTTGACCTATTTTTTTTTTTTAAGTGCGCGTTATACACGAGTAAATACGATATATTCGAATTTTGATTTCGATTATAAATTAGTTAAATAATAATCTTTTAAACTAAAATTATTGTTTTGCAGATGATTCAAGGCTGCTATTTTTAACCTCGGCGCTAGACATTAAATTATGTTTACATAAAAAAATCGTAGTTACAGATTACCGAAAATTCTAGATTTTTTTTTTTTTTTTTTTTTTTTTTACTTAAGTGAGGAGGCCAGAGATGGATGGAATCTTTTATTCGATGTTTCGGGTTTAGGCGACATACGGAAGCTATGTTTCTTTTTCTTTTTTTTTTTTTTTTTTTTTTTTGGAATGTCTGCTCCCGGGAGAGTATTATCTGCTCTATATAAATGCATTTTAATAAACTATTTTGGAGCAGCCAATGAAACCAATTTGGAGTAGTTTAATGAAGCTTCTACATTTTTTTCCCTCGCTTGCTACGACTTCTGTGTTATAAAACGGGGAAACCGACGATGATGTTTTTGGCTGCTAAATTCAAAATGTCACATATATATATAATCTTTTTTACTGATGGTAGTTTTGGGGTCTAAGAGGCATAACCGGTGTAGATCTGTAAAAATCTTTTAGAAATTTTATCATAGGAGTGACCGCAATAGGTAGTATTTCGTACGAAATATACCTAAAAGGGATCTCAAATGAAGAAAAAAAATACTCTTATTATTTTTTCTTATTCACCCTTCAGTTATGTTAAAATATACAAGCATGTTTTAAATTTTTAAATTAATTGTAAATAACCGCTAAATCAGCAAAAACTAACAAAAAAATAATTTTTAGATTATATTCCATTTTATTTCTTTTTATTTTAAAAGAAAAGTGCAGTGTATATTGTGTATTTTAATTAAATTTTTCCTTACAAAGAAACCCAAAATACTTTCCATTTATTATAAATTGAGATAGAAATTGCAAAAAGTTTTACAAGTATTTTTCAGTACTTAGTGAAAATAGTAAAATTTGGGTTTCAGATAGTAGAGATATTAAACTGAAAAAAAGCGTATAAGTAAAATTTTTTTAAAGAGAAGAAAGAGCTTTGAAAATTCTTTTAGAGGCCCCGTAAGGTCATAAAAATTAATTAAGTAAAAAAAAAAATAAGATTCTTTAATATGCAGAAAAGCATTAAGAACCTGTAACCTAGAATAGGATAATAATTTGAACGAAAAACGTAGAAAAACATAAGCTTGTTTGGTTAATCATACATATTTTTTTTTTCCTTTTCTTTTTATTTATTGCGTAAGTTTTTCTTTTTCTATTTTTATTATAAAAGAAAATTTTTTTAATTAATTTCATAAAAAAAAAACATTATTTAAATGAATTTTTCAAAATATCTCAGTCAGATTTGTTTTTTTTTTTATTTTTTTCCTTTTTTTGAAACATTTTTGGAAACAATTATAGAAAATGTAGAGCATTTTTCAAGAATTTTAATGTTTATTTTGTAACTGCATTGTTAAAAACTTTGCAATCACTTTTAATTTTAACTGTCGACTTATGTTCGGCTATTAACTTCTAATGCGACACCAAATCAATAACTAGTCGCTATAACACCACAATGGTGATATAAGTTCATACTAATGATATTGTAAAATATCAGCTTTTTATTTCGTCACATTATGATTCCCTGGTCAATGTCAATTCGTCACTGCATTGATTTTCGTATAGATTATTCGGTATATAGGGTTCATAGTCCCCTGGGTGACTTTATCTTTGATATGTCTGACGACAAGGCGATAAGAACATTTGGGTGAATATGAATTCACCTACTGCTCACATCCCGTAAAGCATGGTCACGTCACTTCAACGTCGTTGTGAAGTCACATTGTGACTTTGTGACCCTCGATTGTCGATGTGACGTCACGTGACGTCGATGTGAAGTCACGGTGACTAAAATGTGAAGTCGTTATGGCCGTTTTAGAGCTCTTTTGTGACGTTTCACAAAGTGGTCACGATGTGACAAATTTGTGAAAAATGTATCATTTGTGACAAATTTGACATTAACATTGTGACGAAACTGTGACAAAAGCGACGATATTTAAATTGCGAGAAACATGTTTTTTAAAGTAAATAACATGTTTTAAAGGATATTTATAAATTTCTAAAGATTTTTAAGAAAGTCACATCTCAGTCACAATGTGACGTCACTGAGAGGTGGCATTTAAGTCACAGATGAGACGTGACCAAAGTGACTCACAGTGACGTCACTGTGACCATGCATGCTATTAGGGATTTCAATCACAGTGCTCTTAGGTCGACAGGTTGTAAGTGCAGTAAACAGACATATATGTTATATAATAATTCTTTATATTTTTCCTTAAAATTGAAGAAACGGGGGGGAGAGACAATGAACGCCACAAATTATTAGATAATAGTAACTCATCATCCTTTCTTTTATGCGTGAAAAGATAGGAAAGTAATTTTAGGGAAAATTGTACAAAAATGGAAGTTTTTTGGGGGTAATCATGTTGAAAAATATATTTTTTTTTCTATTTTGTATTAATTGATTTGTTTTCTTTTATGTTTTTTTTTTCTCTATTTTTATTATAAAAAGACAAAGTTTAATTTCGCACACACACACACAGAAAAAAAAGTTTTTATGTGGGTATTCCAGAATATCTCAGTCGGATAAAAAAAGTTTTTTCAAACATTATTTTGGGAATTTCGTTCATCTGACGAAATTTTCTGCCTTAAAACGGAAGAGCTGATTTGGCTTCTCATGAAAGAGCTGTAATTTTTTCGATCATAAAAGAGTTGTTTTTCAAACGATTAAATCTTCTTGATCTAAATTGGTTATTTAAATAGCTCAACTTCATTTAAATTGGTTAAAACTCGAGTTATTTCAACTCTTTTTTGAGAAGCTGCCTTTCAACATTGAGATGAGTGGATTTCAGCTCAACTTGAGCTATTTTGTGGCTGACTTTTTAAGAGAGTTATTCGTCTCACTTCTTTGCCTGTCCGTCACAGAATCCGTTATCAGAAACTGTATATGTTGGAGACTTGAAATTTTGCATACTTATAGCTCACTATCTCACATCAAACAACAAATTATATAAAAAAAAATCTTCTTAACTGAAGTTATTAATTTGATAACCCCAATTACAAGATCGGGGCGGCGTTTGTAATTTAACAAAAGCAGTGATTTTTTTATGAGTTACAAAGCGAGCTTTTCCAACGATCTTCCAACAAGTGTCATTTTAACGACAGATAAGTACTCGGGACTAAGTTTTTTTTTTTTTTTTTTTTTTTTTTTTTTTTTTTTTTTTTTTTTTTTCATTCCACAAATTCGAAATTAACAACACAATACGGCGTAAAAATCGGCTTTCAGGAATTCTAAAAATTATCTGGAACGTACGATATAAACTCGAAAATTCATTAAAATTCGAGAAAAAAAATTTCCGTACAAAGAATCCCAAAAACAGTTTCCGTTTATTATACAGTGAAAGAGAAATTGCAAAGTGTTTTACACGTATTTCCCAATACTTTGAGAAAATACTAAAATTTGGTTTCAGAAAGTAGAGATATTAAACTGAAGAAAAGCGTATATGTAAAACGTTTTAAAAAGAAAGAGCGCTGAATTTTTTTAGAGCTCCCGTAAGGTCATAAAAATTAATGAAGTAAATAAATTCAGATTCTTTAACGTGCAGAAAAGCATTTCGTACCTGCGATCTGGAATAAGAAAGTAATTTGAAAGAAATACATTAAAAAAAACAGAAGCTTCTTTGGATAATCATGCTTAAAAAATATTTTTTTTTATTTTACGTTTCATTTATTGCTTTATTTTTCAATGTTTCTTATTTTTTTATTTTTATCATAAAATACAAAGTTTTAATTAATTTCACACACAAAAACAATATTTAAGTGGGTTCTCTAAAATATCTTTATCAGATTTTATTTTAGCAACAGTATTTTTAAGGTTTCGTTCATCTGAAAAAACCGTAATAGTCTCACTTTTTTGTAAATTCATCAGAGTCCGAAACTTTACATGTTAGAGACTTAAAATTCCCAAATGACAAAATTATTAAAAAGCTGTAATCAACGACATTAGTAATTCAAAAACTCCCAATTACAAGATCAGAAAGGCATTCGTATTTCAACAAAAGCAGGAATTTTTTTTTTCACTTACAACAAACAAGATCTGCTTACGGTCTTCTTATAGGTGTCATCTTAACGGCAGATTAGAACGGGCGATTTCTTTATCACGCAATTATTATTATTAATTTACATTAATTTTACATTTAACATTATTATTAATATTTAATGATTTTAATTTTTTAGTTTTCATTAATTATTAATTATTTAATTTGTAATTATTAAATTTTTCATCATGATAGTATTTTAATTTTTATCCGTTTGGAATTATCTATAATTCAAAATATGTGTTACAAACCACAGAAGAACAGCAGTTTTCTGTAAAATTGTCGATAATATTTATGATCTTCTGAAATGAAAGAAAAGTATTATCCTTAAAGCATTTATGCTTAATTATGAGATGTTTGCGAAGGAAAAGAAATGGGCTTATCAGATTGATTATAAAAATTCTATATTTCAACAATTACAACAACTTCGAAAATGCTTAGTATGTACTTTTAAAAATACCGCGATTGAGATACCCTACTTTGATTTTAAAATATCCCAGCACTGCAACTGTTGTTGCGGTTCTCTTCTGAATATTTGGCAAGTGTCTGATCTTACCTAGTGCACTTGCAATGCACTGAAGTTTAATCTCAATGAGGGAGTAACTTTAGTGCTTTTTTGATATTGCCATAAACACTGAATATTAACCTTTAATTTAAGCTATTTCGACTAACAAATGAAACACGAATTTTAGTAATTATAGTGGTGATTTATATTACAATTGATGTTATGAGAATTATGTTGATAAATGTTTTGTATCTCTCAACAATTAATAATAGTAAACTGTAATTTCAAATAATATATATCATGATAGTAATCTCTAATTTGAAATTATATATGTAATTTTCTTATGTATTTCATTTTAATTTTTGTCATTATTTCTGTAAATCACAATGAAAATATATCGATATAATATGAGAAATAAATATATACACACATATATACATATATACACTGGTGTCCAAAAGTTAAGCGTAATTGGTAATTAAGTAAGTAATGAAAGAAATATTAATCGAAATGTGGTGAAACTCCAGGTGTGTAAACAAAATAGTACGCGTCATATATTTTCGCGAGGAGTTTTCCCCGAAATCGAACAGGGGACCGTCAACAAATTGAAAAAGAACGAAGACCTTTTGGATAACCCTGTCAAAACTAATGCAGCAAAAGCGTTCAAACTGCACATTATGATTAAGTGGCTTATTGTAGTGTACTGTGTTTATTTTTACAAGGATAGCATGTATACTCTTAGAGAAATTAAGGTTTTTATAAAAACAGTCCTAAGTTTTTTGCTTATAATTTGCAGAGTTCTTAATATAAAATAATGTTCTTTTCTGAAAATATGACAAACATCATGGTACACAATACCCTGTCATCAGAATTTAAAAATAATAAACACTGCATGACAAATGAGCAGGTTTACTAAATAATTTTTTACTGCGCATGCGTGAAAGCTATTAAAATTTCATTTGCATATTATGTTAGTTAAATATGTGTAGAACAACTTTTGTGAAAGTCTCAAAAACATAGATTAAAAATTCTGAAAATTATCGTTGATAGAATGAGATCAAAATCCGCTATTCCCTAATGAAGCAAAAAGATGAGGGGCTGTATCCATATTCCATTGTTTCGTGCCTAGACAATACTGCACGTACAATTGTATTTGGATAAAACCCCTGATATTTTGCTTCCTTTTAGGAATAACGGATTTTGAGTTGATTCTATAGACGATCATTTTCAGAATTTTCAAGCTATGTTTTTGAAACTTTTACAGAAGTTGCTCTATACATTTAGCTAACACAATATGCAAATGAAATTTTGATATCGTTGACGCATGCGCAATGGAAAATTATTTACTAAACCTACTCATTTTTCATACAATTTTTATTATTTTTAAATTCTGATGACAGGGTATTGTGTACAATGATGTTTGTCATATTTTCAGAAAAGAACATTATTTTATATTAAAAACTCTGCAAATTATAAGCAAAAAACTTAGGTCTGTTTTTATAAAAACCTTAATTTCTCTAAGAGTATGAATGCTATCCTTATAAAAATAAACACCGTACATTACATAAAACCACTTAATCATAATGTGTAGTTTGAACGCTTTTGCTACATTAGTTTTGACAGGGTTATCCAAAAGATCTTCGTTCTTTTTCAATTTGTTGACGGTCCCCTGTTCGATTTCGGGGAAAACTCTGCGAAAATATATGACGCGTACTATTTTGTTTACACACCTGGAGTTTCACCACATTTTGATTTATATTTCTTTCATTACTTACTTAATTACCATTTATGCTTAACTTTTGGACACCAGTGTATATACATATATACAGTGCGTGTCAAAAGTTTAAGCCCAATAGCAATTTCAAAATAAAATTTGAAATATAAACTTCATTTCAATATCTGTCTTGTATATGTTAATAATATCTATTTTAACATCATATTCATTGAAATTAACTTTCAAATTTTATTTCAAACCATGGAGTTTAAGAATATAACAAAAATAACCGTGTCAAAAATGATTTTATGCAAAATCGATTTTATGCAAATTTTACATTCTGACGTAATCGGGGGCGCATGCAAACAATTTCTAGGTGCACAACAAGCAGTCAGTTGTTGTTTTTGAGTTATTACAAGATGCCTAAGTCGAAAGAATTTTCAGAGGAGGAGGTGATAAAAATCTGGAATATGAGAGCAATTTGTAAGTCTGATTCTGAAATTGCAAGTGCATTAAAAAGATCAAAACGAGGTATTTATCAAATTTTGGCTCGTGGTAATGATTTGAAACGAAAATTTCGTTCAGGAAGGCCGCAAGTGACTAGTTTGCACGAAGATAGCCGCATCAGAAATTTGGCTTCAACTGTTAATTACTCCCTTTCGCAAATAAATCATCTAAAAAAACTGTTCATAAATGAGTTTTGGAATTCAAATACATCGAATACCGTAAAATGGCTCGATTACCGTGTCTCAAACCACGCCATAAAGAAGCTGGATTACAGTGGGCCAAAGAGCATGTGTCATTTGGTGAAAAGTGGCTGAATGTCATATTCAGGGATAAAAAAAATGAAGCCTCGATGGCCCTGACTTGTTTAAGTATTATTGGCATGATTTTCGCAAAGAACCTAAAGAGTGTATTTACCCGGCAACATAATGGTGGCTCTGTAATGGTATGGGGGGCTATTTCTTTCAATGGTCAGACATCTCTAGCGTTCATCAGTGGTCGTGAAAATTCTGAAAACTACCAAGAGACACTTGCCAATCATTTGCTTCCTGTTGCCGAGGTTTTGAGGGGAGAAAAATGGTTATTTCAACATGATAATGCTTCGATCCATACCTCAAGCTGAACTTCATCGTGGCTTAAGTCGAAAAAAGTGTCTGTTTTGAAATGGCCGGAAATTAGTCCTGATTTAAACCCTATAGAAAATATGTGGGGGTATTCTCACTCATAAAGTTTATCCAAATGGAAAGCAGTATTCTTCGGTTAAAGATTTGTAAGATGTCATTGAGAACGCTTGGTTTAAAATTGAACCAGGAACAATACAGAACCTCATTTTATCGATGGAGGACCGTATATTAATAGTAATTCAGCAGAAAGGGGCAATAATCAAGTATTAGTTTTTTTTATTCTTCTTCTGCTAAAGACAACAACTACTGTGCTTAAACTTTTGACACACTCATTTTTGTTGTTTTGATAAATTTTATTATTTAAGATAAATTTTATAGTATAAATCTGTTAATTATCATTTGAAGATTACAATTTGTAGGTTATGTGAAAAGGAAAGAAACTTTCACGCATTAACAAAATTTTATCTTGAAATTTTCTGTTGTGCTTAAACTTTTGACACGTAATGTATATATATATATATTTTTCCTTCAGAGAGAAGCCGAATATACATATAATATATAGCCATAATGACCGGACTCAAATTTAGACATTTTGTCGAATATTTAAAAATATACTTATTGAATTCTGAAATTTCTGAATTATATATAAAGAATATTTTGACTTCAGATTTATCAACGTTCATTTGATAAGGAGGGCATTTAGGAAGCTGACAAAAAATAAATTTGGGTAACAATAATAATAACATTTGGGATCGCATTGTACATTAAAATGCACTAAATTATATATCGCTTTAAAATAGCAAATATGTGTATATTGAACAACATGACCACTTATTTTTGTAAGAACACACGTATATTCACGTAAATACACTGAGGTGACAAAAGTCATGTGATAAGCTGTTGATAGCGTGTCGGTCCTCCGTTTCTACGAGGAAGTGCAACAACACAATTTTGAAGCGACTCCACGAGTCGCTAGAAGTCCACTGGGGAAATATTGAGCCATACAGAATCCATAGACGTCGATAATTCCGAAAGCATTGACGCTGAAGGATTTTGTGCACGAACTGGTGTCTCGATTATCTCCCATAAACATTGAATGGAATCCATGTCGGGTGATCGCGGTGGCCAAATCATCCGCTAGAATTGTCAAGAATGTTCTTCAAATGAATCACGAACAGTTATGGCCCGGTGACATGGCGCATAGTTAGCCTGGAAAATTCCATCATTGTTTGGATACATAAAGTCAATGAATGGTTGCAAGTACTCTCCCTGCAGCTGTAGGTAATCATTTTCAATTAACGATCGGTTCAGTTTGACCAGCACACCTAGCCCATTCCATGTAAACACAGAGCACACCATTATGAAGCCGCCACGAGCTTGCACAGTGCCTTGTTGACTACTTGAGTCCATGGTTTCCTGACGTCTGCGCCACACTCGTACCCTTCCGTCAGGTCTTACCATTTGAAATCGTGACTCATCTTGCCAACCCACTTTTTAGGTGCGTTCGTAATTATGTAAATACGTAGCACCTATGGTTGTCGCTCGGTCCGTCCGTCCGTCTGTCCGTCTGTCAGCATATAAAAACGCAAAAACTACCCAACCGAATCGTTTGAAATTTAAAATACATAATTATAGCATAATTTTGTCGAGTCATTTCAAATTTTATGAAAATCGGATGGATAGATCAATTACAGGGACATTCAAAAGGATTCCGTTACATTACGGTCAATAGGGAAAAAAGTTTTAAATGCATTTTAATCGTTTGAAATTTAAAACATATAATTATTGCGTAATTTTTTCGAGTCATTTCAAATGTTATGAAAATCGGATGCCTGGATCAATTACAGGGACAATCAAAAGGATTCCGTTACATTACGGTCAATGGGGAAAAAGTTTCAAATGCATTTTAATGATGTTACACTCATTCGAACATAATAGAATTGGCATGAATCTATAAAATATATACTAAAATATGCATTCTGTACAATCTGTGATGCAAAGAATTTTTATTATTAGATTACAGGGCCACACAAAAGTATTCCACTATATAATGCTATACAGGGAAACATTATTTGGGGCGTGTTTTAATTATATTCTACTATTTCACATTTTATGAATAAGATATACGTTGCTGAGGTGTAATAAAAATTACTTCCTGCATATTTACACAAACGTAAAGATTTCGACTACTATACTGTATCCGGAGTACGCTCTACTATATCAGCAAGATCTGAATATTTTTAAAACTTCGTTATCGTACGAACGCACCTCATTTTTTACGTTCACGTGCAATTTCCGACTTGTTTCCGGTTGTCTACGTTCTAACTAATATGGGTTACGAGCCCAGTAACACCACTGTTAGCGACGTCGTGCTGATAGTAATGACACCTGAGTCAGTCTTCAGCTACTATATAGCCCATTAAAGCCATATTTCGCTGGACTGTTCTAACATACACGCTTGTCGGACAGCCCACATCTATTCCTGCTGTTATTCCATGCAGTATTGTTTGGCTGTTCAGACTGACAAGTCAATACAGATGTCTCTGGTCGCGGGCATTAAGTGCAGGAGACCGGCCAATGTGTTTTCCTTGATGGGAGAATATGCCCGGATTTAGGTATTCTCCGCACACACTTGACACTGCGTATCTCGGAATGTTGAATTCCATAACGATTTCCGAAATGGAATATCCCATGTGTCTATCTCCAATTAGCTTACCGAAATCGAAATTCTCTAATTCTCGTTCTGTGGTCATAATCGCAGAATCAACCTTCTCACATGAAGCATCTGAACACAAATGAAAGTCCTGATCAGCCAATAACCATTTACAAAATTTGTAAATGACACTACTGCCATCTATATATCTGCGTATTGCTATCCCATGACTTTTGTCACCTCACTGTATAGCGAGTTTTTTTTTTATTGTTACTATTCAAAGAATATTGCATTTTACTTACCCATCATACGTAGTATAGAGTAAGTCTTGCAATCGTTTTGAAAATATTTTTTTCGACGGATTTACACGTTTACGACACTGGAGATTTCGAAAAACATATTTTTAGAAAAAAAATTGCCGTCCGTCTGTCTGTCTGTCTGTCTGTCTATAAACGCTCTATCTCCCAAACGAATTGAGATAGAGACTTGGAATTTTGTATGTACTTAGTATGTAAGAATGGGACGTAGCCTATTTAATATCAGTAACCTCGATTATCCGGAACTATTTTTTTCGGATTCTCGAAAAATTCGTTCTGATGAAAGGTGCATAAAAATTTTCGAAATTTTTTATTTTAAGGAGTGATCGTAAAAAGCAATAAGATAAAACAAATTTTGCATAAAGAACGAAGTTAATCGAATTGTTAGTTGCAGAGATATCTGTAATCCTGTTTTCCACATTCTTTGATTTTTCATGACCCTGTATTTCATTCAAATTTCAATTCAAAGATATATTTTAATTGGTAATGAGACGCTTAATCCGACGCAATAAACTGTTAGTTAATAAGATTATTATTTTTGGAGTTATAAGGATGTTTCTTTTTCGCAAATCAGTACTGGAGTAGTTAGGCGTGTTGTATAATTTATCGAAAGAGATTCATGAGCAACTCATTAATATAGCATTACTATGAACAATAAAAATATAAATACACGTTTAAATTTTGTTTTGGAATTGCAATCCATTTTATAAATAGTTTTCAAATGTATTATTTCCATATATTATATATGCATATATATGATGGGTAAGTATTACGGTGGCCCCAACGACTAGTTTCAGTTTATATCTCGAAGGGATTTAAAAGAAAATTAACACCATTTTTTGAAAAATAATTCATTTGTTTCATTAAATTTTATGACTGTATGGGGCATTCGAATAGAATTTTACGGCTCTTCTTTTGGAAATGTCTTATCTATATCTTATATATTATATAGTATTGAAGAACGATTTTTAACTTCTTTGTAAGTTTTAATTTTCAATATAATAAATGAAAATTATTTTAAAATTCTTTGTAAAAAAATAATATAAAAAATATATGTGCTTTTTTCTGAATGCTGGAAAAATAAAGTAAAAATTATCTCACAAATAACATATATATAAATATTTTCATTATAAAAATATAGATATAATACTTGAATATTAATAAAAAATATATATAAATTGGTAGTATATTTTGAAATAAGTAATTAATTTAATTAAAAACATTTTTTTTTAATTTGACATCTATATAAAAAGTAAGTGAATATCTCAAAAAGTCAGACAAATTCATTTTAGTGAAGAAATGAATAAAGTTAAATGGTGTAATATTATGTAATTATGTATAGTAAATATTTATAGTATGTATTGTAAAGTAATATTATGTAATGGTGTAAAAGTACTGTAATATTTATTTATTATATATGTATATTGTATTGTACGGTATTGAATTTAATTGAATACGGTATTGTATTGTATGTATTGAACGGTATACAACAAAAATCTCTATTTAAAATAAGCAATAATAATTTTTTGTAAAGATTTTTCGATTATTCATTTATCACAAAATAAAAAAGGATATGGATAATTTGAAAACAGCTTATCAAACTATTATTCGTTTTAGTATTTTTGTTTTTAATATTTATTTGGGTGCGCAGATAATATCCAAAAACTACACAGACAGAAATAAATAAATAATAATAATAATAATACACACGCACACGCAAAAATAAAAAAAATAGTAACTAATTTCTAAAAAATTATAATGATTTATGTTCCCTCTTTAACACGATACCCAAAAATAACATAAATGTTTTTACTTGTCAACATAAATCCGTTATAAAAAATACTTTTTTCTATTACAACCTTTATTATCCGACTGAGATATTCTAAAAAACCCACTGTTTTTTTTTTTTTTTTTTTTTTTTGGCGGGGGGGCAAAATTAATTAAAACTTTGTCTTTTATAACAAAAATAGAGAAATAAAAACATAAAAGAAGACTATGCAATAAATGAAGAAAGATTAAAATAGCGATATATATATATGCATGACGAGCCAAATATGCTATCATTTTTTTAAAACTACTTACCCACCCCAGGTCACAGGCCTTTAATGTTTTTCTGCACGTTAAAAAAATCTGAATTTATATATTTCATTAACTTTTAAACAGACACGGTGTCTGGAAAAAAATTCTTTCTTTTTCTTCTAAAAATATTCTGCCTCTGCGCTCATATTTAGAACCATATTTGTTAAAATAATTTTGAAGGGAGGGGTGAAGGCTTTGAAGATCTAGTTTTAAAGGGGTTTTAACCCTTTAATTCTCATGATAGAACACATTCTAGAAACTAAGTAATTCAGAAAATCTGACTTTAAACCAGAAAATTTCAGTGGCTAATTTTTGCTTATATAAATCCGGAATGTCTGTTATGAAATAAAGCCAATATTGCTATTTTAATTTTGTGGTGGGAATTAAGATATACAAATTAAAATATCTGAAAATAACTCAGGCGTCCCCGGGAGTTTTGGGATTCAGAGAGTTAAGGGTGTATTTCGATTCAAACTGCTTACTTTCCGATTTATTTTTGAATTCATTTTTGCTCTCAAATGCACCAAACTTTCAAAATCTCTTATTTGGAAAGTACACAAAGGTGCCGTGATTGTCGATTCTTTGATAAATGCAGAAAATATTGCGAAAAAAGCAATCAAAAACCGCATTTCGAGCCAATATTTCCGAAGCGGGAGATATGGGAACGATAAAAAGATTCATACTGATAAGGTAATTGTTTATAAATCAAATTCTAATGAATTGAGTGTAAAATGATATCACACGGCACCTCATACGTCTCTTGAAGTATCCCCCTCAGCAAGTTTCATTTTTCTACTTTTAAAAATGCGTCTAAAATTATATCGGAAAATTTCGAGCTGTTGAAGGTAAAAGCGTTTTTTCGAACGCATCCTTAAAGATGGAGGATAAGGTAGAAAGGCTGGTTTCGAACTTATGGGGCTACATTGTGGCAGTGGATAATTACGTGGCTTCATCACTATGATTCCCAGTACAAACGACAATTGTTACGTTTCATCCACTGTTACAAATCTAGCTCCATAAGCTCGAATCCTGTCTTTTCACCCTAATCCCTCCGCTTTGACTCGCCCCACCAAAAATATTTTAATAGATTAGCTATGGTACTGAAATTGAACATATAAGAATCTGACACATTAAGTTTTTATATTCCACATTAATCATCGCAGTACAAATATTTTATACGCATAAGGAACCATAATTATTGAACGACCTCGTATATTCTGCTTTTCCCTTAACACAAAGAAAAATGAAGACGAATGATTGAATTTCGACTGAATTGCATTTCGTGAAATGAACAAACCCTAAAAATCTCTAAAAAGAACTCTGAAAAAAAAAATTAGACTGAGATATTCTGAAAAACCAACTTAAATCCTGTTTATGTGAAATTAATTAAAACATTGTCTTTTATAATAAAAATAGAGAAATAAAAATATAAAAAAACAAAGAAATAAATGAAAAGAAAAAGAAAAAATATTTTTTTTTTTTTACAGATGATTACCCAAACAAGCTTCTGTTATTCTACGTTTTTCATTCAAATTACTTTCCTGTTCCCGGTCAAAGGTTCTGAATGTGTTTCTGCGCGTTAAAGAATCTGAATTTATTTACTTAATTAATTTTTATGACTTTGTGGGACTTCTAAAAGAATTTTCACAGCACTTTCTTCTTCAAACGTTTTACATATACGCTTTTCTTCAGTTTAATATCTTTACTTTCTGATACCCAATTTTAGTATTTTCTCAAAGTATTGAAAAAGGCCTGTAAAACTCTTTGCAATTTCTACTTCACAATATAATTAAAGGAAGCTATTTTGTGTTACTTTAAAAGGAAAAATTTAATTAAAAACATACATTTCCCTTCTTTATTTCTATTAGAATGAAATAAAATGAAATATATACAAAAAATATTTCTTTTTCTTTTTATTATTAATATTGCTGCTAGTTTCGTGGTCATCTACATTTATTAAAAAACTTTAAACAAAAGAGGTATAAACATTGCTTGCATATTTAAAAATAATTGAAAGGTGAATTAGAAATTTAATAACAGTTCTTTTCCCGCCTTAATTTCAGATGAATTTTTAATTTGTCATATCAGTTAGAGTAAGAGACATACTATCGTTTAATAAACATAAAGAGGATAAAAAATGAAGTTAATTTTTTGAAAAACAATCGAAAACAATTGAAAATAAAGACGAATTATGAAGGAGAGAAATGATTTATAGATATTTAAAAACAAGGTAGGTGTGACAGGTACAAATGGGTTGGTTTGGTTTATTTTTGTCTGCCAATTATTTACGCTAGGGATATAGGCCCGGGGGGGTGACATTCGTGGGGGTCTTTCTAAGGGAACCTAACCCGTATTTACGCAAGTTTCGAAGAAAACCACCAAAACTCCGAACGGTTAGGCCGACAGCCGCGATTGGGTTCGAACCCAGAACCTGCCGTCTACCAGTTGATAGGTCAGAACCTCTTGGCCACAGGTACAAATGGGAAAATGCGATAAAAGTCAATGGGCGTAAAATAAAAGATGATGAATTACTGTTATCTAATAGTCTGTGCCTGTCATTATACTTCCTCTTGTTTCTTCAATTTTAAGAAAAATATAAAAAAAAAATATTACTTTACACACACGACTTTTTACTGCGTTTAATATCACCGTGATTGAAATTTACGCAGTATGCGAATTCATTGTCACCTAAATGTGACTTTCATCGCCTTGTCATCATTTCACATGACACATAAATAAATCGCCCAAATCACTATGAAGCCGAAAAACCGAATAACCTGAATATCGGAAAATCAATGGATTGACGAAGTGATAATGACCAGGGAACCACAACGCAACGAAAAGTAAATTGGTGTTTTACAATGTTATTATTATGAACTTGTGTCACCATTGTGAAGTTATACCGACATGTTATACAATTGATATTGTGTTAGTATAACTATATGCGATTTTCAAGTTTTGAATAATGCAGTTAGGAATTCACGAAAGAAAAAAAACAAATGCACGTTTTAACCATTCAATTCTTGCCATTGATGTCCACAAGATGTCTTTTCGTACTAAGCCGATGATGCTCTACAATTTTGTAAATAACTTTCTTCTGTCTATATCCTTCCGTTTGAGCGGTAGGGATGCTAAGACTGCAACTCCGAAGCAAAAGCGGTTTCAATCACTAGCGCACGGCTACTTTATTTATAGATAGACATAACTTTTTTAATATAGCAGCATCCGTTCTGAAGTGAGGGTAGTGGCAAATGACTTTAGTGAGCATATTGTATATTTAAAACTTTCTTCTTAACACAAAATATTTATGCATCGACATAACTTTTTTATTCCCTTTGGAAACAATTTCTTTTATTATTATTATTATCATCCTTAGAGTAACAAATATTCCCCATGTCTTTGGTATGTATCATTGATTATTGAAAAACATGTCTGTTCTTATATAAATAGAAATATCTATTTATGCTCCGAGAAGAAAAAAAACAGTATAATGTTACATAAAAGAATATAAAGTCTTACGTTGAAATAAGGGCATTTATTTTTGTATAAATAAATAAATAAATATGAGAAATAAGTGAATTCAAAATAATGAAATATATATTTTCTTAAATTCCTCTTTACAAAAGATTTAGAAAATAAATATTGTCTAGAAATTAATTAATTTCTTTGTTTCATATCGAATACACTTAAAATATTTATAAAGATTCACAAAAGTATTTAAAAGTCTAACTTGTTTTTACTGACATCGTTAATAGTTGAATATAGATAACAGAGAAATAAAATAGAATAAATTTAATTAGGACGTATAATTATTGTATTTATCTGGGAGATCAAAAATTAGTAGAATTAAGGAATTATTAAAAGTTCTGTCCTTTACTGCAGCTCTTTCTATTTTATTTTCATTTAATATGTAGTAATACTTTAATTATACCATTAGGAAGTATTATGTTTAAATTGAAGTTTCAAGTCCAAAATTTTAAAAAATAGAAAAAAAATATGTATCGACTATAAAAAGTAATAAAAGATAAAACTAATCATTAATCTAAAATTATAATTATTTTAATCAAAGTGGCAATTTTTAAGTATATTAAAATGATTCATGATATTATTCTGAAATTTTTCATTATGTATTAGCGAGACATAATTAATAAAAAAAATATTTTGTGAAACTTGTTCAATCTCTCTCTTTTCTTCTCTATATGTAATTTTTATATATATTTTGTTTGAATTTTAGTATTATTTCCATATCCCGAGATATAAACCAAAATCACAATATAACTATACAATTTCAAAAAAACATTTTTTTCCCTTTCTTTCAAAGATAAGCAGATCATGTTTATATAATTCATTTTTTTTCTTACAAAGAAACTTAATTTTTGTTTGTTAATATAAAATATAGAATTTGTTAATATAGAAAATATAGTAAATGAAAATATAGAAAATATAGCAAATGTTAATTTTGAATATAACAAACAAAAATTATAAAATAATTTTTGTTTGTTATATTCAAAAATACAAATTGAAAGACTGGAAGTATTTTTCAATACTTTTGAGTTAAAAATAAGTTTTAGTATAAGATAGAACACATATTAAAAGCATATAGACAGAAGTAATCAAAAAGAAGAGCCATAAAATTCTTTTAGAATTCCCCGACTAACCATAAAATTTAATGAAATAAATAAATTCAGATTCTTCAACGCACTGAGAAACATTAAGATCGGGTGACTTGAAGAAGGAAATTAGTTAGGAAAAGCGGTAGCATGCTTGGCTCATCATCTATAAAAATTTCATTTTTTTTTCATTTTCTTTTCATTTTTTATACTTTTTTTTTCCTTTTTTTTAGTCATTGCTTTGTTTTCTTTTATGTTTTTTTAGTTTTATTATCAAAGACAAAGTTTTAATTAATTTCTCGGAAAAAATATTTAAGTAGGTGCTTCAAAATTTCTCAGTCGGACGGTGAAGGATTTATTAGAAAAGGGGATTTTTTCATTTGATTTTTTGAGTAAATTCACATGTATTAATGTAAAACTATTTTATTTTACCCTGTTAAGCGGATTAGATGAAAACATTTTTTTTTCTGGATTTTTTTTAGGTTATTGATTATTTTTTTTTTATCATGATCAGCCTTTTTTATGATGTTTGAGGTTATCTATAATTTAAATATGTATTAAAAATCTGAAGAACATAATTTTTTTTAAGATTTGGATGTTATGTTTAACATTCTGAAATGCAAGAAAAGTATAATCCATAGAGTATAATAATAGTAATCTGCATTTTTATATAATATCTGTCATAGTAATAATTTGTCCTTTAAAATTATGTAAATAATTATTATCATAATTTTATTTGAATTCATTTATTATTTCTATATGGCTCCAATATAAACTATGATGAATATATATATTTATAACTTGAGCACTACAGTTTATATTATTTTTCTTTGCCTTCAATGAGAAGCAACATCTATATACATTGTTTAATTTTTATTTCTTACGAAGAAACATTGAATAATTATCTTTTATTACAGTCAGAAATACAATTTAGAAAGACGTCCTGAACTATTTCTCAATAATTTTGAAAAAGCACTAAAATTGAATGTAAGAAATTATGCATGTTAAACTAACGAAAGGCGTATAGATAGAATACTTCCAACAGAACAGCAGTAAAATTCTTTTAGAATGTCCCAGCTAGGTATAAAATTTAATGAAATAAATAAATTCAGATTCTTTAACGCGCTGAAAAACATTAAAAACGTGTTGTTTCAAGAAGGAAATTAAGAAAAACGAGAGCATGCTCGAGTCTTCATGCATAAATATTTCTTTTTTCCCTTATTATTTTTATATCATATTTTTATTAATTGCTGTAATTTCATTTGTGTTTTCTAGTTCTCTAGTTGTATTATCAAAGACAAAGTTTTAATTAATTTCTCGAAAAAAAAATACTCATGTTGGTGCTTTAAAACATCTCAGTCGGGCAGTGAAGGATGTATTAGAAAAGGGTATTTTTTAATTTAGGTTTTAAGGGTACATTCATATACAATAAATTAAAACTATTTTAACTTACAGTTTTAATCGAGCTGCAATTTTCTGGATCATTATTATTTTTTAATGATTTTTACTATTTATTAATTATTATTCATTAATTAGTTAACTTGTAATTAAAACATTTTTCATCATAATCAATATTTTATTGTTTATGCTTTTTGGGATTATCTATAATTAAAAAAATATGTTAAGAATCACAAAATGAGAGCCGTTTTCTTTAAGATTGTCGATATCATTTATAATCTTCTGAAATGCAAGAAAAGTATTACCCTTAACCCTTTCCGGCGCACTACTCTTTAAAGTTGGAATTTAAAGGAAAAAAAATTAGGCAATCTATTTAGGCCTAGAGGAGTACTCAGGTATTGTTTTGTAAAGATTGCACTAACAATTTTAATTATACAGCTGTTGCCGAAGTGGTCACCTCCCATAAGTAAAGCATTGATAAGCGCAGTGCGAAGAGCATTGCTGTGAAGCGCGTATTACAGTAAAACATTTTACCTATTATTTAAAAACAGTAGAGTTTGATCTCTGTGATGCTGCCATCTAGAACTCATAAGAAAGATTTAAAGTAGCCATTAGAGTAGTTTTTGAAATATTCACGGAGTTTTTGTGTCTCTAAACAGGGGGAACTTTAGGTGTTGCCAACCCGGCAACACTGCGCGTTAAGGGGTTAAATCATTAATATTAAATTGGGAAATTTTCCCCTAGTAAAATAAATGTGGTCACCCGAATGATTATAAAATTTCTATATTGAAACAATTACAACAACCACACTTGTTACAAGAACTTATTATTTGCTTTAAAAAATACCACGGTTGAGTTGCTCTGCATCGGATGTGAAATATCCCAGCACTGCAAGTGTTGTTGCGGTTCTCTTCTGAATATTTGACAAGTATCTGATCTTCTCTAGTGCAGCTGCAGTGAAATTCAGTTTCAATGAAGAAGCAACTTTGGGAATTCCTTGATATTGCCGTAAACAAATGAAATTTAATGTTTAAGCTGTATTGAGAAACAATTGAAACTCGATTTTTAGTTATTATAGAGGTGATTTTTGTTACAATTATTGTTATTAGAATTACGTTAATAAATGTTTTATATATCTCAACAATTAATATTATTAATCTGTATTTTTAAATAATATATGTCATAATATCAATCCGTTATTTTAAATTATGTATGTAATTTTCGTATACATTTTATTTAAATTTTGTTATTATTTGTATATGGTCGCGATATACACTGTAAAAAAAAGGGTCGATCTACTAAAAAAACTTTAGTGATCCTTGTAATTACTAAAAACTTTTTAGTAATCTTAGTCGATTACAAGGAAATCTGTAAGAATTACTAGAAAAAAATTAGCAACGAAGAGAGTTAACAGTTTTATATTTTTAATAACTATTACTAAAATTCACTTGGTGTGGCCATGATAGCATAGTGGTTATAGTAACGGACTCCAGACTAAAAGGTCCCGGGTTCGATAATGGCCACCGCCAAATACGCCCCGAATGCATGTAGTGTAAGTACTCCTTAGTAAAGGGATTATGAAAATGCTGTCGGAGCAGTTAACAATGTTTGGTGCTGCCATCTATTGCAGTTTTGCCGAAAATGTTCCACTTCAGAAGTCTGAATGCAGCTCGAAGGAACCTCCTGCCCTTCGGGCGCACGTAATGGTTATTAAAAATAATTTTGGAGCTATTACTAAAATTTGCTTGGTGGCTCATACTAAAAATTTTTAATTTAGTTATACAAAAAATTCTTTTGTTCAGTTTACAAAAAAAATGCTTGTTTCACTTGCAAAAAAAAAAAAAATTTAATGGTTACTAAAAAATTCTGTTGAATACAAATTTACTAAAAAATTTTTAGTAACCTCTTGAATTTTTTTTTTTTTTTTTTTTTTTTTTTTACACTGTAGACCAGAATTATGTAATTTAAGAAATATATTTTGCATTATTTTTCTTTGTCTTCAAAGTGAAGCAGATTATATGCACTGTATAGCCATTAATTACTAGATACTTTGCATTTTGGACATTTTGTCGAATATTTAAAAGTATACTTCTTGGATTCTTCTGGAATTTAAGGATCCATTTGATAAGAAGGGACATTATGAAGTCGACATAAAAATCAAAGGAAAATAATAATTTGCAATACATTGTTTATACTACATGTACATTCAATTAAATTAGTTTATTTTATTAAAGTTTTTAAAATCCTTTAAAAAATAATAATATTCGGGATCACCTTGTACGCTAAAATGCACAAGATCATATATCGCTGCAGAATGGTTAATATGTGGACAATGAACAACCCTAATAGCATGCATGGCCACAGTGACGTCACTGTGAGTCACTTTCGTCACATCACATCTGTGACCGAAATGCCACCACTCAGTGACGTCACATTGTGACTGAGATGTGACTTTCTTAAAAATCTTTAGAAATTTATAAATATCCTTCAAAACATGTTATTTACTTTAAAAAACATGTTTCTGGCAATTTAAATATCGTCGCTTTTGTCACAGTTTTGTCACATTGTTAATGTCAAATTAGTCACAAATGACGCATTTTTCACAAATTTGTCATATTGTGACCATTTTGTGAAACGTCACAAAAGAGCTCTAAAACAGCCATAATGACTTCACATTTTAGTCACTGTGACTTCACATTTTAGTCACTGTGACTTCACATCGACGTCACGTGACGTCACATCGACAATCGATGGTCACAAAGTCTCGTTATGACTTCACAACGACGTTGCAGTGACGTCACCATGCTTTACGTGAACATGACCCCTTATTTACTCAGAATTCATATATATTCATGGAAATATAACGACATACATATTTTAATTCAATGAATTCTGAATTTTTTAGCTTATACCGTAAAAGGTTTACAACCAAATATAACAATTTCAGAAATTAATTTATTTCATTACATTTTATGGCTAAATAGGGCATTCTAAAAGAATTTTACGGCTCCTCTTTTGAAATGTTCTGTCTATACGCTTTTCTTTAGTATCTGTATTTTCTGAGACAGACTTTAATGTTTTCTCCATAGTATTGAAGAACGATTTTAAACTTCTTTGTAAATTTTAATTTTCAATATAATAAATGGAAATTAATCTACGGTTTTTTTTATAAGAAAAAAAAGCTTAAAATATGTGTGATATATATTTCGTATGATATATATTTCAAATATATATTGTATAAAATATATTATCTCTGTAGGCTGAAAAAAATGAAATAAAATGTATCCCACAAGTTATATATATAAGTATTTTCATTATTGGAATTTAGAGATAATACTATAATATAAATAAAATATAAATTACTTTTATTTTTTTAAGGATTAAATTAAATTATAAACAAATTTTTTTGAATTTCTCACCTACGTAAAAGGTCAGTGAATTCTCAAAAAGAAAACGAATTAATTTCATAAAAAATGTATACAGTTCAATATACGTATATTTTAGAAATTAACTGTATATTAAAAAAAAATGGTACTTGTTTATTCTGTACTTAAAATAAACAATAACAATGTTTTGTTAAGTTTTTATAGATTATAAATTTGTTACAAAATTAAAAAGATTATGAATAATATTCGAAATCTCTTACCAAACAATTGTTTGTTTTTTGTTTCTCCGTTTTTAATATTTGTTTGAGTGCATAGGTAATATCCCAAGACCATACACACACATAAAAAGAATAAATAAATAAATAAAATAAATAACAATAACATAAATATCTAGTAATCAATTCTTAAAGAATACTAATGCGCCCTTTTAACACGATACCCAAAAATAGCACTAATGTTTTTAAATATCATCATAAATAAAACATTTATAAAAAACATTTTTTATATTACACTCTTCATTATCCAACTCAGATATTCTAAAGAACCCACTACTTTTTTTTCGCAAAATTAATTAAAACTTTTACAACAAAAGTATAGAAATAAAAACATAAAAGAAAAGAATGGCACAACTGGAGAAAAGATATTAAAATAGCGGAGAAAATCATATATATAAGCACGATGAGTTAAATATGCTATCATTTTTCTAAACTACTTTCTTACTTCAGGTTACAGGTTTTTGCTGTTTTTCTGCACGTTAAAAAATCCGAATTTATGTATTTCATTAACTTTTAAAAAGAGACGCTATCTTGACAAATAATTTCTTTTTCTTTCTCCTAAAAATATTCCACCTATATAGTCAATTTCAGAACCATAGCTGATAAAATATTTTTGCTTGGAGGAATGAAGTTTTAAAGACCTAATTTTAAAGGCGTTTTCAAGGGGCGGGAGGATAAAAAAGAAAGGCTGGATTGGAGCTTACGGGTCTAGATTTGTGAGTGCAAGACACGTGGCTGCATGACTAAGGTCCGAATCCAAACGACTGTAGCCATATCCCATGCACTGACACAAATCTAAATCCATAAGCTCCAATCTACACTGTAAAAAAAAATTGGGAAAGTTACAAAAATTTTTCTAGTAGAATTGTATTCCAAGAACTTTTTATGTAACGGCAACAATAAAAATTCATGTAACAGATACAGATTTGCACTTTGAATCAAACAAATTTGAAGGTTACTAAGAATTTTTTTGGGAAATCGTATTCCAAGAACTTTTTAAGTGACGATAACAAGCATTATAGATAAAATTTTAGTAAAGTTACCAAAATTTTAGTAAATTCTTTTGTAAAGTTACAGGTGGTTTTAGTTTTGCTTACAAGTCTTGTAGATTGACATCATTTTCTTGTACAGTGTACACATAAAATTTTAGTAAGCGTAAGAGATTTCGGTTAATTTAGATTACTAAGGTTACAGATTTTTTTTACAGTGTAACCTTTTCACTCCCATGCGCCCTCCGAAAATATGTTAATATAGCAGCTATAGTTCTGAAATTGAGCATATAAGCTTCTAAGACATTAGGCTTCGATATTTAACATCAACCATCGTAATACAAATATCTTAAACACACTAGGGACAATAGTTATTGACCCCCCCCCCTCGTATATTCTGCTTTTCCCTAACCGCGAAAATATATTTATATATATATATTCCATAAGTTATGTAGATGTATTTTCGCTGTGGCTTGATTCCTTCCATAAATGACAGTACCATTATATTTGGGAATGCGCGTCCTGTAAATGCGATGAATGCTTTAATTTCCCAAGCTTAACAGAATTTAGTAAACAGCCACTCCCTGGACGACCCCCCTCTTCCCCTGAATGTATCACTCTTTCAAATATTTAATGTTAAAAAATAATATTTAATTTAGGGCTCAGGAAGAAAAAAAAATTAATTTAACAATCACCTGATCGGAAAAAATAGAAAATTGCCCGTCCGCCAACCAAAAAACGTCTCATCCTATATTTATATAATTCATATTATAAGTTATAACTGTGTCAAAATTTAAAAGAGATCGGTTCTTTAATATTATTAATTTAATCAATATTTATTCAAAAGCCCTCCCCAGATTACTTTCCTCTCCCCTTTAATTGCCCATTCTTTCAAATATTTAATGGAAAGAAGATTACTATTTATTTTAATGCTCATTGAAATGACGCATTCAAAACTCAATAAACAGCTTATTTGAAGAAAAAAAGAAAAAAAAAATGTCCCCTTTACTTTCTGCCCCCAACAAAAATTCAACGCATCTTAAATTTACAAAATTCTTATTAACTGTTATAAACTATGCAAAAATTTAATTTAATTTCCTTAATTTTAACCAATTCTCAACAATTAATTTTTAACAAACATATCTATAGTTATTTTTATTTTTTTATTTATTTTTATACTGCGATTATCAATCCCTAGTGCAGAAAAATTATGTATTTTACTTTCTATGTCACGCGGCCTGCTGTTAAAAAAAAGTGCAATTATGTAATTAATTACAAAAAAAAAAAAAAAAAAAAAAAAAAAAAAAAATCATTTTTGCTTCCATGGGAAAAATGTTTTAATGCAATCCAATTAACACAATACACTAAAGTAGCTTTAATATAATATGCGTGAATGTACTCGTTAAACGTTGTATATGAATTTACTCGTTAAATTAAAAAATATCCTTTCTAATATATCCTTCACTATTCGAATGAGATATTTTTAAGCACCTACTTAAATATGGTTTTCGAGAGATTAATTAAAACTTTGTCTTTGATAATAAAATTATAAAAATAGAAAACACAAATGAAAACAAAACAATTAATAAAAATATGATCTATACTAATAAAAGAATAAAACGCTCTGTCCGCGTGTGTGTGTGTCTGCGATGGCTAGCAAAATCTACAGCACGTACGAAGCTCAAAATGTTTATGAGAGTAGCTCAATACCTCTCCTGATGCATCTGAGACTCAGAATTTTAATTTTTTGATTAGTTTCATAGATATTAATTATGAAGCTTAACTCACTCTCATCAAAAAGTCATTTTTTAAATGTTCTGGGAAAGAAAACGTTTGCACATGCGCAGAAACTCAATTACGCATCTAATCGGAGGAAGAACTTTTCCCCCCGTTTATTTCTGTTTTTGGATCATTTTGTTTAAATCCAAATCAACCAAACTGCTTGACGTAGTTAAACTTAAGAGACATATTTCGAAAGATTATATTTTTAGGTCTCAAATGCAATAATCAATTTGAAAAAAATGTTGCAGTTAACCCTTTAAAAACAAATATTCAAAAATGGTCGTTTTTCCAAAACTATTTTTTTCCTTTTGTCAATGCCCCTCCAGGGCGTAATTTTTAAGATATAAAAAAAGCAAAAAAAAGATCTTAAAGTTAAAACTTTCTTCTGACTGATGGTGTAATTGGTTTTAAAATATTTGGATTTTAACCCTTTCAAATACACTGGCAAAAGAAGGTCATTTTGCGACTCGCAGAGAGGGTATTTTTTCCATGCTAAAATTATCTTAACGTGCATATTTCAACTCAATCTTTTAAAATCTTCTCAATAGACTAAATTTATACTTCCTACAAAAAATTCGACACGTTCGGACGGATAGATATATTTTTTACAAAATAAAATGTGCGAAAAATTTGATGAAATCAATAAAAAACAGATCATTTTCATTGCGGTTTTGACTTAACAAAACGCAATCCAAAAGGTACCGGTAAACAAAAAACATATTCTTTAAGCTTAAAAACATTTTTATAATCTATGATGCAATCGGTTTTTAAAATATAAGATTTAACCCTTTAAATACACCGGCAAAAGGATGAGGCACTTTGCGACTCACAAATAGAATATTTTTTCTACGCTAAAAATATCTAAGCGTACATATTTCAGCCCAAACTTTTAAAAGCATCTAAATAGATCAAATTTACACCTTCTTAAAAATTTTTAAAACGTTCGGACGAGTAGAAATAATTTTTACAAAATAAAAAGGAATCAATAAAAACCAGATCGTTTCATTGCGGTTTCTATATACGTCCTGACAAACCGAAAATATTTTCTTAAAGCTAAAACATTCTCATAATTTATGTTGCAATTTGTTAAAAAAAATATGAGATTTAACCCGTTCAAATACACCGACAAACACGAATTTCATCCCGGCTAAAAGTAACTAGATGCCCATATTTTAGCACAATCTTTTTAGAGCCTTTCAATAAACCAGATTCACATTACTTTCAAAAATTTTGGAACTTTCGTATGGATAGAATTCTTTTTTTTACAAAATAAAATGTGTGAAAATTTTTACGAATTTAGTAAAAACCTAAATGTTCCGTCGCGGTTTCGTTCGCTCTCGGTTCGCATAGTTTCCAAAAAATCAAATTACATAGAAAACAAAATACCAAACAGCATGTGCTTTCAATTCAATATCTTTTCGCGATTTTTCCGTTTTAAAAATATAAATTTTGACAAAATGGACTTAAAGATATAAAATCATAGACATTTGAGTTTAATTTAAGGGTCATTTAGAAAGCAAATAACACATTTGAAAACTGAATAACATCACGGGCCCGGACAACACCGAGCAGGACAGCTAGTGTTGTACTATAACTATCTAAACCATCATCTACCATTATAATTTGCTATTCATGTTGGAAATTAATAAATGTTACAATGCCTGAATATATATAAGATATAAAAATAAAAAGGGGAAAAATGAAATTTTTATGCATGATGAGGCAAGCATGCTTTCCTTTCTATAAATTTCTGTCTTGAAGTCACATGCGCTTTTAATGTTTTTCAGCACTTTAAAGAAACTGAATTCATTTATTTCATTAAATTTTACGGGTAGATGGGGATTCTAAAAGAATTTTACTGTTGTTCTTTATAAAGTTATTCGCTTTTATTTAATTTAATGTGCATAATTTCTTATATCAAATGATAGTATTTTCTCAAAAGTATTGAAACATGCTTCCAAACTTCTTTGTAAGTAGTATTTCTGTATGTAATAAGCATGAATTATTTTACGTTTCTTTATAAAAAATAAAAAAATGAATAATTTATATAGACTCTGTTTCACATTGGAAGCAAAGAAAAAATAACATAAAATGTGTTTCTCAATTACATACATATATTTTCATTGTGATTTATATCGAAGCCATGCAGAAATAATAACAAAATTTAAATAAATATTTGCAATAATTACTTATATAATTTATCATATAGATTACTATTATTAATGCTATATGAATTACATTTTCTTGTATTTGAGAATATATTTTTAAAATATCAACAATCTTTAAGAAAACTGTCGTTCTTCGACGGTTTTTAATATATTTTTTTAAATTATAGATAACATCAAACATGAAAAAATAAAAAAAAGCTGATCATAAAATGTAATAGCAGTAGTAATAATAATAACAAGAAGAAAAACAATCAATAATAAAAAAAAATCCAGAAAAGAATAAAAGAATGTTCTCATCTAATCCGATTAAGGGAGACCCGTAAGAAAAAACCCAAAATTTTTATTATAGATTTTAAAGTAATGAATTTTGGTGTACTATTTAAGAATCTTCTTGTAAGGAATAATTAGCAAAAAAATTCGCTTTTCATTAAAAAGTATATATCTTTGGGGATTTTTATGATTTTTTTTGGTCGAAAAACACATTTTTTAAAATTACTACTCCTCATTCAATTTTCAATATTTTGGTATTACTAAAATTTCTTAAATAGTGTTATAGTATATAGAAAAGAACTAAGGAGAGATATTTCTAATTTTCTATTTTAATCGGCTAAAAAAATAAAAATAAAAATACGCATGGTAAATTTCCTTAAATTCGTTATAATATTCATGTTTACCAATTTATGTAAAATTTTCAGAAATAGTTAAAAAAATCTCTCCTTACTTTTGTTGAAATTTTTCTTAAGATTCTAAAAACATAAACACTTTGTTTCTAAATCATTTTACCAATGAGCCTTAGTACTTTGAACTTAGGAAAAATATGAAAAAAGTCATTTTCAAGAAAACACGTTTTAAATGGCCGCTAGTCCTTTAAACTCTATAGTGAGTACAATTTAAAAAGCTCATTTTCTACCTGTTTCAAGTGTCCCCGAGTTCTGAAGTTTTGCATGGATATTCGCAAATATGTATTTTATCGTTTTCTGCGAAAAAAAGATTTTTTGAACTTTTGATGATTTTTGGCCGAAAATGGGGTTTGGGTCTCCCTTAAAAGTGTAAGATAACATAGTTTATAATTATTGCATGTGAATTTACTCATAAAATCGATATTAAAAAATATATTCTTCACCATCCGACTGAGATATAGTAAAAGATCTACTTAAATATTTTTCCAGAATTTAATTAAAACTTTGCCTTTGATAATAAAACTAGGAAAACAAGAAAACGTAAAAGAAAACAAAGCAGCGACTAAAAAAAAGATATGAAAAACGAGAAAAAAATGAAATTTTTATGCATGATGAGCCAAGCATGCTATCGTTTTTCCTAACTAATTTCTTTCTTCAAGTCACATGCTCTAATGTTTCCCAGTGCGTTAAAGAAACTGAATTTATTTATTTCATTAAATTTTATGGCTATAGGGGTTTTTCTAAAAGAATTTTATGGCTTTTCTTTTGGAAGTGTTCTATCTGTGCGCCTTTCTTTAGTTTAATATACGTACGTTATACCAAAATTTAGTGTTTTCTCAAAAGTATTGAAAAATACTTCTAAACTTCTTTGTAGCCATTTTGAATATATTAAATAAAATTGTTCTACGTTTATTTATAAGATAACAAAATGAATTATAAAAATATAGTCTGAGTTTCTTTGAAGGCAAAAAGAAAATGTTAAATGTACTTCTTATAAATATATTTTCTTTGTGGCTAATATCTCGGCAGATGGAAATAGTAACAAAATTTGAATAAAATATATTCAAAAATTACATGAAAACATTCAAAATTTTAAATATTCAAATATTTAAAAATAACAAAATTTGAATAAAATATATTAAAGAATTACATGTAGGAAAGAATACGGAGGGATGGGACAAGTTTTAGGAAAATATATATTTTTTAAATTATGTTTCTACAAAAGTACGTCTCTACAAAATGGAAAATTTCTAAATAACATCTTGAAAGATTTTAACATACTTAAAATTTGTTACTTTAATTAAATTAATTATAATTTTAGATTAATAAACTAATTTTATACACATGAAAAATTTCCCATCACTTCGTCATGTGAGAGGGTAGGGGGGGATTGACATGTGTTTTTAAAATGAAAATTTATATTAAATTTTTAGAAATTTGGACAAAAATTGACAAAGATAATGTTACATTATAAAGGTTTATTGTAAATCAAAACGTTTATTTTATTATGATTTCTAAAATCAAAATCAGTTGAAAAATATGCTTCTGACGGACTAGTCCTGTTCATCCACCATGTAATAGTAAGTTTCTTGAGAGAAAATAAACTTTCATTTTCTTTTACATTTTCATTTTACCACACAAATAGAATATTGCCATGTGAAATAAAAGTTTGCAAATTAAACTCAATAATTGCTATATATTTCATACAGTATATTTCAAAACACTAATTTTTCCTTAAAAAACTAAAGAAATTGGTATTATAAAAATAAATGTAAATATTTAATAATAAATGTTGATATTGCAAAATAATTCATCACTAAGAAATTAAAACTTTTCATCACTTTAATTTTTGAATTTGTGAATTTCACTGTTAAAAATAAAACTGTGAATTCACTGTGAAACTATCAGCAGCAAAGTAGCCGAACTTTTACCGTTCCGTTAGTAGATTTTCCGTTGTGGGAAATACAAGAAGGGAAAACTCCGTTTGAAGAATCAGTAACTTTCCGTTACAAAGATTGATTTTTTATAATAATAATTTAATATATTTTTTAAATTAATAAATCGTTTGGTCGTCAAAGAATTCGAAATTATCGAGTGATTTTAAGTTCCTGTGTTTTTTTTACTTAATTATTATTTTGTATAATTTAGTTCACGCAGTCCTGAGGATCGAACTTGGGAACTTTAGATTGCGGAACAAATCCTTACGAACTGAGCCAAAGCTGCTGATTCTGAATTTTACAAAGTATGTCTTTTAGGAGTTAGTGGGAAAATCTGTTGTGCTTTTTAAAAATTTCCTTTCAAATATATTCTTTAGAAAATTTGTAAACGGTTTATTTTATTTTATTTTAGACTAATGCATAATACTTATTATTTTTTAAAATCAATTTAAATTTTTTAAATAGTTTAAATTTAAAAAAACACTGTTTAAAACCACTGGTTTTTTTGAATGAATGAAAAAGTTTTTATTAACATTTTAAAAAAATATCGACAATTTTTTGAAATTGTCGTACACTATTTGTTTATTTATTTATTTATTGGCTACTAAATTGAAAGATTTTTTATTAAGAAATTAAAAAAAAATAAACAGAAAAAAGTAATTTAAAAGAGATTTTTTATGTTTTTATTATTCCATGCACCAGTGGGACTCGGGCCCATATTCTGCGGTCGCAGGCGATTAGCGGTGTAGTGCATTGACCACACGGCCATGGAGCCCCCCACACACACCTAAGTGTCTCCGGTTTTTTTTTTTTTTTTTTTTTTCATCCGTTTTGTTATTTTCAGAAAATATGGTGGAATTTTGTGATTTGTAACGGAAAATGCCCTTTTGTTGTGAAAAGGGACCTTTTTTACGAAATTCAGGAAAAAAATGTTCGTGAATTTCAGAATTTTTTAAACAATGTTGCAAAATAGTAAATTTTATTGGTTACACTATTAAATTTCAAACAAAATAGTCTTATAAATATAAATACCAAAGCATTTTATGTTATTAAGCATATACACATAACACAGAAGGACGGGTCATGTGCTATTCCTCCCTGAGTCAAGTGTTCCATCTCTCCCATATAGCAGGGTCGGCGAACCTATGGCATGAGTGCCATAAGTGGCACTCTTTAAATTATTTTTGTATTGGATTCAGACATGGATTCAGACTCTACAAATAAAGTAAACTTTCACAAAATGCATTAATTAATAATTTAGGTGCTTCTTCTGTTTATCTGAAAACGATTAGTTTGGTTGGTTGTCCATTTTCTTACAGATTCGAGAAACCGAAATATAACTAAATGTTGCTAAAAACCATCTAGCTCAATATAGGTTCTTTTTTTTTACCTCGAAAGAAAAGATTAAAAGTCATTATAAGTGATGAAATTATAACTTGGAATTCAATTCCTGACATCAAAAGCTGTAGATTCTGGTGCTTGCTATTTTAACATATTTTTCATCTGCAAGACGTTCTTTTGAGAAATAAGTAAAAATATTTTGTCAGATGAGTCTAATTCATCTAACATTCTCTTACAAATAACTAAGTACGAAGCTACTGTAAATAATTTGCCATCTAAGATGAGATGCCAAAATGATATTGACCGAAATAATAATTTTTAAATAAATTTTTAAAGTATAATTTCAAATATTACCTATATGTTTTTAATGCTAAAAATAAAAGTTTGAGTAATTTTTATTCATTATTATTTGATCCATTATAATTTTTTACTGTTGGCACTTTATGATCACATAAGATATATTTTTGGATAAATATTTGGCACCCAGATGTAAAAAGATTCGCCGTACCTGCCATATAGTAACATAAAAATAAATACGTTTTTACAGCAAGCATTTATTTTAACTTAAAAGTTTATTTATAAAAGGCATATTGTTCAGTTTACAAAATATTAAAAACAATTAAGTTAGCAGCAAAGAATGAGATTGAAAATTACATTCAAATGCGGAGTAATCCATACTTTTGATATTGTAAAATAGCCTTTTTAAATCACAAATCGATAGTTGCTTGCTACTAAAAAGATTTATAGGAACAAGCATAAGGTTATGAATATTCCATCTGGTGGAAGGGTCATAAATTAAAAATAAAGTTTATTTTACGATTATTGCCGATGTCCCATTCCTGACTGTGTCCCATCCCCCCTACTCTTCCCTACAATTTAAAATTGCAGATTTCTATTATGATATACATTATTTAAAAATACAGATTGATATTATTAATTGTTGAGATATATAAAACCTTTATCAACATAGTTTTGTTAACATCAATTGCACATAAATCATCACTATAATTACTAAAAATCGTGTTTCGTATGTTTAGCTGAAATTAAGTTTGAAATTTCACTTGTTTCTGGCAATATGAAGAAATCCCCAAGATTACTTTCTCATTAAGACTGACCTTAAAGGCAGTTGCACTAGATAAGATCAGATACAAGTAAGATTCACTGGAGCCACTTGCAACAGCACTAGCTGTGCTGACAACTAAGGTCTCGATTCTGGGCATACTCAGAATTTAAAAAAAAAAAAATATTAATTAAACTACTCATGTAAGTAATAAAGGATAAATCAAAATTAGCGGCGAAATTACAGTAGAAAATCTGAAAAAAAAATAAAATACCTTCGATTAGTTTGCATGAAAAGACAAAAGTATCAAGCGATTTGGCTAGCAGCATTTTTCCCCACCAAAAGCAAACGATTTTAATGCAACTAAAATCTTTTGAATTTTTAGAATGCGTGTAAATGGTATTTAATGAATTTAAGCATAAAAAATGAGAGAGAGATTAATATATATATATATATATATTGCATTGCATATCTATATCGTTTGTTGCTGTAGTTATTTAATTTACTTCTGCAAATAATATTTTCATATATAAATAATTCATATTTAGAAAATTTATTTTCATACATTTAAGCATATTCAAAAATAAAAGCCAGATGTTTCCATAGCAACAAAATAGAATTTACAATGCTCAACTGGACTTTGAACTTGAAACAATTTTAATTATTTTAAATTTGAATTTCGTTTTAAATCTGAAATTTTGATGGTTAAATTTGAATATAAAAATACATTAAAAATCGATATAACAAAATTAAACTTAAAACAAACTAAAACTGACAAAACCAAAGTTATTTAATTTATCTAAATAAGTTGAACTGGTACTTTTTTCTTTTAAAGTGTATTTGACGTTAAAAAGTATTTTTTGAAATTGCTTTTTATCGCTAACCGACGATAAATCGCCAAATAACGAAATTTTCATTATTTTTTTATGGACGGTGTATGGATGTTCCGCAAAAAACTTTTTTATAAACGTATTTATCCTCACGAGAAGAACATTCTGTATTTTTTTTTCAGATTTTTCGGAATATGCCCGTATGGAGACCAACCCTGTTATTTTTTTAGGTAAATACATAGCATTTCTGTGACAATTATGGAAGTTGTAGTTAATGTAATATATAATTTTTATAATCACTCTGGTGAATATATTTCTTTTCTTAAGTAAAAATTTAACAATTAAACTTTAATTTTTTACTGATTAAATTTTTTCTTGCAATTTAGAACATTATAAATAATATCGACTATTTTTTCTCGAAAAAATTCATAGTTTTTTCCACGTTTTTCTTAGTTGTTGCTTTGTTTTTCTTTACGTGTTTTCTTTCTCTTGTTTTATTATCAAAGACAAAGTTTTAATTAATTTCGCGAAAAAAAAAACATTTAAGTAAGCGCTTCAAAATATCTCAGTCCTATTAAAAATGTGTTAGAAGAGGTTTTATTATAATTTTTATTACTACACATTCCTAGCATTAAATTAAAATTATTTTATCGTACCCTCTTAAGATGAAATTTTTTTTCTGGATTATTATTATTTTTAACTATTGATAAATTATCAATTTAATGATCATTTATTAATCATGATCAATTTATTTTTATGATGTTTGGGATAATTTATAATTCAAGAATGTACCACGGAAGAACAACAGTTTTCTGAATTACAGACATTCGACTTCGTTTAAAGAAAACGAAAATTAGCTCACTCCTACCGCCGATATCCTTCTGATTTGACTGAATATTTGACTGGAACTTTTTTTTAGATTTCTTCGATAGAGTGGACAATTCAACTATGTAAAAAGGTCCTTGTTGTAATTTGCGCATGCGCATACAACTACTCATATTTCATGAAATATTTATTATATTTACATTTTAATTACACCAAATTGTGTTTTTCTACATTTTGTCATTTTTTTCTGATATTGATGTTAACTTTGTTTGAAAACCTTGTGTGTTATATGCTAAAAACATAGAATAATGTTTGAACTTTTCAAGCAAATCGCTATATCTCAATCTATATAAGCGTTATTCGTACAAAAATCAATAGCCATTTGTACAGTAACACTTGTTTGTGTTCTACAGCGATAAATTATTTCGTTCAATTTAATATACAGGGTGATCTGAAATATTGTTATTTTATTTCATTTTTTTGTCGAACCCCTAAATGTTCTCCTTATTAAACAAACATTAATAAACATGAAGTGAAACATAATAAAAAGTAATAAATAATTTATAAAAAAGTCTTAAAGTATTCTTCAATACTAGTGGGAAAATACTAAAATTTGGTATTGAAAGTAAATACAGTAATTACTTAACATTTGCGAGTATTGATTACTTGCGAAATAAAAAATGCGTCATTTCAACATATGCAAAGATTGAACTTAGTTATTTGCGAATTTTGTTTTATAAAGAATATATTTTTTTAAATTTAAAATCACTTTGTAAGCTGACTTTGTTAATGTATCTAAATATTATTATTTCTAAATCGTTTTATGTGAAAAGAGATTAATTAAGAATGTCAAAGAACATGGACTTATACTGCAAACAATTTCCTTTAATGTACACATAGATTCTAACCTCTGGCGATATCAGTGATGGAAAGTTTGAAATCTAAATTGAATCAAATCTAAATTCATTTATTGGATAATTGCTAATCCTGGATACATAATAATAATTTAGGATTTAACAGGCTTCCAAACATTATTTCTGGTTTCTGTAACTGATAAAACGGACTTTTATATCAGGTCTCTTATAAATAAAATAGCGAATGAGAAATTTTTATTTTCAGAAGCATCAGCTATCACATTGGTGTACCTCAAAGATATTGGTTTACAATCAAACACAACTTGAGGGACACTTTGTGTTTTATCAACAATGAGTTTTGACATCAACTTTGATGGATTTAAGTTTGGTTAAATAACAAAAAAAGTAAATTCAACAAAATGTAGTTATTTAATTTTATTCATATTACTTTATATTTCTGTAACATATGCAACTTTACAAAAAAACTGTCAATATTTTCATGTTTTATTCATTTGTTCAAAGGTGCCCCTTGCTTGTTCAAAGGTACCCCTACATGAGGCAGGTTTGAACAAAAATCTTTCAACTTTTTAAATCCTCACAACTTATTTAATTTCTTTGGAAAATATTTAATTTATGGTTCATATGATGGAAAAATGCGTTGTTTTTATTACGTAATATTTAAAACTCAATAAATATTATTCATGCAAGAAATATATTGATTTTCTGAAGAAATGTTCTAAGGTGGCCCGCTGTCTTCTATATATATCAGTAGAACCTAACCTCCCTTCCCTCGTTATATGCACGGGAAGATAGTCTCAATTTTTGCGATTTTGACTGCGTGGATGTTTTCCGGAACCTATCAAATGCGAATGTTGAGGGATTACTGTATATTAAACAAAATAAGCCTGAATAGATAGAAAAGTTTCAATAGAAGGGCCGTAAAATCCTTTGGAATGCCCCGTCCAGCCATGAAATATAAATAAATAAATAAATAAATACTGCTTATTTAACGCGCTGAAAAGCTTTAAAAACATATGACTTAAAAAAAGAAATTAGTTAAAAAAACGATAGTATGCATTGTTAAAACTAATGGTGACACTTTGCATCGTTTAGGAGTGAAAGGCTTGTCTAACTGGTGACACTCCTAAGGAAGTCAGAATGTCAGCATTAATTAGGGTGAAAAAATGGCACCCCTAATCCAAAGTGCCCAATAATAAAAAAGAATAATTAACTGACTTTTGTCCAGTAAAGGATTCGAACCCATAACTTTTGATTGTAAGCTCAACGCTCTAACCATTCGGCAGTAGAGCTGACCTTCAAAGTCTCCCTGAAATGTTCTAATGTCCTGAAATCAAAAGATTGCTTTATCTAAGATTCTCGCCAAAGGTTTTCCATCCAAAGTTCTAAAAGAAATTAGGTTAGCACATGGGCGGTGATAGCCTTCTAGGGAGAAATTGCTGTTATGATCCACCAGTGATGGCAAGTTGAAGAGTATGGCACACACATCACAGAGCATGCGCAAATGACTAAGGGGTGAAAATCTTCGAACGGGACGCATTGTGCGCCACCCTAATTAGCGTGAATCACTTATTAAGGTGTCTAATGCCACCCCCAAACACATTTTCAAGCCCGTGGTTGTCAAATGGTAACATCTTTTCACCCCTGGGCACCAAATGAAACTGGTTTGTCACTTTTACTTTTAACTGTGTGCTTGGCTTTTCATGCCTAAAAATTTATTTTTTGTCCACTTTTTTATACCTTTTTTTATTTATTGCTTTTTTACATTCTAATATTCCTCTAGTTTTATTATCAAAGACGAAATTTTAATTATTTTCTCGAAAAAGACGTTTAAGTAGGTCCTTCAAAATATCACTCGGATAATGAAGGATGTATTAAAAAAGGGTATTTTTTATTTTAGGGTTTTATAAGTTCATTTATAAGGTGATTCATTCATACACATTAAACCTATTTTAGAATTCCTTATTAATCGGATTACAAGGAATCATTTTTTTCTGATAAAAATTTTTCATTATGATCAGTTTTTTATTCTATATTACGTTTGGAGTTATCTATAATGCATAAAATAAATTAGAAATCACGGAAAAACAACAACTTTCTGAAATATAGTCGATATTTTTTATAATCTTTTGAAATGGAAGGAAAGTATAATCCATAAAATATTAATAATAGTAATTTGTACTTTTAAAAGATGTTTGTCTATGACTTCAAGAATACATTTTATAGAATTTTTCTTTTCATTTAAAGACAAGCAGAGTACATACATTATTATTTTTTTCCGTGCAAAGAAACGTAGTAAAACATTCGTTTATTATATTCAGTATTACTACTTACAAAGAAGTTTAGAATTATTTTTCAATACTTTTGGGAAAACGCTAAAATTTGGTATAAGAAAGTACAGATATTAAACTAAAGAAAAGCGTGTAGATAGAACACTTACAAAAGAAGAACCGTAAAATTCTTTTAGAATGCCCCATTCAGCCATAAAATTTAATGAAATAAATAAATTAGGATATTTGAACGCGATGAAAAACATTAAGAGCGTGTGACTTGAAAAAAAAATTAGTTAAGAAAAACGAAAGCATCCTTGACTCATCATGCATAAAAATTTCCTTTTTTATTATATGCTTTTTACTTACCAATCATACGTAGTATAGGGTAAGTCTTGCAATCGTTTTGAAAATCGAAAATTTTTTTTTGATGGATTTACACGTTTTAGATAGTAGAGATTCCGAAAAACATATTTTTAGAAAAAAAAATTTCCCGTCCGTCTGTCTGTCTGTCTGTAAACACTCTATCTCCCGAACAAATTGAGATAGAGACTTGAAATTTTGTATGTAGTTAGTATGTAAGAATCGAACGAACCCTGTTTAATATCAGCAACCTTGATTATCCGGAACTACTTTTTTCGGACTCTCGAAAAATTCGTTCTGATGAAAGGTATATAAAAATTTTCGAATCTTTTTGTTCTAAGAAATGGACGTAAAAGGCAATAAAATAACATACATTTTGCATATAGAACGAAGTAGATCGGATTATTAGTTGCCGAGATATTTGTAATCTTGTTTTCCACATTCTTCGATTTTTCATGACCCTGTATTTCATTCAAATTTCAATTCAGAAGTATATTTTAATTGGAAATGAGACGCTTAATCCGACGCAGTTAATTGTTAGTTAATAGAATTATTATTTTGGAGTTATAAGGATGTTTTTTTTACGCCGTTCGGTACTACTTGAGTAGTTTGGCGTTTTACATAATTTGTCGAAATTGGTACATCAGCAGTTCTTTAATATAGCATTACTATGTATATTAACAATATTTAAATTTTGTTTATAAATTGCAATGCATTGTATAAATAGTTTCACATGTTTTATTTTCATATACATATCCATGATGGGTAAGTATTACGGTGGCCCCCAACGACTAGTTTTTTTAGTCATTGCTTTATTTTCTTTTATTTCTTCTATCTTTTATTTCTCTAGTTTTATTATCAAATACAATGTTTTAATTAATTTTCCGAAAAAAAAAATTTCAGTAGATCCTTTAAAGTACCATTCGGATAATGAGGGATGTATTGAAAAAGGGTATTTTTTATTTTAGGATGTTAATGAGTATATTCACAAGAACTAAAGCTATTTTAGAATTCCCTGTTAATCGAATTTTTTCTGGATTATTATCCATTTCGAAAATAATTGTTTAGTTGGTTTAGAATAGGGATATCTGAAGCTTATCTGAAACTTTGTAATGTCTGGTTTTTATTCGTTTTCCGATTGGTCTATTTTTAATATCAAGAAATGGAATATCTTTTTTGCCACAATGACAAAAAAAAAAAAAAAAAAAAAAAAAAAAAAAAAAAATTAACAGCTACAAAAAATTAATAACTTAAAAACAAGTAGAGATATAACTTCCAAAATAATCTTATTTAAGAGTGCATTTTTTCCTTATATACGATGGCGTAAAAATTCAAAGTATGCGATGTTAACAAGCTTAAAATTTTTCAATAAAAAATTGTAAAATTGAAATTTCATTTAATATTTATTTAGGATTGGTCCTGGAATATTAATGATTGACCAATGGCGTACGTAATATATGACTTTGTTATTGCGTAAGCCACATTTTTATCATCACAAAAATTATGTTTATTATTAGTATTATAATTAATATCTAAGAATTTCTTTACAAGTCTTTCTTTACATTTTAGTCTTTGAAAAATATTATTTTCCAAATAGTTGGGTAATTTTTTAAATTACAATTTTTTTAGAAAATTATTATTGTTTAATTATTGATAATTTTTTTTTTTTATCGTAATCAGTTTTTCATACTGTATTATGTTCAGGGTTATCTACAATTCAAAAAATACATTAGAGATTGCGGAAGAACTAACGCTTTTTGAAAAAATCCCAATACTACTTATAATATTTTGAAATGCGAGGAAAGTATAATCCATAAACCACTAATAATAATAATCTGTATTTTCAAATAATATCTATCAAAATATTAATCAGTCATTTTAGATTATATTTTATTTAATGTTTGTTATTATTTCCATATGATCACTATTTAAATCACAATGAAACTTTATCGATATAACTTCAGAATAAATTTTATACTATTTTTTCTTTTCTTTCAAAGACAACCATAATACATAAATTATTCTCTTTTTTTTCTTACAAAGAAACATAGTATAATATACATTTATTATATTCAGAAATACAGTTTACACAGAAGATTAAAACTATTTTTCAATACTTTTGAGAAAACACTAAAATTTGGTATTAGAGAATAGAGATATTAAACTAAAGAAAAGCTTGTTGATAGAACACTTCCAAAAGAAGAGCCGTAAAATTCTTTTAGAATGCCCCATCTAGCCATAAAATTTGATGAAGTAAATAAATACAAATTTTTTAACGCGCTGAGAAACGTTTAGAGCATGTGATTTGAAGAAAGAAATTAGTTAAGAAAAACGATAGCATGCTCGGCATATCATGCATAAAAATTTGTTTTTTTCTCCCCTTTTTATGTCTTTTTTTAAAATCATTGTTTTGTTACGTTTTTTTTTTATGTTCTATTATTTCTCTTGTTTTATTATCAAAGACGAATTTTTAATTAATTCCACGAAAAAAAAAAACATTTAAGTAGGTTCTTCAAAATATTACTCGGATAGTGAAGGAATGTATTAAAAAACACTATTTTTTAATTTAGGGTTTTATGAGTATATTATATTCACTAAAGCTATTATAGCATTTTCTGATAATCGGATTACATGAAAAAAAAATCTGAATTACTATTTTTTCTTTTAATTATTGATAAAAAAATTTCATCATGATAAATTTTTTATTGTTTATGATGTTTGTGGTTATATAATAATAATAATAATTATAATAACATATTATAAATAACGGAAGAACACCAGCTTTCTAAAAAAAATGGCGATATTATTTATTATCTCCTGAAATGCTAGGAAAGCATAGCCCATAAAGCGCTAATAATAGTTAGCTGTATTTTTAAATAATATCTCTCAAAATTTTCGTCTGTCATTCTAAATTATATTTTATTTAAATTTTGTTATTATCTCTATATGGCCATGATTTAACAGAATGAAAATACGTCTATTTCACAAGAATATGTTTTATATTATTTTTCTTTTTATTCAAAGACAAGTAAAATATTTACAATATTCATTTTTTCCCTTATAAAGAAACATAGTATAATATTCGTTTACTAAATTCAGAAATAGAACTTAAAAAGAAGTGTAAAAGCATTCTCCAATACTTTTGAGCTAACACTAAAATTTGCTATAATAAATTACAGCTAATAAACTAAAGAAAAGCTTGTAGATAGAATACTTCCAAAAGAAGAGCAGTAAAAGTCTTTTAGAATGTCCCATTTAGCCATAAAATTTAATTAAAATTTAATCATTGAAATAAATAAATACAAATTTTAATGCGATGAAATGAATAAGAGCGGGTGACTTAAAAAAGGAAATTAGAAAAAAAAAAAAAAAAAAAAAAAAAAAAAAAAAAAAAAAAAAAAACGATAGCACCCTTGGTACATTATGCATAAAAATTTCTTTTTTTAAGTTGTTGTTTTGATATTTTTTTCTTTTTACTTTCTATTATTTCTACAGTTTTACTATCAAAAACAACGTTTTAATAAATTTCTCGAATTTTTTTTTTATAAGTAGGTCCTTCAAAATATCATTCGGATGTTGAAGGATGTACTAAAAAAGGACATTTTTAATTTAGTATTTTATGAGTATATCCACATATACTAAAGCTATTTTAGAATTATCTGTTAATAGGATTAAATGAAAAAAAAATCCGATTTATTATTATTATTTTTAATTGTTGATAAAAAAAATTCATCATGATAATTTTTTATTCTGTAAGATGGTTGCGGTTATCTATAGTTAAAAAAAAAAATCTGTATTAGAAATCACCGAAAAACAACAACTTTCTGAAAAATTCGCAGCATTATTTTTTATCTTGTGAAATACAAGAAAAGTATAATCCATAAAGCATTATTAATAGTAATAGGTATTTTCAAATACTTTCTGTCATAATAGCAAGGATCATTTTTAAATACATGAATTTTCGGATACATTTACTTAATTTTTGTTATTATTTCTGTATGGCAGCGATATAAACCACACGTAAAATATATCTATACAACTTCAAGAAAAGGTTTGGCCTTTTTTTTTTTTTTGCCATCAAAGATGAGCAAAATATATACATAATTCAGTTTTTCTATATTACGAAGGAAAGAGAATAATTTTTCTATAACATTCAGAAATACAACATATAAAGAAGTTTAAAAGTATTCTTCAATATTTTTGAAAAAAAACGCTAAAATTTTGCATAAGAAAGTACAGATATTGAACTAAAGGAAAGCATAGAGATAGAATACTTTCAAAAGAAGACCCGTAAAGTTCTTTTAGAATGCCCCGACTAGCCATAAAATTTAATGAAATAAATAAATTCAGATTATTTAAGGCACTGAGAAACATTAAGATCATGTGACTTGAAGAAGAAAATTCGTTGTGATAAACGATAGCTTGTTTGGCTCATCATGCATAAAAATTTCATTTTGTCCTCCCTTTATTTTCTTTTTTTTCGTTTATTCGTTTTCGTATCAAATATAAAATTTTAATTATTTTCTCTAAAAAAATATTTAAGTAGGTCCTTCAAAATATGATTCGAATACTGAAGAATACATTAGAAAATGTTATTTTTAGTTGGTTTTTTATAAAGACAATTACATACATTAAATAATATCTAATTTAATCTAGTTTCATCCTGTCAATTGGACTACATGAAACATTTTTTTTTCTGGATTATGATTATTTTTTAATTCTTGATATTTTTTTCATCATGATCATTTTTTTATTGTTTATGATGTTTGGGATGATGTGTGATTCAAAAAATGTATTAAACCATTGAGGGACAACAGTTTTCTAGAAAATTATGTATATTATTTACAACCTTCTGAAATGCAAGAAAATGTACAATCCATGAAGCATTAATAACAGTAATATGTATTTTTAAATAATATCTGTCAAAATATTAATCTGTTATTTTATATTATCTAAGCTGGTTTTATATATTTTATTTAAATCTTGTTATTATTTCTATATGACCACGATTTAAATCACGATGAAAATATAACTATGTAACTTGAGGAATACATTTCATATAATATTTTTTTTACTTCAATGATAAGTAGAATTTATATATTATTCATTTTTTTCACTTGAAAATAAATGTGGTATAATATTCGTTTATTATACTGAGAAATACAACTTACAAGGAAGTTTTGAATTGTTTTTCAATACTTTTGAGAAAACACTAAAATTTGGTATAGGAAAGTACATATATTAAATCAAAGAAAAACGTGTAGATAGAATACATCCAAAAGAAGAGAGGTAAAGTTCTTTTAGAATACCCGAATAGCCATAAAATTTAATGAACTAAATAAATTCAGTTTCTTTAACGCGCTCAAAAACATTAAGAGCATGTGAATTGAAAAAGGAAATTAGTTAGGAAAAATGTTAGCATACTTGACACATCATGCATCAAAATTTCATTTTCCCCTTTTTTTATTTCGTTTTTTAGTCGTTGCTTTGTTTTCTTTTAGGTTCTTTTATTTCTATAGTTTTATCATTGAATATAAAGATTTAATTAATGTTACAAAATATATATACATATATTTAAGTAGATCTTTTTAAATATCAATCGGATAGGGAAAGACGTATTATAAAAATATATTTTTTATTTTAAGTTTTATGAGTATATTCATAGGCATTATTCTGAAGTTATTTTGGTGTATCCTGTACATCGGATTACGTTTAAACTTTTTTTCTGGATTATTATATTTTTTAAGATAATTGACTGAATGCATCATCATTGTATAGAGTATGGTGAAGGACTTGTTATTCCATTTCAATCACAATGATCTATCCCTTCATGCATAGATTTTAGAATATTCAGATATAAAAAATTTTGACCTTGTTTATAAATCCCCCCTTTGCAAAGTCATTTTCTTGAAGTCAAATCAAGAAAAAACACAGCACTTTGCTAGAACGATTTTTACATTACACGAACAGAATTTTAAAATTTATATACAATGATAGCGTTTCTAGAGTAAAGATGGACACTTTGAACGTTTGTCATAAAGATAATTTTATCATAAACTGTGAGTTTCTCTATGTTATAGTTATAGTCCAGGCATTTGGTAAAAAATAAATGCAAGTTTTTTTTTTTCAATTTTTTTTTCAAAAAACGTGGTTTTTTTTTGTTTTTTCTAAATAACTTCAAAATTATGCATTTTACATAAAAGTCATCAATACATAAATTAAAGAGCACAAAAGTTCCTACATTTTATGTATTTAAAGTTTTTTTCTCTAATCAATGGTTTAGGTGTGAGAGAGCCGCAAAAATGAGTGTTCAAAGCAAAAAATTCTGAAAAAACGTGCATTAGAATACCGTACGTCGATGAAACATGAAAAACAACCATTTTACGCAAATTTTCCCCACTTAATAATACTAAATATATTATTATTGACTATATTTTATTAGTCTGATGTTCATTGTTTCTTTCATAACAAAAAATAAATAAAAATGAGCATATCTGTGATCAAAATCTTTGCTATTACAAAATAATAATAGTAATAATTTCTTAATTTGACTTTTAAATAATGTAAATAAAATAACTAAAACAGACTTTAACTGATCCCATCTGCATTTGCTCCTTGATTAAAGGGGTGCAAATGTGAAATAACGTTGGTCAAGCGCCCTCCCCGTATCCCATGTCCACGTTCAATGGAATACTAACCCCCCCCCCCCCCCGTTTCCCATAAGTCTCGGCTCTGTTAGAAATATGCGTCGCACATATCACTATCTTATCAGGAGGACACCTTCCTCTCAGTTTCCATATGCAACTGCTTAGTTATAATTTAGTAATTCACTGTTTGTGTCTTCGTGAATATAGTAAACATCTAAAGTGATTGTGCGCGATATCGCTGTGTTTTATTTGTGACTCTACTGTAGAAGAGAGCCGTCAGTGAAATTTAGTCGAGGTATGGCAACGTTAATCAAGGCAAGTACAGAAAGAAAGGATGGAAAGGCAGTATTCCTAAAGGGGAAAACCTCAGTAGATGTGCATGTTAATTGTAGAAAAGCATACGTAAATGAACGGATGATTACTGCTTATGTGAAGAAGATTGAGGAACAAAATGCTAGCACTTCTCAAATTTTAAGATCATTAACTCCTCAGTTTAATTTTCGAACAAATTGTTTTATATGTGGACTGTGCATTTCGGAAAAGTTCATTGCAACACAAGCGAACGCAATACTATATACAATGTGCGACACATGGGATTCAAAAGTACAATTCTGAAAGCAGCAAGAGCTCGCAATTATGATTCTGGGCAGGCTATAATTCAGCGCATCGAACCAGTGAAAGATTTGATTGCAGCAGTTGCTCAATAACACATCAAAAGTTTTAAATATATTTATGGGAGGCCGGTGGTCCAAGAACAGAAGAAACGTGACCCATTTGCCGAGGCAATCGACAGGGCAATGCAAAGTATATACGATTACCTTGAAAATCATGATGACGAGTGTCAATTCTTCATGAAAGAGCTAATGAAACAGGTTACAGGGAGTTATCAACCTGATATGAGAACTGTAAAGTTTAACCTCATTGAGAGATATGGAGACGATAAACTGATCACAAAAATCAGAAAAAAGTCCATTGTATGTTTCAAGAATATAGGAGGAAACATACTGACCAATGCATGGTATCAGCAAACATGTAAATCTGATCGAGATGAGAGGCTGCGAGTGGCTGAAGCCGCAACAAAAATTATTTGCGAAGATATCAGATAGAAGATTTGCTTCGGGAAAGTGCAACAACATGCAGTTGTGTGTCAAGACGAAAAGGATGAGCTAGACTTTGAAGCCTAACTGGAAATGGATTGCCCACACAATGAATCAGAAGACATGTTTAGTTTGGAAGCTATTCAATTAAATTTTCATGAAATAAAAAGATAAGGAACAGTTTTTGAAGACGCTAGGAAAATATTGTATAACTACAGGGTTTCACAAGTATTACAGACTTCTATAGTTTTAGGCTTTTCATTATACATCATATGTTCAGAAAAGTAACATATATTTTCAATTTTAAGAATTAAATATATATTTCAAACAAAGAAATCATCAATTGTGCAAAGAGAATTACGCAAGCATTTATTATTATTGTTATCATTACGTGCCGAAGTATAAATTGAGTCAAAATAAAAATAGCATACACTGTAAAAAAATTCATGAGGTTACTAAAAATTTTTTAGTAAATTTGCATTCCACAGAATTTTTTAGTAACCATTCCAAACTTTTTTTTTTTTGCAAGTGAAACAAATCTTTCTTTTGTAAACTGAACAAAAGAATTTTTTGTATTTTATTTTGTCTTAAAACTTTTTAGTATGAGTCACCAAGCAAATTTTAGTAACAGCTTCAAAATTATTTTTAGTAACCATTACTCACAGATTCTTAGTAACTATTCCAAACGCAATTTTAGCAAGTGAAACAAACATTTACTTTGTAAACTGTATAAATGAATTTTTCGTATAAAAAACTTTTTAGCAAGAATCACGAAACGAATTTTGTTGTTGACGTGTGCCCGAAGAGCAGGAGCTTCTTTGAACTGCATCCAGTGTGTAAGAAAACAGACTTGCAACAGTAGATTTTCTGCAACGCCTCAATAGATGGCAGCATCAAACATTGCCACATGCTCAATTTTGGTATGCTTCTGAAAGGGAGGGAAAGTCCTTATATCATGACCCATGGTAACTGCTACGGCAGGATTTTCACAACCCCTTTACTTAACGAATACTTGCACTGCATACACTCGGCGCGTCTTTGGTGATGTCGAGCATCGAACCCGAGACTTTTCAGCCTGGAGTTCGGTGCTATGACCACTTGGTTATCATGGCCACACCAAGTGAGTTTTAGTAATAGCTATTAAAAATATAAAACTATTAACTCTATTCGTTGCTAGCTTTTTTCTAGTAACTCTTACAGATTTTCTTGTAAATGAGTAAGATTACAAATTTTTGTTAGTAATTGCAAGGATCACTAAAATTTTTTTAGTAGATCGACCCCCTTTTTTACAGTGTAGACACATACTACCGTTATTACATGCCGATAATAAAGGTAATTTATAAGACAGCATAATACTCAATGAAAAGGCATGTACTATAGCATACCTTACCTGAAAGGATTAAAACAAAATTCTGAACATAAGGTTTGTAAGGTGAGTATATTTATTAAATGTTTTTTCATCACATGTATATATTTAAATTTTTCTACAGATATATTTTTTTAATTAATATTTTTTATTACTTATCTTTTTTTGGTGTCTTATGTGTTCCCATTTATATTATTATTTTTCTAAACATTAGGATAGATAGAAATTTTCATCGAATTAAAAAAGGAAAAAGACATACTTATACAAAAAATGTACCTGTCAAAAGCAAACTACATACTAAATGGGAAACCATTAATGTCGCTTTATTTCTTGAAATAAAACAGGTATTTTTAATACCGTAACTATGTTCTTTTCTAGTACCGTGTTTTAAAAAACACAGCGCATTATTGTTATTATTTTTTTCTATAAAACATTTTTTCGCTTCCTTTATTAAACAATTCCTTGGAGCTGTGCTTGACATTTTAGTTCATATAAAGGAGCGTGGTTTGTTTCACTAGATATAATGAATAAAAAAATATATTGAAATAAGAGGAAAATATTTTTTGTATATATTAAAAAAAGAATCTTTTAACTAGAATGGAATCTATGCTAGACTAAACGCCGTAATATTCCCCAGAGGTAAATGTTACACTTAAACTCACAAAAAATGAATAAATGCATTAGAAGTACTATAAATTATGTAATAGTTTTAAATAAGAAAAACTAAAAAAAAATCTTTTGTCTTACTTATTGTTACTACTGTCATTAAAAATGTACATTTCTACGTATAAATTCATTTTATAAAGAATTTACGTCATATCCGTTCTTTCACGTTTTCAAATGCCATTTCTTCATATAAAGTCCTTTTATAATTTAATATGTTTAAAACATAAAAATATGCCACAGAGAGAATAAAAATAGTTGTTTTTATATCCAACGAGAGAAAATGCCTCACAGATAATAGATAGTGTAATTAAATATCTTAATGGTCTTTTTCTATTTTGAATTATTTACAGATTAAATGAGATACAGGGATGCACAAAAGATTCCGATATTTGTTTCAACTGTTGATAGTAATTTCGAAAAATTGTGTTTTTGGTATTCAACTGTGTTATGATTTTCCCAAATTGGTTATACAAACATGAACTGATAAACTGTGGTGTTTATACGTGATATACCTTATAAGCATCATAAATTGCATAATTTTATTAAAGTATTCTGAATGCAAAGCATTTAATAATCTACGCTTAACGTTTTGCTTTTTGTTAGTATTTAAATTTCAAAGGCGAAATATAATTTTGAAATAAAACAATTGACCTTGGTGTAAAGAATATAAAATAATTTATTATTATTATATTTTAATTACTGTTGTAATTTTAAAAAAAGTGCTTTCAGCCAGTACCGTGAGAAAGGTGTAGCTTAGGAAGGAAGAGTGAGGAAGAGATCAAACTCTTAAGGGAAAAAAATTGCAGATTTTTTAATTTATTTGCACAATTTTTAAATTTCTAAAAAGTTTCAAATGGCCACCATTTTGAAACAAGATGGTTGATGAAGCTGGCCAATGAACCCTGTCGAGACATTAGCACGTCTGGTTCATATAATTAATCTTATTCTAACCCGTTAATAAATACGAGAGTTTTCGCATGACAAAAGCCGGATAAATATATAAGTAAACATTTGGACGGAGCATGGCTTTGGGGTCTAAAGATCATGATCGATGTAAATACACGAAACAATTCCGGAAATGTTTTCCTCTGAACGGCTGCAATAGGTACTCTTTACTTTTTGTAATAAAAGCTACCTAAAAGAGACATAAACTATAATTACTGCACAAATAATAATAAAACAATTGTTGCGACAATGCTAATGAATTCAAAAAATAATATCACAATTCGTATTTTTTTTTAATTTGACTAGGGGGGCCCCGCCCCCCTGCTCGCTATGCTCGCCAACCCCCCGCGTAATCGCTTCGCGATTCCAAATTATTGGTTACCCCAGCTTGCTGCGCTCGCCAATATCCCATGGTATGAATAAGCAGTTGCAGACCTTTCAAATGATGTGTCACACGACTGGTGTTGTAAAGAAATTAAAAATGTGCCCCCCTGGGGGGCAGAGGGGGAGGCGACACAAAAGACATCCATAATATGAATAAGCAGCTGCAGACCTCTCAAATGATGCCACACGACTGGTGTTGTAAAGAAATTAAAAATGTGCCCCCTGGGGGGCAGAGTGGGGGTGACACACAAGACATCCATAAAATGAATAAACAGTTGCAGACCTTTCAAATGATGTGTCACACAATTGGTGTTGTAAAGAAATTACAAAATGCGCCCCCTCTGAGGGCGAAGGTGGGGGGGGGGTGACACACAAGACATCCATAATATGAATAAGCAGTTGCAGACCTTTCAAATCTTGTGTAACACGACTGGTGTTGTAAAGAAATTAAAAATGTGTCCCCCCTGGGGAGCAGAATGGGGGATAACACACAAGACATCCTTTAAATGAATAAGCAGTTGCAAACCTCTCAAATGATGTATCAAACGACTGATGTTGTAAAGAAATTAAAAATTTGGCGAAATATTACAGTTATCGCCAAGTTGGCGTCACTTTTGACAACTAATTTTGGTCGCCAAATTTGGCGATATATTGCCAAGTTGGTGACAAACTTGGCGATTGTTGGCGATGGTAACCTTTCCTCTCTTTATGGTAACCCATATGGCGATGCATACACGGAGCCCTTTCCTGATTGGTCTATTCGACTCATGGAAGGAGTGGACAACCCGGATTCGTTAGTTCCGGAAATCTTCCACATCAGCATCATTCCAGGAGTCATTCCTTTTAAGGCTAGTTTTTTTTTACTATAGAAGGATTTAAATACTACTTTGTAACTTTTCTATTTGTCGACTACATCAGAAGCAAAACTTTATCGGTCAAACATTATTTCGTAACTCCACCTTATAGAATATTCAAATATTTTACAGAATAAATTTGTATATTGAAAAGTTCAAAATTTTCCAATTTTTCACTGATATTAGCGATAACTATTTCGTCATTTCATTACCAATAGTTTTATTTTGAATCAAGGTTTCTGAAATGTTGGTTTTTCATTTTTCAAAAATGGATAACCATCTTTATTAACAATGATGGCTTTTTATTAGAAATATATTTAATATATTAATCAATGATTTTATTTGGATAAAAGTATTTACGACAAATGCTATGTGGGTGCTATATTGTGTCTGAACAAAACTGTTTTAATCAATATCGATTTCTTAAAAATTTATATCTTAAGTATGCACAGCAAATTTTTTCCCGGATATATATATATATATATACACATATTATGTAGAAGAACAGTTCAGAAAAAAATAAATATTGTATAAAGTTTACATTTACGAAAGCTTAACGTTTAAATTTTTTTCAAATATCAATAATTTTTTCTATTTTTCTCTATTTTTTATCTAATTCATTCAGAAAAATTATCATACATTAATAGAAACTAGTTGAATATGCCAATCCCAAAACTTTCTTCTATCTCATGCGTACATTTTAATACTTGAAAAAAAATAGTTACTCATTTTAATGCTTTAATGATTTTAATTCAGTATCATACCAACTTTGATTTTCATCTTAAATTTCTGCTTCAGTAAATTAATCGGAGTAAAAACGAATTTCCGTCTCTGACGACCCTATGGACAATAGAATGATAGGCAGATTCTTTTTTTCAATATCAGGGATGACCTACTTGCCATACCAAAAAATAATCATATACAAAAAACTTAGTTCAGTTCTAGAACTAACTTCATACACTTTTATGTTGTGCAATATTGAAATTGGCATAAAATTTGCTATTACAGCGCCCCCTTCCGGCGGATTTTTTTCAGATTCAGGGCGATGCAACTAGCCTTAGTGATAAACTTACACAAAAAATTTCGTTCAATTCGATGCATAACTTCACGTACTTTTGGTCAGTACAATATAGAAAATGGCACAAAATTCGCGAATGCAGCGCCCCCTTCCGACGGATATTTTTCAAATTTAGGGAGGACCAACTAGCCATTGTCATACACATACACAAAAAATTTGGTTTAATTCGATGCATAACTTCATATACTTTTGGTCGGTACGATATTGAAAATGGCACAAAAATCGCGATTGCAGCGCCCCCTTCTCGCGGATTATTTTCAAATTCAGAGAGGACCAACTAGATATAGTCATACACTTACAAAAAACGTTCGGTTTAATTCGATGCATAACTTCATATACTTTTGGTCGGTACAATATTGAAAATGGCACAAAAATCACGATTGCAGCGCCCCCTTCCGGCGGATTATTTTCAAATTCAGAGAGGACCTGCTTGCCACAGCCAAAAACATTCACAGAAAATTTGGTTCAATTCTATGCATAACTTCATACACTTTTTGATGGTAGAATGGCGACATAAACACAGACAGACACACACACAGACACACGGACAGACATTTTGTGAAAACATGTTTTTTGGAATTTCTGACCCCTAAAACGTGTAAATCCGTCGAAAACCGGAAGTCAAAAAAAAAATACGATTACAATACTTTCTTCTATTGAAGATAGAAGAAAGTAAAAATGAAACTATATTATTATGTACGTAAAGACAGAAGATGGTACAATAAGTAAATTTTGGCCTTGATCCATATTTCATGAAAAAAAAAATAACAGTCCATAAAAGAAGAGAAAGTAATATTTAATAAACAAAGTGTAAATGAGTGTCAGATTTCAATTGATATGTGGAAAAAAATGAGAAAAGCTAACAAACAAACAAATTATTTTCTTTTTTCTGTTTTTTTTTTACATAAATATTTTTGTTAATTACTCATTTATACATAGAGATAATAACGGGGGAAATGGACCATATGGGGGGATGTACCAGTCACACATTTCATTAATGCGGCATTTCCCACAGATGATGTATCTATCTTAGTCAGGTTCTTACAAATTTTTTTAAGCCATACAGGTTTTTTCTTTCTTAAAAAACATATTATATTTTCAGCTAAAAAAAACATTATTGTTTTCGGTAAGTCCAATTTTTTTTATATGATTATGGTTAAGTTTTCAAACATTTTTGTTTGCATGTTATGTATTTAGTTTTCATGCGATAATGTCGATGAATATTCAGGCTTCTAGATAACCTAAAATGGTTATTTAACCCCCTGACTCCTGATTTCGCCTAGAGGAGACACTGAAGAACATCCTTTAAATTATTTAAACGTTTCTAGAATTGTTAAAATTGCTTCTAGACTTTTTAAATAAATGTGTACATATTATAAACATTCATTTATGTACGACAAATGTGTGGAGATGTTTTATAGTAATTTTAAACTAGATTTATAGCCCCACATGATATTTATCTCAAGACTAAGGAGGATAATGTCGAACAGTGTAAAATAGGGGTGGTTATACTTCTCACCTAGGTGATCGAGAGAGATGGACGATGTACAGACGGGAAGAGATAGATTAGATTTTCTGTCGAAAGGAATGGATCGCACAATCTTCAATTTTAAATTTTGATTTTTATAGAGTTGAATATAAAATCATTGTGCGCGCGGCAGCGCGCTACAATAATATGATTGAGCGATGGTGCACACGGATTTTTCAATTTTTCTTTTTGCAATAACTAACTAAATACTTATCCAATTTTGATGATTTTTTTTTTAATGTTCGTCTGACCAAGAAGCACAACATAGCACAAAAATTATTTTTTTATGGCATACTGTAGGTGTACTGTAGAGTATTCTGAAAATCGGACAAAAATTTTGTGTCACAGCACTTTTCTCGAAAACTACTAAAGATAAAAACTTAATTTTTTTTTTAAACAAAAGACAAACTTTTTATCCCAGGGTAGTCATCGAGAAAACGTTATTTCGCTGGGCGGTTTTTCTGAAATTGCGTATTTTCCAAACTTGGTCATAAATGGGTATATCTAACGTTCTATTGCAGATAGAATGTTGCGGTAAAGTTTATTTTAAAGATTTTGCGATGCTAATTAATCCTGCAAAAATTCATAGCTTTACGTTAAACAATTTTTTTACAAGATGAAATAAAAGAATGGCAGTCATCAATCTAAGGTACTTGTGATCATCGGAGAGAAAAACCAGTTACACCATTCGATTAAGCATAAAAAAATACAGAATGCTTTTTTTTCTTTTATTTTTAACTTAATTTTTTAGCTTTATATGAATTTTTTTTTAAATTTTTGACATGCTGATTTTTGTCATTTTTTAATGAATCATTTACTGAATAATTATGCACGGTGTCTAGCCCTGGTGGCTGTTAAATTTGATTTTTAATTTTAAATTAGGCAATTTTTTGCACCATACCAAATTTATATTTTATCCATTTTTTTCATTTATTTATATTTTGTTTTTAGCACAATGGCATCAATGGCAAAAATGCCTGGCATACCTGTCAGATATTGGGGCCCTGTACTTTAACAAAGTGTATTTACAATAAGTATATACCGTATTTATTCTAATAGAATGCGCCCTCTAATAGAAGGCGTCTTCTAATAAAGTGCGCACCTTGGTGCTGATTGAAAAAATAAATATACGGAAACGATATAGTAGATAAGTAGAAAACGATTACTTAAATGCATTATCGAGGATTCTCATCGATCAAAATAGAGTTATTCTATCAAAGCGATGGAGTGGCGATGCAGCAAAAGTTTCAAATTTTGAACAATGTACCACTCCTGTAAACTATAGCGCCAAGGATATGCACACTGTTAAAAATCTGCTGCATTTTGCTGCAACGCACTCCCCTGCTTGTATAGAAAACGGTTACTTGGCCGTGAAATGGCGCTTTCTCATTGGTTGGAATAGAGATATATACAAGGGGTGGAGGACGTTGCAGCAAAATGCAGCAGATTTTTAACAGTGCACTGTTAAAAATTTGACCCATTTGTTGCAGAGTCACTCCACAGCTTTTATAGAATGTCTCTTTATGGCCAATGAGAATGCTCCATAACACAGTAAAGCAATCGTTTCCTATAAAAGCGGTGGAGTGCGTTTTTAATAAGTCCGTAATAAATACGGATTAAGAAAATCCTATAAAAGCGGTGGAGTACGTTTTTAATAAGTCCGTAATAAATACGGATTAAGAAAACAAAGAAGCATGGTTTTTGTATCAAACTTTACTCTTGCATAAAAAAAGTTCCTGTTTTTGGCAAAAATAATGGATATTTGAATGAAAAATCTATTCTTTGAAAGAATTTATTATTTTTTTCACTTTAGTAAAAAACTGATTTTTTTTTTTCAACCACCGTAGAATTTTGGTATAGAAAAACCTGTTTAAATTTTTTTTTTAATTTGTAACACCAGAGTATTAGAGTATGTAGCCTTTTTTAATTTCAATACAAATAAGATTTTGTTTTCTATATATAAAATACAAAACAAGTTGTGCAGTATCCCTATGGAATATGGAAAAATAGAAGGACTAGTGAAAAATGCTCCAAGGAGCAGTGCAAAAGCAGAATATGATTTTAATTGAGCATTAAAAAGTAATGGACAAGTGCTTCTGTTAATTACTGAGCATGAGGAAGGATAAGGGATCCCTTCTTGGCTACAACTCACTTCAATGCCAACTTTGAAAAAATCATATTTGCGCTTTTTTCGTGAAAACAAATCAGTCGCAGTTACTATAAAAATGTATAGTGTAAAGACGTAACCATTAAAGATGCAGCTTAATTAGACATAAATGTAAAGGAAGGCGACATAATTCCAGATACCTAGTTCCTGCAGGTATCACATTCATGCACTGCCACCAAGCATACCCTAAGTGTATAATTGCACAGAAAATTGATTTGTAGTATAGTGCAGAGTGAACAGTGCAGTTAACATCAGAGATGTAGTACAGGCTATACGCCGCACACCTTCTGGACTTTTTAATAGAACACCATATACCCTCTGGTTTTCAAGAAAGCTTATAGTATACACATTCTAGAATATCCCTCTGCTTAGAGCATATATCTTATGTTATTTTTATGACTACACCCCTGGTTAACATCTAAAGCACGGTGGAAAATTCTACTAAAGAACCGCAAATTTCTTTTATATGGAAAAAGCGCAAATATGATTTTTTTCAAAGTTGGCATTGAAGTGAGTTGTAGCCAAGAAGGGATCCCTTATCCTTCCTCATGCTCAGTAATTAACAGAAGCACTTGTCCATTACTTTTTAATGCTCAATTAAAATCACATTCTGCTTTTGCACTGCTCCTTGGAGCATTTTTCACTAGTCCTTCTTACTGTATATACTCACGTACACGTCGACTCCAAATTCTAGAAGAATAACAGACTAGATACCAACATGAAGAAAAAGTTACCCTCGTTATAACAAATTGCTTAATTTGCTGATATTTATAAGGCTAATATAATAAGATTAATATAAGTTACAAAAAAAAATGTCGGTGTGGAACATGTTTTTTCTTGGAACCTAGGGATCATTTTATACTTGAATATGGGATCGATTTATACTGGAGTATATTCGGTATTGATTGTACTTTTCTGTTTTCGGAAAATGCTGACTACAAATATCAGAAAAGCTTCGTTCTCTGACATGGATATAAACACACAAGAGATGTATGAGATGAGCATGGCAACTTAGGAGATGGAAGAGAAAACGAATGTCCGGGAAGCAGCGAAAATTACAAAGGGTCTAAAGAAAATGTAGAAATTGCACTGTAAAAAAAAAAAAAAAAAAAAAAAAAAAAAAAAAAAAAAAAAAAAGGTCGATTTATTAAAAAAACTTTAGTGATCCTTGTAATTACTAAAAATTTGTAGTAATCTTAGTCGTTTACAAGAAAATCTGTAAGAATTACTAGAAAAAAGTTAGCAACGAATAGTTAACAGTTTTATATTTTAATAGCTATTATTAAAACGCACTTGGTGTGGCCTTGATAGCATAGTGGATATAGTAACGGCCTCCCGGCTAAAAGGTCCCGGCTTCGATACTGGCCGCGGCCAAATACGCCTCGAATATTTGTAGTGTAAGTGCTCGGTTATTAAGGGATTATGAAAATCTTGTCGGAGCAGGTAGCAATGTTTGGTGCTGCCATCTATTGCGGTTTAGTCGAAAGTCTTTTGCTTCAGAAGTCTGGATGTAGCTCAAAGGAAGCTCCTTCCCTTCGCGCGCACGTAATGGTTATTAAAAATAATTTTGGAGCTATTACTAAAATTTGCTTGGTGGCTCATACTAAAAATTTTTATGTTAGTTATACAAAAATTATTTTGTTCAGTTTACAAAAAAAAAGCTTGTTTCACTTGCAAAAAAAAAAAAAAAAAAAAAAAAAAAAAAATGTAATGGTTACTAAAAAATTCTGTGGAATACAAATTTACTAAAAAATTTTTAGTAACCTCTTGAATTTTTTTTTACAGTGTGGATACAGCATGATTCTTGTTTCCGTTGGTTCCATTGAAGAGTGTTCACGGTTTCAAGAAATATAGTTATAATTTTGTGAAGAAATTAAATAGCAAGAAAGAAATTATTATAAAACTATCTTATCTCATAGTACATAAAGAATTTTTATAAATAAAGTGTAAATCTGTTAAGAAACAAATTTAATTTCCATTGGAATAGTGTAGTAAAATATCAAATAATAATTCAGAAAAAACTTAATGTTCAGTAATATAATTGCAGGTAAGTCATTTAATTTTTGTGTACGGAAAATAAATTCGAGGGATTTTTATAAGTTTAATATATACGCAATTGTTTTATATTTTATTCTGGTTCATATCAGACGGAGTACTCCGGAAAATTGCCCCAGACCACCCTTCTTGATTTTCAGTGTCCTTAATTTGTTTCCTTTCTTTTTTAAATTTGTCTGTTTTTTTTCTATTTAGAGACTAAGACATATGGGTCGTAAGTAAAGACGTTTGACGGGGCTCTTGGTCGATTAGCATCGGTAACGCTTCGTGCAAAAGAGTCGGACTATTCGGAACGTGGGGGTCGCAGACGAAAATCGAGTTGTTGGCTGAAGACACTGAAAATCGGGCAGTCGACTTACCCACTCATCCACCCCCAACTGCTGTCTCGGACTATTATATTTGGGACGTAGGTTCTGGCATTTGCTATTTTCATCACCCCACCGAACCCTCCCGATTTTCAATGTCTTTAATTTGTCTACTTTCTCTTTTAAATTTGTCCGGTTACAATTTATCTCTCTTTTTTTTCCTTTACTATTTAGAGACTAAGGCATACGGGCCGTAAGTAAAGGCGTTTGATGGGACTCTTTGCCGATTGGCATCGGCAATGCTTCACGCAAGAGAGTCGAGCTATTCGGGACGCAGATAGGGGTTGCAGTTGAAAATTACCCCAGACCCTCCTTTCGTATTTCAGTGTCTTTAATTTGTCTACTTTCTCTTTTAAATTTGTCCGGTTTCAATTTATCTCTCTTTTTTCCCTTTTCTATTTAGAGACTAAGGCATACGGGCCGTAAGTAAAGGCGTTTGACGGGACTCTTTGCCGATTGGCATCGGCAGCGCTTCGAGTCGAGCGAAGAGAGTCGAGCTATTCGGGACGCAGATAGGGGTTGCAGATGAAAATTACCCCAGACCCACCTTTCGTATTTCAGTGTCTTTAATTTGTCTACTTTCTCTTTTAAATTTGTCCGGTTTCAATTCCTCTCTTTATTTTTTTTTTCTATTTAGAGTCTAAGTCAGGGATTATTCCGGATGATAGGACATTTGAGTAAAAGTATTGTAAATATTGTAAAACATATTGTATTATAAATAATACTGTAATATAAATATTTTATCTTTAAAGATGTGAACTTCTGCATTGGGGCTTTTTTAAGAAGCATAATACACTAAACATATGAACTGCGACAAAATAAATATGTAAATATTTATATGTCTTTAAATTAGCAAGGAGAAAACTTAATTTATCTCGTACATAATTGCCCTTAAACCTAGTAAAATACTCGTTTTCTTAAATTGGGAATATCTTATCATTTTTTTTTTTTAAGTTTAAAATACTGCTTCACATCAATAAATATAAATATCATTGTAAGCATTTTTCATTCAAACGCGCATTCAAACATTCTTTAAAAATTCTCAATTAGAAATACAATCGTATTTCATTAAAAAATCATAACAATGCACTATTTGCGTAATAGAATTTAAAATTTCATTATGTAAAATTATAATGCAGAATGTAATAGTTAATTTCAAATATTGGCGTGCTTTAGTAATTTTCAATTGCAAATAAAGACATATATTGCTTTATTTTGCAGTTAAAAGATATTTAAAAATTCAAAGTAATTGAATTTGAAAGAATAGGAGAGAGAAAAACATTCTATCATCCGAATTCTTTAATATTCCATAAATATTTCCATGTCTCTTTGTGAAATCGGAGGAGTTTAAAAATTATGTGTTTGCTGAACATTGTGTATCAATGAATAAAAAAAAAATTGAAATCTATTAAACATTAATTAATTGTTTAGTCATAGATTGCAATTATTAAAATGATTATCAAAGAACTATCGCTAAAATTCTAGGCCTTATTTTTTAAAAGATTTTTATGCCTGATACAGATTAAGAGTAACAAGCATTAAACTTTACTTAATGTTTATTATCTTAAGGGAGTTATTTGCCTTTAGAAGGCCAAATAATGGGTGCTCTTTAACTTTTATTATTACGTGCATTTATAATTATGTAAATACGTACCACCTATAACCATCGTTCGATCTGTCCGTCAGTCTAAATATAACAGAGCAAAAACTATCCAACCGCATTGTTTGAAATTTAAAATATGTAACTGCTACACAATTTTGTCCAGTCATTTCAGATTTCTTGAAAAGCTAATGAATAGTTTAATTACACGGACAATAAAAATATTCAGTTACGTAATGCCCAATGGGAAAAATAATTTCGAGTGCATTTTAATGGTGTTACACTCCTCCGAACATAATAAAATTGATATGCATCTATGAAATATATGATAAAATAAACATTCTGTACAAGCTGTTGTGCAAAGAATACTTATTTTTCATTTATAAGGTCACACAAAAGTATTCTGCTGGATGTGGGAGGAAAATCAACTTTGTTTGACGCAAAAACAAAAGTTTCAATTTGTAGAGTGCAGGGTGAAACACTTTTTAATCTCTCTCAACAATATAGAAACATAATATGTAAAAGTTATTTTATAATTAAAGAAATTGTAAGCTTCAAAATGTACCCCATACCTCCCCACTAAAAAGGAGGTAAGGGACAGCAATAAAACAAAGCTATAAACACACAAATAGTTTAGTTTCAGTTAGATATGCAATCAAACTTTGATTGTAGATTTATAATGTATGTGTCAAAATATGAAATTCCACTTTCTTCATGACTTGAAACAAAATTCAGTACTTTCAGTCATAAATGACATAAAAAAAATCATAAATTCAATTTATTTACAAACATAAATTGAATAATAAAATTTGAAGTAAATTGATATGTTATTAATATTATAATTAATATATTATCTTCTAAAAATGCTTACATATTAGCAAATCATATTCATCTTATATATAAATAAAAAGAATATTGCTCAGTTAAACTGATGGCATTGAGCTCACAGGCTAAGGACACTAAACATTACAGCCCTATAGTTTCAAGCTTTAATTCCATTTGAAAAACAAATTAAGGAGGGGAAACAGCTTCCCCCCATTTCCTCTTTTTATACTTAATCATTGAACACCTTAAACTAATCAGGGACATGCTTTATCATATAAAAAATCGATATCCAAAATTCAAAGCAAATCAGAAAATTCTTAATAAAAAAAATAATCGGTAAATACTGGGTAAAAGGGATAAATATTAATATTTATCCATTAATCTCCCACAACGAGTCATGGCGTTGCCCTCATCAGAATAAGATACTATGTCTAAAATATGAAGGAAATCTAATAAATTTGCAAGAAAAACACATCTATATAAACCAAGAGTAGGGGCATTAGCCCCCCCGTCTCCCCTCTTTATACTTATCCAATGAGCACCTAATACTAATAATGCAGGTGCCTCATTAGCATGATCCTATATTTAAATTTAGTAATAAAACTGATAATTCTGCATGAAAAACCCATTTATATAAATTAAAGGAGGTAGCATTAGCCTCCCGTTCCCCCTGTTTATACTTTTCCAATAAACACCTAATACCAATCACGAAGGCGCCTCATCAGAATGACCTATATCTAAATTTTGAACGAAAACTGATAGTTCTTCATGAAAAACCCACTTATATCAATTAAGGGGAGAGGCATGAGCCCCCATTCCCCCTGTTATACATATCGAATGAACACCAAAAACTAATCAGGGAAGCGCCTTATCAGAATATACCTGTATGCAAAATTTCTAGAGGATCGGATATTTTTATCATGAGTCATCGCGTTACGCACGTACGCATTACCGAACATATGTACATACATTCAGAACGGGCGGGCACATAAGATCTCAGGCTTTGATAGCCTGTGACCTAAAAAGGAATTGGACATGTGTCATTCCTTCCTTTATTGACATGTCCCATTCTTCCCTACTTCCTTGTTTTGTATTAAACTTCCTGTATAAACAAAAATGCTACTTTTAGGCTTAGTTTAAATTATAGATAATATTCAGTATAATATTGCATAAATAGGGAAACCATTGCATTTATGCATAAACAAGTCATTAATACTTAGATAGCATTAAAATTATATGAAACAAATTTTCTTTTGATTCTTGAAATAATCTTTACAATTGTAAGCTTATGTGAATCAATTTTTTTTAATTCAAGATTAGGCTACCATTGCTTCATCTTGTGTGGGATTGATGAAAATTTTAGAATGATACATAGATAGAAAAACCTATTGTCTCATTACTCCCATTGTCCCACTCCACCCCACTCTCCCAAATACATACATGATTTTACGTATTTAAAATCGGTGCATTTTCGAAATAATACTGTCAGAATTTCATAAAATTCACCCTTTAGAGGAAACATCAGGAATTTGCTTTATTAACGTTGTCATTAATAAAGTATTCTACACAAGTATGTGTAAAAAAAAAAAATAAAATAAAAATAAAAAAAAAACCCTCGCAGTATTAACGGACATAAAAGGAATTTAAATTTTATAAATAACTGCAGTATCAAAGATTAATAAAGGAAAATCTACGATGAATATTGATTTCCAAAATAGAAATAAATAATTATAATATTACTAATCTTAACCACGCATTATTGAGAACAACGACTGAAATTATCTGAGAAGCTTCGAATTCTTGCAACAATATGTTACATTCTACTTTTGACAACAGAAAGAGATACTGATTAAATTTCAAATAGTAATACCAACTGAACGTTTGCTTAATAACACAACTGAAGCTTTAGTAAAATAAGTGAAAATTTCCTTTATTAATTATCTATAATTATTTATGTTTTTGTCAACTTAACAGATTTGTATTAAGCTGGTTTCTTATATTTCAGAAGAAGTTTCTATTTTTTTTCTATTTGTAAGTTGTAGTTGTCTTATGATATTTTTTATAAATAAAACTAAAATATCTCGAATAAATTGATAAGTCATCATGCATTTAAATATTTTGAGTGAAATTTAATTCATCTTGATTTGGTTTAGTTTCAGAAATTTACTTAAATATATATTTAAAAAAATGAAAATAAAAACATTAAAATGAAAAAAAATGTGTTTCATATTTGTAAATTTCTTTTATTGAATTTTGGTATGTGTTGAAATTAAATTTAAATTTAAAAATTGATGCTTTAAAACATTTATTTACAATTTCAAACGCCATATTATATAAAGATGATTGACGAAGTTATTTAAAGATTTTATGAGCTTTTAATGTATACCCATGCATAAACAAAATACGTGCACTACTTTATGAGGTATAGGGGAAATATCGTTTAAAATGATATTTTAAAAATTTTGGAGAGGTTAAGTGCAGCAAAATTCTATTAGATATTTAAACAGTGCAAAGTCCTTTCTTTTCAATAAGTCTTAAGACATATTACTTAAAAAACTTACTTAAGTCACGTATCGCTTCACTAAGTGCACTATGAAAAGAGGAGAGTAAAATTATCATTAAAAGGAAATCTAAAATCTTTTAAATGCGCGAGCCGCATCCCTTACTTAGATCTTTTTAAAAGATTTCGAAAGCACCAATGCTACCGCATGATAAAGCACTAAAAATTATTTTTTATCTGTCAATATCTTTAGTATATTTTGAAATAATTTTCTGTAGCCAGCGGCGTTGTTTTTTTTTTAAAGAAAAATTCCATCCATCCCGTCTCTTTTCTTCGAGTTTCTTCAAACAAAGATTCCGGTTTTTATGGTAAGACAAATATTCTCAAATCCACCTTTTAGCTTTTCTTCTTCTGGCAAATATAAAAATATTCCTATTCATGAAATTTTTATTAAGTTAAATTTAATATTTCACAGATCTTTGAATTTTTCATGTAAAATATTGCTGGAATTATAAATAACCGGTATTTTAAAATGCATTTATTAAATGTAATGCAATTATATAGTATAATGTAATTAATTAAATTAAATGATAATGCAAAATAGTAATGTTTTCGTGTTTGTTTGCTTAGAAGAAAAATTTCTCAAACTAAGAAAACGATTTCAATAATAATAGTGGCATGATGGTGGCGGACATCTTTGCTCCAATATTGGCTTTGTTTCTTCCCAGTTCCACAAACCTCAATATATATTTAAAAAAAGACTCTAAATTTGCGATTTCTGCAATATTGTTAAAACAAGAAATTTGTAAATTTGTAATGTTGGTAACTTTAAGATTTAGATAATTATGAACAGTTTCTAAGAAATCGAAATATTAGAGGCTGAAATAACGTAAAAGTTTTTAAAACTAATTTTTGAACTATTGTAACGATTTGTTTGAAACCATTAAGGCTAGAAACTTGAAATTTTGCATGCTTGTTATTCTAAAGACGTGAATACTCGCTCAAAAGATTTATCCGAAATTCAAAGTGGTGCAGAAGTAAAAACCGTTCTAAAATTGCGATCTATGTGCTACAGTTATTATAGAAGATTAGAATTAGTATAGTTGCCTTTTCGTCAGATATAAAATTTCGCTAAAATTCTCGTTCTCTTCAGTAATTTATGTTAAGTTATGTCAGTAATTTTAAAATATCGTTTTAAACGATATTTTCTCTATACCTCATAAAATAGTGCACGTATTTTGTCTATGCAGGGGTATACATTAAAAGCTCATAAAAACTTTAAATATCTTCGCCAATCATCTTTATATAATATGGCGTTTGAAGTCGTAAATAAATGATTTAAAGCATAAATTTTAAAATTAAAATTTAATTTCAATGAAAATACATGTCAAAATTCAACAAAAGAAATTTACAAATATGAAACATTTTTTTTATTTTAATGTTTAAATTTTATTTTTTTAAATATATGTAAATAAATTTCTAAAACTAAACCGAATCAAGGTGAATTAAGTTATGTTCACCTAATACAGCATTATAATGAAGCTTAGCCAACTATGCCCTGATTTTTAAATTACCCGTAGCAGTGCAATTTAAAATCAGTACCTCTAATGAAAACATGTACACAAATCCACTCCACATATTTCAACAAACACGCGAGCGAAATCGCTGGTTTTGCTAGCAATTAATATTAATCTGGAAAATTATTCTTTTAGATAATTTTATTTCTAGATTTTTGTAAATTAAGAACAAGCTTTGTTGAAATATACTCTTAAAAATCTTGCAAGAGGTTTTGAATTGGATGAAATTTTCTTTGCTTAAAATGGAATATTTTTAACAAATATTTGTAGTTAAATATTCAAACCGGAATATATAGCATTTAAAAAAAAATCCTGGTTAATGATTTATAAATTTCAAAGCATCTTATTTTATAAATATATACTTGTAGTTTGCAGAACACATCCATCCGATACCAGCAAAAAACTTTTTGATCGACCGGAAAATCAAGTAGTACCAAATATAATCCTTCCATTCATTCGTTTCATTTAAAATACACAACTTTCGTTTAAAACTGAAACATTTAAAATTCACAACATTTACTTATTTCTTAAAGAAAAAAAAATAATACCAAAAGCCACGGCATTTAATTTCAACAGCAAAAAATAATTTTATATTAAGAATTAATTATTATGCTTTAAATTACTGTGATTTACCACACAAAAATTTAAAATGTGAAATGTCGGTGAAGACCACAACCATATCGAAACAGGGCATAGATGTCAAATACGCATCACTTTGGTGCAAATGATAATAATTGTTTTGTTCTGTAATTATTAATTAACCTTTTTGTTATTTAGTATTATTTCCTTTTTAAAATAATAGAAAATACGTAAGAAATATATATATAACTGGTATTTGAAGACAAAGTTTTCGTCAAATTGGCATCAGAAACTATCGCGGGAATACGGTGTATATGAAATGACAGAAATAGGAGATAGAATTCTTCCCAAGTTTTATATTTAATAAATATATATTAAAATACTGTTTTGAATACGATTGGTCTTTGATAGTTTTAAATATAATTGGCGATTAATAATAACTTCCAGTGATCTACGAAAATGAAACGTAGATACCAAATAAACTGACGATGAGATACGAAATTTGATTCATTAAATACTACATGAGTTGGGCCTGTTTATTTATAATGAAAATGATACTAAAGTTTGATTGGGTTACATACTCGAATTAATTTTGTATGCCAAATAAATGGTTGGGGAAATTTCCATGGGAATTATTACCACCATAAATTAGTATTTTTTTTTCACACTGTAAAAAAAAATTCAAGAGGTTACTAAAAATTTCTTAGTAAATTTGTATTCCACAGAATTTTTTAGTAACCATTACAAACTTTTTTTTTTGCAAGTGAAACAAGCATTTCTTTTGTAAACTGAAAGAAAGAATTTTTTGTATAACTAACTTAAAAATTTTTAGTATGAGCCACAAAGCAAATTTTAGTAATAGCTCCAAAAATACTTTTAATTACCATTACGTGCAACCGAAGCGGAGGAGCTTCTTTCGAGCTGCATCCAGACGTCTGAAGCGGAAGATTTTCGGTAAAACCGCAATAGATGGCAGCACTAAACATTCTTAACTGCTCCGACAGGATTTTCATAATCCCTTTATTAACGAGACACTACAGACATTCGGGGTGTATTTGGCGGTGGCAAGTTTCGAACCCGGGACCTTCTGGCCTGGAGTCCGTTACTATAACCACTATGCTATCAAGGGCACGCCAACTGAGTTTTAGTAAGAGCTATTAAAAATATAAAACTATTAACTCTATTCGTTGCTAACTTTTTTCTAGTAATTCTTACAGATTTTCTAGTAACCGACTAAGATTACTAAAAAATTTTTAGTAATTACAAGGATCACTAAAGTTTTTTTAGTAGATCGACCTTTTTTTTTTTACAGTGCACTCATTGAATTATGAATCTTTTTTGTTTATTTCAGTGGGAAGAGATATTGGGTTATTAATTTAATTTTCACAGAAGTAATATCGAAATATTATACTTCAATGTAACTCATCTTTCAATTATTTTTTTTTTCAAACGATTGTTATAAAAGTGTAATTTTTAAGCAGTTTTGTCCGAAAAAATATTTTTAATAAAAAATCGCCGCTTGGTATATTAAATGTGAAGTGATCATACCAGCAAACTGTTCATAACAAACAAATATTTTACGCTTAATAATAACAATCTGTACAATATTTGGCGACTCATCACCCGCGCCTGTTAACATTAAAGTACAATATTGGCCAGTAAAAAGTGAAAAAGTGAAGTGGGTAATCCGTAACTGCTGATGACAGTCACATGATCTCAACTGCTCCGCTCAACAAGCGCAAAACTTTTTGACACATTTACAAATTCATTTTTTTAACAAAAAGTTACAAAATTTGGATGCCTGACTATGGAAGCGATTTCAAGTTGAACTTAATTTTCCATTTTATAATAATTAAATTACATATCCAGTTATAAGCTATTTTGATCACGTGATCACCCGTTTCCCCCCTGTTTTTCGACCGGTTTTTCTGCTTTCGTCAGGAAATGTGCTCAAAAACGTCAACTTTGAAGGCTTGTTATGAAAGATCTATTGTGTTTTTAAAAAAGAAAACATTGAGTGCAATTGGACAGTTTCTGAATTACAACACCTGTTATTTTCATGCATTTCCGAACAAAGATAAATTAAAGCATGTGTCACAAAGTTGCCCTTTTCCATTTAAGAACAAACACCCTTAAATATATGATGAGTTTGAAAGAGCTGCATAGTCTATGAGTGACGCATGATTTTTTCTTTATTATTTTTTATTCCAAGGGGCTGACTGCTGCAAGATGTATGCATAAAATTCAACAAAAGAAAATAAATAAATAAAGATTAATTTTGGTTAGATATTATAAATATATTTCTATGATTGATTGAATAAAATATTGTTGTTACCACACAAATTTAATAAAAAAATATGAATAGTAACACATGAATCTTTTAAATTAAGTCGATATGTTGAAGCTTCAAATATGCGAATTTAATACTACTGCCCTTTCCGCAGACTATAAGTTACGCTTCTAAAAATACCGTACTGCGACAATTAAATAAGAATATTGTTACGAATTTTGTAAATAGTTAGTGTTTGTAATGTAAAATAATGTAAATAATCTTATTAAGCTCCATTCCTTTACTAATATTAGTTTTTGTTACATTGTCTCTGTTAACAAGCAAACTTGTCTAATATTTTTCAGTGTATGTCTACGGCAGATTGGCGAAATAATAAAGATATCGCCAAGTTGGCGACAAACTTGGCGATTGTTAGCGATGGTAACCCTTCCCTCTCTATGATAACCCCCCTTTAGATATGCTGATATATTGAATGTTGTTCCGTGGTTTTCCGGATTTTTCGAGAAGGTTGTAGAAATTTCCACCGCATGCGGCGAGACTATATATAGGAGAGCCGATGCGAGCTGTGTGGTTATTATTTATCAGTCAGTCATTGAGTGAGCTACGATTGTTTAAGCAAGTTTCTTTGAGTTTTATTTACGTTATTTTGAATGTGATTTAGTGTTGAGACATTGTATAAAGAGTCTCTGGAACCTATATCTGCACTTATACGATAGATTTGCACAATTATTTTTGAATATCTAGTAATATTTGTGAGTTTCGAAGACTCTGAAGTTCTGTAAATAAATTATTTTCTACTTTTCTGACAAGAGTTTGAAGTTGTCTAACCATAAGATCAAAAGAACCCCATATACGCTGCAACAATATAATATCTGGAGTTCTAGACTTTAAATCTGTATCTTCCAACAATAGCATTCTAACATCTTATGGTTATTTCAATTTCTATATATAAACGATCCACTATGATGAATTTAAAAATAAAATAGCATTTTTTCGCTATATGCAAACTGAACTTCGCTGTTTATCAGCAGGGTAATTCAGAGGAGTAGTTCGAGGTATCTATAGACGCAGAATAATAAACACTTTGTGAGCAACTTGACTTAAAAAATATTTTATTAGTTTCTTTTAGTTCGAGATTCATCATAGAACAGCGCAGTGCTAAACGCATTTGATACTTAAATTCGAATCTATTAACTATTTAATACTTAGATCCCATAGTAATAAAAACAAATATTTAAAATATATATATATATAACTTGCTCAAAAATTATTTCATATATGCTAGGTCACATAGTTTTTGAGAAAATAACTATTATTACTTGACACAAAATTTATTTCGCTGTTGTTCATCAGGGTAGTTCAGGGGAGCTCGAGGTAACTAAATAGACACAGAATAATAAACCCTTTGTGATCAACTTAAATTAACACTTGACCGAATACTTTTTTCTTCTTTTCTTGTCTTTACAGAGTTTTCGTAAAAAAGTGCGTGAAAAAAAAAATTACATGTGTTTCACATTTAGACCTGAATTTAATAATTTAAATACTTTAAAAAAGGTTATATAAAACTTCCTCAAAAACTATTTCCAATATCCTTAGTCCAATTGTTTTTGATAAAATTTCATTTTATCATTACACACAAATTTTACTTCGTTGGTGTAAAGCGGATTTGCTCAGAGGAGCTCAAAAATAAACCCTTAATAAATCTCCAATACCTAATATAAATCTCTAATAAACCCTTTGAGAGCAACTAAAATAAACACTTGAGCGATTATTATTTTCTTCTTTTCTTTTCTTTCGAGAATGGTGCATAACTGAAAATGGCGCGTATTTGATGCTTAAACATATTTTTTTCTTCTCAGAATACATTAATTTTTATTTAATTGTGGATATATTTAGAATCATTTATTTACTATTCTTTTTTCATTTCCTTATTAACAAAATTTTCATCTTCTTCTAAATTCAGATACTACACACACAGTTCCACATAAATATCATGAATATGTCTCATCATTAAATATTCTCCTAATTGCCTCTTTTTTTTAATTATCTTTAATTAATTAAGTAAAATGCTAGACTTTTAAACTAACGAATCTTTTTAGAAAATTTCTCATCATAATTATTTTTAGAAAGAATTTGTTTATGACTAAAAATAAATTGCTTCAAGGTGTAAGAGGATATTTTTCATTATTTGTAAAAAAGAAAAAGTTTGTAAAATTTGCAAAATAATTTTAAAAAGTGTTCTTAAGAAAGAATCTTCAATAATATTTCAGAAAAAAAATGATGCCAGTATTTTTTCAATAATTTTCAAGATGCCTTAATCATAAGTTTTTAGAGAATGCTTTTTTCTTCTTTTTAAATTTTTTTTTCTCTCTCTCAAATAAGGGAGCAAATTTTACTACGCCTAAAAAGTGCCTCCCTATCAAAGCAACGTTGATCATTATTGGTTTTATAATTATATTTTTATCTAAAAACGTTCTATTTAATGAAAATATTACCGAATTTCCATTACCTACTGCTGAATAAAAATATTAAAATCTGTCTTATCTCCGCGGAATAAATTTAACCTTCCTGGAAAGCTTCTGCGTTCATCAACTCTAATGCCTTTTCCTGCTCCCCTACATTATGCCTATTAAGCAGATCTAAGTGGGCACATACAGTAATGTCCATTACTGGGCTGCATCCGTTCTGGGCTATTTTGCGAAATGGCTTTATATGAGTGGGCGAATAACTCAGATATTATTTAATTGTACCAAGAAAAGTTTAAAACATTTTTATATAAATAATATTTAATTATTTATAAAATTTTTAAAATGGAAACTCTTAGAAACTGTTCTTAAATGATACAAGACACAATTATATACCGGGTGTCCAGTAAATAACTGACCCATTTTGAACTTAAATAACAAATAAACGGTTTGAGATAATAATGCGCGGTTTGCGGTATTGTTATTAGAAAATCAATAATTTTTTAAACATGTACTTTGTTAATATAGTTCAAATTTCGGAAAAAAAAATATCGCGCTGGCGGTAACAGGCTGTTTGAATACAGACATGACCCTAATTTTCATAAATATCAGATTTTCGGCTGAATCTGAATCTATATGTTGTCGAATCTGAATCCATATGTTGAATCGACTCTCGAATCAGCTTCAGAATTAGGGTAAGCTGCTTGGAAAGTGATTTAAAATAATATTTGTGATTGAACCATCTGTATTATACTTCACCTCCTAAGTCTAGAGACTGAGATATTATTTTAAATATTATTATATTACATTAACAAAGTGCATATTTTAAAATTTATTTATATTCTAATAACAATACAGCAAGCCGCGCATTTTTATCTTAAACAGTTTTTTTGTTATTTACATTCAAAATGGGTCAGTCATTTATTGGACACCCGTTATATTAAATGTAAAACTTTTTGGCATAAGTGTAAATGAAAAAAATATAATGCCAATCAAATTGTTTAAAATTTAAAATATATAATAATTACATAATCTTGTCGAGTCATTTCAAATTATTTGAAAATCGGATGCATAGTTCAATTACAGAGGAAATCAAAAGTATTTCATTATATTACGGTCAATGGGAAAAAATGTTCAAGTGCATTTTAATGATGTTACACTCTTTCGGGCATAATACAATTCATATGCATGTATGAAATATATACCTAAATGTACATTCTGTACCATCTGTGGTGCAAAGAATATTTTTTACTGATATAGAGGGCCACACAAATGTATTTGACTACATAACAGTAGAGATGGAAATATTTTTTGGAGTCCGTTTTAATTATATTAAACTATTTCACATTTTATGAAATTGATATACATTGCTAAGGTTTACTACAAGTTAATTCATAATTAATTACAGAAAACAATTAGTATTTACAGGGACACATAATTTATTTCGGATACTGTATTCTATCAGAAGTACTGTATATTTCAAAAACTTCGTTGTAATATGAATGCACCCCATTTGCTACTTCTGACATACAATTTTCAACTTGTTTCTTGTAAAATCGTCACATATAAAAAATATCAGACTATCGCCAATTTTTAAAATTATTTTACTTTCTTTAGTAGAGTATTTATTTCTTGTCAGTTTTATTAGTTAAATATTTTCTTTTAACACAGTCCAGACATTTTTCAACCAGGTGAAATGCAAGAGAAAAAATTTTAAAAAAATGCTCTTCTTCACAGTACTTTAACCTTCTTTTTAAATTAAAAATGCATACTTTTATTCTTTTAAAAAATATTACTATTTCAAAGTATCCATACTTTGGCCAGATATAATACTAAATTAATTTTTTCTTCTTCTAAAAAAAAATAAATAATAAAAAAAATTAATTTTAATTTTATTTTATTTTATTTTATTTTATTTTATTTATTTATTTATTTTTTTTTTTTTTACTACAGCAATATGTTTACTTCCAGATTTCATGAAGTTATACTCTTTTGAAAAAAAATATTATTTAATGAAAACTAGATACAAAACACATTGCCTTCATAAGAGCGAAATAAAGTGCTTTAATGCGAATAAGCGAAATAACGTAGCAAATGAGGTGCGTTCATACGATAACGAAATTTTAAAACTATTCAGATCTTGCTGATATAGTAGAGCGTACTCCGGATACAATATAGTAGTCGAAATCTTTACGTTTCTGTAAATATGCAGGAAGTAATTTTTATTACACCTCAGAAACGTATATCTTATTCATAAAATGTGAAATAGTTGAATATAATTAAAACACGTACCAAACCATGTTTCCCCGTATAGCATTATATAGTGGAATACTTTTGTGTGGCCCTGTAATTTAATAATAAAAATTCTTTGCATCGCAGATTGTACAGAATGCATATTTTAGTATATATTTCATAGATTCTATTATGTTCGAATGAGTGTAACATCATTAAAATGCATTTTAAACTTTTTTCCCTATTGACCGTAATGTAACGGAATCCTTTTGAATGTCCCTGTAATTGATCTATCCAACCGATTTTCATAAAATTTTAAATGACTCGACAAAATTATGTTATAATTATGTATTTTAAATTTCAAACGATTCGGTAGGGTAGTTTTTGCGTTGTTATATGCGGACAGACGGACGGACAGACAGACGGACAGACAGACAGACGGGCGGACTGAGCGACAACAATAGGTGCTACGTATTTACATAATTACGAACGCACCTAAAAATGAAAATATGATGCTACCGTGAGATACAAATACGATTTTTTTTCCTATCTGCTTATTATCTACATTCGTCATCTATTATTATTTTTTTTTACCTCAGACATATGTTTTTCAGGAGTTAAAATATTTCCCATTAATTAATGATTGCAATCGTATGCTTGTTTTTCCAAGAATTTGAAAAAAGACGTTTTTCGTAGCATGCAACAATTAGTAGCTTTCTATTGTTCTCCATATCACCCATTATTAACATGCTGTTATTCTATGTCACGGTTGCGTATGAATTTTTTTCAAAGATAATTTTGATAATGTATTACGATATACAACTATTACTTTTGCATAAAAGATATATCTCTCTAAATAAATCTATTACATGTTCTTAATAATCTTTATTATATATCTATTACTTTTGAGAAAAATCACAAAATCATAGGGTTTTGAAAAAAGAGTTTTAAAATTTTCGTTTTCTTTTTTGACTTTTCTTTTTCTTTTTAAATACTCCTAAAATGCGTTTTTAGAGAAAATTTTCATAATGTGTGTTAGATTCATATTTCAATGGGCCCATACTACCATTGTTCTCGCTGTCGCTCGCCAATGCGCCAAATTGCGACTAAATTCTTCATTTGGCCAGTAAACAAGCGATTAGATTCGCCAAATTGCTAGTGCTCAATTTTTGCTTTTTATTTGTTCATTTTTATTTCGTTTTTCATACGTATGCATATTTAATATATGCACAGTTTTAATACATTTGTAGCGGATAGTTGAAATTAGATTATTAATAATCGCTGTCACAGTTATAAAAACTTAGTTTATTTTAGAATATATTGAAAAAAAGGGGGTACATTAAAGGATTAAAGATATATATATATTTGTGCTACTCCGGGAATCTATTTGGCTAATACTTTTTTCATTTGGCGAATGATTTTTATTTTTAATTAGCCAAATTACTAACGTTTTTCAAATGTCAGCGAGAACACTCCATACTACGCATCTCCTTATATAGGGTGCCCATAATTAAACGACTTTATCTTAATGTTGTCTAAGTGCCACCCTGTAGTTTTGTCTGTATACAGAGTGATACTTAAGTATTGTGATGATAATTAAATAAAATAACTTTAAACTGAAGGAACAAGACAACCCGTTTTATTCATCATTAGAGAGAGAGAACATTCTGTACAAGAGAACAAAACAGATCATTCTTAAGGATGGTGGTCACTCAGATTCCGAATTCATCTCCATAATGGGAGTTGTCTACACTGTAAAAAAAAAAAGGCCGATCTACTAAAAAAACTTTAGTGATCCTTGTAATTACTAAAAAATTTTTAGTAATCTTAGTCGGTTACTAGAAAATCTGTAAGAATTACTAGAAAAAAGTTAGCAACGAATAGAGTTAATAGTTTTATATTTTTAATAGCTCTTACTGAAACTCAGTTGGTGTGGCCTTGATAGCATAGTGGTTATAGTAACGGACTCCAGGCTAAAAGGTGCCGGGTTCGAAACTTGCCACCGCCAAATACATCCCGAATGGCTGTAGTGTCTCGTTAATAAAGGGATTATGAAAATCCTGACGGAGCAGTTAAGAATGTTTAGCGCTGCCATCTATTGCGGTTTTACCGAAAATCTTCCTCTTCAGAAGTCTGGATGCAGCTCATAGGAAGCTCCTCCGCTTCGGTTGCACGTAATGGTTATTAAAAGTAATTTTGGAGCTATTACTAAAATTTTCTTTGTGGCTCATACTAAAAATTTTTAAGTTAGTTATACAAAAAATTCTTTTGTTCAGTTTACAAAAGAAATGCTTGTTTCACTTGCAAAAAAAAAGTTTGTAATGGACACTAAAAAAATCTGTGGAATACAAATTTACTAAGAAATTTTTAGTAAGCTCTTGAATTTTTTTTACAGTGTATGGGAGTTCTGTACTTTTATTTTCAAAATATGTCCTCATGTGATTATTTTTAACTTTTTTTATCATTGTCCTATCCTTTAACCCCTTGGGGACAAGCGACACGTATACGTGCCGCTAAAAGGCGTAAGAATCGTGGTTTATCTCCACCAGTAGAATTTTACGGAAAAATTTGCTTTGCTTCATCGAAGCATTTTGCTCGATTAAATAATACAAAAATATATGTTTTTTAAAAACCGGTGACAAAATATTAAAAATTTCGTAAACAGCTCCCGTCGCAAAAGGGTTAAGGATAATCCTTTTTTTTTTTTTTTTTTTTTTTTTTCAAAATATTTCTTAAACGTTTCCTGAATTTAATATTTTATATTTTAAAAACATACAAACTGGGAGTAAGATTTTAATACTTCACATAAAATTAAGTTCAACTTTTAGATATATTTTGAAAACTAAGAAAAGTAGAAAGCATCCTTAAAGAGGAGAACACAGAAAAAAGAAGTCAAAAATACTAATTTCCGGAGGCTATAGTTTAAGTGTACGAATCTATGAAACGTCCATAGACTTAACATTACAGTAGGGAATTCGAAAGTTGAATGAAGAGCACCCTTAAGGACCAGACACATAGCACTAACTTCTTGCGGTCAGGCGTCGCTATTTTTGATCTTTTGTGTCGGCACTTTGATGTATAAGTTGCTTTTTCAGTGAACTTTTTTGAACTTCAAGAGAGAAATCGAACTCGAAATCAGTTGACAGCTTTACGACAGAAGATGGGGTAGATAAAACTTTCCCTTCCTTTGTTAATTTGGTAGGGTCAGTCCCTCAAAAATCATTTAAAGAGGTTTCACCTTTGTTCCGTACGGAAACAAAGATAGATTTATTGCTCTTTTAGTATAATAAATGTAGTGCTGTTCGCTCGCAGCCTTAATGGCTACCTCCATGCAGGGGTCTAGGCCTAGTAAGAATCATGCAAAGTTATAGAAAATAATATTCTGTTGAAAAGAGAAAGTTTTGTCTCTAGATTTTATTTAAAAATAAATAAATAAATAATATAGTTTTTAAATTATCTAACAGTACTTTAACAGAACCCTCATAGCATCCATGGTCACAGTGACGTCACAATGACGTCACTGTGAATCACTTTGGTCACAGCACATCTATGACGAAAATGCCACTACTCAGTGACGTCACATTGTGACTAAGATGTGACTTTCTAAAAAATTTTCACAGTTCGTCCCAATGTTAATGTCAAAGTAGTCACAAATGACACACTTTTCACAAATTGGTCACATTGTGACGTCACAAAGTGGTCACAATGTGACGTCACAAAAAAGCTCTAAAACGGCCATAACGACTCACATTTTAGTCACTGTGACTTCACATCGACGTCACGTGACGTTACATCGACAATCGATGGTCACAAAGTCACAATGTGACTTCACAACGATGTTGTAGTGACGTCACCATGTCTTACGGGAAACTACCCTCATAGCATGCATGGTCACAGTGACGTCACAATGACGTCACTGTGAGTCACTTTGGTCACGTAACATCTGTGAACAAAATGCCAACACTCAGTTACGCCACATTGTGACTAAGATGTGACTTTATTAAAAATTTTTAGAAAATTACAAATATTTTTCAAAACATGTTATTTACTTTAAAAAACATGTTTCTGGTAATTTAAATATCGTTGCTTTTGTCACAGCTTCGTCACAATGCTAATGTCAAATTAGTCACAAATGACACATTTTTCACAAATTTGTCACATTGTGACCATTTTGTGAAACGTCACAAATGAGCTCTAAAACGGCCATAACGATTTCACATTTTAGTCACTGTGACTTCACATCGACGTCACCTGACGTCACATCGACAATCAATGCCCTCATAGCATGCATGTTTACAGTGACGTCACAATGACGTCACTGTGAATCACTTTGGTCGCATCACATCTGTGACGAAAATGCCACCACTTAGTGACGTCACAATGTGTCTAAGATGTGACTTTCTAAAAAAAATTTCACAGTTCGTCACAATGATTATGTCAAAGTAGTCACAAATGACACACTTTTCACAAATTGGTCACATTGTGACGTCACAAAGTGGTCACAATGTGACGTCACCAAAAAGCCCTAAAACGGCCATAACGACTTCACATTTTAGTCACTGTGACTTCACATCGACGTCACGTGACGTCACATCGACAATCGATGGTCACAAAGTCACAATGTGACTTCACAACGACGTTGCAGTGACGTCACCATGTCTTACGGGTTTTCACAAAGTCACAATGTGACTTCACAACGACGTCGCGGTGACGTCACCATGCCTGACGGGTACTTTATTTGTCCATTAGGAATTGGAATAAGACTTAGATTAAGGTAGTCCGGCCCAAGACACATTTTAAAATAATTTTTATTTATTGAGTTAAAATTTTGAAAATTTAATGGTTAAACATTGAATTTGAAAACAATATTACATCACAAAAATTCTCAGGTATTTTGGTAAAAATTTTAAATTTCTTGAAAAAATGACGTAAATTAAAATTACTATAACTCTAAATATTATTTGTAGAATTTATTTTTTTCATTTAAATAAGTATACATAGATAAGCTTTAATTTTGATTCAATATTTAAAAAAATCAATATTTTGAATAAAAATTTAAAATATATAAATTCAAATTTAAAAAAAAAAAGATAAATATATATAAAGTTTTAAACCATATTTTCAAAAGAAAATTTTATGTTCAAACATACTAAATCAAAACTTGAGTGATACAATCGAAAAAACATGTTCACACATTTAACCGCATTAACTTAAACAGTTTTTGGCTTATAACAATTTAAATACCAGAAATGGTGATAAAATCCTCATCAAGATAAACAGACTTTCACAAATCGTTTCCATGACATGCATTGCTTAAAATCAAGGTTTTGAAAAAAAAAAAAAAAAAAAAAAAAATTCTGTTGCAATTAAATTAGTACATGATCGAAACATTATTTTAAGCAGAAAAAAAAAATAAAGTTCCTAATGCAATAAAACGTTTTAGAAAATTTGAAGATTTTTGTGTCCCAGAACCCATTAAGGAAAATAGAAATAAAATATTCTTGTTTTTCTATGTCAATTAGCTACAAAATTGAAAACATGATGTAGTGCCTCTTTGCAATTGCATGTATTGTGAATCGAAAAGTATTGCCAACTATTGCAATTTATATAATATTTTCACAATGCATTACGAATTAAAAATTTATTAAGATCAAATTACATTTTATCAGTTTTTACATGACATTGCTTATATCAGATTGACGATATAAAATTTAAACATTTTATTAAATAAGAGGATAGTTTTGATTAAAACTACATAAATAAATTTTGACATATTTTGAACTCACGAAAATAAAAATATGTGATTTTCATTTTCTACAAAAATCATTTCCAATTTAAGATTTTTTTTTCTTTAACTATGGAAAATACTTTAAAAGTTACTTTGAAAACAAATAAATTTTTAAATTACTACCGCTAAATCATTTTCTAAAATTTCCATAGTATAGGAAAATAACACAATTTTAAAAATAAATTATATCACTACCTAAAAAAAACTATATCTATGAACTTTTAACATGAAAAGAATCAGGAAATGCACTTTAGAGTTACCCTTTTTTCCAGAAAAATTCTGCTTTCAGATATTAATTTAGTTTCGTGACGAAATATTAGCATCCGTTTTACAGTATAATACGAGGCATTCGGAAATGAGATCCCGAACAAGTTTTTTAATCAATTTTGTTTTTAAAGATAGGGAAAGAATATTATTTTTTAAACAAGTAGGAAATTGCACGTGAAGCGTAGCAATTGAAGTGCGTTCGTACGATAATGTTATTACACCTCAGCAACGTATATATTATTCATAAAATGTGAAGTAGTTTATTATAATTGAATCACACTCCAAACAATGTTTTCCCGTACAGCATTATGTAGTGGAATACTTTTGTGTGGCCCTGTAATTTAATAATGAATATTCTTTGCATCGCAGATTGTACAGAATGTCTATTTTAATATATACTTCATAGATTCATGTCAATTCTATTATATTCGAATGAGTGGAACACCATTAAAATGCATTTGAAACCTTTTCCCCCATTTACCGTAATGTAACGGAATACTTTTGATTGTCCCTGCAATTGATCTATGCATCCGATTTTCGCAACATTTGAAAAGACTCGACAAAACTATGCAATAATTATATGTTTTAAATTCCAAACGATTAAAATGCTTTTGAAACTTTTTTCCCCATTGACCTTAATGTAACGGAATCCTTTTGATTATTCCTGTAATTGATGTATCCATCCGATTTTCATAAAAATTGAAATGACTCGACAAAATTATGTAATAATTATATATTTTAATTTTCAAACGATTCGGTTGGGTAATTTTTGCGTTGTTATATGCGGACAGATGAACAGGCAAACAGACAGGCAGACAAACAGGCGGACAGACAGGCGGACAGACAGACGGACAGACGGACGGACTGAGCGACAACTATAGGTGCTACGTATTTTTATAATTACGAACGCACTTAAAAATGCATTAAATTATTATTATTATTATTATTATTATTATTATTTTTTTTTTTTTTTTTTTTTTTTTTTTACGGCGATGCAAATTTTTTGAAAGTTTTTATATGTGTTGCAGCCAATACCCGAAATTGGCCAATTCCCGAATTAGCCAGCAACATTAAAAAATGACTGGCCAATTCTAGAATTGGCCAGCCAATTCGCGAACTGGCCAGATGCATTTGGCCAATTCGCGAACTGGCCAGATGCGATTGGCCAATTCGCGAAATAGATAGAAGCACTCGGCTTAATCCTTTCTAACATAGTTGAAAGTGTCTATGAATTCAATAGTCTAGCCGTCAGCCTGTCCGTGATCTAACTCGAGTAAAGTTTCCGGTTAACTTGTAATCGTCATCGTGTTTGGTTTATCAATTGATGTCGATATTGAGAGGGAATTGTGTACTATTTTTGGTTAATTTAGTTAGGTACACAAAAATATTTCGTTTCAATATAATCAATGGGAATCTTTTTTACTGTACGTACATTTTAATGTTACATATCTTAATTACAAAAAAATTGGTACCTATGCATCATAGTTCGGATGTTGGCCAAGGCTTCCCGGCCAGTTTGCGAATTGGCCGGCCAAAACCCGAAATACGCTATTCATTTCATGCATTTCGGGTTTTGGCCGGGAAGCTTGGCCAGTTCAAGAATTGGCCAGGCTTCGGGTATTGGCCACAACATATGCACCACGTGGAAAGAAATTTACACAAGAATATATTTCAATTCATTTTTTTAATGATAAAACAATTGTTTTTAACAAAATAATTTAAAATTTATAAAAATTACAAATATACTACATTTTATCAGACATATAAGTAAAAAAGTACATAAATACATATACAATTAAAATTGCAAACATTACAAGTAGAGTTTTTTTTTTTTATTGTTAGTTCATTCTTAAGCAAATTTTCCACTTGAATACACAAATTTGCTTGCAGGGGTCTCGCTAAAGAGGGGAGGGACAGTGGGGGTTCCGCCCAAACGTTTGCACATGCTGTCACAGTTGGTAAATTTACAAACTGAACTGACAAATCAGTTCAAAACTTTAATAAAAAACTGTAATACACTTTCTATTTCTGATAGATTGGACCAAAATTACCAATATAATTAAAAGTAATGTTTAAATTAAAAGTATCTGTTCAAAATAACTTGACCCCCCCCCCCCACCCTTTCTATCGAATTTGGAACATTCCGACTTCTCCCCCCTTTTTTACGTTGTCTTTGGATCAGTCCACTTCGCATGACATGCTCGAAAGTACTAGGTTTTATTAATAAAAAACACCATTAAGTAATATGAGTATTTTATTTTGGTTTTATGTATAAATAAGATGAATTAAAGGATTCGACATATGTGATATGTTATATCATTTTAATCTTATAATTTATAATTAAAAGTATTAAGCTTTTTTCAAATAAAAACTATATTACATTTTCTAATTGTGATAACTTGGTAAAATTATAAAACTAATTGGCAAATACCAGGAATTATTTATATTTACTTTTCACTGAGTTGGCAAAAACTGAATTTTAACATGGCAATTTAAGGCTCTCTCGCCCACTAATAAAAAGTTTTCGAGAGGGCCCTGTTGCTTGTATGAGATTTTTTATACTTTTTTTTATTTTAACTGTTAATAATCATTGACTATAAACATGATGTGTAGTTTTCTGGTGATTTGATGGTTTTTGTACTGATGAGGGGCTAAAACTTAGTTCGGAACATTTGCATTTTTAATTGCATATGCATTTATGTAATTTTTTACTTCTATGTGCAATGGATATATTTTTAATTTTTGGAATTCCTTTTACCATAAAATGTTTTTTGCAAGCGGCTTGCTCATTTAAAATGCATGATTATGCATGGTTAATGCATGGTCATTTAATATGTATATTTTTGGATAGTATTTGTAAATAATAATACAAATTACTGAAAAAACAAACCATTAAGTAGAATTTTTCAAAAAAGCTAATCTTTCATAATCGTATTCAACTAATTATAGAACTTTATACTGTATCTCTATAACTAAACAACATAGATCATGTGTTATGCACTAAAACCTTTCTTATTTACATAACTAATAATTAAATTTGCTTCAAAATATTTTTAGGAGAATGTGTGTTATAAGCTTTCGGTATAAAATATCTATTCAGAACCGTATGGACATAATCATAGAATATTCTTCCATAGCTCTAAGTGTAATCATTGCAGACTATGTCTTATACACTAAAACCTATTCTTATTAATTAGCTAACTGATAATGTTAAGTCCGTTAAAAATACAGTTATTAATAGTATGAGTGTTGAGAATATAATTTCCATTCCAAATTGAGTGGACAGTTAGAAAATTTAATGCATCTAATGTTAATTACAGTTTCATATTTTTTATTAACATTTCTTGAATAATTATTCTAATAAGCTATATTTTTATGTAGCAATAATACTAAAACACGCCCTAGAAATAAGTTGATTTTTCATTAATTATAATTTCCTGTAGTGAATTATGAAATTATGAAAAATTATAAATTGCAACCTTCTTTTTTTATGGATTTAGATTTATTAAGTCTTGCTTTATGTAAATTCAAAATTAAAATTTTTTTAACTTCAATTTGGATGCAGCCCCTAAAATATGGTTGTATTAAAATAATTAATTTCCCGGAAACTTATCGGTACGAATTGCATGAAAATCTGTTTTTAGGATAAATGAAGGATGTAGCTCATTTATTTTGTCAGAATTGGGTACCGCTGTTGAAATAAACAAAGTTAGGGTTCGTTTTAGTATGTAGATGGCCTCATTAGCAAATTTTATACACATCTTTTAAAGTAGCCCTTATTTCCAATCCTTCGGTATCAGTAACTTTAATCTAGGATAATAATATTTTGCAGAGTTAACAGTGAGTGTTTTTTTTTCTCACATCTGTACATTTTACCATTAGATTGTTTTTTGTAATATTTCTTTTTAGTCATATTTTTATAAACAGGTTGTTTAAGTAAAAACACTGTATGAGATGGAGCAATAAAAAATAAGTAATTTTGTACTGGAAACCACACCTATATCTTAAATTGTAACATCAAAAATAAGATAATAATAATAATAATAATAATAAAGAAATTTTATCCACATATCTTGTTTTATGGAAATTGCTATGTATTCATGAAAATTGTCTATAAGAATCATCGTACCTACTGCATTCCAACATACGAAGCATGCTATTTCAGCTATATCTTTTCTATATATTTCTAAGGGAACCGGCTCCAATTACACAACGTCACAGATTAATTTTACATTTCACATAAAAGCAAAATTAGTTTATTGAAAATTTAACTGAAACTTATAAGTGTTATAAAATTTTAAATTTTCAGGTTTAAGTTTTTTTTTATTATTTATTTATTTATTTATTTTTTTAGAATAAGATATTTTTGATTCTAGCATTCTATACAAAAAAAATGTTTGTCCATGTGGACAATGTCATCTAAGATTTTCTTTTAACAAAAACGCAATTTACACGAAAATAAAATAATAAAAGAAACACATTAGAAAAATTCATTTCCAGCATTAAACTCATTTCATAAAAAAAACCTGTTCATCGCGTAGTACTAAAAAATATATATGCTTATCTTTTGTGAATGTTGGTTTCATTCCCACCTTTAAAAACGGAACATCTCACATCCGGCAATGTATTTCTAGTCGGAGATTGAATGTACCTCATAAGGGATTATCAAATCTAAAGCTGTATAAAAGATAAGGGATTAATAGTCCAGGCGCTGCTGAACAAGTTTAAATGCAGAAAAGCATTTGTAAGAGCTGGAAAGGAAATGGACTACACATAAGTTAAATTGATGGCGAGAAAGAGTAATCCTTTTGAAAGAGAGGAAATCGGTACTGAAAAATATATATTAAATTTCGCAAAATGTATCACGGGATTTTCCTTTAATTTGGCCGAAATGAAAGTTTAATAAAAGAAGATTTTTGAGAAAGAAATTCAATAGTTTCAATTATTTTTTTTAAAACTTTTTTCTTACAAAAGAAAAGAGTATGTATATATATATATATATATATATATATATATATATGATAAAATCAGTGCTGCAGTGAGTGGCCCATCTTTGAGTAAAAGAGTCGGAATCTGAGTCGCTAAAAAACAAGCCGGCTCAGACTAATTTTTTTTTATTTTATTTATTATTAGACAGATTAAAAGAAAATTAAACCAGGTATACGTAATTTTAAAATCCCTAAAAGGAATTATTATTGTTAGTTTTGAATTATATAGGGATGCCGATGTTAAAGATTCCCAATAAACTGTTCGGATAAACAGCAGATGAAAACCTCTTTAATTAAAATCTCTTGGAGATCCCGAATTATTTACGAACTAATAAAATCTTCGTGTTTATTTTTTTTTCCTTTTCATTAAAATTTTTCTCCTCTGTAGATCATGAATCAAAATTGTAAAGATTTCCCATTTTCAAGTCCACAGATGGAAGTAATAAAATTTCTGTTTTGCTTTCTTCTTTAGATTTTGACAGTTGGATTTTTTTTTTTTTTTTTTTTTTTTTTTTTTTTTATTATTATTTCGTAGAACGCGAAATTGTAAAATTAGGAAAATGGAATATTCCCCTCCCCTTTCTTTTTTCTTTCAAACCTCTAAGAACTGAATTAATGCCGAAATAGTGAAAATTTTGCCTTATTTTTCTTGCGTTCGCCTCATAATTTTAACCAACAACAGCATTAGTATATTAGCCAGCAATGGAGTCGGATTCGAAGACGGAGTCTGTCATTTTTCTCCGAGTTCGCAGCCCTGGATAAAATACATAAGTTTAACCGGCTACACATAATTTTATAAATAAACAAAAAATAAGTAATTTCATGCAGTTTTTCAAAATGGTAAAAAAAAAAAAAAAAAAAAAAAAAAAAATCAACTTTTAAAGCGCCAATAATTTTATATTTTAAGCAAATAGCATAGCGTCCTCATAAGAGATTATACAGTCTAAAATTGTAGAAAGTATAAGGGATAATTCAATTGGATCTTTGAGTTTGAATAGGGCGAGTTTATTAGTTGGGGGCAAAAATGAATTATTCAATTCATGGGGTATCTACAGTATTAATTGCCAGTGCGTAAGTTCTTTGAAGCATTTTAAATTAATAAAAGTTTTGAAGATATTCTTAATTCTTAATTGTGAATTTGATATTTTCTCATTATCACATTGCAGAAATATTACATAAAAAATATTTCTTTGTTATTCTTTCTCTTCTTTCAGCAATTCTTACTATTTCGGTTCCATTCCCCACCTATTTTTCCATTGGTTGTCACTTGCAATTCTGTTTTTCCTATTGGTCAATAAGCTTTTAACTTGAATACCCATATTTTCTTTATATCCAAGCAAATTTCCGCCACCTTTAGTACTGAGGACGGTATACTATATACTACCGAAATCGGTATGCTTAAAATTTAAAATTATTGGTCCTTTCAACGTTGATATTTTCACACTTTTATTACGTTGCTTCAATCTCCATCTTAAAAATTATTAACAGGGTTATTCATTATTATTCATTATTACAGCAGTATTTATCCCCCAACGGCAAACGGCTTAAATATTTAGCTGAAATATAAAGTAAAATCTTCGAATAGCAGTGAAAGCGCAAATTGTTACACAGAGGTTTGCAATATGCAGATGAATACTGATTTGAGAAATTGAAAAATGTCATTAAGTGCAGATGTCAGATAGACTGTGATCCTAAAGTAATATGAGATTTTTATTAATATACATTTATAAGATTTAAATATCAAAAACTTCCATAAATCACGTCACCATAAATGTCGATGAAATTGGCCAATGAAATGATTTTTTTCCCTTTTATTTATTTATTTATTTTTTAGGGGGGGAGGTGGTGGGTTAGATTTGATTACAAGGGTTAGACTTATAAACATGACTACATATTAATAAGAATTGACTTTCCTGTAATTCATTAAATTTTCCTGTTCTGAATTACAAAAAAAAAAAAAAAAAAAAAAAAAAAACGTATTACATAAACAAGCATAAATTATTAAATCATATAGTGAAAAATCTCGTATTTTAAAGATAGACTTAGTTACGATTCTAGGAGGCATTTTCTTGCATTGAACAAAGTGAGAATCTAGTTTATTTTATTTTTCAGGTTCAAGTTGTGCAGTATACTGCAATTTTATGAACTGCAGCATCACTACACGATAAGGAAATTGAAAACAAATTAAGCATTGCAAACAGATGGCTACATCATCCTGATAAATTTTATATAGAAGGTATATATAACATACTTTCCAGATTACCGTATTTTTAAATATAAGAAACTTAGTTTAAATCACAAGTTTTAGACTGTAAATAAAATCAAACATGCATCATGTAGACAGAAGACATTTCATTTTTTTTTTTTTTTTTGTTCTTGGTTCCTGGTAAGATTTTGACTTAGATTTTGACCCCTAGATCCCCAACCGCCCGACACCGCCCGAGATATTTTGAGATATTCCAATCCGTATATCCTAATTCCCACCAGAAAATTAAAATAGCATATTGGCTTTAATTCATAACAGACATTCCGGATTTAAATAAACTGAAACCAACCTTCGAAACTTTCTGGTGTAAAGTCAAAATTTCTGAACTACATAATTGCTAGAACGTGTTCTATCATGGGAATTAAAGGGTTAAATTGCACGTCAGACGTGTCAAATGAGGTGCATTCGTATTATAACGAAGTTTTTAAAATATTCAGATCTTGGCAAAATAGTTTACAGTATTTCGGATACAGTATATTAGCCGAAATCTTTTGCGTGTCCCTGTAAATACAATCTGCTTTCTATTATACAGAAAGTAACCTAAAGTATACCTCAGAAACGTATAACGATTTCATAAAATCTGATATAGTTTAATGTAATTTAAATGCACAACAAAGCAATGTTTCCCCCTATACCATTATGTAATTAAATACTTTTGTGTGGCCTTGTAAATTAATAACAAATGTTCTTTGCGCCGAATATTGTACAAAATGTATAGCTTCGTATACTTCATACGACCCTATATCAATTTCATTATGTTCGAAAGTGTGTAACATTACTAAAATGCACTTGAAACTTTATTTTTCACATTGATTTTAATGTAATGGAATAATTTTGATTGGTCTTGAAATTAAGCTATATATCCGTTTTTCCTGAAGTTTGAAGTAGCTCGACAAAATCATGCAAAAATTGTAACTTATAAGTGGTACTACTGAAAATTTAAAAAATTCAAATTATCGTGGTAAAATTTAAAAAATACGCAGCTCTTTACTCCACTTATAAAATATATAATGAAAACAAAAAAATCTTAACTGAAAAATTAATTAAATAATAACTATTAAGTCCTTCCAGCAAATAATGAATATTATGTCCCATTTTCTTACAAAGTAAGAAGATGAAAAATTATTACATTTCTAACGTACACTTTATCCTAGATAAAACACAAAGTAAATACCTTAAAATAGTTTGCTCAGTTTTATAATTTAACTCATTTTCTTAGCTTTTGGTGCTATTTTCTTCGCGTATTTTTTTTCTTATTTATTTTTCGCATCTAAAAAGAATGTAGAGAAGAGGATTAGAGAAAGCAGAGTTGCTGAAAAGACAGGGGATTATAACTTCAGGTTTTAGTCCGCTGTAACTAATATAAAAATTCCTCAGGCGTTTAAAAATAAATCTTAATCAAAAACCGTGAAAAAGTTTTTTTTTATTTTTTTAATAAAAGTCAGATGTGTCTTATCTTAAATGTACACAGGAAAACTTGTTTTTATCCATCTTTTTTTTTTTTTTTTTTCGTTTACATTAGAAGATGACATCTCAAATGCTATTAATTCCTAAATATTGATGATGCTAAATACACATTTCAAACATATGCTTAGCATATTTGAAAAGAAAAAAAAATTGAGGAGAAAAAAGTCTTTTTTCAAATAACTTTTTTTTTAATGAAAAACTTAGCAATACGTCCGATTTCATTTCTATCAACATCAAATAAGTTGTAGAAAAAATGATAATATTTAATTTTTATTAATAACAAACAAACATATGAAGCAACGTCAAGTTTATGTCCAAAATGTATATACTTTTTTTCCTTTTTGTAATGAAATGGTTACTAAACATGTTTTTTCATTCATTGCAAAAAAAAAAAAAAAAAAAAACCTCGACTGCAGATATAATTTTCAGATAATTTTAAAATAATGCGTATGCTAAATGTTTCATCAAATAAATAAATAAAAATAAAAATAAATAAATACTTATCAATTTTTAATATTTGCGGTAATTGCCAAACATAAAATTCCTTGTTTAACACTTTTGTTTTCTTGACTTGCATTAAAAACAAAATATTTCTTTAAATAATACACTTTTATTGTTGTTACTATTGTTTTCACAAGACCAAATTAATGCAGTGTCCGTCCGCAAATGATATCGCACTTGGTGGGGGTGGCGGCAGTTCATGAAATTATAACAGTTTATGACAAGGGGGTTAGCGGGGATAAGAAAAAGTACGAAATCACGTATTTTGCTTAAAACATAAACATTTAAAATCAGCAGATTAAATTTTGAAGTTATTTTAAAATTACCAGAATTTGAGGGAATTATTCAATTGAGGGTTAAAATATCTTTCATGAGGTTTGTTTTCACGTATAATCTTTTCTTTAAAAAAAAAGTGCAGGTTTTAAGAATATCTCAATAGCAAACATTCTTCACTTAGAACATACCTTCTCAACTCTTGAAATTTCTTACAAAAGATAAGTTGCCAATCTTGGATGAGTGGTAGAATTGGAAGTGGCTCAGACAATTATAAAATTCAATCACTCTTTCCTGCATAAATTTTGAAATAAGTACACCTTCTTCCGCTATCAGTGGGGCGTATTTTACAAATTCGTGAAACACATTTAGAAAACTAAGTGAACATAACAATTAGCACTTCTAACTAAAAACTTTTTTGATTGTCTTGTGAAAGTGTTACGAATGTGTTGTACTAAGAAAAAAGATGTTGAAATAAGTGCTGTTAAAAATTGCATATTTTTTTCCATGAATGCAATTATTGGTATTTATGGGCAAAATTAACCAACGCACTCAGTAATCTCCTGCATTTTCCCCTATAAAGCAAACTGTTTATTATTTCCTTTTTAAAATGATGTGTTTTTAACGGCACCATGTAGAAAGTGTTTTGAAAATATTTTACATACATTGTTTTATTATAGTAATCTAAATTGCGTGGTGTTTTGATGTTGTTAATTTGGATGAAAAGATGTACAGCGCAACACTGTTGTAAGAAAATATTTGTATCAACACTATTTACAACGCTATCTTAACACAATTAACAACACTATTTTTAGAACGCACTCTTATATAGCAACAGTTTTGCAACTTATTAAGACCATATTTCTAGATAGCAACACTTTTGCAACGTATTAAGAACACATTTCTAGGTAGCAAAACTTTTGAAATATATTAAAAATACATTTCTACACTGTAAAAAAAAAATCTGTCAAGGTACTACCTTTTATCTAGGAAACTGGGATTCCAAGAACTTTTCCTGTAACGGTAACAACAAAAACTCAAGTTTTAGAATCGGTTACATGGATTTTTCCTGTTATCATTACATGAAAGTTCTTGGAAACCCAGTTTCCTAGAAAATGTTTGGTACCTTTACAGATTTTTTTACAGTGTAGAAAACAACATATTAAGACATATTTGCAATGAATTGCAAATTCTTAAAAACACAATCACATAACACACACACACACACACACACACACAAATAAATAAATAAATAAATAAATTAAGCTTTTTGCATAGGAAGGTGTTCTAATTCACAACGCATTAACGTGTTGTAAATTTGGTGGCAAAAAGTGTTTTAAGATGTATTTATTTGAATTTGCAGTATAGTTACAAAGTGTTCCATATGATCTCTATCGTATATCAGAGTAAAATGTGCTTGTTACTCGTGTTTACAAAGCATTGTGGGTTGTATTTTGAATGCAATGTCATATTGAAGAAACACATAATCAGTGTGTATAAAATCTGTGGGAAGCGTCAACCAGAAGTTGGCAGAGTTAGAATGCTTTAAATAGCTGCACTCAGACAACAATTTTCACATTGTTTTGTTGTCGAACAAATAGCTGTCTTGTGGAATTTGCAGATTGTATGAATGAAGACGTCGTTGACATTAGAGGACAAAGTGTGTATAAATTAAACAGAAATTTTTTAAATAAATAAATAAAATTTTAATTTATATTCCTTTGTTATGTTTATTTGAAAACTATGCTTTTTATAAAAACAGTAATCCATATTTTTACTAAGAATACCTTAGTATTTATAAATTGATAGAATATATTGGTAATGTGTTTGCATTATTATTTAGAAATTGATATAATATATTGGTAATGTGGGTACATTAGCATTTATAAATTGATATAATATATTGGTAATATGTATACATTAATATTTATAAATGCAATAATTTTAATAAGAAAAATTTTACTTCTATATTATGTTTATTTGAAAATTATTTTTTTCAAATAACAATACATATTTTTGCTTATGTATACACATTAAATTGAATAAATTTTAATAAATAAATATAACTTTACTCGTTATATTTATTTATAAGATTTTGGTTATATTTTCGATAGTTCGATTTTGGTTATATATTTTTTATATTACGATAGTTTCAGTTTCAGAACCGGTTTAAACAGGTTTCGAAAGTTAAAGTAATTTTTTAAAGAAAATCTGAAACAAAAATTGAAAAAGTAAAAACTAGCCCGGTCGTGGATTGCCCTCAGCTATCTTGTGCAAAAAAATCATGCAAAAATATTAAAATTTGAGCGAGATATTAGAAAAGAACGCTCCCATAGACTTTACATGGTCATCCGGGTCTTTTTGAGTAATTTTTCTGTGACTATTGTGGGCTCTTAAGCATGTGTTTCGACAGTAAATGTCAATAATATGTCCCATATAGATATCAATGACACTAATTTGCGTTGCGAAATCACATCACATCTGTGACGAAAATGCCACCACTCAGTGACGTCACAATGTGACTGAGATATGACTTTCTTAAAAATTTTTAGAAAACCATCACAATGTTAATGTCAAAGTAGTCACAAATGACACACTTTTCACAAATTGGTCACATTGTGACATCACAAAGTGGTCACAATGTGACGTCACAAAAAAGCTCTAAAACGGCTATAACAACTGCACATATTAGTCACTGTGACTTCACATCGACGTCACGGGACGTCACATCGACAATCGATGGTCACAAAGTCACAATGTGACTTCACAACGACGTTGCAATGACGTCACCATGTCTTACGGGGATTAGCGGGAAATAAGTGTTTTTATTGGGTGATTTTAGTGAGGTAAAGTTATTAAAAAGATTTGGATTTATATTTAGATAAAATCTTAGATTGTAAATATTATCGAAACGTAATAAAAGGGAGATTAAAAAAAAATGTAAAAACGTTAGAACTCCTTTACATAAATTTTTGTATCTCCTTTTCTATAAATTACTCATATATCAAACACAATTTTTTGTGGTTAGTAAGTAAAATAAAATAAAATAAATCAATACCGTCGCACATTCAATATAAAATTATGAATGTAAATTTAATGAGTCAACGGGGGCAGAACCCCCCCCCCTGAAGAATTGTACTTTATTGTTTAAATAATTATAATAATATCCAGTTCATAAAATTTTAGAATATCGTTGCATAAAAACGGGATCAATTTAACGCATCAAATTTCTGAAACTTCTAAGTATTTGTAAATGCGTTTGTAAATATATAAATACGTAGCACTTATAGTCGTGTCTGGTCTGTTCCTATGTCTGTATATCCGCCTATCTGTCTGTCCGCACATAACTATGAAAAAAGTACCCAACCAAATGGTTTGAAATTTAAAATATATAATTGTTGTAGAATTTTGTCGTGTCATTTCAAATGTTAGGAGCATCGGATAAATAGTTTAATTATAAGGACAGTCAAAAAATATTCCGTTACATAACGCCAATGGGAAGAATACTTTCAAATGCATATGTTACACATTTCGTACATTATGAAATTGATATGCATCTATGAAGTACATTAAAATATATATTCTGTAAAATATGTGGTGCAAAGGATATTTATGCTTAAATTAGAGGGCCAAGCAAAAATATGCCACTGCATAATGGTATACGAGGAAAGATTGTTTCAGGAGTATATTAATTATATTGAATTATTTAACATTTTATTAAATTGATATAAGTTGATGAATGCAATTACAAGTTCCTTCTTATATAACAGAAAATACACAGAATTTACAGGGACACTCAAAAGATTTGAGATGCGATACTGTATCCGAAGTAGTGTATATAATCGATGATTGCTGGTGGTTCATTTTTCTTTTGATATAAGCTTTTAACTAAATTTTTGCATATAACATTATATATATAAATGTTATAATTCGTATACAGGGTTACTCAAAATAATTTCTTAGCGATATTGAATATAAACGGAAATAGCTTAAAAGTTTTTTTAACAATGCATTTTTGTGTAGCATTACATTTAGTACACTAAGGTATCTTTGTACAATGTAGAGAAAACAATTTACAAGGTCACGCAAAGAATTGGATACAAAGCCTTCTACGGATGATAATCTCTGGAGGAGTGATCTTAGTAGATTTAAGCGTGTATGAGTCTTAATTAAACTACAGCTTAAAATTAAGTAACAGGCAGTTAGTAAAGTGTAAATAAAAATGGTGGGTAAAATGCAGGGTTGTATAAGAGTATTCATGTATGATTCCACTTATTGGTATAATTTGCTGAAAGTGAAATTTACATCTGTTATGCGTTTTTAAAAAATTACAAGATAGTTAAAATTTGTTTTTGAATTATGTTTGTGTGTCTATCTGTCTTTCCGAGCTCGAACTTGCTTTAATATCGTTGGATTGATCTATAATTGATACGTTTTATTGAAATTTACTATGCCCTGTTCGTTACTGAAAAAAAGTGCGTAAAACTTGTATTTTATTTGCAGGGACACTTAAAACAACTTTATTACATTATCGTTCATGGGAAAATATCATAATTTTACAATTTTGTAGCACTTATAGTCGTCCTTTGGTCTATACATCTGTTTGTTGGTCTGTTCACATATAATAGCGCAAAAACTACCAAGCTCAATGATTTGAAATTAAGTGCATAAAATCGCTTCAAAATTTTGTTGTATCATTTCGAATATTATGAAAATCCAATCAAGACTTAATAAAAGTTTTCTTTAATCTGTCAAATCCTATCATTTTTAAATAATTCAAGTATATTCCATGATAGATATTGATTCTAAGTTGCCATGGTGATTATGCCCCATTTAAAAGATAGCAATATTGTATTTGTAAACCATAATTTAATATATAAAATCGTTAGAAATTCTGTATCAATACATTTTTGCATAAGAGTGCAGCAACTCTTACACCTAGATCTCAATATATTTTAACCTTCGTTATAGTAAGAATGCATCTCGTTTGATAGGTTTGACGTGCAATTTTTGACTTGTTTATAAAGTTATATAATTTAAAAACTTTCTATTGCTGTTTGTATATAGTTAAATTATACTAAAGTGTAGTAAAAATCAGTCATTAGGAGAGCTGACGTTGAGGCTCCTGATCTGCAGATTTACTAGTTATTATTATTATTAATACAGTATTATACACATTTTCACATATGTATGTACATTAGGTTAAATATTTTTTAATAAATAGATACAACTGTACTTCATATTCCCTTGTTATAGATATTTGAAAATTATTTTTTTATGTAAAAATATATTTTTTCACTTATGTTTATACAGTATTAAAAAATGATATTCGATTCAGATAATAAAAATCTATGAATTATGAATTAAAATGAAGATTTTTTTGGTAAAAGAAATTTTTTTAGAAGAAAAAAAAAATGGCGAACATTGTTCATCTATACTTAAATAGATTTGTCTCAGATTCATAAAAATATATCTGTTTTAGAAACAATCTTCTATAATTGTTAGTCAATTAAATTTTGTTCTTAAAATTGATCATTTCAATATTTTTTGTATGATGCCACAAAAATATCTCCATATATGATTGAATTTATGTCAGACCAAAAATTAATATATTAAGCTATGTGAGAAATTAAACGGATTTCACTTTGACTGTCAACATTTTATAGTCAGTTTTAAAAATCTCAATCTGAAAATTCTGTCAAAAAATTAGCAGAACTGAAATACTTAATTAAATTTATTAAAAATGAATACCTTTTTCCCCCAGTCTGAAGAAATGTATTAATTTAAAAACTAATTTAAGCCGATTTCAAAATTATTTTTCCCTTCCACAATTTTTTCACCTTTATTCGTCATTTTTTCTCTAAATTATCGCAAAATCCATTTTCTGGAACATTAATCAGAAGTCATTTGATGCTGTCAAATCCCATGTAAATGAAATCTAAAAGAATATAAATTTATTAGAAGACAGAACAAGTTCTTTTAAACCGTCTACTCTTTTTTTCCTCTCGACTTGCTTTCAGGCTTTCAAAACTTTCGGGAATAGTTAAAAGAGAATAGCTTTTGAAATTGAAATCCTCATACATTTTTTCTCCTTTTATAAGTTTTCGTTAACTAATTCGTTTTGGGGCAGAATTTTTGAAGTAGATGGATGAACAATGCTAAAAATTGTCAGAATAAAATGGTAGAACTGTTTTGAAATGTAATATGATATTTTTGAAACTTTCTCTTTTATATCGGAACAAAATTTAATTACATTTATTTTGTATATAAAAAAAAAACCTCACGAATTTTGACACTTTACATGACGATAGATCAAATTAAATAAACTTATTTGAGTTAAGGAATGTTTCTTCAATTTTAATATCAATATATATTTGTTGAGTATTTTTCAAAAACAACTGAATCAAAACACGCTTTAATCTCAGTTCATTAAAAAGATAGATTCATAATACGTTTATGCGAATTTTCAAATTAAAAATTAATTTATTGCAAATCAAATACACAATTAATTTCATTTATTTTTTTATCTGTATTTTACTTTAAAATCATATAAGCAACTTACACTGACATTTTAATAACTATGACAATACCTTATCAATAAATAGCTCATTTTACAGAAATTTTAGGTGTACTCGAAATTATATAAAAATGTAGCAATTATATAGCCATTTGATCCATCCATTTGTCTGTCCGTCTATTCACATACAATAGCGATAAATCTATTCAGCCGAATGGTTTGAAACCTAATATATGTAATCGTTCAAAAATTAAGTCGGGCCATATTAAATTTTATGAAAATGAAATCTAAACTTACAAAGATATTAATATAATAATTTCTTCATACTAATAAATCTTATCATACATAAGTAACGTAATATCCCATGATAGCCCGTAAGGCATGCTGACGTCACTGCGACGTCGTTGTGAAGTCACATTGTGACTTTGTGACCATAGATTGTCGATGTGACGTCGGTGAAGTCATTATGGCTGTTTTAGAGCTCGTTGGTGACGTTTCACAAAATGGTCATAATGTGACAAATTTGTGAAAAATGTGTCATTTGTGACTAATTTGACATTAACATTGTGACGAAGCTGTGACAAAAGCAACGATATTTAAACATGTTTTAAGTAAATAACATGTTTTGAAGAATATTTATAATTTTCTAAAAATTTTTAATAAAGTCACATCTCAGTCAAAATGTGACGTCACTGAGTGGTGGAATTTTGGTCACAGATATTATGTGACCAAAGTGACTCACAGTGACGTGATTGTGACGTCACTGTGACCATGCATACTATGAGGGAGGTAATGCTTCTAGGTTCTCATTGTAATTATGTCAATCTTATCATGGAGTCATATTATTTACATATTTTGAATTTAATATAAATAATCATAATAAATTTTGTATTCATCACATTTTGCATAAGAGTTGAACAGCTATATCATTAAGATCTGAATATTTATAAAACGAGTTACACTACTGACGCATCTTACTTCCCACGTTTGACGTAAAATTTCCGACTTGTTTTAAGATCTAAACATCGCCTTATTGTAATTTTTGCACAGTTGAAAAATGAAATAAATAAATAAATAAATAAAATGTACTTCTATACGAAATTTGTTTGAAAACTGTACTTCGATTTACTATTTTTTCTTTGTGAATCTCAAGTAATTTTCAATCATGATTTTTAAAAATATATCACTATCACGTGTAGCACGAGAACGAAATATTAAACACTTTGTACTTAAGGGGTCTCAGGAGTCTTACTTTTTACCTGGTAGTGCAACTTAGCAACATGTCACATTTGATTTGTTTCTTAATCCCAATAAAACGTAAATGCATAAAATTTTTAATATAGACATCTTAATATCTCTTCTATTAAAAATAATTTTTTTAATATTCTACATTGAAATTCTATTTTATTTTTTTTTTATGTTTAATTTTGATAAAAAAATTAGACTTGTATCCATTGCGCGCAGGATTCTAGCAAAACTATTAGTTCAAGAACCGCTAAAAAAGTTGATAATGGTGTAAAATTAATGTATCTTGAACTTATACCTCATTTTAAAGCAATTTATGCATTTATTTATTTAAAATTGAAATTGAAATTGAAAAAAATTGAAAAAAAATCATTTTTTATTAAAAAAATTGCCAATTATCAATAATCAATGTAATTAAAATTTTAAATTTGAGGTATAAGTTGTTCTTAAACTTAAAATCAAGATATTTACCAAGTTTCATACAAATTGCTTTATTATTTTTTTTTTGAGAAATGTTGCGCGCAATCAAAGAACAATTTAAATTTTAAATCAAAATTAAACATAAAAATATATAATAAAAATTCAATATAGAATATTAAAAAAATTATTTTAAATAGAAGAGATATTAAGTTGTCAATATAAAAAGTTTTATGCATTTAAGTTTAATAGGGACTGAGAAAAAAAATCAAATGTTTATGTCTCTAAATCGCACTACCAGGTAAAAAGTAAGACTCCTGAGACCCCTTAAATAAAATATAAGTAGTTCACTATTTGTTTCATGGTAATATTACTCAACAGAAATCAAAAATGATCATTTACTTTATGATCATTTACTTTACTTTATGATCATTTACTTTACTTTATGAAATTATCAGAATGTAAAAGGCTTTCAAAATTATACATATATAAAAAAAAATAAGACAAGTAACAAAATTTTTAGTGATTTCTTTAGCTATTAATTGCTGGCATATTATAACTTCGAACACATCAATTTTAATTATTTTCAAAACTTCATACCCTTTTGATAGTTTTCACATAAAAATTCTTTTCGTCATTCTTAAGAGCCCACAATAGTCACAGAAAAATTACTCAAAAAGACCCGGATGACCATGTAAAGTCTATGGGAGCATTCTTTTCGAATATCTAGCTCCAATTTTAATATTTTTGCATGATTTTTTTGCACAAGATAACTGAGGGCGATCCAGAACCGGGCTAGTTTTTACTTTTTAGATTTTGGTTATATATTTTTTATATTACGATAGTTTCAGTTTCAGAACCGGTTTAAACCGGTTTCGAAAGTTAAAGTAATTTTTTAAAGAAAATCTGAAACAAAAATTGAAAAAGTAAAAACTAGCCCGGTTGTGGATTGCCCTCAGCTATCTTGTGCAAAAAAATCATGCAAAAATATTAAAATTTGAGCGAGATATTAGAAAAGAACGCTTTCATAGACTTTACATGGTCATCCGGGTCTTTTTCAGTAATTTTTCTGTGACTATTGTGGGCTCTTAAGAGCGTACACTAGTCACGCGACAAAAGCCGAGCGCTAATGTAAAGTCTATGGGGGCGTTCTTTTCGAATATCTCGCTCAAATTTTAATATTTTTGCATGATTTTTTTTGCACAAGATAGCTGAGGGCGATCCACAACCGGCCTAGTTTTTACTTTTTCGATTTTGCTTATATATTTTTTATATTACGATAGTTTCAATTTCAAAACCGGTTTAAACCGGTTCCGAAAGTTCAAGTAATTGTTTAAAGAAAATCTGAAATGAAAACTAAAAAAGTAAAAACTAGGCCGGTTGTGGATTGTCCTCAGCTATCTTGTGCAAAAAAATCATGTAAAAATATTAAAATTTCAGCGAGATATTCGAAAAGAACGCTCCCATAGACTTTACATTAGCGCTCGGCTTTTACCGCGTGACTAGTGTGTGCTCTTAAGGTTGTTCTTAAATCAAAAAGGGCAAATTAGTGACACATGCATTAATTTATGTTTGTTCGCAAATGCATGAAAATAGCAGGTGTTGTTATTCAGAATCTCTCTGATTGCACTCATTCTTTTGTTTTTTAAAAAACACAATAGATTTTTCATAACAAGCCTTCAAAGTTGACACTTTTGAGCCTATTTCTCGACGAAAGCAGAAAAACCGGTCGAAAAGGAGGAGAAAAACGGGTGATTGCATCATCGAAATAGCTTATAACTCGATAAGTAATTTAATTATCATAAAATGGAAAAAAAATGTTCACTTCGAAGTCGCTTTCACAGTCTGGCATTAAAATTTTATAACTTTCTGTTAAAAAATGAATTTGTAAATGAGTCAAAATGTTTTTCGCTTATTGAGCGGAACAGTTAAGAACACCCTTAATGGGCAAGCTAAAAAATATATTAAATAAATAAAAAATATTTTCAATAATTAAATCTGTAAGTTCATTTTACAGGATGACTGAAAAGTGTTGTCACATTGTTAGACGTTCACATTTCGCAACCCAAAATGAAAAAAAAAAACTGATTGTTTTTTTTTAGCTTTTGTTGTATTGTTTATGAACTTTCTTATGATATGTTACTCATTTAATTTCGAAGTTCTTATGAAGATCCGTGTTCATCAATTAGCAATTACCCAACTGGCGGTAATGAGAGAAGACATGAACGATTGCATCTCAACCAAAAATCTTACTTCGAACAGAGCAGATGATTGTTAAGCTTTGTAACGCAATGTGTGTACATTAAATAATAATTTAAATAACAAATATAACGAAAATAAGTTTAAATATTAACAAAATACAGTTTATAATTAGACAAATTTTTTGCATTTGTGTTTATCTATGAGTCCATTTGCACCAGAGTGAAAACTGGTGGATATTTTGTTTCTGTACTTGGTTTTAAAAAACTACAAAGTAGAAAAGCATGTTCAAACAAGTATGTTGTGTCATTACAAGGTAAAAAATCGTACAAAATCACCTTGAGTAAATTAGTCTAACATATCCCGAGCAATAAACTTATGGAAAAAAATAGAGTGATCAAAATTCTTATTTAAAATAAAAATCAATAAATCAATTATTTATACCTATAGGTATTTTATGTTATTTTGGTATGATAGACAAAAAAATTCTACTATTCAAAACAGACCTTGATAAAAAAGAAAAAAATCGAAGTAAATGTGTTTAAACAAATCTATACACGTACAGTTAACAACAGTAAATGCATTCCTTATAAATGGAATATTATTCTTGATTATGTTGCATAAACATTTTATATTTTGTGTATACTTTTCCAAAGTTAATTGTAAATTATGGAACAGTTTCCTGCATCTATCTATCTGTTTATCCATATGCATATTCACCTAGCTATTTACATTTATATATATTTTTACCCTCACATATATATATATATATATATATATATATACATATATACACACATACCTGGTGTGCAAAATTTAAGGACGAGTCCCAAAATTCCAATTTTCAAAGGATTTTCAAGCGATAATTTTCACGCGAATATTTAAATGAATTAATATAAATCAAATAATTATTATCCCTGCATAATAGCTAGTCTATATATCATCTTATTCAGGTCACATATGGTACCAAGAGTCACAGTCACGACGGCGAAACAAAAAACAGGAAATTCCATACGTCTCTTTTATGAGTCTCAAATGACTACTATATGTGATTCCACTGATAGGTCACTGCGACTGCTGCTTTGTGTCCAGTCACCAGGTGACTTTACAATGTCGTTTTATTGAGACTCTCATGCGACTGTCATTTGGAGAATCAATTTCAAAGTCATTGTGAATGTTGCATTATGATAAATCCCCAAATAATGTCACATGAAAGTCACATGGCGACTTTCTGACACAAGACTTTGTCAAATGGTAACAGAGACCCTACTGTGAAGTAACTACTGTGAAAAGTGGTGAAAAGTCATCCTGTGACTTTAATGAGACATTATTTGGTAATTTATCATAATGCAACATTCACAATGACTTTGAAATTCAGCCTCCAAATGACAGTCACACGAGAGTCTAAATAAAACGACATTGTAAAGTCACCTGGTAACTCGTCACAAATCAGCAGTCGCAGTGATCTGACGGTGGAGTCACAGATAGTAGTCATTTGAGACTCATAAAAGAGATGCACGGAATTTCCTATTTTTTGTTTCACGTAGTGATTGTGACTCTTGTGACCATGTGTGACCTGAAAGAGATGTTATATGGATAAACTGATATGTAGAGATAGTTATTATTCGAATTATATTACTTCCTTTTGAATATTCGCGTGAAAATTATTGCTTGAAAATCCCTTGAAAATTCACATTTTGGGATTCGTCCTTAAATTTTGCACACCAGTGTATATGTATATATATGTGCGTATATACAACGTTATTTGAACTTAGATAAATTTTAATCCAAAGGTATTATATATATGTACATGTATGTATACAAACTATATATAAATGTGCATTTCTTTCATTAATATTATTCGGAACAATCTGGCTAAATACATATCGATCTAGCGCAGTGTTCGTCTAACATATTTAATATATGTCTACGAATATGTATGCAAAAATGTAATCAAGATTGATTTTTCTCCTTTAAGAAATATAAAGTAAATAAAAAATGCCTCTATCTTTCGATTCAAGAACTACCGAGTGTTAAGAAATGACGAATTTTAATAGAATCAATGTATAATATAAATTCACACTTTTTTAACCTACATAAAAGAAAATCCACCTAATGCTTATTTTGACTTTTCTAACGATATTTTATTTACTCCATATATAAGATTTCTTTACCTTTTTATCTTTATTTTTCAACTGAAAATGCAATTAGAAAAAAAATCCAAGCATGTCTAAAATTTTGTAGAAAAGGATTAGGATTAGTAGATTTAACCACAGGAACTAATAAATAACTTTTCTAAGAAATAAAAAAAGGTCTTGAGAAACAAGAAACTCAAAAGTTAATCTTTAGTTTAATTTTAAATGGTACATCAGTAACTATTGTTCAATTTCTTTTCCTACAGTAAAAAAAATCCTTTGCTGAAAATTTTTAGATGTAAAATGACAGCAGATATATATATAGAGAGAGTTTTGAATGACAATATTTAAAATTTTGTAGTGATATTTTTTAAATCTGTTTTAATTAACTACAATTTCTAATCAAACAATATTTTTCAACAGCTATCCTTATAAACTTTTTAACCCTTTGAGGAGCAAAGCACTTCTATTCAGAAAGGTTGAATGACACCAGAATTTAAAAACAAATTTATTTCAAAATTCATAAAAGCTTTTCTTCATGTATTTTATAAAATGAAAAATTTCCTTTCAAAATCCTGGTGTCAATATGGCATTTCCCAATTAAAATTAAGTAGGATATATTTTACCCCCCTGCAAAAAATTATGTGTATTTTTTTTAAAACACATCATTAGATTTCATTATATCAATTGTTGTCTGCATAATTTATCTTAATATTTTCTTTCTGATGCAATATGGATAAAGCTGCCAGAAATCACTGAAAAAAAAACCGATGGTAATGTTAAATCTATGGGGGGAAGGTGTTATTTTCAAATATCACGTTCAATTTTTAATATTTTCATAGGATATTTTTTGAATAGGATAGCTGAGGACGATCTACAACCGGACTAGTTTTCACCTTTTCGATTTTGGTTATATAATTTTTTGTATTATGTTACTTACAATTTCAGAATCGGTTCCGAAATTTAAAGAATTTTTTAAAGAAAAATCTGAAGCCAAAATTGAAAAAGTAAAAACCAGCTTGATTCCCGTAAGACATGGTGACGTCACTGCAACGTCGTTGTGAAGTCACATTGTGACTTTGTGACCATCGATTGTCGATGTGACGTCACGTGACGTCGATGACGTGACTAAAATGTGAAGTCGTTAAGGCCGTTTTAGACCCTTTTTTGACGTCACATTGTGACCACTTTGTGACGTCACAATGTGACCAATTTGTGAAAAGTGTGTCATTTGTGACTACTTTGACATTAACATTGTGACGAAACTGTGACAAAAGAGACGATATTTAAATTGCCAGAAACATGTTTTTTAAAGTAAATAACATGTTTTGAAGAATATTTGTAATTTTTTAAAAAATTTTCAGAAAGTCACATCTTAGTCACAATGTGACGTCACTGAATAGTGGCATTTTCGTCACAGATGTGATGTGACCAAAGTGACTCACTTGGCGTCACTGTGACCATGCATGCTATTAGGGTTGTAGATTGTCCAAGACTATCCAATGCAAAAAAAAAAAAAAAAAAAAGAGCGAGATATTTGAAAATAACGCCCCCATAAATTTAACATTTTCATCCGGGTATTTATGAGTGTCTAGTGTGGAATATTAAGCAATTTTTTTTTTTTTTTGTATTTTACAAACTATTTCCTTGAAAAGGAAAGCGTGTGCGTTTGAAAGATTTCGGCATATATAAAGTCTTTGTAAATGTTTTATCAACTTTTTAAGCAATTTTACTTATGTTTCTATGTTTCCTATAAAAAAAAGGTTTGAGGTTTTTTTAAATATATTACTGTAGTTTTCTACAATTTTTTCCAGCTCTTAACTAAATTAATTCACTTGAGAAATTTTAAAAAGAGAGTTTCTTTTCCTGATATTGATTTTTGTTATAACAAATACTAATTTCTATTTTAAATTTTAGTTTAGATTCAAAAATTTAATGGTGAACAACATCAAATCTTAACAAATATTTCCTAAAAAAAATATCCTTTAGAGATGTGTTTTCCCTTTTCAAATAGATTTTTTAAAAGTACTCTTTATTTATGATGGTAAAGGCATTACAAAAGAAGAAATATTTTAATCCAAAATCATACATTCCCTTTCCTCGCAGTATTAAAGTACTTTTAAGCACACCGAAATATTTCTTTTGATCTTTGCTTTTTTCTCCCATCTTTCATCTATATAGTTCCATTTTTACACATCTTCTTTTTGCTTAGTTCAAAGAGCAAGCAGGGAATGGGCTTCAGAAATGTGTTGAGTTGCTGAAGAGAAAGGATTATAACATTCGGATTTAGCACTCCGTAACTCATATCGAAATTTCCTGGAGCACTTTAAAGTTTTACGCAACAAAGAGGTTTTTTTTTACTTTCCTTTTTCTATGTGAAAATTTTCATTTAATAATGTTCCTTGTAATTCTTTTCCCTTTGCAGAAAAATATTTTAAATTTATTATTTGAAAATCGCGTTAGTAATGATATTGGAAAAACATGTTTCAAGTTATATAAAACAAATATACTAAATGCAATGTTTGTTTTTTTTAATCTAAGATTCTGAACTGTACGTAATAAATATTCGGAATTACTATAAAAGAATCATTTACTTTCAAAACCCGATTTATTTAAAAGTATTATACTTACAAATATGATTGGTAGGGTAACATCCCCAGTAATTGGCATGCACCAGTGATTGGCACATCCTACAAACATGTCCTAAAATAAGATTTATATCGTCTTTTAAAAATGCAAGACCATATATCAGTTATATGCTCATTTACGTTAAAGATTATAACTTTGATTTATGCTACTAGATGACAATAGTGCCTAGAAAAGAGAAACAATTATGGCTTGTATGAAATTAGCCATTTTTGTTGCAAATGCTTCTTCTTTGTTTTAAGGAAGGCATGCTTTTCTATTCATTATTATATGATTTATAATATATTTTAAATTTTAATTGACAACAGTTTTGTTTAGTTAAAAAGGGTTACTTAAATTGTGTAAAAGTATTTTCGACATAAATATTTGGATTTCTGAATTAATGATAAATGCCAATTAATAGTGCTTCAATTTTGATAGTTCCAAGTAATTGGCACCTATTCCAATTACAAGGAATTCGCAAGGAATTTGAGATTAAACCACTTATTTTGGCAGTACTTTTAAAGTTATAGACTAATTTTGTTTATCATTTGTTTTTATTTGAAAATATGAATATTATTATGAATCTTATTATGAATCAGTAATTGGAATCCATTAAAGCTTCATATGACAATTACTGGGGATAGCATGACAATTACTGGGTATTAATATAAGTATATTATATTGTTTTAAAGTGTTCACATTTCAGACTAATATGCTGATTTCTTACTCTCAAAAACCTGAAATATGGCATCTTCATCTACAGTAAATTCATTTAACGCGATTAAACACAATGCAAAATGTAAAGTTTTTTTAATATAAACTTGTGTCAATTACTGGATCGCAAGGTGTCATACATTGGTGCTCTAGGTGCCAATTACTGGTGATTTCAGCAACTTTTTATAAATATATTTTTATAAAAATACTTTTTCAAATTTTTTTGCTTTTAGTGGGCAAAATAGATGCACAGATATGCATTCTTCGATTTAAACATATTTCCAAGTAAATATCTTATTTCTTTGTAATGAGAATCGAAGTAAGTTTCAAGACAAATTCTTAAAGTGCCAATTACTGGGGATGTTACCCTATATGAAAAGAACCACAAGATATCCAAGTCCGTACATCAGATGGCATGGCAACATTAGTTCATTTTTGTACACCAGATAGCGTGGCAGCACTAGTTGAATATCCATAACGATTTCAGCCCAGTCTCTCCCGAAATAGAGGCAAAGTGACAAACAAGTTTCTGTATCCTAGAGTAAGCAAAATGTTGTCACATAGCAGTGAAATGGTCTTTCAGGTCTGCACGGAAAAGAACCGCTCTGCATCACGCTACAGAATGTGAATTGAACTACCGCCTGGACGTGTGTCTTATATCTAAGGGGGCACACGTAGAACATTTGTAGAGAGAGCGTAAAACTTGGATATTTTGTGGTTATTTCCATATATCGAACATATTTGTAAGTATAATATTTTTGAATAAATCGGGTTTTGAAAGCGAATAATTCTTTTATAGCAATCCTTTGTATTATGAAGATAAACAGATCGTGAGTAGCGTTGTCGTTATTTTGACAGAGGCAACACATGATCAACATAATTTATTTTGACTGCGATTGTTTAACACCACACGGCTTCAAATTTTGCACACTTACATAAGACAAGATTCTTTCAAATGTAAGTTATTTGCTAGATGTGCTTCAGTTTATTGATTTTTCTTATTTTTAAAATAATTTGAAAGCATCATTTTTTTAATAGTGCAATTGCAGAATTGAGCTAATTGCAGAAGATTGACACGAGTGCATTGGAAATATGGTGAATATTTCCGTATTTGTTTTCAACAAAGAAAAAAAAACAATTGTAAGATTAGAGGCTGTTCAGAGAGATTGGAAGCTGTAAGAAAGGTGGACAGATGGCTAAACGCGAGTATTTCTGTAGTCCATAGGCTTTCGCAACAAAAGAAACATTTAAGAATGACATGTTAACATGCCATATCAACACAGATTTTTCTTATAATATATGATACTTGTATTGAGGAAATAATGTATCGGTAAATTTTATATGAATAAAGCATTGCTACCATATTTACTCGTGTATAATACGCATGCGTGTGTAACGCGCACACCTACATTGCAAGAAAAAATGACAATTTTTTAAAATCTTGTTTATAACGCGCATCATAAATTTGATACGCAAATGAGTGATTGACTAAATGAATTTCAGTAAAGAAAGTCGAAACAAACATTACATCAGGCCAAAAACAAGGCAAAAATTCATTTTTAGACTTCGGGTAGGGAGTGAATGACGGGGGGGGGGGGGATGTAGGAATGACAATGAGTGACGGCAGTGAGAATTTTTAATTAGTTTTTATAGAATGTTAATGTATAAAAAAGTGCAAGGAATGAAATAAAGATGAAGTATTACTTCAATTTAATAAGATTTTCTCAGTAATTATGTCTTCTTTGAATATATTTCTTGATTCATATGTATATCCTGTGATTATATCCAGCAGTAAAAAAATATTCCATGTATAACGCGCATCTAGGAGATTTGCCTTATTTTTTGAAAAAAAAGTGCGTTATACACGAGTAAATACGGTATTTTGAACAGTTGGAAGAAATTAGTTTAGACACACATATATAAAATTAATTTCGCAGTCCCTTATTTGGATTTTTCCATATTGAATTAAATTTTTTATTAAAATAGAAGAATTTACAAAGGAATATGAAAATAAAAATAAAAAGTTTATCAAATAATGTACAAATTGTTGTAGAATTTTAAAACATTAAAGTTAAGATAATTAACGTTTTGATTTTCATCTGCTATCTTCATTAGGAAAGCGCTATTATACTGCTTCCAAACAGAATAAAACCATTTTGAAATTTAAAAGTTCGTTATATTACCAGTCAGTTTTATTGCTTAACCAATCATAAACAGGAAAACATGCATTGCCTACATTTATGTAAAAAAAATTTGAATAAACATTCAATGATAACTGACCTTTAATTATCGCATTGAAGCATTTAAATCATTTATACTTACGACCTTTCTAATATGTTCTTTCACGCAGTTAAAGATGAAGCTTAATTTTATAAAACATTTTGCAATAGATCATTGTTTTCCTATTAAAAACATTTATATTTATAAAAATATTCACAAACGGAACAGTCTCTGCCTCCCCCCCCCCCACACACACTCACAAACATTCCTAATAACCAGCACAAATCAGCACAGCCGATTCAGGTATGTCGATGTCATTTTTGAGAAGTTAAGGAAAAATATTCGCGGATTTAACATTCAATTTGTTGCTATTCTCCTCCTTCCCTTTTAAACTTATTAAATAGTAATTTGGATCCTAAGCCGGTGCATAACCGTGCCGGAGTTTATGAAATACTCATTATTATTATTATTATTATTATTATTATTATTATTTTTATTATTATTATTATTATTATTATTATTATTATTATTATTGTGGGGGGGATGCAAAAATGTTTTACACTGGAGCTATGATAAGAAATTTTTTTTTTTAAAGAAAGAACATAAAAGAATTATTTTGCAATATCGTAAGACCAACAGTACTTTTTAGATTTTATTTCAACAACCCTTATAGTTCCATCATAGACTAAAAAAATAGCAAGTTAATAATTCCATGTAATACTTCTATTAATGGCCAACAGGTTTTTTTTTCTGATTCAAATTATCATGAGAAGAAATGACGTTTGTAACGATAACATCTCATTCAATACCCCTTAACTTTGGTTGTACATGTTAAAATAATCCTTTACAACTGATTTTACTCATCTTATATTTTTCGATGGGAGACTACGCCACATCACTCTCTTTCGTTAAACCATTTGAATGATTCTTCTAAATTTTGTTTGGTAAAAGTTGACAATGCATGTTTTCTTGTTTATGATTTGTTAAAGCAATAACTGACTGGTAATACAATGAACTTTTAAATTTCAAGACAATTTTACTTTGTTTGGAAGCAGTACACCAGCGTTTTCCTGATGATAATCTAAGATGAGGATCAAAACATTGATTATGTTAACTTTGCAGTAATGTTTGTATAGTTTTAAACTTTGAAACAATTTGTACAACATTAAGTAAACTTAACATTTTTATTTTCACATTTATTTATAGCATTTCATGGCATAAATGTACAGCTTTTTCAACGTAAAACAATTTATCTTAAAATTGTAGGAATTAATATTAAATACACAACTAAAATTGCTTTATATTTATTATTATTATGATGTTAAAGTTACAACATATTAAACCTATTAAAATGCTATATTTTATTTTAAAAACAATTTCAGCAGAGATTCTATCAGAAGAAAATATGTGCGAAATCAATATTTTATATTATTAACAGTATCACAAAAATTATTGTGATCTTTGTGCGATGATTTTTACTTTAGGATGAAAGCGATCTTAATAATTGAAAAGAAATTTAATATAATAAAATTTAATATAATTAGTTAAAGTCTCTAAAAATCTTCAGAATATTGGCAATATTTTTTTTTTTTTGTTAAAAAAGCTTTTTGCAGATTTTTTCTAATCATTCTAGTTAATTTAGATAAAATTTCAGTTTCAGTTTTAGTTTAAGTATTTTTCAATCATCTCATTACATATCTTGACAAACATGTTTTTGAAAAGAACACAATTTTAAAAGACGACGTTAAAAATTTACATTTAAATAACATGATTAAAAAAGTCAAAACGGTTGAAAATAGCACAAAAAAAAAAATGAAACACTAATGCGTCATATAGATTTTTAAATTAAAGTACTATATTTAAAAATGAAAATCAGCATGCATAGTTTGTATTGAATATTTCACATTTGTTTTAAAAGAATTATCTAATCTAAAACATTTTTTAAAGTAGGATTTTGTGATTAAATGTAAATTATATTCTAATAAACTTTCTATAATAAAAATGCTTTTCTTGTAGTGAATTAATAAATAATATTCACTATTATAAAATTTCAAAAATATTTAATGTTTCGCAGTTTCTCGTTTATACAACTAATTAACAGAAAGCAGTTGGTACGTTTATTTCACACACCTTAGCCTTTATCACCTAACTAATATTTATACATTCTTTATACATGCATATATATATATATATATATATATCGGGTGATTCTAAATTTTTTTTTTACAATAAAAGAGGGGTGATAGTACACATCAAGACAAACAATATTAAATAGGAGACCAAGGGTCCAAAACGTTTTCCTAAGGAGACAGCCGCCCTTAAAGTTTAGGGACCAAAATTTCAAATAAACATAAAAAACGGAAAAATTGGTCGATTGATTTGCGGTTTTCACTAAAATTATTCTTTATGCCGGCATTTTCTTGAAATTAAATTATAAAGATAAATTTCAAAAAATGCCGATAGAGGGCGCTTTAGACTTTAGAGTAACGAACAACTATTTTGTGCCGGTATTTTTTGCATCTCATTATATGTTTTCGTAAGCATAAACTCAAACTTAAATTTTGAGCTCAAAATCTGAAAGCTGGAAGTAGTTAAATAGCACAAACTGAACTGTGTTCAGAAGGTTCAGATTTCAAATGATTTTAAAAAACGGAAAAATTGGTTAATTTATTTGTGGTTTTCACTAAAACTGTTCTTTATGTTTTTTTTTTTTTTTTTTTTTTTTTTTTTTTTTTTTTAATAAATTATAAAGATATATTTCAAAAAATGTCGTTAGAGGGTGCTTTAGACTTTGGAGTAACTAACAACTATTTTCTTCCGTTATTTTTTCCATCTCATTAAACGTTTTCGGAAGCTTAGACTTAAACTTAAATTTTGAGCTCAAAATCTGAATAGCAGGGAGTGGTTAAATAGCACAAACAGAACTGTGTTTAAGGGGGAGGGGGAGGTTCAAATTTAAAATAATTATAGGAAATGGAAAAATTGGTCGATTCGTTTGCTGTTTAAAATAAAAATATTCTTTAAGTCAGTATCGTCTTGAAAATAAATTTTAAAGATAAATTTCATAAAATTCCGTCAGATGGCGCCTTAAACTTCAGAGTAACAAACAATTCATTTTATCCATTATTTTTTGGATCTAATTAAATGCTTGCAAAAGCTTTTTAAATGTTTTCGGAAGCTTAGATTTAAATTTAAATTTTGAGCTCATATTCTGAATGGTTATAAGAGGTTAAGAAGCGCAAACTGAAGTGTGTTTAGGAGATGAAATTTAACCCTTTTTCCTCCTCGAACACAATTCAATTTTTCATCACTTAAACACTCCCAACGATTCAGAATTTGAGCCCAAAATTTAAGTCTATGCATTTGAAAGCATTTAATGAGATTAAAAAAATAAAAGTTAAAAATAGTTGTACGCTACTCCAAAGTCTAAGGCGCCCTCTATCGGCATTTTGTGAAATTTATCTTTAAAATTTATTTTCAATAAATTGCTGATTTAAAAATTAGTTTTAGCGAAAACCGCAAACGAATCGACCACTTTTTCAGTTTTTTACAATCATTTGAAATTTGAACCCCCTGAATAGAGCTAAGTTTGTCTACTTAACCACTCCCTGTTATTTAGATTTTGAGCTCAAAATTTAAGTTCAAGTCTCAGCTTTCGAAAGCATTTAAGAAGATGCAAAAAATAACGCCAATAAAGAGTTGTTCGTTACTCCAAAGTCTAAAGCGCCCTCTATCGGCATTTTTGAAATTTATCTTTATAATTTGTTTTCACGAAAATGCCTAAATAAAAGATAGTTTTAGTGAAAACCGCAAATCAATCGACCAATTTTTCTGTTTTTTATAATCATTTGAAATTTGAACCCTCTGAACACAGTTCAATTTTTGCTATTTAACTGCTCCCAGCTTTTAGATTTTGAGCTCAAAATTTAAGTTTGAGTGTATGCTTACGAAAAAGTTAATGAGATGCAAAAAGTACCGGCAAAAAATAGTTGTTCGTTACTCCAAAGTCTAAAGCGCCTCTATCGGCATTTTTTGAAATTTATCTTTATAATTTAATTTCAAGAAAATGCCGACATAAAGAATAATTTTAGTGAAAACCGCAAATCAATCGACCGATTTTTCCGTTTTTTATGTTTATTTGAAATTTTGGTCCCTAAACTTTAATGGCGGTTACCTCCTTTAGAAAACGTTTTGGACCTTTGGTCTCCTATTTAATATTGTTTGTCTTGATGTGTACTATCACCCCTCTTTTATTGTGAAAAAAATTTAGAATCACCCTGTATATATATATATATATATATATATATATATATATATATATTAGTACAGAGACTTTACGAGAGAAGGAATTTCCGTTACATATTTTTGGCAAAATATGAACTGTTTCATATGTACAAACAATTTTCATCAATGTGCATACAATTTAACTAATATAAAGAAGCCATTTATCTATTTTAAATGAATTTAGAGTTAAATTGAGCATAAAAAAGGATAATTATAAATATATAAGTGAAATGTTTATACATACAAGGATGAATAATAATAAAAAAATAAGTTACAAAATAATATTTTTAAAAGAATATTAGCAGTATACCGAAAAAAAATTAAGAGGCACCCTTGACTATCCCTACTGATACCATGTCCATGCTCGCACGTCTGCATCATCGATTGAACGAAACGAGATGTTTCGACACACGAATAATAGATACTGGTGTTCACAGAGCAACTCGGACACATGTATAGACTGGACAGGGCTCGAAATAGAAAAAATTAATGAACTGCAACGCTATTTTAAAATTATTCTTCACCAGATTTCTCTTTTGGAAACTGTAGCCAAATTTAATTTTAACCATAGCAAAATAATTTGGGAAATGCATTTATAAAAAATTTTAAAAAGTTACAATAAATTACAGAAACCTACAAATCTGTATTAATAAAAAGAAGTTTCGCGTTGTTAATTCATGTATGCATCTGTCCGTGTTCGACGTACCGAAATCTACCGTACATAGAAGTTTGAAAAGTTGATGGAAAATTGTCCAAGACAGGTCTTTAATCACCTGCAGCTGATATTTAAATTTCTTATGACCTAGGCTTCTTAAGCCTTTTCGAGTTTTTATACCCTTCTTTTTATCCGATCTCTTTCGTTTTTGATTTTCATTATTCATTCAGTTATTCATTCATTTCTACATTCATGTTTAGACCTTCGGACCGGCACAGAATTTATAAAGTTTTTGCACCTTAAATTTTAATAAATTTCCCCCTTTTAATTCAACCTTTTTTTGGGGGGAGGGGGGAGCTGAACTCAGGACCCCTTAAACATGTTGAACATTTTTCAACCGATAAATTTTGTAATCTTCTCAAACCGTAACTTTAACCCTTCTCTAGAGATCAACACTCTCGTATTTTTATTGGGGCCTTAAGGTATTTTATAAGCATTTCTCTCTATTTTTTGCAGCATTATTTAAGGTGTTATTCTACTGATTAATTCATACCCGATGCTTAATTTTGACTAATTGTAGATCTAAAGCACAGACCTTTTAATATGTTCTCTCGTTAGGGCACTATTTTTAGCCATCAGTTGTCTTTCTTTCGGACCTTAATACAGATATATAAAAACGGCCAGATTCACTACCATTTTTTAACAACTTCTGAAGTCGTTCAGATACTTCATAAACTAAGAGGAAAAATGAAGTCTTTAGCTGTTACCAATTTCGAGTATTAACCACTTTCTTAGGACCCTTGGTGCAACTTCTTAAAAAATGATCTGATTCTTCTGCAACACAGTTTTCATATCGTTCAGCTATTTTAAAAACTACTAAAAGTTAACAATTGAAAGTTTCCTCATATCTAACTACACTACAGTTAAAACCCAGCCCCCCTGGGGCTCGGTACTGGATCATTTGAAGTTTCTATATCCAAAATTTTAATAAATTACTTTCTTTTAATCCAAATCTTTGTTTTAGAATTTTTTTTCCATTTACTCATTCCCCCGTTTCTACACTTCAATTACGACCCTGACCACTTAAGAATCTATCTGTAGACCTTATTAATACTTTTCCACTGCTTGGAGGTGCATTGTTTCCTCGAGTTCTATGGACCCAATTTTGAATAGGTAACAACAAAAAATATGTTAACACATAAACAAAGCTACCATTGAAGTCTACATTTTTAAGTTCCTCTGGCACTACTGTTTCAAATAATAAAAAATCACATGCACTTTAACAATATACACAAGAGAAATGTTCTACAAAATTTATTTTTCAAAAAAAGTGATGTGAATAGAACATAAAAGTAATCGGCATTGGCAGTTTTGCATTTACGGTCATTAACTTATCTTCAGTCTGATCAATCTTCCAGTCTGACTGGAAAAAGGCCATATTGTTAGTAGTAGAAAACGGCCCAGACGACAATATTCGCCTTAATACAGCACGTGTATTTGCGTCTCAGTCCATCGTTTGGCGCATCTTACACAGGGACGAGTTGCATCCCAACCACATAGAACGTGTGCATTGTCTGACCACCAGTGATGACCAGCACTGTTTGGATGATGGCTGCCCCTAAAATGGGAAGTCTGCATTCCATTTTCAACCCTATGTACATATACGATTCTTCCTTGTTATCGTCTTTCTATCCTATATGCCAATTGTTGACAATAAGTTCCGAATTATAAAGCATAAAATATTTATGTGCAAGAAAATGAAATAAATTTCAGTAAGTTGCTTGGGAATATGTGACTTTCAAGCAGAAAATAACTTAATAAGCAATTCAATAAATCTAATTCAATGTTACAGAAAACTGAGAAAAAATATTTATTCAAGTAATTAAACGTGTCAATGGTTTTAAAATTTTAAAAAAATTCTCATTTAATTTAGAAATAAATCAATTAACTACCTTAAAAAGATCGCTTTAAGTATAAAATATTTTGATTTTGTTAAAACAGTTTTACTCTATTTTGTGACTATATGTACATTTATTTTAACTTATGAAACCTTTGAAAAAAGATGTAGAAGTAATTTTTCTTTAAAATAATTTTTATCTTAAAGAACGTAAAAATGCTCTGAATAGCTTTTTTCTGAGTCTCTGAATTTTATCAAAAAATATATGATGAGATTTTTCTCTTTTTTGAAAATATACTCAGAATTTTGATATAAGATATCATTCAGCCACGTCTTTTTAGAATTTATAGCTATTTTTAAGAAATAAATACAAGCTTGTATTATTCGTCAAATACTTATTTGTTTAAATAAAGGGGAAAAAAATAGAAAATATTTCCAAGTTGTAATAACAGCAAATAATTTTATTTCATTTTAATTTTTATTTAATTTTCATTTTCAGTATAAAGAAAAATTAGTATAATTTATTAAAATTTGATAAAAACGATTACTATATATTTCTAATGTTCAGTTCAAACTAAGAATATATATACTATTTATAATTAGTTAAACTTTGTAGAATATGAAAAATAAGGCATAAAATTTAACCATTAGTTCAATTGAAATAATTTTATAATACCTTTCATCGACTATTTAGAATGTTTTATATCGAAAAGACTAAAATTTGTGCTGAAATTTTCTACTTCTAATTTGGTTAAATATTAATAAGAAAGTCAGATATCATATTATATGTAACATTTTATACCTCTATAACCTGTTCTTCTATAACGTTTATTCTACCATTAAAAAAACTCTTTACTGAAATATTGCTTAACTAGATTTTACTGGATCTTAATTGTTTTTTATACATAATAACTTAAACTATATGACTATGCAAGTAGTTGAATACAAACTATCTATATTAATAATGCTAAAAAATATTAACAAATTAAAGATGTATAGGAAACAATGTTAAATTAAAAATTTTCATTGTACTTTTATTGTTATAATTGACGATATGGAATACCATTTAAAGACAATTTTCACTTAAATAGACATACAAAAAGTACATATTAAAATGTAAATATGCTAATAAAAAGAGATCGGAAAGATACTTTTAATACTAATGATTTTAACCTATTCCAATATTTTAACGGTTTTTCCAGCTCGTGATTTGCATAATGACATATTTTTCCCCCTTTTTTACCATCAATATCACAAAGAACTACTGATTTTGTGTACAGATCTACATATTGCATTGCATTTTTATATGCGATGCAATGGTCGCATTCCACTACAACCGACTAGAAAAAGTAGTGACTACTGTAGTTTCATTAATTGTATTAATCAACATCCAGACAATGTATAAAAATCTTTGGGATTTTTATTCTGAGAGTAAATTGTAACCAATAATCCAATAATATTGTCTTCTAAATAAAATCTCACAGAAAATAAACTTCCCCTTTTCTTTAAAAATAACTGCTTGTTATTGGTTGTTAAATTGTAACTCTAATTCTGCTGTTATACTTATAAAGTACTATGTTATGTAAAGACATAAACGACAATATTTTCTTTTTTAAAATTTAAAAGCATAGGATTCAAATTCAAAATATTTTTGAACTGAATAATTGTAAGAATTTACAACAAAACATAAAAAACAAAAAGTAGGATTTTAAAAATAATTGCAGTAGAAATCTACAAAATACATGTTGTAGGTTGCTGAAACACATTTCTTTTGAATTAAAAGTTCATCGAAATTATCTGAACGGCTGATATTTTGAAATTTAAAATTGATTATTTAAAATACTCTGAACTAATTTCCTAAATGAGAAGCTTTTAAAATAATCGAATTCAACATATTTAAAACAGATAAAACAGTGTGCCTCTTGAAAAATAAACATATATTTCTCAGAAAAAAAAGATTATGGCTAATCATGTTAATTACTTTTAGGTGGTGTTTAACTTAAAAATCGCCATCGCTACGTTTAAATTAAATAAAGAATTTGTTTTAGAATGAAAAATATCCTCTAACCTTCGAAATGAGATTTTGGAAAAGGAAAAACTTGGTTTTATTAGTCTTTTATTGCTGTTTCAAGAGAACGAGTAAGGCATTTATCAAACATTCCCATTTCTTTTTACTTTAAGTAAACTGCTGTATCTCTTTAGAGAAGACAATTTAATTAGCCTACATTAACCCCTAAGACTTTCATCGTAAGTATTTAAACTCTTTAAAAACAAAAATCTAAATTAGGTGAACAAGGCAGAATAAAGGATGAACGAAATGAAATAAACATCTACACAGAAACCACGCTCTCGTAAAGGTTTTTTTTAGCTACTTTTCGCCAGTACAAAAACAACATCTCGAAATGCTAACATTAGTTATCTATCAAGTAGATTAATTCCTTTTTCAGGCCACTGCTTTTAGTATTTTGGCAACAATGTAATTAAGAGTATCTCGAAGAAAAATCGGATTAGTATGGTGGTTAGAATACTGTTATAGCATTTGTGTTGGTAGCCGAAATGTATTTGTACATTTTGATTACACGTAACGAGAAAAAAATATACAGCTATTTTTGCCGAGTGAATGAATATTTATAAAGAAATGTGATAAGATATTTTAATTTACACTTTTTTTTTAATTTAAGTCCTATATCTAAATTACTTAATCATTTATAACATAAATGCACTTTAACGAATCTTTAATAAAATATTTTTGTATACTTATTAAATGTCGGTATTTTATAACTCACTGGATATTTTATTTGTCTCAATGTGTCATTTCAAAGACTGTAACGTTGCGCTTGAATTATTTTACTAAAATATTTAAATTCAAAGTTTCATAATTTTTATTGGCAACAGATGATATTTGAATTTTTCATGGTAAGTAACGGTTTGAAAATAAGTGATCTTTTACGAATCTAAAATACTGCTTTATGTTTGTTATTCCAGATTATGAAAAAAGAAGTTATAGTCAATTTATTGTAAAAATAAATTAATTTAGCATTTTAAACTATTTTTTCTCAAAATTGATTTTTACACAAGATTAATTCATTTAAAAAATTATAAATAAAAAATATTATTATCATAAAATTATTTCATAAAATTTTGAGAAATTTGTCTATATATTTCTTTGAAGTGTATCAACAAAAACTGATTTTAATTACATGAATATTATCATTATAACAAACATAAATTTTCCAAGTGGGTGAAAAAAACGTCTGGGATGCGTTTTCAGAAAGAATCACGTTTTGAGCACCTTATCGCCAGAACAACGATTGGCGCGGAGATGAAGTCAGTGCTACGCACCCTTTCTTATTTGTGATGCCAAGCGCATAGCCAATAGCAACCCTTCCTTCTGCAAAGAGATCGCGCTTATTGTTTATTTGTTTTTCTGTAGATGTTATCAAGCAAAGACTATAATATGAGGAAATGTTATTCACCGTTGTTTACGATTAAAACATAGTTTAAAACAAAGAGCTTTTTCAGATTAAAATGCTTTAAATTTCACAGAACTTCTAAACATAGTTTTTTTTCTCTCAATTCAAAAATATTATTTCCTTAACTTTCTATATTCGAAGATATTAAGAAGTTAATTAAAAACAGTAGTAAAGATTTGCTTGTAATAAATATAATTCTATTAATCATTTACTTTATGACACATGTGAACTTAGTATATTTTGTGTTTGGCGATGAAGCTAGCTGAACGTTCTCGCTTTCGCCAACTCGCCAAGGCTGGTGCTCAAAACGTGATTCTTTCTGGAAATGCGTCCGGGATAGGATACGAAACAAGGAGGTGTTGGATAAAACCGCCAGTACTCTTCCAGCAGAGACATCTCGGACGAATACTGAAGACTAATTCTTCCAACTAATATTTTACGATTCCACAATCTGGTCTGATATCTTGGATCAGATAAATCGGAGGTTAATTCATGGAACGGCAGAATACGGTGCATATAGAATTATATAACACGATTATTCAATCGGTAAATGAATTTTAACAGATGTAAATTCTCCAAGTAGATGGAAAAAAGTCGTTAAAATTAGTCGGGCGACTTAGTCTGCCAGTAATCGTCCGGGATGTTTCAGTTGGAAGATCATTGGCGGCTTTAGCCAATACATATGAGGACACCAGAAGCCAAGGGGTATAAGTGACAAAATTGAAAAAATTGAGTTAAGTGCACAGGGTATCTGGAAATATGCTTTTTTCATTTCAGGTATTGAAATATAGGTCATTTTCTGATTATTTTGAGAGTTATAGAGATAAACCACTTTTTTCGAAGAACAAACAATATTGATTAATTATACATTTAAAGAAAATTGTACTCTATTGTTTTTTAACAGTTATTGAAACGAGAGTTCAAAGATTAGAATGCAACAAGCAGATGTTTCCCATTTCAATTCACTCAATTGTTATTGATGTTCCAATTTAACATCAATTATCTTTAAACTCAATTTACTCCAAATCGACATTTTGTCACTTGTACCCCTTGGCTTCTGAGGTCGTCATGTCTGATTCGTATCCTGGCACGGGCTTTTTTCACACACTTGAAAAATTTATATTTGTTATAATTCATATTTACCTATTGAAAAATCGTGTTATAAATTAATCTAATATTTTCATTCCAGTTTGTTATTTTAACACAGGAATGATAAAACTGTTGAAAATCTTATAATAAACTTTTCAATATTGAGAAACACCGAAAATACTAGCGATAAAACTATATGACTATCTAAATTAAAGAAAGATCCTTCTATTAAACACCTTTCTGGTATCAAGGAGGTCGTTAATAAGTCTGTCATTCTTAATAATAACACTAAACGTATGGTCATTCCTTCTATAGCTAATTGTGCTCGTTTCTATGCTCTTCCTAAGGTCCATAAACCTACTCTTTCATTTCGCCCTATCGTTTCTAATATTGGTACTGCTTCTTATAAACTTGCCAAGTTCCTTTCTAAGTTACTCGCTCCTTTATCTTCCACTAATTTTCACACTGTTAAAAATTCTATTGACTTTGTTGATAAAATTAAACGCCTTTCTCCTTGTAATTACAAAATGATTTCCTTAGATGTTAAATCCCTCTTCACTAACGTCCCTGTTCAAGGAGCAATTGACTGTTTGGAAAGAAGGCTACGCGAATTCCATTACTCTTCCATCGAGATTGACGAGATCCTGCAATTAGTTAGTATTTGTGTTAGGCAAACTGCTTTCCAATTTAATAATTCCTTTTATGTTCAAACGGATGGTTTAGCCATGGGCAATCCTTTATCTCCTCTTTTATGTGACATTTATATGCATTTTGTGGAAGAAAGACTCTTCATTTTATTTGATTTTCCCTTTTGGTCTAGGTATGTTGATGATACTTTTATCTTAATTCCTTCTGAGCTGGATCTCCAAAATCTCCTTTCTCTTGTCAACTCTGTTGATCCTTGCATCCAGTTTACTCTTGAAGTCGAAGAGAATGATTCTCTTCCTTTCCTTGATGTCTTGGTTACTAAACACCCTGATCGGTTCTCTACCTCTGTTTATAGAAAACCTTTCGCTGTATCTCTACCTCCGCATGCTTTTTCTAACCATCCTCCTCAGCATAAAGTGGCTTCCTTTTATACTTTTGTTTACAGAGCACTTCGGATTTCTTCTGACTCTTCTGCTCTAAATAAGGAAATTAGTTACCTCAAATCTCTTGCCCTCACTCGTGGTTATAATCCCTCTTTGATTGACATAGCTCTGTATAAATTTAATAAGCCTAAACGTCTTCTTACTGATTCTAATAATTCGTCTAATATTAACTCTATAGTTCTACCTTTTTATTCTCCTCTTTGTTTCAAAATAACTAAAATCCTTTCTCGTTTCAATTTTAAAGTTATCTTCAAACCTATGAATAAAATTAAATTCTCGTCTTTGAAAGATCCTATTCCTGTTGAGAACCGGTGGGGTGTTTATTTTATTCCTTGCTCTTGCAATTTGGGTTATATTGGTCAGACCAGAAGAGCGTTGAAGAAAAGATTGGATGAACATCAGAGATACATTAAAAATCAGGAATTATCTAGGTCTTCCATTGCTTCTCACTGTTGGTCTTCCGGTCATTATTTCAATTTTTCCATGGCCAGAATTATTTCTAATCCTGCCTCTCCTTCTCATTTAGCTACTCACGAAGCTTATTTTATTTATAAAAATTGTAATACTCTTGTCAACGATCTCTCTTTATCCCCCTCCCTTTCTCCTGCATGGAAATTACTTTTGTAGTTTATTATTATTACTATAATTATTTTTAGTTTTTATTTAATTATTTTTTTTAACTATTTTATTATCTATTATTTTATTTATTTATTTTATTATATCATTTTTTTTAATTAATTAATTTTATTTTATTTTATTTTGATTTTTATTTATTTATTTATTTATTTTTATTTTATTTATTTATTTTTATTTTATTTTATTTATTTTATTTTATTTTTATTTATTTTTCAATTGTTTTCTTTATCTTTTATTAGTTTTACTCTGCCACCTGGATTCTTTTAGCCAGCGCCACCTGGGGCACTCTTTGTAATCTCCTCCCTCCTTCTTTGAGTTTATCTTTACTTTTCCTCCTTGGCTCTGTAAGCAGCGCCACCTGTCGCACTCTGTGTAATCTCCTCCCTCTTTATTTAACTGTTATTTCCACTCTGTCCGTTGTGACAAGTGTTTGGATCAGCTGATGACGAGCGGTAATTTTGCAGCTCGAAACGCGTCCTGTTTATTTTTTCTTTTTATGGTGATTTAACAAAGTTTTTATATTTATTGATAAACTTTTCAATCATTTCTTTAACTTTAAATTAAATAGATATTATTTAACTCTTAGTAAATGTACTAGATAAAAGCTTATAGTTTACTTTAAGAGCCATTTTTTTAAAGAATTTAATTTTTTTTTTTTTTTCACGTTTCATTTTTTAAAATTATGAAACATTACATCAAATTTTCATAGATGTTTTACATTTTTATTAATTCATATGGGTATATAAATATCTATATATATTTATGCATAGAATTTAAAAGTAATAATCAATTTTTATTAAAACTAAATTTAAAAAAAAATGTCAGTACAATGATTATTTGCATTTTTTTTTTTTTTTTTTTTTTTTTACAAAAACCGTTTTTTGAGAGAGATACCCCAATTCCGTTTTCATTATTTTATTATTTATCGTAACATAGGTAGCAGAATATGATGCTCATTTACATTATTTAAATAATCATTCAATATCAGTGCAAAATGTTGTGTCCGCTTAAGAGAGGTGTTGATTTAGGAATATTTCTAAATGCTTTCATTATGAATATTGAAATAAAAAGCAGTGAATAATTCTAGCGATGCATGAATATTTGGTACTACTCTGTTATCCCGTCGACCAATTTCGCCAAATTATACAAATCGCCAAACTAATAACCAGATTATACATATTGACATAATTTTTATTTTAAATAACGAAAAAACAAATAATTAGTAGAATATTAATAAAAATATTAATAAAAAGTCGAAATAAAAATCACTTAATGACAATTTTAAACACGTGAATCGTATATAATGTCATTGAATGTGACATCCACGATCATCCATTATTGGCATATAATCTTATAATTTAGCGATAATTTTTTGGTCGACGGGAGAACCTAGTAGTACCGAATATTTATACACAGAAAAGAATAAAAAAAGAAATACTGCATTAAAGATAAAATATTTATTAACAACATAAAAAAAGATATAATATTTCGTTTAAAAAACGTTACACGCACAATATACTTTACATAGCATAAACCATAAAAGCATGTTACACCATGCTTATTAAAATAAATATTCCTCAGCGTTTTACAATCTCACGTTTAGACATATATCGATTGCATAATCAGCTATTTTGATGTTATTCCAGGAAAGAGATTTTTTGCGACACATGAGACGAGTAAACCGCAGATAATATCATTTTACAGTGATTATAGACATTACCCTGCTTAAAATATGCGTGCGTTTACAGCCATCGTTAAAAAAAATAAGAGGTACAATTACAGATTTTTTTTCCTCTTCGTAAAAAAAGGGGAAATCTGATTTGATTAATCCTATGATAATTACAAAACTTTTCACGTAGTATGTAGCTCAAAGCTTCGACTTCACAAATTTTTAAAGTATTACTAAGCATAAATGTATCTGGAGATTAAAATAAAAGCAGAAAAAAAAGTTTTACAGAATGCATTTAAATTATATTTCTTAATGGTTATTTTACTCATTTATTTACAATATAATGCAATATTACAATAAATTTACAATAGATATTTAATAAATATATGTTTTATAAACAATTACAATAAATATATGTTTTTTTTAATGTATTTACTATTAAATACATTTACTTTAATGTATAATTTATCAAATGCGTATGTATATATTCGCAGGTAAATAGATATATACAGGGTGATTTAAAAAAAACGTCGACAAAATGATATGGCAAATCAAGTATACAGCAACGATAAAAAATCACATAGAAACATAGGGTCGCAAATTACTTATTGAGTCACAAATACAGGGTGTTTCATTCTAGCTACACCCGGTTCGAAAGTAATAATTTCGAGGAAAATAAAAATGCAACGATATGTACCCTATTTTGTGTGAAATGTGATAATGTTACGAAAAGATCTGGAAAACATATGCTAAAGCAAAAGATGATACTGTATAAATTGATTATCCGGTCCAAAATGTGAGGTGCCAAGTGCATATTGCTGGTGCGCATGATGCAAACTTCTACCACTTTTGTTTGGTGCTATCACATTTAAAACAAAGGTGAGAATATCTGATAAATGTTTTATTGTAATACACTTCAGTTTTCTGAAATTCTTTACCGTCAACATAAATTGAGTTAGGAAACACCTTGTATTATGAAACATCCTGTATTTCTGACTCAATAAGTGGCTGGGGCCCTATGTTCCTATGTAATTTTTTATCCTTGTCGTATGACTGATTTGTCATATCAATTTATCCATTTTTTTTTTAATCTCTCAGTAGATATTTTAAACTAAAAATATGTGTACCGTTTTTATTAAAATAGATATTTCTCAGCGCTTTACAATTGCTCGCTCAGATATATATCTATTGGATAATGAACTATTTTGATTTTGTTCTTGGAAAGATATTTTTTTGCGGCATATGAGATTTGTAAACTGCAAATAATGTAATTTTAAAATGATTATAGACATCATCCTGTTTAATATATGCGTGTTTTTACAGCATTTATTTTCCTTTTGATAGAAAGGCGAAACACTATTTTTTTTAATCACAGGATAATAATAATTAAAAAAAAAAATACGCAATATTTAGCTTAAAGCTTTCACTTCACAAATAACAATACATTACTAAACGTTTTTTAATACATTACTAAATGTAAATATATCTGGATATTTAAATAAAGAAAAGTCGGAAAGATGAGGAAAATTAACAAAATGAAATATTATTTTTAATGGATATTTTTTAATTAAATTCAATTAATATTTGTAGGAGGATATATATAATTCAATGAATATTTTATTTGGGCTTTAGGCTAGCGTCAGTTGGAATACTATGATAATAAATGTTGTGAGTATACACATTCGTCGATTGATAGATATGTACGTAGAATTATTATTATTTTTTAATTTTTATTTTCATTTTAAGTAAAAACTGTTCAACTTTTACGGTTCCATACTACTTCAAATTGGCATCATTTACACGAATTTTAATCGACTGGCAACAATTTTTTTTATGAAAAATTTTGCTGATACTTTAAACAAAATTTGCAAGAGAAATATGCTACAAAATTTACTTTTAGAATATATTGGCGTGGATAGAATATAACAATAGGTTCATGTAGAAAAAGCTAATATCAGACTAGGGCTAAATTAAGTAAAGTTTGAGCGAAAGTTTCTTAAAACCTTAATTTTTTTTATGCAACTAAACAAATCTTTATTTAGTTATGTAATTATGTTTTGAAGCATATCATTTGTTTTTGAATTTTTTTTAATTAACTTGATTAAAATAGTTAAGTTTATTATTTTTATACATACTAAGAATCATAGGCCTTATCTAAGAATCAGACCCCAATTTCTTACGAGGAAAAAAATAATTATGTATGTGCAAATATTAATTTATATTTTAAAAATTTATAATAATTAAGCATATGGTTACGACACATTTTTCCACCCCTCCTCCGTTCCCAACACAATAAATTGATCTAATTATTGTTTTCAAATTTTTGATGAATGGATACAAATTGCAGCAGTTTAACTTCACACTCTGTCAACAATTTTTCAAATTTGTTCACAAAGTATTCGGGACAAACAATGAGGGAGAATGAAACAATTTATTCATTATCAGCTACTTTAAATATGCTAAACAATTTCTTTAATGCTGATTCATCAATTTTATGTTTTTGGCTTTTATTTTAACTTGCAGTTTGAAAATATATTACGCCTTCATGAATTTAAAAAATTTAATGCCTGGTTTATAATATATTAATTCATAAATGTTTTTTAAATATGTTATGTTTATATTTATATTCATTTCTACATTTAAAATATATCATATTGCAGAAAATGTTTGCTATTAATTTCGTTTGTAAGCTTTTAAAATCTCTGTCACAGGAGCTACCACCAACTTCCATCTTTTCCAATAACTGAAACTTGATCTAAATGAAAATCCTGGTCCCACCAAATTTTTTATATGCGATTTAAAGAGTTGGTTTATATAATAAATGGATATATTTTTTGGAATATGTATCACATTTCATGTTCATCATTTGCAGAATTATATCCAATATTTATGTTAATATACGGAGAAACAAGTTCAATGGAATAAAGGGTGAATTTTAAGGTTTCTTTCCACAATTTTTTGTGACCTTACTGAATTATTCCTATCCATTGAACAGTGACGCTAACGGAAATATTGCTTTACAAATCATATTGGCGCATTTTTTGTTTGGAAATATTTATGTGGATAAAGTAATATGAGAAGCAGAATTTCTAAATCTTTGTTACAAAAAAAATAATAAGAATTTACGCAACATCTGCAACGTATTGTTTCATGAGATGAAATAAATTAGTGGAATAAAAATTACCGTAAAATACTTTCAGTTTTTATGTGTGACTTTAAATATACATCACCTTTTAAGGTTTTTATTCAACTGGATTATAGTTTATAATAATTTATCTTATAATTAATTAAAGATAATGAATAATTTTATGTGAAATTTTGTACAAATTTATGATTTTTATGTTATTTTAGAGTTTTTTACTTTAAGCTATCTTTATAACAAAAAAGTACTGGATTCGTGGTTATTGTCGAATTCCGGTTTTCGACGGATTTACACGTTTTAGGAATCAGAGATACCTATATAATATATTTTTTAAATGCTTGTTTGTAAAACTGTGATTCTGTCTTTCTATATACTCGCATTTGTATACATGTGAGTGACACAAATTTTATTGGTGCTCTATCTCAAGAACTAATAAACGGAATTAAATAAATCTTTAGATGTACTTAGCCCCTGGTGTAAATTAGAGCTTATTTCTTTTTGGTATAAATCACCCAATAGATGTATTTTCATGCAGGAATTTTCACGATTTCCACAATAGCTACAAACGCGTCGATTTTAATAAAACTTGAGATTCAGTTAACATTTAATAGTTTGGTGATGAATAATTTTGATGTAAATCGTCCATTAGGCGGCACTGGTATGTTATATTATTCATGATTATCGCAATAGCACTATCTCAAGGACTAATCCACGAATTTACATCAAACTTCAGATTTAGTTAGTTCTTGTTATAATTTAGTGCAGTTTAGTTTCTTATGTACATCACCTAACAAGTGCTGGTGCTATGCATATTTTTTCATAATTAATAAAACAGATCAATTTCATGGTATATGCATGAATTTTAATCAAATTTCACATTCGGTTATTACCCGATATAAATTATTCGTGGTTAGTTTTTGATGTAGATCTCCCAACAGGTGGGTCTGTTAAGCACATTTTTTTACGATATCCAAAATAGCTCTATCTGAAAAACTAATGCACGGATTTTCATCAAACGTAAGATGCACAAAGAAATTGAAATAAGTTGTTGCTGGTTAGGTTTTGGTGTAAAACACCTAACTTGTGGTGCTTCTATGCTACATTTTTCAGGAAATATTAGCATGTAAGAAATAGAAGAGAGTTTTGGGATTGCCACAGCCGACTTACAATATATGGATTACTTACAGCCGTGTTTTACAATATATGTATTCTATAAATTTAAACATACTCTAAAAGGATTAGCATACCAATATGTAAAGATAAGCATTACTATATATGTTACATTAGAAGTGCATTTATCAAAATTTTTCTTAACATTTGTGTTTCAAAAACATTTTAATCCTTTCCGGCACACAAAATTCTGTTTGAAAAATAAGTAATTATTGACTAACATTGGAATTTACAAACGATTTTTTTTTTTTTAGAAATTAAGAATTCTTTAATTTAGGTTTCATTGCGAAAGCAAAGTTTTACTAAGCTATAGTCTTGGTACCATTTGCAAGTTTGGAATTAAAATTAGATGCATCACTCTAAAGTTTGGAATTAAAATTAGATAGTTGGAACTACTGTGCCGGAAAGGGTTAAATAAAATAGTGTTTTAATATTTCTTAAATACATAATTTTAAAATTGTTGCCATTTAAATTGTATCTTTTAATATTTTCATTTTTAAAAATATATGCGATAGTCAGAAAATAAGGAAATAAATGAATAAAAATTTTATTTGTTTCGCATTCAAATTAACCCCAATCTACATTTCCATTCGAGGAATAGTTTTGTATTCATCGAAAATATAGATCCAATTATACTGTCTGAATAATGTGTATTATTGTGAAATTCTCGAAGGAGAAATTTAATTGAATTGTGTTTATTATATCTTAAAGCAACCAGAAATATTACTTACCTAATTTAACATTCCTACTTTTATGCGAGCTATTCTTAGTAATGTATTTCTCGCAGTAACGGTACCCAGTCGTAGATAGCCATGAATGAACCAATTTTCGAGAGATAATTTGAGCTTTGAATGTCTGTTTTGAAGCTTAAGAACTCAACATTCTAAATAGAATTATCTCCCTGCATTCGAAGCGCCTGATGTTCCCGAGAGAGATAGCAGTCGTAACAGGCTCTCCAACTGTACATCATGCTGCTGATTAAGCATGTCAGGTTCAGTTAATGATAACGGTCCACAATCATTTTGGTTCCCAGTTAGCAGTGCCTCAGAAGTTAAGACGTGTTAAAATCTTCACATGAAATACATATAGAGGCCGTTAGCTAGAATGTCAGATGCAATTATCGGGATTTTTGTGTGTTGATGTTCCTAAATGTTTCTGTTTAATTCGGAAATATGTTTTATGGAAAAACTAATGCTTGCTAAGTTAATTAATATTTTTACGAAAGTTAATTAAGCAACTTTCTCTGAATTCAAAAAATGAGATTAAATGGCTTAATATGCAATTCTTAAATTAAGATTAATATCTCTAGTTAGAAAACTTAAATCTATTTCAGTTGCTTGAGGAATTTAATCAAGTACGTACTACAATGCTTTTATTAGTGTACTTTAACTTCATGAAAAATTAATGTAAAACAATTTTATTTCAGTTACTGCAATTAAGTTAAAAGAAAATTAGTAAGATTGTTATAATATCAAGTGAAAATATTTTAGGCTAATGTTTATAAATACTTTTTTTTTATTTGGGAAATAAGTTCATTGTAAATTAATGTTTGTTATGTTAATTAATATATTTATATAAACATGTTAATTAAGAAAGATTCTTGGAATTCGAAAAATAAGATTAAACACGTTTATATGTAGCTCATAAAATGAGATTCAAAGATAAAGTTTGAAAACTTAAAACTACTTCATTTATTTGAGGAACTTAATCAAGTAATACAATGCTTTTCGTAGAAATTTTTTTAATTTCTGTATTAAAGAATAATTAAAATACTTTTTATTCAGTTGTTACATTTCAGTTAAATAAAAGAAAATTAATAAAATTATTACCATATCAGCTGAAATTATTAGTATATTTGTATGCTAATGCTTATAAATGCTTTCCTTTATCTGGAAAGTAAGTTTAATGTAACCTAATGTTAGGTATGTTAAGTAATATGTATATGGAAACTAATTAAGCAAACTTCCAGGAATTAGTAGAATAAGATTAAATTAAATTTACAAAATGAAATTCCGAGATGAAACTTGAAAAGTTAAATCTATTTCAATTAATCGTGAAAGCTAATCAAGGAAAACTTTTATTAATGCATATTTTTATTTCCCTTCTTCAAAAGCATTTTACAGTAAAGTAACCTTTTTTTGGTTATTAAAACTGAAACATATATTTTTTACACAAGAAGATGATTCAAAAAAGACCCTGATAAATTAAAATGTCTGAAAACGCAATAATACAATTAATTTCGCAAGAAATTCTTATTAAAAAACGTGAAAATTAAAAGAAAATAAGTACTTTATTTACGTAAAAGTGCATTCAGTTTAAGTATTCTAATAAATACATGGATGTTTTTTTTGTTGTTGTTGTTGAAAATGGTATGGATTTGAGTGTAAACCTTTCAGTAGGTAGGAGATTGTCAAATATCTCTGACAACTAAATATTATAATTGATTTCACAAGAAATCCTAGACAATAGGAAAGATAGAGACAATGTACAATAGACAATAGATAGAATATTAGACAATAGACAATAGGAAGGAAATATTTTAATAGCCAATAGGAAGGAATTATTTTAACAGACAATAGGAAGGAAATATTTTAATAAACAATATACAATAGACAATAGGTAAAAGATAAGACAATAGACAATAGGTAAGAAATATTTTATTAGACAACAAACAATAGATAGGTTAAAAACAGGCAATAGATAGGAGACTACATTTATTATATAATGTGTTTATAAAGTCCCAGACCCATTTTGATCTTTAACAACTCGTAAAATAATAAAAATAGATTAAAATTAATGACATAAATGGTTAAATAGACTCAAAAAAATTCATGACCCTTGTCAATGAACTTCCACGTGTGCCCCCTTCGTCGCACGGAGAATATCAAGTCGATAGTCAATTTCAAGCCAGGTAGTGGCAAGCATGTCGGCATGCACAGACTATCGACTTGATGTTTTCCGTGCGACGAAGGGGGCACACGTGGAAGTTCATTGACAAGGGTCATGAAACTTTTTGAGTCTACCTAACCATTTACGTATTAATTTTAATCTATCTTTATTATTTTATGATTTATTAAACATCAAAGTGAGTCGGGGACTTTATAAACACCCTGCATATTTATTATACTATTGCATATTATATATAGGTACGAGATACATATTAGACAATAGGTAGGAGAAGTACAGATATCTTTAACAACAAAATATTGCAAATAATTTCGCAGGAAATTACAATTTAAATATGCGAAAATTAGTAAAAGCGAACACTTTGTTTATGTAAAACTGCATTATGTTTAAGGAATTCTAACAAATGCAGAAATCTTTTTTTTCTTTTGTTGAAAATAGTATGGATTTGTGTGTATAAACTAAACATTTTTGTAGGATGTAGATAAAAAGGAAAATATTTAATCTATTTACATGCATAAATACCATAAGGTAGAATAGGTAGTATTAAAAAGAACTTTACTAACACAATATAATTCAAATATCCATATTAAAATATATTCGCAAAAACATCACCCTGAATAACGATGACGCCATATTAATAGTGCCAACATCTGACCAATTAAATTTTTACTATAACTTAGCATTAAACAATTTCAGTTTTTACACCGTCGCGTCGAATTGGAAAAACATAAACTTCCCGATTAAATTTTTTAAAACAGCTTATTAATTTTTATAACAATTTTCACGCATGACTTTTTAAATCAATTCTTATCATGCATGGTTCGATTATGTAGATTAATTCACTTACACACAAAAAAATATATAAATACTCTAGAATTAGTTTCCAGCTAACATTCTACAACGAAATTGAAATTTACTTATCAATTAAACAACAAAATAATTAAAAACACAAATATAACAGTTCGAAACAAAGGAAATGATTTTCTGTAACTCGTGAAGTCAGGTTTAAATCTTTAAGTTACTTTAAGAGATCGATTAAATTAGTTGAATAAAAATTAGGTTGATTGCGAAGTATTTCCATGTTTGTTGCAGCTTTAAATACCAATTACCTTTTAGAATAAGTTTTCGTAGAAAGTTGGTATATTATATTTATTTTTATACTATTTTTCAATTCAATTTACTTGTGTAAAAATTGGAAGAAAATGTTTTTTTTTCTTTTTTTCCCTGTAATATTTAGCCTCAGTTTGCGACTAATCTAATAGAAGCTTCAAATCTATAGAAATATTGCTATATAGAAAAAAATAATATAAGACAAAAGGAACAGGTATTTCATGAATTTTGTTTTTCTTGCTTGCGTTGAATATTGTTACGATAACAATTATTATTAATTTCTATCCCCCCTCCAAATAAAAAAGGATAGAGAGAAAGAGAGGTTGAGTAACATAGTTGTGTGAGGCTCCTTTCCCTGCTTCCGAAGACACTCGTAAGCTAATGCTATTTCTATGACGAGTTACTTTCTAATATCTCGCTTGCATTTCGATATTTTTAAATTTTATTTATTTATTTATTTTATATTTTATTTTATATATTTGCATTGGATAGCTGAGGACCGTCTTAACATCGCTCTTTTTTACTTTTTCAATTGTATCGCAGGCATTTTTTATAGAGTTACTTTCACTTTAGGAACCAGTTTTGAAAATGAAAATAACTTTACAATAAATTCTGGAACCAAAATTGAATAAAGTAAAAAAAACGATCGATATTTAGAGTAACCTCAGCTATCCAATTAATATATACATACACACACACACACATATATATATATATATTGGTCGAAATGCAAACGAGAAATTAGAAAATGGCATCCTTATAAGAATAGAATTAGCTCGCAAGTGTCTTCGCCGTCGGGGACAGGAGCCTTAACATTTTAGACTCCAGCGGCTCTTATACAAATTTTATTTGGCCGGCACCACTTTTTAAAATACAGTTACTTTTAATTACACAGCATCAAAATAGTTCTAATTTAATAAGGATATTTCATTTTCCATTATTACAAGTGCCAAAAATAAATTTTGCAAAGGAAAGAGATGTAAAGTCAGACTGTATATGCGATTGCAAAGGTTTACACTAAGGGCGTGTTCAGCACAACTTACCTGTCACTTACCGAAGTAACGAATGTTAAGACCGATTGTAGAGAAGTGCGAAATGAAAATCAAGGCGAAGTGTGACGTCAGCTACAATTCAGCAGGACAGTTTTCATTGGTACTACAATTCGCTTTCTTATTGTACTACAATCGGTCGGTAACATTGGTTACTTTGGTAAGTTGCGCTGAACATGCCCATAGTTTTAAAAGAATAGTCTAATGAAAAGTTTAAGATATGTATTTTTAAAATAAAATTGTATTTTTAATTTTATTGAAAAGTTTACTAATATGATCTAGTGTTGTTCTGGTTTTTTGAAATATTACTGCAAAGGCTTTTGAGATACTACTTTTGCGATACACTGTAAAAAAACTGTTATTCTGATGATGTAAAATTATAGAAATCTGTATGCTTGCTAAAATTTTATGTGTACACTGTACACAAAAAAGGATAAATCTACAAAACTAAACCTAAAAAGGAATACACTAAAATAACAATAATCTTAAAAAAAATTTATGTACAATGTGCACAAAAATATGTAAATATACAAAACTAAATCTAAACAAGTTGGAAATTGCACGTGAAGCATAGCAAATGAGGTGCGCTCGTACTATAACGAAGTTTTAAAAATATCACTCTCATATATCAATCTCATAAAATTGTAACTAATTAATTTCAATTAAAATGCGCATCAAACAATGTTCTCCCAACACAATTATGCAATGGAATACTTTTGCGTGGCCTTGTAAATCAATAACAAATGTTCTTTGCACCAAGATTACGCAAAATGTATATTATATGATGTACTTTATAGATGCATATCAATTTTATTACGCTCGATTGAGTATAATACTATTAAAATGCATTTGAAACATTTTTTCCCATTGGCCGTAATGTAACGGAATCGTTTTGATTGTCCCTGCAATTGATCAATGCATCCGATTTTCATAAAATTTGAAATGACTCGACAAAATTATGTAATAACTATATATTTTAAATTTCAAGTAATTCGGTTGGGTAGTTTTTGAGTTGTTATATGCGGACGGACTGAACGACAACTATAAGTGCTACGCATTTACATAATTACATAAGAATCTATTAAAATTGCAGTAATCGTATTAATTTTTTTTCTATACACTGTACGTAAAAAGATGTAAATCTAGAAAACAAAATCTACAGCAGAACCTACTAAAATGACAGTAGTCATAAAACCAAAATAAAATACTCATATTACTTAAAGGTGTTTTTTATTAATAAAACCTAGTACTTTCGAGCAAGTCATGCTCTTCATCAGGGTTTAAACAACAAAAGAGTAAAAGTCGAAGAGTGAGTTCTTTTATACGAAGTGGACTGGTCCAAAGACGCCGTAAAAAAGGAGGGGAGAAGTCGGAATGTTCCAAATTCGATAGAAAGGGGGGTTCAAGTAATTTTGAGCAGATTGTACCATATTCTTGGAATATCGTACGACAAAGTATCGTTACAAGTATTGTTAGCTCGACATAAAATTTCAATTGATTCCATGATTTTAATCTTTTGATAATTTGATATTTTGCGTAAAAAGATATAAATCTAGAAAACAAAATCTACGATAAATCTTATTAAAATTACAACAGTCTTACCAAATTTTTTTCTCTAAAATGAATTGTAGTTTCATAAGCAGTTCTAAGCATCCCAGTTGAGCAAAAAATTCTCAGTATCCTTGCAGATTTTATCATTTATAGTGCAAAGAGTATCTGTTAAACGAATTTTGGTTTTGTCATAAAAATTTCTGGGAATCGCACTTTCATAGAAGAAACTCAGTAACTTTACATTTTTTTTGCTATACAGTGCACTGAAAAAACGGAAAAATTGCTACAATTTTTCTGCCATAATTTTTTTATACTCTTTCTTTATATTTTTTAACTTCTTTTCAAACACATTGTGCAATATATTCAAGTCTTAAATCTTATTTAGGTATAAAATTAAATATAATGTGATTTAAAAGATGATTTTGTTTCATCTTATTCTAAATACTTCTTTAGTAAAGAAATATAACTTGTAAAAATCAAAACAAAATGTAACAAATCTGAAATCAGTATAACAAAGATATGTAAAAGTAAAAAAAACAGAAGAAAAGACTTATCTTAATTTTTTATCATTTTAAATTTAATTCCAAATATATTGCTTTAAAAACACAATTTGTATTATATTCTTTATTTAAATTTGCTTCAGACTTATAATTAAAATATCTTAATGCAAAATGTAAAATTCTTCCTTCTAATTATTGTACATTCTTTTAGGAGAAAAAATGCAGTTCAGTTAAAATAAAACGCGGAATAAAAGTATAAAAATATTTTTATATCAGTTTAAATTTTTTTCCAAACATATTTCTTTAAAAAAGCATTTTGCATTATATTCTAATCTTAAATCTTATTCAAGACTTAGATATAAACCGGACTTTTATAAATATACTTTCTTTTCATTCAATTTCTTTCGAAAATTCCTTACGTGATTTCAAAGATGACTTCCTTTGGAATAAGAGTTCCTAGGGATTGGAAATCAGGAAAATCGTTGCCAGATTTTCACCTGAATTCATCATATCATATGATATCACGAGAATCGATAGAGCAATCCTCTCAGCTCTTCCAGTGCGAACTAGAATTTCTATTATTCGATTTTCTACATTTTTCTTCCCTTTTCCTTCAAGACCTATGACTTTTTGCAAAGTGTGAGATATGTCTCTTCTGATATATATAAATGCTACCAAGCAAACCAAGTAAAGAATATACTTTTTTGTGAAGAGTTAAGGATATCAGCACATTTTCAGAACATCAGCACTTTCGCTTGTTTTGTAGAAATAGTTTGAATTATTGTGCGATGAAATAAGAACTGGCCATAGAATGGACTATATTTATAAGTTTTTATTCATATTTACTGTAAATTTTAAAATTATTATTGTAATTGAACTATTATTAAATAAAATAAGCACTAGGCAAAAAATTGGTTTGGTTTGGTTTTATTTATGCCGGCCAATTGCCAACTATCTACGCTTGGGATATAGGCCCTAATGGGTGGGATGCCCTCCGTAGGGGTCTTTCTAAGGGAACCTAACCCGTATTTACGCAAGGCAAAAAATGGACTGAGTTTTTAAGATTTTTATTCATATTTACTGTGTAAATTATTAAAATTATTAAATATATTTTAAAAGAAAAATGTTACTGTAAATGTAAAGGTGCAACAATTTTTAGTTAAATTTTTATATGAAATACGAATTACCTAAAAATTAAAATTGTAATCCTAGTGTAATATACTTTTCACGAAGATTAAAAAATATCAACAGTTTCGCTTGCTTTCTAGAAACAGTTTTAATTATTGTGCAATAAAATAAGAACTAGGTATAAAATGGACTGAATTTTTAAGACTTTTATTCATATTTACAGTGTAAATCTTAAAATTTTAAATAAATTTAAAAAGAAAAATATTATTGTATATACAAAAGTGTAACAATTTTTAATTAAACTTTCAACTGACCCACGACCTACTTAAAATTGAAATTGTAATCTTCAGTGTAATATACTCTTTTCATGAAAATTAAAAAAATATCAGCAGTTTTTTTTTTTTTTTTTTTTTTTTTTTTTTTTTTTTTAAGAAATAGTTTGAATTAGTGTGCAATAAAATAAGAATTAGGCATAAAATAGGCTAAATTTTTAAGATTTTATTCATATTTACTGTGTAAATTTTTTAAAAATTGTTAAATGTATTTTAAAAGAAAAATGTTATTGTAAATGCAAAGCTGTAACAATTTTTAATTAATTTTTCATCTGAAGCAAGACCTACTTAAAATTCAAACTGTACTCCTCAATGTAATCCATTTTTTGTGAAGGTTAAAAATATCAGAGCGTATTCAGAAGATCAACAGTTTCAATTGTTTTCTAGAAATAGTTTGAAATTTTGTGAAATGTAATAAAAACTAGGCATAAAGTAAGCTACATTTCAAAGACTTTCTTCATATTTAACGCGGAAATTTTAAGGTAGATAAAGATATTTTAAACGCAAACATGTAACTATTTCCCATTAAATTTTCATTTGATCCATGACCTACTTAAAAGTGAAATTTTAATCCACATTAGCTATCGAATTTTTAAATTAGACACATATCAGTAGCATATAGTAAAGTAAAATCTAGAATAGATTGTGTGAAGATGCCGTAGTCCTTGGTTTATTGTGTTTTAAAAATCGTCTGTTGATGTAATCTGTTATTCATTGATTTTTGGTTAAAATTTACATTATTATGTATGATTAAAAAACATATTTTATTTTATAGACATTATAAAAAACATTTTTGTTTTCTTAAACACTTTCCTTTTGTCATGTTATCCCAAAGTATGGATAATATGACCAAGAAACGATCCTAGTACAACTACACTGAAATAAATGAAGTGCTCAAAAATGAGTAAGTCGATGTACTCTTATCGAATTGACTATGTTTGGATTAAAAAAAAAAAAAAAAAAAAAAAAAAAAAAAAAAAAATTCCGTTCTTAATTCTGAAAAAGCATATGTTATCAAATCCAAACTGACGACAATTTTGTACCCAGTATTGATTTAATCTCATTTATGGCGGCATAAAAGATGCTTACTAATGTAAATATTAAATTATGTACAGTTTTTTTTTCTTTAAATAGCTTAAAAGAGCTTGCAAATAATGTTCTTGTCATAAGAATATTCGATTTGAGTATCTTGCTAATAATTTTACTATTTTTCTTAATAAAAAAATCAATTAAACGTTTATTGTTAATAATTTCGAACATGAAATAAATGCCAATACATTTGTACTTTAATTTGTGAGTTCAGGAGACAGTATGTAGGTATATATTTGAACACAACCACGGAATCAATAATGAGTACATGAGTTTCTCAGTTTTGATTACATTTGGATTGGAGCTATTTTGTTCATGTGAAGTATTTAAAAATGAGTTATTTTTAGTCAATTTTGAGAACCCATTTTTTTCAGTATGATGACATGAAGAATCGGGAATCGACGACCATTTATGCTTTGTTGAAATGGCAGGAACCAGTACTCCCTAAAATGATCAGATTTATTTTCTGGTATTTAAGGGAGACCCAAACCCCATTTTCGGCCAAAAATCATCAAAAGTTCAAAAAAAAATTATCTCAGAAAACGATAAAATACATATTTGCGAATATCCATGCAAAATTTCACAACTCGGGGATACTTGGAACAGGTAGAAAATTAGCTTTTTTAATTGTACTCACTATAGAGTTTAAAGGACTAGCGGCCATTTAAAACGTGTTTTCCTGAAACTGACTTTTTTCATATTTTGCCTAAGTTCAAAGTACTAAGGCTCAGTGGTAAAAGGATTTAGAAACAAAGTGTTTATGTTTATGGAATCTTAAAAAAATTTGCAACAAAAGTAAGGAGAGATTTTTTTTTTAACTATTTCTGAAAATTTTACATAAATTGGTAAACATGAAAATTATAACGAATTTAAGGAAGTTTACCATGCGTATTTTTTTTTTTAGCCGATTAAAATAGAAAATTAAAAAAATTACTAAAAATATCTCTCCTTAGTTCTTTTCTATATACTATAACACTATTTAAGAAATTTTAGTAATACCAAAATATTGAAAATTAAATGAGGAGTAGTAATTATAAAAAATGTATTTTTCGACCAAAAAAAAAAAAAAAAAAAAAAAAAAAAAAAACATAAAAATCCCCATAAAAATATACTTTTTAATAAAAAGTAAATTTTTTTACTAATTATTCCTTACAAAAAGATTCTTAAGTAGTACACAAAAATTCATTACTTTAAAATCAATAATAAAAATTTTGGTTTTTTTTCTTACGGGTCTCCCTTAAACTAAGACTTTTATAGGCAAATATGGACGTAAAGATTTTGGTCACGTATAGAATTGTTAAGACGAGGTAGCAATTAAAAAGCACCACTAAAATTTTGTAAAAGAACGCAAACAGAAATTAAAATAGCAATTCGAAACTCTCTTGCTTACAACTGAGTGACTTGGCATTTATCTACAGCGCCTGAGTATACGGCATCTCATCTCAAGTTGCCAAAATATATGAGCTTGATACTGCTGTAGTTGTCTTTGAATTAAGCAACCCAGATTTACAAATCGCTTTCTATGATGTATTTAAAATGTTGAATCTTGCTTTTAAATATGTCCAGTGGCATCTTCCGTGATCGGGATACTGCCTTTTTTGAATGACTAGAAGGGACATGATTCCATTTTTTCCCCTCGAGAAATAACGTTAAGTCCTATCTCCTCTCATCAACTGTTTCCGAGAGCAATAAAAATAGTTAAAGAGCTTTTCATCAATGCTTCAACAAACTTATTTTTGCTTTCTTTTTTTTCCTCATCATAATAAAAATAACGTAAAAAGTTCAGAAAAACGCGAATTTTTTCTACTCCAGTATAAATTGATAACAAATTAAAGGTAAAGAAAATTGTACCTCAAGAACACGAAATTTACAAAATACAACATTGTGAAATATGTTTCGATTATCAGGCAAAAAATAAAATAAAAATATGCATTCTGCTGCTAAAATTACTTGAAAGAAAGCAATAAAAACAAGATTTATTGCTTTCGTAAGCAAAAACTTACAAACTGGGTAAAAGAATTTGCTTGTCATAAATTATTTTAGGTTTTCATTCGAGAATCATAAATTTCCATTAACTATAATCAGTATTGTTTGAAGAACTGCGTATAAAATTCTGCTGTGAAAATAGCACATATTTTAAAAGCTGTTTTTTCAAACGCTGAAAACAACTATCTTTTTTTATGATGCTATAAATTCGTGCCGTAAATTTTGTAACCGTGTATTTTATCTTGTATTTATAGTCTTTCATGTGAAGCGTAAAATTTCCGGTGGTATGTTATAACCGACAGCTGTTTCATAATAATTGTTCCTAACACAAAACTTTCATTTATCTAACAATAAGTAATTTCCTGTTTTGCATTTATGCAAAAAACATAAAGTTTACGTCAAGAAGGGTTTTAAAATTGAAAGCGGAACTGCTTCTGTTTATCACCGGTAAGAGTATGGTTGAAAAAAGGATAATGAAGATGAAAATAGATAAATAATAATAAAACATTATTATTATTGTTAACTGTTCTACGGCCAAGAAAAAAAACTCCCATATTGACAAACTTTACGTACGTTCCACAGTGATTAAGAAAAATATAAATAGTTTTTGAAGCTTATAATAACATTCATTTTAAACTTTTCAAGGGGCAAGTAATTATGTTTCTGTAATGTAACATTCACACCAGATTTTTTAAATATTATTTCTTATTTAAAAAAAAAGTAATTTTACAACTTTTTTTTTCTTTTTTTCTTTTTTTTTACGAAAATCAAATAAATAAATAAATAAATAAATAAATAAAGTTTTAAGTTTCAGATGCAAATCGTTATTGAAATTAAGTGAGATAAAAAATATCGCCCCGCCCCTTGAGACGTTAAATAGTCTTCAAATTGTTTAAAGAAACAGAAGTTACTTTTTCCCAAATTTCATGGTTTAGAACTACTGGTTTATACTCGAAATTAAAATTCCTTTTCTATCAGTTGCATGATATTTCTATAATCTATATTGTAAAGCAAAATAATGTCCGTGAGTATCAATGGCGACATAGGGAGAGTGGCAACGATCTGAGAAATCAGTTTTATTATCTAAGCATCGCACGATTTTAGTTTTTACACCGTCGAGTAGAAAAAAAGAGTACACTTTTACATTCTACCTTTTTGAAAACTGTATTTGTATTTATTGAGTTTTTGTGATTAAACTAGTGCAAACGGCCATCCTAGGACTGTGGACAAAAATCTTGGATTTCCTTTAAATTTTCAAATAATTGAAATAAATATTTAGATACTATTATTATGTAAATTATAAATTAAGAAAAACTTTAATTAAAAAAATCTAAAATATCAAACTCGGGTGCATTTGGATCTCGTCTATGACGAACAAAGTTTTCAGACCTCTACGTGTAATAGATTTTCTTAGGCATTATGAATAGTCAAACACATACACACATATACAAAAATCCATACAATAATCTTAGTTTATGAATATTGCTGTTAAAGTTTTTAAAGAATTCATAACATTAAAAATACAAAAAACGTTAATTTAAAACAGTTAAGTACTATTAAAAGGAAGTAATTTAAACAAAATTTTTTATTTCTATATTTTAAACGTCAGAAAACAGGAAAAAGAATGAGACCTTTATATCTCACCTCATTAAATCAAAAGAAAAAAAGCGACAAAAAAAGTTTCTCATAAAGAGCAAATTTTCTTTGTTCATTTAAAACCATATTTCAGATTTAATATTTTTTATATAATTGTAACAGTAGTTATGTTTTTGAATGATGAAGTTTTATACATAAATCCTGGAAATTCTTTTACTTTCAAGATAATAATTATAAATTTAAGAAATATTAAAGTTAATTATTTCAAGTTCGTTGTAATATATAGAAGAGTTAGAAGAAAGAAATAGGAAAGAAAAATACATTTATTTTAATAAAATCGTATTAGTATCGTATATCTTTTAGTGATTTATTTTTCTTTTTTATTCAGCTACAGCATTTGAGGAAAAATTATTTATAAATTTGAAAATCTTTTCTTTTTAATTTATGACTCATAGAAAAAACATATATGTTTTATTTTTGAATTTGACAGTTTGTAATAGAACTTTTGTAAATGAAACTTTTGTAATGGAACCGAGTAATGAAAATAAATTATTGCCTGCCTGCATTTTGGCTGCAAAATGATATTGCTCAGTTTTACTTATATTGTCACGGTTATCATTTCATAATTTCTGGTTTTGCATAATAAACATAAAACAGTCACAGTTACCATATTGGAAATTATTTATTTTGTGAGATAACGAATCTAAACTAATTCTCTGACGTGACTGTTTTTCTTTTGTTTCAGATGATCGTCATAAAGGCAACGTGACCAGTTTTCTTGGGTTTCAACTGACAGTCACGGAGGCAAGGTGATCGATTTGATCCTCATTTAAAACTTATCACAAAACTGGACATATCGACGTTACAGTGACATGAAAGTGACTAATTTTCTTCATCACATAACGACTACGATAATAATAAAAGTTGCATTTTCATCATGGAAAACTTAAATCATTTCAATAAGCTGTTTATTCATTAGATTTTACCGAATTTTTTATTTTTAAATAAACATAAACAGTAAAAATTAGCTTTTTAATTCATAAACCTTTTTTTTTCCTTTTTTCTATGTAAAGACATTTTCACACAAGATTTTTAAACAGTGGGATTATATAAAGTACATACTAACTAAACTTAAATGCTCATAAGTTCAAATAATCTTTATTCTGCCATTTCCATTATATTTTAAATACATTAAATTTCTTAAAGAATAAGTAACATTAAAAAATGTTTCGAAACATTTTAATAATTCTTTGAATTATTTATTTATTTATTTATTTATTTATTTATTTGTATTTGCAGACGCCACCAATCAGGAAGAACCGAGACCTTTCATCCGAAAAGATTTTCACAAAAAAGATTTTTTTATTACTTTAAGTGTAGTGCTTTTTTTTACATATTTTTATCAGTGGTATAACTTATAAAATAATGTAATTGGTATAGAAGTTTGGAAAACTGGAAAACGAAACTATGATTCTTACCCGCAAGGCATGCTGACGTCACTGCGACGTCATTGTGAAGTCACACTGTGACTTTGTGACCATCGATTGTCGATGTGAAATCACAGTGACTAAAATGTGAAATCGTTATGGCCGTTTTAGGGCTCGTTTGTCACGTTACATTGTGACTACTTTGTGAAGTCATGGCGTGACAAATTTGTGAAAAACTTGTCATTTGTTACTACTTTGACATTAACATCGTGACGAACTGTGAAAAAAGCGACGTTCTGACAAAGTGTTTTTAAAAGATTTTCTAAATATTTTTAAGAAAGTCACATTTCAGTCCTAATGTGATGTCACTGAGCGGTAGCATTTTGGTCACAGATGTGATATTACCACAGCAACTCACAGTGACATCATTGTGACGTCACTGTGACTATGCATGCTATGAGGATGCAAGCCTCTCCCCATAATAATGTTGTTCTTCTCTCTCACTAATTATTACTATTGGGTAAGACATACCTATGCTCGTTCGAATCATCTTTGTGCTCCACTCGATAAAAAAATAGTTAACGATGTAATGATTCAAAAATGACACAATAATCGAATTTTCTGGAACATATGACTTAGCTCAATGATTTTCTCGTAGTATAAAACAATGAAAAAAATTAGCCAAAATCGTTTGAATCTTTTTGTACAACCCTTTTGTGCTCCACACAAAACAAACCTTTACAACAAACCTTTACTTTTGTGTTACAAACCTTTTATAGGTAAAATTAGCTTGACTAATTGTGGCCTAATACTTCGATCCAAAACTGCCGTATATAAAATTTAGTCAAAATAAGTTGAGCCAATTTTAAGATAAAATTACTATGACTTAGACGAGTAGTGACAAAAAATGACCAACTAATACAATTCTCTCAAACATATGACTCAGCCTAATTGTCTTCTCGTAATCCAAAACGAGGATAGAAAATTTAATAAAAATCATTTAAATTGAATTTAAGGAAAAAATCAGCTCAACTCTAACATGTGCTAGCCCAAAATGATCCTCTATTCAAATTTTCGCTAATATGTGATACAGCGAGATGCTCTTCTAATAATTCAAACTTGTGAAATACAAAATTTAGTCAAAATTGTTCGAAACCTTTTTTAGATAAAATTAGCTTGACTAACACTGGCCCAATACTCCGATCCTAACTGCCGGATACAAAATATAGTCAAAATAAGTTGAGCCAACTCTAAGATAAAATTACTTTGCCCAAGACGCGTAGTGACAAAAAATGACTCACTAATTCACTCCTCTTGAACATGTGACTCAGCCTAATTGTCTTCTCGTAATCCAAAAAGACTATACAAAATTTAATCAAAATCGTTTGAATTGAATTTAAGGGAAAAATTAGCTCGACTCTAACACGCACTAGCTCATAAGGATCCTCGATTCAAATTTTCTCTAATATGTGATACGGTGAGATGTTCTTCTAATAATTTAAACCTGTGAAATACAAAATTTAGTCAAAATTGTTAGGACCCTTTTTTAGATAAAATTAGCTTGACTAACAGTGGCTGAATACTGCGATACAAAACTGCCAGATACAAAATTTAGTCAAAATAAGTTGAGCCAATTTTAAGATAAAATTAATTTGACCTAGACGCGTAGTGAAAAAAAAAATGACCCACTAATCCAATTCTCACGAACATGTGGGTTAGCCTAATTATCTTCTCCTAACCAAAGCGAGAATACAAAATTTAATCAAAATCGTGTGAATTGAATTTAAGGAAAAAATCAGTTCGACTCTAACACATACTAGCCCAAAATGATCCTCGATTCAAATTTTCTCTAATATGTGACCCAGCTAGATATTTTTCTAATAATAAAAACTGGTGGGATACAAAATTTAGTCAAAATTGTTAGAGCCCTTTTTTAAATAAAATTAGCTTGACCAATAGTGACCCAAAAATCAAAATATCTCGAACATGTGGCCTAAACCATTGATTTTTTCGTAATCGAAAACGGCAAATTATAAAATTAAGCCTTTTTTACATAACATTATTTTGACTCTTGGCAAGTGATAATCCACCAATAAAAATTCTTGAATATTTGATTTCGCTCAACGGTCTTCCCATGATCCAAAACTGCAGGATACGAAATTTAATAGAAATCGTTTGAGCCAATTGCGACATAAAATTAACTTTATTCAGAGCCGTAGTGGCACAAAATAACCCACTGAACATGTAACTCAGGCAAATAAATTTCCAGTTATACAAAAAATTTGTCAAAATCATTTGATATGACTTTTAAATAAAATTAGTTTGAGTTTGATCCTTAGTGATTCAAAATGACTCTCCAATCAAATTTTCTCTAACATGTGATCCAGCCGAATGGACTCCTAGTAATCCAAATCGGTAGGACACAAAACTTAGTCATAATCGTTAGAGCGGTTTTTTAGACAAAATTAGCTTGAACCACAGTGACCCAGTAATCAAATTTTCTCGAACATGCGAAACAATCCAAAGGTTGCTTGCAATTAAAAACAAGAGAATACAAAATTTAATAAAAATCGTTAAAGCCGTTTACAGATAAAAGTAGCTTGATCAGTAATGAACCAGTTCCACCAGTGGGTGAGAGGTTCTGACCTCTTAACTGGTAGACGGCAGGTGCTGGGTTCGAACCCAATCGCGGCTGTCGGCCTAACCGTTCGGAGTTTTCGTGGTTTTCTTCGAACCTTGCGTAAATACGGGTTAGGTTCCCTTAGAAAGACCCCCACGAAGGGCACTCCCATTCTTGGTCCTATATCCCTAGTGTAGATAATCGGACGACAAAAATAAATCAATCAAATCAATCAGTAATGAATCAAAAAGAACCCATTAATAAAAGTTTCTAGAACATGCAACTCAGCCAAATGCCCAAGTACCTAAAAATGATTTAATCAACTTGAATCACTTTAAAGATAAATTTCGCTTGACTCTGGCCCATAATGATACACTAATTGAATTTTCTCGAAAATGTGGTTGAGCTCAATAGGCAATCACCATCTCATAAATCCATAGCGGCAGAATACAAAATTTAGTCAAAATCGTTTGAGGTAATTTTAAGATATAATTAGCTTGACGCAGACCTATATTGACAAAAAAAAAAAAAAAATATCAAATTTTCTCGGACATGTGACAAATCGCAATGGTCTTCTAAGTAATCCAAAATGGTGGGATTTAAAATGTGGTCAACATCATTTTTGTCGATTTTATGATAAATTTACGTTGCCTTTGAATAGTATTGACCTAAACTGACCTACTAATGAAATTTTCTTGAACATGTGAGACAACGTAATGGGCTTCGATAATCCAAATCGGTTGGACACAAAATTTAGTCAAAATTGTTTCAGCTGTTTTTTAGATAAAATTAGCTTGTCCCCCAATGACTCATTAAACGATTTTCTCTAACTTGTGACCTAGACCAGATGTTTTCTAGTAATCGAAAACGACAGATTTCAAATATTTAGTCAAAATTATTTTAGCCGTTTTCACGATATAATTTGCTTGATCCCAGCCTATAATGACAGCCTACACGACTAGTCTACACGACAAACTTATCAAATTTTCTCGCAGGTATGAATTTGTCTATTTGTCTTCTCATGTCTTAAAATGACAAAATACAAAATTCATTTAAAATCGTTTCAGCCGTTTTAGGTAGCTTTCATTACAAAAAGTAAAAAGCTACCTATTGCAGCCTTCCGGAGGAAAGCACTTCCGGAAAATTTTAGTATATTTTCACCGATCATGACCCCCAGACCCCAAAACCACCCTCCGTTCAAATGTTGACATATATATATATATATATATATATATATCTGATTTTTGTCATGCGATAACTAACATATTTATGAACCGATTTGAATGAAACTTGGTATGTACATAGTACATACAAATGTCTCGACCGAGTTCGTTGGCCAGCATCATCCGCCATTTTGTTTCAAAATGGCGGCCATTTTAAATTTTTAAAAAAAATTAAAATTTAAAATTAAATGCGAAAAAATCAAAATTTGAAAAATATTTTTCTTTTACGTGGTAAAACTTAAAACAACGATTCCAGAACACTTTTTATTTTGTCTATATCTTACAAAATGATTGAGTTATAGCACTTTGAATTTTTCTTATGGCTGACATTTTGAAACGATCTGATTTTGTCACGTGATAACACGCGTATTTATGAACCGATTTCAATGAAACTTGGTATGTATATAGTGCATACAAATGTCTCGACCGAGTTCGTTGGCCAGCATCATCCGCCATTTTGTTTCAAAATGGTGGCCATTTTAAATTTTTTAAAAAATTTAAAATTTAAAATTAAATTCGAAGAAATCAAAATTTGAAAAATATTTTTCTTTTACGTGTTAGAACTTAAAACAAAAATTCCAGAACACTTTTTATTTTGTCTATATCTTACAAAATGATTGAGTTATAGCACTTTGAACTTTTCTTATGGCTGACATTTTGAAACAATCTGATTTTTGTCACGTGATAACACGCGTATTTATGAACCGATTTCAATGAAACTTGGTATGTACATAGTACATACAAATGTCTCGACCGAGTTCGTTGGCCAGCGTCATCACACATTTTGTTTCAAAATTGTGACCATTTTAAATTTTTTAAAAAATTTAAAATTTAAAATTAAATGCGAAAAAATTAAAAGTTGAAAAATATTTTTCTTTTACGTGTTAAAACTTAAAACAACGATTCCAGAACACTTTTTATTTTGTCTATATTTTGAAAAATGATTGAGTTATAGCACTTTGAATTTTGCTTATGGCTGACATTTTAAAACGGTCTGATCTGAACGATCTATCATGTTGCTTTAAAATGGCATACACTTTATGATATCGTGGAGTTTGACGACTCTCTAAATCGCTTAAAATAAAACCACGTTGAATAAAAGATGACTAATTTCTAAAAATTCCTATTAATATTCAGTCTTGAGAAAAACTAGTATTCAATCTTATAAAATCACTAATTTTATAAGATTATTTCCACTAATTTGAGCTTAGTATTTTTGAACAATGTAACTTACTTTAAAATAAATAAATAAATATATAAGTATATGAAAGCTACCTCTTCCTCCCGGCATTGCCGGAAGGACTTTTTAAAATAAAATTTACGCACACACAATTTTTTATCTTACTGTAATATAATACCAATAAACCTGCAGATCAGGAGCAGCAACGTCAGTTGTTAAAATGATTGTCTTTTAATCTCTTATGCACAGTATTCAACATCCTACAATCTGATATCAAACTTTTTTTTTCATTTTTAACACTTTCAAGCATAGTTGATAAATTAAATAATTTCCAACTGAGCGAAACATTGCCCAGGCCGGGAGTCGAACCCAGATACTTGGCTTACAAGACCAATGCTTTATCGGTTAAGTTACCGGGGCGACAGCCGGCTGGGATTTTTCCCTCAGATAACCTTATTGGTCATAGCATCACCAATAATTATTTAATTTATATGATTACTTTACCAATAAGTTAGATTGTGTTGAAAATAATAGTATATAGTTGATAAATGTTTGTTAATCGGGTTTTGTCTGTCCATCAGTCTGCCTCCGTATTCTATCTCGCATGAATATAATAAGATTGCCATAAAATTGAAATACGTCAGTGTGCTGTACTATGACCTTTCGGTAGTAAATATTAATTGTATAATATTATCAGTTCATTTACAGGTTTCTCCAAACAATTTTGTTACATTACGGCTTATGGAGAAAATCATTGTCGGTGTTTTTTAGGCTTTCACTATTTTTAACACGTTAAGCTTAATATTATATATAGCTGTAGTGTACTAAAAGGATTTTACTATAGAACGGGGTAAACGTAGGATTTGTCGTCCATTTACAGGGACGCATAGAATAATTTGGATACGAAGAAAATGAGCAATGATTGAATTTTTAAAGACCACGAACAATAATTACTGGAAGTTCGCCTTCAGTTGTGGTGCGCTTTTTAAAAATATAATTATTTTTTAAATATTACTTGGTCTGTGTAAATTCCATAGATCACATGCAAGGCTGCACAAAAGATTCAATAACATCCTTTTATTGATGCAAATTGATGAATAGAAAATCTTAACTGTGTTCCGTATGGAACTGACCTAACTATTATCATACTGTGTCGTACACATTAGTGTCTGCTATCCTACATATAACTGCAGAAAAAATCAATTAACGTCTTTAAAAAATACAAAATTTACTTTAGTTACTAGCAAAAGCCATGCTTTGTTTGGATTCGCGAAGCATTATTTTATAAAACAGATATTTGAAAGTAACAATATTTCTTTTTATTATTATTATTTTTGCATCTTTATTAAACAAAAACGTTATTTTATGTTTTGGCGCATTTTAATTTTTTACTTATGATGTAAAACTGGCATAAGATATTTTCGAAGCAAACTTTTACAATTTTTTTTTTAATTTTCAACTAAATGCTCTTTTAAAGATGTTTTTACAATTTCAAGTAGCCACTGGTGTTTTTTAATTGTTTGAAATATGCATGTTTCCAATATTTGTAATCAACATCCGATAATCTTTGATAGCTATTTTAGAATAATATATTTGAAGAAAGCTTGAAGAAAGTTACTTCTTCAAAATCCTATTTTCTGGAAAAAACATTTGAAATCTGCTTTCGTTGATACTATGAATTTTCAACTTTAAAACATTTTATTTTAATTTCTTCATTTTTATACATGTTAGCGTATGAGAATTGCTGTAATTCTCTCCGCGTGGGAGAACTGTTTACTTTCTGCGAATGGCAACTCAATTAATGGAATTACCTTTTAACGAAGCGCTCTCTCATTCTCGCAGTGACGTTTTCACGAATAATTATTGTTGTGTTTGCGAACTTATTAAAGTCTTATTTTCTATAAAATCCTTCTGATTAATGAGTCGATATTATTTAGCCACAATACGACCTTCGCAAAAATATTTATAAAGAGCTTGAACCAACAACTTCACGCAGATCTTTTAATTTTTCATTTATATAACAAATTTAAGAATTAATTTTATTTGTTTACAATTATTTTGTTGCCAGTTTACAAAAAAAAAAAAAAAATCCATAATACAATTCTTTTAAAATGTTTAAGTGTCATCTGTGCAAACGATTTTGCGGGATAATGAAAACATGTTTTATTTAATAAATTAATCATGATTCTATCTATAATTATTTACTCCATGATTTAAACTTTTTTTTCTGAAGATATACGCGTTTTATTTTTTATTTATTTGCTAAAATGCTTCCGTATTGGAAATGCATGTAAAATAAATTAATTAAAATAATAATTTTTTTAACGTTTTACTGTAAAAAAAATTATATTCTGCAAATCTACAGATCATAATTTATTTTTGTGTTTAATTTGAAGTTAAAATATCGAATAGTTTTTTTGTAAAGCGTACGACAAATTGTAATTTGAGTGGACTAGTAGAGGATTCGCTTCGCTCATCCCAATTATTTTAACAGACTCTGTTCTTCCTTTCGTTCGAGGATATAAAAATCGCCATTTTATCTTTTATAAAGTATCAGGGTTGAAATAATGAGAACGGTATTTAGCACTTTTGGATCTGGTGTATTATTAATAGTTAATGTCTTTTGATTGAATATTATTTTGTTTTAACAAATATTTCTCTTACTGTTAACATGTAGTATTATTAGTATGTGTCTGTGCATTGACTATAAAACTTCATTACTATTTAGACATTTAATAATAATAATAGTAAAAAGCATTTGATTAATTCTCTTTGTCCCGCTTGCGATTCTTTAATTTTTAATACATATTTTACTCTTTAAAATTAAAACCAAGGTTACTTTTCTCAAAGAATCATAGGTAATAAAGCGCAAAAGTTTTAAAAATTTGTAATATCAGTTAAATCGTCTTGTAATATAATATTTTCAAAACATCTTCAAAAACTCTTCCTTAGAGCAAATAATACATGAATATGAATCGAATAGTACAAAGAACAATAATATTCTTTATGTTTCGGGCAATGAAATATTCGTAAAACTTTTATTCATTTATTTGAAAAGCTATTGTTATGTTATTAATGTAAAAGTATTTTTTTTTCTGAAAATTGAAGAAAAAAACGGACCCGAAAGGGTTAAAAGAATATCAATAATTTAGCATTTGTTTCCATCTAATAAACCATGAAAAATTGGACTCTATTCTTGCTTGTGGATCAAAGCTATAAAAATCTCCATTTTACATTTTGTGATGTCATCCATTAATTCTAAAAGGTAAATTAATCTTATCTAGATTTCTTCAAAAATAAAGAACAGGTATTATATATATATATATATATATATATATATAATATCTATTCTTTATGCTGTCTATGATGTTGTTCTTGTTCTAATTCATTGTTATTGCACCCCTTTTTTCATCTTTTTCATCAGATTCATATTTTCATATAAAGCTGTATGGATTTAGTGCAAAATAGAGCTGCTTAGCGCCAGTTGCATGAAGGTGTTTTAACTTATACCTTACACAAGGTATATATATATATATATATATAATTTCTGTTTACGAATTTGTAAACTACATTTTATTTCAAATATAGGAAATTATTTTTCTAAAAAATCAATGCGTATTTATACGTTATAATTTTTAAGAATATCTACAATGTATATCTTAATTCCACATTTTTAAACATTTCCAATATTTTTATAATCTTTATTCAACAATTTTATACATTTCTTTTAACCACTAAATTCATTAACTTATTAAAAGAAGACATTATGTTAAAAAATATGTATATAAAATCTTAAAAGTTTTTCTGAAAATTTTAGAAATAATTTTAAATCATCTTTTTTATATTTTATTCCAAACATCAGTAAACAGGAAGAAATATGAAACTTTTATATCGTAGCTCATTAAAGGAAAAGAAAAAATAAATAAACGTTTTTCATAAAGAGTAGGTTTTCTATATTCATTTAAAATTTTATTTCACATTTAATGTATTTTTATGTATTTCAAATCGATCGTTCTTGAATAGTAAAAATTTGTACAAAAATCTGAGAGATGAAAAAGTTTTTATTACAAGAAGATAAATATAAATCGAAAAAAAAAAGATTTCAAATTAATTACTTGAAGTTTATTATTAACTATATACGAATAAAAAAATGAATAAAGAAAAAGAAAAAAAATATTTATTTCAATGAAAATGTATGATTTTCAATTTGCAGTGTGATGCGTAATTTAGAAACAGTTAAAAATTAATATATTTTAAAAACTTAAAAAAAAAAAAAACACTGAGCAAAATATACAATAAAATACTTCACATTTTGCTTTTTCATGGAGCTTTCAGAGCGAAACTAAGTAACTGAAATAAATTATTATAAATAGAAATTATTCAGTTTTATATTTTTTATGACAATCTTCATATTTTTCTCATAATAACTAAACCTAAAAAAATATTATGCTAAACTCTTTCCACTGTGATTTTTATCAACTATAATTTTTTTATATACATAGTCTTTTGTTTTCGTTATTTAATTTTTTAAAACCAGTGATTTTTTTGTTTTTATCAAATATTTAATTAAATAATCGTTATGCCTTTTTCTACTGTATGAATGCATTATACACTGTTAAAATTTTTGCTCTAGTTTGAGCCAAATTTTGATGCTCAATAGCTGGCACCATAAGGTAGTGAAATACCCGTACCAAAATTTGAAGCTTCCTATTTCAACCTCGTTCCAACTATTGGAACTACACTGTTAAAAGTGAAGGTGACAAACCGATGCCATTTGGGACCCGGAGGTGAAAAGGCCCTAGGGTCCATTGGAACCTGGGGCATTTGGAATCCTAGGGTGCCATAGGGGCTTGGATATGTGGTTGCAGTGCCGACAGGTCTCTTACTGGGTGATTGGAGCTAAATAAGGTGCCATACACTTCGTATTGGCAGCATTGTGGTACCTTATCGGGTGACTGGAACCATGCGCATGCGCTGTGATGTGTGTTTTTCTGTTTTCTGTGACGGCAAGTAAAATCTATGGCTATGAGTGAATGAAGGTGAGCTCGGTGGCCGAGCGGATAGAACGCTGAGCTTGTAATCAGACGTTGTGAGTTCGAATCCTTCGACGGCCAAAAGTCGGTTTGTATATTTTTTATTTTTTTTATTATTGGACACTCTGGATTAAGGGTGCCATCTTTTCACCCTAATTAAAGGTGTCATTCTGGGTCCTTTAGGGGTGTCACCAGTGAGACAAGCCTTTCACCCCTAAAAGGTGCAATGTGTCACCATAAGTTTTAACAGTGTACGCTTACGCAGGAGCTCCAAATATTGGTTCGAGATTTCGCTATTTTGAAGTGTCAGATACTGAGCACCAAAATTTGGCTCAAACTAGAGCAAAATTTTTAACAATGTATGTCAAAATGTAAAATTGCGTTATTTTTTCCCGAATTAAAAGTTTTTTTTCATCTTAAGGCCCCACAATAATCACAGAAAAAGTACTCAAAAAGACCCGGATGATAATGTAAAATCTATGGGAGCGTTCTTTTCGAATATCTCGCTGAAATTTTAATATTTTTAAATGATTTTTTTGCACAAGATAGCTGAGAACGATCCACAACCGGCGTAGTTTTTACTTTTTTGATTTTGCTTATATATTTTTTATATTACGATAGTTTCATTTTCAGAACCGGTTTAAACCGGTTTCGAAAGTTAAAGTAATTTTTTAAAAAATATATAAAACGAAAACTGAAAAAGTAAAAACTAGGCCGGTTGTGGATCATCCTCAGCTATCTTGTGCAAAAAAATCATGTAAAAAAATTAAAATTTCAGCGAGATATTCGAAAAGAACGCTCCCATAGACTTTACATTAGCGCTCGGCTTTTACCGCGTGACTAGTGTGTGCTCTTAAGAGTGTTTCTGAACACCATCTCTAGAGTTCTTTGAAGCCACCGAAGTTAACTCTTAAACTGATATTTTCTACTCAACCATCTCAAGTTGTAATACGAGCGGACGTTTTTGCATGTGAATCCTTCTCACATAAATTTGACTTTTACGTCCCTGAAAAATATTTTTTTTATTTTTGTACACATTCTTTATTTTTTTAATTGGAAAATATTTCATTTATATTTCCATAACAATACTAACGAGATAAATAAGTTTTGGACGATTTGGGAAGTCCAAATGTACCATGAAAATTCTTATGGTCCTGTGACTTTGATACTGATTTTGAAACCGTGTTTCTAGAATTCTTTCAATAAAAGTAATACGACGAAATTTTTCGAGAATGTTGATAGATTTATGTACATATATATTATCATGCGTAAGCTATCGTATTTATGAACCGATTTGCTAGAGGTGCAGATTACCAAAATTTTTCAGGAGCCAGTGACTCCTATGCCAAAATATTCCAATCGTAACTAGGGCTTGATTTCTAAGGAAAATTAAATAACTACGCGAAACAACGCGAATAATAATAATAAATAATAAAATAATTTTATGAAAGGATCAAAAAATAATTTTATGAAAGGATCGCAAAAAAAACCACGACTTTCTTCAAAGAATAGCTGAAAAAACTGGATTTTCATCAAAAGATCAGGGAAAAAAAACTTTATTAGCTTAACCTTTATAGCCTTCGTTAGAGTATCGAAATAAAACCCGCAATTTTAGTCACAGGATCGCGCAAAAACATGGGAATTTAGAGAATTGTGCAAAAAGCAATTTTCGTCAAATGATCGTGAAAAAAAACTTGCCAAAGAATGGCGACTTAGGCATCGAAAATTAGTCGCCAAGTAAAAAAATTAATCGCCACGTGGTGACTGGTGACCGTAAACCTGCACTTATACGATTTGCATGTGGCTGAGCATGTGTACAGAATTTATCAAAGTCTCGACCAAGTTCATTTGCTAGTCCCCCCCCCCCAAAGCATGTTTCAAATGATGGCCAATTTAAGATTTCAAATTTAAAAAGGTTGTCCACAAAAATAAAAAGTTTTTAACCTTATGGGTTGAGTCTGAATTAGGGGTATCTTTTATTTTGTCTCTATCTTTAACAAGTAAAAAAAAATCCTGCGTTAAGCATAGATTATGAAACACTTTCCGACATTTCCTGAAACTTTTTAACAAAACTTTGTTATTCAGGGAAATAAGGTATTACTGTTCACAGCCAAATATGTGTTCCAATGCTTTTGAACAGCCCTGTATTTTGCGTGTCGGTTGATATATAGACGATATAATAGGGAAATTTAATTTAGCAAGGAAACGCCTAACGGGTTGAAATATTTCTTTCTGTAATTTATACTAATAGATGGGATCATACTTGAATACCTTTGTTCTGCCCTGTATTTTACCTAGTACCGATATACACGAAAGTATTTTACTAAAACTTAGTTCAAACAAAAATACTCTTTAAACTACTTAAATCTCATGCCCAGAAATTATCATCCAAAGGCGACCCTGTATCCTGTACTTCGCGTGACTCTGTATATAATTTTATCTATTTCCTACAAACATTTATTTGTAAATTGAATGTAATTCAATGTAAAAAATGCATACCTTATTTAAAAACCACCTTTAAATAAATTACGCTCATATTCAGTAACCTTTCCGAGATCTTTTATGTAACCGTGTCTATCTAAATTGTGTAATTATTAGCATTTTTTGCATACCACATAATATGCGTACATTTAGTGAAACTTAAAAGCTCATATTATAATTAAAAATGCATTTCATCCATCCAACAGCCATCTTCCATAATATACAGTACTTTGAATAGAATATACAATTTGAAATTTTTTCTGTGTCCCCGTAAATGCTATGCACTTCGTATCTTGCATGAAATAACTCATATTAAGCTTCAGCGACGTATATTAATTTGATTATACACGAAATCGCTTACGATAACAAAAGTATATCGCAAACAATTCCCCCCTTTATTATTATATAATGGAATTATTTTGTCTGGCCCTGTAAATAAATACTAATAATTCTTTTCACTGCTTACTTTACAAAATGCATGGTGTAACATATTTAAAGTTCATTTGAAACGACTTTTCCACATATGTCGTAATGTAATAGAAACCTTTGGACTGACCTTGTAAATAAACCAATCATAGTGGAAACTTTATTTTCTATAGGGTTTGTGCTAGGATAGACATCAATAACATCCAACAATTCCATCGCAATCTGAGTATATTTACAAGAGTTCGAGGACGGACAGACAGCAGACAAACAGAATGCATAAACAATTTTCAAATTTGTTGGAAAGTGTTAAAAAATGGCTGAGATATAAAAGTTTAAAATTACAGGATGTTCAATTATTCCTTAATAAGGTTTCATTTATGATACTTAAAAAACTTGTTTTTTAGCAAAATTATTTATTATAATGGTTGTTATTATCATACATTTAAAACTATGTAGGCATACTTAAACGCATCAATTTCGCACGAATTTTGGCGGCAAGTTTCGAAATGCTATTAAATTTTGCGATACAATATGCCGGGATAAATTAAATTAACATGAATATTACTGAATTTTTTTTCGAAATTACCATTCAAATTTAGTATTGGTGAAATATTGTGATGTTCTATAATTGGGTTTCAACCATTTGTCATTCGCGTGTTTGAGTAAAATTAGCTGAATTCTTCAAAGCATTATATTACGTACCTTTCTGCTCCTAATACAAGTCGGAAGAATTTTTTAACCTCTTTAAACCCCAGATATTATTTATGTACTTTTTAAAATTTCAGCTATGAATTTATATTGAGAAATTAATAACTAATTAGGGAACAGCAAGAAGTGTAAGTCACCGATTTTGACGAAAGTGGTATCGTTGGAAAGATCTCATCGAGTGTAGTAAAAAACTTAATGAAACTACCCGTCGCAAATGAGCCATTTTCGAGATATCCGACAATTTATGTCACGTAGCTAATGCATACTTAATGGGGAACAGCAAAAAATTCTAGTCTCAATTTTACCAAAAGTGGTATCGTTAAAAAGATATCATCATGAGGGAGAAAAAACTCAATAGAACTACTCATCGGAAATGAGCCGTTTTCGAGATATCCTACAATTTATGTCACGTAGCTAGTGCATACTGTTCAAGTGCACACTTAATCGGAGACCGTAAAAAATTGTTTTCCCGATTTTGATGAAAATTGTGCTGTTGCAAAGATATCATTGTGAGAAGTAAAAAATTCAATGGAAGTAACCATCTGAAATTGAGCCGTTTTCGAAATATCTAATAATTTATGTCACGTAATGCAGTTTCCCAGCAGTGTGCATTAGCAATGTGACACAAACTGTCCGATATCTCGAAAACGTCTCATTTCCGACGGGTGATTCCTTTGAGTTTTTTAATCCTCACGATGTTATATTTTCAATGATACCACTTTCGTTAAAATCGAAAATAAATTTTTTTGCAGAACCCCATTAAGTGTGCACTAGCTACGTGACATAAATAGTCGGATATCTCGAAAAGGCTCATTTGCGACGGGTAATTTCATTGAGTTTTTTACTGCACTCGATGAGATCTTTCCAATGATGCCACTTTCGTCAAAATCGGTGACTTACACTTCTTGCAGTTCGCTAGTAAGACAGATTGAGCAGAGAAAACTTTTTTATATGTTTGATTATTTTTTGTACATAAAATTTCATAATATACGGGATTACAAGAAGTACATTTTTTGACAATTTCTTAGGATTATTTATTTTTTTTAAATTGTTTATTTATTTATTTATTTATTTATTTATTTTTGGCATTCTAAAAAAGTTGAAAAGCATAATATATGTTTAATGATTTTTTATTACTAATGGCCTCTACAAATGGTATCTCAACGCAGAGTAAAATTACTTGCGTTTTCATTTTTGTTTATTTCGTACATTTTTCCTGCAAATCCTTTTTTCTATAACACGTAGCTCATTAAAAATTCGCTGTACAAAACAAATTTATGCTTTGTTTTGTTTTGCTATCCGTTAAGTTCCATTCACACTAATTTCTATTTTTTTTAACATTATTTTTTATACATGGAATGAATTTTAAAGGTATGTATCTAATAGGAAGATAATAAGTATCCTGAAGAGATTAAGAATCTAAATATAAATAATATTTAACTTTAAATCTAAAATACTTCGAAATTGACTAATCGTATTGATAAAAATCTCCTTTTCTATTCTTTTTATAGCCTTGAATAATTAAATACAAAATTTCTTCCAAAAAAGATTAGAAACATTTTTAACTGAAATAAACGAATTTTTAGAAATAAATATTAAAGTAATTAATTTATCGAAACGTAAATGGAATAAATTTCCAGGATTTCCATTTAATTGCTAACATTGTTGTGTTTAAAATTCGTAATTAATTTAAAAATCGAAGAAATATTAATTAAAACGTAGAAAATAAAATCTATTTTCTAATATATTGTTTGCACAAAATATGTATTGTTTGAATTATTTGAGAGGAATACAATGCTTTTAAAGTAATTCTGTTTGTATTCTTTACATTTGAAATTTAATTTTCCTATTCTTTTGTCATTCCGGATTCAATTTCCTTTATGTATGCTATATATAACATTCCAGAATAATAAAGAGTTAGCATGTCGGAAATCCACAAACTGTTTTACAATAAATTTGATTAGTTTAAAAAGAATTATTTACTCTGAGGAATCGGTCAAATCTCATAATAAATGAAAATATTTGATTTCCATCAATATTAAAATTAACTTTTTAGAAGTAAAACTTAATTTTTTTGTTGCACAGAATGTTTCTTAAATAGTATATTTCGAGTAAAGAAAGTTAGAAACGCCCCGTACAACAAAAAAATTTATGTCTAACTTCTAAAAAGTTACAGTCAACTCTCGTTAATTCGAAATCGGATAATTCGAATCTCCGCTTGATTCGAACTAAATATGAAGTGTCAAAATTTTCAATGGCTTTCAATAACATTAAAAAATTTCACTAATTCGAACTCATTTTCTCTGGACTTCGTTTAATTTGAACTAACGAGAATTAAGATTTTTCATTTTTCTCTTCTTCCTCACGGATTTCAGATCATTTGAATAACTTTATTTCTTTGATTTTTGTGAAAGTTGTTCCGAACGAGTATACATATAATCCAATGAATTTGTTATCCACTTTCTTAGTGCCTCGTCTGTCCATCAGTGACACCTCAAATCTTTCTTCCATTGTATTTGTTTCTAATCATTTAATTAGTTTATGTATTTATACACTCTAATTTATTATTAAGTCATATTCTAATGATAACAGACTAAATGTATTTAAAAAACACTGTAACATTAATTCCCTTGTAATAGTATACATATTAAGTATGTTTTTATTTCATACATTTAATAATTCGAACATTTCCTGTGATCCCGAGGAGTTCGCATTAACCCATTTTAGGCCAAGCACAGAAATTTTATAAAATTTAGCATTATTTTTATTGAAATATGCTTAAATTACATACATTAAGACACAAAAAAAGATTCGTGCATGAAAAATAATATTTTATATAAGAAATAATATTTTATATAATAATATAAAATATTATTTCTTATAACGAATAATATGAATATGAATAATATTTTTATGACTTTTGTTTTATTCTTATTTCATATACAGAATTTGCAACTTTAATCTATTTTAAAAACATATAATTCATTTCAATTGGAATAATAATATATTTTTAAAAAGTCGAATTTGTCAAAGGCGTTTCAAATTAAAACACTAGCGTATTTTGAAAATTTTTTAAGAGAAAGTGTTTACTCCAATTGAATTACTAATATTTTATGGATGTCTTCAAAAGCCTTAAAAAATAGAAGAAAAATAAAATTCTTGAAAAAAATGTGTCAGAGTGTTAAAAAATATATTTATCGAAATGTTTCGTATACGAACCTTTGGCCGAAAATGAGTTAATGAGAGTCGAGTGTAATTTCAATATTAATGGAAATCAAATATTTCCTTTTGTTATAAATTTTGATAATTTCTTCTGACTAAATAATTCGTTAAACCTAAACAAACTTATTGTGAAACAGCTTTTGAATTTCCGACATGCTAACTCTTTATCATTTTGGAATGTTATTTGTAACATACATAAAGGGAACTTAATTTCGAATGAGAAAAGAATAGGCAAATTAAATTTCAATGTAAAGAATAGAATCTAAATTACTTTAAAAGTATTGTATTCCTCTCAAATGAACTCAGATAATTCAAGCAATACATAATATTTTACGCAAACAATGTCTTAGAAATTAGATTTTGTTTTCTAAGCTTTAATTAATATTTCTTAGATTTTTAAATTTAGTCGGAATTATAAATGTCAACAATGTTAGCAATTAAACGGAAATCCTACACTGTAAAAAAAAAAAAAAATCTGCAAAGGTACTAAACTTTTTCTTGGAAACTGGGATTCCAAGAACTTTTCCTGTAACAGTAACAGCAAAAATTCAAGTATCAGAATCGATTACATGAATTTTTTCTGTTATCGTTACATGAAAAGTTCTTGGAATCCCAGTTTCCTAGAAAATGTTTAGTACTTTCACATATTTTTTTTTTTTTTACAGTGTAGGAGTTTTATTCCCTTTTAAGTTTCGGTAAATTAGTAACTTTGATATTTATTTCTACAAATACGTTTATATCAGTTAAAAATGTTTCTAATATGTTTTCACAAAATTATTTTATTTAATTATTCAAGGCTATAACAAAAATACGAAATGATTTTTATATCAAAAGATTAGTTTATTTCATTTTTTGCGTAAAATAATATGTATTGTTTAAATTATTGGAATTTATTTAAGAGGAATGCAATTCTTTTAAAGTTATTCAGACTTTGTCCTTTACATTTGAAATTTAATTTGTCTATTCTTCTGTCATTTGGAATTCATTTACCTTTATGTATGCTACATACAATAATAAAAATTTAGAATAATAAAAAGTTAGCATGTCGGAAATGCAAAAAATGGTTTTACAACAAATTTGTTTAGGCTCAAAGAAATATTTACTCTGAGGAAATAATCAAAATTCATAACAAATGAGAATATTAGATTTCTATTAATATTGAAATTAACTTTTTAGAAGTAAGACTTAATGTTTTTGTTGAACGAAACTTTTCATAACGTTTCAGGGTGCGATTTGTTTTCAATGCTTAGAAAAAACTACTTTTACTTTTATAACATTAATACTGTCTATCTAAATAGAGTAATAAGTGTTTAAAGAATATTTCATTGTCTGAAGGATAAAGAATGTTGTTGTTTTGTGCTTTATTCAGTACATACTCATATAACAATAGGGTAAGGAATAATGAATTTTTCGAAAATATTGTATAACAATAAGGTTTAACTTACATTACAACTTTCTGAAAATTTTTGCACTTTATTATACATGATTCTTTCAAGAAAGTAATTCTTACTTGTATGTAAATAGTAAAATATATGTTTAAAATAAAAGAACCGCAATCGGTGCAAAGAAAATTAAGCAAGTAATAATAATTATTATTATTATTACTAAATATATGTAAATAGTACCAATAGTATTTCTTAAAATAAAAAAATGCTTCATTAAAATGCATGTGCTATTAATAGCACACAAGAGCCGAAAGAATTAATTAATATATTTCTAGTAAAGCTTTTTTTAAACGTTTATTATAAAACTGTTACGTAAGATTTGTTGAATGTAAGCAAGATGTTACGCAAGGCATTTTATTTATATGAGGAAAGTAGTTGTTCAACATATAATAAAAGTAAAACACAAAAGAACTCCAAATGTGTTCTATAACTATATATATTTATCTAATGCATTTATTTACTATTTTTAAAGCTATAAACCTAAAACGAAATTTCATTTTCTAGTTCCTTTGTCATTTCAAATCCGATTTCCTTTATGTTTACTATAACTGTCTGGAATAACAAATATTTAACATGTCAGAAATTTACAAACTGTTAGACAATAAAAGTCGTATGTTCATAGAATTATTTTCTTTGAGGAATTAATCGAAATGTGCAACAAACGATAATATTTGAAAGATTTAATACTTTTAATGTGATTAAATGTTTTTTGCATGCTTTCTTTTAACATACAATTTTGTTTGTATGTAGCAGTTGTAGTTTTTTTATTTCTTCTTCATCCACTTCCTGTTGACACAAAGCTTTTAGACTTTTGTACTATATATGCATTCTAAGAGGACAATACAGAAATTGAAAATAGATTTTCTAAAATTCGATCCTCAAGAAAGGCAATGACAAACAAATGTAATTAACGGTTACTGAATTATTGTTTGATTCCCTATGGAAAATCAATATAAGCTTCAACAATGAGTATTTGTTAATAAAAATCAAAGCGAAGTGTGATGTCAGCTACAATTCAACAGAATAGTTTTCATTGATGCCACAATTTGCTTTTGTACTGCCCTACAATCGGTCGGTAACATTGGTTACTTTTGTAAGTTGCTCTGAACACGCCCTGAGATAGCCCATTTCCCCACTATATCCCCTAGATGCTATATTTCGGGTTTCTTGCATAAGAGAACTTGTCCGGAATCCAGGTAGAATTTGCACTGTTAGCGAAACCAGATTAACGAATCAGAAGCCTGAATTTTAGCAAATTTTTCAATGATTTAAATAAATTTTCTTGTTAATAAATCTCGTTTTGCAAACAGCGCAAAATTTATGTGAATCCTGGCCCTCGACCAGTTAGGATTTTGCTCTTTGAACACTGTTAAAAATTTGAAACCTTTACTTTATCGTCTATCCATCGGTTTTACAGAAAATGATTACTTTATTGTATTATGGTGAATTCTCATTGGTCAAAATAGAGATGTTCCAATAAAGCGGTGGAGTGACGATGCAGCAAAAACTTCAAACTTTTAACAGTGAAAAGATAGTGTGTCTTTGTAAGTGTAACATAAAAGCATGCAAAAGGAACACTTCTAATTGGTCGATTGCTTCAAAATGAATTTGAAATTTAAAGATTTCATTTTTAAAAAAGTTCTAATCATCAGATTTTTATGAAATTCGAATGGGACCACATGGGCCTCATACGCTTTCAAACAAAAAAAGAATTATCAAAATCGGTTCATATTTGCAAAAGTTATGCGTGAACAACAAATACATACAGGTCGAAATCATAAACTCCCTTTGAAGTCGGTTAAAAAGCACTAGTGGTAGTATCACCACAATAATGCCAAATTTCGCTATCTTGACGATATATAATCAAATTTGGCAACAAAGATATTTCCATATTTTAAACCAACTTCGCGGTAGCTGCTTAATTTGGCGAATGAATCAATCTTCCATAGTTTCATTTCCTATTCTTTTTACAGCCTTGAAAGGTTAAATGCAATATTCCCCCCCCCCCCCCAAAATTATGTTTTAAACTGAAATAAACCTATTTTTAGAAATAAATATCAAAGCAACTAATTTATTAAAATATAAAATGGAATAAAATCCCAGGATTTCCCTTTAATTTCTCTGATTGTTGGACCTTATAATAAATTAATTAATTTAATCTAACAATTATTAATTAAAACGTAGAAAATAAAATAAAAAAATATTATGTATTGTTTGAATTATTTGAGTTTATTTGAGAGGAATACAGTTCTTTTAAAGTAATTCACATTGTAATCTTTACATTTGAAATTTAATTTCCCTATTCTTTTGTCATTCGGAATTCAATTTTCTTTATGTATGCAATATAAAATATTTCAGAATAATAAAGAGTTAGTATGTCGGAAATGCACAAGCTGTTTTACAATAAATTTGTTTAGGTTCAAAGAATTATTTACTCGGAGGAAATGATCAAAATCCATAATAAATGAAAATATATGATTTCCATTAATATTGAAATAATCTTTTTAGAAGTAATAGTAATTTTTTTGTGGCACGAAATGTTTTTTAATCCTTTAGAGTCCTAATTTTTTTTTTCAAATTTCAGAAAAAAAATATTTTTACGTTATTAACATTAACAGTATCTATTCAAATAGATAAATAAGTATTTAATGAATATTTTATTGTTTTAAGGAAAATGAATGTTGTTGTTTTGCGTATTAATCAATTTCTATTCGTATGATAATAGTCTAAAGAAAAACTTTTGAAGACGTTTTTAAAATATAATATTACAATAAGTTTTAACATAAATTATAACTTTCTAAACCTTTTTGCATTTTATTATGCATAATTCTTCCAGGAAAGTGATTTTATTTTTAATTTAAAGTGTGAATTGTATGTTTAAAATAAAATAATTGCAAGCGGTACGGAGAATTAAGAAAATAATGATAATTATTTTTATTACTATATGCCTAAACATAAACGAAATCATATAATAAATGTGTAGATATATACTAACATTACTACTTGTAAATAGTACCAATAGTATTTCTTAAAGCAAAGTAATACTCTATTAAGAGAGTTGTACTACTAATAGTACACCAGATCCAAAAGGATTAAGTAATATAATTCGAGTAAAGACTTTTCTAAACGTTTATTATAAAAATTTTACATAAAATTTCTTGAATGTCCGCAAAATGTTACACAATGCATCTTATTTATATGTATAAAGCAGTTGTTAAACATGTAATAAAAAGTAAAACACAAAAGAATTCTAAGCGTATTCTATAAATATATTTTTTTTTCTAGTACATTTATTTACTATTTTGAAAGCTATTAACCTAAAACAAAGTTTTATTTTCTAATTACTTTGTCATTCGAAATCCGTTTTCCTTTATGTTTGCTGTAACAGTCTCGAATAATAAATACTTTGCATGACAGAAATTCACAAACTGTTAGACAATAAAAGTTCGTATGTTCATAAAATGATCTTCTCTGAGGACTTTATTGAAATGTGTAACAAACGGAAATTTTTGAAAGATTTAATACTTTTGTTGTAAATGGTTGTTTTCTACATGCTTTCTTTTAACTTACAATTGTGTTTGTATGTAGCAGTTGTAATTTTTTTTATTTCTTCTTCAACCTCTTGACATAAAGCTTAGAATTTTGCACTATGTATGCATTCTAAGAGGACAATATAAAAACTGGAAATTGATTTTCTAAAATTCGATCCTCAAGAAAGGCAATGACAGACAAACGTGTTTAATGTTTAGTGAATTATTGTTTGATTCCCTATGGAAAATCAAAATCAGCTTCAACAATGAATTTTTGTTGGAAAGCATTTATGACAGGGTTACCACAATAATGCCAAATTTAGATAACTTGGCGATATGTAATGAAATTCGGCGACAAAGAGGTTGCCTTATTTTAAGCCAAGTTTTTGACAGCTGCTTCATTTGGCAAATGAATTAATATTTCACAATTTTTTCGAATTGTAATTGAAATTGATTCTTTCTCAGTGAAAGTATGATTAGAAGAAATGAAGTTTGCGACGATAATAATTTCATTTAATATTTCTCAATTTTGGATGCACATGTTAAAATAATCTTTTGCAGCTAATTTCATTCATCTGATAGTCTTCAGCGTGAGATAACGAAACGAGATTTTTCTTCATTAAAACATTTAAATTTTCTTTCTAATTTATGTCAGATACATGTTCACACTATGTATTTTCCTGCTTGTGATTGGTTAAAGTGATAATTGACAGACGAACTTATAAAATTCAAGACGATTTTTGAAGCAGCATGATAGTGTTTTTCTGATGAAGAACTCATAAAATGATTAAAACGCTGATTATCTTAACTTTCATTTAATGTTTGTATAGTTTTCAGACTTTGCACGATTTATATACTGTGTAAATAAACTTTTGATTTTTATTTTTATGTTAATTTATAACTTTTCATGATGCAAATACCCAGCTCTTTTACTATATATTTTTCTCTACACTTTTGTGAATTTTAATAAACGAATGTTTTTTTCTTTAAAATCATATATTTTGGATTTGTATTTATTAAACAATGCATTTCTTTTCTTTACTTTTGCAAATAATTTTTGAAGTTAAGAATGTATTAAAGCTTAATTCACACATTTTGTAAATGGTTTCTCCGGCTGTCTAACTCGACTATCAAATCAACTCGGCTGCAATCATTATATTTTTAATTGTTATTTTCATTGGCCCTAATTGAAAATTACTCAACTTTGTTGTAGATGTAAAAGTTGTTAGAATTTGAAAATGGGGATCTTTTCCAGAGGCAAATATTTTCTTCTATATAATAAAAGTTCATTTTCATACTGTAGTTGTAAATACGTGGCAAATATTTTCTAGTATTAAATGAAAGTTGCCTTGTATAAAATAAACTTTTGCAAATAAATTTTGAAGTTAAGTATATATTAAAATTTAACTCACATATTTTGTCAATGGTTTTGCCGGCTGATGTTCGACTATTGTTGCAATCATTATCTCTTTCGTTGTAATTTCCACTGGCCTTAATTGAAAATTACTCAACTTTCTTGCACATGTAAAAAAAGTTAGAATTTGGTAACGGTGATCTTCTCCAGTATCTAATATTTTGCTTGTATAAAATAAAAGTTCATTTTCATTTAGCTGTACTTACAAATACGTGGCAATTGCATTTTTGAGAAAAAAATTATGTTTACCCATTCATTCTTTTATATAGCATTCCTTTATTACAATTCTTATTTTTAAAAAAATAATAAAACCCATTAAAATTATAAGTTTCTGAAATCTTTTACTTACGAAATTATTATTAAATAAGATTATTAAAATACATATTGATATTTAAGTTTTTTCTTCACAATAATATTCACAATTGTCACCAAAACAACGTACATAAACACTTGAGCTTCTTTTTTGTAGATTATAAAAGTGGTTAAGTTTTTATTTTTGTCCTTCCCTATTTTATTTGCTTTGCTTTTCCAGATAATAAGTAGCTTTGAAGAGCATGTAAAATATTTGTTTTCTGGAAATAAATTTCTTTTGGATACACTGAAGATATCGTAAGAAATTTTGGATGTATGAAAAAAATAACGAAAAGTTTTGTTCTGTGAAATAAAAAAATGTTTTTATTCAAAGTATGTTTAATAGTTAAAAACATTAAAAATAGTTTAAAATGTCAGTGAAAGAGCTGGACGTTTACACCATGAAATTCTACAAATAAACGAGAAAATAAAAATAATTGAATAATGTACAAATCGCTGTGAAGTCTGAAAGCTATACAGACATTAAAGTTAAGATAATCAGCGTTCCGATCTTCAACTGAGATCCTCATGAATGCAAAGAACTTTTAAGTTTGAAGACAGTTTTACACGGTTTTGAAGAGTATATATATATATATATATATATATTACAAATTAAAAATTTTTTCGCCAAAACTAACCTTTATACTACCTTAATTTTCTTATAATAATGTTCCGTACTTACTTCAAATTATTAAATTAAAATCTTGTTTCTAGATCTAATCTGTTAATCTGTATGCAGACGATATAAATTCTTAATTTGCCTTAAAAAACATTATTCCAGTATGCGTAAATTTAAAAAGATGGCTCTAAATTAAAAATATTCTTAATTATAACTTTATTTCTTAATATTCCAAATAAAACTGATTTCTTCTATGTTTTTATCAACCCTTTTTAAGAAAATCTTATTAAATTTATTCCAAAACCATACCTTTCAAAAAATATCATTATTTTATTTTATCTATTTATTTATTTTTCCGCCGTCAACCTTTGATGTGTGCAATAATAATTTCATTTCTTTTCTTTTTCTCTTAAAATTAATCATTTATAAAAATCGTCTGCCTAAGAAATTATGAGTCGATTATTAATTGGTTAAATAATATATTTTTTTTAAAATAAATTTATCGTCTGTGTAAAATAGTCTCGTATCTGGACAAGAATTCTGTTTACATAAAAGGATGATGGTTTGAGATTACAGAAAGTTCTAGAATTTTCTTTTTAGTTTTAAAGGTGGAAGTCTCGAGATGAGAAGGGGAGAGATTCTGGAGTTCTTTCGTCGATGAGTACGGCTGGTTGAAGTAAATGATGGAATATTTTTTGGACATTTCGGTAAAAGATCGTTTGCAAAAAGGAGTTTTTCCCTCTATAATGACTACAGTTGAATAAATAAACTTACAGCCACCAATGAGTGATTTATTGGATATTCTACATTTATTTATTTTTTATTTTTTCCCTCGCTGGCCATGACTTCTGTGCAAAGAACGGGGACCCTGGCGATGATGTTTCTGGCTCCTAACTTTAAAATGTCACACATATATATATATATATATATATACATATTACGCTAATGTATGTGGCACAAAAATCCCGATTATTTGCTTGTTGTTCCTTTGTTGTTCAAGGCAGCATCCAAATGAAACGCATCTTATGGGTTACTATGCAAAAGTCCTTTGGTAAGATTTATGCTGTGGTAATTTGGATTTATTTATGTTTTTTTTTTCCTTCGTTGCAATTATGGAACTTCAAAATATCATTATTTTTTTGTTGTTCTTTTTATTTAAAAAAAAATTAAGGCCATGAATTTAGAATTTTTCAGTTTCAAATTAAAGTTATATATTATAAATGAAATGAGTGAAAGGATTATATTATTATATTTTAAATAATTAATGAAATACGAAAATATGCCACGGGTACAATGTTTTGCGATTTATTATATGCATAAAAATACTGAGTTTTTGATTTATCAGTACAGATGTCATATATGCACCATATTCGCTTTATTTTTCTGACGCCTATTTGGCGAAAATTTCGTTTTCAAATATCAGTCTCATACATATTTATAAACTAATTCCTGTTATTTTAAAAAGGAAATAATAATTTTAAAAAAAAGTTTAGTTAATAATTATAGAATAAAACAATTTATATCATTTAAAAAAAAGTACAAGCAAACAAACAAACAACTTATTAATAAATAAATAACAATAGCCAAATTACCATGTGAGGCACATATATTTGCCATTTTGTCGCAATTGCACCAATGTGGAAAGCAAATGGTATCTGTGCCTAATTCTCTAGCAGAATCTTCCAATTTGAAAATAAAGAGCTATTAAAATAAATTATGAATAAAAACAATATGATTTAATGCTTACTCAAGGAAGACCAAACTGGTCGCCAAGGGCGGCGAGTAAAATGAAATATAGTAGCATTATGACGACTCATAAATATCACAGATAATGATCGATATATTGATTATCTTAACTTTACTTTAATGTTTTGTTAAGGTTTTAGACTTTACAGCAATTTGTACACCATTTAGTAAAATTGTGATTTTCATTTTCCCGTTTATTTAAATAAATGTCGCGATATATGAGGAGAGTTGAAGTTATAGGGGTCTAAACAAGATTTAATGTAAATTATCTGTCAATTGCGAGTATTATTTGAGCAGAGAGGGCTCCATACAATAAATATTTAAATTCCCAACTAGGCGATGCATTATACAAAAATTTCTTAAAAAATTGTTACGTAGGCTGTAAAAGCAGACAGCGCAAGGAATATACCGCTCATATTTTCACATATGTCAAACACATCCATGTTATAAAAGGTTAGTATTTGAGATTTTCGGACAATTTTTTTTTCGGAAATCATTATTAACAATCTTTTTATACTTCTGCGACAGTATATATTTCAAGCACGCCTCAACTCTTTTGTTGAATGCCCGTAATTCGATATCTATGAGTTAAAACACTCCTTTAACTATCCGAAACATATTCAATCCTTCTCGAAACGACCTGGAAGTTGGGTCGGGCTCTACCAATTCTAATTTTTTTTATTGAAAAATTACTTTTACATTAACAACATTAACATTAGCTATCTAAATAGATTAATTAGAGCTGGAAAAATATTTCATAGTGTGAAAAATTATGTTATTGTTTTGCGTACTAATCATGTCATACTTATATGACGATAGGCTAAGAAAGAAATTTTGAAGAAAAGATGCTGCTACAACAAAATTTAAATGATATTACAACTTTCTAATATTTTTTGCACCTCATCATCCATATTTTTTTAGTAAAATAATCTTTTTTTTTAAATTTAAAGAGTGAAATATTTATTTAAAATAAAAGAATCAAAAAACGCTGCAAATAGAATTAAACAAATATTTATTATATTATTATTATTATTATTAAATGCCTAGTCGTTATTGAAGTCATACACTCCTGGTCAAAATTATAAACTCAGAATTTTTTTAATTTGTTTACATCATAATATAAATAAGCTTAGCTTTATATTAATAAAATAATGATGAATATTTATAATAAGACATCTAAATTTAATATAACTCATAAATAAAATGGAGTAAGTAATTTAAATAAGAAAATACATAACTTTTAAAAAATAACATTATGTGAGTCCTGGACAAAAATATAAACTCAAAGTTACGAATTTCAATATTCTGGCACATTTCATATAAATAACTGCATTTTATGATAAAAAACAAATAAATGGAGTCATTATGGATGAATACATTTCAATATATCAATACTGTTTTAATTTTTCCCATAAAATAACATTATGTGAGACCTGGACAAAATTATAAACTCAAGGCATGAATTTCTATACTCTGGTATTTAATATCTAAATAATAAACGTGTTCTGTGATAAGAAACTAATTCAATGAAAGTATTTTTCACATTTGTATTAAGGCAAACGACATTTATTCATATTTTCAATTCTCTCCATGATTTTATTAAAGATCTGTAATGGTGTGAGCTGGTTCTTTTCAGAATGGTAAAACTGCTTTGGCTTTTCTTAATGGAAAACAAACAGCAGAAGACTGCGAGTTAATGCTGGCAGATAATCTTTTGCCTGGAGCATTGATCGCTGGAGTAAACTGGGTATTTCAGCAAGATAATGTAGAAATACACACAGCAAAAAATACAAAAGAGTGGCTGCAGCGCTGGCATGTAAATGTCTTGAATTGGCCAGCCCGCAACCCTGACCAAAACTTCATTGAAAATTATTGGGATGCAATGGATCGAAGAGTATAACGCGATGGACGTCAATATCAAAACACAAATGATTTAAAAGTGGCTATATTTTCAGCCCGGAACCAGTATTCTATGGAGTAGTTGGAAAATTGCATATTCGAAGTCATTCAGAAAAATGGCGATTAAACACATTTTTGAATGTATGCGTTAATACTTTGCACCAGAATTCAAAAGTACGTTCACTTCTTAAACTCTATAATTTTATGTTTTCAGTTTACACATGTACTATACTCAGACTGTACTATATTACTCATCTTTTTTGAAAGAAAATCTTAAAAATGCATTGATGTATTGAAATATATTCATCTCTAATAACTCTATTTATAAGTTTATTATCACAAAATGCATTTATTTATAATAGAAATTCACAGCTTTGAGTTTATAATTTTGTCCAATTTGACATAATGTTATTTTATGAGAAAAATTAAAATATGTATTGACTTATTGACATGTATTGATCCATAATGACTGCATTTATTAGTTTCTTATCATAAAGTGCATTTACTTATATCAAATATGCCAGAATAGAGAAATTCATAACTTTGAGTTTATAATTTTGTCCAGGTTTCGCATAATGTTATTTTTTTAAGTAATGTATTTTTTTATTTAAATTATTCGCTTCATTTTATTTATCAGTTATATTAAATTTAGATGTCTTATTAAAAATATTCATCTTTATTTTATTAATTTAAAGTTAAGTTTATTTATATTATGATCTAAACAAATTACAAATTTTCTGAGTTTATACTTTTGTCCAGGAGTGTATAGCAAACGCACGACACATACTAGAATTAATGCACGCAAAAAGTAACAAAAATGTTTGTTCAAACAAAATCATTCTCAATTAAAGTCATGTACTTTAATAGTACAGCAGACCAGAAAGGGCTAAATACTACTCTCATGTTTTGAACCCTAATATTCATTGGACGAATTGATATACAATATATAACCTCTGTTTTTGTATAAATGAGGTACTGATATAATATGTCACTTGAAATGCTTTTTTGAAAGGGAAAGATGCTATACTTTATTAATGCATAGTAAATATAATTAAAGTATAATTAATAAATTTCAAATTAAGAAGAAATATACCTTCACGATATATCCTTTTCTATAAGAATTCTTATCGGTCAAATGTTGCACAAGGTCTAAACAAAAGTAGTATGAATACGAAGTTACATTGCTCTTGAAATCTCTTTATCTAATTTAAAGTGTAAGTTTACATTAGTATTGTTATTACATTAGTAATTGTATTTCCAAAATAAACCCATTATCAATATAAGCATATTTTAATATATTTTTGTTTGTTTTGAGATTTTTATTTTAATTCCAGATGAAAGAAAGTAAAACTTACATTAATTATTGAGTCATTTATGCATTAAATAAATGACTATTAAAATATTAATACGTATGTACGAATATTTCTCGTTAAATCAATTTATACGATTTAAACTGTTAATTTAAACTTGTTTAAATTTTACTTTCAAAATAATTACATTATCCCAATAAACATATCTTACTGTATTTTTTATTTGTTTTGCACTTTTTATTTTATTTTAAGGAGAAAGAAAATAAAAATTTAATCAATAAACTATTTACAAATTACATAAATTACCATTTAATATGGTCGAATATTCCTCTTCAAATTGTTTTATCTAATTTAAACTTACCGTTTAACTAGATAAAGAAATTAGATTAAACTTGCAGTTTAAACTTGTTTAATTTTTCTTCTAAAATAATTTCATTACCTCTATAAACGTATTTTAATGTATTTTTGTTTGTTTTGATCTTTGTATTTTCTTTCTTGGAGAAAGAAAGTAAAAAATAATTAATTATTGAAGTGTTTGTAGGTTAACTATGTGACCTTTTAAAATATCGCTCTTAGATTCAAAATCTCAATTGATCATAGATTTATATATATGTGTGTGTGTGTGTATTAGTTTTAGATGATGACTTACAAAGATAAGGATATTCTTCGTGTGAGAATGGATCTTCCAAATACCTAAAACAATAAAATGTGTGTTTTTGTGTATGTGTGTGTCATAAATATGAAATAATACAAAGTAAAAATGTCATTTTTTTTATAATTGCCAACCAAATATCTGAAAAAAAGCAAATCTCCAAAAAACACATGAAAACAAAAGCGAAAAAACGTTTTTTTTTTAAAAAAATGCTTCCATTTCCTTCTTTTGATCTTAAATTCCTTTAAGAATGTACGGTAGATTTGCTTTTCTCGCTTTTACACATAAATTGATAAAATTGGAAGAGAAGAAATAAAATTGAATAGTTACACATACTTTATCAGAAAGCACTTTACATTAAAAGCAAAAATGAAACGAAAATGTAGCGGTTATTTCCTTTGTATTACATTTTAGATATCTTTTAAATCTTTCCAATGAATTAACAATTTTAATTTGAAATTTTTGAAGTTGAAATTTTGAAACACTAAAAGAAAAAAAAAAACCATTAAGTGCTAACATACATAACTAAATTTCGATATAAGCTTCACGCAGACATGAAAGCCTGTAATTATTCGTCTTTACATTATAGTTATAACTACTACTACTATTATTAATATTATTATTAACATCTCGTATATATGAAGTAACTGCAGCGCTTTTAAAATACCTCAGCTAACATTTTATGCTACGCTTAAAGTGATCTTATTTGGGGGTATGTGTAATGCTTTCATTAAAAAGCAATGTTATTTTAATTTCTATATTATCGTTAACCTAGACACTGCTGGTTTACAATGTGCATCACACAGTTAAAAAATAGCTGTGAATTCCGAAATAATAAGTGATTAACAATTAACGCCTGCGCTTCATTTAGCCTATTCCCAAATATTATTTGATATTTAACAAAAGCTTAAAGTTGAAGTTTGCAAATTTTCTGATTGTTTTTACTGTCTTTGCTGACATATGAAAAAAGCTTCTCACGTTTTTCTGTATGTTTTTTTCTTTTTTCCTTCTTAATTAGTTATTTATTCATATAAATGTGATGCATCTTGCTTTTACGTTGTTACTACCAAACTAAACTTCGTGGCTACACAATCTGTGAAAAATCTGTGCTGACAGTCCCCCTCTCTGTTTTCTTGACCCTCGAAACCAAGGTGCTAATCGCAGGGCCGAAACTAGTCTTTTTTGCACACAGGGCAAATTTATTTTCCCATACCCAGCAACCTCCCCCCCCCCGCCCCTTTCTCCGCAAAGTATATTTACAAAGAGAATTTTCTTAATTTTCTAATAGCCGACTCGTTTTAAAATTTAAAATATGTAATCATAAAATATCTAATACTGATCCACTTTGTCGAATATTTATGCATTAAAATTTCACAAATGGAATCGAAAAAAATTCCGCTTTATAGAAGATCTTTACTCCATATCATCCTTAAATTCTTCTATGCTTTGACATACTCCGTATAGGACTATTATAACAAACCGTGTTAAACATAGCCGTGGAAAATCTTTATTTGGCGCCCACTGTACCCCTTCTCTCAGTTTCGGTCCTGTCACCATGCATCCCAGCTACGTGGTCAGTCTAAGGCTGCGGGCAAACAGCACTACTTGCAGATACACTAAAAGAGCAATAAATCTATCTTTATTTCCAAACGGAACAAAGGTTGCTAGTTTTCAAACCTCTTTAAATGATTTTTGGGGTAAGAATCGTATCGAATTGACAAAGGAAGGGAAAGTTTATCTCCCCCGTCTTCAGTCGTAAAGCTGTCAACTGATTTCGAGTTCGATTTCTCTCTTGAAGTTCAGATTCAGTGCACTGAAAGAGCAACTTATACATCAAAGCGCCGACACGAAAGATCAAAAATAGCGAAGCCTGACCACAAGAAGTTAGTGCTATGTGCCCGGTCCTTAACGGTTGCTTCGGTACTTAGTTCCTAGCAATATTGGTACTCATTTTATCGAATCCGCGGGAATGAAAGGCAGGGTGAACCTTGCCTTGTCGAAAGTCAAGCTCTCGTCAAGAAATACGGAAGTCAAAATCCTGATTATGACTATGGAACTTATTTGACGGTTCTGAAACATGTCAATGTATTTTATTTTTACTATAACACCTTTCTTAAGAAAAATTAAAATTGTTATTAAAACGGAAGTCAAAATCCTGATTATGACTATGGAACTTATTTGACGGTTCTGAAACATGTCAATGTATTTTATTTTTACTATAACACCTTTCTTAAGAAAAATTAAAATTGTTATTAAAATGCTAGACACATTTTTTCTACCATCAAAAATTGAAACTTGGTTATTAAAAGCTGTTTGCGCATGGAATATGGAACACTTGCCCCAATGTGTTTACAATCCATACGAGAAATATTAAACCTAATTTATTTATTAAAAAAAACAATTTGAGGTTTATTACTTATATACTGATACTTTGCTTTGCATCAAATAAGGATATGATTAAAAATTGTTATTTAAGTTTTAAAATGCCTTGACACGTGCAGTATGCCAACGTTTTTTTCATGTTAAATAGATAAAAGTTTCTTAATTTACGAAAATGCACTATACTCACTAACAAAAATTTACAATAAGCTTTTCCGAGTCACCACACATTTCAAAAATCTTTCCTTTATCTTTGGAAACCTGAAAAACGAGATATTTCTTAAATTTAGTTGTATTTATGATGGCCAATTACACTAGCCAACAAAAAAAATATTTTTGTCAGTTTCCTGGTTCTAGATAGCCAATTCTTACTAATTTTGGGTTGAAAAAAACGAATATGTTAACGAAATTTTTTTATTAGCTCTTGTTTTCAAGATACAATACAGCCCCCACACAATATCCCACGCATCGATTGCAGAAGCAAATTGAAGAAGAAAAAAAATCCTATGTAATAAATACAATTTAATAAGCATGTTTCATTAAACAATGTTCATTTTTCAGAAAACAGTGGTTGTTTCTAGTCTATTCTTGCAAAAATTTCTTTTAGAATTGCCTCTTGTATGTCAAGAATCTCTTGTAACAGTCCAGCAGTAGTCAGCCAGCATTGACTCATCCCAACGATCCTGATATCTGCATTCCATTACAGAGATATCTTTGTGAAACCTTTCACTGTATTCATTGCTTACAGCTCCACAGTTTTTAGGGAAAAAATGAAGATGGGAGTGGAGTAAATGAAGTTTCAGACACATGTTGCATCCATGGTTATGGTACTTTTGTAGGAGTTCTTTCACCAACTGTTGATAGTTCTCGGCTTTTCTGTTGCCTAGAAATCCTCATACCACACCTTTCAAGGCTTCACAGGTGCTTTCTCTTTTCCTTCCAAAACTTTATCAAAAGCAGAATCCTTCATTATTGCGCGTATTTGAGGGCCCACAAAGATTCCCTCTTTAACCTTTGATTTACTCAGTCTTGGAAAATTCGCTCTAAGATAATGGAAAGCCTCTCCATCCTTGTTCATGGCTTTCACGAAGTTCTTCATTAATCCCAGCTTAATGTGCAGGGGTGGAAGCAGAATGTTTTTTGATCAACCAAAGGCTTATTTTAGACATTTCTCTCTCCGGGACATAGATTTCTTGAAGGCCATATGTCTTTTATGTAGTGAGAGTTTCTATCTCGATTGTCCCACAAACAAAGAAAACAGCAGTACTTGGTATAGCCTAATTAGAGTAAATCAATTACTTTCAAGTTAGCCTCAAATCTGCCATTATGGTCCTAGTATTTGACCGACTCGAGAAGTAATTTCCTGCATGTGAACGGAATGTCATATGGGAATGGGAGGATAATGTTGCCGCTGTGTAGTAAAATTGCATTCAAACTAAGTTTGGAAGAGTCTATAAATAACCCCCACTTTTGTGGATCATGAGTTATGTTCATGGAACTCATCAAACCATTAACATCAGTACAAGCAACAATTTGATCTTTCATCTCAAAGAAAAGAAGAAGATTCTTGTGACGAGTCCTGTATTCTGTGATCTTGACTTCTGTTTAGAATAGATGCCATTGCTTCAGTCTTGATGCCTGAAGAAGCTCTGCTTTCTCCTTTAGCAAGTCAAGATCTCTCACGAGATAATTGAAGGCTGTCTGATTTAGTCTGTGAGACTCGTTCAAATCTTCTGCCTCGAAATCTGGGCTATGGGAAATCCCAGGTCTAGTGACTCCTCTTCAATCTCATAATTTTGATATGGTTCAGAAATTGGCAGATTAGCCAAGTAAGCAACGGGCCGAATGGCTGATGGGGAAAAAGAATGTGAAAAATATTTTACACTGAGAATGCAGTTGAGGGGAATTACTATTAGGAGTACCAACATCCGAACATTCGATTTCCTAGCCAGAATGGGATTTCTCAAATTGGCTCCTATCTTGAAAACGAGAGCTAATCTCAACTTTTTATGTTGATTTTCGTGTTTAGCGAGACAAAATACTTCGGAAACAACTATTTTTGAGCCCGAAACATTTTCGATGTTGGGTAGTGTTATCAATGCCAGGCATATAGGCCCTAAAGGAAGGGGGATGGGAAGTATCCTTCATGGGGGGGGGTCTTGCTAAAGGAATCTAACTAATTTTTAGGCAAGGAAATCCAAAACTCGAAGAAAACCACGCAAAACTCCGAAATATTAGGCCTACGGGCGCTATTTTTTTCGATCCCAGTACCTCTTGTCTACCAGCTTCAAGAGCAAAACCTCTCTTACACTAATGCAGCCATTTTCTTAAAAAAAATTTTATATTGAAAAAAATTATTAGCTGCTCACAATTTTCGAAAACGTTTCTGAGTAGCTTTTACAATGCATTAATTAGTTCTCCCTACCGGGAAAAATGATTTTTCGGATACTATCGTTCTTAAGTAAATATTATCACGCATTTCTACTGACAAAAATGCAAAATTAATGATGTAAGTATTAACTTTATTTAACTTTATTTTATCACAATTGCATGAAAAAAAAAAAACCCAGCTATGCAGCTGAGTATATTTTGTTGAGAACTGATAGCATCCCAAAAATTAATTTTCCGGATAAACATACTAATTAATTCATTGTAAAAGCTACTCGGAAACGTTTCCGAAAATTACTGTCTACCATTTTTTAAGGTTTATTTTAAAAATTTCGAAAACAAATTGTTTCTTGCGATTTTTTAAGGGGCCATCTACAAATGATATCACGCTTAGATGGAGAAAAGAGATTTCGTAAAATTGTGACAGTTTATGGCAAGGGGGTGGGAGGGGGTAAGAAAAAACGAGACATCACACATTTTGGATAAAATAAAAGTTAAAATTGAATTCTATTTGAAATTCCAAATAACTACTGTTTTCAGATGTCTTTCATTTCCATATTAATGTATTATTACTATTGTATATTAATTTTTTGTTGTTGTTGTTGTGAGCCTTAATCTTATTCCACACGAAATAAGAACACAAAGCATTTTCATTATTATCCTCTCAAATGTCATTAAAACATATAGTTAAATTTTAAACATACAAATTGAAATATGATCAATAATTAGACCTTTGTTTCTGCAACTACCAGTGTATGTTTATGAAATACTAGCAGCCTTCGCCCGCTACGCTGGTCAGTTTTTTTAAAGAAACTTTGAATCAAACGAAATTTTTATATCATAGTAATTTTTAGTTTTGTATCATATTTTAGACTGTCTGTCATCGGTGAAAAGTCAGTCATCTAAACGGAAAGTTCAGTGTTAGTCACCAATGAATGACGTAGCGCTCAACATGTTAACAATTTTAATCACATAAAAATTCATTCAGCGGAACCTTTAAATTAAAGCCAACCTTTTGTAATTGTGTTCATCTGATTTAAAACATCTCCATAAGTATTCAATTAAACAACGTAGAATGCTATATTTCACTTGTTACAAAATTTCTGAATAATTATCCAACTAACAATGTAAGTTCCATTAAAATCTATCTAGTAGAACTTAAGTTATAAGCGTCCGGAGTGAAATTTCACTTTGCGTTTTATATATATTGAGATAATTAAATGTAGCTTACATAATCACGTTAACTGATTATAGAACTCACTTTCAAAATTTTAGGTTCAATAGATTTTTTTGTACGATAATTAATACGAAATCCAGACTTTCTTTTATATATATAGGTTGAAAATTACCGCTTTTTTGCGCCGAAGACATCGCCAAATCAAAAAAATATATGGTATCTCACGAACTACTGAACTTAAAAGAATTTGCTTAATATCATTCGATGCAGCATGAAAAAATACACTAAAATATGGTATCAGTTAAAAAAATAACTACAAAATCTGATCTATATACATAAGGATTGAAAATTTCAGGTTTTTCCGCCAAAGTCATCGCCAAATTAGGAAAATATGAAGTAGCTCACGAACTACTGGATTTAAAAGAATTTACTTAGTAACATTCGATTCAGCATGAGAAAATACACTAAAATATGTTATCAGATGAAAAATAACTTCAAAAGCCCATTTTTCAGGAATTTTTTAAAAGTTCGTTCTTTTTTTTACCCCCCTTAGGGGTGGAATTTTCGAAAATCCCTTCTTAGAGGCACTCGATGTTATTAGAAGTATTTTTACCCTAATTTTCAAGATTTTTGGTTCGGTAGATTTTTTTGTGCTGTGATTAATACGAAATCCAAACTTTCTTTTATATATATAGATTATTTATTTAAATTAAGATCCGCCTCTGGTGACCAATTTGGTCTCCCTTAAATTTATGCTAAGCTTTGAAATATTTTACTTTTATTCATAATTTTATTTACTTGTGTAGTTTTACTAAATCTGCAGATTATGATAGAGAAATGAACAAATCTATGCGATCAAGGCAACATTTAGGGGAATATTCTGTTAATATTTTGTTCTGGTTGGCGCGATTAGCGAAGAAATCCCAAAATAGCGCCGAAAAACCATTTTTCATTTGTTAATTTAATGAAAAAAAGTGTTTTGAAAAAGATATTAAACGAATCCCTGTGTGCGATTGCCAATCACACTTATCCACTTTTTTTTTCTTTTTTTTATACTACTTTGCTATCCTGTCAACCAATTTCGCCAAATTATACAAATCGCCAAACTAATAGCCCAATTATACATATTGACGTAATTTTTATTTTAAATAACGAAAAAAAACAAATAATTAGTAGAATATTAAGAAAAATATTAATAAAAAGTCGAAATAAAAACCATTTAATGACATTTTAAACACGTGAATCGTATTTAATGTCATTGAATGCGACATTCACGATCATCCATTATTAGCATTTAATCTGATAGTTTGGGGATAATTTTTTGGTCGACGGGATAACCTAGTAGTACCTTTTTTTATTAGAATGAATGATAAATTAATTGCAAATATTTTTTCATGACAATGATTTTTCCTTCACATTCAAAAAATTTCTTTTTTAGTGATGGTAAAATAACTGCAGATGAAAAAGATATAATAGTAAGGCTAAAACTCAGATTTAATGACTGCTTGGCATATGACTTGGCGGAGGCTCAATAAGTACGCTAATTCCAGATAGAGTGTAAAGAAACAATTGGTACCATTTGATTATTCCATCGATCAATTTCGCCAAATTATACAAATGGATATAATTTTTATTTTAAATAACCAAAGAATTAAAAAATTACTAAAATATTAATAGAAATAGAGATAAAACATCGAATTAAAATTAGTTGACGACGTAACAATTATGCAAAACATATTTAATGTCAAAAGAATGTGATATTTACGATCATCCATTATTGACATTTAAACTTATACTTTGGCGACAGTTTTTTGGTCATTGGGAGATCAATATTGCCAAATAATGTAAACAAATTATATAAACAATAATATTGCCAATAATATTTAGGTGCAGATGTCATCTACGGATCACGTTGGCACGATTACAACAAAATTGCGATTTTATGCCTCACGTGGTAATCCAGTAATAGTCGTTTATTTATCAGTAAACTATTTCATTATTTTTCTTTTCTATTTTAAAATTATACAAATTGTTTTGTTCCATAATTACTAAGACTTAATTTATTTATTATTACTATTTCAGATTACATTTTCTTGGCAACGGGAAAGAAAAATGGTTATTTTTTATCGGAAAAATTTTAATTGATTCTGTATGAAAAATAATGAAATTTTGAATTATTAAGAAAAATATTTGTATAAATCAATTAAAAATTAACCTATGTTCATTGGAAATAGTGTAGCTTTCCAACGGTGAAAGAATTTTTCAAATCCGTCAAGTAGTTTCGGAGCCTATTCAATTCAAACAAACAAACAATCAAATCTTTCCTCTTTATAATATTAGTATAGATAACGTAACAAGAGAAAGAGGGGGGTGGGGGAAGGAGGTGATATGTTGCGATATGTCTTTCTGTGACAAAGGGCGGGGGGCCAAAATTATTGTAAAAAAGTGTGACATGCAATTCGGAATTTTCGTTAACTTGAAAAAGTTTAATTTATATTTTCATTCGCGATTATAGTACATTTTAGTAGAGAAAGAAGTGTTTCTCTTTTTTAAAGTTTACACACAATGTGTCCCTTTATTGTTATTATACATACTGGAATATCATCTTCTTTATTATTGATAATATAACAAAATGAAAAAAAAGAATAAAAAACATTTCTGTGTACTTTGTTATACGTGGTCGTCAAAAAAATATTTATTATTACCTTATTTTTTGTCAGTTTTTCATTTTAATTATATTTTTTTCTTTTTCGAAAGGAAATAAACTGCGGAAAAAATTCACGTCCCTTAGTATAACATCTTTTTTATGAGGCTGTCTTAAAAAGTTTTTTATAATATTATTAAAGACAAACGTTAATAACGCCACTTCATTTTTTTTTTTCTACAGATTGTCATGTACAAAGATTAAGTCATGTTTTTCGTAGAAAAGTTTTAAGTTTTTGTGACAGCGAATTTTTTTTTTTTATTTGTGTAATATCTAATGGGAAAAAAGGAATTAAAAATGTAAGATTTTTTTTTTCTCCACCGACCACCTAAATATTTATAAGAAAACATTTTCTACAATGCACATAAAAACTAAGAAAAAAAAGTATTGCAAAAAAATACAAACATGGCTTTTTTCGCACTGTGTGGTTTTATTCTAGCTAAAAATGTATGGTATACCGGTTTTGACGGCATTTCTTGTATAAACACGTATAAAAAAAATTAAATACAGAGAATTTAAGAAAAACTACGCGCAACTATACAGCGCTTAAGAAAAACTTTTTTTTCCTCTCTTGGAGCAACAAACGAAGGAAAAAATAAATATTTTAACACACAGCTCTCCAAACTAATTAATAAACATTGACAGGCGAGAACGTTTTATTTATATTTATTACCGCAATATTTGTCACTAATCCTAAACCTTAGACAGTCTTTATAAACTCCGAAGATCATTTACCTTTTCCCGCTGACTTATTTTGATTTATTCATTTATTTTTTTAACCACATCTTCCTATCGCGAAATGTATTATACTTTGTAAACCATAAAATAACAGACTTAAAGAACTGCAGATATTGGTTTTTTTACAGTAATATTTATTATTCCGTTCCTGCAAAGATTTATATTTAAAATAAATTATTTATATTTAAAAGAAAGAAAGAAATAAAGAAATCTATTTTTATTTATTCGGTTAACTCCTTCAAGAGCATTTTGGGTAATTTTTATTATTTTCAAACTTTGCTTTTCAAACCACCAGCTTTTTAAAGCAGAATATTTTCTATAGCTGAATCGCAAGAATACTCTGTTTAAATAAGGAAAACTTTATAATTTAAAATAACTGATGATAATATTGCAAGATTCTGAGCAACTTAAGTATCATATATATCAGTCGCTCGTCCCCAAGGAGTTTAGATAAAATGAAACTTATTTATTAATTGAAATTTATTATTTATTTTTATTTAATGAAATTTATTTTATTTTAATTGTACAAGTTCATATTAAAGTTCTTGTTTTGTGCACCATTGAGCAATTTGTTGTATTTTTAATAAATACATTATTAGTAGTTAAATCTTATGGTGCAATTGTCCAGTATACATTTATGTTTATAAAATAAAACTATCAATAAAGATCAAATTACAAAATATGCTATTAATTCAATGAAAAATTTCGACATTTTTTTTTCTATAGCTAGGAGATTCTGTCTTTTTACAAGGTTCGCTTGTCAATCCTTGTGAGGACACATGATACTCTAAAAGCACGCTATTTGGATCGTTTTTAAAAATATTATCAACGATTTTTTGAACGATTTTTAATTACAATTTTTCTATGAACGGTTATCCATCCCTTTCCCCTTGATTGGAGAATTCTGAGACCAAATCAGATGCCATTAAAAAATCCAAAGGCTATTTTCATCTTCGGATTATATAATATCAGTTAAACATTTGAAAACAAACTAAATTAAAATGAATTAAGTAAATGGCGTGTTTCTCTCTCAGTGTTTTTTAACAACGCTGCAGCCAAGTTGTTTTATAAAAGACATTTTAAATGTAGCGCTTTAAATTTGACGTAATTTTCACCAATGTTTTATTTCTCTTATTAATATTCGCGGAAACTAAAGATATTCAAGTGTACCACTAATGCATAGTAACAATCAGAAAAATTCCCAAATGAACAACAAATCTCAAAAACACTTATATTAACTGTTCTTAAATTATACAGCGTAATTCAAATAAAAATAGCCCTGTTTGCAACTTTCTGCTGAGACAACGAATTCACATAATACCTTATGTTTATTGAAAGTGATTTCTAAATTATACATAAATGAAAGATGTTATGAAAAATATCAATTAAAAAAAAACAGTTTTTGAAACAGGTTGCTACAAGCTGCAGGGCGGGACGATGCTTATACAACGTGTGCAAGAAAGATCTTTGTATTGGTACACTGTAAAAAAAAAAAAAAAGTCGATCTACTGAAAAAACTTTAGTAATCCTTGTAATTACTAAAAAATGTTTAGTAATCTTAGTCGGTTACTAGAAAATCTGTAAGAATTACTAGAAAAAAGTTAGCAACGAATAGAGTTAATAGTTTTATATTTTTAATAGCTATTACTAAAACTCACTCGGCGTGGCCTCGATAGCATAGTGGTTATAGTAACGGACTCCAGGCTAAGAGGTCCCGGGTTCAATACTGGACAGCGCCAAGTACGCCCCGACTGAATGTAGTGTAAGTACTCTATAATAAAGGGGTTATGAATTTCCTGTTGGAGCTGGTCGCAATGATTGGTGCTGCCATCTATTGCGTTTTTGCCGAAAATCTATCGCTTCAGAAGTCTGGATGCAACTCGAAGGAAGCTCCTGCCCTTCGGACGCACGTAATTGTTATTAAAAATAATTTTGGAGCTATTACTAAAATTTGCTTGGTGGCTCATACTAAAAAAATTTAAGTTAGTTATACAAAATATTCTTTTGTTCAGTTTACAAAAGAAATGCTTGTTTCACTTGCAAAAAAAAAAGTTTGTAATGGTTACTAAAAAATTCTGTGGAATACAAATTTACTAAAAAATTTTTAGTAACCTCTTGAATTTTTTTTTACAGTGTAGAGGTACATGAAACTTTTGCAACCTCAATCACTGAAGATAATGCTTCTGTTTTGAAGATACATCCTTTACTATAAAAAATGTGTTATCGAGAGTTTACATGTGCATTAGTGTAAATTAATGCGTTTACATTTCGACACTTCATATGATAATTTATGATGATTGTGAATTTTTTATATTACCTGCATGACAATGCTCATACAAAGCCACGTTTCCACATATTGGCCATTTTTATTATTCTTATTTTCAGTGCTCATTTTTCCATGATTTTGCATGTATATCATTGAAATACAGAAGCCTGATATCCATGAGTCATTGGATTGCCTATTAAGAGCAAACCAAGCAGGATAGTTTTAGTAAAATCATTTGATATTTTGTATTTTTAATTGAATTGCTAAAAAATCTCTGTAAACAATTAAAAGAAAGACACTAAGGCACTGAGAAAAATCTTAATAAAATAAATATTTTTTTTTTTTTTACAGGTGAATATTTATTTTAGATTATGCCTTTCTTTATTGCATAAATTTAGTAAATCACATTATTTTTAAGAAAACATATTCAAAACTTTTTATAACTGAATTAGTTGCGTTCACAGAAATACGCATAGTCCTGACTGGCATAGAATGATAGAACATGCCTTGCACGTTATACGTTACGCTCTTCGAAAAACAACATTTAATGGAAATTATAAGTTGAATTTCTAAAACAAAAGGCTGGGGCATAAAATAAAAATAAATAAACTAGCAAAAGCCATGCTTTGTTTGGATTCGCGAAGCATTATTTTATAAAACAGATATTTGAAAGTAACAATATTTTTTTTACTATTATTTTTGCATCTTTATTAAACAAAAACGTTATTTTATGTTTTGGCGCATTTTAATTTTTTATTTGTGATGTAAAACCGGCATAAGATATTTTCGAAGCAAACTTTTACAATTTCTTTTTAAATTTTCAACTAAAAGCTCTTTTAAAGATGTTTTAACAATTTCAAGTAGCCACTGGTGTTTTTTAATTGTTTGAAATATGCATGTTTCCAATCTTTGTAATCAACATCCGATAATCTTTGATAGCTATTTTAGAATAATATATTTGAAGAAAGCTTGAAGAAAGTTACTTCTTCAAAATCCTATTTTCTGGAAAAAACATTTGAAATCTGCTTTCGTTGATACTATGAATTTTTAACTGTAAAACATTTTATTTTAATTTCTTCGTTTTTATACATGTTAGCGTATGAGAATTGCTGTAATTCTCTCCGCGTGGGAGAACTTTTTACTTTCTGCGAATGGCAACTCAATTAATGGAATTACCTTTTAACGAAGCGCTCTCTCATTCTCGCAGTGACGTTTCACGAATAATTATTGTTGTGTTTGCGAACTTATTAAAGTCTTATTTTTCTATAAAATCCTTCTGATTAATGAGTCGATATTATTTAGCCACAATACGACCTTCGCAAAAATATTTATAAAGAGCTTGAACCAACAACTTCACGCAGATCTTTTAATTTTTCATTTATATAACAAATTTAAGAATTAATTTTATTTGTTTACAATTATTTTGTTGCCAGTTTACAAAAAAAAAAAAAAAAAAAATCCATAATACAATTCTTTTAAAATGTTTAAGTGTCATCTGTGCAAACGATTTTGCGGGATAATGAAAACATGTTTTATTTAATAAATTAATCATGATTCTATCTATAATTATTTACTCCATGATTTAAACTTTTTTTTCTGAAAATATACACGTTTCATTTTTTATTTATTTGCTGAAATGCTTCCGTATTGGAAATGCATGTAAAATAAATAAATTAAAATAATAATTATTTTAACGTTTTACTGTAAAAATTTATATTCTGCAAATCTACGGATCATAATTTATTTTTGTGTTTAATTTGAAGTTAAAATATTGAATAGTTTTTTTGTAAAGCGTACGACAAATTGTAATTTGAGTGGACTAGTAGAGGATTCGCTTCGTTCATCCTAATAAATAAATACAATTGTATTTTCGTATTTTTAATTGAATTGCTAAAAAAAATCTCGGTAAAGAATAAAAAAAAAAGACATTTAGGCTTGCACTGAGAAAAATCTTAATAAAATAAATATTATTTTTTTACGGGTGAATATTTAATTTATCTTTTATCTTTGTTTGGTGTATAAGTTTAATATTATAAATTAGTTAATCACATTAATTTTAAGGAAACATATTTAAAACTTTTTATAACTGAATTAGTTGTGCTCACAGAAATAGTCCTGACTGGCATACAATGATGGAACATGCCTTGCACGTTATACGTATGCGCTATGTTAAAAAGCAACATTTAATAGAAAATATGAGTTGAATTGCTACAACAAGGCGTAAAACTGGGGCACAAGCAAAAATAAATAAATACAATTGGATACATAATCATTTTAATGATAGTATTTGTTCAATGTGCATTGAATTTAATAAAAAATGCGCATCGTTTAGTTACAAAAAATTTCGAAATAATTCCCAGTCATATTGAACTCTTATCACGAAGTGTGAATGGATAATAGAATAACCCCAGAGGGAAGCTATGTTATATAGTTTTATATCTTTAGTGCAAGACTGTGGTCAGGCTATAAATATGGCCATTTAATTCAAATGTATGTAGTTTTATATTTGATGTTGTATTTTGTGTGCGGCGGATCGCAAAACATCCTGTATAGTTGAACAAAAGATAGAAAACTTATACTATTGTTTTCGAGTACTTGTCAAAAAGAACCGGGGCAAAGCGCTCTTTTATATATAATAAAAGCGTCTTTTTTCCCTGTTTCGTGCTAAACTCTTTAGTCAATCAACTTCTCACTCAATCTATTTCTATTCGCCTACATTCTTTCTTCCTATTGACACCCTTTTCTCGACAGCAAATCTAAACACCCAACATAATGAAAAATTGGCAAAAGCATTTTTCAAACTATTCTTCGTCATCTGTCGTCATCGCAAGTCTTTTAAACGTTATTGTTTTAGATGTGCATCTGAACCATCGCTGCAGTTTTAATAAAGCAAACTTGAACAGTAAAACTCCATCTGCCTTTTCTAACGGTACACTGTAAAAAAAATCTGTAAAGGTACTACACTTTATCTAGGAAACTGGGATACCAAGAACTTTTCCTGTGACGGTAACAACAAAAACTCAAGTTTTAGAATCGGTTACATGGTTTTTTCCTGTTATCGTTACATGAAAAGTTCTTGGAATCCTAGTTTCCTAGAAAATGTTTAGTACCTTTACAGATTTATTTTTACAGTGTATGGCGCAGAATAATTTCTCGGTCTCTAACACTAACATTTTTAAACTACCATTTCCTAATTTCCATTACGCTTTTTGATAATAGCACAAAACACTTTAACTAGCCGCTTAAATTCGAAATTTTACTTTCATAAAACTAAACTAATCTTTATCAACAACAAGATCAACAACAAAAACAACAAAAAGGACTTAGAAATTAAATATAAATTTTTGTGTGTTTTTATGTATGGACATGCTTCATCGTTCAATTAGAGGTATTCTTCAGTACCTATAATAATATAAATTTCCCCCTAAAATATCAATATAGACTATGAGAGTGTCGCAATTTGACCGATAGAACATGCATCTACATAAATAAAGACATTTATTTGCCTTATAAGTGTATCTCTATCACTTTTAGCACTTACTTAGTTTGATGTTTTCAAGTGATTTCCATGTATAATTTCATATTTATGATCTTCATCTTTGATTTCTTTGCCCATGTCATCATAATGCATATAACTAGTTTTTTCAATGAAATAAGGTTTAGAATGAGTTACACTGTAAAAAAAATCTGTAAAGGTACTAAACATTTTCTAGGAAACTGGGATTCCAAGAACTTTTCATGTAACGATAATAGGAAAAATCCATTTAACAGATTCTAAAACTTGAGTTTTTGTTGTTACCGCTACAGGAAAAGTTCTTGGAATCCCAGTTTCCTAGATAAAGTATAGTATCTTTACATATATTTTTTACAGTGTATATATAAGTCTGAGATCAGTCATTTTAATTATAACTTCTTTGAACTTACATTACTATGATAATGAAATACTGTTACTCCTTATACAAAAAGTATTATGGCAAGTAGTATTTTTATTTTATTTTTTCACTATTCCTGTATTCTAGATATATTTTCTGCATAATTTTTCAGCGATATAACCAACAATACAAAATGTTAATTTAGTAAGCCTTCAAAAATACATTTCAGACTAGTTATTTGTTATCTGTTTCTGTGATTCCGAAATTTAGCTCACTTTTTTTAAAAAAACTACAAATAGCAAATCTAAAAACATTGGATTCTTTTACGTTATTTATTTCAAACTATTTACTTCTACGTAATAGAAAAGAATAAATACAGAATTGCGAACTACTACTCAATCTACTGAAATATTCGGGAATTTCGGATTAAAAGAAAAAAGAAACAGAAAACTCGTAATGAAGCATTAGAGGAAGTTGCAAAACAATTTCAAGCTTAAAAAAAGGAGGCTATATCAAAGTAATTTTATAGCACAAATAAAACTTTTCTGTAAGTCGATTTGTTAAAGATAACAACTCAGAAACTGCAAAAAGAACGTTAAGGCCAACTCTATTTAGGATTTTCGCTATATGGACTGATGTGTAGAAGGGAAAAAAAGCTTTAATTCTATTTCTATTAACTTCAATCAAGATAGGACATAACGATATTTTTTTCCTTTCATTTCCAAGCACGTTCCTTGATAGTTTCGACTAAAGTTGCGAGTTTTATTTAGTTTAGGGATGATCTGGTCTTTTCAAATGTTCGTGGTTGAAATGGTCGATGATAACAATGACATTTATTTGGACAAGTTGTTTTTTTCTTTTTCTCATCGACAGGAGAAACTGTCGATTCAAAGGCACTAAATTGGGAATTTCACCGAAGTCTTCGATATATTTGTGATCTTTCTGACAGTATTTTTATTGAATGTGGAATGCAATTTGTTTCATTTGGACTAAGCTTTAAGAAAAAAAAATGAGTATAAAGATATATATATATATATATATGTAATAAAATTATTTTTATGAAAAAATATATATAAAATATGTGACGAAATGAAATTTTCACCTTCCTTTTAACATAAAATGTATAATATGAACTTTAAAATGTTCAGGTTTACTTAAAGTTGGTTAAAATAATCAGATATAGTGTTAATAGCTAATTTTGTTTAAAAACATCTTAGTACTTTCAAAACTTTAATCAGACTCTTCCGCAGAGAACATATTGTTTTATAAACCCAAATCTGAAATATTTGTATACAAAATTTATATATATATATATATATACAAATTTTCGAAAAAAAATTATATTTGTATTTATAAAAGAACCTGATTAAAGTTTTGAAAGCATTAAGATGTTTTAAAATAAAATTAGTTATTAACATCTATAGTTGAGTATTTTAATCGACTTAAAGTAAACCTGAACACTTTAAAGTTCCTATTAATTGTATGATACACATAAAAAGCAGTTTAAATCTTCATTTAAACAATACATAGGCTAATATGAAATATTGGGTGATATAAAAAGATCTCTAAAACTTCAAAATTTTATTTTTAAACAATTGAATACACTGCAAAAAATTCTGTAAAGGTACTAAACATTTTCTAGGAAACTGGGATTCCAAGAAATTTTCATGTAACGATAACAGGAAAAATTCATGTAACCGATTCTGAAAGTTGAATTTTTGCTGTTACCTTTACAGGAAAAGTTCTTGGAATCCCAGTTTCCTAGAAAATGTTTAGTACCTTTACAGATTTTTTTTTTTTTTTTACAGTGTAGGCCTATAGAAAAACTAGTTGCAATAATAGATAAAATAATGCAAAAAGATTTTTTATTTTATTTTTTTTTTGTTGTTACAGTAAACATCAACTTGAGATCCTTTCGTAGCACAAGGAATATTCAGACGATATTCAGATTTAACTTATAAACGTTTGAGCGTGCTAACAAAAAGCATTTAATTTCGATAGACACTGACCTTTCGATTTCGATCGACTTCAATCTTTCGATAATTTCTCTGAGCTTGAATATCGAATTTTGTTTCGATAAATTACAAGGCACAGTGAACATTTTTCAGGTGATTCGATGTTTTAAAATAACTGAAATAATTGTCGTGTTATGTAGCACAATCTATGATCAGAAACATACCGCACAATTTTCAAATATTCTACCAATTGATGTAAATAGTTTTGCTCTAGGTCTAATCATTCTGACTATAATTAAATTTTGTAAATTGTATGGATTTTTTGGGAACATTCTGTATAGATATATACATCACTTATATATATTTAATATGCTGATATAATTGATTGAACTGTACCGAAACTTGCGTAATGTACACACACACACACACACACATATATATATATATATATATATATATATATCTGTAGCTTCCGGTAATAACCAGGTAAGACACATTTTTGAAAAAAATTCAGATAATTTGGGAAAATGTAAATTTAAAAGCGTACTTTCAACTTTCATAGTACTGAAGAATGAAAATAGAATCCCGTCATAGGGCGACTATAAATTTTCATTTAAAAACTGAAAAAAAAATTAATTGGTTCTCAATTAATAAAAACCATTTTTATATAACAATTTTCGTAAAAAAGAGGTTCTTATATCCTAATTAAATGTAGTGAAAATTATTAAGTTCTAATCTATTTTATAAAATTAATGATAAAAAGATATTTGAAAACTTCAAACGTTAATTACACTGTAAAAAAAATCTGTAAAGATACTAAACATTTTCTAGGAAACTGGGTTTCCAAGAACTTTTCATGTAACGATAACAGGAAAAATCCATGTAACCGATTCTAAAACTTGAGTTTTTGTTGTTACCGTTACAGGAAAAGTTCTTGGAATCCCAGTTTCCTAGATAAAGTGTAGTACCTTTACAGATTTTTTTTTTACAGTGTACTCAAAATGTTAAAAATGTGCCTTACCTGGTTATTAACGGAAGCCACAGATATATATATATATGTGCTAAAAGTTTTAATTATTTTACGATGCTTCACATTTTTTTGCACAAAAATGATTTAACTTCTTATATATACATTACGCATCAAGAAAATTGCGACATATTTTTAACTTTCTAAGAAAAGAATTTTTCATTAATTACCAAACATATATAAAAAATTACATATAGCAATTTAATAAAAATTTGAATAGCAACACGAAAATTCATTCTAGGTAGAACATTCTATTATATCTGCACACAAATTCTAGAGATTGTTGGTGCATTGGATTTTCGTTTCCTCGCTTTCTTCTATATGTTACTCGTGAAAAATTTCAGAATACAATAAATAATAACTTAATACTTACAGAGAAAAAGAGGAGAAGATCCAAATACCGACTATTAGGTTTTCTGAGAACTAAGCCCATCGCAGCCTAAGCGACGGTAGGCAGAATCGATAACTTCAATTGAGAGAAAATGTTGAGACAAAAGTACGTTGCTAAAGTTTGTCAGGTTTACAAACAGTAAATGCAAAAGTATCGAAACGATGCAGTCTGGTACATCAAAAGTTTTTCAAATCTGTGTTTCTCGTTTTTTGAAAGGTATACTGATAATATACTGATGAATGGTTTATTTTCTAGACATTTTTAAGTCTTAATTGTTCCACTCACATTGCTGATATTTTATTGTAAGAATTAGTAATATCAGTTTTAATTTAAACATAGCAATGGTCCGAATTTCAGCTACCTAAAGTGATCTAAGTACAGGCTACATTTTCAGAAAGAATCACGTTTTGAGCACCTTATCGCCAGAACAACGATTGGCGCGGAGATGAAGTCAATGCTATGCACCCTTTCTCGTTTGTGACGCCAAACGCCTAGTGAATAGCAACCCTTCCTTCTGCAAAGAGATCGTGCTTATTGTTCATTTATTTTTTCCATAAATGTTATCAAGCAAAGAATATAATATGAGGAAATGTTATTCACCGTTGTTTACAATTAAAACATAGTTTAAAACAAAGAGCTTTTTCAGATTAAAATGATTTCTTATTTGAAAATCGAAACAAAACGACGATTGGCGTTTGGCGATGCAGCTAGCTGAACGTTCCCGCTTTCGCCAACTTTCCAAGGCTGGTGCTCAAAACGTGATTCTTTCTGAAAATGCGTACCGGCTAGCCGATATTTGCAGCTCTTTCGGTTGCTCTGATTGAAGGTGAGAAAAGCAATTTAATTTAAACCGTTGTATAATTAATAAATTAATTTAAATGAGTAGCAGCTAAATATTTTTTTCTACCCACTTTTAATCGGAAGCATTGTCACTTCAACTATCTAGCTACGCATTTAAAGGAAAAGTGACGCATGAAAACAAATAGATATAATGAAGTAAATGGAGCTGTTGTTAATAATAATAAATATTTTCTTTAATTAAGTTCAACCCAAGGAACTGCTACTTCTACTTTCAGCTCTAATAAGTATTGGTTCTCTAATTTTCAAAACAAAGTGATGTAATTGTATAAATAAAAAAATTATTTGTTAGTAAAGTATTCTCTGATAAAGGCCTTTGAGAAGCTTCAAAGTACTAGGAAGTTTTAAATAAAATGGATATTAGGACACTTTTATTATTTTAGCCCCACTTTAAGTAAAACAATTAGATTTTAAAAGTTAAGACTATATATTTCATGTTTGAATGAAGGTGAAATACACTGTTTCATTTTATGATTTTATTTCTTACATAAAAGTTTCAGCATTTACTTTTCAAAATTATTACTCTTTAAAACTCAAGTATATTTAAACAAGATATTAATAATTTTGTGTCTAGATCATGACATATATATGTTCATAAAGTTAAAATTATAAAAGCTTTACAGCATTAGATTTACATCTTAAGGACAGTAGCTTCATTGGAATTTTAACTTCCATAAATTAATCTATATACTTATTAGAAAAAACAGTGTCATGTTTAAAGCAATTATTGTGAAAAAATATTCACGGTACTTGGAAAACTTTACAACAAAATTTAATTTTCCAGTGAAATTTTATTTAATGCGAATACAGTGCATTGTTTTTGTTTAATATAGAAAAAGTAATTGAAGTATCATTGATATGTAACCTAGGGTTGAGATTAACGCGTTTTTGCACACCAGTATTTTATTAAAGAAAAATTTTCCGATTAAATGAAAAATTATTTTCTCTAATGAAATAGTGGTGAGCAAACATGCGAAAATCTCATCCCTAGAAATCTTAAAATATTTTCATTATATATTGATATAAAATTAACATCAAGTTAAGTGAATTTTTCATGTACGAAATATCCAACAAATACTTTTGTTTTTCGGGGAAATCTCAAACCTGTCAAAAAAGATATTTATAAAACATTGAATTAACCTTTTCGGGCTGATGTACTATTAATAGTATATGTCTTTTAATGAAGTATTATTTTGTATTAAGAAATACTTTTGCTTCAATTAAATTTGGCAATGTATATGCCTATGAATTTTATATATGGCTTTATTTATATTTAGGCATTTGGTAATAATAATAAATATTATTGTTTGCCTAATTCCCTGTGCGCCATTTATGTTTCTTTTAATTTAAATATATATTTAAAATTTTAATTTAAAATTAAAGTTAATTTCCTGAAAGAATCATGTGTAATCAAACATAAAAACTATTAGAGATTTGTAATATAAATTAAATCTTGTTGTAATACAATATTTTTTTTTAATTCTTCCTCAGTCTGTTTTCATATGAATATTTCTTGAATAGTGTACAAAACAACAATATTATTTATCTTTCAGACAGTAAAATATTCGTTAAAAACTTATTAATTCATTTGGATAGTTAGTGTTAATCTTTATTAACGTAAAAATAATGTTTAAAAAAATAATAATAATAAATGGAGCCGAAAGAGTTAAACGAATAAACAAAGAAAAACAAAAAAAGTGTACAACTAAAGTTTAAACAGCAATTAGCAATAAATATTTTTACGTATTGAATTAATCACAGTTAATCAAGTACATTTAACACTCTCGCGGCGTCATTTATTTTAATTAATTATTTTTTTTAACCAAAATATGTTAAAAATTGTGCATTTATTTTATGTCATAACATATTATTTGAGTAAACATATATATATATATATATATATATAATTTAAAAAAAAAATTGTTGCACAAATTTTGTTATTTTTATATTGCCCGTAGAAATTGCGGGATATGTAGCGAGAGGTTTAATAAACACATGCAACTAATTAATAATATAATGTGAATTTTCAATTATATATGTATAAAAATAATAATAATGTTACTTAATAACATTAATAACATTAATTTTGTTATCTTTATGTTGCCCGTAGAAATTGCGGAATATGTAGCGAGAGGTTTAATAAACACATGCAACTAATTAATAATATAATGTGAATTTTCAATTATATATGTATAAAAATAATAATAATGTTACTTAATAACATTAATAACATTAATTTTGTTATCTTTATGTTGCCCGTAGAAATTGCGGGATATGTAGCGAGAGGTTTAATAAACACATGCAACTAATTAATAATATAATGTGAATTTTCAATTATATATGTATAAAAATAATAATAATGTTACTTAATAACATTAATAACATTAATTTTGTTATCTTTATGTTGCCCGTAGAAATTGCGGGATATGTAGCGAGAGGTTTAATAAACACATGCAACTAATTAATAATATAATGTGAATTTTCAATTATATTTGTATAAAAATAATAATAATGTTACTTAATAACATTAATAACATTAATTTTGTTATCTTTATGTTGCCCGTAGAAATTGCGGGATATGTAGCGAGAGGTTTAATAAACACATGCAACTAATTAATAATATAATGTGAATTTTCAATTATATATGTATAAAAATAATAATAATGTTACTTAATAACATTAATAACATTAATTTTGTTATCTTTATGTTGCCCGTAGAAATTGCGGGATATGTAGCGAGAGGTTTAATAAACACATGCAACTAATTAATAATATAATGTGAATTTTCAATTATATATGTATAAAAATAATAATAACATTACATCTGTACTATCTTCTGTTTGCATCGTCTAAACTGTTTTGAATGTGTAAAAAAATTCCTATTTTCTATAAAAGTACAGTTTTGTTTATACATTTGATTCAATGCATGAATCAACAATTTAAAAGGAATTTATTTCCGAATGTTGATGAAAAATGCATTAATTCAAAAAAGAATTTTACTGGTAATATCTGACTAATGAGGCAAACACTTTATTTACTGAATTTATTATATTCATGTATCTTTAAATTACTTATATTTAACAACTTCATCTATTTTCTATCTCAAATTATTTAATAAATTTTTGCAGGTACTAATCTTTATTATTTTTATATGCCAGGAATATTTAAATGTAAGTTTCATTTCACTTTACACATGAAATGATTTAATGAATATATGGTAAAATATTATATCTTTATTGATGTATCAATGCATAAAGTATGATAATTTCAGGATTTTTTGCATAATTTAAATTGATATTTTTAAAGTAATAAATAATTAATAATGATTATATATGTAAATGATATGTTTACCAATTCAAAATATTCATCTTCTTTGTTAAAACTTTTAACTTTTCTATTGAATCTCGAACAATATCTTTAAGTATTCGAAAATTAATATTAAAATATTAGATTGTTTATCTTTCCTGCATTTAAATGCGAAACCTAATGCTTGACAATCAGAAATGCTTTAGAAATATTCTCTAAATTAAGACTTATTTGAATTACAAATCGTAGATAAGAACACTCTCGTAATAAATTCAGTTTTCTTAGAAATAAGGGAAAAAATGTTCACGTTTCATTTCCTACTAGCATAATAAAACATTAAAGTTACTTAAAAATGCTTTTTTTCTTACAACTTAAGAATAATAAATTTAAACACATGAAACATAGTGAATATATTTGCAAAATATATTTCCATTTGGACTTGTATAGTTTTAAAATTCTCAAAAATAATTTAAATAATTTACAGAAAAAATATAAATTATAAAAAATATCAAAAACAGCGTTTTTTTTTTTTTTTTTTTTTTTTTTTTTTTTTTTTTTTTTTTTAAGGAAAAAATTTTTTAATGCATAGTAAATTACAAATGAAGATTTCTTTTTCAGTACCAAGAAAGTTAAGTCCAAGTGCTTAAATTAAGATAAAATAAAACAAAATAAATAAGAATAATTTCAAGCATGATAAATATATAAATTAAATCACCTAAAATAATACTGAGTGAATTCATTTTCTTTAGAATTAGTAAAATTAAGGATAATTTTTAAAATTCTATAATTATACTAAGCATAAACCGAAACTTTGCTGGCGTTTCGTTTTCAGCCCGAAATCTGAGTTACATCGAAAATTCTTTTCCAGCGAAAGTGCTATTAAAATTCGACCGAACCGAAAATCGATAGAATTTATCTTTAGTCTAAAAATGTTATTTCTTCTTCCCGAAATTTTTAACATTCTTTATTTGATGATATATGTGACACTCATATAATTAATTTTATAATTATCTTTCACGACTGACTGAAGATAAGCGTGCAAATTATAAAGCAAGCAATGCATATATTATTAAAACTTGAAGTTGCTTTTTATGTGCTTATTCAAAACTGCGGATTTAACAGCAATAGAAAATTTTTGTTTGAATTCGCAGAAGTATTTCGAATACTCTTTTAGAAAGTTCAACAAAAACAAGTGATCATTTACAAAAATCGTTAATGAAATCAATATTAAATATAAATCGAGATATGTTATATGTTATACCTGTATATTTTGTATACCCGACATGTATACTTGTTATATTTTTTTATTAAGTGATATCAGTATAATTAGAAAATTATTCTATATTATTGGTGAATTAATTGCATTTAATTTTATATGAAAACAAAGTGTTTTATTCAGAACCATAGAAAGTAAAATTTGGCCATGCCTATAATTAATTAATAATTATCAGGACTCCTACTCGTCAAATATTTTACAGCATCTGTCACCAAAATTTTGCAAAATAATATTTAGCTTGTTTTATGACAAAAAATTCTATCTTCAGGTATAGTTACTAGTACTTTACAAAATTTCCAGTACAAAAACGCTTAAAATCCCCTGAATTCCATTATGCGTACGAACACTGATTATGTATATATAACCCTCTCGCGGCGTCATTTATTTTATTTATTTTTTTAACAAAATATGTTAAAAATTGTGCATTTATTTTATGGCATACCTCAAATCTAGAGTTAACATATATATATATATACATATATAACAATAATAATAATAATAATAATAATAATAATAATAATAATAATAATAATAATAATAATAATAATAATAATAATAATAATAATAATAATAAAACGAAAATTGCTTGTTGCACAATTTTTGTTATTTTTATTTTGCCCGTAGAAATTGAAGGATATGTAGCGAGAGGTTTAATAAACAAATGCAACTAATTAATAATTATGTATATTTCATGAAGGCACGTAATTAATTAATAATTATGTATATTTGTACATGCATCAATTACTTAAAATAATTCGGGCAGTTTCCTTTTTGTTTTTGTCCAAAAATATGAAGATTATAGAAATTTGGTATCTGCTTCAAAAACCTGTTTCGGTATACCTTAATTATGCTTATCCAATGTCTGATTTTTATCTACAATTTGATTTTCATCTAAATTTTCGGAACCTCATAATAGTATTTGTTGATTTTAACATGCATTAGTCACAGATGAGATTTCTGACTTTTTACATATTAGTATAATTGTTCTTAAAAAAGTTCTGTCAAATCACAAAAATGTTCCGATTAAGGGAAGACAAAATTGACTGCAATCCTATATGGAAAATTATAAATTTAATCATTTTTAAAACGCGTTTCTTCGGAAACTTCCCGATCGATTTAGGTGAAATTTGAAACCCACGTTTACTAGATTATACCCAAGATTTTTGGCAGACAATTTTTTTGTGTGTTAATTTTTTTTTTATTTTAGAGCAATTTTAATTTTTCAGAATTTTTTCTTCTTTTGAGGAAAAAACCTCACAGTTGAATTTTCTTGACGTTTTTATTAGTTTTTCATCGTATTATAAGGAAAACCTTTGTTTTGAAATTTATATAAAAAAATATTTTTTGTTGTCCTTACAGTTTTTACACGTACTGCATATATGGACGAAGTAATGAAGAGGGTTTTTTTTTTTTACCATTCAATTAGTACATGTTCTATAATATAGTATACACTGTTAAAAATCTTGTCCTTTTAAATTTACACAAAATTTTCGTCCCTAATAGCTGCCACTGTAAGATAGTAAAATCTTGAACTAACATTTGGAGCTCCCGTTGAAGCATAATTTCAATAGTTGGAACAAAATTGCAATAGGGAACTCCAAATGTTGGTATAAGATTTCATTATCTTATGGAGGCAGCTATTGAGCACCAAATTCCGTCTAATTTGATTCAAATTAGAGCAAAAATTTCCACAGTGTACATTAGAGCCTATACAGATCTATGAAGTACAGATCCATTACAAAATAATGAACCCCAACTCATTCATAATAAAATTATCAGGCAGTTAGTACATGCTACATAAAATAGCATACATTGAAACATTCGTTGAAAAAGAAATATTAATGTATAAAATTTATCATTTAACCGTTTTAAATAATCTATATTATAAAGGCCAAACGTATCTGTGCGTAACGCATACGTCATTTTGTGAATGGCAACACTTTCCCATACAATTTCGGTTTTGCAGTTTTCGCTACTGCAAATTTTGCATTTATAAAGATCGCACATTTTAAATTTTTACACCATTTTACATAAAAAAATGTACTTTTAAATGCAATTTGTTTGAAAGCTGTATCTCAATTTGTTTTGGGAATATAATTTTTTTTATAGTTTTTAGCACCAATTTTATAATTGTGGCAACAAAATCACTCCATTTTCTCTAAAAAATAAATAAATAAATAAATAAAAATAAAAATAAAAATAAAAATAAAATGCGTATATTTTGTAAAAAATACCGTCTGTTATATAATTTGGTGATTTCTATTTCATTTTGTATTTATTTATTAATTAAATGACTTCAAGTTTTGAATTAAAGTGATTTTAAAATGTTAAAATTAAAATATCATTTTTTAAACGTGGTGGTTACGGATATGAGAAGTGCGTGTGTGATATTTGAGACGATCAAAATGATGACGGATTTTAATTTCGCATGAAATTTTATGATCGTGTCAATTTGGAATAATTTTTTTTTTCATTCGCATTTATACCAAGCATAATAGGCTCAATTGACAACATTATCATAACAATTTATCTTTATTATATTTCACTGATTACATATGCGATTAAAATTTAATTTTAAAAAATTTGGACAACTGAGTTTTATAGTATTTTGTTAATCTTAGCTTAAATTAATACTTGTCTGATAGTTAGGCTGATCAATATAAGATGTATATTTTATAATATTTGTTTGAGAGTTAGACTGATCAATATAAGATGCATTTTTTTATTGTAACTAATTTTCTAGATTTATCATAAATCAATGAAAAAGTTCCTTTTAAAACATTTTCTTTCGTCGAATTTCGACGGGTCCACCTCGTAATAATAATAATAATAAATAATAATAAATATTAGATTTTTCAAGCAAAAAAATATTTTAATATTTGAAAAAAAATAATATTTGAATAGTTTTATTTCGAAGAATGTGTATTTGTTATGAAATAGAAAATATTACCTATTGAATGAAATATAGACCAATACGGATCTATAAAATAAACAGCTATTATGAAATAATGAGCCCCAATTCATCTCTAATAAACTTGCATTCCCATTAGTGCATGTTCCATAATATAGCATATATTGAAACGTGAATTGAAAGAAAAAGTTAATGTATAAAATTTCCTATTTATACATTTTAAATATATACTGTTCTAAATTATAAATAATAATAATATTAATTTATTACTAAACATTTGATTATTTAAGCACTTCTTTGACATTTCTGAAATAAAAAAAAAATCTCTTTAATATTTAAATTTAAGTTAAGATATCTCCATAAAATAAACTATTCCCAAGCATTTAATCTAACATAAAGTGATGTATTATTGGATTATAAAAATATATTAAACAGTTAAGAAATTAAATAAAAATACTGTAAAAGAAAAATTTGATTGTGTTGAAAACCAGGTTCAAGTTATTCACGATACGCTTTATGATATTTTACGATTAAAATTTACAAACATTACAAAATGTGAATAAAATATAAACATTGAGTTTCGTATCAATAATTTTCTCTCCAATAAATCTATTATTATTTGAATAGTAATGTTTTTAAAAATGTGTATTTATTATGAAATACGGAGCTATTATTATGATATCAAACAATAAAACACTCCATTCCCATCTACCTAATTACATAATATATTGATGTATAATAATTTTAGTCGATAATTCTGAGCTATCGGAAATCGATGCACTGGAACCGAGATTCTTTATGCAAATTTCCATAATGTCTATTCTATCGCGTTTGTGATAAATGAATTTAAAATGGATTTCAAGAACCATAGATAAAATTAAGTTAAATAGGATGCCTTAATTTAAGTATTCGTAAATACTTCAGAGGAATTTCGTTGGAAAATTAGAACATTTGAAAGACATTACATTGCACTACATCCAAGTACTAAGGCTGAAAATCTGCAGCATTAACTACATAGTCACTGCACTCTTTTTTAGAAAATGGTTACTTCACTATATTGTGAAGCATTTCATAAGTCAAAATAGAGATATTCTATAAAAGAGGTAGAGAGACCATGAAGCTAATGCGGATTTTTAAAAGTATGCGCCATTATACAAGATGTCCGAAAATGGACTTACAAGGAGATGTTAAAATAGCAAATAAAGCCTTTGTGCAAAAATGTTAAAAGATAGAAAACCAACAATTATAAATGCACAAATAAAGTATGAAAAGGGAGCAAACAGCTGTTTCGAATATACTATCGAGATTCTTCTTCAGTGCAAAAACTCAGCAAACTAGACAAGAATTTCGTTTTTATTCATTTGCTTTAGAACAAAGATGTATGTATTTTCTTCTGCAACACATTACTTAATATCAATAGTGTATTTATTATGCAATATGTGTTTACAACCCATATGTACAAAATTTTGACTATGTATAAGAAAACTCCTTTCATGTAATTAGAATTTCTCAAGGACTTTATTCGTTTTATAATACACTAGTTTGACTCGCTCTGCGTTCATTCAGATTTATTTGTTTTTTTTGCGATATCATCGTTAGATTTTTCGATGCATGCATCCTACTAAACAGGACGATTTTAACAATGCATTACAATGATAAACATGGATGTGAGGAAAATCGGCAAACAAAATCTTCATTTGGCACCTTTTCGTTCTGAATCCCGAAGCACATACCTCCTCTGCTCCCACCCTTATTTTCGGCTCGGAATGCTCCGGTTTAAATTTCGTATCATCATAAGATTCTATCATAATAGAACCGAAAGATGTCTCAGAAAGATTATTGCAATAGTACTTTTGCCATTTAAAGACTTTTATCCACGAAATGACAAGTCTATATTTAACGCATGAAAAAATTGAGAAATCTTATTCTCGAGTCAAAGTAATCGCTTTGCATCCCAAAGTGCGTACGAATGCAGGATTTTCCAGCAACGCCAAGTAATTTACTAAAAAACGCATGTTTAACCTAGGCGAAGTTTTAAACAGAAGAAAAAATAAATAATTTTTTTCAGTCGCTCGGAATAATAGTGATGCAATCCGAATCTGGCTTCACCAGCAGGTAATTGTGGGTAATCGAATGATTTTTCAGAACTTAAATAAAAGGGTATTATGAAACAAATAAAAGAAAAAATATATAAATGAGATTTTAGAAAAAGTGTTGCTTTATTTTTATTATTATTATTTTTTTTTTTTTCAGAATAAAATAAAATAAAGAAACAATTGGTTAGAGATATGGAATTTAATATAATAAATCATGCTAAGATATTATTAAAGGACAGAGAATTTTTTTATATTATAAGAGTTTGAAAATAATTGATTTCGAAACATTTTTATTATTGCACACACACACACATATATATATAAATTATGCTCCTAAAAAGTATAAATAAATAAAAAATTGTTATTGAAATCCAAATTTAATGTAAATATAACAAAAGTCCCATTACCCAATTATATCATTAAGTTACATTATCGCCTTCTAGAACTGAAGTCGTTTATTATTTTTAAAGAACTTGTACCCCTAAAAAGATACACATTTCAAAAGTAAGTTCAAAGAATAAAAATGCTCCCATCAGCTCTAAAGAATAACATAACAAGCTACTTTTGAATGAATAGTACTCTCTTTTAAATATGATTTCGGCAATTGCACAGAGACAAAAGTATTCTCCTTTCAGAAAATGCTTTTATCATGAGGGTCATTGTTTAACTGCTTCATCTCGGGCTATGTTCAGCTAGCTACCTCCCATTCAGACTCCGTTTTCTCCAGTGTCATCCCCCCTTAAGTCGTTCTTCAAAAGGAAAAGTCCCGCCCATTACCCCTCTTTTTGATCGACCCTATATTGGATGATGTATAGAGTGCCCTAGATATCTAAAATAGGGCCATTTTCAAACGCTTTTTAATCCATGTACAGTTTTTTTTTCTTTAGTTTATCATCGTAGAAAGCAAGCGAATAGCATTAACCTATTTCCATTGAAAAAAAAAAAAAAATAGAAGAAAATTATTTCACTTATGAATTTAAATGAAAACCTTTGATATTTAATTGAAAACTTACACGTTATCAGTGATATAACGTGTCTCGTTATGGAATCATTTGTACTTTGAAAAAAAAAAATGTTGTGCTGGTTTTAATAATGTGATTATTTTTCTTTTCTTTTTACTTCAGAAGATTGAATAAATTGGGAAAATTTCATGTAACAGGAAATTGGAGGAAATAAAGTAAAAGCTACTAAAATACAGGAAATATTTTTACAAAAGGATTATTTTAGTTTTGTGGAATCAATGTCAATTTTTTCTTAATTTTCTTGAATTGATTTGTTTTCTTTTTAATGATTTGTTATTGAATTTTCACTGAAATGGAATTATAACATTTTGCCAGACTCTTTTTTAATTGAAGAATGAAAAGTAAAACAACTTTACAGGAAAATGATGAAAAATTAAATTTAAAGATACAGTGGTAAAATAATCTAATAGGATTTTTTTATACAAAGATTTATATTTTGCATTCGATTTTGTTGTATAAATACTTCAATTATTTATTTCATAGTTTTTCTCTTTCTTTTTAGTTGAGATATTAAAATGTTGAAATTATTTATGAAAATGAAACCGTGAGATTTAACGGGTGGCAAAATCTAAAAAGATATAAAATAAAATAAGTAAATAAACAATAAATAAAAAAAAATAAAAATAAAAATATTAAAGCGAAGGTAAAACATCCCTGTCTTGGAATAAAAAAGAAGTATTAGCAACTCATTTTATTTCAAGGACATTATATTTTTATGAAGGCATACATAAATTGACAATTTAGTAAATCCCCGCTTCTTTGAATGTACTTTATTATTATTATTATTATTATTATTATTAAGTGATATCGTTTCTGATATCTGACTATCTGGAATATTCGAGTCGAACTTATAACACCAATGATTGGATTTTTTCTATATTTATTTGAGACGAATGGATTTAATATGACACTTATTCGTTTTGGATATAGTAGAACACGTGGGTATTTGCTGATTTTTCAAATTACTGTAAAAAAAATTTAACATTTATAATTAAGCATTTCAAGGATATTATATTTTTATGATCAAATACATAAATTATCATGTGTATAAATCCCCGCTCCATTCAATGGATCTTTTTATTATTTAGTATTATTTTTAGCATTGATTTATTAATTAATGAACGAATATATAAACTGACATATTACTAAATCCCCGCTCCTTCGAATACATTTTTTATTTCGAAATAGCGTTTCGCATATCTGACTATCTGGGATAATCGAGTCAAAACTATACCATAACACAAATAATTGGAACTTTTCTGTATATAGTTGAAAATAATATTAATTATGACACTTTAATATGACACTTACTACTTTTGGATATAGTAGAAAATGTAAATATCTGTTAATTTTTCAAATTTCAGTAAAATATTATTTTTAGGATTTCTTTAAATAAGCATTTCAAGGAAATTATATGTTTATGTGAGAATACATAAATTGACATATTAGTAAATCCGCGTTCCTTTAAAACACATTTTTTTCTTTTTTTAGCGATATTGTTTCGCATAACTGACTAAAAGAAATGATAGAGTCAAATCATACTATAACACAAATAACTGGAAATTCTCTGCATTTATTTGGGATGAATGGATTTAACATGACGCATATTCGCTATGATATAGTAGTATATGTGTGTATTTACTGATTTTTCAAACTTCAATAAAATATTATTTTTAGCATTTATTTAAATAAGTATTTCAAGGACATTATATTTTTATGAACGAATATATCACTTGACATTTTATTAAATCCCTATTCCTGCAAATGTATTTTTATTTGCCCATATCATTCCGTGTATTTTGCTAACAGGAGTTAAAGTTCGAAACATAATACAAATAATTGAAACTTTCTACATTTATTTGAGATGAATGGATTTAATATGACACTTACTCGTTTTGGAAATAGTAGAACATGTAAGGATCTATTAATTTTTCAAATTTTAGTAAAATATTTTTTTTTAGGATTGTTATAAATAAGCATTACAAGAAGATAATATTTTCATGTACAAATGCACAAATTGACATTTTAGTAAATTGCTCTTGCAAGAGTATTTTATTTGCTCATATCTTTCAGCGTATCTGGCTATCCAAAATAATAAAGTTCGAGTCATACTATTATACAGATAATTGGAACTATCCAATATTTATTTGAGATGAATGAATTTAATATGACACTTACTCGTCCTGGATATAGAACATATGGCTGTCTGCTGCAAGACATTTTCCTTTAAAGGAGAAGCTGTCTTTTTCTATTTTTACGGGCGGATGGAATCCTTTTTGAAACCACGTACCTATCCATTTGGAGGGAAATTCACATTCTTGTGATGCTGGAAGAGAAAAAACAACAATTAGCGAAATCGAAACAGCACAGATGAGTTTATTTTTATTAATAAAAAAGAAATGATGAAACTATGCTCACAAAGATATCAAAGATATTTTGTTTGATGAGAATAAATGCGAGTTTATTTATTTTTATGTTTACAGGAGTGTGTATGTCAAAAGTGAGTTTGTCAAGATAGTTTGATAGTGTTCTAATAACATGTTTCGGTATTTTTTAAGGATAGTCTCAAATACAAAGGGACGACTTTAACACGCATAATTTTATTCATTTTTATTCAGAAATACACGAAAATTTCAGGTGATATTATTTGGAAACCTTGCAACCGAAAGACGTTTTCTATTATTTGGTAAACGCAATAGGTCGTTCAGAAAATACTGACAAAACTGGCGCTTTGAAATAAATGTCCAACGCGAAATTTTGCTTTAAGTAAAAATTAATTTAAACTTCAGGGAACATCAGAATCTTTCAGTATATAATTCAACATGTTTCCACATGACGGAGTCATGAAGCAAATGACTGCCTGTCTTAGGTACCCTCGGACTCTGAAAAGTTTCAAATGTTTTCAATCGAAAAAAAAAAAAATCGTAAAACTTCAATAAATATAGTGAAAAACATCTAAGCTGATACAGTTATCCCAGTTAAAAAAAATAAATAAATAAAAAGGGTTGTGGAATAAAAAAAGTAAAATTTAGAGATTAAAAAAACTTAGAAACTAAGAAATTAAATTAAGTTAGAAAATGCTGTAAAAGTCTTAAAATACCGTTATGTCGACTGATATACTTTTCATTGCACAATCCACTATTTTTTCAAAATCATTTACAATAGAAATATCGCTGCAAAATTTAACCCTCCAAGCGTCCTGCAAATAGGTAAAATTGTAATGTTGTTTTCTCTGCATTTTGTTTTAAATGCTAATAAAATATGATTTTTTCAATATTACATAAAAAATCTTATTTAAGAATATAAATGTAATCCTTAATTATCAATCATTATTAATCATTTTTCAATGCTTTGAAAATTCATTAAATTTATAGAATTATAGTATCTTAAACATTGCTCACATTGCAGTGAAACCGGGAGCTTAGTGTACGGAATATTACAGGCCAAACGCTTAGAGGGTTAAAAAAAAGATTCTGGTGACACACTGTTAAAACTTTTGCAGCATTCTGTCCAGTTATCTGACCATTTTCATCGAAAACAGTTGTACAATAGTTGTTTTACGCTCTTCTGGCCATATATTGCCATTTTTATTGTCAGAATATAGTTAAATTACGGCTATGTAACCATTTATTGAAAAAACGGTCAAATGACTGTTTTAACAGTGCACGAGATTTCATGAATAAATACAAAGCAGTGCAAATATAAAATGAAATAAAATTTTATTTATGTAAGCGTGAATTAATTTCTACTAATGTTACTAAATTTGCATATACTCTGTTAAAAATTTTGCTCTAGTTTGAACCAAGTTTTGGGGCTCAGTAACTGTCACCATAAGATGGTGAAATCTCGCATCAACACTTGGAGCTTTCTAATTCAACCTGGTCCCAACTAATAAAGCTATGTTTCAAATGGAGCTCCAAATATTGGTTTAAGATTTCACCATCTTACAGTGGCAGCTATTCAGCATCAAAATTTTGTTCAAACTAGGACAAGATTTTTAACAGTGTAGCATCGCTTTCCAAATTTTATGTAACCCAAGGGACGCTAAATCGTTGCAAATATTCTCGCTTCGTAAAAATATCTCTGTTGATTTCCCTGTTAATTGATAGCAAATAAAATCTTGACTGATAAAGTATTCTGCTATTTTGAATACGGATCTGTAAAGATTATTTGCTGTATAATCTTTTTCTTTTCTTTATTTCTCTCTCTCTCTCTCTCTTTTTTTTTTTTTCCTTTTTTAAAAATTTAATTGAAGTCAGAAACGGATTAACCACCACCCGGGCCCCTAGGCTTGACTTTCTGAGGGCCCACTTTCACTCCTTCAAAGTGGTATATACTGGAAAAATTAAAACACATGCTTGCTTCATTAACTCATAAATCATTGATGATTAAAATATAAAAGATTACGACAAAGAATTTCGCACATCTTTTGTCTTTTGCATTAATGTTCGACCAGTGTAAAAGAATATTTTCTTGTTCTTTATATAAGGAAAATTTTAGCACTGGGCCTCCTTTTCTTCTGTGCCCCTAGGCTTCAGCCTACTGAGCCTAATGGGTGATCCGCCTCTGATTGAAGTATGTTTAACAGTACCAACTAGAAGAAAATTAATTATTGTGGACTTGTATAACATATTGTACAAAACATAGAGCAACATTTTTTTTTCTTAGTCACAGTTTATAGCTCAATTAATTTTGGATTAAAATTACGCATCTCCTCTGATCTGATATTGTTCCGAACATGTTTCAGGTCTATCTTCCCCTTGTCGGTGTTTTAACAAAAGAAGATGCGTTTAACCCACATAAATAAATCCCACCACAGTGGGAGCTTTATGATTGCCCTGGTGAAAGGGGATATACTTCCCTATTGTGTACAAATCGGGTGCTCAAGTCTTTTGATGGATGTTCTATAAAAGAATTAAAGAGGATATTTTTTTTTTCAAGAGCTTTTTTTAGACAGGAGGGGCCAACTGTACTCGGGAGATCAAGAAAATAGCATTGAATTGATTGATGTTATGTAACAATCCATCAATCTCTGGCTTTTAGCTTTATAACAAAAGGTAAAAAAGTTCATAGGGAAGTAGAAACTTTTTTTGAAAATTTGATGAAGTTGATTCTGAATGACGTATACTTTGTTGTAAAGAGTTAAAACTTTTTCGATTTTTTATAATTATAAAAAATTCTTACTTTTTCGTACTTTATTTCTCAAATGTCATTTGGATTAAATACATAACCTTTTTAGAAATAAAATTGATATAATATTTATGCGTATTGAATCACATGTTAAACTCATTAAGACTTTAGAAATAACTTAATAATGCAACTAGATAAAACTGTTTTACAATTATATATAAAAATATATATATATTCTTTTTTTTTTTTTCGTGTTTTACTTTTCAAATACTATTAGAATTGACTACATAGCTTTTTAGAATTAATTATGATATGAAACTTATACGTAATTGAACCACATATCTAATATATTAATAACTTAATAATAAGCTAATTTTCATTTAGTCGATTCGGATCGACGTTTACTTTATTGAATCTAAATAAACATTTTCGATTTTTATAGTTATGAAAAAATTCTTATTTTTTGTGGTTTATTTCTCAAATACTACTAGGATTCACCACATAGCTTTTTAGAATTAATTATGATCAGGGTCCGTCAACCCTCGGGCATGAAGATGCCCGCACGACTAGAAAATTGCTCTTGCCAGCTAACATTTTTAATTACTTATTCATTTTATTAATTAAGTTTACCAACTAGAGTTATAAATGACCAATCTTTATAGGATTTCAGACCTGAAAAAAAATTACAAATGGTATTTCAAAACAAAATCTCAAAATAATTGTTAATTTATGTGTATAATTTCTTGTGGGAAATTGATGGTAAGGATAAATTAATATGTAAATGTTTAATTGCATAGTTTGATTTTATGTATTTTTTTCAATGTAAAAATGGTATATCTTAAATTTTTTGCTCCATCTGATTTTTTTCTAGCGAATATTTAACTTGTTTGATATTTACTGCAAAATAACACATATACACATACATATATGTACATATATAAATACCCGAATACGATTATGAGTGGCCAGTGTTCCATTTTGCAACGAATGCGTTATTGTCAGAGAAATGATTCTTCAAGCTGGCTCTTAAGAATTTTTTGAGACGCCTAGGAATTTTTCCTAGAGCTTAAGAATTTTTAATTTTCGACAGTCCCTGATAATGATCTAATATTCATGTGTAATTTAATCATATATCAAGCAAATTAATAGTTTTGAAATAACTCATTAATAAGCTCAGTTTCATTTCGTTGATTCTGATTGATGTATACTTTGTGGCAACTCGGTAAACTTTTTCATTTTTTACTTTCTTCTATCTTCAATAGAAGAAAGTAATCGAAATTTTTTCGAATTCCGCTTTTCGACGGATTTACACGTTTTAGGGGTCAGAGATTCCAAAAACATGTTTTACAAAATGTCTGTCTGTCCGTCTGTCTGTGTGTGTCTGTGTGTATGTCGCCATTCTACCATCAAAAAGTGTATGAAGATATGCATAGAATTGAACCAAATTTTTTGTGAATGTTTTTGGCTATGGCAAGCAGGTCCTCCTTCAATTTTGAAATATTCCACCGGAACGGGGCGCTGCAATCGCGATTTTTGTGCCAATTTCAATATTGTACCGACCAAAAGTATATGAAGTTATGCATCGAATTGAACCAAATTTTTTGTGTAAGTGAATAGCTATAGCTAGTTGGTCTTCCCTGAATTTGAAAAAAAATCCGCCGGAAGAGGGCGCTGCAATCGAGATTTTTATGCCATTGTCAATACTGCACCACGTAAAAGTGTATGAAGTTAGGCCTAGAACTGAGCTAAAATTTTTGTGTATAATTATTTTTTGGTATGTTAAGTATTTTCTCCCTGTATTTGAAAAAAAATATGCCTATCATTGTATTCTTCATCGGCTCGTGCAGAGACGGAAATTCGTTTTTACTCCGATTAATTGACTGAAGCAGAAATTTCAGATGAAAATGAAAGTTGGTATGGTATTGACTTAAAATTATTAAAGCATTAAAATGAGCAACTATTTTTTTTTAAAATACTAGGGGGGCCCCGCCCCCCTGCTCGCTATGCTCACCAACCCCCCGTGTAATCGCTTCGCGATTCCAAATTATTGGCTACCCCTGCTTTCTGCGCTCGCCAATCCCCATGGTATGAATAAGCAGTTGCAGACCTTTCAAATGATGTGTCACACGACTGGTGTTGTAAAGAAATTAAAAATGTGCCCCCCTGAGGGGCAGAGTGGGAGGCGACACAAAAGACATCCATAATATGAATAAGCAGCTGCAGACCTCTCAAATGATATGTCACACGACTGGTGTTGTAAAGAAATTAAAAATGTGCCCCTTGGGGGCAGAGTGGGGTGACACACAAGACATCCATAAAATGAATAAACAGTTGCAGACCTTTCAAATGATTTGTCACACAATTGGTCTTGTAAAGAAATTACAAAATGCGCCCCTTCTGAGGGCAGAGGGGGGGGGGGTTACCCACAAGATATCCATAATATGAATAAGTAGTTGCGACCTCTCAAATGATGTGTCACACAATTGGTGTTGTAAAGAAATAAAAAATGTGCTCCCCGGGGGGGCAGAGTGCGGAATGACACACAACACATCCATAATATGAATAAGCAGATGCAGACCTTTCAAATGATGTGTCACACAACTGGTGTTGTAAAGAAATTAAAACTGTGACCCCCCCATGGGGAGAGCAGAGTGTGGGGGTGACACACAAGACATGCATAATATGAATAAGCAGTTGCAGACCTTTCAAATCTTGCGTAACACGACTGGTGTTGTAAAGAAATTAAAAATGTGTCCCCTCTGGGGAGCAGAATGGGGGATAACACACAAGACATCCATTATATGAATAAGCAGTTGCAAACCTCTCAAATGATGTATCAAACGACTGGTGTTGTAAAGAAATTAAAAATTTGGCGAAATATTATAGTTATCGCCAAGTTGGCGTCACTTTTGACAACTAATTTCGGTCGCCAAATTTGGCGATATATCGCCAAGTTGGCGACAAACTTGGCGATTGTTGGCGATGGTAGCCTTTCCTCTCTTTATGGTAACCCATACGGCGATGCATAGACGGAGCCCTTTCCTGATTGGTCTATTCGACTCATGGAAGGAGTGGACAACCCGGATTCGTTAGTTCCGGAAATCTTCCACATCAGCATCATTCCAGGAGTCATTCCTTTTAAGGCTAGTTTTTTTTTACTATAGAAGGATTAAAATGTACGTATGAGTACGTATGAAAGTTTAGGGATTAGCACATCCAACTAGTTTATCGTTTACTTCTCAAATACACTTAGGGTTAACCACATAGCATACTTATGCATAATTGAGTCATTTATTAAACTTATTAATAATTTTGAAGTAATTCACCAATAAGCTGATTTTCATTTGTAGTTAGTGTTAAAATATTTTCTTTATTTTTTTATGTTAAGTCTGCTAATATATCATTTATTTTAAATCATGTTTACGAGTACTGCACACATAACTCTTACTTTTCTACTTTCATACAAACTTGAATTATTTGAATTATTTTAAATTTAAAGACTAAAATACGTGTATAAAATAAAAGAATCTCCAATGAAGCTAAGAAAATTAAGTAATTAAGAAAACTAATTTATTTTCCCTCATAGCATGCATGTTCACAGTGACGTCACTGCGAGTCACTTCGGTCACATCACATCTGTGACGAAAATGCCACCACTCAGTGACGTCACAATGTGACTAAGATGTGACTTTCTAAAAATATTTTCACAGTTCGACACAATGTTAATGTCAAAGTAGTCACAAATGACACACTTTTTACAAATTGGTCACATTGTGACGTAACAAAGTGGTCACAATGTGACGTCACAAAAAAGCTCTAAAACGGCCATAACGACTTCACATTTTAGTCACTGTGACTTCACATCGATGTCACGTGACGTCACATCGACAATCGATGGTCACAAAGTCACAAAGTGACTTCACAACGACGTTGCAGTGACGTCACCATGTCTTACGGGATATTAGTAAATGTCGAATCATAAATGAATTCATAATAAGAAATGCATCGCCATATACATATTGCCCAAAAACATCGCAATCATTTTTATATATAGAAAGTAAATAAGTAATAGTTAAGAGAGAAAAATACTCAATGAATAGACATATACTATTAATAGTAAACGAGACTGCTTGTAAATAATTTGTTGTACTTTTAACTTATTTTTAAGTAAAAATTGATGTACATCCGTCTTCTAAGCAAAGATAATTGAATAAATGTTAACAAAAATTTCCTATAAGTGACATTTATCGTGAATATTTTTAGTCTGATGAAAATTACATTCTTGCAGAAAATTCAAAACAGGCAATTTCGCTATCGAACTCGAAATAAAAATAAAACATGTTCGCAAAGAAAAATATTTGTACATTACAATTCTTAAGTCTAGTTTCTTGCAAATATTTTAACTTTATCTTCACTCAGTTCGCGAAAAGTAAAAAGCACATTCTCTAATCCACCCTCTTTCCTTGATTCCAAACTAGAGAACTTGTTATAACAACTTGAAAAGATGCAAATGTAGCAGAAAGAATTTCTTAAGTTTTTTCCTCTTTTGCTCCTCAAAAGACACGAAGCAAACCTAAAATAAAATTGCGCTGAAAGAAGAATGCCGAGGGCGATCAATACAGTTATGTTGAACTTGAGCAAACTCTAAATTTGACACGCAGTCCCTTGGAACGAAAATAAAAGCCGCATCACTTTGTAACAGGTGGTAGATTTGTACATTACAACCTCAAAAAAAAAAAAATTGCCGAACGTTAAGTATAGGTACTCAGTCTAAATATATATATATATATATATATATATTTTTTCTAATGCATTTATTCATATTTTAAAAATGTAAGAAGAAGCACTTTTACGTATGATTATTTTTCAAAATGTATTATTGAATATGGTGTTTTGTATGTTGGGATATAGAATGCAAAATTTAAACGAAAATTAAATTTTTGTTTAATGTACATTTGAAATAGTTTAATTAAATTTTATGCATGAGAAATCCTATAATATCATTTTTCAGTAGTTAATTTATTTATGTAATGATAAAAGAGATGTGTATGATTTACAAAGTACTTAAAATTTTGTAGACTTAAGTTTCAACAACTTAGTTTTATAATTATTATTATGGGCTTTTCTTAAAAAAAAAAAAAAAAAAAAAAAAAAAAAAAAAAAAAAGGAGTTTAATTTTTAACTGGTATATTATCTGTTAAGTAATAAGCGATAAGCTAAAATATTTCTCATTGGCAACAGTAATTTCGAACGAAAATAAAAGCCGCACCACTTTGTAACAGGTGGTAGATTTGTACATTACAACCTCAAAAAAAAAAAAAAAATTGCCGAACGTTAAGTATAGGTACTCAGTCTAAATATATATATATATATATATATTTTTTTTTTCTAATGCATTTATTCATATTTTAAAAATGTAAGAAGAAGCACTTTTACGTATGATTATTTTTCAAAATGTATTATTGAATATGGTGTTTTGTATGTTGGGATATAGAATGCAAAATTTAAACGAAAATTAAATTTTTGTTTAATGTACATTTGAAATAGTTTAATTAAATTTTATGCATGAGAAATCCTATAATATCATTTTTCAGTAGTTAATTTATTTATGTAATGATAAAAGAGATGTGTATGATTTACAAAGTACTTAAAATTTTGTAGACTTAAGTTTCAACAACTTAGTTTTATAATTATTATTATGGGCTTTTCTTAAAAAAAAAAAAAAAAAAAAAAAAAAAAAAAAAAAAAAAGGAGTTTAATTTTTAACTGGTATATTATCTGTTAAGTAATAAGCGATAAGCTAAAATATTTCTCATTGGCAACAGTAATTTCGAACGAAAATAAAAGCCGCACCATTTTGTAACAGGTGGTAGATTTGTACATTACAACCTCAAAAAAAAATTTGCCGAACGTTAAGTATAGGTACTCAGTCTAAATATATATATATTTTTTTTCTAATGCATTTATTCATATTTTAAAAATGTAAGAAGAATCACTTTTACGTATGATTATTTTTCAAAATGTATTATTGAATATGGTGTTTTGTATGTTGGGATATAGAATGCAAAATTTAAACGAAAATTTAATTTCTGTTTAATGTACATTTGGAATAGTTTAATTAAATTTTATGCATGAGAAATCCTATAATATCATTTTTCAGTAGTTAATTTATTTATGTAATGATAAAAGAGATGTGTATGATTTACAAAGTACTTAAAATTTTGTAGACTTAAGTTTCAAACACTTAGTTTTATAATTATTATTATGGGCTTTTCTTTGAAAAAAGAAAACAAAAAGGAACTTAATTCTTAACTGATATGTCATCTGTTAAGTAGTAAGTGATAAGCTAAAATATTTCTCATTGGCAACAGTAATTTCGAACGAAGATAAAAGCCGCATCACTTTGTAACAGGGGGTAGATTTGTATATTACAAGCTCAAAAAAAGATAAATAAATAAAAATAAATAAAAATAAATAAATAAAACAAAAATGCCGAACGTTAAGTAGAATAACTCAGTGCAAATATATATATATTTTCTAATACATTTATTCATATTTTTAAAAAGTAAGAGGAAGCAAGATTATTTTTCAAAATGTATTATTGTATATGGTGTTTCAGTCAATAGAATGGAAAATTTAAGCGTAAAATAAAATAATAGATTTTTATTTTGTTTGATACACATTTGAGTCAGTTTATTAAATTTCATGCGCGAGAAATCGAGTAATATCATTTTTGAAAAGTTAATTTATTTATGTATTAATTAAAAAAGATGTGCATAATTTACAAAGTACTTAAAACACAATAAAGATTTAAGCTTCATCAACTTAGTTTTATAATAATTATTATAGGCTTAAAATAAAATAATAAGAAACTTAAAGCTTAACTGGTATATCATCTGTTACATAAACAGTAAATAATAGACGATATGCTGAAATATTTTACATTGACAGCAATAATTTCGAACGAAGATAAAACCCGCATGACTTTGTAACATGTGGTAGATTTGTACATTACAACCTCAAAAAAATTTGCCGAATATTTTTTTTATACTTAGCCTAAATATTTTTTTTTTCTAATGCATTTATTCATATTTTAAAATTTTAAGAGGAAGCACTTTTACATATGATTTCTTTTCAAGATGAATTATTGAATATTGTGTTTTGCATTTCAAGCTATAGAATACATTATTTAAACGTAAATTAAATTATTGAAATATTATTTTGTTTAATGTACATTTGGAATCCTTTTATTAAATTTAATGCATGAGAAATCCAATAATAACATTTTCCAGTTGTTCATTTACTTATGTTTTAATAAAATAGAAGTGCACGAATTACAAAGTACTTAAATTATAGTAAAGGTGTAAGTTTCAACCACATAGTTTTATAATAATTATTATAGACCTTTTAAAAAAATAATTTAAAACGTAGTTATTATCTGTCATAATATCTGTTTTATAATGCAAAATTTAAATGTAAATTAAATTATTTGAATTTTATTTTCTTTAATGTACACCTGGAATTCTATATACATATATACCGGGTGTTTATAAAGTCCCGGACCCATTTTGATGTTTAATAACTCATAAAATAATAAAGATAGATTAAAATTATTAACATAAATGATTTGATAGACTCAAAAAATTTCGCGATCCTTGTCAATGAACTACCTCGTGTGCCCCTTTCGTCGCACGGAGAATATCAAGTCGATAGTTTCACGCCAGGTAGCGGCAAGCATGTCGGCATCCACAGAGACTATTGCGGTTGTAATTGTGGCTTTTAAGTCATAAATGTTCGACACTCTACTACTTTACAAATCCCCAAAGGAAAAAGTCCAGCGGCGTTATATCAGGTGATCTGGGTGGCCAAAGAATAGCCCGATTCATCTTCCTGGAAAATGGTCATTCAAAGAAGTACGCACAATGGTACCCCAATGAGGTGGTGCACCATCTTGTTGCATAAAGACATGTGGTTGAAGCTCTTCTAGTTGTGGAAATACGAAGTTTTCCAACATGTCTAAGTATACGAATGATGAGACCATCTTTTCTGTAAAAAAAAAAAAAAAAGACCCAGTGACTCGGTCGTGCATTAGTCCACACCACACATTAATCTTTGGGGAATCCCTTTCTGCATCATGGTATTCATGGGCAAAAATGCAATTAACAAGCAGACGATATTTAGAAAAGTACAGATATTCAAACCTGATAAGGAAAATATATGAGTTATTCAATCAATAAATGCCATAAGTTTGTTTATATCTTCATTATTGTATGAGTTATTCAACATCAAAATGGATCTGGAACTTTATAAACACCCTGTATATATAATAATAGGTAATATGCTAAAAAAATTTCCATTGTAATAATCCACCGTAATTTTGAACGAAGATAAGAACAGCATCACTTTCTAATACATGGTATATTTGTATATTGCAACCTCAAGGGAAAAAATTACCGGGTGTTAAGCATAGGTAATCAGTCTAAATAATTTTATATTTTTCTAATGTATTATTCATATTTTTTAAATAAAGAAAGAAGCACTCTTACTAAATTTCAGACTACAGAATGTTAAATTTAAACGTAAATTATGTTACTGAAATATTATTTTTGTCAATGCATACTTGGTTCAGCTTTATTAAATTTTATATGGAAGGAATCTGAGTAGATTGCTTTTCAGCAACTAATTTATTTATCTATACTATTAAAATCCGTGCGCCTCTGTCTGCTTGAAGCCGATTAAACTTCGCAACGCGGGCGAGTTGGAAGTCGCGAGAGGTGTCTTTCGATTGGAAATATTCCGGGGAAGTCATTTCGGGCATTTTCGAGACCGTGGGACGAAAATTAAAAAAGTTATGAATTAAAAACCCCTTGGGAATTGGAACGAAAAGTATCTCAAATCCGAAACGGCGCTCAAACGGAGCTCCAAGGCAGAACACTGCGCTACCTTGCGGTGAAGAACCTAACTTTTCCCCTTTGGCTAAAAGAAGAAACAGCCGAAAACCGCTTTTTCTACCGGCGCTAATTGCGTTTTTTTTTTTTTTTTTTTTTTTTTTTTTTTTTTTTTTTTTGCGCGCGTTTTTTCTTAAACCATCATGCAGACAGTTTTTAAAGTAGAAAAAAACTGATTATATATTCAGAATCTGCGTAAAAATCTCCTTCTGATGAACTAAAAAATACGGAAAAATGTCTTAAGGGCGCGTAGTGCCCACCGTGCAAAACCAAATATTTTTAACGGGACTATGGGCGCGAAGCGACCATAGTTCCGATCCCCAATCTTTTTTTTTTTCAAGTGCACGTGGCTCACAGTGCGAAATCACATATTTTTAACGTGACCATGGCTCTTTAATTTACTTTTTTTTTGTGCTTGAGGATTCGAACACCAAGACTTGCTTATTTAATGAATTTTTTTGCTTATTATATACTGCTTAATACCGAGGTTCGTTTGGAAAAAGTGGCCCAGCTAGCGGGCGTAGCTCGCTAGTGTACTAATAAAGTGTGCACAATTTACAAAAGTACTTAATGTTTTAAGTTTCAATCACTTAGTTACATAGTTACAATTATTTATTTATTTTTTTTTAATAAGAAATCTTAGTTGGTATACACTACCTGACCATTGATGACCATCCACTTGAGATTTTAGACATTTTGTTAAATATCTAGATAAATACATGAAGAATTATCCAGGAACTCTTAGTGTATAAATATAATAGTAGAAGTCACACATTTCCGTGAAGATTTTTTCCCGAAATTCCATAGGGAACCGTTAACAAATTATAAAATAATGAATATCTTTTAGATAACCCTATCAAAACTAGTGTAGCAAAAGCGTTCAAACTCCAGATTATGATTAAATGGCTTATTGTAGTAAACTGTATGTCGATAGCATGTATACTCGTAGAAAAATTTAGATTTTTATAAAAACAATCCCAAATTTTTCCAAGATTTTTACTTATAATTTGCAGAATTCTAAATATAAAGTAACATTCTTTTCTGAAAATATGACAAAAAATATTACACACAATACCCTGTAATCAGAATTAAAAAAATAATAAAATTGTATGAAAAATGAATAGCTTTACTAAATAATTTTTCACTGCCCATGCGTCAAGAATATCAAAATTTAATTTTAATAATATGTTAGCTAAATGTATAGAACAGCTTTTGTGCAAGTCTCAAAATCAAAGCTTGAAAATTCTGAAAATAATCGTCAATAGAATAAGTTGAAAATCCGTTATTCCCAAAATGAAGCAAAAAAATGAGGGATTTTATACAAATTTACTAATACGTCCCATATTATATATTTTATATTGATACTAATCAAAGAATATATGGATGGATACATCCCCTCTTGTTTTTGCTTCTTTCGTGAATAACGGATTTGCAACTAATTCTATTGATGATTATTTTCAGAATTTTCAAGCTGTGATTTTGAAATTTTCACAAAAACTGCTCTGTACTTTTAGCTAACATAATATGCAAATTAAATTACCTTAGTTTTTTCTACGTTACCTTAGTAACGTATTTAGTTACCTTATTTAGTATCTTTTAGTATTTAGTTACCTTAGTAAAAAAACTTAGTTTTTTTCTACGAGTATGCGTGATATCGACATAAAAATGAACACAATTTATTACAATAAGCCATTTAATCATAATATGGAGTTTGAAGGCTTTTTCTACATTAGTTTAGACAGGGTTATCCAAAAGATATTCATTCTTTTTTAATTTGTTAACGGTCCCCTATGTAGTTTCGGGAAAAAATCTTTACGGAAATGTATGACTTCTACTATGATATTTATACACTAAGAGTTTCAGGATAATTCCTCTTGTATTTTTATAGATATTTAACAAAATGTGTAAAATCGCAAGTGGACGGTCATCTATGGCCAGGTAGTGTGTTACATCTATTGCATTTATAGTTATGCATTATATACAATAAAGATTTTCGATGGCACATAGCATTTTCGAACGAAGACAGAAAGATGAAAAAAGTACTTTTATTTGTAATTAATACTGAAGATGGATTACTTGTTGCGAAATTTAGAGTTTGAAGCTTCAGACTCTAGACTTTATATGAAATTGTAAGAAATTCTGTGAATATTTTAAACTGTTTTCATAAAGTGAAGAAAAGAAAAGCCTAAACTCACTATAATTTGAAGTCTCATATCTGAATAAACGTTACTTATGTCATGATGTATAAAATATAGTTAAAAAATATTATGTGGAGATACTGCATGTCTTACTAGAAAAAATTTGGCAAAAAAAAAAAAAAAAAAAAAAGAAAAAAAAGAAAAAAAAAAGAAAAAGAATGAGGATTTATAAAGAATGATTTTGACCCAAATAATAATGTAATAAAAGAATTAGGCTCCACTTACATAATAAATGTAATATACTTAAAATTGAATGTTGATATTTTCTACTTTAAGCTATATTTTTACGTAATAGGAACTATTTCTAACCGTTCAGGTCTACGAACTAAATATGTTCTTAGTTCTTGAAAAATTGCCTATTTTAGCAAATTACAGGAATATAAAATTACAATATTAGAATACAAAATCAAAAATATTTATTTGAGAAACTCGTAAATATATTATATATATATATATATATATATATATATATATATATATATATATATATATATATATATATATATATATATTAAAAATAAAACTTCGTATTTTCCATGTTAATATATACTAATTACAAAATGGTTTTATTTACATTTATATTAGAAAATTTTAAAATACGAAATTCGTAATTTCCATACATTTAAACCTTTCCAATTTGCTATAAAAAAGTACGATTATTTTCTAAATTTCGTAATTTGGTTAGTTATAGATGCAGAGTTATAATAATAAAACCGTAATTCAAATGCACAGACAGTTCGAAATATTCTTTTAAAATCCTCTCAGGTATTTTCAAAGCGAGAATCCGTGAATAATCTCAAAGAAATAATTTTATCCAAGCTGAAAAATCTACATGCGAATTAAGGAACAGTTACGGACACGCAGCATTGCAAATTGAAAATTGTCGACTAAAATTCTTTTACATCAGAAATTTATCGATATATTCGTCGTTCAAGCTTGTAGTCTTTCATCTTTTTTGATTTAAGCAAATTGCAGCCTAGATATCGATAGAAGAAAAAAAAAATTCTCTTTTTTTTATTTTATTTTTTTAATGGTATTCAACTTCAGAAATTGCAGTCCAAAAATGACAGAGCTAAAAAACTCTCATGAATAAGTTAGGCCATGGATGAGACGAGGAGAACTGAATTGAAGGACGTCTATTCAATAGCGTTTCTGGAGCTTTACTACACCGCCTCATCCTTCTTCCCGTTGGGATTGAATTTTCTTAATATACGTCTGCTCATTTTCTATTCTGATCAACTTTAGAAAGCGGCATCTTTGTGCAATTTTTTACATATTCCTCTCGAAGCATAAGGAGAACTCTTCAGAAAAATTGTACGTACAAGCAGTTACATTTTTTTTTTCTTAAAAAATAAATTTTCAAATGACTACGTAAGGTTATTTTATAGGAAAGAGAAAGAATCTTGAAATTCGCAAGAACGTGTGATATTAGTTTAATAACCATTCCTAAATTTTTAATGTATCATTCACTCACTCACAACTCTTTTTGGATTGTGTTACATTTGTTATAAAGAAGTATATGTATGTATAACGAATATACTCGCTTATAGGTCGACAAATTTCTGACAATTTTCGTATAGCAAATGGATGTGAGGGGGGGGGGGAGGAGGTCGACTTATACGGGAGTTAATTAAAGAGGTAAAGAATAAAAACTTCGAGAGGCACAAAATTCTGGCTTTTTATATGATTGTTTGTGTTTCTGACTACAAAGTTATCAAGACAAGGAATATAGGCCCTAAGATAGGAAACTCCGTTGAGGTCTTTCTAAGGGAACATAGTCCGTATTTTATTAAGGAAATCCAAGGTTCAAATAAAATCATGTAAAACTCCGAACGATTAGGCCAACAGGCGTGGTTGGGCTCTAACCCTGCATCCCCGCCCTTATGTACCAGCAATGCGTGGCCTTTTTATATGTATGAATAATAAAACAACATATATCATACACAAATGATAAAAAATAATTTATCTATAAAAAAATTCAAAGATTTGTTTTTGTTTATTTATTACTTTTTCGCATTTTTCAGTAAAATTTTTGGTTCGATTTTCTGAAAATTGAATTAAAGGCTGAGGATATCGACTTATGCATGCGTTTTTTGTCCTTTTTTTGCATTTCCATACCCAATGTACATAACAAACTAAAAAATATATTTGTGCAGATTACATATTAAAATGAGGATTTTTATTTTACTTTTCGATAAATAATGAGATACAAACATTTTTTTTTCAGATTACATAAACAGATGATAATCCATTTTTTATTATTATTATTATTGAAAAATATAGTCTAGAAGCTTCAGTTATACAAATCCAAAATTTCAGCACTTTTCTCTAATTAGTTTTTGAATTATTAAAATAAAATTATCCGCATTCCAATATGTAAATAAAAGTGTACATGACAAACTAAAAAGTATACCTGTGCTGATTATGTATTAAAAGGGAAATTTTTGTTTACTTTTTTTAGAAATAAAGATATTCAAACGGTTTTTTTCGGGTTACATAAATTGATAAAAATCCTTTTATTTTTTGAAAACGAAAACTATAGTATAGAAGCTTCGAATATATAAATCCAAAATTTAAGGTCATTCCTCTAATTAGCTCTCGAAATATTTAGAAGAAATTATCTGCATTTCTATATGCGTCTAATTAGTTCAAATGTTGTTTAACTTTAGTACCGTATTTACTAGTATATACCGCGCATGCGTGTATAACACGCACCCAGTATTTTAGAATGAAAAGTGGGGATTTTCTGTATCTCGTATATAACGCGTACTATAAATTTGAAGCGTAATTTTTTTTTTTTTTCGGAGCTCCTTCGTCGTTCCCAGCCCAAGCTCGCACTCTGATTGGTTGTTGCTCTCGTCACTGTTTTCATGTAACTTGGCGATAATCATACTTGGCGTAGCGATAGATGCTTCCGTCGAGGAGTTTGATTTCCTTCCGAACCGAGTACAAAGAACTTTTCCCGTTTATTGATAAGTAAAGCAATAGCCATTTTGTAAAATAACACAAGATAATAATACACAAGAGCACAAAATGAAGGAAGAATAAGAATGAGTAGGTTAGGTTTTAGATTTACTCGTTCACTTACGAGCGAAGTATTTTTCGCCAAGTATGGTTATGGCCAAGTTACGTGAAAACAGTGCCGAGAGCAATAACCAATCAGAGTGCGAGCTTGGTCTTGGAACGACGAAGGTGCTCGGAAGTTTTTTTTTCGCAAATTTGACATGCAAGGGAATGAATGAACAAATTAATTTCATTAAAGTAATTCAAAACAAACGTTACGTCAGGCTAGAAAAAAAGTAGAAATTATTTTTTAAGACTTCATGTAGGGAGTGAGTGTCACGATATGATGACTTCACTTGCGAACGAAATACTTAAGAACGTTTATATTGTAAAAGAAACAAAAAAATAATAATAATAATAAAATAAAAAAAAATAAAAAATAAAAAATAAAATAAATAAATAAATAAAAATTGTAATTCAACAAATACAAAGTTGCAGAAATCTATATTCTTGGTAAAATTTTATCTGTACACCGCATTAAGAAAAAGAAATAAATAAATAAAAAAAGAGAGAGAGAGAGAGAGAGAGAGAGAGAGAGAGAGAGAGAAAAATCTACAAACTAGTTTTTTTAAATCTATAGAAATCTTTAGCTTTACAAATGAATTCAGTAAAACTATACTAAGCCTACAAAAATTTTATCTGCAACTTGAGTCGCAGCTAGATAAAAAATTCTTTGCTTCCCAATTTCCTAAAAAAATTCATAAGATTTTTTTAACCTTACAGATTTTTTTATTTATAGTGAAAATCTGTATCTATTACATGAATCTTTTCTGTTACTATTACATAAAGAGAAGTAGCATAAATGAGGATTTCTAAAAAGTGTTTAAATAATGTTACTACTGCTTTTACATAAAAAATTGCAAGGACAATAAACATACTTCTATTCAGTAAGATTCCACTTTTAATTTTTTTTCTATGAATGCATTTCTTAATTCATATGTATACTGTTTGATTACATAAAGCAGTAAAAATATATTCCGTGTATAATGCGCTCCCAGAATTTTTGCCCTAAATTTTGGGAGTAAAAGTGCGCGTTATACAAGAGTAAATACGGTATACTTAAACTTTGGAAGATCTGCCTTTTTTCTACGTACTTCTATGAATGCTTTCCTATTTGATATCCGATGGTAAAAATTAAAAGAATTCGTATACAGGGTGAGTCATGATTATCGAAAAAAATATCCTTAAATAATGCCCTTAGACTCATTTCTCCAATTGCAAAGTTTCATAATAAAGGGGGGGAAATATGATGAAATGGGTTGCAACTCCATGAGAAGTCAATTAAAATAAATACGAAAATTAAATTTTTATACGGGCCCCATTAGATAAAAATTCCAATTAAGAAAACTTTCCTTATCCAGTCCTGAATTAAATAGAAAAAATTGCATCTTCATATCTGCAAAACTCACAGAGTTATAGCGATATAATAATTTATCAAGTTTTAAAGGGTTAGACATAAATTAAAATGCGCGCAATTCAAGAAACAATGTTATTTTAACAGTTCGACGAAATATGTAAAATTATATCTACTGAGTTAGAATTTTGTTACTTTTTTTCTTTTTTTGTGAGGGTTAATCATACAATTTTCAAAAAAAAAAAAAAAAAATCACATTCTAAAAAAATTTCATATAGTTTATTAAAATTTGAAACGATTAGTATTGTTTTAAGTGGGATAAATTATAAACGTTATGACTCGAAACTTTAGCCATCGGATTTCATATTTTTTTTCGCACTTCATTAAAGGGGAAAATATACTTAGTTTTTAATTCAGGTTAATTTTTTTTTTTTTCAAGACCAATTTAAATTTTTTCTTTAATGATTTCTATCTTTTAATAATTTAAAAACGAGAAATGGTGGGACAAATCATCATGCAGAAAAATGCATTTAAAGTTAAAAGAAAGATTTGCTCCTAATAAAATATTTATTATAAAAATTGCAAATGAAAATAACTCCTTTTTGTAGCTTAAACTTCCGATTCAGTTCAACGTTTACATTTTCACCTCCTTTAAATGTTCATCAGTTTTTTAAAATAAGGCTTTTCTAACATGCGGATTAAGAGCTTTTCATAATTTTAGCTCTTCACAACTTTAGACTTTTTATCGTCCCCGCTAGGTGATTAGAAATAAATCTGTATGTTGGCCCAGGCAAGGCTGCGACTCGGACGTTACTTTTTTCTGAAAACTTGGCCAAGCCTGGCCTAAATAATTTTATTTTATACCTTTGCCTTTTATGCACTGGCTTCCTTCTTCGTAGGTCAACACAGGATGATTGATAAATTTAAAACATATTCTTATCTATCAATTCTAGTTAATTTGTGCAACATTTTATAATTTGAAACTTATGGATTTATTTGTCTGAGAAGTTCACGTAAATATATTGCATTTTATAAATAGTTTGCACTAAGAATTAATGTAAAAAATCCTAATAGCCACTGAACTGGCTCCTTTTTTACATAACATCACTTGAGAATATTTAATATACACTACTTATTTTAATCTAAAACATTCGTAACGGCTGATCTAAATATTTCTTACATTAAATAGTATGAAATTGTATTTAGAAAATTTAGTGGTGTCAAAAAGTTGTATGGGATGAATCAAGCAAACTTTTCTTGCCCGTACATCGTACGGGCAAATTAGTTGAATGATTAGGCTCTATTCATAAACTAATAGTTTTTGATGCATTAAAATGCCTCAATTTGTTGATTTTCTGAAAGCAAGCAAACCTACTGGTTTTCACTGGACGTGTTTATGGGAACTTGGCGAAATATTTGAGATATCGTAAAGTTGGCGTCACTTTTGGCGATTAATTTTTGTCGCCAAATTTGGCGATATATCGCCAAGTTGGCAGTAAAACTTGGCGGACAGTTGGTGACAAAACCGGGCTTTACTCCTTTGCGGTACTTGCGAGGTTTTTATTAGTCCATTTCCAATGAAAAATATCTCTCGAAATGCTGAAAAATTTTAAGTTAAAATAGAAATAAATCTCCAAATAAATGAGTCAAATAAAAAAACAAATAAAGGCAGTCTGCACACCGGAACATTCTAATGTATCAAATGACCTAAAATAATTAATTCCCTATGCATAGTTTTTACTCCTATAAAACTTATTTAATGAAATAGTTTTGACCAAATTTAGCATTAAACATTTCTTAAAATAATTATTAGATATAAAAACTCTCTGCACCAGCGTCTTTACTGATCATGTTTCTTTAATACTACTAATTTTCATATTTTTGTGTGCAGTAGTTTTCTTAATATTAACGAAGAAAGACCCCCGATTGCAAAAAATCAATGTCAGCGATGGTGACAGCGGGAGTTACCTTTATTTAGAATAGTGAGATAATTATTCGATTTAGAAAGCGCTTAAAATTTCTTTTATTGATATCCACAGTGATCGAAGTCCGTTTTCACATGGATGCTCATATGTGCTAATTTTTTGCAGACGTCGTTTAATGTGTAAGTGGATAAAACATATTTTATGAACCTCCTCAACGAATTATACTTTTTATGGATTTGGTCTCCTATATTTGTGAGCTCATCATATGATGTAGAAATTAGGTGTCAGTATTGAAAATTTAGCCACAGATTTTATTTGTAAACTAGTGGTGCGCATCATATTTCTATTTTAATTGGAACTGAAAATATTACTTTTTATGTTTTGGCTGCTTTTTAAAATCCAGCGTTTAAACAATGATTGTTGTGGAAATGACTTCTGAGTTTTTCTTCATGATTGGTTTTTTCACCATTTCTAGTACTTAAACTGTTATAAGTCAAGAATCGTTAAAATAAATGGTACAACCTTGCAATATATCTTTTTCAATTGTTTTACTTTAATTTTAATTCGGAAACAGCAACAACAACAAAAAAAAAAATCACTCATTTTTAAAAATATGATTATTTTAATAAAAGTTACATATTTTTTTCTTAATTTTTACTTTAATTATTTTAAACTTTTATTTAATTTTATATTTTATAAAAATCTGAAGCAAAGTTAAAGTTTATATAAGGTACCCTGGGGTAATAACGCCAGGCGGGGTAATAATGCCAAGTGCTAATATTTGTCATAATTATGAAATAATCTGGTAAATGACACCCATGTGCTCTGCGCAGAAGGGTTTTGAGTCATATAAATCGCAAAAAACAACTTCAAGTTAATTTGTTTCATTTTTAGGTCTTATTGTTTTTACTAGCAACTAAAATTAACGCTTGATCTAAAATTTGCGAGACACGTTTTGTGATGTGAAGACTATTTTTTTATCCGGAAATACTTTGTTAATTACATAAATTTGTAGTACATTTCATGGACTTTCAAAATGTTGTTGAAGATTTTGGACATCTTCTCGAGATAATTTGTAATTTAAATTGTACAGCGCAATAACTATAAAGGGGTAATAACGCCAATCCTTGGCATTAATATTCCGGTTGATTCCCTACAGTTGCCGAGCTACATCCTAAATACTGATTCAAATAAATACAGTTAAAACTGTGCAATGTTTCTAATAATTCTATTTAAGCAATCCTTTTTAAGCAAAAAGAAGCTCACGGTCTGATATTCTTTTGCCCCATCCTCCCTCCCCACGCACACCACACCTTTATTTTTCTTACACTTTCACAAAAAATTGAACATTTTCAATATCTTAGAATGCAATTTGTCAATTTCTAAGTTTGTAGAGTTTGTATTTTTAGAATTGGGCAATCTACATGCAATTACTCCATCTTATTTCATAGTTTTGTTTGCATGGCGTTATTACCCATATAGGTGGATAATAACGCCAAATAGCATTGGTCAATAAATCACGCCATTAAATTTTATGAATACATATCTGTTAAATTATTTTTTTAATATAGATAGTCAATGATTTGCTGTATCAAATCCTATATTTGTTTGAAAAATACAAACTAAAACTGAGCCGTGAAAATTGGTAGAACCTTAACGTGGCGTAATTACCCCAGGGTATCTTATTTCGGTTTATTTAAATGAAAAAAAAATGAATTTCTACAATTCGTTTTAATATTTCGAGTTTTAACGATTTTAAATTACTCCACTTTTTAATAAAATTTAAATTTAAATTTTTAAATCAAAAGTTACTTGGAGTTTTATCATGCGTCTCTTTGTTTGCAAATGTTATGATTAATCATGAAAAAATAATAATGAAATAAAAATCAAATCAAAATTTTTACTCAATAAATAAAAATTATTTTAAAATGTATCCCAAATCCCCGTAATAAGCATTTTACGTACATGGAAATAATTTTTATTTTTCCCCTTTCATTTGATGCTTTTCAAGTTATTCGTTTACGTAAGCTCTAAATCATTAAAAACTGTTACATACACATATATTAGACTTTTTAATTTATTTTTACGCACGTCTAAATATTTAATTCATAGATTTTTTTTTTCTATATATATTCAATTACATGGAAAAATATTTAGCTCTCAATTTTATAGAAAACGTGACTTTTTCGTAATGATCTGAGGTTTAATCTAGTTGAAGAACTGATAAAATTTGTTATCAAAAATATTAGTAAGGAAAATTGTTTGAAAATAACGTCTTAATAAATAATTTATAAGGTAACTTGAGAAAAAAAATTATATGCTACAACTAAATGAGATCATTTCCATTTTTAAGTGTAAGGAATTTTAAGGTACTATTAGAAAAGTGACGTAAATATTTAAATATGGAATGAATTTTAACATAATGTCATTGATTTTATAAAATATTTTTAAAACTATTCATATCTACTATAAACGGTAATTCCTTTTAGCATAAAATTACATAAAAGAGAAATAAACTTCTACATTAATCGTTAGCTATTCAAATACATATATTCAATAACTAGAAGTTTATCTGTATTTGCTAGATAAATTTTCGACTATTAATTATTCACTATGCTTCATATATATCATTATAGAAATCATTAGTAACAGTTAGTATCATTAATATCTCTGAATACATTAATCATTTAATTTGAAGTTTTCATTTGTCCTAGCAATATAATGTTTAAATATATATATATATATACGCAAATTTAAGAATAAAGAAAATATCATGATTCATTAGCAAGTTAAGAAGTTCTTCTAACACTTTTACAATTTTATAAAGAACTTCAGCGCTTACAAAAGCGAAGATAGTTTTATTTTCTAATAAGTTTAAAGTGCATAACGTAGCTAAGCTCATTTAGATATTTCAGTTCTACAGACAGTACTACTTTGGAATTCTTGTATGTAGCCTTTTTTACTAGCTATAACATTTATACACATCACATAATAGAGCAAGTTACGAATTGTACGTCAAGAGTAGCAAATGAGGTGCGTTCTTACTATAAGAAAATTTTAAAAATTCGGATCAGTAGAGTAATTAGAATATTCTCTTTATCACTGTAAATACTATCTGCTTTCTATCAGACAGAAAATAACGTGTAGTAAACCCCAGCAACGTACATTAATTTCATAAAATGTGAATAGTTTAATATTATTGAAACTCTCCTATACTAATTATGTAATGGGATACTTTTGTACATCCCTGCATATTAATAACAAATATTCTTTGTACCACAGATTGTATAGAATACATATTTTAATGTATACTTCACAGATGAATATCAGTTTTAATATGCTCCAAAGACAGTAACGCTGTTAAAACGCATTGAAACTATTTTTCGTACTATCAGTAATCCAACAGAATATTTTAAAATGTGTCTGTAATTAGACTATGCATCCGATTTTCATAAAATTTGTAATGACTCAACACAATTATACAACAATTATATATTTTAAATTTCAAATGATTGAATTGGGTAATTTTTGCTCTGTTATATGCGGACAAACAGACGAACTATAGGCGCTACGTATTTACATAATTACGAATGCACCTAATAAAATTAAGTTAGCTTTAAAATACTACAGTATCTAAACATAAACTTACACCACTCATTGCTTATACCCACAACTGTAGGTGAATTCTTTTCGGCCCATATATATGAGAAAGTATACCTATGCATTAATGTTACACAGTAAACTCCATGTTATCGACCTTAGAACTCAGAAATGCACGTTTTTGAAATAATGAAACGTTTTAAAAATAACCTGTAAGCTATATTTGCCATTAAGCAGCAATGCAATATTTACGTGAGTTAGAAAACAGTCAGGCAGAGTTATGAAAAGAAATATTTAAATTGGTATGAGATTCGGGCACCCTGTAGATTAAGACCTGAATTTCTACTTTAAAAAATATTTTGTTGTAGTGGTACTCTGCTACAGCATAACATTTAATATTATAATAATAATTGGATTAAGATCTTAATTTCTATTTGATATAAATATCTTGTTGGGAACTCTACAACAACAACAACAAATAATAATAATAATAATAATAATAATGAAGAGATCTGACTCACCATGAATACGGTACGCTATTTGTAGTTTTAAGCCCTGTACTTTTTTCTTAATAATTTGATTAAAGACCCGATTTCTATTTGAAAAAAAAATCTCTTTCTGTTGTAAACTCTACAACAACACAAAATTTAATTGAAAATATCTGAGTTATCATAATATCGTACGCTGTTTTTAGTTTTTAAATCCTATATTTTTGTCATAACAATTTGGTTATGATCTGAATTTCTACATAAAAAAATCTTTTGTTGTAGTGAACTCTACAACAACACAAAATTTTACTCAAAAGATACGAGTCTTCATGAATACGGTACGCTATTTTTAGTTTCGAACTCTGTATTTATATTCATAATAATTTGATTAAGGCCTGAATTTCTATTTAAAAAAATCAGTTGTTATAGTAAACTCTATAACAATACAAAATTTTAATGAAAATATCTGAGTCATTATGAATAAGGTACGCTATTTTAAGCTTCGCTAGAAAAGTATCTTTCTGAAACAGAAAAAGATATTGATGTATTATAATAAAAATAAACAAATATAAAACATGCTAAAACAGCGTGTGTGTGTCAAAAATTGATTTTCCATTCACATAATACAAAGAAAGAATGCTATTGCTGGAATTAGATTGGGGGAAAAGAGCAGATAAATTTGACATAACTTCAGGAGAAGCAGAAAAAGCAAGAGAAAAACTGGATACTAAAGCCTATGTGTAGTTATTTGTCTGGATAGAATAGGAAAGAAAACTTTCAAGATACTATACGCACAAAACAAGAAAGGAGAACACACTTGGCAGGGCTATTTTTCTCGTTTTCAATCACGATTTGTTCTCTAAGGCACTATCGAAATTTTAGAGTGTTCTCGAAGGGTAGAAGAAGCTGAAATGGATTTCGTACATTTCTTGATAGCGTAAGTATTTCATGAAAATATTCTCTATTAAAACACTTTTCTTGAGCATATTCCAAGAAAATATCTTTGAGGAAGAAGCAAAAATGCAAGAAAGTTAGTTTTTGTGAAGTTTATACCAATATTTAACGAAATATTTCGAATAAAATATCTACTATTCCTTATATTTTCAATTTAATTGGTTTAGCATAAGAAAATCTATTGCAGGGTAAATTTTAAATCTGAACTAATAAACAAGCAAAATACAGATTGTTTTAGAAAGAACTCCCATATTTTGAAATGCATCACTGCGAAACAGTGAAAGATAGAAATGTGAAACAAGTGGGATGTTGGGCAGACAAGTCTCGATATTGTAATGCACTCGTTTGCAGAAATAGTTTCAAGATTTCACATCAGAGAGTGCTGTAGTTATAGAGCAGTGCCTTTGAAATATTGTCTGAAAATGTTCTTTGTAAACAGGCGTGAAATCTCATTATAAAGACATCGATATGGTCACTTTGCTTAGCAATAACATGACGGAACCGAAGAGTAATTTTTGAAGACTTTAGATACAACGTCTCTACTGAAAGGATACATATGTTTCACAGATGAATTGTTCAAACTGTACATAAAATAAATAATATGTAAAACTTATAATTTAAAAATTTATGAAATAAAAATCATGTCTACAGTCAACCGAGGCTACTTTTGTGCTTGCGGAGATATTTTGGTTCTTTAGACAAAAAAGTTGTTTATTCTTCTACAAATAAGGTAAGCATCAAAACATTACTTTTAGCAATTTTTAATCCGTGTCTGATCATACTTTTTCTTTATTTTATTTTATTTTTTTTGACAAAAAATACTTATGTTTTTATAAAGCTAACATGGAAAATAATTTTCGGGGCTAGTTTGTGCCAGGTCCTAAATAAGGTCCGAAATAGGCCCAACTTTTTAAAAATGCCATATTAAAAGAATAATTTTTTTATCGAGTCTGCAGTGTTGTTTTATTAGCTGATTCTATTGAAAGAGGTTTCAGTAATCGAACATATGAAATGTAATCAATTTATATAAAACTTAGTGAACAGACCAAAGAAACCGACAGTAGGAGCTATTTTCCAAAACTTCAAAGATGATTAAAAAATAAATAAATAAAAATTATCACTTTAAAACCATACAGTTTACTTCCTTGTTTTATAGTAATTGTTTACAACTCAATTTTGATGTTGAAAAATCATATGTAATATTTTTTAATAATGGAAATGTAACAGGAACTATGTTAAAGTAGTCCAAAGTAAATCCTTGATGGTATCTTATTCCATTTTGATTAGTTAATTTTATAATAACAACATCAAAAAACGTCTGAGGTTAGAATATGCTGTGTTAAAATACATTAATGTTTTCATGAAAAATTTTTTTGATATTTTTTGAAAATTACCTTTATAAAACTTCAAAAATACATAAACATAAAATTAAAAGGTGTTTTGACTCAAGAAATATACATTTAAAGTTTTAAACTCAATCTAATATATATTTAAATACATTAATCCAGGTACAATGATAATATATAAAATCTAATAAACTATTGATTAAAAACGATTATCTAGTACCCAAAAGACATCCACATTAGCGAAAAAAATAAACATATACAACAAAAGAATGTAGCGTAAAATTTGCCTGCTTGAGTATCAAAATGCTCTTATATTGTCCTTCATATGGTAGCTTCAAAAACACTCATCAAAGAGTGCATGGTAGGATCTAAAACACAGAGATTCTGAATGGTGATAAAAGTGATGTTGTTAGTATATTCAGCAATAATACACAAACAACGATTGAACGAAAGCTATGATTAATGTCGTGATTTTACAATGAACGTTAAAAACAGTCATAGACAGTGTTTATACATGTGATACAACGGCGAAGAAAAGAATTGCGAACATTTTGAAGCAGAACAGACATATTTCACTCTTTCCCTGCAGCGGCAGAAAGTCTGGCTGCGAGGTCTTTTCCAAATTCAAGGAGGTATAATTCATAAAAGCGTCCAGCTGGCCACCCAAAAAGAAATCGAGACATGAAAGATCTGGCGAGAAAGATGACCAAGCTTCAGAACTTAATCTTCATCCATTCTTCTGTTGGGAGATATTCCAGATAATTCTGCACGTTTCTTACTTAGTGTGCTGGTGTGTCATCTTGCTGAAGCCACATTACCCTCCGGATGTGTAAGAGAATGGTGTTCATTATGCCTGGCAGCACCTATTGCAGAAACGTGAGGTATTCAGTACCATATTTACTGCAAGGCATTTGGTGCACAGGCCCGGTCCATGATTTTCAAGGGCCTCCAAATGCTGCAGAAGTTTTTACAAATATTGTCCAAAATCTGATGTAGTTTTAATATCCAATGAAATTTTACATTTCATTCTACATTCTTTTTTGTTATATTGTATTTTTATAAGTTGTATATTTTGACTAAAACAACAACATGGGATGAAAAAAATACCTCAAGTATATTTTACCATCAAGGCATTCATTAAGAAGATAAGATCTGAGTGGTAGTCTCTGATAATTCCTGTCCAAACACTGACAGAAAAGCGTCGCTGATGAAGATGTGAATAAGTGGTATGAGTATTTACGTACGTCCATACATGTTCATAATGTGATAAATGCATCTTTACATGTGAAGTACGTTTATGTGCGGAAAGAACAGTTGCCACAAAATCTAGATTTACCGCGTTCTGACACAGAAACCTAGGGCAAACTCCTCACGATGAAAAGAGATACCATCGTTATAAAGATCTATCATTTGAGTCTGTTCAAGGACTCATTGAACATGAACATGTTAAGGATGGAAACTCGCATTCTTTAATACTTGCCATGTCGTGGAGTGTGACAGATGTAGTTACCTAGTCAATGTTTAAGAACTTGTTCTTGCGAATCAGTTACCATTCTCAGAATGGCTTCTTCTATAAAAAACGTTACGTCCGTTTTTGTATGATGTGAATTCTACCGGAAAGCGAGAAAGGATTCCGTCACACACAAGTGTCGGAGCAAGCGCTCAAGGGTATTACGGTATGTCAACAGCCTGTTGGGAAACAACCTCTGTACAATCGATGAACCACTGATCTTTTTTTATAAGCTGTTCCGTTGATAAAATGCATATCAGCCTTCTCCCTATTAATGAAAGCAAAATCTTCTAATGTGTTCCTACTGCGGTTAAAAGTTGCACACTTGGATCAGCGGCTTTTATGTATTATTCGAGGTGAAAGTTTATTTAGACTTTTTTTACTTCACCATAACATATTTATATGCGACTAGCATAGTTATTGTATCAATATATTGAAACAGGAATGGAGCTTTAACATTTGCTTGGACGAAGTTTCTAACATTCATTATCATCTTTGCATTTTATTTCTGACCATGCATTCATTCCTTCATGAATGATGTTTATTTTGATGTGTACTACACCTCTTAATGTTTCGCTATTTTTTTTAATATAAAATACCTGTATATAACATCCTAGTTTAATAAGAAAAGTAACATGAAAATGTGCATGTTTTCCTTGACTCTCATCCAATACAAATTAACTGTTCGATAATATTTAACAAATAAATTTTCAACCGATACATCGATAAGCTATCGAAGAAACTCCATAAGTAATTTTCAGTCTTCTTACACCGAAAGACATATCGTAGATTAAATGTTACGTTTGTTTTTTTGTTATCTGTCAAAATAACTATGTATATATATATATATATATATATACATATTTTTTTGTAAATTTTCAATTGAGAGCCATAGACTACAGAGATTAGAGAATGAATATGGATGAAGTGGCGGTTGAGGATGGCGCCAAAAATTTAACCCTAAAATATATTACATTTGGCTTGAACACAATCACGTGCTTTCAAGAAAAAGGGCCAAAAATTTAGATACACAGTTTTTAATTCATAATGCAATGAAATAATACTATAGAATACTTAGACACCAGCAAATCACTTTCATTTTGGAAAAAAAGTAAAGTCAAAAAATTCGGTTTCTATTCTAAGTACTTGTTTTCTTTGGGCTGAATGATAGCATTTAAAATTGAGCAATAACATGAATCATGTTGGAAAACGTTTTTGTGTCCCACTGCAACTGTAATCTTTCTCTTTATGGTTGAAAGTAACAAGCACGTGGCGTCAAAAGTATCCCAAGAGTCTGTTTAAAGTTTTAATTAAAGTTTACAGTTCAATTTTTAAGATTGGGTATTTAATTGGTACAAAGGATTGAGTAAAAGTGACATATGGTTATAACAGTGGTAAACTGTAAATATTTAGATCTTGTCGTATTATCAATAAGTTTAATATATAATGTTAAACGGGGAAAAATTCACGGCAATTTTATCAGATGTAAATCGAAAATTTTTTGTTTGAATTCAATTAACTAAATATTTAAAATAATGTCGAGTATTTTCATAAACAATCTCATACGCTGTAGGAAAGTTTTTCTAAATTGAAAGATTAAATAACTAAGAATTTAATATGAAAATGACAACATAGATTAAATTGAATTACTTCTATGATATTACATAAAACGATAAGCTATTCAAACAAAGTAAAAATAGTTAGATCCAACAAAATGAAAAGAAAAAAATATTTTTTCGATAAATACCCCTACAATCTTTGAAAAACAAAGAAAGATATCATTGTTATCTGCAAAATTAGATTCCGAAGAAAGTGGAGATAATTTCAACATAACTACCCAGAAAAAAAATCACAGAAGTTGATACTAAAGCTTATGGGAAGTCATTCGTCTGGATATATTGGTGTGGAAAGTTTGAAGATCCTAAGAACAAAGCAGGCAAAAGAAAACACTCTAGCTAGAACCATTTTTCTCCTTTTCATTCATGATTTGTTCTTTCCAGGATAATAGAAAATTTAAGTGTTCCCAAAGGGTAAAGGAACCGAAATGAATCGATCCCGTTTCCTTAAAAGTATAAAAACTTACGAGGAAATTAAGCAATTAAAATAAGATATTCTTTTTATGTATTTTGTTCGAAAAAAAGCTGATTGATAATAAATTTTATCATATGTTTTTATTAAGGAGATGAAAATGAGAATGATTAACGCTTTCCGACATAATTTGCAAGTGTTTATGGATTTTGTTTGCAGGATTATGTGTCAGTCTGTCTGACTGTCAATTTGTCCACCCATTTGTCTATTCGTCTCTTCGTACTATATATCATTAACGAATTGTTCGTTTCAAGACAATAGAAAAATTAAGTGTACCCAAAAGGTAAACAAACCAAAATGAATCGATCGTGTTTCCTTAAGAGTAGATAAACTTTCGAAAAAATTCGACAATTAAAATGAATGTTCTTTTTTATGTATTTTGATTGAAACAAAAATGATCGACAATAATTTTAATTCGTGTATTTTCATTAAAAAAATAAAAATGAATATTTTAAACAGTTTCCAACATAGTTGAAAAGTGTTTATGAATTCTGTTTGTTTATCTTTTATCTTTCCGTCCTTATGTCTGTCCGGTTATCCGTACTATAAGCTATAACTCCTATAAATGTTGTATAACTGTATGGAATTGCTAAATTGATATACGTTTTATACTCTTGTTATACGTTTTATGAGAGATTAACTCTTTCTAGGACGATTTTACTGAATTGAAAGATTGAGAACTGAGAATTTAATATGGTAATGGCATCAGAGATTATAATTGATTACTTTTATCATATTAAATGACAGTATAAACTATTTAAATGAAAAACGAAAATGAACCTAAATGAAGAGCATAAAAACTTTCGGGAAAATTAAGGAATTTAAATGAATGTTCCTTTTTATGTATTTTTATGGAAAAACGTCGATCGAAAATAATTTTTTTCGCCTGTATTTTCATGAAAAAAAAATCAAAAAGAATATATTTTACACCTTACAACATATTTAAAAAATGTTTATGAATTCGGTTTGTCTGGCTCTCTATTCTTCCGTCCTTATGTCTGTCCGGCTATCCATACTAAAACTTCCATATATGTACCGAGTGTCCCAAAAATGACTGATGGATTTTAAAATTCCATAATTTGCAAACGATGACAGCTATCTAAAAAAATTTTGCAGCAGGGGTGTTATGTATAATGTCAGGAGTTTTTTTTACCGTAATTTTTTGTTTTAGTTTGCATCTCAAACAATAGGTGGCGCTGACGGCGATTGAAAGCCAGGTTGACATTTCACTCAGCATTGATCACCTGGCCTTCAATCGCCGTCAGCGCCACCTATTGTTTGAGATGCGAACTAAAATAAAAAATTACGGTAAAAAACTCCTGACATTATACATAAGACTCCTGCAAAAAAATTTTAAATAGCTGTCACCGTTTGCAAGTTATTGAATTTTAAAATCCATCAGTCAGTCCTTTTTGGGACACCCGGTAATATAATTGTATGAAACTTATATACAATATTGAGGTTAATCCTTTCTAGGCCGATTTTTCTAAATTGTAAGGTTAAGGGGTCTCAGGAGTCTTACTTTTTACCTGGTAGTGCAACTTAGCAACATGTCACATTTGATTTTTTTTCTCAGTCCCTATAATACGTAAATGCATAATTTTTTTAATCTAGACACCTTAATGTCTCTTCTATTAAAAATAATTTTTTTAATATCCTACATTGAAATTCTATTTTATTTTTTCAATGTTTAATTTTGATTAAAAAAAATTAGACTTGTATCCATTGCGCGCAGGATTCTAGCAAAACTATTAGTTCAAGAACCGCTAAAAAAGTTGATAATGGTGTAAAATTAATGTATCTTGAACTTATACCTCATTTTAAAGCAATTAATGCATTTATTTATTTAAAATTTAAATTAAAATTGAAAAAATTAAAAAAAATAATTTTTTATTAAAAAAATTGCCAATTACCAATAATTAATGTAATTAAAATTCTAAATTTGAGGTATAAGTTGTTCTTAAACTTAAAATGAAGATATTTACCAAGTTTCGTACAAATTGCTTTATTATTTTTTGACAAATGTTGCGCGCAGTCAAAGAACAATTTAAATTTTTAATCAAAATTAAGCATAAAAAATATATAATTAAAATTCAATATAGAATGTTAAAAAAATTATTTTAAATAGAAGAGATATTAAGTTGTCTATATAAAAAGTTTTATACATTTAAGTTCAATAGGGACTGAGAAAAAAATCAAATGTATAAGTTGCTAAATCGCACTACCAGGTAAAAAGTACGACTCCTGAGACCCCTTAAATAACTAAGAATTTAATACGGAAATGACTACACAGAATAAATCGGATTATTTCTATAATGTTACATAACAGTATAAACTATTCAAACAAAATAAAAATAATTAGATCCAATATAATGAAGGAAAATAGTTTTTCCATAAATACCACTCCTGTCTGGGAAAAACAAAGAAAGATATCATTGTTGGTCTACAAAATTAGATTCCGAGGAAAGTGAAGATAATTTCAACATAACTACCGAGGGAAAAAAAAAATCACAGAAGTTTATACTGAAGCTTATGGGAAGTTATTCGTCTGTATATAATGGTGTGGAAAGTTTGAAGATCCGAAGAACAAAGCAGGCAAAAGAAAACACTCTAGCTAGAAACCATTTTTCTCGTTTTCATTCATGATTTGTTCTTTCCAGGACAATAGGAAACTTAAGTGTTCCCAAAGGGTAAAGAAACTGAAATGAATCGATCGCGTTTCCTTAAGAGTATAAAAACTTTCGGGGAAATTAAGTAATTAAAACGAAAGGTTCTTTTATATGTACAGTCGAGCCTCTCTATAACGAAATCCATCGTTCCAGTAAAAAATTCGTTAGATAGAGAAATTCGATGTATAGAGTATCATGTTAAAAAATAGTATTTAATGTGTAAATTTTGAACAAATATTATTTTTGATCTTTTTAATTAAGAATTTGAAATGTTTAAAAGTATATATTAACCTAACATTTTATTTCTTACTTATTTAAGCAGTTTCAAAAAAGAGAAAAGACATTTATTTGAAAGCTTAATGAAAATCAAATAAGGAAGACTTACATAAATTTCAGAGGAAGAAATCTGTAATTTTTTGTTGTTTTGATTTTAAAATTACAATTGTTACGCTCTCAAAAAAAATTCTCAAATTTTAGCAAGGAATGAAAAATTGTAGTTGTTATTTTCCTCCATTTGAAGGTCTCTCTTATGTGCTCTCATTGATTCCTCTCTTATATGTGTAACAATTCAATTGACTGTGTTTTGAGAAGGATGTTGAAAGGTGTGTGGGAGGTGGGATGAACTTGTTAGATTTAAAGAATAAGGAGAGAAGTAATATTTATAAAAAAAACCTCTCCACTGAACGATAAATCAAATATAAGTGATGGAAAATTGATTCCATATGATTTCGAAGCTTTTTTAAAACTGAATAAATTAAGATCAATTTATGAAAAAATTCGTTATATGGAGATAGATATTTCGCTATATAGAGTCTGTTTTTAATGTAATCATGCGAAAAGGGGACCGTTCTTACTAAAAATTCGTTATATGGGGGAATTCGATGTATGGAGTTTCGTTATATAGAGGTTCGACTGTAATTTGTTTGAAATAAAGTTGATTGATAATAATTTTCTGTGATATATTTTAATTTAGAAAATCAAAATGAGAAAGTTTAACGCTTTCCTTCATAATTTACGAGTGTGTATGGATTCTGTTTGCATGGCTATCTGTCAGTCTGTCTGTTTGTCCACCCGTTTGAATGTCTTCCTTTCCGTACAATGAAACATTAACTTATTGTTCTTTTCAAGACACTATAGAAACTGTAAGTATCGCCAAAAGGTAAAGAAACCGAAATGAAGAGGATAAACACTTTCGGAAAAGTTAAGCAGTTAAAATGAATGTTCCTTTTTATATATTTTGATTAAAAAATGTCGATTGACAATCATTTTTTTCGTCTGTAATTTCATTAAAAAATCAAAATGAGTATTTTTAACACTTTCCAACATAGTTAAAAAATGCTTATAAATTCAGTTGCTCTGGCTCTATGTCCATCCTTCCTTATGTCTGTCCGGCTATCCATAGTAACGATACTTTCAAAAAAAAAAAAATCAGCAATTATAATTAATGTTCTTTTTTTTTTGTATTTTGATTGAAAAAAAAATGATCGACAACAATTTTAATTCAAGTATTTCCATTAAAAAATATAAAAATGAATATTTTTAACAATTTGCAGCATAGTTGAAAAGTGTTTATGAATTCCGTTTGTTTGTCTTTCTATTTTTCCTTTCTTGTGTCTGTCCGGTTATCCGCATTATAACTCCCATAAATCTAGTATAATTTATGAAACTAATGTATATTATTGAGATTAACAATTTCTAGGGCGGTTTTTCTAAATTGAAGGATTAAATAACTAAGAATTTAATACGGAAATAACTATACAGGCTAAATCGGATTTTTTCTATAATATTACATAACAGTATAAACTATTCAAACAAAATAAAAATAGTTAGATCCAATATAATGAAGAAAAATAGTTTTTTCATAAATACCATTCCTGTCTGGGAAAAACAAAGAAAGATATCATTGTTGTCTACAAAATTAGATTCCGGAGAAAGTGCAAATAATTTCAACATATCTACAGAGGGAAAAAAAAATCACAGAAGTTGATACTGAAGCTTATGGGAAGTTATTCCTCTAGGTATAATGGTGTAGAAAAGTTTGAAGATTCGGAGAATAAAGCAGGCAAAGGAAAACACTGTAGCTAAATCCATTTTTCTCATTTTTATTCATGAATTGTTCTTTCCAGTACAATAGAAAATTTAAGTATTCCCAAAGGGTAAAGAAACCGAAATTAATCGATCGAGTTTCCTCAAGAGTATAAAAACTTTCGGAAAAATTAAGCGATTAAAGCGAAAGGTTCTTTTTATGTATTTTGTTTGAAAAAAAGTTATCGACAATTAATTTTTGTCATGCATTTTCATAAAAAATTCAAAATGAGTATTTTTAACACTTTCAAACATAGTTGAAAAGGATTTAGGAATTCCGTTTATATATCCCGTTTGTTACTTTCCCACATATTTAAAAAGTGTTTATGGATTTGGTACGTCTGGCTCTGTTCCATTCGCCTTTATGTATATCCGGCTATCTCTATCACAACTCGCATAAATATAGTATACTTGTATGATAAAGATCTACGTTACTGAGGTTAACCTTTCTAAGAGCGGTGTTCTTAAAAAAGGACACATAATTTTTATTTTTTGCGTCTAAATTTAAGATATATAACTCTTTTCGAAATTCTACTCGAAACAACAATATTAACACTTGGTCTTAAACCTTTTTCCAACACTGTAAAAAAACAGCCTTTTTTATACAAAGGACTGTGTTCAAGTAGTCTTCTTCATCGACTAACACGGCCATGGAAAAAAATTATAAGGACAAGCGAAAAGTCGTAAAATTTGGGAATCGCTTTGCTAGAATAAATTATATATATAATATAAATATTTTCTATACAAATATTTGTATAAAAAAATGCTTGAAACGGAGCATTTCCAAACAAAATTTAAGTTGAAATTTTAAAAAATCATCAAAAAGTATGAATTAAAAAAGTTTTAATAGGTTGCTACTCGGAAAAGCTTATAAGAATGTGCAGTTTAAAAAGAAATCTTAAATAAAAACTTATCTGTTTGTAATATTGCAAGATTGTTTAAAATGGCCTAAAACTGTTAGTCAATAAGATTGTTTTTATCTCTTTCTTCATCCTGCGAAAAGGCACATTCTGAATTTGAACAGTCTGAATTTGAAAAAGGGAAAATACTTTTTCGTATGGAAAATGTGGAATGAATGCACGTTAAATCCCAAAGAAATAAACAGATCCAAAACCGTAATTTAAAGTTTGTTACAGAATACAAAAGATTTAAGCAGAAAAAATAAGTAGACCAGTTTCCCCGACTATGCGCGAAAAATGTGGAACTGTGTCTCGAACTTCTCAGAAAAAAAGTTCTATTCAGATTAAGACAGAAATGAATCTATTATGCACTTGCCGAACAGTGAGAAATGTTAGATATGTTAACATTTTAAACGCCGCACTATGATCGAAAAGTAACATAAACTATTTATTGGTAAAAGTCCTTTCAAAACTCAAACATAAGCACTGTGAGTAACTTTATTTTTTCTCAAAAAAAATTTTTGTGTATGATTTCTAACATATTCCAAAAATGGAACATTGGCAGGAAACACTTAGTTTTTTCACATGTTTTCATAAAATTTGATTAGCGACATTTAAATTAAAAACTTTATTTCTGTGCACATTTTCTTCATGATTATAGATAATGTATAAGCATTTGTGAATAATGAAACAGGTTAAGCAAGTAAATAGCCGGGCTTCGCCCACCTAGCCTTCGTCTGACTTAGGATTCCAACAAGTTAACCAGCAAAAATGCTATAGAAGACTTACGAAGCTTTTAAAAAAAACCTTTCCAAATTACTTAAAAAAATTATTTTATATATGATGGGCTGTAATTACTTTATGAGAGCAGCTTCATAATTATTTATCAAAGTTAAAAAAAAAAAAGAAATATGTACAAAAACGATACATGGAAATAATAACAATAATAAAAATGTCTGTACTCCAATTCACAGCAAAATAATCAAATAAAAAAATCTTAAAAATATAAAAGAGAAAAAAACTTACCAAAAACTTTTATAATAAATATATTGTCTGTAATTTTTGTGTCCTACATTTGATCTATTATCGATAGTATTTAAGAAAGCATTTTGCATGTAGTCTTTTTTCACATTCAGAACATTTTTAACAGTGTTCTTTTGGAAACAGCACATCGTTCTTGTGTTGATGGCATGATAATTTAATTGACAAATGCTAAGGCATTCCTCTTCAAGATAATCTGATAATTCATAAAAAAATTCTTGTGTCTCTTCTACTATTCGAATCGGATTTGAAAGAGACAACTCGTCTGTCAGACGTATCTTAACTAACTGAAGAAATTCATAGAGTAAAGTGAAATGATAAAAAAATCCTTATCAAGCTATTTTCCAAAGTCACCTCTTTCATTTTAGCTTATTTGACTCATAAACAATGTCTAACTATCAACAAAGAGACATGTTTACATGTTTACCCCGTCAGTTGTCAGTAATCCACTTCAGATCCACTTCAGGAGAACGAGTGTGTGAGAGAGACAAGGGGATGGGGGGGGGGGTAAGAGACAGGTGTGGAGTGGGGTCAAAAGAAAGTATATCAAAGTAATTAACATCTTTTGTTGACAATTACTAAACCACCTCGTATTCGGAATCTTTTTATAAATAGTTACATGTACTGCAATCAAAGAACTAAACCATGTTAAAAAATATACCTTTACACGCCAATGTTCCATTTTTGGAACATGCGAATTTCTTATCCAGAAGAAACAATATAAATCCATGCTTTTTTTAAAAATTTGTGTTCTACTAATAAAATGACTATTTTTACTTGATCAAACTTAGTTATAAAAATATTTTTTCAATTTTGAATTTTATAAGAATTTTTGAATTTTGAACAACGAAAAGTCTAAAAAAAGGCCTAAATTACGATTTTTTCCCTCAGACATGGTTAATTGTATCAATGAAATACCGACGCCAAAAAGTTAATACATACTTTCTTTACAAATACTAATTTTTACAAAGTAATGCGAATAAAAATATGTTTTTTGCAGAATTTTGAATTTGATGTTCCACTTATGGGACATTGGCGTGTAAAAGGTTAAACTACACTAACGTCCACCATTTACAAAACTGTTGAAGCCTGGTTTAGAATTTGCTTAGAAGCACGTTCCTTTTGGATTTCTCTGGAAATATGCAATGCTTTCGAATAAAAAAAGTTTACTTTGGACGCTCCACAGGGTGTTTTCCATTATTGGAAGGACTTGCAAAAATATAAATCTCATTTTTCGAAAGCCAATCTTTTGGAGATTTGTGATTGTGCTAGCAACTTAATAGGCTAATAGAACAACACTAAACTTGTCCAATCGTTTTATTAATTCAAAGTCATACGCAGATATGTTAGCTGAAATATTATTGTCCCTTATCATAAATGTGATTATTTGTTTTAAAAAGACAAAAAAAAAAAAAAAAAAAAAAAAAAAAAAAAAAAAAAAAAAAATCAGTATGTGTGCATCATGTCCATGGTCCGTGGCAAATTCTGTCCAATTTTCGGAATGCCTACCAAAAAACACTTATTTAAACCTCATAGAAAATCTGGGAAGTATTTTAGTTAGAGAAGCATGTAGTTAATGCACACAATATCCAAATATAAAAATTTGACATCATCTATCAAATCAGCATTGAAAAAAAATCTAAACAAATTATAACTGGAATTCTGAATCAATGACTGTTCGATTAATAAGGATCACTGAAAATAGAGGAGATTTTGTAGAATATCAATTAATTTCCAAAAATATTTTATTATGTTCTTATAATTTTTTCCATGTTTCACATCATAGATTTCCATTTATCTGTGCTTTTTAAATTTTATTGTAAATTAACTTCATATTAATAGGTCTCTAATGTTTTCTAATTACAAGTAGTAAATAATAATTGATTGTGTTTTCAATTGATGATTACTTTAACACAAATTAATTGTCCTACAACGTGTCCTTATAATTTTTTTCATGACTATATACATGCTTGGTGAATTATTTATCTTTCTATGTGTTGCTTAATTTCACTGATCTCCCCACATCAAAATTCCTTGTCGCAGTAGTAAAAAACACAACCCAAGTCAAATAAAGAGTGATAAACAAAATTTACAAAAGGACTCGCCCTATCGCTTAAATATCAGTCACTTCCCCCCTTTACACGCAAAAGATTAGGAGTGCCTGAGGATTCTCTCATTTAATAGATTAAACGATTACTCAGCTTTCCCTGGAACAAAGCCAATACACGATCCCTAAAACAATGGGTGTTATTTACAGAGGGCTCGGGTAGGAGAAGTTAGCCTGTGACTGATAAGAGATCCGTGCCTAATTACAAAGTGGGCGAGTCGGTCTTTGTTATCAGCTAACAAATGCAACGAAAAGAAGAGTTTGTTTATTTCTCAGTAATTGGAACTCGTGGATAAAAGCTTTATTACGACAAGTCAGAAAGTGATAAAGGACTGCGGTTATCATAATTTTGCCTGAGAAGAAGTAAGGTAAAAAGATCCGGAGAGTGAAACGAATGATAATTTGATTAGCTTTCATTGACATATCCTTCCGCATTACTGCATTGATTGCGGTTTCGCTGTAAATGATTTTTCCGCCGGGAATGTCACAGATTAATTAATAATACTGATGGAATTTGTTGTGTATTCATATTATGTGAATGAGGAAAATTGCTCTTTTCCTTTATTTGTTATTTTTTTTAAATGAATATGTTATGTTATTTTAATAAGTGTCGGATGTTATTTCAGTAATCTGCACAAGTGATCATTAATTATAATAACAATTTCGTTAAAATTGCTTAATAATACTCAATGAATCAAGATAAAAAAAGCATATATCTTATTTGCCGTGATGTAAAATGTTTTATTTAGAAGAATTCTGAATAGAAACGAACAAACAGAGATCTAATTAACAGGTTTTAAGGGGTGTCTTCACTCACTTGAAAACTCTCGATCCGTAATTTTAAACCAATGGGCTGGTTAATTTCGAATTACTCGTTTAAATTTGAATATTTTTAAACGATTTTTTTATAGGATAGCTGAGCTCGATCTTTAATATAATTGTTTTTTACATGTTAGATTTTTGTTGCAGTAATTTTTTTAAAAAGTACTTTCAGTTTTGAAACCAGTACCGAAAGTAAAAATACATTTAAAAAAAACATCTGTTTTGAAAATTGAAAAAGTAAAAAATAGTCATTCTAAAGATCAAGCTCAAAAATCCTGTGCAAAGGAAAAAAAATCTTTTAAAAATATTCAAATTTAAACGGGATATTCGAAATTATTCTGCCCATTGGTATAACATTACGGAGCGGGAGTTTTCAATTGAGTGAAGACTCAAATTGATAAAAAGCAACTTATTTTTACACTCACGACTGTCTTCATACAGTCTGCTTCATCCAGTAACATACATGCTTGGTGAATTATTTATCTTTCTATGTGTTAAGGACCAGACACATAGCACTAACTTCTTGCGGTCAGGCGTCGCTATTTTTGATCTTTCGTGTCGGCACTTTGATGTATAAAGTGGTTTTTCAGTGAAATTTTTTGAACTTAAGAGAGAAATCGAACTCGAAATCAGTTGACAGCTTTACGACTGAAGATGGGAACGAGATAAACTTTCCTTTCCTTTGTCAATTCGGTAGGGTCAGTCCCTCAAAAATCATTTAAAGAGGTTTCACCTTTATTCCGTACGGAAACAAAGATAGATTTATTGCTCTTTCAGTGTAATAAAAACTAGTGCTGTTAGCTCGCAACCTTTACTTCAACTCCCTGATCTCCCCACATAAGAATTCTTTGTCACAGTAGTAAAAACCCACAACCCAAATTCAATAAGAGTGATAAACAAAATTCACAAAAGGACTCGCCCTATTCCCCAAATATCACTCACTTTCCCCTCACACGCAAAAGAATAGGAGTGCCCGAGGATTCCCTCATTTAATAGATTAAACGATTACTCAGCTTTCCCTGGAACAAAGCCAACACACGATCCCTAAAACAATGGGTGTTATTTACAGAGGGCTCGCGAAGGAGAGGTTAGCCTGTGACTGATAAGAGATCCGTGCCTAATTACAAAGTGGGCGAGTTGGTCTTTGTTATCAGCGAACAAATGCAACGAGAAGAAGAGTTTTGTTTATTTCTCAGTAATTGGAACTCGTGGGCAAATGTTTTATTACGACGAGTGAGAAAGTGATGAAGGACTGCGGTATCATAATTTTGCCCGAGAAGAAAAAAATCCGGAGATGGAAATGAATGATAATTTGATTAGGTTTCAGTGACATGTCCTTCCGCATCACTGCATTGATTGCGGTTTCGGTGAAAATGAATTTTCCGCGGTGTACGTTGCAGATTAATTAATAATACTGATGGAATTTATTGTGCATTCATATTAGATGAATCATAGAAATTTCTCTTTTTATTTATTTTTGTTAAAAATTGAATAAGTTTTGTTATTTTAACAAGTGTCGAATGTTATTTCAGTAATTTGTACAAGTGACGATTAATTAAAATAACAATTTTATTAATGTGGCTTAATAATGCTCAATGAATAAGAGAGAAAATCAGCAAATAATTTGTTTGCTGTGTTAGATAAAAATCCGCAATATGCTTTATTTAGAAGAATTCTGAATAGAACGGTACAAAAAGAGAATTAATAATCCGATTTAAAAGCACTTTGAAAATTTTATTGATTAAGCTGGGTGATAGATTTCCTAGTTTATTACTTATATATATGTTTACGATTTTTTTTTATCCATGAATGTAATCAAATGGCTTTATCTAACTCATTTAAACGTTTAAAATTGACAGATTAATGCCAATGCAGAGTAATCTATAGGTAAGTAGAAAAAAAATAATTGCATAAGAATGTAGTATTTTTAAACTTTATTTTTCCAAATGTTGAAACACTCTGCATTATATTCACAATTTTATATATATTTATAATAAAAAACTTTCATGTCACAGGTAATATTAATCATTTGAAAAATATAAATACCTGAGCTCTGTCCACGGCGGAATCGACAGGGATCGAGAAAATTTTCCATAGTAGACACTATTCTGCTTTCTTTACTCTATGCATATGGATTCGAAGGGAATTGAAAATAATTCCGAATTAGACACATTTCATAGCCGGATTCTTACCCGGATTCCACCTTACAGAGAAATTACTGAGCATTCGAATTTGAATATATGAAACCTTGAGTTCTAAAAATTGCCCTAACCAGGAAATTAAATTTGAGGAAATTGCAAAACACTTCGAGCTTTGTCCATTGGTTTTCACTGTAAACCAATTTTTTACAATGGCAGAAATATATAATAAAGCAATTTTTTCCAGATTATTGCGTTTTTTTCATGCAGGTTTGCCAAATACAGATTTATACGCGGTAAAAAAAAAACAATAAAGACTTTAATCTTATAGATGTAAAGTTGCCGAAATCTGTATGCTTACTAATATTTTATCTGTGCAAAGTACAAGAAAAGATGTGAATTTACAAAACTATTTTTTGTAATGCTACAGACATCTGTAACTTTACAAACGAATCTACTAAAATTACTGTTATCTTACTAAAATTTGATCTGTAACCTGGGTTGTTGTTACCCAAAAGTTATAGGCGTCATAGCTTTCTAAACATTTCTTTGTAGCCTTGTACCCGTAATGCATGGTGACGTCACTGCAACGTCGTTGTGAAGTCACATTGTGACTTTGTGACCATCGATTGTCGATGTGATGTCACGTGACGTTGATGTGAAGTCGTTATTGCCGTTTTAGAGCTCTTTTGTGACGTTTCACAAAGGCGTATTTTTTTTTTCCAACCACCTTCGTCGTTCCAAGGCCAAGCTCGCACTCTGATTGGTTGTTGCTGTCGGCACTGTTTTCATGTAACTTGGCGATAATCATACTTGGCGTAGCGATAGATGCATCCGACGGGGTGTTTGATTTCCTTCCGAACCGAGTACAAAGTAACTTTTCTCTTACTGAAAGCTGTACTCTTTAAAAGTTTTTAAACACAACTTTTTACTTTGTACTCGGTTTACTTCGTACTCGGTTCGGAAGGAAATCAATCTCGACGGAATCGTCTATCGCTACGCCAAGTATGATTATCGCCAAGTTATGTGAAAACAGTGCCGAGAGCAACAACCAATCAGAGTGCGAGCTTGGCCTTGGAATGACGAAGGTGGTTGGAAAAAAAAATTACGCTTCACAAAGTAGTCACAATGTGACAAATTTGTGAAAAATGTGTCATTTCCCGTAAGACATGGTGACGTCACTGCAACGTCGTTGTGAAGTCACATTGTGACTTTGTGACCATCGATTGTCGATGTGACGTCACGTGACGTCGATGTGAAGTCACTGTGACTAAAATGTGAAGTCGTTATGGCCGTTTTAGAGCTTTTTTGTGACGTCACAGTGTGACCAATTTGTGAAAAGTGTGTCATTTGTGACTACTTTGACATTAACATTGTGACGAACTGTGAAACTTTTTTTAGAAAGTCACATCTTAGTCACATTGTGACGTCACTGAGTGGTGGCATTTTCGTCACAGATGTGATGTGACCAAAGTGACTCACAGTGACGTCATTGTGACGTCACTGTGAACATGCATGCTATGAGGGTTGTGACTAATTTGACATTAACATTGCGACGAAACTGTGACAAAAGCGACGATATATAAATTGCCAGAAACATGTTTTTTAAAGTAAATAACATGTTTTGAAGGATATTTATAAATTTCTAAAGATTTTTAAGAAAGTCACATCTCAGTCACAATGTGACGTCACTGAATGGTGGCATTTTGGTCACAGATGTTATGTGACCAAAGTGACTCACAGTGACGTCACTGTGACCATGCATGCTATTAGGGGTAGTGTTTTTTAGTTTCAGAGCAAACTTGTATCTGTTACATTAATTTTTGCTGTTACCATTACTTAAAAAGTTCAAGGAATTCCAGTTTCCTGAAAAACTATTAGTAACTTTATACACACACACACATATATATATATACATATATGTGTGTATATACAGGGCAGAGAAAGCACGATTTCTTAAAAAAATTTAAACTTCAGATAAGGCAAGTATTGAAATTCGCGTCTTCATATATATATATATATATATCTATATTTATATTAAAATAAGTTTCATGTTATAGTTAATATTATTAAATCACAAAATCAAATTACAATAACATTTAAACATATGACGACAGAAAATTAAGTTTGAGGAAAACATGAAAAACCTCTAACTTCGTCCACTGCTTTTCGGTATAAAGCAAATTTTTACAGTAGCTGAATTTTAGGTTAAAACAAGTTTATTTACAGATTATGTGTTTTTCCGATGAAGTTTTGCCTATTAGAAATTGATGAAAAAAAACACGATTTCTTATTAATTTTTTTTTTTAAATTTCAGATAAGGCGAGTTTTCAAACCCGCGTCCTCAAATATATGTTATGATGATTATTTTCGCTCATATTTTTAAAGAATGGAAAGTTTGTTAACTGCTTGAGACGTATAAATAAACAGCCGTGACTATTAAAATTACATTGCGTAAAATAGCAATAACACAAATAGGAGAGACTCAAGACCAAGATCTGACTATGTATTTGGCATTTATTGATGAAAATTAAAAGAGTATTACACTCTTACGGGGTGACACCCGGTAAACAGACAAATACTGGGATACTACATCTTGACAGCCGGACGGTTAGCGATCGAATGAATCCTGACATCAAAATAAGATGGCCAAAATGCGTCGAGCTAAAATGTAGTTGCCCTTATAACCTAATAACCCTATACATATAGTTCATAAAGAAAGTTTAAATTAAAACGTGCCAACCGGACCGTTAATTTGGCGATTAATATACCAGCGTACAAATATGCATGCCAATACTGATTGCTGGGGAAAATATTTCTAAATGCATAACACAAATGTCAGACGCCGATTTAATATAAGCAGAGCGTTAGATTTTATGCTGAAAAAGGAGTTGTAATGTCTATTAATTTTGAAAAGGAATTAAGTAAGTGACTGAGTAACTGTAAAAGAGCATATGGTTTTAAAAATATCTTTCAATGCACTCTTTGAACAAACGAAAGTATGCAGGCTCAGATAAAGATTTTAGGATGAGAAAAGATTTGTTTTTGATTTATTTTAGTAACGGCCTCGGATAAGCATGAAAACCTACGTAACTGCAATTTAAAGGAAAGAGAAAAGAGATAAATATATTCTTTTTAGAAAGTAAAAAGGATGTTTAATTGATTTGAAATTGCAAAAGATAATTTAAATTTTAAACTTGAGAATTTAATTTAAAAAGTCCTTCCGGCAATGCCGGGAGGAAGAGGTAGCTTTCATATACTTATAAATTTATTTATTTATTTTAAGGTAAGTTACATTGTTCAAAAATACTAAGCTCAAATTAGCGGAAATAATCTTATAAAATTAGTGATTTTATAAGATTGAAACTAGTTTTTGTCAAGAATGAATATTAATAGGAATTTTTAGAAAATAGTCATCTTTTATTCAACCTGATTTTATTTTAAGCGATTTAGAGAGTCACCAAATTCCATGATATCATAAAGTGTATGCCATTTTAAAGCAACATTGTGGATCGTTCAGATCAGACCGTTTCAAAATGTCAGCCATAAGCAAAATTCAAAGTGCTATAACTCAGTCATTTTTTAAGATATAAACAAAATTAAAAATGTTCTGGAATCGTTGTTTTAAGTTCTAACACGTAAAAGAAAAATATTTTTCAATTTTTAATTTTCTCGCTATTAATTTTAAATTTTAAATTTTTTAAAAAATTTAAAATGACCACCATTTTGAAACAAAATGGTGGATGATGCTGGCCAACGAACTCGGTTGAGACATTTGTATGTACTATGTACATCCCAAGTTTCATTGAAATCGGTTTATAAATACGCGTGTTATCACGTGACAAAAATCAGATCGTTTCAAAATGTCAGACATAAGAAAAATTCAAAGTGCTATAACTCAATCATTTTGTAAGATACAGACAAAATAAAAAGTGTTCTGGAATCGTTGTTTTAAGTTCTAACACGTAAAAGAAAAATATTTTTCAAATTTTGATTTTTTCGCATTTAACTTTAAATTTTAAAATTTTAAAAGGGCCACCATTTTGAAACAAAATGGCGGATGATGCTGGCCAACGAACTCGGTCGAGACATTTGTATGTACTATGTACATACCAAGTTTCATTGAAATCGGTTCATAAATACGCGTGTTATCACGTGACAAAAATCAGATCGTTTCAAAATGTCAGCCATAAGAAAAATTCAAAGTGCTATAACTCAGTCATTTTTTAAGATATAGACAAAATAAAAAGTGTTCTGGAATCTTTGTTTTAAGTTCTAACACGTAAAAGGAAAATATTTTTCAACTTTTAATTTTTTCGCATTTAATTTTAAATTTTAATTTTTTTTTAAAATTTAAAATGGCCGCCATTTTGAAACAAAATGGAGGATGATGCTGACCAACGAACTCGGTTGAGACATTTGTATGTACTATGTACATACCAAGTTTCATTCAAATCGGTTCATAAATACGTTAGTTATCGCATGACAAAAATCAGATATATATATATATATATATATATATATATATATATGGTTATATATATATATATATATATATATATGTCAACATATAAACGGAGGGTGGTTTTGGGGTCTGGGGGTCATGATCGGTGAAAATATACCAAAATTTTCCGGAAGTGCTTTCCCCCGGACGGCTGCAATAGGTAGCTTTTTACTTTTTGTAATGAAAGCTACCTAAAAAAAAAAAAGGAAGCTAATAATAATGTGTGATATCATATTGCTTTCGACATCACATATCTCTCGTCGAAAGCAATATGACATCACATATGTTTATATTGAAAAAAGTTTCATGTTGTAGATAGTATTAGTTAATCAAAAAATCTAAATACAATCGTATTTAAAAATATCACGACTCACAATTCGCCTTATCCTGAAAATTCAATTTGAGGACATCACGAAAAATCTCTAACCGCATCCACTAGTTGTCATTATAAAGCAATATTTTATAATAGGAGAGTTATAGGATAAAATAAGTTTATTTGGAGATTATTGTGCTTTTTGAATGCCGGTTTACCAACAGAAATTTATAGAGAAAACACGATTTCTTAAATTTTGAATAAGGCGAGATTTCAGACTCATATTACAATTGATATGTTTATAATAAAAAAAAAGTTTCATATTATGGGTGATAATATTATTAACCCACAAATTCAAAAAATATAGCTCCATCACATGAATATATTAAAGATCTGAGTATAATTAACATGTTTTAAGTAGAAAAACAGAAAACAAATGCATATTGATTTTTCCGACCTTTTAAACAGAAATGCGACAAACCAATTTACGAAGCGCTGAATACACAAATGTGTCGAATTTTTCACTAAAAAGAAGTTGAAATTCAAGCAATTTTCTTTATGAATGTTTAAAAGATAAATCGAAAAGGCATTCAGTGTATTAATTGCTATGAATTAAAAAGAAAATTTCGTCGCTAGCATAAATTAATTTTCCCATCAATAAGTTCACGAATTAAGCAATATTTTCTTTGTGCATGAAATGCTAACTCATTCAATGCTTAAACTGCAGACATACTCTAAAGGAATTATAAAAATAAGGTTAAGACTAAGGTTGTTCCGTTTCCTAGTGAAGAGCAACTAATTGAACTTTAATTAAAAAAAAATTCTCTTGGAACTGTAAATGCGTAAAATGTGGATAAGTAAACAAATGTTAGCAGATTTTGAAAATAAAAAAAAGAAAAATTTCCTTAATCACTAAAGTCATCTTTATTTTGCAAAGTGTTAAACAAAGCAGAATTTTATTTTTCTTAATCCTCGTCTGATTTTGTTCAAATGTTAATATGCACTTTTTCAATTAACTAAAAATCTGGAGACTTAGATGAGCTATGTAAAACTGTTTATTTTAGTTGAGTGTAATGGGAAATTTTTACAATCCTTTGCCTTTTATTAAATAATTGCGTTTAAAAAAGAAGGGTGCTGCTTTTGGCAGAACTGTAAAACTAACTGGATGTTGCGATCCCAAAACTTTCTTCTATCTTATATATGTCATCAACTCCTTAGAAAATAAACCAGTGCTACTGGCTAGGGGATTTATATTAAAATATAATCGGCAATAACTTATATCAATTTCTAACTGAGTCTGAAGTTTAATGACTTAGGTTTTAAGATAGAACCATAGCAGAAACCGTAAAAAAATCTGGATAAAAGCGCCACCCGTTGAGCGATTTATTTGAAAAATTAAACAACATTAATTTATATCAGAAATTAACTGAAACTGAAATTTGATGAAAATCCGTGTTTCAGTTCTTAAGATAGGGCAATAACCCATATCGCAATAACCATGGACGTTGCCATATAGTAGCACCACCTGTTTTTGAGATTTGCACCAAAAAATTAATCAGCCGGAGACTACTGGAAGTCATAACGGAAACTGAACTTTTATGAAAATCCATTATGTATGTTTTAAATAGAAAAACTGAAAACAATTGCGCATTGTCTTTTTAAATGTTTAACAGAAATGGGACAAAACAATTTACGAATCACTGAATATACACATGTGTCGAATTTGCCACTAAAAAATGTCGAATTACAAGCAATTTTCTTTGTGGTTGTATAAGGAAAACTGAAGCATTCAGTGTATTAATTGCTATGATTTAATAAGAAAGATTCGTCGCTAGCATAAATTAATTTTCCCATCAATAAGTTCACGAATTGAGCAATTATTTTCTCTGTGCGTGAAATGCTAACACATTCAACTGCAGACTTACTGTAAAGGAATTATAAAAAATAAGAATAAGGCATGTGTTCCTTTTCCTAGTAGAAACCAACTAATTCAACTTTAATAAAAATTTTCTTTTCGAAGTGTAATTGCGCAAAATGTGGATGAATAAATAAACAGTAGCAAATTTTGAAAAGAAAAAAAGAAAACTTTCCTTAATCACTCAAGTCATGTTTAGTTTGCAAAATGTTAAACAAAGTGCAATTTAATTTTTCTTAATCCGCGTCAGTCTTTGTTCAAATGTTCGCAATGCATTTTTTTAATTAATTCAAAATCCGGAGTATTAGATGAGCTATGTAAAACTGTTGATTTTAGTTGAGCGTAATAGAAAAATTTTACATTCCTTTACCTTTTATTAAATAATTGCGTTTAAAAAAGAAGGATACTGCTTTTGACAGGACTGTAAAAATAGTTGGATGTGACAATCCGAAAACTCTGTTCTGTCTCATACATGCCCGCTCATCCCTCACAGCATGCATGGTCACAGTGACGTCACAATGACGTCACTGTGAGTCACTTTGGTCACATCACATCTGTGACCAAAATGCCACCACACAGTGACTGAGATTTGACTTTCTTAAAAATCTTTAGAAAATTACAAAATTTTCTTCAAAACATGTTTCTGGCAATTTAAATATCGTCGCTTTTGTCACAGTTTCGTCACAATGTTAATGTCAAAGTAGTCACAAATGACACATTTTTCACAAATTTGTCACACCGTGACTTCATTTTTTTTTCTGTTTTCACCAGCACGACGCCAACGCATAGATTGTGATTAAGTGAGAATAAACACATACCTATTGCATATTCCTTTATATGTTTTTGCCTATTGCTAAACTGAATTGGGCCTTAGTTATGATGTCTATAAAGAGAGCAATGTAAACAACACTGTTCAGTTGAACATGAACATGAACAGTGACATCATTCGTTTAGAAACACGGATAAGAATTTCGACAGTATTGAAATACAGACAAACATATACAAACAAAGAAGAAATTGAGAATTCACTATTTGATGAGTGTTTTTTACTCGCCAAATGAATTATTTTGACATGATTTGGCGCAATGGTGAGCGGCGGCTAGAATCCTGGATACAACCATAGCAAAGCTCTAAAAACTTGAAAGAAGCGCCACTCGTTGAGCTATTTACTCTAAAAACTAAACAGCCCTAATTTATATGAAACATTAACAGAATCTGAAGTTTGATGAAAATTAGTCGACCAATTCTTAGGATAGAGCTATTGCAATACTCATGATTGTTGCCACATAGCAGCGCCTATTGGACGATTTGCACCAAAAATTATTCAGCGCGAAACTACATTAAGAACTAATAAAATCTCAATTTTTTTTAAAAACCTCCCAGTAGTTCTTGAGATGTAGCTTTTGCAGAAATCGTGAAAAAGGCATCACAGTAGCGCCTACTGTTTTACAATTTACACCAAAAGGTAATCAGCACCAGTTTATGTAAAGGACTAAAGTTTTATTGAATTCCGTCCATTACTTCTTTAGATAGGGCTTTCACAAAATGTATGTCCAGACAGACGCACAGACTGATCGACAGACTCTCATACATACTCACAGACTTACTTATATTCAGAAATTTGATGAAAACTTATTTTGGGGGTTTTCTGGTCCCTAAAAGGAGTAAATACTGTCAAAAAACAGAAATTCAAATAATTTTCCAAATCCTATACTTCTTTATGTATACAAAAATGTTAAAAAAGTATTTTTTTTTTTGTTCTTTATATTGTAACTTTTAATCACCGATGTTGTGAAATCTAATTCAAGAAAACAGGTAAGTAAAAATCTAATTCCTACTGTCAGTGCACCATATAATTTATAGCAATTCGGCCTCGAAGAGACTAGAGAAAATTTTCAGCAGTCTTAACCACAGCAGCTTATAAATTAATCTGTATTTGCAGCCTGTGGGTCAACTCCTTTTATTGTAAAATACAGTAATATTTCTGTACTTCTTGTTGTAATTTTTATGCATCGATGCTGTGAGAGCGAATTCAAGTCACAAGTAATGAAAAAACTAATTATTTCAATCATGTACACAACCCAACCTGCTGCAAGGGGACTTTTATCAGACTCGAGAAATTTTACAACACTCTTGAAGGTAGCAGATTTTAAATTTTATAAAAACTATGTTGGCAGTTAGATATAGAGGGGCACCATTTGCTGTAAATTACAGCGTTTTATTATTATTATTATTTTATCAACAATGAAAGGTTATTCATTCGCTGGTGAAATGTGAACGGGTTGATGAATTATAATAAATATTTCACGAAAAATTAGTCTTCATTGCCTGAGTGCTAAAGATTGTATTTCTTGTTAGAACCAGTTGTCTCCCAATATATATAAAATATGTAAATGATTATTTTACTAAAAAGCATGTACTAAAATATTGAAAACGTAGTAGTTATTCATCGCAAATTATAAAAACAGTTATAAACAAAGAATAGAAAATAATAATAAATAAAAATAATGTTATGTGAAATGCTACAGCATTAAATAAAGAAATATTTTGATTATATCATGAAAAGTAAATTTTTGTGCTTTATTTTTATTTCTTTGTACGCAATATGCAGTAATTGATTCATGAGCTGTTTCCGTGGTTATGAGTAAATGCTACTATAAAAGTGGTAAAAAGAGCAAACGATTTGAACTATTACAAGCTGTTGTTAACTATGTAACACTTTTTCAATAGAATGCTGTGGTATGTCAGATACAATATGGGCAATAAATTCTGATATAATTTTGAAAATAAAATAGATATTTGTTTTATGTATCTTCAGTATGAATGAAATGCTACTACAAAGAACCTAAGCGGACATACCAATCCCAAGACTTGCAAGAATCCCTCTTCTATCGCATGCATATTAATACTTCAAAATTAATTGTCACAAAATCTCAATTAAATAGCAACAATCTATGTCCTTCATTGCTATTGAAAAAGTATATCCTCTTCAAATCCAAGGGTTCACTTATGTACTTTTTTAAATTTTAAGTATGGAATTGTATTAACAAACTGATAATTAAGAAAGATTGAACAGTTAAAATAATTAATTTTTTTTTTTTTTTTTTTTTTTTTTTTTGCATATAAAATTTGATGATACAACTGGACTCAAAATGTACATTTTTTCACAATTTCTTTGGGTTTTTTAAATATTTATTTTTCTCTTTTGTATCACAGGAACATTTTTAATCATAAAATAAATATATATTTAATGATTTTTTATGACTAATGAATTTTACAAATGGTATCGCAACTCACAGTAAAGTCATCTGCTGCAAGACATTTTTATGTAACAAGTATCTCACAAAAAAAAATGCTATATGAAAGAAATTGCTATTTTGTTTAGTTCTGTTACATGTGAGGCTTCTTTCACAGCAATTTCTCTTTTTTTAGCATTATTTACATACCGGGTGTCCCAAAAATGACTGATGGATTTTAAAATTCAATAACTTGCAAACGGTGACAGCTATTTAAAAAAAGTCAGGAGTTTTTTTACCGTGATTTTTTATTTTAGTTCGAATTTCAAACAATAGGTGGCGCTGACGGCGATTGAAGGCCAGGTGATCAGTGCTGAGTGAGGCGTCGACCTGACCTTCAATCGCCGTCAGCGCCACTTATTGTTTGACATTCGAATTAAAATAAAAAAATTACGGTAAAAAAAAAAAAAACTCCTTACATTATACATAACCCTCCTGCAAAAATTTTTAAATAGCTGTCACCGTTTGCAAGCTATAGAATTTTAAAATCCATCAGTCATTTTTAGGACACCCGGTACGTGGAAGAAACTGCAATGATGTGTATCTTATGGGATAAATCAGGTCGAAGAGGATAGAATTTCGTTGAATTGTGTGTTAAAAAAGAGATAGAATCTCGAAACTTTGAAACAAATCATAGAATTTCGGCATCCACCCAGGTCTTTGCAATCAAAATTCTCAACCCAAAGAGCATATAAGAGACAACATTGCGCACTATACACCCAAGACTAACAAGGATATGTTTATGTTAAAGTGTAACATGAAATGAAGTTTCATAAAAAATTTTGCATAGTTTTTTGATAAATAGCCAACGCTTGAAAATCGTGAAAAATGAAGTTTATCATGGCTATATGTTATGCGACTTACAATGAAAACCTAATCATCACCAAATTGTCAAGGTCTGTAACTGAATACGAAATTTGATGAAATTCTTTGGGGCATGATGTTGTTAAACTCACGTATGCTCAGAAAAAATGCAGCATATCTGCAGCGCCTGTTAGAAGTATTACGCAAAAACATAATCACAGCAGGGTCATTCCATGTCAATTCAACCAGACCTTGCAACCCGACCCTCAGGGATTTTGATGAAACTTTGTGTACACACTAATTCTATCATAAAATGATTCCATCAGAAATTTTTCCTTCCTAGACCTCATAGTTTGTGAGATATGGGGGGTCCAATTCTTGGGTTTTTCTCAAGTCGCACATTTCTGAGTCTGTATTTTGAGATTGCAGTTCCATCTTCAAAAAATTGTTTCTCTGAATCTAAAACATGAATCATCCTAAAAATATTACTGTAAGAAGATAAAAAGATGCAGATTTTAATAAAAAATATTTAAAAAATTTACTCGTAATATTTAGGATAAAAAAAGTCAGCCAAAGTTGAGAGTTATGGTTATTTTTCCAATTTTTTGTGACTTCACGAAAAAGGCTGTACACAAAAAGGCAAATTAAATTTCCAATTTCTTTTTGTTTTAAATAAAAGTTTTCACTTTGGGCTTTCTATCTATGAAATAAAAATGATGTGTTTCGCATGGCTTATGCAAAAATTTTGGGTACTTTCCAATTAGCCGGATGCATGTTTTATTTTTATATATTACATATGCACACAAAAAATCAAATGAAATTTCCAATTTCTTTTTGTTTTAAATAAAAGTTTACACTTTGGGCTTTCTATCTGTGAAATAAAAATGATGTCTTTCGCATGGTTTATCCAAAAATTTTCGGTACTTTCCAATTAGCCAGATGCGTGTTTTATATTTACACATGTAGATATGTATAGATATATATAAATACAGATGTATTATACATGTACATATGTATGTATATATGTACAGTATATTGATATATATATGTATCACACTGGTGCCCGTCTAACCGAAAAGTACCAGATTTTGCCTTGTTTTGAGAATCTGCACCAATTAAGAGGGAAAAATCTGACTAAGTTTAGCTGTGGTACTTAAATAATTACTGGAATTTCTATGAGTTATTGAATTTAATGTTATTTGATGCATGTTTTTTTTTTTTTTTTTTTTTTTTTTTTTTTTTTTTTTTTTTTTTTTTTTGCAAAGTAAAGTTTAGGCTTTGTTTTTTTTCTGATTAAAAAAAAAAAAAAATCTGACTGTAATATGTTTCCCCATTAAATTTAGTGAATGGTCCATATATTTCATTTAGTTATTTAATAATGGGCATTTTTGCTAATCTAAAGAATCTCTTACTTTTATTTTCAATAATTAAACTCAAAACAGATTTTTTTTTTTTTTTTTTTTTTTTTTTGTACGGTATAAAATAAATAATTTTTTCTCCTCACATTTCCATTCTTTTTTTCGATTGCTTATATATTAATTATTTGTGTTTAAAATTGTTCAAAACCTTGTATTTCCTTTCCTTGGTTAATTTTAATCAGTTTAAATATTTATATTGGCAAGTTTAAGTACACAAATGTTTAACAGAACTTAAATTTGTTTCTATAGTCTAAAAGATTTAATTGCACCTGCCTTGTATAAACACCTTCTGAACTTCTGATAAAGGCAGGGATAGCATGGTGTGCATATGTAATATGTAAAAATTAAGCACTTATCCGGCTAATTGGAAAGTACCCACAATAGTTCGTAGTGAAAGCAGATGTTTTGAAATCATTTTAATCAAATTATTGTCATTCTGTTGTTTCTTATCATAGAAGAATGATCTAACTTTTACTGTGCTACTAAAAACATATTTTGATTGTTACATATTTTTATAGTTTGTGATAAATATTTTTTTACTTTATTGTTTTAATATGGAGCCTGAAATTAAACCTTCTACTAGTCTTCAGGCTTGCAGTATTGTAATATTAACTGGTTTAGAATGTCACAAAACCAGCTATACAAATAAAAGAGAAATAGACTACATTGATAATCTTTGTTATTCAGAAAAAGAACTTTTATTAGTTAGGACTATTGCATTTGTAAGACAAAAATTAAGTGAAAACCGTTTGATTAATATATGTGAGCATCAAAGAATTTGGCTCTTAATGAAATATGAATTTTATCAATATAAATGTGCAGATCCATTTAAGCGGCATAAAAAGCAAGTGGAAAAAGCAATTAGGACAGTTAATAGAGATTTATATACGGCCGAAAAAGTAAACCAAAGTTGAAAATTATGATTATTTTTCCGAAATTTTGTGACTTTATGAAAAAGGTCTCTACACAAAAAGACAAATGAAATTTCCAATTTGTTTTTGTATCAAATAACATTAAATTCAATAACTCATAGAAACTTCACTAACTATTTAAGTACCACAGCTAAACTTAGTCAGATTTTTTTCCCCTTAATTGGTGCAAATTTTCAAAACAAGGCAAAAATTGGTACTTTTCGGTTAGACACGCACCAGTGTTATACATATATATATCAATATACTGTATGTATACATACATATGTACATGTATAATACATCTATATTTATATAGATTTATACATATGTACATATGTAAAAATAAAACACGCATCCGGCTAATTGGAAAGTACCCAAAATTTTTGTATAAACCATGCGAAAGACATCATTTTTATTTCACAAATAGAAAGCCCAAAGTTTAAACTTGTATTTAAATCAAAAAGGAATTGGAAATTTCATTTGCTTTTTGGTGTGCATATGTAATATGTAAAAATAAAGCATTTATCCGGCTAATTGGAAAGTACCCAAAATTTTTGTATAAACCATGCGAAAGACATCATTTTTATTTCATAGATAGAAAGCCCAAAGTGTAAACTTTTATTTAAAACAAAAAGAAATTGGAAATTTCATTTGCTTTTTTGTGTGCATATGTCATATATAAAAATAAAGCACTTATCTGGCTAGTTGGAAAGTACCTAAAATTTTTGCATAAGCCATGCGAAACACATCATTTTTACTTCATAGATAGAAAGCTCAAAGTGTATACTTTTATTTAAAACAAAAAGAAATTGGAAATTTAATTTGCCTTTTTGTGTACAGCCTTTTTCATGAAGTCACAAAAATTTGAAAAAATAACCATTACTCTGAACTTTGGCTGACTTTTTTTATCCTAAATATTACAAGTAAATTTTTCAAATATTTTTTATTAAAATCTGCATCTTTTTATCTTCTTACAGTGATATTTTTAGGATGATTCATGTTTTAGATCTAGAGAAACAATTTTTTGAAGATGGAACTGCAATCTCAAAATACAGATTCAGAAATGTGCGATTTGAGAAAAACCCAAGAATTGGACCCCCCATATCTCTCAAACTATGAGGTCTGGGAAGGAAAAATTCCTGATGGAATCATTTCATGATAGAATTAGTGTGCACACAAAGTTTCATCCAAATCCCTGTTGGTCGGGTTACAAATGGGGGAAAAATTGGTTGAATTGACATGGAATGACCCAGCAGGTTATGTTCTAACTGAAATTGAAGGTTGACAAAAATCCGTACCCTAACTTTTTTTAGATGGGATTAATAAAGAAGCTCAGAAAATGCAGCATAGCAACGCTATTTGTTGGACAATTTACAGCAAAAACTAATTAACACCAAATTGTATCAAGGTATAACTGAATCCAAAAATTAATCAAATACCTTAAGTATATCCAAAGTATTAGTTCTTCAGATGAAGCGCTAATATTTTTGCTACGAAGAGACAGAAAGATTCACAGGCTGACAGACAAACGTTTTCTAAAAACAGTCAAATAGAACTAAAGGATCAGTATAATTTATAAAACTAAGCACATTTTTTTTTAATTTTTAGTTCTATACTTTGACTCAGCATCACGGCCTTACACTGCAGTATAGCGCTTTCCACTACAGTTAGTTAGGGCGCCATTTGGCATTGAACATAAGTAAATATAATATCGTCGGTACTTTAGTAATAATAAAATATAATACAAGATTCCTTCCCGGAATTTAATTAGAAAAGAAATATACCTATTTTCATAATAATAATAATAATAATAATAATAATAATAATAATAATAATAATAATAATAATAATAATAACAATAATAATAATAATAAATAATAATAATAATAATACTTTTGTTTATGAAAAATTCAAATTAATTCAGAAAAATCCTAACTTTGAAATTTTATTCGGTACAAATTCATATTAACATGGAGTTACTGGAGTAAATTAAAAATGTACTGCTAATACAAGTCTGATTTTTTAAACGTTTGCCGCTTTAATATTAGATTAATATTAATATACTGTTTAATTTAAATTTTTCTTCCAATTGTTTTAATTATTGTAAGATTCCTTAATATAGTTCAAAGTTTTAAAAATATTTAAAAAGTAAACGGCAAATTACTTCAGTGCAATTTCTTAAAATGACATTTTAATAGTAGTTAAATTCCCTGCATCGAAAATTTCATATCTGATAGAAAATATAGCAAAACAATTTGAACAGAATGACATAATTTATAAAAGTAACTTACATAATATCCAATATTTCAATTTAGAGCTTTTTAATGTCAAAAATTCTACTTAACAATGCTCACTAATGCCTCTTATAACTTTAGAAAATATGCTAAAAAGTGATTTTTATTTAACAACTTTGCAGTTTTTATTGGAAATCAATTCTGTCTTTATCTGATAACTATTAGCTAATTTTATAAGGATATCACAAATTTGATGACAATGATGATAATATTCTACAATATATAGAAATGCATTTTAAATTCCTAATAAGTCATTATTTTACGAGTTAAACTATTAAGAAATAAAAGATATTTATTTCAATATCCATTACATTCCGTTGAAAACACTATAGATTTTTATCGAAGTTTCGATTTAAAAAAGACAAAAAAAATCAGAAATTCCATAGAATATTTCGATGAAAATTGTTTGACTTATCGATTTCTTTTCATGAGAAAGCTTATAAAAATATTTCAAAAAGATAAAAAGTAGATTGTAGTATTAGATAATAACGTGATAATACATAATGAAGGCAATACACTCATATTAAAAAAGATGAATATCCGGCTTCCTAGTCTTTTTTTTTTCCAGTAAGGTAAAAGAAAAAAAAATATGAAAACCGGATATTGCTTTCAATGTTTTATTCTTTTAATAAACGTTTAAACACGTTTGTGTTTTCATGACCATTTGAAATACACACTGTAAAAAAAAAATCTGTAAACGTACTAAACATTTTCTAGGAAACTGGGATTCCAAGAACTTTTCATGTAACGATAACAGGAAAAATCCATGTAACCGATTCTAAAACTTGGGTTTTTGTTGTTACCGTTACAGGAAAAGTTCTTGGAATCCCAGTTTCCTAGATAAAGTGTAGTACCTTTACAGATTTTTTTTTACAGTGCAGGTATAGAAACTTTTATAGAGTTTTTTACGCAAAGAATTCATTTTAACCATTAATATGCAGCAATGGTGCAGCAATGGTGCATCTTTTTTAATGGCTTTTTTTAATGGATCTTTTTTAAATACTTATAATTAAATTTAAAGGTACTATTTATAGCATCTAAAAAACGGATCTTTTTTAATGGCTTTTTTTAATGGATCTTTTTTAAATACTTATAATTAAATTTGAAGGTACTATTTATAGCATCTACACAGTAAAAAAAAAAATCTGTAAAGGTACTAAACTTTTCTAGGAAACTGGGATTCCAAGAACTTTTCCTGTAACGGTAACAGCAAAAATTCAAGTTTCAGAATAGGTTACATGGATTTTTCCTGTTACCGTTACATGAAAAATTCTTGCAATCCCAGTTTCCTAGAAAATGTATAGTACCTTTACAGATTTTTTTTTTTTACAGTGTAAAAAACGGATCTTTTTTAATGGCTTTTTTTAATGGATCTTTTTTAAATACTTATAATTAAATTTGAAGGTGCTGTTTATAGCATCTAAAAAACGGATCTTTTTTAATGGCTTTTTTTAATGGATCTTTTTTTTAAACACTTATAATTAAATTTGATTTTTTAGGAACATTAAAAAACAAACCCCATACGAAAATTCGCATCAGAAGAGAAGTTATATCTAAAACACTTTGTGTTTTTAACATAAAATCAAGGTGTGATTCAATCCTTTAAGGGGACAGTGGACCTTTATTTGAGCAAAATCATGTATAATAAAATCGTCAGATTAAAGGTCTATTTCTGGGGTATAATAGTACCCAAACAGTTTTTTCTTATTAAAATATCATTTATGAAGGTTTTAAGGAGTAAATAATAAAGATAAATGTATTTATGTACTTTAAATCTGCTGTTCTCAAAACTAATTTTTCAGCGTTATTAGATTTTTGAATTGCTTCTTGCGTCTTAATTTTTGATCAATATTTATAAAATTGATAAGGAAGTATCCTGATATTATTTAAAAAGAAATTGTGAAAGCTTTTTAAAATTCGTCTTCATTAAGATAGTCAAATTTTATTTTTTACTTATTAAAAGGCAAAATTTCGATGAAAATCGATAAGGAATTTTAGAAAAAAATCTGTAAAATATTAACTATTCAAGAGATTTAAAAAATCTTACACAAATTTGTTTATAATATAGTTTTAAGTGATAAAAATGCAAAAGCAAGAAAATATTTCAAAAATTAAAACACGAGGAACATTTTAAAATTTCGTTTAAAAATTTAAATTTTTGTAAAAAAAATTACAAATTTTAATAAGGCTGGAAATTTTCTGAAGGTATTCTATATGCTGTTGGTGAAATGTATGTATGCACAAAATTTCAGATTGCTATGATAAAAATGAATAAAATAAATTTTTAACGTCCACCGTCCCCTTAACTGTCCATTTTCTCAAAACAGGGTTTTGATCATTTCACGCACGGTTTTTAAAAATGATTGCTTAGAATTTTACGAAATTATTATTATGTTTCTTACTATTATTATACTTCCTTACACTGTAAAAAAAAGTGTCGATCTACTAAAAAAACTTTAGTGATCCTTGTAATTACTAAAAAAATTTTAGTAATCTTGGTCGGTTACAAGAAAATCTGTAAGAATTACTAGAAAAAAGTTAGCAACGAATAGAGTTAATAATTTTATATTTTTAATAGCTATTACTAAAACTCAGTTGGTGTGGCCTTGATAGCATAGTGGTTATAGTAACGGACTCCAGGCTAAAAGGTCCCGGGTTCGATACTGGCCACTGCCAAATACGCCCCGAATGTATGCAGTGTAAGTACTCGTTATTAAAGGGGTTATGAATATCCTGACGGAGCCGTAGCAATGTTTGGTGCTGCCATCTATTGCGATTTTGCCGAAAATCTTCCTCTCCGGAAGTCTGGATGCAGCTCGAAGGAAGCTCCTGCCCTTCGAGCCCACGTAATGGTTATTAAAAATAATTTTGGAGCTATTACTAAAATTTGCTTGGTGACTCTTACTAAAAATTTTTAAGTTAGTTATACAAAAAATTCTCTTGTTCAGTTTACAAAAGAAATGCTTCTTTCGCTTGCAAAAAAAAAGTTTGTAATGGTTACTAAAAAATTCTGTGGAATACAAATTTACTAAAAAAATTTTAGTAACCTCTTGAATTTTTTTTACAGTGTAGTAAGGAGTTTAGAATATAAGACTACTTTCACGTAAAAAAATAAATTCCGATGTTTCGAATTTCTTAAACATTATTTTTTTTTTCTCTGGATCTATAAATATATTTCTTTTTCATTGATAGGTCATTTTGGAAATAGATTATATCTCACTGTAAAACAAAACAAAAAAAAAAAAAAAATTGTAAAGGTACTAAACATTTTCTAGGAAACTGGAATTCCAAGAACTTTTCATAACACGATAACAGGAAAACTCCATGTAACCGATTCTTAAACTTGAGTTTTTGTTGTTATTGTTACAGGAAAAGTTCTTGGAATCCCAGTTTCCTAGATAAAGTGTAGTACCTTTACAGATTTTTTTTACAGTGCTCTACACCGTAAAAAAAAATTCTGCAAAGGTACTAAACATTTTCTAGGAAACTGGGATTCCAAGAACTTTTCATGTAACGATAACAGGAAAAATCCATGTAACCGATTGTGAAACTTGGATTTTTGCTGTTACCGTTACAGGAAAAATTTTAGGAATCCTAGTTTCCTAGAAAATGTTTAGTACCTTTGCAGAATTTTTTTTACAGTGTACTTATTAAAATAAAAATCTTGGTTTGTTTTAGCCATTCAAATGTGAATATTCATCTGCACAATGCACACAAGAATAATTCTTTCGTAAAAAATTGTATTGTTTTTAAAAATAAATCTAAAAATATTATAACTGTGTATACTTTTAAAATAAATTTAATTCATATAAAATATCTCCTGTAATATGTGCTTTAAATTTTATAATTAAAAGTCAATTAGATATAGAGTGACTGCATTACTTTCCCCTTTTCACGTATTTAGTTCGTTCAAAGGGTACTTTACCGCTTAAAACAACGTAAAAATGCCAGGATATTCTAACTTGGAGCAAACTAGTATCGATAATCTTTAACTTACTATATTCAGCGACTCTGGTACTTTACTTTATTGAACAACAACATACATCTGACTTGTGTGCTCGACATGAAGCCTGCTTATAAGCCATCGTCAATATACAGGGACGAGATAGCACACAAGGAAATATTACAACACAAGACAAGTACAACCAGGAGCTCCACACAAAGAGTGTGTGCAATGGAGCCAGTGGGATTCGAACCCACAACCTCACGATCAGCGGCGTGATGTCTTAACCACTCAGCCACGGAGGCCCTAGCGACTCTGGTAAAAAAATTACAGAATAATTTTTCATTTTAAAAATAAGTTTTTTTTTCTTTTTTTTTTACGTGATAGTTTTGTAATAGTAAAATAATGATGAAAAAATGTAACAAATTATAACAACCATTTGGAAAAGGGAATTCTATTCAATTTGACATGTTAGATTCGGATTCAGGTGACAAAAGTTTACCTGATTTACGCTTACCGGATTCAGATTCAAGTTTGTCCAATGCAAATGGTCAGCTAATGGCTTAATAATAAGCTAGACGCATCGTTCAGTAGCTACACTGTAAAAAAAAAAAAATCTGTAGAGTTACTCAACTTTTCCTAGGAAACTGGTTACCTGATTTACGTTTACCGGATTCAGATTCAAGTTTGTCCAATGCAAATGGTCAGCTAATGGCTTAATAATAAGCTAGACGCATCGCTCATTAGCTACACTGTAAAAAAAAAAATTCTGTAGAGTTACTCAACTTTTCCTAGGAAACGGGTTACCTGATTTACGTTTACCGGATTCAGATTCAAGTTTGTCCAATGCAAATGGTCAGCTAATGGCTTAATAATAAGCTAGACGCATCGCTCATTAGCTACACTGTAAAAAGAAAAATTCTGTAGAGTTACTCAACTTTTCCTAGGAAACTGGTTACCTGATTTACGTTTACCGGATTCAGATTCAAGTTTGTCCAATGCAAATGGTCAGCTAATGGCTTAATAATAAGCTAGACGCATCGCTCATTAGCTACACTGTAAAAAAAAAAATTCTGTAGAGTTACTCAACTTTTCCTAGGAAACTGGTTACCTGATTTACGTTTACCGGATTCAGATTCAAGTTTGTCCAATGCAAATGGTCAGCTAATGGCTTAATAATAAGCTAGACGCATCGCTCATTAGCTACACTGTAAAAAAAAAAAAATTCTGTAGAGTTACTCAACTTCTCCTAGGAAACTGGTTACCTGATTTACGTTTACCGGATTCAGATTCAAGTTTGTCCAATGCAAATGGTCAGCTAATGGCTTAATAATAAGCTAGACGCATCGCTCATTAGCTACACTGTAAAAAAAAAAATTCTGTAGAGTTACTCAACTTTTCCTAGGAAACTGGTTACCTGATTTACGTTTACCGGATTCAGATTCAAGTTTGTCCAATGCAAATGGTCAGCTAATGGCTTAATAATAAGCTAGACGCATCGCTCATTAGCTACACTGTAAAAAAAAAAATTCTGTAGAGTTACTCAACTTTTCCTAGGAAACTGGTTACCTGGTTTACGTTTACCGGATTCAGATTCAAGTTTGTCCAATGCAAATGGTCAGCTAATGGCTTAATAATAAGCTAGACGCATCGCTCATTAGCTACACTGTAAAAAAAAAAAAAATTCTGTAGAGTTACTCAACTTTTCCTAGGAAACTGGTTACCTGATTTACGTATACCGGATTCAGATTCAAGTTTGTCCAATGCAAATGGTCAGCTAATGGCTTAATAATAAGCTAGACGCATCGCTCATTAGCTACACTGTAAAAAAAAAATTCTGTAGAGTCACTCAACTTTTCCTAGGAAACTGGTTACCTGATTTACGTTTACCGGATTCAGATTCAAGTTTGTCCAATGCAAATGGTCAGCTAATGGCTTAATAATAAGCTAGACGCATCGCTCATTAGCTACACTGTAAAAAAAAAATTCTGTAGAGTTACTCAACTTTTCCTAGGAAACTGGTTACCTGATTTACGTTTACCGGATTCAGATTCAAGTTTGTCCAATGCAAATGGTCAGCTAATGGCTTAATAATAAGCTAGACGCATCGCTCATTAGCTACACTGTAAAAAAAAAAAAATTCTGTAGAGTTACTCAACTTTTCCTAGGAAACTGGTTACCTGATTTACGTTTACCGGATTCAGATTCAAGTTTGTCCAATGCAAATGGTCAGCTAATGGCTTAATAATAAGCTAGACGCATCGCTCATTAGCTACACTGTAAAAAAAAAAATTCTGTAGAGTTACTCAACTTTTCCTAGGAAACTGGTTACCTGATTTACGTTTACCGGATTCAGATTCAAGTTTGTCCAATGCAAATGGTCAGCTAATGGCTTAATAATAAGCTAGACGCATCGCTCATTAGCTACACTGTAAAAAAAAAAATTCTGTAGAGTTACTCAACTTTTCCTAGGAAACGGGTTACCTGATTTACGTTTACCGGATTCAGATTCAAGTTTGTCCAATGCAAATGGTCAGCTAATGGCTTAATAATAAGCTAGACGCATCGCTCATTAGCTACACTGTAAAAAAAAATTCTGTAGAGTTACTCAACTTTTCCTAGGAAACTGGTTACCTGATTTACGTTTACCGGATTCAGATTCAAGTTTGTCCAATGCAAATGGTCAGCTAATGGCTTAATAATAAGCTAGACGCATCGCTCATTAGCTACACTGTAAAAAAAAAATTCTGTAGAGTTACTCAACTTTTCCTAGGAAACTGGTTACCTGATTTACGTTTACCGGATTCAGATTCAAGTTTGTCCAATGCAAATGGTCAGCTAATGGCTTAATAATAAGCTAGACGCATCGCTTATTAGCTACACTGTAAAAAAAAAATTCTGTAGAGTTACTCAACTTTCCTAGGAAACTGGTTACCTGATTTACGTTTACCGGATTCAGATTCAAGTTTGTCCAATGCAAATGGTCAGCTAATGGCTTAATAATAAGCTAGACGCATCGCTCATTAGCTACACTGTAAAAAAAAAATTCTGTAGAGTTACTCAACTTTTCCTAGGAAACTGGTTACCTGATTTACGTTTACCGGATTCAGATTCAAGTTTGTCCAATGCAAATGGTCAGCTAATGGCTTAATAATAAGCTAGACGCATCGCTCATTAGCTACACTGTAAAAAAAAAAAATTCTGTAGAGTTACTCAACTTTTCCTAGGAAACTGGTTACCTGATTTACGTTTACCGGATTCAGATTCAAGTTTGTCCAATGCAAATGGTCAGCTAATGGCTTAATAATAAGCTAGACGCATCGCTCATTAGCTACACTGTAAAAAAAAAAAAAATTCTGTAGAGTTACTCAACTTTTCCTAGGAAACTGGTTACCTGATTTACGTTTACCGGATTCAGATTCAAGTTTGTCCAATGCAAATGGTCAGCTAATGGCTTAATAATAAGCTAGACGCATCGCTCATTAGCTACACTGTAAAAAAAAAAAATTCTGTAGAGTTACTCAACTTTTCCTAGGAAACTGGTTACCTGATTTACGTTTACCGGATTCAGATTCAAGTTTGTCCAATGCAAATGGTCAGCTAATGGCTTAATAATAAGCTAGACGCATCGCTCATTAGCTACACTGTAAAAAAAAAATTCTGTAGAGTTACTCAACTTTTCCTAGGAAACTGGTTACCTGATTTACGTTTACCGGATTCAGATTCAAGTTTGTCCAATGCAAATGGTCAGCTAATGGCTTAATAATAAGCTAGACGCATCGTTCAGTAGCTACACTGTAAAAAAAAAATTCTGTAAAGTTACTCAACTTTTCCTAGGAAACTGGGATTCCTAGAACTTTTCATGTAACGGTAACAGGAAGAAGTCCTGTAACCTGTTCTTTTACATGAAATTTGGATGTTACCGTTACATGAACATTTTTTGGAATCCCAGTTTCCTAGAAAAAGTTTAGCAACTTTGCAGAATTTTTTTTTACAGTGAAAGAGCCTCGAGCCCACCTTTCCCGCTCTTTAGTGTTTTGATATAATTAATTTAACTTTTAAATTTATCTCGTTTCAATTTTTAATTTTATTCTTCCAACACCGCTTCCGGTAGAGACTCGGTTATTCAGGTCGTGTATCGTGAATTTTGAGCCTAACTTCCACTACACTGTAAAAAAAATCTGTAAAGGTACTACACTTTATCTAGGAAACTGGGATTCCAAGAACTTTTCCTGTAACGGTAACAACAAAAACTCAAGTTTTAGAATCGGTTACATGGATTTTTCCTGTTATCGTTACATGAAAAGTTCTTGGAATCCCAGTTTCCTAGAAAATGGTTAGTATCTTTACAGATTTTTTTTTTTTTTTTTACAGTGTAGTGAGTCGTAATCAGAGAAAATAAAGCTAAATGATCATGGACATTAAAAAAAAAGAAATAAATAAAATGCGGTCACCACAACTTCTACTCTCGACAGCAATCAATAACAGTTTTCCAAATATTTAAAAAATATGTTTAGGTTACATTAGGTTACATTATTTATATGTTTACATCAGACTTCTAACTATTTGGTGATTGTTTTTTTTTACCAAAATTGGTCGACAAGATAAAGGAGAAATACTGCACCGATCAATCTGGTCGGTTACCGTTAAATGAATGGCTTTTGTTAACAATGAACAAAAATATTGTTTCTAAAAATCAGGAACTCTGCATATTTAGAAAATGCATCAAAATATAAACATTTTCACACTCACACATATACACGCATATACATATAATTATATATATATATATATATATATATATATAATCAGTTAATATCATAAAAACTTTTGCAAATAAAACTATCTTCCCAAACTGATACATTCTATAAACTCTTGACTAAATACATTTGAATCGAAAATAGCTCTTTATTTAACCTTAATTGCTAGAAAAGAAACTTCTTTTGATAACTCTTTTCTGGAACTGTTTATTTTATACTAGTACGAAATCAAGAGACAAATAAAGCTATAGGAACTAATTACTTTTAAAACTTACGCGGCCATTAAATAGCAAAGATACCTATTTGTCAGGGACTAAATTCAGAAGCTGTGATAACAAGTTTATTTAAAGACCAAGAGAAAAGACTTTATTGTACCCTTGGGAAGAGAGTCAGTTGTTTCTTTATCAGAAACTAAGAACCTAAGATTAATTGCCAGTATTAATGAAACTTTGTTTCAAAGAATACTAAGTGCAAGCTACATGAAATGCAACAATTACCTTCTATGAAACTAACTATTGACTTTTAAATGGCCAAACTTAGTCATTTAAAAGACAATGCGATATTAGAAAATCTCTGCAAATAGAAACAAAATTTTAAATGTCATTTCTTTCTTTATATTACTAATAAAAAAATTTTAAAACAAAAACTAAAGATAAACAATGAAGCAAATCTATATATATATATAATCAGCAAAATAAAAATATCATATGCTTGATAAATAAAGATATGTTAAGTTACTTTTATCAGGACGATGCAGATGATTTATATAAATCATAGTTTATATGTTAAAACAAACAACATTCGAAATGAATGTGCTTTTGATTTTTATCCCAAATCATTGTTTTAAAAATATACTTTAAATGGTGATAAAAAACTTTAAATAGTGATAAAATGTACTTTAAATAGTGAATTATTTAGACTTTTTTTGCAAATTGATAGAGAAGGACTGGTTACCAGCATTTACGATAAAAATAATAGTTTTAACTTTGATACATTGAAAATTCTAAATTTTCATTTTTTTCATCACATATGTATGTTTAGGAACATCTTTGTAAATAGATAAAACCGCATAGAGATGTTGAATTAAGATTTGGAGGAATTCGTTCGGAGAAATGTTTCACTATTACTGCATCGCCAGTTAACAGGGTTAAACTTTGAGTTTTATTAATGATTTAATTTATGGTTTTAGCAAAGGTAAAAATTGTTGATTTGAGTTTTATTCTCTGTTTGATTCTAAGGGTGTTTCGATTGCTCATGATGGGCAATAATAGTCAGGGATTTGCTGGTTGTTTTGGTTTTGACAGGTAAGAGAGAACATTGTACACATAAATGTAGATTACCCAGTATTGTTGATTGAAGCCCTGCCGCTTGTCTTTCTCCTGTTTTTTTTACTTGTGTTTTTAGATAAAAACTTTCTTTCGTTCCGTGTTAGTTTTTTTACAGTTATTTGTTTGGTTTTAAGTTTAAATTTTCAATTTTTGCGTAGTCTTGTTTTTTATAATATAAATATGTAATAATAAAAAAATTTCCTTTTAATATTTAATTTTTCTCCTTTTTTTATAATATTCAACGTATTATTTATATTCCATACCTTTAATCTATGCTTTCTTTCTTTTATTTTAATCTAAGAAACATTAATTTGCTAAAGCAACACTTTCCTTAAAATCCCATTACTTAAAATTTTCTTTTATGTGTTGCATAATATATATATATTTTATTTTCGTTCTGAAAAATTATTCGATCATCCACATTTCCCTCCAAGTGAACGAATTGCACTATTTATTCCTCCGGCGGGTTGATAGAACTCTTTCTTTTTTTGCGGGGTATAATTTTTGCATTGGTTAAATTCACTTTTTCTTATAAATTACTCGGCAACATAGAACGTAGCCATAAAATTCTATATTCTAGTGCATATTTGAATATAAGTTCGTTGCATTGTCTTCGAAGCAAAAATTCTACTTTTTTTAATGTACTGAACAAAACCTTGTTTATTGGCGAAGTTAAAGTCATAATATGATAAAGCTCTATTTTTAAGATAATCTCTATGTTTTTCTATGGCGACATATTACGTTGATACTGATCAAACTGTAGTCTGGTGGAATTATTTCGTTACCCTGTGAATCATAAATAAAGGTTTTTAATGAACGTCGTCTATGAGTGCTTTTAATTCGAAATTATCAAGAATTTCAATCCATATCCTACAACCATGTGCAATTCCTGACTGCAAATTAAACATTCAATGATTTAGTTATGATTGAAAATGGTACGTTACGTATTGGCCCTTGCATTATGCAGTATTATGGAGCAGAACATCTCAATATATCATCAACCGTTTTCGATCCACTGCTGGATGCAGGTCTCCCCCAGATTTTTCCAATGTTTTCTGTCTAGTGCTTTCGTCATCCAATTTACACCAGCCACTTTTCTAATTTCGTTACTCCATCTTACTTGTAGTCGTTTTCTTGGTCGTTTTACATCTCTAAGATACCACTGTAGTATATTTGTGCTCCATCTATTGTCTTGTCTTCTTGCAATGTGACCAGCTCATTTCCATTTTAGCCATTTGATTCGTTCAAGGATGTCAAAAACTTTTGTCTGATTTCTTATCCAGGTTATCCTCTTTCTGTCTCTTCTAGTTATGCCTAGCATACCTCTTTCCATACTTCTCTGTGTTGTTTGTAGTCTTTATATCATCCGTTTTCTTAGTGTCCATGTTTCTGCTCCGTAAGTTAATGCAGGTAAAATACATTGGTTAAAAAATTTTCTTTTCAAACAATGAAGCATATTACTCTTCCCCAAAACACTCCACCCATTTCTAATTCTTCTATTGATTTCATTCATGATACTATTATCCGATGATATTTCCTGTCCTAGGTACACATAACTTTGCACTTCTTTAATCTCAGTGTTCTTGCAGACAATTTTCTTTTTCAATGTAAATGAATTAAACATCACCTTAGACTTTTCTAATTTTTTTTTAATCCCACATTGATGCTAGCTTCTGCAGGATCTTTTAGCATAATTACCAATTCTTCAGGACTGTTACTGAAAATTACAATGTCGTCAGGGAACCGGAGATGACTTAAATATTCCCCATTTATTCTAATCCCTTTGTTTTCCCAATCCAGATTCTTGAAAATATTTTCTAAGACAGCATTAAAAAGCTTAGGCGAAATGGTGTTTTTTTGTCTTACTCCTCTTCCGAGCTTGATCTTCGCTTTTCCTTTATCTAAACACTTGTTTACTGTTGCTTTCTTGTAAATCTTCTTTATGATATTGATGTAAGGTTTGACTATACCAATGTCCTCCAGAGATTCTACTATATATATATATATAAGACCATTAATAGTAAACAATATTAGCCATTTGAAATTAACCATTGATTTTAATAACTTATAGCACATTGAATATGGAAGGAAAAAAGAATAATATCAATACAAATGGAATTTGCAGAACCAAAGCAGGATCTTCAGGTCCCAAATACTTTGGAACTACAAATGGAGTGTGTGGTTTCATCTTCGTATTTGCCATGAAAAAGCAAAACAATACGAATTTGGACTACCAACACACACAAAATGAAAATTAAAGAAATACCAAGTAATCTATAGTGGATATGGAGAAAATAAAACAGTTATGAACTATAAAGTAGAATGAATCCCAAATGCACTATCTTAACCCTGATATCGCACGTGGTAAATTAAAACATGAAGTATTCATATATCATATGACAGAAAAATGGAGATAATCTCTATAAATAAAAGGAATTCCGAGGATAATTAATTGAGGCACAGGGGAAAGCAAATCTTGGCAATGCGCCAACTCGGTCCAGAGGAAGCAAATCTTGGCAATGCGCCAACTCGGTCCAGAGGAATATCATTAAGAAATATAAAACAGATAATGTATTTATCACAAAAAATCGTCTGCTAAGAAAATATCAACACTTTAACACGAAACTAACGCAATCGTTGGATACATGTTCCCTCCCGTGTTTCTCATTGCTCATTTTAAGTATTTTTAGAGTTTAATATTAGTTGTTGTTTTTAAAACTGATTTTTCACAAAGTCAGCTGCGACGTATTTCAGACAATGCATTTCTGCATGCTTCCAGTTATTGATAAAATCATACAAATTTCAAGTTCGTTTAATATTGCTAATACGGACCCGGGCAACGCCGGGCGGGTCAGCTAGTAAAATAATAAAAACAAAAAACGACTTATCGTACACATCATAATATTAAATTAATTAATTAATTAAAAGCAGAATAATGTAATAACAGAAAAATTAAACCATACACCATAGTTTACCCTAATATATATATATATATATTTAAATTTGCATCAAAAATTGAAAAATTGATTGATTGTTCAATCGATACCATTGTATCTAATTCTTTTAACTATTTAATTTAGACATTCTAAGGTGCAAAAAATGTACATTAATGGTTTATTATTATTACTTTTTCACCGTTAAATCTTTTAGTGTGTGAATCTGCTTAGTAATTAATTATTTTTTTTTATTTCTCAGGTTTAGTAATTTTAAAAACATATTGAATCTAAATTAATGGTGCAATATAGTATCAATAATAGAGAAGTCTGATTTTTTTTTAAATGTAATTTTGGATTATAAATAAATAATTTAACTTGAACAACTCTAATTTGATTAAAATAAATAAATTTCTTTTATAATTATTTTTAAATTAAATTTGTTTATTTTACCATCTTTTAAAGAATCTGATTACTATAAATTAACAATTTAGATTTATTAATTAAAGCAAAGTTGTTTTGCAAATAACATTAAACGAAGCCCTCTGTGCGTTCTGACTTCACACTTATTCTTTTTTAACTTCTTTGGCCCCTAATTAAGTAAACCTTATTTTGTAAATTTTATTTTCATTTATTCTCGTATTTAACATCTGCAAAATTAATTTCGAAGCAAAAATATTGTATACAAATTATAAAATATATCAATAATCAATATTACATTAGTACAAATTAAATACATTATTTTTATAATCTGAAAGTTCCGTCTAGTACCTTATATCTTTTGCTTTTATTACATATTTTATTCCAAAAAAGAGAAAAAAAACTTTATTCTATTTATGGTTACTTATCTTTATTGAATTTTCTTTCAATAGCTGTAAAATATTTCAGTAATCTAAATTAGAAAAAAAACATAACACGTAGATTAACGCCATACATGATGTATTTATTCAAATTTATATGCAAATTCATCATTACTGTTAATAAGCCTGTTGTCACCAGCTATTAAATATATAATGATATTACCAGGTGCTCATGCAGGAAATCTATGGTAATAAATACGCGTATTACAGTAAACTGAAGAGGAAATCTAAAATTACCTTACATTAAACTGAAAGCGACAACGGAATAACTAGTTTACAGGACATGCTGAACACTGTTTGCAAAAGCATATGAGCATTTAATTAGAGCAGAGCATTATGGGTAAACTGTGAGAAACTTAAGTAGATGTTTATGGCTAAATGTCAATTCCATACATTTAGCGTTGCTTTAGTAATTACTTACTCATCATACGTAGTATAGGGTAAGTCTTGCAATCGTTTTGAAAATCGAAAAAAAAATTTTGACGGATTTACACGTTTTAGATAGTGGAGATTCCGAAAAACATATTTTTAGAAAAAAAAATTTGCCGTCCGTCTGTCTGTCTGTAAACGCTCTATCTCCCGAAAAAATTGAGAGAGAGACTTGAAATTTTGTATGAAGTTAGTATGTAAGAATGGGACGAACTCTATTTAATATCAGCAACCTCGATTATCCGGAACTATTTTTTTCGGACTCTCGAAAAATTCGTTCTGATGAAAGATATATAAAAATTTTCGAATTTTTTTGTTCTAAGGAATGGACGTAAACGGCAATAAAATAACACACATTTTGCATATAGAACGAATTCGATCGGATTAGTAGTTGTCGAGATATTTGTAATCTTGTTTTCCACATTCTTCGATTTTTTATGACCCTGTATTTCATTAAAATTTCAATTCAGAAGTATATTTTAATTGGAAATGAGACGTTTAAATCGACGCAGTTAATTGTTAGTTAATAGAATTATTATTTTTGGAGTTATAAGGATGTTTCTTTTACGCAGTTCGGTACTACTTGAGTAGTTTGGCGTTTTATATAATTTGTCGAAATTGGTACATCAGCAGTTCTTTAATATAGCATTACTATGTATATTAACAATATTTAAATTTTGTTTATGAATCACAATGCATTGTATAAATAGTTTCACATGTTTTATTTTCATATATATATCCATGATGGGTAAGTATTACGGTGGCCCCCAACGACTAGTTTTTAGATGCGTTCCGAATCATACTTTGCACCTATAGTCTTCGTTCAGTCGTCCGACTGTGTGTGTGTCCATCCGCATATAACTAGGCAAAAACATCCAAATCGAATCGTTTGAAATTCAAAATATATAATTATTGCATAATTTTGTCGAGTTATTTCAAATTTTATGAAAATGGGATTTGTAGTTTAAATACAGAGACAATCAAAAGTATTTCATTACATTACAGTCAATGGAAGAAAAAATAGTTTCAAGTGCATTTTAATGATGTTAAGTTCTTTCAAACATAATAAAATTGATATGCATGCATGAAGTATATACTAATATATACATCCTGTGCTATCTTTTAGGCAAAGAATATTTGCTATTAATTTACGGGGTTACATAAAAGTATTCCATTATAATAGTGTAGAAAAATCATTATTTGGGCAAGTTTTAATTATATAAAACTGCTTCAGATTTTACGAAATTGATATACGATACTAGGGTTTACTACCAGTTACTTATTGTATAACAGAAAGCAGACAGTATTTACAGGGACACACAATAGATTCTGGATGCAATACTGTATTCGAAGTAGGGTATATTGTTACACTAAAAAATATACAGGGTGGTCATAAAAAAACTTTGCCGATATACGGAGCTCTAGCGGCCAGTCCGCTCAACCGATCGAAATGAAATTTCAGATATAGCTATTCAGAGGTATAAGTTCGAGATTCTGTGAATGACAACAAAATGGCGCTCACGATTACGGTTATAGTTACAGAAACTCAAAAATTTCCATGGCAAGACCCATTTTTTTTCATCGCAAAAAGCTCAGCGCATGCGAAAACCCCAAAGAGCGTTGGAACCGTACGTGTATCGCAAGAAATTGACATGTTATGCACGCACAAAAAACTGTTCTGGGAATCCTCCCCCCCCCCCCCCCATAGAGAAAACTCGATTGGGGCGCAAGGAGGAAATTTGCATATGACGCAGAGTCAGTACACTAATCTCTGATTACAATACAGATCGGAGAAACTAGAACTTTTATTTTGATTAAACATTTTTCACATGGGTGCAATCACAGTCAATTACACATTGCATGGAAATTTTCGAGTTTCTGTAATTATAACCGTAACCGTGGGCGCCATTTTGTGGCCGTTCACAGAATCTCAAGCTCATACCTCTGAATAGCTATATCTGAAATTTTAACTCGATCTGTTAAGCGGACTGGCCGCTAGAGCTCCATATATCGGCAAAGTTTTTTTTTTATGACCACCCTGTATATTTTTATAACTTCGTTATAGTACAAACGCACCGCATTTGCCACGTTTGACGTGCAATTTTCGACATTTTTTTTTAACGAAATTAAAATAAAATATGTGCATTTTCTTGTTATTTATGAGGAAAGTTAACATGTGCAATTGCATTTTATGCCAATAATATATGAAAAACAGAAACACACTGCTTCCTGAAAAATACAAAAGTAGATTGATTAAAATTTAATCATATATTACATTTTCTTGGAGATTTGTGCAGTAGATCTTTGTTCTAATCGTACCTGCTACATAAAAAGGTGTTCAAATGCGTGATATAAATGAGGTATATAAAAGAGATGAGAATTTATTTAAATACTTGTTCATTATTTTACTATATTTTACTTACTCATCGTATATTATAGAGTAAGTCTTGTAATCATTTTGAAAATCGAAAAAAGTATTTTGGCGTATTTACACGCTTTACACACTGGAGATTCCGAAAAAATCCATTTTCAGAAAAAGTAAGAAAATTCCGTCTATCTGTGTGTCTATATTCCCTTTATCTCCTGAACAAATTGAGAAAAAGACTTGAAATTTAGTGTGCTTTTAATATATAATAATGGAAAAATGTCTATTAAATATCATAAATCTCGATTATCAGGAACTATTTTTTTTGAACATCCGAAGTATTGTACGAATTGAATATTTCCAACTGAGCGAAAAATTGCCCAGGAAGGGAATAGAAACCAGATAATTGGCTTAAAACGCCAATGCTTTTTCTGTTAAGCTAACTTGGCGATAGTCGGCTGGGATTTTTCGCTCAGATATCCTTACTATAATAAGCTTATTAATAATAAGGTTATCTGAGCGAAAAAATCCCAGCCGGCTTTAGTCCAGTTAGCTTAACAGGTAAAGCATTGGCCCTGTAAGCCAAGTATCTGAATTCGATTCCCGGCCTGGGGAATTTTTCGCTCAGTTGAAAATATTCGATTCGTATGATAAAATTACCAATCAGTTTGATTGTGCTAAAATAACTAAATCTACGTGTCCATCGTTATATGGAGTTCAATTACCTGCGGTTTATTCTGATGAGCTGTCTAAATGACAGACCAGATGTTATGACCAATAAGGTTATCTGAGCGAAAAATCCCAACCGGCTATCGCCCAGTTAGCTTAACTGGTAAAGCATTGGCCTTGTAAGCCAAATATCTGGATTCGATTCCCGGCCTGGGCATTTTTTCACTCAGTTGGAAATATTCAATTCGTGTGATAAAATTACCAATCAGTTTGGTTTTGCTAAAATAACAGTATATCCGAAGTATTGGTACTAATAAAATGCATAATATATATATATATTTAAATTGTTTATTTTGTGGAGTGAATACAGAAGACAATAAAAAACACAAATTTTGCATAAAAAAGGAAATCAATCTGATAATTAGTTGCCGAGATATTTTTAATTCCATTTTTATCACTCATCAATTTTTTACGATCCTGTACATCATTCGAATTTCAATTCAAAGACAGTTTTAAACGTATTAATAAGTTTCCTAATTTGTTTTTCTGAAAAGTAGGAAATAATTGAAAAATTGCCGTTTCTATTTAAAAAAAAATAGTCTCAGGAAAAAAAGAAAAAATTGTTTGTCAGAAGTTTCACTATAATTCAGTGAATATTAATTATTAATTTTATCAAAATCGATCGGCTTGTTTTTGAGGAAATGGGTCTAAAAGCTCGCATATATACCCAAATGTCTTTCCTTAAGGGTGTGAATCATTCAGCGACCGAATTCCTATCGGTAATGTTAAGTCTAAAGGTGTTTGATGCATATTCAAACTATCTCATCGACAAATTAATATTTTTGGCTTCTTTTTTCAGTGTTATCTTTTTAAACAATGTCTGTTCTTTTTTCTTAGTTTTCAAAATATTTTTAAAATCTATGCATATATTTTTTTTATGAAGTGTTAAAATTCTACTTCCAGTTCGCCAGTTTTTATGACATAAATTATTTAATTGTGCATAAATTTTAAATATATGTTGACAGCTATGAAAAAAGATCCTTAAAAATAATAATAATAATTTTTTTAGGAAATATTTTGAATATACACTGAAAAAATGAAATACTCAAAAATGAGTACATTGATGTACTCATACGAAATTGAGTATGTTTGGATCAAAAAGATCACATTGCTTTCTCAATTTTGAAACATCAAATGTAATCAAATCCAAACTAACGATATTTTTGTACCCTGTAGTGGTTTATTGGACGCATAAAAGATGCTTATTAATATAAATATTAAATTATACTCAGCATTTTGAAATAATTTAAAAGTGCTTGCAAATAGCGCTCTTGTCATAAAAATATTCGATATGGATATTTTACTAATAATTTTTGCTATTTTTCTTTATAAACAAGTAATTAAACATTTATTGCTAATGATTTTGAGCAAGAAATAAATGATATTATATATATTTAGTTAAGGGGTCAGTTCATAGCGATATACATTTAAACACAATAATGGAATCAAAAAGAGTACATGCGTTTCTTAGTTTTGAGCACATGTGGATCGGAGCTATTATGAGTATGTGAAGTACTAAAAATATAATACTTTTTACTGAATTTTGAGAATTCTTTTTTTTTTTTTTTTTTTTCATTGTAAGAATGCATGAAACACCCATAGATATATAACAGAAAAGAGGGGAGTTCGGCAACTGAGTGACTAGCACCTTTAAGAATTAATTTCATTCACGTGAAAATACTGGTTCACCAAAAATAGTCGAATCTAAAAATTCAAAAATTAAAACTCGCTTTAATTTAATTTTTTTTCCTTTTTTTTTTCTTTTTGCATTGATTAGCTGAAGTTAATTTGTACAAAAGCCGTTTTTATTTTTCCGATTTTCTTTGCAGATTTTATTAAGGAGTATATTTTTACATTCGAACCCGCTTCCGCAACTGAAATTATCCGAATAAGGAAAAAAAAATACCCATAATAAAAATATTAAAAGTAAAAATTACATTGCACCATAATCTTGATTAAATATTGTATTAATTTTGTGATTATTTTTGTAAATCCAATTATAGCATTTTCATTCGTCGAATTTGACGGGTTACAACTCGTATCTATCTTTAAAAAAAAAAAAAAAGCAACTTACGCTGTTACCGCAGCTGACAATGAATTTTTTGTGACTTAGGTTATTTCTTTGCTAAGATTAAGTACACTACTGCACACAAAAATCTAAAAATTGGTAGTATTATAGAAAATTGTTTGAGAAACACACTGATGGAAGCTGTTTTCAAATTTAATAAACATTTTAAGAGATATTTAATGCTAAAACGGGTCAAAAATGTTTCATTAAAAAAAATGCATTGGAACAAAAAGTATAAAAAGGAATTTAAAAATGTATTAGATCAATTTATACATTGGAAGTTCTTAGTGTGTAGACTGTATTTATTTTTTTATTTTGACTCATTTTTCGTAGATTTATGTTTATTTTAAATTCAAATTTTCAGCATTTTGAGAGACATTTTTTTTACATATTTTAGAAAATTTTATTATTTTAAACTGCTGCTAAATGATCAAAAAGCAATATTTCCTTCAAACTGAAAAAAAAAAAAAATAGTCGCGACTATCACAAGTAGAACCCCCCCCCCTTTCAAATGAGAATTTAAATGTGAGTATTAAAAGAGAAAGAATAAATTCATTAAAATACGCAAACCACCGTAAGTGGAAAACATTAATCTATAATAATAAAGAGACAAATTTGTGTGTCTGTTCTGAAAACACCGCTGCATGTAGAGTTATAAAATTTGGAGGAAAGGTACATCTATACATATAGTTTTGCATCTCGAAGCCCGATTTTTGATTTTTTGATTAGAGTTTTTAATTTAATTTTTAGGCGATTTTTCGCGTTCTTTTTATATTTCGAGATGACTTTTCTATATTAGTGAAAGGAATAGGTTTCATTCTTTTCACTCAATATAGTAATTTGTTTCTCTTTTCCATAATGTTTATTCGGGATTCGTGCGGCGATTTTTGATTTTAGTGAATTTTTTAATGCGATTTTTAGTGTTTTTTCGCATTTTGCGGCGATTTTTGACAACGATAAAAAGAAAATTGATTCAAACTTTCAGCCCAATGAACTAAATTTTGTCTGCTATGATTTTTCAATTTCAGTGACTTTTAATGCGATTTTCGATGTTATTTTTAGCGATTTTTGATTTTTTGTGTGTTTTGCATCAGTTTTTTTGTCATTTTTGTCTAAATTATAGTTTTTTTTGTATGCATCACGATCTTATTTATTCTTGAATTGCATGTAAGAAAAGCAAAAAACATAAAATTAATAAATCAGCAATAAAGTTATTAATTAGGATATTCACAGTAATCTATAATAATAAAGAGACAAGTATGTGTGTGTCAGCGCTATTCTGAAGAGACCGCTGCATGTAGAGTTATAAAATTTGGAGAACCCGAATTTTTCAAAACCCGATTTTTGATTTTTTGGTTAAATTTTTTTAATTTACTTTTTTAGGCGATTTTAGCGTTCTTTTTATGTTTTGGAGCGATTTTTCCATATTAGTGAAAGGAATACGGTTTCATTCTTTTCCCTTAATATAGTAATTTTTTTCCTCTTTTCAATAAAATTTATTCGGAATTCGTTCGGCAATTTTTGGAACTTTTAACGAATTTTTTATTGCATTTTTCAGTTTATCTTCACATTTTGGGGCTATTTTTTGAAAGTTATAAAAATAAAGTTATTGCAAACTTTCAGTCTAATTTTTGTCTGGTAAGATTTTTCAATCTCATTGTTTTTCGATGCCATTTTCAATACGATTTTCGATGTGATGTTTAACGATTTTTTTATTTTTTGTGCGTTTAGCATCGAGTTTTTGTCATTTTCGTCAAAATTATAGATTTTTGTATGCATCATGATCTTATTTATTCTTGAATTGCATGTACGTTCCTCTCCCGTTTCCCATTGCAGTCCTTTTGAACATTTTAACCGCTAAATATTAATCGTTCATTTTTTTTAATCAATTTGTCACTCAGTCAGTGGCCGTGTACTTCAGACAACGTAATTTCACGTATTTCGAGTTAGAGATAAAATTACAAATGTCATGTTCCTTTAATATTATTATCATTTAACCGTGCAACGGCTACCGTGCGGGGTCAGCTAATGTGGAAATAAAAAAATATCTCCATTTCATCAAGAAAAATATCTTCCCGTAAATTTCAAAAAGAGAAAGAAAACTTTAAAATAATAAATAAATTCATTTTTATGAATTAAAAGCAGGAAGTAAAAGAAAGCACGCCATATTTAATATGACCAAGTAATACCACAGAGCAGTTAAAAGAAAAAATATAGATGAGACACTTACTTCCTATTTTGATATGAGTTTCTTTTTTAAACTATTGTTGTGAATTCTAAGGCGACACAAATGACATTTCCTTTCAAATAAGAAAAATATTTTAGCGTGAATATTAAAAAGAGAAAGAAAAAATTAGTGAAAATTAAATCAGATTTAAATGAAAATGCCTTATTTAAATCTTTTCTTATATTGCAATTCAAAAATACCAGGAGGCAACGACTCTCTGTATTTCACTGTTTAACTTAAATTGTTGTTAATAGCCAGAAGTTGTTTAATAGCTACTAATCAGAGCTTAAAATCCTCCCAATCAAAGAGAAATAAATGGAAACCCGTTTACAAGAAGATCGCGATTTAATATCTATATTATGGTTCAAGTTTCGTAGTCTTTTAAAAGCTGACCAAATTAGCATGATTTTAGAATTTACGGTCCCTTAAAGGTGGGTTGATGAGTGTCGCTCGTAGGGGACGGAGCCCCCTAGTAATTAAAAAAAAAAGGAAATTATTCCATAATGATAATTACTGGAAATATAATATTCCGTATCAATTCTCAGTTTAAGACCAAAGCAATATCTCTTAAATAATCAATCACACACAATCACAGTGCGTGCTTCTGTCACGAAGGCGAAGGAGTAATTATATGCCATGCGTGAATAAACCTCTAAGACATTTACCTGAAGCATTCTATCGGCTGACAATCTCGTGCACGGAGAGAAGGCGAAGTGAGATGAGACAGAAGTAAATTTCGAGATCACAGAGAAAATCGCGTGATTCAGAGATATCATAACAAGATATCTCTGTTCCTAGAGTGATAAATGTTCGATTATTCCCGTTGTGGATTTGATTAACTTGAGGCAAAATCTCCCAGCTAATCAAACGGAGATGTGCTTCTTGATTTATTTAGAATTTTAGAAAATTACTCTAATATTTGAAGCAGAAACATTTTCCATCTTTAATTATAACTTTTCCTTAACTTTGGAACAGAGAATAAAGGTACTCACGAATTAACCTTTTATGTCGCACAATATGGATTCATGAAAATTTCATCTCTTAAAGCATTTTTCGTGAATTTTTCAAGATTTATACAATAATTTAATAAATTTTAGAAGCATTTTTCCAGTAAAAATTAATTAATTAAATTTAAATTTATAGAGTTATTTTGTGTGCTGTTCAAGTAAAATATGTATTTTCTTTTCTTTAGTATTTTATAGAATTGAGGGAATACAAAAATATGATGTTCTTATACAATAAAAGTACAGAAATATTCCCTAACATAAACTTCATCCTCTCACTTTCAAAGTCCAGAAAGCTGAAAAAAAGATGAAAATGTACATTTACATGTAACATTCATTTTTTCCTTTTGCATTAATTATTAAAGTGATAATATATAATTTAGTATTCAGTATAGAACGGAAAATGGCAGAATGTTAGATCAAAACGAGGACACTATTTCATAAGAAAATATATTTGTAATGTGTTTAGCAACAATAAGGGAAAAAAAGTACATATTTTTTATTATTATAAATAAAAAATCATTCATTTAAAAATATATAAATTATAAATTGAAAAATAATGTTAGTATTAATATTATATTATTATTATTATTATTATTATTATTATTCATTTTGTCAATTTTAAGAGGGTCTTTAAAAATGGCCTAGAAAAAACAATTAATTGTGGAATAAATAAAAACAGCAAGTAAGTAATTTCGGTAATTAAAGCACAATTAACAAAATTAACAAATATTCTTGACAACTGATTTTTCTTTGCACTAACGTTAATTGCCTAAATCTTAACTTACTGAATATATGAACATGCTAACCAAGATTTCTTGCTGCGCTTAACATATTTATACCAATTAGTATTTTCTTTATACTTTCTTTTACAACAGCTGATAAGTAGATGTTACTCTTCCATTCTTCTTTAGATCTAATATTTGATATAATTTTTTTAATGGCGAACAATTAAAAAAAAATTGGAAGAAAAATAAAATACCGATTATATTTTTTCCATATTTTTATTTGACATTTTGTTACTAGTTTGTAGAAAATTTACATTAAATTAAATTAAACTGGAAGATATCTACCAGGCATATTTTAAAACAGATGTGTTATTTTTTTACGTAGAATTTCACAGAAATACAAATTATGACATTATTTTTGAATTAAACAAATAATTTTTAAAATCACCGGCATATTATTTAGACTGAGATTAAATTCATCTTGAACTTATACAAAAAGCACGATAATATAATTATAATAACAATCCATAAATAAAAAGAAATGTTTAAAAAATGGAATATTAATAATGATGATAGTAATAATCTCCAAGATTTCTCAGTGAAAGACCAAAGAAATAGATACACATATGTGTATGTATATACTAAACAAAACATGCTATCCAACTTGCACATTTTTAAAATTTTAATGATAGTATAAACATCAAAACATATCAATAAAATAAATTCAAACGTTTCGGATTAATCTTTAAACGATCTTCAAGTGTAAAAATTTTCAAAAATACAAATCGGCAGAAACAACCTACGTACGATATCTGCGATAAATAAATCCAAACTGAAAGAACCAACGGAAATATAAAAATAATCATGCAAAAACAATCCCATCTCTCATTAAAAATTAAAAAAGAACTTCGGGCTATAAAAATAAGAAAGATCACAGTTCTTTCAACATACTAATATACATTTTTGAAAAAAAAATGGGGTATAATCATTACACAATTTGGTAGTCCCTTCAACGAATTTTCCACCTTTCCCCCCAGAAATATGTTAATAAAGCAGCCAAGTTTCTGAAATTGAGCATACTGTCATCTAAGACATTAGGGTTCGATATTCTAAATCAATCACCACAGTACAAATATTTTATACATGCTAGGGACAATAAATATTGAATCACCTTCTTATTATTAATTTGTTATCTAAGTAAAATTGTAAGTTTGTAAGTTTCATATTGTGTATTTTATAACTAAACTTTGTTTCGCAAAGTATCCCAAAAGTTAACTTTTACCGAATCCTGTTATTAATTTACTTTTAAAAATAATAATATTATTATATCTTACCTTTCATGTATGTGATTAATATAATTGAATCATCCAATGCTATTTATTTAAACCCTTTCCTTGGATACTTGTTCATCGAACAATGTACATTTCACTGGGACACATAACTATTCTAATCAGCAATCAGATTGTTTCCCAGACAATCACGCATGTCGTTTAGTTACATAAAAGCGTAGTACGTTCAGAAAATCTTTAATACCAGACTGATGGAGATGGAACAAAGCTGATTAATCACATTGTTCAGAAATATCTGATTTTATTGATAAAATCATGCAAATACGTTGTTATTCATATATAAAGGGCGAATCTAAACTAAATAATAAATTTAAAAAAAATATTTTTGGTGTTAAAATAACTAAAGGTCAAAGCTGAACTTGGAAAAAAAAAATATTACTTACTTGATTAATTTCAATACAAATATTCTACTTGGTAAATGAATTATAAAAGATGTTTTTTCCCAAAATTAGTGAAAACTTTCAGGCCAAAATTTGAACCAGAGACTCTTTGGCCGAAGCAGTCAATGCTGGTGCAACCGAGACTTTCTGAACAAAAATTTTTCACCGTGTAATAAAAAAAAAACCCTCAAATATTTCTGATACAACGAAAAATATAACATTAACATCAAAAGTCTCAGTATCTTTTTCAAGTTATCTCAAAGCTGAGATTCTATTATAGGTTAATAACTTTTTCAAAAGAAATATCAGTTTTTACCATGTTATTAATTTTGAATTAAAGGTTTCTAGCTGCATATATGAATTTATATAAATGCAAGAGAAGCAAAACGATATTAATTTTAATTCTATTTTTTTTTATTATGCTTGTCTCGCAAAACATATTTGTTGAACATGAAAATGTTTATTTTATAATTCACAGCCTCTTAAAATATTTTTAATATAATAAAAAATATAGATCAACAATAAATTGAGTTGTTATGTAGTATTTAAATCTTTTATTTCGCTGAAATCAGTCAATAAATTGGTTAATTATTTCATCGGTTAATTAATACACAATAAATTGGTTAATTATTTCAGTTCATTTTATACACACATGGACATTGAACCACTCTCGTATTAATATTTTGTCATCTAAGTAAAACGGTAAGCTTTGCAAAGTTCATAATCTGTATTTTATAACTAGACTTTGTTTCGCAAAGTATCCCCAAAATTAACTTTATATCTTATCATTCTTTTAATTTGCTCTCGTCAGTATGAGATTATTATAATCTTACCTTTCATATATGACATCAATTTAATTAATTCATCCAAAGGCATTTATTGTCACCCTTTCCTTGGAAACTAGTTCATCGAACAATGTACATTTCACTGAGACACATAACTATTCTAATCAACAATCAGACTGTTTCCCGGACAATCACGCATGTCGTTTAATTACGTGAAAGCGCATTACCTACAGAAAATCTTTAGTACCAAACTGATGAAGATGGAACAAAAAAGATTAATGACACTGTCCTGAAAATATCATATTTCATTGATAAATTTAAGCGAATACGTAGTCATTCATACATAAAACATAGAGAGATATAACTTTCTGTCTGTTAAGCATCGAAGATTATATCATGTATACAAAATTATTTTTCGAGAACATATAACTAAAGAGATTAAAGTTGAACTTGGAAAAACTCACTGGAAAAATATCAAATATTTCTTACTTGATTAATTTTAATACAATTATTCTATTTAGTAAATGAATGATACGAGATGTTATTTTCCAAATTAGTGAGAAACTTCAGGCCAGATTTTGAATCAGGGATCTAAGCAGCGAATGCAAAACATTAATTTTTATTCAATGATTTTATCATGTTTGTCTCGTAAAACATGTTTGTTGAACATGAAAATGTTTATTGTATAATTCATGGTAATTTATATTATGGAATAAAAAATACAGATCAACTATAACTTGAGTTGTTCTATAATTTTTTTCAAATTTAAACCTCGTATTTTGTTGAAATAAGTTAATACAATACATTTGTTAATTGTTTCAGCTAATGCACACACTAGGTACAATAGACGCTAAACACCCCTGGTATAATTATTTTGTCATCTAAGTAAAATAGTAAGCTCTTTAAACTAATGTATGTATTTTATAACTAAACTTTGTTTCGTAAAGTATCTCAAAAATAGCTTTTACCGTATCATTATTTTAATTTATTCTCGAAAACCACTTTCTGATCAATGAATTATCTATTGGGTTATTACCCGTAAGACATGGTGACGTCTTTACAACGTCGTTGTGAAGTCACATTGGGACTTTGTGACCATCGATTGTCGATGTGACGTCACGTGACGTCGATGTGAAGTCACAGTGACTAAAATGTGAAGTCGTTATGGCCGTTTTAGAGCTTTTTTGTGACGTCACATTGTGACCACTTTGTGACGTCACAATGTGACCAATTTGTGAGAAGTGTGTCATTTGTGACTACTTTGACATTAATATTGTGACGAACTATGAAAAGTTTTTTAGAAAGTCACATCTTAGTCACAATGTGACGTCACTGAGTGGTGGCATTTTCGTCACAGATGTGATGTGACCAAAGTGACTCACAGTGACGTCATTGTGACGTCACTGTGACCATACATGCTATGAGGGTAGCGATCTTGATCAGGGGACAGACACAATTTCCCCCCTTGCTTGAGTGATAATTCTTTTTTCGCACAGAAATTCGGTTCATAATGCCCAATCTGACAATATTTTCTGAAAAATCCAATCTCATACATGAGATTATTATATCTGACCTTTCATACGTGTCATTAATTTAATAAATTCACCCAATGCCATTTATTGCTATCCTTTCCTTGGAGATTATTTCATTGAACAATGTACATTCCACTGGGACACATAACTATTCTAATCAGCAATCAGACTGTTTCGCAGACAATCAAGCACGGACCTTTAATTACGTAAAAGCGTACTATCTTTAGAAAATCTTTAATACCAAACTCATGAAGCTGCATGAAAGCTGATTAGTGACATTGTCCTGAAAATATCAGATTTTATTGATAAAATTATGTGAATGCGTTGTCATTATGCGAATACGTTCTCATTCTTATGTACTCCTGTATATATATATATATTTGTGGCTTCCGGTAATAACCAGGTAAGGCACATTTCTGAAAAAAATTGATATAATTTGGGAAAATGTAACTTTATCGAATCTATTTTATAAAAGTAATGATAAAAAGACATTATAAAACTTTAAACGTTAATTACTCAAAATATTGAAAATGTGCCTTACTTGGTTATTACTGGAAGCCACAGACATACAAATATATGTGTGCGTGTACTGTAAATTTATACAGTATGTATATAGAGAGATATATAACATTCCATTTTTTCGTGTAGAAAAATTATATTATGTGTGAAACATTATTTTTTGTGTAAAAATAACTGTATAGATTAAAAGTTACCTGAAAAAAAGACAAATATTTCTTACGTCATTAATTTTAATACAATTAGTCTACTTGGTAAATGAATCTTACAAGTTGTTGTTTTTTTCAAAATTTTGTAAAATTTTCAGGCCTGAATTCAAACCAGAGACTCTTTGGACTAAGATACCAACGCTCTGTCGAATCAGTCATTCTGATTGAAGAGCCCACAATAGTCACAGAAAAAGTACACAAAAATTACCCGGATGATCATGTAAAGTCTATGGGAGCGTTCTTTTCTAATATCTCACTCAAATTTTAATATTTTTGCATGATTTTTTTGCACAAGATAGCTGAGGGCAATCCACAACCGGGCTAGTTTTTACTTTTTCGATTTTGGTTTTATATTTTTTATATTACGATAGTTTCAGTTTCAGAACCGGTTTAAAACGGTTTCGAAAGTTAAAGTAATTTTTTACAGAAAATCTGAAACAAAAATTGAAAAAGTAAAATCTAGCCCGGTTGTGGATTGCCCTCAGCTATCTTGTGCAAAAAAATCATGCAAAAATATTAAAATTTGAGCGACATATTAGAAAAGAACGCTCCCATAGACTTTACATGGTCATCCGGGTCTTTTTGAGTAATTTTTCTGTGACTATTGTGGGCTCTGAACATTTTTCACTCAGTTTATAATAACAACTGAAATAGTTTTGATTCAACAAAAAGTACAACATCACCATCAAAATTCTGAACAACCCCTCCGAGTTATTCAGAATTTCTTAATTTCCGCCTTTCTCAGTTGTTCTGTTGAACAAGCGCAAAAAACTCTGATAAGAAATTTATTTTTTAACTTAATACTTAAACGTTAAGGTTTAACTTTTTTTTAAAGTTTTTTTTTTCTATTTATTTATCCTGAATCTAAAATTGAGCAACTGGAATCAAGCGAAATACAGTTTTGTTCCATGTAATCTAATAATATTAACAGAATTCAGGCAAATTCATACTAAAATTAATTAAGTTAGAATGCTGTTAGCAAGTTAATAATCATTTAAGTCTTAATCTAAGACGTTAATATTGATTTAAGTCTTAATATAAGACATCAATATTGATTTAAAGCTTAATATAAGATGAGTTGCATGTACCCCATTTGTTTGACAGGACATTAAGACATAATTTCATTGCGGTATTAATAGAAAACCAATACAAGTATACAAGTGAAACACGAAACAAATAGTTATTTGCAAATAACTGTAAAAAAAGATTTTTTAAAATAATTTTAGAATTCATCTGGGATATTTATTATTAAAATGACAATCTTTTGCAACAAAGAAGATAGTTTTTGTTTTGTTTTTTCTTTGAAGTAGAAACTTACTAAGTATATTTTTGGAAATTATATTGATAAAAATTTTATTAATCCCATGCATTTGTTATACTAAACATTATTTAATTGTAATATTTATATTAGTATTATACTATAAGGTAATTGAGGTAGATACTTAACTAATTACATTTAGTACGACCTTTATTTTAGCCAATATAATATAAATAATGTCGATTATCCGGAACTATTTTTTTTAGACTCTCAAAATATTCGTTCTGATGAAAGGTATATAATTTTTTTCGATTTTGTTTATTTTAAGAAGTGATTGTAATAGACAATAAAATAACACAAAATTTGCATAAAAAATGGAAGTCGATAGGATAATTAGTTGCCGAGATATTTGTAATCCTACTATCAATACTCTTCCATTTTTCATTACTCTATATGTCATTCAAATTTCAATTCAAAGATATATTTTAATTGGATATAAGATAAATATAATATATAATATATATAAGATAATAAGACGCTTAATCCGACGCTGTAAACTGTTATTTAATATTATAATTTTTTAATATAATACATAAATAATTCCCATCCTCTGATGGATAGGTGCCATTTAAAGAAGGGTTTCTTATTTTTGTTGTTGTTCTTCGAGACAATCGCATTTCTGCAAAAAGTTTTCAATAAGAGGCAGCATTTGCAATAGAGGGCGACATTGCACGAATTGCACACAAATTAGAAAAACTTCTAATCTATATTATAAAGACCAAACGTATCTGTACGTAACGAATATACCGTTTTGCGAATGGCAACGCTTTCCTTTGCAATTTCGATTTTGCAATTTTAGTTACCGCAAATTTTACACTTCTAAATATGGCATATTTTTAATTTTTACACCGTCGTATAGAGAAAAAAATTTACTTTTAAATGCAATTTGTTTGAAAGATGTATCTCGATTTGTTTTTGAGATATTAATTTTTTATAGTTTTTAGTACCAATTTTGCAATTTTGGCAACAGAATCACCTTATTTTCTCTTAAAATTGAAAAAAAAAAAAATAGAAATTAAAGTGGCCAACACTTTCTTATGCAATTTCGATTTTGGAATTTTCAGTACTGCAAATTTTACACATCTAAATATTGTACATCTTAAATTATTATACCGCCGTATGAAGAAAAAAATGTACTTTAAAATGCACTTTGTTTCAAAGCTGTATCTTAATTAATTTTCGATATATTATTTTTTTTTTCAATTTTCAATAACAATTTTGTAATTGTGGCAAGAGAATCACTCCATTTTCTTTTTTTAAAAATGTAGAAATTAAATTCTTCTGTCATAAAATCCGGTGAATTTCGTTTAATAATTTGGATAATTGAGTTTTATTAGTATTTTGTCAATTTTAGTTTAAAATAATATGTGCTATAGAGTTAGATTGGCCAATTTAAGATGTATTTTTGACTGTAACTAATTTCGTAGATTTATTATAAATAATGAAACAGTTCTCATTTTAAGGATTTTCTTGCATCGAATTTTGACGGGTTCCACCTCGTTATAATAAATGCTGTTTGCAATTTTTCATTTCAGTTCTTTCACAGTAATATGAGTCTTCCGCGAATTTTTCGCAATTTTCGTCGAAAACCGCGACTTTTTTTTCTTTTGAGGAGTTTTATAAAATAAATTCGGAAATTTATTCAAAAGATTTTATAAAAATACCATGGATTTCGTCAAAGGTCTCAGAAACATTGACGATTTTCTTCAGTTAATTCCTGAAAAAAATCCCAAATTTCATTAATTGGTTGCACAAAAAAAGTGAAATGATCTCGCAGCATATCGCATGTTTTGTCAATACGTTGTGGTCATGAATTTCACTAAACGATCAAGGGAAACTGTTGCAAATAATAATAATAATAATAGAAGAAATTAAAAAAAGAAAGAATTGTAATTTAAGAAATCACACCAACCATTTGAAAAATATTTCACTCGAAACATTCATCTATAATTTTAAGCTAAATACCAGTTGTTTTATTGTGTATTATCCGTGCCACTACTATAAAGGACTTTATACATGCTGCAATTTGAAAGTACGGTTCGATTAAGTTACATCACTCCATTGTCTCCAAGCATAAAAGTTGGCGACGAAAGAAACATTTCAAACTATGTAACATTGTTGGTGCGAAAGTAATCATTATAAAATACAGCTTTGGCATATACTGTTATACTTGTAAGACTTTGGCATATACTGTTATACTTGTAAGACTTTGGCATATACTGTTTGATTTTACAGAGCAGAATTTTGGAGATGGAGGTTTTAAACCAAAGTCGATCGCAGCACATGCATCTGTGAATGGGTCCATTAGACATTGAATCAAAAAACAATTTTTCCAGTTTTTCCTTAGCCGACTGATTTTTATTTATTTTTTTAAATGGTGGGAAATCAAATGTAATAGCTATAACATTTTTCGGCTTGTTAGAATCACTATTGGCACTCAAATTTTCCTGGTTAGAACCGACCGATTGTAAAACGCCACGGCTAGTGGATTGGTCGCCCTCGAGACATGATGTTTTACAATTAATCGGTTCGACATTAAATTGCTTCCTTTTTCGTGATCGCCTTTCAACACGTAATTGGTTTTCAGCGGCTCGATAATCTTTTGATTTTCTCGTTTTCTGCATTGAAAGACGTTTTTGCGCCAAACCAAATGCAGTACTACTTAGTTATCCCGTCGACCAATTTTGCCAAAATGATAAGAATCGCCAAACTAATAAGCAACTTATACATGTTGACTAAATTTTTATTTTAAATAACAATAGAACAAGTATATTAGTAAAACATTAATAAAAAGTCGAAACAAAAATCACTTCATGATTGTTTAAGTACGCGTATTGTGTTTATGGTCATTGGATGCGACATTCACAGTCATTCATTTCTTTGGCTTCGGCTATTTTCGTATCTGTTAATTTCCGTCAATCCATTTTTAAATTTGTTATTTTTCTCCTTTATTACAATGATTTTAAACATTTTAATTTCCCATTCAAATAAAAATTCTTCTAAAAGTAAAGAATTCAATTTAAATTCAAATAAACATTCTTCTAAAAGTAAAGAATTTAATTTAAATACAAAAGTGACCACGTCATTTTGTCAATCCTCCACCGAAAACAACAAACCATTTTTCAAATGACTAAATAAAGAAACAACGTTAAAGAGCACAAATCATATAGAATAATCGATGTTAAAAAGCACCATATTTGAATTTTCTTTTAAAATCTATTATTCTATATTATTTGTGCTCTTTAACGTTGTTTCTCTATTTATTTATGCACAAAGTACCCCCTTCTCATTTTTCAATGGTTAAAAAAAAAAAAGCGGGTATTTAGGTGATAGTTTCATCATTTTTGACTGTTGGAATTTTTGTTAACATTTTAACTGTTTAATTTTTTTAACATTATTTACATTTTACTCGTTTTATATAAAATTGAAATTCTGTTTGAAAAAATAATGAGTTTTTCTTTTCTCTCATAGCTTTTCTATGTTAAAGAAAGTTAAACTTGGTAAAAATGATTTATTTAGAACAATTAAAAAAATGTCAAATTACTTTAATGCATTAATTTTTCAAAATTTTTAAAGTGAAAATCGCCAAATCGCCCCACCAGCGGCCGAGAGGTTGTGATCTCTCAACTGTTAGACGGCAGGTGCTGGGTTCGAAACCAATCGCGGCCGTCGGCCTAACCGTTCGGAGTTTTCGTAGTTTTCTTCGAACCTTGCGTAAATACATGTTAGGTTCCCTTAGAAAGACCCCAATGAATGGCACTCCCCCTGGGCCTATATCCCTCGAGTAGATAATAAGCCGACACAAAATAAACTAAACCTAAACTAAACTAAAGTGAAAATCAAAAGTAAAAGTAAAACCCCTTTTAAAATAAAATAAAAAGTAACAGCACAATTATCGTCCTTTTTTTTTTTCTTGACAAGCAACTTAATTTAAATTTACTTATTATTTTAATCTATCAAATTGTTTATATGTAAAACTTCAGGTAGGAGAAAATCAATAAAAAGAAATCAAACTATGCATGTGGTATTTGTTAAATAGAAGCGAGTCTTACACTCTCGTGGGGTGACCCCCGGCATAAAACACCAGATTGCTGCTCCACATGCTTACATGAGAGCGGTCTGGGATACAATGCCAAATTTGATTTGTCAATGTATCGAACCAAATTCTTGGTCCCCTGGACTCTTATAACTCCAATGAAATAGCACCTAATGAAACTTAGAATTAATAACAAGAAAACAGGACCGTTAATTGGCGTTATAATATGCAACGTACAAACATGCATGTCAATGATGAGCAATGTGAAATATTATATTTAGAAGCAGCAAAACAGATGTTGGACGCTAATTTTAATATAAACAGAGTATAATATTTGCAGTCGAAAAGACATTTGTATTGACTATATAACTGAGAATGAATACTGAGTGCATAAATTACTGCTGCAATGGGAGCATGTGCTTTAAGAATATCTTTTTCATATGTACGAGTGGAATCCCGTCGAATTCGTCGAATGAAATGTTTAAAAGACCCGATCGATTTGGTTAAAAAAAAGCAAAATTACATTATTGAATCAATATATAATAAATATATTTGCAAACTTAATGTCAAGTTTGCCAATTACAATTTTGTTTCCAAATATTCGCACATCTTTAGTTAAAATTGTAATCTGAGTGCCGGCGAATTTCAGAAATTTTATTTTATATGCACTCACAAAAAATAGTTTTATTAAAAAAAAAACTAATTTCATTTTTTCTATGATATTATTTTCACTAACTGAAGTCATCTGAAAGTAAAATCTCAATCTCAGTGTCCGTAATGAAAAGAAATATTCAAATGTAATATCGTTATGAGTAAAAATGCGATGCTTTAAATAGTGTCGTCATTTTCTCTTCAAATGTTTTTTAAAAGTTACTGTTATTAGTAATATGAAAAAAGCTTCCGTAATAATATTGCAATTTCCATTTATCTGGCTGCTGAATGACATCATTTTTCTCATTTGAAATTCTTCTTATTTTGCTTTAGACATTAATTTTTATCATAAATTATTTTCTGTTATTTTATTTACATTATTAATATTATTTCTCAGTAAATATGTATTTTTTTTACCTCAATTAGTGCATAATTATATGCAATCATTTTATTGTGGTTAAATTTTACGAAAACAACTAACTTTTTTCTTTTAAATGCGAGGACATGTTCACTGATGAAATAATGCTTCTGACTGGAGGAAAGTGATAATGGAAAATAAATTTTTATTATCTAGAGAAAAGCTAAACTGAGTTGTCACCATTTTGAAGAAATATCGTAAAAAGCATCTAAAATTAAAAATAAAATATAAAAATGAAAATAAATTAAAAAATAGCTAAAATAGACACAACTACAAATAAATAGATTTTATTTAAAAAAATAATTATCAAAATCGGTTGAGTAGAAAATTCAGGGCTGATGACTAAAAAAACAGCCAGGTCTTTTAAATATATAGATTCTTTGACAAAACAAAAGTATGCTCGCAGAAATAATGAGTTTTTGAATGAGAAAAGTTTTGTTTTTGATTTATTTTATTAACTGCTTTGGCCGAACATGTGAAAACATAAGTAACTGAAATTTAAACTGCAAAAGAAAAACTCGGTTGTCACTATTTTTTGTAAAATAATTGAATTTAACTCATCAGTTAAGAAAATGTCTCAAATAAGGCAACTTTTAATGATCAATATTTTCGAAAATTTTTCATATAGTGTCTATATTTTTTTAGACAGATGCATTATTTTCAGATAGGAAAGGGTGTTTTGATTAAACTTATAATTGTGAAAGGATAAATTAAATTTTAAAAGGGAGAATTTAATTTAAAAAAGGGAATAAAAAGTAACATGCGATGTCATGTTATTTTCAAACTCACATACAATATTAATGCTTTCTGAATGAGAGAAAGTCATTATTCATATTTCATATACTTTTAAAAATATGAATACAGGAAATCATATACATACAGTAGATCATTTATTCAGAATTCAAGATGAATTATGGTAAACAGTGTTATAAATCCGGTGAAATGCACACTAGTTCGATTAGTCCTATGTAATCCATATTTTAGGCAAATTTCCAAGTTTAATTATGTTGGAATTCTATAATCTGTTAATATCCATTTAAGTTATATCATAAAGCAGCTGGCTGCATATAAAGACGTTTATCAGAATTCACATTAACCCACAAATTCATCGTAATATTAGTTGATGAGTTGCATGCAACAAATTATCTAAGCAGCGGCCAGCTTTGGTCATATTATTCTAGAAAAAAAGTCTTATTTGAGGACTTTTGAAAAAGTAAGTGACCCGGATTGAAATTATCCCAAAAGAAAATCCATAAATATCATTCCTATTCTACCAGGCCATATCACGTTCGTTTCAAACACGCCCAATATCAATGAAAGCTTCTCAATTTATGGCCAAAATATTAGCCATTGGGATTTTTTGGGTTCAGTAGAAGATCAGTGTAAGAAAATATTTCTGAACTGAACAATAAGCATTCATCACAAAATGTTCTGAAAATATTATCAATTATATACAATTAATGCTTTTAATCCGTTGTGGCCCGCATCTTTTGCATGAATTTTACTCGGTTTTCACAATTTTTTGCAAAATAATTGAATTTAACTCATCAGTTAAAAAAATGTCTTAAAAAAGGCAAATTAACCACTTTAATGATTAAAAGTTTCGAAACATTTTCAAATAGTGTCTATATTTTTTTCATGTCTGTTACAGAAATTTCATCTTTTATCAATGGTTTTTCAAAACAGAAATTTTTACAGGACTTAAACAGAAAAATGCCGGAATTAAATAAAGCTAAATTAGTAATAAAAATTTATTGGTATCAATAATGAATTACGATTGGAATATGGATGCCCGTACATGGTACGTGTAAATCATGATTGGCAAAAACACGTTGCCCGTATGACGTACGGGCAAATCAGTGAAGCAGTTAAACATTTCTTTTTTAGTGGTATCAATAGCAAATATTTTAAGCATTTTTAGTGAATGCAGATATGCACACATGATTCCGAACGGGTTAATGATCACTAGATACATTCATTGAGAGTCATTACAATAAAATATATATAAAGATGTAAAGTTAGAATAATTTTTAGGAAATAAAGTGCAAAATATCTATTACCGATACTTATAAAATAATCAACACGTTTTTGAACATATATTACGTTAACTGTGATTCAACATGGAAAACAAATCTAACTTATGTAAATTATAAAATATAATGAAAAAGAGATTTAAAAGGTAAATTAAGTTTTTAATTACCTTAAACAGATAATATTTTACACATAAATGATCTATCAACACAAATACAAATACACACTCTTAAAACGAAAGAGCTGATTTGGCTTCTCATGAAAGAGCTGTAATTTTTTCGATCATAAAAGAGTTGTTTTTCAAACGATTAAATCTTCTTCATCTAAATTGGTTATTTAAATAGCTCAACTTCATTTAAATTGGTTAAAACTCGAGTTATTTCAACTCTTTTTTGAGAAGCTGCCTTTCAACATTTAGACGAGTGGATTTCAGCTCAACTTGAACTATTTTGTGGCTGACTTTTTAAGAGAGCAGGATTCATACGCTTCAACAATTTTTAAGGACATTTTACCAAACGTTTTTTATGTAATATGTGCCATACTTATTTATTTTTTAAATTATCTTCAGATAAGGCGACTAATACTTTACGAAATTACTGATAATAAAACATCTAAAATCTCCTGAATCCCTTGAGGCTTATGAAACCTGGCATATATGCAGTTATTTTTTTCTGCCTAAATAAATTAATTGGTGTATCACAGCAAATAATAATAAACTTGCGAGCTACGCCCGCTAGCTGGGCCACTTTTTCCAAACGAACCTCGATATTAAGCAGTATATAATAAGCAAAAAAATACATTTAATAAGCAAGTCTTGATGTTCGAATCCTCAAGCACAAAAAAATAAATTAAAGAGCTATGGTTGTTATTCGCCCATTATCCCGTTAAAAATATGTGATTTCGCACCGTGGGCGCTACGCGCCATGGTCGTCATCGTTCCGTTAAAAATATTTGGTTTTGCACGGTTGGCGCTGCGCGCCCATAAGACTTTTCTCGTATTTTTTGGCTTATCAGAAGCAGACTTTTACGCAAATTCTGAATATGTAATCAGTTTTTTTTTCTACTTTAAAAACTGTCTGCATGATGGTTTAAGAAAAAACGCGCAAAAAGGGAGAAAACGAGGTTTTCAACTGCTTCTTCTTTTAGCCAAAGGGGGAAAGTTCTTGTCGTTCACCGCAAGGTGGTGCAGTGTTCTGCCTGAGAGCTCCGTTTGAGAAATTAGACGTTTTCCGTTCCGATTCCCGACCGGTTTTTAATTCATAACTTTTTTAATTTTGGTTCCACGGTCTCGAAAATGCCCGAAATGACTTTCCCGGAATTTTTCAAATCGAAAGACACCTCTCGCGACTTCCAACTATCCCGCGTTGCGAACTGTAATCGGCTTCAAGCAGACAGACAGAGGCGCACGGATTTTATTAGTATAGATATAAAAAAATGACTCTGACGATGGCCTTGGCTTTGTTAGCCAAAATTACTAAGAAATTTAAAAAAACTGTGTATTTTTTAATTTGTACTATCTACATTATTATTATTTTGTCTCTTCTTAAGGGGACAGTGTACACCATCAAAATCGTCGGGAGCAAAATCGTCGGGAAAAAGCCTATTTCTGTGAAATAATAGTACCAAAACAGTTTTTTCTTACTAAAATATCATTTATGAAGGTTTCAAGAAGTAATAATAAAAGTAAGTGTATTTATATACTTCAAATCTGTTTTTCTGAAAACTAATTTTTCAGCGTTTTTAAATATTTGAAGTGCTTTTTGAGACGTAATTTTTTATTAATATTTATGAAACTTATGAGGAAGTATCCTGATATTGTTTAGAAAGAAAATGTGTAATTTTTTTAAAATTAATCGTCATTAAGATAGTCAAATGTGATTTTTTACTTGTTAAAAGTTTTGATGAAAATCCATACAGAATTGAGAAAAAAAAATCTGTAAAATATTAACTATTCAAGAGATTAAAAAAATCTTACACAAATTTGTTTATAATAGGGTTTTATGTGATAAAAATGCAAAAGCAAGAAAATATCTCAAAAATCAAAACACGAAGAGCATTTTAAATATTAGTTTAAAAATTTATTTTTTTTAATTTAAAAATTTAATAAGATTGGAATTTTTTTTGAAGGTGTTCTACATGATTTTGGTGAAATGTATATACACACAAAATTTCATATCGCTATGATAAAAAAATAATGTTCCTTTAATTAAATCAGTGAGCTTTTTAAAGTTTATATTATATATTTTGTGACTGAATAAAAGTAAAATATTGCATGTCGCCTTAAGATTTTATTCGCCGCAAATACGTTTATGAAAAAAATAACATACAATATCTAAATGCAATGAATGGCAAGTGTCATTTATTTTATATATTGCAACTTATTTTCTGTTACTGCATTTAAAGTATTTCTTCTACAAAGAAATTCTCACTGCTTGTATGCATCACAATAAATTAATCTCTGACAAAATTTCTAATAATCCTTAAATTGGGATTATCATTTCGATTTTTTCCAATTAAATTCATAAGACCCAATCAGCTTCACGAAATTGAAGATTATGCTATTACTTTTAGAAGTGAAAGTGCGGAAAGATCGCACGATTTGAAGGAGAGTTGTTATATCATAGTGTCTGATTTTTTGATAGACCTATCAGCGACGAAATGTATCCTTCATCTGTAAATCTAGTAGATACATTAAGGTAAGTTTATGTCCATGGTACAGGTGCAGATTCGCCACGAGGCGACTAAATATTCAGAATCTATGTCGTCAGTTTTTGGCGAATTTTGTGGGGGTTTTTTTTTCTGGATCTTTTGACGAATATTTTTGCGAATATTTTTGCGATCATTTGACGAATATTGCTCTTTTTCGCAATTCTCTGACGAGACCTCCTACTTTTTCTAGTGATTCTCTAATCAAAATCACATTTTCAAGCAATAATTTGATGTATGTCAAGGCTCTTTTTTGTAATATTTTCATAAAATTATCTTTTCTGCTGCGATCCTTTAAAATATTTGCTTTGTTTCGGCTCTTTCATAATTTCCCTTTAAGCCCTGATGGCTACTAAAAAATTGGGGTTTAGGAGCCACTGACTCTTTAAAAATTTTGAGAATCTACATCAATAGTCCATATTTACCTCGATGTATCAATTCTTCATGATATTTCATTGAATTCATACCACATTATCTGTATTATAATTAATGTTATGTATTTCAACAAAAGGGGCAAAGCTATCCTAAAGTAAATAGTTATGCGTCAGAAATGTAAACATTTATCGCGGTAGTAGCAGTATATATAGTCTTCCTATGTTAAATTAAAATCGTGATCAAAAGCACAATTGTGAACAATTAAATTTTATTGAATTACTAAATTTAGGAATATTCGCATAGCGATATATTAGTGGTTTGATTTGTTTAAATACCTTTTACTTGAATAAAATAGTAAAAATCCTATTCTCATAAAAATTTAATATACTTTTTGCAGTAATAATTTTTTTGTACATATAGTTAAATAATAATTTTTTTTTTTGATTTAGTGAAGCAAGTTCCAAGGGGCACAGACAATCAAAAAAAGTACTTTAAAAAATCGAATAAACTAAAAAAAGTGTATAAAATAAAAATAAATAACAATAATACGGAAGAAAAAAAGTAACATTTTATTGAGATGTTTTTGTTGTTAATTTTTTTTTTTTTTTTTTTTTTTTTTTTTTTTGTTCAGAAAATATAAAAAATGTTTTCAGCTATGATAATTTGTGATCGATTATGGTAACCATTGGTATACTTAAATCTTAGAACAATAACAACATTCCATTTATTACTAACAATAAATAAATTAGTTTTACGAATAGTTACGTCGAAATACATTTATAAATACTATTTCGATAAACAGAATCTTGAAATTTTCATTCATTCATTATTTTTTGTGTGAAGGTACTTCTTGAGTCACTTCTGATTGCGAAAATAGAAATTGTTTAAAGATTGATTGTTAAAGGACTAATTATAAGGGAGTATTAAGTAAAAAAAATTGACAGCAGTCAAATTAGACCAAAATAAGAGCACTAAAACTCAATAAATTTTGTCACATTTATATATTTTGGCATCTAATTTATATGTGACTTTCTATAAAGGTGCAAAAATGAAACAATGTTGACACATTTTTTAAAATAATGATTCAAACCTTTAAAAAAACTAATTTTCACTTAAAAGCTTAATTAACAATCCTTCTTTATATATAGTTCGAATTTTATGTTTAATAAAATTCGAAATAATTATAAATGTTACAATCTTTAGAGACATTTCATCGCATTTAGTCATAATAATTCAATATGCAGAGAGCGTATGGCATTTTAGCTGCAATTTCATCTTTAATTTATTACAGACATAGATCTCTCTGAAGGGAACTCTAATGCCAGTGCACTTTAACTATTACCTCGTAAACACAGCCGGAATAACTTTTTTTCAACTTGATTGTAAAATCAAACTTGCTTAAAAGTTTACAGAAAATTAGAACTGAGCTAAAATCGAATTGTTTGTTCATAGAACAATTTAATTACCAATTTTCATTAATTCATTCTTTCGTAAAAGCGTAGTAGAATGTTTCCAAAATTTTCTAAATGTCTTTTTTTACTGCAAAAAGATTTTTTATATTTTTAAGTTATTAAAATTGACCTGAAATAATTAACATAAATAGTAATAAGATGACTTGATATTTTGAAATAGATGTTACATTAATATTCATAAATGAAGATATGTACAGAAAAAAATGACGTGATCAGTCATATGAATGATTTTTTGAAATACATTTTTCGAATTAGATAACATGATTTTTTGAAATAGAAATTACATAAAAATGACCAATGACCACTGGAAAAAAGACCCAATTGGGACCAATGTTCCCAATTGGGAACATTCTGAAAATTATGTATAAAAAATAATTTTCCACCAAGTTAATGACTAATATCCCTTAACTAAAGCATTAGAAGACATAATATGAAGAATTTTTTTTTTTAAATATGCCTCGATCTGAATTTGGTCTGCAAAAGGTTATTATCTGTAACTACTTTTTTGGAATATTAAGATGCATGACACTGAAGAAAGTTTTGGGCATATCCAACTATTTAAGATGTGACTTTGGTAGTAGTAGTTTATCTTTAGCTGATCATGCTTATAAACAGTTGGCAAAGTTCTTCAATTATATATCTTTGTCAGCTGCAATATTAGGCATTGCCCGGGTCTGAATATATCGCAAGCATAAGAACCAGTTTCCTTAAGCGATGTGTTCCTTCAATTCATTGCTCTTTATTGCTTTGAAACCAGTTGTAATATGAAGATTGCTAAGTTTTCAAGTTAATGACCAATATCCCTTAACTAAAGCCTTAAAAGACATAATATGAAGAAATTTTTTTAAAATATGCCTCGATCTGAATTTGGTCTGCAAAAGGTTAATATCTGTAACTACTTTTTTGGAATATTAAGATGCATGACACTGAAGAAAGTTTTGGGCATATCCAACTATTTAAGATGTGACTTTGGTAGTAGTAGTTTATCTTTAGCTGATCATGCTTATAAACAGTTGGCAAAGTTCCTCAATTATATATAGCTGTCAGCTACAATATTAGGCATTGCCCGGGTCTGAATATATCTCAAGCATAAGAACCAGTTTCCTTAAGCGATGTGTTTCTTTAATTCATTGCTCTTTATTGCTTTGGAAGCCAGTTATAATATGAGGATTGCTAAGTTTTCATTATTGAAAATTACTACTGCTATTTCATAGACCTGAGGTATATTAACCTTTGTTCATGCTCACTGGCTGGTCTTTTGTCGACCCGAATGACCTTTGTATATTTATTAAATATTTATTATTTTTTATATTCATGTTATTGCTTCTTTTGCGTACAGTTGTGCTTTATTGCATTTTTTAGCTTATTATGGCTAATGCAAAGATCTAGTCGTATATGTTATTTGTAATAACAAAGATATTTAGGACCTGATGATTCTGCCTTTGTTTCGCATTTCAATTTTCCAATGCTTAAAGCATTTTCAATTTCATGTTGCTTTTGTTATAAGGATATGTTTCAAAGATTTTTCTAGTGTTTATAAAACCTTTTTTAATTACAATCAATTGCTTTTTAATTTATACATTGATATATGGTGTGAGTAATTTGTATTAGTTTATAATGATTATATAAACACGTACACATATATATATCTACATATATGTATAAATTAGTGATAAATATGTGTAAAGTTATATTTCGTTACTTAGTAACCATTTTGAAAATGATTGTAGGTATCAATCTTGAAATATTTGAGATATATCTAAATCCTTATAATTTCCGGATTTCATTCGTTTTCTGATTGGTCCATGTTTAATGTCCAGAAATTGAATACTTCTGTTACTACGATGCCAAAAACAGCATTAAAAACTACAAAAAATAACTAACTAGAAAACAAATAGAGATACAGCTTTCAAACAAATTGCACTTTAAAGTACATTTTTATCCCCATACGACGGTGTAAAAATTGAAAACGTGCGATGTTTAGAAAATAAGAAATTTGCAGTACCGAAAATTGTAAAACTGAAATTTCATTAAAATTTTTTTCATGATTGGTCCAGAAATATTAATGTTTAATCCTTGCAGTACGTAACCCATGTTTTGATCATCATAAAAATTATGTTTATTATTAATATTATATAGGTTTTATTTATGGGGCTAAAATTTTAGTCTTTCAAGATATCATTTTTCAAATGATCGTTGTAATTTGATAAATTACATTATTTTGTTTTTATTTGAAAATGTTTATTTACTTTTCATTATAAAAAATTCATTATAAAAAAATAATATTTTATAATGAACTAAACTGCAATAACATTTAATGTATTCTATATATGTACATTAATAACATGCAGATCTTTTCGTTTCTCTTCTTATGAATCACACATTCTCTATTTCAGGCGGAAATGGAAATCAGTGTTTGTAAGCAGTTGAAATGTATATGAGTGCTATTAATCTTATATAAACTACATTTTCAGCAAACTGATTCTAAGTTTAATTAAGTTAGAATTGAAGACGTTAATATCCATTTCAATCCTAATATAAGACAAGCTGCATATGAGCGGTTTATCAGAGCCAGCATTAACCCGTAATTTCATTCAAGAATTGCTGCAATGCTATCCCAGGAAAATATACTAAACCCAGTAAACATTAATCAATAAATATTTCGGTAAATTTAAATTTTTCTGCAAATATGGCAATGACATGCTTTCATAACAGAAGTAAAAGTAAATTATTTCTTAAAGATACTAATGATTCTTTAAACCCTCCAAATTGCATTCTTGTAAATGTATATACATTAAAGATTAATAATTTCTGCTGACATTAAAACAAAGCATTTTTCATGAAATTTTTAATGTATGCAGTATATTTTAATCTCTAAAAAAAAACTAAGAAAGACTCGCGCATTAATGCTAATCTGAGAAAAGAAAATTTTAAAGATATCTCATTTGCATTGTACTATTTTTGACATTTTTTTCTTTTAATACTACATCTGTTTTTTTTTTCTTTTTTAGTTTTTATATTTTTCTTGCAGATTTTCCATGTGGATACTTTTACTTTCGAAACCGGTTCCAAAAAAATGAAAGTGCCGAAAATGAAAATATCTGTAACGATAATCAAAAAAGTGAAAAAACGCCTTTTGCACAGATCAATCTTGGCATGCCAATGAAAAAAAAAAATTAAAAATACTGACATGCAAAGACAACATATTATTAAAATTTCTTCAATAAAATTAATTAGCATTAGTCAGCGGGTCTTTTTAAATGGCTGGAATAATCTTATAAGCACAATCTGGAAGTCCAGTTTTTGAGCACTTTACCGAGCATTTGGAGAAGATTAATAGTGATAGTGCGTCGACTTCTGATTTAGAAGTAATCTAACGTCTATTCTTTATCGGCATACACTAGCGACTTCTTATATCTACACTGGAGAGAATCCATTGGTGCGAGATCACATGACTATGGTGGCCATTATTTAACTTTCTTACAGATACATTGGGAAATTTTGTGCTCAGTGAATGCTTCCCGCAATAAACTCATAGTTTGCACAATTTATAAGCATTGATGTGATCTATTCATGATTAAAATGAAAAAGCATACTGAGCACAATTCATTTGACAGATTTTAAATTCACTGTGACAAGAAATACTGTTGCCAGTTTCAAAACTACAGCTTTAAAAAACACTCTTTATAATTAAATTCGAATCATTTAATTTTTGATGCAGAAATTGTTTTGTAATCAATATGAAACATCATCAATCAAGCAATAATTATTATTTTACTGCTCGAATAATATCTAAAAATAAAAAACAACTTTTAAAAATGACGAAATTATTAATATATTTCAGTATTTAACTTTTAATAGTTTTAAATCCTCTTAATGGAAAGTTAATATATACTTGCTTATGCTATGCTATTATAACAAACATATTTAACTAATTTCCATGCTTAATTTCTTTACATTCATAGCAATGATTTAAAAATTCTTTTATTGCTACAGTTCGATTATGATTTTGTATACGAAACTCTAGGTAAAATGCATTGCTAATTTCGAATCTTACATAAAAGAAACTCGACAAAACAATGTTTTAGGATATAACTAAAATGCAACACATGTATGCATATACCTCTTAAAACAAAGAAACTTTTGCACAAATAAATGCAGTTTCTTGTAACAGGGAGTGATGTCTTTTAAGACCAAAGGTACTGCTCTGACAGGCATGTTAATGTGAAGGTTTTGTGCAAAACTTAATCTACAATGATACTTTCTTGAAGCGAAGTAATTCTTCTCGTTTAGTGCCTAACAGAATGCTGCAGGCTATGCATGAGTCGAAAATATTTAAAGTTTGAGATTAGCTTGCATTTCGGAGGTGCAAGCAATAAATTCGTGTTTAATCAAGGGAAATTAAATTATTATCTCTCTTAAGAAACTCACCTTCCTATTGATAAGTAAAATATAGTTTGAACTCCCGAATACCAAGCTTATGATATAATTTTATAAAGTTAATACAGTTTACAGAAAGCGAAGTAAGGTAAACAAAGGGAAAAGTGGCTTCGTGACGCAAGTGCGGCTATACGATTTTATCATTTGAAGAGGTAAATAGATTTTATAAAGTAAATAACACAATAAGAATATTACATTCCATGGTGACATAGATATGCGAGTATTTAATAATGTTATTATAATCAAATTACATACATATTTATTTACAAGATTCCAATGTCGCTATTTCGAAATAATTAAGATTTCATGTCAGAAAAATAAAATTAAATGAGATACATTAAACAAACAAGATAAACCGCTATCTTGCACACTCCCTGCTTTCAAGGTATTCTTCGAATATATATTTTCAATACAAATTCGCACATAATTTAAACATAATGTCAGAAACAACATTAATTTAAAGTTGTAGTTTTAGCATTCTGTGTTAATTTTAATTTATAAATTTCCACTATTAATGAAATAAAAGTTTCTTATAAGAAATAAATTATTCTAAAACAATATTCAATGCATCTTTATTTTAGTTAATGTAACGAAATGAAATCTTTCCAGAATAACTCTTTTTATGATTTAAAGCAATATCATTCGGTAGCAGTTTAATTGTGAAAAAATAAACCATTATGAAATATGTTATGCACAAAAATATACGTATCATTAAGAACTTTAAATGTATTCTACTTTAAGCATTTCTGAAATTCCAAACGCCAAACCAACAAGTTGGAAATTGCACGGTAAACGTGGCTAGTGATTTGCATTTGTATTATAGTTGTTTTATAAATACTCAGTTTTTGATGTAATAGTTGTTAAATTCTTATGCAAAAATGCATGAATACAAAATATAATAAGGTCATAAATCAGTTACAGACATATATCAATTACTATGCACAGAGCATTCAAACTATGTTAATGCAAGTTACAGTACGGACAGACAGACCGATTAATTAAATATTTTCAACTGTGTTACAAAGTGTTAAAACGTTTTATAGGTAAAAATTTTACTTTCAGAATTTTATACCAAATAGTCAGTAGAATATTTTTTTGTTTTGCTTAATCCTGTATTTTATTGACTATCTTTTCATACATATAAGAAACTATTTAGCTAAAATTTAATTAAGATTAAAACACGCTTAAATTTAGTGATATCACACTTCCAGAGATTATCTTCCACATACAACCATGTATCTAATTGTTTTTGTGACCCTGTATACTATTTTTCTACATTCTATAGACATATCTTGGTTTATTAAATGCAGTTCTGCGTAAAAATACATACCTTATTTAAAAACCACATTTCAGCTACTTTTGTTTATTATTTTGTAACCTGGGCAATTTCTATTGTGTTACCATATATATCATCAAAATCATTTATGCACACAACGTAATATGCAAAAATTTTTATTAAACTTAGAAACTCATATCACAACTCAAAGTGCACTTCTAGCAATCATCTCTAATATACAGTAATTTCGGTTGTAGTATAGTATTCGACATCATATGTGTGGACCTGTATATAAAATGCACTTTTATTATATTGGATCTAACTCATTGTAAACCTCAGCAATGTAGTATCAATTGCATTACATATGGAATAATTTAATATGATTAAGTTCTCCGAAAACAAACTTATGTAAAGTAATTTTTGTGTGTGTTATGTAAATGAATAATACACAATTTTTCCCATTGGCCATAATTAATTATTTAAAATTTCAAATAATTCGGTTGGGTAGTTTTTGCTCTGTTAAATGAGGACAGAAAAAAGGACAGACCGACAGTACGATGACTGTAGATGCTGCGTATTTGCATAAAAACGAACGCATCTAACAGCAAACAGAATTATCAAATAAAATTTCAGAAACTGAAAACACCCAAATACCAGCATGGAAATGCCGCCAGCGTTATTTTTTCCTCTTGCCTAGATGTAAGTATTTCCAGACTTTGGTTTCTAGAGCGCAGCCTAAAAATACTTAAACAGAAATATGCGGTTTTTATTTGACTGCACTCTTTAACCCTATTTTCAATTATAATATCTCGTAAATAACCAGTACATTTGTAAACTGTCTGAAAACCAAAAAAAAAAAAAAATCAAATATTTCTGCACAATACTATATCTTTTATTCTCATATGATGTCCCGTAAGACACGGTGACGTCACTGCAACGTCGTTGTGAAGTCACATTGTGACTTTGTGACCATCGATCGTCGATGTGAAGTCACAGTGACTAAAATGTGAAGTCGTTAATGGCCGTTTTAGAGCTTTTTTGTGACGTCACATTGTGACCACTTTGTGACATCACAATGTGACCAATTTGTGAAAAGTGTGTCATTTGTGACTACTTTGACATTAACATTGTGACGAACTGTGAAAAATTTTTTAGAACGTCACATCTTAGGCATTTTCGTCACAGATGTGATGTGACCAAAGTGACTCACAGTGGCGTCATTGTGACGTCACTGTGAACATGCATGCTATGAGGGATGGTATGTTAATCTAACACAATTGTATCTAACACTAACATTAATATTAAGCGAAAAAAAGTTTCAGTTCCAATTATTTGAACGTGATTCTGCATATGAAACTCTAGGTAAAATGCACTGAAATTTTAGAATCTGACATTAAATAAACTCTATGCAACAATGTTATAGGAAATAACTTAAGTTCAACACATGTATGCATTAAACAAACCTCTTAAGACAAAGTAATTTTAGCCAAAATAAGTGCAGTTCCTTGTTACAGGGGAATGATGTCTTTTAAGACTCAAAATATTGCTCTGAGAAGTATGCTAGTGTGACGGTTTTGTGCAAAATTTAATCTACAATGATATCTGCTTGAAGCAAAGTAAATCTCCTCATTGTGTGCCTAACATAATGCTGCAATCGATGCATGAATGGACAATATTTAAAGTTTGAGATAAGCTTCTATTCCGAAGGTGCAAGCAATAAATTTGTGTTTAATCAAGGGAAATTAAATTATTATCTCTGTAAAGAGACTTACCTATTCTTTTATTAAGGGAAAGATAGTTTAAACTTCCAAATACCATGCTTATGATATAATTTTATAAAACTGGCACAGTTTAGAGGAAACGAAGTAAAGTAAACAAAGGGTAGTGGCTTCGTGACTCTAGTTTGTATCAAAGATTTTATCATTGAAAGAGGTAAATAGATTTGATAAAGTAAATATGAGATTAAGAATATTACATTCCATGACGTAAAATACGTAGACATACAAACATTTAATATTGTTATTAAAAACAAATTACATACATATTTATATACAAGATTACAATGCCGCTATTTCGAAATAATTAGGTTTCATTTCAGATAACTAAAATTAAATGAAGATGCTTTAAACAAACACGATAAAACGCCGTCTTGCAAATGCCTTGCATTTAAGATCTTTCCATAATACACATTTTCAATCCATATTTGCGTGGAATTTAAACATAATGTCAGAAGCAACATTAATTTAACGATGGAGTTTTATCCTTTTTCATCACAGTCATGTGTAATTTTTGTTTGAAAATTTCCTCTATTAATCAAATAAAGGCATTCATATAAGAAATTACTTACCTTAAAATAATTTTCATTGCACAATTATTTCACTAATTAATGTAAATGAGTGAAATATTTTCTGAATAACTCATTTTACCATTACAGTAATTTTATTGTGAGAAATAAACCATTATGAAATATATTATGCACGATAATATGCGTACCTTTTACAACTTGAAGTGCATTTTCCTTTTAGAATTTCAAAAATATCAAACACTAAAATAACACCAATAAAAAGAATGATAAAAAATTTTCAAACACTGAACACACACAGATACCAGTATGGAGATACCGTCAGCTTTACTTCTTCCTTTTGCTTAAATGTAACTATTTTCAACCTTTGGTTACTAGAATGCTTCTTAAAATTACTTAAACTGATATAATCGATTCATATTTAATTGTATTGTTGTACCCTACATTTCAATTAATATATCTCATAAATAACAAGAACATTTCTATATGATCTGTAAAATAAAAAATTCAAACAGTTTTGCATATTAAATTATTTATTGTCATATATAATGTTATATATTATTACAACACAGTTGTATCTAACATTAGGATGAAAACTGAGCAAGAAAAGTTTCAGTTCCTACGATTTGAATATGATTTTGCATGTGAAACATGGTAATATGCATTGAAAATTTAGAATCTGACATAGAATAAACTCTACGGAACAATGTTTTAGGAAAGAACTAAATGCAGTAAACATGTATGAATTAAACAAACCTCTTAAAACAAAGTAACTTTTGCCAAAATAAGTGCGGTTACTTCTTACAGGGAGTGATGTCTTTTAAGTCTGAAGTTAATGTTTTGACAAGCATGTTAATGTCAAGGTTTTGTGCGAAACTTAATCTACAATTATACTCTCTTGAAGCGAAATAAATCTCCTCGTTGTATCCTAACATAATGCCGCAGGCTATGCATGAGTCTAGAATTTTTAAAGTTTGCTATAAGCTTGTATTCCGGATGTGAGAGAAATAAATATGTGTTTAATCATAGGAAATTAAATTATTATCTCTCTTAAGAGACTCACATATCCTTTTATTGAAGAAAAGACATTTTAAGCTTCCAAATACCATGCTTATATTGTAATTTTATAAAACTGGCAAAGTTTAAAGGAAAAGAGGTAAAGTAAACAAGTGGATAGTGGCTTCGTGACTCTAGTATGGACACAAGATTTTATCATTGAAAGAGGTTAATTGATTTGATAAAGTTAATAAGAGATTCTGAATATTACATTCCATGTCATAAAATACGTAGACATGCAAGCATTTATTAATATTATTAAAAACAAATTGCATACATATTTACATACAAGATTCCAATGTCGCTATTTCGAAATAATTAGGTTTCATAACAGAAAATTAAATTAAATGAAGATACTTTAAACAAACAAAATAAAACGGCGTCTTGCAATTAAGTTATTTCCCTAATACATATTTTGAGTACAAATTCGCACAGTATTTAAACAAATGTCAGAAACAACATTAAACGATGTAGTTTTATCACCCTGTTCTATTTTTAGTTTGTACACTTTGCATTATTACTCAAATAAAAATTCTCATATTAGAAATAACTTACTGCAAAATAATTTTCAAAGCATCTTCATTTTACTAATTAATGAAAAAAAATGAAATCTTTCTTGAATATTCCATTTTATCATTTAAAGATCCATCAATTAGTAGTAGTTTAATTGAGAAAAATAATCTATCATTGAAATACGTTATGCGCAATATTGTACGTATCTTCAACAACTCGTATTCTTCTTTTTTTAAAAGAGAAAACACAAAAACAAAACAACAAAAAGAATGATAAAATAATGTTGATGTAAACACACAAGTACCAGTATGGAGATAACACCAGCGTTACTACTTCCTTTAGCTTACTCTCTTAAAATGTCAGCCAAAAACAAACTCAAATTGAGCCGAAATTCGCTCATGTGTTGTTTTGAAAGGCAGCTTCTCATAAAGAGTTGAAAGAACTCAAGTGATTGAGTTGTTTTTAAACAATTTAAATCAAGATGAATTGCTTAAATAAGCAGTCTAAATGATGAGTAAAGCATTTAAGAAACAACTCATTCACGATTCAATAAATTACAGCTCTTTCCTGAGAAGCCAAATCCACTCTTTAAGAGTGTAGATGTAAGTATTTCCAACCTCTGGTTAATATAGCGCAGCTCATAAATACTTAAACTGAAGTATTTGGACTTAACTATTTCCAACTGAACGAAAAATTGCCCAGGTCGAGAATCGAACTCAAAAACTTGGCTAACAAGGCCAATGCTTTACCGTTTAAGCTAATTGAGCACGACAACTGGTGAGCATTTTTCGCCCAGGTAACCTTGTAGGTCATAACATCTGGCCTGTCACTTAGACAGCTCAAGAGAATAGACCGCAGATAAAAGAACTCCATAGAACGATGGATATGTAGATTGCATTTTTCTAACACAATCAAACTGATGGCAATATCAAAGTAAGCCAATAAAATAAGTTTGTTCATGTTAAAAAAATGTGATTCATCTACGTATCCATCGTTCTATGGAGTTTCTTTATCCGAGGTCTATTCTGTTGAGCTGCCTAAATGATAGACCAAAAGTTAAGACCTACAAGGTTATCTGGGCGAAAAAAGATCACCGGTTGTCGTGCTAGTTAGCTTAAACGGTAAAGCATATTGGCCTTGTTAGCTCAGTATCTGGGTTCGATTCCCGGCCTGGGCATTTTTTCGCTCAGTTGGAATTATTTAATTCGTTTGATAACTTTAACAGACAGTTAGATTGTGTTAAAAAAAATGCATTTTGAAATATTTGGTTCTTATTTAATTATACTCTTTTACCTTACTTTCCAATTATTTTATTTCATAAATATTAAAAATATTTCTAAACGATTTGGAAATTAATTTTTTTTGACATATTACAGTAGTTTTTTTTTTTCTCATGGGATGTGGTGTGTTATTGTAACACAATTGTATCTAACACTAGCAAAAGCCATGCTTTGTTTGGATTCGCGAAGTATTATGCTATAAGATAAATATTTCAAAGTAATAATATATTTTTTAGATTACTTTTGCATCTTTATTAAGCAAGAATGTAATTTTATGTTTCGGCGCATTTTAATTTTAAAATGTATTTCAACCAAATAACTAAGAATTTCCTCAGATTGTTTATTTATGATATAAGACGGGTATAAATAAAAATATTTTCGAAGTAGAATTATACAACATATTAATTAATTTTATTTGTTTACAACTCTTTTATTGCCACTTCAAAAAAACATAATGTAATTCTTTTAAAATTCATAAATATCGTCTGCTTAAATGATTTCAAAAAATAAGAATAAATCGTGTATTTGAATTCCTAACACAGAAAAATACTTTTATAATTGAATGTTAGTAAGAGAATTTTCACAATATTTAATTCATTAAAAATATGCTACAATTTTTCTAAAAAAGTATTTTATAAATTTTATAAAAGAAATCATGAAACTAAAAGGAATGAGCATAGTTTGAAAATCTGAAAGCAGTTTTTGAGATATTTTATCCGAATAATGAAAATATATTTTATTTATTTATTTATTTAATGATGATTCTAGCTATAATTACTGATCCCATGATAATTTTTCTTCTGAAAACGTACGTGTTTCACTTTTTATTTGAAAAAATGCGTTCGTAAGGGAAAAACATGTAAAATAAATTAATTAAAATAATAATTTTTTGAAAAGTATTTTTGTAAAAAAAAATAATATTCTGCAAATCTACAGATCATAATTTATATTTGTGTTTAATTTCAAGCCAAAATACTGTATATTTTTTTGTAAAGTGTACGACAAAATGTCATTTGAGTGGCCTAGTAGAGGATTCGCTTCGCTCATCCTAATTATGTGAATATTGAGCGAGACAGGTTTCATTTCCAACTATTTGAACATGATTTTGCAAAGGAAACACTAGTTAAAATTCATTAAAAATTTGCTATCTCACTTAAAGGAAATGTTGCACAAACAATATTTTTTGAAATAAATAAAATGCAACCTATGTTTGCATTAAACAAAACATTTAAAACAAAATAACTATTACCAAAATAAGTGCAGTTTCTTGTAACGCGGAGTGATGTCTTTTAAGACTAAATTTACTGCTCTTACAAGAATGTTAATGTGAAGATTTTCTGCAAAACGTAATCTACAATGATACTTTCTTGAAGCGAAGTAAATCTTCTCGTTGTGTGCCTAACAGAATGCTGCAGGCTATGCATGAGTCGAGAATGTTTAAAGTTTGAGATAAGCTTGTATTCCGGAGGTGCAAGCAATAAATTCGTGTTTAATCAAGGGAAATCTTAAGAAATTCACCTTCCTTTTATTAAGGAAAAGATAGTTTAAACTTTAAAATACTCATGCTTATGATATAATTTTATAAAGCTAGTAAAGTTTACAGGGAATGAAGTAAAGTAAACAAAAGGAAAGTGGCTTAGTGACGGAAGTGTGGACACAAGATTTTATCATTCAAAGAAGTAAATAGATTCGATAAATTAAATAAATGAATAAGAATATTGCATATTCTATCGCGTAAAATACTTAGACATACGCGCATTTAATAATGTTATTAAAAACAATCTATATGCATATTTATATGTAAGATTCCAATGTTGCTATTTCGAAATAAATTAATTCCCTACCAGAATAATTAAGATACTTTAAACAAAGAAGATAAAACGACGGCTTGCACGCTTCTTTCATTTAGTTTATTTCACTAACACATATTTTTAATATAAATTTACTCAGTATATGAATATAATGTCAGAAACAACAATAACTTAACGATGTGATTTTATCGTCCCGTGCTAATTTTACTTTATAAGTCTCCACTATTAATCAAATAAAATTTTTCATACAAGAAACAACTTACTGCAAATCTTACTCTTAATTTTAAATCATAATCTTAATTTTAATCTTAATTTTCATGCTTTATTTTCTTGTTAATGTAAAGAGATAAAATCTTTCCTGTATAACCAATTTTATCCTTTGAAGCACCATTATTTCGTGGCAGTTTAATTGCGGGAGATAAACCATTATGAAATATTTTATGTATAATAATGTAAGTATCTTCTACAACTTGAAGTGTATTCTTATTTAAAATTTTTAATGAAGAACGAACACTCAAACAACAACAATAAAAAGAATAATAAATTAAAATTTCAAAAACTGAAACACATAAGGAGATACCGTTACTTCCCTTATACTTATCTAATAAACTGCCAAAACTAATTAGAGGCAGCGACTTACCAGAATAAACCTACATTCAAAATTCGGACAAAATCTGATATTTTTATTATGATTTATTGCTACATTGGTATTATAGCCAATTTAATAAACTGAAAGTACACTGGTGTGCAAAATTTAAGAACAAATACGAAAATTTTAATTTTCAAGGGATTTTCAAGCAATAATTTTCACGCGAATATTCAAAGGGAAGCAATATAACTCGAATAATTATTATCTTTGCATAACTGCTAGTCCATATAACATCTCATTCAGGTCACACATGGTCACAAGAGTCACGGTCACTACGGCGAAACAAAAAAAATAGGAAATTCTATACATTTCTTTTATGAGTCTCAAGTGACTACTCTATGTGATTCAACTGACAGGTCATTGTGATTGCTGCTTTGTAACGAGTCACTAGGTGACTTTACAATGTCGTTTCATTGAGATTATCATCTCATTGTGACCTCTTATCTGGAGACTCAATTTCAAAGTCATTGTGAACGTTGCATTATGATAAATTACCAAATAATATTCCATAAATTCACATGGTGACATTTCACCACTTTTCACTGTGGTTATTTCACAGAAGAGTCCCTGTCACCATTTTACAAAGTCTTGTGACAGAAAGTCACCATGTGACTTTAATGAGACATTATTTGGTGATTTATCAAAATGCAACATTCACAATGACTTTGAAATTGAGTCTCCAGATAAGAGGTCACAATGAGATGAGAGTCTCAATGAAACGGCATTGTAAAGTCACCTAGTGACTCGTCACAAAGCAGCAATCACAATGACCTGTCAGTAGAATCTCATTCAGGTCACACATGGTCACAAGAGTCACAGTCACTACAGCGAAACAAAAAATAGGAAATTTCATACGTTTCTTTTATGAGTCTCAAATGACTATTCTATGTGATTCTACTGACAGGTCATTTTGATTGCTGCTTTGTGACGAGTCACTAGGTGACTTTACAATGTCGTTTCATTTAGACTCTCATCTCATTGTGACCTCTTATCTGGAGACTCAGTTTCAAAGTCATTGTGAATGTTTTATTTTGATAAATCACCAAATAATGTCTCATTAAAGTCACATGGTGACTTTCTGTCACAAGACTTTATAAAATGGGGACAGAAACCCTACTGTGAAATAACCACAGTGAAAAGTGGTGAAATGTCACCATGTGACTTTAATGGGGCATAATTTGCTAATTTATCATAATGCAACGTTCACAATGACTTTGAAATTGAGTCTCCAAATGACAGTCATATATGAGTCTCAATTAAACGACATTGTAAAGTCACCTGGTGACTCGACACAAAGCAGCAGTCGCAATGACCTGTTAGTGGAGTCACATATAGTAGTCATTTGAGACTCATAAAAAAGACATGGAATTTCCTTTTTTTGTTTCGCCGTAGTGACTGTCACTCTTGTGACCAAAATTTATTATCATCTTTAAAGTTTAAAGAAGAACTTATAAAAATTATTTTTATTAGCTGCCCGTAGTTTCCGAAAGCGTTTTTGCATAGCTTTTTAAGTGCATTAATCAGCTCTATCAAATAAGAAAAACATTTTTTTATGCTATGAAGTCTCAAGTAAAAATTTCTATGTTCAGAAAACATGTTGAACTGAAAAAAATATAGAATTAACAGGAATAAAATCGACATTAAAACTAACCTTTTGCTGTTGAAATTGCATGCATACTTCTAGTAGCTGAAAATGTTTAGTTTACAAAACGCTAAGAAACGTTAACTGTCATTTCTAGATTAATTTTGCGTGTATTTGAAATATGTAAAAGAAATATTTTAATATAATTTTTGAAAATCAGTTTTTACTTTGTTTCCATGTTCATAAACTTCGCTATATTAAATTTTTTCACTACATTTCAGCAAAATTTTTGCAGAATGCTTTCCATAATATTCACTGTGTTCTGAACTGGAACTTAAGCTTAATAAGACAACGTTATTAACTTATAGCTATTCGAATATAAAATAGAAATAATTGTTATAAAAAGGGTTCTTTGACATAGTTTGAAATATTTAAGTTAATTTTGAAGATATTTTAAAATTAGGCACCATAACGCTGCTAAGGTTTTCGGGTCTGTTTCGACACAAAAGCCATATTCAGAGATATTGAGTATGCGGATTTTTCACACCACTATTATCTTATAGAAGAGTTGTTCCGTTAACTCTCTGAGATGTTGCGATTAAATAAAAGGATATTTTCTGAATTAAAATGTTAGAAAGACACTAAAAATTTCTGCATATTTGAAGTAATAGAAATTAAAATAAATACCACATGATGACTAATATGTATTTATAAATGAATTTTATGAATACATAAATTCTACAAAATTCGCGAATATTTTGTTTCCTATTATTATTATTTCAACGTTTTGTTTTATATTTCTCAAACAATCCCAAGAAAAAGCGTTCTTAATAAACAGTTTTTTCTTCTTTTTTTTTTTTTTTTTTTTTTTTTTTTTTTTTTTTTTTTTTTTTAATTTATTTTAATCCATCTGCCACGAGAAAAAAAAAGTGAATTAGCACACATTTAAAAGAGTTCTACATTTTTAAAATGAAGAAAACATATTTTGACTTTATAAATTTTAGTATTTTACAGAAAGATTAACTTTTTTGAAAGCTCTGTTCTATTTTAGGATTTATGAATCTTAAAACTAAACTTCAACATTTAAATAAAATGCAAAATTTAGTACTAAATCATTACATTTGAAGAACATTTAGATTACTCTTTCAGACAACACTTACATTCACATTTCTTAAAAGAAAATTTATAGAAAATTTTCTCAAATTAGCCTGGCGTAATCATATTATTTTCTTTCCCAAATACACAAAAATTAAACAAACACGACTAAATGCTACTTTAAAGCGGTTAAATGGAGTCGTTGCTCACTGTTGCAATTAAATCTACATGCATTTGTAGAATAACAAGTGAGGAACTACAAAATTACTTTTGAATAATGGAATTTTGATAAACATGGTACCTTAAATGCTTAGAGAGAATATGTATAAAAAGTTACAAAGTGCTAAATTATTAATTTTGTATCTAAAGACATTTTTAATAATTTTTGTATGATTTTTTTCCAAAATTGGTATTTTTTATGAAGCCCATTTCTTTTTTATTAACAGAACTTCAAAATTGGAAATCGATTACTTTAAGAAATATAATCTCTAATAAACATATAATTTGATGCATTTCACACATATACATGAACATTATACGCATACATATGTATATTCAAATGTATATATGTATATATATATATATGCATGTATATATGTGCGCATACAGTCCTACTGGTGTTTATGTAACTATCGTTAAAAAATTACATTTACACATTTACAACCTAAACCTGAACATAAAGTGTTAAAATATCAATTTTATATGTCAAGATTGTTTTAAGAATTATTGTATGCATTTATGTCCATTACTGGTATTTTTTATGAAGAATTTCTATTTCGTAATTAACAGAAATAAAATATTAAAGTGATATTAAAACAAAAAATAAATAATAGGATCGAAACTCATGCATAAATGTAGATTTTTAATCACATTATTTTCTTCGCAAAATGGGCACACAATTAGAAAATACGATTAAATTCAGCTTTAAAGCCTTTAAATATAGTCGTTGTTCATTGTTGCGATTAAATCTACATGCATTTGTAAAATAACAATTGAGGAACTAGAAAGTTACTTTTGAAAATGTAGTTTTGAGAAACATGATTACTTAATTGCTTGGAGATAATCTGTTTAAAATGTTATGAAGTGTTATATATGTTACAGGCCAAACCCGATTTTAGGCCAAACTAGATTAGCCTAGGCCAAACTAGTCTATCCTAACGCCCATCGGATAAACTAGATTTTCCTAGGCCAAACTAGTCTATCCTAACGCCCATCGGATAAACTAGTTTTTCCTAGGCCAAACTAGTCTATCCGAAAGCCCATCGGATAAACTAGTTTTTCCTAGGCCAAACTAGTCTATCCGAATGTCCATCGGATAAACTAGATTTTCCTAGGCCAAACTAGTTTGGCCGAACGGTCATTAGGATAAACTAGTTTAGCCTGCTATTCATTGGTTTGAAGTAGTTTATCCTAGGCCGAACTAGATTGTCCTAGGCCAATTCAATTTGGCGTGATATTTTTTAATCTAAAGACCGCCACGGCGCCAACTTTCTAATTTTGATCTATTTTATCCTAGGCCGATGCAGTTTGACGCGATTTTAGCTCACGGACTATCAAAGCCTGAGAGCTAATGTGCTAGCAGATTCTGTGTATGTGTATGTAACAATTTACGTACGTATGGCTGTATGTACGTACGTACGTGTGTACGTAATGCGATAACTCCTGATAGAAATATCCAATTTGCTTCAAATATTGGACATAGATTTATCCTGATAATGAACTTTCCTGATTAGTTTCAGGGGTTCATTGAATAAGAATAACGGGAGAAGAACAAAAGGCTAATCCGCACCCCCCCCCCCCCTACACACACACATTTCCTTAATTTAGTTAAATCAGTTTTAAATGCAAAATGATCAGATTTTATTAAAATTTTAGGTATAATATCATTTTGATATTATACCTAATCAGTTCAGTTGTGATGATCAGTTGTGGGTGTTCATTGTTTACGTATAAAGAAAGGAGCAATGGGAGGTAACACTCTTAATTTATGAAAATAGGTTTTTCACAGAGAATTTACCAATTTGTTTCAAATTTTGGATGCATGTTCCTTCTGATAAGGCGTTTACCTGATTAATTTGGGGGGTTCTGAGATATAAACATAGAACGGATTTTTTTTTTCAATCAAATAGAGACTTTCGGTTTTATGAAAAGATTTTTAATTCGTAACAGATTTTGGTTTTTGCACACATCACTTCAGGCGAAATTGTTCATATTAAGAAACTAAATATTCGAATCTTTTTAAAAATGAGAAAAAGTTTAAATAAAGCATGACACTTGAAATTTAGGATGGGGGGGGGGGGGTAGAAGTAAGAGGACGCTTTTATTTTTTTTTAATCTCAGCACTTTTTAAGGTTTTAGCTGATAATTAAATATTACCATTATTTGAAACTTTTAGAAACATAATAAAACATGATGTTAAATACTTAAGAAAAAATATGGCGCGTCAAATACTACTATTTTCCATTAGTAATTTTTGTAAAAATGTTAAATTCTTGTTAGAACTGTTTGAAACTTTGTGATAGTTTATAACACATGATAAAAATTGTAAAAAAATTCCCATTACGAAAGGGAAAGAGGGGGGGGGGGCGAAAAAAATCAGGAAATATAACGGAAATTCTAGGATGATTTTGTTGAAACTTTAAAATAGTTTATGACACATGATATAAATTTATAAAAATATGTTCCGCGTTTAATGCCACTATTGACGAATAGTGATTTTTGAACGATTTACATGAAAATGTAATCAGAATCAATTTATATCAAGGACTATCTGAATATAAATTTATATTAAATTCCGTTCATTAGTTCTTGAGATACAGCTATTGTAAAAATTGTTAAAAATGCAGCATAGCATAGCCATGTTGAGTGATTTACTTCAAAATAGAAACAACACCAACTCATCTCATGGACGAACTGATTCTGATGTTTGATGGAAATTCGTGTATTAGTTAAGATAAAGCTAATGCGTAAATCATAAAAAATGCAAAACAGCAGCTCCACTTGATGAGCAATTTACACCAAAAACTAATCAGCATCAATTTAGATCAGAGACTACCTGAATGTAAATTTTTATTAAATTTCGTGCATTAGTTCTTCAGCCGCATCCCTACAGCTTGCGACAGCGTATAGCAGGTGTGCTGCACACGTACTGCCGAATGCCCTCTTTCTTTTCGAACGAACTTCAAATCGTAGCAAGCGTGCTGAGTACGCACCGCCGAATATAATCCTCCTTTTCGAAAGAGCCTCGAAGCGAACGAATTTCCAACCATAACCCCGCTGCCTAGGCCAGTCAGATAGCGGGCGAAGCCAGCAAGTTTTAACTAAGCCACGTTATATTAGTTTCTCATTCCAACACCAAGGAGTGCACTCTATTATTAATAAAAACTGTATCTGAATGAAACTCCGTTAAACAACCTAATAGTAGATATGTTACTTGAGGTCGGGGTGCTTTCAAAGCTAGAATTTCCGTTATATTTTATCGATTTTGTTCGCATCCACACCCTCTTTCACGCCGAAATGTGACTTTTTTAATAAATTTATATCAAATGCCATAAATTGTCAGTTTCAAAACTATAAGTTTCATAAACTGTAAGTTTCAAAATGTTCCAACAAGAATATAACATTTTTAGAAAAATTACTATTAGGATATAGTGGTATTTCGATGCGGAATCTTTTTTCTTAAATATTTATCATCATGTTTTTTTCTCTTCGAGGTTCATTCGCTTCAACATACGCCCGTTTCGAGATTTTATATAAAACAGGGGGCCCGATAGCGAGCGAAGCCGGCTGATTTGAACTAAATCGCATCCAAATTCCAAATTCCAACACTTGGGTGCTTGTGTTATATTAATTCCACATTAGTCCGTTGTATTAGTCGCTATATATTAGTCCGACGTACGTACGTACGTACATACATACATACATACGTACATGGTTACATACACACACACAGAATATACGAGCACATTAGCTCTCAGGCTTTGATAGTATGTGAGCTAAAAGCGAGTCAAATTGCATCGGCCTAGGATAAATTAGATCAAAACTAGAAAGTTGGCGCCGTGACGATCTTTAGATTCAATAAAATCACGCCAAATTGAATTGGCCTAGTACAATCTAGTTCGGCCTAGGATAAACTAGTTCAAACCAATGAATAGCAGGCTAAACTAGTTCATCCTAATGACCGTTCGGCCAAACTAGTTTGGCCTAGGAAAATCTAGTTTATCCGATGGGCGTTCGGATAGACTAGTTTGGCCTAGGAAAAACTAGTTTATCCGATGGGCGTTCGGATAGACTAGTTTGGCCTAGGAAAAACTAGTTTATCCTATGAGCATTAGGATAGACTAGTTTGGCCTAGGAAAAACTAGTCTATCCGATGGGCATTAGGATAGACTAGTTTGGACTAGGCCAATCTAGTTTGGCCTAAAATCGGGTTTGGCCTGTAACATATACAAATTTTGTATATCAGTATTGTTTTAAGGATTATTGAATGCAATTTTCTCTGTAACTGACATTTTTATGAAGTTTGTTTTTTAATTAGCAGAATTTCAAAAAATGATATCCATCGAAACAAATTTACATTTAACGTATTTATAACCTAAACCTCAACTTTTAAATAAAATGTAAAATTTAGTCCTGTAATCATTATATTTGAAGAACATTTAGATTACTCTTCCAGATAACACTTACATTCGCATTTCTTAAGTGAAATTTTACAAAAAGTTTTAACAAATTAGTTCAGCGTAATCGCATTATTTTCTTCGCCAAACATGCACGCATTAAACAAACACGACTAAACGCTGCTTTAAAGCCATTAAATGGAGTCATTGGTCATTATTGCTATTAAATCTACATGCATTTGCAAAATAACAGTTAAGGTACTAGAATGTTACTTTTAAATGATATAGCTTTGCTAAACATCGTACCTTAAATAATTAGAGGCAATGTGTTTGAAATGTTATAAAGCGTTAATATCAGTTTTGTTTGTCAAGACTGTTTTAAGAATTATTGTATGCATTTATTTCCGTAACTTTTATGAATACCAATATTCTTCCAAAGTAGTTAGATACCTTAACCATGCTAAAAGGTTCGGCTGTATTTCGACCCAAAAGCAATATTCAGAGTTGTTGAATCTGCGCTTTTTGTACAGCACTATTATTTTAGAAAAAAATTTAATCTGTTAAATCGCTTAAATGTTTAAATTAAATAAAAGAACATTTTGCGACTTAAAACATTGTTAGGAAACTTAATAGTTCTGTCTATTTGAAATAATGTGCATACAAAATGAAAACTGAATTAGGGTTAATATGTCCTTACAAATCAACCATATGGATACATAAATTCTATACAATTCACGAATAGCATATTTTGTTTACTATTATTGATATTAAAACGTTTTGTTTCATATTTCTCACACAACCCGAAGAAATAGCGTACTTGAAAAAAAAAGTATTTAAAATTAGTCCAGAAGCTATTTTTTATTTTCTAATTAATTTTCACACTTCTTCTACAATAAAAAACAAATAAGCACGCATTTAAAATTGTTTCACATTTTAAAATTAATAAAGGAGGTTTTGATGCTATAAATTTTAATAGCTTACGGAAAGATTACAATTTTGTGAAAGTTGTGTCCTATTTCATGCTTTATGAATCATAAACATAAACTTCATCATTTAAATAAAATCTAAAACTTAGTCCTAGAGTCATTATATTTGAAGAACATTTAGATTACTCTTTCAGACAGCATGCATTCGCAATTCTTAAAAGAAAATTTACAGAGAGTTTTAACAAATTAGCCATGCTTAATCACATTATTTTCTTCGCCAAACATGCACATTAAACAAACACGGCTAAATGCTGCTTTAATGTCGTCTAAAGGAGCTGTTATTATTTTGTTTACTATTAAGGAATGCACTGAGAAAAAAATATGGTTCTGGCATATAGAATCTAAGTAATGGCTCGAGAAAAAATAGTTCCATGTCATCCTTATAAATTTTAGTTCCATTTCTTAGAGAGTTCCAGAGTCTCTTACTAGAATTCAAGTACGTTTTCCGATATTTTTGCTGTCAAATTTATCTAAAAATCTCTTCAAATAGATGAGAACTCAAGAGATTTGATTTAGTAACTATAATTATAGCTTAAGAAATCATTCCTAAAATCAAGCGATAATTTCTCGCTACTGAAACGGTTCAATGTTGTTTCGTCTCCTAGAAAAGAAGAGACTAGAAATGTCAAGTCATTTCGCCTATTCAGCTTAGTTGTTTACCCTACTCGCATAGTTTGGACATCTATATTTCTAGTTTAGGTATTTAGAAAGTGACTAACTATTCGTTCTAGTTGAACGCGGCATATTTTTTTTCTCAGTGTGTTCCAACATTTTCTTTTATATTTTTCATACAACCCGATTAAATAATGTTCTTGAGAAACAGTTCAAACTTTTTATTTATTTATTTATTTAAATTAATTTTAATCCTTATCGACAAAAAAAAAACTTGAGTTAGCACGCATTTAAAATTAATTTACAATTTTAAAATGAAGAAAACAAATTTTGATATTATAAATTTTAATATTCCACGGAAAAAAATAACTTTTTCTGAAAGGTATGTTCTATTTTATGATTAATGAATCATAAATCTAAACCTCAACATTTAAATAAAATCTAAAATTTAGTCCTGCTGTCTTACGTGTTTGCATCGATCTCCTTAACAGGTGATTTTTATGAAGCATTTTTTTTTTATTAACAGAAACAAAATATTAAAATGATATTAAAACAAATATAATAAATAAAGTGATATTTAACAAACAAAGAAAAACTTGAATTATCATGCATTTAAAATTGTTTTCATTTTAAAATGAAGAAAACATATTTTTACGTTATAAATTTTAATATCTTACGGAAAGATTAACTTTTTCTGAAAGCTATGTTCTAATTTATGCTTTTTGAATCATAAACATAAACCTCAATATTCAACCTCACCATCTAAATAAAATGTAAAATGTAGTCCTGAAGTCATTATATTTGTAGAACATTTAGATTACGTTTTCAGATAACACTTACATTCGTATATCTTAAAACAAAATTTTTCAGAAAGTTTTGAAAAATTACTAAAGCGTAATCACAATATATTCTTCGCCAAATATGCACACGTTAGACAAACACGACTAAATGCTGCTTTAAAGCCGTTAAATGGAGTACTTGATCATTGTTGCAATTAAATCTACATGCATTTGTAAAATAACATTTGAGGAACTTTTGAATACTGTTGTTTTGGTAAACATGGTATTTTAAATGCTTAGAGACAATATGTTTAAAATATTACAAAGTGTTAAAATATTAATTTTTTATATATAGGTTATTTAAATAATTTTTGTAAGATTTTCTCCAAAACTTGTATTTTTTATGAAGCCTTTTTCTTTTTTATTAACCCTTTGACGGTTAAAGCACTTCTATTCATAAAATACTAAAATGATTGAATGACACCGGAATTTAAAAACAAATTTATTTCATAAAATATAATTTTTTTTTACGTTCTTTGTAAAATTAAAATTTTCATTTAAAAATTCCGGTGTCACTATGGCATTTCGCAATTCAAATTAAGTGGTATTCTGGGCGCGTATACGCGCTTATAACCACGAAAGGGTTAACAGAATTTTAAAATTGGAAATCGATTACATTAAGCCATATAATCTCTAATGAACATAAAATTTGATGCATTTCACACAAATACATAAACCTTAAACACATGCATATATATATACAGTCGGCTCTCGTTAATTCGAACTCGTCGGGACCTCAAGAAATGTTCGAATTATCAGAAGTTCGAATTATGGAAAATGGAAATGAAAAGAATCTTAATATGGTACTATTGCAAAGGAATTAATGTTATAGTGTTTTTTAAATTTCTTTCGTTTGTTATAATTAAAATATGGCTTAATATTAAATTAGAATGTATAAATAAATAATCTAATTAAAAGATTAGAAACAAGCACAATGGAAGAAAAATTTAAAGGGTCAGTGATGGACAGACGGGACATTAAGAAAGTGGATATAAAATACATTGGATTATATGTATACTCCTTCGGAACAATTTTCACAAAAATCAGAGCAAGAAAGTTATTCAAATGATCTGAAATCCGTGAGAAAGAAAAGAAAAATGAAAAATCGAAATTCTCGTTAGTTCGAATTAAACGAAGTCGAGAGAAAATGAGTTCGAATTAATGAAAATTTTAAACGTTATTCTGCCATTGAAAATTTCGGGACTTTATGTTTAGTTCGAATTAAGCGACGATTCGAATTATCCGATTTCGAATTAACAAGAGTCGACTGTATATATATATATATATACATATATATATATATATATATATGCATGTATGTATGTGTGCATACAGATCTATTAGTGTTTATGCATGTACCATTGATAAAAATTTAACACATTTTCAACCTAAACCTGAGCATTTAATTAAACTGTAAAATTTATTTGTGGAGTCATTATATTTGGAGAACATTTAGATTACCCTTTCAGATATCACTTATATTCGTATTTCTTAAAACAAAAATTTTCAGAAAGTATTAACACATTATCTCTGGGTAATCAGATTATTTTCTTCGCCAAATATGCACACATTAAACAAACCCGACATAATTCTGCTTTAAAACCGTTAAATTGAAGCGTTGCTCATCATTGCAGTTAAATCTGCATGCATTTGTAAAATAACAGTTGAGGAACTAGAAATTTATTTTGAATAATGTAGCTTTGATAATCATGGTACCTTAAATGCTTCACTGAGAAAAAAATATGGTTCTGGCATATAGAATCTAAGAAATGGCTCTAGAAAAAATAGTTCCATATCATCCTTATAAATTTTAGTTCCATTTCTTAGAGAGTTCCAGAGTCTCTTACTAGAATTCAAGTACGTTTTCCGATATTTTTGTTGTCAAATTTATCTAAAAATCTCTTCAAATAGATGCGAACACAAGAGATTTGATTTAGTAACTATAATTATAGCTTAAGAAATCATTCCTAAAATCAAGCGATAATTTCTCGCTACTGAAACGGTTCAATGTCGTTTCGTCTCCAAGAAAAGATGAGACTAGAAATGTCAAGTCATTTTGCCTATTCAGCTTAGTTGTTTACCCCACTCGCATAGTTTGGACATCTATATTTCTAGTTTAGGTATTTAGAAAGTGACTAACTATTCGTTCTAGTTGAAGGCGGCATATTTTTTTTTTCAGTGTTAAAAACAATGTGTTTAAAATGTTATGAAGTGTTAAAACATCCATTTTGTATGTCAAGACTGTTTTTAAACTATTGAATGAAAGCTATGTTCCATTTTACGCATTTTAAATCATACACCTAAACCTCAACATATAAATGAAAAGAAAAATTTACTGCTGCACTCATTATATTTGAAGAGCAATTAGATATTACCCTTTCAGATAACACTTACATTCACATTTCTTAAAAGAAAATTTAAAGAAAGTTCTATCAAAAAAGCCCAGTGTGATCACATTATTTTATTCCCCACACATGCATACATTAAACAAACATGACTAAAGCTGTTTTAAAACCCGTAAATGATGTCGTTGTTCATTGTTGCAATTAAATATATACCGGGTGTCCAGTAAATAACTGACCCATTTTGAACTTAAATAACAAATAAATGGTTTGAGATAATAATGCGCGGTTTGCGGTATTGTTATTAGAAAATCAATAAATTTTTAAACATGTACTTTGTTAATATAGTTCAAATTTCTGAAAAAATATCGCGCTGACGGTAAAGGCTGTTTGAATAGAGACATGAGTCTAATTTTCATAAATATGAGATTTTCGGCTGAATCTGAATCTATATTTTGTCGAATCTGAATCCATATTGTCAGGATCTGATAGCACCTGTGCTAAAGAATGTAATGTCTTCTCTTTCTCTATTTGAATATCTAGTATTGTATGGTTGTGTACAGAATTTCCAAGGTGACATTCCCTCTTCGTGGAAAGGGGAATTGCCAGCTAATCCGTTGCAGGTGGTGTGTTAGAGAAAGGAGATGGCTCAGAGGCATGTCCATTTGTCAGTGAAGTATGCGGATGATGAGCAGATTAGCAGTATGTCACTAAGCAAGGAAAGAATGGGGTATGTGTCCAATGAGGAGGCTCCAAAGGGGTTTATGTTGGGGAAAGCAGCGATTTGGGGAGGGCAAGTTGGTCGGAGAGAATTCTTTCGGTACCTAGGTTTCGGACATAGAGGTTGCTCTGTGTGGAAGAGCGTAAAGTGTGCGTTTTCTGGTGCGCAAAGGACACAGACGTCCTGGTGTTTAGTGTTCTGGGCTAAGAAGTGCAGGCCCAGTATACTTGTGTTGGGAGACTCAAGGTTGAGCTCCAAAAAAGTGAATTTAACGTGTATTGAGTGTGAGGTGGAAAGTGTAATTGGAATAGTACACAACCAATCTTTACGGTATCTAATTTAATGTTGAACCGGATCACCTATATCCGAGTTGTAGTTGTATATATTTGTAAATAGCGTATTTTGTGTGTACATATATTCTTAATAAACTGATAATTCGGTTACTAGCGTAAGTCTTCATTTACACCAATCTCACAGTGGGTGACCGATATCACCTAGTAATATCGGTGGTGGCAGCTATATCTACCACGGACATTCTTCAAAGTTGTGAGGACTGAGGGGAACGTCCGACACATATGTTGAATCGACTCTCGAATCAGCTTCAGAAATAGGGTACGTTGGTTGGAAAGTGATTTAAAATAATATTTGTGATTGAACCATCTGTATTATACTTCACCTCCTCAGTCTTGAGACTGAGATATTATTTTAAATATTATTATATTACATTAACAAAGTGCATATTTTAAAATTTATTTATATTCTAATAACAATACAGCAAGCCGCGCATTTTTATCTCAAACAGTTTTTTTTTTGTTATTTACATTCAAAATGGGTCAGTCATTTACTGGACACCCGGTATGAATGTGTAAAATAACAATTAAGGAACGAGAATGGTACTTTTGAATACTGTAGTTTTGATAAACATGGTATATTATATTAGAGACAATATGTTTAGCTTAGACACAATATATTTGAAACGTTAAGAAGGGGTAAAATATTGATTTTGTATGTTAAGACTGTTTTATGTATTCATTTATCTCCGTAACTGGTATATTTCATGAAGATTTTTTTAAAATTAACATAAGTAATAATATTAAAGTGATATTAAAGCATAAAATAAGCAATGCGAGGGATAAATTATTTTTCAGGTGTAGATTTTGAAAAACTTGGCAATACTAACAATGAAGGCCTCTGTATTGGCGTACTCCGTAAAGTGTGAAAAAAACTTACAGAATGTTTTTCTCATGTGGATATATACTTTTAAGAGAAATTCGACAAAACCTTGATAAAGCATCAGTAAAAAATAATGAAAATTTCGTTATTCGTTTTTCATTGGTTTATTTAAATACACTTCAGCGGAAAAAATCTTTCATTTGGGACTTGTTTAAATAAATTTAATTTAAAAAACTTCAGTATTGTCAGTTTAGTTTTTTTGGATTATAATTTTGTTATATAGATATTTAAATGTATTTGTAATAAAATTTTACTATCAAAAATTTCATTGTAAAATAAATTACAAAAATAAATTAACTAAAATTGCTTCAAACTCATAATTAAGTCTAATTGTGCATTAAAGATTCAATTTTGCTGTTATAAAAATGACTAACTTTTTTTGAACACGCTTAGATATATCCAGAAAAATTTTTAGTATGGAATTATTTTTACATATGAAAATTGTTTTTCAGTGAAAAATTAAATAATTGCCAAAACAAGCATAGAGATAATAACATATATATATATATATACAGGGTGTTTCGCTACCAGACCGACAAATTTTGACGGATGACAGTACAAACGAAGACAAACATTATTAAATAGGAAACCATGGGGCGCAAATGTCTTCTGTAGGAGCTACGGGCCATTAAAATTTAAGGTCCAAAATTTCAAACGATGATAAAAAACGGAAAAAAGGGTCGATTCGTTTGCGGTTTCCACTAAAATTATTCTTTAAATCACGATTTTTTTAGAAATTTTTTTTTAAAGTTACGTTCAAAAATTGTCGATAGAGGGCGCTTTAGACTTTAGAATAACGAACAACTACTTTTTACCGTTATTTTGTACATGTGGTTGAAATTATTCTAAAGTTTAGACTTTAACTTAAATTTTAAGCCCATAATCGGAAACATTGGGATCGGTTAACTAGCAAAAATTTAACTGTGAACAGAGGGGGAAATTTTAAACGCTCATAAATTTTGGACAAACAAATCGATTTTGTTGCGGTTTGCGTGTAAGTCATTCCCTTGGTAATTATTTTATTCAAAATGACGTACAGCATTGGTGTCCCCATTTTTTGATAGAGGGCGCTTTCGACACATCTCCTAAATTTCAATGGCATTACTCCTAGATGTTTAACTACCAGACCAACATACTAACAGGAAGTGTTAGGGATGCAAAGCGACTCGGAATCACATAGGAATGTAACGTTGAAAATGCCTTTTTAGCGAGTTGTGGTTAAAAGAAGCAGAGAAAAAAAAGCAACAGAAACAGGTAGTGAAACAGCAACACGTTAATGTGGAAGAAAACAATTTAGTTAAGGGTTTTACTACAAAAGGTGTCTGAAATTACGACCAGAAATAACCAGGCATGCTTGACAGCAGCGATGCATGCAATTCCTCTCACTTTGAAAAATTCCTGGCATCTCGGACAGCTTTCTGTCAGCTACAGAAATTCGAGCTGAGAGAGAGGTCTTCCACTCACGATACAGGAGTCTCATACATTCAACTTTTCATTTGACCCCAGCAGAAGAAGTCCATACAGATTCAGATTCAGATTGAGCCAGGTGGAGGGGGCTACTAATTGGTTTGATCTCAACTAGCCCCACCCAGCAACGATCATTTAAAAAAATACAGAAAAATTATACACTAATAAAATAAAGGTAGGTAAAAAAAAGTAATCGATATAATGAAGTACGTGCGACGATCTGGCAGGCCAACGAACCGGGCCACCACTATCTATCCACCGCTGTCCATATGTTATGTTGGGGGTGTCTGCGAACATCATTGGTAAAATGTGGAGGAGCTCCATCGTGCTATAGAGTGGTGCAACAAAAGAGAAACATGTGCCTTTACCAGAAGTTCCGACAGAACGTGTTGTAGAATTATCAAGTTGCTTTCTTCTTTGCTTCTTTTAACTCTAACTCGTAAAAAAGGCATTTTCGACGTTACATTATAATATGTTTCCGAGTCATCTTTGCATCCTTAACACTTCCTGGAAGTATCTTGGTCTGGTAGTAAAACATACAGGAGTAATGCCATTGAAATTTCGGAGATGTGTCGAAAGCGCCCTCTGTCAAAAAATGGGGACACCAATACTGTACGTCATTTTGAATAAAATAATTACCAAGGGAATGACTTACACGCAAACCGCAACAAAATCGATTTGTTTGTCCAATATTTATGAGCATTTAAAATTTCCCCCTATGTTCACAGTTAAATTTTCGCTAGTTAACCGATCCCAATGTTTCCGATTATATGCTTAAAATTGAAGTTAAAGTCTAAACTTTAGAATAATTTCAACCACATGTACAAAATAACGGTAAAAAGTAGTTGTTCGTTACTCTAAAGTCTAAAGCGCCCTCTATCGACAATTTTTGAACGTATCTTTGAAAAAAAATTTCTAAAAAAATCGTGATTTAAAGAATAATTTTAGTGAAAACCGCAAACGAATCGACCCTTTTTTCCGTTTTTTATCATCGTTTGAAATTTTGGACCTTAAATTTTAATGGCCCCTAGCTCCTACAGAAGAGATTTGAGCCCCATGGTTTCCTATTTAATAATGTTTGTCTTCGTGTCTACTATCATCCCTCAAAGTTTGTCGGTCTGGTAGCGAAACACCCTGTATATATATATATATATATATATATACATACAGAGAGATGGATGGATAGATAGATATGTATACATATGTTAAGCTCTCGCATTTTCATTAAATTTATTAAATACCATTTAGACGCATTCTAAAAATTTATTAACAAACAATTTTCAGTTACATTAAAATAATTTGCTTTTGGGGTAGAAAACTGCTGTTTTCCAAACTCAGGACTCTTTATTTTTTTCATTATTTTTTAATTTTCATTATTTATTTTTACAGACTTTCCACTGTATTTCCGCCACTAAATTTCACTGATCCTTTATTTATTACAAGAGTAGTTTAATTAGCACTTTTTTAAAAAATATTCTGAGTATGCCCAATATGGAGACCTTGCTTATAAATGAAGGAATTCCAGAAAATGGAATAGATTACATTAAGGCTTATAATCTCTAATAAATGCATACTTTGATGCACTTCACATGCATAACGCATGCGTAGAATGCATATATAAATATGCATACATGTATACCGGGTGTCCCAAAATGACTGATGGATTTCAAAATTCTATAACTTACAAACGGTGACAGCTATTTATAAAATTTTTGAAGGAGGGTTATGTATAATGCCAGGAGTTTTTTTACCAAAATTTTTTATTCTATTTCGAATTTCAAACACTAGGTGGCGCTGTCGGCGATTGAAGGCCATGTCGATGCTTCACTTAGTACTGATCACCTGGCCTTCAATCACCGTCAGCGCCACCTATTGTTTGAAATTCGAACTGAAATAAAAAATTTCGGTAAAAAAACTCCTGACATTATACATAACCCTCCTGCAAAAATTTTTTAAACAGCTGTCACCGTTTGTAAATTATTGAATTTTAAAATCCATCAGTCATTTTTGGGACACCCGGTATATGTGTATATACAGATGGATACATTTATTGGTGTTTATGTATGTGTTATCAATAAAAAATTACTTATGTAACACAATTCATACGCATTTTAATAAAAATTTAAATTTTTCTTAAGAAAGGTGTTATAGTAAAAATAAAATACATTGACATGTTTCGGAACCGTCAAATAAGTTTCATAGTCATAATATAAAAAAAACAAAATTTCAAAATATTTCTCGGACAATACAAATGACACGCGACAATGAGATATAAATAACAAAATACACGCGCTCTATTGCAAAAAATTAAAATAAAATATAGACCATGATCTAAAACTTAACTAAAAATAAAAATTTCCAAACTATTTCACGGTCACTACAAATGACACGCGACAAAGAGATATAAAAAACACCAAAAAACACGCGCGCTATTGTAAAAAATTAAATTAAAATAAAAATAGAATTTATTTATACCTGAATTTATTTATTATTCCTAAGTTATGGTTAGAATTAATGAATAAATTCCTCGTGAGGGCTTGAATGGGATGAACCAAGTTGGAATTTCCTTTGATCATGGCCAATTTTTATTTTAATTTAATTTTTTACAATAGCGCGCGTGTTTTTTGGTGTTTTTATATCTCTTTGTCGCGTGTCATTTGTATTGACCGTGAAATAGTTTGAAATTTTTATTTTTAGTTAAGTTTAGATCATGGTCTATATTGTAATTTAATTTTTTGCAATAGAGCGCGTGTATTTTGCTATTTATATCTCAGTGTCGCGAGTCATTTGTATTGTCCGAGAAATATTTTGAAATTTTGTTTTATTTATATTATGACTATGGAACTTATTTGACGGTTGCGAAACATGTCAATGTATTTTATTTTTACTATAACACCTTTCTTAAGAAAAATTAAAATTGTTATTAAAATGTTTATGTAAAAGGTGAATATTTTGAAATCTGATGATTAAAAAATCAATTGGATTTAATTAACTTTTTATCACAATTCATACGCTTCAAGAGATTTTAGGTATTTTAGTATCAAAAATTTCGTAACGTACTATCACTATATCTGAAGATATCATTTAATTTCATTAAATAAAGTAAATATTATTTTGCAAAAATTCTGCTAAAAGGTGCTCAACAATCCTGGAAGCTTACGAATGCTGAATAAACACAAGTAATATTAAAGCTATCATTTCATTTCCTTTACGTGTTCGTAAAGGGAACTTAGCACGATCATAAGGTACAACAAATGCGACACAATTTACATACAAATGATATAAGATTGCGTTTCGTAATAATCGTGCTCACCGGGAGTTGAGTAAAATCTACATCCACTTGTTTGTAAGTGCAAACAATGCTAAAGAACATGTGGAATCTTGTGATACTCTAGTGTGATTGAAACAGGATAAATAAACGTTTGCTTAATCATCTGGAGATCTGTTTACCATTTGAGCTGGAAATTATAGCCCCATATTGAATTATAGAAATCAATATCGATATTATGAACTTACTTAGCATTTTCATCGTGGTAATGGAAATGGAAATGGAAATCACTTAGTGAATTACAGTAAAGCATCGTTTATACGACGTTTACATTTATACGACGTTTTAATGTGGTCCCGATTCATTCCTATTCATTTTAATGTAAAAATATATCATTTATACGACGCTCAAAATCGTTTATACGTCGATTTTTCGATTTTGTATAGGTTTATTTTTATTTATTTTTCTTATATATTTTACGAACGATCGGAAGTTGGCAGCTATGAATGACACCAAAGAGCGTGTTTAAAAGCATTCCACACTATAAAAATGTGCGCTGGTGTTCCATCTGAAAAATCAGCTTACGTGTAACAGATTGCACTGGGAGGGGCCATTCTTTTTTCGGGGATGGTCAGCTTTCCCGACCTCTTTTAAGTTGCAAATAGACTATCCTTCTAACTGTTATCAGTATTGGCGACTTTTAGTTGGCCACGCTGGGTTTTTTATCTTTATTTTTAAATGGAAAGGAAATGATGTACTGCAAATGAGGAACCTTTCGGTGAAACATAAATAAAGGTACGCATATTAAAAATGCTTACTAATTTCCCCCTCCGTTTTTAAAATTATTTGTTTATTTTGGTTTGTTTAATTTAAAAATGCATGCAAATCATCACGTTAAACATTAAAATTAAATGAAAACAAAATTAATTCTAGTTTTGGAAGTGAAAATCGATTATACGTCGTTATCGTTTATACGACGTTTTTCGGTAGTCCCTTCGGCGTCGTATAAACGATGCTCCACTGTAGTACGGTCATTCACGTATGTCTGTAAAATAGTTTCATTAGTAAATACTACTATTTCTTATGTATAGTTTTTTTTATCTTTCATGCATACTTATTACAGATTTACATACTGTCTTAAGGCATTTTAGAATTAGAAAATAAAGGAAACGTAGATTAAATTTGTGGAATTAAAATTTAATAAATATGGCAAGATATTATTAAAAGATAAAAGAAAATTTAGATATTACCTGCTCTGATAGGAACATTTAAATTTGCCAATATTTTTTTTTAAATAGAGAGTCTAAACCAATACGAAATTATTATAGACTAAAAAGAAAATCAATTATCACAGTTGATCGGATGAATATCTTATGTATGTGCTTTTGGCGCGTCGTTTGCGATGCGATGATTAATGCGATGATTTTTTAAAACGTAAACGGAAGATGTTAGAAACAATGAAAGAATAAAATAAAGTAATGAAGCTTTATATAAAAAAATGTTTCTTTTAACAAGTTATGGCTTTTTAGAATAAGAAAATAAATAAACCGTAGATTAAAATATGAAATTAAAATATAATAAATATGTTAAGATATTTTTAAGAGACAAAAGAAAATTTAAATATTATAAGAATTTGGGAAAAATTAATTTAGAATTAATGCGAAAACGTTTTATTATAACATGTATACATACTACATAGTATGACAAAACTTATTTCATTTAAATCCATAAACACAGATGAAGATTACCATTCACCAATTTCCGCCAATAGATGAGTGTTGTTTAAAAAATTTTGTGTCCCAGTGTATGATATACAGAATTTATAGACACCAACATTTAAATATTTATTAAACTTACAAACTCATACCACAAATGAAAATGTACTTCGAACAATTACTCTTCGTATTCTTTAATAGTTTAATTATTATTCATTTTCTTCTGCAACAAATTCTTTTGGGTGTCCCTGTATTTGAACGATGCACGCATTATGCTTGTACAAAAAGGGGTCAGTGTACTAATGGTTTCTCACTGTAGTGAGAAACTTTTAGTAAACTTAAGTGATAAATATAAATATAAATAAGTTTGAAAGAATATAATATTATTAAAATATACCGCAAACGATTTTTTTCATCATTACAACTAAATAAAAAAGTAATTACGGTTGTTTTCATATTTCACTCAAGAATCTATTTCTAAATTGAAATTTATTATTTGTTATTAACAGTGCACTTATAATTCTAAAATAAATATTTTAAATATATATATATACATATATATATAATATTTCTACATCATTCAAATAGAGTTTAAAATATTCAAGAAACAATTATTGTATATTTTAAAATGAATACTGTGAGATACTTGAAGCTGGGCAAATTTATATACAAACCAGTTTTTAAAGAAAAAATTTTCATAGATTTCAATAGCTTCCAATATATCAGTTGAGATTTTAATTTAATATTTCGAGCTTGGAAGTAAAATGATTAAATTAAATTCCAAAGGCAGTATTTGTGGGAGAAATTAATTTTCTGTATATATTAGAAGAATTGTATAGCGATAATATAATTCAAAAGAGAGACGAAAACACTAAATTTAAGAACTCCTTCGGTCAACATTTAGAAGTGTTTTCTCTAAAGATTAAACGTGAATGTGTAATAAAAATTCTTCATATCTTTTCTACGCTTTATTCAAGGTAAGAGGATTAAGGATTTTTAATATAACTGTCCCAGAATAAAGAAAACATTAATAACAAAAGGATTGTTTTCATTACTTAAAGGGTAAATTAATTGGAAAGCAAAATGTTGACTTGGAGTTCTAAGAATTATTTAATCTTTTATCATAGACAAGGAAACTTGATCTATTTCTTCTCTCACAGAATCAAATTAATTTTTATGACTAAATAAATTTTGAAAGAGGTCTTGGAAGTAGTTGCATTTCATCAAGTTTTAAATCTTCCATTTTCCCCCCTGGATGATCATTTATATTATTTTGCTACAAACATCCCTTTTTTATGCATTTAGAAGAGTAGAAGAGAGGATGAGATTTCAGTTGAGAAGTTTTTGAACAATTTTTTGTGATATTCACTGAGCTTGATATAATAGTCCAAGAGCAGACTGCATAAAAAGCTATGTTATCGAGCACAAGAAAATACCTATATTTTCAGGAAGAGGATTCCAACGATCCATGTCTGCAGGAAGTGAAATGGTGCATAAGCCACAAATGAACACTCCTAGTGGTTTACTCGTAGGTTTAGCGTTATGTTTGCCGTAGATTCAAAAGAATGAAAACTTGTAAAACTGGAACAGAAAAACATAATGATAAACCTACGTGTGATCCCCTAGTGGTGAAAATTTTTGGCCTTATGCACAATTTCACTTCCGGCAGACATGGATCATTAGATTACACCATTACTACTATTCCAGAAAATAAAGTTTTTTTTTTATTCTTGTGCTTGATAACATAGGTTTTTGTGTTATCGGCTCTTGGACAATAAAGAGGTTAGTTCACTCTTAAGAAAAAAAAGTTGCTTAATTTATAATAATGTACTATACTACGGAATGAAAATGTATGATAATAATAATAACAATAATAATAATTTCCCAAATTACAACAACAGTTTGGAAAAAGATTTTTTCAAAGATCGATTCCAAAAGAAGATTTCGTCTAAAAAGGTTTTTTTAAAGAAAAAAAAAAGATTTTTTTACAATCGATTTATTTACTATTAGATTGTTTGATTTTTCTGATCGTCTTACATTTCCTTATAATCGGTGAGATCGATAATCAGAATTCTTTTTTGTTTGTTTGTTTGTTTGTTTGATTGTTCTGTTTGATTGTTCTCTTACAAGTTGTCTTTTTTAGAAATCGGTTTTTTACATATTTGATAATTTGCGACTATCCATTTTGTAATATTTTTATGCTTTATTTCTTATTAACGACATCTCGCTTTGCTATTCAAACAAAATATTTTGAAAATGTAAAGAATTTTCGTAAATAAAATAAAATAAAATGCAGAATTTCATTGCCCAAAGTAAAATGTTTGAATGTTTCATTAGGAGTTAATAAAAATCAGTAAAAACATCATTCTTAAGATGATCAACACGTGGCTTATGTAATAACAGAGTCACATATTACGTACATCTTGGAATAAACATTGATTTTCCTGGACAAATAAAATGCGGACGCTACAAGGATTCAGATATGTTTCAGACATGCTTATTCTCGACCGATAACATTTGCCATGCTCCAGATGGTTAATAATCTCCCCCGAGTCGTCCAAGATTCTGAAAATTATTATTTTACCTTCAGAAACCTCAGAATACATATTTTCGAAACTTAAGATTATACAAAAATATTTTTTTATTAGCTATCCGTACTTTCTCAAAACGTTTCTTAGTAGCTTTTACAATACATAAATCAGTTCTCTGCACTGTAAAAAAAAGTGTCGATCTACTAAAAAAACTTTAGTGATCCTTGTAATTACTAAAAAGTTTTTAGTAACCTTAGTCGGTTACAAGAAAATCTGTAAGAATTACTAGAAAAAAGTTAGCAACGAATAGAGTTAATAATTTTATATTTTTAATAGCTATTACTAAAACTCCCTTAGTGTGGCCTTGATAGCATAGTGGTTATAGTAACGGACTCCAGGCTAAAAGGTCCCGGGTTCGATACTGGCCACTGCCGAATACGCCCCGAATGTAAGTACTCGTTAATAAAGGTATTATGAATATCCTGACGGAGCAGTAGCAATGTTTGCTGCTTGCATCTATTGCGGTTTTGCCGAAAATCTTCCGCTGCAGAAGTCTGGATGCAGCTCGAAGGAAGCTCCTGCCCTTCGAGCACATGTAATGGTCATTAAAAATAATTTTGGAGCTATTACTAAAATTTGCTTGGTGGCTCATACTAAAAATTTTTAAGTTAGTTATACAAAAAATTCTTTTGTTCAGTTTACAAAAGAAATGCTTGTTTCGCTTGCAAAAAAAAGTTTGTAATGGTTTCTAAAAAATTCTGTGGAATACAAATTTACTAAAAAATTTTTAGTAACCTTTTGAATTTTTTTTTTACAGTGTGTACACAGAAAACTGTTTTTTCGTATTCTATCCCTTCTCAAATAAATAACTGTATAACAGAATTTGTACATGCAATTGAAACAAAATTATGTTAATTTTCACATTAATGTTAATACTATTAATTGAGAATCTTTGTTTGTTAAACATGTTTTCTGAATACAATAGATCGCCGATTACACAGGCGCTGATTAACCGGATCAATCAAGGGCGATTTTTTTGTTCACATTTTCTCAGAATTTTTGAAAGAAAATTTCTTTAGGCGCAAAAATGTAAATTCGGCTGTTAAATAACCATTTCCTCATTCTAAGATAACAAAATTGACAAAACATGCGAAAGAGCAGTGATAAAATCAACTGTTTTTATAATCCAAGTAATTCCAGTTTTAACATGCGAGAATTCCCTGTATATATTTTTTCCCGGCGAAAATACTCTTTATCTTCAGATTCTCTGCAGGTGGTCGAGAAATTGTTTTTTTTTTTACCCTGGTGTTTTCGGTAAGACGGACTTCCTCCCGGCTTTTGTACTCGCTTTGTTTTTACAATGTATACATATACACATGTATCAATTTCAATTTGTACTTATATGTATAACTTTATACCAATTTTGTAGAAACTAAAATTAAAAAAAGTAAAAAAAAAATCTTTTAAACACGTTTTTTGTAATATGCTAAAATATGCATTACTGCAATTGGTAGTCTAAAGAGTTAACGGATGTTACCTAAAAAACATTCTCATTGCCCTTTTTTTTAGGTGCGTTCCTAATTATGCATATACATATCAGTTATACAATCCATCCGTCTGTGCATCCGTCCAACACAAAAAATACCCAAGTGAATCGTTTCAAATTTAAAATATGTAATTATTACATAATTTTGCCAAATTTTATGCAAATAGGACATATAGTTCAATTACAGGAACAATTAAAACTATTCCGTTACATTTCGGTCAATGAGGAAAAATAGATTCAAGTGCATTTTAATGATGTTACACTCTTTCGACCATAATACAATTCATATGCATCTATGAAATATATATTAAAGTATACATTCCGTACAATCTGAGGGCAATTTTTTTATTAATGTACAGGACCTCACAAAACTATTCTATTACATAATGGTATTAATAAACATTGCTTGGGGCTCATTTTAATTGTATTAAACTATTTAATAAAATCGATATATATTTCTAAGGATTATTAGAAGTTACTTCATGTATGATAAAAAAAAAAAAAACCACTAAAGGTTTTCGGCTACTTTACTGCATCCAAAATACTGTATACCATTACATCAAGATCTGACATGGAAGGTCTCCATACAGGCATACTCCGAAAAATCTGAAAAAATTACAGAATGTTCTTCTTATGAGGATATATACGTTTATAAAAAAAAAGTCGGTGGAACTTCCGTACCCTATCAATAAAAAAAATAATGAAAATTTCGTTATTTGGCGATTAATCATCGGTTGTCGATGAAAAGCAATTTCAAAAAATGTTTTTTTTTAATGTCGAATGCATTTTAAAAGAAAAAAATTTCATGTTCAACGTGTTTAGATTAATATTTTTGGTTTTCTTAGTTTTAGGACTTTTAAGTATAATTTCGCTATATCGATATTTATATGTAATTATATTCAAATTTAACCATGAAAAATTGAGATTTGAAACGAAATTTAAATTAATTAAATTGTTTCAATTTCAAAGACCAGTAGAGCATTCTCAATTCGATTTTATTGCTATGGAAACATCTGGATTTTATTTTTGAATACGCTTAAATGTATGAAAATAATTTTACTGAATAAGATTTTTTTTATACATGAAAATGTTTTTTCCAGAGCTAAATTAAATAACTAAAGCAACAAGTAACAAATACATATGCAATTTAATATATATGTATGTGTGACATATATTAAACTCTCTCATTGTTTATGTTTAAATTCATCAAACTCCGTTTACGCAGATTCTAAAAATTAAAAGTTTTCAGTCGCATTAAAATCGTTTGCTTTTGTTGAAGAAAAAATGCTGCTAGCCAAATCGCTTGATAATTTCGTCTTTTCATGCCAAATTTTCGAAAATATTTTATTTTTTTTACAGGTTTTCTATTGCAATTCCATCGCTAATTTTCACAGATCCTTTATTACATACATGAGTAGTTTAATTAGTATTTTTTTTTCAAAAAAAAAAAAAAAATCTGAGTATGCCCAGTACGGAGACCTTCCTTGTGAGTATTTTTTAAGCTTCATTATAGTAGGAACGGATCTCATTTGCTTTCGGTTGACGTGAAATTTTCGACTTTTTTTTAAATTGTCCAATTATCCGGATTTTCATTAACTGGATTGGCCTTGCTCCCGACCGGTCCGGATAATCTGTGCTTTTCTGTACCAAAATATTTACCTGAGATTTGATAGCATCGGAAGAGTGATATACAGTACGTTTTTCAGAATTTTAGGTTTCACGAAACAGCTTATTGTATATTTTCGTTTTTCATAATACAGTGAAACCTCCGAATAAGGGACACCTATGGGACTTGAACTTTTGTCCCTTAAATAGAGGTGTCCCTTATTCGGAGTTTTTATCTTTTTTTTAATTAATCGTCCTGAAGGATGTGAAAATAACAATACATTAAAGGTGAAGTTTAAAATGTACCCAAGGTGTATAAAATATGTTAATCAGACAAAAAAGGTATAGAGAATTAATTAAAACTTTTAATTGATTACTGAATCATTAAATTATTTGTATTTTTTATGCAAACTGTATGCATGCAAAAAGTATAAAAACATTTAAAAGAATCATACTTGAAGTAATCAGTCAAAAATGATTGTTTTGCAAATTTCAAATTTTTACTATAAATTTTTCTAGTGTTCATTTACCATACTTATAGATTTTAGTTCTTCCTTATCAGCAGTATTTACGAAAAAAAAAACCTATTCAATTGTTTTGTGTATTTTAAGACAGCAAATCTCTCAACTACTCAGCTCAGTAAGCAGAAAACGTTTTGACACATTTGCAAATTCCTTTTTTAACGGAAATGTATAAAATTGGAGCTTCTGGCTACGGAAGCGATTTGAAATCAAACTGTGTTTTTAAGTTTTGAATAAATTACCTATTGAGTTATAAGTGATTTTTATCATGTGACAGACATTTTTCACCCCTTCTTGAATTACTTATTCTTCTTTTGCATATAAATTCGGTTCAAAACACCTATGTTGACAATATCACTTAAAAGATTTATTGCGTTTATTTTATTTTATTTATTTATGTTTTTTTATTTAAAAAACAAAACAGAAAAAACAGTTCGATTACATATAATTGACACTAAACAATAACGCCTGCTAGTTTCATGCATTTCTGAATAAAAATAAATTAAAACTTTTGTCATGAAATTTGCCCTTTTGGATTTGTGAATAGCCTTAAACATCTGTAAAGTTCTGTATTTCACAATTTTCTTTTATTCTTCGCTTTCAGAATCATCCTCATGATTTTCAGCATTGCTTTCAATGGGGATACGCACTGAAGTCGAATCAAAATTGTGGGTAAATAAATGCTTGTCAATTGTGTCGTATGCCTTTGTTTCAACATGACTGTCTGTCAGTTTCATAAATTCACAAAAATCTGTTTTTTTCATTTTCATCTCAGACTACTTCATTATCTGAAATTCAAAAGCCAATCCTTTTAATCTCATCTTCAAGTGTCCCTTAAATCGAGTGTCCCTTATTCAGAGGTAAATACCTTACACGTCCTATATAAAGGGACTGGGACCGGAAGTTTTGTTCCTTAAATAGAGGTGTCCCTTATTCAGAGTGTCCCTTATTTGGAGGTTTCACTGTAATATCATTACTATTCATAAATCACTTGCTTACGTGAAATTTAAAAGCGAGTATGTGTGATCACAGGTAGTACAGAGGACACTTATCCTTTAATCCAAATTCTTAATTTATAAATATTAAACTCTTACACAGATGGCAGCGCAAATAAATTTAAGTTTATAATAATTATAAAAGGAAGTTATTTTTTTTAATAATCAAATTTAAAAAGTTGAAATCAAATTATTTTAGATAAAAACCAAAATTTTAAATTTCTTGAAAATCCGAAAAAAAAAAGTAATGAAAATAAAAATAGCGAAATTATAACTAAAATTTAAAAATTTTTAAAACGAAGAATTTTCTTCGAAATTTAGAATGCTGAATAATTAATGAATTGCATTAGATTTTAAAATAGAAGGAAAATTCAGTTCCAAAAACTATTAACAATGTCAGTGATTAATAATAATAATAATAGTAATATAAACCCTTAAATTGGCAAAAATGCAATTTTTTTCTTAATTAAATCCATCTTAATATGAAAATTTCAACTTACAGTGCCGAGTTTGAACTAAGAATCTTCTTTGAAATTAAAGTTCTTTTTTAAAGTTTAAATCGCAAGAATGAACGAATGCCATTGAAAAAATTAATTTAATTAAAATAATAGATTTTTTCAAAACTTTATTATTTGTCGTATGACACGAGGTATTGAGCTATAAGTAAACAAAATTGGAAGTGTCTGACTTATACAGTTTTTTGTGTACAAACTCTGAAACAGATAGACAGAAGAGTGAGGGAAATAGAATTTCGTCAACTGAATTAACCCCTAAAAATTGAAGAAAATTAATTTTAAATTTAATTTAATGAATAAATAAAAACACAAAACATACAATTAAAAAATTTAATTGCTTATGTTGAGCAAAGAAAATAATAAGAATAAAGTAATATTAAATATCTCGTTCAAATGCAAAGTTTTATGAAAATGAAACACTATACACAATTATTGCATAAAAATTTAGGGCATTCCTTTCAATAGTTATTACAGTTTGGAATTCAAAGTTTAGTAATCTACATTATAAAGGCAAAAATATCCCTGTGCGTAACGCATACGTCATTTTGCGAATTGCAACACTTTCCGTTGCAATTTCAGTTTGACAATTTTCGGTACTGCAAATTTTACGTTTCTAAACATCGCACATTTTTAATTTTTACACCGTCGTATAGAGAAAAAAAATTACTTTTAAATGCAACTTGTTTGAAAGCTGTATCTCAATTTATTTTTGAGATATTAACCTTTTATAGTTTTTAGTACCAATTTTGTAATTTTGGCAACAGAATCACCTTATTTTCTCTGAAAATTGAAAAGAAAATAGAAATTAAATTGTTAAATTAAAATGTTCAACCCTATCCCATGCAATTTCGGTTTTGCAATTTTCGGTACTGAAAATTTTACACTTCTAAGCATTGTACATTTTAAATTTTTACACCGCCGTATAGTGAAAAAAAATGTACTTTAAATGCAATTTGAATCAAAACTGTATCTCAATTTATTTTTGAGATATTAATATTTAATAACAATTTTGTAATTGTGACAATAGAATCACTTCGTTTTCTCTCAAAATTGAGAAAAATCGAAATTAAAATGCTACATTATTATTTCAAAAATATCGTCTGTTATAAAATACGACGAAATTTCGTTTTATTTCGTTTAATAATTTAGATAATTAAGTTTTATTGATTTTGTTAAATTTTTTTTATTATTTTAGCTTAAAATAATATTTGTTTGAGAGTTAGACTGACAATATAAGATGTATTTTTTACTCTCACGAATTTTGTTGATTTATCATAAATCAATGAAATAGTTCTTTCTTAAAGATTTTCTTTAGCTGATTTTCAACGGGTTCCACCTCGTATCACTAAAAACTAAATTTAAGTTTTACTGAAAAGCAATAAAACTAACTAAACTTTATGATTGAAAATACTTTTTAAAATGCAATGCACCATTGTTAAAAGAAATTATAAATTTCTGCACTAAAATTGTAATTGATGCGGTGTATTTCCTCTGATAACAGTAAATTTTAAAGAGATAATTCATCAAAGTATGATCCAAATAAACTTTAAAAAAAAAAAAGATTAAAACGGGTTTTACGATAATATGCACGACTAAATTTCTTGCTATTTTCAAAACTAATTATAGTGAGAAAGGCTTGAAAATGCAACGCTTTGCGTGTTTGTAAAGACTTCAGCAATAAAATGGAATAGGAAAGAGTTTTTTGATATTTCATCGCGTGATAAGAAATAATATCGAAGATAGGCATTAAAGCTAAATTAACCTCAAAAACTTTGGCTGTTATTTAAAAAGATCCATATTACTGACACGAAACAGAACTTTTGAAAACAAATAAAAGCATTCATAAGTTATCATAAACAGGATATTTAGCATAAATTACTTATTATACCGATATTTTCTGTTTAAAATGCGTAATTGCAAGTGTTCCTAAGTAGTATCTTCAATAATCAAGTTTAAAAAAGAAAAAAAAGAGTAAGTTTAAAGAGAAAGCATTGAAATTTTCTCACGGTATTTACTTTATACTTCAAGAATTATTTGTCAAGCACAAAATAATAGGTTCTTTTTTTCCTGTTAAATTTCTGGACGATGAACTCTTTAAAAGATGCTTTAAGAATACTTGGAATTTTTGAAAAAGAATCCACACAAAAAATTACATTTTTTACTAAAACCTCCTATTTTTATTCATAATTTTAAATAGTTTAAATTATTTTTACTAAACTAATATTCAGATTGTCTGATTGGTTAAATTTAATATCATAATATTTATGCGTTTGATATTATACACTTATATATGAATGAAAGGATAAAAACTAAGCCCTTTTTAAAATTTAAATTTAAAATCAAAATTCCAATTGATATTTTTACTTTAATTCTGAAGCTTAAAAAGTTATTTTGCCCCTGATTATCTTTCTTTCCCAGCGTAACATATCATTTTTGGACGCTCCTTAAAATTAAAATTGATTAGCTAAGTGCTTTTTACATCCATTTGTTGTTAGGGCCTCATACGTCAACGACCCAGAATTTGTGCGGGCTTTGTCCACATATCAATCAAAATCTAATGAACCAATTAAATTAAATGTTCCTCCCAAATTCACAACTGGGCCCTCTGCTGGAAAATTTTACAATCTCCAACATATTACCCAGAACACGCGCGAAAAACCAGAGATTTTTTGCAGTTTTGAGATGCCTGCTAAAACTACGACCATGTAACTCCCCATAATCGACGCTTCTGGCTCTGGGACGCATTTTCAGAAAAAATCACGTTTTGAGCACGAGCCTTGGCGAGTTGGTGAAAGCGAGAACGTTCAGCTAGCTGCTTCGCCAAATACAAAATAAACTAAGTTCAAATGTGTCATAAAACATATGATTAATAGAATTATATTTATTACAAGATAATCAAAAGTTAATTAAATCCAATTGATTTTTTAAATCATCAGATTTTAAAATATTCACCTTTTATATAAACATTTTAATAACAATTTTAATTTTTCTTAAGAAAGGTGTTAAAGTAAAAATAAAATACATTGACATGTTTCGGAACCGTCAAATAAGTTCCATAGTCATAATATAAATAAAACAAAATTTCAAAATATTTATCGGACAATACAAATGACACGCGACAATGAGATATAAATAACAAAAAACACGCGCTCTATTGCAAAAAATTAAATTAAAATATAGACCATGATCTAAAACTTAACTAAAAATAAAAATTTCCAAACTATTTCACGGTCACTACAAATGACACGCGACAAAGAGGTATAAAAAACACCAAAAAACACGCGCGCTATTGTAAAAAATTAAATTAAAATAAAAATAGACCATGATCAAAAGAAAATCCCAACTTGGTTCATCCCATTCAAGCCCTCACGGGGAATTTATTTATTAATTCTAACCATAACTTAGGATTAATAAATAAATTCCTCGTGAGGGCTTGAATGGGATGAACCAAGTTGGGATTTTCTTTTGATCATGGTCTATTTTTATTTTTATTTAATTTTTTACAATAGCGCGCGTGTTTTTTGGTGTTTTTTATATCTCTTTGTCGCGTGTCATTTGTAGTGACCGTGAAATAGTTTGGAAATTTTTATTTTTAGTTAAGTTTTAGATCAGGGTCTATATTTTAATTTAATTTTTTGCAATAGAGTGCGTGTTTTTTGTTATTTATATCTCATTGTTGCGTGTCATTTGTATTGTCCGATAAATATTTTGAAATTTTGTTTTATTTATATTATGACTATGGAACTTATTTAACGGTTCCGAAACATGTCAATGTATTTTATTTTTACTTTAACATCTTTCTTAAGAAAAATTAAAATTGTTATTAAAATACAAGATAATCTTTACCACTGTTTTTTATTAACATCTCAATTTCTTCGAACATAGCGAGTTAAAGAAATAATATTTTTAATTGAGGAAAAAAAAATTTGTTTAGATGTTCTATGAAATTTAAAGCCTTTTAATCTGAAAAAGCTCTCTGTTTTAAACTATGTTTTTATCGTAAACAACGGTGAATAACATTTCCTCATATTATAGTCTTTGCTTGATAACATTTACGGAAAAAGAAATGAACAATAAGCGCGATCTCTTTGCAAAAGGAAGGGTTGCTATTCGCTAGCGTTTGACGTCACAAACAAGAAAGGGTGCGTAGCATTGACTTCATCTCCGCGTCAATCGTTGTTCTGGCTATAAGGTGCTCAAAACGTGATTCTTTCTAAAAATGCCTCCGGGTTCTTCGATAGGACTCGCGAATCCATTTGTACGAAGAGCGGCCTAACAAAAAGAGTTGGATCCCCAAGAAGATTCCCGAGTCAACGTCTTATGCTACAACTAATAAGATCCCTGAAGACGTTACATATATATATATATATATATATATATATATATATATATATATGTGTGACGATTTAAAAGTTAGGAGCCAGAGACATGAACGCTGGGTTTCCCTTTCACCGCACAGAAGTCATGGCCACCGAGGAAAATAAATAAATAGATGTAGATGATCCAATAAATTACTCATTGACTGCTGTAAGTTCATTTATTTAATCCGCAGTCATGAGAAAGGGAAAAGCTCCTTTTGCAAACTGTCTTTTACCGAAACATTTCATCATTATTTCAGCGAGCCGTACTCATCGAAGAAAAAACCCAAGAATCCTCCTTCTCAGCTCGAGGCTTCCCCTCTTAAATCTGAAAAGAAAATTCTAGAACATTCTGTAACCTCAAACCATCATTCTTTTATGTAAACAGAATTCTTGTCCAGCTGCGAGACTATTTTCCACAGACGATAAATTTATTTTAAAAAAATATTATTTAACCAATTTATAATCGTCTCAGAATTTCTTAGGCAGACGATTTTTATAAATGATTAATTTTAAGAGAAAAAGAAAAGAAATGAATTTATTAATATGCACACAACAAAGGTTGACGGCGGAAAAATAAATAAATAGATAAAATAAAATAATGATATTTTTTGAAAGGTATGTTTTTGGAATAAATTTAATAAGACTTTCTTAAAAAGGGTTGATAAAAACATAGAAAAATGAATTTTATTTGGAATATTAAGAAATAAAAATTTAATTAAGAATATTTTTAATTTAGAGCCTTCTTTTTAAATTTACGCTTACTGGAATAATGTTTTTTAAGGCAAATTAAGAATTTATATCGTCTGCATAAAGATTAACAGATTAGATTTAGAAACAAGATTTTAATTTAATAATTTGAAGTAAGTACGGAACATTATTATAAGAAAATTAAGATAGTATAAAGGTTAATTTTGGCGAAAAAATTTTAAATTTGTAATATATATATTGATCGGATCATGGCTTGATACCTATTTGTGAATTGTATTCATGTTGGATGATGATTTGTAGTATTATATAATGGTTATATACAGGGTGTCCCGAAAAAGACGCCCAGTTGCTGCCTTGGGAGGAATCTGGTCTTTCATTTTACTCATCTTCATATTTTACTCGAAAACTATAGATGATACAGGTAGAGTTCTTTGGGCATTTTTTTAGAGGAATCTGGCTGTACAGAGTTTGGATGCGGTTTTTGAATCACACTGTATGCATTTTTTATTTAGATGAAAAAATAATTTTTGTTTTGTTTGTGTTTATTTGTATTTATTGTTAATATTATTATTTGTAGATGTAAATGAAACTGCCACATTATTAGTATTATTGGTGTTAAACGTACGTTACACGTTAAAAATTTGATATTTCGAGTATCAAAAAAAGATTAATTACTGAATTTATAAACTAAATTTATTTTTCCTAAATTCTGAAATATGTAGGAAATGAGTCATAAATGATGATGAAATCTTCATTTATATTAAAAAGTTTATATATTTATATATTTATCATTTATAACTAATTTATTAACTAAATTTTATTTTTCTCTCATTGAAGATTTTCACTATAATCAGGATTTTAAAGTATTACATACGCTTTTCGTTTTTTTTTCCCTTAAAAAAAAAAAAAAAAAAAAAAAAAAGATTTTTTGTATTTGTGCAATAATTTCCTGAAAATGACGTTAATGAAATGCAATTAAAAATTAAAAAATAGTATAAAAATTTCGATTATTTTTAAATTTAGAACTATAAAATCAAATTAAAGTTTATTTCTCAAATTATTATTTACGAAATAAACAGAACATATTTTGAGATTTTTTATTTTTATACCTAAATTGACTATTTCAGAGTATTTTTTAACGTCTATGTAAATATGGAACATCTGGGAAACGTATTGAATAATGTAATTATTCGGATATTCAAAATATGAATTTTTATTCTCACAAGTATCTTTAAGAATATCTTGACCAAAATTTCTTTAGATATATCTAACAAGACAGTAAAAATCACTGCAGTTTTCATCATAATATATTGCTAAACTAGTCGGATATGGTAATCCCATACTCATTAATACTTCCAGAAAAATGAAACACAGCAGGGTCACCAGTTAAGTTATTTCCACCAAAATCTAATCTACAACAATTTATTTCAAATTCTAACTGAATCTGAAATTTGATGAAAATCCGTGTATTAGAATCTGACATAGAAACATGGCAAAAATTGTAAAAAAAAAAAAAAAAAAAAAAAAAAAAAAAAAATGGAGAGAATTGCTGAGCGATTTTCTTTAAAAACTAAAGAATATTAATTTATATCAGGGACTAAGTTGATTTGAAGTTTGATGAAAATTCGTGCGTTAGTTCCTGAGATGGAGACATTGCAATAATCATAAATAATGCCGCATAGCAGCTGTGCCTGTTGTATGATTTACACCAAAACATGATCAGAACGATATTACATCAAGAACTAACAGAAGTTTTGTGAAAATTCATCCATTAGGTCTTGTGATATAACTATTGTGAAAACCGTAAAAAAGGCAGCATAGCAGCGCTGCCTGTAAAGCAATCTACACCAAAATTTAATCAGATTCAGTTTATACCCGGGTCGAACTGAATCTAAAGTGTATTAGTATCTGACATAGAAACATGGCAGAAATTGTAAAAAAAAAAAAAAAAAAAAAAAAAAAAAAAAAAAAAAAAAAAATGGAGAGAAGCGCCACTTGCTGAGCGATTTTCTTTAAAAACTAAAGAATATTAATTTATATCAGGGACTAAGTTGATTTGAAGTTTGATGAAAATTCGTGCGTTAGTTCCTGAGATGGAGACATTGCAATAATCATAAATAATGCAGAATCATGCAATAAATGAGATTCAGTTTATACCCGGGTCGAACTGAATCTAAAGTTTTGTGAAATTCCGTATATTAGTTATTTAAATAAAGCTCCCATAATATGTATGTCATACAGACATGTAGTAAGGAAGTTTTTTATGGCGACTCTGACTCCTAAAACGTCCAAAAAGCCGAAAAACGGAATCTGAAAATTTCCAAGAATTTTGGATTATGTCTTCTTGTAAAAATACAAGAAAGTAATAAAAAAAGGTACATTTTGATGACATAATACTCGAGAAACTGCTGCACATATAACCTTGGCAGAAATGTTAATGCATTTTTGCTGCAAGAATGTCCAAAAATGGACTGAATGTTTTCAAAACAAAATAGCATAAAAAGTCGCATACTGAAATTATTCTTCGAGAAAAGTGATGTGAAAAGTCGCAATTAGCTTTAATACACCTGCATATTTTAATTTCAGTTTTTACACAGGGATGAGACTGTCAGCTACATCAAACTGTAATATTACTCAAAATAGCATTGTCATTTCAAAACATTTCATTGCAATTTCATATTTTTAAACTTTTTAACAGCTAAGTAGAAAAAAATTTACAAGCTGAGTGAGCTTAGATCCATTTTTATATAATGATTTTAAGTTTACAATTTTAAAAGATTGAAGAGCCATCTAGCAATTAAATAAAGAACCAAAACAAACAAGCTCGCTAAATAACTTATCAAAACTTCACACTTTAATTCGCTGCATAAATAACTTCAATAGCTGTCACTGTTTACTTGTTATTGAATTTTAAATCTTTTCTCCAATGTAGGATACCTTGTATATGGGTATTAATAATAGAATACATATTTAATAATTGTCTGAAATTTGCCAAACAATCTTTTTACTAACGTTTAAATTTGCTTTCGCTTAAAAGATAATATAGAGCATTCAATAATACACTGCTCAAAACAATTAAAGGATATTTGAAGTTTTATATAAAATAAAGATATAAACGAAATTTTTTTGCCGAAAATAGAAGAAGAGTATCACAAATGCAAATTTTTCTGGTTTTCAAACTGTGGAGCATGCAAATTTTGAGTTCGACGTCAAAAACGTCGCTTCAGCGGCAGGGAATGGAATTTGACTTTCAAATGGATAAAAGAGAATGAAGACAAGGATGATCGGCATTCAGTGATTGCTTTGTTTCGATGAGTACGATGTCTCAGCGAAGTCATTTGACAGATTCAGAAGCTCAGAGAATTGTTGGTAGGTTAGAAGGGGGCCAAACTCAAGCCGAAGTAGCGCAAGCCATTGGAGTGTCACAAAGTGTCATTTCCAGGATCTGGAACCGTTTTTCGGAGAGTGGATGTGCAGGCCGAAGACAAGGGGAAGGTCGTAGACGGGCAATAACGCCCAATGAAGATCAGTATTTAGCGTTAACAGCTCGGAGACACCAAAACATGAACGCTACTCTTCTCCAACAACACCTTCGCTCGGCTACAGGCACCACGATTTCAACTCAGACTGTCCGAAACCGACTCCATGCTGCAAGTCTGTATGCTCGCCGACCGATGGTATGCGTTTGATTAACATCAAGGCATCGTCGCGACCGCAGGGATTGGACAACCGAGCATGTCAACTGGAGGAGAAATGAATGGAGCAATATTCTGTTTTCTGACGAGTCCTGTTTTTCTGTGCATCCGGATAATAGGCGCATTTTCATCTGGAGGAACCGTGGCAGTAAGAATAATCCTGCGTTCGTGCACGAAAGTGTCAGATTTGGCGGTGGAGGAGTGTTGGTGTATGGTGGCATCTCCATTGACGGGCGCACTGACCTCTACATCATTCGAGATGGAGCTCTGACTGGTCGCCGATATAGGGATGAGATCCTCAGACATATTGTAGTGCCTTACGCTGCAGCAATCGGAGATAACTTCATTTTAATGGACGATAACTGCAGGACACATCGTGCAAACCTGGTGGAGGATTTTCTTTTCGGGGAAGGAATCGTTCGAATGGAATGGCCAGCGTGTTCTCCAGACATGAATCCAATCGAGCACGTTTGGGACGCTCTAGGAAGACGAGTTTTTGGCCGCCAACAATCCCCACAAACTCTCCAAGAACTGGAAAGAGCTCTTCTGGAAGAGTGGGGCAGAATATCCTAACTCGTCATTAATAGCCTCATTGAGTCCATGCCTCAAAGGTGTTCAACGTTGCTGGCCGCCCATGGAAACCATACCCCCTACTGAAAATGATTTTCTTTGAAGAAAACACCTTTTCTTATTCTTTTTTTCTCATATGCATTAATTGTGTTTTTTTCCTTTTGTATACAAATGCGCAATAAAATGCATTTTTTTCTGCCAAACATGTGTAATTTAGTCTCATATAACCTACTATGTCTGTCGACCATGTATCAATCAGCCAAAAAGTTTCCCAGAAACAAAATCCACCTAAAATTGCAATATCCTCTAATTGTTTTGAGCAGTACATTAATAAAATTAATAAGCCAAAAAAAATTGAATGTGTACTTTTGATTTTTGTTAACTGCATATGAATGTTAAAACATTATGTGACATCTGATTAAGCTACATATGGCTGAGATAATGACGAAACATAATTCGTGCAAAAGAGACCGACTGAAGAATTAATGAATTTTTTATAAGAAACAATATAGTATATATATATAAGCCTTCTATTGTCCATTTATCCATTTACCTTTCATTATTTTGGTAATCTGCCTTCTATTTCACTTCAAACTTCAACTGTTTTCAATAAGATGATTGTAAAAATACTGGTTTCATTGGTTTATTGAATGGTAATATCTGAATTACTTTGGTTATATTTATAAAAATATTTATTTATACAGGGTGAGTCATAAATATCGAAACAATAGGCTATCTCCTTAAATATTGCCCCTAGACCCATACTTCCAATTACAAAGTTTCATAAAAAAAGGTAAATTTTTTGATAAGATAAGTTGCAACTCCATGGGGGGTCTGTTTTAAAAAATACGAAAATTAAATTTTTATACGGCCCCCAAAGGATAAAACTTCCAATTAGAAAATTTTTCCTTATCCATTCCTGAGTTGAAGAAAAAAAAATTCATCTCGATATCTCCAAATCCCTGAAAGATATTAAAATCCAAAATTTTCCAAAATTCGTGACTTACACCACTTAAGCATACCTATGAGCGCAGCGATATCAGTTCATTTGAAATACAATTTAGGGATCGACCATAAATCTACGCATTATTAAAGGGCGATCCAAGACAATACTTTAAATTTTAGATATAAAATAAAAGTGTATAGGTTTTTGATTTAAATTTCCTTGAAATATGTTAGATGTCTGCAGTATCTCGAGATTGGCGCCAGGCTCGTAATTGGCACGACCCATTGGCCGGACCGTCTTATTATAAACACTTATTAAAAGTGTTATTAAATTAAGTGATATTAATCAACTCTCCTTAAACGTGTCTTTAAAGCCTTTAACTTATTGCCGCAGGCAATAAGTTTAGTAAAAAAAGTAATAGCGATAATGACACTTCTATTAACGAAATCATTGAAAACATGTTTCAATAAATTATAAAGAAATGTTTTAAAGAATCTGCTTTTTACTATTCAGCTTCAAAATTTATGTGGTTTACTTTTTTCTATCTTTATAAGAGGAAAGTATTGGATTCATGAAAATTTTGAATTCCGGTTTTCGACGGATTTACACGTTTTAGGGCTTAGAGACACCGAAAAACATGTTTTTACAAAATGTCTGTCTGTGATTTACTGCTCCTGTATCTCTGTATATGGCATAAATTTTGTGAGCGCCCTATCTGAAGAACTAATCTACGGAATTTAATAAAAAATTATATTTACTTAGTCCTTGATATAAATTGGAGCTGAGTAGTTTTTGGTGTGAATCGCTTAACAGATGGCCCTACTGTACAGGCTTTTGTGTGATTTCCGCAACAGCTGTATCTCCAGAATTAATATAAGTAATATCATCAAACTTTAGATTCAGTTAGTCCTTGACATGAATTGATGTTTTTGATATTTTGTTGTATATAGCTCCACGTGTGGCGCTGCAACACTACAGTTGTTACGATTTCTGCAATAGCTCTATCTTAAGAACTAATGCTGGAATTTTCATAAAAAGTCAGACTCAGTTACTTCTTGACATGAATTTGTTTTGTTTACGTTTTTGTATCAATCGTCTTTCGGGTGGCGCTGTTTTACTGAATTTTTTATAATTTACACGATTTCAGTGATATCAAGTACTAATGCATGGAATTTCGTATCTTTAGAGTCCTCAGATTGCTACATTCGAGTAGTTTATTTATTCCAAACGGCATTAAAAAAAACAAAGGTATTTATTAAAATGTTAAAGTCTAAGAGTATAACGTTTCTGTTGTGTATTTTTTATGCTAAGCTCCCACTAACTTTCCGTTATAAGTGTATTTAATTGATCAAGATTTAATGCGTTTGAACAAAACATCTTCTAAGAAATTCTATTGAATAATTTCAGCTTAAAGCATTTAACAATGTGTCGTCCATAATTATTATTATTTTTTTTTTTTTTATGCACGCCAATTATCTACAATAGGAATATAGGCCCTAAAGGGAGGGGTGTCCTCCGCAAAAGGTCTTTCTAAGGGAACCTAACCCGTATTTACGCAAGGGATTGCAGGGTTCGAATAAAACCACAGAAAACTTAGAACGATTAAGCCGACGGTCGCGATTGGGTTCGAACCCAGCACCTACCGTCTACCAGTTTGAAGACCCGTAATTAGAGGCACCTTTTACGCATCGTGTATTAGCAATTTTAACAAGAAAAATATGAAGTTGACAGGGCCAAAACAAAAAAAATTGAAATCGACGTGATAAAAAAATGGGGTTTAAATCAACTGACGCATTTAAGTAGTAATTAAAGAAGGTAAAAATGGCAAAACTTAAAATCTGAAATCGAAACTATACAGAATGGAGTTTATCACCTAGGAACTTTTAAAAAGCATTTAAACGTCGGGAGCCCATCTTTGTTTAAACCTAAATGCACTTTTCTACATCAGATGTTTTTATTTCAGTATTTCTCATTTTTAAACTGACATAAGTCAATAAATGTCGGTTACGGTAACAGTCCCGCTAGTTCAATAGTTTTTTAGCATCTCAAACTGTCCAACGTGCCGAAAAAAGTTTTCACCTCAGAAAATTTACTTTTAAAAATATGATTTGTTTACAAAAAATTGCATCTTTTTTTATATTGCTATTTTACTTTTATTTAAAAAAAATATTATTTAAAATGCAGAATCAAAATTGAAAATTAGACAATTTCATTTAATCAAAAGAAAAAAATTCAACGCGACAGATAATATTTTGAGTTATAAAAATTTTAATTTACTCTATATTTTTTGATTTTTTTTTTTATTATTAAGTTTTATGATGTTATAATGCTATTATATGGTTAACCATCACAAAACATTCAAAATTTTAACTCTATAAATAAATAAATAAAATAAATGTTTGCTGGACACCTTACAGTAACACTGTTTCTTCAATTACACGCATTTCAATTTGTGTCTGATCCCTTGAAACCTCACGATTTATTAAAATTGTCATAACTCTCTGAATTTTGATGGTATCAAGATGAAATTTTTTTTGTTCAATTCAGGAATGGATAAGGAAAATTTTTCTAATTATAAGTTTTATCCTCAGGGGGCCGTATAAAAATTTAATTTTCGTAATTTTTAAAATAGACCCCCCATGGAGTTGCAACATATCTTATCAAAAAATTTAGTTTTTTTTATGAAACTTTGCAATTGGAAGTATGGGTCTAGGGGCATTATTTAAGGAGATAGCCTATTGTTTCGATATTTATGACTCACCCTGTATATATATATATTAAGTTAATGGTTTGAGTTAACATATCTGTTTGAATTTTATATATATATATATATATATATATATATATAAATCCAAAACAGCAGTTCTGTCCCATTATATATCATACGTACTTTATTCAAATTAATATAAAAAATTAAATATAAAATGTAAAAAAATAATGTAAAACTTCATTAATATTTAAAATATGTATGATATTACACATATTATAAAAATAAACAAAGTTTTTTATTTATTTTTTTATGAAGTTTTGATAGTGTTATCGTATTTTGGCACCGGTACTGTTCTTAAAATGTTCCACGTTTAAAGCTTGATGGAAATTTTAAACATATTAATTCTACATCTGTGAAATAGTATGTTTTTTTTTATACTGTCGGAAAATCTTTGATCAGTTTGTATTTCCCATTTATTTATGTTAATTGCTAATTAAAACAACATGCTAGCATACAGTTAAAGATATTTTTATTGAAAGTAATAATAATTTTTCAGCACCTGAAACTTGTAAATTAATTTATATTTCATTTTACATATCATGCGTAAAATAACATGCATTTCATGGTAGCAAAAGTTTAATAATAATAATAATAATAATAATAATAATAATAATAATAATAATAATAATAATAATAATAATAATAATAATAATAATAATAATAATAATAATAATAATACCGAAAGTAAAAGTAGAATGTCTACTTTAAATCTCCATTTATCTTTTATTAGTGTTATTATTGATTGAAGTAATAACAATTTTACAGGCCCTAAAACTTGTAAAATAATTTATATTTCTTCTTTTTATTATTATTAGTAGTAGTATTGTTGTTGTTAAACGTACAAAATATGCATTTAGTGGTAGCAAAAGTTCAAATAACAATAATTATAGTAGTAGTAATAATAATGGTAATAATAATAACAACAATACAAAAAGATAAAAAAGTAGAATGTATACTTTAAATCCCCATTTATCTTTTTGAAACTTGATATCTGAGAGGAGCTCTGATTCAATTATACATGGCTGAGCGAATGTCTACAGACTCGGTATTCATGTAAAACCGACCCAATACAGAGATAATAAATTTTTGGTGAGTAACAACATGAAAGGGAAAAAAAAAACCCGAAAAAAGAACCATCTCTGTTGCATTGTGTATGTTACGAAATGGCACGTGTATCCATTGTTTGCTGTTCCCACCACTTCCCAATCAGGACGGCGGAAATCACGTAGGTGCCTACCGTTACATATTAGGGAACGCCTGTCAGGGTAGTGTGTATCGATTCTTTTTAGCCTTTTTTTTTTCTTTCTTTCATTCCACACATCAACATCAAAGACTTTTTATTGAATTATTTTTTTTTTTCTTGAATATTTTTAATCCCAAATTCTGAATCGCTTCTTTCATGCATAATAGTTTTTTTTTCCTAGAAGTATTATTCTTATGATGAAAAGTTTATTAAATCCAATAGATTTTTTAAATCACCAGATTTTAAAAGATTCACCTTTTATATAAACATTTTAATAAAAATTTTATTTTACTTAAGAAAGGTGTTATAATAATTAAAAATAAATGACATTGACATGTTTCGGATCCGTAATCATTATTATGGATATGGATGATTATGGATCTTATTAGACGGATGTTGTTTAAGGGGACGGTGGACGTTAAAAATTTATTTTATTCATTTTTACCATAGCAATACGAAATTTTGTGCATCTATACATTTCACCAAAAGCATATAGAATATATTCAAAAAATTTCAATCCTATTTAAAATTTGTAATTTCTTTTTACAAAAATTTAAATTTTTAAACGAAATTTTAAAATGCTTCTCGTGTCTTAATTTTTAAAATATTTACTTTCTTTTGCATTTTTATCACTTAAAACTATATTATAAACAAATTTGTGTAAGATTTTTTAAATCTCTTGAATAGTTAATATTTTACAATTTTTTTTCTAAATTCTTTATCGATTTTCATCAAAATTTTGCTATTTAATAAGTAAAAAATAAAATTTGACTATCTTAATGCAGACGAATTTTAAAAAGCTTACACAATTTCTTTTTCAATAATATCAGGATACTTCCTTATCAATTTTATAAATATTGATCAAAAATTAAGACGCAAGGAGCAATTCAAAAATCTAAAAACGCGGAAAAATTAGTTTTGAGAAAAACAGATTTAAAGTATATAAATAAATTTATCTTTATTATTTACTCCTTAAAACCTTCATAAATGATATTTTAATGAGAAAAAAACTGTTTAGGTACTATTATATCCCAGAAATAGTCCTTGTTTCTGACGATTTTGCTCAAATAAAGGTCCACTGTCCCCTTAAGTAAAATAAAATTTTTATTAAAAATATTATTCTTATGTTTAACTGAAAGCTTGTAAAAATTATTATCATCTTCATTTTTGAAGCTAAAATACTAATACAAATGCATATTCATTGTTATTTATTTCTGAACAAAATGACATTGTAAAAGACAGAAAAAAATATCTTTTCTGAAATTGATTCTTTATTTGCTTAGTAATTTTGGTTAAAAAATATAGATATGAAGCTACACCCCCCCCCCCTAAAACATCAATTTCATAACAAGTGACCCAAATTAAAGTAATCTCAAAAGTTAACAGCTTTAAACTAGCAAATAATCTACAAATCACCAAAGAAATTTATTGAAAATGATTTAAGTTAAATACTTTTGAATGTTTATCACTTTCTAAATCACATTGTCTTTTGGACATTTTTAAGCATTTTACAAACTTAGATGAAAATAACATTTATTTTATGAGGGATTCATCTTATATGCAGGCATTTATTTATTTGTTTTCAACACACAAACACAAAAAAAAAAAAAAACTATTCAGCTATTAAAAAATGATGTAAAAATGTAAAATAATAATAATTATTTATAAATAGTTTCTATAAATAAAATAACAGAGGATCACGAATAGGGATCCAGAGATAAAAGAGGATATAGAAGGGAATGGTACAAGTACAAACTGTAGAGTTGGTTGGTTTTAGAACTTGATCCTTTTCTGTAGTTCATAATGTATAATTACGCAAAAATTAACATCCTTATGAGGTTTGATAAGAGATAATAAATTGGCATAATATTATATAAAAAAAAGAGATTAATTTTTAAAACATTACAATATATAAATGATAAACTCTAAATAAAAGTTTTTTCCCCACTAAGACATTATTCACACATACACGTATTAAAAAATAAATTAAAAAAAAACAGTATTTTTTATATCAAGAATATAACAAAGCAGAATTTTTTACATTATTATTTTTGACATCATGTTCCATTCTGATTAAAATACTGTAGAATACTGTGAAATTAATCTTTCTTTTTTCACTCTGAACGTCGACATCAAAGACATCTCATTGAATTATTCTTTCTTTGATCATTTTTATATCATATTCAAATTCGTTTCTTTCATATATAATAGATTTACTATTAGACATTTTATGCTTATATTCATCTGAAAGCTTATAAAAATTATTGCATCTGTCAGATAACGTGATGCTATTTTCCTATTTTTTTTCCGAAATAAAAGAATTTCTTTTAAATTAATTGCATATAAACATTTAATTACAAGTAATTTTGTTCCTCATAAGAAAACTTTTTTTATTATGTAAATTTTACATATCAAACTTGAACATTACCGCATTTTACCTATCTTCTCCTAAATTCACCCCTTATATACAAATTTCATTTGCTGTTTAGAGGAAAATTAGTCAATTTGATGTTAATTTTCAAAAGTTCATTTAACTTACTAGTCATTAACCCTTTGAGCTCTGGGTGTAAATTTCTTAAAAATTCCAAATGTCACCAGTGTTTTGTAAAGAAAAAAACCGGTTAAAGTAAAACACAAACAAATGCATTAAACCTTTTTCAAATAAATTCGGTCGAATTTTCTGGTGCCATTGTGACACTTCGGAATTAAAATTATATGGTAAAAAAATCTACCATCAGAGCTCAAGGGGTTAACAAAGTATCAAATACAAGGCATGTAATTCTTTTTTAAAAACTTGATTTGTAGTTTATAGTACTTAAGTATTTTTGCACGAAAAATGTACATTTTGTATGAGCATATTTCATTTTTCACGACTGAAATGTAAATGATTTATGAGAGACAATAAATCGGCATTATTATTAAATAAAAAATCGGAATAAGTTTTTAAATACATTTAAATATAATAAAGGTGAATACTGATTACGGCATTTCAGACGATAATACATTATATACTCATACACGCATTAAAAATTAAATCGAAACCTTATAGTGTTCTGTATAATTTAATATCTTTTTATCTATTTAAAACACAGAAAATTTTCAGTTAAATATCAAGAATATTTAAATGTTAGAGTTATTAGTTTGTTATTATTCGTTTGTAGGCTTGTTTATTCTTTCTCCATATTTTGTTATGTAAGGAACATTTATAGAAAAATCAAGCAAAAATATTTGTATTAAAAATATTCTAGTAATAAAAAAAGGAAAGAAAAAAAAAGATATTTTAATAACTTGCCTTTTATTAGATGCGTTCCCAATTATTTAAAACGTTGCACCTATAGGAGCCGTTGATTCATCCATCTGTTTGTTCGTATAACAGCGCAAAAACTACCCAACCGATTTATTTTAAATTTAATGTACATAATCGTCACAGAACTTTGTCGAGTCATTAGAAATTTTATGAAAATCGAATCAAAACTTAGAAAGATATTAATATATTTTTTCGTCATACATTAAATCCTATCATACGCAATTAAATCAACGGTATCCCATGATAATTAATGATTCTGGGTTGCCATATTAATTACTTCATATTCAACTCCTATTATTTCCATATTACTGAAAATAATACATACAATCGTAATAAATTTTGTATGCATGCAATTTTGTACAAAAGTCAATAGCCATTGCACCAAGAACTGAATATTTATAAAATTTGTTATTGTTCAAACATACCTCAGTTTCCATGTTTGACATACAATTTCTGACTTATTATTTTTATTAGTATCATTTTCCATTACAAAATTTTATTAATTAGACACGTGTACTTCATTATTTTGCTTAAAATTTTAAACCTTCTTATCGCATGTGACAGTTTCCATTAAATTTCATGTAAGATGTTCATTAACAAAATTTCCACTACTCGAAGAGCTTTTCGATATTAATATTTCTCATTAAATACCATTGAACATACTATATTATTTACATTCATTCTTTCTTTTCGTTTTAATGATAATTTATAACATTAGAAATGTTTTTAATTGCCTCAAAAGTTTTTTATATATATATTTTTTAATAATAACACCATATTTTTACTATGGTGTGGTTTATAATTTTTTTGATTGCTTCTTTCTTTTTAAAGATTTGTAATTATAATAAGAATGGCAAAGGGATTTTTTTTTATTTTCTATTTATGTCAGATTTACATATTTTATGATGTCAGATCTCTTGAAAGACATATTTATAAAAAAAATATCTGTCCATTCGTATTTCTTTGGATTTCCTTGCGTAAATGCGTATTCGTTTCCCTTAGAAAGATTCCCAGGGAGGTTCTTTTGGTTTTAAAGATAATTTATTGCTGCAGAAAGTTTTTAATTGCATCAAAATTTTTTGTATGATGTTTTATAATCACAGTATGTTCTTATTATGATGGTTCACATTTTTTAATACCTTTTTCTTTCTAAACAAGAAAGTATCTATTGGAAGTTTTTTCGACTTCCGAATTTTGACAGATTTACATAATTTAGGATAACAGTAATCTTGAAAGACATATTTATAAAAAGTGCTGTCAATCCGCAAGCTTTGGATTTCCTTGCGTAAATATGAGTTAGGTTCCCTCAGAAAGACTCCCTTCAAGCCTATATCTTTGTTGCTGATAACTTGCCGTCATGAACACACGACTACATAATCTTATGACCATGTCTGTATATGCTTTTTTTGTATCAGTAAAAAGTTAAGCATAGAATTTAACCGAATTTTTTGTGTATGTTTATTGACTTCTGCCGACATGTCTTCATTAGATTTGGAAATATTTCGACAGAAAGGGCGTTGTAATTTTTGTTGTACTATCAAAATGTGTATGAAGTTACTCATAGAATTGAACGAAATCTTGTGCGTATATTTTTCGCTATGGCCAGCAAATCCTCTTCTAATTTGGAAATATTGCGCTTGAAGGGGACAATATAGTAGCTATTTTTGTGTCATTTTCATTATTGCACCATTGAAAAAAACGTATGAAGTTATGAGCTGAATGGAGCTAATTGTTTTTGTGGATGTTTTTGGCTGTAGCTAGAAGGTTCTTCAATTTGGCAACGATATCCGCCAGACGAGGGAGATGTAATAGTAAATTTTCTTCGATCGTCAATATGCATAAACGAATCCGGCGATATTGAAGCATCTGATTTACAATCGAGGTGAAAAAAAATAAAATAAAAATAGTCTTCTGCTAATTGTTCAACAAATTGTCATAGAAAAAAGTTACTAATACTGAGCGACTGGAAATAAAATCTACTTTTAAATTATTATACATAAAATTGATTAGAAAGCCATCTACATATTAAAAGAAACTTTTTTTCAATAGAAGTGCCCATTTCTAATCACATAAATGAAATCTACATTCTTTATTTTTCCTAAAAACAAATTTTTATGTCATTTGTATTATAAGTTTTCGAGAAATTAATTACGTAAAAAAAAGCATATTTTAGGGGTGGCGTTCAAATTAATGTCAGTATTCTACTGTTGACCGAGGAAGCTTGCTTCTTTATCAAGGCGTCTTAAAGCGCCACTCAAACAGTCATTGAAGACAGCTAGATTACAGGAAAGCATAAGTCGTTTCAAATGTTTAGTCACTAGCGGCCCATTAATTCAATCATTTTGCAGTTTTTTAAGTATAATTTGAAAACTACTTGCAAGCAAATTTAGAAATTTTGGATTTACATAAAACAGTAGATAATAAATATAAATCCAACAACAACAAAAAAAATTAAGTTGCAATTCGTAATTTTTTCGAATATTAGTTTCATAATTCATATAATATAATTATAAAGAAATTCAAACTCAACGTATTTACACTGTAAAAATTGAAGACCCAAATTGCGTAGAAAGATTTCTGAGTATAGTAATTTTCCTGAAATGGTACAGTAAGAATTCCAAAATGGTAGAGTATTGTTCCCAAAATAGGTAACCCAAAATGGATTAAAACAGAGCAGATCTTTATTAAAATTAAATTAATCAAAATTTCTGAGGTATAATGTATATACTATCTAAGATATTTTAATTGTTTTAATGTCATTAAAAATCAGACTTATTTAAAACGATTTTGTGCTACAAACTGAACTTTCCAAATTGGAACAATTCTGTACCCAAAAATCTTTCAACCCAATTTGGGTATTTTGTTTTTACTGTGTATGTTTGGGCATTTTAGTTTTTTTCTACTATCAAAAATTAGAACATTAGAAGTATAATTTCAGAAAATATTATTAAAAATAGGAAAATATAATTTAACATTAGCAGCACTACATTTTGAATGTTTATAATTCAAAAACTTATCGTTCAAATGATTTGAAATTCAGTGTCTAGGCAAAGTTTGAACTCAAGATTTGAAATTTCTTATTACAATTGGGCATGGTATTTTTTTTTAACCTCCTGACTGCCGCCGGCTGATTTTTTCACACACTAAGCTGCAGGTTTCACTGCAACATAAGGAATATTTAAATTAGTATAATTCCACAAATAAAACCCAGTTCTGAAAAATTAAGTTAGGATTGATGCTATCAAAGATTATACACTGATACTAATAACGTATTTTGCATCAGGTTGGAAAAAAAACATCTTTTTTTTATATTTTTAATAAATTACAGAGAAAACAACATTACAATATTACCATTTGGCTGGGCAGTTAGGGAGTTAAATGAAGATTAAATTCGTTTTAATATGTAGACGGTCCCCTAAGAAAACTTTACATGCATCATTTAAAAGTAGACTCGTTATAAACTTCGTTAGTAGACTTGTTATTAGTAGAGAAAAGTTGTAATCTTTCGGTATCATTAGCTTTTTTTTTTTTTTTTTTTTTTTTTTTTTGGTTGACGTAAAGTTGTTATTAAAAGTCTAATGAAAACATTAATGAAAAAACAAAAGAACCTTGAATTTTTATTTATTTAAATTAGCTCCAATAAATTATAATAAAAATAAATAAAAGGAATTTTATTCTAAGTTTAAAACTGTGCACACGATTTTCTTGAGTTCTGAACGCCTGGATTCTTGATATTAATAAATATTATGATTGAGATTAACTCGTTTTTACTCAGATTAATGAAATGAAGCAGAAACTTTAGATGAAAATCAACATAAATTAGAATAATATTGAAGTAATTGCGCCGAGAACATGTGTAACATCTTAACATGAACCAGATAGAGTTCCAGAGAGAACCAGATAGAGAACTAGTTTTGAGATTGGCAGATCCGATTACTTTATTGATTTCGATGAAAACAAAAGTTCGTGCTTAAACATAAAACCAACATTTAGTTGTAAATATATTCAATATCTGAATTCATTTTAATAATATTCGCATAAAAAAAAAAAATCAGATCATACGTAGGTTGCACAGAAGTTTTATATCGTAATATAAATTCTCAGATATTTCCAGAGTATTATACAACGTGAATAAATATCCCCGTAATATATTTTGTACGCTCAAAAAGTCTTTTTATTGCATCATAAATTTAGCAGTAAAACTAACATTAATAAAAGCGTTACAATTAATGAGGGGAAGTAAAAAGTTATATGGTTTAAACATTATTTGCGGATGAAGGATACATTATTTCATACAACAAACAACGTTAATTTATTGCTTTTTGAAAGGGTAATATAATATGTGAAATAAGATATTGATTATTAATAAAATTACATTGTAAATATTTATTGAACATGAATAATAATTAGTACAATAAAACATTGTTGTACAGTATGACTATAACTCTTTTCAACATGATAAAGATCACCCTTCAAAATTAATAAATTTACATTATAACAGGATCTATTTAATGAAACCAAAATGTGTATTTCATATTTTAAAGATATTTATGACAATCGAGTGAAAGTTAAAAAGTAATCATGGAAACTATGCTTTTAATAAAATTACAGAAATTGTAATGTGATCTCGGGAGTAGCGAAATTTTTTATAAGATACACAAATTGAATAATGTATTAACAAAACTTCTATTTATTGAATATTTCTTTATGAATCTAATTTTCTAGTAGAAGAAATGGATATTTGTTCTACACACCAGTCTCTTTTAAATTCATACACTTGTTAATACATATAAATGAAAATATTAACAAAATGTAAGTAATATTAATAAAGTTTAAATATTTTGCACCTGCTACATATAAATTTCTTAGTTATTAATTAATTAATTAATTAATTAATTAATTAATTAATTAATTAATAAAGAACTAAGAAATTTATATGTAGCAGGTGCAAAACATTTAAACTTTATTAATATTAGTTCAATTAATTAATTAATTAAATAATTTTACCATTGGTCTAATGACCAAATAAAGGTACTCCTGTTTTAAATTCTTTAATTATGTATGTATGTACAGATAAATAAAAGTTATTTTATGTAAAGAAGTCTTTACAAAATAAATATCCATTTAATAAAAATCAGCTGTTTACTAATTTTTCAATCTTTTTTATATTACATTTTAACTTTATAATAGATTAAGATAGGATGTACCATTTAACCACATTTATATCTAAACAGGAGCGATTTAAAGTATAAAACCAATGCAAAAAGCACTTGAAGCCTAAGTACACGTTTGGCCAAGCTTCACTTGAGACAAATGGCAAAAAATTACTTTGATAATGATTTTCTGCTTGAAATTTCCTTAATCTGGTGCAAAGAAAATTCGCATATTTTTTAACAGTAACTGATTGCAGAACCTAGCCCAGTAGTTTTTTTTAACATTTATTTATTTTTTTATTTTTCAAAATAAACATATGAAAGTAGTTACTATACACAAAAGATCAATAAGTCACGAAAAATGCATTTATATGTTCCAATCGTAGTCTTAGCATGATCGAAACAGAACTTTCTGCTAAAATGACGTCATAGTTGGCCAAACAGAACATATGTTTCCGTTTTAAATATAAAAATACGTAATACTTTTAAGGTAGTTCACAAAGCTCTACTCAACAACAGGAAAATTTGTAACACATCTTTTTACTTATTTCAATACATAAGCACATAAATTTCGTAGATTTGACTATTCGAAAAGTTTTGAATCGAAATGAATTTTAAATGTCTTGAAAAATAAGCTATGTATGGATTTATAAGGAATTATGGTCACATAACGACAAATTATTATCCTTTCACGCGATTTTATGTTCGGAAATTCGATTCAAAATACACTTATTGATAATATAAAAAGATCTTCTGCCTTCACAAAAAAACGGAAAACGTTTTTCGATTGCTTGCTTTCTAAATAAGAACACTAGCTAATGCAATGCCTTTTAAAAAATAAATACCTTAAAAAACAAGTATAAAAATGTGTCAGAAAGAAGTCCTCTTGGATTTTAGATCAGTCAATAAAGTCCGCAAAAACATAGTTCAAATTTTAAAGTCTAAGAAATTTTCAATATTTACAAAAAATAATTGATTTTTAACCAGAAAGGAGATTTTGTCAGACATATCTCGAGTGTTATTCACCGGGATTAAGAAAAAATAACTTTTCATTAACAATCGTTTAAAAGCCAACAATTGCCCTCATCGTTGGCTACCGTGTCGTTGCTAATCTAGCATCAGCAAAAAGGAAGTAAATTCGGTAAACAAAATAAAAAAATAAAATTGCCGGATTTTTTTCTTTTTCTTTTTTTTTTTTTTTTTTTTTTTTTTTTTTTACTGGGTGTTTTGCCATGGCATCAAAATGTAGTAGTAGTGTAAATGTTAGAATATTTAAGGTTTACGAAAATATTTAAATTCACTAGATTAAAATGCTGTAAAAACAGTAGAGTTTATTAGTTTTAGCAAGGTAAAATGAATTTTATCGTATTCGGGACTTAGATACGGTGTTATCTCACGTTTGATTTAGCATAGAAAAAAAATCACTAGCGCCGCATTTGAAGCATCCTTTATCTTTTGATAATCAATGACCAAAAATATTTCCGAGATTTCTTATTACAGAAGATTAAATATAAAAAAACATAAATATATCAAAACAAATTTGCGGAAGTTGTGACTAAGTTGGAAAATCTCGATTCAAATAAAATTATTTCATAAAAATCGTCAGTGTTTTCGGTTACTATCATAATTTTAAATAATGAGCTTATTTTAACCATACAAAATTTTTTCTAATTAGATATTATTGTGCATATTAGAAACAATTTTACAAGGTAGATGCTAGGTTTCCTCGTGCAAGAATTGAAACAGATGCTATGTTTAGTGAAAATCGTTAAAATAGATTTTGGTGTACAGAAGAATTTTCAGGGTTTAGTTTTTTTTTTTCAATCTGTAAAAACGAGCTTTTCCAAATTGCATACGTTGCTTGATTGTTTTCGATCGCTTGAATTAGAACAAAAGGCAAGTTTCCTGTAAAAGAAATTTTCTTAAGTTCGAGACCTATCTAGATCGTTAACTCGTGGTCAAATTAATTTGTTCAATTTTCGCTACGCATTCATTTGCGGAAAATAAGCCATGTTACTTGTACAAATGCTGAGTGTAACATAATAAATTTATTTTTTCTTATATCACTAAATATTTGCAATATTTTCAATTTCAAGTATCATTGTGAACAATGAATAGTTTCTTGCGCGGTGTTCCACTCCATTGCATGTAGTTCCATTCTTGATGTTTGCTCATAAATAAATTGAAATGAGCCTTCATTCACTAATTGTAGCAATAAATGATTATTTTGAAAACCGATTTTCATTGACAAGATGTAATAATCGTCTCTACAAGAGGTGATTGACGTCTCGACAAAATACGATCATCGGCATGACAAGGTGTATGGCATGTCTGGTCTTTCTGAGTATTGATCTTTTGTTGTAAGATTCGATAACGCTGTGTCAGTCGGGAACTTATGCAAATTATATTGGCGTGTGCCAACCCAATTACGATAATGTGTTTTGTCCCTTATACATATCTGTACAATTGTTAATTTTCAGGCATCTTTCTGCCGACATCGAAATACTCAAGGTTAAAAGACACAAATTTTGACATCATCATTAATCGATCGACTTCTCACTAGTGTTGGAATCCACGCTGTAAAATTTTTAAGAGCAATTTTCTTTTATTTTATTTGTGGAATATCTATTATTTTAAAAAATCTACTAACTATATAACTTATTGGTGAGAATACGGAATTCATGAATAATAATTCAACCAGAAGCGGAATGCCACAATGTTACTGCATTCGGCTGATCTTTTATTGAAGGAGGGGGGGGGGGTGGATTCACGATTCTAACCAGCTATTATTGTTTTATAAGATGATAAATATTCCCCACACACTCACAAAAATTGCTGTTCAAACGTTTTATGGTGTGAATTCCATATCTAGTGAGAAGTAGTGATGATGTCACAATTCATGTCCTCTGGACTTGAGTATTTCGATGGCAGTGACCATTCTTGCAGTTCACGACAGCTATATTAATTTAGTTTTATTACTAAGATGATATTGTCATCAGTTCATGCTTAATTCACCCCGCTATTTCTCTGCAAGTCTAGTTATATTGAAATAACGAGACCATTGTGCTGGTTATTATATTTATTTATTTATTTATTTATTTTATTATTATTATTATTATTTATTTATTTATTTTATTATTATTATTATTATTTATTAGTTTATTTTTGCCGGATAAATATATAATGTGACGTCAGCTTTAAATGCACAAATGATAATAGAGAATTTACCAAATAAATTCATTTATCAAGTACCATTAAATGAAATTGTATATACAGTTTTAAAAATAGTTTGTATTTACTTATAAAAAAGATGTATACAGATAATTAAAAGTATGTTTTGATTACAAATCATATATTTTTTGGCCTATGGGTAGTTAAAATTTAGTAAGTCACATTAATTAAACATGATCTGAAATCAAATAGTTGTAACGGTATTAACGGTTCACTAGCTTTTTTAACAGAAAATTTTTTATTAATTTTGTTTTCAAAAGAAAAATATCAAATACAGCTAAAAGTAGCTTTGTTTCGTTTTTTTATGTTTTCTTGCTGATTTTAAAAAAGTTACTTAGACCTGCTATAATATAAGAATTATCTGATAAAATTGTAATAGTTTACTCATCGGAAGGGACTCGAACCGACACGATTTTCATATTTCAAACGGAAAAAAATGTGTTTTCTTGGTGTTTTATCTTATGTCTAAGATCTGAATAAAAATGATTTTTTTTTCAATATATTCTTAGACTTCGTTTCACTTTCGTTCTATCCATATCCTTTCGAAAAATACGGTAGCGTCGCCGATTTTATGAGCAATTCAGCGCGTCTAACAAAAATCAACGATTGGACGAAGAATGAATAAAATATGAACTTTTAAACAAATGCCATAAAAAAGTTGACGTGTCGGGAAAAATGATGCCAGCCTTTGGGGAATAAAATTATAAGCTAGGACTAAATCCTCTAACATATCCTTTATCATGTTTTATTTATATTTTTTTGTACTTGTAGTTCGAATATTTTCCAAGCAAAGAAAGGAGATCGTGCTGACGAATGAATCGGTAGATAAAAGTCTATTTCACGATTTTAAGCTTTTGGGTGGTAAAAGCCTTTTTTCCAAAAATATCCATAGAGATGAATTGTGAAAAGAGGGTGTTAAAGTCTTCCTTTTATGAAATAAATGAAATAATTTATTACTTACATTTGTATTCATGCCGTGACTCAGAACAGCATTTTGTTGGCTGTTGCAACAAATTTTTGTCAAACGTTATACATGATTGCTGTATATACGAAAAGAAAAGAAATATATTTAATTAGTTATAAAATTATGGTTTTTCAGTTACAATTTATATATTTTTTTTCATATGGGTAGTCAAATTTCAGAAAGTTACGCATAAGTCATATGAACTGAAATCGATCAGAAATAAAATAGCTGCGATAATATTAGTGACTCCCTAGCTTATTAACAGAAAATATTATTTTAATTTTCTTTTATAAAGACAAATATAAAATAGAGCTAAAAATAACTTTTGTTTCGTTTTAGAATACCAGCTTACTAATTTAAAAAATGAAACTGGACGCGTTATAATAAAAGAATTATCAAGTAAAACTTGTAATATTTTACTAATCAAAAGAGACTTGAACTGACACGGTTCCCACATTTCAAATGACAGAAAAGATTTGCGTTTTCTGGCTGTTTTTATCCTACTTCTAAAATCTGAGGAAAAACGAATTTTCTTTCAACATTTTTTTTTCAATTTTTTTTCAATTTCGTTCTGTCCATATCTTTTTGGAAAATATGGTAGCGTCGTCGATTATATGAGCAATCCAGCTTGCCCATCAAATATCAACGATTGGACGAAGAATGAATAAAATATGAATTTTTAAACAATTGCCAAAAAATGTTGACGTGTCGGGAAAAATGACGCCAGCCTTTGGGGAATAAAATTATAAGCTAGGACTAAATCCTCTAACACGTTTTTTTTTTCCTTTTTTTGTACTTGTAGTTTGCATTTTTTTCGAGCAAAGAATGAATCAGTAGATAAAAGTCTGTTTTATGATTTTGAGCTATAGGGTGGTAAAAACATTTCTTCCTAAAATATCCATGAAGAAGAAAAAATTAATCAATTGTGAAATAAGGGTGTTAAAGAATTCGTTTAATGTGATAAATGCAATAAGTTATTACGTACAATTTGTATTCGTAGAGTGACTCAGAACAGCATTTTGGAGGTTGTTGCAGTGAATTTTTGTCAAACGTGATAGCTGAATGCTGTACGTAGGAAAGCGAATGAAATATATTTTAATTATTCATATTGAAAATGTTTGTTTTTATAAGTATAATTAAAAATTGTTCTAGTAAAAATTGAAGGAACCGAAATTTTTCATATAAACAGAATATCTAAAATTATATTAGGAGTGCAAAAATCTAGACGCCAGCGGGTAGACATATGCCACTAAAATTTTAAAGTTTCGTCACTGAAAATTAAGAAGCATTCCAGCAAGAAAACTTAAACGAAATTTTTGGTGAAAAAGAAATAGTGGTGAGAGACAGCCTGCTGGTGCCTAGATTTTTACATCCTTGCTCATAGATATGCAAGTTATCTGGCGATTATAATTTCATAAAAATAATAAAGATCCACATTTTTAGTTTGTGACATCGATTTTTGCACTTTTACCATTTATACAGCAATTCTGAGACTTTAGTATACATAAAAAATCTATATCATCGGTAAGTTATACAACTTACTTTTTATAAGAAAAATATATTAAAGCATACATAAAATTAATAGACGGTAACATTTAAAGAAAAAAAAATATCCACGAATTCACACCTAATATGAAATATACGTGAAAACATTCTTCTCGTACATTTTATAAGAATTTATGAAATCGTGAATATACTTTTGTTAAATGTTACTTCTAATAATTTAATGTATAACTTGCTTTATTACATTTTTAGCTCACAGGCTATCATAGCCTGAGAGCTTATGTGCCCGCCCGTTCTGTATGTATGTTCGTACGTAACGCGATAACTCGTGATAAAAATATCCGATCCACTTAAAATTTTGTATATAGGTATATCCTGACAAGGCGCTTCCCTGATTAGTTTTTGGAGTTCATCCGATATGTATAAGGGGGGAACGGGGGGCTCATGCCCCTCCCCTTTATAGAAATAAGTGGGTTTTTCATGCAGAATTAAGTTTTCGCTCAAAATTTAGATATAGGATCATTCTGATGGGGCGATTCCGTCACTGTTATTAGGTGTTCATTGAATAAGTATAAACAGGAGGAACGGGGGTTGTAATGCCCCTCCCCTTAATTTATATAAATGGGTTTTTCAAGCAGAATTGTCAGATTTCGTTCAAATTTCTGAATAGTTTTGGAAGTTTAATGGTTAAGTATAAAAGAGGGGGATAACTCCTCTTAAATTACACAAATGCTAAATGGGTTTTTATTAAGAATTATCCGATTTGCTCTGAATTTTGGATATAGATTTTTTATATGATAAAGCATGTCCTTGATAGTTTAGGAGGTTCAATGATTAAGTATAAAAAAGGGGAAAGGGGAGAGCTGTTTCCCCTTCTTAATTTTTTTTTCGAACGGAATTAACCCTTGAAAATATAAGGCTGTAATGTACAATTAGTATGCGTAGCCTGTGAGCTCAATGCCATCAGTTTAACTGGGCAGTATTCTTTTTATTTATAAAAATTGACCAGCTTGTTTCGCAGATAGTAATGTTATTTTAAAACCTAATGTATGATAAGTGGAATGCAAATGATAAAATTTAAATTAACGTTTGTTAACCTTATTTCTAATAAAAGTTTTTAATTGTGAGCTTTAGGATGATTAACGTAAAATTATGATGAACTATGGTTTTAATTAATAACAGTTTTCTGGGATTCTGCTTTAATACCTAAGCTTAAACATTTCCGATTTTTTTTTTTTTTTTTTTTTTTTTTTTTTTGAGTTAATAAATTTTCTGAACATAGAAAAAAACTTTTTCGGATGTTATCAATTCTCAAGTAAACAAATTCATGTTGAACAAACATGTTTAGCTGAGAAACATGCTACACTAAACATCCTGTAATCCGGCATCCTATTGTCCGGATGCTATATAATCAGGCACGACTTCCGGAATGATAGTATTTCTTGTTCAATCACACTTGGTGTTTATAATACTATGGCGAAACTGCAGAATGAGGGGTTTATATAAAACCCATCACAAATGATTGAAAATCATAAATTTATAAATATAGCTCATTCAACCCACAGACAAAAGGGGGGGGGGATGAGAACAAACATACTTGCGGATAATTTCCGAAATCAAACCTTTGAAACCAATAATAAATTTTTATAATCTAAATTAAATACTTTTTTCATTTCAGAAAAGTTTGCTTAACTTGAGGAAATTGATATCAGTCATCACAAAATAAATATGCAATGAGGAACATTTAATTCAAATGTTTATTTCTGCGGAAGATAAAGTAACATAAATGAATTTTAAGAGTATATACAAATTTGTATCGTCATTTTTTGTTTTATTTCAACTTCTACACATTTTTTATCCATTCGTCTTCTAATCTGAGAAATTTCGCAATTCGGCATGCTTCAAGTCGGGAACGTGCCAAATTAGAGGGTGTTAAATTAATGTAAATAAACATTAATATAAAAATATATGAATTTTTGGCACTCTTCAACCATTTGTAAATTCAGTTGTATTGCTAAGAAATGATAGTAAACAAAAACCAATATTTTCTATTGAATAGAGTGCAAATACTCTTTAATAGTATCTCAGATATTTGGCCGGGGAAATATATATATATATATATATATTCTATAAATTCTATTTTGAATATTGAAAATCTAACAGGTAAATTTTATATAAAAATTATGTCAAAACATCAAGGTAACTTAATATTTGCTGTAAGTGATAAAAATAAATTTAAAAAGCAAAAAATACTTTAATTTATTTATATTCGAAACGTTTTATTGCATTCGATGACATCATTCTCAAGATTTAAAATGATACTTAAATGATACAAAATAAACTAGCCTATTATTGATTGATTTTGGACAATTTAGTTGAAATGGTTATAATAAGCATCCGTACTTATTGAAACGAACATCAGTACGAAATAAGAAATGTTTGTAAAGCTAATTTTTTTTATTAGATATGTACGATTCCGTAAAATAAATACTTGCCTAAAATATTATTAGATTCTGTTATATATACAAGATTCAAATAGATAACATAGCTAAAACTAGGATGATGCATAAAATATTGCTGGCAAACTTTGCTCTTTAGCATTTTAATACATTAACTTAAACACTGAGACACACACTAAGAATTACCAAGAACAGAGCATATCTGTGAATTTATTTCGATGTTTAAGAATTTAATGAATAAAAAAGCCTCAATCAAAGAGTGTACCATGTTGGAAATTCAAATGCAAAATTTTCAATATACCATTTTTCTCTACAACTTATTTTAATCTTTTTCTTGTAAACTAAACTATTTCATTTATTGATATTTTATTTAATATAAGAAACATACCTTATATAGAAAAATGTTTAAATAAGTTAAAAACTTGCATCGTGCGCCGAAGTATTTTAGCTATCCGTTCTTAAGATGTTAATACAAAAATAAATTACTTCAATATTAGCTTATTTGTAAAAAGTATGTAGCATCCAAAATTTTTAGTAAAATATTTTTCAACTCGTAATTTTGCAGAAAAATTGATATATTTGTTCATGTCCGATAACTTTTTTCTGCTTTTTTTAAAATTTATTATATGAGTTATATGCCTTCTGAATTGTTTTACACTTAAAAGTATTACAGTAAGTATCATTGATAAATCAAAATATTTTTAACAACATCTGTTTTTATACTATAAATATCAATGTGTCATCAGATTGTGAGAAAAAAACACTGACGTCAGCTATCTTTTATTTATAAGAAATTTTAGTGAAATCTGAGAATGATTTCTTTTACACAACTGAAAAATGCGAAAATAAAATCTATAAGCTTATTGATTTTATAATGTATTAATCCGTTAGTATAAGCGAATGTATATGTAGAGTTAGCATATGCGTGCAATAATTCTCATTCCTTTTTATCTCTCGTTATGTTTTTAGCTGAATATGTTTTAAAAAGGAATTTTTGCTCTGTATTGTTAAATATACCAGTAATTTTTAATTTTAAGGGAAAAAACTATGATTATAATACTGCACATATTTGAAGCAATTTCTGTAAAAATCATGTTTTTATTTCATCTTCTCTAGAATTTTTATTTTTCTAACAAACGATTTGTTTTACCACTTTAACTCCCTTGGGACGAGAGGCACGTATAAATACGCACTTAAGAATTCTTGTTTATCCCAACCACTAAAAATTTACTGTAAAATTTGTCTTATTTAATCGGAGCATTTTCTTGATTTAATGAGACACAAATTTCTGTTTTTAAAAACCACATCATTAAAACAAATCATTAAAAATTTCATAAAAGACTCCCATCATGAAGTCAGAAAATGCTATATATGGATTTAGTGAAAATTGGATTCTATATAATAGAAATAAACACATAAAAGTATTTAAAAAATTCGTCTCAAAATTTAACTTCTTTCCACAAATCTTGTACTAATTAAAAACGTCAAAATCGTTAAAATATTGGTCTTTTTTTTCCTTCCTTTAAAAAAAAATAAATATTTGGAAAATGGTTGTTGTTGAAACAAACCTTGTGGTGTCCACATCTTATTTTTTTTTTCATTTTTAACGTCCTTCATCCAAGAGCTTTTCTTCTCTTATTGAGACTCTCTCGAGAAAACCAGATTTATAGATCTCGATGTACCTTCCGAATGGCCGAGTCCGTAGCGTAAACCAGGTAGGGAAAAATCTTAAATCAAAGACACCGAAATGCAGGAAAAGTATGCTCGGGGCTATGAAGCTACCAAATAGTCGCAGGTGCGTCGAGCTTATAATTATTAAACCATTAGCTTACCATTTGCATTAGATAAACTCAAATCTGAATCCGATAACTTTAATTTAGGTAATTTTCGTCATCCGAATCAAAGTCTACGTAACATGTCAAATCGATAAAAATTTCTTTTTCCACATGGTTATTTTATATATTTCTTAAACCTACCCAAAATAATACTTTTAATATTTTATGTAAAAAATGATAGATATCAATTAAATATATGCCAATAGAAAAAAAAAAAAATACAAAAAATTAATTTCCCGATCTTTTCAATTATCGATTCTTCACGGTAAAGCACTTTAATGACGAGTGCCACGCCTAAAACGTCATTTTATTTTATTTTTTACTTTTTCATCACACTCCCATTTTGAAGAGAAAAGTCACTGTGTTAAAAGCAAAAGGTGTGAACTGGGAGTTCTACAGTGACATTTACCTTCATCATCACGAAAGCATTTTTGTAGTGGCACATTCAATTTTTCTGTTTTTTGTTTAATTTGCTTTCAGTTGGAGCAGTTTCCCCGCACGTACTCTGGCCGACGCCCAAGGCACATCACGTGATATATGCCTACAAACCAATTGATTTGTATTTATCAATGTGTAAAGTATGGCTCCGAAACGTAACTCCACGTGACATATCAATTTACGTTTTTTTTTTTTTTTTTTTTTTCGTATTTCTAAAGATTGGCTCCAAATACTGGCAGATTTCATATTTATGTAAGCAAGCGTAAAATTTGAATTTCATTTTCAGAAAAAAAAAATGAATGCTACTCTGACCTTTTTAAATTTCCAACAATGAAATACTCATAAAAAAAAATTTACTGATATGGGGTAAAATTGAAATTATATGACATGCGTTTATTACTAATGTGTAACATTTAATATAATTATTTTATTTTTTTTGGAAATTAGCACTAAACATTTGATTAACCCGGTACAAAACTAGTACGATATGAAAATAGAAAATTTGAACGGAAATGTCTGCATAAAATTAATAAAATACAAGGCACAAATGTCATGTACCGGGATTGGCACGATTTTTTTTCTAATGCCAAATTGTCGAAAAGCTCATTTTCGAATATCAGTTACATACATATCTTTTTAATTATTTCTATTATTTTAAAAAGGAAATAACAGTAATTTTTAAAAGGAAAATAGAAAACATAAACAATTTATTAATAAATAAATAACAATAGCAGTGTAACCAAATCAGATCATATAGGCGCATCTAGGGTATTCCGGTGCGTATGTCACTTATCATCATCAATGTCACTTATACAATTTATTTCGTGTAAACAAGTAAACTATCTGTTTTTGTGTGCAAAAAATAAACTGTGCATAGATATCATTGACACACAGGGTTACCAACTGGAACTGAAGTGGTGTTGTATTTTGTCTGATATGGTACTGCGACTTTTGTCGCCTATTTAGTTATACATATGTGTATATACCTATAATAAATAATATAAACTGTTTTATCCTATAATTATTAATTGAACTTTTTTCATTTACTGCAATTTTCTTTTTTAAATAATAGAATTTTTTTTTAAATATATAAATATATTATAATCAAAAACGAGGTTTTCTCAAAATTGGCATTAAATAACATTGTACCAAACCTTGTGCGTATATGACTTCTGTATCAAATACAAGTGAAATTGATGAACATATGAATGCTTTCAGGAGATATGTAGTGACAAAGTAACTCCACTCTCTGTCTATAAATAATTGTGAAACACATCATAGACTGCGTTTAGGCACTTCTTTTACTTGTTCAGTAAAAGCTATAAATGCTTATTATTCTACAATCGTTCTGTGAGTTATTCTTTAAAGAATGTAGATATTCAACACGGGAATAAAGATAAAGTGATATAACTATGGAATAAAGACCAACTTGAAGTACAGATTTCTCCCTACAAAATATCTGTCCCTTTCATTCTAAATTTTAAAAAGAAAAAAAAAAGACGTCGATACTTGAAAATTATTGAATAATTTGCAGCAAACCTCAGCAATGTATATCAATTTCGTAAAATGTGAAATAGTTTAAAATAATTAAAACGTGCTTTAACAATTTTTATCTATATACCCTTACGTAATGGAATACTTTTGTGTAGTCCCATAAATTAAGTATATATTGCATCGCATACTGTTCAAAATGTATATTTTAGTATACACTTCAGAGATGCATATTAGTTTCATTACGTTCGAAATTGTGTAACATTATTAAAATGCATTTGAAAAATGAATTCATAAATATCATAATCATCTAAAATAATAATAATAATATTAATAATAACAATAAATAAAAAAAAGAAAGAAAGAAAGAAAATAAATAAATAAATAAATAAGTTTTTTAGAAAAATTTTCCTAACTTTACAGGGTTTTTTTTTTTTACATTATAAGAACTGTGATAATTGGATAGTTTGATGATCTTCATTTCACTATGATTTTTCACAAACAAACCGAAGATAATTCTTTCTCTAAGAATAAATTGTGAATGTACAGAAACTTATTTAACTTTATACTAAAATTCTTCATAATATCATATAAGTCGATATAAAAAATTTCAATGATTTTTAATAATAAATGTGTGATTATTCCGTTATATCGATAATATAAACATTTACAGTCGTTGTAACTTTTTATTATTGAAATCACAAACGAAATTTCCATCTATATAATATCTAATTAAGTACATTACTAATTGATGCTTACATTTCAACTAAATATTGTGAAGAAAAAAATAATCTAAGAAAAGTATTACTTGGTTGTTATAATTTTCACCGAACTGAAAGTACATATTTGTATGTTTTTCTTGGACTTAACAAGAAAGCTTTGGCAGTTGAAAATATCTTTTCTTTGCTGAAAAGAATTTCTAGACTTCTTCCCGTTCTATCAAGTTTTGTTCCAGTGATAAATTTCAAAATGATGACGTACTTTGGAATTCCATTGAACATACACATCAACTTCCCCTTATTTCATGATTGATGACGATTTTTCTCGCTTTCCGATATTCCCCATCTTTCCTCAACATGCTATGTATTGGCTTAGAAGAAAAGTTCCTTGCATTTTTGCCTGATTATATCATATTACAGAAATGAAGAAGGGAAAAAACTTACAGATATAAAAACCTTTAAAGAGAATAAAATTTTAAATTTATAAAGTATTTTACTTATTGTGAATATTTGCTTATAGATTGTAAAGATTATTAAGAATAAATAACATCAGTCTATGTGTTTTTCTAAACAAAATTAAATGAATCTCAAATTTAAGGAGAAATAAGACTTTTAAATTACACACAAAAAAATAACTATTATGCAATTTTATTTCTTAAAATTATACTATACAAAGACACAACTAAAGAAAAAAATAAATGCATGCATCATCTTTCATTTTACATTTTTTTAGCTCATGGCGGGGGGGAGGATGTTTTTCATAACTGTTTTAAAGCTTTTGTTTGGAGAAAATTGGAATCGCAGTTTCCCTACATGATTACTAAAAATTTCTGCCATGTACATATATATTGATATTACTAGTATTTAATTTTATTTTAAATTCAGAATCTCCCACTAAAATTTATACATTAATGGCTGATTTTTTAATTGCTTTCTAGATTTATTATAAATTTTAATAATATAAAATTTTCATATGTATAATTTTATATTCAGAAATTGCGGAAATACTATAAAAATAGTGAACATGAAAAGTGTTATTCAGGGTGATTCTAACTAGAGAAGTTGCATGATAAGAAGTCAGTTGCCTCTCAAATATCTAAAGAGTAACGATATAAAAAAACTCAGATGAATAAAGCTGTTAAGTTTGATAGAGAGTTTACTCGAGACCACTTATGTATGCTGAATTATGTGTTAGAATTTTTTTCGCCTGTACCATATTAAATTATTCTGGGATCTATCATTACATGCATGTCCTTGAAAGGGCTTTGTAGATTTATGCCATTAACTCATAGATTCCATTCAATTTTTTGATAGTCTGAATGATCTGAACCATACAAAACAAACGGTAATCTCCAAATACATCGAGTGCTTTTTCTTTACCATGCATTCTCTTATCCGGCTAATTATTTTTACTTTCAACATTTCTGAATTATTGTAAAAACCCCAAATTACAGTGCATCAAAATTATGATAATCCAGTCATCAGACTGAAAGATGAGCAGTTGTGGATAGTTCAAACATGCACAGAGGAACATTCTTCTTTACAAATTACAGTTACAAATTTTCCTAAATGAACTTTAATTGCTTGAAAAGCAGGAGATGGATTAAATTACAGCAATCAAACTATTTCGTAAAAGAGTCACTTAGTAGTTAGGATCAGAAGCTATCATGGTTTTGGCACTAACAGCCACTCTTGTAATTAATGCCTAGAGCAAGACAATTCGCACTGTGCTAAAAGTCCAACGTATTCTAAACCTTTTGCTGATTTAGAAAGGCGTGCAGTAAAAAATCTACAGCTCTGCATAGATTCAACGTCATTTTTCATTATTGATTATTGTTACGCAAAGTGCGCCATCGCACTCGTAATTGGTAGTTTTAAATATATTTGGCACTAAAACGCTTAAACAAACATATGACAAAAATAAAGCAGATAGCATTCAGCTGCTTAGTCCAACGGCGTAGAGCTGTGACATTTTCGGATGAATTTGAATGCTTTCTAGACGCCGTACACCTTTCTGCTTGAAACAATCTTAATGATATAATCAAGGAAAACCGCGTAAATTAATATCATTAATGACAATAATATCATCAGAATACGATAATAATTGATCGAGTGAAGATGATCAAGCATCTGGACTTCAGACAGAAGTTTACTTAACAATTGGGTGAAGATATATGTAACGTATCAATCTATGGACAAAGGAAGGATCGGTAAATGCTGCTCGTGGAATGTTAAAAGATATTGTCTAATGTAAGGGTCAGAATTTCAGCCACTGGCTGTAAATGCTCACTTTGATGATTATCATGGCTAATTTCTAAAAGACTTTTCCATATCGAACCTATTTCTATATCTTTGAAAGAAGGAAATATATCATAGTCACAAATTCAGTTGATGTTAACAGTTGCATACACTGCAACCATACACAAATCCTAGGGATTAATTTAAAGAAAAACTTGTGTAAATATTAGTCTAAAGGAGTTGTCGCATTGCTCAAATTATCTCACATTTAGTATCTTTGGCACTTAGAGAAAATTTAATTGAAGCGTCTTTCTCAAGAAATAATCTAAAAAAAAAGTTACAATTGATGAAAGATTTAGCATTTGAGAATTACTTGAGGTAAATGTCGGTTAAATAAACATTCGAAAATAAAGCTTTAATTACTGTTATTATAATCTTATTGTTATACTAAACAGTAAATACACACACATACATATATATATATATATGTTTTAGATATTATCTTTTAAGTTTGTGTGACCTTACACTCCTACATTTTCGTCTGATAGACACTAGTATGTAGTCAATGTTGACCATGATATTGTCAAAACTTAGCATAAGCTAACAATACTTAACATAGCTTTAGATATTTTTGCTTCAAGATTTACTGACAGTATAAAGAATACATTAATAAAATTACACTAATTTGGTAACAATTATTTTAAAAGAAAGCCGTCGAATTCGATGAAAGAAAATGTTTAAAATAACCGATTGGTGGAAATATATGTATATATATATACAGGGTTTAGTCATAGTTATTACAACAATAGACTATCTCCTTACTTATTGCCCCTAGGAACATACTTCAAATTTTAAAGTTTCATAAAAAAGGTCAAAATTTAATACTATATCCCACACAACACACGTTATCTATAAGACGTGGACTTATAGTATGAATACGTCTATAACCTCCATAATGTTATTTAGATGTGCATATCAGTAAATAAACAGACGTCGATCTGACGTTTCCAATTTAGATTTCTATCAGACGTCTGTGACCTGCAACAGACGATCTGTGGCTTTCACTCTTTTAACATCTAAAGGAAATCCTTTACTCCATGTCCTTAGGAAATACTCAAGACTGCATCCAATGGATTTGCAAATAACACGCATAATGCATCTCTTATGGAAAAAATACTCCTACTTCAACCGCAAGCGAGTGGGGGTGATCTATGCTTGGAGGTCTTATAGATGTAGTCTTGTAGACTATATGGATATAATCAACGTCTGGAGGAACTCAGAGAGATCACACATGTTATTTCTAATAGACGTAAAAAGAGAGTATCGTGGATATTTTTAGATAACCTATAGATGTTTTGGCCGTCTTGTATTTACAGCTTCTAGATGACTTATAGATGAATGTGTGCTATGTGGGATGTTGCAACTCCATAATTGAAACTCCGTATTTGAAAAAAAAGGGGTGTATTTGAAAAAATACAGAAATATTAAAACCCAAAATTTTCTAAAATTCCTGACTTGCATCATTTTACCAATTTACCATTTTTTCTTTCTTTCTAACCGATGACCAAGCCCCTACCTGCCGAGTTATCTCACTGAGCGAGGAGTTCTTAACACAATTCCAACGCAAGGTAGGAGCAATTCACAAATCGCACTTTAATAAAAATCAATTTAAAATAGCGCTTCTGCTTTGGATAACAAATAGAAGTGCATACATTTTAAGTTAAACTTGTCATGAAAATAAGCTGATGGCATCGGCATTCGAAGTCTACATGGTTCGAAATATGTAGGTCTGGTACTGAACCGATTCATCATGAAAAAGAGTTCGACTCCAATAGGAAAAATGCTAAAATCATTACTCAGCCCGGAAAAGAAGTTTAAATTACACTGTTAAAACTAATGGTGACAAGCCAGTTGCATTTGGCGCCCAGGGGTGAAAAGGTGTTACCATTTGACACCCGCGGTCTTGAAAATGTGTTTGGGGTGCTGTTTTATCTCTGACTAGGTGACTCACGCTAATTAGGGTGCCGCGCAATGCATACCATCGGAAGATTTTCACCACTTAGTCATTTGTGTATGCTCTTTGACGTGTATATTTGCCTTTCAACTGGCCGTCACTGGTGGATCAAAACAGCAATTTCTCCCTGCGATAACTATCACCGCTATACGCTATCCCAATTTCGTTTAGAACTTCGGATAACTCACTTTTGGGGAGCTTTTTTATATAAAGCAACCTTTGAATTTCAGGACATTTGAACATTTCAGGGAGACTTTGAAGATGAGCTCGATAGCCGAGCGGTTTGAGCGATGAGCTTGTAATCAGACGTTGTAGGTTCGAATCCTTCGAAGGCCAAAAGTCGGTTTGTATATTTTTTAATTTTTTATTATTGGGCACTTTGGATTAAGTAATTGGGACTTAAGATTTATTATTGGTGCCATTCTGGCTCTTTTAGGGATGTCACCAGTGAGACAAGCCTTTCACCCCTAAAAGGGGCAATGTGTCCCCATTAGTTTTAACAGTGTATAGACCAGCCAATTGTTAAATTTCTAAATTGTTTTTTTACTTCAATATGGCTAAAAATTGTTTCGCATGGAGAAGTTCGTACCAAAAATACTTATTATAGCTTTTTTTTCATATTTATGCTTTAAAGGAGCCCTAATTCTCTTATACATTTATTTTATCAATAAATCTCTAATTATTTGTAAAGATTTCACTTATTTTTTACTATCGTAACCCATATTCCATGTGTTGAAGACTTTGAAAAATTCCATACAGTAACACCTTTTAAGATGGAATCACACAGGAAAGAAAAAATTACATAATAGACAACCTTACTACTTAGACGGTGTAAATGTAGTTATTTTTTTTTTCTCAGGTATTATTACGTTCAATATGTATGGATCAACACATTTTCCATTTAAAGCAAGCTTCTGTCATAGGAAGATTTTTTTCACTGATTTTATTGTATTTTTAATCTTTTGAATTTGAATCTAATATTCTTTAAAAAAAATGAATTTTTAAGTTATTTTGTAAAATAAAGGCGATTTCTTTGGTGTGTCCCTGTAAATTAAAAATAAAACCTTTTGGATGTTCTGCTTTAACGTGATGTAGTGAAAATCACTGACTTATAACAGTTTTAATGCATTTGAAAGAGCATAATGTCATTAAAATATTCTCCAAACGATTTCCCCCCATGTATCACAATGTAATCGAATTCTTTAGAGTGTCCCTGTAAATGAACCATTAATCGAACATTCTTCATATACAGTACCAAACATGCTTTGGTGACCTTAAATAAGCTTTATCAATTGCATGAAAATCCAAGTATACCGTATTTACTCGTGTATAGGGCTCACGCGTGTATAAGGCGCACGCGTGTATAAGGCGCACCTTTACTTTACAAGTAAAATTGACGATTTCTTAAAATCTCGTATATAAGGCGCACCATAAATTTGATACGCTTATGAAAAAAGACCAAAGAAATTTCAGTAAAAAAAAAAAAAAAAAAAAAAAAAAAAAAAAAAAAAAAAAAGTCGAAACAAACTTTACACCAGACCAGAAAACAAGGCGAAAATGCATTTTCAAACTTCGGGTTGTAAGAGAATGACGGGAAATAGGAATGAATGACGGTAAAGAGAATTGCTAATTAGCGTTTAGATAATGTCATTAGCTCTGTTGCATAAAAACTGCAAGGAATAAAATAAATATGTAGTAATACTTCAATTAATTAACATTTTCCGAATTTTAATATCTTCTTTGAATAATTTCTTGTTTCATATGTATATCGTTCGACTGCATCCAACAGTAAAAAATTATTCCGTGTATAAGGCGCACCAAGGAGTTTTGCCCTAATTTTTTGGAAAATAAGTGCGCCTTATACACGAGTAAATACGATATTTACGAGTGCTAGAGCGTGGACTGATGAACGGACGGAAAGCCAAACCGAATGCATAAGCACTTTTTAACTTTGTTGAAAAGTGCTAAAATGGAAATAAATAAAAAAAAATAGTTAGAACAAGCAAATCTATAAATGAACGATTTTTATTTTAAACAATAAATATGAAAATTGGTCCAGTAGAAAACTCAGGGCTATTGATTAAAAAAACAGGCTGACCTTTTCAATAAATAGACATTCAAATCCTTAATAACTTTCACATTTTATTACTTTAAATCGTTAGTTATATTAATTAAATTTATACTCACAAGATAAACACAACATTATTTTTTCAGCTAAGTAAATTCAATTATTTCACAGAATATTTTAAACTAATTCTATTTAACAATTTTAGGACAGCAAAAAATCATTTCCTTTGAATTAAAGTACGTAATTTGTTGTACTTTTGAACAATTCTTAATTTAGTTAAACTAATAAAAAATATTATTTTTCGAAAGACTTTAATTTGGTCGCATTATTGTGTTTTCTAAAATTGATAATAAATTAAGTACATGTTTACTTATACTTTATTGAAATAAATTGTTTTAGATACAAAAACACAAATAAAATTTGAAAAAAAAAATGTTTACTTCAAAAAAAGCAAAGGACAAAACTTTAATTGGTATTTTTGCCGTTTAAAACATGACAGAACATTAATAGCCATTTATGAATGTCAGAACAATCTGCTTTTATACGGGAAACCAAGACTGAAATTCTTTTACAGCAGAAAATCTTTAAAACGCAATTCTTCATATAACACACAACTTCTCAGACGTAAACAATGAATTTTACAGAGAAGGTGCACCTGAATTACTAGATTGTAAAAAATTGCTATTCTCTAAAAAAACTAAATTTAACGTATTAGTTCAATTTTATCTTCTAAATTTAGAACTTTCTTATGAAAACAGTGTTGTCAGATGTTACGCAAGTTAACTCATAATGAAGAATCAGAAAAGAATAAATTAAGCTTGTAAATTAATTTCATCCATCATCGTAAATTTTAAATAGCAATCAAGAAAGAAGAAATAAATTATCTAAAACTTCATCTATGTTCAAAAACGAAAGTGATGATGTAAACAAATAATTACATGTTTACATCATCATAAATACTGATTTAAATGACACAAATGAAAAATAGCTGTCAAAATATAATTCAACGAACAATTTATGAAAGAAATAACTTTAATTAACTTTTTTATTATATGGACATTTAACTCATATTTTTTTTCTTTCTTTTTGATGTTGATAATAATATCTTTTTTATGTATTTCACAGATATGGTAAAGTAGTGAAGTAGAAAGGAGCATTTAATGTGATATCCGCTTATGTGTCTAAAAATATAGTAATTTTCTTTCAAAAACCAGCGTAATTTTTTATTTTTGTGTGTGTCATCACTAAGTGATATACATCACCAAATGCTTGTACAGTCGACTCTCGTTAATTCGAAATCGGATAATTCGAATGTTTGCTTAATTCGAACTAAACATAAGGTCCTGAAATTTTCAATGGTAGAATAACGTTAAACTTTCTCAATTCGAACTCAATTTCTTTTGACATCATTTAATTCGAACTAACGAGAATTCCGATTTTCCATTCTTCCTTTCTTTCTCACGGATTTCAGATCATTTGAATAACTTTCTTTCTTTGATGTTTGTGAAAATTGTTCCGAACGAGTATACATATAATCCTATGCATCAGGTATCCACTTCGTCTGTCCATCAGTGACGCTTCAAATTTTTCTTCCATTGTACTTGTTTCTAATCTTTTAATTAGTTTATGTATTTATACATTCTAATTTAATATTAAGTCATATTCTGATGATAACAGACATAATAAATTTAAAGAACACTAGAAGATTAATTCCTTTATAACAGTACCATATTAAGCATGTTCTCATTTCATACTTTCCATAAGTCGAACTTCAGATAATTCGAACATTTCATGTGGTCCCGACGAGTTCTAATTAACGAGAGTCGACTGTATATGGATAAATTGAATTGATGGCCTGTGCAGATATAAAAGAATATGAAAGTAAGTCAGTCTTACCTATACTACTCTTAATGATTTTATATAAAAATAGTTGAGGACATACTCGTGGAATTAACTTGTTATGACAAATAGTGTCTAACAAATATTACTATTACAATAAATGTTTTTGAAAATGAGTAATATAATGAATTAACTGGGTCCAGGTATATTTGGACCATTTTTTAAAAGTATTTAAACAAAATTTGGAGTGATCTACAATGCTAAAAATCCTGTCCTAGTTTGAACCAAATTTTGGTGCTCAATAAATTCCAGTGTCAGAGGGTGAAATCTTGAACCAGTATTTCGAGCTCCTGTTAAAGAATAGTTCCAATCGCTTGATCGAAATCGAAGTAGGAAGCTCCAAATATTGGTGGGAGATTTCACCATCTTATAGTGGCAACTACTGGGCACTAGAATTTGGTTGAAACTAGAGCAAAGTTTTTAACAGTGTGTATAATTAGAGTTGCAAAAAGTCGGTTTATTCCCGGGTTTATTTCCAATAGATCAGGTTTATTCCCAAAAAACCGAATTATTCCGAAAAATCCCGGGTTTTTCCCGGTTTATTCCCGGGTTTAAACCGGGTTTTTTTCTAGCCTTTGCAACGCTATATATAATACAAAAATTTAAAATACGAACGAAGAATGAATTATAAAGTTACTCTAATGTATTTTGATATGTTTAAGGCATATATTACTGATATTTATGGCTGATATTAATGAGTATGGTAAATGTAATGAAGTGTGAAAATCTTGAATTTTTAGATTGTTGTTATATAGATATTCTGCTGTGTTTTGTAAAAAAAAAAGAAAAGAAAAATAGTCTATTTCATCTTTGGCCTAATCGCGATTTCATAACTTTAACAATAATTACAATATGATATTAAAAGTTTCAAAAAATTACATTTCTTGGTGTAAAATGCTGTGATCTACTTGAAAGAATTAAAAGTGGACATTATTAGATCAATGGCATCACATGTAACATTGAATATATAACGAAAAATTACATGTCACGTTAAATCTTGTTTTGCTGGTCAAATCTTGTCATTATCCACTTTACTCTTACAAAGGCAGATCTGTGATAATTCTTGTAAACATATATTCATTATTGTTGGTCTTATTAAAAAAAATCGGGATTTCATAACTTTAACAATAATTACAATATAATATCAAAAGTTTCAAAATTACGTTTCTTGGTGTAAAATGCTGTGATCTACTTAAAAGAATTAAAAGTGAACAATCATTCGATGAGTGGCACTATCCGTAACATCCAGTAAGGTACCCTGGGGTAATAACGCCACGTTAAGGTTCTACCAATTTTCACGGCTCAGTTTTAGTTTGTATTTTTCAAACAAATATATGATTTGATACAGCAACTCATTGACTATCTATATTAAAAAAAAAATAATTTAACCCTCTCATGCATACGGGCCTCATATGAGGACAGATAATTATTGGATTATTAATCAAATAAATTTCGAGCATTTATTTATGGAGATCTGATTTGTGGAAAGATAATAGATCTGACATGCAGTACAATAATAAAATTATTTTAAAATGGGTCTGTCATTTATTATAAAAAAAGATTTTTTGTGAATAATGAAAAATAATGGAAAATAATTTATGCATGAGAGGGTTAACAGATATGTATTCATAAAATGTAATGGCGTGATATCTTGATCAATGCTATTTTGCGTTATTACCCACCTATATGGGTAATAACGCTATGCAAACAAAACTATGAAATAAGATGGAATAATTGCATGTAGACTGCCCACTTCTAAAAATACAAACTCTACAAACTTAGAAATTGACAAATTGCATTCTAAGCTATTGAAAATGTTCAATGTGTAGTGAAAGTGTAAGAAAAATAAAGATGTGGTGTGTTGGGGGGGGGGGGTTGTGAAAGAAAAGAGTATCAGACCGTGAGCTTCTTTTTGCTTAAAAAGAACCGCTTAAATAGAATTATTAGAAACATTGCACAGTTTTAACTGTGTTTATTTGAATCAGTATTTAGGATGTAGCTCGGCCACTGTAGGGAATCAACCGGGGTATTAATGCCAAGGATTGGCGTTATTACCCCGTTATAGTTATTGCGCTGTACATTTTAAATTAATGCTGTACATTTTAAATTAATATATATTCTACAAATTTATGTGATTAACAAAGTATTTCCGGATAGAAAAAATAGTCTTCACATCTCTCAAATTTTAGATCAAGCGTTAATTTTAGTTGCTTGCAAAAACAATAAGACCTAAGAATGAAACAAAATAACTTGAAGCTGTTTTTTGCGATTTATATGACTCAAAATCCTTCTGCGCAGAGCACATGGGTGTCATTTACCAGATTATTTCATAATTATGCAAAATATTAGCACATGGCGTTATTACCCCTCCTGGCGTTATTACACCAGACCACCTTACATAACGAAAAATTACATGTCAAGTTAAATCTTGTTTTGCTGGACACATCTTGTTGCGATCCCCTTCACTTTTAGAAAGGCAGATCTGTGATAAATTTTGTAAACATATTTTCATTATTGTTTTTCTCATTGAGAAAAAAAATCTCATTTAAATTAATGTGAGATCTCCGTATCTATCTATCTATATTATAAAGGCCAAAAATATCTGTGCGTAATGCATACGTCATTTTGCGAATGGCAACACTTTCAAATTTAAAATACAATTTTGGTTTTGCTATCTTTGCTACTGCAAATGTTTAAACTTATAAACATCGCAGATTTTCAATTTTTACACCAGCTTACAGATAAAAAAATTCATTATTAAATGCAATTTGTTTGAAAACTGTATCTTAATTTATGTTTGAGTTATTAATTTTTTGTAGTTTTTAATACCGTTTTTCTAATTGTGGCAACAGAAATACTCCATTTTTATTAAAAGCAAATGGGAAATAGCCAAAAAAAGCAAATTGCTGTATCTTTATGTTGCCCTTTTCTCATTAAAAGTGAAAAAATTAGAAATTAAAATACGTACCTTGTCAAGAAAATCATTTGTTAACTCGGTGAATTTTGGTTTCATTTACAAAATTTTATTTACAATATAAACAATATAAATAGTTTAGTACCTGTTTCAGCTAATACTATTGAGACTTCAAATTTTGAATTAAAATTATTTCAAAATGATAAAAAAATACCAATTTTTTAAAAAAGGCGAATACAGATATGACAGATCTATATGTAAATTTTGATATGGTGAAAATGATGTTGCGTTTAAATTTCACAGGGGTCAAAATTCGATGATTGAGTCAAAGTGGAATAAATTTTTGCTTTTTTTTCATTTTGGAATACTAGTATAAGAGCATTAATTGATAACTTTATCATATTAACAGATCTTTATTTTTTACTACTTACATGTACGATTAAAATTTAATTTCAACAATTTCTACAATTGAGTTTAGTAGACGTAGTATTTTGTTAACTTTAGGTTAAATATAATTTGTTTAAGAGTTAAACTAACCAATATAAAATGCATACCAATGTAAGATGCATTTTTATTGTACTAATTTCATAGGCTTATTATAAATCAATGAATCAATTCTTTTTTTTTTAATTTTCTTTCGTCGTGATTCGATGGGTTCTATCTTGTACTTATTACGGAATTAAAAATTGGAGATTTTGGTTTACGGTATAAAATATATTTGATGTTCACTGTAAAAATAAATAAATAAATAAACAAAATTATATAAAAAAGGAAACTGTAAAGTTACTATGAATGTTAAAAATCCAAGTTTCCAAGAAGCCTTGAACATTTTATGTAACTGTAATAACAAAAATTCGTATAACATATACATGTTTGAATTGCAAATCAAAATATCTGAATGCCTACAAAGAATTTCTTAGAAAATTGAAGTTTCTAGAACTTTTATGTACACTGTAAAAAAAAAAGGGTCGATCTACTAAAAAAACTTTAGTGATTCTTGTAATTACTAAAAAATTTTTAGTAATCTTAGTCGGTTACTAGAAAATCTGTAAGAATTACTAGAAAAAAGTTAGCAATGGATAGAGTTAATAGTTTTACATTTTTAATAGCTATTACTAAAACTCACTTGGTGTGGCCTTGATAGCATAGTGGTTATAGTAACGGATTCCAGGCTGAAAGGTCCCGTGTTCGATACCGGACGCCGTCAAATACGTCCCGAATGTATGTAGTGTAAGTACTCGTTAATAAAGGGATTATGAAAATCCTGTCAGATCAGGTAGCATTTTTGGTGCTGACATCTATTGCTCTTTTGCCGAAAATCTATCGCTTCAGAAGTTTGGATGCAGCTCCTGTCCTTCGGGCGCACGTAAAGGTTATTAAAAGCAATTTTGGAGCTATTATTAAAATTTTCTTGGTGGCTCATACTAAAAATTTTTAAGTTAGTTATACAAAAAATTATTTTGTTCAGTTTACAAAAGAAATGCTTGTTTCACTTGCAAAAAAAAAGTTCGTAATGGTTACTAAAAAATTCTGTGGAATACAAATTTACTAAAGAATTTTTAGTAACCTCTTGAATTTTTTTTTACAGTGTAGCTGCAATCCGGATAATAGATAAAAGCTCAGCAAAATTTCATTAATTTTAATAGGTTCTTTTGTCTGAAACTTGTTGCATTACAAAAGCTAATTGTTAAAATTTACACCTTTTTTTTAGTATATACAGATAAATTTTTAGTAAGCATGGATATTTATGTAACTTTACTGCAGTAACTAGTCTGTAGAATTACATTTTTTTTTCTTTTTACAATGTAGTAAGAACGTTGCAATCTCTGTTACATTCTTTTCTAATACATTGTATATTATTTCGTGTAAGATTCGTTAAAAAATAGCCATCCAATTTTATTGAACTTATTAAACTTATTGAATTTGTATTTTATTAGATTAAGTGAATAATCGAAGTACTTAAGCCTGTGCATAAAATATCAACAGAATAAACTTTTTTTTCAATTGAATTTAATCGATTGTTTTTTTTTAGAAATTTGATATTCGCTTCATTTTATAATTTTTTAACAGCAGCAACAACTATTTAATCTTTTAAAATTAATATTTCTTGTATATTTTTTGTTATTTTGAAACTATGTTTAATTTAATTGCACTGATTATAAAATAAATTACATTTTGAAAATAATTCAATTTAGTAACATCTGTTTAATTTTAGAAGATTTTTAATAATTTAAATTAAAATGTCTACTTTAATTAAATAAAATGTTTTGAATATCAAATGGAAAAAAAAAAAAAAAAAACACGGGAGGAAAAAAAAAGCCTTACGACAAAATGAAAATGAATTAAAAACATTATTTCATTCCAGAATATATTTCTTCTTTTTTATATTTAAAGTATTTTATATGCAATTACTTTGTAAACGATTTCCTTTTCTAATTTTCAGAAGAAAAATTGTCTACAAAATTAATTAATTGAATGGTTTTAATAAATTGTGCTATTACAAATAAAATGATCTTCATGCAATCATAAAATAAATCACTTACGTTGTAATTTCTCACAGCTTCCGATTAACCGCACAAAATAATTAAATTTTTATGTTAAAAGTCCCTTTGTAATTTGATTAAATTTTAGTTGTCCATAAAATATTTCTCTTGTGATTTATTAACCGAGTTATTTTAAAAACATATAATAAAAGATTATTTTTCTATTCATTTATTTGCACTAGTTAACTGTATTTTGTTTTAAATTAAATCAAAAATTCTTAATAAGTTAAATACAGTTTGTTAATAACAGAGAATAATTAATAGCAGAAAGCTACAAAAAGTTTCGAAATCATAATATACCTATTTTAATGAAATGGAGAGACATTAACCCATTTTAGGCCAAACACAGAAATTTTATAAAATGTAGCATTATTTTTATTGAAATATGCTTAAATTACATACATTAAGACACAAAAAAAGATTCGTGCATGAAAAATAATATTTTATATAAAAAATATAAAATATTATTTTTTATAATGAATAATATGAATATGAATAATATTTTTATGACTTTTGTTTTATTCTTATTTCATATACAGAATTTGCAACTTTAATCTATTTTAAAAGCATATAATTCATTTCAATTGGAATAATAATATATTTTTAAAAAGTCGAATTTGTCAAAGGCGTTTCAAATTAAAACTCTAGCGTATTTTGAAAATTTTTTAAGAGAAAGTGTTTACTCCAATTGAATTACTAATATTTTATGGATGTCTTCAAAAGCCTTAAAAAATAGAAGAAAAATAAAATTCTTGAAAAAAATGTGTCAGAGTGTTAAAAAAAAATATTTATCGAAATGTTTCGTATACGAACCTTTGGCCGAAAATGGGTTAAACCTGCATCAGTATACATATTTTAAAACATAATAAATGATGATAAAATAAAGTACATTTTGTTTAAATATAGAAATTTAAAAGTTCATGTATGTGCTTTAACTTGATTCTTCTGAAAAGAGTTTAATATTTTCTTCATTTTGAGTAAACCTATTGTTAACAGTTTGAATAACTATTAGTATAAATTTTGTATAAATCTTTAAATTTGTTATATTTAATATAAAGTGTAATGAATTCGGTTTGTGTGTTTGTATATCTGTCTATCAAAACTCGAACTTACGTTAAAAATGTGAGTACTGTGTAATTTATAACAACTATTGATATTTACTATGCATATTCAATATAGACAATAAATTATGGAGCGTTCTCTTTTTTCTTTCTTACAAGAACACAAAATATATTTTATTACATTATTGGTCTACCGGAAAATGTCATACTTATAAATAACACGTTGCACCTATAATCGTTTTCTAGTCTTTTTGAAACTTTCTTAAAAAAAACTAGTCGTTGGAGGCCACCATAATACTTACCCATCATGGATATGCATAACATAATATATGAAAACATAACATATGTAAACAATTTATAAAATGCATTACAATTTCAAAACAAAATATAAACGTATATTTAAGTATTTTTAACACATCATCATGCCCTATTAATGAATTTCTTAAGAACCAATTTCGATAAATTGTATGAAACGCCAAACTATTCAAGTAGCACTGAATTGCATAAAAAAAGCATCCTTATAACTCTAAAATAATTATCATATTCACTAACGGTTTCTTGCATCGAATTAAATGCCTCATTTCCAATTAAAAGATATCTTTGAATTGAATAGAGGGTCATGAAAAATCAAAGAATGGGGAAAACATTATTAGAAATATCTCGACAACTAATAATCTGATCAACTTTGTGCAAAATTTGTGTTAATTTATTGTCTTGAACGTCCATTCCTTAAAATAAAAAAAATAGAAAAATTTTATGTACCTTTCATCAGAACGAATTTTTCGAGAGTCCGAAAAAAATAGTTCCGGATAATCGAGGTTACTGATATTAAATAGGCTTCGTCCCATTCTTACATACTAAGCACATACAAAATTTCAAGTCTCTATCTCATTTTTTTGGGAGATAGAGCGGTTACAGACAGACAGACAGACACACGGACGGACGGCATTTTTTTTTTCTAAAAATATGTTTTTCGGAATCTCCAGTGTCCAAAACGGGTAAATCTGTCAAAAGTTTTTTTTCGATTTTCAAAACGATTGCAAGACTTACCCTATACTGCGTATGATGGGTAAGTAAAATTAAAACAATTTGAAGTGTGATGTTTAATTTACAAAGTACAAAATATATAATATAACAAGTTATTTTTAGAAATATTTCCGCTATTTTCTAACATAACTTTTTTTTAGATGCTTTCATACTTTTGTAAATACATAGCACCCATAGTCGTCATTTGCACCTTTCGTCTATTTGTGAATCATTCCACATATCACAGCACAAAATCTGTCACACTGGACGGATTAAAATTTCATTTAAAAAATCGCTGCAAAATTTTGTGGAGTCATTTTAAATTTTATGAAAGTTAAATCAAAATTCAAAACAATATTAACGACGCTAAATCTTAGGCTTATTTTATGCAAATAATATAGTGATAATATAACTGCAATCATATAAATTCATGATTTATTCAAAGTCATCCGCAATTTTAGTTGAAAAAAACCTTTATACAAATGTATAAAATGTATTGCTTGTATATTAATATTATTTTTGCAATTATTATTGCAGCAATAACTAAATTAGTTCCACTATGAAAATGCTTTTGCGAAGATAATCACTTACAGACATAATTAAAGACAAAAAATAAATGTCTTTGGCTAAATTGCAATATTTTATGAGACAAAACCATGAAGAAATGATAGCATATTTAACCCACTCATATATAAATTATTTTTCATTATTTTTCATTATTCACAAAAGTATTTTTTGAGATAAATGTAAATCCATTATAAAATAATTTTATTATTGGTCTGTATGATAGATGTTATCTGTCCACAAACCAGATCTTCATAAATGAATGCTGAATCTTTTTTTGGTTTATAGGGTAATACTTACTTGTCCTCATAAAAGACCCGTATGAAAGAAACAACTGATATCATTTAGGCTCATTATTTATTATTTTTTAACTACGGTTAATACAGTTGATAAAAATTACACCCTACGCTGTAAAATATATTACATTATTTTAAATGCATTGGTATTTTTTTTTTCTTGTAGAAATTTTATTATGAATTAATTCTTTTACGATAATTCTATTGAAAGTACTTGATATGCTCTCAGATAAACAGTATTTAACTATTTCTTGCATCTGTAAAATTTAAATGTTTCTAATCAAAAACATTGTTAAACTATATTCTCCTAACGCACTGCTGGTCATAATAATCTATAATATTCACTCTATAGAATATTTTATGTATGAATAATTCTTTGTGTCAGCAGAAATCTAACTTTTTCCGGTAACTATTTGCAAAAAGTAATATTATGTGTACTGAAAATACAAAAGAAAGAAATTGAATATTCTACTAGGAATAGTATTGAAACTAAAGTTTACAGAAGCATTTATTTTATTGATTTTATTTCTAATTCAGAAATATTTATAAACTTGCGCTGAATTTTACATAAACATAAGAGATATTTTAAGTATTTAACAGAAAACATTTGATTTCAGAACAAATTCTTTCTCTATATATCTTTTGTTGAAACATCACGAAAATCAATCAAAAGAATATATGTTTCGAATATTCTAAGTTTATCTTAAACCATCTTCTTTACATTTCCATAAACTTTATTTATCGAAAATACAAAGTAAACAACCATATGTTTCAAAGTGTTTAATTTATGTATTACAACTTACAAATCAATGAATCCAATTTCCCTACTGCTTATATGTGTTCAAATTCCTCGTGCATTTTAAACAGAAAATATTTTCTGAAATATTTATCATGAATATCGACAACATAAGCCCTGCATCCATTAAAATATATCTGAAATTCAAGTTCATTGAAATTTAAAACGGAAAAATCTGGAGTGTTGACATTATCAGAAAGGGAAAAAATCGCGAAGAAATATTTCCGCTAAAGCAAATGTTTATGCTTCTTAACTGAACGAATGTAAAATAGATACACACATTCCGGTTTTGAAAAATCTTACTTTTTGACTGCTGTTGTATCAATATTGGTATCAAATGCTTCTTTTTACATGTGAAAAGGAAAATTGCATAATAGACCTACATATGTATCTAGTGATAAAATATATTTTTATATATACGGACATTTTCATTTCAATGTGTGGATTTTTTTTAAGAAATTTTAAATTATCAGACTAATATTTATATCAGCAATATTTACCAAATAAATTATAGACTGCGTAGAGATTGTGGATTTTTAAATGTAAAACTCTTTATTTTTCAGGACTAGAATTTTTGCAATTTATGAGTACCGTACACATTAGCGTACCTACTACACGCATTGCTAATTTAAGAGCATATATTTTTACTTTTTTCTATCTTTACAAGAAGAAAATATTGGATCCATAGAAAATCTCGAAATCTAGTTTGAGATGAATCTACAAGTTTTAGGGGTCAAAAAACCAGAAAAACATGTTTTTACAAAACGTCTGTCTACACAGTAAAAAATGAAGACCCAAATTATGTTAAAAGATTTCTGGGTACAGAATTGTTCCAATTTCGAAAGTTCAGTTTGTAGCACAAAATCGTTTTAAATAAGTCTGATTTTTAATGACATTAAAGCAATTAAAATATCTTAGATAGTATATACATTATACCTCAGAAATTTTGATTAATTTAATGTTAATAAAGATCTGCTCTGTTTTGAACCATTTTGGGTTATCTATTTTGGGAACAATATTCTACCATTTTGGAATCCTTTCTGTACAATTTCAGGAAAATTACTATACCCAGAAATCTTTCAACCCAATTTGGGTCTTCATTTTTTACTGTGTCTGCACGAAATTTCACAAAGTTTTAGATTCCGTTAGACCTTGGTATAAACTAGATCTGTTTAGTATTTGGTGAATATAGTTCAGCATGTGGCACTGCTATGCTGCTTTATTTATAATTTCCAAAATAATCATATCTTAAGAACTAGTGCATGGATTTTCAAAAAAAAACTTTATATTTAGTTAGTACTTGACATAAAATGATGCTGATTACATTTTCCTGAAACAGATGGCTCTGCTGCCATGGTGCATTATGCGTGATTATTGCAATAGCTCTCTCTCAATATCTAATGCATGAAAATTTCTAAATTTTCAGGTTCAGTTAGCCCCTGATATAGTTTAGTGTTTGGAAAGAAATTGCCCAACAAATAGAGCTGCTACGTAGCATTTTTTATGATTTCGAAATACATATATCTCAAGAACTAATACATGGATTATATCAAACTTCAGATTCAGTTACAAGTTGACATAAGTTGTTGCTGAGTTGATTTTGGTTTAAACCCAGGAAGTATTAACATGCATAAGATTGAAAAAAATTTTGGGATTACCACATGAGACTAGTTATTTCTAGATCATGCAGCTTTATCACACACATCAAGTTTTCCGTCGAAAATGAATTTAAAATACCATTTTGCTTCCTCTGTTAGATAGTACATTTCGTTTTTAAAGAGTTTAATAACGAGTGTTTCAAAAATGTCTGAAGGATTTTAAAATTCAATGATTTACAAACGCTGACAGATATTTAATTTTTTTTTTTTTTTTTTTTTTTTTGCAGCAGTATCATATAATATATCATGAGTTTTTATGCTGCGATTCTCTGTTTTACTCACAAATAGCAGCAGTAAGTAGCGCAGGAATAAATAACCGATTCCAGACTCGATTTTTTGAACTCTCTACATTTTCATAGTGAAAAAAAAAAAAAAGTTTAAAATGAATTGAATCGATCCCGAATCGGGTCCCGAAATAACACCTCTTGCTTGCAGCGCCATCTATTTTTGCAATTCTTACAAAAAATTTATAATCTCTGGTAGAAAAAAAAGAAAAAGAATTTTTTTGACATTATACTTAACTTTCCAGCAGGAATTTTTAAATATTTGTCACGTGTGCATGTTATTCAATTTTAAATTTCATCAGCCATTTTTGGAACACTCGGTAAAAAACATCACTCCATACTTTGTAAATTGTTAAGTCATTTTTAAAATATATCATATCAAAAGAACATGACGGTTACATTGTTTGATTATTTATTCATGAAAACAACATTGAGGATAAAATTCATTAATGAGAAGAAGATGATATTCTCGAAAATATATATGAAGATGAGTACAACTTCGATGCTAATCATAAGAAAGATCATGCTTTTTAGAGAATATATATTATTAGTTTCTTTGTTTATACTAATGTATAAATACACTTAAATATACCTCTTTCACAGATCTCATTTATCGAAATCGGTGTATTAATTCTTTTATATACAATTATCTGTAAAGTTAATATGATTAACAACAACCAAGTCAAGTGCTTGAATGAGTAGTGCAATATTTTGCAGAAAAATTTCTAATGAAACACATAAAAGAATTTTCTAAAGTATCCCTTTTTGAAGATACTTTTGAAAAAAAAATCTGCATGCATATTAATAAATAGTTTAGAGATAATGATTTTACCCAAATAGATTTCCTGTAATTATTTTTGAAAAATGTTATTGGATGTTTTTTTTAAATTTAAAAACTACATATTCATCACTGGTACATGAATGGTTATAGGACAGAATTTCAGGTGTTAGGAAAGAATTCCATAGCTTGTTCTTCTCTTTCTTCTTCGGCCTTTTTTTCTCGTTTTTGACAATTTATGTATCGATGTAATTGTTTCAGTGTATATGAGGTTTTTTTTTTTTTATTATTATTATTAAAATAATCTACTTTTTTTGGAGGGGGGTGTAATTTTTTGTATTAAGTACATTTTATCAAAATAATAAACAAATAAAAATTTATAAAGTATTTTTTATTTTATTTATTTATTTATTTATTGCAGATGTAATGTTTTGCAAATATAATATTTTCTGATTTTTTATATGTTTTAAGATGCGTATAACGATAACGTGTATAAAATAATGTTATGTTTTCAATATATACAATGCGTATATAAAATATAAAATGTATAAAGTTTTAAAAATGTAACGTAAGTACACTGTAAAAAAAAAAGGTCGATCTACTAAAAAAATTTTAGTGATCCTTGTAATTACTAAAAAATTTTTAGTAATCTTAGTCGGTTACTAGAAAATCTGTAAGAATTACAAGAAAAAAGTTAGCAACGAATAGAGTTAATAGTTTTATATTTTTAATAGCTCTTACTAAAACGGAGTTGGTGTGGCCTTCATAGCATAGTGGTTATAGTGACGGACTCCAGGCTGAAAGGTCCCGGGTTCGAAACTTGTCATCGCCAAATACCCCCGAATGTCTGTAGTGTCTCGTTAATAAAAGGATTATGAAAATCCTGTCGGAGCAGCTAAGAATGTTTAGTGCTGCCATCTATTGCGGTTTTGCCGAAAATCTTCCGCTTCAGAAGTCTGGATGCAGCTCGAAGGAAGCTCCTCCGCTTCGGTTGCACGTAATGGTTATTAAAAGTAATTTTGGAGCTATTACTAAAATTTTCTTTGTGGCTCATACTAAAAATTTTTAAGTCAGTTATACAAAAAATTCTTTTGTTCAGTTTACAAAAGAAATGCTTGTTTCACTTACAAAAAAAAGTTTGTAATGGTTACTAAAAAATTCTGTGGAATACAAATTTACTAAGAAATGTTTAGTAACCTCTTGAATTTTTTTTTTACAGTGTATATCGCATATATTTGCATATGTATATTATATATACTATTATGTCTCTATATAAGTGTATATATAAATGTAATGTACATGAAAATAAAGAATATTTACATAAGCTTTTATTTTATTTAGAATGTAACACATACAACTATTATTAAATTATAAATATTTAAAAAAATTCCTTTCCCATTATCTTGAAAAAAATTTTAAACTCTAAATTAGCTTTTTGGCTTCATGTCGAATTCCTTCGCCAATCGCATGAACCGGTACAGTATAAAGAACTCTTCCCTTATTAAGAATCCTTGGAGTTCATATTAAATATGGAAATACTAAGGGCGCGTGCAATCTTTTTAGATGATCTCCATTTTCAAGTTTAATAGTGGGAAAGATGAAGTTCTAATATATTTCGAGGAAGAAGGAGCGAATTTAATACCAAGAATTGATTAAATTTGCGGTATCTAATGATCATTTCGAAGTTTATGGAATAATTTTATTACTGGAATTTCTAGAAGGTTTATGAAATTGCTGCGTTTTTGATAAAAAAGGTTATCAAAAGTTTATTTCCCGTGGGAGGTATTTACAGAATCATTGCTTCAGTTTATATATTCCTAAAAATGACACTTTGACATTTCTTTATAAATGTTTTAATATTAAAACAATATAAACGCCTTATATTAAATTTGTCAAAGTGATAATTTTAATTTATAATGCTTAAATGCATTTTACGTAACCAGATAGAATTTGTCTGAACAATACAAGTTCATTAAAGTTTAAAAATTCAAATGCACAGCTACTTAAAGAAAAAAAAAACTTACGCACAGTAACAACCAATTTTTATACGTTTATTACTAAAAGAATAAAGGAATAGACCCCCAAATAAATAAATAAATAACATAAATAAAGCCGTATCAGGATCGAAAGTATACTAAACTCGTATGTAGAACATTTTTTTTTTCATTGAGAGGATCCGGGACACGAAATTTTCTAAATTTTCTAAGGAAAAAAAAATGTTATTGCGTTAAAATTTCTCTATTTCTTTATGCTTATAATGACGTTTAAATTATGTTACTAGCTTAATTAAAAGTGAAAATATTATTTTTTTTCTATTTGGTTTGTTTTCAAAATCTAGCGTTTAAGCATAATTGTTATGGAATTGACTTCTTCTGAAAGTATATTTTTCTTCATGATGTTTTTTTCATAATTTCTCAGGTTTAAATTGTATAACTCAAGAACCATTCCATATAAATGATTGAAACTTGGAACATTATTTTACTTTAATTTTGACTGAGCAAATTTGAAAAAAAAAAGATTTACTTTAAAAATGCGATTTTTAAAAAAAGAAATTGCATCATTTTTTTTTTTTTCTAATTTTTATCTTAAATGTTTTAATTTTTTTCATTTAATATATATTTTTTAAAAATAAGTTGCATCAATTTTTTCAAATTTTTAAATTAAATATTTAATTTTTTTAATCAATATATATTTTTTAAATAATGAATACATATTAAAATTAAAAAAAATTCCGTTTATATAAGTGTAAAAATAAATGATATTCTATAAATAATACTTTGAATTATAAAGTTTTTAAAATACATTACTTTTTCAATAAATTTTATATTTATTTGTTTTATAAACTTATGATTAGTTTCATCACGTGATTTTGTTTACAAATAATACGGTGAATCATCGCGAAAAAATTCAAAAATTTTAACTCAATAAATATAAATTATATTAAAATGTGTCCCGGCCATCGTTAAATCAAAGGTAATTCTATAGTTTATAAATTTAGTTAACCGCACCACTAGAATTCACTATCTGGCACGTTCTGTTTTAGAAAGCTCATAAGTTACGACAAGGTAGTTTGTAAATTTTTGATAATATACTGAGTAAAGAAAAGAAAATGCGATATTGATAATCCCATACCCCATTTGATTAGGTAAAAATCATCACATATATTCGTATTTATTTCTTTAGTGTCTGAAGAAATTTTGCCTAACCTTTCTCTATAACTACGGATGGAAAACATTGTTTATGAGCTGACTTGAATATTTTTAATTTATTTATTTTATTTAATGTGGTTTAGTTAAATATTCTTAACGTACGCTGGTGCAATAATGTTATGCATAGAAATACGTACATATTATGTGTATATGAGGAAGACTATCACAAAATACGAAAATTGCAATTTGCACAATAAAATTCCCATTCAATGTTACGTAATGCGATTTTTTTCTTCTTTCTAATAAAAAATATTCTTAAAAGTATCTTCAAGAGACCTTATATTTCCAATAATACAAATAAAACAGTTTTTATACTCAAAATTTCAGATTTATATTTGCTTCTTCTTCTTCTTCTTCTTCTTCTTCTTCTTCTTCTTCTTCTTCTTCTTATTATTATTATTATTATTATTATTATTATTATTATTATTATTATTATAAACATTTGTATACCACGTAAAACACGTACATGAGCAAGGTAAATTACTCTGTATTTTAAAAATAATTTCACATAGTTAAAATATTATTTTCACTGTAAATGAATGTTAATTTCCCCGAGTTGCTTATTTTAGTTCTCCATCAGGTATAAATATGGCGGAGCAGAGTAATTCTTAATTTTTGACATAGTTCAAGTCAGAAGTAGAAAAAATCATAGCTACCAGCAAGATTTTAAAAAATATTTCTTTGAATATAATGTGTTTAATAAGTTTGTAACACATTGAGTAGACTTTTACTATGATATTTTCCTGGGTTCCATAAATGAACATATAAAACTCATAATTACATTGAATCTGAGCTACTATATAAAAATGGTCATTTAAACAAAAGTAAAATGTTAAGACTTTAAAAAAATCACTTGCAATTACATAAAAATTATTTTATTATTTAAGCTCTTCAAAATTAAACAATTTTGATGGCTATCCATTATTCCCAAATAAAAAATAAATATATCTTTTGATATTTTAAATTGCTTTCAGTGGATAATTTAAATAGTTCAGATAATCAAATTTTCACATTTTGTGATATTCACCTATGAATTCGACAAGATATGCCTACGATGAATTTGGACTCTTTAGTCAAATAACTAAATAAATAAAATGAAATAAAACAAAATACAATACAATAAAATAAAACATAAGCAAGAAATATAATCCCCGTTAGTCGAAATATTCTTTAGCCCAGATTGATTTTTTATAGTAAAAATCACAGTAAGGTATTTTTCATAATAAACTAAGGGAAACAAACCGAGGTTCTTGGTTTACAAAAAATTAAACCTTTTTTTTAATGATAACTACAATGGATTCTTTGCATTTAATATATGTATATATATAGAGAGAGAGAGAGAGATTGCCCACTAACAACATCAAAAGTAATTTAATATGTAAAAAATATTAATAATGTATTCAAATAAAATTTGGGAAATATTAAAAGTGATGCTTTCCTATTAGTTATATGACAGAAATTGTCAAAGATTTTTGCAGATGACAGCCTGAAAATTTCTACAATTTAGCGCGAAGTTCGATTATGTTTTATTATTTTATTTATTTATTGATGCTTTTAAAAATTCATCATGTAATATTATCTGGAAACAAATGCTGAACAATTTATGTGTTTTAAACAAAAGAGTGTTAATCTTTTATAATCGGCATGGCATCAATCGAGATAGATTTTTAAAAAATCATATTTGAAAATAAAAAAGAATGAAATGATATAGTTTTCGAACAAATTGCATTTTAAAGAATTTTTTATAATTTTTTTATTCCTTTTACCGAATCGGACAGTGTTATAATTGAAGTTATGAAAGGTTTAGAAAATTAAAAAAAAACTGCTGTGAATCAGGAATATAAACGTCAGATGTTGTCGCTGTCAGTATGACGTCAGCATTACCCAAGTACATAGTTTTAAAATTATAAACCAGCATCAATACAATATATTTTTCATACTTAATGCTTTATTTTTATTACTTCTAATATTAGGCCAATATTTAACGTTTAAAGATTGTATAAAATATGTGTATAAGAAATGGAATATTGTCATAATATTTTATAAATATTGATTTACTAGTAGAGGTGGGCATTATTTAACATAACAGGATAAATATTCGTAATATTAACCAAAAACTTATTATTTAATAACAGATTACCAAAAAGTCCCTGTTAATTTTGGAACGCCTCGTATGATAAGCATTTTAAAAAGAAGAAACGAATAGTAAGACTGAAAATCATTTTATGAATACATATTTATAAGTTAATAAAAGTTTAGTTGTATAATTTTTTTTCTAATTTATAAATCTATTTAAATTCTGAGGCAAAGAATTTCTATTACTGCAGAAAACAAAAATTCCCAACTGCTTTAAAACGCTTTTGAGACAGAGGAAGAAAAAAAAATTCCGACGCGCACACACATAAAAAAAACCTATGAAACTTTCTTTTTGATGCCTTACTGTCGATCTGCGATTCCAAGACATTAAAAACCTTTTTGGTCTAATCTAGGAAGCCAATCATAAAAACCATTTTCCTTTTGCATTGTCTTATACATTAAAAATCCTTTTGGTCTAATCAAGGAAGCCAATCATAGTTATATTTATCCTTTTGCTATTTCAAAAGTTCACGTGATAAAATCTCTCAAAAGCTATTCGTTGTTGATTATTCTATGGATATTTAAAAACAGCTGTCTTCGATTCTTGACAGAATATATTTTATCGTTTGAATTTTTTATAACGCTCACACTTACAAAGATTAAAGGGATGGAATCATTTTTTAGAATAAAGAAAACAACATTTATTGAAAAAAAAAAAAACAGTTGGAATAATGAAAACTGGTTAGAATACTGAAAATGAAATGGGGGAAAAAGGATTTTTATTCTAGAGTACGTGAAGTTAGTGACGCTTGCAGACTATTAAAAAGCAAGGAGGTAATGTCGGCCATCTTTGATCATAATTTTAATGGGAAGGAATCTCTGTTTGAAAAATGGAATTAAAGAGATTTGCGGATTTAATTGTTGATAGAAAGCTGTTTTATCGCTTGGGCACGGGCCATAATCTTTCGTTGATGTAATTAGATGGGTAAAACAGTGGCAATCTATGAGTTTGAATATTTTAAAGGGATATTACTATATACTCATGGTATTTGGGGAAGAAGTGGGGGTGCTATGATTTTTATTTAATAAAATGTTTGTTACTGGGTTTTTTTATTATTATTATTTTGTCAATATTGCGTCGTTAGAAAATAAAAACTGGAAAACATTACTTTTGTAATTCTACATTAATGAAAAAAAAGAAGAAAAATAGCCTGGTGAGGACAGAGCCATTCGAAAAGGGATTGGAGGGGGGGCGGCCCCGTCGGACGCGGAAATTTATGGAGCGCCAATTTGCTACCAACGTCATTTTTTGGCTGTCACAAGTTTTGGGGAGGGGATTTTAAGTATGTACTTGCACATACAAAATTTGTGGGATGAATGACATTTGATTAAAAATATATATGCAATGTTTCGTGTTCTTGTGGGATAAGCTTTGAGTATGCGTTGACAGATATTGATTCAGGGATGTCAAAATTCGAACTTCAAGTCAAGGCGCCAACGAATGAAGATCAATTTTATTTTTTTTAACAAATCGCATTGTTAAAACGGTGTTGTTTTTTATGGAGGGTATTTCTGATCGTTTACAAAAAATTAATTTCTATACCGCCAGTTTTCGAGTCATTGTAACAATTGCAAAAATGCTTTAAATTTCTTCTGCATTATATAAATACCAATTTACATTAAAATAATTATTTTTTAAATTGTTAAGAAATTACATATTTTATACACTGTTCAGTAAGTTTCCTATAACTTTTATTTAGAAAAAAGTTTTTATGTGTTTTAACAAGTAAAACAGAAAAAGAATGGTCTACGGGCAAAATTTACTGAGTTATGATACTTATAAATTTTCAACGAGGAAAAATTCATTTTTAGTGCAAGAAAACGATAATAATGCGTGAAATGCAAAGTATCACAACTAAGTAAGCTTTTGTCTTGCAAAAATTAAAATTTTAACCCTAAGTTGATTTTAAAGGCGTACATTTATCTGAAGTAAAAAGCGTCTATACTTATGTATCAAAATTATTTAAGATACCTTAGTTAACGGTCCTCTAATTAAAATGTCTGTTGACAGCATATTCTCTTTGATTAGTTATACGTTACAAAAATAACAGGTTGCTGAAACCTGTTACATGTGAATGTGCGAAACGATGTAACCTGTTAACCCAAAATAACTATATTTCCCATCTCTATTTACTAGTAACGTTTTAATTAAAAATGATATTTTTTATGACTTTTACTTCCAATTTTTGGAAATTAAAAGAGTCGACGTCTTGACTAAATATCGGCATGAAATATTGGCCTTTCATTACAGATAAAGGTGCACAGAAATGTCAATATTTCTGAAATGTAAGTACTTTATTTTCAATTTTCTAATAGGAATCAAATATAACACATACATTTTAATATGATACACATCGGAAACTTTTCCGATTAATACAATATGAACGAAAAGATAATCCGATTGCGGTTAGTTAATAAATTTTGACTCTAAAATAGCAATTACTTGGCAATTAATTTCATAATGAAAATGTAATTTTATATTTTATTAATTTCGTGAAAAATCCTATTCAGTTTAGCAACACAGCATGATTCATCTTACTCGGAAATTGAACTACTTCTCCAGGATCAAATATAACGAAGTGTCAAAACGAACTTTAAATTTACAATACTCGAGCAAATCCTAAAGTCATATGCAATCGTTGTAGATGATATCCATTTCCAAGTTTAGTAGTAGAGAGACTAAGTTCTAATATATTTGGAGGAAGAAGGAGGAAGTTTAATACCCGAAATTGATTAGATTTCTGACTCTAAAGATCATTTCGAAGTTCGTACAATGACTTTATAAGCGAATTTATAGAAATATCCAGAACTAGCTGTATATCTCATAATATGCGTAATTAAAATGTTAATTCCTATAGGAGAAATTCAAATAATTTATTTTGTCAGTTAATATATATATTTTTTAATTACAATTCGGAATTTCTTTGAAAATTGTGCTAAAAATAAAACAATGCAAATTTCTTTTTTATGTAAAATGAAGTAAAGTGATATTTTTTAAAATTATAATAATATGCAATATGTATAAACAAATACGAACTGTATAATCAATGCATGATCATTTTTTATTTCTTTTAGATTATTTTTTATATTTTTGTATACAGGATGTCTCAGGATTATTGGGACAATCTTTAAGGGGAAGTAGGGGACGTCACATATATTCAAATTTGCACAGCAACCCATGGTCGGAAAAGCTTTTTAGGCGCGGTAGTGACGACACAAAACAAAAGAAAAAAAGCACCCAAATAGGGAAATAAACAAATGTTCATTATTCTTAATGCTGCGAAAATGCCGGGACAATTCTGGAAAGTGCTGGGGAACTTGTTATAATCATTGTGGTAGCTGCTAGAAAAGTCCGGGACTCTCCGAGTATCTTCTAGAACATTAAATCTTCCATATACCGCAGATGCGCTTCCATACATCACGGCCAGGTGTCGTAATTTCGTACACTTACTTTGGTGATGATCGTTGTTGATTTAAAGTTGTTTATTTCCTTAGTTTTTGGTTGTATTAAGGATAATAAACATATTTTCTGACTTTATACTTGTTATGTCTTTCTTGTGTTTTGTTCCATCACTACCACACCAGGAAAACGTTTCTGATCACGTGTTGCTATGCAAATCTGAATCCTTGTAATTTCCTGTACCTCCCATCAGTGTTTGTATTAATAGTCATCGGACACGCTGTATAATAAACGGTAATTAATTATTTCTCAATGACTAATTTTACGCAAAGTGTTTTGCATAAGACAGTTTTTACACAAAGAATATAAAGAGTATTGCATTTGAGTACTGCATAAATAAAACTTTATCATTAGAATTTCTATACGGATATATACTAGCCAAATTTTTAATAAAATACATATTTGAAAAAGAGATTTCTGCGAAAATAATTAAAATAATCATTTTTTTTTAATTTATGCTTTCTTCAGACTGACATTTCGTCTTTTCTTGAGAATGACGTAAAAGTTGAAAGCTGTAAAGATTATTTTTGTATAAAATAGATACCAATACACACACACACACATATATATATATAGTAATATCAAAATAAATTTAACAAAAATGAGAAATTATTCAAATATTCTATCTCTCTCTTTCTCTCTCTCTCTCTCTCTCTCTCTCTCTCTCTCTCTCTCTATATATATATATATATATATATATATATATATACTCTATATACTCTGTATATATATATATACAAACAGAAAGAGAGAGATTATTTGAATAATTTCTGATTTTTGTTAACTTGATTTTGATATTGCTCTGATAAATATTATTTACGTGAAATTTAAGCAATTTATATTCATGTAAATAATGCAGTTTCATTTTGTAGCAATTTGTTGGAATTGTAAAATAAAAACTAACATGCTCAGATGATTTCAATCTGTAGAAAATTAAAATAGCTATTTAATAGCTATAATTTAACATAGTCACCAAGTACTGTGAAAAATATCATATATCATGAAAAAAATGCCTATTTTATGTGTAAACAATGTGCGTCTTTGGTTAATATTGTCATCAAATACGAAATTTACTGAAAATATTTACAATACAAAACTAAAATTTTTACAATACTTGGAAAGCATTAAACTGACTTCGAAGAAATAAGACATTCTAAATTCTGAGTAGTTTCGGTTTTTGGAAATTTTGTAAGTGTACAAGGGGTATTTTCCCAATTTTTTAAACAAACAACTAATGGGTTGAAATATAACTTTTACTCAACATATGGTATAGTATCTTAGAAAAAAATTAAGCTGAAATGTTTCGTTGTAATAAATAAATAAATAAATAAATAAATAAATAAATAAATAAATATATTAAACGGGCAGTTCAAAAATTTAAATATATGATTTTTACTGTGTTTAAACTGTAACCGATGAGCAATGGTTGTCTATGTAATTGTAAGAGTAGTGGCATACAAAAAAGAAAATTAGATATCTGGATATGATTTTGGGAAAAAAAACCTTGACTGCCGAGAAACTCAGAATAGCTTTCCAGGGGATTCGCTACCCTTTGATTTTAATTAATAATTATTTAAGCTTTTTAATGTACATTTTTATAATAATAATAAGGAATTTAAAGTGGCTGTAAACATTACAAAACATCAAATTCCATTAAAAAATCCATTTTTAATTTTTACGAATAAAATCAATATGTTTTATTTAAATGTGTATGTAAAATTATAGTAAAAGATATTTGATTTGTACATTATATTTTAATTTGCTAAATATATTTTAAAATATGTATGCATAATTTAAGAGCTAATTTCTCAGAATTAAAAAAATTAGCAAATTTATGAAATATGAAATGTTCCATGCGCATTTCCAATAATCAGATTCTATTAAAATACACTGCTCAAAACAATTAAAGGATATTGATGTTTTAGGTGGATTTTGTATCTGGGAGACTTTTTTAGCTGATTGATACATGGTCAACAGACATAGTAGGTTATATGAGAATAAATTACACATGTTTGGCAGAAAAAAATGCATTTTATTGCGCATTTGTGTACAAAAGGAAAAAAAACACAATTTGTGCATATGAGAAAAAAAGAATAAGAAAATGTGTTTTCTTCAAAGAAAATCATTTTCAGTAAGGGGTATGGTTTCCACGGGCGGCCAGCAACGTTGAACACCTTTGAGGCATGCACTCAATGAGGCTATTAATGACGAGTTGGGGTATTCTGCCCCACTCTTCCAGAAGAGCTCTTTCCAGTTCTTGGAGTGTTTGTGGGGGTTGTTGGCGGCCAGAAACTCGTCTTCCTAGAACGCCCCAGACGTGCTCGATTGGATTCATGTCTGGAGAGCACGCTGGCCATTCTATTCGAACGATTCCTTCCTCGAAAAGGAAATCCTCCACCAGGTTTGCACGATGTGGCCAGCAGTTATCGTCCATTAAAATGAAGTTATCTCCGATTGCTGCAGCGTAAACGACTGCAATAGATCTGAGGATCTCATCCCTATATCGTCGATCAGTCAGAGCTCCATCTCGAATGATGTAGAGGTCAGTGCGCCCGTCAATGGAGATGCCACCATACACCAACAATCCTCCACCGCCAAATCTGACACTTTCGTGCACGAACGCAGGATTATTCCTTCTGCCACGGTCCCTCTAGATGAAAATACGCCTATTATCCGGATTCACAGAAAAACGGGACTCCTCAGAAAACAGAATATTGCTCCATTCATTTCTCCTCCAGTTGACATGCTCGGTTGCCCACTCCCTGCGGTCGCGACGATGCCTTGATGTTAATGTAACACATACCATCGGTCGGCGAGCATACAGAACTACAGCATGGAGCCGGTTTCGGACAGCGAATGACTTCGCTTAGACATCGTACTCATCGAAACAAAGCAATCATTGAATGCCAATCATCCTTGTCTTCATTCTCTTTTATCCAGTTGAAAGTCAAACTTCATTCGTTGAAGCTGAAGCGACGTTTTTGACGTCGAACTCAAAATTTGCATACTCCACAGTTTGAAAACCAGAAAAATTTGCATTTGTGATTCTCTTCTTCTATTTTCGGCAAAAAAAAATTTCGTTTATATCTGTATTTTATATAAAACTTCAAATATCCTTTAATTGTTTTGAGCAGTGTATTTTACTGTGCACTCCTCATGTAATAATAAATAAAATTTAGAATAAATAGTTCCATTTAAGGAACCTTTTATTGTTAAAGTTTGCTACATAATTCAAAAACTATCGTTATTTTACAAGAAAAGGCAAAACATAAATATAAAATATATGTTTTCTTTTTACATGCACAACGAATTTTTACAATTTATGATAACTTTCTTTCTAAAAATGGAAAGACACTTGATCAAAAAAGTCATGTTACTTCAAAAGAAATGCGCATGGGATATTTTAAAATATAACAACAATTCGGTACATTAAAATTTCGAAACTTTAATAATTTAAAAAATGTATAATATTTTAATAACAAATTCAGAATTTAACTGTAGGAATTTGCCATTAACAAGTCTACCAATTTTTAAATGATTCTATTGGAAATTAAAATATTTGGTTTTTAATGTCCCATGTCCCCTTAATGAATGATTGTACCAAGAAATTTTTCGATTTCCCCGGTAAAATATGAAAAATTTATTATTTTATTATATTTTTTTTAAATAAGTAAATTTTAAAACGTATCTTCTCTTACAATTTTGAACATTTTTATCAAAAATGTTTAAAACTATTCTTAGAAGTATGCTGTATAATTTTCAATATCGAATATAACATAACTTAATTAGTTTGAAAAAAAAATTAAATGTGCAAATATACATAAAATTACAGTAGAAACTAATTTGTTTTTGATTTTTAAGTTTAAAAAAAACTTTTTTCTTTATTGTACATCCAATATTTAGTTTTATTAAGTAGACCATTAGAAACAATAAAAAAATCTAGACAATTGAAAATATGCATAAAAGTTTTATCATTTTGAACATCCTAATTCATCGAAATAACAGAAACTATGATAAATCACTTTAACCTCCGGAGTGATTATGTCGCCAAGAGGAGACACTAAATAAGACAATTTAAATCAAATTAAATACTATTAGAGTTATTAAATTACTTCTAGACCTTTTTATTAAATACGTGCCTATTATAAGAAACCAGATAACGTATGATACATCTTTGGAGATATTGTATAATAATTTTATACCGATTTTTGTGGTCCCTCGTAATACTTGTCTCACGACAGAGGAGGTTAAGTGAATTGTTTCATTTAAAATTACATTTTAATTAATGCTGCATTATATTAATAATTTCTACAATAAAATCGCTTTTATAATGCTCGAAAACTATATTTACGAAACTTAAAGTGTATATACTACGGATAATATATTAATAATTTGTACAATAAAATCACTTTTATAATGTTCGAAAACTATATTTACGAAACTTAAAGTGAATATACTAAGGATAATATATTAATAATTTGTACAATAAAATCGCTTTTATAATGCTCGAAAATTATATTTACGAATCTTAAACTGAATATACTACGGATAATATATTAATAATTTGTACAATAAAATCGCTTTTATAATGCTCGAAAATTATATTTACGAAACTTAAAGTGAATATACTACGGTTAATAAAATATCATTTAAGCGCAAAAATATAAAAATCGATATTTTTGACATTTTTCGCCAGATAAAGGGTGTCGAGTCCCTTTAAATAAGAACGTAAGAACATATGAGAAATAAAATTTTATTAGCCTAGAAAATTTTCAACAAACTTCACGAGGCTGTCAACTATACCGATTTTATTGGTTGTTAATTTATTTCCTTCATTTAACAGTATATTTCTGTTCATGTAAAAAATTCAAAATTATGGAATAAGAGTGCAAAAGTTTTGACAAAAAGTTCGAATCGGTAAAGTACACCACTAATATTTTTGAAGATACTCGAACGGTAAAAACGCTTATAAAAAATTAATGTAGTTTTTGGATAATCACTCTTTTCTGCCAAGACAATTTCACCAAAATGCACAAATTGGTTCTCAATAAGTAATTAAAACGATTCTACCAAGAAATTGTTCGATTCCTTCGGAAAAACTTAAAAATTTAATTTTTTTTAAATAAGTGAATTTTAAAATTTATCTTCGGTTACAATTTTGGACATTTAAAAACTATTCTCAAAAGTTCGCTGCATGTGTTTAAGTATTGGATTTACTATAAGTTAATTTAATTTAGAGAAAAAATAAAATGTGAAAACGAGTGTAAAATTACAATAAAAACTGAATTTATTTTACATTTTTATGCGCAAAAAAATAAAACAAAAGAAACCTTTTTTTTGTTTTGTTTATTGTACATCCAATGCTTAGTTTTATCACACTAACCATAAAGAATAATAAAAAAACTTAAAATCAATTGAAAAACATGCATAGAAGTTTTATTACTTTGAACAGATGCTAATTCATCGAAAAAACACAAACTGAAAAAAAAAATAAGTTTAGCATTTGCAAAAAACAGAAAAGTAATAAGATCGTTTTTAACTATATTTATAATACTTGGATCTTGAAGGAACTTAATAAATTCTGAGTATGAAAAAACTTTAAAAATAAATCAGCATATAATAAATTCTAAATGTACTAATCTCTCTAAATATTTCAAAATTTTGATTTAATAAAAATATATCACTATAGATACCACTATGACGTCAGCAGAAAATTTATTGATAGGATTGATAAAATATCAGCGTAAAACATGTAGCTTACCTGAAAGAAAAAAAAAAGTATTTTATTAAGAAATGAATACAATTATTCATTGCATGTGTAATACAAATATAATTAAATATACACTAAACATATCGAATAATAAATCATGCCATATTCAATACAAAGCATAAGTTTTAGGCTAATAAAATATGCAATGAGTACATTTAGTTTTACAAAATATGTTATCTATAAACTATTGAATAAGTAGGATAAACATTATAATGATTTATTGTTTTCTGAATGTAATTTAAACAAGCCGGAAATTTCATGTCAAGCGTATCAAATGTGCATTGTAAAAAAAAAAGGGTCGATCTACTAAAAAAACTTTAGTAATCCTTGTAATTACTAAAAAATGTTTAGTAATCTTAGTCGGTTACTAGAAAATCTGTAAGAATTAGTAGAAAAAAGTTAGCAACGAATAGAGTTAATAATTTTATATTTTTAATAGCTATTACTAAAACTCACTTGGAGTGGCCTCGATAGCATAGTGGTTATAGTAACGGACTCCAGGCTAAAAGGTCCCGGGTTCAATACTGGACAGCGCCAAGTACGCCCCGAATGTATGTAGTGTAAGTACTCTATAATAGAAGGGTTATGAATTTCTTGTTGGAGCTGGTCGCAATGTTTGGTGCTGCCATCTATTGCGGTTTTGCCGAAAATCTTCCGCTTCAGAAGTCTGGATGCAGCTCGAAGGAAACTCCTGCCCTTCGGGCCCACGTAATGGTTATTAAAAATAATTTTGGAGCTATTACTAAAATTTACTTGGTGTTTCATACTAAAAATTTTTAAGTTAGTTATACAAAAAATACTTTTGTTTAGTTTACAAAAGAAATGCTTGTTTCGCTTGCAAAAAAAGTTTGTAATGGTTACTAAAAAATTCTGTGGAATACAAATTTACTAAAAAATTTTTTGTAACCTCTTGAATTTTTTTTTACAGTGTGCCAATTTCATAAAATGTGACATAGTTTAGTATTATTAAAACGCGGACCAAACAATATTTCCTCTGTATCGTTATTTAGTAGTATACTTTACAAAACAATACTCCTGTGAAGCCCTGTAAATTAATAACAAATATTCTTTGCACCATAGATTGTACAGAATGTATATTTTAGTATGCATGGTGAAACACGATTATCGAAACAATAGGCTATCTGCCAAATGTTGCTACTAGAACTAGACCCATACTTCCAATTGCAAAGTTTCATTACAAAAAAGCGCAAAGTATGATGACTTAAGTTGCAAAACCATAAGGGTATATTTAAAAAATAAAAATAAATAAATATACGTCCTCCGTAGAGTAAAAATTGCAATTAGGAAACTTTCCTTACCCAGACCTGAATTAAACACGAAAAATTGCAAATTCATGTCTGCAAAACTCACTGAGTTATGGCCTTTTAAATAATTCTATAGATTTTAAGGGATTAGAGAAGTATTAAAGTGTGTGTAAAGCATGAAACAATCTTACTTTAACAGTTCTAGGATAAATGTAAAAAATATATCTATTAAATTATTTTTTTTTATTTTTGTGGTGGTCATATAATTTGTGAGCAAAACCACATCCTAAAAATTCTCATAATATATGCAAAAATTTCAAATGATCAGTATTGATTTAAATGGAATTATTAAAAATCATTATAACTCGTAACATTATCCAAAGGATTTCAAATTTTTTTTCATTTAAATAAAGAGGAATGTATAATTTTAGTTTTGTTATAGGATTTTATTTTCAAATAAATTTTAAGAGCTTTTAAAATATTTATTTTAAAATAGTTACACAAAATTAATGAAAAATAACCAAAAAAAGACATGTTTCAAATTTGTACTTTTTTATTTAACGATTTTTGACTTTTATTAATGTGAAGTTAAAAAATGGTTAAAAAAAAACATTATGCAGAAAAACTTATTTAAAGTTTTAAACAAAGATTGGCTCATAATAAAATGTTTAAATGCTTTTTTAAAAATTGCAAATTATAAATAACTCCGTTCTGTACTTTAATCTTCCGATTCAGTTTACCTTTTACCCTTTCCATCCACTTTAAATGTTCGTCAGTTATTTAAACTCATATACTTTTTCTAACATGCGAATTAAAAGCTTTTTCAAAATTTTAGCTCTCACAACCACTGATTTTTAAGGATACTCAAATGGTAACAATAGATTAAATTGAATGTAGTTTTTGCATAATCACTTACTTCTGCCAAAACAATTTCCCCAAAATACACAAACTGGCGCTCAATAAGTAATTAAAAAATCAGGCAATGGTAATAACATGCATTTTGAATACGAAATTAATATTCAAAATAATGCATGATATATAAATTCTTTAGAAAGAATGAAAAAGTGCTGAAATACATGACTAATATTAATTTGGTACTAAGCATTTAATTTATAATCTCGGTCTTTCGACAATTATTTTCATAAAGAAGTATCATTCTAAATTTAAGAATTTTCTTGAAAAATCATGTACAATTTAGTACATTTTAGTATTAATTTTTTGTACATTAGCACATAACATCTAGCTTACTGAAAATTAACGATTCCTTCCATAGTTGCATTGAAGTATCATGTGATATTTTCAATCTATAATGTCTGTGCAAATACTAAAGTTATATAAAATTTTGTAGATGATGTCAATTATCATATTCTGCAATAGAAAGAGAATGAATTAAAGAAGAGAGTATAAGAAATAAGGAAAATTATGAAAAAGGAATTCAGGAATTTAAATAATTATTGTTTCCCTTTACACTTTGTTTAATGTGACATTTAATTCTTTCTGGATAATGCATTTCAAATATAAAGATGTCAATGACTACATATTGACATAAATTATATGAAAATATTAATTTGTTTCCATATACACAAATAATACTTTAATAGCTCCTGTTTGTTTAACCTTAGACATTTTCTTTTTAATGTCATTTTCCCTCTATTGCTTATAAAAAAATTTATCGCAGTTATATTTTATCGACATTATTTTAATAATATATATACAATTTCATATTTTAGCAGTTTGTTTAAAAAAATTGCATTTATAATTAACACATTTGCCCGTTGGATTTTACATAACATCTTATTCCCCAATCTTTCTTAATTTAGGGCAATCCTTCGATTGCAATAATAACATATGGTTTTCTTCATAGAAATATAATATTATATCAATATTTAATAGGTATTTGCAAAATATTATGGTTTGATTAATATTGCTTGGAATATTATATCATTTTTTAAAATGTTTCAATAAACCAGCATTGTTCCGGAATTTTTTATAAAAAAAAGTATTTCGTTTTTTTAAGCCAATAACGACAATATTTCTTAAAAATGTCTGTATCATTGCAATTTTTTTCGACGAAGATCAACATCTCTACAATATTTAAATCACATTACAAATATCAAATTACAAACATTGGAAATATTAAATATCTATCTGAAATATTTTCTTTTCATTGCACAGATTTAAGCATAAAGCATTAAAAAGCCAATATTTCGTCAATTGCTTCCCAGTTAGTATACATCCAGCAGAAGTTTAAAATACCTAAAATGGTGCTGATTTATTTTAAATATTTAAAAAATGAAATAAATATTTAGTAGTATTATCACTACATTGGTAATAAATACAAAGAATTTTGTTTTGCATAGCATTAGAGAAATTTTAGTTTTTACAGGAGTTTGAATTTAATCTTTTAATTTTGTAACATTTATTTTAGTAATGTACATACCATTTTGAATTTATTAATTTGTTTGAAATTACAGCTCACGATTTCTTTCTCTAAAATTAAAACGGATTCCGCATACCTAACAATAAATTAATTGTATTAAACGACAAAAAACAAAATATTATTGTGACAATATTACATACTGATGACTAAATAATGGGGTCTTGCACTAGTTTTAAATATTTCTAACGTAACTCTAATATTTCTTAAATATAAACTATTTAGTTTGGTATTTTTAAATGAAACCTACATTTAAAAATATTAACATTAAAATTGTGACATATATAGAAAGTTATGCAATGTTGAAAGAGTATTGGGCGAATATTTGGACTTTTTGGATGTTTGAATTGTATGCATTTTACTTTCATAATAAAAATGCAATTTATATTTTAACAATTCATTTGGAAATACAAATTAAATTCAACACCACCATATCCGTCCATGCTTTCTAAAATTAAAACAGTCATTTCATAGTTACATTGAAGTATCAGACCGTACTTTGAATTTATAAAGAGGGTGGAAATCCTAAGGGCATATACAAACTTTGTGTATAATGTCCATTTTGAATTTAGTAATATGAAAGATGAATTCCTAATAAATTTGGAGGTGGGAGTTTCAAGCTTAATACCAATAATTGATTAAATTTGAGGTATCAAAGGATCATTTCAAAATTCATGGAATAACTTTATTAGTAGAATTTACAGAAGGAATATAAATTAGTTTCATTTTAAATAATAGACATAATCGAACGGGGTATTACTATGGAAGTAACTAAAATTTTTATTTTTCTCCGAAAATGTCTTTAAAACTAAAACAATATATGTAAATTACGTGTACACATAAAATCAATCGAGAGTTAATTTATGTTTGATACACTGAAAATAAACAGACACAATCTGTATAAATAAAGTATGATAATTGCTTTTGATAAGGGCAGATACATAATGCATACAATTTATAAAATCCATCCAGGAATGCGTTTTTTTCCTGAATGCGAATATTAGCAAGAAACACAATCTATGATATTCTCTTCACTGTAGGAACTTCTGAAAAAGTTTTGCAGGTCTACACCAAACATGACCCCCAGATTCCAAAACCAATTTAATTGGAAAATTATCTATCTATCAAGCTCTCTCTCTACTTATATAGATATCATTTTTCATGGACACGATAACTTAATTCTACACAAATCTCTCCAAGATTGATACATAAAATCAAAAGGCAGAAAATCTCGGTCGAATTCGTTAGTGGGCAAAACCAATTGAAGGGAATTGAAATGGGAAGTGGGTTTGTGAAACCCCGCAATTTGTTATTATGATACATATCGGATAGGTTTAATGTTATTATTACTTCTAGGAATTGCCCAAAAATGTATGTATAACTGGTTTTTCAAATCGTTATAAATACCCCAAAATGAAAAAAAGGGACACAGAAAATAGGTTTTAGGAAGAAGAAAATCAAAACTTCCTCGACTCTTAATATATCAAATACAATAAATTTACTACATTTTTTTTAATATTATCAACAACTTTTATACTGACAAGTTTTTTATACGACCAACAGTTACCGCAAATAATTCAGAAGACATCTTAAATTTATTATAAATGTTATTAACACTGTCTACAACTTTTATATTGGCATTTTTTTGATAAGAACAAATCTTAGAGCAGTAAGTAAATAAATAAATAAATAAATAAATAAATAAATAAATAAATAAATAAAACTAAATTAAAATAAAAAAACTAAATTAAAAAAGAGAAGAGGTTAAAAGAAAATAATCGCATTAACATTATTCAAATAAATCTAACTACAGAAAAATAAAGTTAAAAACTCGTCAAAATTGGAGAGATAAAATTGTTAAACTGGGTTAATATAATCTTGATTTAGTTTTTAATAGTGAAATTAGTGCTTAATCTCGAAATCTAATGTGTATGAATGCCTGGTTGATACAGATCTTACATTTTTCTTGGATTTTCACTTTTTTATATTTTTATTTAGGTTTAAGCATTTTTTAGACTTCTGTATGAAGGGAAAGAAAAACACTTTTCACAATTTTTGTCGTGCAATTAAATAGAGCTTAGCCCCACTGGAGGTGTTTGTGTGTGATTATTTGATTATTGTAAAAAAATAAATGTTTTAAATTTAATACTACATATTATTAAAATTTGAAAAAAAAAAATATGTGAATATCCTGTTCAATAGTCTATATCTAAACTGCCCCCTATTCATTGTTTATAAAATGACTTTAAAACAACCTTACCCGTTTAAAACAATTAATGAAGATGGAGTTACACGGTTAAAACTCGACACTTAATGTACTTATTTTTCAGTGATATCCAATTTTATGATAACTCCGAATACATAACTCTTAAATTTGAGAAATATGTGTACTCTTTATTATTATTATTATTAAGTGCGTTTGTAATTATGTAAATACGCAGCACCTATAGTTGTCGTTCTGTCCGCCCGTCAGTCGTATATAACAGAGCAAAAACTATCCAACCGGATCGCTTAAAATTGAAAATATATAATTCTTTTATAACTTTTTCGAGTAATTTCAATTTATATGAAATGACTCGATTATCAAATATTATTCTATTATTCTATTCAAATCAGATGCATAGTTTAATTACAGGGACAATCAAAAGTATTCCGTTACAATACGGCAAATGGGAAAAAATAGTTTCAAGTGCACTTTAATGGTGTTACACTCATTCAAACGTAATAAAATTGTCATCCATCTATGATGTAAATGCTAAAATATGCTTTCTGTACAATCTGTGGTGCAAAGAATATTTCTTAATAATTTACAAAACTACACAAAAGTTTCCCACTACATAATGATATATACTCGTTTTTATGTTAAACAATTTCACATTTTATGAAATTGATATACGTTGCTGAGACTTACTTTAAGTTACTTTCTGTATAATAAAAAGCATATACAGTAAAACCTCCATAACCGACACTTCCGAATAGCGGACACCTCTATTGAACGGACAGTTTTCGAGTCCTCACTCCCAAAATCTAAATTTTTGTATGTTTAACCTCTGAATAACGGACATTCCAAATAGCGGACACTATTTTCGGCGATAAAGGATCAAAAATTATTTTTTAACAAGACAAAAATGAAAAAAAAGTAAAAAGCCTCTAAATTTATCGGGGGGTAATGTGTCCCAAATTTTGTAATCACAGATAAATGTAGAGGGTGGGCTGAGGAAATTTCTCTTTCAAGTTCAATGTTGAATTCAGGGGGTTGCCTGGGAGGGACATCTCCCAGAACATTCAAATATCTATATCCCTCCGGAAGATTTTACGATTTTATGTTTTTAATGATCAAAAAGTGTAATCTCCATCACCGCTCGGAACTCTATAATGACCAATAACGTGACATTTAAAAACAAATTTACATGTAATCGCAAGCAAAAGAAAAATTTCGTAACAGTTTTTTTTTTATAAGAATGTAATAAACAGCAGTTAAAGGTATGCACAATTTTATTTAAGTGTTATTGTTTAAAAAATAATTTTAATTAATCATTAATCATATAATAGAGGTTTTGGGTCATATAAATGTCAATTAATGAAATATTAAGCATTTTTTAGCGATTTTTTTGTATCTCTGAGGTTTTCCCAATAGCGGACACCTCCGAATAGCGGACAACTTCTGCGTTCCCGAAGTGTCCGTTATTCAGTGGTTTTACTGTAATATTTAGAAAGCTACAAAAAAATCGGATGCTATTACATCAAGATCTGAATATTGAAAAAAATCCTTGTAGTACGAACTCACGTCATTTGCTAAGCTTGAAATGCAGTTTCCAACTTGCTTTTTTTTTTTTTAATTTAAAATGTTTTTTGTAAAAATTCATCAGGCTGTATTCTTCTTGTTTCTTTTTCGAGAAATCCATGCTCAGGTTTTACCGAGAGAACAGTGGAATGTAAATGCGTTGATGTGAATGGGTACGTATGCACTCACACTGTAAAAAAAAGGGTCGATCTGAATATTGAAAAAAATCCTTGTAGTACGAACTCACGTCATTTGCTATGCTTGAAATGCAGTTTCCAACTTGCTTTTTTTTTTATTTAAAATGTTTTTGTAAAAATTCATCAGGCTGTATTCTTCCGATTTCTTTTTCGAGAAATCCATGCTGAGGTTTTACCGAGAGAACAGTGGAATGTAAATGCGTTGATGTGAATGGGTACGTATGCACTCACACTGTAAAAAAAAAGGGTCGATCTGAATATTGAAAAAAATCCTTGTAGTACGAACTCACGTCATTTGCTATGCTTGAAATGCAGTTTCCAACTTGCTTTTCTTTATTATTTAAAATGTTTTTGTAAAAATTCATCAGGCTGTATTCTTCCGATTTCTTTTTCGAGAAATCCATGCTGAGGTTTTACCGAGAGAACAGTGGAATGTAAATGCGTTGATGTGAATGGGTACGTATGCACTCACACTGTAAAAAAAAAGGGTCGATCTGAATATTGAAAAAAATCCTTGTAGTACGAACTCACGTCATTTGCTATGCTTGAAATGCCGTTTCCAACTTGCTTTTTTTTTTATTTAAAATGTTTTTGTAAAAATTCATCAGGCTGTATTCTTCCGATTTCTTTTTCGAGAAATCCATGCTGAGGTTTTACCGAGAGAACAGTGGAATGTAAATGCGTTGATGTGAATGGGTACGTATGCACTCACACTGTAAAAAAAAAGGGTCGATCTGAATATTGAAAAAAATCCTTGTAGTACGAACTCACGTCATTTGCTATGCTTGAAATGCAGTTTCCAACTTGCTTTTCTTTATTATTTAAAATGTTTTTGTAAAAATTCATCAGGCTGTATTCTTCCGATTTCTTTTTCGAGAAATCCATGCTGAGGTTTTACCGAGAGAACAGTGGAATGTAAATGCGTTGATGTGAATGGGTACGTATGCACTCACACTGTAAAAAAAAAGGGTCGATCTGAATATTGAAAAAAATCCTTGTAGTACGAACTCACGTCATTTGCTATGCTTGAAATGCAGTTTCCAACTTGCTTTTTTTTTATTTAAAATGTTTTTGTAAAAATTCATCAGGCTGTATTCTTCCGATTTCTTTTTCGAGAAATCCATGCTGAGGTTTTACCGAGAGAACAGTGGAATGTAAATGCGTTGATGTGAATGGGTACGTATGCACTCACACTGTAAAAAAAAAGGGTCGATCTGAATATTGAAAAAAATCCTTGTAGTACGAACTCACGTCATTTGCTATGCTTGAAATGCAGTTTCCAACTTGCTTTTCTTTATTATTTAAAATGTTTTTGTAAAAATTCATCAGGCTGTATTCTTCCGATTTCTTTTTCGAGAAATCCATGCTGAAGTTTTACCGAGAGAACAGTGGAATGTAAATGCGTTGATGTGAATGGGTACGTATGCACTCACACTGTAAAAAAAAAGGGTCGATCTGAATATTGAAAAAAATCCTTGTAGTACGAACTCACGTCATTTGCTATGCTTGAAATGCAGTTTCCAACTTGCTTTTTTTTTTATTTAAAATGTTTTTGTAAAAATTCATCAGGCTGTATTCTTCTTGTTTCTTTTTCGAGAAATCCATGCTCAGGTTTTACCGAGAGAACAGTGGAATGTAAATGCGTTGATGTGAATGGGTACGTATGCACTCACACTGTAAAAAAAAGGGTCGATCTGAATATTGAAAAAAATCCTTGTATTACGAACTTACGTCATTTGCTATGCTTGAAATGCAGTTTCCAACTTGCTTTTCTTTATTATTTAAAATGTTTTTGTAAAAATTCATCAGGCTGTATTCTTCCGATTTCTTTTTCGAGAAATCCATGCTGAGGTTTTACCGAGAGAACAGTGGAATGTAAATGCGTTGATGTGAATGGGTACGTATGCACTCACACTGTAAAAAAAAAGGGTCGATCTGAATATTGAAAAAAATCCTTGTAGTACGAACTCACGTCATTTGCTATGCTTGAAATGCAGTTTCCAACTTGCTTTTTTTTTTATTTAAAATGTTTTTGTAAAAATTCATCAGGCTGTATTCTTCCGATTTCTTTTTCGAGAAATCCATGCTGAGGTTTTACCGAGAGAACAGTGGAATGTAAATGCGTTGATGTGAATGGGTACGTATGCACTCACACTGTAAAAAAAAAGGGTCGATCTGAATATTGAAAAAAATCCTTGTAGTACGAACTCACGTCATTTGCTATGCTTGAAATGCAGTTTCCAACTTGCTTTTTTTTTTATTTAAAATGTTTTTGTAAAAATTCATCAGGCTGTATTCTTCCGATTTCTTTTTCGAGAAATCCATGCTGAGGTTTTACCGAGAGAACAGTGGAATGTAAATGCGTTGATGTGAATGGGTACGTATGCACTCACACTGTAAAAAAAAAGGGTCGATCTGAATATTGAAAAAAATCCTTGTAGTACGAACTCACGTCATTTGCTATGCTTGAAATGCAGTTTCCAACTTGCTTTTTTTTTTAATTTAAAATGTTTTTGCAAAAATTCATCAGGCTGTATTCTTCCGATTTCTTTTTCGAGAAATCCATGCTGAGGTTTTACCGAGAGAACAGTGGAATGTAAATGCGTTGATGTGAATGGGTACGTATGCACTCACACTGTAAAAAAAAAGGGTCGATCTGAATATTGAAAAAAATCCTTGTAGTACGAACTCACGTCATTTGCTATGCTTGAAATGCAGTTTCCAACTTGCTTTTTTTTTATTTAAAATGTTTTTGTAAAAATTCATCAGGCTGTATTCTTCCGATTTCTTTTTCGAGAAATCCATGCTGAGGTTTTACCGAGAGAACAGTGGAATGTAAATGCGTTGATGTGAATGGGTACGTATGCACTCACACTGTAAAAAAAAAAGGGTCGATCTACTAAAAAAACTTTAGTAATCCTTGTAATTACTAAAAAAATGTTTAGTAATCTTAGTCGGTTACTAGAAAATCTGTAAGAATTACTAGAAAAAAGTTAGCAACGAATAGAGCTAATAGTTTTATATTTTTAATAGCTATTATTAAAACTCACTTGGCGTGGCCTCGATAGCATAGTGGTTATAGTAACGGACTGCAGGCTAAAAGGTCCCGGGTTCAATACTGGACAGCGCCAAGTACGCCCCAAATGTATGTAGTGTAAGTACTCTATAATAAAGGGGTTATGAATTTCCTCTTGGAGCTGGTCGCAATGTTTGGTGCTGCCATCTATTGCGTTTTCGCCGAAAATCTACCGCTTCAGAAGTCTGGATGCAGCTCGAAGGAAGCTCCTGCCCTTCGGACGCACGTAATTGTTATTAAAAATAATTTTGGAGATATTACTAAAATTTGCTTGGTGGCTCATACTAAAAAATTTTAAGTTAATTATACAAAATATTCTTTTGTTCAGTTTACAAAAGAAATGCTTGTTTCACTTGCAAAAATAAGTTTGTAATGGTTACTAAAAAATTCTGTGGAATACAAATTTACTAAAAAATTTTTTGTAACCTCTTGAATTTTTTTTACAGTGCAGTTCACCGATGAATTCTTCCGCACTACATAAGATATTTATTTCTTCAAGATTTAAGTTCGTAAATTTAAAGTGCACTTTTTAAATGTACTTCACGCTATAACGATAATTATATGCACGTTCACGAAATAATTCCGATTGATGTCTGTCTTTAGTATGTGCACAGATAACAGATTACGTTAACATTTATTCTATATATTATTCTTCAGCCGGCATTGTTCAGATATTTGAAAATATAATGTACTTGTTTCTGATGAAATTCTGCTTTTAAAAAAAACGAGTACGTTGAAGTTATCATTTTTAACTTGATGATTTTTCGCGATGTAATTTATGTATCAGCGGATTCATTTTAAAATTAAAATTTAATAGATAGTTACTATGAAATAAAGATAGACTTGAAATCCCTCGGCATTCTTTTAAATTAGTCCAATAAAACCTCCCTAAAGTAACCATATTCCGTTCAAACAGAAATTCGTCACTCCGAGAGATGGTTATTTAATAGAGGTCATATTTAAATCTAGATTTTAATTGTTGATAAAAAGGTAACAATTGATGTTATTAAAATTTCTTTTTCAGATCAAGAAAAAATATAAAGTTTAAGTATCAAGACCAAAGTTAATTACATAGGTTAATTAATGCAGTGTTAAAAATGAATACATTGGCATTTGCTTTGATTTTAAGGTTTTATTTCTATAACTTTTATTTCCTTTCAAAGCTCAAAAAATAAATGTTTTTTTTTAAATATTAGATCCAATAATGGGGAAAAACATTGAATATTTATCTTATTTTAGAGTATTATGTCATATGTGGTCGAGAGAGAATAAGGTAAGGGAATTTATTGGCCGTTTTGTAATTCCTCATCAGAAATAAATTCATTGCCTAAAAGGGGACAAAGAAGTATTGGTAACTTAAAACTTATCTTAAGGGTGTATTTCGATTCAAACTGCTTATTTTCCGATTTATTTTTGAATTCGTTTTTGCTCTCAAATGCACCAAACTTTCAAAATCTCTTATTTGGAAAGTACAGAAGATGCCGTGATTGTCGATTCTTTGATAAATTCAGAAAATATTGCAAAAAAAGCAATCAAAAACGGCAGTTTGAACCGATTTTTCCGAAGCGAGCGATCTGGGAACGAAAAAGAAGGACATACTGATAAGGTAATTGTTTATAAATCAAATTATAATGAATTAAGCTTAAAATGACATCACACGGCACCTCATACGCCCCTTCAGGAATCCCCTCAGCAAGTTTCATGTTTCTACGTTTAAAAATGTGTCTGAAATTGTATCGGAAAATTTTGAGCTGTTGAAGGTGGAAAAGCGTTTTTTCGAATACACCCTTAATAATAATGAAACAAAACTTTCTTCAAGCGACCAGAAAGAAAAAGAAATTTGTTTAATTGTCTTCAAAAAAATTGGTCGCTCATGGAGGGAGTTCAACTGGGATGGGATGGTCTCTGAATAGAGGTAAAATTAATGCTTTATGGGAACCTATAAGAATAAATTTCATTCTTTGAATAAATAGTCGTTTATGGAAGTGGTTGTTTAATGGAGTTGACCACACAGGGAGGTTTCACTGTCTTTATTATTTTGCGATGGTAATCTATATTATAAAGGCCAAACGTATCTGTGCATAACGCATACGTCATTTTATGAATGGCAACACTTTCCGATGAAATTTCCATTTTGCAATTTTCGTTACTGCTATTTTTTATACTCCTAGACATCGCACAATTTCAATCTTTACACCGTCGTATGGGGAAAAGAATGCACTTTTAAATGCAATTTGTTTAAAAACTGCATCCATATTTGTTTCTGAGACATTAATTTTTTTGTAGTTTTAATATTTTTTTTCTAAGCGTGGCAACAGAAGAACTCCATGTCTATTAAAAGCCATGGAGGAAGAATATACTGGAGATGAACTATAATGATTTCGGTGATGCCAAAAATGTAACCCTACATTAAGTCACATTAAGTCCAAACAAAACCACGTGCTTTGATTCGCCTATCAATTCAAACCAGTAAAAACCCGTATTTGATTGCTCTTGTTTTCTTGAAAATTAAAATCAATCATTGCAGCTGAGAATAAATAAAATAAATAGATTTTTGATACCTGGTGGCTAGACATATGACATTTCTCGAATGTTTTTGCTATATCGATTAAATCAATTAACATCCGTAAAGATTTGATACAGAAGCTTTAAATATGTGATACCGAAAATTATTATACAGGGTGTATCTAAACTCTTGGGCAAAACTTTAAAGGGTGATAGTACACATCAAGACAAACAATATTAAACGGGAAATTAAGGGTCCCAAATGTTTTCCGAAGGAGAAAGGCGTCATTAAAGTTTAGGAACCAAACTTTTAAATAAACATAAAAAACATAAAAAACGGAAAAATTGGTTAATTGATTTGCGGATTTTACTAACACTATTCTTTATGTCAGTATTGTCTTCAAAATAAATTATAAAGATAGATTTCAAAAAATGCCGATGGAGGGCACTTTAGACTTAGGAGTAACGAAAAACTATTTTTTGCCGTTATTTTTTGCATTTTATTAGAAGTTTTTGAAAGCTTAGACTTAAACTTAAATTTTTAGCTCAAAATCTGAATAGTTGGAAATGGTTAAGTAGAGCAAACTGACCTGTGTTCGAAGGTTCAAATTTCAAAGGATGATAAAAAAAAAAAAAATACGGAAAAATGGTCGATTCTTTTGCAGTTTTCTCTAAAACTACTCTTTAAATCAGTATTTTATTAAAAATATATTTTAAGGATAAATTTCAAAAAAATGCCGATAGACGGCGCTTTAGTCTTTGAAGTAAGATACAAGTATTTTTAACCGTTAGTTATTTAATCTCATTAAATGCTTGCAAAAGCTTATACTTAAATTTTGTGCTCAAAATCTGAATAGTTTAGAGTGGTTAAGTAGCGCAAACTGAACTGTGTTCAGAGGTAAGGGTAGGAGGTTCAAATTTGAAATGATTATAAAAAATGGAAAAGAATGGTCGATTCGTTTGCGGTTTTCGATAATACTACTCTTTAAATCAGTATTTTCTTGAAAATAAATTTTAAAATTAAATTTCAAAAAATACCGATAGACGGCGCCTTAGATTTTGGAGTAACATACAACTATTTTTAATCGTTATTTTCTAAATCTCATTAAATGCTTGCAAAAGCTTAGACTTAAATTTTGAGCTCGAAATCTGAATCGTTGGGAGTAATTAAGTAGTGCAAATTTGACCTGTGTTCGGGGGGGGGGGAGGGGGTTAAATTTCAGCTCCTGAACGCGATTTGATTTGCGCTCCTTAACCCTTCCCAACGATTCAGAATTTGAGTTCAAAATTTAAATACTGGGTGAGTCATAAATATCGAAATAGTAGGCTATCTCCTCAAATATTTCCCCTAGACCCATACTTCCAATTGCGAAAATTCCTAAAAAAAGGTGAAATTTCTGATAAGATAAGTTGTAACTCCATGGGGGGTCTATTTGAAATAATACGAAAATAACTTTTTATATGGCCCCCGTAGGGAAAAATTCCCAATTAGCAAATTATTCTTTATCCATTCCTAAATTGAACAAAACAAATTTCATCACCGTACCTAAAAAGCCCTCAGCGACATTAAATCTCAAAATCCTCAAAAATTCCTGACTTACACCACTTTTCCCTGCCTCTAAATGGTGTTTTCTTCACTCAATTTCAACGCTAGTTAGGGAACATTCACAAATTGCAATTTAATAAAAATCGGTTTAAGATAGTGCTTTTTCTTTGGACATAAAATAGCAGCGTCTAGTTTTTACGTTAAATTTGTATACCAGACGTCTGCCTGGGTCAAAATATCTAGGTCAGGTCCCAAACTGACCCATAGGGGAAAAAGTTCGCCGTAGCCTGAAAAAAATGTCAACATCATAACTCCAACCTATCTGGAAAATAGTTTAAATCATAGCCCGGTTCAGTCGCAAATTTCTACATAGTTTTTTACTTCGGCGTGGGAAAATTTGTTTCATATGGAGGAGTTCTAACTAAAAAATTCTTTTATAGCTTTTAGTTTTTTATATTTATACTTTTTATTATAAAAGAAGCGCCAAATCTGAAATATATTTATTTTATCAATGAATCTCTATTTATATGTAAATGTTTCACTTATATTTTAATATCGTTAATCCATATCCAATGCGTTGGAGACTTTGAAAAATGTTATACAGTAAAACTTTTTAAGAGGGAATCACCATAGGAAAGAAAAAATACGTCATAGACAGACGCCCTCCCTAGAAGATGAAATTGAAGCTTATTTTTTTCTCAGGTACTATTGTATTTATTTTGCCTGGATCAACATATTTTCCGTTTCAGACAGAATTCCGTAATAGGCAAATTTTTTTCACTGGTTTTATTGTATTTAATTGTTTTAGCCTTTGAATAATCTATTTAAGAAAAATGAATTTTAAAGTTTTTTCTTTTTCTTTTTTTTTTCTTTCGGTTTTTATTTATTTATTTATTTATTTATTTATTTATTTATTGTGATTTTAATACGGATTTTGTCGAGACAGGGTTTGAAAATTTTACCCAGTGTGCACCTAAGTTGAAGGAAGCAGTCCCCTCCCTTATGAAAAGTAAGCTAGGCCCGACCTGGCGAGTCTTCAGAAAAAAATAACATCTCGGTCTTGGCCCTACCTGGGCCCAGAATACAGATTTTTGAACATCCTCTGGAGGACGGTTTAAAGCCTGAAGTAGTCAGAGCTAAATTTAAAAAGAAAAAAAAGACTTAATCTGCATCTTGGAAAAAGCATTTTGTTAAATAACTGACGGACATTTAAACAATACACTTCGTTTTTCTGGATAATGATTTTTCCCCCTCAATTTCTTGTCTTTAAGTTATTAAATATTAAGAATTTTTAAAGGAAAAAGGAACTTGAAACACGTCCTTTTTCATTTTTCTACGTTAGTTTAGTTTTGGCAAATTTGAAAATATGATTACTTTTGACAAAATGTTTGCTTTTGAAAATATGATTTTTTTTAAAAGTTTAATAGTTTTAAAATTAATATAAAAAAACCTTGGAACAAAACTATAATCAGATTATCATCTTTAATTAAATGGAAAGAAATTGAAATCCGATAAATAATGTTACGAGTTATAACGATTTTTGATTGTCCCATTTAAACCGGTACTAACCACATGAAACTTTTATAAATTGTATGAGAAATTTTAAGATGTGATTTTCTTAGTTAATTATAAGGCTAACCATCACAAAAAAGAAAAAAATCAAAATTCTAACTCAAAAAATAGATTTTTTACGCGTTTCCTAGAACAATTAAAGTAACATTGTTTTTCGAATTGCGCGCATTTCAATTTGTGTCTAATCCCTTAAAACCTGATGATTTTTTTAAATGGCTATAAATTTTAATGGCTTTAAATTTTGGAGATATGATGATCTTTTGTGTTTTATTCTCCAACTTTTTGTGTTTTATTCAGGACTGAATAAGGAAAGTTTTCCTTATTGGAATTTTTGTCCTACGGGGGCCGTATAAAAATTTAATTTTCTTAATTTTTCAACTAGACCCCCCCCCCATGAAATCGCAATTTAACTTATCAAAAATTTCACATTTTTTTATGAATTTTTGCAATTAGAAGTATGGGTCTAAAAGCAATATTTAAGGAGATAGCCTATTGTTTCGATATTTATGACTCATCCTGTATAAGCTTTTGCAAACATTTAATTAGATATAAAAAATAACGGTTACAAGTATCTGTTGGTTACTTTTAAGTTTAAAGCGCCCTCTAACGAATTTTTTTAAATTATGTTTTCAAAGAAAATACTGACATAAAGAATAGTTCTAGCAAAAACCGCAAACGAATCGACCAGTTTTTCCGGTTTTTTTTTTTTTTTTTTTTTTTTTTTTTTTTTTTTATAATCATTTAAAATTTGATCCCCCCCCCCCTTGAACACAGTTCAGTTTGCGCTATTTAACCATCCCCAGTGATTCGGATTTTGTACTTAAAATTTAAGTTTATGTCTCAGCTTCTAAAAAAATTTAATAGGATGTAAAAAAAAAAAAAAAAAAAAAAAAAAAAAAAAAATTAAAACATAGTTATTTGTTATTCCAAAATCTAAAGCGCTCTCTATCGGTATTTTTTGAAATTTATCTTTATAATTTATTTTCAACAAAATACTGATTTAAAGATTAGTTTTAGCGAAAACCGCAAACGAATCGATCAATGTTTCCGTTTTTTATAATCATTTGAAATTTGAGCCTCTCAACACAGTTTACGCTATTTAACCACTCCCATTTATTCAGATTTTGAACTCAAAATTTAAGTTTAAGTCTAAACTTCCGAAAACATTTAATGAGATGCAAAAAAAAAAAAAAAAAAAAAAAAAAAAAGAAACCGGCAAAAAATAATTGTTCGTTACTCCAAAGTCTAAAGCGTCCTCTATCAGCATTTTTTAAATTTATCTTTATAATTTATTTTCAAGAAAATACTGACATAAAGAATAGTTTTAGCGAAAACTGCAAATCAATCGACAAATTTTTCCGTTTTTTATATTTATTTGAAATTTCGGACCCTAAACTTTAATGGCGTCTATCTCTTTCGGAAGACGTTTGGGACCCTTAGTGTCTCATTCAATGTTGTATGTCTTGATGTGTACTATCACCCTTTAAAGTATTGCCCAAGAGTTTAGATACACCCTGTATGTAAAGGAAAATTTAAGTAATTTTTAAGATACTAGGGGGGCTCAGCCCCCCTGCTCGCTACGCTCGCCAAACCCCCGCGATTCCAAGTTGTAAGCTACCCCTGCTTGCTGCGCTCGCCAATATTCCATGGTATGAATAAGCAGTTGCAGCCCTTTCAAATGATATGTCACACGACTGGTGTTGTAAAGAAATAAAAAAATGTGCTCCCCTGGGGGGGGCAGAGTGGTGGATGACACACAAGACATCCATAATATGAATAAGCAGTTGCAGACCTTTCAATTTATGTGCACACGACTGGTGTTGTAAAGAAATTAAAAATGTGCCACTAGACATCCATAATATAAATAAGCAGTTGCAGACCTTTCAAATGATGTGTCACACAACTGGTGTTGTAAAGAAATTAAAAATGTGCCCCCCTGGGGGAGCAGAGTGTGAGGGGGGGTGACACACAAGACATCCATAATATGAATAAGCAGTTGCAGACCTTTAAAATGATGTGTCACACGACTGGTGTTGTAAAGAAATTAAAAATGTGCCCCCCCCTGGGGGGGCAGAGCGGAGGGGGTGACACACAAGACATCCATAATATAATATGAATAAGCAGTTGCAGACCTTTCAAATGATGTGTCACCGAAATGATGTGCCCCCCTGGGGGGAAGAGCGGAGGGGGACACACAAGACATCCATAATAGGAAAAGGCAGTTTCAGACCTTTCTAAAGATATGCAACACGAGTGCTCTGAATAAAAATTTAAAAAGTTCCCCTTTGGGGGGGGGGGGGGCAAAGTGGGGTGCGGCGCCCCAAACATGCATAATTGGAATGAGCAGTTACAGCTCTTTTATACTATAGGGGGCTCCGCCTCCCTGCTCGGTACGTTCGCCAACCCCCCGCGTAATTGCTTTGCGATACCGTTCGGTATTGCTTTGCAATCCCGGTTGGAATCGCTTCGCGATGCATAGACGGAGCCCCTTCCTGATTGGTTTATTCGACTCATGGAAGGAGTGGTCCACCCGGACGCGTTATTTCCGGAAACCTTACACATCAGCATCATTCCAGGAGTCATTCCTTTTAAGGCTAGTTTTTTTTTTTTTTTTGTTTGTTTGTTTTTTTGTTTTGCTATAGAAGTACAAGACAAATGAAAATAGATGAAATGATGAAAATTCACATTTAATGCGTCATAACTTGCTTTTGTCGGATTTTGGAAACAATTATTAAAACTTAAAAGAAAAATATGCAACTATCCTTTTGTATAGTTAATTTCTAAACTGTTTCATATTAATTGTTTATAAAAGAACTTTAAAACAAAACAATTCTATTAAAACAAAGGTAATTTTTAGTTGAAGTCAACTAATTTAAATATCAGCTACTTCATTTCAAAAGTAAAATTGAACGAACATTTAATTTGAAATAAATGTAGACTCCCGTAGTCCCTAATTTCTTAAAAATAATCTCCAGTTTCTTTTAAATTAATATTCGATGTCTTGTCCTGATGATTTTTTTTTTTTAATTATAAAAACCAATCATTGCAGCAGATAATATATGAAATGAAGAAATAGATTTTTGGTACCTGGTGACTAGAGATTATTATTTTTCTCGGTTGGTTTTGCATCGATGTAATAAATTGGCATCTGTAAAGATATGATACAAAAGATCAAAGTGTATGATACAGACAAATATTTTAAATAAAGGAAAATGTAATTATTTTTTTTAAGTTAGGAGTATCACAGTTAGTTGAAAAGTAGAAAATACGCATTTAATACTTGACTAGCGAGCTACGTCCGCTAGCTGGGCCCCTTTTTCCAAACGAACCTCGCTATTAAGCAGTAGGTAATAAGCAAAAAAAATCGTTTAATAAGAAGTCTTGGTGTTCGAATCCTCAAGCACAAAAAAAGTAAATTAAAGAGCTATGGTCCCGTTAAAATTATGTGATTTCGCACTGTGGGCCACGTGCACTTGAAAAAAAAAGATTGTGGATCGGCGCTATGGTCGCTTCGCGCCATAGTCCCGTTAAAAATATCTGGTTTTGCACGGTGGGTACTACGCGCCCATAAGACATTTTTTCGTATTTTTTAGTTCATCAGAAGCAGATTTTTACGCAGATTCTGAATATGTAATCAGTTTTTTTCTACTTTAAAAACTGTCTGCATGATGGTTTAAGAAAAAAACGCGCAAAAAAAAAAGTTTCAATAGTCCTGTTTTATTTCTAAGTTCAATATTTTAGCGAAAACTACGGTAAATATTCTACGGCAAGTCAAAAAAATTGATGCGAGAAAAGACGCAATTAGCGCCGGCAGAAATGGAGGTTTTCGGCTGTTTCTTCTTTTAGCCAAAGGGGAAAAATTCATTCCTTCACCGCAAGGTAGCGGAGTGTTGTGCTTCGGAGCACCGTTTCGGAATTGAGATATTTCTCGTTCCGATTCCCAAGGGGTTTTTAATTCATAATTTTTTTAATTTTGGTCCCACGGTCTCGAAAATGCCCGAAATGACTTCCCCGGAATTTTTCCAATCGAAAGACACCTCTCGCGACTTCCAACTCGCCCGCGTTGCGAACTGTAATCGGCTTCAAGCAGACAGACAGAGGCGCAAGGATTTTATTAGCATAGATTTAACTTGTTTCTCTTGCATTTTTGAAACAATTATCAAAACTTAAAAGAAAAAAAAACATATATGAATATCCTTTCACATACTCTATTTATAAACTGCTTGATATTGATTGTTCATAAAATAACTTGTTTAAAAGAATGGCAATTTTCAGGTGAAATTAAGTAATTTAATTAAAAGCTGCTTCATTTCCAAATTAAAATTTAATGAAAAGTTAATATAAAATAAAGATTGAATTACAATCCCCATCTGTTCTTTAAAATTAGTATTTTTTATGTTGTCATGGTGATTTTCTTGAAAACCAAACTCAATCATTGCAGCTGAGTATATATGAAATAAAGAAATACACTTTTAGTACCTGACGACTAGAAATTATTATTTTTTTCGAATGGTTTTGCTACATCGACGTAATAAATTAATACACGCGAAGAAGTAATAAAGTATTTTGCTAAATATATGATACAGAAAAGTATTTTATTTAGAGGAAAATATAAGTAATTTACCAAAGGTAGGATCAATAAGAAAACTTTTTATTTGCCAGACTGATATTGAAGAATTACATAGGTTAATTTTCTGGAAATTTTATTATGTGATTCTACCATAAATAAAACTTATAAATATATTGTTCAATAATATTGATATAAATATATTTGAATTTAGCATGCACTGCATACTGTAAGTATACATTTTTTTAATGGTATCCGTATAAAATTAGAACTTTTGTGAAAATTGCTGATTTTGTTTTTTATACTTACTTGAAAATAAAATTTTTATGGTTCTAAAACTGCTTTCTTTTTTTATTGGTTTTTGAACAGAAGTCATTCCATTATGTATAATAAAAACTAGGGGCACTGTCCCTGTAAGCTACCTTGCTTATTCCCCGTTAAGATTCTAAAAACTTCACTCGGTTTTAAAATGATTATAGAAATTTGAATTTCAATTTAAAAAATGGAAATTAATGGAAATTACTCTTTAAGTGGATTTCCATTTATTTCCTTTTGTATGTTATATTTTAAGGCCAAATCAGATGTTGTTAATCTATCCAATGGTTGTTTTCGTGTTTGATTCAATAACACCAATTCACACCAAAGTATATGAATATAAGATAATATAAAATGAATTAAGTACACAAAGTCTTTGCCTACTATATTATATCTTAACAATTCTGTAAAATAACATTTAATAAGACATTTTAAATGTATAATTTTAAATCTTAGCTAATTTTTACCAAAGTTTTCATCCTCATTTTAACATTCACATAGAAATACTTTTGTTTTTGGAAGAAAAATAATATTATTTGTGCTGTTTTAGAATTGGCAAAATGAGTTTATAAGATCATCGCAAAATAAGAACTAAATATTTCGTATATGTATTTTATATTTAAAATTTTTTACAATATTGTTTTTTTGATCACTTTAAATATGACACAATTTCCACCATTTAGTGCTTTTAGTGAATACTAATCATTTTTATTTCAAAGTTTTGTTTTTCTTATAATAGTGAATATAGAATTGTTAAATACAATTTTTATGGCGTACTTTTCAAAATTTTACTACTGTTTTTGACAGGAAATCATTTAAACCTAATTTGAAAGGTTCTTGCTTCTGTTTATAAGAATCACAAGCAAATAATTTTTTTTTATTGAAAGGTAAATTATTCTTTGTGCTTTTTTGAATTGGCAACAATTTAAAATAGTAACTTTTTCTAGAATATAAAAAAACCCCTCTTAAAATGAGGAAAATCTTATTAAAAGAAATAAGAAATTAATATTTAATAATAATAATAATTAAAATAATAATAAGAAGAATGATAATAATAACACTAATTTTTAATAGATTATTATTTTTTTCTACACAAAAATAATTTAATTACAACATTGTCTTCTCTTTCGATTGAAATAAACGTTATTTTCAATTTCAATGTAAACACTGTAAAAAAAAAAAAAAAAAAAAAAAAAAAAAAAAAAGAGCTTTTTTTTTATAACCTAATCCTTTAGAAATGCTTCCAAAATTCACATCTTTCCCCAAATATATGTTAATACAGCAGGTACGGTTCTGAAATTGAGTATGTAGGCATCTAAGACATTAGACTTCGATATTCCACGTCAACCATTGCAGTTCAAATATTTTATATACTCTAGCGACAATAATTACTGAATTCAACATCTGAAATGAGACACATTTTCTTATAGGATTTTTTTAGTTTATTTTCTTAGAAGTAAATAAAGCTAAGATTGTTTTGATTGCGTACTAACTTTGGATTACCTAAATCCGAGACTGTCACTGCATACATATACATGTATTTGTAGAATGACATATTTTATGACACTATACTGAATTTCAACCTCCTAAGAAAATTTAATAAAAGGAAAATATTTTAAGTGCACTCCAAGAAAAATATATTTACTTTTTACTGCTCTTTCATATTATTCTTTCCGAAAAATACACGCTTCCATATTCTACTGTAAAGCCTTATTATATGTTCCATTATTCTGAAGCTATTGGAATATAAGGGAATTTCCATGTCGAATGCGAATTTTATGTTCATTCAATATATGCAAGCAAGACACGTTAACCCATATGTCAACAGCTGCTGTCATATTCCATCATAAAATTTTCGCTAGTTCTCTCATAAAAGAAGCTTAACTAAGCTTCTGAGTTCCTGTCCAAAAGATGGTCATAGGTTTATGCCCCCGTTAAGCTTTAGGGAAGCTTTGGGAGCTATAAAAATGATATACCGAATTTTATGACTTCTTTCATAAAATCCAGTCTTCCATCTTAATTATAACATTACGATCTTAACATTCTTCTAATAAGTAGCGCGGATAATCTTGTAGATTTGTGCTCTTATTCCACTTTATTCAAAGAATGAGAAGTTATATTTTGGGAAAATGAAGACAAATGGAAGACTTTATGCTTTTCTCCCTTTTGCTTTATGCAGTGAGCTTCAGAAAGTTTATGAAATACAGTTGTGAGGGATTTTTTTTTATAAGTTGCCATGAAATATGTGTATTAGAAGATATTTAACCTGGGAAAGAGAAAAGAAAGAAAGAAAATCAAATGCGTTTTGAGTGAAAAGCCTCTTTTTATTCGTTTCACTGGGAAGAAAAAAAAAAAAATAAGAAACATGTATGTTATTTCTGCTGCCAACATCCCTTTTCTTATCTACATAAAAACACACACATAGTAACTTTTTCTAAAATATGAAAAGAAAAATACATCTTGAAATGAGGAAAATTTAACTAAAAGAAATAAGAAATTATTATTCAATAATAATAATAATAATAATTTTTAATGAATTACTTCTCTTAATTTTCTGTCAAGTGTAATATAATCTCAATATTGTCTTCACTTTCGATTTAAATAAAACATAGTTTTTAGTTCCATTAAAACACTGAAAAAAAATTCATATTGACCTTTAAAATTAAAAATTCAACCAACCGTACAAAAATGTATTAATATAGCAGCTATGCTTCTGAAATTGAGTATATAGGCATTTTAAATATTAGGCTTCGGTATTACATGCCAGCCACCACACTATCAGAATTTTATATACACTAGGGACAATAATTATTGAACCATCCTCGTACTTTCAAGTTTTGAAATGATATATATTTTCATACATGAATTTTCTTGATTTATTTAATTAAAAATATATCTATATTGGCAGCTATGATGTTCATGATCGTTTTGATTAAAATTGGATTATCGTAATCGAAGAATGTCACTACATACTTGCAGGATAACTTATTTTACTACACTATATTTATTTAAACATTCTAAGAAATTTAAATAAAACGAAATTTAAATGGACTCCAAGAAAAATATATTTACTTTTAACGCTTAATATCTTAAAATGTATTGGATTTTCAAACACAACCTTTATTCAAATGAAATATGTAAGTACGTTCTTTTATTTTATGTATTTAAATAATTGCACTACACAGAAATAACATTTACAGGGGTAATCAAACTGTCACGAGCAGAAAATTGGTATAACACTTTATGTATACGATCAGTGCCTGATTTACGGCAGGGCCTTCGGGGCACAGGGCCCCTGATTTTTAGGGGGCCCCCAAATGCTCAAAAAGATTTTCATTTACTGTTCAAAATCTGATGTAGTTTAAATATCTAATAAAATTTTACATTTCATTCTAAGTAAAAGATATATATTGTAAAATTATGAATAAAATTATTTGAATATATATAAATAATTTTAATTTTTAATAATATAATGTACTTTTTATTCTTTTTTAATCTTGTTCCTGTTCTCGTCAGTTCATTTAGGGTTAGGTGAGCATAGCTGGGAAGCAGTAGAGCTCCCTAATATTTTAAATAACTGTAGCTTGGTGTTGTCGAAAATTTATTATTAGTTATTGCATATTCGATTATTCCAGACCGCACCCAATTTATTATAAAATTTCTACTCTTTAAATTTAAAAATTGTGAAATAATTATTTAAAAGTAAATTAACGATTATCATATTCAACTGTTTAATGGATAGTTAAAATAATTATTAAAGTTTATAATTGTTATCTCAATAAGTAAAATTTTTTTACTTTTTTCACTCGATCTCCTTGTAAGTATCGGTGCAAGGGGGCCCGCGTAAGCATCTGTGCCCCGGGCCTCCATATTTGTAAATCGGTCCCTGTATACGATTACAAAATAAATGCTGTCACTAGAATGAAAATTTTGGCGCCTTCTTATGCTGCAGTATGTAATAATTACCCTGGATCTAAATAAATTTATATTTAAAGCGTTTTTTTATATTTCTAATGTAAAGTTGCATTTAGCTGATAGAAAAATTTTAAAAATTCAACAACATGATCACCTAATAAAACATTTTTTTGGTTGGGGGGGGGGGGGGTAGGAAGTGGGTATAAAAAATAAACTTTAAAATCTGCTTTTTCAGAATTACATGAAATGTATGTTTTGAAAATTTTATGAAAAAAAATATTTAAATTTTTTTTGAGGTATTCAGCGTGTTATGCCCGAAAACGTCTTTTCGTTAAAAAATGACTTCAAAGATTCAGAAACTCCGCTTCAGCTACCGACGAGTTATTATTATTCTAACAGCTGTAACTTCTTTCGAAATGAGAATTTAAAAAAAAACAATTGTATTATAATTTTCAGGAAAGGTAAGGGATGCATCTAAAGATGTTAAAACTTCTAAAATTTTGAAGTTTGAAGAGTTCTGAAACGACTTAATGGAAAATTTGTCAATAGAAGATAAAAAAGAAGTTTTTTAGCTTCTATAGACTATATATTAAAATGATAGCTCTATTGATTAAAATGACGTTTCACTCATGGTAATTAGAACAGGAAATGTTATTTTTTTCATTTTCGTTTCTTCTCAAAATCTAGGTTTCAAGCAAAGAGTGTCCTGTAAACGACTTGTTGTGAAAGTGCGTCTTTCTTCGTGATGGGTTTTTCCCCCATTTCTTCAATTTAAAGTGTTATAAGTCACAAACAGTTAAATGTAAATAGCGAAAACTTGAACACGTCTTTATTAAACTGCCTTAATTTAAATTTGATTCAGCAAATTTTTAACAAGTATTTATATTCGAAAATGTGATATTTTTTAAAGCTATATTTTATTTTACACAATTTTGCCTTTTTAAATTTTTTTTTTTTTTAAATATGTATAATAATTAAAGTTTATATATTTGTGTTTATTTAAATGAAAAAATAATTATAGTCTACAAATAATATTTAGAATTAGAACGATTTTAAATTACTTCAATTTTTAATAAAATTTACTTTTAATTAAAAAAAAATCAAACTTTATCACGCGATTTTGTTTACAAATAGTTTGGATAACCATCACAACCATCCCTGTGACAAACATTGAGATATGGACACGATTTTTTGAGAACATGAAAGTAGATTTTTTTCCTAAATACAGGCCTGAAAGTTTCGATTTTATGCAATATGTAGAAAAAAAATTACAGGCACCTAAAAAATCTGATAGTAATCGCGGTCACCTAGTAAGTAAATTAATTATTATAGGCAAAAAACTTGAGAGCATGTGTGAGACAATCGTCGCTTATGGAAATTGTGAAAATAAATAGATTTTTAAGCATTTTTCGAGTTTTTATGAATCGATAAAAATAATTTCAAAAAAGTTATTTTATTTGGCAAATTTTCGTGTGATTTGCGAATTTGCCACTTTTCTAGAACACAAATAATGACCCTTGAGAAAATGTTTGTAAGTAAATTCGGTTAAATTCACATCTGCTTCTAATTTGCGTGGATAAAATCCTGTGGTTTTGAAAATAATTAAGCTTAAATTTATTAGAAAGTGATGTTTTTAATTAATTTCTTCTCTAATTTTCGCCGATTTCGTCGAAACCCAAAACTTGAGAAGCCCCAAAAATTGACTTTAAAAAAAAATACCTTTTGCGACTTTCTGAGTGCCCGGTGAAAAATTTTATCTTTTATCAAAAATTCGCATACCAACGACAAATGACAAACTAGATCTAGTAGGAAGGGGCATCCAACCAGCATAAGCAATTTTGTAAAAAGCGAAAACTAAATGTGAATTTCTACAATTACTGTCAATACAACATTGTAAATTTCGTTACAACACAGAAAAAAAAGACGAAAGAATAATCTGCATTTTAGATGGTTTGTTTAATTCAGGGCAGCATAAAAGATATTTAAATATTAAATGATATTTTTAAAATAATCCAAAAATGCTTGAAAGCTGTGATCTTGTCAAAAAGACTTGGGTATCGATTTAGGTAGCTTGATAATAATTTGCTACGTTTTCTTAATAATTAATCAATTAAATATTTCGTGTTGCTAATTTTGAGCATGAAATAAATGTCAATATTTTTTAACTTTAATCTGTAGCAAATGGTATTTAAGGAGAGGGGGGAGGGGTGAAGAGGCGTTACGTAACAGCCTATATTTGAACATCCACATAATCAAAAAAGAAATACATGTTTTTTCTCAATTTTGAAAATCTTTGAAACTGAGCTAATTTTTTGTACGGCAAGTATTTAAAATTGAGTATATTTTACACAATTTTGAGTACTCGTTTTTTTTTTTTCAGTGAGAGGAAATTTCTATAAAAAAATTGACATATAACTGCAAACAAATGGTATGATAGAAACAGACAAAACAAATTCTAATTTGACGTGCTGGATAACAACATTCGAAACTATCTTTTTCAAATCATACTTACTTACTAGAGAAACACTGTAAATATATATATAATAGTGACATTTTTGATTTAGTTTTTATTTAGAATGCCGAATGCCATGAAGAGCTTTTCTTATTAAATAGACAATATTAAACTATATTGTAAAAGGCTTTGTCCCATATTATAAATACTTTTCGCGATAGGTGAGCAAGTTCCTTATTTAACCTCTAGGAGGCGCTTCAAGAGATTTTCTTGTAATCCACACTCACTCACATATACATAGCACTACTTTTATAATTAATTTGTAAAAAAATATTTATTTCTCTTAATCTACGAAAATATAGAATAATCAGGAGCATACATTTATAATAATTTTTTTCGAGTAACACAAGATTCCGAAAATCGTTCCTTTACCTTTAGAAAAATCCCCAAAATATCTATTTTAAAAATTCAAAGTACGATTTACAAAAATTAATTTTTATTAACACTGCCCGTAATTTTCCGAACCGTTTCAAAGTAACTTTTAGAATGCATGAATCAGTACTCTATACCCGGAAAATCAATTTTTCGAGTTTTCTATAAAATCTGAAGTAAAAGTCCAACAACATTATTGAATTTGAGCATGCAATTGTAACAAAATAATGTTCATTTTTCATATAAATGTTAATGCATTTAATATTGAATGGTTGTCAGTTAACCCATTTTCGGCCAAAGGTTTCGATAAATATTTTTTTTTAACACTCTCACACATTTTTTTCAAGAATTTTATTTTTCTTCTATTTTTTAAGGCTTTTGAAGACATCCGTAAAATATTAGTAATTCAATTGGAGTAAACACTTTCTCTTAAAAAATTTTCAAAATACGCTAGAGTTTTAATTTGAAACGCCTTTGACAAATTCGACTTTTTAAAAATATATTATTATTCCAATTGAAATGAATTATATGTTTTTAAAATAGATTAAAGTTGCAAATTCTGTATATGAAATAAGAATAAAATAAAAGTCATAAAAATATTATTCATATTCATATTATTCATTATAAGAAATAATATTTTATATTATTATATAAAATATTATTTCTTATATAAAATATTATTTTTCATGCACGAATCTTTTTTTGTGTCTTAATGTATGTAATTTAAGCATATTTCAATAAAAATAATGCTACATTTTATAAAATTTCTGTGCTTGGCCTAAAATGGGTTAAGGGGACAATGGACCTTTATTTGAGCAAAATCGTCGCAAGAAAAGGTCTATTTCTGTGGTATAATAGTATCAAAACAGTTTTTTTCTTATTAAAATATCATTTCTGAAGGTTTTAATAAGTAAATAATAAAGGTAAGTATATTTATGTACTTTAAATCTATTTTTCTTAAAACTAATTTTTCAGCGTTTTTAGATTTTTGAAATGCTTCTTGCGACGTAATTTTTGATCAATATTTATGAAATTGATAAGGACGTATCCTGATATTATAGAAGGAAATTATGTAAACTTTTTAAAATTCGTCTTCATTAAGATAGTCAAATTTGATTTTTTACTTATTAAAAGGCAAAATTTTTGTAAATTAGAAAAAGTCTGTCATTTTCTACATTTCAGTAAATTTGTTCACGAATTAAATAACGAGTTAACTTACATCCTTTTCACCTTGCACTATATGTTTTTAAAAACGTCGCATATTTATCAAAATATAAGCTTTTGGAAAAGCAAAGTTATAAATTTCTTTAAAACGTCATCTGAGCCTCATCAGACCTGGTGTATTCTATAGGATGCACATACTTACAATCTTTTACACACACACACACATTTATATATATATAATATTAAAAAGAGAGAGAAATTGGTGCGAATGGAGCCTAACAATCAGCAAAACTAAAGAAAATATCAATTCTTTTCTTATAGCGCTTTTTTAGCGAGATACATGTTACATAAAAATTGATTGCAGTATATACGTACGATATGTACTACAATAATGAAAATGTAAATAATTTTACCGTGCCTTACGATATCATTTGTAGAAACCATTATTAATAAAAAAAATTTTAAATGTATTTTTATTTTATATTTTTTAACGTTTTTTACAATGCAAAAATATAAAATAAAATAAAAACTCTTGGAAATTGAAAAAATATATACACTTTTGGAGTCCGCATGTATCATCAAATTTTACTGACAAAAAAAATTTATTTTTTTCTGCTACTCCATCTTTTTTCAGTTGACAGTTTGCTAATACTAATTCACAACTGAAATTTAAAAAAGTACATAAATAAACCCTGGAATCCGAAAGAGGATATAAAAAAGAAAAAAAAATCATGTGAATAATGCATAGCTTTACATACAAAATTATGTTTTGATATACAACTGCATAAAATTTTTGACCTTCCAGTTTTAATTAAGACATTTGCATGCATCAGCCACAATGAAAAATGTCAGTCTTCCTTTGCCTATGAGAATGAGATGTCTAGTAGGACATTACAGGAAATTACTCTTCCTGAATTTAACAGCCTATTTCACTCCAGGTTAAATTTAAAGATTATATGCAGAAGAATTTAATACTCTTCAGGAACAATTTTTGTGACTTAAAGGTTTCGGCACGAATGACAAAGAATGACTATAATATTCGTTATTTTATATTTCAAAATTCTGTTACAGTTTATTTTTCGTGATTATTGCAAAATCATTACAGCTGAATATACATGCTTTGAAATATTCTCGTTTAGGATGTAAAACTATATGCTATTCATGTCGATTTTTTTCTTTTAAATAACACTCTTTTAGGTTTCTTTAGAAAAAATAGAATGCTTTTAGAGAAAATTTTTATATTGCTTTTTCCAAAGTTTATACTTTGTTAAACGTATAAAGTTTTTTAAACATGTTATACAGTGTGCAAAAGCATAAATTACCCGAATTTTTTATTTATTTATTTATTTATTTATTTATTTATTTATTTTGAATTCATGAACGAACACAAAAATATATTATAATAGTTTTGCATCATTTTTTCTTCTTATCATAAATTTTTATCGACATTATTTATATATATTTTTTATCATTTGAGTTTTTTTTGTTATTCTTTTAAATTTTAACCTTTAAAACCCTTATACTTAATATTAAAGTTTACCACAAATGTATTATATTTTAATTTTCTCTAAAGATATATATATATAACAAAATGGTTGTTCAAAATAATAATGTATTTTCTACAAAAAACTATAAATAAATACTTTTTAATGCATCTTAAATGCTAAAACTTCTAAAGTTCATAATTTTATTGCACAAATTTAACCTTTATGGCATAAAGTTTTGATCATTTAACATAAAAAGTTTATTAATATGTGCATAATAGCTCTTATAGCTGTTTGCAGCACTGTATGTATTTAACAAAGTGCATGATTTCGTAAAAGATTGTAAAAAAAACTCTTCAAATCACCAAATTTTATACAATGTGAACAGGTACAATACATATTTTTATATTAAACTTCTAACATTGCTTTATTGCAATACAAAAGTTTTGTTCACCCCACATTAATTGGGGTTTTTGCATGCCCCTTACACTTAGAAAAATTTCCGTCTTCATTACCTACGGATATCATTTAGATAATAGAACTATATAAAACAGATTAAATATATTCAACAAAATGCTCTCTTTTGATTAAAGAGTATAATAAATTTATTTTTAAAAGCAAAAAGTTTAAGAAAGTATCCAAATTGCTTAGTATATAATTTTAAATAAAAAGTTAAGGTTTGATTAACCACGACATAAAACTTTTGATCATCTTATTTTAATTGGAATATTCGCATACATGTGACATAGTGAAAAATGTCAGTCTTCCTTTGCCTGTGACAATGAGGAATGTAGTAGGACATTAAGGAAATTACTCTTCTTGAATTTAAGAGATTATTTCATCCCACATTATATTTAAAGATTATGAAGGAGAATCTAATACTCTTTAGAAGCATTTTTGTGATTTAAAATTTTTGGCATAATTGACGAAGAGTGGCTATGATAATCGTTATTTTATATTTCTAAATTCTGTTACAATTTCTTTAAAGTCTGAAAAATCAAACGTGATTAATGCAAAATTATTACAGTTGAAAGCATGCTTTGAAATATAGTCTTTAAAATGTATATTTTACATGTATACATGATATACATGCTTTGAATGATTCTTCTTCATGATTCTTTTTATTATTTTTTTATCGACATTATTTTTAATGTATTGTTTTTATCTTTTACATTATTTTTATAATTATTAACTTAATTCAATGATTTTTATACATTACGTGAATTTAACCATCAAATTATAGTCATTTTTGCTGAATTTAGGAGTTTTATATTATGTATATTTTTGTATTTGTTGCATATAAATATCATCGTAAATTTTTCAAGCTCGAAATTTAACGGTTATTTTTTTATCTTGATAATAGTTTTGTATATATTTTATCAGTTATCATACCTACACTGTAAAAAAAAAAAATCAAGAGGTTACTAAAAATTTCTTAGTAAATCTGTATTCCACAGAATTTTTTAGTAACCATTACAAAATTTTTTTTGCAAGTGAAACAAGCATTTCTTTTGTAAACTGAAGAAAAGAATTTTTTGTATAACTAACTTAAAATTTTTTAGTATGAGCCACAAATCAAATTTTAGTAATAGCTCCAAAATTACTTTTAATAACCATTACGTGCAACCGAAGCGGAGGAGCTTCTTTGGAGCTGCATCCAGATTTCTGAAGCGGAAGATTTTCGGCAAAATCGCAATAGATGGCAGCACTAAACATTCTTAACTGCTCCGACAGGATTTTCATAATCCCTTTATTAACGAGACACTACAGACTTTCGGGGTGTATTTGGCGGTGGCAAGTTTCGAACCCGGGACCTTTTAGCCTGGAGTCCGTTACTATAACCACTATGCTATCAAGGCCACACCAACTGAGTTTTAGTAAGAGCTATTAAAAATATAAAACTATTAACTCTATTCGTTGCTAACTTTTTTCTAGTAATTCTTACAGATTTTCTAGTAACCGACTAAGAATACTAAAAATTTTTTAGTAATTACAAGAATCACTAAAGTTTTTTTAGTAGATCGACCTTTTTTTTTACAGTGTATAATATACGACAAAAAATACCCACAAAGCATTTAACCATCTTAATAAGTTACTCTCTTAAATTTTAATTCTTAAAACAATTATACTTAAGATTAAAGTTTTCCACATATAAATTTTAATATTCTATAAAAATATGTAAAAAACAAAATGGTTATTCAACAAAAAAAATTCTACAAAATAGTATAAACTATCTATTTTTTAAAGTTTCTTATTTAATAAAATTTACACGGGTAATAATTTTATCATTTAAATTTAATGTATATGGCATAAAAATTTAATGATTCAACTTAAAAACGTTTATTGGCATATGTAGATCGCGAGAACAAAGTACCTCTTAGTTGTTTGCGGCAATTTATGTATTTAACAAAGTGCATGATTTCGATAAAAGACTATAATAAAAAAATATATCAAATCACCAAAGGAGGTGGGCTAATAAGGGCCATTTTTTGCCCGTCAGCACCTAGACGTGGCATACATTTTTTCATTAGTATACTTCATAACAAGTAAGAAAATAATAATATCTTGGATGAAAGTTCAATAATTGATGGAAAAATAAAATATAGATTATGTGTATTAATAAATGTATTAATAATATTATGTGTATTAATAATATAGTGTATTAATAATATTATGTGTATTAATAAATGTAGACATAATTGTCACTAGTTTTAATCCATACAATCAATAGTAAATAAAACAATAAGTGTAAAATTAAGATAAATGGAGCTTACTAAGATTATTATTTCAATACATGAAATATCGGAAATAATAGATAACAAATAATAATAATAATAATAATAATAATAATATACTTTCAGACTTTTTGACAATGTGTTTTAGATTATTTACGTTATCGATTGCTTCACCAGAATCACTAATGGACCATCCAGTGGCCGGTTCTTGTACTGTAGATGAACATATTTGATATTTGGTTTTTTAATTTTGATGGAGCGATTACAGTTGTATTGTAAACCAGAAACCATAATATGAAAACAACATGCACCCACCCCTCTACGACACTTTCGCGTACTTTACTCTGACATTACTATTATGTTATAATGTTTCGTTGTGTTTCTATCCAAATATTATAGGTTTTAGAAATTGTGCGCTGAAAAATCAAATTTGGGTTAGGAGAGGTGTCGCTTAGCATCATCTGTTTAAAGTTGTTGCTGCTTAATTAAGAATCCTGACATTTCATGTTCTATATCAATTTTGTGAAGAAGGTGCACGAAACACATATTATTTGCATTTAGAGCACTATTTAGAACCACTCTATAAATCTTAGTTTTTCGAACATCTAAGTATCAATACAACTTTTCTGTTAGAACAGATACGAAAAGTTTTCTGCGAGGCTTTATAATAATGACATTGGTATCCAAGCATTATTTACTAGTAATTTCTTTAATAAATATTTACGAAAACAATTTTAGAAAACAACACTGACGTCTGAACAACATTAATACTTTTTAAGTACGACGAAAGAAGTCTGATTGCGCTGCGATAGTAGTGCATTTGATTCTCTCACATGATACATTTTTTTCTTTTACAGGTAGAAGCGCACACTGAACCCAAATAAAATAATGCTCATATAAAAGCTTATAAAGAGTAGAATCAGTGCATATCAAAATTAATTGGGTTCATCGAGCGATTCTTAATAAAAAATTAACTCAAAGACAAAAAAAAAAAAAAAAAAAAAAAAAAAAAAAAAAAGGCAAAAATGCAGAAAAAAGCCAAAACACTCTACTTTCGGGCTATAATTTCCATGACTTACTATTTTATTTATCTCGTAAAACTTATATTTAACAAAAATATATATCTTTAACTATACAAAGCCACAGAACAATCAACTGAATTCGAAACATTTTTCCAGGTATATGATGGGCGAAAAATAGCCCTTATTAACCCACCTCCTTTTATAAAATTCCAAATGGTATAATTGATTTTTATATCAAAATTCTAACATTGATTTACTTCAATACAAATGTTTTGATCACCCCACTTTGATTGGTATATTTGCATGCTCCTTACACTTTGAAAATTTCCAGTCTTCATTGCCCAAAAAAATCAATTGGATAATAAAACTATATAAAATGGTTTAAATATATTAAAAAAAATGCTCGCTTTTGATTAGACAACATAATAAATTTAATACCACAATATACGGTTTAAATAAAAAAATGTAAAAATAAAAATAAAAATTACACATTTAGCAAAATATCCAAACTGCATATCCACAGTATTTAATTTTAGATAAAAAATCAAGCTTTGGTTTACCACGACATAAAAATATTGATGATTCATTTTCATTTGAATATTCGCATACATCTGACACAATGAAAAATGTCAGTCTTCCTTTGCCTATGTGAATGAGATATTTAGTAGAACATTACAGGAAATTACTCTTCCTGAACAGCCTATTTCACTCGAGGTTACATTTAAAGATTACGCAGAAGAATTTAATACTATTCAGAAAGATTTTTGTGATTTAAACAATTTTGTCACGACAAATAATATGGTTACGAAAGTTGTTATTTTATATTTTATATTTTAATTTTTTTTTTAATTGTTGCTTGTATTTACCAAAACGTCTCATATTTATTTCAAAATTTCCAGTCTTCATTGCAAACGAAAATCAATTAGATAATAGAGCTGTATGAAGCACTTTAAATATATGTAACAAAATGCGAGATTTTGATCAAGCAAATAATAAATCTGCTTTTAAAGGCAACACGTTTAACAAAATATTCAAAGGTCATAAGTATATAATTTTTTATAAAAAGCTTTGATTAACTATAAAATGAAAATATTGATAATCCATTTTAATGTCAATCTGACACAATGAAAAATGTCAGTCTTCCTTTATCTATGAGAATGAGGTATGTAATAGAGCATTACAGGACATTACTCTTCCTGAACAGCCTATTTCACTCGAAGTTACACTTAAAGTTTATGCAGAAGAATTTAATAATATTCAGAAATATTTTTGTGACTTATAATTTTGTCACGACAAATAATATAGTTACGAAAGTTGTTATTTTATATTTTATATTTTAATTTTTTTCTTGTATTTATAAAATTTCACATATTTATTTCAAAATATCCAGTCTTCATTGAAAACGAAAATCAGTTAGATAACAGAACTGTATGAAACACATTAAATATGTTTAACAAAATGCGGTATCTGGATCAAACAGTACACTGTAAAAAATGGCAGATGTTTCTGAATATGTAAAAATGCACTGTAATTAAAAACGAAAATATACAGTGACTTCTTCTAACTCACCTAAGGTTTCGAAAAACGTTCCTTTACCTTTAAAAATCCCAGAAAATTATTTGTTTTCGAAATTTAAAGAGGAATTTATAAAAATTAATTATTATTAGCTGCCCGTTCATTTCGGAAACGTTTCTAAGTAGCTTTTACAGTATAATGATCACTTTTCTCAAATCAAAATATTACTTTTTCGGATGCTACTAATTCATGCGAAAATATTTTGATATTCAGAGAGCACGTTTAATAGACAAACATACAATATTAACAGTATTAACATAATTATGAAAATTGACATTATTTTGCTACAATTGCATGCACAAAATCAGTTATGCAGCGAAAAATGTTTACTTGAAAATTGGTAGCATCCGAAAAAGTGATATTTGATTTGAGAAAAGTTATTATTGTACTGTAAAAGCTACTTAGAAACGTTTCCGAAATGGACGGGCAGCTAATAAAAATAAATAGCTTTTATAAATTCTTCTTTAAATTTCGAAAACAAATAGTTTTCTGGGATTTTTAAAGGTAAAGGAACGTTTTTCAAAACTTTAGGTGAGTTAAAAGAGGTCACTGTATATTTTCGTTTTTGATTACAGTGCATTTTTACATATTCAGAAACATCTGATATTTTTTTACAGTGTATAATAAATCTGTTTTTAAAAGTAACACATTAAAAAAAATCCAAGTTATTTAGTATATATTTTTTTATGAAAAACTAAGCTTTGATTAACCACGATATAAAAGTTTTGATCATCATTTTTTAATTTGAATATTGGCATACATGTGACACAATGAAAAATGTCAGTCTTCCTTTGCCTGTGAGAATAATACATGTATTAGAACATTACAGGAAATTACTCTTCCTGAATCTAACAGCCTATTTTCACTCGAGGTTATATTTAAAGATTATGCAGAAGAATTTAATGCTCTCCAGAAAGATTTTTGTGACAAACTATTTTGTCACGGCAAATATGTGGTTATGAAAGTCTTTATTTTATGATTTAAAATTCTAGCTTTTGTTTGTTTGTAGTCACAAAATTTCAGATGGATGTTTCAAACTTTAGTTCGCCGATAAGAATTACCTGAATAATTTGCGTATTTCCGATTATTTTTTGTTATTTAAAGTTATAAATAAGATATAGGGGAATTTCGGGTATTATAAAGTTATGTAACACTTTGTAATATTTTAATAGCTGGCGCTAAAATGCTGCAGCCAAGTTTAAATCTGCTATACAACTTTCTAGTATTCTTGTAATGCACAGTATTCAATTCTCTTTGGATACATATAGTTGCAGTGACACGGTGAAATTATATCTTTTTCTTAATTTTTTAAGATTTTTAAAGGTAAAATTTATAAAATTCGCGTTAAAAATAACATATAATTGTAGCAATGTTAAAGGGATTGTTCATGTGTTTGAAAATACCCGTTTACTGGCTGTAAAACTGTGTGCTTTTTTGTACCTTGTGAAAAAATATTTCATTTTTATGGTTTTAAACCTAAATGTATTATTTTTTTAATTAACACGTTTGCGGTAATTTTGTAATATTTTATAATATATATTTTTTTTATTAAATTACCTATTGGCACGTTTTTGCCACATTTTTTATCATTCTCATAATTATGAATTTTAAATTTAAAATTTATAAAAAATTAAAATATTTCTCCCAAAAGCTTTAAATTTATTACGTTTCTAGAAATCATTTAGAAATTGATTGAAAAGCCTAAATCAAATTATATACCTGATTTGCATTGCTGGGTAATTCACACTTAAGCATGTTAATTTTCATTAATTAAATTCAATTTTGCATGTTCCATCACCCTTATGAATTCTATGCTTAAAAAAATGAAAAAAAAAGTTTTGTTTGTCTCCAAACATAAATATTATTTATTAGGATACGAAAATTTTTCATAAATTATAAATGGATGAGAGGAACACAAATAATAATTCTATAAAACCAACCTACTACATAAACTGTAATTTTACACAAATAATAACTGGAATTCATATTTTTAAAATTGGTTGAAAATATTAGTAGAAAGGGTTACTCATTTGATAGGGTGTCGCAAAAATGGCGCCTAAACTCTGAACAGCCATATTCCTCTTTGGGAGTAAATTAAAAATGCCCAAATACTACTGAAAACACAACTGTATCTGTATGACTCATAGGTATGAGGAAAGTGCGAAACACAAAGTATGTCGTCACAGCCGGTGAAAGGAAAAAACACTTTATTTGACAGATCAACAGCATTGTTTGCCAGTTATAAAAGATATGTAGGCTAATGTAATTTTTTAATAATTAACATTACTTTGAAATGTATTTTAAACTGTTCTAATTAAATCAAAGACTTGCAGAAGTCTTCATTTAATGAATTTTCAATATATTTTAAAATGCAAGATAAATATTTTAAATACTGTTTTGAAGGCGTTCATAGGTTAATTATCAATAGGCATTTCAACCTATTATTGTCACCTAGGAGGACGCGAAAGTTACTAACTGTTGTCATATTTTAAATGTATAATAATGTAATTCTTAATACCATACTGATTAATTAAATTATATAGCTACAAATTTATAATAAATGCAATCAGATGTCATATATTTGATTAATATAATCTGTTTAATATAAACAGTTACGAAAGTCACTTCACTGATTTCAATAGGAATATTATACTTCTATTGAGTTCATGCATAATCGAATATTTAAAGAAAATATTATGCCACGATTACAAATTTAACAGCTTAAAACTTACTAACTTCTTGAAAATTATTCATTAAATAATTGTCTATTAGACATTCATCTGAAGGCAGAAATATAAGGAATTTAAGATTATTGTACATTTCTTAGAGAAATATGCTTATTTTTAACAATGAAATCTGATTACGAATGTTATTTCCATAGTTATGAATTATGCACTGAATGAAATGCAGATATTATTGATTAATTGTAATTACAAAAATAATTAATTTGAGAAGATTGCTTTTTGATAATTTGTATATGGAAAGAATACGTACCTGTAATAATGCTGTAACTGCTTTTACACATTATTTAGTTTTTTTTTAAATGAATTGTCCCACAATTTAGAGTACTGAATTTCGTTCCAGATAATTAGAAATGAATTTTAACTTGTATTTAAATATTTTGGTACATTTCGAGAGTATATGTACCGCCGTGGGAAAAAAACCCCTATATATTCAAAGTATATAAATATCAATATATATATATGTATACATTCAAAACAAAACATCATAATTTTTGCACGACCATGACTTCATTTTAACATGCGTTTTCATATGGAAAAAATAAGTATACACCCCTACAAACTTTGCAACAAATTAGACCAGAAGAAAATTACTAATACTAAAGGATTGGAAATAAAGTCTACTTTTAAATGATGCACATACAATTTGATTTTTGGCCATATACATATCAAAACGAACCGAAACATTGCTTTTGTCAATAACAGTACCAAAAATTTGCATAAAAAATGTGGGGACACTGCAGTTTGCCCCCACCTTGTCAAGGAAGCAGTAGGGTGCCTAGATTTTTATGTAAATGCTACTCCTGTTATATATAAAATTATAGCAAAATCTTTAGATTTCTGTAGCTTTAGAAAAACTAGACTTGTAGATTTACAACTTTCTTTTATAAAGTGTATATATAAAATTTTACTAAAACATACATATCAGTGTAACTTTACATCTGTAGAATTACAATTTATTTTATTTTATTTATTTATTTATTTTTGCAGTTTATATGAAAATGAAAATAAGATGAATGACATTCTGTATTTTACATTTTATTAATCAAAAAGTACTTCATGTGACGACCACGAACGGCATGTCAATATTTATAGCAATAAATCTATTATATTGCACTGCAATTCACGTCGGTCTATATAGTGAAATTTTATACTATACCAGGCTAATAAATTAACAATTTGAAACTTATTAAATTCCTGTAAATTATTTTATGATTAATTGATTTTTAAGCATTGATTCAGTGACAGATATCAGATAATGTGCCTGTTCAACAAAACTGAACATTTCATACGGAAGTATATTAATTTTCATACATGAAATCCGATTATAAGTGTTCTGTTTTTAGTTATGAAATACCTGCTAAAAGAAATGCATATATTTACGCTTGAATTAAACTTCAAGCATTATCAATTAGGAGATGAATATTTTCGGAAAATGATGTATGCATTTAATCCGTTTAAATAACAATTTTGTAGTCCATTCGTGCACATTTGATAGTCATTTGACACAAGTTACATGGATTTTTACTGTTACCGTTACATGAGAAATTCTAGAAATCCCAGCTTCTACGAAAAGTTTAGAAACTTAATTATTATTTTTTTTTTATGACAGTGTACGAGTTGCACAGTTATATTTATAATAATTTTGCTTCTGCCTAAAAATTATGCATAAAAATTACTTTTTTTTTGATGAATTAACAATTTGAATCATAATGAAGAGATGGATTTTTTTTTTTTCGATTGGATGTATCATATTCAAGGAGAAATGAGCCTCACCTGTGACACTCTACCCTTCAATAAGAAAATATCAGTTTAAAATTAACCATTTAATAAATTTACATAAGGTACTTTTAAAATGGACAATAAAATCAAAGGCTTACCACAGACTATTACATTACTACATTTTAATTTAGTTTGCACTTTGTGGGAATCACCGGAACACTCACTTGTATTGTTAAATTTATTTGGAATAGTTTAATATGTAAGATTTATAAGGATACATTGAACTGTCTAACTATTTTAATTTTCAGAATTTGAGGTACTGTAATGATGGGTCTAATAACACTTTCTTAAATTGAATATTTAACCTTCCCACTACCGCGACCGGTTATAGCCGTTCACTAGGCTACATGTTTCAATGCAGTTGAAGCTTTATTGAAATAATTCTAGAAACATAATCCAGTTTTAAGAAATTAAGTTATGATTGATACTTTCAACGCTTATAAGCATATCCGTGGCAAAAAATTATATCATGATAGAAAATCCCTCTTTTATCAATATTTGAAATAATGTCAGAGAAAAAACATTACAATTTTACTCTTTTTCTCGGCTGTCAGCGGGGTTAAGAGTGAAAATAAAAATGAATTTAATTCCATATTTTACATTATTTTAATAATAATAAAATGAAATGCTTCATATAATAGCACCGAAAAACACTTCGAAGATTATTTCAACAAATGTATTATTAAATATATCCTGACAATGAAGTCTATCAGTTTACTAAAATTTTTTATTACATTATACTAAAAGCATAACATTTTAAATTTAAAATTAAAGCATTTAACCCTTTCAGGTATGCTGTTTGCAGTATGCAAATGCCTTATTTGAAGGTTCAGAATTGCCAATTGGCATCAGTAAATTTTAATTACAATTTCGATATCATAAAATACGTGGAGAAAATATTTTTGATTGTTTTTAAATAAATTTGCTAAGAAATTGCAGTGTGAATTAATTATTTGAAGATTTTTGGAGCTTAAATATCTTGCTCCTGAAAGGGTTAATAATTTTAATAAAATTTTAATAAAATAAGAAAGTTGTTATAATAAAAATAAAAATAAAAGACACTGACATGTTTCGGAACAGTCAAATAAGTTCCATAGTCATAATATAAATAAAACAAAATTTCAAAATATTTCACGGTCAATACAAATGACACGCGACAATGAGATATAAATAACAAAAAACACAAAAAAGACGCGCTCTATTGAAAAATATTAAATTAAAATATAGACCATGATCTAAAATATAAATAAAAATAAAATTTCAAAATATTTCACGGTCACTACAAATGACACGCGACAATGAGATATAAAAACCCCCAAAAAACCACGCGCTCTATTGTAAAAATTTAAATTAAAAATAGACAATGATCTAAAAGTATTTCCAACATGGTTCATCCCATTCAAGCTCTCACGAGGAATTTATTCATTAATTCTAACCATAACTTAGGAATAATAAAAGAAACAGTATCATTGCAAACTAGATTTTTACGCGTATAAATTTCAATGGACTCTCTTATAATAGATTTACGACTACAATTTGATATGACACATAATTTACTTTCACTAAACAATATTTTTATCTCCTCATTTAAATATGTTCTTGATAAGGCAGTGTTATTGCGTCCAAATTTATTATAAGATTCGTGCTCCCCTTTTCTAGTTCCAAACTTTCTCCCAGTCATGCCTATGTAATAATTTGAGTCACCATTTTCAGTAATATAAGGTATTTCATAAACTCCAGCAAGATCATCATGTCCTGTAGGATCCACTTGATTATTAAGTAAACATCTTAATTTTGGTGGAGGAGTTGCAATCAATTCAATATTAAACTTTTTTAATTTAAATTTTAATTTCTGAAAACTGCCTTTCAGATATGGAAAAGAAACGCTTTTAAAATTTTTAGAATCACCCCCTTTATTGAATCTTTCAGTTAACCCTGCATATTGTTGTTTAGGCTTCCCTTTTCTATAATAATTAAATAATTTATTAATGCTACTTATTTTATACCCATTAGAACCTGCAATCTCCCGGATCTTACACAACTCTTCATTTAAAAATTCATCAGAACAGACTTAAACGCTCTATCAACCAAGAAACGGAAAGTAGAGAATTTATAACAAAAAGGTGAACAAGCGGAATTTGGAATGGACTCTCCAAATTCCAAATTATATTATCCAATTTAATTTATATTTATATTATATTATTCCAACTCTCCAATTTATATTGTGATTATGGAACTTATGGAATTTGGAGACAGACATCAGATGATGTGTCTGTTCAACAACACTTAACATTTCATACTGAATTATGTTAATTTTCGTACTTGAAATCCAATTATGAATGTTCTCTTAGTAGTTAAAAAATCTCTGTTTAATGAAATGCAGATGTTGCTGCTCTGATTAAACTACAAGAATTATCAATTAGGAGACGTATGTTTTCAGCAAATGACGTATGCTGATAATCCGCATAAATGACGATTTTGCAATCTGAACTTGTACAACAGGAGATTTATTTAACATTAATACTATGTGTCATTTCTAATAGGGAATTTACGAGGAAATAATTAAAATAGAAAATGTAATTTATTTATTTTGGTTTTCTTTTCATATACCGCTTTTGAAATATAGGAACTTTATTTCACATGAATACATTAACATTAATTTACTCCGCATGAATACAAAACTACAGGCTCCTGTAATTATAAAAGAAAGTTTTGTGGATTTCTATCTTTGTAGGTTCGTTTGTAATTATTTAAATACGTAGCAGCTATAGTCTGTCTATCCACATATACTGAGCAAAAACCACGCAACCGAATAATTTGAAATTTAAAATATATAATATTCCTATAATTTTATCTCGTCATTTAAATTTTGTGAGAATCAGATGAATAGTTTAATTATACGGACAATCAATATCACTCCGTTACATTACGGTCAATGAGAAAAAAATAGTGTCAAGTGTATTTTATTGGTGTTACACTCTTTCAAACATAATAGAATGTGTATGCATAGTGAACAATGTACTAAAGTATTCATTCTGTACAATAAATGGCGAAAAGAAGAATTGTTATTCATTTACAGAGCTACAAAAAAGTATTACTTTACATAATGGTATAGGGGGGACATTGTTTGGAGAGCATTTTAATAATATTAAACTATTTCACATTTTATGAAATTGATATAAATCTCTGAAGTTTATTACAAGTTCCTTCCTTACAATAGAAATCAGATGGTGTTTACGGGAATACACAAAAGATATTGTATACTCTACTATATCCGAAATATTGTATACTATTACATCAAGGTCTGAATATTCTTAAAATTTCCTTATAGTACGACTCACCTCATTAACTAAGCTTGCTTTTTTTCCGCAGTCTACAGATAAAATTTTACTATGCATGCAGATTTTTTTAACTTTACAATTGTAACATTACAGATTTTTAATTATTATTATTATTATTATTATTATTATTATTATTATTATTATTATTATTATTATTATTATTATTATTATTATTATTATTATTATTATTTTACTGTGTACCAAATAGAATTATGGCTACTAAACTGAAATAAAATTAATTGGATTTTCTTTCTTTTTGCATTAAAATTAACGCTGATATTTAAGCATGTATTCACACTTTTAAGGAATAAAATTAAAAAAAAAGAGTGCGCCGAAGAGATAAATGACTTAAAAATATCTAAAATTACAATTATACACACGTTGTAAAACTACAAACTTATGATAATTTTCTTTGTGCATATAAATCGAATTTAAAAAAATCAGAATAAAATTACGTATTATTTATCAATTAAAAATTTAAACATGTCATATATTAGCTTAAAGTATCCTCAAAATAGTCTATAAAATGAATTTATGTACATTATAATTAGGTAGCATCGTAATAATTTTCTGACATTTTTGGGCCTTTATAGAAACATATATCGACTCCTTGCATTCTTATACTTATTTTGAACTGTGTGATACATGAAATTTTCTAGCAGGTTGAATTGTGTAAGCATTTTATTATTCAGAAGTGACGTTCTATAACGCTGAAACGTCCGACACTTCATTAAACTGCATTTACTTAAACGAAAATTAAAGAAATTTTATTCTATACTCTTTGCATGTTATTGTTGTTGTTGTTGTATGTATGTCGGCCAATTATCTACACTATGGGATATAGGCCCTAAGGGGTGAATTTGCCCTCCGTGGGGGTCTTTCTAAGGGAACCTAACCCGTATTTACGCAAGGTTCGAAGAAAACCACGGAAAACTCCAAACGGTTAGGCCGACGGTCGCGATTGGGTTCGAACCCAGCACCTACCGTCTACCAGTTTGAGGTCAGAACCTCTAGGCCACTGTTGGGGCTTTGCATGTTATTAATATAAAATATTTCATATAAAGGAAGATAAAGACTTGCCAATGTTTATTAAAAAAAAATCTGTGTATATTGACATTTTATGTATACTTACTTAGAGAAATTTCATATTATATACAGTTTATATATTAATAGCTTAAAACATATGAAATTCCCAGAAAACATCTAATAATTGACTTCCAGTCATTTCTTTGAAAGCAATATATTTACGTCTATTTAACATTATCGTACATTTCATACTGAGTTATGTTTATTTTAATAAATTGAATCCGGTTGTGGATATTCCCTCCGTACTTCTGATTAATGAAAGTTTCTAGCGCTAGTTTAAAAATACTAGCATCAATTAGGGGACGAATGTTTTCAGTAAATGATATATGCAGACAATCCATAACAAAGTCGAAAAATATTTCGCAGATGAGATAAAACCTGCATAAAATAACTGAAATTGTACACAGAAATATCCCAATATTACATAATTTTATTTCTGTACAAAAGTTGTGCATAAGTAAAATTTAGATTGACATAACTTATTATTTCATGAATTAAACGATTTAAACGATTTAATATATTTGATTAAGATACTTTAAAAAAATTCCATAAGAATTAAAAGTTAACAACAGATCTTATTTATTATATTTTAAAATTAAATATATTTTATGACTGCATAATACAGAAGTAATTTATTTACAGTTTTGAGAGCTTACATCTATACACAAATTCACACACTGTATTGTTACACTTACTAAGCATAGATAATGCACAAGATTTTCTAGCAAGTTAAATGAAAGTTTTGGATAAATAAAATCTAGATTAGCATGACTTAATCTTTTATAAATTAACAATTTAAATTTATATATTTCATACATTTGATTAAGGTACTTTCAAAATAGTCTACATAAAAAACTAACAAAAAATCTTATTTAATACATTTTAAAGTTAAATATACTTTACGATTAGGATGATTACAGAAATATTTTATTTACACTTTTAGGGTGTTATATCCATACACAAATTAACACCTTGCATTTTTACACCTATTAAGCATAGTTTAATGCAAAAGATTTTCTAACAATTTAAGTGAAAGCATAAATAAAATCTAAATCAGAATGAATTAATCTCCTATGAATGAGCGATTTATATTTAAATATTTCATACGTCTGATTAAGATACTTTCAAAATAGTCTACATAAAAAATAAAAACAGATATTATTTAGTATATTTCAAAGTTAAATATATTTTACAATTAGGTAATACAGAAATAATCTATTTACACATTTTTTTGGAAGGGAGGAAAGAGGGTTACATCTATACACAAATTGGCATACTCTGTAATTATTCTTATAAGGTACACTTTGATGCTTAAGTCTTTCTAGTAAATTAAATGTAAGTTTCGCATAAATAAAATCTAATTTAGAATAACTTAATCTTTTACGAATGAACGTTTTAAACATTTCACCCATTAGATAAATAAACGTTCAAATTAATTTATATAAAAAATTAACAACAGATTTTATTTAGTATGTTTGAAAGTTAAATATATTTTACAATTAGGTACACTGTAAAAAAAAAAATCAAGAGGTTACTAAAAATTTTTTAGTAAATTTGTATTCCACAGAATTTTTTAGTAACCAGCACAAAGTTTTTTTGCAAGAGAAACAAACATTTTTTTGTAAACTGAATAAACGAATGTTTTGTATAACTAACTTAAAACTTTTTGGTATGAGCCACCAATTAAATTTTAGTAATAGCTCCATAATTATTTTTAGTAACCATTACGTGTGCCCGAAGGGCAGTAGTTTCCTTCGAAGCTAGCATCCAGTGGCTAAAAAGACAGACTTCTGAAGCGGAAGATTTTCGGCAAAGCCTCAATAGATGGCAGCACCAAACAATGCTACCTGCTCTATTTTGACATGTTTCTAAAGGGGAGGAAAAGCCCAGAGATAATTACCCATGGTAACTGCTACGACATTATTTTATAATCCCTTTATTTAACGAGTACTTACATTGCATACATTCGGTGCATATTTGGTGGCGTCCAGCATCGAACCCGGGTACTTTCAGTCTGGAGTTCGGTGCTATGACCACTAGGATATCACGGTCACACCAAGTGAGTTTTAGTAATAGCTATTAAAAATGTAAAACTATTAACTCTATTCGTTGCTAGCTTTTTTTAGTAATTCTTACAGATTCCTTGTAACCGAGTAAGATTACAAAACATTTTTTTAGTAATTACAAGGATCACTTAAATTTTTTTAGTAGATCGACCTTTTTTTACAGTGTAATACAGAAATAATTTATTTACCTTTTTTTGGGTGAGGGAGGGAAGGTTACATCCATACACAAATTGACGTACTGTATTGTTAACTTATTACGCATAGTTTAATGCATCAGATGTTCTTCCAAGGTAAATGTTTTTCATAAATAAAATGTAGGTTAGCATGATCTTTTCCGAATTAACGATTCAAATTAAAACATTTATCTCATTTGATAAAGGTATTTTCAATATAGCATACAAAAAAAAAAATAACGACATATCTTATTAATATTTTTTTAATTAAATTTATTTTAAGATTAAACAATACAGAAATTTTTTTTATAGATGGGGGTGGGGGTGGAGTTAGATTCATACACAAATTTACACCCTGTAGTGATTCATTTATTACGCATAGTTTAATGTATACAATTTTTTAACAAGTTAAATGAAAGTTTTGTATAAATAAAATCTAGATGAGTATGATTTAATTTTTTATGAATCAATGATAAAAATTTAAACATTCCATACATTTGATTAAGGTATTTTAAAAATGGAGTATGTCATATTTGACGACAAATCTTATTTTGTATATTCTAAAATTAAAAAAAATATTTACGATTAGGTAATACAGAAATAACTTATTTACACTTTTGGGGGGGTTACATGCTGACACAAATTAACATCCTTGTATTCTTACACGTATTATTCATACTTCAATACATTAGATTTTACAGCAAGTTTAATTAAAGTTTTGCATAAATAAAATCTATATTAGCACGACTTATTCTTTTATAAATTAACAATTTATATTTAAATATTTCATACACTTGATTAAGGTACTTTCAAAATAGTCTATAAGTATCACAATTTAACAACAGATTAAATACATTTTAAAATTAAATATATTTATGATTATTGAATACAAAAATAATGTATTAACACTTTTTGGGGGTTACCTATACAAAATTGACTTCTTGTATTATTACGCATGTTAAAAATAGTTTAATTCTTAAGATTTTCTAGCACATTTAACCTGCAAATGCACAAGTTTTTCCTTTAGAATTGTACTTTTTGTACGTATATTAAGGGTTATATGTACCAGAATTTTTAAGATACACTGTTAAAACTACAGGTGACACATTGCACCTTTTACGGGTGAAAGGCTTGCCTCACTGGTGATACCCCTAAAAGAGCCAGAATGACACCCTTAATAGAGGTGAAAAGATGGCACCCCTAATCCAGACTGCCTAATAATAAAAAGAAAGTATCGACGTTGTGGATTCGAACCCACAACGTCTGATTGCAAGCTGAACGCTCTAACCGTTCGGCCATCGAGCTCACCTTCAATGTCTCCATGAAATGTTCAAATGTACCGAAATTCAAAGGTTGTTTTATTTATAAAAAGCTCGCCAAAAATTAGCCATCCGAAGTTCTAAACGAAATTGGATAACGCATGCGCGTTGATAGTCTTCGTAGGGAGAAATTACTGTTTTGATTCACCAGTGACGGCTAGTTGAAGGAACACACACGTCACAGAGCATGCGCAAGTGACTAAGCGGTAAAAATCCAACGGTATGCATTGCGTGGCACCCTAATTAGCGTGAATCACCCAGTGAAGGATCAAACGGCACCCCAAACACATTTTCAAGCCCGCGGGTGTCAAATGGTAACACATTTTCACCCAGTGCGCCAAATGCAGCTGGTTTGACACCTTTATTTTTTACAGTGTAGAGTTTTGACTATATTTGTAGCATATTCATGTTACTTTTACACAATTAATTTTCTATATAAGTATAACGGCTGCGAATAACTTAATTTGTTTATTTGACGTAAGATAAAAAGTGATGCAATAACTAGAAAGTGTAATTTTATGATGTTGTCACTAATAATATTAATATGACTGCATTTACAAAATTAAAAATCACATTAGCAACATTTTAAACGCATCTTATTTGTATAAAATATTTCATATAACGTTAGCGACAGAAACGTAAATGTTTATTTAACAAATATGTTATATTTATATTGACAGTGCCTAACTAAATAGAGGAATTATATTTTAAATTATGATGAGGCATACATTACTAAAATGACAATGAATTAATAGCTTGAAACTTTTAAATTTCTGGAAATAATGATTTATTAAGATTTAATCAAATGATTTATTGAAATAAAATGATTAATCAAATAAAATTAGTAATATTATACATTCTACATTTTAAAAATTGGAAAAAAGGCATTACATAATAACAGGAAAAAACACGTAAATGTTTATTTCAAAAAAGTTTTCATATTTATATTGATATTTATGTATACCTATATAGTGTTATTTTATATTATATTATACTTATAACTTAATAGGACTGGAAACCTCAAACTGAAGTATGTTAATTATATATGAAATCCGATTTTGAATGTTCTCTTAGTAGTTATAAAATCTCTCATTAATGATATGCACATGTTACTGCTTGGATTAAAATGCAAGAATTATCAATTAGGAGACGAATGTTTTCAGCAAATGATGAATGCAGATAGTCCGCATAAATAATGATTTTGTAATCTGCCCTTGCACAACAGAAGATTTATTTCGCATGAATACCACCCAGAATTTCGACTACTGAATTTGAGTGAAAATTATTAGAAATGGATATTATTTTGCCTAAAATTTCATTATATGTTAAGATTAAGTAAAACATAAGTAATGTCTTTACATTTTTGGGGGGATTGCATCTATACACAGATTGACTCCTTATATTCTTAAACTTATTACTTATTTTAATACATAAGATTTTCTAGCAAGTTTAACCTGTAAATGCATATTTTTTTCTCTTGGAATCGTACTTTTTGTGCGTATATTAAGGAATAGATACAGAAATATTATGATAGATTTTTAAATTTATTCAATAGCATATTTATGTTGTTCTTATACGTTGTTTTAATATTTTTATATAAATAAAGTGGCTGCGAATATCTTGATTTGGTTATTTCAGATTAAATAAAATATGATGCAGCCCTATGAGTTAAAGGGGTGATTGTTTACAGATTTAATAAATAGAAAATAGTTCTAAGACGATATATCTAATGATAGTTTATATAAATGCATTTTAAAAATAAAACAATAAATTCTAACATTCTAAATACATCTTATTTGTATAAAATATTTCATATAATTTTAACAAAAGACACATAAATGTTTATTTCAACAAATTTCTATTATTTATGTTGACAATATCTTAATAAATAGAGGAATTATATTTTATATAGGGATTAGATGTATACTAATATAATGAATGAATAAATAGCTTGAAGCCTTTAAATTCTAGTAAACAATTTAATCATTAATTAAATTCTAATTAAATTATTTAATCAAATAAAATGAATAACATCCCACATTTTACATTTTAATAATGAAAAATATGCTTAATATAACAATAGCAAAAAACACGTCAATGCTTATTTCACTAAATCTATTATATTTACCTTGAAATTTATGCCTAACGGTATAGCGAAATTTTATATTATATCATACTCATAACAAAATAGTTTAAAACTTATTAAATCACTGGAAATCATTTAATAATTTGTGAACTTCTAACCATTCATTTGGAAGCTGGCATCAGATGATATGCCTACACTGTAAAAAAAAAAATCAAGAGGTTACTAAAAATTCTTTTGTAAATTTGTATTCCACAATATTTTTTAGTAATCGTTACAAACTTTTTTTTTGCAAGTGAAACAAGCATTTCTTTTGTAAACTGAACAAAATAATTTTTTGTATAACTAACTTAAAAATTTTTAGTATGAGCCACCAAGAAAATTTTAGTAATAGCTCCAAAATTGTTTTTAATAATCTTTACTTGCGCCCGAAGGACAGGAGCTGCATCCAAACTTCTGAAGCGATAGATTTTCGGCAAAACCGCAATAGATGGCAGCACCAAAAAAGCTACCGGCTCTGACAGGATTTTCATAATCCCTTTATTAACGAGTACTTACACTACATACATTTGGGACGTATTTGACGATGTCCGGTATCGAACCCTGGACCTCTTAGCCTGGAAACCGTTACTATAACCACTATGCTATCAAGGCCACACCAAGTGAGTTTTAGTAATAGCTATTAAAAATGTAAAACTATTAACTCTATCCATTGCTAACTTTTTTCTAGTAATTCTTACAGATTTTCTAGTAACCGACTAAGATTACTAAAAATTTTTTAGTAATTACAAGGATCACTAAAGTTTTTTTAGTAGATCGACCCTTTTTTTTTTACAGTGTATACAAGATTATTGGAATTTTTATATTGAAGTACGTTAATTTTCATACACGAAATTCGATTATGAATGTTCTCTTTGTAGTCATAAAATTTGAGATTAATGTAATGCAGATTTTACTACATGGATTAAAAGGCAAGTATTATCAATTAGGAGACGAATGTTTTCAGCAAATGATGAATGCAGATAATCCGCATAAGTTGTGATTTTGTAACCTGACCTAGCGCAACAGTTTATTTATTTCGCCATCTAGAATTTCGACTATTTTATTTGGGTCAAAATAAGTAGAAAAGGACGATATTTTGCATTCAAATATACCAAATTTTTGCATTTGCGAATGTGCTAAGATTTTTTAACAATGTAGATGGAAAAAAAATTCATAGAAGAATTCACACATTTTGTAGCAGAAGAGATAAACGATGAAACTATTTCTGAAAATACATTGTGAAAAAGTTTATTAAAGCACAGAGAAAAAGCGAGACTTTGGAAAAAATTAGATGTATTTGATTGAGATTCTCGGTCATCAAGGTAAAGATATTTCTCTTATCTTATATGCAACTCCTTGTAGAAATTTCCATGCATTTATTTAAAAATACTTTTATCCATATTAAAACTTGTATTCAAAATATAAACTTTTAAAATTCTTTTGCAATTTTATTAGACTCATTAAAGAAGAAAATATAGAATAAAAATTGTCCTATTTAAAACTTAGAGTAATTCAGAGGGGGGAAAACGAATCACCTCAGGGTTGGTGAAAATTTCTATAGAAAATCACATAATTATAAAAAAGGACATACTTCGTTAACAATAACAGCAGCTTCTATAGTTCAATCAGTAAGGTGTCTTACCGTTGTCAAGAGTCTCGGATTAAAACACCAGGGCGTCTAGGTACAAATTGTGTAAAAAAATTATATGATACATCAAGTCAAATTTACTCGAAAAATTATAATTTCTTTCATGTCACTAAAGATGCGTGTTTCACTAATTTTGAAAACTGAACTAAATTATTATAGTTAAAAATAAATTTACTGATTCTTTTGTAAATTTCTCGAATAACGTCTATGTTATTTAACAGAATTTCGCTTTCACTAATTTCTGCAATTTTACATTAGACTTAAGATAATGGATTACCCGTTCATTCTCTGTAATTTCAGAGAAATATTTTTAGTAGTGTAATTGCCCTGGAGATTTAAATAATTTAATTTTTGTAAAAAATAAATAAAAAGAAGAAGAAAATAGAAAAGGAAAAGTACGTATTTAAAATTTAGATTAATTAAATTTATTATTTGCTGAAATAAACATTTCAATAAAAAAATCATCATACTTTTTCTTAATTGTACTGTTAACATAGTCTATAATTATCAAAGGCTAACTGAGACATTATTTAATACACTTTAATATTAAGTATATAATACAATTAGGTGTATAATTTGGCGCAAGGAAATGTTAAAATAGACTATATATATCAAAAGCTAGCGGGAAATCTTATTTATTATAGTTATAAATTAAGTATATATTAAAATTAGGTTCAAATTTCGGCTCTAGGAACTGTCACCGTAATTTACAGTAGTTAGTATCAAAAACCAACAAGATATCTTATTTAGCAGAGTTTTAAATTAAGTATATATTACAATTAGTTGATATAGGAATAGCTTAGTAACACTTTTTGGAAGTTAAATCCATATGCACATTGTAATCTTGTGTTGTTACACTTATTACGCATAGTTTAATACATATTTTCAAGGACAGTAAATTGTCTATGTATTTTAATATTTAGAACATGTACAAAAATCACTGTGCTAGATAATCTTATTAATTAATTCTAGTTGATATAATTAATAAAATTAATTCTATAATACTTGAACTAATTACAGTATATAAAAATGTAATTGCCAAAGTTAAAATAAAATGATTGTTATTATTGTTATAAAATATTTCAAATAACAGTATGGAAAGACACGTCAATGTTGTCTCAACATATATGATACATTTATGTAGACATTCATGTCTATTTAAATTTATACTATATAAGTCCTATAAATTAATAGTTTAAAATTTATTAGACTCCTGATAATCATCTAGTAATAAATAATTGACTTTTATTCATGTTATTGGAGGCAAACATCAGATGGTTATATCTGTTTAACATTATTTGACAATTCATATTGAGGCATGTTAATTTTTAAAAATTGAATACGATTATGATTATTCGTTTCGAGTTATGAAATCTCTAACTAATGAAATGTTTATATTACTACTTAGATTAAAGTACAAGCATTATTAATTAGGAGACGAATATTTTCCGCGAATGGTATAGGGAGATAATGTGCATGAATAATTATTCTGCAATCTGACTTTGCATGTCAGCTGGTTTATTTTACACGAATAATATCGGGGATTTTGATTACTAAATTTAGGTCAAAATCAAAATCTGTATGTATGAAAAGATAACATGAGACCGTGTTTATTATAGTTAAATATAAAATATATATTAGAATAAATACAAATTTTGGCTCAAGTTACTGTCACAATAGTTTATAACTAGTCGTTGGGGGCCATCGTAACACTTACCCATCATAGATATGCATAATATAAAATACGAAAATAAAACATGTGTAAACTATTTATAAAATGCATTGCAATTCCAAAACAAAACTTAAACATGCATTTTAATACTTTTAATATACATAGCTCTATATATATGTTCTATAATGAATTGCTGATGAACCCATTTCGACAAATTATACAAAACGCCAAAATACTCAAGTAAGTAACAGATTGCGTAAAAGAAACATCCTTATAACTCCAAAAATAATAATCATATTAACTAAAAATTTACTGCGTCGAATTAAGCGTCTCATTTCCAATTAAAATATATCTTTGTATTGAAATTTGAATGAAATACAGGGTCGTGAAAAATCGAAGAATGTGAAAAACAGGATTACAGATATCTCGGCAACTAATAATCAGATCGACTTCGTTCTTTATACAAAATTTGTGTTATTTTATTGCCTTTTATGTACACTCCTTAAAATGAAAAAATTCGAAAATTTTTATATACCTTTCATCAGAACGAATTTTTCGAGAGTCCGAAAAAAGTAATTCCGGATAATCGAGGTTACTGATATTAAATAGGCTTCGTCCCATTCTTACATACTAAGTACATACAAAATTTCAAGTCTCTATCTCAATTTGTTCGGGAGATAGAGCGGTTACAGACAGACAGACAGACAGACAGACAGACACACAGACACACAGACGGACGGACGGCAAACTTTTTTTTCTATAAATATGTTTTTCGGAATCTCCAGTATCTGAAACGTGTAAATCCGTCAAAAAACATTTTTCGATTTTCAAAACGATTGCAAGACTTACCCTATACTACGTATGATGGGTAAGTAATATTAAGTATTAAAAACAACAAGAGATCTTATTTAGTACAGTTTAAAAATAATATATATATATTACAATTAGATGATACAGGGGTAGCTAATTTGCACATTTTGGAAGTTAATTCGATACACACATTCATTCTTGCATTGTTACACTTATTATGCATAGTTCAACCCTTTGTCTACCGAAGGTACTTATAAGTAACATTAAAATAACTTATTATAAAATTCTTTTAATACGTCAATTAGTTGTAATACTGTTTAGAATGAGTTACAGATACAATACTTTATCTTGTTCCTAAAGCATTTGTGGTTACACAAAACAAAAATATTTTTAAAAGGACTATTTAATTTGCTTTTGAATCTTTTAGGATTTCTTGGCGCTGAGGGAGGGGGGTGGGGATTTTTCAAAGCAGAAATGCTTCTATATTTGTATTGTAAGAACATTGTATTTGTACATTTTATAATTCTTCAAAATACTAAGAAAATAATTAAAAATAATAGATTTGAGTGGGATTATAAAAATTGCACAAAATTCATGTAAATTCGGATTTAATTAATCCTTCTAAATCCTTCAATTCTTTTAAAATCCTTCAAATATTTATTAAATGAATATGTAAATATTTTAATTTAGTTTTAAAAAAAATGCATAAAACACTTTGGAATGTAAATTTTTCATGAATCCATAATGCGGTAGATCAAGGGTTAATACATATTTTCAAGCACTGTGTATTTAATATTTAGAGTATGTAGACAATTCACTGTGACAGATAATCTTATTAATTAATTCTAATTAATCTAATTAATTTATTTGATTCTATAATACTTGAACTAATGAAAGTTTATAAAATTTTATGTGCTAAAGTGAAAAATTAAATGAATAATGTTATATCCACTCTGCTTGTTATTACTGTAAAATATTTCAAACAACGTTAGCGAAAGACACGTCAATGTTTATCTGAGCAAATATGTTACATTTATATTAACGTTCATGTCTATTTAAATATATACTATATAAGTCTTATAAATTAATAGCTAATTAAACTGCAATAATTATTTAGTAATAATTAATTGACTTCTAGTCATTTATTTGGAGGTAAACATAAAATAATTAAATCTGTTTAGTGTTACTGGTCACTTCATATTGAGGTTTGTTAATTTTCGTAAATGGAATATGATTATGATTATTCTCTTCGAGTTATGAAACCACGGACTAATGACATGTTTATATTACTACTTAGATTAAAGTACAAGCATTATTAATTACTAGACTAATGTTTTCGGCAAGTGATATGTGGGGATAATGCTCATAAATAATTATTCTGCAATCTGGCCTTGCATGTCAGCTAGTTTATTTAACAGGAAATATATCTAGGATTTTAATTACTAAATATAGGTCAAAATTCAAAGTTATATGTATCAAAAGCTGACAAGAGACCTTATTTATAACTGTTAAAAATTAAGTATATATTAGAATTAGGTACAAATTTTGGATCCATGTAATGTCAGGATAGTTTATTACACAAAGTATAAAAAAACCACCAAAAGATCTTATTTGATATAATTCAAAATTAAGTATGTATTACAATTAGATTATAACAGATTAGATTATATATACGTTTTGGAAGTTAAATGCATACACGCATTGAAACCTTACATCGTTACACTTATTACGCATAATTCAATACATATTTTAAAGCAGAGTCAATTTTCTATTTATTTTAATATTTAGAACATACAAACAATTCGCTGGGCCAGATAATTTTATTAATTTATTATACTTAAACTAATTAATTCTATAACATTTGAACTAGCGACAGTTTATAAATTTATATTTTCTAATGCTAATATTAAATGAATAATGATGTATGCTTTACACGTTATTATAAAATATTTTAAATAACGATAAGAGAGACACGTCGATGTTTATCTGAACAAACATGTTATTTTTATATTGATAGTGTCGCCACAGCAGTATCGACAGCTACTGCCACGCCGAGGAGTCCTAGTTTGAAACCAGGTAAAACATGGATGGTGTGTTGTCCCTTTGTAGTGAAATAAATATGTAATGGATATGCGAAAAAAAAAATTCTATATTGTCTGTGTTTCTGCATGTAATGGATCATTCGCGATGAAAGCTAGAGCTGCTATAGGCCTCAAAGCGATGTTACATTAAACCAGCCAAGCCTATAATGTTATTCATGTCTACTTGACTTTATAAGTGTTATAAATTAATAGCTTAAAACTTCTTAAATTCCTCGTAAACATTTAGTAATAATTAATTAACTTCTAGTCATTTATTTAGAGGCAAACATAAAATAATTATATCTGTTTAGCATTACTCGTCACTTCATATCGAGATTTGTCAATTTTCGTAAATGGAATATGATTATGATTATTCTCTTCGAGTTATGTAACCTCTGAATAATGAAATGTTTGTATTTCCACTTAGATTAAAATTCAAGCATTATTAATTAAGAGACGAATGTTTTCGGCAAATGATATATCGGGATAATGTTCATAAATAATTATTCTGCAATCTGACATTGCATGTCACCTGGTTTATTTGACAGGAATGATATAAAGGATTTTGATTAGTAAATTGTATGCATCAAAAGCTGACAAAAGACCTTATTTATTACTGTTAAAATTTAAGTGTATTTTAGAATTACGTACAAATTTTGGTTCAAGATACTGTCATAATAGTTTTTAATATTAAGTATAAAAAATTAACAAGATAGCTTTTTAGTACAATTCAAAAAATAAGTATATATTGCAATTAGTTGATACAGGACTATCTTATTTACACTTTTTGGAAGTTAAATCCATACACACATTAAAACTTTGTATTGTTACACTTATTACGCATACTTTAATACTCATTTTAAAGCACAGCAAATTGCCTATATATTTTAATATTTAGAACACGCAAACAATTCACTGGGCCTCTTATTATCATTGGGATAATCTTATTAATTAATTCTAATAATTTTATTTATTTAATTAATTATATATATAAAACCCCTCCGTGTATAACAATTCCGGGGTCAACCTATCCAAGAGAAAAAGAACCTCATTCAAAAATGAAAACGCTTCATACTCGTAATGGAGCGTTCTCATTGGTCAGATTTACAGTGGGAGCTGTAAATGACGTCACTACATTTTACTTCGCTTTGAAATCTTTCCTCGATTTCAAAAAGTATATTTAATTAAAACTTTTTATTAAAGGAAAGCGAAGGTGCGTTTTGAATGCCATATTGTTAAAATTTTTATATTCGGGTTGCTTTAATTTTTTTTTCTTTATAGACGTGAATGACTCTTGAGAATTTCAAATCTATAAAAAACATTGTGAAAAGTTATCTCCGATTTTAAAGGCAATCTATTTTCTGGCCAATTAAACCGTTCCATAGTCGTAATGGAGCGTTCTCATTGGTCAGATTCAGAGTGGGAGCTGCAAATGATGTCACTACATTTTCTTTGCTTTGAAATCTTTTCACGATTTCAAAAACAATATTAATTAAAACTTTTTATTTAAGCAAACAGCGGGTGCGTTTTAAATTTCATTATAATCCCCACCCCCATCTACCAGAAAGTTTTGCTATAGTTTTAAATGCAGATTTCTGTTGAAATTTCCTTTCTTCTTCTTGTTTTTTTTTTTTTTTTTTTTTTTTTTTTTTTTTTTTAGGTTTTTCCCTCTCCAAGTTTATTCGCTGTATTTATCAAAATTGTTTCAGCCTAAAGTGGCTATGATTGACCACAGTTGTTATAATTTTTTATCATCCTTTTAAAATGCAAACACGTCATTTTGACGGGTTATCTTCTAGTTCTATAATACTTGAGCTTATGACTGTTTATGAAACTTTATTTGCTAATGTTTAAATTAAATGAAAAATGTAATAACACGCTTTGCATGCTATTATTAAAAATATTTCAACGGTAGCGAATGATACGTCAATGTTTATATCAACGAATGTATTATATTTATATTGACATTCATATCTCTTTAAATTTAGGCTATATAAGTTTTATAAATTAATTATATGTTATATACTTATTAAATTAATTATAATTATTTAGTTATAATTAATTGACTTCTAGTTCTTTATTTAGAGGCAAACATCAGATGATTATATCAGTTTAACATTATTGGACACTTCATATTGAGGTATTTTAATTTTCATAAATGGATTACGATTATGATTATTCGTTTCGAGTCACGAAATCTCTACTACTACTACTGAAATGTTTATATTACTACTTAGATTAAAATACAAGCATTATTAATTAGGAGACGAATGTTTTCTGCAAATGATATAGAGAAATAATGTGCATAAATAATTATTCTGCAATCTGACCTTGCATGTCAGCTGGTTTATTTGACAGGTATAATATTGGGGATTTTGATTACTGAATTTAGATCAAAATCAATTGAGATTAATTTTACTGTGCATTGGGATGTACGCAACTGCTTTATTTGCGTATATAGTTCGAAAACTTAAAGTCGAAAAAAAAAAAAAAAAAGAGATAAACATTGTGAAAATCACGAAAATTATAACAAACTGTACATAAATTACGTAGATAACTGTAATTTGGATTGTGTATACAAATCGAGCTTTAATAAAATTGAGATAAATCTTATTTGCATTTTTTCTTTTATTTAAACATTTGATGCATTTGATAGTTATTATTCTATGGGTCTCCGAAACTTAAAATACATGGAAAACATCTCATCGAAAAAAAACGCAGAATATTGCGTTTTTGTGTTTTGAATGAAAAGGTATCTGCTTAACCTCTTCAGTCCCTGAGTACCCAAATGGGTACATCAGTTTTGTCCCATTTTATTAATGATACTCAAATATAAATGAAATTTCGATGTAAGAATAATATATTTCGAATTCTAAGATTCGAGCTAAAGAAAATAAAACAAAAATCTCGCTCTGAAGTCAAACGAGAGAAGAAATAATTAAAATTACTGTAATAATCGCCAGTAGCGAAGAGGTTAAATGGTAATGTTCTAAAACGAAAAAAATGTAGAGCAACACATCCATTGAAAAAAAATAGCTTTTCATTTGGAATATCGTTTGAATTTGGTAGAACTTGATCTTTAAATTTAAGCATTTTAGGTTAATTTTATGTTAAATTTGTATTTTTTAAAAATTGAAAAAATCTAAGCGATAATCAATCTTTTAATGGAAAAATAACAACGGATAAAAATGTTAGTTTCACTTTCTTTTTCAGAAATGCGTTTTTGAAAACTTTACATCATACTAGTTACGTAGTTTTATTAAAACTCTTTTATAACGAGTAAAAATTCCAACTGTCGAGAGGTTTTTGTGTAAAGTTTTAGAGATCTTAGCACTATTTTCATATTAATGCTTGTATAACTCCTCTAAACATATTTTTTAAGTTTAATATACATTGTTAGAAAAATCTGGAATTTACGAATACATTTTTCCTGAATTTTACAGAAAAAGTCTCTTTTCACGACAAATGGTGATTTTCCGTTAAAATCGGAAAATTTTATATTAATAATAGTTCCTGAATGATATACAGTAAAAAATGAAGACCCAAATTGGGTTGAAAGATATCTGGGTACAGAATTGTTCCAATTTGGAAAGTTCAGTTTGTAGCACAAAATCGTTTGAAATAAGTCTGATTTTTAATGACATTAAAACAATTAAAATATCTTAGATAGTATATACATTATACCTCAGAAATTTTGATAACTTTAATGTTAATAAAGATCTGCTCTGTTTTGAACCATTTTGGGTTATCTATTTTGGGAGCAATACTTTACCATTTTGGAATCCTTACTGTACCATTTCAGGAAAACTACTATACCCAGAAATCTTTCAACCCAAATTGGGTCTTCACTTTTTACTGTGTATTAACTGAAAAAACGAAGAGGAATCTGAGAAAGAAAATAACGGATATACTCCATTATTTACCGCACATTCATTTGGAATGTTTAAAAACTGATATGTTGCAACACAGAAATTAAAAAAATCTAAACAAAGAAATCCTGGTTCATTTAGATACTTGTATGGTACTGTTAAATTAAAACTATATCGCTTTATAATCGTTTTCCATCTTTTATGTCTCAAAACGTAAAACCTACTGACGGAGCGGAAAAAAACTGGCCAACTTTGCTGAAAGTTGTTTTACCTTGAATTCAGCGATTTTTCAAGGGTTACTCCATTATTTACCGCACATTTATTTGGAATGTTTAAAAAACTGATATGCTACAACAGAGAAATAAAAAAAAATCTAAACAAAGAAATCCTGGTTCATTTAGATACTTGTATGGTACTGTTAAATTACAACTATATCGCTTTATAATCGTTTTCCATCTTTTATGTCTCAAAACGTAAAACCTATTGACGGAGCGGAAAAAAACTGGGCAACTTTGCTGAAAGTTGTTTTACCTAGAATTCAGCGATTTTTCAAGGGTTACTCCATTATTTACCGCACATTTATTTGGAATGTTTAAAAAACTGATATGTTGCAACACAGAAATTAAAAAAATCTAAACAAAGAAATCCTGGTTCATTTAGATACTTGTATGGTACTGTTAAATTACAACTATATCACTTTATAATCGTTTTCCATCTTTTATGTCTCAAAACGTAAAACCTACTGACGGAGCGGAAAAAAACTGGGCAACTTTGCTGAAAGTTGTTTTACCTTGAATTCAGCGATTTTTCAAGGGTTACTCCATTATTTACCGCACATTTATTTGGAATGTTTAAAAAACTGAAATGTTGCAACAGAGAAATAAAAAAAATCTAAACAAAGAAATCCTGGTTCATTTAGATACTTGTATGGTACTGTTAAATTACTACTATATCGCTTTATAATCGTTTTCCATCTTTTATGTCTCAAAACGTAAAACCTACTGACGGAGCGGAAAAAAACTGGGCAACTTTGCTGAAAGTTGTTTTACCTTGAATTCAGCGATTTTTCAAGCGTTACTCCATTATTTACCGCACATTTATTTGGAATGTTTAAAAAACTGATATGTTGCAACACAGAAATTAAAAAAATCTAAACAAAGAAATCCTGGTTCATTTAGATACTTGTATGGTACTGTTAAATTACAACTATATCGCTTTATAATCGTTTTCCATCTTTTATGTCTCAAAACGTAAAACCTACTGACGGAGCGGAAAAAATCTTGGCAACTTTGCTGAAAGTTGTTTTACCTTGAATTCAGCGATTTTTCAAGGGTTACTCCATTATTTACCGCACATTTATTTGGAATGTTTAAAAAACTGATATGCTACAACAGAGAAATAAAAAAAAATCTAAACAAAGAAATCCTGGTTCATTTAGATACTTGTATGGTACTGTTAAATTACAACTATATCGCTTTATAATCGTTTTCCATCTTTTATGTCTCAAAACGTAAAACCTACTGACGGAGCGGAAAAAAACTGGGCAACTTTGCTGAAAGTTGTTTTACCTTGAATTCAGCGATTTTTCAAGCGTTACTCCATTATTTACCGCACATTTATTTGAAATGTTTAAAAAACTGATATGTTGCAACACAGAAATTAAAAAAATCTAAACAAAGAAATCCTGGTTCATTTAGATACTTGTATGGTACTGTTAAATTACAACTATATCGCTTTATAATCGTTTTCCATCTTTTATGTTTCAAAACGTAAAACCTACTGACGGAGCGGAAAATAACTGGGCAACTTTGCTGAAAGTTGTTTTACCTTGAATTCAGCGATTTTTCAAGGGTTACTCCATTATTTACCGCACATTTTTTTGGAATGTTTAAAAAACTGATATGTTGCAACAGAGAAATTAAAAAAATCTAAACAAAGAAATCCTGGTCCATTTAGATACTTATATGGTACTGTTAAATTACAACTATATCGCTTTATAATCGTTTTCCATCTCTTATGTCTCAAAAAGTAAAACCTACTGACGGAGCGGAAAAAAACTGGGCAACTTTGCTGAAAGTTGTTTTACCTTGAATTCAGCGATTTTTCAACCGTTACTCCATTATTTACCGCACATTTATTTGGAATGTTTAAAAAACTGATATGTTGCAACACAGAAATTAAAAAAATCTAAACAAAGAAATCCTGGTTCATTTAGATACTTGTATGGTACTGTAAAATTACAACTATATCGCTTTATAATCGTCTTCCATCTTTTATGTCTCAAAACGTAAAACTTACTGACGGAGCGGAAAAAAACTGGGCAACTTTGCTGAAAGTTGTTTTACCTTGAATTCAGCGATTTTTCAAGGGTTACTCCATTATTTACCGCACATTTATTTGGAATGTTTAAAAAACTGATATGTTGCAACAGAGAAATAAAAAAAATCTAAACAAAGAAATCCTGGTTCATTTAGATACTTGTATGGTACTGTTAAATTACAACTATATCGCTTTATAATCGTTTTCCATCTTTTATGTCTCAAAACGTAAAACCTACTGACGGAGAGGAAAAAAACTGGGCAACTTTGCTGAAAGTTGTTTTACCTTGAATTCAGCGATTTTTCAAGCGTTACTCCATTATTTACCGCACATTTATTTGGAATGTTTAAAAAACTGATATGTTGCAACAGAGAAATAAAAAAAATCTAAACAAAGAAATCCTGGTTCATTTAGATACTTGTATGGTACTGTTAAATTACAACTATATCGCTTTATAATCGTTTTCCATCTTTTATGTCTCAAAACGTAAAACCTACTGACGGAGCGGAAAAAAACTGGGCAACTTTGCTGAAAGTTGTTTAACCTTGAATTCAGCGATTTTTCAGGCGTTACTCCATTATTTACCGCACATTTATTTGGAATGTTTAAAAAACTGATATGTTGCAACACAGAAATTAAAAAAATCTAAACAAAGAAATCCTGGTTCATTTAGATACTTGTATGGTACTGTTAAATTACAACTATATCGCTTTATAATCGTTTTCCATCTTTTATGTCTCAAAACGTAAAACCTACTGACGGAGCGGTAAAAAACTGGGCAACTTTGCTGAAAGTTGTTTTACCTTGAATTCAGCGATTTTTCAAGCGTTACTCCATTATTTACCGCACATTTATTTGGAATGTTTAAAAAACTGATATGTTGCAACACAGAAATTAAAAAAATCTAAACAAAGAAATCCTGGTTCATTTAGATACTTGTATGGTACTGTTAAATTACAACTATATCGCTTTATAATCGTTTTCCATCTTTTTTGTCTCAAAACGTAAAACCTATTGACGGAGCGGAAAAAAACTGGGCAACTTTGCTGAAAGTTGTTTTACCTTGAATTCAGCGATTTTTAAAGGGTTACTCCATTATTAACCGCACATTTATTTGGAATGTTTAAAAAACTGATATGTTGCAACAGAGAAATAAAAAAAATCTAAACAAAGAAATCCTGGTTCATTTAGATACTTGTATGGTACTGTTAAATTACAACTATATCGCTTTATAATCGTTTTCCATCTTTTATGTCTCAAAACGTAAAACCTACTGACGGAGCGGTAAAAAACTGGGCAACTTTGCTGAAAGTTGTTTTACCTTGAATTCAGCGATTTTTCAAGCGTTACTCCATTATTTACCGCACATTTATTTGGAATGTTTAAAAAACTGATATGTTGCAACACAGAAATTAAAAAAATCTAAACAAAGAAATCCTGGTTCATTTAGATACTTGTATGGTACTGTTAAATTACAACTATATCGCTTTATAATCGTTTTCCATCTTTTATGTCTCAAAACGTAAAACCTACTGACGGAGCGGAAAAAAACTGGGCAACTTTGCTGAAAGTTGTTTTACCTTGAATTCAGCGATTTTTCAAGGGTTACTCCATTATTTACCGCACATTTATTTGGAATGTTTAAAAAACTGATATGTTGCAACAGAGAAATAAAAAAAATCTAAACAAAGAAATCCTGGTTCATTTAGATACTTGTATGGTACTGTTAAATTACAACTATATCGCTTTATAATCGTTTTCCATCTTTTATGTCTCAAAACGTAAAACCTACTGACGGAGCGGAAAAAAACTGGGCAACTTTGCTGAAAGTTGTTTAACCTTGAATTCAGCGATTTTTCAGGCGTTACTCCATTATTTACCGCACATTTATTTGGAATGTTTAAAAAACTGATATGTTGCAACACAGAAATTAAAAAAATCTAAACAAAGAAATCCTGGTTCATTTAGATACTTGTATGGTACTGTTAAATTACAACTATATCACTTTATAATCGTTTTCCATCTTTTATGTCTCAAAACGTAAAACCTACTGACGGAGCGGAAAAAATCTTGGCAACTTTGCTGAAAGTTGTTTTACCTTGAATTCAGCGATTTTTCAAGGGTTACTCCATTATTTACTGCACATTTATTTGGAATGTTTAAAAAACTGATATGTTGCAACAGAGAAATAAAAAAAATCTAAACAAAGAAATCCTGGTTCATTTAGATACTTGTATGGTACTGTTAAATTACAACTATATCGCTTTATAATCGTTTTCCATCTTTTATGTCTCAAAACGTAAAACCTACTGACGGAGCGGAAAAAAACTGGGCAACTTTGCTGAAAGTTGTTTTACCTTGAATTCAGCGATTTTTCAAGAGTTACTCCATTATTTACCGCACATTTATTTGGAATGTTTAAAAAACTGATATGTTGCAACAGAGAAATTAAAAAAATCTAAACAAAGAAATCCTGGTTCATTTAGATACTTGTATGGTACTGTTAAATTACAACTATATCGCTTTATAATCGTTTTCCATCTTTTATGTCTCAAAACGTAAAACCTACTGACGGAGCGGAAAAAAACTGGGCAACTTTGCTGAAAGTTGTTTAACCTTGAATTCAGCGATTTTTCAGGCGTTACTCCATTATTTACCGCACATTTATTTGGAATGTTTAAAAAACGGATATGTTGCAACACAGAAATTTAAAAAATCTAAACAAAGAAATCCTGGTTCATTTAGATACTTGTATGGTACTGTTAAATTACAACTATTTCGCTTTATAATCGTTTTCCATCTTTTATGTCTCAAAACTTAAAACCTACTGACGGAGCGGAAAAAAACTGGGCAACTTTGCTGAAAGTTGTTTTACCTTGAATTCAGCGATTTTTCAAGGGTTAATAGATTATTTACCGCACATTTATTTGGAATGTTTAAAAAACTGATATGTTGCAACAGAGAAATAAAAAAAATCTAAACAAAGAAATCCTGGTTCATTTAGATACTTGTATGGTACTGTTAAATTACAACTATATCGCTTTATAATCGTTTTCCATCTTTTATGTCTCAAAACGTAAAACCTACTGACGGAGCGGAAAAAAACTGGGCAACTTTGCTGAAAGTTGTTTAACCTTGAATTCAGCGATTTTTCAGGCTTTACTCCATTATTTACCGCACATTTATTTGGAATGTTTAAAAAACTGATATGTTGCAACACAGAAATTTAAAAAATCTAAACAAAGAAATCCTGGTTCATTTAGATACTTGTATGGTACTGTTAAATTACAACTATATCGCTTTATAATCGTTTTCCATCTTTTTTGTCTCAAAACGTAAAACCTACTGACGGAGCGGAAAAAAACTGGGCAACTTTGCTGAAAGTTGTTTTACCTTGAATTCAGCGATTTTTAAAGGGTTACTCCATTATTTACCGCACATTTATTTGGAATGTTTAAAAAACTGATATGTTGCAACAGAGAAATAAAAAAAATCTAAACAAAGAAATCCTGGTTCATTTAGATACTTGTATGGTACTGTTAAATTACAACTATATCGCTTTATAATCGTTTTCCATCTTTTATGTCTCAAAACGTAAAACCTACTGACGGAGCGGTAAAAAACTGGGCAACTTTGCTGAAAGTTGTTTTACCTTGAATTCAGCGATTTTTCAAGCGTTACTCCATTATTTACCGCACATTTATTTGGAATGTTTAAAAAACTGATATGTTGCAACACAGAAATTAAAAAAATCTAAACAAAGAAATCCTGGTTCATTTAGATACTTGTATGGTACTGTTAAATTACAACTATATCGCTTTATAATCGTTTTCCATCTTTTATGTCTCAAAACGTAAAACCTACTGACGGAGCGGAAAAAAACTGGGCAACTTTGCTGAAAGTTGTTTTACCTTGAATTCAGCGATTTTTCAAGGGTTACTCCATTATTTACCGCACATTTATTTGGAATGTTTAAAAAACTGATATGCTACAACAGAGAAATAAAAAAAAATCTAAACAAAGAAATCCTGGTTCATTTAGATACTTGTATGGTACTGTTAAATTACAACTATATCGCTTTAAAATCGTTTTCCATCTTTTATGTCTCAAAACGTAAAACCTACTGACGGAGCGGAAAAAAACTGGGCAACTTTGCTGAAAGTTGTTTTACCTTAAATTCAGCGATTTTTCAAGCGTTACTCCAATATTTACCGCACATTTATTTGGAATGTTTAAAAAACTGATATGTTGCAACACAGAAATTAAAAAAATCTAAACAAAGAAATCCTGGTTCATTTAGATACTTGTATGGTACTGTTAAATTACAACTATATCACTTTATAATCGTTTTCCATCTTTTATGTCTCAAAACGTAAAACCTACTGACGGAGCGGAAAAAAACTGGGCAACTTTGCTGAAAGTTGTTTTACCTTGAATTCAGCGATTTTTCAAGGGTTACTCCATTATTTACCGCACATTTATTTGGAATGTTTAAAAAACTGATATGTTGCAACAGAGAAATAAAAAAAATCTAAACAAAGAAATCCTGGTTCATTTAGATACTTGTATGGTACTGTTAAATTACAACTATATCGCTTTATAATCGTTTTCCATCTTTTATGTCTCAAAACGTAAAACCTACTGACGGAGCGGAAAAAAACTGGGCAACTTTGCTGAAAGTTGTTTTACCTTGAATTCAGCGATTTTTCAAGCGTTACTCCATTATTTACCGCACATTTATTTGGAATGTTTAAAAAACTGATATGTTGCAACACAGAAATTAAAAAAATCTAAACAAAGAAATCCTGGTTCATTTAGATACTTGTATGGTACTGTTAAATTACAACTATATCGCTTTATAATCGTTTTCCATCTTTTATGTTTCAAAACGTAAAACCTACTGACGGAGCGGAAAAAAACTGGGCAACTTTGCTGAAAGTTGTTTTACCTTGAATTCAGCGATTTTTCAAGGGTTACTCCATTATTTACCGCACATTTATTTGGAATGTTTAAAAAACTGATATGTTGCAACAGAGAAATAAAAAAAATCTAAACAAAGAAATCCTGGTTCATTTAGATACTTGTATGGTATTGTTAAATTACAACTATATCACTTTATAATCGTTTTCCATCTTTTATGTCTCAAAACGTAAAACCTACTGACGGAGCGGAAAAAAACTGGGCAACTTTGCTGAAAGTTGTTTTACCTTGAATTCAGAGATTTTTCAAGGGTTACTCCATTATTTACCGCACATTTATTTGGAATGTTTAAAAAACTGATATGTTGCAACAGAGAAATAAAAAAAATCTAAACAAAGAAATCCTGGTTCATTTAGATACTTGTATGGTACTGTTAAATTACAACTATATCGCTTTATAATCGTTTTCCATCTTTTATGTCTCAAAACGTAAAACCTACTGACGGAGAGGAAAAAAACTGGGCAACTTTGCTGAAAGTTGTTTTACCTTGAATTCAGCGATTTTTCAAGCGTTACTCCATTATTTACCGCACATTTATTTGGAATGTTTAAAAAACTGATATGTTGCAACAGAGAAATTAAAAAAATCTTAACAAAGAAATCCTGGTTCATTTAGATACTTGTATGGTACTGTTAAATTACAACTATATCGCTTTATAATCGTTTTCCATCTTTTATGTCTCAAAACGTAAAACCTACTGACGGAGCGGAAAAAAACTGGGCAACTTTGCTGAAAGTTGTTTAACCTTGAATTCAGCGATTTTTCAGGCGTTACTCCATTATTTACCGCACATTTATTTGGAATGTTTAAAAAACTGATATGTTGCAACAGAGAAATAAAAAAAATCTAAACAAAGAAATCCTGGTTCATTTAGATACTTGTATGGTACTGTTAAATTACAACTATATCGCTTTATAATCGTTTTCCATCTTTTATGTCTCAAAACGTAAAACCTACTGACGGAGCGGAAAAAAACTGGGCAACTTTGCTGAAAGTTGTTTTACCTTGAATTCAGCGATTTTTCAAGGGTTAATAGATTATTTACCGCACATTTATTTGGAATGTTTAAAAAACTGATATGTTGCAACAGAGAAATAAAAAAAATCTAAACAAAGAAATCCTGGTTCATTTAGATACTTGTATGGTACTGTTAAATTACAACTATATCGCTTTATAATCGTTTTCCATCTTTTATGTCTCAAAACGTAAAACCTACTGACGGAGCGGAAAAAAACTGGGCAACTTTGCTGAAAGTTGTTTTACCTTGAATTCAGCGATTTTTCAAGCGTTACTCCATTATTTACAGCACATTTATTTGGAATGTTTAAAAAACTGATATGTTGCAACACAGAAATTAAAAAAATCTAAACAAAGAAATCCTGGTTCATTTAGATACTTGTATGGTACTGTTAAATTACAACTATATCGCTTTATAATCGTTTTCCATCTTTTATGTCTCAAAACGTAAAACCTACTGACGGAGAGGAAAAAAACTGGGCAACTTTGCTGAAAGTTGTTTTACCTTGAATTCAGCGATTTTTCAAGCGTTACTCCATTATTTACAGCACATTTATTTGGAATGTTTAAAAAACTGATATGTTGCAACACAGAAATTAAAAAAATCTAAACAAAGAAATCCTGGTTCATTTAGATACTTGTATGATACTGTTAAATTACAACTATATCACTTTATAATCGTTTTCCATCTTTTATGTCTCAAAACGTAAAACCTACTGACGGAGCGGAAAAAAACTGGGCAACTTTGCTGAAAGTTGTTTTACCTTGAATTCAGCGATTTTTCAAGCGTTACTCCATTATGTACCGCACATTTATTTCGAATGTTTAAAAAACTGATATGTTGCAACACAGAAATTAAAATAATCTAAACAAAGAAATCCTGGTTCATTTAGTTACTTGTATGGTACTGTTAAATTACAACTATATCGCTTTATAATCGTTTTCCATCTTTTATGTCTCAAAACGTAAAACTTACTGACGGAGCAGAAAAAAACTGGGCAACTTTGCTGAAAGTTGTTTTACCTTGAATTCAGCGATTTTTCAAGTTTGTACACTGTTAAAGTGTAGAAACTGTACCTCTCTACACTGTAAAAAAAATCTGTAAAGGTACTAAACATTTTCTAGGAAACTGGGATTTCAAGAACTTTTCCTGTAACGATAACAGGAAAAATCCATGTAACCGAGTCTAAAACATGAGTTTTTGTTGTTACTGTTACAGGAAAAGTTCTTGGAATCCCAGTTTCCTAGATAATGTGTAGCACCTTTACAGATTTTTTTTTTTACAGTGTATATAGCATGATATCTGCATTCCTATTTACCGACACATTTCCAGCCGTCAGCGCGGAAAAGAACAGTAACGATACTTTTAGATAGCATTCATGACGAAAAATACTTTTCATAGCATTCTAGAATATTTCATTAATTTGATAAATATAGTCTAATAAGAGAACCATAAAGTAAGGTAATAATACCTGAGAATATCTAACATTAACAACACGGACTATTTTAATTACTTATCATACGTAGCATTGGGTAATCTTGTAGTCGTTTTAAAAATTAAGAAAAAAAATATTTAACGAATTTGCAGACACTGGCAAATTGAGGTTGAGACTTGAAAACCGGTATGTATTTAGTATGTAATAATAGAAAGAAGTCCATTGTTACGGAACTATTTTTTCGGACTCTCGAAATATTCGTTCTCATAAAAGGTATATAAACGCTTTCGAAATTGTTTGTTTCTAGTGTATATAAATGACAATTAAGAAAAATCTATTAGAATGAAAATGATCGGTTTCTTAGTTGCCGAGATATTTGTTATATTTTCAACAGTCTTCGATTTTTCATGACCCTGAATTTCATTCAAATTTCAATTTAAAGATACATTTAAATTGAAAATGAGACACTCACTCAATCCGACGTAGTAAATTGTCATTGTCATTTTTGGAGGTATTAATTTTTTTTTTTTACGCTCTTCTTAATTTTTTCTCTATTACTATTCAGTAATAAAGCGTCCAAAGTTTATGACGTCAAGAAACCACGCTTTTAAACATTCTCGAACTGCCGAACAAATTGCGATAATGACTTAAAATTTAGCATGAACTTAGAATGTAATAGTATGACAAAGTCTATTAAATTTAACCTTAGTTAACCTTAGTTATAATTATTTTTTTGGACTTTCAAATTATTTGTTCTGGCGTCTATATGTTTTTTTTTCTTTCTTTAAGAATGAACACAACATAAATTTTTGTAATATAAAATACGTTTAACTTTTATTATAAAAATTTCAATGCGTTTTATAAATAATTTAAACATGTTCTCTTATACATGATGGGTAAGTATTACGATGGTTCACAACGGAAAGTTTACATTTATCTTGAATGTTTCATTTGTCTTGAAAGTTTCCTGACCGTCGATTTAGAATTCCAGTTTACATGGGACTATGTGTATGTGAATTTTTTTGGTAAATAAAAAACAAACTTATCCTCTAAGCATACGCCCTGTATGTACAGAGTCTGTCCGATAAGTGACAAGACTAATTCATAAAACTTATTTATTTGAAGATAATTTCACAAACACATATTTTTTTTCAAAATAGCATCCTTTTTTATTAACACACCGTTGTTAAGAAGCTGATTAGAACGCACGTTATATTTTTCTGCATGTTCTCCAGATTGCAAAAACAATGATCTTTCAAGCTAGATTTTAAACGGAAAAATAACAATTTATCAGATGATGACAGAAAGTAGCTGTACGGTGGTGGGGAACGTTTAGACGTTGTGTTTTGCCACCAACTGGGAAAATTGAAGGATCAGTTTATCACAAAGTTTCCACATTTGATGTTCGACCGCGACAATATGATGAAAAATTGATTTTGCAGGTCCTAACGTCCCCGCAATTTTCTCTAACACTTATTCGACGATCAAAGACTAAAAACTCTTCCATTGTAGCCACATCCTTTGAAGTTCGAGAACTTGATGGATGTCCTCTCTTCCGTCTTATGAGGATTTCTGCCACCTAAGCATTTGAAAAATGGGCAAATAATTCTCTTTGTGTGATGGGAAGCCTCTCAGAAACCAATTTATTTACTTTTATACAAAACTTTATAGCATATCACTACTTGACACTTTGCTTCATTCTGAAAACCTAACGCCACTTTCAAACATGTATCTGTTTCATGAGCGATTCGTGCACTGCAAAGACTCAAAGCCAACTGAATTCTGGTAGAATCTATAGCTGACGGATCCCAAAAAATGTGACGTTTGCAAACTCCGTCCTTTTGGCCTTCTGCTTGGCACAAAAAATTAATCTCCTTCCTTAATGTTATATCAGGGTTTTATTAGACCATGTATATATTAGGCAATGACCTGGATATAAACTTTATGTTTCATATGCCCCTTTATAGATAACATTTGTCTGCCTAAATGTTGCCAGTTTAGTCTTTACTTTTACTTATAAATAAAAGTAAACGAAAAATAAACTAATCAGATGTAGCAATCCCAAAACTTTCTTCTATCTCATACATGGTAACATTTCGAAATTTGCTATCACAGTACCAAAATGAAATGGCAATCGATGCCCATCATGATTATTTAAAAGATATGAAAGTCCGGGCTTTAGTTCTTGAAATATGACTATCAATATAAATAAATAATATTACCAAAAATTATAACGAGTCGACCACATATGAGCGTCTGCATTATTTACAGATATAGTCAGGTTACTTAATGAGGAATGAATAAATAAATAAATAATCATTTCAAATTAATTTGACCCAATTTCAATCCTCCATCATTTTAGTTTTTATTTATGTGAAATAAACAAGCGATCTACAAAACAGATTACAGATTCATTATTTGTCTTTATTTACGTTTATACAGCATTTGCCAAAATTATTCGTATCGCAATTAATAATGTTTGTATTTACAATCAAGGAAATATATCTGCATTTCATTAAACATCAAAATCAAAATTGCGTAGAGAATATTAATACTCGAAATGAATTTATTAAAATTAACATATCTCAATATAATGTGTCCAAAAATGTTAAACAGACATTTCATCTGATATCCGAATCCAAATCAGTACTACGGAGTTAATAATTTAATCGATGATTTCTAAAGGAATTTAATAATTTATAATCTATTAAATTTATATATTTTAATGTAATATAAAATTTAAGTATTATTCAAACACGAATGTCAGTAGAAATGTAACATATTTGCTAAAATAAACTTTGGTGTATCTTTCAATATCACTTTACAAAGCATTTTATATGAATCAAACATTAAGAATTTTAAATGAATCAAATATAAAGCATTGAATTGAATTAATTTAATATTAACTTTTATCAATACAATTTATTAAAATATGATTAGATCAATAAGCTCGTAATAACTTATTCGTAATGTTTTAAAAATTAGACATTATAGTGTGCTAGAAAGGTTTATATTACAATCTGTAACTAAATAAATTTAATACACAAGATGGAGGATTGAAATTGGGTCAAATTAATTTGAAATGATTATTTTAGGAATATTATAACGATTGGGATTATGTTTTATACTCGCCGTGGTTATGATTTTTGTGCCAAGAAACTCTCATTTCATGACTGTAAATGTATATTTTATTAATTACAGGACAATTATATTTTGGTAAAAGGTGTATGGATACATTACGGACAAACAATGATTCGGAAATCTAACCTCAACCACAAACGATTTAATTTGACAGAAATGTTCCTGGAATTCTGGTACCTAGAAATGGGCCCTAATAATTCTAAAGGACTTTCATTTTATTCAATAACTACTTTAGATCAATTAGACATATAATTTAGAATAAAATACATTTTTATTGTTTATTTTAATTTTTATCTATTTAATAAATAAATTATTGTCTTACTGAATCCCGTATTGAATGTACTAGAAACTGGATGGACTGAATTGATAAACAGATATAAATGCTAATTGTTTCAAGCATTACAGGTGACAAAAGAACTTTTTTAATAATATAACCGTTGTAAAATTTCTGGTTTTGTAATTTAGCTGAAGATACAAAATTCTAATCTGTTTAAGTTACTATTTAAATGAATTTATAATATAAATTCTGTAGGGATTTTTAAAAGACACTCTCAATATATTCTATTAATATCAAAAATATATATTTATTCATTCCTCATTAAGTAATTTGACTATATCCGCAAATAATGCAACGCTCAAATCTTGTCGACTCCGTATAATTTTTAGTAATATTATTTATTTTTATTGATAGTCATATTTCAAGAACTAAAGCCCGGACTTTCATATCTTTAAAATTATCATGATGGGCATCGATTGCCATTTAATTTTGGCACTGTGATAGTAAATTTCGAAATGTTACCATGTACGAGATAGAAGAAAGTTTTGGGATTGCTACATTTGAATAGATCATTTTTGGTTTACTTTTATTTCTAAATAAAAGTAAAGACTAAACTGGCATTCTTTGGGCAGACAAATGTTATCTATTAAAAATTATTACATTTAACATTACAATAACAATTTAAATTACCTCTAACATTGTAGCTGAGCTAAACGTATAAATTCCCTTTTATATTTCTTATTATTTAAATGCATTAAATTATAAATTTCAATTTTAAGACACATAAAAAAGGGACTTTTAAAACATACTATTCATAAGAAAAGATTGCAACAACCTTTATTTAATATATTTAAATAGTAAATAAAAGGAATAATTAGACAATACTTAGTAATATTCATTGATGCTTTTTGTTATTTATGCGTTAATATTTCGTAGCGTGCTAGAAAAATTTTGTCTAAAAATTTCCATACTTAAAATGCCCTACTATGCAATGCTTAATCCAATAATACTTTATGAAATTGTAGTGTCAGAAGTATATAATAAGTTAATGCGATTCTGCGTTTTATGTTTGAATAATGTATATTGTTTCACATAATGGTTTCGAAAGCCGCGATCAGTGTTTGTTTCAATATGTATGTTATATTTCTATTGACAATAGTGTCTACGTGAATAGTTACATTTCGTATTACGTTATGCTTAGAAATTTCATACCTTAAAACTTATTAAATTCCAGGAAATAATTTATTTATTAAGTGATTCTTAGGGATTGGATTGTTCAAGTCATTGGAGGAAAATCTGGATATAATCGTAGTGGAATATGTGAACAATTCTGATTGTTCTCTCCATAATTTTGTGCCTAAAGAAAAACATGTAATATTTCACGATTGTAAATGTAAACAGTATTAATTAGATAACTAATGTTTTTTGGTAAATGGTGTATGTATACATTGCGTACAAATAATGATTCGGCAATCTAGCCTCAACCATCAGCGACTTAATTTGACTAGGATTCTGGATCCTAGAGTTGGGTCCTAATAATTCTAAAGGATTTCATTTTGTTCATTAATACTTTAAATATTTTAGATCTATTTGACATACAATTGAAAATAAGATATATATTTTATTGTTAATTTTAATTTTTCATTATTAATAAATAAATTATTATCTCTCTGAATATCATAATGAATGTACTAGATGTATACGCAATTGCTAAATAGAAGTAAATTCATGGTAATAATTTATTTATTAAATGACTCTTTGGGATTGATTGGTATGAACCAATCAGATGAAAATATTGTTATGGTTGTTCTGTTGTGGGGTGTGTTAACAATTCTGATTGTTTTCTTTATAGTTATGAATTTTGTGCTTAAAGAAATGCATGTAATATATCACGATGGTAGATGTTAAAATTATTAATAAGCGGCAATTGTTTTTGGTAAACGATGAATGGATATTTTTCGATCAATTAATGATTCGGCAATCTAGCCTCAATCACCAGCAGTTTAACTGGACAAAAAATATTCCTGGTATTCTGGAACCTAGATATGGGACCTAATAATTCAAAGGATTTTCATTTCATAATAGTGTCTGTATGAAGAGTTACATTTTGCTTTACGATATGCTTAGAAATTTAATATAATAAAACTTATTAAATTCCTGTAAATTATTTATTTATTAATTGGCTTTTAGGGACTGATTTGCGGAAAACATGAAATGAAAATATGATTATGACCTTTACGTATAGGAATATTATAACAAGGGGTGCACAACCTTTGGCCCGCGGGCCACAATAATACCACAATTGTTATGCAGAATAATTTTGCTTATAGTAATGACAGAAAGTTTGCTATTAAAGAAAAGAAACAACACTTTTCAAATATTCCGGTGGCAAACGATTTTCTGGTAAAAAGGTTGTGCATCACTGATTATAACGATTGGGATTATGTTTTATACTCGCCGTGGTTATGATTTTTGTGCCAAGAAACTCTCATTTCATGACTGTAAATGTATATTTTATTAATTACAGGACAATTGTATTTTGGTAAAAGGTGTATGGATACATTACGGACAAACAATGATTCGGAAATCTAACCTCAACCACAAACGATTTAATTTGACAGAAATGTTCCTGGAATTCTGGTACCTAGAAATGGGCCCTAATAATTCTAAAGGACTCTCATTTTATTCAATAACTACTTTAGATCAATTAGACATATAATTTAGAATAAAATACATTTTTATTGTTTATTTTAATTTTTATCTATTTAATAAATAAATTATTGTCTTACTGAATCCCGTATTGAATGTACTAGAAACTGGATGTACTGAATTGATAAACAGATATAAATGCTAATTGTTTCAAGCATTACAGGTGACAAAAGAACTTTTTTAATAATATAACCATTGTAAAATTTCTGGTTTTGTAATTTAGCTGAAGATACAAAATTCTAATCAGTTTAAGTTACTATTTAAATGAATTTATAATATAAATTCTGTAGGGATTTTTAAAAGACACTCTCAATATATTCTATTCATATCAAAAATATATAGAAGCTTTTTAAAATAAAATACATTTGAAAATTCAATACATAATCACAAACTGCAGAAAATATTTAGTAATGTATTTTAAAAAATCCGATGTGGTTATTTTTTCATTTATGCATTGCAATATATTTCTGTGTTTAGTAAGGTACTATCCAGTACCGTAAAATGGGGTGAATCGGAACACTTTTCAACTGTAACGTTAAAAAAAGCAACAACTAATTTTTTAATTCTTTTATATTTTTACTAGAAACTTCGGTCTTGTTTTGTTCTTTACTTTTTAAGAAAAAAGGTAACATTTGTTACTGTTTATATATATATATATTGGTTTTTTTTTATGGTGTTCCGATTCACTCCACAGATAGGGGTGGAACAAATGTTATAATCTTTATTTATTTATATTTAAACTTTAATAGGGTTAATAAAAATAGGTAATAATGATATGGGAGGAGTAGGAACACGTAGTTACTACCTAACCAAGTCTTTAATTTTATATACAAGTAAAAACATGCCTTAAAAAAAAAAAAAAAAAAAAAAAAAAAAAACTTTGAACTCAAGAAAAACTAAAATTTATTCTAAGAAATTGTATTCGAATTGCAGATGTTGGAATTTAATAGAAATTCAGCCCTGTTCTGTGTTATCCTTTACTAGTAGTCTTTAGGTAAGTGAATCTATTGATAGCCCCAATCGCTGCATGTATCAATACGATCTACTACAGTAGTACGCCTTTACCCCTAGCCCTCAGTACTGTTTGCATCCCTCTCTTTTTCAATTGGTTTTCTATTTCGAGATATTTGTGTAATGTTGTACATGTCAGTTAATAATTCTGTGCAATTTTTCTTAGTAATTTGCCATTTTTAAATTCTTTTACTGTGCGTTCCATGTCTGTTAGATTGGGCGTTGACTTTCTTGTTTAACTAAATAATTTCTTGTCACCTTTAAACTCTTTAAGTAATTAGAGCAAACAAAATATTGTTACAATACACATTCATACTTGTATTATCAGATATTACATGAAACTATTACTGCATAGAAAAATAAACCATGAAAGAAAAAGTGTTCCAATTCACCCCGTAAATCTTATACCTCTCATATTACAAGCCACTTTTCACTTTTTAGTTATGTAGCTTAGAAATAAGAAGAATTTAATACATCATATCGTTTACAGGTCTATCATTAATTAAAAATCCCTACTGTTAAGTTTAGAATAAGAAAAATACTGCAGTTACATACAAAGTTTTGAAGAAGTTGAAAAAAATGAGGTTTTTGAGGATCTACATGCAGTTTTTTAAATATACCCCAGGTGTAGCGCCAACATGGCAAAACTGAATTTCTCATCTCTTAATGTATTACCTTCTTATAAAATGATTGGGAACTAAAAATGTCATCACATATATTTATAATGAATTTATTTGTATGACCGGGAAGTTCTTTTCCCATTTTACGGTACTTTTGATAAAAATTATTACTAAGGGAATATAGTTATATAATTTTAATAATACAATTCTCTTCATGTAATGAATTCGAATGTGAAATTTATATTGTCATGCAAGCATTGCTGTCTAGTTAAATTTCGCATTCTATAATCACAAATTGAATAATTAAAAATTTTGTGAATTTCTCTGCGTATTTCCTTAAGTAATTTAAACTTCTAAACGTCGTTTTAACCCTTCACTACTCCGTATACTACATCCAGCACATACCTTAAAATATGGCATTTATCATTATGCTTCAGGAATTTGGCTAATTTGATTTTGGTACAGATCAAGAACATCCTAAAGAATAGAATAACACTTATTTTGTTCATGTCACATTGCTGCACATCAAGCTATTAAGGCAAAATTTACTTTTAATATATTTTTTAATATTTAAAAACATTAATATAAAGAAAAATGCAGAGTGTTTAGCTTATACAATTCATTAATTTAAGCTCAATTAATCGTAAAATATAGTTAGACAATATTTAAAAACCCTAATTTTGCACATAAGGTACGCGACATAACATATCAAATTTATTTTATTTTATTTATTTTATTTATATTTATATTTTTTACTATTTTTCCAATATTAGGCCAATATGTAGATTTAAAATATTTTTTCATAAAAATAGAGAAAAAATTGTGTATTAAAAGGTTAAAATTATTGGACATTTCATACAAATGATACAAACCGATTATGAACGCTCTCTTCGTAGTTATGAATTCACTGTTTAATAGACTGCAAATGTTATTTCTTGATTGTAATTAATAGATAAATGTTTTTGAAATTGATGTATCGATACTATACCTACAAATAATTATCTTTTAATCTGAACTCTCAAATCAGTTGGTTTATTTGACATGAATGATTGCTGCAGTTAATGTTGCTGGGATTGAATCAGACATTTTTAAGCACAAAGTACGAAATATGAATCTAAAAAAACTTACTGTTTTACTCGGAGGTGACAAAATAACAATACTATAAAGGTTACAAATTCAATATACATTTAAATTTTCCTAGAACTATCGAAATCCAGTGCCATGACCATCGTCTGAGAATATTTTTATTATTAATTTCTGTTCCGTCCATTCAAATATGTAATACATTTTATTTAAATTTACTTAGTATTTTTTTTTGTCACAGGTTTGCAGGACTAAATACTAAAACAATTTAAATAAATTGTACATTTTTAGCTTGTAGTGGCATTTATGTTATTCTTATTTTGTCGTCTTTTAACGCTGACTTTTTTAAAGTTCATATTGTCAGTTTTGTTGTTGAATCAAGTTACAATAATGCATTTCTTGAGTTATATATATTCTTCCATTTCTGTAAGTTTTGTAAAATGTGTCTGAATCTCCATGAATCTCATTCTCGCAGTTTTTTCTTGCAATTATGCTATAATTGAGTATCTGAGATAGTACTACCTCTGACAATGAAGTTCAGTGAATAATCTTGTAACATAAATGTAGATGAAATATTAACGAAAGTTACCACACCATCGCTCGAAATGGTCATCTTCTATAACTATGCACCGCTGAGATCTGCTATATATGTCCTGGGAAATTCGCAAGACATGTTCTTTTGGAATGGAGTTCAAAAGCTTCGTCACGTTTGGTTGGATGTCATCAATAAGGTTAAATCTCTTTCAAAGAGAGTTTAAGTCGTGGAAACAGGAAAAAGTCTGGAGGATTGAGATCTGGCGAGTATGCTGGATGTTTAATTTGCACCAACCCTCATGAATTTCTTTCGGTATCTTGCACATCTCAAAACCAAACTTTAAACTGATCTTTTGTTCTTTCATTTTCCTGTTCTCAGTTAAGAACCAACACACTCAACAAGCACTTTGTAAAATACGTCTTACGCAGAACATAAACGACGCTCAACTGAACAACGGTGGGGGAAGATGGTCAACACTTGACTCTATGCAGGTGCAGTGTTTTGTTTTCCCAGTGTTGTTAGATCTGCCGTTCTGAATTCATTCACCGAACTTTATTGTCAGAGGTAGTATTATTGTTATATAAACTCTCGCATGTGTTGGTTTCGAAGGATTTATACTATTCTCATCCTTATTAATAAATTTTCTGTATTTTTACTGCATCTAATTTTAAAATGTCTTGTTCGCCATTTGTTGACTAAAAAGTGATATTTCTATTTAGTTTTCTTTGGACAAAATGACTGTCATTTCACCCCCGTGGTAAGAAGTTAAAATTACCATTATATAAAAAAAACGATTATAGGAATCCAAGTTATTCTATTTTATAGGAATATTGGATCATTTAAAGATAAATTTTACATTGATAATTACAATGTTTCTAGTGAAATTTTAAAGAGAGACAAATTCATTTCCTTAGGCTTCACTAACGAAAAACGAGACCATTTTACTTTCAGCAAAGTTCTTGGTTTTAATAAGTATTTTGGGAAGTAATCCATCCGGTCTTCGTTTTAGCATTCGAATTTATATTGTTTTATCACTTATATTTAAATCTGCTCACTCTCATTATTGCTGTTAACATATTGTTCATGCAGTTAGATATGTGTGATGACTTCTATAATGTAATATTTCTGATACTTCAGGTATTTTTACATGAGTTTCTGGATAACATAAATGGCGTTGATAAAGTTCGCCAAGATTCTCACGCGAAATGTTTTACAGAAACGAATGTTGTGGCCACGAAGTTCTGACCTCGAAACTGGTAGACGGTAGGTGCTGGGTTCGAACCCAATCGCGACCGTCGGCCTAACCGTTTGGAGTTTTGCGTGGTTTTCTTCGAACCTTGTGTAAATACGGGTTAGGTTCCCTTAGAAAGACCCCCACGGAGGGCATCCCATCCCATAGGGCCTATATCCCGTAGTGTAGATAATTGGCCGACATACAAACAAACATAAACGAGTGTTAGAGAACAGTACTTTGCGATGGCAGAAACATCAGGAACAGAAACTAAACTGAAAAAGATTTTTCTTTATAACTGAACACATGAAATGAATTTTGACAGAACGAACTTAAATTAATGCATGTACTCGAAAAGAATAAATGTAAACATAAAAAAATTAAAAATAATAAATATTGAATTTTGATCAGAATGTAAAGGATTTTCCTTTATAAATAAGACTAAAAGTAGTAATAGTCCGGGAGCCGACCGCCGATTTACCTATGTATCGAGTAAAAGGACCGGACATACATCAAAACGTAGGTCTCAATGTTCAAATTAAGAATATCACTGTCTGCCAGGTCCTATCCTGCCGGAACGCAAGGCAGCCGCACTTTTATGACGTCAATTTTGAGTGTTTGCCTATGTATCGAGTAAAAGGACCAGACATATATCAAAATGTAGGTTTCAATGTGCACATTAAGAATATAACTCGCTGCCAGGTCCTGTCCTGCCGGAACCCGGCGGCAGCCGCACTTTTTCGACGTCAAGTTTGAGTGTTTACCTATGTATCGAGTAAAAGGACCAGACATACATCAAAATGTAGGTTTCAGTGTGCACATTAAGAATATCACTGGCTGCCACATACATCAAAATGTAGGTTTCAATGTGCACATTAAGAATATCACTGGCTGCCAGGTCCTATCCTGCCGGAACCCGGTGTCAGCCACACTTTTATGACGTCAATTTTGAGTGTCTGCCTATGTATCGAGTACAAGGACCCAACATACATCAAAATGTAGGTCTCAATGTGCACATTAAGACTATCACTGTCTTCCAGGTCCTATCCTGCCGGAAGCCGGTGGCAGCCGCACTTTTATGACGTCAATTTTGTGTGCTTACCTATATATCGAGTACAAGGCCAAGACATACATCAAAATGTAGATCTCAATGTGCACATTAAGAATATCACTGGCTGCCAGGTCGATACATAGGCAAACACTCAAAATTGACGTCATAAATGCACGACTGCCACCGGGTTCCGGCAGGATAGGACCTGGCAGCCAGTGATATTCTTAATGTGCACATTGAAACCTACATTTTGATGTATGTCTGGTCCTTTTACTCGATACATAGGTAAACACTCAAACTTGACGTCATAAAAGTGCGGCTGCCACTGGGTTCCGGCAGGATAGGACCTGGCAGCGAGGGATATTCTTAATGTGCACATTAAAACCTACATTTTGATGTATGTGGCAGCCAGTTATATTCTTAATGTGCACATTGAGACCTACGTTTTGATGTATGTCTGGTCCTTGTACTCTGATACATAGGCAAACACACAAAATTGACGTCATAAAAGTGCGGCTGCCTTGCGTTCCGGCAGGATAGGACCTAGCAGACAGTGATATTCTTAATGTGCACATTGAGACCTACATTTTGATGTATGTCCAGTCCTTTTACTCGATACATAGGTAAATCGACGGTCGGCTCCTGGACTATAACATTAAAAAGGATTTAGTTAAAATTGAGTACATTTAATTTTATAAATTTGATGTACAATATCTGATTAAATCCTAACCGCTTTCAATAATAACTGAACGGAAGGGTATGCGACAAATTTAATCCTTTAGGATCTTACTTTTATTTTAGATTTTTAGAAAAAAAAAATACTTTCACGTTAATAATCTTAACACTAGTTATCCAAATATATTAATTAAAGTTTATAAAATGTTTCATAATCTGAAAGATAATGAATGTTGTTGTTTTGTGTACTATTCATTTTACATTCATGTGACAATTGGTTAAGGTAGAATTTTTGGAATTTCTTAGAAATATTTTATTACATGTAATATAACTAAACATAGTACTATCATATTACAAGAAGATTTAACCGATATTATAACTTTCTAATACGTTTTTGGTGCTTTAATACACATAATTCGTTTAGGAAAGCAATATTTATTTTAAATTTAAAGAATGAAATACAGGGTGTTTCATAAAGGATCCTAACTTTAAAAATCTATAACTCGGAAATGGTGATACACTATTTTTGTCTATTATTGCGCTGACGCCAACAAAATTAAAATTATAAGGATTGAATTCAAAATCGGGTCGTAAAAGCAAAAGTTCATTTTCGAACAAGACCCACTCCGCATAAAACTCATTAATTGGCATCAGTGGTAAGTGACGTCAATATCAGCCTCAACAGAACGCCTATCACTCTCAGCGCCATCTATGAGTGTAATTTTTAACTAAATTTTCTGATTGATATATAAGATTATTACGATTTTTTTAATAAACACACTACTGGTTTCATGTTTCTATCTATCACCATTTCCGAGTTATAGATTTTTAAAGTTAGGGGTCCTTTGTGAAAAACCCTGTACAAGAATCGCAAACAGTGGAAAAGAAACATTTTTTATTATTATAGCTACTAAATGAATAAACATTAATAAAGACATATATTAAATACACATGTATATACTAACATTACAACTACTATGAATAGTACATCAGACCCGAAAAGGCTAAATAAATTAGTAGTTTAACTACAAAATTTAAGGCAATCTTAAAGGTACTGTTTTAAATCCATAAGATAATAGCAAAAGGCTACAGCATCCTTCAAACAGTAGATTTAAAAATTTACTCTATTTTAACTAGAAAATTAGAGAAATATTTATTCATGTATGTTGTATTTTCATATGGTTAGTAGTTCATTTAAGTATTATAATAAAATCTAAAATGCAATTATGTCTTGATATTTAGAATTTCCTGTTTTCTAATGCGTAATCCAATACTGTGATAGCATTGTCTTCATACTCAACCATTTTCGGACACGAATACGTAGGTATACAGGGTGTTTCGCTACCAGACCGACAAACTTTGAGGGATGATAGTAGACACGAAGACAAACATTATTTAATGGGAAACCATGGGGCGCAAACGTCTTCTGTAGGAGCTAGGGGCCATTAAAATTTAAGATCCAGAATTTCAAACGATGATAAAAATCGGAAAAAAGGGTCGATTCATTTGCGGTTTTCGCTAAAATCATTCTTTATATCACGATTTTTTTAGAAAAAAATTTTAAAGGTTACGTTCAAAAATTTTCGATAGAGGGCGCTTTAGCCTTTAGAATAACGAACAACTACTCTTTACTGTTATTTTGTGCATGGGGTTGAAATTATGCTAAAGTTTAGACTTTAACTTAAATTTTAAGCCCGATATCGGAAACATTGTGATCGAGTAACTAGCGAAAATTAAACTGTGAACAGAGGGGGAGATTTTAAATGCTCATAAATATTGGACAAACAAATCGATTTTGTTGCGGTTTGGGTGGAAGTCATTCCCCTGGTAATTATTTAATCAAAATGACGTACAGCTTTGGTGTCCTCATTTTTTGATAGAGGGCGCTTCCGACAAATCTCTGACATTTCAATGACATTACTGCTGGATGTTTTACTACCAGACCAAAATACTTCCAGGAAGTGTTAGGGATACAAAGACGACTCCGAATTACATAGGAATGTAACGTTGGAAATGCTTTTTTTGCAAGTTACCGTTAAAGGAAGCAGAGAAAAATGTAACAGAAACAGCAGAGAAAGAGCGATACGTTAATGTGACAGAAAACCATTTATTTGAAGGTTTTACTAGAAAAGGTGTTCAAAATTATAACCAGAAGTAGTCCGGCAAGTTTGACAGCGACGGTAGATGGCGCTGCGGTTTCTTTGCGGTAGATGGCTCTAAACGCTAATGCGCCTGAGCAGCGATCACTGTGAAGTGATCATTCGTGAACCGGTTCTGAATGTAGCAGAATGAAGTATTTGAACGATGAACAGCACTACAGGGCTCCTTCAGATTTTACCAATGACTTTTGCCGACCCTTCAAAGTAATAGATGGACAGTTGTGGATAATTCGTGGTGGCCCGGTTCATTGGCCTGCCAGATCGTCTGACCTATCGAGTATGGACTTCTTCTGCTGGGGTCAAATGAAAAATTGGGTTTATGAGACTACCGTACCATCAGTTGAGGACTTCGCAGCTGGTATTTCTGTAGCTGCCAGACAATTATCAGAGATACCAGGAATCTTTCAAAGCGTGAGGAATTCCACGCGACGACGCTGTCAAGCATGCCGGACTAACTCTGGTCGTAATTTGGAACACCTTTTGTGGTAAAACATTTAAATAAATTGACTAGTCTAATAAATTGTCTTGTTTATGTCACATTAATGTGTTGCTCTTTCTCTGCTGTTTCTGTTTTCTTTTCTCTGCTTCCTTTAACCGTAACTCGCAAAAAAGGCATTTCCAACATTACATTCCGTGTCGTCTTTGCATTGCTAACACTTCCTGGAAGTATGTTGGTCTGGTAGTAAAACACCCAGGTGTAATGCCATTGAAATGTCAGAGATATGTGGGAAGCGCCCTTTATGAAAAAAATGAGGACACGAAAGCTGTACATCATTTTGAATAAAATAATTACCAAGGAAATGACTTACACGCAAACAGAAACAATATCGATTTGTTTGTACAATATTTATGAGCGTTTAAAATCTCCCCCTCTGTTCAAAGTTCAATTTTCGCTAGTTACCCATCCCCAGTGTTTCCGATTTTGGGCTTAAAATTTAAGCTAAAGTCTAAACTTTAGAATAATTTCAACCCCATGTACAAAATAACGGTAAAAGTTAGTTGTTCGTTACTCTAAAGTCTAAAGCGCCCTCTATCGACAATTTTTGAACGTAACCTTTAAAATTATTTTCTAAAAAAATCGTGATATAAAGAATGATTGTAGTGAAAACCGCAAACGAATCGACCGTTTTTTATCATCAATTGAAACTTTGGACCTTAAATTTCAATGGCCCCTAGCTCCTACAGAAGACGTTTGCGCCCCATGGCTTCCGATTTCATAATGTTTGTCTTCGTGTCCACTATCATCCGTCAAAGTTTGTCGGTCTGGTAGCGAAACACCCTGTATAAAAATGCACAATGTACCAACACTATTAAAAATTAAAAGGATTGATAAACTCGAAGTAAAAGTTTTGTATTCATCTCCAAACCGTTAATTTGTACATATGTTAAACTTTTATATGTAATATTAAGAAAAGTGCAGTTTAGGAGTAAAACTTTTTTTTCTTTGACAGGGGTTGGGGGGGGGGGACACAGAAAAATAGCGAATATGCTGTGTTAGGTGTTAATTATGGCGGTCGATTATCTGCACTAGGGATATAGGCCTGAGGGAAAATGCCTTCCGTGGGGGTTTCTAATTGGTTTCTTAGAGATCCTAACCAGTATTAACGCAAGATTACCCAAGGTTCAAAGAAAGCCAAGCCATTCGGTTTCCCGTCTACCAACTTTGAAATGATACCTCTCAACCAATGATGGGGCAGGAGTATCTGAGTAAGCGATATAACGAGGTGCAATATAGGAAGGAGTTAATATGCATATATAATCTTATTAACAGAAATGTGCGACAAGTAAATTCATATCGAAGCTGTAGTTTTATTTATGTATTAAGTTATTTATCATAACAATTATTATAGACATATCAATATTTATTTGAAATGCTATGTTATATTATTATTGACATTCACGTCCTCTTTAATAATTTTATAGTAAGTTATGCTTAAGAATTTATTAATTAAAAACCTGTTAAATTTCTCAAATTCATTTATTTAATAATTGACTCTAAGGTATTGATATGGGGCAGACATCAGTTGAAATGCCTGTTTAACATTACTAAGCACTTCATATTGAGGTCTATAATTACAATCCGATTACGAATGTTCCATTCACAGTTGTGGATTCCCTGCTTAATCAAATGCAGATATTACACTGCTTCATTGTAAATAGAACCATTATTAATTTGAGAACACGCGTTTTCGGCAATGATGCATGGACATTATCCTTACAAAACACATATACTTTTTAAATATGTCCTTAAATATCCACAAGATAATTTATTTCGAAGAGTTATTATAATTTTTACTGCTGAAATTGGATTAAAGTGATTTTTAAAACATTTTATTTCATGTATAAAATATTGCATATTACTATAACTGTTCATCAATCTGACGTCCATATGCGATAGAATCTTAAGGTTTCTAACTCCGTACTCTAATCTATAAACCATAAAGGTTGAAAAATTTCTGTAAAAAAAACACGCATTTTAAAAAACTGGAAATATTCGATTGCGCTGAAATAAGAAATTTAGATTAAAGGTAATTATTACGCACATTTTTTTCAAAGATATTATTAGAAAAACATTTAATTGGAGAATAACATTTCCTCAAATTATTAGTTATAGAATCATTTCACTTTAAAAAAATGTATGTGTCTATCTTGTAAATAGAAATTTTACAAGATAGACACATAACTTTTTATTCATTACCTTCAACAGCTAAGAATAAAAATATTACACTATTTGTCTCCCTTAGCTCTGATATTTACAATTAAATCTTTGAAATGTCTGTTTAATTTTAAGTTTCAATTTGATTATAACTATTTAATTTCCTAAAATACATGAGTTCTTCAAAACAATATCAATTCATGTTCATACTAATAAAACATAATTAATGAAAATATATTAAAGGATCAATAAACAATAAGTAGTCAGAATAAAAATATCTCAAAAACGTTTGTTGTGCATGCAGTAGTACAATTTCCGTGCATAAAAAGAGTTCTCATCTGCTGTAATTTATCCGTTACTATGCCTTATATTTACTGGCATCGAGTTTAACGAGAAAGACAGGCTACCGCGGCGTATTCCAAGTATCTTTTTTACAGACTCCTGGAGTCACGTGATGCTCGAATACACCAATGTAGTGCAAGAACAGAGAACTACGTCATTCAAGAGGTCTGTAAAAAAAGATATTTCGGATGTACTGCGGTAGTCTGTCTTTTTCGTTATCCTCGTACTGGCACAACATGACGTGTAAGTATGTAATTAGTTTCGTATGTTTAAAGATAGGTAAACTAATGTATACGATAATAAACGCTCATCTTTATTTAGCAATAACACGTGCTGAAAATGAACAAGTCGAAAATTGTATTTCAAACGTTTTAAATGATTTTCTTTCGAGTTATAACTTAACTTATAGCAGATCTCTGTGCAATATTATGTTAAGAACAAGTAATAAATCAAACAAAAATTAAGTCAATTCCTACTTAGGTCAACAAAGAAAAAAATTATTTACTTTTTATTAAATAGTTACAATTAATATAAATATGTATATACATATGCGTTGTGTTGTAATTTCTTTTCCCTTAAAAAAATTGATTATTTAAATTTAATTAATGAATTAATATTTGAAAAACTGCATTAACATCATGTGTCATCCAAAACAATTGTACTAAAAAACTGTATTTGAACTTGAGTGGATGAATAAAAAGTATTTTAACTAATAAGAATGTATTTATTAAAATACAACACATTGCACAGTGGTGCACAAAACAAGAATTTTAATATACATTTGTACAATTAAAATAAAATAAAACTATCAACGTTTCGCGCTGTCTTCTGCGGGCGTCTTCAGGAAAACATGATAATGTAAGGACTAAGTTTGCATCTTGATCGAGAGATAATATTTCGAGTAAATTAACTTCTAAACGAATTAAAAGTTTAAAAATAAAAACGTTGATAGTTATATTTTATTTTAATTGTACAAATGTATATTAAAATTCTTGTTTTGTGCACCACTGAGCAATGTGCTGTATTTTAATAAATACATTCTTATTAGTTAAATTTTATGGTGCAACTGTCCTGTATACACTGTAAAAAAAAACTGTCGATCTACAAAAAAAACTTTAGTGATCCTTGTAATTACTAAAAAATTTTTAGTAATCTTAGTCGGTTACAAGAAAATCTGTAAGAATTACTAGAAAAAAGTTAGCAACGATTAGAGTTAATAATTTTATATTTTTAATAGCTATTACTAAAATTCACTTGGTGTGGCCTTGATGGCATAGTGGTTATAGTAATGGACTCCAGGCTAAAAGGTCCCGGGTTCGATAGTGGCCACTGCACTGTAAAAAAAATCTGTAAAGGTACTACACTTTATTTAGGAAACTGGGATTCCAAGAACTTTTCCTGTAACGGTAACAACAAAAACTCAAGTTTTAGAATCGGTTACAGGGATTTTTCCTGTTATCGTTACATGAAAAGTTCTTGGAATCCCAGTTTCCTAGAAAATGTTTAGTACCTTTACAGATTTTTTTTTACAGTGTGCCAAACACTGAATGTATGCAGTGTAAGTACTCGTTAATAAAGGGATTATGAATATCCTGACGGAGCAGTAGCAATGTTTGTTGCTGCCATCTATTGTGGTTTTGCCGAAAATCTTCCGCTCCAGAAGTCTGGATGCAGCTCGAAGGAAGCTCCCTGCCCTTCGAGCCCACGTAACGGTTATTAAAAATACTTTTGGAGCTGTTACTAAAATTTGCTTGGTGGCTCATACTAAAAATTTTTAAGTTAGTTATACAAAAAATTCTTTTGCTCAGTTTACAGAAGAAATGCTTGTTTCGCTTGCAAAAAAAAAGTTTGTAAAGGTTACTATATAATTCTGTGGAATACAAATTTACTAAAAAATGTTTAGTAACCTCTTGAATTTTTTTTTACAGTGTATATTTATAAAAAGTATTTTATTACCGATTGAAATTTTGAACAAGATATATAAATATGTATAGGAAAAGGTCTGAACTAATAGTAGGAATTGAATAATGTTAAATTACAGTTGAGAAATCATTTTCAATAACAACAATTGTATGGCTGGACAGTTTACTGCACATTTTTAACAGTGTAGAAAATTGACGCATAGCATGTTTGAAGTGATGCTTCTTTGAAATTAATTTTGAGTATTAGCATTTACTAATTGCTTCCATTACAGTATCAATTTTGTTTTTTGATCGCCTACATTTTGATCTTTATATCTCAAAATGTTTAATTTTTGTCTCTATTCGATAACTCGTTAATTGCAGCATTTACATTTGAAAATATCTTCATTTTTTTATTTTTTTTATTGAATTAAGTAAAAGACTATTATTTAGATCTGAAATATTTTTAATATTCCGATGAACGGAATTGAACTTAATAAAAAAGAAGGAATTTTTTCATGAGATTTTATATTTCTATTCACCGTTAAAAATTTGCAAAAAAAAATTGTTCAGTTATCCCGCTATTTTTTTAGAAAACGGTTACTTAACCTTAATTTCATGCGTTATTAATTATGATATGGGAAGTAATATCAGCAGAATGCAATTAAAGTGCGGTTATGTAACCGTTTTCCATAAAAACGATCGAATGAATGAATAATTTGTTGAAAATTTTTTAACAGAGTGGAACTATTTCAAAACCTGAAATTTTCAGTTTCATCTTGTTTTAAAGTGCTTTTTAAGGGTTTATTTCGATTCAAACTGCTTATTTTCCGATTTATTTTTGAATTCATTTTTGCTCTCAGATGCACCAAACTTTCAAAATCTCTTATTTGGAAAGTACACAAGGTGCCGTGATTGCCGATTCATTGATAAATGCAGGAAATATTGCAAAAAAAGCAATCAAAAACGGCATTTCGAACTGATTTTCCCCTAGCGGGAGTTTTGGGAACGACAAAAAGGGTCATACTGAGAAGGTAATTGTTTATAACTCAAACTCTAATGAGCTGAGCGTAAAAAGACATCACACGGCACCTCATACGCCCCTTTAAGAATCCCCTCAGCAAGTTTTATGTTTCTACTTTTAAAAATGTGTCTGAAATTGTATCGGAAAATTTCGAGCTGTTGAAGATGGAAGGGCGTTTTTTCGAATACACCCTTAAATAATTAATTTTTTTAGATGGATGCTGGTAAAAAAATAAAATCTGTTAAACTGTTACTTAACCTTAATTTAATGCGTAATTAATCCTAATATGGGAAGCAATATCAACAGAATGTAATTAAAGTGCGGTTATGTAACCGTTTTCTATAAAAACGATAGAATGAATGAATAATTTGTTGAAAATTTTTAACAGAGTGGAACTATTTCAAAACTTGACATTTTCAGTTTTATCTTGTTTTAAAATTCTTTTTAAATAATTTATTCTATTTAGATACAAGCCGGTAAAAAAATAAAGTATGTTAAACGGTTAGTTAACCTTAATTTAATGCGTAATTAATTATAATATGGGAAGTATTATCAGCAGAATGCAATTAAAGTGCGGTTATGTAACCATTTTCTATAGAAACGATCGAATGAATAAATAATTTTTTGAAAATTTTTAACAGAGTGGATTTATTTTAAAACTTGAAATTTTCAGTTTTATCTTGTTTTAAAGTGCTTTTTAAATAATTTGTTTTATATAGATACATGCCGGAAAAAATAAAATCTGTTAAACGGTTACTTAACCTTAATTTATTGCGTAATTAACCCTAATATGAGAAGTAATATCAGCAGAATGCAATTAAAGTGCGGTTATGTAACCTTTTTCTATAAAAGCGATCTGATGGATGAATAATTTGTTGAAAATTTTTAACAGAGTGGAACTATTTCAAAACCTGAATATTTCAGTTTCATTTTGTTTTAAAATTGTTTTATAAATAATTTATTCTATTAGGATACATTCTGCTAAAAGAAAATCTATTAAACAAAATACAAATAAAAATTCCATTATACATATTTAAGCACACTACATTGTTAAAAGTTTGCAGAAAACTTCCCTGCTTCTCCAAAATTTTTAAATATAACAATTATTTCACCCTTTTATTAAATGTATATCCTTCACTACATTATATTCAAAATAATGTTAAATTATAATTATTAAACTGTTTTCAATAAGAACTGAATAATTTACTGAATATTTTTAACAGTGTGGAAAATTGATGCAAAGTTTATTTGAAGTGGTAGATATTAAAAATTTATTTTTATTAATTTCATATTTAATTCAAAAATAAAATTTATCTGAGCACTTAAATAAAGCAACGATGCTTATCTAAATAAAGATAAGCAATTTTAAGGTACGTGCAATTAACAAGTAATTCATTCCCAGACTCTTTTGCATTGTATTTCATTTCTGACTGTTGTTGGGGAAAAAAAAGTTTAAGCCGTACAAATTCGTCACAAGATGAACTATGTCTAAGCTTTAAATATAGCATAGATAAAATCTATCATTGTGTGGGCATGCGTCAGCAGTCGGTTATAACAAGTTATCAGAAGTAAAATTCGTTTTCAGTGAAATCGTTACTTAAATGGGTCAAGTGATTTTCAGTGTAGTGGTATAGTGTAGCGTATTTTTGTCGGCTGATTATCTACGCTATGGGATATAGGCCCTATGGGGTGGGTTGCCCTCCGTGGGGGTCTTTTTAAGGGAACCTAACCCGTATTTACGCAAGTTTCGAAGAAAACCACGGAAAACTTCGAACGGTTAGGCCGACGGTCGCGATTGGGTTCGAACCCAGCACCTACCGTCTACCAGTTTGGAGGTCAGAACCTCGCGGCCACTGGTGGGGCCAATTTCCAGTGATTTCTATTGTATAACATTGGATAACGGAGAGTTGTTAAAAGAATCTCGATATTTCTATAAAAAAGTTGCTTCTAAAAGTATCGTTTTCGTTAATTTAATAAAGGCTAAATATAAGTTAGTGAATGAATACTTTATCTGATTTTCATACAGGATAACACAGCATGCAAGCTTGTAATAACAAGTTTGTAGCAATTTTAAGGGAACAGTGGACCTTTATTTGAATAAAATCGTCGCAAAAAAAAGCCTATTGAAAAGCCTATTGTTAAAAGAATCTTAACATTTCCATAAAAAAGTTACTATTAAAAATGTAAAATTTCGCTTTTCTTTAAATTTAACAAAGATTAATATAAGTAGTGAATGAATACTTTTTATACTTTTCATACAAAATAAAGCAGCACGCAAGCTTATAATAACAAGTTAGTAGCATTTTTATATGCTATTTCAGTGCATTAATACAGATGTTTATTTTCTTTAAAAATTAATGTGTAATATTTCAATAAATAGATGTTTTTAACTGCTCGAAAATGCTGAGATGCGCAGCAAATATGCAATGTAAAAAGCAAAAAGTATAGACTAAACGTAACAAATTAGTTCCGCTGGTGTTATAACTAGTTTCAAAATTATTCAGATCTCGATGCAATAGCCGTTGCTCTCTAATGCAAAAATGCATGACTGCAAAATTTATTACGATTAGATATTAAATAAAGCAATAATATTAAAATAATATAACTCCATTCTTAATAGAAGTCATCAACATAGCAACCAAAATCATTGTGATCATCATAGAAATATCATTGAATACTATTTTTTAATATATTTTGTTCACAACAATTTTAAATTACAGTTACGAAATCGTTATCAATAAAAACAATCAGATGACAAAACAGTTTATTACGCATTTTTAACGGTGTCTAAAATTGATGCATAGCTTATTTGAAATGGTATATATTTGAAGTTAAATTTGAGCGTTAATTTCATATTTAATACAAGAATAAAATTTCTCTAAGCACTTAAATATCACATCGATCCTTATCTAAATAAAGATAAACTTGATTAAGGTACGAAATTAACAAATAATTCATTTCCAGACTCTTTTTCATTTTATTTCATTTCTGTCTGTCCGTTAAAAAAATAATTCATACAAATTCCTCAGAAGATGAGCTATGACTAAGCTTTCAATATAGCATGGATAAAATCTATCACTGTGGCGGCATGCGTCAGCAGTCGGTTATAACGAGTTATCAGGAGTAAAATCCGTTTCAGTGAAATCGTTACTTAAGTGGGTCAAGTGATTTCTAGTGACTTCTATTGTATAACATTGGATAACGGAGAGTTGTTAAAAGAATCTCGATATTTCTATAAAAAAGTTGCTTCTAAAAGTATCGTTTTCGTTAATTTAATAAAGGCTAAATATAAGTTAGTGAATGAATACTTTATCTGATTTTTATACAGGATAACACAGCATGCGAGCTTGTAATAACAAGTTTGTAGCATTTTTAAGGGAACAGTGGACCTTTATTTGAATAAAATCGTCGCAAAAAAGCCTATTTCTGTGCTTATTAAAATATTTTTTATGAAGGTTTTAATGAGTAAATAATAAATGTAAGTGCATTTATATACTTTAAATCTGTTTTTCTCAAAGCTAATTTTTCAGCGTTTTTATATGTTTGAAATGTTCCTTGCGACGTAATTTTTGATCAATATCTATGAAATTGATAAGGAAGTATCCTGATATTGTTTATAAAGAAATTGCGTAAGCTTTTTAAAATTCGTCTTCATTAAGGTAGTCAAATTTGATTTTTTTACTTATTAAAAGGCAAAATTTTGATGAAAATCGATATGGAATTTAGAAAAGAATCTGTAAAACATTAACTATTTTTAAGAGATTAAAAAAATCTTACACAATTTTTTTTATAATAGAGTTTTAAGAAAATGTCTCAAAAATTAAGATATGAGGAGCATTTTAAAATTTCGTTTAAAAATTTAAAATCTTAAAAAAAAATATTAATAAGATTAAAATAATTTTTTGAAGATGTTCTGCTTGCTTTTGATGAAATGTATATATGCACAAAAATTCATATTGCTATGATGAAAGTTTAAAAATTATATTTTAACATCCACCGTCCTCATAAAATACTATTTCAGTACACTGAATACATATATTTATTTCCTTAAAAAATAATGCGTGTATTATATTAAAATAAGTAGTTGTTTTTATTTGCTCGAAAATGTTGAGATCCCCAGCAAATATGCACTGCTTGAACGAAAATACATGAAATATATATAGTTAGATTTAAAATGAAATTTTAAGGAAAACAAAACAACTTGAATGTAGACATGTTTATCTTCGACAAAAGAGGAATAAAATGCAAGTAAGCTAAATTAGTTATGATTATATTAAATTAAATTACTTAATAATCTTAAACGAGACTATATTTATTTATTTATTTTTATTAAGATGTAAAAATTTTGTTGTTTTTCTCGTATACTCTTCATATTTTTCAATTTTAACTTTGCCTGAAAGTCAAGCTTTCATATATTACTAGCGAGCTACGCCCGCTAGCTGGGCCACTTTTTGCAAACGAACCTCGGTATTAAGCAGTATATAATAAGCAAAAAAATTCATTTAATAAGCAAGTCTTGGTGTTCGAATCCTCAAGCACAAAAAAAGTAAATTAAAGAGCTATGGTCCCGTTAAAAATATGTGATTTTGCACTGTTGGCCACGTGCACTTGAAAAAAAAAGATTGTGGATCGGCGCTATGGTCGCTTCGCGCTCATAGTCCCGTTAAAAAAATTTGGTTTTGCACGGTGGGTACTACGCGCCCATAAGACATTTTTTCGTATTTTTTAGTTCATCAGAAGCAGATTTTTACGCAGATTCTGAATATGTAATCAGTTTTTTCTACTTTAAAAACTGTCTGCATGATGGTTTAAGAAAAAAACGCGCAAAAAAAAAAGTTTCGATAGTCCTGTTTTATTTCTAAGTTCAATATTTTAGCGAAAACTACGGTAAATATTCTACGGCAAGTCAAAAAAAAATGATGCGGGAAAAAACCCAATTAGCGCCGGTAGAAATGGAGGTTTTCTGTTGTTTCTTCTTTTAGCCAAAGGGGAAAAATTCATTCCTTCACCGCAAGGTGGCGCAGTGTTCTGCTTCGGAGCTCCGTTTGGGAATTGAGATATTTTTCGTTCCGATTTCCAAGGGGATTTTAATTCATAACTTTTTTAATTTTAGTCCCACGGTCTCGAAAATGCCCGAAATGACTTCCCCGGATTTTTTCCAATCGAAAGACACCTCTCGCGACTTCCAACTCGCCCGCGTTGCGAACTGTAATCGGCTTCAAGCAGACAGACAGACAGACAGAGGCGCACGGATTTTATTAGTATAGACTAGCGAGCTACGCCCGCTAGCTGGGCCACTTTTTCCAAACGAACCTCGATATTAAGCAGTATATAATAAGCAAAAAAATTCATTTAATAAGCAAGTCTTGGTGTTGGAATCCTCAAGCACAAAAAAAAGTAAATTAAAGAGCTATGGTTGTTATGCGCCCATTATCCCGTTAAAAATATGTAATTTCGCACAGTGGGAGCTACGCGCCCACCGTGCGAAGCCGGCCCACCGGCCTACCACCCACCGGCGCTACGCGCCATGGTCGCCATCGTCCCGTTAAAAATATTTGGTTTTGCACGGTTGGCGCTGCACGCCCATAAGACATTTTCTCGTGTTTTTTGGTTCATCAGAAGCAGACTTTTACGCAGATTTTGAATATGTAATCAGTTTTTTTCTATTTTAAAAACTGTCTGCATGATGGTTTAAGAAAAAACGCGCAAAAAAAGTTTTCGGTATTAAAAATTGCAAAAGACTACTATTAAAAAGAAATAAGTAATTTCATTAATATCACAAACAACATAACTAACAAATAATTTTGGCAGCTCGTTTTCCGTTTGTACTAACAGAAATTAGTATTAATCGCGTAAAACTTAGGTTACACAATATTTGTGTATGCTATTAAAAAGAAAAAGTATGAAAATAAACCGTGTTTAACATTTTTTACCAATTAATTAGTTCTTTTTCAAAGAACCGAAAAGAAAGAAAAAGTCGTTTTCCCGGGAGAAAAAAGAGGTTTTCGGCTGCTTCTTCTTTTAGCCAAAGGGGAAAAGTTGGTTCTTCACCGCAAGGTGGCGCAATGTTCTGCCTCAGAGCTCCGTTTGAGCTCTGTTTGGGAAATTAGACGTTTTCCGTTCCGATTCCCGACTGGTTTTTAATTCATAATTTTTTTAATTTTGGTCCCACGGTCTCCAAAATGCCCGAAATGACTTTCCCGGAATTTTTCGAATCGAAAGACACCTCTCGAGGCTTCCAACTCGCCCGCGTTGTGAACTGTAATCGGCTTCAAGCAGACAGACAGACAGAGGCGCACGGATTTTATTAGTATAGATATTACTTAAAATTCAAATTTTCATACATTATTATCCAAAACGCAAGCCTTCATATAAGATTATCTGAAACTCGAATTTCCCATATATTATTACATTAAATTCAATATGCACATGTTAACTTGATTTTCTTCATAAGGCGATACACCGGGGTGTGGCATCGGAGCAACAACCTTATGGAGTTCACGGCTGAAATTTCAGAATTAGTTAAAACTCGATTCGCATATTAAGATTCAATCGTTTTACTAAGTCATATCTTGGTAGAAAACACATGAAAACACGATTTTAGCAGTTGATTGGTAGGTTTACTATTGTGTTTTCCTGCTCCTAGCCCTTCCTGTTTACAATGGTAAACCCAGAAGTGAATCTCTAAAATCATATTTTTATATGTTTTCCACCAAGATATGCATTGGCAGACAGGTTGCGTTTTTAATATGCAAATCAAATTTTACTTAACTCTGGAATTTCTGTCGTGAGCTCAATTGTCTCTGCTGCCACATACCGGTATACGAGTTTTTAAACTTACATCCTAACTTGCACTAGATCAAACGGGTATCAATACATTAATGTACAATTATATCCAAAGGTACTATTGCAACGTTCTTGTTCAACAGATGAGTGTTTTCACATTTATGCCTGATATGTAAATTTTGTTTATGAACTATAAAAGATACCAAAATGATTAATATTCTCAATATACACTTCTGAATTTTAACTTTATAAAATAATATTATTTTTAGTTTAAAAAATAATCTTCAAAGCTTTAAATATACGATTTTATCATAATTAAAATCCTAGTAAAAATAAATCAATAAATTTGTAGTAGCTACAATAGGCTTTCAAATGCAGAGACAGATCTTACATCAAATTCTTTTGATATATGTATAACAACATTGGGATGCTAGTATTTAGCATTTTTTAATAAACATTATTTTGAAAATATATTCGAAACATATATATTCAATGAAATGTTCGATTGTGTGCTTTCCGAAGGAATGAATGAAATTATTCATAAAATTAGAAATTATCTGAAGACGCGTTATCTCCGTTTCTATTTTTGAACAGACATTTTAATAAAGATATCATATATTTCAGCTGAATGTGGATTTGCTAAAGGGAAAAGTGCAATGACTTGTATTTCAGGAGAAGATAATGTAAATTTATTCCAGAATTATACGTTAGTTCTGCAACCTTCCGGGTTAGAGTTCATATAATTTACACCTCATCAAGATTTAAAAGAACTATCAATTTCTATCGCTCTAAAAATAGCTTTAGGCAACCTCATTTTGTATTTTAATGTATACATTTTTCTTCTTCGTTATTTACGTTACTTTAGATATTTAATTTATGCACCCATAAGAAATATCTATATCTATATACATAAAAAAGAAAAAAAAATCAATGAAGAATTAATTTCAAAGCAAAATTATAAATATGTAGAAAATAATGCAGAAATTCACTAACGTGTAGTTCAAAAATCATAAGAAAAAAACCCCATGAAAGAAATTAATTTATTTGAAACTTGAAATACAAGTAATACATATGTTATTTTATTTTAAATATATATGAGAAAGCTGTTTAGGTATACGGAAATATTTATTTTTCTGTTACAAATTTATGCGAGTATTATGATTTAATCTTTATTTTGTATCTATAAAGACTTTGTTTGATATAAAGTACATTTATGTATATATAAAAAACATTATAAATATTCAAATAATAATAGCTTTTCGTACGAATATTTAATACCATCAATATATCTTTCAATTTATACATGTGCATATTTGTATTTTAAGTTGAAAATATAAGAGGACATGTAATCTTATTTTCTATTTTTGGACGCGCATTTCAATAAAGATATCATACATTTAATCTTAATTTGGATTTTCTAAATGGGAAGAGTGTAATAAATTTTTTATGAAAGAAAATGCGAATTTATATGATAAATATACTTTACCCCATGACACTTTTTGGATTTTAACATAAATAATTTACACCTTATCAAGATTTAAAAGGTTTGTCCAAGGTATATTGTTCTAAAAATATCTATAACAACTGATTTTAATGTACACATTTTTTATCTTTCTAAATTTAAATTGCATTTATATTAAGAAATGAGTTTAAGGTTTTAATAAAAAAAATATTTATAAATAAATACTTTTTAAATAAATAATATTTTCAAAATAATAAACATATACACATGACGAAAATAATGTAACATGCATCCGTTGTAATTTGGTTAAAAAATATATATATTTGGAACTTATAAAATAAAATTAATACATTTTTTTGGCGTTCTTATTTATCATGTATTTATTGTATGTCATAGTACGTGCTTACACTGTAAAAAAAAAAAGTGTCGATCTACTAAAAATACTTTAGTGATCCTTGTAATTACTAAAAAAATTTTAGTAATCTTAGTCGGTTACAAGAAAATCTGTAAGAATTATTAAAAAAAAGTTAGCAACGAATAGAGTTAATAATTTTATATTTTTAATAGCTGTTGCTAAAACTCACTTGGTGTGGCCTTAATGGCATAGTGGTTATAGTAACGGACTCCAGGCTAAAAGGTCCCGGGTTCGATACTGGCCACTGCCAAATACGCCCCGAATATATGTAGTGTAAGTACTCGTTACAAAAGGGATTATGAATGTACTGTCTGAGCGGTAGCAATGTTTGGTGCTGCCATCTATTGCGGTTTTGCGGAAAATCTTCCGCTTCAGAAGTCTGGATGCAGCTGGAATAAAACTCCTGCCCTTCGGGCCCACGTAGTGGTTATTAAAAATAATTTTGGAGCTATTACTAAAATTTACTTGATGGCTCATACTAAACATTTTTAAGTTAGTTATACAAAAAATTCTTTTGTTTAGTTTACAAAAGAAATGCTTGTTTCGTTTGCAAAAAAAAAGTTTGTAATGGTTACTAAAAAATTCTGTGGAATACAAATTTACTAAAAAATTTTTAGTAACCTCTTGAATTTTTTTTACAGTGTATGAAAGCCATCTTTTATTGTAAGAAAAAAACTATGTTTCGAATAAATGGGTTCATTTTTTTAGTATACATACTGCATGCTACCACGTAAAAAATTATAGTTACATACATATTTTATCAATATCAAATTAATAAACTTAAAAGAATTGTCTATAAGAATACGTAAGTATATATTTCATTTTTGGGTGTGATATATCTTTGCTGATGTTTAACACACTATAAAACATTTGTGGTAACGTTACTCCATAAAATTGGTGGCAGCTACGATTTACACTTTATTGAGTAATTTTTCACTTACATAATGGTGTAATAAAAACATGCATTACTGGTGTAACATTGCAATGTTACACAGTTTATATCGGTTAAAATACTACACCAAATTAAAGGCAGCAAGGCTGCCACCAGTTTTATGCAGTAACGTTAAACAAATGTTCTATAATAAAACATTGCACGATCAAATACAAAATTTTCTTTATATAAGAGGATTATATGTATGCATATGAAGATAAAAAAACATTATGATCAGTTTTATTAAAAGTAATTTCTTTATTATTATTTTATAATCAGACTTAAATTCTCCACTATATTTGATTTTGAAAAAATAAATTAATCCAAAAGATTTAAATGGGGTAAACAAAATATTTAAATATTCATGTTATTTCGTATATTTTATTTCTTTTTTATCAATTTGGTAATAATTTTAAAAAGTGAAATATTAAATGAAAATAAGCAATTTATATGCTGAGAATTAGAAATAGTTTTACTTCCGATATTTTACTTAGTTTGAAGAGATTTTTTGTATGTCAGTAGTACAGTAAAGTTATTTTAATTTGTGAAATACATAGTAACAAATAGTTTCTACGTTTGAATAGTCACTTTATCAAAAATGCTTTTTAATTCAATGTTTTATTTTTTTATTATTAAATAAAAAGTAACAATTTAACAGCTCATGAAATTACCTGATTCGCTAATCTTTGCATATACAAGAGGATAGAAAATAACGTAGGCAACACGAAAGTGTAAAACAGTTATATAAAAGAAAAAGAATAAGAAGATAGAAAAAAGACAAAGAAAAAAGAAGAAAAAACCACTGAAATTCGGGGTCTTTAAAGCCATTTAAAGTCGTTAGAAGACGTTTCTATGAAAACACATGTAAGTAAATTGAGCTATCTTCATTTAAGGCATGGATGATTGCGATATTTCTTATGGGTTTTTAAAAATACTTATTAGGAAACACATGTTTTGTTACATTAAGATTTAGTAAAAAATAATTATTCCGGCAACAGTATGTATACTGTAGATCTGTACTTTAAAGTATAATTGACCAGGTTCCTTTTAAAATGCATTCGCTAAAGATGTAGGCTGTGATTCATTATAATAAAATAAATGCTTTTTAAGAACTTTGTTTATTTTAAGTGGAGTTATAAAAATTAAATCATTTCTTACAGAAATAGTTAGGGATGGTGCCTGTAAGCATTTTTTAAGAGACCTTCTTTACATGACTGAGTACGTGAAGCGACAGCCAGGCAATTAATTCCTCATTCATAATTCACACATTGGCATTATAGAATTGGCGACAAGGAGCATATGAAAAATGAATGATATCATATTCATGAAATTTTCTGTTACGCTTTAAACAATTAAGTTGATTTTGAATTTAATGCAGGGCAACCAGAAATGGGCAGTCCTAAAAAAATACGCCAAAAAGAATTCGTGCCAAATCGTACGTTAAAGCTCTGTTTTGGGAGAATTATTGAAAGACACAATAATGTCGCTTGCACAAGGAAAGATTATTACATAACGAATAAGTTAGAATCACAATTAAGCAGAGAGAAAAGCGATTTTACTGACCGCAAGCAAAGGATATCATTATTCTTTCTTTTATTATTTTTAGCGAAGGCGAAAATTCATCAAAAGGAAAATCTGTTTATCTGAGAACCGTTTTAATTATAAAGCAGATGTTACATATGTTTTCTTTCTTTTCTTTTGAAGAAAAGTTATTGTGTGATCAAAATAAAACGTTAAGATAAAATAGCTATTTAATTAAAGATTAGTTTTAACTGTAATTTAGAAAAATGTAAAATTTAAGAAAACTATATGTGATTCTACATCACAGCATGTGATCGAAATGAATTTAATATGTTGGAGAAGATGTTCCAATCCATGCAGCGTCAATGTCATGCGTACCGCCAGTTGTCTAGTGAAAATTTTGAGCCTATCCTGTAGTAGTTCAACTGTGCAACATGTGTGAAAATACAGCATAAATATAATGACGCAGAATGATTTTTATTTATTCTTCTAGTATTTTATGTAATTTAGAACTCCCCTCAGCTGCCCCGTTTGCGACACCATACTTCTATGTGATTTTTTATTCTTTTATACACCTACACTGTTAAAATTTTGAAACTTTTGCTGCATCATTATTCCATTGCTTTTATAGAAAATGTTTACTTCACTGTATTCTGGAGCATTCTCATTGGTCAAAACAGAGACATTCTATAAAAGTGAGGAAGTGACGATGCGGCAAAAGTTTCAAATTTTTAACAGTGTACATTCTCCTTTTATTTTGGCCACGTTGTTTTGTATCACAGTATATATATTTTTAGGTAGATTTAGTAATAAATACTACCTATTGCAGTCGTTACCATGGTACTACTTTTGAAAATTTTCTTCATAATTTTTTATTATATGACCCCAGGAACCCGAACCCCCGCCTTCCTCTAAAAAGTTTATATGTATATATCTATATATCTATTAGTGTATCATATATATATTTTTTAATGTATAACATCCGTCGCTTAATTTAGCAATTTTAAAAATATCGTCCGCAAAGGTAATTGCTGCTATGCGCATAAACTTTGTGTACTGTCAGAAAGATTTCTACAGTCAGAAAGATTTCTGTAGTTCTCCGATACCACTTAATAGGATTTTCCATTAAGAGTAGCAATATCGTTTCATCATGCATATAATTTGTGGTTTAATATTCAATACATTTGTATTCATATTATTAAATTCAATGGTTAATTTCAAATGGTTACTATTGTTTACTGTTAATGGTCTTATATATATATATATATATATATGTAAGAAAATACAAAAAATCAGACCTATTTATTACTTTTTTAATAAATCGCCCCTCAATGTGGATACGGGCCCCATGACTAATAATCACGGGTTTTACAGGGCAACAAGAAACCTAAGTTTATCGTATTAATTTAAGTAAAACACATGGCCTTTTTAACTGGTAACCCTCCTCGGGAGATGAGAAATTTCTATACATCTACGCACTTGGTCTCCAGAACTCATGATGTAAAGACTTGCGAAAAGATTTTGTTATGTTTTAAATAAATCGTAATTAAAACTCATCCCCTTGAAGTCTGTCGTTTCATGAAAATGCGACAGTTCTTCATAGTCGGCAGTATGATACCTAGTGCGGGAAAATATTCTACGAAATATGGACATTATTAAAAATACCGGACCCACAAAGGATAGCAAAGAGAGCGGTCATTCTGACACGAAACATCGAAAGAGGCCCTGAAAAGGGGTTAACGTCTCGTCATGAGTTATCCAGCAAACATATTTCATGTTGGGATACTGAGATATTTTTCTACCATTCGTCGGGCCTTGCCGGATTTGAAACACGGGATTCGTGAATTTTCATCCAAAAAGTGGGTTGTATCGTGGAATACTAGGATGCTATTTTTCTGCCATTCTTCACACCTTACCAGAGCGATTTTTCTGCCTGAACGGGGCATGCAGTTGTGTGTTGATCGTTCATCCTCCGTAGTGCCATAAATCAGTCAAAGCGCTCCGATGACCGGGTGAAACTGATACTCAAGATGTTTGTGATCTATGTTTTTTTTTCTTTCTGCTTCTCTTGCGTTTCAAAAAGAGAATATACGACAACAATATATGTGACAGCAGTTTTTGGTCTGTGATTATGATCTCAGGAGAGATTGCGTGAATATATTCGACATCTACTACATGATTTATACTCAAAGGGCGGTACAGTGATTTATGATTAAAAGAATGTTTAATTTATAATATGTGAGCTCACAAGTGTACACTATTTTATTTATTTATTTATTTATTTATTTGTTTATATTAGTGCGCATGTTTTTTTTTCCCTAATTCCTTGATTATAAAACTAATTGATTAAGGTAAGTAATATATCTCTAGAGTTATTGTTTTTATTACTTCTACAAACCATGGTTTTAAGTGTAATTATATTTTAAATTGAAAGAAAAAATGGATATCCATATTTACGTCTAATTATTTTATATAATTAATTCTTTTTATTTATTTCATTTCACAATTCTATGCAGATGCTTGTATTATGTTGATATTATTATTATTTTTTGAAGGTCATTTAGAATTTGTTTATATTTAGATTTTTAGGAAGTTGTCATAAAATTAATTTAAAATGGAAGCTATTAAAAAACAAAAAACTGTTCTTAAGGGAAAAATCACTCGCATAAAAAATATTATAAATCCCAAAATTGATAATGAAACTGTAACTCTTGAAGAGTTAGATTTATATGGTAAACAAGTTCAGGATATTGAAACCGAATTAAATAAACTCCATGAAAATGCCATTCTTCAGAGCGATGCATCGGAAACTGATCCTATAATTGATGAATATAATGAGATTGCACTTAAATTGGATAATTTAACCATAGCAATAAATACATCACGTAATAAGTTAACTAATAGTTTAAACATTCACGAGGGTGGTTCAGAAAGTCTAAATAAAACTACAGGTAATGTTTGTGTAAAAACTGTTAATCTTCCAAAATTTGAATTAAAACCTTTTCACGGAGAAGCTGATCAATGGCTTTCTTTTAAAGAGATTTTTCTTACAACTATAGATCAAAATTTGGAGTTGGGGGGCGTCTCAAAATTGCAATACCTACTGGCTAGTGTAAAGGGTCCTGCTCATAAATTAATTTCTGGATTTCCTCTCTCGGAAGCCAATTATAAAAATGCATGGGACATTCTCTGCGCTCGCTATGATAAAACTAGGGATTTAGCGATAGCACAAATAAGTAAGTTATACAATTTAAAAAACATGAAAAATTGCCCCTCTTTCTCTAAAGCTATTTTTGACATAATAGATACTTGTAATGAGTCACTTCGAATTCTAGAGTCTTTGAATTTGACTCAAAATGCTTTGGTGGATAACATGATAATTTATACTATAATTCAAAAACTAAATGATAATCTAAAAGAACGATGGGAGCTCTCTCTTACTCATAATGATATGCCTAGTCTCACGGAATTTTTAAAATTTTTAGAGACTCATGCCAAAAGTATGCTAGCGTTGGAGAATCCAACTAAAATAGAGGTAAGAAATGTAAATTATTCCCGAAATTCTTCCGATAGATATAAATTCCCCAAAAGTCAAGAAAATACTAAATGCGGTGTTTGCCTTGAGTCGCATGCTACCCATACCTGCAGAAAATTAAGGAATATGCCCATAGATAACCGTTGGAGAACTGTCCAACTAAACAAACTATGTATCAATTGTCTGCGAGGGGGCCACTTTTCAAATAAATGTCCCTCCAAGATGAACTGTAAAAATTGCCATCGAAGACATCATACTTTACTCCATAAATATGATGTTCAGGGCAATGCAGGGAGAACAATGAATCCCGATTTGGCAACCCATAGTAATCAGTTTCAATCACAAAATGTCCATGAGTATTCCCCTGATCAAGGAATATCCCATAATGCTTTATGACGGTTTATAGTCCCGGGGTACCTCAGATATGGGAATTACGATAATCATACGTATTCAGAAACTTGTCATGAGGTTCAAATACCATTTTTATTGGATAGCGGAAGTACCCTTTCCCTTATTCCAGAAAACTTAGTTGCAGCTTTGGATATGACGTCTATTCAAAGCTGTCATCCTCTTAATGTTAATCAAACCCAAGGACAAGTTCAGATTTCTGAAAAACTTCACGTACCCCTCAAAATAGGAAATATCAGGCAAAATAGCACCTTATACCTAGTTAGGTCATTCTTGCCATATGCGATACTGGGAACTCCAGAATTACAAAAATTCCATATATCGATGGACTTTTACTCGAATATTCTGACTCAGGATGGAGTCATTCTTAAGTATGATCAAAACATTTCCAATAAAATTTCTCAGGGAAACTCATTCAATCATACATTAACTTTAACGAGTGATATGAATTGCAAGAAGCCGCTTCGTTCTCCTTCCAAATCAAATCAAGAAATTTTGTCGCAACAAGGACAATGTTATCTTGATACTCAAATTCTCTCGGATTATGATGACAAAAGTTTTAGTCATTGTACTACTGAAGGGAACTCACAGTTGGAAGGGCTTCTAAGCGACTTCAAGGATATTTTTGCGCGCAATAGATATGACGTAGGTAGAGTCAGATGGGAACCTCAGCGGGTAACTCTCACCTCGGAACTTCCTATCTCGCTTCGACCTTACCGTGCATCTCCTAGGGACAATGAAGAAATTCAAAAACAAATACAAGAATTACTGGAAGCTAAACTTATTAAAGAGTCCTGCAGTCCTTATTCCTCTCCCGTCACTCTGGCATATAAAAAAGGAGAAGGTAAAACGCGTCTCTGTATTGATTACAGAAAAATCAATGCCATTTGTAAGACTGACTCGGAACCATTGCCCCGTATAGATTGGCTTTTGGACAGACTTGTCAATGCCAAATATTTTTCCACGCTAGATTTAGCCTCTGGCTACTGGCATATCCCACTTCATCCTTCAGACACAGAGAAGTTGGCCTTTGCAACCAATCAAGGTCTTTATGAGTGGTTGGTTCTTCCTTTTGGCTATAAAAATGCCCCAGCTCAATTTGCAAGAGCTCTTCGAAGAATCCTAGATAAACATAAAGTTAATTTTGCTACCAATTATTTTGATGATTTTATAGTTTATTCCGATTCCTATGCCGAGCATATGTATCATCTTAAAACTATATTTAACATTTGCCGTCAAGAAAATTTAAAATTAAAATTTTCCAAATGTAACTTTGCTAAATCTCAAATTGACTTCCTCGGTTATGAAATTAATAACGGACAAATAAAACCAGACAATGCTAACACCGAAACTATAAAAAAATTAATCCCTCCAAAAAACGTTAAAGAATTGCAAAGGTTCCTTGGTTCTGTAAACGTATACCACAAATTCATAGACAAGTACGCTAAAATTAGAGCCCCTCTAAATAAATTGTTAAAGAAAGATGTTCCTTGGGAATGGTCAGATGTCTGTCAACAATCATTTGAATTGCTTAAAAACGCATTAATTTCTAGGCCTATTTTAAAATTATTCAATCCTAACCTCCCATGCCATGTCTATACTGATGCCTCAAAGGAAGCCGTAGGTGCTGTCTTAAAACAAATGGATGAAAAAGGGAACTTGCATCCCATTGCGTTCCACTCGAGACAATTAAGGCCCTACGAGCAAAATTACGCTATCACAGAACTGGAATGTCTAGCAATAATCGATGCCCTTGACAAATTCCATTATTACCTTCACGGAAAACCTTTTACAATACATACTGACCATGCCTTCTTAGTATGGCTTAAGAAGGTGAAGCATTTAACAGGTAGGTTATTCAGATGGTCATTAAAATTAAGTATGTATGATTATACTGTAAAATATAACAAAGGATCCACCAATTTTGAAGCAGACATGCTTTCAAGAAATCCCACTTTTTCTGTAAATCCCCACATTCATTTATTAACGTCAGATGAAATTAAAGAACACCAACAATTAGATAATATAACAGGGCCTAAATTTCAAAAAGTTAATGACATTGTAATAATTCGCAAAAAGGGTTTTCAAAAAATTGTAGTACCATTCTCCTTGAGAGAGAAATTACTAATAAATACCCATTCACAATTTGGCCATCCCGGGATCCAAAAAATGCTAAATTTAATTTCCCCACAATACTACTGGAGCAGCATGACGCACGATATCACACAATTTGTCAAGCATTGTGAGGTCTGCCAACTGAACAAACAATCACACCAACCAAAATTTGGTAATCTGGAGGCATTACCACCTGCAGAACTACCTTTCGATATAATTTCATTAGATTCAGTAGGAGGTTTTAACTATTATAATTCATCTAAAAGGTATATGCACATAGCTATTGATCACGCTACTCGTTATGTTTGGGGTTTTGCATCTAAAAATGTTACAACTGAAGTCTACATTAATATTCTTAAACAGATTTTTAATATTCAACTTCCCAAGAAAATTTCAACGGATAGAAAACCTGCGTTTACAGCGTCTAAACTTCGTAAATGGGTACATAAACAGAATGTAAAAAAATTACTTACTTCTTCTCATAGACCACAGTGTAATGGAAAAAATGAGCGTGTGAATCAGTCAATTTGCACCCGACTAAGACTTAAAGTAAATTCTACCCCTTCAAACGTCCCATGGCCCAAAATTCTGCAGGAAGTAATTAATGAGTACAATAACACACCTCATTCAGTAACCAAGTACCCTCGTGCATACTTAATGTTCGGCCAATTACCTTATCCATCAGTATTAGGCAATGAAAATTATTATCCCCCTGTAGAGGAAGCCAGAAAAGAGGCTTTCCAAAGAACAAGTGAACATCACTTGAAAAATAAAGTCAGGTATGATTTAAAGTTTGTGGAAGCGCCTTTTAAATCTGGTGACCTTGTCATAGTGGAAGAATTTCACTATCAGAATACTCGGATTTCCATATCAAATTATGGAAAAATTATCCAATGTAAGTTTCAAAATAAATAAGCCTAATTGGCTTACAAAAAAGGATTATGAAGTAATACACGCTTCCAAACTAAGATACTTTTTTCCTAGTAATCAATTTAAGCTACTTACACCAACAAACTGAAATAGTTGGTATCATATGAACTGATATTATAATATATCTGATCTCGGTTTGCATTATTATGAATATTTGGAATTTTAATTACCTTTTTGATTTATTATGAATATTTGAATTTTAAATTATTTTTGCATTATTGTGAACATTGTGTTATGTGTAAAAGTACTATTTCTTGAACTATGTCAGGACAGTTCCATACAAATTTGAAAATGTAAATAACATTGGACTTTTCAGAATCCATCTGCAACATATTTCTTATTTTGATTATCTTATTCTATGTATAATATTTACTGAGTGTTTTGCATTTATTAATTCAATTGTTTTTATCATGTTCAATGACGTATAGTGGTACATTTTATAACAGTGTTGTTTTTAGATATGATATTTGTACATTTTTTATTATTGTTATTCTATTATTTGTTAAGTATACGAAAGAAATAACTCATCTCCCATTAGCTCACTTAATGTAAAAATTGTTTACCCTTTTCAGGTGAGTGTCATGGATGGAAGCCGGCCCATCCCCGGAGACTTGTCTGGAAGGGGGGGAAATTGTAAGAAAATACAAAAAATCAGACCTATTTATTAATTTTTTAATAAATCGCCCCTCAATGTGGATACGGGCCCCATGACTAATAATCACGGGTTTTACAGGGCAACAAGAAACCTAAGTTTATCGTATTAATTTAAGTAAAACACATGGCCTTTTTAACTGGTAACCCCCCTCGGGAGATGAGAAATTTCTATACATCTACACACTTGGTCTCCAGAACTCATGATGTAAAGACTTGCGAAAAGATTTTGTTATGTTTTAAATAAATCGTAATTAAAACTCATCCCCTTAAAGTCTGTCGTTTCATGAAAATGCGACAGTTCTTCATCGACATATATATAAGTATTTAACTCGCAATTATACTCGAATCGTCTTCAAACTCGAATCGTCTTCAGAAATCGGCATAAGGGGATGGAAATAGGGAAGGTTCAAAAAATTAAATACAGCCCTTAAAATTGCTCTGACAAAACCATTTCTTATAGAACAGGAAAAAAATAACCATTTTTCATTATAGCAGTTGCCAACAATTTTAAAAAATCCCAATAAAATTCTTACTACAACAATTTTGTAATATTTGCATGTATAAAATGAAAACAAAATATATGTAGTTTGTAAAATTTACGAAAATTGAATATTGCGTCATAACTTTTCTGTATCAAGATTTCTACATGAAAATAAAAAATAAAATACGGTACTGATTATTTTTTTAAGCCAATATTATACGTCATATTGGAAAATCATGGATGAAAACTAGAGGAATATATAACCACATATGTGTTTGTAAAAACGTATTGAAACATGCTAAAAAGCAGACTATGGAAAAATTGGCATTTTTAACATTTTGATCATATCTGACTTTATTTTCGTCATTTTTAAATAGGTCCTACATATATATTAGTGTATATTACATTTTTCAGAAAAGACCCAGAAGCTCATTCTCAGTGATGAAACCGGCTTTATCGTTAACTTGATTTAAGTTTTATACGTTGAATTTGCATCTAATTTCGCAATCTACCTCCATATATAGGCAGAGCCTGCAGAGATTTTTTAAATAATAAGTAAATATAAATCATTTTAAACTCTTGATAATCTACAAATTAATTTCACACTTCTATGTCTATAACGCAAGAACTAATGCAAGGAATGTCATGCGTTTAGAAACATCACCAAAAGCATAGATTGTAATTTAATTTTGGCACTGTGGTAGTGAATTTTGAAGTGTTAACATGCATGAGATAGAAGACAGTTTTACATTTCCAACATCCGAGTTTTTTTTTAACTCTGTGGCTATTTGAAGTGCGAAATTTCAAATGAAATAAAGAAACTATAATATATAGATATGGAAAATCATTTTTCAGCCCACCATTCTTCATAGCTCTATTTCATTCAAAGAGCTTGTAGAACATTGATTAAACTTAAAAATACCAAATTCTTTGCAAAATGAAAAGAATTTAATATTTTTTTTCCTGCCGTGGGTAAGAAGGGGGGGGGGCGTTAGCTAGAACAAAATGATTTTTTATTTTTTCTTCTCATTCCGTAATTTTGTCAACTGTCAAATTATTTAAAATACGGGAGTTTATAATGTTTGCTAAAAATTCATGCATCAGAAAGTGAAATAAAATTGAACGTATATATGTATATATGCATAGATAATTTAAATTTTATTAGATGCAGAAGCATTTTATAGTTCTATTTTGAAAATTTTTACTTTTGTACATATTTTATCAGTGAAAAAATAATACATATCTTTGAGAAAACCAGTGCAATTTTACGATCAATAACTTTCAAAACTTTTAAGAGCCCACAATAGTCACAGGAAAAGTACAGAAAAAGACCCGGATGACCATGTAAAGTCTATGGGAGCGTTCTTTTCTAATATCTCGTTCAAATTTTAATATTTTGACATGATTTTTTTTGCATAAAATAGTTCAGGACGATCCACAACCGGGCTAGTTTTTACTTTTTCGATTTTGGTTATATATTTTTTATATTACGATAGTTTCAGTTTCAGAACCAGTTTAAACCGGTTTCGAAAGTTAAAGTAATTTTTTAAAGAAAATCTGAAACAAAAATTGAAAAAGTAAAAACTAGCCCGGTTGTGGATTGCCCTCAGCTATCTTGTGCAAAAAAATCATGCAAAAATATTAAAATTTGAGCGAAATATTAGAAAAGAACGCTCCCATAGACTTTACATGGTCATCCGGGTCTTTTTGAGTAATTTTTCTGTGACTATTGTGGGCTCTTAAGAAATTTGTATTTTGTTTCCATCCAAATAACGTGATGATTACATTTGTTCTTAAAAAGTTAAACAGTACATCTTTTATAAATAAAAGTAATATACGTTAGGAATAATACAATTCATATTAAGTTTTAGAAAAATAATGTAAACCATGACAAAGCAGGCACTTGGCACTAACAGTGCATCATAAATTTGAAGATGATTATAAAATAAGACAACTTTAATTAAGTCTAGGTACTGACCTCGTAAACTTTACCCATTAAAATATACGAATAGTTCCTATATTTACTCCACTAAAATTTGAAGTAGCCGTGTTCCACAATGGTTACAGTTAACTTAAGGCTTTCCTGCGGGTTTAACTTTGTAAGATAGATTTGAGATGGATTTAGTTTCAAGACAAATATTTCAATCGCCAATAAATAGCGGGGGCGATACTAAATATCTATGGTTTATTATTATGGGTGCATTTCAATTTCATGCAGTAAAGGCTTTTAGATTAATTGATTTGAAACTAAACGAAATGCGATAACTACTGAATCAAAGTGTAATGGTTAATTCGGATGTAAGCGTTTTCGTGCTTGTGCATATATATGCAACATGCCTGGAATGGATGTAGGAATTTGTATATGCCCTCAGACAGTAAATTTTAAACCTTTATGGTAAACTATGATAAATTTCATAGGAGATGTATGTATTTGTATATAAATATTATCGTTTCAAAATGAATTTTAGTTATTTTACTTAACATAAGTACCTATTATTCAGTGCTGTTCTACAATATTTTAGATAATTTACCTCATTAAAAATAAAATAAGTTATTTAAAAAAAAATGGCAATTATAAAGCTTATTTTTTAAAGTATTGTAAGTTTTTTTTTTTAAATATTTGTTTAGATTATGTAAAATAATTCTGTTAAAACTGTGTGATATGAAATAATTAATGTATAAATACCTCACACAAACAGTAAATGCATGGTCATTAAAAATTCTGAGAAGAAAAAATGTGTATTAATAAATCAAAACGTATAAGTAGCACGTTAAATTTCACAGAAATGTACAAACATACATATAATCTTATTTTATAGCGTAAATCTTATTGACAAGTAATTATAGATTCCACAGACAAATGAAGCTTCATCAATGAGGACATTTCGCACAGTAGTACAGCACAACCCATAGCGGAACAAATGTCCAGTTAAATGAACACCGTTGAGAGTATCTGTCAAAGCAAAATACATTTTGGAGATTATTGAAGACGATTTCTCTTAAAATCCCTTTCGCTAACACGCTGATTACACTGTAAAAAAAAACTGTAAAATTACTAATAATTTTCTAGAAAACAGGGAATTCTAGAATTTTTTATGCAACGGCAACAACAAAAATTCATTTAACAGATGCATGTTCAAGCTATGAAACAAAACATCTGTAAGATTACTGAGGATTTTTAAGAAAGTGGAATGCCTGGAAAGTTTTATGTAACTGCAACCAGGGTTGTAAATAACATTTTAGTAAATGATGGTAAATTTGGTAGATTCTTAGTACCTACAGATTTCTGAAGTATTTTAGTAAATGTACGCCTTTTTTTTAACAGTGTGTTTAGTTAAAGGGGGAAATCATTCTTATTTATAGCTGTAGGCGAAAACCACAGTTAATCAGTGGCTATCAAAACATCCTACGCTTTTGTGTGTAATCTAAAATCCGCATTATACAAGTATCTATATTTCTCTAATTACCTACTCATTTTAATTTATTTCAATGCGCCAATGCACCATAAAACTAGTATACATCTGAGACAACTTTGGATCTTTCCACACTTCAAAAGTAAAGTAAAAAAAAATGGAAACAAAACACAAAAGGAGCAACATATATGCCATAAAAACTACATTTCTAGTGTATTGTTGAAAAGTTTAAAATAATGTGCATGTTACATTCAGTATATTTTAGCGTGTTTCAAGTTTCAGAAAAATCAACGAAATCAAAAATTGTAATTTTTCATCCAAATATACATTGTTTATCTGAAAAATATGCATTGAATAAGTTTGAAAGGGTATTTTAAAAAAGATTCTCATTATAATTGGTCTAAAAATAATAATATGATATATGACTGTAAAAAATATAATATTTGTACAATAAAGGCTAATATGTTATGAATTTCGCTGTATGTTTTTCGTATATATATTAATACAGATTTTTTTAGTACATTAGATTCATTATAGATCTATGCATTCATTATTAAAAAATATATATATACAATACTTTTCTTTGAAACAGTATGTATTTCTTTTTTTTTCCGATTTAGACTTAAAATAGAAAATGTCAGAAAATTACACTTTCCTGGGTTAATATTTAATGCACTGCAACTTAGTGAATGTTGCTGTTTATAATATATTCTCAAAGTACAAACAATTTCGTTTAACATCAGAAAAGCATAAGAATAAATGTAAGATAATGAGAAAAAAGTTTTGGAATAAAATGCTTAATAATACTTTTATTTATACTTTCACGATCATCACATGATGATTAAATAAATAAGAATTGTATTTTTTCTATTTTATATACATGATTGAGTGCATAGAAATATTGACTTCTTTTATATTTTCACTATACCTATTTTAAGAAAAACCTAGGGTCTATCATATTTGTGCTCAAAATGAATAAATAAAGTAGACTTATGTGGCAATCCCAAAACTTTCTACAACTTTATGTATGTTAATACTAAAAAATCCGCTGTCACAGTGCAATTAATAAAAAAAAACAATCTATATTCTTAGTGAGAATTATAAATGCTTGAAATTCCGTGCAATTCTTGAAATAAAACAATTGAGGATATCGAGAAAAATGCAACATAAAAGCGCCACCTTGTGGGTTATTTATATCGAAACATAATGAGCTTAGTATTTATCAAGGTATATCTAAATATAAAGTTTGGTGAAAATTCGCGCATTGGTTCTAGAAATAGCGCTACTGCGGATATTCGAAAAGTTCCAGCTACAAAAATGTTTTTAATGAGGCAAGCAAATATTTTACACGTCAATAAAAGTATTTCTTTTAAAAAAAGAAAATTTAAATTTTTATACGACTCTCGGTCCTATAAGTTATATTTAGTACAATTTTCTTTTCACGCTGACAATTAATTGAAAAACGTCAAGCTATTCAATTATTAAAATTGATCGTTTAGAGCATATTTTAAATGCTGCACATTATGGATTTATTGGATATTTGAAATTGAGAAAAAGTTCGAAAACTTGTCGTACTTTTTCTTTCTTAGTGCAAATACACATGAAATAAGTTCTTCGAATACTTTAATCTCTTCGCATAAAACCACTCAAAGATAGACGAACTCATTTGTATTTTTATGCTGAAAAGTAGCAGAAATCATCCATTCCAAGTTTCATAACATGGTCAATTTTTGTGTTTCCTGACCAGGACTTTCTTTGTATTTTTTGCCAGAGTGATAGGAAATTATTACTAAATATAACTTATAGGATTGAGAGTTGTGAATGTTAAGATGTATAAAAAATTAATTTCGTAATTTTTCTAAGAAATATTTTAATGACTCTAATCTTTTTTAATTTTTTTTAAATCTCATTTAAAGCATTTTTGTAAATGGAACTATATGTCTATGACTAACGGTTTAGTAATTAGCCTTTGGCCATCGTTAAGAGCGCAAACCCTGTATATACCATCAGTTTACAGACTTGGTTCACAGTAGGAACTAATAAAACAGGTCTTATGCATATTCTAACTAGACCATCTCATTTTTTCAAAATGGTTTCGGTCTATTATGGTTGAGAGCAACTCGTATATCGTGAGCATTCTTGGCACGCTTGCTGTTAAAAATTTTAAGTGATTTTCTCCCTAACCATTATTTTCTATTGGGCTCTTTTCGATTCGATCTTTACTTAATTTGGCAATAAATGGATATCAAATGTAATCAGATTGCCCCCGATTCTCTTGTTGTTAAGGACTTAAAGTTTGATTGAATATTAGGAGACCTCCTACGCCAATTATTTTTGGTACAAGAATAAATGTATAACTTTTCACGGGTTACTGATCTTTTTATTTTATCGAATCCCAGTATTTAATAGAGGATTTCTTGAATTACATTTCGCAATGCTACTGTAACCGGCCTTAAACCAATATCTAATCTTTCTGTAAAAAGTTCTTAATGAAGAGAATCAACGCTTCTTCATACTGAAGTTACAAAAATATGATGTTTACTCGTTTAACAACAATTCTATAAGAAAAACACGGAAAGATGCACTGCGAATTCCGAAACACAAGAATAATTACATTTTTGAACTGTTTTTCTCACAAAATTAACAACAAATTAATGTATTATGAATTAGAAAATTTAATATATACAACTTTTTTGTGTTGCAATTATGTTCTTAATATGTTGCAAAAGTATTTTTATCCAGAAAAGTTTTTTACTTAATCTATTCCAAAAGTGTTGCTATCTAAAAATGTGTTTAAAAAATAGTGCCGTTAATTGTGTTGAAATAGTGTTTTAAATAGTGTTAATGAAAATATTTTTTTTTATAATAGTGTTGCGCTATACAACATTTTGTCGCCAAATTAATAATACATTGTAAACACCATAAATTTAGAACACTATAAAACAACACATGTAAAACACGTTCAAAACACTTTCTACATAAAGCCTCTAAAATTATACAATTTTAAAAAATAGATGAAAGACAGACTGTTTTATGACAAACAAAGTAAGTGTAAGACATAGCTGAATGAGATGACAAATTTTTAACAATAAACATCGTTAACTGCATTTCTGAAAAAATCCAATTTTCGAAACAAAAAAAAAAAAAAAAAAAAAAAAAAATGCACAGTTTTTTTTCGGGCACAACACATTTGCAATACATTCACAAGACAATCGAAAACGATTTTAGTTAGAAATATTAATCATTATTTTCAATTAGTGTAATTATTGTTGATGGAAATATTTTCTAACAATAGTGTTGTGCTGCACAAAACTTTGTTAAGAAATTAACAACATACAGCATACAATTTAGAGCACTATAAAACGACACACGTAAAACCTTTTCTACATGGTGCATTTAAAATTAAGGTACCCTGGGGTAATAACGCCAGGCGGGGTAATAACGCCAAGTGCTTATATTTTGCATAATTATGAAATAATCAGGTAAATGACACCCATGTGCTCTGCACAGAAGGGTTTTGAGTCATATAAATCGCAAAAAACAGCTTCAAGTTAATTTGTTTCATTTTTAGGTCTTATTGTTTTTACAAGCAACTAAAATTAACGCTTGATCTAAAATTTGCGAGATAAGGTTTTTGATTTGATGACTATATTTTTTATCCGGAAATATTTTGTTTATTACATAAATTTGTAGTGTATTTCATGTACTTTCAAACTGTTGTAGAAGATTTTGGATATCTTCTCGAGATAATTTGTAGTTTAGGATCTACTGCGCAATAAGTATCCCGGGGTAATAACGCCTCTCGCTCCTTTTTCTTTCACTTTCACAAAAAAATCAATATTTTCTATCGCATAGAATGCATACATGGGAATATAAATACTAATTCAAATAATCCGTGTAATGTTTCTAATAATTCTATTTAAATGGTCATTTTAAAGCAAAACCTAGCTTAGAATCTGATATTCTTTTGCCTCCTCCCCCCCCCCCTCACCACACCTATCTTTTTCTTACACTGTCACAAAAATTTTAACATTTTCAATAGTTTAGAATGCAATTTGTCAATTTCTAGAGCTGTAGAATTTGTATTTTTATAATTGGGCAATCTACATGCCATTATTCCATCTTATTTTATAGTTTTGTTTGCATGGCGTTATTACCCATATAGGTGGGTATTAACACCAAATAGCATTGGTCAAGAAAAAACGCCATTACATTTTATGAATACATATCTGTTAAATTATTTTATTTTATATAGATAGTCAATGAGTTGCTGTATCAGATCCTATATTTGTTTGAAAAATACAATCTAAAACTAAGCCGTGAAAATTGGCAGAACCTTAACGTGGCGTTATTACCCCAGGGTACCTTATACAATTTTTTAAAAGAAATAACAGACACTTTGCTTAATAGAAAAGACAATGCTGGAGATTGCTGGTGAATTGACTAATTTTTACCAATAAAAATCAGTTACTGTATTTCTCGAAAAAGGCAATGTTTAGTCTTGAGAAATGACATTAGATTTTTAGTACTGAGTAATAATACAAGATGGCAGTACCAAACATTTTGACACGGAAAAGAAGAGACTTATTAAATTTTAATTAATTATTATTTCTTACTATTTTTTAACTCATCTGTATTTTTAAATTCTTAATATGCTTTTTTCCTATATATTTTACATTTTATCATCTGTAATTCATCTATTTTAGACATATTGTATTCTTTATTCTGCAGTATTGTTTTTTGACTGCGGGACTTGTTAGAAAAAATGTTATGATTCGAAAAGGATGTTTATCAAATCTCAAGTTTATAATTATTCTATTAAAAATCTCTGACAAGCCCAACTAATCATGTTTATTTGTGTGAATAACCCTTCATTAAAGGGTATATAATCAGCAAACAAAAATCTTAAAATAGATATTACAAGAAATCAATGATTCCAAGAACAGAATACTGATACCGGAAAATGTACAAAATGATTATGCAAGTCGTCGAATAAAACCAGAGGAAATCCCAAGGTACTTTTTACTTACCCATCATACGTAGTATAGGGTAAGTCTTGCAATCGATTTGAAAATCAAAAAAAAATTTTGGACGGATTTACACGTTTAGGGTAGTAGAGATTCCGAAAAATATATTTTTAGAAAAAAAATTGCCGTCAGTCTGTCTGTCTGTCTGTAAACGCTCTATCTCCCGAGCAAATTGAAATAGAGACTTGAAATTTTGTATGCAGTTAGTATGTAAGAATAGGACGAAGCCTATTTAATATCAGCAACCTCGATTATCCGGAACTATTTTTTCGGACCCTCGAAAATTCGTTCTGATGAAAGGTATATAAAAATTTTCGAATTGTTTTATTTTAAGGAATGGACGTAAAAGGCAATAAAATAACACACATTTTGCATATAGAACGAAGTCGACCGGATTATTAGTTGCCGAGACATTTGAAATCCTGTTTTCTACATTCTTCGATTTTTCATGACCCTGTATTTCATTCAAATTTCAATTCAGAGGTGTATTTTAATTGAAAATGAGACGCTTAATCCGACACAGTTAATTGTTAGTTAATAGAATTATTATTTTTGGAGTTATAAGGATGTTTCTTTTACGCAGTTCGGTACTACTTGAGTAGTTTGGCGTTTTATATAATTTGTCGAAATTGGTACACCAGCAGTACTTTAATAAAGCATTACTATGTATATTAACAATATTTAAATTTTGTTTATGAATTGCAATGCATTGTATCAATAGTTTCCCCATGTTTTATTTTCATATACATACCCACACTGTAAAAAAAAATTCAAGAGGTTACTAAAAATTTCTTAGTAAATTTGTATTCCACAGATTTTTTTAGTAACCATTACAAACTTTTTTTTTGCAAGTGAAACAAACATTTCTTTTGTAAACTGAACAAAAGAATTTTTTGTATAACTAACTTAAAAATTTTTAGCATGAGCCACAAAGCAAATTTTAGTAATAGCTCCAAAATTACTTTTAATAACCATTACGTGCAACCGAAGCGGAGGAGCTTCCTTCGAGTTGCATCCAGACTTCCGAAGCGGAAGATTTTCGGCAAAACTGCAACAGATGGCAGCACTAAACATTCTTAACTGCTCCGACAGGATTTTCATAATCCCTTTATTAACGAGACACTATAGACATTCGGGGTGTATTTGGCGGTGGCAAGTTTCGAACCCGGGACCTTTTAGCTTGGAGTCCGTTACTATAACCACTATGCTATCAAGGCCACACCAACTGAGTTTTTGTAAGAGCTATTAAAAATATAAAACTATTTACTCTATTCGTTGCTAACTTTTTTCTAGTCATTCTTACAGTTTTTCTAGTAACCGACTAAGATTACTAAAAATTTTTTAGTAATTACAAGGATCACTAAAGTTTTTTTAGTAGATCGACCTTTTTTTTTTACAGAGCATGATGGGTAAGTATTACGGTGGCCCCCAACGACTAGTTTTATATTTTATGCAAATAAAATCTCATCTTGTGATTCATTTTTAACAACACTTTTTGCACAATCTTTTACCTGGCACAACACATTCGCAAAACATTCACAAGACAATCACAAACGATTTTAGTTAGAAGTATTAGTTATTATTTTCAATTAGTGTTGTAAAAATATTTCACGAATTTACGATGTTGAAATTAAATGAATCAAATGAAAATCAATAAACAAACCGAAATTCTATAAATTGACCATGTACCTATAAAATGAGATAAATTTCACAATGAAATCCTAAAAATTACAATATTCCTTGCATAAGTAATTAAGATGAGTACATTATGATATATTTAATTTAGACACTTATGTATACAAGTATATCAGACTCAATGAAATAATATTTAATGAAATAATACCTTATGAAATGAAAATCGGAAAATATATAAATGTATAGACTAAGTTGAAATTCTTTAAAATATGATTATGTATTTCAATAATATGATAAATTTATATACGAAAATATCCAAAACAATTTAATTTTTTCCACGTCTTTTGGAATAATAAAAAAAATATTTAATGCGGTAGTCATATTTCATATTTAAAAATAAAATAAATTTATCAATATATCGTTTAAATTTGTTACTTAATAATATCCCTTTAATAAGTGAAAAAAAACATAAAATTATTTAAAATAATTAATACTTTTGGGATATTAAGATTATTTCCAAAATAAAAAATCCAAAAATATCGTGTTCTCAGCAAAAATAAAATTATTTTATTTAATAAGTATAACCTTTCTTTTAACACGATAACACATTTTTCATATTCAGAAACAAATGCATGATACAATAAGTAAAATATATACTTTCATTAAAATTTTGAATAATTATGAATGTTTTATGCATTTTAAACAATAAAAATCTTTTACAAGGAAATAAATCTTTTCTATTTTACATAACAAACAAGACATTTTGTCTTATTTAAATACGTATTTTTTTAATCCAACAAATATGTATTATGTATTTAATATTATGTATTAGTTACTTATGTATTTATGCATTTTTACATTGGTATTTCAGTACAAAATAAGTACATGATTATATGACTTAATTTATTCATCCATTAACATTAGTTAATAAATACTTTCAACTTCATAAAAATATCCATGCATTTTGGTTAATAAGAAAAAAACCTAACATTATTGAGTATTTTGCATATTAATCAAAATATTTCAATTATTTAATAAACAAGCACTTTTTTTACTGCTGTAAACATATTTTATGTACTTGGAAACAAAAGAAATACGCGTTTGTATGACTTGTGCCATTTTACGGGGAAAATTTTTTTGAAAGGCAAAGCACGTCAGCAGATATGTCAACAATTGTCATACAACTCTGACAATTTCCTACGAAAGAAGAAATTTAGTGCTTCTAAATCTCCCGGGCGTTCATAATGTTGGAAAAATTGTATTTAAATTTCTGTCTTTTTCGTCGTAAGTTATCGGTCATAAATCCCTTGTGCATTTGAGAGCTGGAATTCTGATTCAAATGAAATACAGTCACACGCCAGGAAGAAAAACTAAAGAGAAATCAAAATAAATATATGAACAAAATAAATATTTAAATGAAGACAAATGTTCATATTCTTGTCTTAGGATGAGGGAAGGTAAATAAATGTAAGAAAAACAGTGCATTAAATTGCTGAACTAGCATAGAAGATTAATGATGAATAAAACATCTACAATAAAATACAAAATCGCCAGATATTAAATGCCAAAATATATTTATAATAAATTAAATAGCTTTACTTAAAATATCTTTCTATTAAAAATACAATTAAATTAAATGTGTTTAAATAATTAGTGTTTAAATATCTATTAAATTTTTAAAAAATTACTAGGTATCAGAATTACCAGTTATTATATGCAAAAATGTGCTAACAATATATTAAATAATTTTAGTTAAAAAGACTTTAACTTAAAAAATATAACTAAATTAGTTGCTCTTAGTGGTTTAATAACTATTACATTAAAAAATCTATGCTATGTAAAAATATGTAAATCTATAAAATAAATCAATAAAGAAAATACAACTCAATATGTCACTGCATCATATGCCATGCATCAAATTTGTCTTGTTCTTTACAGAATGAGGAAAAATATATAAACTTATTTAATAACTATATCTTTTTTCTTAACATGATAACGCATATTGCGTATTCAGAAAAAAAACTAGGACTGGACTTTAACAAATGCTGGATAATTATGAATGTTTAATGCATTTAAGACAATAAGACAACTTTTACAAGGTTTGTAAAGCCTTTACATTTTAATAACAGACAAAATATTTTGTCGTATTTAATGAGCATTGTTTTTTTATTAACCTGATAAACATATATTACGTATTTTAAAACAAAATAAATGCGTGATTGTATTACTTAATTTATTTATTCGTTAACTTTAGTTAATGAATAATTTCAATTTCGTAAAAATATGTACACATTTTGTTTAATCTGAAAAAAAATCCCTAAAATTATTAAAAGTTTTTTTACATACTAATCAAAATAGTTGAATTATTTAATAAACAGAATTTTTTTTACTACTGTAAACATATTTTATGTATTTGGAAACAAAAGAAATACACGTTTGTGTGACTTGTGCCATTTTACGGGGGGAAAAGTTTTGAAAGGGAAAGCACGTCAGCAGATATGTCAACAATTGTCGTATAACTCTGACGATTACCTACGAAAGAAGAAATTTAGTGGTATTAAATCTGCCGGGCGTTCATAATGTTGGAAAAATTGTATTTAACTTTCTGTCTTTTTCGTCGTAAGTTAACGGTCATAAATCCCGTGTGCAATTGAGAGCTGGAATTCCGATTCAAATGAAATACAGTCACATGTCAGGAAGAAAAACTAAAGAGAAATCAAAATAAATATATGAACGAAATAAATATTTAAATGAAGATAAATGTTCATATTCCTGTCTTAATGTGAGTGAAGGTAAACAAACGTAAGAAAGACAGTCCATTCAAATGCTGAACTAGTATTGAAAATTAATAATCAATAAAACACCGAGATTGCATTAAGAATTCTCAGTTATTAACCTCCTGACTGCCGTCAGCTGATTTTTTCACACACTAAGCTTCAGTTTTCACTGCAACATAAGCAATATTTAAATTAGTATAATTCCACAAATAAAACCCAGTTCTGAAAAATTAAGTTAGGATTGATGCTATCAAAGATTATACACCGATACTAATTTTGCATCAGGTTGGAAAAAACATCTTTTTTTTTATATTTTTAATAAATTACAGAGAAAACAACATTACAATATTACCCTTTGGCTGGGCAGTCAGGGGGTTAAATGCAAAAATATTTTAACAATATATAAAATAACTTTACTTAAAATATATATCACTTAAAAAATACAATTAAATTCAATGCATTTAATTAATTAGTGTTTGATTATCCATTACATTAAAAAGGTAAAAAAATAATTAATGCTCTTTCGGTATTAAGATAATTTTCAAAATTAAAAAATCCAAAAGTATCATGTTCTTTAAAAAATCAGCAAAAATAAATAAACTTATTTAATAAGTTTCTTTTAATGTAACACATTTTGTGTATTCGGAAACAACATGAATGTACGATACTGTAAGTGAAATGTGTACTTTAATTAAAAAGTTGGATTATTATGAACGTTTTATGCCTTTTAGACAATAAGACCATTTTTCAAGGAAATAAATCCTTTTTATTTTGCATAACAAACAAGACATTTTGCCTTATTTAAAATTTATAGTTTTTTTTAACCTGATAAAATATGTTATGTGTTTTGAAACACAATAAATACACGATTTAAAGTCTTAATTTATTTATATATTAACTTTAGTCAATCAAAAATTTTAATTTCATAAAAACATATACGCATTTTGATTAATAAAAATAAACCTGAAATTTTAAAGTTTTTTACATGCTAATCAAAAGATTTGGGTGTATTTAATAAACAGAAACTTTTTTGCTACTGTAAACATATTTTATGGTTTTGAGAACAAAAGAAATACACGTTTGTGTGACTTGTGCCATTTTACGGGGGGAAAAGTTTTGAAAGGTAAAGCACGTCACCAGATATGTCAACAATTGTCGTATAAGTATGACAATTTCCTAAGAAAGGAGAAATTTATTGGTTCTAAATCTCTCAGGGCGTTCATAATGTTGGAAAAATTGTATTTTACTTTCTGTCTTTTTCGCGTAAGTTAACGGTCATAAATCCTTTGTGAATTTGAGAGCTTTAATTCTTATTTAAATGAAATAGTCACATGTCAGGAAAAAAAGTAAAGGGAAAACAAAATACATATATGAATGAAATAAATATATAAATGAAGATAAATGTTCCTATTCCTGTCTTATTGTGAGTGAAGGTAAACAAATGTAAGAAAATCAGTGTATTAAATTGCTGAACTAGCATAGAAAATTAATAATGAATAAAACACCGACATACATTAAGAAATTTAGAGTTATTAAATGAAAAAATATTTTTTCAATCAGCTAAATAACTTTACTTAAAATATATTTCATTAAAAAATACAAATAAATTCAATGTATTTTAATACTTAGTGTTTGATTATCTATTACATTAAAAAAATTCTTCTAGGTAAAAAATAATTAATGTTCTTGAGATATTAATATAATTTTTTAAATAAAAAAATCCAAAAGTATCGTATTCTTTATAAAATCTGCAGAAATAAAGTTATTTAGTAAGTATAAGTTTCTTTTAACATAACACATTTTTTCGTGCTCGGAAACAAGATGTACGATACTGTAAGTGAAATATGTATTTAATTAAAATATTGGATAATTATAAACGTTTTATCCATTTTAGACAATACGACAACTTTTAAAAGGAAATAAATCCTTTTTATTTTACATAAAAAAATATATTTGGCCCTATTTAAGAATTATAGTCTTTTTTTAACCTGAGAATATAGTATAATTTGTTTTTAAACACAATAAATACACGATTTAATGACTTGATTTATTTATCCTCTAACTTGAGCCAATCAAAAATTTTAATTTCATAAAAAGATATATGTATTTTTGATAATACGATACCCCTAAAAAGTTTTTTACATACGAATCAAAACATTTGAATTATTTAATAAAAATAAGCTTTTTTGCTGTTGTAAACATATTTTATGGTTTTGAGAAGAAAATAAATGTAGGTTTGTGTGACTTGTGCCATTTTAAGGGGATAAATTTATAGAAAGGGAAAGCACGTCAGCATATATGTCAACAATTGTCATATAAGTCTGACGATTTCCTTCGAAAGAAGAAATTTAGTGGTTCTAAATCTCTCGTGTGTTAATAATGTTGGAAAAATTGTATTTAACATTCTGTCCTTTTCGTCGTAAGTTAACGGTCAAAAATCCCTTGTGAATTTGAGAGCTGCAATTCTGGTTCAAATGAAATAGTCACAAGTCAGAAAAAAAAAAGTAAAGGGAAATCAAAAAATTTATATGAGCGAAATAAATATATAAATGGAGATAAATGATCATATTCCTGTCTTAATGTGAGTGAACGTAAATAAATGTAAAAAAAAAAACAGTGCATTAAATTGCTGAACTAGCATAGAAAATTAATAATAAATAAAACATCGACATACATTAAGAAATATACAGTTATTAAATGCAAAAATATTTTTACAATCAACTAAATAACTTTACTTAAAATATATTTCATTAAAAAATACAAATAAATTCAATGTTTTTTAATAATTAGTGTTTGATTATCTATTACATTAAGAAAACTCTTCTAGGTAAAAAATAATTAATTTTCTTGGGATATTAAAATAATTTTTTTAATAAAAAAAATCCAAAAGTATCATATTCTTTAAAAAATCTGCAGAAATAAAGTTATTTAGGAAGTATAAGTTTCTTTTAACATAACACATTTTTGTGTTCGGAAACAACATGTACAATACTGTAAGTGAAATATGTATTTAATTAAAATATTGGATAATTATAAACGTTTTATCCATTTTAGACAATACGACAACTTTTAAAAGGAAATAAATCCTTTTTATTTTACATAAAAAATAAGATATTTGGCCCTATTTAAGAATTATAGTCTTTTTTTAACCTGAGAATATAGTATAATTTGTTTTTAAACACAATAAATACGCGATTTAATGACTTGATTTATTTATCCTCTAACTTGAGTCAATCAAAAATTTTAATTTCATAAAAAGATATATGTATTTTTGATAATACGATACCCCTAAAAAAGTTTTTTACATACGAATCAAAACATTTGAATTATTTAATAAAAAAAGCTTTTTTGCTGTTGTAAACATATTTTATGGTTTTGAGAAGAAAATAAATGTAGGTTTGTGTGACTTGTGCCATTTTAAGGGGATAAATGTATAGAAAAGGAAAGCACGTCAGCATATATGTCAACAATTGTCATATAAGTCTGACGATTTCCTACGAAAAAGAAATTTAGTAGTTCTAAATCTCTCGTGTGTTAATAATGTTGGAAAAATTGTATTTAACTTTCTGTCCTTTTCGTCGTAAGTTAACAGTCATAAACCCCTTGCGCATTTCAGTGATGGAATTCCGATTCAAATGAAATACAGTCACACGTCAGGGAAAAAAAAAAGTAAAGGGAAATCAAAAAACTTATATAAGCGAAATAAATATATAAATGAAGATAAATGTTCATATTCCTGTCTTATGGTGGATGAAAGTAAATAAAAGTCAGAAAAACAGTGCATTCAAAGACTGAACAAACATAGAAAATTAATAATGAATGTTATTAAGTGCAAAAATACGCATACAATAAATTAAATAACTTTACTTAAAATCTATTTCTCCTTAAAAAATATTACTAAATTAATTGTGCTTAATAGTAAATAACTATTACGTTAAAATATTTATATTATGTAAAACTTTAATAAATTAAATCAAAAATAGTGTGTAGTAATATGTATGTAATAATATGTAATAGTATGTAAACATCATACTTCTCATTACGTGCCATAAATTTGGGCAATGTAATCTCTGGCCCTGATCAAAAACAATCAAAAGAATGAAATTGCATTTATATTTCCACGTCAGAAGATTACATTTGACAAAAAATTAAAATTTGTTCTTCGGAAACAAAACAAAAACAAAAACAATAAAAAAATCGATCAAGTTATTAAGGTAAAACTTACATTCCTTATTCTTACTGAATACTTACAAATATTCGTATAAAAGTGTTGAAATGTGTTAAGCCGACAAAATTAATCACTTTAAGCCCATTTAGTTACAAAATAAAGCAATATAATATTTTAAAACCCTATGTTGTGCAAATAGAACACAGCATAAAATATCGAATTTTAGCAGAACTGTTTAAAATTATTTTATTACTATATTTTACATTATTAGACGGATTTATTTTGTTTTTCATAAAAGCAGAAACAAATCGCGTGGTGAAGGGTTAAATACTCAACGAAATGCTTCCATATATAAATATTGCTCTACTAAGGACAAAATGGAAAAAAAATTACTGCATACTAGAAGAAACAGAATGTTGTTTTTTATTATTTTTTAATTTACCGTAAAAAGACCTGCATGTAATGATTAAAAAATATATAATTATGAAATTATATCTGCGTTTAAACTTGTATAAATATATGAAAACCTCAGAAGTTAATATTTCGCCGGGCGCGCAAATTTTCATCACATGAGCAAGCGCGCGTTGTAAATTGTACAACAGGCGAAAAAGAATCTATTATTCATACTTTATTTTATATTTTACAAATAATTTAACATACAAATATCATATAAGTTATCTCTGATCACAATTTATGAAAGCATTTCGCAATACACTTATTTTGTTATAACATATTAAAGCATGAGTTTAGATATATAAAAAGCTACTTACTATTACAATAACAAAGAATAAACACTAATAATGAATTAATAAACAAGAATTAATTGATTTCGGATTTACATAATTATTCCTATATTTCATCTATATTAGTCATTTCATATATCAAGCATAAGATTTGCTTTTTTGAAGGCTGTTTCTAGATAAACCATGTGCATTTCATGCACTGTTAAAAGATTAAAATGACAAGTGCAGCTAATTGCACAATCTGAAATACAAATAACTTTCAGAAACTGGGTAAAGAGATCCAATGAACAAATACAAATGGTTATTAAAACCCTCTGCTGCTTGAATTTTTTTTTAAAGAAAAAAGAAAGTGAGTGTTGTACTTTTTACAACGGCGCGTCCGACGGAAGGTTAAGGTATATATAAGTGACAAAATTGTAAAAATGAACTTAGTGCACAGACGACTTGGAAATGTGCTTCTTTCTTTTAAGAAAAAAACGTATAAGTGATTTTCTAATTATATGCTGCGTTCTAGAAATCAACCACTTTTACCGAGTAACAATCAATATTGATTAATTATAAATTTTACACAATTTGCACTCCACTATTTTCACATTTATTGAAATAAAAATTCAAAGACCACAATGAAACAAGTGGCAGTTTCCTATTTCAATTCAGTCAATTATTATTGAAATCAATTTACTCCAAATCGATTTTTTGTCACTTGTACCCCTTGGAATCTCAGCTCGTCATATAGAATCGTAGTTTCCAATGGCTGAGGAATAGCCGTCGTTGATCAAAATAACTAAATGTTTAAAATAAACAGAAAACTTCAAAACTATCATTTATTCTAATGACTTTACAATTCCAGGGTACATATGCCACACGGCATAAAATATCATATTTCAGCTGAATTTTTTTTTTTCCATTATTAGACTGACATATAGATTTCAAATAATTTTTTTCATAAAAATAGAAAAAAAATCTTGCTGTTAAGAGTTAAGTATTTAACTAAATGTTTCCATATATAAATGTTGCTCTACTAAAGACAAAATGAAAATAAATCATTGTATAGTACAAGAAAGGAAAGGTAATTTTTGAATATTTTCTCGGATTCTTTGTAATAACTGGAATTTATCGGAAATAAACCTGCTTGTAACTATTCAAAAATATGTAATCACAAAAGCATATCTGCATTTAAGTTTATAGAAATATATGAAACTGCATTAATTTCATGAACACAGTTTCTAATGACAGAGGAATAGTCTTTGTTCAACATAATTATTGGATATTTATAATAAACAGAAAACTTCAAAATTATTAGTTACTCTAAACACTTTACAAACACTAATTACAGTTAATGAAAGCAATTTCGGGGTTGCCACACGTCGGGGAATTTTCAGACCAAAAAATCTTCAACACCAGTATTTTCTTAAAGATAATTTTTTTTTTAAATAAAGCGAAATTTTGTACATTTTCTTTTTAGAAAAATGTACTTTTCTATTTTAAAAAATGCTGATATTATGACTCGAAAATTCCCTCAAGCGTGGCAACCCTGAATTCAATCTACCATATTATAAATGATTTGTATTCAAAATTTTTATATGAAAACATTTTGTCTTTAAAAATGAAATTTGTCTTTAAATGAAATTTGTCTTTAAAATATTTATTTATACATTTTCTCATTAAATTCAGTGACTTCTTAAGGAAATGCTTAAAATATTAAAACTAATTAATAATTACAATGTGTATAAAGTCGGAGAATGAAAAACAATTCAAATACAAATTAGGATTTAATAAACTCTAAAAGTACTAAACATTCTCAAAATATTTCAATATTTTGATATTATTTAAATTATACCTGGATACCACAATAATGTCAGCAGAAAAGTTACTGATGGTTCATAAAATATCGGTGTACAACAGATTGCTTACCTAGAAGACAAAGAAAATATTTTATTAAAAAAATCGATGTTTAAAAGTATTCATTGCATGTATAATAGAAATATGTTTAAAAATATACTATACATATTGAATAATGAATCGTACCATATTCATCACAAAGCATAAATTTTGTACTAATAAAATATGGAATGGGTATATACTGTTAAAAATCTACAACTTTTGCAGGAGAGTCAGTGCACAACTTTGATAGAATATCTTCATTCTGACCAATGAGAATACTTCATAATGTTGTCAAGCAGGAGTTTTAGTACAAAAGCAATGGAGTGACTATGCAGCAAAAGCTACATATTTTTAACAGTGTACCATATAAGCAGAATATGCGACTTTTCAGTGAAAAATTGTACTGAATCAAAACACACACTGTAAAAAAAAACCGGACGATTTTACTGAAATACTACTCATAATCTGGACTCCAGTACAATTTACTATATTTTAACGGTAAAATTTCCATAAATTTCAGAAAATATTCCGTATTTTTCAGAAATTTACGGGAATTTTTCCGTTAAAAAACTGTAAATTGTCCTAGCGTATAAATTAGCGGTAGTGTTTTCGTAAAATCGTCAGTTCTTTTTACTGTATATGTAAGCCGATGTTAAAAAATTGTGAAAATATTAGCACTATTTTGTACATAGATAACAGAAAAAATTCGCTAACCGAAATTATTGATTTCTCCGATTTCGTCCTTGGAGTGTAGCCGAATCTAATTAATCACACATTGCTCTGTTTTTACTTGCTTGCTCATAAAAGAAAATTATCCATGTTTAACTTTAATTACCACAAGAGAATGATAGTTTAATCTTTCAAAAAAAAAAAAAAGTCCTATCGATAATGCGATAGAACTGGAGGTGCTGCCATTTTTTTTAAAGAAGATGGCGATTATGATGTTGATGCATTTGACACTTTCGATATTCATACTGATGTATCAATGAAAGAAGGTGATTTTAATGAGTTGCTTTTGAAAATTATTATAATGATTTGGATAATGAATCAGTATTAATAACTTTTTTTTTCATTATGAAACAATGAAACTTTAAAATACTTATAGACATATGTAAATATTCTTAAAGTTTTTTATATTTACCATATTTTCTGTTTCATTTTAGAATATTAGTTTTTCAAATTTCCTTGTACTCGTGCATAAGCCGACCCCCTTACTTTGGAGCCAAGAAATTGCTCCAAAATTCTCGGCTTATATACAGAAATATACTGTATTTAATTTTGTAAATGTCTTTATATATCTTTTCAATTATCAACTGAATAAGGTAAATAAACATTGTAATGTTATGAGTAAGTAACTAAAAATGTAATAACGTATCTAAATTTCCATCAATTATTTAAGTTTCTTATTTACAGTAAAGTGTTAAATATCAGCTAAACTTATAAATGTTATAATGAAATGTTTTACAAAATTGAAACAATAATTCTCTACAATGCCTAAAGTGGTAAGAAATTATTTCTATCATTTTAAACTTGAAATATGAAGTACTTCGTCTTCATGCATATATTTTTTTCCTCATGACTATCTTGTATAAAAACAATAAATAAATAAATAAAATAAAGACTACGTCACTCTCATCTCTAATAAAATTATAAATTGGAGAAACTAAACTAATAGAAAAAGAAAAAAATATGTCATAAGGAAAATACTTTAAGAAAAAATCATTAAAAAAATCAATATTAAAAAAATAATCACTATAATCTGGGGAAATATTTGACCTTTATAAAGACCTGGTCAAATTATGTTAATATATGTATATATATATATTTTTTAATCATAAGTGAAGCAATATAGGAATTTTATCGGACAAGCTCTTAACACTCAATGTAACTGGCCCTAAATTAATAATTTTATTTTCAATTTTGCCAAAATAATTTGAAAATAAAACAGTACCAGATAATCGCATGTTTTAACTTAAAAAAAATTCACATTTCTTAGAACCCGATTTTTGTTCAATTATGTTGTTATATAATAATTAATATAAAAGCAATTTTTACCAATAAATTGCACTTATTGCAATCTACATAAATTTTGACTCAAAAATTTTTATAAAAAAAATCATTTTAGATTGTGTGCACGAGAAATTGAGTTAATTTCATAAGTATTTAACTTATTTTTTTTTAAATAAAATGTTTTGTCTATTTGTATAACATTTACTTGTTAAAAATCCGTAAATTTGCGATTGCGTAACTTTAGGTTAATGATAATTAATTGATATTTTAAGGAGAATTGGAATTTTAGATCACTATTTTTGAAGCTATAAATTTCCGAAACGTTCTCGTTTCTCTCATGTGATTTTTTTTTAATCCAATGATTGAATATTTTTAGCATTATTTTACTTTCGAGAACGAAAAGACTAGAGAAGCCAGAAGCGAAAATAATGAAAAAAAAAATTAAATAAAAATTTTCAAAATTTACCAATTTTATAACAGTTACATTTTAAACGTATATCATTAAAAACAATGGAAATAAATGAATTAATGTACACTAAAGTAAAATATTAGAAAAATAGTAATGATTAGCGGCAATAAATATTTATTAACGAAAAGTTGTATGTCGATCCATATGTTTGATTGATAATTTGATTCTATTTTTATTAATAAATATATTTTTTTAATTATTATTATTATTATTTCAGATTGCGATGTTTTTCTAAATCTTTACTGGGTTTATTATTATTATTATTTGTATTTAAAAATTAAATTTCTAACAGAAACATTTTATCTATATTTTTAAGTAATTTTTAGACAATCATTAAATTAAAGGGAATTCGTGATTTTTAATATCAATCTGTTTATTATTATTATTATTTGTAATTAAACATTAAATTTCCACAACTGAAGTAATTTATTTATGCTTTAAATATTAAATAGACAATCATCATATCAAAAAGAACTTATAATATTTATACGAATTGAATAATTTCCACCTGAGCGAAAAATTGCCCAGGCCGGGAGTCGAACCCGGATACTTGGCTTACAAGGCCAATGTTTTACCTGTTAAGCTACCGGGGCGACAGCCGACTTGGATTTTCCGCTCAGATAACCTTATTGGTCATAGCATCTATTATTCAATTCGTATGATTACTTTACCAATCAGTTAGATTGTGTTGAAAATAATAGTAAGATGTTATGACCAATAAGGTTATCTGAGCGAAAAATCCAAGCCGGCTGTCGCCCCGGTAGCTTAACAGGTAAAACATTGGCCTTGTAAGCCAAGTATCCGGGTTCGACTCCCGGCCTGGGCAATTTTTCGCTCAGGTGGAAATTATTCAATTCGTATGATTATTTTACCAATCAGTTAGATTGTGTTGAAAATGATATTATAATATATATATATATATTTTTTTTTACATATCCGTTAGGCATTTAAATATAGCAGTACAAATTCTTTTTCTACAAATATTAGACAGAGTTCCCAAAATGTTTTAATATTAAGTCATTGACATTGCTATATGTTTGCGGTTATCTGAATGGAAGCTTATTAGTCTTTTGTCTTCCTATGATTTATAACGAAAACATTGTTAACCAGTTTAGCTTATATTGTTGCTGAGACATTAATACGTTGGGTCGAATGAATAGCCCATTACTGGCGTACGAAAGGGCAAGGACAATTAATCTGATGAATTACAGCTTCTGTTGCGGATCGGAAGAAAACTTTTATTGCCAACTGAAATAAGGACAATGGACGACTGGCAGAGATAATTTCATTTGGTTTATTGTGGTGAAAGCTTTCCTTTTCCCGATTCCTTAATATATATTTATACATTTTTTCAGGTTTTCTCTATTTATGAAAAAAAAATGTTTGTCCCAGAGTTTTGTGAAGTTTTAACATATGGTTTCTTTTGAAAATTTAATTAGCCAGAGATTGTTTTGCTTAAAATCTTTGATTTTAAATATAGAAAGAATTTTTTTAACTATTGAAAAAACTTATTTTAAATTCAAAGCAAACACAAAATAAAAATAAAAATTTCAGATTTCGTAATCGAAATTTTGAAATATAAGTATCAAATTTTAATTATAAGTAATTTGTCAATTGACTGTCTAACGCGTGTATTTGTTTTTTTTTTTTTTTTTTTTTAAATAAATAATTGATATTTTGATTACAGTGCTATAAGAAATTATAAGACCACTTTGATTTTGAAAAATATCAAGCAAAGAAAGGTTCTAATTACAGTTTATACATTATATTACATACATATTATTTATCCATTATATTGCATAGAACATATTTATACAATATATTAGTTTGCAATAATTTTGAAAAATGTAATAAGCAAGACTGTTAATAAAAATATAAGTAATGATTCAGTAATGCACTACTAACAAATTATAAGATTACTTGTCTAAAAATAAAAATAATATACAAACTAATACGATAATTGTCATCAAATTTTCCTTATAATTTCAGATACTATATATTTCATAGAAGTGACCAGGTGATTAAGGACACATTTAAAAATATTTTATAATACTTTTTTTTTACAAGGGCTACTTTTAAATAATTGGCCAATATGAACTGTATATTATTAGTGCAAGATTTGCGACTTAATACGCCCCAAACATTTTTCCATAAGTTTGAATTCTGGATTTCGACTTGGCCATGACAAAAGTGATTTTTTTTTTCTTTTTTGCTCCATGAGCGTCTTGCAGCTGGATAAAATTTTAATGTTGTTTTCTCCGCATTTTGTTTTAAATTTTCGGAAAATATAATTATTTCAACATTATATAAAAAAAATAATAATTACAAAGATAAATGTAATCTTTGAGAGTGTAAAATGTATTAAAAGTTTGTTAAATCTATGGAATTATATAATCTTCAATTTTGCTTATATTGCAGTGTAACATGCAACTTATTGAACGGAATATTACGTTCCTAATACTTAGAAGGTTAAACCATTGCTTTGTGGTCTTAGATACATGGCAAGAATCATTGTCCTACTAAAACATACAGTTAGCACCTTTAAAAAAGATGCAAACATTTTCATATGATTATATAACATAGCCTGATACTGCGCAGAGTTCATGCGTCCCAAAATTTAATTTAAATCACATATTCTATCATCATTAAATATTCCCCTAAACCCTCCTCCTATTTGACAACCGATGCATTGTTTCGATTCCTTCCTCAAAACATGCAAACAGTGTTTATAACCATCCAGACTGTAAGAATGATTATTTTTTTTAAATCTGAAAATATCACTTGTTTTCAGTTTTTGTCCCACGGCATGATATTTTAATCCATTATACGGTCTTTCTGCTTTATGATGTTTCATTAACCTCGTTTTTTATCAGCACGTTTCATACATTTTAAATTACTATTTGATTTCAGACTCTTCCAAACTGTTACGTGTGAAGCTCTTTTGCTGAAAGGTTCGAAATATCTTGAGTTGAAAAACCTTTTTGAATTGGTAATCGAAATATCTGTCATCATCCCGTGCTGTAAAAAACTTTTTTTCCTGACAGTTTAATTTTGTTCAAAATCTTTTTCTTAATTATTTTATTGTAAATGGAAGTTTTAGAACACTTCATTAACCAAGCTGTTTCTCTTTCAGATTTACCAGCTGCCTTATTTGATTTACCAGGGGTACTCAATTAAATAAAAAAATAGAAGTAACATATAAGAAATTTTCAATTGTTATAAGTTAAAACTAGTTGTAACGGGAAATTTTTCGATGCTCTTTTCCTAATTTTTATTTTTGTATACATCTATATTTATTTATTAAATAAAATATTTTACTAATGTTTAATTTACGTTATTATTATTATTTATGCATCGAGAAATTTAATTATAGTATTTTTATTTTGACTCTTGCAGTATATTAAGTTGAAATTTATTTTAGATTGTACGGAATATTTTTTTATGTCTAGTTTAAACTATTTCAGAAAATCAGGAGCTTTTCGTAAAAATCACAACGCGACTAACTAACCTCATCACAATTAGAGAAGTTAGCATTTTAGTTATTTTTTGCATCACTTCTAATCACCCAACAGACGCGACGACTAATTTAATGTATTCGATTTTTGTGTTGTTTATTTTTACCTTCGCATTGGTCAAACATAGTAATGTGAGAAGTATTCACGCTTTACATTAATCTAATGTTGGATTATTCATATAGTAGCAATTAACCATGTTATTTTTAATGTAGAGTTTGCTAGCACTTACATATATTTTAAAAAAAAACTATTAAAAGTATTTAAAAATAATTACTATTCTAAGCTATTTATATATTAAGATTTTTGTGTGTGTGTGTGAATTTGCTTCAAAATTATTTACTTTTTTAATGCACGGGGATAAATTAAACAATTGCCCTTCTTCATATAAAGCATTTTCTCTTACATTATTATTATTATTAGTAGTAATAGTAGTATTTCATTCAAAGAGCTTTTCAATGAATTTGAGGATACATAAAACGCACAACATATCTATATTTCTAATATGTTTTAGAAGCTTTTTGCACATTTAAATTGAAATGTATTTCACAAACTGGCAATTTTATTCTTAAAGATCAACGTTCTTATACATGATAAATGATCTTTCAAAAAATATCAAACATATATTTGTTGTTATATTTTTTATATTTATGTTTACGATCTTTACTCTTATTTACTTATTAACCTACAAGATTGAAAAAAAAAGAGAGAAAGAAAATATTTTCAAAATAATATTGATTTATAGTCTTATTTTAAAAAAGTACTTGGGTATGTTCGCAAACGTAAGAAGAAAACTAAACACGTCAAAAGACTTAAGAGGCGTCGTAAAACTTACTTTATTCTCTGATATATGAAACTTTAGTATTGAACTACAGTACCCGGTAGAAGGAAATAATCGCATCCTTTAAGTTTACCTAGATGAAAATTTCACTTTTATGTGATATCGAGTTGCTGTTTATGTCTGAGTTTTGCAGCAGATGTTGAGATATGGATTAACGTGCGCTGCTTGGTTATCACGAGATAGCAGGCCAAAGGCTATAAGCACGTAATTCTGAATTATCACGAAATGGATACAGAAACAGGAAATACAGGAAAATTCCGTACAATTTTCAAGATGATTCCATATTTGTAACAGTCAATGAAATATTTTTACAATCCTTTAAAAGTAATTGATTTTTTTTCTTTCGATAAAAAATATTATTTATAGAAATTGTTTCATAGTTTCTTAGATATGTGCGATTACTGTAGGTTATATTTTGTAAATATAATCTTTATGAAAAGTTTTATAAATTAATTATTAATACAATTATATTTCACAATATTTGTTGGTTATTTTATTTTTTTATTAATATATTTCAAGTAATGGTTCTGTAATAGCGTTGTCCATAGCCTTTTTTAATCATGAAAAATTTATATGTAACATAAAAATTACCTTAGCTTTATTAAAGTACATATGTAATTCTCAAAAATTGAGCCCAAACCATATCAATGAAAATAGTAGAAATATCAAAACAATTACATGGATTAAACACTATTGTAATATATCCACCAAGAAAGGATTACGTATGTAATTAAAATAAAGAATAAATAAATAAATAAATAAGATTAAGGACCTTGTAGAATAAAAAGTTCACGAGATTTTTGCTTTTTGTCAGCTATTTATTGTAAAAAAATTGCTGAACGAGAAAAGTGTACGAACAGAAAGGGATTTCTTTACTAATAGCTACATTTCTACAGACATTTATAATGTAAAAATATCGTTAAATGCGAGCAGTGCTCGAAAAGAAGGGGCTTTCTATCCTAATTTTACACTACAGATTAACGTAAATCGTATGAAATGAATATATATTTTGCTTGCATTAGCGCTCATTCTGCTTATGCAATTCATGAAAAAGAAAAAAAAACTTTTTAAAGATGATGAACCACCATTAACGTAAAAATGCTCGATGCAATCGTTTTCATGTTTTAGCCGTTCCCATATTAAACAAGTTCAACTGTATATCTTATTTATTTATAAATAATTGCACAATAAAACTGTAATCTTTAAACAATGATGAATGAATTAAAATAACAAGATACGTGGTAAGTGTTCAAAATGCATAGTTATCCAAGTACGTCTGGAAGAAATTTTGCATAATATTTTCGTAATACATTATTAAAGATACCTAACATTACACCCATCTAATGAAGTACTTTAAAGTTTAAATCACTTATGTCATAGAACGATTTCTCAAAATAATACTTAGTAATATTCTGTTTGAGATATTGAAGATAATATAGTTAGAACAGTGTATTATCATAAGTATTCTTTATAATCAGCTAAAAAATAGTTACAATTATAATATATCAGTTTACAAAGCACTTTAGAAAATAAGATTTAATAAAATTTAAATGTATACCACTTACATAAAACTGTAAAATGTTAAATGGCCTTGAATTTATAATCCAGTTTATATGTATAAGTATTTTATAATTGCGAAAATATTCCACTTGTATCTATATATAATGATCTCTATTTATTAAATGTACTTATGAATTTATATTGAAGTGTAAATTTTACCTTCCAGTTACATAATTTATATTTTCAGAAACAGGATCAGTTTATTTAAATTCTTAGTGTTTTTGTTGAATAAATATAATAGTAGAGTAAAAATTTATAAAATCTTCGTCGTTAAAAAAAAAAAAAAAAAAAAAAAAAAAAAAAAAAAAAAGTTCTGCAATTTTAAAAGATTACTTTATGAGAAAATCTAACAGTTTGCACTAAATACTCTTGAAGTACTTTGATGGAGTCAAACAACTACAATTTCTCCATTGAAATTTTTCAGAAATTTTTGGAATAAGTAAAATTTAATATCTGTTATTTTGATAAATATTTGTCTGTCTGATTCAAAAAATTAAATTATACAGGGCGATTCAAAAAACGTTGACAAATTGTATGCAAATCAGGCATACAATAAGGATAAAAAATCACATAGGAACATAAGGTCGTAAGCAACTAATGTGTCATAAATACAAGGTGTTTCATCCTAACTTTTCCCTATTAAACTTAAATATTAACATCTGACACGACTAAATGGTAATTATTTTGAGGGGAAAAAAATTGTAATGGAAATCTAACGACGTGTATCTTGTTTTGTACGAAATGCGACAACATCACGAACAGGTCTGGAAGAACAGTGTGGTCAAGCAATCGATGATACCGTCTGAATTGACGATCACAGTGCAAAATATGGGTTATCAAGTGGGTAATGCGGCGCGTATAAAGCAAACTTCTATCTCTTTAGTTGGATGTTATCACATTTAAAACAAAGGTGAGAATGTCTGTTAAACGTTTTATTTTAATATACTTCAGTTTTCTGAAAGATATGACCGTCAACCTAAACTGAGTTAGGATGAAATACCCTGTATTTGTGATTCATTAAGTGATTTTTGACTCTATGTTCCTATGTGATATTTCATCCTTGATGTATGCCTGACTTGTCATATTATTATTTTATTTTTTATTTATTTATTTATGTTTATGTTTATTTTATTTTTTTATATATATATATATATATATATATATATATATTTTACTGTAAGAGTTGATTCTATCAAAAACTTGTAAATACAAAAGTTTCAGATAATTTTAAGAACATCTATAAAAAATTTTATTGGATTTAATATCTTCTGAACTGACGAAGTTACTAATTTTATTTTTCAAAATAACCTGCTTTTTTCACCCCTTGAGCCCATTTGTAATTTTATCAAACATCTGTCATGCACAAACTTTTGGCAACTTTTTTATAAGTATTAATAACTTTAAACCGATTTTATATCTATTTTCATTAAAAAGTTATGTATTTGTTTTCGTAACCACCCCCCCCCCCTACTACCACTCCCTTGGTCCGATTTTGCCCGTTAACGAACTCAACCGAGATTTTATACCCTTTGATTTTATGTATCAGTTTGGAGGAGATTTGAGCATAATTAAAAAACTTATCGTGTCATTAAAAAGTGATACAGACCGATAGATAGATAGATAAAGATTTTACTTATGGTAATTTTGGGGTCCAGAGGTCATGATCGGTGTAGATCTGCAAAAAATTTTCAGAAATTTTAACATGGTACTTACCGCAGTAGGTAGTATTTCATACGAAATCTACCTAAAAGAACCGCCTTGTATAACACAACAAAATGCGGGAATTGAAATGAATTAACGCCTGTACATTTGTGGTATAGTCAAGGGGGCACACATAAAACTTTTTAGAGTGAGCATAAAACTTGAACATTTTGTATTTATTTTCATACATCAATCATATTTGTAAATAAAATACTTTTACATAAATCAAAGTTTGAAAGTGGGTGATTTCTTTGTAGTAGTCTGAATTCTGCAAGAAAAAGTACAGACACTTAGGCTGCCATCACAAAATTTACAAGCTGCTGTTTTTAATCGTATACTGTAAAATTTATAAAGTCTCCGCTAAGTTGAATGAGTGATGCTCGCTGTTTCATGCACGCGACATGAATATTTAAATATTTACTTCACAAAGTACAATTACAGTCATTTTTATGTGTGTATGGTAATATATGACCATCATTAGGATAGATAGCAGAGATCCTCCTCGTACGGAGCCGTATAAGAATTTAATTTTTGTATTTCCTCAAATAGAAGCCTTATGTAAGTGCAACATACCTCATCAAATTTTGCAACTTTTTTTTTATCAAATTTTGCAATTGGAAGTATGTGCCTAAGTACAATATTTAAGGAGATAGCCTATTGTAATTATGACTCAGCCTGTATATACGCAAAATTAAACGAAATTCAAAGAAACTGTTTTATTCCTTAGGAAATATATTGAATTAAATTAACTGTTTAGCAATAAACAAAATTAAACATTTATACGTAAATTTTAATTTGTCTTCGGGAGCTTAATTCACGGATTGTGACTAGAATTATACTGTATGCATGTTTTTATTCATAAACATATAATTAAGAAAAAAGAATTAATTAATCTTCCTGTTGATCTAGAAAATAAGAGTTTTACTAATCCGTTTTTCTCTGATTGAGTAACGTTACTTGTAGCTCAGTAAAAGACAGAAAAGAGGATTTTTCCTAAATGTTTAATTACGTAATTATTTCTTCAAATATAGGAAGCATGAACACATTCTGTTTAGATTAAGAATGTTACGCATGCATTTTTAGTTATCATTTATTTGGATAGTGTTGATTTGCATGTTTTATTGCATGATAAATAAGCACCACGCGTTTAATCGAACATGGTAAATATTTTCATAATTAATTTATTTCTTTTATTTTGGCGACTGTTTTGTGTTATTTTGAATCAAGAAGATACGATATTCACTTTCTATTCTTTGTTTCTTAATCAGATCCAAAGATAAATTGTATTAGGATATCTTAAAAACTATAAGATATGTAAAATTTACCCAACATATTGCAATTCATATTTTTTTTATTTAATTGTATTTATTTTACTAATTTCTCAAGAGATTGCATCACTAAAATATTTTTTAGGATAACAAGGTAGTTTCATGGTACTAGAGGGTGTTTTTTCAATACAATGATACTTGTATATTTACGATTCAGGTATATTCCTTGGTCCATTTTTTTATAATATCCCTATTTTTCTGGCAACAGTTGCACGTAATTATGACTGTCTAATTTTTGCTACGTCAATTTAGAGGCACCTTTAGTGTCTGGTATATGTTTTTCCATTTTTGTCCATTTTAATCATATTTTTTAATACTTCTGTTCACTTTATTTTTGGTATTATCTGCGTTGGTAACCAGAAATTCTTATTACTTTCCTTTTCCATGATACATAGAGGAAATCACATACTTCATTTGTAGTTCCATAGTACTTAGGGTCTAGTGAATCTACTACGATTCAGCAAATTCCGGATATATTCCTTTTTGTTCATTTATTTCATGGTGAAATATATATATATATATATATTAAAATATATATATGAAATAAATTAAAAGATGAAATATATATATATATATATATATATATATATATTTCATCTTTTTTGTTTGTTATGGAACACTATTATTTTTACTTACTTTCAACTCCTTTTTGTAAAATATCTTTGTTCCTTGTTTAATAATTTGGTTTTTGTGTGATGGTAGTCCCAAATTCGTATTGTTTTGCTTTTTCATGGCAAATACTAAGATGAAACCACACACTCCATTTGTAGTTCCAAAGTATTTGGGACCTGAAGATTCTGCTTTGGTTCTACAAATTTCATTTGTATTCATATTATTCTTTTTTCCTTCCATGTTCAATGTACTATAAGTTATTAAATTCAATGGTTAATTTCAAATGGTTAATATTGTTTACTATAATTCAATTTAATTCTTTTATTGATAAAATCCATTGGTGAATCTTGTCTACTTTTAATGGTATTATATATATATATATATTCTGGGAGTCCCAAAAATGACTGATGGATTTTAAAATTCCATAATTTGCAAACGGTGACAGCTATTTAAAAAAATTTTGCAGGAGGGTTATGTATAATGTCAGGAGTTGAGTTTTTTACCGTAATTTTTTATTTTAGTTCCCATCTCAAACAATAAGTGGCGCTGACGGCGATTGAAGGCCAGGTCGACGCTTCACTCAGAACTGATCACCTGGACTACAATCGCCGTCAGCTCCACCTATTGTTTGGGATGCGAACTATAATAATATAATTACGGTAAAAAAAACTCCTGACTTTATACATAACCCTCCGGCAAAAAAAAATTTATATAGCTGTCACAGTTTGCAAGTTATTGAATTTTAAAATCCAACAGTCATTTTTGGGACTCCCGGTATATATATATATATTGACAGTTGGTCTTACTGAATTTTAAATTTTGGTAAATATCTCTGGAATTAGATTTATTTAAAATAAAAGTACAAGCCTAATTTTTATAAGAAAAAAATATACTTTTAGGAAAAAATCAAAATTACTAAGTTAGCAACTGCGTAACTTAACTTCATTATTACATTACATTAGTCAGAAATGAGACATATTAATAAGAGGATTATATTAATAAGGAGGATATTAATAAGGTGGAGGATATTAATAATAGGAAATAAACTAATTATAATATATATACATATATATATATATATATCATACAGTATTTTAAAGTTTATAAGCTCACTTCATATACTTGTTTCAGTATTCATTTCACGTTTTGAATTTTTTAAAAGCTATCTTCTTAATAAGCATCTACATCTTAAAATTAACATTTATTTCCAATTATAATCTTCTTGTCTAACTCTACCCACTCTATGGTAGTAGTGGAATCATTATGAAATCCCTTTGTTGAAACATGGGCTGTCATCATTAATTTACCATTATTAATTTTCTAATTCGTTTGGTATTCCTTAATAATTTATAGAACTCTAATAATTTATAATTTACCAAGTTTTACAGCGTTTTTAGAACGTTTGTCGTTTTTACCAATCCGAGATGGTAGAGATACCAGTATATATACATTGTGTAGGATCAAAAATTGTCAGTATTAATTATCAACCATTACCTTTAGAATAGGTTCATAATTTTTGAGGTTGTATTGAAATTGTAATTTACAACATGTATAGGACCCTTTTAATTCTTTCTCTTTCTTTTCAAAGTCGAGGCACAGTAGAAAATTTCGTCAAATGGAAGTTCAACTGTAACGCTTACTTTTTGTGGAAATAAGCATCAAGGCAACCATTTATTGGTTTTGAATCTAAAGTTAAAATCATTTCGTTATATCGAAACAAAATAAGTATTTGAAAAAAAAATCAAATAGATTATTTTACATCCTGTTTGGTGTGGAAGTATCACATATGATACTTCAGAACTGAGAAGGTTACAGCGAAAAAAAGAAGCGTCTCTATTAAATTTTAAAATAAATCAATACAAATGTCATTTAATAACTAATTTTATTTTTCTAGGAATAAAATTATTGTACAATAAATATTCAAAATATGTATAACGAAAAATTATTTACAAAAAGCATTATTTAAATTGTAATAAATCGCTTCTGCGTAAATCGTTAAAGTTTTGAAAAATATCTTAGTAAGTAGAAGGAGGGATATTGGTATCAACATAAGTTAAAGTATTGATGATTACAAGCAATGGTTAAAGAATTACAGAAAATATATTCAATACTGAAATTACGAAAAAAAGTGTAAATGAACAAACTACAACAACCATTATTCACTACTCCTTACTTAAAATATTTTTGCGAAATTATACCGCCTCTAATGTTTGACCTCTTTATCACTATATTATCACAAGTTATTAAATTGTAAATAATTACTTTCGAGTTCAGATTTCAGTCTACAATATATATATATATATATATATATATATATACTCACGAAAAAAATCCTAATAATTTGCGTCTATGAATTTTTAACTTCGTTTCTTTCTGCTTTATTAACAATAATTTTAAGTATTTCGTTGTCCTATTTAAATAAATATTTTTCTAAAAGTTAAGAATTTCACAAAAAATAGTAAAAATTATAAAGTGTCATCGCGAGGTCTATTCAAGACCAAAAACAACAATCATTTTCGAAAAAATAATCAAAAAATAAATAAAATAAAAAACATTATCCTAGGAACTTTTCAATACAGAACGTCTATAATTTAAGCCATTTTGTACTACCATCGAAAAAAAAATGTAAATAAATAAATGTATACGCCGAAAAAAATTGTATAAGCTTATATATATTACATGAATTTAAATTACCTTATTTCGTTCTGAAATTGAACTGCAGAACATTTTAGAATTTTCTGTTCATATTTATGGTTACGCTTTTGTAGGAATATTGGAAAAATAATTTTATTGCATTATAAATTAAACACGCTAACTGCAGCTACTCACGAAACCCCTTCGACGTAGTTTATATTTTATAGAGAAAGGCGTTTAATTATTTAAAAAAAGAATTATCAAAATATTTATTGGTGTATAAAGTGAATAATGGATAAAAGGATGATAATATCATATGTATTATAATTTATGCATATATATATATATATATATATACTTTTTATAGATATACAGGGTGGTCATAAAAAAAACTTTGCCGATATATGGATCTCTAGCGGCCAGTCCGCTCAACCGATCGAAATGAAATTTCAAATATATCTATTCAGAGGTATGAGCTCGAGATTCTGAGAACGACAACAAAATGGCGCTCACGGTTACGGTTATAATTACAGAAACTCGAAAATTTCCAATGGCAACACCCATTTTTTTTCATCGCAAAATGCTCAGCGCATGCGAAAACCCTGAAGAGCGTTGGATCCGTACGTGTATCTCAAGAAACGGACATGTTATGCACGCACAAAGAACTGTTCTGCGAATCCTCCCCCCCCCCCCATAGAAAAAACTCAATTGGAGCGCAAGGAGGAAATTTGCATATGACACAGAGTCAGTACACTAATCTCTGATTACAATACAGATCGGAGAAATTAAAACTTTTATTTTGATTACACATTTTCCACATGGGTGTCATCACCATTAATTGCCTGTGATGACACCCATGTGGAAAATGTGTAATCAAAATAAAAGTTTTAATTTCTCCGATCTTTATTGTAATCAGAGATAAGTGTACTGACTCTGTGTCATATGCAAATTTCCTCCTTGCGCCCCAATCGAGTTTTTTCTATGGGGGGGAGGATTCGCAGAACAGTTTTTTGTGCGTGCATAACATGTCCGTTTCTTGAGATACACGTACGGTTCCAACGCTCTTTAGGGTTTTCGCATGCGCTGAGCATTTTGCGATGAAAAAAAATGGGTGTTGCCATTGGAAATTTTCGAGTTTCTGTAACTATAACCGTAACCGTGAGCGCCATTTTGTTGTCGTTCTCAGAATCTCGAGCTCATACCTCTGAATAGATATATTTGAAATTTCATTTCGATCGGTTGAGCGGACTGGCAGCTAGAGCTCCGTATATCGGCAAAGTTTTTTTATGACCACCCTGTATATACTTTTTATATCTATATACTTTTTATAGATAGATCCAACGCAACATAGATATTTACCAAAATTTAAAATCCAGTAAGAAAAATAGATAAACTGTCTTTAAGCATGTATACCCTCATAGCATGCATGTTCACAGTGACGTCACAATGTGTCTAAGATGTGACTTTCTAAAAAAATTTCACAGTTTGTCACAATGTTAATGTCAAAGTAGTCACAAATGACACACTTTTCACAAATTGGTCACATTGTGACGTCACAAACTGGTCACAATGTGACGTCACAAAAAAGCTCTAAAACGGCCATAACGACTTCACATTTTAGTCACTGTGATTTCACATCGACGTCACGTGACGTCACATCGACAATCGATGGTCACAAAGTCACAATGTGACTTCACAACGTCGTTGCAGTGACGTCACCATGTCTTACGGGTAATGAACATGAAATTTAACTCCTATTTAAAATAAACAAAACAAATCATCTTTTGAATTATGAAGTTCTGTGAAATGAATATAAACAGAAGTATGAAAAGCAATTGGATGAAAAAAAACAACAGAAAAACTTATATTGTTAATCACTTATGGGTAATCACTCGGGTGTAAATCACTTGTGGTTAAATCACTCGTGGTTAAATCATTCATGGGTATTGTAAATAACTCATAATTCACAAAAATAAGCAACAATCCAGTCAGTTTCTGTAATATAAAATCCGAAATGAAAACTAAGAATTTGACCTAGTATGTACCTCATTGACTAGATGAAAAATCAAACAAAATAGAAAGAAAAGCTAAACTTGAAAAGTCTTACTGTAGAATAATAATAATTAATAATTTATACCAGCTTATTCTATAAAATAACATAGTTGCAAAATTCAATCCATCATTAGCTCATGTTACGTACCATCGAATAATGTAAATTTATCGATAGTATGAAGGTTACCAATTACAGTTACTACACTGTAAAAAAAAATCTGCAAAGGTACTAAACATTTTCTAGGAAACTGGGATTCCTAGAACTTTTCCTGTAAAGTTAACAGCAAAAATTCAAGTTTCAGAGTCGGTTACATGATTTTTTTCCTGTTATCGTTACATGAAAAGTTCTTGGAATCCCAGTTTCCAAGAAAATGTTTAGAACCTTGGCAGATTTTTTTTTTTACAGTGCGAAACAGAAAAAAATAAAAATTAATAAAAAATATTTAGTAGAACAAATATTATTTATAAATAATATACTGATCCACACTTATGATGTAATAATTTAAAATAATATTTAGTATTCATATTGCTTATATTATTTAGTTCATTACTTATATTATTAGGTTTTGCTTACAGCTAGTACAAAATTCATATGCATACAGATAGATATATATATATATAATCCATTTAAAGACTCATTAACTATTTTTTCTTTACTTGCAATAGAAAAACAGAATATAGAAATTATGATAACTAAAACCAAAATGAAAATTTCTTTTAAATGTTATTTATTTTTTAAAGTAAAGAGAAAATTTTGTTATTATGTTGGTATTCATGATATTGATAATTGAAAATCTCTAGGAATCATTATTCCCATTTCATTAAAAATTGAAAACATGGTAGTTTTATGTGTATATCCTGTATGTGAATATAAAGTTCATTCCCCTTGGCTGGTGGGGATGTCCTATGGCATTAGCGAATTTTAATTCCTAATTGTAACATTGGCACACAAGAATTTTTTAATAAAAATTTCACGTTAATTAAATACGCATTCTTTTAGAATTTAATGTTCATTTAAATACCAGTGTCATTGAATTATTTTAATATACTATTTTGCCTCCTAAAGAGTTAGATAGACGTCAATTGTCAGGAACCGAGTACATAAAAATGTAAAAAATACGAGAAAAGTATTTGTTATATCTTTATCCGAAATACAAAATTTATCTAACAAAATTATAATACTAAAAAAAACATTAACTTAAAATAATTTTAAATAACAAAATTCTAGATGTCTTTTTTTTTCTATGTAAAACAATAGGACTTTAACAGTATGAAAAAAAGTAAATATTATGGGAAAAAAACTTATCTATTTCACTGTTTTTAAACAAAATTTACTGATTTTTATGAGTGTTGAAGGTTTCAGCGAAGGTGTCAGAAGGTTGTCAAAGTAAGTTTTACTTTAGAGAGACGTCGCTGTCTCAGATGACATATTGTTAGAGTTGTTCTGATACCTCAAAATCTAGGGATAAGGCAAAGTCACGTAGAAATAGTAAAACTGTTGCATCATAATATCACTACGTCAACAAAATATGCATTTTCCGTAAAAGTATATATTTCAGAGAAAAGTTATTTTAACGCAATATTTATGTGTAACATATATATACATAATTTTTGTGCGCTAATGTTTAATTTATTTTCTTTATAAGGTATTTGTACCCAATATGGACAGTGCTCTCAATATGGACACCCCTAATATTTTTAAAAGTAACAATTTTTTATAGAGAGATCGCTCAACATGTACGTGAAGAAAAGCAGTTGAAAATATAATTAAGCCAGCAAAGTGCAAAAAAGCGCGCTGTTCTCCATTTAGAAGGAAACTTGTTGTTTCTGTGCAGCTGTTGTTTCTTCTGGTGTGCTGATAGTAATTACAGGTAAGTTTAAATTCTTATTAGATATTGTAAAATTACTTTAAATATTGAAAAGTGGGGTGTTTTAGAAAGCTTTTAAAACATATTTTCGATTGCTATGCATATATTGCTTAAAAGCATTTTCTTTGTTTATTTATTATAAGATTTAATAAAATTACTACCGATTCCCTATATGGACACCTTATGTCCACATTGGAAGTACAACAGGTGAATCTTTAGATTCACTAAAATAGAAAGATAAGCAAAACCAACTACATTATTTCATAATATTTTGTAGTAACTGAGATGTTTTGCATTAGTCTTCGAAGAGCGAAAACCGAAAATTACCCCCCCCCCCCGGTCCGAAAGTGCATGTTCTGAAAATATTTATTGTGCCCTACCCTCCCTCGCAATATTTTAAGATATATTTTTGTATGCCCTCACCTCTAAAATTCCATAGAAGAGTGGCTCTTTCACACACTCTGTGTAGCAGAACAATAAGGAGCCACCTGTCCATAATAGGGACTAGTGGTTCCTTATATGGCCATTTGTAAACATTTTTTGTTTTTATCATTTAAATTAAACCATAATAGTTATGTGGTGGCTAATTTTAATAATGATAGTCAACAGTCCAGGGATCATGGTCATATATTTTTGGAGTCCTATCACGTGTACATGGGGGTGAAAAAAATACATTTTTCCTTAGGGTGTCCATATTAGGCACAGGTACCTTATATGAAAAAGTAGAAAAATCTAACTTATTTTAAAAAAACTTAATAAAACTTAATCATTAAAATATAGAGTAATTCAATGTGAATACAGCGAATATAACCGGCTATAACTATTAAACCGAAAGAAATTTAAGGATAAGAATTATAAAGATTTTTTTTTAAGTACAAAACATTGTTTACATACTTTATAAATACTCTACGTGACTCTTTTTAGTCACATGTACGACATCAAAATATATTTTTATGTACAAATATACCATACTATATGTGTATGAATCTAGCATTCGCTGGTGCTTGAATTTATCGATGAAGAAATCTTCCCAACACGTTGATAACAGAAATGTTAATAATGAAATTCTGACACACAGAATGCTCTAAAATGCCAACAACATATACAGGCAGCATGTGATGTTTGAACAAATATAATTTTTAGATGCTGTCCGTAAGACCCAAGAGAATCGCATATAACATTTATGAAATGTTTAAGCAAATTTATGAACTTTCTTTTTCATTTTGTGGAATTCTTATTGATTAAATAGCTTTACCGTAATTTTGTAATTGCTATATTCATTTTGAATTACCCAGTATATTTGATACTGCATTAAATTTTTAGAAGATGCACTTTAATTTTTTAATAAAATATATTTTGTGCACAGTGATAACTCTATTAGAAATTCATGAAAATTTTTTTTAAAAAGGAGATATATCAGTAGAATAATCGGTCACATGCAAGCATTACGCGTGCACATAATGCTCCGAATAATTACTCAATGCAAGCTAGTCGCGAATTCCAAAGTAATTTCTTGATTAATTCTAATTAAATGAATTTAAATGAATTTGATGAATTTTGTTTTTTGCAATTTGCGGTTATTACTTTCATAGAGCCCAAAAATTTATGCACATGCTAAATGTTTTATAGAATGAAAAATATACAGCGGAATGCTTTCACATTTTAACTGTATCGAAACAATTGTATTACAAATTCTTGGTTTCCAATTTGGCAACAATTGATTGCAAGAAAAGTAATAAATTATGAAAAAATCTAAATTGCCGCAAAAGTTTATACGCAAAAACGAAATACTCACATTTTCCACAGCACAAAAATTCTTTAGTTAAAAATTATTAAAAATTCCGTCATACAAACTGCATTTACGTGTAAAAAAATATTGCCACATTTTTATGAAGGAAAATTTGAAAATAATAAATGATTAATATGCTTTAGTCCAAAATTTGGAGATTGTGTGCAATTTAAAATAACTATATAATAATATCGCCAAACAATTTATATATAAAAAGATATCTGCGTGATACGTTCATTTCGCCTTTCTAGATGAACACTTAAACTATTGTTGCCAATTCTAAGGCCGCGCAAATAAAAATATTTTCCTTTCTAGCAACAAAATCACTTTTAAGTAAATATTAAAAAGGAAAGAAAATTTTAAACGAATAAACTCATTGAGATGTTTTAAAAGCAGTAAATAGGAGAAATTACGTAGTATTTAAAATGTCCAAATAATAATTTTGCAAAACTGTATTAATTTAAAAATATATTTACATGAGACATTTATTTCATGTTTTGAGATGATGTTTGTGAAAATTGTTATAAATTCTAAACAGGGCAGATAATATTTCTTTTCTAATAATAAAATCATTTTGCCTTAAATATTAAAAATTAAAAAAAACTTTGGTCAGTTCAACGTCAGATATAAAATGGTACATTTTAAATGTATATTTAAAACAAACCTTTTCTTTTGAAGTGCTGTTAAAAAAATACCAGTACGCAAAGACTGATGTTTGCATGGTTCATTTTATATTAGCTTTTTTTTCAAATGTTTTACTGATCTAATTTAATCAAACATGAAATTAGTTAGCAGAATATTAACACTAACGGATTTTGCATTAAAATTCCCCAATTAAAAGGAAATGAACCAAAGCTATAGCCACTGGTTTTTTGCTATCTCTACAAGAAGAAAGTCCTGAACTCGTGGAAATTTTCGAACTTCGGTTTTTGATGGATTTATATGTTTTATGGGTCAGAGATTCGAAAAAATATGTTTTTACAAAACGTGTGTTTGTCTGTTTGTTTGCCACTCTTTATGTGACAAAAATGTTCTGGACACTCTACCTCAAGAACTAATGCACGGAATTTTACGGAATTCAGATCCCATTTGATATTGATATAAGCTGTAGCTGATTACTTTTTGGTGTATATTGCCCAAGAGATAGGACTGCTATGTTGCCTTTTACACAATTTCTGCAATATATGTATCTGAAAAGCTAATGAAGAAATTTTAATGAAACTTTAGATTCCTTTATTACTTAATATAATATGGTACTGATAAGTTTTTGGTGTAAAAGGTGCGCTGTAGGCATGCACCTCAGCTATCCAATGCAAAAAAAAAAAAAAAAAAAAAAAAAAAAAATCAAAAATGTCAAAATGCGAAAGAGTTATTAGAAAATGCTTCCCCATAGGAATAGCATTAGCTCGCGAGCGTTTCCTCGAGCGAGGACAGGGGCCTTAACTGTTTTTGTTCCAACTCTTTTAGAAGTTTTTGGGCAACTTTCATCTTTTGGCGAAGAACAAAATTTCTGCAATTCATAAATCTATCGCACCTACTCATTGTTGCCTTAAAGTTTTCACATTCTTTAGGAATCTCTTTTGCCCATTATAAGGCAAATAAACAATACTCCTCGTTATTATTAGTCCATTTTTTTGCGATTTTCTAATATACACTGGGCAACATTGTTCTCTAAAATATGCCACTTCGTAAAGCCTGTGCGCAATGCACATTTTGTTATAGCATATATAGAATCGCAGCTTCATTCTTCTTTTATTAACGAATATAAAATTCATTAACTCCAAATATTCGAGCTAAAACGCAATTATCTTTTTTTTTTTTTTTTTTTTTTTTGAAAACGCTATTACTTTAATTTTAAATCCGGAATTGTATTTAACTCGTTTTACTGGAGGAACAGTTTATGATTAAGAACGGTTTTCATAAACTTTAAGATCAAACTTATGGATGAAATTATGATTTCGAACAAATATCGAATGTTACATGAAACGGGTAATTTCTATTGATAGGATCAGCACAGATGGGAGGGGGAGGGGGTAGTAATTGGTTTGTCTGAAATGAGATTTAGAGTGAGGAAAGGGGCGGGTTATTAAGTTTCCAAAAGATAGGAATTAAGCATACTGAAGACAACTGGTTTTACATGTCGCAAGAAAAAGACACAGTTATCTGGAGTGTGTGTGTGTGTGTGGGTGTTTATTTTTACTTTTTTTTTTTTTTTTTTTTTTTTTTCGTGGGAAAAAAATGATGCGAGTTATATTCCTGTATATGCTAGAAATAAAATTATGTACTCTCAAATTAGTGGTGCGTGTTATACGCCGGGATATACGGTATACCTTTCTAAAATTCATGTAAAATACAAGGAAAATCAATAAAATGAAATAGAAAAATCGTGGGCTCTTTAGAAATCTATTATTTTCTCTTGGAAATTTCTGTAAAACAAAATTTATATAAAACAAGCTTATAGTTACAGTATCCCTTAAAAGTACTCACTAAAATAACATACTGAAGGCGTAAAGTATCGAAAAATTATTTTTTTTTCTTATGGAAATTTCAGGAAAACTAGGAATCATATCTCAAAAAGTGAAAAAATTTCAAAAACTGCTCTCACGACATCAATATACTTTGATGAATCAATAACAAATCCCACTCGTTTTTCACTTTTCCAATACCAAAAATTTAATCATGGCATAAAATACTTGTCAGCAAATATCTTGAAGTCATACATTTAAGACATAGCATGGACAAAATGCCGGCAGCTAATCGTTTCAATATATCGGATTTGAAAATATCACATATTAGCTGTCGTCTTGGTTTGATCTTATTTGGATTAGAATATTGTCACATTTACTAGCCGGAGGAGATTAACATTGAAGTAGAAATTAGTTATTTGTAAGAATCCTTGATTTATATATTATATCCTGAATTTTGCAATGATTGTGTTTGAATATTTTCCGTTAAAATAAATCAATGTTTTTAATTCGTAAAACAAAGTTATATTTGTGTAATGTAATGAAAGCACTGGATCTTATGTAAATATACAAAGTTAATGGATATATTATTCCCTTTAATATGTTTAAAATAATAGTCATCTTATTGCATCAATGTTAATTTAAAATATTCATTTATTCTTTCTTTATTTTAAAAGTTTTTTGAAATTTCAGTCAAAAAATCTATTTAATTAAATCTATTTAATTTTAATTCAGGCAGACAGCTGAAATTCGACAGTTGATCACCATGCTTTTATTTTCTATCTACGTATGTATGCTTATTTACTTATTTATTTACAATAATTGCAGGTATATAATTGCAACTTAGTACTAGAAATGTATAAAAAAAGATTTTCTTGAAAAAAAAAGTGTTTTGCTATTTTTCTATTCAAAATTGTCAAATAATATATATATATATATATATATATATATATATATTAAAATAACGCAGCACAAAAATATTTAACCCTGCTGTTCTGTTCGGGTCTATTTGACCCAAAAATTTTATTGTTCACTTATAAAAAAAATTAGCGCAGAGATATTTCCATGAAACTTTTTGACTTTGTTCATTAGTAATATAACTATATATTCCTAGAAGTATTTACGTTTATTTATATTTCCAAGAGATATTTTTTAACTTAGTCCTAATGTACTGTTCGGGTCATATTGACCCGAGTTAAAAAATAATTTTATCATGCACTTTTAATTTTGTTTGGAATCATTCAATAAAAATAATTACTGCAACGTATCTATTTCGAAATCTGTTTCGTTGGCACAGGTGTTAGATCACGTGACAAGAGAGCAAAGTCAAATGTTGATATCATTGGCGGAAGGAAAAAAATGCACCTGTTAGTAGCTTTTCTTTTTTCTTGCTGTATATCAATTTCTAATAATCTGAAGAACAGTTGTATCTCTGAGTATTAGTGAAAAAATGGCGAATCGTAGAAATTTGAGCGACGCTGATATTGCTAAATTAATGGAAGCCTCTGACAGTCAAGAGGAAAATGCGTCTGAGTATGAAAATCATACAAGTGAAGAAATTGAAAGTGAAAGTTCTGTCAACGATTTTAATAATGATATTCAAAAGACTCACAATATACAGAGTATTCAGTCTAAGAATAGTAAAATAGTATGGAAATTTAATCCCCTTCTTCATTCTGGTCGACTAATGTCTGCTAATATTATGAAAACTACTCCAGGTGTTACAAGATATGCAACGACAAGGATAACTGACATAAAAAGCGCATTTGCGACGGTATTCAATTCTACAATCGAGAACGAAATCATAAAAATGACTAATATAGAAGGGAAAAAGTGGAAAGATATTAGTACTGAAACTTTTCAAGCATACATCGGATTATTATTATTAGCTGGTGTGTACAAATGATATGGAGAATCAACAAAAAGTTTGTGGAATCAAGAAACAGGCAGAAATATATTTCGTGCTACAATGTCCCTCGAAACCTTTCATATGATATCGAGAGTTATTCGTTTTGTCAATAAATCTACCAGGCAAGAAAGAAGGTCTGTAGATAAATTAGCTGTTGTTCGAGATATTTGGGAAAAGTGGATAGAAATTCAACCTAAATTGTATAATCCAAGTGAAAATGTTACTCCGGATGAACAATTAGTACGATTTCGTGGACGATGCCCTTTAAAACACTATATACCTAGTAAACCCTCCAAGTGTGGGATAAAAATATGGACTTTATGGCATAGCAAAACTTCGTATGTACTGAATGCACAAATTTGTACTGGAAAAAAATCAAGGATCAAAGCCAGAGAAAAGTCAGGGTATGCGGGTAGTGAGTGACCTTACTTATGGGTATTCGGGGCACAATGTTACATGTGATAACTTTTTCACTATATTTCTATAACTTGGGAAAACTTCCTCTAAAACGGAAAATGACTATGTTTGATACCATTAGAAAAAATAAGCCCGAACTTCCTGAGAAAATGCTAAACAAAGAAGTGCACAGCTCATCATTTTATTTTACAGAAGATACAACAGTTGTAAACTACATCCGTAGAAAGAGAAACATTTTTATTCTTATGAGCACTTTCTATCATGAAAATGAAGTTAGCGACAGACCTGACAAAAAACCACAAATGATATTAGATTTTAATGCAACTAAAGGGGCGGTGGATAGTCATAATCATTTTTTGGGTACATATACTTGTAAGAGAAAAACAAATCGCTGGAATATGATAGTATTCTGTAATATGCTTGATACATCTGCTTACAATGCATTTAATCTATGGATTTCAATAAACAGCAAATGGAATGAAAATAAATTAACCAAACGAAGGCTCTTTTTTAGAAGAATTGGGGAAATCTCAAATTTTTCCACACATTGAAGTAAGACAGCATCTTCCCAGAAGCGAAGATTCAGTCCAAATTGTGAAGAGAATGCGTAGTAAAAGTGCAAACGTACCCTCGGAATCAGATGAGAACACTTCATTGTGTACTAAACTTGCAAGATGCAAGTTCTGCACATCAACCAACGACAACAAAACCAATATATTATGTCACAATTGCAAAAAACACACTTGCAAATTTCACGTAAACTATTTTTGTCCAAATTGTAAATAAAAGTAAGTATTCAAAGTTATTTTACTGGTGTTTTGTATTATTTGATATATATTTAAGCTTATTTTATTATTTTTTTTTATTATTTCTAAAATAGTTATTTTCGTTTACTGCTAGAAAAGGTAATATTCTAAATCGGGTCACATTGACCCGAACACTACATACGTATAGTAAATACGAACAGAACAGCAGGGTTAATACATTCAGTTTTTTTTCATTACATATAGTTATAAAATGGAATATTACCTAATCATATTCAAAAAACAAAATTTTGTACTTTTAATGATTATTTATACTATTGTTGAATATATAGAAATATATTTATAATTGCAAAAATTAACAATTAAATTATTATTATATAGATTAAAGGTTGTTTTTGGCGTTTCTTTAATTTCTAGTTTTTTATATTACATGGAGTTCCGACATTTTTTACGATTTTGGACTTAAACCTGCGTCTCTAGGAAAACTATTGTCATTTAATGCAATGTAATCGTACATTAATATAATGGCATACAACAAACACAGGCTGTTTAAGAATTCAGAAAAATCGTCTTGCCCAATTTAACACACACACAATAAAAAAAGATTATCAACAAAACTTTCCGTACTCTCTGAAAAAAAATCTCAAATTTCACAGCTTATCTTTACTTTATCCCTTATGAGTATTCACTAAAAATACGTACGGAAGCCGTAAACTCTCATAAAAATAAAATTTATGGAAATTTCTGTAAAATAAAAAATCGTATCTTAAAAAGTGAAAAATTTCAAAAACACTTTAAATGTTCTCTCGGCATCAATATACTCTGATAAATCAATAACATATTCTCTCTCGTTTTTCACTTTTCCATTACCAAGAATTTAATCTTCAGCATGGCATAAAATACTTGTCAGCAAATATCTCGAAGTCATACATATTTAAAACATAGCATGGACAAAATGCCGGCAGCTAATCGTTTCAATACATCGGATTTGAAGATATCAGATATTTACTGTCGTCTTGGTTTGATCTTATTTGGATTAGAATATTGTCACATCTACCAGCCGGAGAAGATTAGCATTGAAGCAAAAATTAGTTATTTGTAAGAATCCTTGATTTATATTTTATATTCTAAATTTTGCAATGATTGCGCTGGAATATTTTCCGTTAAAGTAAATTGATGTTTTTAATTCGTAAAACAAAGTTATATTTGTGTAATGTAATGAGAGGACTGGATCTTATGTAAATATACAAAGTTAACAGATGTATTATTTCATTTAATGTGTTTGAAATAATAGTAATCTTATTACAGTAATCTTATTACATCTTATATTAATCTTATTACATCTAATTTAAATTATTCATTTATTATTTCTCTATTAAAATTTTTTTTGAAATTTAATTCAAGAAATCCATTTTAATGCAGGGAGACAGCTCAAATGTGTTAGTTGACCATCATGCTTTTATTTTCTATCAATGTATGTATACTTATTTATTTACAATTGCAACTTAGTACTAGAAATTAATATGAAAAAAGATTTTCTTGAATAAAATTGTTTTGCATGGTTACGCTATTTTGATATTAGAAGTAAAATTGTCAATTAATATATACATGCATATTATAATAACACAGCACAAAAATATTTTATATATTCAGGTTTTTTTCATTACATATAGTTATAAAACGGATTATTGACATATCATATACAAAAAAACAAAATTTTGTACTTTTAATAAATATTTATACTATTGTTGAATATATATACATATATATATATATATATATATATATATATATATATATATATATATATATATATATATATATATATATTATACATAATTACAAAAATTTATAATTGAATTATTACGTAAATTAAAGGTTGCTCTTTTAGGGTTTCCTTTCATTTCTAGTTATTTATATACATGGAGTTCCGATATTTTTTACGATTTGGGTTTAAAGCTGCGCCTCTAGGAAAACTATCGTCATTTAATACAATGTAATTGTATATTAACATAATGACAAAAAACAAACATAGGCTGTTTAAGAATTCAAACAAAAATAAACTTGTCCAATGGAACACGAAAAACAAAAGTTTATCAACAATACTTTTCTTACTCTCTCTCTCTCCCACAAAAAAAAAAAAAAAAAAAAATCTCAAATTTCACAGTTTACTTTATCTTTTATGTGTATTCTCTAAAAATACGTACGTAAGCCGTCAACCCTCAAGAAAATAAAATTTCCTCCTCATGGAAATTTCTGTAAAACAGGAATTCGTATCTCAAAAAGTGAAAAATTTCAAAAACATTTTAAATGTTTTCACGACATCAATATACTCTGATAAATCAATAACATATTCTCTCTCATTTTTCACTTTTCCATTATCATGAATTAAATCTTCAGCATGGTATAAAATACTTGCCATCAAATATCTTGAAGTCATACTTTTAAGACATGAGAGATAAGTAAGATAAGTTATGAGATAAGTAAAACTAGATCCTATGTAAATACATAAAATTAATCGAATTATTTATTTTCTTGAATATGTTAAAAATAGTAATAATATTATTACATAAATATTAATTTAAATTATTCATTTTTTTAAAGAAATTTTTAGAAATATGTATGAGTAATCCATCTCAATTTAGCAGGCATCTCAAATATGCCAAATGACCATCATGTTTTTATTTTAAAAAGATTTTCTTGAAAAAAATGTTTTGCATGCTTACGCTATTTTGATATTTGAAGTAAAATTATAAATTTTCAGAAAAAAACCTTTTATATTAAAAGCAATGCAGCACAAAAACATTTAATACATTCAGTTTTTTTTTTTTTTTTTCATTACAGATAGTTATGAAATAGAATTTCATCTTATCACTTTATCAAAACAAATTTTTGACCTTATATATATATATATATATATATATATATAGACATTGACTTTCTAACATACGTAGACGCCACATCACATTTTTATCTGGGCATGGGTTTGAATCCAACATCTTTGTCGAAAAGATGCTGTTTTTTAGCGGTGATCGCTTCATTAGCAACTTTCAGATTTCATTCTCGCAGTGAGTTTCGATGGGAATGCGGTGAAAAAATTCCATTCCGATGAGATTTTGGCGGTAGAAAAACCGGTTTGGCGCGCTAAATCTGCCCTCCGTCACGTGACGGAAGGCAAAGTTGTCGGCATAAGAAAAGGTTGCCATTCTGGTGTCTAGGTATCTTAGGTCATTGATATATATATACATATATAATTACGTAAATTAACAATTGACTTATCACATAAATTAATGGTGGTTTTTCGCATTTTCTTTCTTCTGTATAGAGTTATCTGTATATATATAGTTCCGACATTTCTATGATTTTGGACGTGAAGCTACGTCTCCAAGTTTACTATCGTCTTCCATAATTAATACAATGACATACAGTAAACTCAGGGTCTTTAAGAATTCAGAAAAATAATCTTGCCGGAACACCCAAAAAATTATCATCAGTATTTACGTAAAAATATACTTAAATCTTCACGATCGGTGAAATAGAATTTTAATTTAGGCATCATCGGTGACGAGGGATTTCATTATACAGGGTTTTCATAAATAAATGTCCCAGTTTAAATGATATATTAAAACAGCACAATTTAGACTATTTACTACAAATGATATATTAAATTAAAGATTAAATAACCTAAATTTTCTTACAAATTTACAGTATATTTACTTGCAGTTATATGACGCATATCCAACCTAAAGTCGAATTGTTTCCATACTTCGGATAACAAATCCGGAGAAATTGAGGCAGTCATGGACCAGGAGACTGAAGTCTGGAAAATCATTAGGTAGCGGTGGAGAGAAGACACGATCTTTTATAAAGCCCCGAAAGAACAAATCACATGGCTCTAACAGATTTTAAATCTCCAACCCAGCAATAACGGCTAACGCTCAAGAATCGCCTTTATGATTATTTTTCACTTGAAACACGTATATAATAAAACAATGCTTGCGCATGTGCTTATCTAAAATTGTGTGAATTCTTTATTTGTGATAGTGAGCCAGCACTCTACAATGCTTGAAGCTGATATCATTAAAATTTACAACTGGCGGATGCTGTTATTGACATATTGTTCTTTTAAGTTGTAGTTAAGTATAACGCTCACTGCTAATCGTTGTGTTAGATCGGATGAGAAAATCTCAGATATTTGCAGTCGTCGTAGTTTGATCTTATTGGATTTGGAACATTATTTAATTAATAAGCCGAAAGATATTATCATTGTGGTAGAAAATTAGTTATTCTTATAAAACTCCGTGATTTAGATGTTATTGCCTCTAATTATTCAAGACTGCATTTGAATATGTTCCTTTAATGTATATACATGATTTTGTGTTACCTTCCTCATAGCATGCATGTTCACAGTGACGTCACAATGACGTCACTGTGAGTCACCTTGGTCACATCACATCTGTGACGAAAATGCCACCACTCAGTGACGTCACATTGTGACTAAGATGTGACTTTCTAAAAAAATTTTCACAGTTCGTCACAATGTTAGTGTCAAAGTAGTCACAAATGACACACTTTTCACAAATTGGTCACATTGTGACGTCCCAAAGTGGTCACAATGTGACGTCACAAAAGAGCTCTAAAACGGCCATAACGACTTCACATTTTAGTCACTGTGACTTCACATCGACGTCATGTGACGTCACATCGACAATCGATGGTCACAAAGTCACAATGTGACTTCACAACGACGTTGCAGTGACGTCACCATGTCTTACGGGCTGCAATGTACAAAGATCAGGAGATACTACTTAAATACTTAAAAGTCATTCATGTATTTTATTTTATATTATTTTATTTTTTTTTAATAAAATAATTCAAAAATATTTATTTGAAGGATTATTAATTTAATGGCTCTAGTACCTGTACATATTTAATTAAAATATATGTGTATATACATAGACATATAAATTTGTCTTTTTTTTCCTTACTTTCATATGCTACACAAATTTCTTTCTTTGAAAATATACATCCAGTTTTACTTAATCACAAATTTTAAAGCGTCTGAACTATTTTAACCACATAATTTTTATTCATGAAACGCATAAAAAATGTTGGCAATCATTAATTTCTGTAACTAATTAGACTTCCTTTTATATTTTAATTGATCAGTAAATCTTTTAATGTATTGAAGCATCTGATATTTTAAACGGTTTCTAATTTTTATTTAGAAATTTAAAGTATATACACTCACACACACACACATATATATATATATATATATATATACATGCATATATCTATATATATCCAGTGGAGCATAAAGATGAATTATGCTTAGTATTTTTCATGTTCAGTGAAGATTTTTAAATTTCAATCTTATCGTTACTTTTCTATATACAAATTTTCATTAATGGAATTTGCCCTATACATGAAGTATTTAGAATATAAAATTTTCCTCGAGTTGAATTTTACGTGCCATAAAAATTCGTATGTCTAAAATGGAAAATTTTGTAAATACATTAAATAAAATATCGACACCCGTGTCTTCAGATAAATCAATATTATAATCGCGTTTGAGTTTCAGTTTTCCATTATGAAGAATTTATTCTTGAGCTTCACATAAAGTACTAGCCAGCAAAATTTCTTGATTTATACTTTTGAGATTTGTCATGAGCAAAAATATGCAGCTAATATTGGATGCCACAATATGAACCATTATATTTCATCTTGATTTAATCTTATTTGGATTAGAATATTGTCGCATTTACTAGCCGGAAGAGATTAGCATTGTAGTAAAAATTATTTATTCGTAAGAATATGTGATTTGTACATTATTTCCTATCTTTTGCAAACACAGACTTTAAGATATTCCTTAAAAATAAGTACATTTAAAAGTGCATATATGTGCCATAAGTTAGTATTAAGAGGTCATATCTAAATAGCTAAAATTTATTTATGTATTTTTTCTCGATTATATTCTTAAATAGAGTTTTAGTAATCTTTTTATTTCATGGGTCTTAGTGCATACTTCCCGTAGCAAAGAGTATGTAGTTTGCTTATATGTATTTCATTTCATTTTATTTTTATTTATATATTTTTTTTTCATGCAGAAGATATTTTGGAGCTGGTTTCTGTTTCTTTAATTTAATTTTACTTTCTACATCTGCATTTGTTTACTATATTGAAATATAAAGAGGTAAAAATAGATAGGCTGCATAGAAATATAAAGAGGTCCTTTTTCAAATAACAATATGAATATGTTTCACCTATTTCATATCTTTATAATGGCAAGTATATATTATGCACTTATCTGTCAAAATTTTCATCTTCCTATAAATCAATATTAAATTCTCGCTTTTTTTTTCCTTGGCTTTTATTATCAAGAATTTAATCTCAAGTTTCACATAAAGTACTTCAAGGAAAATTTCTTTCAGTTGCATTTTAAAAATATCTCATGGACAAAATAATGACATTTAAAATTGGATGTCAAGATCTGAGGTATGAAATGTCATCTTTGTTTGAGATTGTTTGGATTAGAACATTGTTGCATTCATTAACCGAAAAGTGATTACCTTTAAAGTAGAAATTAATTATTTGTTAAAATATATTATTTTCTTGATATTTTGTGTCATTTGCAAACAAAATGTTATAATATATTCCTTAAAAATGAATGCATTTTAAGGCGAGTATTTGGGATGAGCTGAATCGATATTAAGAAACCACATCTAAATGAATTTCATTTACATGCAGTTTTATTGTAAAGAATCTAAAACAGCTTTTTCTAAAAAGCTTTTTTTTACTTCAAAGTCTTTGGCACATACATTCTTTAACTAAAAGTATGCAGTTTTTATTTTTTTTTCCAGAAAAATTCAAAAAATTGAAATTAGTTTCGATTTTTCCATTTTTACTTAAATTTCCCTATCTTGATTTGTTTTAAACACAATTTACTCATTTTATGTTTTTATACTGCAAAGTAAATGGCAACAAGATGCCCAAATGTGTACAAAAAAGCATTTTGTACATATATTAAAATAGTAGAAATCTCGATTGACATGGTGAAATTTTTGGATTACATCGGTATTGTTAGGTAGATTTCAGATGAAATATTAGATAGATTTCGTATGAAATACTATACAAGGTTTTGATAGAACTAAGCCTTACCGGTAAAAAATAAAAATAAAAATAAAAACGAAAACAAAAAGGGGGTTGTAAAAAGAAAAAATCCGTAACATCGTCAATTCTTAAACTATCAAATCCAAAATAATTTATGTTACATCTTCTTAATAATATCTACAATTTTTATTCTGGCAAGATTTTTATAGGACCATTTCTTATAGCAAAAATAAACAAAAATAGGAGTTGAAGGAAAAAAAACTCAAATCCAAACTGCTTATATTCTGACTCATTTTTAAATTTATTTTTGATTTTAAACGCATACAAATGGCAGGTCCTCTTATTTAGGAACTATACAATGTGTTGGCTGGTTTTTTGATAAAAGAAAAATATATTTAAAAAAAGGCTTCCAAAATAGATATTTTGAATAGAATTTCCCAAAACAATCATGATTGAAGAATTGAGGATGTATTAAAAACATTTTTACTCTTTTTTAAATTCAATGCTCTCAAACGCATCCAATTGATAGTTTTTTCATATTGAGGACGTATAGTGTGCCGTATTGGTCGATTTTTTTTTAATTTAGTCAGAATATGCTGTCAAAATGGGCATTTGAGCCGAATTTCGCTTAAGATGATCCTGATACAAACAGTTATTACAGAAAAATAAAAGAATTTTTTCAAAAGTGGCCAAATAAACTTACTGAACTGGGTATATCTCTAATTCTATTTTATTTTTTGTTGTTGAAATATGCACTCTTCGAAATCTAATTCTGCCTATAGGCCAAGCCAACAGAGATTTTTTTTTAATAAGAAAATCATCGAAATTTTTCAAAAGCACTATAAATACCTTGTCGACATCTGTATCTTATTTAAATCACTAACATATTATGGATTGTTTTTCAGTTTGTCTTTACGAAAGGTTTAATCTTACGCTACAAACAAAGGGCTGGTCAATAAAATTTTGCAAAGTCATACAGCCATGGGACGAAGTGCCAGAAGGAAATTGTGTTAAAATGGGGTGATCGAAACTTATATGATATGATAAAAAATAAACAAGAGTACTTAAGATGTTTAAAATGAAGCGAGCTGTAAAAAAAAAATTATTTTACTGATACATTTATTAAAATCATTTAAAAGGTAAAGTGAAAAATTATAACAGAAATGTAAAATATATATATATATAAGGTTTCTAAAAAATTTCCAAAATGTAATCTTGTCGATTGGAACATGAAAGAAAGTTTATCATAGATAATTCCCATGCTCTGTAAAGAGTCTCAAATTTCAGATTCTTCAATTACTTTACAACTTATGAATTTTTAGTAAAGAAAAGTGCAAAGCCTGTTAATATTTGAAAACCTACTTTTTTTGTCTCAGGGAAATTTTTGTGAAACAAGAATTCGTATATGAAAAAGCAAACACTTTTTGAATATTTTCAATACTCTCTGTAATCCAATAAATCAATATCATTATATTGCTAGTTTTTCAATGTTCTATTGTCAAAAATTTAATCTTAAGCTTCCAATAAAGTACTTATCATCAAAATTTCTTTAAGGTATTATACTTTAAGAAATGCCGGCAGCTAATTGTTTCAACGCATCCGATACAAAGATCTCAGATATTTACTGCTGTATTGGTTTGATCTTATTTGTATTCGAATACTGTTTTATTTACTAGCGGGAGACGAATATCACTGGAATAGAAATTAATTATTTGTAAGAATCAGTGATTTATATGCTATTTCCCATCGTTCGCAAACACAGTGTTTTAATATATTCATTCAAAGTAAATACGTTTGACGTAACAATATGTAAGATGCATTCATGTATTATTTCGTTAAATACGTTCTGATATTATTATTATTTTTTTTTTTTTTTGTTAAATTTGTTTTTAAATACTTTTACTACCTAATATGTTTGACTATTAGAAATTTAAATTCCATTGCCTTATGACATATCTATAACTGTTACTGTGTTCCGACTTTAAAACATAAACAGGTAGATAAGTGTGATCGCACATCCCATAGAGTATTTCGTTTAATTTTTTTTTTTCAAAACAACTTATCCTTTAATTAATAAATCCAAAGTGTTAATTTATAATTAAATTTAAAATTATCATTAAATTCTTACATAGGATGATAGCACCAATAAATTTAATTTTAAAATAATTATAAAAGGAATTTATTTATTTTAATCATGTTAAATATTTTCAAATACAACTACTTAAATAAAATCCAAAATTCCAAATATTTTCAAAATCCTAAATAAAAAGTAATTTCTAAACATGTAGAAAAATTGTTTAAAAAAATTAAAATGCTTAATGATTATAAATCGCAATAGATTTTAAAATTTAATTCCAAAAAGTATTATAAATGCCAATGATTATATATAAAAAATTATTAATCAACCAAATATTTTCAAAATCCTAAATAAAAAGTAATTTCTAAACATGTAGAAAAATTGTTTTAAAAAAATAAAAATTCTTAATGATTATAAATCACAATAGATTTTAAAATTTAATTCCAAAAAGTATTATAAATGCCAATGATTATATATAAAAAATTATTAATCAAATAAATATTTAAAAAATTCGCATTTTTTTTAAATTTAAAGATCAATATATATATATATATATATATATTGATCTTTAAATTTAAAAAAAATGCGAATTTTAATTTATTGTATCCCTAATTTAGTAAATCAAGAATGTTTTTGTATTGAAAAAAAGTTCTTATGTAGGTTTTAAAATTACTTAAATTAAAAAATCTTGATTATCTAACTACATAAAAATAAAATTAATTATTAATTTTTAATGGAAATGATGGCTTATTTTAACATATATGTCAAGATATTTTCAATTCACTACATTAAAATTTCCTCGCTAGTGTTTATAACGATCGAAGTAATGATAAAATCGATCCGTTTACCAAATGGACGATGTTGGAAAATATAGGCAAGGAATTTAATTAAGATCTATTCATGAATTCAATACTTTTAAGATAGAAACTCCTTGAAATTTGAATTTTGATAAAGTTGAAGTAGCTGAGAATGTTCATAAAGCATCACATGTATGAATAATTTGAATATATATTTGTATATATATATAAGGTATGACATTTAAAGAAGCTTGCTGGTAAATGCATTTTCTGAAGGATATAAAATTTCCAAACTGTTCATTTGTGTTTCAAATAAAGAATATGTTATATGTATAAATGATATTTGTATTCAATTCGTATATATTGGAATAGATATTATTTAAATTTATAATGTAGCAGTTTTGCTAATGTAGATGGATGGACAAAATATAAAGGAATTTAATAAAAATTTATTAGACTTTTACAATACACTGTACGTGTTTTTCGTAAATAAAAAATGTATTTTCATTTTGAAAATAAACAGTCACGTATATGTATTAGTCGCGCTCAGGGGATCCGTACAATAAATAAATGAATTAATACTTGTATTAATAAAAGAAATCGTTGCTAAAAAAGTAACAAGATTTTGTAAAAAAACTATATAATGTAGGATTTGGTATAGCTATGTATACTAAATATGTATAAGTGGTGTATCGTAAGACGTAAAACAAATATGAAGCATAATAATGTAAAATATTGCTATTTTGTGTAACATTTTAAAAAATGTTATCCTAATCATTGTATGATTAAATTAATTTGGTACTGAAAATAAAAATGGTGCATATTCAGATTTCATTTGGCATTTTATAAAGATAATTTGATTATAGTAAAAATCTTTTCCTTTTTACAGAATAGCTAAAACTAAATCGTTGTAGAAAGCTTAAACTTGGAATTACACTTAGCGAATTTTTAAAAGAGTTCGCAAAGTTGCAATGCCGCGTTAATGAAGATACACTGTAAAAAATATCCGTTAATAGCACAAATTTTTCCGTAAAATTCTACGGAATAGTTTCATTTTTCCGAAAAAACAGTAGAACTTCCGTTATTATCATTTTGGGATTATAAATACAGTAAGTTTACCGTAAATTTTCTGGTAACAGAGAAGTTCCGCATTAAAACAGCATAAAGTCCATAAATAACTCTACAGGCGCCATCTATATCTGGGACAGACAAACATTATAGAGTTGTTATATGAACAACTTTCTATAATAATTTTCTTTATCTCTTTCTGTTTTAATAATATAAAGCTAACATATTTTTACATATTTTCAAAAATTAAAAAAAAATTATTAATCCTTTTTAAGTTTGAGATTAGTTAGTTAGTTTATTTTGAGTTAGTTTATTTTGAGTTAGTTTATTTCCATTATGATTTTTAAATAATGTTTAACTGATTTATAGCATATTTTTTAAAAAGTGCGTAGGATATTTTAAAATGGAAAAAATTCTACTTTTAATTTTAATACATTTTTTAAACTATTCACTTTAAAAAATTATAACACATAAAATTTAAAATATATGAATTATATTAAAAGAATTATTATAATGTTGACGATTATCTAAGTTATAAAAAATAAAGGAAATTTATTTTAATAACCCGTAATAACTATCTTTATTGAGATTAAAATCGATTGTCATACAAATACTTTGTTAAAATAGATGTTTTTTTTAAATTATGTTTGTATTCTTTCGAAAATAAATAAGTAAATAAATATGAATAACATTACAATAAACTTTTAAAAATCTCCTTAAAATGAAGGAAACAAAACTTTTTAATGCATCCAACTCTTAATACATGTAATATTTTAAAGTCTAAAATTAATTTTTGATAGAACTGAAATTAAAAACTAAATATTCGAAATTCTGGAAATAAAATCTGTTAAACATTTAAAACCGTACACTCAATAGAAAATAATTCTCTACAAAAATTAATGCCGCATTCAACATAAGGCCTTTGCTTTATAAAATCATTCGAAATAAGTAAAGACATTTACAAACTCTGCATGTGTAACTATTTCGTAACGGTATTACACTATTGCAAGCTGCCATAGGACAGGTCCCAGGTTCCAGGTTCGATCCCCAACGAGGGTAAGTGACATTTCTTCACTGTTGTTTAAATTAAACACATTTGTCTAAAGAATAAAAATCATAAAGATGCCAGTTTGTCCTTGAAAATTCTTTTTTGGATTTCAAACGAAATTTTTTTATAAAAAAAATATGAAAAAAAAACTGAAGTATTTTGTGGAAAAAAAAAAACGGAAATATTTTTGGAAAAACGAAAATTGAAATAGTACTGACGTCAAGATTACCAATACTATTTCCATTATTTAACGGAAATTTTTTTACAGAATTTTAATGATCTTTTAAAGACGCAGGTGACGTACTAAACTATCAATTCAGTTGAAACTAATCGCGAATTCACAGAATTTATGCATTATTTCTAATCAAAATTAGCCCTTTTTAACAATTTGTCGTTTATTGCTGTTACATTACCACTGAACATCGCATTACAAGGATATATGCAAATTATTATCTAGGTTTTAAAAATCGTAGGTAGATGAAATATGCTACACCCGTCTAAATCGACTGCATTCTGAAGGGTTAATCTTGGATATTTATTGGTGGTCTTTTAAGAAAATTATCATCAACAATGCTTCAGTATTTCTGCTTTTATAGTTAAATCCGGCCCTCTTTAACACTTTTGCTGAATGCCCTGACATTAAATTTTGTGAATAAAAGGAAAATGCTCTTTTCTCAAAAACTGTGTGACCTAGGGTAGTACATAAATTTTTTTCTGCAAGATTTAATGTCTACTGTACTACTATATGTAATTTTTTCATAAATTTAGTTTCAATAAATTCGGAAACATGGGATGGGGAAATATTTTTGCACAACTTTTTCGACGATATCTCTGAAAATACAATACCTAAATTTAAAAAGAAGTATTTTTGAATTCAGCATGTTTCATTCAAATTTTTCTTTCTGAATCTCAGACTCCTAAAACATAAAAATTCGTCTAAAACCGGTAGTCGAAAAAACTCAGTAATTCGTTATTTTCTTCTTGTAAAAAAGGGAGAGAATAATAAAATTATAAATACAAAATTGAATAAAATTACAAGGTATTGCAGAAGTTATAAAATCAAATTGAAATCTATGCCTTTCACAATAAAGACATTTACCAAATAATGCAATTTACAAAAACCACAAAACATATCTTTTAATAAAACATATCCAAATGAATTAATGAAGCATCTACATTTGAGAAAATAAACCTTTCCTAACTAAAGACTCTTTCTCATATTCTAAGGAGCATTTTATGAAAACCATATGAAATATTTCCTTTCTATATTAAATAATAAAAATTTTTTAGCTACTATAACAAAAGATTATGGGCTTTACTTTTTGACATGGCTCTATTTATTATTTTAATATAAGAAAGCTATGCTACTTTTTTTATAGATTTATATTTTCTAGACGCGTAAAAGGCATTCATTTAGGAAAAGTAATAGTATACTATACTTCTCAGTTATGTCACTATTAATTCTTTTAATTTCAATGCATAAAAGTATTTTGAAAAAAAAAAACTACTTACATGTACAAATTCCAATATTTTCTCATATCTCATACACTCTAAATAAAAAAGGAGTGACTATTCACACCTAAGGAGTGATAATTTTAGGATAAAATTTCATGAAAATATCTTGAAAAAAATTTTCAGGAGATTACTGAATGAGTTGACTAATTTTGCCAGTATATTTCAATAACAGCATTTCTGGAAAAATTATATAATTTTTAAGAACACGCTTTGCACAATTTCTTTTCTAGAACAACACATTCACACTAAAACGAAACAAGGATTATAGTTAGAATTGTTAATCATTCGGTTCAGCTAATGGTATATAGTGTTTCACGAATTTGCAGCATTCTTTTATCTGTCCTGTTCATTTTCGGAAATTGGAAATTGCATAAGTCATAGACTTGAAGTAATGCAAACTTATAATTGAATACTTCCGATCACATGACAAATCACAAAATTTAAGAAAACTCTCATATTACGTTAATTAGATTATTTAATTTATTAACAATCGACAAATTCTGCGATTTAAATTTTAAAACAGAAACATAAATTTGGTTATGGTTAACTAGGTTATTCTCTTTGTCAAGGAGGTGGCGCGTTTCCCAGCTATACAAATGGATCTTGGTTTGCAGCTGGTTTTCGGATTTTGTAATTTTTATTTCTAGTAGTAGACGATAAAATACTATCTGATAGATTCAATTTTCTCACAATTAATTTCTTCCTTTATTTATCTATTTTGCCATTTTAAATACAAATGTTGTTGATATGCATTTTAAAAATTACTTTTTTCTATTTTGTTTTTGATATTAGGAAAAATAAAAAAGAAATTTTCTAGTTTATTGAAATTTCGGAAATTTAAATTCCGTTTGAACTATTTTTATTTTGAGAACATTCGAAATTTTAAATTTTACTTCAACATCTACTAAATTCTTCAAAAATTTTACCATAGCAAAATTTTTTTAAACTTTTTCTTTCTTTGTTTTTAAAATTTTTTAATTTTAATGAAACATTTGTCAAATGTTTGAAATTTAGAAATGTATATTTCATTTAAACAATTTAAGTTGAATAGTTTTAATTTAATAAAAAATACAGCTTTCGTTAGTATTCATTTCAAAAATAAATTTGAGGGTGTTTTTTTTATACAGCTGTTTTTAAGTTTTTAATAAAAAAAATAATAATAAAGTTTATATTGATTTTTTCAGTATCAATAGCAATAGATAAATAGTTATAGATAATAATGACTTATAAAAATATAAATAAATATTAAAACTATATATATATATATACACTGGTGTCCAAAAGTTAAGCATAATTGGTAATTAAGTAATTATTTTTAAGTACTAAAAGAAATATGAATCGGAATGTGCTGAAACTCCAGGTGTGTAAACAAAATAGTACGCGTCACATATTTTCGCGAAGAGTTTTCCCCGAAATCGAACAGGGGACCGTCAACAAATTGAAAAAGAACGAAGATCTTTTCGATAACTCTGTCAAAACTAATGTAGCAAAAGCGTTCAAACTTCGCATTATGATTAATTGGCTTAGTGTAATGTACTGTGTTAATTTTTACAAGGATAGCATGCATACTCGTAGAGAAATTAAGGTTTTTATAAAAACAGTCCTAAATTTTTCCAAGTTTTTTGCTTATAATTTGCAGAGTTCTTATTATAAAATAATGTTCTTTTCTGAAAATATGACAAACATCATTGTACACAATACCCTGTTATCAGAATTTAAAAATAATAAAAATTGTATGAAAAATGAGTATGTTTAGTAAATAACTTTTCATTGCGCATGCGTCAACGATATCAAAATGTCATTTGCATACTGTGTTAGCTAAATGTATAGAGCAACTTCTGTAAAAGTTTCAAAAACATAGCTTGAAAATTCTGAAAATGGGAGCCTATAGAATCAACTCAAAATCCGTTATTCCTAAAGGAAGCAAAAAAATCAGGGGTTTTACCTAAATATAGTTGTACGTGCAATATTGTGTAGGCACTAAACAATGGAATATGGATACAGCCCCTCATCTTTTTGCTTCATTTAGGAAATAAAGGATTTTGAGTTGATTCTATAGGCTTCCATTTTCAGAATTTTCAAGCTATGTTTTTGAAACCTTTACAGAAGTTGCTCTATACATTTAGCTAACACAATATGCAAATGACATTTTGATATCGTTGACGCATGCGCAATGAAAAATTATTTACTAAACATACTCATTTTTCATACAATTTTTATTATTTTTAAATTCTGATGACAGGGTATTGTGTACAATGATGTTTGTCATATTTTCAGAAAAGAACATTATTTTATAATAAGAACTCTGCAAATTATAAGCAAAAAACTTGGAAAAATTTAGGACTGTTTTTATAAAAACCTTGATTTTTCTACGAGTATACATGCTATCCTTGTGAAAATTAACACAGTACATTACAATAAGCCAATTAATCATAACGTGCAGTTTGAACGTTTTTGCTACATTAGTTTTGACAGGGTTATCCAAAATATCTTCGTTTTTTTCAATTTGTCGACGGTCCCCTGTTCGATTTCGGGGAAAACTCTTAGCGAAAATATGTGACGCGTACTATTTTGTTTACACACCTGGAGTTTCAGCACATTCCGATTCATATTTCTTTCATTACTAAAAAATAATTACTTAATTACCAATTATGCTTAACTTTTGGACACCAGTGTATATATAATATATATTTTAAAAGTATTACATTTTTTATTGCCACATTCAAACATAACAGATTAACTTTTAGAAGAATAGAAACAGACATTCCCGTTTACGAAGAGAAAAAAGAGCAAAATAAAAGAAAAATTATGCCTGTCTAAAGTTTAGACCATTTAAATCTAAAATGGACCATAAATGCTATTCTATTAGTTTAGAAGAAATTTTTCGAAATAAAAAAGTCGTAAAACAGAGTAAAATTTAAGATTTTATCTTGGCTGTTTTAAATTCAAAAGAAAAGAAATGTGCTATGAGTTTTTAAACATATATACATATATGAATATTTCAATTAAAATTTCGTATACCTTAGAGTCATAAAAAGTGTTTCTCCGCGTGCACAACATAATAAAATGTGTTACGTTTTTATGAACGTACAGGAATATTTTTCTTCTTTTAAAATATAAGCCTTATAAGCTATCTTATATTTATAACCACGAAGATAATATAACGAAAATATGACAGTTCGGGAAAAAAAATTATTATAAAAGAAAAAAAAAATCAGATATTATCATTGTGTAAAATTCACATTTGAAACTTGAGATATACTAGTCTATCACTTTAGGAAAAGTAATTGTTAAAAATGTAAGACGAAAAAAATCACTGTAAATTCAACACCTTCCTCTTGCACTAACATACACTGTGAAAACTAATGGTGACACATTGCACCTTTTAGGGGTGAAAGGGTGACATCCCTAAAGGAGCCTGAATGACACCTTTAATTAGGGTGAAAAGATGGCACCCTCAATCCAGAGTATCCAATAATAAAAAAAATTAAAAAATATACAAACCGAATTTTGGCCGTGGATGGATTCGAACTCAGAACGTCTGATTACAAGCTCAGCGTTCTAACCGCTCGGCCATCGAGCTCACCTTCATTCACTCATAGCCATAGATTTTACTTGTCCTCACAGAAAACAGAAAGACACAGCTCATGCGCATGGTTCCAGTCACCCGATGAGGTGCCACATTGCTGCCAATACGAAATGTATGGCACCTTATTTAGCTCCAATCACCCAGTAAGAGACCTGTCGGCACTGCAACCACATATCCAAGCCCCTATGGCACCCTGGGGTTCCAAATGCCCCGGGTTCCAATGGACCCTAGGGCCTTTTCACCTCCGGGTCCCAAATGGCACCGGTTTGTCACCTTCACTTTTAACAGTGTATGTTTTAGATTAATGAGCACAAAAAAATTCCGATTTTTCTGTGATAAACCATTTTGGATGGTTTTAAATAAATGTGTAAAAATAAGAAAAAAGCTCATCTTAATGCGTATTCTATAAACTCGTTCTGTTTTTATAAGCCTTTTAAGTGTGTTCGTAAGCATATAAATGTATAGCACCTATAATCGTCGGTCAATTTGTCCTTCTGTCCGCATATAAAAGAGCAAAAATTACCCAACAGAATAATTTGAAATTTAAAATTTATATTTGCTGCCTAATTTTGTCTTGACATTAAAAATTTTGTGAAAATTGGTTTTATAGTTTAACTACAGGGACAATCAAAAGCATCCCGTTACATTACCGTCAATCGTAAAAAATAGTTTCGAGTGAATTTTAAAGATGTTATACTCTTTTGAACATAATAGAATCGATATGCATCTATGAAGTATACACTAAAAAATACATTCTGCACAATCTGCGGTGTAAAGAATATTTGCTATTAGTTTAAAGGGCCACACAAAAGCATTCTACTACACTATGGTGTAGGAGATAACACTATTTGGAGTGAGATAATAATAAACTATTTCACATTTTATGAAATTGCTGTACTTGTTAAGGTTTACTACAAATTATTTCCTGTGTAATAAAACACAGATAGTACTCGCAGAGACACACAAAGATTTCGGCCACTATACTGAATCCGATACACTGCGTACTATTACACCAAGGTGGATCGGAATGTTATTAAAACTTTGTTATACTACAAAGTGACCTCATTTGTTACAAAGTGACCTCATTTGTTACATTTGACGTGCAATTACCGACTTTTTTGTCTAATAAGACATATAAAAAGATTTTTTTTTAATTGTTTAACTTTATTTATTTATTTAATTTTACGGATATTTTTTTTTAATTTTTTGTTAAACTTTCTGATAGTTATTTAATATTCATATTAATTTTTCCTTAATTATTTTAAATATTTATTTCTATTTTATAAAATTAATTTTTAATTGAATTAAAAATAATTCTCTTATTAGTGAAATCAGATTAATATCTGAATATATGAATGGAGTATAGATTATATGAACTGCCCTACATATATAGATTAGATTTAAAAATTGTAAATTCTTGTTCATATTTAACATGTGTAATATTAATGAAGACATATTTAAAAAATATATTTAAACATGTTAATAAATATTGGGAATTTATTTTTTAATATTTTTTAAAATTCTGAATAGAATGATTAAAGAAAAGGGATTTAAAAAAAAACTATTTTTATAATGAAATACACCAAAAAATCTAAAATATACCTTTTTTATTTGAAGCAAACTTTGCATAGTTATATGGATGCAATTAGTTCATCGTGAATATAAATTTTCTCAACTTTTGCTTTTAAGTTTTAAGTCACCTTCTCAGTGGGAAAATTAAAATATGCAACAAATTGAAGACCGTTTTTTAAAATATCAAGCTTCTCAAAAGACACCTTGTAGAGAACCAACCTAAGAGAAACTTCTATGATTTATTGTGATACATTTTTAATTTAAAAAAAAAGGTAAAGAGTTTAAAGAAATTTACTACATTTAAGTAATTAAAAGAATGTGATTTTTAACGTACATTCATTTATGTGTACCTTTATTATTCAATTATGAGCATTTTTTATAATCTACGAATTCCTTTTTTCCATATAAAACAATAGATAAGCAGAAAGATAACTTTATTTAACAGATAGTCTTTAAAAATATACATTGACATCTGTTTATGAAAATATTGTTTTTAAAAATGCAAAATCTTAAAATCTACATAAAAGGTTTTTGTCGATATTTCAACAGATGAAATCTTTTCTTAATGAAATTAAATTTAAAAAATAAAAAATAAAAAGGAAAAAAAAAACATTTTGAAAATATATTATAAACCATATATTATAATAAAACATTTTTAATTAAAATTAATACAGAATTAAAAAATAGTAAAAATTGTATGACAAATGAGCAGGTTTAGTAAATAAATTTTTACTGCGCATTCGTGAACGCTATTAAAATTTCATTTGCATATTATGTTAGTTAAATGTATAGAGCAACTTTTGTCAAAAACATAGCTTAAAAATTCTGAAAATTATCGTCGATGGAATGAGATCAAAATCCTTTATCCCCTAAATGAAGCAAAAAGATGAGGGGCTGTATCCATATTCCATTGTTTAGTGCTTACACAATATTGCACGTACAACTATATTTAGGTAAAACCCCTGATTTTTAACTTCCTTTAGGAATAACGGATTTTGAGTTGATTCTATAGACGATCATTTTCAGAATTTTCAAGCTATGTTTTTGAAACTTTTACAGAAGTTGCTCTATACATTTAGCTATACATTTAGCTCTATACATTTAGCAATATTCAAATGTAATTTTGATATAGCTGACGCATGCGCAATGAAAAAATATTTACTAAACCTACTCATTTTTCATACAATTTTTACTATTTTTAAATTCTGATGACAGGGTATTGTGTACAATGATGTTTGTCATATTTTCAGAAAAGAACATTATTTTATATTAAAAACTCTGCAAATTATAAGCAAAAAACTTAGGACTGTTTTTATAAAAACCTTAATTTCTCTACGAGTATACATGCTATTCTTAAAAAATAAACGCAGTACATTATAATAAGCCAATTAATCATAATGTGCAGTTTGAACGCTTTTGCTACATTAGTTTTGACAGGGTTATCCAAAAGATCTTCGTTCTTTTTCAATTTGTTCACGATCCCCTGTTCGATTTCGGGGAAAACGCTTCGTGAAAATATATGATGCGTACTATTTTGTTTACACACCTGGACTTTCAGCACATTTCGATTTATATTTCTTTCATTACTTGCTTAATTACCAATTATGCTTAACTTTTGGACACCAGTGTGTGTGTGTATATATAGATATATATACACTATATTGCCATTGATTATTGGACACTTGCGATTTTAGACATTTTACTAAATATCTATAAAAATACATGAGGAATCATCTCGAAACTCTTAGTGCATAAATATAATAGTATACGTCATACATTTCCGTGAAGATTTTTTACCGAAACTTTATTGGGGACCGTCAACAAATTAAAAAAAATGAATATCTTTTGAATAACCCTGTCAAAACTAATGTAGCAAAAGCGCTCAAACTCTAGATTATGATTGAATGCCTTATTGTAATACACTGTGTTCATTTTTATGCAAATAGCATGCATACTCGCAGAGTAATTAAGGTTTTTATAAAAATGGTCCCAAATTTTTCCAAGTTTTTCCCTTATAATTTTCAGAGTTCTTAATACAAAATAATATTTTTTTCAGAAAATATGACAAACAACATTGCACACAGTACCCTGTAATCAGAATTTAAAAATAATAAAAATTGTATGAAAAATGAGTAGGTTTACTAAATAATTTTTTACTGCGCATGCGTCAAAGATATCAAAATTTCATTTGCATATTATGTTAGCTAAATCTATAGAGCAACTTTTGTAAAGGTCTCAAAATCATAGCTTGAAAATTGTGAAAGTAATCGTCTATAGAAAAAGGACAAAATCCGTTGTTTCCAAAATGAAACAAAAAAAATGAGGGATTTTATCTAAATGTAGTAGTACATTCCGTATTGTGTATTCTATATTGACACTAATCAATGAATATATGGATACAACCCCTCTTGTTTTTGCTTCATTTTGAGAATAACGGATTTTCAACTTATTAAATTGACGATTATTTTCAGAATTTTCAAGTTATGATTTTGTGACTTTCACAAAAGTTGCTCTATGCATTTAGCTAACATAATATGCAAATGAAATTTTGATATTGACGCACGCGCAGTAAAAAATTATTTAGTAAACCAACTCATTTTGTATACAATTTTCATTATTTTTTAATTCTGATTACAGAGTATTGTGTGCAATGTTGTTTGTCATATTTTCTGAAAAAAATATTATTTTATATTAAGAACTCTGAAAATTATAAGGAAAAAACTTGGAAAAATTTGGGACCATTTTTACAAAAACCTTAATTACTCTGCGAGTACGCATGCTATTTGCATAAAAATAAACACAGTGTATTACAATAAAGCATTCAATCATAATCTAGAGTTTGAGTGCTTTTGCTACATTAGTTTTGACAGGGTTATTCAAAAGATATTCATTCTTTTTTAATTTGTTGACCGTCCCCTATGGGGTTTCGGGAAAAAATCTTCACGGAGATGTATGACTTATACTATTATATTTATACACTAAGAGTTTCGAGATGATTCCTCTTGTATTTTTATAGATATTTAACAAAATGTCTAAAATCGCAAGTGTCCAATAATCAATGGCAATATAGTGTATATGTATATATATGTATATATATAATATTTCAAGATCAGCATCAAAATTCTTAGAGCATTGCGTACCATGTGTCTTTCCGTTCTCATTTCATTTTCTTTCTAACAGTTACCATTTTTTTATCATTGCCGGGAAGGGGCGAAAAATTAAAAAGATTAACTGGACAAATTTAAAAGAGAACTTCATTTCATTTAACATACACTTTTGCAACACTCACAGAATATTATGCAAAAGCAATCTTCTCGGGAGAAAAGTCCAAGAAAAAAGAACTTTAATCTAATAAACAATCCTAAATTTTATTCATCTTTTTTTTTTATCTCAAATATTACTGAATATAAAGTTTTTAAAAACTAGCACTGCTTGAAGTGTAATCCAAGTTCCTCCTTTTATGCTATTTCTGTGCGCTGTTTATGCTTGCTTTTTTTTTTCTGACAGTTGTTGAGCTATAGGCTAACGTGTTTGAACTGCATATCTCATATGCCAAGAAACTGCCGTTCGGCACGAAACGTGTTTCGAATAACAAAACGTCATAAAAAGAGAATGGGAAAATTTATGCCCCTTGTTTTTGTCCCGGTTTTCCTGAAAGAAATTTATGGAATCAATTCGATTTCCGGGAAAAAGCATTAAAAACACAGCAGTCGTCCATCTCAATAAGATTTATGCAAAACATAGAAGTTTTTTGAGCACATATTCATTTTCATTTGAAGAACTATCAAAAATTATTTGAAGAATCGTGATAAATGTAGTTAAAAAATGTTTTGTGCAGTTGCGCTATGAGCATATTTAAAATTTCAATTGACTTTTTTCTTTACGTCTACGTGGTCTGTTTTAGAGCACTTTCAAATCTTTGAAAAATATAAAGTCGAAAAGAAATTTTCTTAAACAATGTTACATTTATAATATAAGGGACTCATTCTTTGAACTTATTGAAAAAAAGTTTATAAAAATATGAAATGTGTAAAAAGTGCAGTTTATGATTTTCGTGGTTATAAATGCTTTGTTAATGACTAACTGCTATAAAAAGTTGAAGATTTTCCTATGAGATGAAAAAAGGTGCCCAGATGAGAAATCCAGAATTTTATGATACAATGCATCTAATCATTCAACTTCTGAATTCCCCTCGTTAATGTTAAGTTTGTGGCCGTTTTAAGCATTCTTATATTCAAAATATTTCCCCACACTGTAAAAAAAAGATCGATCTACTAAAAAAATTATAGTGATCCTTGTAATTACTAAAAAAATTTTAGTAATCTTACGCGGTTACAAGGAATCTGTAAGAATTACTAGAAAAAAGCTAGCAACGAATTCAGTTAATAGTTTTACATTTTTAATAGCTATTACTAAAACTCACTTGGTGTGGACGTGATAGCCTAGTGGTCATAGTACCGAACTCCAGGCTGAAAGTACTCTGGTTCGATGCTGGACGCCACCAAATATGCACCGAATATATGCAATGTAAGTACTCGTTAAATAAAGGAATTATGAAAATCTTGTCGTAGCAGTTACCATGGGTAATGATCTCTGAACCCTCCCTCCCCTTTAGAAACATGTCAAAATAGAGCAGGTAGCAATGTTTAGTGCTGCCATCTATTGTGGTTTTGCCAAAACTTACCGCTTCACCGCTTCAGAAATCTAAATATAATTTTTAATTAACTAAAAATAATTTTAGAGCTATTACTAAAATTTGCTTTGTGGCTCATACTAAAAAGTTTTAAGTTAGTTATACAAAAAATTCTTTTGTTCAGTTTACAAAAGCAATGTTTGTTTCACTTGAAAAAAAAAAAGAAATGCTTGTAATGGTTAATAAAAAATTCTGTGGAATACAAATTGACTAAAAATTTTTAGTAACCTGTTGAATTTTTTCAGTTGAATTTCAGTGCAGGAAATTATATATTTAATTTCATTTTTTAGTGTTCTCTTCTGTCCTTTTTTCTTAATTTTCAAAATATTTTTTAAATCTATGCTTAATTGAAATATTATGTTTTAAAAACTGAGGAACTGGGAGTAAAATTGTAACACTTCCTACAAAATTACGCGTAGATTTTAGAAGTTTAAAAACTAAGAAAAAAAAGAGACTTCTTTTAAGAAGAGAACACTGAAACAAATGGGTAAGTGTGATCGCAGATCGCAAAGATGATTTCGTTTAATATGCCTTGAAAACATCTGAACCTTCAATTAATATTCAATTGATGCTTATTCTTTCAATTAACAAACCAAATTTTTTTTATTTGTAATTATTAAATTCTTACATAAATGTTCTCACCAATAAATTTAATTTTAAAATAATTATTAAAGGAAATTATTTACTTTAATGAAATTAAAAATGTTCGAATAAATTATTTAAAACTCAAAATTCCAAATTTTTTGAAAATCCTTCAATAAAAAAAATAGCAGAGATATAAATAATATTCTGAAAATTAAAAAAAAAAATCGTTTAAAAAGAAATTTTAAATGCTGAATCATTAATAAAAAGGCAATTGTTTTTAAAATACAAAAAGAATTAATTCAAAAAATATTATGAATGTCTGTGATAATATACATGTATATATAAACTCTTAAATTAGCAAAAAATACGAAATTTCTTTTAATTAAATTCATCTTAGTATGAAAATTTCATGTTCGCGCACTGGAATCGGACTAAGAGCCTTATGTTTAGTAGCGAGATGCTTTAGCGGACAGCTATGATGTGTACACGAAAAACGTTGAGATTAAGGTTCTAATTTAAAATTTCAATCGCAAAAATGAACGGATGACACTGATGAAATTGATTTAATGGAAATAATAGACGTTTTTAAAGTTTTATAATTTGTCCTGTGACACAAGGTACTCAGCTGTAAATACAAAAAAAAAAAAAAAAAAAAAAAAAAAAAATTAAGTCTCTAAGTTATAAAGTTTCTGTTTTCGGACTCGGGGGACAGAGAGACACAGATAAAAAAGAATAGCGTTTCGTTAGATGAATGAAACCAGAAAAAAAGTTTTAAAATATTAATTCTCCACTGAGAAAAAAAAAAAAATATGCCGCCTTCAACTAGAACGAATAGTTAGTCACTTTCTAAATACCTAAACTAGAAATATAGATGTCCAAACTATGCGAGTAGGGTAAACAACTAAGCTGAATAGGCGAAATGACTTGACATTTCTAGTCTCTTCTTTCCTAGGAGACGAAACGACATTGAACCGTTTCAGTAGCGAGAAATTATCGCTTGATTTTAGGAATGATTTCTTAAGCTATATTTATAGTTACTAAATCAGATCCCTTGTGTTCGCATCTATTTGAAGAGATTTTTAGATAAATTTGACAACAAAAATGTTGGAAAACGTACTTGAATTCTAGTAAGAGACTCTGGAACTCTCTAAGAAATGGAACTAAAATTTATAAGGATGACATGGAACTATTTTTTCTAGAGCCATTACTTAGATTCTATATGCCAGAATCATATTTTTTTCTCAGTGCAGACAGTTTTTAATCTACGTCTAAAACTTTTTATTCTAGAAAAATGGCAGTTTTACAGAATTTACAAACGAACTGATTAGAAAATAAAAACTTTCTTATTTTTCCGCCCTGTAAAAAAGGAATATTTAAATTAAATATTGTTACAATGTTAAAAATTTGCAACTTTTGTTATATAATCACTGCACTTCTTTTATAGAAAACGGTTACTTGATGATCATGGAGTAGTCTCATTGGTTTAGAATATAGACATTCTATAAAATCGGAGCAGTTACTATGTAACAAAAGATAGATTTTTCACAATATAGTGTCAATACTTTTAAAATTAGGTGTGCTTTTTTTGCGGGCATCGCTCGTGAAAGGGTTAAATTGTCACTGCTTACGAAATCGATTCGCGTTTTTATGATTTTCAAAATCCAGAAAAAGTTTTCGGTAAAATGCATATTTTTTTTCTGATAAAATTCCGTGAACGAACATTGGAGTATGATCCAAAAATATTAGCTTTCAAATATGATTCAAATTTTCTAAATATTTTCAATAGATTTAAGTAATAGTACTATTATACCTTTAAGCACATTCCTCTCTTTAAAATAATTTTTCACTATGATGTAAGATAACATTGTATAATAAATATGATAACATTTATTATGATTATAATATAATAATCTGTAGTAAAATATTTTTTGGAACATAGTACCTAATATTTAAAACTTATCTTTTATATAATCCCAATATACTTTAAGGTATTCAGTAACGCAAAATTTAAAAACAGTTGTACGTTTTTAAAAATAAATTTAATGAATGTTTTTCGTTAAAAATTAACAAATTTTTTACTTTCTTTAACATTTTAAGTTATTTTACTGGTTTATATGTAACTTATAAATGCAATTGGTATAGCTACTTTAAGCACAGTATTATAGATACAAACAGATACCAGCATACTTTTCAACATGAGAACCAAAATCTTCCTTTAAAAGTTATACATAACATCATACTATTGGTTGAAATTTTTAGATAGGTTTGCATTAAATTTTACTGCGTATATTTTTCTTTATACTTGGGATAGATATTGGAAAATTCAGGTATTTTGATTGATTTTATGATGCATAATTTGCGTCATTGCAGATAATCATAATTTTATTAGATAATATTTCGTACAATGATACAATTTATTTATTAAAAGGAAAAATTTGTATTTATCGTGAAAACAATTTTATTTTATATACATTTTACAAATGTTAAGAGCAATTACAAATAATGAGTTAAATAATTTTAAAATATTTAAATATTTTACCATATGTATAAGTTTTTTCAAACTATCAAACATTGTATCTTTTACGTTTCATTTCTATGAATTTTAATACTATGTTTCATAATTCTGAATTAAATAATTATGAATTAAATAATAATAAAATTAAATATTAACTATGAATTGTGAATTAAATGATTACGATAATTATACGAATATTCTTTTAATTATAAAAATGTTATTGATAAATTTCGTCGTGCTGATAAATTTTCCTTGATTTACTGTTTTATTTGTGAATTCTAGAATACTTGTCACATAACTATGAATTAACTAATTATTATGTTGAATATTTCATAAAATTATGGATTAATTAATTAATAAAATTCCAGCAATACAGATTATTTTGAATATGAACATTGTATTAATTTATCTAACAAATAAGTGCTGCAATTTTTACTTTTATTTTTCATGAATTTCAGTACTTGTATTTTTCTGTGACTTAATTAGCAGTTGACATTTGTTCATGTATCATTTTATCTAAAAGTTGTATTGATTTTTCAATATAAACTTTGTATCTTATCATTGATATGTAATGAATTTAAATTAAATGCTTTTAAATTAATTAATTTTATCTGCTTAACACTCTGCCACTTTCTTTATTTTAATAATTTTAAGTATTTAAATAATAAAAGTAAATTTTTCCATAATAGCTTTGTCGATTTTTTTTTTTTTTTTTTTTGTTTCCAAATAACAAATTTTCATTTATTTTATTTTATTTTGTAAAATGCAGCCATGTGACATGGTAACTTGTTATTCCATTCTTTGTAATGTTCTTAATCAATTTCATATCTTATATTGTCCAAATTCATGGAACATAAAAGAATTCCAGTGTTTTTTTAGATATGGGCCAGGTGGGGCACACGATGCAGTGAAGAGTTAAATTTTTGAATTATAGTCGTAATTTTTAAACGTTGTTAAATATTATAGCATGCTGCACAGAACAGAAATAAAGGAAGTATTCTGAAAAATATAAAGAAATAGCAAATATACGCATGCATAATAAATATTTATTATATATTTTGGGATATCTCATATATATATATATATATATACCGGGTGTCTCAAAAATGACTGATGGATTTTAAAATTCAATAACTTGCAAACGGTGACAGCTATTTAAAAAAATTTTGCAGGAAAATTATGTATAATGTCAGGAGTTTTTTTTTTTTTTTTTTTTTTTTTTTTTTTTTTTTTTTACCGTAATTTTTTGTTTTAGTTCGAATTTCAAAGAACAGATGGCGCTGACGGCGATTGAAGGCCAGGTCGGCGCTTCACTCAGCACTGATCACCTGGACTTCAGTCGCCGTCAGCACCACCTGTTGTTTGAGATGCGAACTAAAATAAAAAATTACGGTAAAAAAAAAACTCCTGACATTATACATAACCCTTCTGCAAAAATGTTTTAAGCAGCTGTCACCGTTTGCAAGTTATTGAATTTTAAATTCCATCAGTCATTTTTGGGACACCCGGTATATATATATACATATATATATATATATATATATACATTTTTTTCTTTTACAGCGGTAATTAATTTCCGGTGCAAGATTACATTGCGCAGAATTCAACTCCACAAAGTTTCACAAAGTTCATTACATCAAGATCACAAATATTTTATTTTGCACAACACACAACAGAACTTAAAGTTATTAAATGCCTTAAACACAATAAGACCTTAACATTAGACATTCAAATGACTTGCTGAACGGGTTTATATATAACGCTCATGATATTTCACTTGATTTATTTAGGAACATCATGCTACTAGAGGTGAAATTAACAGTACACATAATAAATTATGAATAATGTATGTAACAGGAACTTGCAGATGCATGCATAACTGCTTCAATTACTCGACGCTAGTCAAGAAACATGTAATTTTGAAACGAAAGTATGTGAACCAGGAAATTTAATGAATTGAAGCTGTTTTCAAGGTTTGAAAAAAAAAAAAAAAAAAAAAAAAAAAAAAAAAAAAAAAAAAAAAAAACTACCAGCAATTTACAGTTATCGTTTAATTGTCCCAAGTTTTATGCTAATTAAACTGTAGATTATACAAAATGTCGTGAAATCATACTTCACGTAAATATTTTCTCACAATAAAGTTGACTAGAAAATGTACTTGTGCACAGTTATACAGGAAAGTATTCTGATAATTAGCTTGACATACTGTAAAAACATTTTTGCCATTACAATGCATCGTTGACAACCAAAGTTGACATACTGATAATTTGTTTTAAACATATATATATTTATATTGCAGTGTTTCAATACAAAAACACTTAATGGGTTGAATTTATGACGCAGCTTTTCTACTGCTCTAAGAATTTTAAATAATGAACTTAAAAATATTGATATAAATTGCTTAGTTATTTTTTTTATATATATAATTACACGTGAAAGAATTATGTTAAATTCAAAAATATTTATAAAAATTGATTTATTGTTACTTCATCATTCACATATCTGAAAAATGAGTAAAATTTGAGTTTTAAAAACTATGAGATTAAAATTAAAGTGACACTCAGATGTGGCTTTAAACGATTTTCTTTAAAATTCAATTTAAATTATTTTGGGTTTGGCTAAATATATTTACACATCTTAAGGGAAATTTTAATTTTCCATTTATTTTAAATATATGAAACTGAATAATATTTTAAAATATGACTTTCACTGAAACTATACAATGCCCTTAAATATATTTATTTAAAATTGATTTATTTTTTGTGCCACACCATCCAAAATCATAATCAAAATTTATGTAAATAAATTCTTTGAGAATAAATTCTTACATCCATTTCACTTATTTCGGATACAACGACGTAAAGAAATTATTTACATAAATTTTACTTTTTATTTTGAATAATGTGGCTACACATTTCATTTTCAATTCAATATATAACCTAGTGATATTCAATAAAATGTAACCATTTCATGACAAATGGGTTATATTCATGGCATTTAGAACAAGATCAGACGGAAAGAGAGACGGAAGGACAGAAAAACCCTTTTCATAAACTCATTTCAACTATGTTGGAAAGTGATATAAATCGTAGCTAATTATAAATTAATGAAACATATATTAAATAATAAACTCAGATTTCAGAGCGAAGGCTTTGCATGTGTCTGAAAGTTTCAATATATTTTCGAAATCGACATTTGTTTAGTACAGTAATATATCCTTTATGATCGTCAGTAACGATGATTGCTGAACATGACATTCTAGATACAGTTCTGAAGAAGCTAAAAAAATTAACCAAATCTTTGAAAAGATTTTCAAACAGTGTATAATGGAATCAAAAACACTAATAAAAACCTTATTCACAATGCTAAGCATTTTCAGTCCGCAGAAAAAAATAATAAAATAAATAATAAAGAAAAAAAGTGCAGATAAACTGAAATTATTTTGAAATATATATATATATATACACTGCAAAAAATTTTCCCGTTAAAAAACGGAAATAGTACTGGTAATCTAGACGCCAGTACTACTTCCGTTTTTTAACGGGAAAAAATTTTCGTAAATTCCAGAAATAGTTCCGTTTTTTCACAAAATATTTCCGTTTTTTTTTTTTTAATTTTTTCCTTATGTAAAAATTCTTGTTTGAAAAGTTAAAAGAATTTTTCAAGGACTAACTAACATCTTTGTGATTTTTATTCTTTACTTTTCAAAGACACGTTAATATCAGGGACACGTTATATACAATTAATTTAAACAACAGTGAAGAAATGTTACATACCTTCCATGGGGTTCGAACCCGGGACCTCTTGTGTCGTAGCTTGCAGTGTAATACCATTACACCAGAAGTATTCAAAAGACCCTTTCAAAAAGCTTTAGTTATTTCGGATACATTTCGTAAAGTAAAGATAAGATTTTGAACGCAGGGTTTTTATTTTATTTTATTTTTTATTTTTTTATTATATTTTATTTATTTATTTATTTATTTTGTAGAGATAATATTTTTCTATTGAGTGGATAATTCTAAATGTTTTACAGTTTTTCTTTGCATAATTTCGAATATTTAGCTTATTAATTTTGGCTTTATATATATATATAAATTAGTTTTTAAAATATTACACGCATGAAAGAATTTATTAAGAGTTTTGTTTCCTTCTTATTTGGAAAGGTTTTAAAATTCTATTGCAATATTATTGATATTTATTTATTTATTTAAAAAAATACTAACATGCTAAAAGAAAGAAAAAAACGTGCATTTTAACAAATTATTTTATGACGATCGAAGGTAAACTCATTAAAGATAATTACAATGGGTTATAGAAAAAAAAATCAATTATTGATTTTTTATAACATATGTAATCCCCAAAATTATCTTTCTTAATTTCCATAATTTCTTTCCATAGTTTCGATTTTCTTTCCATAATTTCGAATATTTAGCTTATATGTATAAAAATTAGTCTTTAAAATATTACATGCATGAAAGAATTTATTAAGAATTTTGTTTTCTTCTTTTTTGGAAAAGTTTTACAATTCTGTTGTAATATTATTTATATTTATTTATTTATTTTAAAAAATACTAACATACTAAAAGAAAGAAAAAAAAAACGTGCATTTTAACAAATTATTTTATGACGGTCAAAGGTAAACTCAATAAAGATAATTACAATGGGTTATAAAATAAATTTCAGTTATTGATTTTTTATAACTTACGTAATCGCCAAAATTATAAGAATTTCGGTAATATATTTCGATATATTTTTAATTTTATGTGCGAACTTCTTAATTTGAATAAATTAAAAAATATATATATTAAAATTAAAAGAATTTTTTTCCACTTTTTTCAAAATATCCAACGCACTTAATATATATATATATATATATGATAAATATACATTAAAAATTATTTTAAAATCACAATCAACTTTCTCTTTCAGCTATTTAAAACTTAAAAAGAATTAATAATTTTTTTAATTTTTTTATTGTTATTTTCTTAATATTTAAAAAATACGTTAGCTTTTTATTATTAAAACAGAATGAAATTGGGAAATAGTCTAGCAAATTGTTTAAAAAACTTCAACTCAGTATAAGGTTTTTAATTTTGCTGGTAGATGGCACCACTAAACTCTACTGTTTTCGGAAAATTGACAAAAATAACAGAACGCTTCCGTTATTTAACGGGATTAGTGACTCCAAAATGTCAAATACGGAAATTCTTCTGTTTTTTTTCGAAAAAATGAAACTATTCCGTAATTTTGAGGGAAAAGTTTGTGTATATTAACGGATATTTTTTACAGTGTATGTATGTATGCATATAACTACACAAACGACCTGCTTCAAACCTTCTACAAGTTGTTGACATTAATAAAAAATAAATTTAATAAATAAAAAATTAATAATAATAATTAATAAAAAATAAATAATAATAATAATAATAATAATAATAATTGTACTCAGACTTTTAAAATAAAATTTTGAGAGCTACTATAGTGAATTTCTAAATTATTGTTTATTGGGACTATGCACAAAAGAATAAGGATTAAAATTGTTGTATAAATAAATAACTGTGAGTTGTCGTACCAATCATATTTTATAGGTGAATTTTAAATGTTTATATATATATATATATATGTGTGTGTGTGTGTGTGTGTATAGAAAAAAGTCATGAATCAATAATACGGCAGATGATCGTAAACAAACAGCTAATCATAAGGATACGTATAATAAAATAGAACAACAGACTGCCACTTTAAGTAATTAAAAGATTTATTAAAACAATATTTGTTTCTGCTGCAAATAGAATGAAGTGAGCAAGATATCCTTGATTAGATATAGTTGCAGAAATCCACTTGATTAGAATGCTTCGATCTTGATTAAAATACATTAATTAGACTACTTCATTGAAATAATTTATGAGAGCATTTCATTCAGGATAAACTTAATTACACTTATTATTTAACTGTTTTTAATTGAATTGGTAGTAAAATATCAGAATTATTGCTATTGCTTAATTGTTACAATTTATTAATAAAGTCAATTCCTAATAAAAGATTTGTTACAGTAATATAAGTGGAATCTATCGCTTTGAAGGAGGGGAAATTATGTTATTGTTATTAATAAAATGATAAGAGCTAACTACATGAGAGTACGATTTTAGAAAATTCTGCAGATAGTTAAATATGTTTAATGTACAAAGTAGTTTGACATCTAAATTGTAGAATGGTTATAATATGCTTGAAGGATCTCCAATTATCGAATGAAAGATTTTAAGTGTAGTTTTATAGCATATTTTAAGAATTTTATCGCGGTATACGAACATATATTTTGAATGATAAAATAAAAGACATTAATAAACTATGTATCTATTCACTCAGCTGGACAAATTCACCAAATATGACTTGTTTATCAATCTGTATGATTACAATAACATAATAGTGTATGGTGAAGCATTAAAATTTTTACACTTACATATTATACGGTCGAGGTCATAATTACTACTTTAACAGTGGTGTCGAAAATATTAATTATAGTAAATATTATATGATATATATAATATATATTATATATATTTCTGGTCGTCATTCTATTTTATGTATATATATTATATATATATGTGACATTTTAAAGTTAGGAGCCAGAAACATCATCGCCAGGGTCCCCGTTCTTTGCACAGAAGTCATGGCCAGCGAGGGAAAAAATAAAAAATAAATAAATGTAGAATATCCAATAAATCACTCATTGGCGGCTGTAAGTTTATTTATTCAACTGTAGTCATTATAGAGGGAAAAACTCCTTTTTGCAAACGATCTTTTACCGAAATGTCCAAAAAATATTCCATCATTTACTTCAACCAGCCGTACTCATCGACTAAAGAATCCAGAATCTCTCTCCCTCTCATCTCGAGACTTCCACCTTTAAAACTAAAAAGAAAATTCTAGAACTTTCTGTAATCTCAAACCATCATCCTTTTATGTAAACAGAATTCTTGTCCAGATACGAGACTATTTTACACAGACGATAAATTTATTTTAAAAAAAATATTATTTAACCAATTTATAATCGACTCATAATTTCTTAGGCAGACGATTTTTATAAATGATTCATTTTAAGAGAAAAAGAAAAGAAATGAATTTATTAATGCACACATCAAAGGTTAACGGCGGAAAAATAAATAAATAGATAAAATAAAATAATGATATTTTTTGAAAGGTATGGTTTCGGAATAAATTTAATAAGATTTTCTTAAAAAGGGTTGATAAAAACATAGAAGAAATCAGTTTTATTTGGAATATTAAGAAATAAAGTTTAATTAAGAATATTTTTAATTTAGAGTCATCTTTTTAAATTTACGCATACTGGAATAATGTTTTTTAAAGGCAAATTAAGAATTTATATCGTCTGCATACAGATTAACAGATTAGATCTAGAAACAAGATTTTAATTTAATAATTTGAAGTAAATACGGAAAATTAAGATAGTATAAAGGTTAGTTTTGGCGAAAAAAATTTTAAATTTGTAATATTATCCCCCCTCCCCGAAAATTTGTATGAAATTGATAGTTAAATAAAACTACAAGTTCAGACAACAGAAATATAATATTTTAGAAAAGTCAAATTTTGGAATAAAACTGTCAAACCCAGGAAGCCAAGAGATGGAAGAAAAGAAAATTAACGCAATATAAAAATATTAGCGATTAAAATAATATAGTTAAGAGGAAATTAATCTGAATTAAATTTAGGTAGGAGCATTTCCCTGAAAGAGATACAATACTGTTACAATATCACTTACTATTTGTAAGTGCATAGGAGATAATACATACAATAACAGTAAATAAGTTATAAATAAGCAAGAGAAAAAAAATATAATAAAAACAATAACAATTCGTTCTCATGGAAAGTTTAAATAATTATAATAACTTAATGCATAGGTTATTTTAAATAAAGTTCTTCAAATGAAAAAAGTCTTTCCATTGTGTATAAAAGTCTTTTCCAGTGTTCACTGAATACAGTCTCTTTAATTAAAGATCTCCAAATCTAGTTTAATCTTTGTTTTTTATGTTATGTTGGATCCAACATCTTTTAACAATCAATCAAATTTTTCTTTCAATAATGTATCAATTTTTTAATAATAAATAGCATCACTCTCAATATCAATAATAAATAACATAGAAAAATTTTAATAAAAATAATAACAACAATAATAAGTAGTAGTATAATAAGACTCAAAATTGATAGCAATAATAACAATAATTCTCCATATCCTAATATTTCTCAATAAGAGTATAATTAATACTAAACTTCATTATAGGAATCATAATGATAATAATAAAAAAAAAAACAAGAGTATAATCAAAAGGAAATATCACAATTTGTTTATTATTGATAGGGAAAATATTGGTTGAGGATAAAAATAATTACATAGCAACTAAATAATTTTCTTATCTTCTAATAGCATAAGAAAGTATTTTTTGCTAGCCGAAAGTATAAGTAAAAAAAAAAATCATAATAATTCCAAAATCCAAATAAAATTAAATCTAACTATTTAGAAAATGGACTCTCAACCAGTATTTCCTTACAATAATTCCTCTCTGATACTCTTTTACAAAATTGTCAAATTTGGTTATAAGTTTTCAAATGCCAAATGTAGAATAATGTTTTATCTACACATGGTTTATAAACTTTAATAATAAAATACAATAGGAATAAAAGGTGTCATTCTTAATTGAGAAATGGAAATAAAAATAGTGTGCTTTTTTGAAAAACTTTTTATATCTGTAGTTTTCACAATCACTGAAAATCACATATTAAGTTATAGGTTTGAGTAAAGTCATCAAATTTATAACTATTATCACCTAATATCTGTTGAATAAATATAATAATACTAATGTCAATAAATGAATAAATATAGTTAGACTTAAATACACTTAAAATTAATTTATCAACATTAATTTGAAAGCCTTTACAATCAAAGTGTACACCTTATGCCTGCATAAGGTGCCCAATTTAATCCCAAAAACTCCCAAAAACAAGTAATATTCTTGTTGCGCACCAAGAACATACCTGCTAATGTTGAAAATTATGGTGATAAAATATTTAAAGGATAAGAATTAAATTTAATCTACTGTCTTAACTTTAGTTTGATCTACTGATTGTGATTGTATCTGAGGATTTGTTTGTTCTTTGGGTTGCTCATGAAACAGTTTAAAATCTTCGGGTGAAAAATAGGGTCTTAATTTAGAAACATGCACAATAACGGAATTCTGTCCTGTCTCATAATTAAATTTATCTATTTCATAAGTTACATCAGAAAGTTTATTTATAATTTTGTATGGTCCAGAGAAAGTAGGTTCTATTTTTCGAGTGTTAGGGTATTTAAATTCTTCATAAATTACAGAGTCTTGTATTTTTAATGGACATTCGACAAAATTTCGATCATAGAACCTTTTACTTTTAAGGTGAAATTCCTGAGTTCGCGCTTTCGCAATTTTGAGGGCTTTGTCTACTGGTGGGTAATAGTTCTGTTTTAAAGGAGTTTCATAAGGCAATTGACCATAAAATAAATAGGCAGGTGGGAATTTGGTGATAGAATGGGGCGTATTGTTGTATTCTTTGATGACTTGGTTTAATAATCTAGTCCAAGGTATTTTAGAAGTGGAATTAACTTTACATTTAAGCCTGGTAACTATAGTCTGATTAACTCGCTCTACTTTTCCATTGGTCTGAGGATGATGTGCGGATGTAAAACGCTGTTGAACATGATGATTTCTAAGGAATTTCTTAAATCTTGGAGATCTGAAAGATTTATGCCTGTCACTAAGTATTTTTTGAGGTGCTTTGATATTGAAAATTTGTTTTAAACAGTTAGTGTATGTTTCAGTGGTAACATTTTTGGAGGGAAAAGCCCAAACAAATCTAGTTGCATGATCTATTATGATGTGTAAGAATTTTTTTGTTGAGTTGTAATAGTTAAATCCACCAACAGTATCAATAGAAAGACATTCAAAAGGTTGATCTGTTGCTGGCATAGCTTGTAACAAGCCGAATCTTTTCTGTTTTGGTTTTTTATTTTTCTGACAGGTGTCGCAATGTTTAACAAATTCTGTAATGTCTATTGTCACATTAGGCCAATAATAGTTGGGAGATATTAAATTAAGCATTTTTTGAATCCCTAAATGTCCAAAATTATCATGAGCAATATGGAGTAATTTTTTTCTTAATGACATTGGTACAACAATTTTTTTGAATCCCTTTTTCTGAACTATAATAATTCCATTCTCTTTTTTATATTTTTTGTCACAAACATTGTCTTTGTCTTGCATCTCTATAATTTCTTTCCTATCTAGCAATAAACTAATATGTTGATTAAAATGACAAACAGGATTTCGTGACAACATGTCTGCTTCGACATTTGTTGAACCCTTTTCATATTTTATCTCATAATCAAACATACTAAGTTTGAGCGACCATCTAAAAAGCCTACCTCTTAAGTTTTTAACACTCTTTAACCATACTAGAGATGCGTGGTCCGTATGAATTGTAAACTTGACACCATGAAAGTAATGATAGAATTTGTCAAGAGTATCTATAATAGCTAAACATTCTAATTCAGTTATGAAATAATTTTGTTCATAACTCTTCAAAATTCTAGAATGATAAGCAATAGGATGTAAGAAATTATCTTTATCAGGTTGTTTTACAACGGCACCTACTGCTATCTGAGAGGCATCTACAAACATATGTAAAGGTAATTTAGGATCATAAATTTTGAGGATGGGTTTTGCAATTAAAGAATTTTTTAATTTTTCAAAAGAGTCCTGGCACTCTGAATTCCATTCCCATATTGTGTCTTTTTTAAGTAATCGATTTAGAGGATATCTAATTTCAGCATATTTATTAATGAATTTATGGTAAACATTAATGGAACCTAGAAATCGTTGTAACTCTTTCACATTGGAAGGCGGTTTTAAATTTTTGATGGTTTCAATATTGGCATTTGCTGGAGTTATAGTTCCATTAGTGATTTCATAACCTAAGAAATTGATTTTATTTTGGCCTAATTTACATTTAGAATGTTTAAGTTTAATGTTTTCTTGTTTGCAAATGTCAAAAATTTGAGCTAAATGGTTTAAATGTTCTTGTAAAGAGGAAGAGAAAATTATAATATCATCAAAATAGTGGCACGCAAAGTCGATTTTATATTTATTAAGGATCCTTCGAATGGTTCTATTGAATATGGGAGGGCCCGTTTTTATGCCAAAAGGGAGCACGAGCCACTCAAAAAGTCCAAAATTGGTTGTAAATGCTAATTTTTCTGTATCGGATGGATGTATTGGTATGTGCCAGTAGCCAGAGGCTAAATTCAAAGTTGAAAAATACTGAGCACTACTCAATTTATCTAAAATTCCATCGATACGGGGCAAGGGTTTTGCATCGTTTTTAATTATTTCGTTTAATTTTCTATAGTCTATACATAATCGCGTTTTTTTACCTTCCTCTCTTTTCATAACTAGTGTAACAGGGGCAGAATAGGGGCTATTACTTTCCTTTATCAGTCCGGCTGCTAACAATGATTGAATTTGGTTCTTTATTTCTATTTCTTCTAGGGTAGATGTTCGGTAGGGCCTCAAAGATATAGGTAGGTCAGATTTTAATATAACGCGTTGTGGTTCAATATTTATCCTACCCACATCATATTTATGCTTTGCAAAAATATCACTATAAATATGAACTAATTCCCTTAAATTTACATCTTGAATTAAATTTATTTCCCCAGTTAAATCTGAATCCGAATTATCGCGAAAATTTTGAAGAGTCATGGAACCTCTATAATCAGGATGCACATTAATTTCGTGATCATATTCAACACAGTCTTCATTTTTCATAATATTTCCACAAGTAGATTGTAACTCTATATCATGATTACTTACATTCAGTGTTTCATTATCATAATTATCTATTGCTACAGTATTACCAGTATTTAATTTCATATTTTTTTTATATTCTGAGGTTACAAATCATTAGATTGATCCCTGTTTTGTTGTACTTGATCCATATTTACTGTATTGAAATGAAGGGATCTCTCATTATGTATGGATATACTGTTAGTTATAATTTTCCTTCCCTGCCTTACAATACAATTTTTACATTCTATGGTTAATTTAAATTTAGAACATTCTTTTAACCCCAAAATAGCATAATCCAAATTTGTATTGCATACTAAAAAATTAACATATTTTTTAATTTTACCCACTTTTAGAAGAACACTACATTTTTTATTTATATGTAAAAATCCTTTTGCCTGACCAATGGTAACTGAGGGTATAGTCTCAATTTTAGCATTAAGTTTTTTAACAAATTTAAGTGGCAATATTGCAATAGTTGAGCCAGTATCTACAACACATGGTAAATTATAATTATTTGTATATCCATACACAATTAATTGCCAAACATTATGAAAATTATTTTGTGAGATATTTGGAAGAGTATCAGAGGATGGTACCTCATTCCTAAAAATACATTCTCTTTCCCAATGAAAAGCATTACTCACACCCCTATTTGTGCATATCCTACAAGGTCTTGAAGAATATGAATTTTGAATATAATTATTTTGACAAACTCTAGGTCTTTGAAACTGAGATTGTCTTTGGGGAATCCAATTCCTAGGTGTATTATTGGGCCTAACTGGCTGAATCCAAGGCCTAGTTGGTTGAAAAGGTTGAAAATTTTGTCTAGCTGATGGTTGATTTATTACTTGGTTTGAAACTAGTGGGGTGTAAACTTCCACGAATTGTTTGACAACCCGGTACCATTCTGTGGTACTACTAGGAGGATTTATAATAATATTGTTTTTGAATTCTGGTTTTAAACCATCAGTTAAACCTTGTAATAGTATATTTTCACTAAGATGTAATTTCCTACCAATTTCCACTTTTTTACGAAAATAAGTTTCTAAATTGTCTAAATTACCTAATTTCAGATTTGAAAAATCAGAAAAACTCGGGAAGTCCAATTCAATGAGTCTTTCTATCAAAATTTTTTTAATTTGTTCATAATCCGTACAATTTAAGCAGTCATTGATATAAATTTCTTGCGCTTCACCTTTCAAATATTGCGCAATAGAATTAAATTTCCATTCTAGATTTTTCTGTTCCCTATCACATGTTTTATCAAAATAAGTTAACCAAGACAAAATGTTCATTCCAGAACTCGGGTCAAACGGTACGAACTTAGGATCTTCCATAATTTTTTTATTCTTACTCATTAGAATAAATGAAGCACTTCTATTTTCTTTATTAAATCCTAATCGTAAAATCATTCGCAATAAATTTCAAAGTTAATGATTTCTATCAATTACATATTTTTTCAAAATTACTATATTTAGCTGCTAACTTTAACCAGAAATTTTATCTAATAAAACAGAAATTGTAAATATCATAGATATACCTTAAATTGGGATCAACTTTTAATTCTATTATTTTATAGATCATAAACAGATTCAAAAATTTTAATTATAGGTAATTTCTTACTTAAAATCACAAAATTTACTGAAAAAATTAATCATATTTATCAGACAAAATTCTAGCAACAGCCTTGCACAGTTCCATATTTCTTACTGAATATAAATAAATTATAAGAACCCGGGAACCAAAGCTCACTGTAACCAGAAATTCTAACAAATAAAATGAAAAACATAAATGTTAACTTAATTTTCAGCTCAAATGTTTAGTTGTAGGAACATTATCATGAAAATACTGTATTCTGAGAATAGTTCTTGATAACAAACAAATATCAATAAAATAGAAAATATACTTTTTTAAGAAATAACTTGAGCTTCTAAGTTCTTTTATACTTCATTAATATAATACGAACTTATCTTTAAACGTGCATAAAAATATCATAATAATCTTTAATATGCAATAGTAATTGTCTAAGAATACCATACTCTTCAATTTAATCCTTAAGAACAAAAATGTTTCTATCTCCAACACATAATAATGATAATAATAATACTCATAAATAGGCAAGTAAATAAAATTCACGGACAAATAATCAAATAAATAAACCTGACAAACAGAGAATAATTAATTTAAATAAATACATAAAAAGTATACAAATAATAATAATCAAAACACTACGAAAAAAAAAAAAAAACTCACCGAAATCCTATGGGTCTCAACTATCTCGAAAAAATATTTTTATTTTCACCAATTAACAAGAAATGGTCTTGTAATTATTATTAATATTTTCTTCTTTTTCATCATAAAAGGACTACTTTTTCTCGACCAAAGCACTTTACAGGAACAATTCCTCTGTTTTTGTCACTCCAGAAATCATGAGACTATGGCAGTTCTTGTTTAAGAACACATCCAATAATGACGGGCAAATTATTCAGCGATCCACAGTTTTTATTATCACTTCGTTCCATAGCAAGTTTCTTTAAAAACCAAAAAAGGCAGCGCAGGCATAAAACATCCTGTCGGCTCTAGAAAAGACTGTGACATTTTAAAGTTAGGAGCCAGAAACATCATCGCCAGGGTCCCCGTTCTTTGCACAGAAGTCATGGCCAGCGAGGGAAAAAATAAAAAATAAATAAATGTAGAATATCCAATAAATCACTCATTGGCGGCTGTAAGTTTATTTATTCAACTGTAGTCATTATAGAGGGAAAAACTCCTTTTTGCAAACGATCTTTTACCGAAATGTCCAAAAAATATTCCATCATTTACTTCAACCAGCCGTACTCATCGACTAAAGAACTCCAGAATCTCTCTCTCTCTCATCTCGAGACTTCCACCTTTAAAACTAAAAAGAAAATTCTAGAACTTTCTGTAATCTCAAACCATCATCCTTTTATGTAAACATAATTCTTGTCCAGATACGAGACTATTTTACACAGACGATAAATTTATTTAAAAAAAAATATTATTTAACCAATTTATAATCGACTCATAATTTCTTAGGCAGACGATTTTTATAAATGATTCATTTTAAGAGAAAAAGAAAAGAAATGAATTTATTAATGCACACATCAAAGGTTAACGGCGGAAAAATAAATAAATAGATAAAATAAAATAATGATATTTTTTGAAAGGTATGGTTTCGGAATAAATTTAATAAGATTTTCTTAAAAAGGGTTGATAAAAACATAGAAGAAATCAGTTTTATTTGGAATATTAAGAAATAAAGTTTAATTAAGAATATTTTTAATTTAGAGCCATCTTTTTAAATTTACGCATACTGGAATAATGTTTTTAAAGGCAAATTAAGAATTTATATCGTCTGCATACAGATTAACAGATTAGATCTAGAAACAAGATTTTAATTTAATAATTTGAAGTAAATACGGAAAATTAAGATAGTATAAAGGTTAGTTTTGGCGAAAAAAATTTTAAATTTGTAATATATATATATATATATATGGGTAATAACGTATGCAAACAAAACTATAAAATAAGATGGAATAGTGGCAGGTAAATTGTCTAATTCTAAAGACACAAACTCTACCCTAGAAAATGATAAATTTCTTTTACTTATCATTAATTTGGTGTATCAGAACGCAGTAATAATCATTTGATGTTTTATTTTTCTGACAGGAAAAAAAATAGCAGAACTTAGGGCAAACAAATTTTTCTATATCCTTTTTGGTTTTCAACAATGACAATCATGCAATAATGACAATGATGCCGGTAGGTATACTTATTGTGTTGTACATTTTAAACTACGCATTATTTCACGAGTACATCCAAAATTTTCCACACGGTTTTGAAAGTACATGAAATGCACTACAAAACTGTGCAATAAAGAAAGTGTTTCCTAATAGATATATTCAGATCACAGAACTCACTTCTAAAATTTTAGATTGGGCGCTGATTCTTGTGTGCTTCTTCCAGCAATAATACCTACTTATGGAACAAATTAATTTTCAGCGGTTGTTTGTGATTCAGATGGCACACAACACTTTTGTAGACCTTATAGCTGCCATTTACCCGGATTCCTGCATAATTGCGCATAATATTAGCATGTGTTGCTATTACGCCAGGACACCTTATATTAAATACCTTCATGCAATTTATAAAATTTATATGACATAAAACTTTCATTATACTCATTCTCGTAGGCATAACAAACCGCTGGAAATACATGGCTTGTCTAGAAAGTAATGATGGTTAATTTTTCACGCCTTACTTAACACTGAACGAGCAGGTATTTCAAGTGATACGTGTGGTGGGGGTTGTCAGCTACAGAGTGTAGTGGAAGGCAGTCGGCCTTTAGCCTTTGTAGTACACGAATAGCTCGTGAGGTAAATTTTTTAAAAAAGTACTGTAAAATGTAATACAATAATCTAGTCTGCGTAAACATGCACCACTAATATAAAATTTTTATTTAATTTTTTATTTCATAATTTGCTGCTGCTCACATTTATTTCTCTAAAAACAGAAATACCCCGTAAGATTATTTTATGAACTAATGTAATTTAGATAGTTTAACATTGTATTTTAAAATGTACAGTTCTGGAAAAGTTCATTCCCTACTAACTGCGCAATTAATCATAATAGAAGAAATTTATTGATTTCAAACAACTGACAATAAAGTCTACTTTTAAATAATGGATATAAAGTTTTCTTTATTCTATAAATTAAAATCAAGCAACTCTTTTTTTTTTTTCAATAGCAATACATAATTTTAACATTATTTTTTAAATTTTGGTTCGAATAATGTCAAGAAATAAAATTTATGGTCATTTGAATGACAAGATCTCCAATTACCTACATTCAAACTTTTGAGCTTCGAAATTAAATTACATTTCAATAATTTTATTAATATCCCCTGAAATTATATTCATTATGAAATAATTCTACGCGTGGTTATAATAATAAAAAATCTAAACATAACTACATTGAGTTTGTATTTAAAAAAATATATTCATAATAAAAATTATTAATTATGAAATTCATATTCGAAGAAAATATGAATTATAAACTAGAATTGGTTAAAATTTCTTTGAGAATTTAAATTTCACAAGGTGTTAGGTGTTCTAGACGGGGGAAGGGAGGAGAGAGATTTTTATGTTTTTCTCTGCTGCATTCTGTTCACAAGTGTTCGTAATACATACTTTAACTCAAAATTATATTTTACATACGTCCTCAAAAAAAAAAAAAAAAAAAAAAAAAAAAAAAAAAAAATCTGTGAATTGAAGTTTTTTGCAAACTCTTTTCTTTTAGGTTCTGTATTTTTATCAAATCTCAGGCTACCTCTTTAATTTCTGCTGCCGTCGCATTGTCGTTTTATATGTCGAATTTATATGTATGTCTGTTTTTCTTCAAATGGCCAAAACTTCGCGAATTTAAGTTTAAAATATCTTAAAATCCTGCAATCAAAAGACGTAAGTTTAGTAAAATAACAGAAAATTTTCTTGAAGTCATTATAATAATCTAGGAAGCATGCATATTCTGCCAGAACTTTTTACGTTTTTTCCAGAAAATATTTCTGAGAGTACATGTTCATTTAGAAAAAGAAATTTAGAAATTATGTACACATTTCGAATAGTATAAGACTGATATTCTAATTCGTGGCATGGAATACATTTCAAAAAATAATCAATGCATGCGTTTGAAAAAAAGATCTAATAAAAATCTCTAAAATTGAGATAACCGTTTCAGCATTCAAAACACGTGCATACATAAAGAGGTATTTTTGATATTCTGACATTTCCATCCCAGGCACGTATTACCCACAACTCAATAACTGTCTGAATACGAACAAAGGAACAACAGGTAGATTTTGAATAGCGCATAAAATTTATAAAGAGATTAAAATGCAGCATGCTTTGAAGACGGTTTGAAATGAAAGAGGGTTTTTATTAAATATTCACAGTATATTTTGTCAGCAAACGATAGTTTTATATCAAGAAAAGCTTATGGCACAGCATGAATTGCAGCCACATGCATATTTACTGAAAACATGAATATTTTAGAATCATTGCATGATAATGAGGAAGAATTTTAAATCCTAAAACGTTACTGAGCAGCGAATTTTTATGTACAATGAATAGTCTTGTAAATGTCTATTTATTTTTTTATGTGCCACATACATTAGAGACAGACAAAATGATTTATTTTATTATTCGAATAAAGCATTCGGACAAGCGCAAAAAATGAAAATTTCTAATTTTTTGTGTATATTTTTAATCAATTGTCATCAGAAATTTTGTAAAAAAGAAAGAAGAAAATGCGTAGTTGTCCACCAGCAGTTTTCATAACTACAGTTATACCTAAAAACATTTCTCTTTTAGATAACTTATTTAACTTAAGTTTAAAAATATAATATCTAACTTTTAAATATTTCTTATTTTTTTTTAATTTTTTCCATACTTTTCTTTTTTTATTAAATAGTTCTTTACTACACTTTTTACCAAATGGTTTAAAATAAGATATGACATCTCAGAATTAAAGTGGGAGTAAAGATGATTGTAACTGGGAAACCTCTGAATCCTACTCAACTATTCAGTTCTGTTCGTAACATTTTAAATAAAATATCCTCGATGAAGATTTGGAAAAAAGGAAAAAGTCCCATATCCTGTTCTTTTTTTTTTTTTTTTTTTTTTTTTTTTTTTTTGTGTGTGTGAAAAATTTCATTGGCATTAAATTATTCGATGCGTTTGAGATCGCCACCTTTGCTTTAAAATTGTAAATTTCTAATAATATATTCCAAAAATGTAGCACAAACAGGTATTTCTTTTCTGAAACCCTAATAAGGTACCCTGGATTAATAACGCCATGTTAAGGTTCTACCAATTTTCACGACTCAATTTTAGTTTGTATTTTTCAAACAAATATATGATTTGAAACAGAAACTCATTGACTATCTATATAAAAAAATAATTTAACAGATATTTATTCATAAAATGTCATGGCGTGATTCCTTGACCAATGCTATTTGGCGTTATTACCCACCTATATGGTTAATAACGCCATGCACACAAAACTATGAAATAAGATGGAATAATTGCATGTAGATTGCCCAATTCTAAAAATACAAACTCTACAAACTTAGAAATTGACAAATTGCATTCTAAGCTATTGAAAATGTTCATTTTTTTTGTGAAAGTGCAAGAAAAATAAAGGTGTGGTGTGGTGTGTGGGGGGGGGGGGGGGGAGGATGAGGCAAAAGAATATTAGACCGTGAGCTTATTTTTGCTTAAAAAGGGCCGCTTAAATAGAATTATTAGAAACATTGCACAGTTTTAACTGTGTTTATTTGAATCAGTATTTAAGATGTAGCTCGGCCACTGTCGGGAATCAACCGGGGTATTAATGTCAAGGATTGGCGTTATTACCCCGTTATAGTTATTGCGCTGTACATTTTAAACTACAAATTATCTCGAGAAGATATCCAAAATTTTCAATAACATTTTGAAAATCCATGAAATGTACCACAAATTTATGTAATTAACAAAGTATTCCCGGATTTAAAAAAATAGTCTTCACATCACAAAACGTATCTCGCAAATTTTGGATCAATCGTTAATTTTAGTTGCTTGTAAAAACAACAAGACTTAAAATAAAACAAATTAACTTGAAGCTGTTTTTTGCGATTTATATGACTCAAAACCCTTCTGCGCAGAGCACATGGGTGTCATTTACCTGATTGTTTCATAATTATGCATAATATTAGTACGTGGCATTATTACCCCGCCTGGCGTTATTACACCAGACCACCTTATAAGTTAATTAAGTTATTTATATTAAAATATAAATTATTATTATATTAATTTAAAATTAAAACTGACTTCCATTATTCTGCTAACAATAAATTATGAGCTCTTCCTTCTCTCATTATGCATAATTTTAAAAATCACTTGTGAAGAATAAATTTTACTATTAATTTAAAAAATATGTTTAGAAAAAAAAAATACATTGCAAAATTTCGTGAGAGGCAGTGATTCTCATCCGTTTAACTTGGAAGCATCTATGACTGGATGGTAAAATTTTCATATTTGACGGAAAGATATTTTTATAAGAAAGCTAGAGTCTTCACATAAACAAAGTGAAACCAGAAAAGAAAACAAAATTAATTAATAAAACTTCGTGTAAATTGCAATAAAAATATAAAAATACAAAGGACGCATTTTAAGAATTTCAACAGGCCTTTATTAGCGGAAAGAAACACATGCCTGTAAGGGGATAAGATTAGGAAAAAAAACATAGATAGAGAATAGAGCTACAGCAAATGCGACAGCTGTTGCAAGCTTAAAAATAAAAACCAATCACAGAGAAGCACATGCAAGTGATGAAAGTGCAGTCAAAACGAAATATATATATATATAAAACAAAATAAAAGAACTAAACAAATTAAAATAAGGTAAAAGAAGAAAAGAAAAAAAAAGGTTTTTTTTAATCATATTAAAATGTAAAGAGACAAGAGACAGGGTGAAATAATTAAAAACGACTAAGAAGAAAAAAACTGCAAAAAGGTTTAAAATTTCCATCTCGAAACGCGTCCTGTGTGTTTTTATATTTTTATGTTTATTTTATGCAAAATTTTATCATATAATTGCAATTTATCACCAGTGTTTCGATGCCAGAATGGAAAGCAGCTTAAATAACAATAATAATTAAAAAATCACCGCATAAAGTAAAATTAAGCAGACATAAACGCAAACTGAACAAAAATACTAATTTCTAAGAAAATCTGAACTTTTACTATTTTGAATAATATAAAATAAAATAAATTTATTTATACTATTATTTTCTCAATTTTATGCACATTTTTGCTATACATTTAATATTTATTTTTATACTCCAATTTAATTTTATCTTGAACTGAATAAAAAGAATTGTAAAATGCATCTACAAAAATATATAACTATTATTTCAATAAAAATCTTTATTTTTCTGTTCTTTAACTGTAGAAATACCTCCTACTGTGTCTTCAATAGGAAGAAAAAAATTATTTAGTCATTGAAACCCGAATAATTCAGTATTATAATTCAAAACAAATCATATTACGATAAAAGCGGACTTGTGAAAATTAAATTATTTGAAATTGGAAATGCAGAATTCCTATTTGAAAGAATAATAGAATAATAAAATGACTATTAGAATGAGAGAATATTGATTGAATTCCATCATGGTACTGAGAAGACACCTATGTATGTTTTTTTTTTCTTTCTTTTTTTCCTCACATGCATTACGAAGTATTTTTTCAGGTAATGTAATAAGCTAATATACCTTATTCAACGATGAAATTTAAAAAGAAAACTAATTTAAAATTCGAAATTCGGTTTCTAAAATTCCACACATTCATTAAATGCATAAAAAAAAAAAAAAAAAAAAAAAAAAAAAAAAAAAAAAAAACTATTTCATTTATATATATTTGCAAAGCCTGCTTAAAGATATCTCTCATAATGTTATTGAATAATATGTTCATAAAAAATTATAATAGATAGATAAATTTGTTAATATTTCCAATAATTTAAATATGACATTATATCATAACCATTTTTATTGTAGGTATTTGACTAATCTTAGATTTTTAATAATAATCAAAGAAAAATATAGCGCAATGAAAATAATGTTATTTGCTATTAAAGTTTCATTAAAAAGTCGTTTTTAAAGCTTTATAATACATCATCAGTTTTGTTTTCAATGTGTGTTCCAATTTATTATCTCTCCAATCTTTACACAAATAAAGTATTGGAATTGTTAAAAAATTCAACTTTCGGTTTTTGATGGATTTATACGTTTTAGAAAGTCCTGAACACGATTTGGTAGTTACAAAATGTCTGTCTGTAATTCTGTCATTCTGTATGTGACAAAAATTTTGTGGGCACTCTATTTCAATAACTAATGCATAGAGTTTCCCAAAACTTTAGATTCAGTTAGATCGTGATATAAACTAGCGCTGGTTAGCTTTTAGTGTATATCACTCAACAGGTGGTGCTGATATGCTGCCTTATTCACAATTTCTACAATAAATCATCAATTAATGAATGGATTTTTATAAAACTTTAGATTCTGGTAATCCTTCATATAATTTAATGCTATTTTAATAACAAGTGGCCTTGTCATGCTGCATTATTGTCGATTATTTCAATACATCTATCTCAAGAGCTAATACATAAATTTTCATCAAAATTAAAATTCAATCAGTCACTGATAAAAATTGATCCTGGTTAGTTTTTAGGTGTAGAGCACCTAACAGGTGGCAATGTTATGCAGATTTTTTTTAAGCTGTTGGAATAGCTCTATCACTAAAACTAATATACTGATTTTTATTCATAAGTTTAGTTAAAATATATTGTTCCTCGTGTAAACTACCTAATCGATGGCGCTGCTATGCTTCATTTTTCAGGAAGTATTGATATGCAAATGATAGAATAATGTTTTGAGATTGCCACAGCTAACTAATTGTAATCGTTTTTAAATTAGCTGTTGATCTAAATTGAACTGCATGATGCAGAAATAAATATAACGAGTTTAGATGCTTTCTAAAATCAAGATAAAATATAGTCCAGCTTATTTCTTGATAAAACACTTAAGAAATTAAAGAAATTGTTTTAGAAAGTAAAATCCGGGTTATTTTCTTATTCAGAATACCATTTAGATGCTTCATTTAAAATTAATTCCGTTTTTATAATTTATATTTATCATATATATCAATAGTATTTTTATTAAATATTGTATTCATTGTATCGATATCATAGATCATCATCATATTTATCGATTACTTTCGCATTAATATGTTTTGAAAATCGATTTTTAAGTTTTATACCAAACATTTAAGAATGCATAAAAATAATTTTTGTTTCGTTAGATGTCTAGAACTATCTCGTAATGTTAAGTATGATGATGCGAAATCCGTTAAAATATACCAAAACCATATAAATATTTGAATGAATTAAGACAATTTTATTTATAAATAAACACATATACACATTTCAACATTGCATTCATTGTGGTATATTAAAATATCTATTCCATTCTAATATATTAGGGTTTTGTCGCAAGTATTTCGGGCAGTATATACATGCCATATGTCATCATCATTGTTAATGGAATTAATTATTCTACAATAATTAGAACAGGAAATATTATTCTTTTCGTTTTGGTTTGTTTTCAAAATATAGCTTTCAAGCAATGGTTTTCATAATAACAACTTCTTATGAAAATGAGATTTTCTTTCGCCATTTTTCGAATTTCAATTGTTATAACTCATCAACTGTTAAAGTTAAATGAATAAAACACATAGAAAATGCTTTTTTCAATTATTTTAGTTCAATTCTGATTCATCAAATGTAAAAAAATGCATTTACTTTTGAATACACACACACACATAGACACACACACACACATATATATATATGTATGTATTTTTTAAATAGTTACATCACAGATTTTTACTTTAAATAATTTTTATTTTTATTTAAATTCATATTTTTTTAAACGCTGAATAAAAACAAAAATCTATATATTTCTGTTTATTTAAATCTATTACAATTTACCAAGAGGAAACAGACATATGAATGCATAAAGGTAATTTTATTTATAAATATACACATGTATACATTTCAACACTTACAGTCATTGAGGGATATTAAAATATCGATTTCATTCTAATGTGCTGGGGTTTTGTCGCAAATATTTCGGACAGTATATAGATATCATATATCATCATCATTGTTAATGGAATTAAGGGAATGGAACATATGCCTGATATAATTATCAGTAGAACAGGCAGGTGGTTGATTTCATAGTGGGTAAGAGGAGAGCAGTTTATTTTATTTTATCACATGGTGAGTAGATATAAATGCCAATAATTTACAGCTTGCAGGAACAATGATCGTGAAAGGGAAATTAAGTAGCAATTAAAAAAAGCATGCTGCATAGATATTTTAAAACTTTTTTTTATATTTTATATACTTAAGAGGGTCTGTGAAAAAAAAAATTACAAATTTTCTAAAATAATTTTATTGCATCCTTTTTTATACGCTTAAATTTATGTTTAAATGACATTTTTATCTTAATTGGAACAGAAAAGTTTATTTTTTATTTACATCTCAGTTTACATTTCAGTTACATCATGCTTCTAAATTATTTATTTACTTAGATGGCTTACTCATTCTGGCTTTGGCTAAGCTTTCAAGCAATAGTTGTCATAATAATGTCGTCTTGTAAAAATTCCTTTTTTTTTCGCTATTTCACGCATTTATTTTTTTATTACCATTTCACGCATTTAAACTGTTATAACTTAAGAACCATTAAAGATAAATGGTTCAAATTTAGTACAGATCTTTTTTGGATTATTTTACTTTAATTGTAACTCAGCAAATGTGAAGAAAAAACATTTACTTCTGAAAATAGGATTTTTTTTAATCAGTTACATCATTATTTTTTGTGAGATTTTTACCTTAAATATTTCTATTTTTTATTTAAATTAATATTTTTTAATGCTGAATCAAAATTAAAACTTATATATTTCTGTTTAGTTAAAGGAAAAAAATGAAATTTTACGCATATCATTTCGAATTATTAGTATTTTAAATTACTCAACTTTTTAATAAATTTTAAATTTGTTATTATTTTAATTCTGAGAAGTTTTATCATATGATTTTGTTTATAACTATCAGGGTTAATTACAAAAAAATTTCAAAATTTTTTTCTCGGCAACGCAAATTTGGACAACGGAGATAGAATATTAGAAATTTAATTATCAGAATTTCAAAATGATGGAATATACTATAATATTTGAATGGTTATTTTTCCTTTAAATCTGATGTTTAATAATATACTATTGTTTTATCACAAGAAAAAAAAAATAAATATAAGGCGTTTAGAAATGAAGTTAATCAAGTCTGCTCTTCAGCTAAATTTTTATGATTGCTTTCTTGAATTGCTTAAGCTCTACATTTTCAGCATATATTTGAATCAAGTCCATAGTACTGACGGTTACCGATAAATGGAAAAGTAAATTTTAGTCACATGGGAAAATTACTATCAATGAAAGACTCGAACCCGATGTTTCTCAAATGTGTCAAAAATGGACTTGATCTACTACAGTTCTCAATGCATTAGATACTGATACGCTTTTGCAATACTCTGAATGCGGTGTTTTGGAGAAAGAAATATACTATTACGAATTTAGAGGCAACTATAGTTTTCTCTTTTGACAGAAAAATTCTGAATGATTTAAATCATTCAGAATTTTCCAGTATTAAGAGGACACCTTACCTTGAAATTGATCAAAATATGGATTTTCTTTTTTAAATACTAACTGAAAGCTTTTAATTGGGAATATTTTGACACCTTATTATTACCAATACGACAATTATATCGTAAAAAATTGTAAATTTTGTCTATTAGATCCATCACAGTCATCCATACAAATGAGAGATTTAAACTGATTTTTTTTCCTGTTCATAATTTTATAATTTGTTTGTTCGGTAAATCCTAAGGCTTTTTAAATAACTGCAGAGGTTTTTTTTAACTTTATTTCCATGGTGTATTTAGTATATTTGTGTATGGAATTAACATTCAAGTTTATAGTTATACTTGAAAAATATTTAAATTTAGTTTTTTTCCTTCATTTTTAATATACACGAGAAAAAAAAGATTAAATATATAAAATTCCAGACATCTAACAATTCACGCACAGTTTTTTATAGTGCATCCTAATGAGTATGGAAAAAATAAACAAAAATATTCCTAATTATAAACGATGTATGGATTTTTATAAAGTTAATTATTTAGTATAAATTTTAATAAAATATTCTGCTCTACTGGATTTCATTTTATTTTATTTTATTTTTAGTATTAAGTATTGTGCCACCACATATTATTATAGTATTATTCAAAATTGAAGCGATGGTTTCAATTGTAATCCGTCCCCTTAAAAGATTATCTTGTCTCAGTCTTTAAAAGCACGGTTGCAAAAAGTAGAGAAATAATATCAATTACAATCTTTATATTGCAATTTTTGAACATTTCGTTTTAAATTAGGCAAATTTTTTTTTTGAATTAGTGTAATTTTAATACTATTCTTCAAAAAGATTTGAGCCGAAGGAATAAAATATTTAAAATTATGCATTTATTGTTTTTAAAGTTCTTTTGCCACATTCCAAAACTTAATATCTATACATGCTTTCTCAAATTTAAAAATATTATAAAAATTTTATCCCATGAAAACGGATACTGAGGAATACAATTTCATTCATTTATTTTATACTATGATTATTATGCATATATTTTTTAAATATGTACGTAATTATGAATTCCGTAATTCGGCAATGATTTTATCAGCTACTTTTTGATACCTTTTCCACGCGGTTAATACGATGTTTATGCATATATTTAATCTTTAAATACAAACATTCCGTAAATATAATATAATAATATAATTATTAAAAGTATATATAAATATATGTAAATATAAATGCCGTAATTTTGAAGTAATTTTATCAGCTGTATTTTGATTTCGTTTCCGTGTGCTTAACACGATGCTTACGCAATATATTTATATTTTAAATAATTACGTAAAGCTGTTGTAATTTTATCCGATGCCTTTTTTCCGTTTCCGCGCGTTTGACTGCATCTGTACTCAACAAAAGGTAAAACAACATTTACAGGAATTAGCAACATAACTGACAACACTTCAGTGTATGTTATTAAATATATGTATGTTTAGGCGTAAGCCTTAAATAAAGAAATAAATTTAATAATAGTAATGTATTTGACCTTGACAGGTTAATTACTGTCAAATAATAATTCTTGATATTAATGGATTTGACCTTGAGAAAACCCAATTACTGTCAAAATAAAAGTCTTGATTAATATTTATGACTAAAATAATGATTTAAAAATGCTTAATATTGATTTATTATTAAATTAATGTTTATTTCTTGACAAGTTGACAGCTTAATTTAATTTAAATTCATTTAAAGAGATTTATTGGTCTTATAATTATTTTATGTCAAAATTAATGTTTTATTTATTGATAAGTTGTCAACTTGAGTACTTTTTAAATCATTATTAGAGATTTATTGAGTTCTTAATTATTTTATGTCAAGTTAATGATATATTTTTAAATTTATGATCATTTTAATTTTATCTCTATGCTTTCTTGTTATATTTCCCCAAAGGGGGTTTTTTAGTCTTGGATCTGCAACCAAGCAGATAAAACATGTAGGTCCTGGCTCTGCAATCAGGCAGAGTACACATGTAAATTGACTCTGTATTCAATTTAAGATTGTGAAATTTCATGGCCTTGTACAAAAGGAATATTGATTTAGCTCTGCATATTAGACAACATTCTGTATTCTGGCTACTTATTTTAATATTCTAATGTGGATTTATTTAATTAATAAACTATATATTAATCTAATTCGCTCTCCCGTTTGACCATCATGAACATTGTGACTGATACACCCAATGTATGTACGTAGGCATTGAACTTTCGTTAGAGCAGACTGCCAAGGAACACCCGTAATCTAATTAGATTAATTTTAAACACGATTATTCAATCGGTAAATTAATTATAACAGAAGTAATTTATTCCATTTTTCAATATTGGGTGAAAAAAATCCGGGCCAGGATTCGAACCAGGGATGTATTGGCTGAAGCCGCCAATGCTCTACCAATTGAGCTATCCCGGACACGAAGACTGGAAGACTATTTAATTCAATTAACCTCAACGATCACTTTATCTGGTCTGATACTCTGGATCAGTTCAACAGAATAAATCGAAGGTCAGTATATGGAACTGCAGAAAATCGCTGCATACGAAATTAGATTAATTTTAGACACGATTATTCAATCGGTAAATTAATTATAACAGAAGTAATTTATTCCATTTTTCAATATTGGGTAAAAAAAGTCCGGGCCAGGATCCGAACCAGGGATGTATTGGCTGAAGCCGCCAATGCTCTTCCAACTGAGCTATCCCGGACACGAAGACTGGAAGACTATTTAATTCAATTAGCCTCAACGATCACTTTTATCTGGTCTGATACTCTGGATCAGTTCAACAGAATAAATCGAAGGTCAGTATATGGAACTGCAGAAAATCGCTGCATACGAAATTAGATTAATTTTAGACACGATTATTCAATCGGTAAATTAATTATAACAGAAGTAATTTATTCCATTTTTCAATATTGGGTGAAAAATTACTTCTGTTATAATTAATTTAACAATCGAATAATCGTGTTTAAAATTAACCTAATGTAATTTCGCATGCAGCGATTTTCTGCAGTTCCATATACTGACCTTCGATTTATTCTGTTGAACTGATCCAGAGTATCAGACCAGATAAAGTGATCATGGAGGTTAATTGGGTGAAAAAGTCTTCCAGTCTTCGTGTCCGGGATAGCTCAGTTGGTAGAGCATTGGCGGCTTCAGCCAATACATCCCTGGATCGAATCCTGGCCCGGATTTTTTTCACCCTGTATTGAAAAATGAATAAATTACCCCTAATCTAAGTGTGCATTATACCATAAAACTATATGAATAGTGTGAAATATTTCCTTTAGCTTAATAAAACGAAATACCCTCCCCCCCCCCCCCCCGCAAATAACACACAAAGGATTTTTTTTTCTCAAATCATTATTACAAAGTTTTGATTATACTTGTATTTGTTTCTAAAAGAATAGTAGAGATAGATTTTAAAAATATTATTGACATGATTTTTAAAAAATATAGATTTTTGTTACTACTAAAAATTGTTTTTGTTTTATAAATATTATGAATAATCCAGTAATTCATACTATCCCTATATTGAAAAAAAAACAGTGACTGACATAAAGTGAAAAAGTTTCTGGCACTTTAATTGAAAATATAAAGCATGAATTTGCAGTATTTTAAAGAAAATGTTTATTTGAGTTAGATGTTTCTAAATGATCTGTTACTAGTTTTGCTAGTACAGGAAGTTACACCATACATGAAATTCAATTTAGATAGAAATTAAATAGTTTACTAGATGAATACTAAAATAAGAAACATATTTTCTTTAATTTAGCAATTCTAATAAAAAAACAAACTAACTAGAGACAATTATTTGTTAAAAAATAATAATAAATAACTGAGAGCAAATAACATACGCAAGCAAATTTCGTTATTTACATAATTAAACTTAAATTAAAGAATAACTGACTTTTTTTTATTTTTTAGCATATATCATTTTAAAGTATTCTGAAAAACTCAAAAATTTAGTCTGTTGAAGCGCAGTAGCACAGTTTGAGCAGTAATATTAGTGAACAGCTACTAGATATTATTTTTCATTTTTTTTATTTATTTATCATATGTTTATTATTGTATTATTCATTGGATATTATCTATTAATTTTTTGGTTGTTTGAAGTTTTCTCTCCTCTTTATTACTGTTATTGAAGGTTTCTTGATCTCTGAATAGTCAATTTACATTAAAGTTGATTTAAAAAAAAAATAATGTACAAAATTAATATTTATTCTCTTCGGTAAATTTGCAAAAAAATATATATATATATATATATATATATATATATATATTGTCCGATGAGTAATATCACTTTGAGCGATCAGTTTAACGTTACTAATTTGCAAATAAAAATTATGTCAAAAACGGAACTTTTACAATTACTCCTAGATGAGTCTTGAACGGAAATGCTTAATGCATTTTTTTTTTCAAAATTTTGTCAACAATGCTTTTTTGTGTATGTCTAAAATGTTTTCAAAATCAAATATAATAGTAAAATATATTGAAAACTATTATATTGTACCTGGTAACAGTATATTGTACCTGGGTGCATTATACATAAAATAACAACGACAGAAATAGTTGCAGAGTGTCGGAAATTTTATCTAAGCGTAGCAATTACTTCGAGAAAATGTATGATTGTATAAATGAATTGTATAAAATTTTTTTGTAAGTTTGAAAAAAAAAAAAATGCATGACTATTAGTTTTGTTATATTTCTAAATAAACAAAAGTGATTGAAATTTCATGGAGCTAAATACAGTGAACATTTATTCAGTTAGTTTTTGTATAGAAAAAAACTTATACTGCGGGATCTATTCGAAGTTACATTGCTAAAAGTGAATCGATAAATAGGCTGTGATAAAGTACACGCCTGGAAATGAAGAAAGAATAGTGAATACTAACACCTACCCATCCGTAAAATGATTTTTGGGGTTAGAAATGGTTGTGTAGTGTAGGCGGGATTTTCCATTTCGACATCTGTCCACCACATAAGGGTCCCCTTACGTTCGATACTGTGTAAATGTAAATCGCTGAAACAAGCAGGTGTTGCATAATAGTATGTGGTATCCCATATAGATGTCGAGGAAAGAAAAAAACTAGAATTGTGTTGGGAGACTTTGAACATTGCAAACATTTGTTTTCAAAGAAACACAGGGACTAAAAAAGAAAAAAAAGTCCTTTTGCATAAATAAATAAAGTTTAACTTGGATTTTTTTACGGGTGCAAGATGATGTCGTTTGCCCTTAAAGCAGTCATTTCAGTTGCACATTTATATAAATGTTTATGCTAAACACCACAATGAAAATTATAAAATAACGCTTATTTTTTTAATCATGACTCTTTTGTTTTATAATTTGTAAGAACAAACGAGAAATCATCATTATAATATCATTACCATTATAACTTGAAGAAATTGGAATTTTGTTGGGAAAATTTGAAACATTGCAAAAATATTACTTTGAATTCCAGAACTGTACAATTTATTCAACATTTTTCTCGGCGCAGAATGCATTCCACTTTAACTTAACAAGAGCCCAAATTGTACAAGTAAAGATTAACGATATTATATTGCAGGGAAAAAAATATTGCCTTCCTAGTTTCATTTATTGAACTTACATATACATTTGTTATTATTGTTATAAGTTAATTTTGATTTTTTTATACATTAAAAAGCAACAAAATACTTTTTTCCTTTAAAAATTCAAAGCTATGATTTTTTATGGTAATTCCTAGTAATATTAATTTAATATTTAATGATATTGATTATGGATTTCAGAATGCTTAAACAATACAAACGAATTTTTCATGTTCTTTATAAAAGAATATATATATATATATATATATATATATAAGATTATCCAGTGTAAATTAAAAATCTGAAATGAATGAAATCTGAATGTTTATCATTATTAAAAGACTTATTAACATTTATAGCAATTAATATAATAAATAGCAGTTAAAAAATATTTTCGGTACGTTGGAAATGGTATTAGCTACATTTTAAAAAATTATTATTTTAATTTTGAAAAATGTTTAAGGAATGAAGAAATATATATATATATATATATATAGATAGATAGATAGATAGATGATAAAAAAGCAAGCAGATTATAAAAAAATATAGTTGATAAAAAGCAGGTTGCCCTCCCACTCAAAAAAGTTTGGAAATACATAAATAAAAAACACTTATAGGTATTTAGAGAAAAAAATTAGAAAAATACATTGCATTATGTTTTATTTTAAACTTGAAATATTTCAGAATAAAACAAGTATTTATGCTCTATTAATTGAGGAAAATCACCATGCCAAACAATTATCATTATTATTATTTTGCACATACAGATGTGGAACATTAAAATTATAAAAAAAAAAATATATTGAAAACATTGTTAGAGTAATTTTTAGAGGAAAATTTTAGAAGAATTTGATTCTTTACCCTCAGAACATAATAAAAAATTAGGCATTCAATATATTTCACGTTCGATTAATGTAATTTGTTTATTTAATAATGTGTTGTGAATTTTCAAAATACTTATGCTCAAAAATTAAATTGTTTACATATATTTATAAATATTATGTTTATGGTTTTTGTTTTAAAATCATTACATCAACTACATGCATCCAAATGCAATTCGAAATAAGCAATTGAATCTTCCTCGGAAATTAAATCGTGCCATCGATAGAAAACAATGTCATCATTTAAGGACACAGAAGGCTTTCAACAAATTCAAATCACGATAACCCGGCAAGCTATATCTCCAGCCATCCTCTGATCCTGTTCAGTCATTCAGAAGTATCATGCGTTCGAAATGAAATTATTGAAAATCCAGGATTCCTGTAATCTGCCCACACAACTTGAGCTGATTAAACTATCGGAGTAATGCGCAGACACGTCATAAGGGGGGACGCTTTAAAACCGAGTCCAACCGCCCGTTTCAGTCGTATATCAGAGACAGCTGTAATCGCTATCGGCAGTTTAATTGCATAGCTTTCCTTTCCCCCCTCGACGCTAAACAGTAGGCACTCGGATATAACGAACGCTTGGGGAATATGAGAGATGTGTTGAGATATGGGGATTGGGTTTTCCCAGGGTAGTTGTGTAAAGGGGGAACTATCCTCTCATGATCAAGGGGAGGGAATCGTCACGAGTTTGGATTTGGATAGAGGATGGGTGACCCTCTTGGGGAAGCATAAATTGAAAGACACGCATACCTATTTAAGACGCAATTAAGGGGGAAGAGAAGAAAATTGTTGCTTTTTATGATGGCTGTTGTAAATGGAGTCAAGATTTATTATGCATAGGGATGGTTTTAATAAATATTTAATAGACTTACTTAGCGTATGAAATATTGTGTGATACAAAGAGGCGAGTTATAAAAAAGGGGGAAAATAATAACTCTGTTGGAATGCTTTGTAAGTAAAGCTAAAATTTTATTTTATGTTCATGCAATAAATATGAAAAGAAAAATGCATCTTTTTTATGAACAGTACAGCTATATATTATTTAAATATAATATTTCTAAAAAATCTTCCTATTTGAAGATGTAAAAAAAATATATTCTAAAATAATGGGCTCACAAAAAAAAAAAAAAAAAAAAAAAAAAAAAAAGATAAATTAAGGAATTAAAAAACGTATAGTCTTGGCAAAATACGTGTGCAAACAAGGTATTTTTAAAACAGTCTTTTTAAATAATCTGAGTGCTTAAATGGATTAGAACACCACAAAATGAATAAAAAAGAAAAAGTAAAATAAATGAAAACTTTTTGTAGCTCTGCAATCATTTCTACTACATGCGTATTATGAAGAAAAAGATTTAATTAAAAGTCAAATCATTTATTAGATGTATTTTCTTTATTATTTTTAGTATCTACAGTCGTAAGTAAATAAATGACCAGGTGAATTTAAGAAAAAATATACATTTTTTAATTTACAATGATATCAAAATATACTCCTTACAAAACAACAAAAATTAATAAATCATTTGAAATATTATAAAAAATATATGTAAAATCTGAATTATACTAGTAAAATTTTGTTCTTAATTTAAAAAGCAAAATTCTGATTAAAATGATGCAAAAAAAGAATGATAAAAATTAAACACAAATCAGTATACGAATAAAATCATACACACGTCCTAATTGATTGAATGCCATTGGTGGTCAATGTATGTTATTAAGTAAACATAGAAATTTGAGTTACATGTACTTTCAAATGGAATGGAGTCATTTAATACTCCTAAGAGAATTGGTGGTTTTTTTTTTTTTTTTTTTTTTTTTTTTTTTTATTATTATTATTATTATTGAAATGGTGTGGGAATTTTTCATACTTCTAACCAGAAAATTAAACTGAAGTTATTATTTTAAATCAAATAGACGCCTAGTAGAAAAAAGAATCTATGTTTTAAGCCTTTAACTGATTCTTTTTTTCTATATACAATAAATTGAAAATGTGGGTTAACACCAGTTTTTTAAGCTTAAATATTCGTAATATTTATTCTAAACATTTCTGAAATTAAATAGTACGAAATTGTACTTAAAAAAATTAGTGGTGTCAAAAAGCTCAAAATGATGAATTAAGAAAATTCGTCTTGCCTGAACGATTTATGGGCAAGTCAATTAAGCGGTTAATACAATTCAATTTCTAGTTCAAATCATGGAAAATTATCGACGCTCATTAAATATTATAATCTAGTTCTGGAAGTGTTAAAAAGTACTGTATGACTTGAAAACAAAAATTTTAAAAAATAAAAATAAAATCATTACCCAAGGAACACAACCCAACTGCCGTTTTTGCGTTTAAACCTATTAAGAGACGTGTGTTTTAAAATTGTAATTAACAATAAACTCGATACTAAGACTATATATATGGTTTAATGATTCTCATTAGAAAGTACAAAAAAATAAAATCGAAATGTGATTCAAAAAACTAATTTACTAATTTTAAAACAAGAAAAACTCTAAGTAATTTCCGATTCAGCCTTTATTAATTATTGACAGCACTCTTGTCAGACATGCTGCCGACGAAAGACGGTTATGGGGGCTAATCACTCAGCCGCTGAATTTCCTTCGGTAAATGTTAAGTCTATAAGCATTTGCGGCATTTTATATTTAAAATATCTCATCAGGAAATTAATATTTTTGACTTTTTTTTCAGTGTTCTCTTTCTAAATACAGAGTCTTTTTTTCTTGATTTTCAAAATATTTCTAAATTTTGTGCATAATTTTACATGAAGTATTTAAACTTTATTTTTAGTTCATCAGTTTTTAAATCTTAAAACATTAAATTGAGCATGAATTTTATAAATATTTTTATAAATAAGATAAAAAGTGACATCTTTTAATTAGAAAACACCGAAAAAAAGAATTTAAAAATATGAATTCTCTGAGACGATATTTTGAATATAAGAATGCATAAAATGCCCATAGACTTAACATTACCGAGAAGAAACCATACTATGAGTGACAAGCACCCTTATTATATTTATTGTCGAAAAACGAAAAAAATTCTTAATTTCAGACAAATCTTTCTTAGTCTGCAATATTTCCATTTTGTTGTCAGTTATACATATTTGTCGTAATATTGAGGTATTAAAAGTATTTCTGTCGCAATTAGTGCTTTAAAATTTTATATTGCTTCAAAAGAAACTTTAATGTAAAAGTACTTAGTTAATAGTTTCACTTTCAGTATAAAATTCTTCTACATCAAAAATAGTAAAGAAACCATTATTTTTGTTATTTTACCTTTAACTTTATCCAGTTTTGAAAAATGTCTTTTATCAAATATGTATTTTTTTTTTTTTTTTTTTTTTTTGCCAATACCTTATTAAAGACTTAACATGCTCATGAGAAAACTTCCTTAATATCAGATACTTCTTTTTTACACATGTGTCAGGAAAAAGTTTATGAAAACTTTTCTGAAAAGATTAATGTTCTGTGAAACAAAAGAAATAGATATTTTACTCAGTTTTATAAGTCGAACTACTAACAAATCAAACTTAGTTTGAGTACAGTTCGAGACTATAGATTATTCACTTTAAGACTACATGATAAATGACTGAAATATTTTTCACGTTAGGAAGTTCAAAGTTTATTGTCATATTTTGTCAATAAATCAAAACGATATATAAAGAAAATAAACTCTCAGTTAAAAAAAAAAAAAAAAAAAAAAAAAAAAGTAAAAATGTTAAATTCGTCAAAGAGGAGAAAATTTATTTTGATAGTACCTTGTCTATGCTAAATTTAGAAAAAAGTATTCGTACCTTTTTTAAAACAGCTGTCAGATATACACATTCCGCTATAATAATTATATGCACTAAAATATATTTGTAATATTTTACTTATTTTACATCAAATCTATTATGTAGTTAAAATTTTTAAAGAAAATTTAAATTAAAGATTTGATTTCGCTGAAAATTTACTTACCTTCATTGTATAAAATTAAGAAGTAAAAAACAAATGTATATATATATATATATATATATATATATATATACTTTTATAAATACATCCAAAGTTATTCAGACAATACCATTAAATAAACCAATGAAACCAGTATTTTTGCAATCATATTATTAAAAACAGTTGAAGTTTCAAGTGAAATAGAAGGCAGATTACCAAATTACTAAAAAATATATAGATTATATATAAGGTACCCTGAGGTAATAACGCCACGCTAAGGTTCTACCAATTTTCACGGCTTAGTTTTAGATTGTATTTTTCAAACAAATATAGAATCTGATACAGCAACTCATTGACTATCTATATAAAATAAAATAATTTAACAGATATGTATTCATAAAATGTAATGGCGTTTTTTCTTGACCCATGCTATTTGGTGTTATTACCCACCTATATGGGTAATAACGCCATGCAAACAAAACTATGAAATAAGATGGAATAATTGCATGTAGATAGCCCAATTCTAAAAATACAAACTCTACAAACTTAGAAATTGACAAATTGCATTCTAAGATATTGAAAATGTTCAATTTTTGTGAAAGTTTAAGAAATAAAAAGGTGTGGTGTGGGAGGGGGGGATGAGGCAAATGAATTTCAGACAGTGAGTTTCTTTTTGCTTAAAAAGGACCGTTTAAATAGAAATATGAGAAATATTGCACAGTTTTAACTGTGTTTATTTGAATCAGTATTTAGGATGTAGCTCGGCCACTGTAGGCAATCAACCGGGGTATTAATGTCAAGGATTGGCGTTATTACCCCGGTATACTTATTGCGCAGTATATTTTAAATTACAAATTATCTCGAGAAGATATCCAAAATCTTCAACAACATTTTAAAAGTATATGAAATGCACTACAAATTTATGTAATTAACAAAGTATTTCCGGATAAAAAGATAGTCTTTACATATACAAAACATATCTCGCAAATTTTAGATCAAGCGTTAATTTTAGTTGTTTGTAAAAACAGTAAGACCTAAAAATGAAACAAATTAACTTGAAGCTGTTTTTTGCTATTTATATGACTCAAAACCCTTCTGCGCAGAGCACATGGGTGTCATTTACCTGATTATTTCATAATTATGCAAAATATAAGCACTTGGCGTTATTACCCCGCCTGGCGTTATTACCCCAGGGTACCTTATATGTATATCGTACTTCCAAATGTAAAACTATTAATTAATTGGTTTCTTGCTACCTAACAATAGTAGAACGCATAATTTTATATGGGGCATGTAATATGAAAGGGGAGGGGCAACATAACACAATATGCTTTTTTGAAACTAACATCAATACAAAGAATTTTTCTTCTACATATTTCTCGGGGATACAAAAGAATATCAACAAACGCACTGCAAGTACTCACAGGGTTTCCATTCATCACACAATAATCAAGATACGGACACGTCAAATTATATATCTTACAACTTAAAAATAATATAATAGCACACGCTTTTTTAAAAATACATAGACATACAGCATAATGTCACGAGTTGGCTGCTTCAACCAGCAATAGTCATCACATCTACTTGTGATCAGTAAGAACAACAGTTATACATCTGTCCAAAGCCTCACGCTTTTTACTGATGGCTTTGGCACCAAGACCATCGTTAGCGCAGCTTTCTGTGCAACGGAAATCACGTAGATGATGCATCAATAGGTCTTCAGTCTGGTGGATAATAACTCAGTAGAAATGTACGCCATACTTAACACATTAGAATGAGTTGAAGCAAACCCAAGCAGAAGTATTTCCATCTTCATCGACATTCTCTCCGGTTTGCAGGCTATACACGCACACTGACTTTTCTACTACAAATTAAGTTAAAACTGAAATCACTGGTTCACCGTACCTCGCTGGTTTATGTCACCGCTCATAAAAGCACCTATAGCAACGAGCTGGTCGATGACCTAGCAAACAAACTATACAATAACTTACCATAGACACACATCTCCAAGTGCCCCAATTGTACGTCAAAAGGATCCTGAAATCCAGGATTTTCATGTGATGGCGGAAGTACTGGAACGCATCAAGAAACAGCAACGGCACTAACAAACACATTCCTAAAGTTTTCCTTCAACTTTATAACATCTCACCATACACAGCCAACGTTCTGACGAGCAATGACCCTTTTTGGCCGCCCTAGAGAAATTTAAGTGCGCATCTTCTAACTTATCAGAGTGTGGTGAGGTGGGCACGTTATGGTATGGCTACTTACACTGTGAACTCACGCGACGCTGGCACTTAAAACGCCCGATATTTCCATCAGAAAACTGGCTCCATAATATGCTTACACACACCTTCCTACTAAACAAAATAAAACATATTCATAAACACTATTTTCAAATTGCAACTGACTAAAACTAACTTGGTTAACTACGTTGCCTTGGCATGACACAGTGTCAGCTGCCCCTTGATGCAAGTTGGTTTTGTCGGAACAGCCCCTTGTAGGGTAGGAAATCTGTTCCCCGCTAGAATGAATCCTATTTTGTTATTTTCTCCACCAGTACTTTCACTGCCCTCAGTCAGTGTCGCCATTGATTTACAGCAAGGTCTCAAAGCTTTCTGTCGCGTTATGTTCTTTTACACCTGGCAAGTTCGGCCCTGATACGGGATAATACATATGTACATACCGCACACTGTCGTGATTCTTTCGGCTTCAGTTTTCTCTGAATTTTACAATTTTTAGAGATCTTAATAAAGGCTACCAAAAGGGACATTATGCTCTACAGACTTGCCTTCCTTTTCTGAGTGGTCTCTCTTAGGTAATAAAAAATCTATTGATTTTCATTCCCAATGCCTTTGGTATTTTACATTCAATAATTATGGCTTTAAAAATTTCTTTTCTCAAATATATATGTTTTTTGCCAGTACCTTATTAAAAATTTATCAGGCTCATGAGAAAACTTCCTTATATCAGACAATTCTTTTACACATATGTCAAGAAAAAGTTTATGAAACTTTTCTGAAAAGATTAATGTTCTGTCAGACAAAAGAAATAGGTATTTTACTCAGTTTTATAAGTCGAACTACTAACAAATCAAACTTACTTTGAGTACAGTTCGAGACTATAGATTATTCACTTTAAAACTACATGATGAATGACTCTAAATATTTTCCACGTTAGAAAATTCACTGTTTATTGTCATATTTTGTCAATAAATCAAAAAGATATATAAAGAAAACAAACGCTCAGTTAAAAAAAAAAAAAAATGTATAATATAAAATAGATTAAATTCGTCAAAGAGTTAGAATTTTTTTTTTTTTTTTTTTTTTTTTTTTTTTTTTTTCATTAGCATCTCTACTAATGATATGTTTAGACAATACTTAAAATACGGATAAAGATAAAATAAGATGTGCTAAAATCGTTTTTAAGTACATATATATGTGTGACATTTTAAGATAGGAGCCATTAATATTATTTGCAGGTTTCGCCATGTTATGTCACAGAAGTCGAGGCGAGATAAAAATTAAGTAAAATAATAAACGTAGAAACTTCATTAAATTCCACAATTGCTGCTTCAAAAGATTTATTTAAATACAATCATATGCACATGGAAAATGCTCTTTCCTTCCGAAGCAATATTCCTTAAAAAACATTCGTCTAGCTTTTAAATCGCTCAAACCTAAAAACATCGAATAAAAGATTCCATCCATCTCTCGGCCTCTTCTTTCAAGTCAATAATAAAAAGCTTCTAGAACTTTCTCTAATCTCTAACCATGATTTTCATATGTAAACAGAATTCCTGTCCATTGTCGAGATTAATTTCATTCAGACGATATTTTTTTTTAATTAAAAAAATATTTAATTTTTTAATTAAAAAAATTAAATATTAAATTTTTTAATTAAAAAATTATTATTTTTAACTAATTTATAATCGAATACTGAATGATATCCTGCAGACGATATTTTGAAACAAAAAATGAAAAGAAATGAATTTATTTACATGTAAAAATATCAAACGTTGAAGGGGGAAAAATAAATAAGTAAAAATAATGAAATTTTTTGAAAAGTATGGTTTTGGAGTAAATTTAATATGACTTTCTTAAAAAGGGTTGTTAAAAACAGGGAAAAAATGAGTTTTATTTGGAATATTAAAAAATAAAGTTTAATTAAGAATATTTTCAATTAAGAGCCATCTTTTTAAATTTACGCATATTGGAATAAATGTTTTTTAAGGCGAATTAAGAATTTATATCGTTTCCATAAAGATTAATAGATTAGACCTAGATACAAAATTTTAATTTAATAAGTTAAACTAAGTACGGAATATTGTTAAAAGGAAGTTAATATAGTATAAAGGTTAATTTTGGCGAAAAAATATTTAATTTGTAATATATATATAATATGAAATTTTTTAAAATACCTTAAAATACAATAAAACTACCAAAACGTTTTCAGCCGAATATAATATTATACTACATATAATAATAATATATTGTATATAATAATATTATATTATATATATATGCACGTAAAAAGATTTAAAGTGCATTTCTTTTGTTCTTTATATGAAATTTTATTATTTATTTAAGGTACATTTAGAACTAGAATTTTAACATTCCCTAAAAAGTAATATTTATTTTCTTTATTTATTATCAAATGTACACGGACCGGTATAAGATAATTATATGCAATAAAATGCATTTGTATTTGTATTTATTTATTTATTTTATTTTATTTGTATTAAATAAAACCGATTTTTGTCTTCAAATTTATTTAATTATAAATATTTATCTAAAACTTTGACTAAAAGCTTTGATTTCCAAGAGGATTAATTCACATTCTTTGGTTAAAAATTAGGATTAAAAATGTTTTTATTAAACGGGTGTTGAACGTTGGCATTAAAATTTTTCTGTTTTTATCTCAAAATTCGGTAGCTATAATTTATATGAAATAAACATTTTCTATGTATATACAGCATACATTGAAGTTAAGCATAACAAATTTCTGGACTATAATAAAAATGATTTTTGATTCAATATAATGGATATCAGTTTTTACATTGAAATTGATGCCGTATATTTCTAAATTAATGAAAATAATGACTGTTTAATTATAGAATTTTCTCAATAGATAAAAAGAAAGTATATTATTAATTTTAATACTCGTCAATTATTATTAAATTGAGTAAAATATTCCAGAAATTTTAGTAGCTTTTTTCCACTCCTCCCGCACCCCTCCCACTCAATAATGTACCAAATGATTATAACTTTTATGAATATTTTTTCTTCTTCATAAGAAAACTTGTTTATTTAAATACTAAACTAATAACATGATTTAGAAAGTTTGATGGATTTTTAGGAAATTTTGATAGTTGACAGTTCATAATTCAAACTATATAGAGCTAGTGGTTTGGATTTAAATAGTACTACGACTTATTTATAAGAAGGACCAAGATATAAAAAATCAACGTAATTTTTTGAGAGATTTTAAAATTTTTAATATTGTTTAAATTTTTATTTATTTTTTAACTATTGTACTACTAGCATGTTTAAGAAAGTTTAATGGGTTTTTAGGAAAATTATATATATGACAGTTGATACTTCAAACTATATAGAGCTAGTTATTTGGTTTTGAATGGTACTAGGAATGATTTATAATAAGCAACAAAATATAAAAAATAAACGCAAGTTTTTGACAGATTTTTTAGTTTTTAATATCGTTTAAATTTTTATTTTTATTTATTTTTTTTTTGTAACTATCGTAAAAATAAATCAATACCAAAAATGAAAATTATGTATTAGATGTTTCCGAAAGATTTATTGTAAAAATCAAAATCAGAGCATTCACAAATTAAATGAGCACTTTAAATTTCCATATTTTTGTAAAATACTCGATTAAGAATTTTATAAATAGCACTTATGACGAAATATAAATATTCTTTCGTGTTCATTATCTTAAAGGGACTCGGCAACTTTCATTTAGCAAAAAAAGACGGAATTCAAACAAATTAGATAATCAACGTCGAAAATCGATCTTCTAATTTTTTTGCTTGGTGAATTTTCGAAAAGATCCGAGTACTATAAGTAGTACAGTTTAATGGGATTTTATTACAACGCTGTCCTTTATAAAGCCGCAATCAACTTCACTTAAAAAGGATTTTTCTCAGTTTGTGTATTTTCGATGAATAGGCATGTCCAAAGTGGTAAAACTATTATGTATATTTTTCAATTGATTCGATTTTTTTCGATTATTTCGTATATAGTCTAGTTAATAAAAATAAGTATAAAATTTATAATTAAGTTTTTTTTCACATACAAATTAAAAAAATCTGTTTTTATTGTAATTTTATACGGATTTTCCCATTTTTTTCTACCAAACTGAATAACTTATGATAAATCTGATAGTTAAAATTATACAGTAAACTTCTACGTATAGTTTAAAAAAAAATAGCTCAGAATTTCAAAATTGTACGAAACTATACATTTTAAAATTTACTTACATTAAAATAAATAAAGTTATTTTGCCAGTTTTTTTCTCATATCCGAGCCCTTGGAGGTTTTGAGGTCAGCTCTCTAAAAATCTAAAATGTATTAACCGGATCCTTTTACACATGAACACTTCGCCATTCGTACAATTACCTCGGTTATGCTAAATTTACTGTTATGTACTGCAATTGTGGTCAAATACTTTGTTCCATATTTTGGTAAAATAAATCATTTTTGATTTTCAGAAGTTATTTGGCATTTTTATGCATTTCAAGAAACTAATTTTTATGGGAAATTAATAGTAGAAGATTATTTTATTATGATATCATCATATTTACATATAAAATATTCATAAAACATACTATTGGCACATTCTTTCGTTTTTCACAGATGGTGCAGTTTTTTTTTCTTTGAGAAGAGTATAAAAAATTAAATATTTTGTGTATAATCGCGGAAGAGGTGTATTTTGTATTAGATACTTTAAAATTTTCTTATTGTTAAAAAAAAAAAAAAAAAAAAAAAAAAAAAAAAAAAACAATTCTGAGAAAAAAAAAGAAAGAAAAGAAAAAGATCCGGCTTTTATAAAAACTATTGGTCGCGGGAATCCATGCTTTGAAAGACCTAGTAACATCACAAGATAATAAAAAATTCATAACAAGTACTGGATTACAAAACTAACTAATTTCGCACAAATAATAATAATAATATTAAAGACCTACAATTGCGTATTGTATAATAAATGATTCAAAGATATTTCACCGCAGTTTTGCGAAAAAAGATTTAAAAACAATCATCTAAAGATGAAATAAAATATTTTAAAATTGCTTTTATGTACACAATGTAAATAATTTAAAATACATTTAAAAAAACTAAAAACGCATAAAAAATCAAATTAAATTCTCATAACGTTTTCGACCAAATTCACACGGTCATTGTCAGTGGTTATTTAAATGTTCTAATTTTTTTGCAATTATTTACCTTAACTTGTCTACTTTGTCACTCTTAAACTGCAATAATCCACAGTTGACAAATAAGTGCGTAGAAAAATAACAACATTTAAATAACCAAAGACGATGACCGTGTAAATTTTATTTGTGCTTTATATGAATTTTAATTATTAATTCAAGATTATTTTAGCATTAGAGTTTTAACATTCCTTTACTCAAGAAGTTTATTTTTAATATTTCCCTTATTTTTATAATAATAATTAATTGACAGCATACTGTACTGAACATACATAATAAAATCATGAAAAACTGAATATCATATTTAGAAATCAACTTCATTTTTTCCATAAAATAAGTATTAAAAAAATCTACATGATCTACGTAAATTATACGTAGAAAAAAAAGCCGTCCAATAATTTAAAGGAATCATGCACAAAACCGCAATTTATTGTAAATCAACGATTCGTTTAAACTTATATTCTTTTCCACTCTTAAACTACAATAATCCCTAATTGACAAATAAGAACGTCGAAAAATAACAACATTTAAATAACCAAAGACGATGACCGTGTAAAATTTATTTGCACTTGATATGAATTTTAGTTGCTAACTCAAGATAAATTTAGCATTAAAATTTTAAAATTTATTTATTGAAAGATATTTCTTTTTAATATTTCGTTTATTTTTATAATAATAATATAATTGATAGCATATTGTACTTAACATACATAATCAGCTATATCACCTTTTTTTCAATAAAATAATATTTCCAAAAAAGCCCATAAATGTCACATAATTTAAAGGAATCATGTTCCTAAAATAACTTTTGATTTTGTGACAAATAAATGTATCAAAGAAAAGATGTAATTATAGATTTTAGAATCACGTTCTTATCGCTCTGTTGGTTTCTGTTTTAAGGAGGAAAATGATTGATGATGTCCAATGGAGAAGAAGTGAACATTTATGACAAAGGTGGACTATGTCAGAATTAACATTTAATTCAAAGACTAAAAGCACTTCCTATTTTTGTCATGTTTCAAGAGCAGCATTTGTCATAAAGTATTTTATTTTATATAGATTGGATCTCTCAGTTTCGAAAGAAATATATTTTATATTATAAATCAAAATGTGGCAACGCGTGATTAATAAAGTTAGCTTTTCCTTAAATTTTGTTAATTACTAAACGCCACTAAATTTCCATTTTATACCTGCAAATAAAAAAGAAATTGTGTATCAGATGCAATTTGTTTGGAAACTGTATCTCAATATACTGATTTTTATTTATTTTTTTTTATAATTTTAGGCCATGATTTTTTTTCAAATCTTTCGATATTATGCGCATTCCGATCACGAAAGATTTACCAGTTTGCATTTAATGCAGTTTTAATTGACCAGATTTTAATTGTGATCAATGTCTCATTACACTTGCAAATAAAAAGAAATTGTGCATCAGATGCAATTTGTTTCAAAACTGTACCTCAATTTACTGATTTTTATATCTTTAAAAATTGATTTTCAGCCGTGATTTTTTTACCCAAATGTATCGCTGTTTTGTGCATCCCAATCACCCCATTTGCACTAAATGTCATTTTATGTAGCCAGGTTTTAATTATGATAAATCGCTTATTTCGTGTGGTTTACCAATGTAAATTATGATCAACACTGGAATAAATGAAGAATATCCTGTAATGTTATAGATATTAATAGATCTGTCGAATATTATAGTATTATAGTCCATAAGGATAAATAATAATTCTTACAACAATAATTCTTATCTGATTACTCAAAAAAGTAAATAAATTAAAAAAAGACATTCTCATTTTTTTTTTATTCTTTCGATTTCTATTGTGATTTTTTAAATTTTATGCTTGTGAAAATGTTGAATTTCAGTCAGTGGATTGACTGTTTCTTGGTTTTTTATAAGTAAAATTTGAATATATGTAGGATACATTCGCAAAACTATACTTACACGCTCAAAAACAATAATCATTCAAAATTATCCACAAAGATAAAATTTAACAAATTCTGTATTATACTATACTATAATGCTTCACAACAAAAACATTATTTTGCGTTTAAGTTTTCTACTCGTAAATTATTTAACTTATAACCAAAATCTGAAATTTTTAAAAGTTTATTTAAGTATAAACTTTTATATTTTGCATTTATTACCTTATATTTATTAATTTACAGAATTATTTATCTAATGTAAATAAATAAGGACGTTGATTAAGTCTCGTTGTAATGCCATGAAATTACTATAAAATTCGCACAAGAAAATTTGCATCAAAATACATCAAATAAATAGGAATTTTAAAACAACTTTACTTTTAGCGTACAATTGTAATTCTTTTCATTTCCTGATTTTCAAACCTCCCTCCTTTCAAACAAACTTTATTCTAGAAACTAATATGTGAAGAAGCAACAAATATTTACTTTAAAAATAAAATGAATAATGATATTTTACATCCTGGTTTAGTTTTGCCTTTACAATTCATCCGAATCAAATTTTCTAGTTTATGAAATAGAAGACACACACACAAAAAGAAAAGAAAAAAAACCAGACAAACATCATCAGTTTAAATTGATGCCATTAGTACATTTCTTGTAAAGTATCTCCCATTATTTATTTCGTTTTTTATCAAAATACATCATGTAAATTAGAAAATTTAAAATAAGTTTATTCTTAGCGTACAACTGTGATTCTTTTTATTTCCTGTCTTTCAAACAAACTTTAATCTAGAAACTAATAGTAATATATCAAGAAGCAACGAATATTTACTTTAAAAAATAAAATGAATAATAATAATTTACATTTTCATTTTGTTTTGCCTTTATAATTGATCCGTTTTGCATTTTCTAGGTTTTAAAATAGAGCACACACAAAAAAAGATAGATAGAGAGAGAGAAAGAGAAACATCATGATTTTAAATTGATGCCGTTAGTAAATTTCTTGTAAAGGATCTTCCATTATTTATTTCATTCTCCTGCATTGTGTTCCTAGCTGCCTTTCCCTTGAAATGCAAATTTCTGAAGAAAAAGACAATTTGTTTTTAAAAATCGATGAAGAGGAAGAAGATGCGTATTCTGTCAAGGAGTGTTGTCATCTCTTTTGCGTTTTTGATCTGTACGATCAAAATTTCCTAAGAATGGGGAATTTGTAGAATCTGTTATATGGCTTCTTCCAAGCTTTGCGTTTTGTTGCAAGTGAAAAAATGTGACACATAAAATAAAGTTAAATAAGTAAAATTGTTGGATATTTTTTGAAAAAAAAATTATCGAGTGTAGTCGGTATTAGTTGAATAAATTAATTTGAACTTAACGTAATGTTCCGAAAACAGTACATTGAAAGTAATATAAAAACTAATTCATTAATTCAGCACTTTTGAAGTGAAGAATAAAAAGAGAAACTAAGGCTTTATGGACAAATTACGAAATACTTTTCACCACTGATGGATTTTTTTCTATTAAATGAAATTTATAAACATAAGCAATTTAATTATCATGGAAAACATAACGTAATGCAATTTAATGATTCTATTAAATTTATTGTACTTAAATATCCCAACATCATTAAAATCCAACTGCTGTTTTCTTATACATGGTGAGTCATAAATATCGAAACAATAGGCTATCTCCTTAAATATTGCCCCTAGACTCATACATCTAAAAGCAAAAATTCATAAGAAAAGGTGAATTTTTTTATAAGATAAATTACAACTCCATGGGGGGTTTATTTTAAAAAATACGAAAATTAAATTTTTATACGGCCCCCAGAGGATAAAACTTACAATTAGAAAAATTTCCTTATCCATTCCTGAATTGAACAAAAAAAATCATCTCCATATCTTCAAAACTAAGAGAGTTACGAGAATTTTAATAAATCGTGAGGTTTCAAGGTATCAGACACTAATTGAAATGCGTGTAATTGAATAAACAATGTTGCTGTAATGTGTCCAGGAAACATTTATTTTATTTATTTATTTATGGATTAAGAATTTTGAATGTTTTGTGATGGTTAACCATATAACTTGTAAGCATTATAACATCATAAGACTTCTTAATAAAATATACTTTTTTCAAAAAATTTAGAGTAAAATAAAATTGTTATAACTCAAAATATTATCTGTCGCGTTGAATTTTTTTCTTTTGATTAAATGAAAATGTCTAATTTTCAATTTTGATTCAGCATTTTAAATAATATATTTTTTTTAAAAATAAAAGTATTTAAAATAGCAATATAAAAAAAGATGCAATTTTTTTGTTCAGAAATCATATTTTTTAAAATAAATTTTCTGAGGTGAAAACTTCTGTCAGGGTTAAGCGTTTTTTTTTATGTTAAAAAACTATTGAACTTGCTGGTCTGTTACCGTAACCAATGGTTATTGACATATGTCAGTTTAAAAATGAGAAATACTTAAATAAACACATTTGATGCAGAAAAGTGCATTAACTTTTAAACAAAGATGGACTCTTAACGTTTAAATGCTTCTTAAAAGTTTCTAGGTGATTAACTCCGTCCTGTATAGTTTCGATTTCAAATTTTGTTTACGTTTTGCCATTTTCACCTTCTTTAATTACTGTTTAAATGCGTCAGTTGATTTAAACCTCATTTTTTTATTACGTCAATTTCAATTATTTCCATTGTTTTGGCCCTGTTAACTTCATATTTTTCTTCTTAAAATTGCTATTGCACGATGCGTAAAAGGTGCCTCTAATTACGGGCGACACTAGGCATATAATTCTGAAGATACAGCTATTGCGGAAATCGCACAAAAGCCTGTATAGTAGGGCTACCTGTTAAGCGATTCACACCAAAAGCTAATCAGCACCAATTTATACCAAGGACTAAGTAAATATAATTTTTTATCAAATTCCGTGGATTAGTTCTTTAGATAGAGCGCTCACAAAATTTATGTCATATACAGAGATACAGGAGTAGTGACTCACAGACAGACATTTTGAAAAACATGTTTTTCGCTATCTCTGAGACCTAAATCATGTGAATACGTCAAAATCCGGAATTCAAAATTTTCATGACTCCAATACTTTCTTCTGGAAAAGATAGAAAAAAGTAAAAATAGGTTTAAAACCATCATAGATTTTGAAGCTGAAAAGTACACTATAGATTTATGAAAATATTTTTGTGAAATTTATTAAAATATATTTCCAATGATTCCATTGATAGATGTGTCACTATCGCTATTACTATTTTTACCGAACTGTTTGCCTGCGACAATAAGTTTTTAAGGCACTTTTAATGAGAGTTTAATTAATATCACTTAATTTAATAAAACTTTTAATAAGTGTTTAATAAGATGGTCCGGCCAATGGGTCGTGCCAGTTACGAGGCTGGCGCCAAGCTCGAGATATTGCAGACATCTAGCATATTTCAAGGAAGTTTAAAGCAAAAACCTATACGCTTTTATTTTATATCTAAAACTTAAAGTATTGTCTTTGATCAACATTTAATAATGGGTAAATTTATGGCCGATCCCTAAATTGTATTTTAAATGAACTGATATCGCTGCGCTCAGAGGTATGCTTAAGTGGTGTAAGTCACGAATTTTGGGAAATTTTGGATTTTAATATCTTTCGGGGATTTGAAGATATCGAGATGAATTTTTTTTGCTCAATTCAGGAATGGATAAAGAAAAATTTTCTAACTGGAAGTTTTATCCTCTGGGGCCGTATAAAAATTTAATTTTCGTAATTTTTAAAATAGACACCCCAAGGAGTTGCAACTTACCTTTTAAAAAAATTCACCTTTTTTATGAAAATTTGCAACTGGAAGCATGGATCTATGGGCAATATTTATGGAGATAGCCTATTGTTTCGATATTTATGACTCGCTATGAAGATCATAATATAATGCAGTTATTTTATTTGTTCATGAAACTGACATATAAATGTGCATTATTGCATAAATCCTTAACTACAATGAAACTCCCACTTAACATAAAGTCTCGTCTTTATCCCTTTTAAACAAACTTTGTGTGAGTAACTAATGTGTCAAGAAGAAACCAATATTTACTTTAAAAATAAAATGAATAATGATAGTTTACATCGTCATTTTGTTTTGCCTTTACAATTGATCCGCATCGCATTTTCTAGTTTTTAAAATAAAACACATACACACAATAAAAAAGGGAAAAAAAGAGAAACATCGCCAGTTTAAATTGATGCCGTCAGTAAATTTCTTGTAAAGGATCTCCCAATATGTATTTCATTATTTATTAAAATACATCATGTAAAATAGAAATTGCAAAACAAGTTTTTTTTAACTTACAACCGCAATTCTTTTCATTTCTTGCCATGCCTTTCAAACAAACTTTATTCTAGAAACTAATGTATCAAGAAGCAACAATTATTTACTTTAAAAATAAAGTGAATAATGGTAATTTACATTCTAATATTGTTTTGCCTTTACAATTCATCCACATCGCATTTTCAAGTTTTTCAAATAAAACTCACACACACACAAAAAAAAGAGAGACAGAGAGAGAAAGAGAAACATCGTCTATTTAAATTGATGCTGTTAGTAAATTTCTTGTGAAGGATCTCCCAATATTTATTTCATTATTTATCAAAATACATCATGTAAAATAGAAATTTCAAAACAAGTTTATTTTTGTGAGTAAGTGCAATTCATTGCATTTTCTGCCATGGCTTTCAATCAAACTTTACACTAGAAACTAAAATATCTAAATATCTAATGTATCAAGTAGCTACCAATATTTACTTAAAAAGTAAAATGTATAATGATAATTTACATTCTCGTTTTGTTTTGTCTTTACAATTGATCCATATCGCATTTTGTAGCTTTTAAACAAAACACACACACGCACAAAAACAAAACAAAACAGAAAAAAAAGATTGTCAGTATTGATGCCGATTGTAAATTTCTTGTAAAGTATCTCTCATTATTTATTTCATTCTCCTGCATTGTGTTTCTATCTGCCTTTCCTGCGAAATGCAAATTTCTCAGGAAAAGACAATTTGTTTTTAAAAATCGATGAAGCGGAAGGAAATGCATATTCTGTCAGGGAATGTTGTCATCTCTTTTGCTTTTTTTTCCTTTACGATCCCAAATTTCCTAAGAACGGGGAATTTGTAGAATCTGTTATTTGGCTTCTTCCAAGCTTAACGTTTTGTTGCAAGTGAAAAAACGTGACACATAAAATAAAATTAAATGAGTAAAATTGTTGGATACTTTTTGAACAATATTTTATAAAGTGCACATGCGATTATTTAAACTCAATTAATTTGAACTTAGCATAAAGCCTCAAAAACAGTACATTGGAAGTAATGTCAAAACTAATTCATTAATTCAACCATTTTTTTATCACATAAAAAAACTCTAGATTAAATTTTAATATTTGGAAGAGAAAATATTATTTAAAAAAAAGGAATTAGGAAATACTTTTTACCATTAACGGAATTTTTTAACTACCAAATGAAATGGTTGTCTAATAGTAATTTAATAATTATCTATAGAAAACATAATGTAATGCTATTTAATGAATTAAAAAAAATCATTGTGTTTAAATATCCCAACATCATTAAAACCCAAACGCTTTTTTTTTCATAGATTATAACTTAATAGAATTATTTTACACGTTCATGAAACTGATTTATATATGCATATTATTACATAAATGCTAAATTAAAGTGAGACGCATATTTAACAAAGTCCCATGCATATTCCTAAACACTTCGCTTTGAAGAAAATTTGTCAAATAGGAAATAATTCAATTTAATGAAATTTGTACAATAAAATTTATATAAAATGAAAAATACATGTTAAATGGAAATATTAGAAATATTCATTTTAATTCGGGCAGTATATTTTTTATGCATTGTAGACATAGACGTAGATTTTAGAAACTAATATATCAAGAAGCAACCAATATTTACTTTTAAATAAAATGAATAATGATAATTTATGTTATTATTCTGTTTTGCCTTTACAATTTATCCACGTCGCATTTTCTTGTTTTTAAAATAGAATACAATAAGAAAAAAAGTTAAGAACACGAAAGACATCGTCAGTTTAAATTGATGCCTTTAGTAAATTTCTTGTAAAGGATCTCCCATTATTTATTTCATTCTCCTGGATTGTGTTTCTAGCTGCCTTTCCCTTGAAATGCAAATTTCTGAAGAAAAAGACAATTTGTTTTTAAAAATCGATGAAGAGGAAGAAGATGCATATTCTGCCTCGGAGTGTTGTCATCTTTTTTTGCGTTTTCGACCTGTAAGATCCCAAATTTCCTAAGAACAGGGAATTTGTAGAATCTGTTATATGGCTTCTTCCGAGCTTTACGTTTTGTTGCAAGTGAAAGAAATAGGAACATAAAATAAAGTTAAATAAATACAATTGTTGGATGTTTTTTGAACAAACTTTTATACAGTGTACTCGGGATTATTTGAAATCAAGTAATTTGAACTAATTACGATGTCCTGAAAACAGAACATTGGAAGTAATGACAAAACCAGTTATTAACTTAGCCATTTTTTAATACATAAAATAATTCTCAACAAAATTTTATTACTTTTAAAGGAAAAAAATCAACAAAAGAAAATTCTTGCTTCACGGATGGATTACAAAATACTTTTCACCACTAAAAGATTTTTTTTTATTATTATTAAATTAAATGGGTATCTAATAACTATAAAAATTATCTATAGAAATTATAACGTAATACAATTTAATGTTTCTTTTAAATTTCATTATGTTTAAATATCCCAACATTAATAAAATCTAAACGCTGTTTTCTTATAGGTCGTAATGCAATGGAATTATTTCATTCGCCTATGAAAGTGAGCTATAAATCTGATTATTGCAGAAACCATGAATTACAGTGAAACTCCACTGTAAAAAAGTCTCGTCCTTATACCTAAACCCTTCACTATAAATAAATCCGCCAAACAAAAATAAATTTCAATGAATGAAATTTGTATAATAATATGTATATAAAACGAAAAAAACACGTCAAATCGAAATATTAGAAATTGGCATATTAATTTATGCAGTATTTTTTAATACAATGTAGCAATATGAGAAAAATTTAATTAGAATAAAGTCTTTAAAAATATCTAATACAGAGTGTTAAACATAAACTGAAGAATAACGTATTTTTTTCTGTTTTTACTTTTTCTTTCTTTTTTTCTTTTCTTCCGGTATTGCAGATCCTCAACTTTAAAATGCCTTTTACAGGGAACTCTCGGTTGTGTGTTTTCGCTTAAGATGCATCTTTCATTAATGCGGAAAATTCTGATTCACTCGACATATTTTAACTAACGTGGTCTAAAAATAATCTTCTTTAAAAGTCCGCTTGAGCAGGAGTTCAAAGTACTTTGTACAGGTTTCTAATAAAAGATGTACAGTTTTGGAAAAAAAGAGCAAACACCCCCTACTGACTCTGTAATATTATCGTAAAATGAACTCACTAAGTATCAAACGATTTGAAATAAAATCTACTTTTATATGATACATATAAAATTTGCCTACGGGTCCATCTGCATATCAAAACAAGCCCTGACTTTTTTTTTTTTTTTTTTTTTAATAGCTGTATCTAATTCTGACAGCATAAATGAATTTTACATCCTTCAATTAGCCTAAAAACAAATTTCCATGCAATTTGTACGATAAGTTTCGAAGAAATTAATGGTTTTAAAGCGAGCATATTTAAGGGATTATATCCAAATTGACGTTCAGAACATGATTCTTGACTAAGAATTCTCCCTTCATGATTAAGGAATCTTAAGGGCCACTAAAACATTCATTGAAGTTTTCTAGATTTCAGGTTAGCATGAGAAGTTTCTAAATACCTAGTCACGTCTATCGCAGACGGTCCCTTAAACCACCATTTTGCAGATTTTAAGCATGATTAGAAAAATACGTGTAAAACAGATAAAAATTTTGGATTTCCAAAAAACATAATGAATTCCTTAATAAATCTTAATCTGTCAAAAATTTGTTCGTTGCAATTCATAATTTTTTCGAATAATTATTTCATAATTCATTTAATAAAATTATGAAAATTGCAAATTCAATGTATTTATGTTTGCATATTTTAGTTTTATTGCTACATAAAAAAATTTGAACATTAGGAATATTATATCAAGATATATTTATATAAAAATGAAAATGTAGTTAAGCATTAGAAGTACCAAATTTTGAATTTGGTACTATAATTTTCAAAAATTAATTTATCAATTGAATTAAAATTTGGTGTCTAGGAAATAGTTTGAAACGAAGATATGAAACATCTTGTTAAAATTCATATTTCTCCAGAAAAAAATGATTTCCATGTTCATTTTAATCTATAAAAGGCTCTGAGAAAACAGGCTGTAATTAGCCATTATCCTTTTCTATAAAAGCACAAAGTTATAAGACCACTCAAAATTTTGAATTTTTTCTACAAAAAATATTATAAAAAAATTATTAAATAATAATAAATAATAATTAATTAATTAATTAATTAATTAATTTTATAAAAAATATATTATTTTGAATTTAATCGTAGTTGTATGAAAAGAAATAACTCTAGAATGTTTTTTATCTCCGGGAAAAAATTTGAATTATTTTTTGTTTAATGCGAAGCAATTTTACACAAATCCGCTGTTTCATAAATATAAGACTACTCTCACACTATAATTAAAGCAGACGATTTTTTGTAACTCAGAGTTTAACTGTAACTTAAACACTCTGTAAAATTTAAAAAGAAGTATTAAATGCAAAAAATCTGAATTGTATCTGATTATTTGAATTTATTAGTAAAATGCCTCGTCGGAATGAGCCGTCTGAAATGGAAGTGAAAAGAGTGTGGTTCTACAAAGGAAAAAGAAAATCTGAACGTGAAATAAGTGAGATCCTTAATCGTTCTAAATCTGTGATTCATGTTTTAAATAAAAAAGAATTGTATGAATCGCATAAACGATCTGGTCGTAAAAAAAAAAAAAAAAAAAAAAAAAAAAAAAAAAAAAAAAAGAGTTTAGATCGTGATAATAGCAAATTGTCAAACTTGCAACGAAAAAATATCAGATAATTCGTAAAATAGCACAACTGATAACTAAAACGGTACCTCATGCAACCAAGTTTGAAATCTAATTCTGGTGTTATTTATCTCAAATTAAACAGTAAACCACCACTACTAAAATGTCACAAAAAAGCTCGTCTGAAGTGATTAAAAGAATGACATGTACTGGAAATCTGGAGCAATATATTGTTTTCAGACGAGAAAAATTTCAATCTTGATGGTCCAGACAGCAAAAATTACTATTGGCATGATTTAAGGCAAAAGTCTTGCGAGTTCGTCGGTAGGCAGATGGGAGGCGGTTCGTTTATGGTGTGGACTGCATTTTCATGTGCAGGAAAACGCGATCTCCAAAGAGTTGAGGTAAAAATGAACTCGGACAGTTATCAATGGATGCTGTTTCGAAGTTTGATACCATTCGGACCACTTTTAGAAGGTACAAAATGGAAGTATCAACAAGATAATGCTCCCAGTCATTCATCGAAATCAACAAAAGAGTGGCTTAAAAGAGAAAAGATTGATGTTTTACCTGGAACAGGTCGAAAACTTGACCTAAACCCCTTAGAAAACTTGTGTGGTATTCGTATCGCCATTTGTATGAAAATAACAAGCAATGTTATACAACATGTAAATTATAAATAGTTATTATGGAGAAATGGGACAATATTTCCGAATCGTTCCTTAAAAAGTTAATTAACTCTTTGTCAAATCGTGCGTTTAAAGTTATTCAGAGAAATGGTGGAGCAACATCTTACTAAAAATTTCAGAAAATTGCCTTTCCCATAGGTGGTCCTATAATTTTGTAACAGTTCTTTTTCACACTTTTTTGTTATAATGATGCTTTATTTTTTTCTGAATTAATTTCATTTGTGTAAATTTGTACATTTTACTAAAAATATGATGCACTAATGTAGAGTTATCGTTATTTTGATACAAATATTTTTTTAGTTACCTAAATAGCAAAATATATTGTGGTCTTATAATTTTGTAACAGACTGTAATTATTGCCGAAACGTCAGTGAAGGCTTACTTTGGAGACACGAAATTTTTTTGTTTCTGTCTGTCTGTCTGTCAGTCTGTCAGTCTGTCTGTTCCGCGATAACTGACGTAAAAAGCATTAGATTGACTTGAAATTAAGTGGATATGTTAGTGAGGCACTGGGATTAAGCTGTATAGTTTTTGGTTAGATTTGATTCATTCGTTCGGAAAATATAGAATATTTTATTGACCGCAATAATGCTTTTCTATGGCAAATCCAATGATTTTCAATTTTTTTTTCTTGAGAGAAAATGACACATTTGATTAATGGAATTCAATGATAAATGGATACTGAAATTTACCGGTTAATTTATTTGTACTGTTTTGAAAATTTGTCTACGTATTTGTCGGATTTTTTAAATTATTACTGTAAATTTATGAGAATTTTTATAAATGTGTTCCAATAATATAGACTAATTTGTTTTAGAGATTTACTTATTTCAAATGTATTTATTTCATTTTCTTTATTTTCTCATATTGGTTGCTAAGAAACCATTCATCCTAATTCTTATCCATAATTTGAAAGCGTGCACCAAAATTTAAATGAAGTCAACATCAAAACTGATGAATTTATTAATATCTTTGTATGTTTGCGTGTAAATATAACATAGCCCAGAAAAGAACATAGGTTATGTTTTATTTATTTTATTCTAATATTTTCCTTAATAATTCAAAATTTCATTCTTTTTCATACACAATCAATAGAGACTTTTTAGATACAATTTGACCAATTTCCTTTATCGTTGCCAAAAAAATTAAAATCTGGAATAACTATTTTTTAACGGCAATAAGTTTCAATTGAGCAATTTCCATTCGAGAAATTAAATTAAGAAAAAATAAACAAATATGACGTCAGAATTAAGATAAAAATAGATATAGTACTTTTTGTTAAATATTAAACACGAATATTTGTTTCGTTAATAAGAATTTTTCTGACAAAAATGGAGACATAATTAGAAGTAAAAGTAAGAAAAAAGAATTATATTTTTAACAAACAATTCATTTGGTAAAATATGACGTCATAGTTGAAATAAAACAGGTATTTTATAGTAGTTGTTAAAAAGACAAGAAACGTGGATATCAGTAACTCATGAATAATGACGTCATTGCCGAAACTTCAGTAAAGGTTTACTTTGATGACTCGAAATTTATTGTTCATGAAATTGTTCGAAATTTATTGTTTATTCCGTCTGTCAGTCTGTTCCGCGATAACTGCTGCAAAATGTAATCAAACTTTTATTTTCGGGAAAAAAAATTGTAAAACTCTAGACTATTAATTTTACACTTTAAAAAGATCCTTATACATCAGATTCAGGTGTTTGTGATTGGCAGGCATGTAGAAGCATGAGGTTAATGAAAAATGCTTGTCCAAACTGTTACTTATCCTTATAAATCAAAATGTATAGAGAAATGCAAGATATATGATAACCATTAGCACAATTAATAGAAAGTTGAAAATTTAAATTTAAGAGACTGCGGGGGGTTCAGGGGGCTCCGCCCCCCTGAAGAAATCTACTATGTTATAATAAAGAAAACAGAAATAACAGATCATGAATGTTTCAGAATATCCTAACATAACTAAATTTTTAATTTACCGCTTTTGATGGCTGAAAACTTCTAATTCTTATTTTATTCTTATAAATAATTACGTAATTTGAAAATTTTAAATTACAGTTTCCAGAAAGTTGAATTTTGCCCAAAGTGTGTTTAAAAAAAATGATGTGCAAAGCTGACGTTGAGGCTCCTGATCCGCAGATTTACTAGTAACAAATATATGTTGATTTTAGAGATACGTTGGATTTACTCATGAGTTCTTTTCAGTGCAATACTAAATTTAATGAAATTATGAAAAACTGAAATGAGAAAGAAATAGTGAATGAAGTAATTCACTAAAAATTTTGGTAAAGGAATTTCTATTATTTTATTAACCAATATTTTTGAGATGATTATCAATTACTGTTGCAAGAAATTTGTGCAGGATTCCGTTACATTGGCTTAACAATATTCCTTTTATTGTGTGCTGAAATGTCGCAAATTTTCACCATCAAAAGTATTTCGAATGAAATAACATTATTGCTTAAATATTGTCTTCAAAATGAAAAAAAAATAATTGAAATAAAATATCACTTTTCAAAAAATGTATAAATTACATAGAAATTGCTTAGTATAACATTGAATTCAGGAGAAAAAATAACGTTATCAGAGCATTGATTTATGAGTTAAAAATAATGGAAATGAAATTTTCAAAATATTTTCTATCAGTATTGGTAAAGCGATTAAAAATTAGAATTGCAACAAATGAGTACAAGACGTTACAATATTAGAAAATAATATTTGATTCTAATATTTCTCAAAACATTTACGCATTAGAGATAGTTTCAATAAAACATATACATATGTTGGTTATAAATTGTCTTTTCCTGGGAAAATTATGCAATAGTAATATTGGAAAATTCTCATTGGAAATAGTTGAAATGAAATACTAATACTACAGAAATAAGATTTTACAGATGTTTTTAGCCAAAAAATGATCAAAATATTTTTTACCAATATTGACACAATAATTCCAAAAAATTTAACTGTCCAGTATTATATCAGTATATCATCTGTATAAATAAAAATATTGGCTCAATATTATCTTCTATATAAATAAAATACTGGCTCAATATTTTCTTGCTACTAGAAATGTATTTCGAGCTCAATATATATTGTAAAGGTAATAGCCTATGAATAAATGTAACACTTATATATAGAAAGAAAACCATTTTCCTAACTATTTTTAAATAGAAAATATGTGCTCTTAGAAAATTTTCTGTGAGGCACCTATATAATCTTTTTAAATAATATTATTGGTAAATATTCTTTAGATCATTTCTTTATTTTAAGCTCGTGAAAATTTTAAAGATACATTATCATTATCCTTTTTTGCACCTTGATGAAAATATTACCTGAGAGATTACTTCGGTTCAGAAAAAAAAAGCTCAGACAAACGTAATTGGCAGTCGAACATAGACATCACGAACATTCTGACAATGATAACGCGATCGTGACAATCTCCCTAAGACGGCCTGTAACAAAGATGACAGAAAATCTGCAGCTGCTGAAAGGATACAACAGTTTTATTTTCTTGACTTTTTACTTCTTTTCATTCATCGGGTTATCTTCGTCAAGAAAAAAAAATGAATGAAGTAGTTTTAAAATGTTTATTTTAATATTCGGGTTTTGCACATGCAAAGTATGAAATATTTTGCAATATAATGTGCAACGTTTAAAAAAGTCAAATAAATATTCAGTCGTCATTTGATTTTTAATTATATGTATCATGTAAATACATAGAAAATATTGGATATGTGAAGTACTGGAAATATTAAAAGAAAGATAAATAAAGCAATTTTCAATAGCATGCATATTACTTAAGCATTAGTACTTGATATAACGTGGTGCTGATTAAGTTTTGTTGCAAATCGGCCAATAGGTGACGCTGCCATGGTACATTATTCTTTATTATCACAATAGATTATCTCAAGAACTAATGCACAAAATTTTCTAAAACTTTAGATTCAGTTAGTCCCTAATATAGATAAAATTGTTTAGTTTTTTGTGTGAATCACCTTACATATGGCGCGACTAAAGCTGCAGTTTTCACAATTTTAAAATAAGGTATCTAAAGAAATAAACCATAGACTTTTATCAAACTTCAGATTCAGTTAGTACCTGATAATAAATTGATCCTGATTAGTTTTTGGTGTAGAAAACGCAACTTGTGGTGTTGTTATGCATTTTTTCTCTCTTTTTTTCTTTTTTTTTTAAATTTTGCAAGGTTTTCTTTCTTTTTTTTATAGTTCTATCTCAAAAACTACCATACGGATTTTCATCAAACTTCAGATACAGTTTTAAGTTGATATAAGCTGTTGCTGATAAATTTTGGTTTAAACGACCTAACCGATGGCGCTGCTATGCTGCATTTTTCAAGAAGTATTAACATGCACAATATATAGAAGAAAGTTTTGGTATGGACACATCGGACTAGTTATTGTATTGCGCAGATAAAATTTCAGAAAGCACACAGATTTTCGCAACTTTTCATCTGTAGAATTACAGGTTTTATTACAATTTTATTGTAATAATTCTGATTTCTATCATTACATTATATTACTTTTACTCTAAATTTTGAGACGTATTTCGAATTAAAATAGAAAGTTTAAACATTTTATAAATTTTATTTCTTTTTCGTAAAAATATTCAATACAACAAGCATATACTATTTTTTAAAGAAAACTTTAATCATGCTTCGGATATAAGTTTAAAATTAAACACTGATTTAAAAAAATAAAATAAACGAAGATTTATTCTTTTAAACATTAAAAATCTTTTACATTTTCAAATTAAGAGGCTTATATAAACGTTCTTGTACGTTTTATCTGGAGAAATATCAAACTTTCACAGTGTACATATGTTCTAAAGAAAGAAAAAAATACTAAGCAAACAGAAAACTTTTTTGTGTCAGTAAATTTTCTCAGAAAAAGCACTCTAAACAAAGAAACCCATTCTAACTGTTTTATACCTTGATGTTACTGGTTACAAAAAGTATTTGTTTAAGGAGTAATTTGTATCAGTTAAAAAAATATCGAAAAAAACTTCTGTTGAGCCTTTTTTTTTACCAGGAAAATGGAAAGAAAATTTCTTTTTTTGCATTCAAATAAAAGACAGAGTTACTAATAAATTTTTGAAAATTTATTCAATTAAAAAAAGTCAAAGAAAGAAACTTACCTCTATCTATCTATCTATATCTATCTATCTTTATATCTATCTATTTATATCTGTCTGCATAAATATCCATCTATCTATCTCTCTATATATAACTAAAATGAAAACATATGAACAAGAAACATATCTATATCTATCTACCTATTTCTATATGTATATTTATCTACCTACAAATGTATATATATATGTATGTGTGTGTGTGTGTGTGTATGTACAACTATCTTTCTCTCTATCTATCTATCTAGTTCTCGCTCCATATATATATATATATATATATATATATATATATATATATATATATATATATATATATATATATATATATATAAAACTAAAATTATATCATAAATCTATGACAAATTTGCATAATTCTGGCGATGATTAAAAATTATACAGTAGAAACCATAAATGTATAAAATGAAACCTTGAATAATCTACAGAATCGTCAATCCAATGTTTATTGCATTTCCATTTCCTGATATGATGATACGTTTGTTTATTTTATTTTATCATTTTTTTATCGATAGAACTTCATTTTCAAATATTAAAACTTTATTTATGGTTTGTATGTTAAATTTTGTAGATGATCACTTGCAATGGTTTATAATGGTTAAAAAAAGTAGTTAAAGTAAAAAATATTATTAAAATATAATTGTATTATAATGCATTAAAATGAAAAAAAGAGCTAATTAATTTTAAATCTACTTTCATAACTCAAAAGAGTAATCTACCACGCTCTGAATATCGAATCTACATCGATATATGTCCGGAAGGAACTTTCACCCAATATTTCACGGATGGATCATCAGATTCATTCTTGAAATAGTGTAGAAGTTCAGCTTAATTCTAAGGTAATGAATGACATTTGCGTGATCATATGCGTCATGAAATTTGCTTACTTAATAACATGCCTGATGAAATTTACATACCCTTAGAAAATATATGCTTTAGTCCACTCAGGAGTGACGGAAGCAAATTTCAAGTATTTTTTTTTTTTTTTTTTTTTTTTTTTTTTTTTTTTTATAACATAGTATATTGCGGAATATGTCACAATGCCAATATTCAGGAGAATTCTAGCATAAGAAATGTGTATAAATTCGATTTCAAGATTTGAGACGAAAGGACAAAAAAATCAACATAAATAAAAAATTGCAACTAAGATTTAACTCGTGTTTAAATTTAAATTGAGAATGTAAAGAGTTTTTAAATGAAAGTGTATGTAATAAAAATGTATAAAAGCTCTTAATGTAATATGGAGTGGTTAAATGAATTTATATTCAAAATTAAACAGTGAAGATATCTTATTTCAACAAATATTGTTGGCATAAGGATTAAAAAGCAATGATAATCCACCTATAATATATCAAAATATAAAAGAAAAATCATAGTCAAGTATGCATTTTGAAATTTTTTCCGACAAAGGGCTAAAAGTGTATATTTGTTTATACTTTTGTTAAGAAATAAATGTATTGCTAGTTACAACGCTTTTTTTTACGGAAAAAAATTTAGTTTATAAGCTTTAGTTTGAGAATTATTTATTCCTTTTATGACAATATTATTTATAGTTTTTTTTTAATTTTTATAACAACACAGTAAAACATAAAAAAAATGTGATAGAAAAAGTTAAAAAAACAGCACTGTTTAATTTTTTATTATATATTAAGAGCTAGAAACACCATGAAAAAATTTACATTCTGTACAAAATTATAGTATAATTACTTCTTCAATTAGATTTTGTAACTTTCAGGATAAATTGGAAAATTTTTAACATTCATTTTCAGACTTTTTGACATTTGTGACTTATTTTCCTGGTTTCAACAAGGGAGCCAAATTGAATTATCAGATTTCCGAATTGACTGGCAACTTTGAACTACGATTAATTATTCAAAAGTTTTTATAGCTAAAGTAAAGAGATGAGCGATCTAAAGTAACGATCCACATGGTATGTATCAAATATCATTAGTCAAAGCTAAATCAAACTAATTCATCATGCTGTTGAAATTTTTATTTCTCAAAAGAGCTTAATTTTCCATTGAAAATTTTCTTTTTAATTCGGAATGGTAATTCTAGGTATGCACGTGAGAATTGGGGGGGATCTGAGTTTTCAGAAAGTTCGTGGAATGGAAATTAAAACTTAATCAATCAAATTAAATTACGAAGTTATTTCAAAAAGAGTTGCTTCACAGAGTTATTGTTCTTTTGTTGAGGGAATAAATGACAGTCAAATCACAACGAAAATTATTCAATTATAAATAGAATAAGAAATAAATTCTATTGTAAATTAAACTTCTATACATTTTACTCTTAATGTCACATTTAACCTCGGAAGCTGTAAATATTAATGAAAATATTAGATATTGTTAAATTACAAAATTATGGATATTACAAAAAATGTCCAACGTGATTTTTTTTAGGCTTCATAATTTTTAATAAATATAATTTTTTTTTTAAATAAAATTTTGATTTTTTTTCAGATTCCTTGATTACACAGATATGGAGAGTAAAATATATTAAACAAAAACATATTTGCAGAACAAATTAAAAAAAGAAAAAAAAATTTCTTACACTATTTAAGCCCGAGAAGGGACAGATATTAAGTAAATTGATTTAGTTATTTCGGCATTTAATATTAAATTTTGGTAACAAATAAGTTAAACCTGGTGAACATCAAAAAATAAAAATGAAATTCAAACAATATGATACTTAAGCACTCTAAATCTTAGATTCCAGTCAAATGAAATCGAAATAAATCTCAGACTTTTTCTGAACATTTGCTTTTTAGATTGCCAATTCATTTTTATTTACACCTACCGTAAACATAATACAAATGCAAATATTTGCAAGTTGAGTTTGGAAAAAAGTCTTAGATTTATTTCGATCATAGATTTATCATTTGCGACCTCAAGAATTAAATGACAAATTAATGAACAAATAAAAAATGTCAACATAGAACGCCAGAAGATTGCCAAGTAAGTTACTTCGTTATTAATCCCAATCAATGAAAGCTTGTAGCCATTATTGAGAAAATATATCATAAAATGAAAGTTATTATTTTTTTTAGTCACATTATCCTTTTTTTTAACAGTGCCATAGGAAAATACATTTTAAAAATCCATAATAATGTACACGTAATGATGGAATGATCCTTTATTATTGGACTAATCCATATTATTAGAAAAATGTTAAAACCTTTTCAGTAAAACAATTGTTAAATTACGTGAAAAATCTGCTTCTTTCATTCAAAAGAATGACTTACCAAACTTGCACATTTCTGTCAATGATACTCTATTGTACTTTATATGTTTTTATTCTTAAAACTTTTCCTTTCCTTCGGGGGATTTATTGAGATAAAAATAGAAAAAAAAAACCTTAAGTACATCGAATGAGTATTTACTACGTTTTTGATGTTAAGTATGTTTGAAAGTCTCTTTGGAAAAGGTTATAGATCTTGTATTTATTTATTTTATTTTCATTAAAGACATGCTCCTTTTCCTTGATAGTTCATTTTACCGGATAGGGTTATTAATCGTTCTGAATCGTGTTTTTCCTTTCAGTAGCTTTTGAAAGTTTGGCATCCGACAGAGAAAAATTTAGCTCAATTATCCTTCTCTTGGGATAAGACTGTTTGTTCTTCGGCTCATTTGTTCGAAAAAACGGATATTTCAGGAGTTAGAGATTACAAAATAAAAGCAAGTGCCCAACTTATAAAGAAAGGGAAAGATATTTTATTAATAACGTAATGGGTTGAACAATAAATTCATGAACCTTTTTTAAGAATGTGTCTTAAACAAAGTCATTGTAACAGATTATTCAGTATTGTGCACTAATATCTTTTTGTAAACAATGTTCAATATATATTCAATTATTCAATATATATCGGAGAGATTACTCATACCTTTCAAATTAAGATAAAAGAATACCGGATTTTTTTTTTAAATTCAAGAAACGGCACAGACGTCCTATAGGCACCACATTTTCGCAATTTGTGTTCTGACGCTAATTTGGTGAAAATTTCGTTTTCAAAATCCTGTTACATATATGTTTTTAAATTATTTTTATTGTTATAAAAGGAAATAATAATAAATTAAAAAAAATATTTAGTTAATAACTATTGGACAAAACAATTTATAACATTTTAGAAAAGAAAATAAAACGTTTATAAATAAATAAACATTTATCCTGTAAAACAACATTTATCCTGTTGGGCATAAAATCGCCATTTTCTTGCAATCCCGCCAATATAATGCATATATGACATCTGTGATTAAGAAACTTAAACTCATAAATTATAGCCTACCTGTATAACAAATCCATAAATTTAAGATTTTGATATATTCAAGTTAAGTAAATTAAATATCCTCTCATACCAGAGCAGTATCTTTCTGTAGGCAGGGTTTAAAAGAGTGGCAAAATTTCTACTCAATGAAGCTAGTCCACTTCCAGCCGAACAAACCATTTTAACTTGATTCAACTACCACTACCGTTTTTAATTGTTAAAGAATTATGCTCGCAATTATAAACTTAATTATATTATCTCTTATATATTTTTGTTTATTTATATTAATCTTAAGGAGTTTCAAACAAATCTGAGACATTTAATTTAATTTTTAGTGATTAATGTGCCCTTTTAAACAGTTTAATAAAAATGTCTGTATTTTTGTATGTTCATTAAACTAATTAAGAACATACAAATTGAATATTTCCAACTGAGCGAAAAATTGCCCAGTCTGGGAATCGAACCCAGATATTTGTATTGTACAAGTATCTGGGTTCGATTCCCGGACTGGGCAATTTTTCGCTCAGTTGAAAATATTCAATTTGTATGATAAATTTACCAATCAGTTTGATTGTGTTAAAATAATAGTATAATTAAGAACACTCGTACAATCTATTCTCACTTTAAATACTCTCTGTTGTTTTTATGACATACTGTCATAGTTAAAGAATTTTTCGATCATAGAAGATTCGATCTTAGAAATATCACGCTTTCAGATCAAGGTTTTGCTTAATAAAAGCTTTAGATTCTGTATCATTATTGAAGAATACCCAGTGCAAAGCATTTTAAAGACAACTATACCATTAAGAATCTAGTTGCGAACAAGTACAGAGTGACGGAAAACACAAAAAGTCCTTCCGGCAGTGCCGGGAGCAAGAGGTAGCTTTCTGAAACTTATTTATTCATTTATTTATTTTAAATTAAGTTATATTATTTAAACATATGAAGCTCAAATTAGTGGAACCCGATTTTATAAGATTGAATACTAGTTTTTGTCAATACGGAATATTAATAGGAATTTTTAGAAATTAGTCATTTTTATTCAACCTGGTTTTATTTTCAGCGATTTAGAGAGTCAAATTGAAGTGTCATGAAGTATCATGAAGTGTATGCCGTTTTAAAGCAACATGATGGATAAAACAAACCAATGAGCTTGATCGAAATCTTTATTCATGTGCACATGCACACTCATGTTGAGATCAATTAATACATAGGAATGCTGTCGCGGGCAAATTGATTTTTTTTTTTAAATATCACCCACAATAGAAATTCAAACTGCTATATATCTCAGGCGTTTTATTAAGGTAAAAACAAATTAGAAAATACTCCGAAATTTATTATTAAGATAAATACTTTAGAAAGAACCTTTTTTCAATTTTTAATTCATTGTTTGTACATCATTATACATTTAAAAGATTTCTGACAAACTTAAATGGCCGCCATTTTGAAACAAGAGGACGGATGAAGTTGGCAGATGAACTCGGTCAAGACATTGTTATGTACTATGTATACACGGAGTTATATAAAAATCAGTTTATAAATATGCGTATTATCGCGTGATAAATTTTAGACCGTTTCAAAATGTCAACCACACTGGAAATTGAAAGTGCTATAACTCAGCCATTTTTCAAGATATAGATGAAGCAAAAAATGCTCTGGAATCTTTGTATCAAGGTCAAACACAAAATGAAAAATCTTTTTTAATTTCTTAATTTTTTGCACCTAATTTTAAAATTTAATTTTTTTTAATAATTTAATATTCCGCCATTTTGAAACAAGATGGCGGATGGAAATGGCCAACAAACTCGGTCCAGACATCGGTATGTACTACACTGGTGTCCAAAAGTTAAGCATAATTGGTAATTAAGTAATTATTTTTAAGTAATGAAAGAAATATGAATCGGAATGTGCTGAAACTTCTGGTGTGTAAACAAAATAGTACGCGTCACATATTTTCGCGAAGAGTTGTCCCCGAAATCGAACAGGGGACCGTCAACAAATTGAAAAAGAACGAAGATCTTTTGGATAACCCTGTCAAAACTAATGTAGCAAAAGCGTTCAAACTGTACATTATGATTAATTGGCTTATTTTAATGTACTGTGTTAATTTTTACAAGGATAGCATGTATACTCGTAGAGAAATTAAGGTTTTTATAAAAACAGTCCTAAATTTTTCCAAGTTTTTTGCTTTTAATTTGCAGAGTTCTTATTATAAAATAATGTTCTTTTCTGAAAATATGACAAACATTATTGTACATAATACCCTGTCATCAGAATTTAAAAATAATAAAAATTGTATGAAAAATGAGTATGTTTAGTAAATAATTTTTCATTGCGCATGCGTCAACGATATCAAAATGTCATTTGCATATTGTGTTAGCTAAATGTATAGACCAACTTCTGTAAAAGTTTCAAAAACATAGCTTGAAAATTCTGAAAATGGGAGCCTATAGAATCAACTCAAAATCCTTTATTCTCTAAATGAAGCAAAAAGATGAGGGGCTGTATCCATATTCCATTGTTTAGTGCCTACACAATATTGCACGTACAACTATATTTAGGTAAAACCCCTGATTTTTTTGCTTCCTTTAGGAATAACGGATTTTGAGTTGATTCTACAGGCTCCCATTTTCAGAATTTTCAAGCTATGTTTTTGAAACTTTTACAGAAGTTGCTCTATACATTTAGCTAACACAATATGCAAATGACATTTTGATATCGTTGACGCATGCGCAATGAAAAATTATTTACTAAACATACTCATTTTTCATACAATTTTTATTATTTTTAAATTTTAATGACAGGGTATTGTGTATAATGATGTTTGTCATATTTTCAGAATAGAACATTATTTTATAATAAGAACTCTGCAAATTATAAGCAAAAAACTTGGAAAAATTTAGGACTGTTTTTATAAAAACCTTAATTTCTCTACGAGTATACATGCTATCCTTGTAAAAATTAACACAGTACATTACAATAAGCCAATTAATCATAATGTGCAGTTTGAACGCTTTTGCTACATTAGTTTTGACAGGGTTATCCAAAAGATCTTCGTTCTTTTTCAATTTGTTGACGGTCCCCTGTTCGATTTCGGGGAAAACTCTTCGCGAAAATATGTGACGCGTACTATTTTGTTTACACACTTGGAGTTTCAGCACATTCACATTCATATTTCTTTCATTACTTAAAAATAATTACTTAATTACCAATTATGCTTAACTTTTGGACACCAGTGTATGTACGTAACAAGCTTCATCCAAATCGGTTTATAAATACGCGTGTTATCACGTGACGAAAATCAGGTCATTTCAAAATGTGAGCAACACTAGAGATTAAAAGTACTATAACTCAGCCATTTTTTAAGATACAGACAAAACAAAAAATGCTCTGGAAGCTTTGTATCAAAGTCAAATGCATAAAAGAAAAATCTGTTTCAATTTATTACTTTCTTGTGCCTAATTTTAAATTTTAAAATTAAAAAAAATTAAATAGCCGCCATTTTGAAACAAGATAGCGGATGGAGCTGGCTAACGAACTCGATCCAGGCTTTGTTATGTTCTATGTACACACCAAGTTAATCGATCCATAAATCCAAATCGATTCATAAATACGCGTGTTATCACGCGACAAAAATCAGATCGTTTTAAATGTCAGTCATAAGAAAAATTCAAAATGTTATAACTGAATCATTTTTTAAGATATAGACAAAATGAAAAGTTTTCTGGAATCGTTGTTTTAAGTTCTAACACATAAAATAAAAATATTTTCTAACTTTTAAATTTTTCGCATTTAATTTTAATTTTTAATTTTTTTTAATTTTTTTTTAATTTTTTAAATGGTTGCCATTTTGAAACAAAATGGCAGATGATGCTGGCCAACGAACTCGGTTGAGACATTTGTATGTACTATGTACGTACCAAGTTTCATTCAAATCGGTTCATAAATACGTTAGTTACAGCAGGACAAATATCATATATATATATATATATATATATATATATATATATATATATATATATATATATATATATATATATATATATATATATATATGTCAACATTTGAACGGAGTGTGGTTTTGGGGTCTGGGGGTCATGATCTGTGAAAATTTACCAAACTTTCCGGAAGTGCTTTCCTCCGGACGGCTGCAACAGGTAGCTTTTTGCTTTTTGTAATGAAAGCTACCTAATAGTAAATGGTGTCGAAAATTCTCAGTCTTGTCCATTTGATATTAATTATTAATGATCTAAAATTACGCAGAATCAACACACAACAATTATTTCTCAACTCAGTATTTTCAAGTTAAGAAAAGCACATTGCATTATAGTGAAAACCTAGGAATTATTCACTTCAATATAGGAACCAGAATGTTTACTGAAAATCGTTTACTGTTTAAAAAATAATAATAATAAATTCTAATCAGCATCTTTTGTGAAGTGCGATTATATACACCTGTAATCGTCTAAATTGTACATTGATAAATCGTCACAATTTTCAAAGCATGACTTTTCATTCAACTGTACTGTGTGATTTTAATGAGAACGGCAAAATCACAAAGTTTTTTTTATAAATTAACTAAGCACACTGGCTAATTAAGATAACTTATATTTCTTTGCTATTTTATGTCAATGTATTATATTACCTTTAAATTTTGATTCGAAATAAAATCTGGAACATAAGATAAAAAAGCTATGTTAAGTTATGTTAATTATAAGTGCAACATTGTACATTGTTTTATTTTTAGCAAAGTGATTTATTTATTTATTTATTTTTAATTTTTTGAGAATGTATTTGTGCGTGTGTAGGGGGGGGGGGGGAGAGTGGAACGATCTTGGGCGGAGATCGATCATTAAATCAAACGTAAAAGAAAATATAAAAATTTAATCAAAGCCACAGGCAATATTTGCTTAAAGTTTTATTTACGAAAAACGACATATTGTCACCAAAATTCATCATTCAAATAATTCAATATGTCCATCATAACGATGGTATAAGTCTACGATGTGTCCAAGATATATCGATATTTATCCAAGAGAAAGTACAATCCTTCCAAGAAGGTTCCAGCATACCTACGTGGAAATTGCAATTACATTTGTGATTCTTGACATAAAATCATTGATATTAGGCACCGAGGTTGCAACACGCGATCTTTCAATTACCTCCATAGAAAAGATTAACGTAGAGGTCGAGATATATGGTGATTTAGCTTACCAAGATAATGCACTCTGATGATCTGAGCAATTATGATCAAATGATTTGTAATAAATTAGCTATAGAAAGTTATGCATGTATGCAAATAACCTCAAGCTCTTACATATACAAGAAACTTAATTTGTATGTGAATATTTCTTACTATTTTTTTTTCCTGTGTCAAAATTTATAAAGATATTTTCTATGAATTACACGTTCAAAGCTGTATAGGGTAAATCGTATAATCGTTTTAAAAATAGAAAAAAATGACGGATTTACATGTTTCAGAAAACGAAGATTCTAAAAAGTACGTTTTTTGAAAAAACAAATTGCTGTTCATCTGTGTTTGTGTGTGCTTTTGTGTCTATAAACGCTCTATCCGCCGAGCAAATTGAGTTAGGGACTTGAAGTTTGTGAGTACTTAATCTTTAATAATTTTAAGAAGCCGATTGAATACAACTAAACTCATTAATTTGGAACTATTTCTTACGGACTCTCGAATTATTTGTTTTAATAAAAAAAATTATATAAATTTTTGAAATTATTTATTTTAAGGAATGAACATAAAAGACAATAAAAAAATATAAATTTTGCTCAAGGAATGAAATCTATCGGACAAATGTTGCCACGATCCATTCCCCAAATCCCATTAATTCCCTTCTCGCTTGAAGAATGATTGCACCGATTGACATTAATGTGAAAAAAAGAATCATAAAACAATATTTTAAATGTAAATTAAAATTGAGAAATGGTATTCTTTTTTTAAAAAAATTGCGAGTGCAGGTACATCTATAAATGAATACCTTTCATTTAAAACAATAATTGTCAAAATCGGTATTTTAGAAAGTCCATGGATGATGACTAAAAAAAACAGGCTGGTCTTTTAAATATATAGATAATGTTTTAACAATAATAAAATTATGCATTTGATGAAAAGTGTAAAAGTAAACGTTTCATGTTGATATGTGTTTAGTTTATAATTTAGTTTATATTGTTGAAAAGTTAGCTACAAAATTTTTAAAAATGCTCTAAAAATTACAAATTTGTTCCAGTTGATATTATGTCGATTTTGTTGGTTTTCAATAGAGGATGTATGATCTTTTTAATTCAGTAATATAATGTAGTAATATAGTGAAGAAAGCAACTTTCTAATGATGTGAATGAAGAATATTAAATTTTAGGCTGTTAATTTGTTTTTTGTTCCCTTATTTCTTTCTAATCCTCTTTTAATTTTTCACATGTGAATGTGATAAGAAAAGAGACATATGCTAATATAATGGGCAGTATAACAACTTGTGCAGTATAGCGAAGAAACCATCTTTGTAATATTGTCATTTAAGTAAATTAAATTTTACGTTCTTAATTTATTTTTAGTGTAGTTATTCCTCTGTAAACCTCTTTTGATTTTTCCCATATGAATGTTACAAGACGAGAGGCATATGTTAATATAACAACTTACGTAGCATAGTGATGAATGCACCTTTGTAATATTGTCATTAAAACATGTTAAATGTTAGGTTTTTAATTTATTTTTAGTATAGTTATACCTTTCTAAACCTGTTTTAATTTTTCACACGTTTATGTGATAAGACGAGAGACATATGCCAATATAATAGGCATAGCTTTTTAATAGATAGCTTTTTTAGATAAATACGAACGATGACTTCACTTATGAGATTACTTGATATTAGAAAATAATTTATAATAATAAAGAATATAAAAGCTCACAATAAAATTTATTCATAACATAATTTAGATTTTCCAGGGAACTTTTTGACTTACTACACAAATCGCGTCGACTTCCGAACTGATGAAGCTAAAAGAAATAAGTAATACATCTTTACAAGTAAAAAGAAGCTTATAATGTAATGCCAGATGAGATGCTGAGATAACACAAAAAAAAAAGACTATTTCAATGAAATTTAAAATAGTCGATTTTTTAAGGTAATGACACAAATAGCTAAATTTCAATTGCAGTGCTTTAAAATTCAAAAAAATTCTAAATTTACTTACCATTAGGATAATGACACTCTTAATCGCATTCTACATTAATGAGAATACTGCCTCGAAGCTAATTACGCAAATTAAAAGTTAAAATCACTTTTTAAAATGTAAAACATTTGTTAGCAATCGATACGACAGTAAATTTAGAAAATATTTTCGAAAGCGGAATTTTATCTTTACAGAAGAAGAAATTTGTTTGAAAATATTCGACAGTTTATTTTCTTCTATTAAAATAATTTGAAATATACAGAGAAATTATTTTTTAAAGGCGACATTAAATAATTCTTACAGGCAAAAATAGAGTATTGCAATTAAAATATTTCTTTTATTTAAGTGTGCCGTTAATAGCTGAATTGTGTAACAAATTGTTATGAAAGTTATTATTCATTCGGTTAGGTACCTTTTAAAACGTCAAGAAATTAATCATTGTTAATAATTTAAACTAAAATGTTATTCATATGTATAAATTTCAACCTTTTACAGCACGAATTTTTCTATTTTGAAGAAAAAATATTTGAAATCTATACTGACAATATAATAATGAAAAAAATTAAATTTGAAAATTTCAGCTAGAATTTTTTATTTTATGGAGTAAGCAATTTGTACACAATTAGAGTTGTAAAATATTGCATTGTTATACTTTGAAACAAAACGAGTTTAATTTAATTAATTTAATCTACTTAACATTATGCATTTTTTATATTAATATTTTTCTTAAAGTTTTCAGAAAAAACTAATAAAAGTAAATGTTACTTAATAGTTTAATTAAGTCTTAATAGTTTAATTAAACTTTATTTTCTTTCCATAGAACAAATTCCATTTTTTTTGCAACTGACATGAACAATACAAGTGTTATTCCACTCTATGGAATGTTCCTGATTAGAGAAAGATATGATACAGGCCATATTCCTGGCACATAATGAAAAGTGTAATATTACTTACCCATCATACGTAGTATAGGGTAAGTCTTGCAATCGTTTTGAAAATCGAAAACAATTTTTTGACGGATTTACACGTTTTAGATAGTGGAGATTCCGAAAAGCATATTTTTATAAAATTGTTTTTGCCGTCCGTCTGTCTGTCTGTCTGTAAACGCTCTATCTCCCGAACAAATTGAGATAGAGAATTGAAATTTTGTATGTACTTAGTATGTAAGGATGGAACGAAGCCTATTTAATATCAAAAACCTCGATTATCCGGAACTATTTTTTTCGGACTCTCGAAAAATTCGTTCTGATGAAAGGTACATAAAAATTTTCGATTTTTTTTTATTTTAAGGAATGGAAGTAAAAAGCAATAAAATAACACAAATTTTGCACCAAGAACGAAGTCGATCATTAGTTGCCGAGATATTTGTAATCCTGTTTTCCACATTCTTCGATTTTTCATGACCCTTTATTTCATTCAAATTTCAATTCAGAGGTATATTTAAATTGGAAAAGAGACGCTTAATCCGACGCAATAAATTGTTAGTTAATAGAGTTATTATTTTTGGAGTTATAAGGATGTTTCTTTTACGCAGTTCGGTACTTACTTGAGTAATTTGTCGTTTTATATAATTTGTCGAAATTGGTACATCAGCAGTTTTTTAATATAGCATTACTATGTATATTAACAATATTTAAATTTTGTCTATGAATTGCAATGCATTGTATAAATAGTTTCACATGTTTTATTTTCATATACATATTCATGATGGGTAAGTATTACGGTGGCCCCCAACGACTAGTTTTTAGGAATGTACCAAATATGCATTGTAAAAAAAAAATCTGTAAATTTACGGCAAAAACTGTTGCAATCAATGTTGTTAGATATTTTGGGTGTAAAAATTGCAGTAAAATTAGATGTAAATATTTTTATTACATTTAACTTTACTGCAATTTTTACGGCAAAAACTGGTAGCTACAATGCTACCAGCAGTTTTTCCCGTAAATTTAACGGATTTTTTTACAGGATTTTTTATTTTAATCATCGCACGTATGATTTATAATGATTGGTTGGACAGAATTTCATAAAATTCGGACTGAAATCATAAACACAATAGATGCATAAAATGATCTATTGTATTAATCTATTGTATTGTTTGTTCTATGATGCATAGAATGTACCAAATATGCATTGTAAAAAAAAATCTGTTAAATTTACGGCAAAAACTGTTGGAATCAATGTTGTCAGCAATTTTTGGTGTAAAAATTGCAGTAAAATTAGATGTAATTGTTTTATTACATTTAACTTTACTGCAATTTTTACGGCAAAAGCTGCTGGCTGCATTGCTACCAGCAGTTTTTGGCGTAAATGTAACGGATTTCTTTTACAGGATTTTTTATTTTAATCATCGCACGTATGATTTATAATGATTGGTTGGACAGAATTTCATAAAATTCGGACTGAAATCATAAAACACAATAGATGCATAAAATGATCGAATGTTATGTTTATCACGTAAGAAATTCAGAAATTATGAATATTTTTATTTAAAAAATTGAATTTATTGTCTTCAAAAGCTACGCACATCTTTTTAGTGTATTTCAGTCATTTTAAAAACATATTAAATTTCTACGCATAAAAAATGCTGGTTTCCTCTGACAACTGACTTATATGTCTGAATTTCGCATCGCATGATAAAGCCACTGATTTACTTAAAAATCAAATTTCAAATAAAATTTAAAAACTTTATATGCATCAAATTCCTTATTTCTATTTATTTTTTATTTTATGTATTTATTTTATTTTTTCTCAGGTAACCATATTAGCGCCATTGGTTAGATGATTTACACAAAAATCTAATCATCAAAAACATATTTCAAGTTCTAACTGAATCTGAAGCTTGATGAAAATCCTTATGTTATTTTTTTTTAATAGAGATATTGCGGAAATTGCATAGTTACGATAACTTTTGGAAAATTTACTCTAAAACTAATCAGGAGTAATTTATATCAGGGGTTAATTGAATCAAGGATCGAATTTTGATGAAAATTTATGCATTAGTTCTTGAGATACAGCTATTGCGGAGTTCGTGAAAAATGAAACATAACAGCACCTCCTGTTGATATATTTGCACTAAAAATTAAAAAAATGCTAATTTATATCAGCTATATGACTCGTGTGTTAGTTGACGAGATAGAGTTATTGCGATAGATTCATGAATAATTCAGCATACCAGCATCACATATTAAGCAATATACACCAGAAAATAATCAACACCACCAGGATTCTCTTTGACTTTCAAGCAACATTAGTGATTTTGCGAATAAGAAATTAAAAGCAGTTGCCAAATGAAAACAAATAGTAGCAAAATAAATTTGGCATGAAACACTAAAAAAATGTATATTTAATCCATTATTGTATCACTGTTTTCAAAATGTTCCAAAATAGTCTTTTTTTTTTCTTTTGTAATTACTTATAAAATAAAAATTCAACTATTAGCTACAGAAATTATTAAAAATAAATACATTATAAATGTCTCCTAGTCCTAAATGTGTAAATGTTTCAGATATTTTTTAACGAGTCTAAATAAAAAAAAAAGCCTATATCCCATAGTGTAGATAATTGGCCGATATAAATACAAACAAACTAAATAAAAAATATAAATAGCTGTCATTGATTTACCTGTATGAAAACACCCCTAAACAATGCTATGAGATTTCGGCTTGCTAAAAAAAATTGACCAGCTAATGATTACTTTCTATACAACTAATAAATAGTATGGTAAATGGCTAAATTTTAGCACCGCATTACAGCAAATCTTTTCTCTGTTTGGCGCTTGATGCGAATAATTCTATTTGTATTTTTACTGGTACGACGCCAGTACACAGATAATGATTAATTGACAATAGATAAATATGTATCACATAATACTTTCTGTCATTTTGATTGTTTCTAAACAGAAATGATGTTGAATCAGTATCTCTATAAATAGAACAATGTGAATGGCAAGATACTATTGAACAAGTAAAGCGACATCTAATCGCTCAGGAACGTGGATAATGATCTTCACTGAATAGGAACATAACACGCAAAAAATAAAATAGACGAGAAATTGAGCCCGCGTAATTTGGCGAGTCTTATAGTTCTTTTACTAACCAAATAGAGGATTTTATTCCGATTTGATGCAATGGCAAGCCGCAGCGGGAACTCTGAACACCACGATAGTTTTTGTCAGTAAAATGTGCATTCTAGAAAAGAATCCCTTTTTTTACTGCTATAATATTAATAATTTCGTCCCACCCGGGTGTCTTGTTCCTTGCTATAATATTAATAAAGAAAGCATTAGACAATACTTCGTTTAAAAATAAAGTTTATCCTAAGAAAGTTTATTTAAGTTATCTTGATATTAACTTGCTAAAAAGTTTAGTTATTTATAGTTATTCATGCATTTTAATACATTGAAAAAAAAACAGTTTTTATTTACCGTATCAATATATTAAAATCCGTATGAATTGCACATGAATATGTTAAATGTTTAAATTATGGACAGTCGTTAAGCTTTTGAATATATTTAAATCCATAAATATATGCATTCATTAATAAATGTTCTTTTTGTCAGAATCACTGCACTTGCACACTTCGTGATCTTGAAGAGTGAGCAACAGTGAAATATGTACTAGAATATGTTATTGCATGCTTTGGACATCATTAATCAAAACCTAGCGCATGGATGATTTCTTCATCTTTCACGCACTACAGCCTTTCTGGAAATTTTTATGTTGTAGGTGATTTCTTTTACTTGCTACAAAATATCAGTTCTTCGTCTGACTGTGTATTCTACACACATTCATTTATTATAAAAGTTTGGTGATATATGGTTTTGGTCGGTGAAAAAGTGTATTCTAAGAAGTTTTTCTCTTTTTATTGCTATAATATTAAAGAAGAAATCATTACTCACTACTTCGTTTAAGTATAAGGTTTGTCTTCAGAAAGTTTAAGTTATCTAAATATTAACTTACTGAAGTTTATTTAGCTATTTATATGTTTATATAAATTATGCTTATATGTTTTTCAGATTTTTTAAAAATATTTTACAGAAATGTTTCTTATTTTTAACATGCTTTTATTAGCTTCACCTGTAAGTATGTTTTTAACGGAATCTTTGAACGTTATTTTCATCCACTTTAAGATATCAGATTAAATTGAAACGTTACACACTTATTGAAAACCGATGACAAATTAACAATTTGAAGAGTCGCCGCTTACAAGGATAAAAAAACGGCAGACAAACAAAATTTGATCAAAAAATCTAATTATTAAAAATCTAATTATTAAAAATTACGATTATAAAATAGCGTGGAATGAATGACATACTTTTTATAAAATCTTTCATTTCAATTGATATATATATATTTTTTAATTAGAAAAATTACTTTAAAACAATGAATAAAACTCTTTGGTAGATGTAAACTATTAGAAATCGTTCGATCTGAACCAAAAACTTTGCTTGAAACCCAATCGAATTTTTATGACAGTGACAAAGTTTGGGTGTTTTGTTTTGAGAAAAAAAAAAAGTAATCATTTCCAATTAACTCTATGAAAAATTGATGTAGAAAAAGTTATCGCTACCAAACGATTTGAAATAAAATCTACTTTTAAGGGATGTACATAAAATTGGCTGGAAGGAGACATCTAAATATTAAAATGACCTTTTTTTTTTTTTTTTTTTTTCTTTTAATAGCGGAATCCAATTCTGACGGCATAGATTAACTCTACACTCTTCAAATACCCTAAAAATAAATTTTCACATAATTCGTACGATAAAATTTTGAGAAATTAATTACTTTAAAACGAGCATATTTTAGGGGCTGTATCGAAATTGAAGTTCAATACTCGATTGTTGAGACAGGGAGCCGCCCCCTTCTTGATCAAGGCACCTTAGGCGCCACTCAAGATGCTAGATTACAGGACAGCATAAGAATTTTCAAAATATCTCACTACTTTTATCTTAATCGGCCCTTGCACCATCATTTTTCTTTCTTTCTTTTTTTTAAAGCATAATTTGAAAACTACTTGGAAAAAAAAATACTTTACTGTTTCCAATGTTAAATTTCATTTTAATATTTTTATTAATATCTAAAACAATACTACTTATGTACTAATACTTCAAGTATCAATAACACTAAAGTTCCTAAACATAAATACGTTGAATTCGCAATTTTTATAATATTATGATATGAATTATGAAATTAATCGAAAAAATTATGAATTGCAACCTCACAGAGTTCTTTTTTTTGGGGGGGAGGGGTAATAAATTTATTAAGTCCTGCTTTATGAACATACAAAATTTTTAATTTTTATTCCGAGTAATTTATAACTTCAAAACAGCAAAATCATAGTTTAAGGGATCGTCTACAACAGAAGTGACTAATATTTTTGAAACTTTTTATACGATTCTGTAATCGAGGAGTCTTCAATGAGTGCATCAATAGACAGACGGCGCCATGGGTTCTGTTAGTGAAAATATCATTGTAATTAATAAAAACTTAGTGGTATTTTTGGTTCGGTGTTTACCATCATTTGGGTTTCCGACTTGCTGGCAGTTGGGGTATTTTTGAATTTATACATTTTACGGTTTTAACCCTGAGGAAGCGAGTCCCCAGTACTCCCGAAACTTATGTGTTAGGGTGGAGCGAAAAAAAATTTTTTTTGAAAATCAAAAACGGGTAGGTGCCAAAAGTTGCCTTTATACTAGTACATCAACTGCGTGAAATTTTACCGCTGAAAACAAAATGGCTTGAGTCTGCGCTTTTGCTCCAAAAATCGAAATTTTGGGTAAAATTTGTCATTTTTTGACATTTTTTTCAAAAAAATTAAAAACTTCCTACAGAGCTGGTTAGTATTTAAAAGTGTCGCTTAGACCTTTAAATTTATCTGCTTAACATATTTAAACTATAAAACAATATCTGTAGTCTGTATAATTGGAGCAAATCTGACAACTTTTTGTGAAAAATCAGCGTTAGCCTCTCTATTGGAGCATACAACGAAATGTTGTTTTGAATGCTTTCTTAACTAGCTGCTTTCAAAACTACTGTGTATATAACTCATAGAGGTGGTTGCATTATCCCACCCGTCTCAACCACCCAATCATCTAGGCCCAGTGTTTTTTTTTTTTTTATGAATTGAATTGTTATTTTTTTCCCGAAGACTAGTATATGTTTTCTATATATCTAAGTAATTTATCTCTTCTTTGTATTCACTGACTTTGGATGATTTGGATCATGATGGCGTGACTTGCTCCACGTATATTTTTATACCATGTATAACAGAAGAGAAGCTGAGTAATGTATTGGGTATGTTCTTAATTGAACCTATTCAGCAGTCTATTATCTTCATTAAAATTTCATGCAATTAGTACATTATGATTGGAAGTTCTGTTATCACAACATTCTTTCAATCAATTACATTTTATATGCAATGATTTGCCTAATAATTGATTGTATGAATTCGATTTTTAGTATGTCATCATTTATTGAACCTATTACATTGAATATATGCTGAGAAGCTAGCTGTTTAATATTATGACGATCGTCACAGAGGATTGCAAACAAAATTTGCGTGTAAAACAACACTATTTCTAAAGAAGTTTTAGCATGCTTTATGTCGTTTCCTGTGTTGTTCCGTAGTCTAGTAATTTCTAATAAGATTTTAGATCTATTATTCAGGTGTGTTGTACATTTGGTATAAAACATCCCGCGGTATAAACTTGGATTATACATTTTGTGAGTGAACATATAGACGCTGATTGCCAATCTGGGCTTATATAAAGCGGAAAATTTTATTAATTTTATGAGCTGTCTTTTGTGTGAGATGTTTTCTAAATTCCTATTCCCCATTCTTCTGAGAAATAGCTTTCCTTATGAATTAGCTTTGCAATCTCCGACAGAAATTTCTAGTCTGTTCTGAGTATCTTTTTCTCAATTTGAGAAAATAACTTTTCAAAATTATTCTCTATTTTATAAAAAAAAAAGAAAAAATGCAATAGGAAGTGAATAGTACATAGACAAAGATTTTCCTTATTGATCCAGTGAATCCATGTAGCTTAGAACGTTTTATATCGAATTCTCTAATAATTGACTCAGAGGAAATTCACCGGAGTTGAAGTAGCGAATGATTCAATATTATACACAATTATAAGCTTACCCCATGCATAATAATTTCCAGTGACATATAAAATTCTCCCAATTTTAAATGAGCACTTATAGTCGATTAGAGTCCGTACACTCCCTCATAACATAGTATGCATTATAAGTTTATGCCCAGGACATTTCACCATCAAATGTTGTCCATTCATAAAAAGGGGATCTAAAAGTTAATAGGAAATTACCTGGATACGAAAACACTTAGAAAACGGCATAAAACTAATGCAAAAAAAGGTTATTTACAACAGCGGTTGCTTTACATATGGAGAACACATTTTCATTGCAATTCTCTCTGACGACCACCATCACATTAAACAGCTCGCTTCTCAACATATAAAAAATGCAAAAGTAGAATTAATGATGGCATACTTACAGTTGAAATATCTGAAATCATCTTTGAAGCAAATCATTACGTAAAAAAATACAATTGACTGAAAAAATGTTGTGGTAACAGAACTTCCAATCACTATTCATCAAGTGAATGTAAGTTTGATAAATATTATGGATGACCGAATAGATCCTTTTAATAATATTCCCGTACATTACTCTGCTTGTCATTTTTTTGTATAAACTGTAAAAATATACATGAAGATAGTTACAGCAGCATGAGGATGCAAAGAACAGATAAACAAGGTGGAAGCATCGAAAACATGCCAAATTTTTATAAAGAAAATCACAAATCAATGTATAAATAAAACACTGTACTAAGATGATCGAATAGTTGGGCCGGGTGGTGTAGGAAATATAGCCACCTCCACGTCGCATGTCCAAGGTAGTTTTGAAAACAAGAGCTGTATTAAAAACAACAATTCGTTGTATGACCCAATAGAGTGGTAATACTGTTTTCTTACTAAAAGTTGTCTGTTTTGCTCCAGCTATAGGGAATAAACATAATGTTTTATAGTTTAAATATATTAAGCAGATAAATATAAAGGTCTAAGCAACACTTTTAAATAATAACCAACTCTGTAGGATTTTTTCAATTTTTTTGAAAAAATGTCAAAAAATGACAAATTTTACCCAAAATTTCGATTTTTGGAGCAAAAGCGCAGACTCAAGCCATTTTTTTTTCAGCGGTAAAGTTTCACGCAGTTGATGTACTAGTATAAAGGCAACTTTTGGCACCTACCCGTTTTTGATTTTCAAAAAAAAAAAAAAAACGCTCCACCCTAATATCCGTATGTTCAGAATTTTTCTTATTGTGTTTTTAAAGGTTGTATTTTAATGATTGATAATTGTAATCATCAGCAAAATGTAGAAGTTGTGATTTCTGCCAGTAATATTGTACAAGATGCTTCTCAATTTGTCACACCGTACTTTAATTATAATAGTATTCTGCGTAATGAGAAAAATGACCGCACAAATAACCATTTTTTGATTTTTCGTATGAACCGATCCCGTAACGCCATCTGTTTGTGGCTATTCCTTTTATTTTATTTTATTGTTCTGCCTCCCCCCTTCCCCTTTTTTGAATAGTAAGTGCACCGATTTTGGTTTCATTCTATTTATTCCTTCTAGACACAGACAGCTAAAAAATGGCGATACCCATGTTATAACCATGCTGTACAAGGCATACTTGATGCTATTGCCAAAAATAAAAATAAAAATTAGTAAAGTGTATCTACGAATTGATCATTAATGGAGTTCGATTACTTACGTTATTTTCTGTTGAGCTGGATGCATGGCAGACATATTTATTGTAAAAAAAGTTTTCTGAATGAAATTTGTACGTTGGTTTTCGGCCGATGTATCTCAATAACAGAGTGTTGAATATTTTACTCCAAGTTCGCTCCATGGATATTTTTTCACTACTTTGGAAAAATTCAGTCCATATGTTCAAAACTACTTCTTCTGTGAAGCACTTGTAAGCAATTTTAATCGAAATTAAGACGATCAGAAAATTAAAATATTCTTTATAATTAAATAAATGAGTATAACTAAATAAATAAACAACGTTAAAGAGCACAAATATTATAAAATAAAAGATGTTAAAAGCATACATGTTTCGAGACTTCTCAAGTCCCATCATCAGTGCTAAAAAGTGTAAAACGTAAAAGAAAGTCACATCGTAAAATAAAATAAAATAAGCCGTGTAACTGAGCTCGCCGCGAAGGCGAACTGACTAAGAAACGTCGCAAAGCAACAGTAAAAACAAGTTTATTTTACGATTTTATTTTACGACGTGACTTTCTTTTACGTTTTACACTTCTTAGCACTGATGATGGGACTTAAGAAGTCCCGAAACATGTATACTTTTAACATCTTTTATTTTATATTATTTGTGCTCTTTAACGTTGTTTATTTATTTAGCTATATATAAGCACAAAGTACAATCCTCCCCCCCCCTCCTTCTTAAATAAATGAGTCATAAATGAATCACTCATTTAACTCGGTCATATTTACTTACTTAATAAGTCATTTTACATTTTATTCGTTTGAGTAAAACGAATTATGAATAAATAAATAATAAAGCCCTCTAAACAAAAAATAAAAATGTAAATAATAGCATGATTAAATAAATGAAGAAATAAAGAAATGTAAAAAATGCTCATACAAGAGCTCCTATATTCTATATATTTTTACCTTTTTTTTTCTTAAAAATTCCTTAAGTCAACACGGAGCAAACAAGTTTGATACAATAGAATTTTAGATTTTGAATATAAAGATACTAATTCATATTCTATTTACGGCGACATCGGAAATGGAATTTTTATGACTCACATTCGCTTTTGAAATTAGTTTAAGGTAATGTTTCAAAATATTATTTTGAAGAACATTGTACTGAATATTCCATTCGAAGGATTATTTAATATTTAAAATATGAAAATTATCATATATATGCATTGTGGGAATTTTTTTAATATACTGAAGAAAAGTATTTTTAAAAAACATTGACGAATGCACTTCAAAATAATTAGAAATTCAGGTAGCAAACATAAAATCTAATAAAAAGACAGAACCCTTCCTATAGACTCCATAAAAGATGGCATATGGTGAAGCTTGCCCCGAGTAGCAATTGGATTTGCTGATCGTTTCAGAAAAGACAAGCAAAAAAGGGTTCCCTAATCCATTTATATGTACTTAGCAAACATTCTCCACAAACTCTTGTGACAGAGCCCTACCGTATGATTCAGTAACTAAGAGGTGTTCATGAGAGTCCGTATTCTTCCCCTTTACTCGTAAGTACACTCATATATACTGAAAACATAATGTGTATTGATTCGAGGTAAAGGGAGTACGGAATGGTTTTGCACTTATATTGCCAGTGTTGACGGTAGATGAAGTAAAATTGATTAATTCAATTAGCAGACACGATCAGAAAGTTGATGCCATCATAAGTAAAACAGGAAATTTTGTTTGAAGTATGGAACGTGAGGGATAAATCTTTTGAGGAGACAAAAATAGGGTTTTAGCTTACTCCGTGCACCGAATACAATTTATGGAAATTAATAATCTCCGTAGGGGATGTCTAAAGGCGGAATCTTAATTTTATGCAAGATGTTTTAAATGCATTCTTGAGTTTATTACCTTATTTTTCAAAATATGTAAAGATTTTAACCTACAGATGTGTCAATTTTTCTAGAAAAAGCAATTACTTTTATTACGTTATAAATAGTTGTAGTATAGTTATACTGTAGTATAGTTAATTTTAGTATAGTTATAATTGTAGCATAGGAAATCTATTTGAAGTAAAACAGAGCAAAGAATCGTTTAAAATTTATATTGCTAGTATTTATAGAGATGAAGAGAAATTGATTATCATGTAAGAAAAATATCACATTGCTAACTGATAGTAATAAAGTAAAGCCAACAGAATGAAAAATGTTAACGTTCGGATTATATTGCCTTAGAAAGAACTTCACGGATTGCAATCCGCCTCGGGACTACATCCTTCATGCACATAATCGGAAAACCAACAAAAAACCCCAAAAAGACACTCAAGCCGGGAATTGAACCCAAATCCACGGAATAATGCTCTGGTACTTTATAATTAAGCTATTTGAAGTAAAATAAGCACAGAATGGATTTTAACTTTTGTTGTAAGTATTTACAGTCGTGAAGTGAAATTGATTATTAAATATTTTTGTTGAATAAATATTTTTCTATCCACATGACTGAGAAGAAGTTATAATTGAATACATTCCTTAATATAAAGAATAAAAATTTAATAGATTCTGAGACCACGTAATTCCGTGATTTGTTTAGAATAAATATTTCGAGAAAGTTATGATATTTAAGCAAGACATAAAACACATATATTTAAAAATTATTAAAGAAAAAAAAGTATATTAGACACTGGATGTATTTGCAATTTGTTTGGTTTGTTAGTAAAATTGCATAAAGAATGTCAGAAGAGACACATGGATATTTAGCATATGAATTTCTTTTATTGTGGTTTATATGGTTAGAAAAAAAATGATGTAAATCTATCCGTTATCATAAAAGCTACATAAATCAATCCCTAAACTGTAATCTTTCTAAAATGTTACATGTACACAGCAAAGTAAAAGATGTAAATCTACAACATTAATTTTTGCAAAGCGACAGAAATATGTATTCCTATAAATATTTTATTTGTAAGTCGCGATAACTATATGATTTTTATTTTTTTTAAGCTGCATAAAATGTTTTAAGCATCAGAGTCTCCTAAAAAATTTTTAGAAAAACATATTTTTTTTTAATACTTTTTTTAGTTTTAACGTGAATCTGTTGTATGATTTTTTTTTGTTGTTGTTGCAGTTAGATGAAAAGTTCTAGACATCCCAGTCTCCTAGAAAAAATTATAGTAACCTCGTAGAATTTTTTTTCTTTACAGTCAGCATATTCCTCGTAACTATTCGTCACAAAAAATAAATTTAGACAAGTGGAATTGCATTTCCTATAAATAAATAAATTTTGCAAATCGAGTAGCAGTTTGTAATGGCAAAATTTTCTTTCCAATCGACTAATCTTTCCAATACTAATCTTACTTGTCTCATTAAAGATTTTTTTTTTTATCTTATTAACGTTAAGAATAATTTTTAGCGTGACTTTAACAATTCCTTTTGTCTTTGTCATTAATATTGTTTGAAAAATATTCACGAAATGTCTAAGCAATTTTGTTTTACACATTGACTTATAAAATACCAAACTCTATTGTAGTTTTCTTTTTAAATATATATTTAGATATTGCATAACACAGATCAATTCCAACAAAATTTTTTTATATTAATCACGTTTTTCCATTTCCTGTATGTTCCCACTGGAATAGTAATTGTCTCTGGTACTACTCTGTTATCCCTCGACCAATTTCGCCAAATTGTACAAATCGCCAAACTAATAGCCAAATTATACATATTGACATAATTTTTATTTTAAATAATGAAAAAACAGATAATTAGTAGAATATTAATAGAAACCTTAATAAAAAGTCGAAATAAAAATCACTTAATGACATTTTAAACACGCGAATCGTATTTAATGTAATTGAATGTGACATTCACAATCATCCATTATTGGCCTTTAATCTTATAATTTGGCGATAATTTTTTTGGTCGACGGGATAACCTAGTAGTACCTTAACTCTTTCCATCTTGAAATATATCAAGTTATTTTTTAAAGAAAATTATATACACAGAATAACTCATATATTAATGACTTATGGTTTCCGATATTTTGTTACACATTAAATATCCCATGAATCAAAAATACACTTAATATCGAGTTCTTTGATTCCTCAAAATAGTTTAAAAAGAATTCCCAGAGTTACTTAAAAGAAAACTTCCTTTTTCGGCTCTTTCATCTTTTTTTTAACGATCTCTTTTTTTTTTTTTATCTTACCTTCTTTTAATGTCATTTCCTTCCCTTCCATAGAAAATTCTTAAAACAAAAGAGTAGTGTGAACAAATAGAGGAGTCTTAAGAAAAGTATAATTGAACTAAACTCTCCAAAAGATCTTTCTCTTCTTGATGAAATAAAGAAAAAAAAAAGTTGTAAGGATTGATGTTGTTGAAGTAACACAATGTTCATTTACGCTCAGGGAGAAGAGATAAAACAAATCGTTAGATAACGGATTAAATTTGGGGTATATAAGACAAAACTTTTTTTGCTGGATTATTACCGAACAGAAAATGTGTTTTTCATTGGTTAAAAGGACGTTTTTCTTAAGGGAAGTTTTATAACGTTCAACTCTGTCTCCTTAAAAATAAAGAGAGATGATTAAAAAACTTACTATTTTATTCTGCAGTTCCTAAAGTGCAGTGAAGTTTCTCAGAAGGGGAAGGGGGGGTCAGAATTTTAAAATTATAATGTAAGAAATGACTGTATAAGGGGATTTTCTACACTTTGATTTTTTTTTTAATTTAAGCAATTTAAGGTGCATTTTTGGTATGATAATAAAGGTCTCAACGAAATAAAATGAATCCATCAAGAAAATGTTTTATTTACCTGAGAGAACTTGAAGATATTAAATATTATTATTAATTTAAATGGGGCAAATTTAAAAATGCAGTTTTGATCCTTTTGAGCTAACAGTTTTTTTAAAGCTATTTATAGAAGTGTGCTTTATCAAACTGACCATAAGCTAATTTGTTTTCGTGAATGTAAGAAAATGTGCAACGAATGTAAAATTACAGTAAAAACTGAATGTATTTTACTTTTTTATGTGTTTTTTTTTAAATCGAAATTTCATACTTAGTGTTTCAGATAGACTATAATGAAGAAAATAAAATTGTGTCAATTGAAAAATGCACATAAAAGTTTTGGTACATTAAATATTCCTATACGTCCAAAAAATCCATACTGGGAAAAATGCTTTTGAATGAAGTGGATTGTGACATTTAAAGTTACAGCGACATAATAAAATCGCTTTAAAATGTATTTATAATACTCGGATCCGTCTTCGAATCTTGGAATTCGAAACTTCATAAGAATGTAGTAGGGATAATAATTAAGGGATAGTGGCAAAAATTTAGAAAATTGATATTTTTGTCATTTTTTGCCAAATGAAAGGTACTGATACTGAATATCCTTAAAACCGATAAAATATGAGACTATAGAAATCAAATTTATGCTTTCTACTCTTCAAAAAGAATTATTAATATTCACAAATATTTATATTGTTTTTAACAGGTACTAAAAAATACAACTTGTTCACAAAATCAATCAGCGCTATCAAAGCAATTATCAAAAACGAACATCTGTAGAATCCATTTTGAGAAGATAAAAAAATACACCACCCAGAACATTTAATGATACTGTAAAATAAATTTCTTAAAAAATAATAATAATAGTATTTAGCGGTATTTTCTGCTTCTCACTTATGCATATTTTGTTATTGTTATTATTATTATATTGGTGGGAAAAATTAAAGAAACCTAAGCATATAAATTTTTTACTTTATTTCATTTTAGTTTTTTCCCCTATTCGAAGCATCAATTTGTATTTGGTACAATATTTGGTATGGGGTCAAATTAACGGAGTAAAATTCTATTTGCGAAATTTCCCATATTAAAAATCTTCTATATTTAATTCTTTTTCTTATGTTTTATACTTTTTTCAACTTAGTCCCGGAATGTGTATGAGTTTGATTTGTCGGTCCGATAGTACGTGCTCTAACTCAAGTAATTAAACTCATAGCGACATGTTTTTGCTATATGTTAGTGATGTTTACCGTTGCATTTTTAAAAGATAGGATAAAATGTACGAAGACAGGCATCAACGAATCTAAAAAATTAAAATTTATATATACATATATAAAAATACTAAAAAGAGGATGCCGCATCCCGCGGTTTGCGAACGCTAGTATTTAAAAATTGGATTGTAATAGTTATCCCGGTAGATTATTCCTCAAAGATTGATTCACATACTTACGATCGCCTACTCTGAATGAGGCTCGTTCTATCCCTAGTGAATATTTTCTACTGCTAAAAAATAATTAACTGTAACTGTTCTTGATTTGTTCCACTGTTTCTTATGTAATGGATACTTGTACTGATAATGCCTTGCAAGTAGCTTGGCGAAACGATAACTTTTTGTATTTTTAAATGTTTTTTAGTATTTCTATTTTTTGTATATGAATTTTATTTTTAAAATGTATTCTAGACTGTCGTATTTTATTTTAATCAATCTTTTAATAGTTTTTTTTAAAAAATACAGACGTTAAATGTAGATGTATTGCAAACATTGCATTTTAAAAAATTGAAAATGAAGTGTTTAGCATTCATATTTCATTTACAGAAGCTCCCAAAACAATTTTGATACATTAAGGTCAACGGAGAACTTTCATTTCCAGTGTGTTTAATAGTGTGTACAGTAAACGCTGAAATAACTGTTGAAATGCGTTAGAAACAGCTCTATGAGTTTTTAAATTCGACTATTTTTTTGTATTCCTTGGTATGTATAAAATATATACATCTCATTTTTCTGTATAAAAGAATTACAGCGCAAGTTTGCATATTAACGAATATAACCCATGAGCCGACAGCACAAAAACCTAAGGTATCAAGCACAAGAAAAAAAAAAACTTTTATTTTTTGTAAAAGTAGAAATAGAGGAATTTAATAATCCATGTATGATGGAAGTGAAGTGATTGCATAGGCCAAAACTCAATACTGCAGGGGGTTGACTCACAAATTTACCATCGTTTTTTCCTGCTAACAGTCCTTCATGTTTTCAAAACTTTGATTGTAGGACAAACACAAGGGTAAACCAAATAAACATACGAGTCAACCACTGATGGTACTTGTTTTTGGCTTATGCACCATTTCTCTTCCAGCGGACATAGATAATTAAATTCCCCCAGTTCTATTCCCTTATTTGTGGATGATATCTTAAGTTTTTGTGCTGTCGGATCTTGGACTAACACTGCCAAAAGTAAAGATACAAGAGAAATCTGTATTTACTTATGGAGTTATATTTTTCGTTTTATGTCGTGCATAAAGAAATCCATAGATCATAATGCAGATCTGCACAAAAAAATTTCGGGCATTTCTTCTGTTCGGAAAAGTAATCTTCATGATGTTTGAAATAATTATGCAAGAATCGGCCGAAAGAATGATAGGGTAGAATTAATTAATGTATTTAGAATTATCTCATTACCTCTATGAATAAATTTTAATTTGTGCTTGAAAAGTGGTTAAAAGTTGTATTGTTATACACTCCTGGACAAAATTATAAACTCAGAAAATTTTTAATTTGTTTACATCATAATATAAATAAGCTTAGCTTTACATTAATGAAATAGTGATGAATATTTATAATAAGACATCTAAATTTAATATAACTCATAAATAAAATGTAGCAAGTTATTTAAGTAAGAAAATTCATTGCTTAAAAAAATTAACATTATGTGAAACCTGGACAAAATTATAAACTCAAAGTTATGAATTTCTATATTCTGGCATATTTGATATAAATAAATGCATTTTGTGATAAGAAACTAATGAATGAAGTCATTATGGATCAATACATTTCAATACATCAATAGATATTTTGACCTTTCTCATTAAGTAACATTATGTGAGACCTGGACAAAATTATAAACTCAAAGTTATGAATTTCTACACTCTGTTATTTTTTCTATAAGTAAATGAATTTGTGATAATAAACTAATAAATAGAGTTATTAGGGATGAATATATTTCAATACATTTTTATTTATTTTTTTTTCAAAAAAGATGAGTAATATAAATATAGACTGAAAATATAAAATTATAGAGTTTAAGGAGTGAACGTTCTTTTGAATCCTGGTGCAAAGTATTAATGTATACATTCAAAAATATGTTGAACCGCCATTTTTCTGAATGACTTCGAATATGCATAGATTGAACAAGTTTTTCCAACTTTTCCATAGATAACTGATTCCAGGTAGAAAGTATAGCCATCTTTAAATCATTTGTGTTTTGATATTGACATACATCGCGTTGACTATTTGAAACATTGTACCCCAATAATTTTCACTGGGGTTTAGATCAGAACTGAAACTAGCCAGTTCAAGACATTTACATACCAGCACAGCGCTTCGGCCACTCTTTTGTACTTTTTGTAGAGTGTTTTTCTGCATTATCTTGCTGAAATATCCAGTTAACTCCAGTGATCAACGGTCCATATGGCAAAAAATTATCTTCCAGCATTAATGATAGGCACGTCTGCTTTTTGTTTTCCACTAATAAAAACCAGAGCAGTTTTACCATTCTGAGAAAAACAAGCCCACACCATCATGGATCTTCTACTAATGTTTCGACTAAAGATATACTGTTCTTCGTATTTGATATCGTGCCAGTAGTATCTTATGCCATCTGGGTCTTCTAAATTAAATTTCTTTTCATCTGGCCAGATGATTGTGCTCCAGTCTTTTGTGTATGACATGCGCTTTTGTGCAAATAAGTCTGGTTTAGATGTGATATGGCTCAAGTTTTGGCTTAACTTTCGTTGTTTTTTATTTCATATTCGACGCTCGTTGAAGAATTTGTCTGAAAATTTGAGAGCTTACATTTAGCTTTAAACTATTTACAATTCTGCTCCTTGCAAACATTTAATTAGCAAAGAAATTTGACGTTGCTTTTTTCCAGAAGCTCTAAATGCCAAAATTTTACCAACTTATACCTCTGTAAAAACCTTTACGCGAGGCATAAGAAAAGTTGTTGATTTTCATTGTTCTAAGGATAACATGCAATGATGCACGATAAACAACATGCATTAAAAGAAAACAAAAAATTCAAAGGCAGATTATAAATAATTTTTAATAAAATCATGGAGCGAATTGAAGATATGAATAAATATCGTTTGCATTAATATGTGAAAAATACTTTCACTGAATTGGTTTCTTATCACAAAACACATTTTTTATTTAGATACTACCAAATACCTGAGTATAGAAATTCATAACATTGAGTTTATAATTTTGTCCAGGTCTCACATAATGTTATTTTATGATAAAAATTAAAATATGTATTGATGTATTGAAATGTATTGATTCATAATGACTTCATTTATTAGTTTTTTATAATAAAATGCATTTATTTATATCAAATGTGCCAGAATATAGAAATTCATAACTTTGAGTTTATAATTTTGTCCAGGTTTCGCATAATGTTATTTTTTTTAAGTTATGCATTTCTTTATTTAAATTACTTGCTACATTTTATTTATGAGTTACATTAAATTTAGATGTCTTATCATAAATATTCATCATTATTTTATTAAAGTAAACCTAAGATAATTTATATTATGATGTAAACAAATTAAAAATTTTCTGAGTTTATAATTTTGTCCAGGAGTGTAGATTCCTGTTTCACCAAGTAATAAAAGATGTCTAAATACTTACTTGGATGCCTAAAATCTTTAGCTTGAATTTATAAAGAAAAAGTAGACTATGGGCAAATTAGTTTTAGATTTTTAGGCATATTTGTCAGTTTTTCAGGGAATTTTGAATCAAATTATTTTGAAATCGTTAGGAATATTTTTCTGAATATCATAAATTTTTTTGCGAACAAGCATAATAATATCTAGCTTAATTTTATCTATAAATTCTGAAATTTTATTGTTTTCATTTTATTTATTTATTTATTTGTAATGCTTTAAATTTTTCGTAATATTGTTATATATTTGTTTGTTTTTACATACCTAACAAACGAATTATGTTTGCTTTACAAAGAGCTGAAAAAAAGGGGATAAAAAGAAAACTTTCTGATTTTCGTAATACATGAAACAGTTCAATGAAAATTCAGTACCTGAAATGGTTTTAATTTAATTTACCTATATTAAGCTATAAGCTCAGAATTTAAGTAAATTCGAGTGGAATTAGTTATTTAATAACATTTTTAATCAAATGCGTGATTGGTGCGAAGAATCCGGATGTATTATCAGGCTTCTTCGCAACAACTACCCACTTTTATGAGTCTTCGTCAAGATGAGGACTCACTATGTTCATGAATGTTAATTATGTATATGAATTATAATTTTTAACTGTATATGTTGTCAAATAAGTTTGACTAAATTAAACTCCTTCGAGTTATTAAATTATTATTTTTAATTAAATAAATAATCAGAATTTTTCGTAACAACTGCGCGCTTCGTCGAGATTAGGACTCACTATGTTCAATGATATGAAAGGCATTTAATGGTCATTATTTATTTTATTTTGCTACAAAATTTCACTGATGAATTGATGAATGATAATTAATTGCATACAATAGGAATTAAAAAATGCTTTAAGCATTGATTACTAAAGATGAGTTGTCAAATAAATGTAACTTCATTAAATTCCTATGAATGACTTAATTATTATATTGAATCGAACACATACATTAGGTTTCTTCGCAACAGCTATGAACTTTTAAAAGCCTTAGTCGAAATGAAGATGCTCTATGTTCAATTATATTACAGCCATTTAATAGTCAGTATGCAATTTACTAAGCTTTAAAATTTCAGTGATGTTTTAAAGCAATCTGATGATGAACCGTACTTTTTTAATTGCAGACTTTAGGAAATAAAAAATGCTTTAAGCATTGATTACTAAGAATGTCGTGTCAAATAAGTTTAACTAAATTAAACACGTGTGAGTTATTTAATTTTTATTTTTAATCGAATACACATATCAGATTTCTTCGCAACAACTGCGCACTTTTATGAGTCTCCGTCAAGTTGAGGAACTTTATTATATGAAAAACATAGAATTAAAAAACGTTCTTCACTAAGAATGTCTTGTTAAATATTTAGATATTTACAAATTTTCTCTAAAGCAGTGCAATAAGTTATAAAAACATACCGAATAATCAGAAGGTAAATACTTCATTGCGATTTAATTTAATTGTGTATAAAGGGAAAATTGATAATATTCCAGAGAATTAGCATTCCTTTCACTTAAAGTGAGTTCTATTGCAACGTATTTTAAATTTAGTTTATTGAAAAGTAAAACACAAGCTTTAAAGGAAAAAAGCGGTATATTAAACTCTTAATAGTTTAAATTGTAATATAATTTTTTAAAATGTATATAAAGTACATAATTAATTTAAAGAAGTTGAACTTTTTAAATAGAAGCAACCGCCTTCTAATAAAACACTCATGTTATACATTTTTTTTTTTTTTTTTTTTTTTGCTGCTCCTGAAAATAACAATTTATACCGTAAGATCACATTTTAACTAATTTAATGTAATAAGAGTATAAACGACATTCTGGAAACAATATAAAACATCGTGACATGATTTACATAACTTCGTATTTTTTTCTTTTTTGTATTCTCAAATTTATTATGATTAAAAATAACTTGATATCATGTATTTATTTCATTTACTGATAAATGTACTGTAACTAGAGATATTCTAAATGTTGTAATTATTCTAATTATTGTAAGATACAAATTGCTGCCATTTCAATAACGAATTCAAGCAGAAATAATAAAATAAAACGTAAAGAATTTCAAAATTAACAATAGTCAGATTAATGATATGTTAGATCTGAAATTTCTGAAGTTATTTTCATCTGCATTATTAAGTGACTGTAGAACGGTACTGTAACACGAAGAAGGTACGTTTTTAGAAATGCTGAAATCATTCCATTAAATAGATTTTTTCCAAAATATATCTCAGTTTTCTATAAATAAATCTTCTTTTCCACGTATTTAATGCTTCACAACTTAGGTTTCTTTCAGATTTTTATCCTATTTCTAACGCATGAAACACTTAAAACAAAAGATAAGATACGGCAAGCAGCAGTGCCTCAAGAAAAAAAGATAAACGAATTAAAGTGGACATTTTTTTTCTATTTTTATGCCAAGACAGAGAGTAAAAGCAACGATTTGTGTCTTGAAAGAAAATTTACGTTCATTAACACGCAATGAAGAAATGGGGTAAAAAGAAGTTTTGATGAGTTATAGGTTGTAAAACAACGCAGTGGAATGAAATAATTTAAAATAGGTAGTTTTTTAAATAGTCGTTTTAAAATGTAACGAGCGGAAATTCGACGAACGAAAATTTTTACACAAATGGATTGACTAACTTTATGAATAAATAAAAAAAATAACAGTATAATGAATAATATTTTATATACACTTGATGTCAGATTGTCCAGTTACAATTTTGCAGGTAAATGTTCGCTTTCTTCATTTTAAATTATAATTTAAGTGTCTACAAAATCCAAGAATTTACTATTAAACGCACTTGCAATAAAATATTTATTTTTAACAAAGAAAATGTTCATTTCATTTTCTCTATGACATCATTTTCACCCACTCAAGCAATCTGGGATTAGCATCACGTTGTCAGTGTCTGTAAGAAAAAAAAATAATGAAATGTAAAAGTGTTATGAATAAAAATGCATTATTTTACATAGTGGCGTCATTTTTTGGTAGTTCACATTGTTTACATTCTTTCTTTAACAAATAAACTAACCAGATGGGAAGATTCAAATGATTAACCAATGGGAAAAATTTTCATAAAGTCCATAAAAATTAAAAATCAAATAAATATTGAAATATAAAAATGGTATAATTTTTAAAAAATAGCGACAGCGGGTACATCTACAAATAAACTTCGTTTATAAATATGTATATTTCAAGCAAATCACTAATCTGCAACAAAACTTTGTAATAACTTACGTTGATAAATCTCCAAATAATTATGCAATTATATGTAAATCCTATTATCATCAACTCCTTAAATCTATTATATTTTCTAATAATACATTCCAAAAAACTAATGATAACGTAATTGTGAACAATCGTAAAATTAAAGGCTTTTATAAATTATTAGACATTAACTCTACTAACTTTAAATATCCTTATCTAGTCCTTATACCCAAATTTCATAATAATCCTGTTAAATTAAGAACAGTTACAATTGGTTGCAATACTTATATTAATGCTGCTACCAAACTTCTATTAACAATTCTTAATCAAATATATAAAATTACTGAAATCAGTGATAATACACATTGTATAAAGAATAGTTATGAACTGATATTATGAAAATTATGAAAATTGTGAAAATGAATATTATGAAAAATCTTAAAAGTATAAAAAATGTAACTACATATGACTTCAAAGATCTTTTTAATAATATCGATTTATTAGATTTACATAATATCATAAATGAAAATTTTAAAAAATATCAACATGATTTGGATCTAGCAACGAACATTGATACTGATTTTTATTGGTACTTCATTTTTTTACTTTAACTAATTTCTTTATCTTATATAATTTTATCATGCAAGATAACATTATATATATTGAAATAGTTGGTATACCACAAGGTGGTAGTACATCTAGTATCTTATCAGACTTATATCTTTATGAACGTAAATATTTTAGTTATAAAATACATTTATATCGATATATAGATGATATAATTTTAATTGATACTGATAATACCAGTATATCTCAATTCCCTGTGTTGATTATCTATCCAATCTAGAAGTTACAAAAAAAAAAAAAAAACCTGCTTTATAATAATACCATTAACTTTTTAGATCCTAAAATTATATTAAAAGAAAACAAATTAACTAGTGATATTTATGACAAAAGGAAATAATGAATAAAAATAATAAATAAAATAATGTGGTACAATGAATAAAATATTTTAAAGTTAATACATTTACTAATTTTAAATCCTGTCTTCATAATTCTGTATATCGTAATATAATCCTTAATCATTTATATAGAATAAAATGTTTATGTTCTTCTAATTTAATTAATATTAATATTAAAAAGCTTGTTTATGATGCTATAAATAATGGTTTTCCTAAAAAATTCATGGATTTTTTAATTTACAATTACTTATAACATGATCTTAATATTAATTAATACTTTGCGTGAAAAAGTACAAAAAGATTATTAAAACATAAAAATAATAATAATAAATTAAAAATGTAAAAAAAATTGTATATAATAGGTTGGTTGGGTGGGTAGTTGTTAGATTACGGCGGAGGGTGGCGTTGTCTGGATAAAATGCAAAGGTTAATTTAAAAAATGAGAGTGGAAAATTCATATGTCAATTTGGTACAAAATTTCTATGGAGTTTAATAAACACCAATGTATGGATAATTGTTTAGTTATATATATTATATTATAATAATTTTAATCACTTACATTTTTAATTTGCACTTCGCTTTTAATAAATGAGAGTACTATATCACTACTTAGTGTATATGATACCTTTATTAATAAGCTATTTTTAATCTTTTATCATCCTAAATCAAGATATTGAGTTTAACCCAGCATAGTCAAAATAAATGTTTTTAATTTAAATAATAATAGGGTAAACTAAGGTGTATGGTTAATTTTCCTGTAATTGCATAATTCTACTTTTAATTAATTTATTAATTTAACATGATGTGTACGATTATTAATTTTATTTTTTTCTCCTTTTCAATTTTATGTCCAATTCAGCAATTTGTTGTTCTTTGTTATTCATGTTATTTCTCGTCACATTTTCTTTGTTTTTGCAACTTTGCAGTCTACACGTGGATATAACTCTTCTCCATATCGACTGTGGATTATTTTGTATTTCTTTAGTGAATTTTGGTTTTATGTGTGTTGGTAGTCCCAAATTGGTATTGTTTTGCTTTTTCATGGCAAATACGAAGATAAAACCACACACTTTATTTGTATTTCCGAAGTATTTGGAGTTTGACAATTCTGCGTTGATTCTGCAAATTCCATTTCTATTCATTTAAATTATTTATTTTTTCCTCCATGTTCAATGTGCTGTAAGTTATTAAATTCAATGGTTCATATATTGTAATACGATTAATGGTAATATATATATATATATATATATATATATATATATATAAATTTAAATTTTTCGTCATGTTCAATATGTTTTTTTTCTATAAAATTCAAATGGTTAATATTGTTTAGTATTAATGGTCTTATATACATACACACACACACACATAGATATATATATATATATGTATGTATATACAGTGTATATATTTTGAAATCTTTTACATTTTTTTTAATTATATAGTAACTTACAATATATATATGACATTTTAAGATAGAGAGCCAGTAATATTATCATCAAGTTTCCCCATTTTATATCACAGGAGTCGTAGCGAGATAAAAATTAAGTAAATAAATAAACGTAGTAGCTTCATAAAACTACACATTGGCTGCTCCAAAATAGTTTGTTAAAATGTATTCACGTAGAGTAAAAAGTGCTCTCTTCAGAGCAGACATTTTCCACTCTATATATAAAAAAAGCATAGCTTCCGCAAGTCGCCTAAACTAGGAACATCGGAAAAAAAGATTTCATCCCTCTCTGGCCTCCTCACTTAAATATAAAAAGTTTCTAGAACTTTCGATAATCTCTAAACACGTTTCTGTTATGTAAACAGAATTTCATGTCTAGCGCCGAGGTGAAAAATAGCAGTCTCATATCTTTTGCAAAACGATAATTTTACTTTAAAGATTATCATTGAACATATTTATAATCAAAATCAAAACTCCAATACATTCTACAGACGATATTTTTACACAAAAAATGAATTTATTGATACGCAATAAATATCAAACGTGAAGTAAAAATAGATAAAAAGAATGATCTTTTTGAAAAGTAGGGTTTTGGAATAAATTTAATAAGACTTTCTTTAAAAAAGGGTTGATAAAAAGAGGGGAAATGATCAATTTTATAGAATGAATTTTAATTAAGAATATTTTTACTTTAAAGCCATTTTTTTAATTACTCATGTTGGAATAAATGCTTTTTAAGGCGAATTAAGAATTTATATAATTCCTATAAATATTAATAGATTAGATCTAATAACAGGATTTTAATTTAATAAGTTGCAAGAAATACGGAAAATTGTTAAAAGGAAATTAATATGGTAAAAGGTCAATTTCGGCAAAAAATAATTAAATATCGTAACACATGGCTGATGTGGAAGAGTCTGTTTAATCGGAGCTTTCGAAGAGGATTTTACTGAAATTTTAAGATCACACTTCAAAATATAACACATCTAGTTGCACCAAACTTCAGTAAACTCTACAAGATAATAATTTATTGAATTATTGGAATAAACTATCATAATTAAGTAACATTATTCAACAAAAACAAAGAAAATCGCACATACTAATGAGAAACATTTACAGATTCACAATACCTCAGTTTAATGATTAAATTTTAAAGAATGTTATGAAATTGATTTTTCATTTATTAATGATTATTATCATTCTTCAAATATACCAGCAGTATCGTTATTTTTATGGTTTTAGTATAGCCTTATGCGAATTCGAAAATTTCACGAAAAAGTACAGATTCATTTATTATTTTTAAAAATCGAAATCATTTTTAAAATTTATTCAATAATTTACGTTGACAATAATTATGTTTTGAAAAGATATACCTGTATATTTGAAGCACTACATTAAAAAAAGTAATATCATAATTTAAATGCATCTGTATTTAAAAATTAAAAAGGGACAGTCGAACTGCAATGGATATGAACTAATTAGTTAGATCGAACAATATACATATATCTGTAGTTACGTTAATAAAATACTACTTAATTTAAAAGATAAAATGAATTACGATTTAAAAAATTCTTTCTACATGAAACTAATATTATAACTAATGTGACAGCGTGTGGATTGATGTAAGTTTTTAATTTTCAATTAAAAATATATTAAACAGAAACTCTTCAAACTGAATTAATTTTTATATCACATAACTTATAATATCAAAGCATTCCTGCTTTACTATCTTTTAAATAAACCATTTGCTTTCTTCTGAATTTAAAACTAATGTCTGATTATGGAAAATTTCTCTTCATTTATTTGCTTCTGTGGATAGAATTATGTGAAATATATTTTTGAACCACGGTGTACCATTATGAGTTTCTTTCATTTTCATTGTAAATGTAATTAATGGATTTTCTTTAGAAATACTTAATTCTGTAATATACTTTTTTCTGATCGAGTCATTATTCCAGTATTTTATGAAATATATATTATGAGTCAAACTTTATATTCCAATTGAATAGTTACAATCAAATATTGTGAAAGTTCATGCGGAAAAAAATAATCAATACGTGAAAATTCATTTTTGACGAGTTTATAAGTTTTGATACGTTCTAAGTGTGATTTAATTATTTTAGATAGACGGCAGTCTGTCTATCACAAAGTTTGTTAACATGCTACTGAAATTTTTAATCTAGAACTGATGCAGTTTCGTTATGTTTCATATTTAGTTTGAGCTTGACTAAATTTGTGCCCATAAGATATAAGTGTACCTGTGCATCCATTGTGAAGAAAATCTGGGGTATGCAATGAGTTTCGACAATGTGTGATTCCAAAAAAGAAGTATGTAAAAAAAAAAAAAAAAAAAAAAAAAAAAAAACTATTACTACCTTATTATTAGACCTTGTTATTAGATCATGTTTATATACATACATAATTTCTTTTTTTTCGAAAAAAAGAAAAAAAATTCTAGGCATTTATTTCGTAACACTCTTTTTCGAACTTTAAAAATGTTACAGTGGCAACATATTAATCGAAATAACTCTGTTAATGCGCTATTAATTTAATGTTAACATTAAATAAATGTTTTTTTTTTACTCTTCCTAAAACTTTTTTTACATAGAACAAGCCAGCGCACTTTTAGAATCTACAAAATCTAAAAGGCGTGTTGAAAGGCAGATTGTAAGAACAAAGCCCCTAGTGTTCTAAAACTCGCTATTATAAAAACAAATTTAAATCAAAAGAAAGAAAACTTATTAACATATTTTATGTGTTGTGAAATTGAGAGGGAAAAACAGAAAAAAAGAAATCAAAACAAAATAAGGTAAAGACATGAATTCATTAAAATAAATAATTTGTGCGAATTTTGGAAGAGTAAAAAAAAGCAAGGTTGGGAAATATTTACTTATTTTACATTTAAAATATAATGGATTTATTTTTACTTTTGAAAAGCGGCCTTAAATAGAATTCGCATAAAATAAATCCATTAGTTAAGAAAACATTGGCTAAGAATACTTGAATGCCAATGGCTATTTATTTATAAAATAAAGAAGCTTATCTTTACAGTTCCTGAGATCACTTCGTCTTGACGTGTTTTTCTTTTTATGCATAAACAAAAGTACATAGTTTAACCCAACACAAAGAATGTTAAAAGCAAGACATTATTTTTAGGAACAAAAGAAAAGTAAACAAAATATTTTTAATACCTAAGCTTGTTTGAAAATATTGTACTACATTAATTTAAATTAGAATATATTGGTATTATTATTATTATTATTATTATTATTATTATTATTATTATTATTATTATTATTATCATTATTATTATTTACTCTTGTTTGAATTGTTAGTTATAAAACATCAACTTATTTAATTCAAATATGCTGAAAACTACGCTTAGTTTTATTATTGCAGTTCATATAGTATTTTCAAAACAATTCCGTTACAATACACTCTGTAGACAAGTGAACTGAACGCGATTATAGAAAATTCACTGCGCTTTATTACAATTCATAAAAAGTGCGCTCGATGTTTTAAAATTAAACAATTATTATTATTTTTTAAGATATGGTAGCACTAAACAAAAAGAATAAAAGACATTATAGAAAATAATGATATTAAAAAAAGACATTTTTTATACTTAAAAATGTTTGAAAATATTCAGCTACATTAATTTAATCTGTAGTGCATTAATATTATGATCATCATCATCATTCTTTTTATTATTATTATTATTATTATTATTATTATTATTATTATTATTATTATTATTATTATTATTATTATTATTATTATTATTATTATTATTATGTGCAATCAAATAATTATGTTTGATATATTAACTATAAAAGTATTTATCTATTTATTTCAAATGTGATCTTTTCATAGCGTTGAGTTTTTGTAATGAAAAGCACTCCTGATTTCATGATTGCAATTCATATAAAAAACGAAAAAAAATCCGCAATGCTACAATAATTAGATAAATCACCAAACCCGATGGAAAATTCACCGTATTTTTCCCACAATTGTACAAAGTTGCGCTCTAGTAATATTTTTAAAATTAAAAATATTATTCATTTTTTTTTTAATATGATAGCGATAATATCTCTGTAAAATTGAATTCTCACCGGAAAAATAGAAAAATTTCCTTTTAAAATAATGAAAAGATATTTGTCAACATTTTGCTGCGAAAGGTAAAAATACATTTTTTTAAGTACAATACAATTAAAAGTACAATACAATTAAGTACAATCCAATTAAGTACAATACAATAGAAAGTACAATCCAATTAAAAGTACAATACAATTAAGTACAATCCAATTAAGTACAATACAATAGAAAGTACAATACAATTAAAAGTACAATACAATTAAGTACAATACAATTAAGTACAATACAATTAAAAGTACAATACAATAGAAAGTACAATACAATTAAGTACAATACAATAGAAAGTACAATACAATTAAAAGTACAATACAATTAAGTACAATACAATTAAAAGTACAATACAATTAAGTACAATACAATTAAAAGTACAATACAATTAAGTACAATCCAATTAAGTACAATACAATAGAAAGTACAATACAATTAAAAGTACAATACAATTAAGTACAATACAATTAAGTACAATACAATTAAAAGTACAATACAATTAAGTACAATACAATTAAAAGTACAATACAATTAAGCACAATACAATATTTAAGTAAAAATAAAAAAAAATTTCTAGTGCAAGTCTTGTTTAAATTAGGTAGGATGAAATGTATCCCACTGCCCCTCAAGGTGTTAAATACAGTTGCCATTAAAAAATAAAAATATATATAGGATGTAGATTTTTTTAATGAATATATTGAAAATACATCTAATTAAATCTCAATAGTTTTGTGACTAAATAATCTTGATGTATAGCAGATGCTTGTAATATCAGATAATTAAATAACATGGAAATCCCTAATAGCAATTTAAATATACAAACAGCACAGTAAAATCTTATTGAATATTATAAAAATTTATATCACATTGAAATGTTTAAAAATGGTATCTATTCTAAACTAATCTATTTTTAATCTTGTACAAAGAACCTACTTGTAAAACATATAGGTTATATTAATCTTTACACAATAGGACTCATGTTAAGCAACAGATTCTATGTAAATCGTGATACGTGCCAATTTTTCAAAAGTCTGTGCTCTAACAAGGTAATAAGACAGGAAGTTTGCAGACAGTTTAAGAAACTGAAGTTTTAAGCAAGTTTTACGGTGATTACAAAAACTTCGCGTCGTTAGATATAAAATATAATATTATTAAGTTTACTACATTTCCACCAATAATAGCTTATAAATTATATTTAAAACTATTTTAATGGAATTTGAGCAGCCTATTACCTTATTCGAAATCCTGATTTAAAAAATCTATTGCAAAATGGTTTTGGTATTTAAAATAAATAGTTTAAGTGCTAAAATATAAATATGCTGGTTTTTCTGTTGTAAGTTAATCATAAAAAAATTTTTCATTTATGTAACATTTATTTAAAAAATAAAAATATATTATTTACCGATTAAATGCGTGCTTAAATGTTGACACCTGGACAATTAATTGAAATGCATAAATTTATGCAGGGTATAGTGAAGGCGTAAATTAATCATTTTCAAATACATACGAGCCGAAACTAAAGGAAACTTGCAAATGAAAATGCTTAAAAAGAACTAACTGATTGAATTTATAAAACTAGTCGGATGTGGCAATACCAAAACTTTTTTCTATCTTATACATGTTAATATTTCATAATTCGTTATTATAGTACTATGGCAGTCTATGCCCATCATGATAATCCTAATGATATGAAATTCCGTGCATTTATTCTTGAGATATGATTATCTCTAAAATAATATAAATTATAGAGCTGGCGCTTGTTTAGTCATTTATACGAAAACCTTATTTGCAACAACTTCTGTTAACATGTAACTGAATATAAATTTGATGAAAATCCGTGCATTAGTTCTTGAGATAGAGCTATTGCGGAAATCGTGATAAATGCTGCATAGCAGTGCCATCTTTTGTACGAATTACACAAAAATGTAGAAAATGTCAGCTCATGTCAACAGGGGCCTCGCTAAGGGGGGGCAGGGGGGAGCCTACCCCCCAAACATTCGCAAATGTTGTTACACTTGGCAAATTTAATTAAAATTTTAATAAAAATTGTAGTATATTTTCTATTTTTGATAGAATTTGTAAAAGTTACAACTCTAATTGGGAATATTATTAAACTTTTTACAAATAAGAACTGTATTACTCTTTCTAAATGTGGTAACTTGGCAAAATTATAAAACGAGTTGGCAAGTATGAAAATTTGACTTGGCAATTTAAGGTCTTCGCCCCGACCAATTAAAAGTCTTAGCGATGGCCCTGCATGTCAAGGACTCACAGAACATGAAGTTTGACAAAAATCCGTGCATTAGTTCTTTGGTCAGTTCATGCTGCATAGTATTGCCATCTGTTGAGCTATTTTCCCAAAAAACTAGTCAGCACCAATTTATGCCAGAAACTAACTGAACATAAATCTGTATTAAATTCCATGCATTGGTTCTTGAGAAAGAGCTTCTAAAATATTTCTGTCAAATAGAGACTGACAGACAGACTTATAGACAGACATTTTGCAAAAAAAAGTTTTTTTGGTATCTCGGACCCCTAAAATGTGTAAATCCGTTGAAAACTGGATCTCAAAAATGTTAACGAATCCAATACTTTCTTATTGCAAAGATAGCAGAAAGTAAAAAAGACAATAATAATAATAATCAATAATATATTGGTTATCCTAATGTTTAAAGCAAATACTATTCTTAGCTAAAATTTAATTTTAACATTTCAAATCAATGAAAAATTAAATTTAATTTCTATATTGAATCAGTAACACGAAGTTTAAATAAGAATGGAAGTTATTAAGTGCGGTTTTTATCTTTGGTATTAGCATAATGAAAAGTACGCAAAAATTGCGTCACTGTGCATACTTTTATTATTTTTTTTCAACTAAAATCTAAAAGAAAACCCATCAATTAATAGTCACAAAATTTATATGCATACTTTTCATTTTCATATTTAAAAAACAATCTAACGTGCTATACATATTTAATATATATACTGCCAAACTTCTTGTTTCGTTTGCCAGTCACAATTTTTCACCCAAACCTCCACACCCTTAACTTGAAGTTCTAATCTAGCTGCTGACGAAATCCAGAAATATATACTTCTTTAGACAAATTCTTGATAAAATATTTAGTTTTATCAAAGTGAATTCTCATTTCGATTTTACTTTTGATACCTTTTTTACTCACTGAAGCTATCCGAGATTACTTGTCTCAATCTCAGAATCAGCTGACTGAAGAAAAAATTAAAATGGATCAGCTTTATGTGCAAAAAATGCGTTACTTGAAATCTTCACATCATTTTCTGTTCAATAATTTTAGAAAAGTTACTTTTAATTGTAATGTGAAAATGGCATTCGTAGTGATATGATAATCCCTTCTTTCTTCAACGCTAGAAATATTCCGATTGCATTCAGTGACAAGAAATTCCATAAATGTGGCTTTCTAAATTCCTGGATGAAATATACATGCATTGCCCTAGGTGGGTCGGTAAGGTTTAGGCTGGTGCTCGGTTAATGAAGGAGATGATCGTTTGGTGGTGTTTTTTTGGAGGGCTGAAGTGTTGTATTGTGAGTTAGTCTGTGTTTTCGTTTTTGAGTGATTGTCGGTGTAAGGAGATTGGCGTAATATAGTAAGTTGGATTTGGGATTTTCTGTGTTTTTCTGTTTGTGGTGTTGGAAGGAGCTAATTTTGCGAATTTCTGTATAGGTATCTGTATGGCGATTAATTGATTTTAGGGACTTTGGTATTTTAAGTAGCTTAGCGGAGTAAGACAGCTATATAGAAATGTAAAGCTGCTCACCGGGTCAATATTTTGGTCAATACAACAACAACAACAACAAATTCCATAAAAGACTTCTGATGTGAAAAAAACACCAAATAAACTGACGATACATTATAATTAAAATAATACACTTTGTTAAAATCTTCATTAAAAATAAAGCAGGACACGTTTCGAGCTAAAATAATAACAGCTCGTCAACAGCTGAAGCAGACAAATATTTGTAAGGAGACAAGGTCAGAGATGAGCTGAAAGATAAGGGGTAGAGATTGCAAAGAGTGCAAAAAGTGGAAAGATTAGGAAGTAGAAAGATTAATTAATTAATTAATTAATTTTATTATTTTTAATTAATTATATAGAAAATAGTTGTTGTCCTCGATACAAAACTGGGAAATCTGAAGCATATATGAACTTTTTTATTGGTTGAATTCCGCAACTTATTTTATTTTATTATTATTATTTCCTTTTTCCTCTTCTACCATTTTGACAACACTTTCGTCTTCTGCATGTGCTCTTTTAACTAGCTCCACCATCTATACTTTTTGCGATTTCTACCCTCTATCTTTTACTTCAGGTGGGTGCTAGTTGAAAGGTTTATTAGTAAATCAATTATTTATTATTATTATTATTATTATTATTATTATTATTATTATTATTATTATTATTATTATTATTTTCTTTTATGTCTTCTATCATTTTGGCAATACAACTGTCTAATTGCTCGCAGTTTGTTTTTTTTACAAACGTAATAGATCTTTCATAAAAAGTCTGCAAAGTTGACGTTTTTGAACACATTTCCCGACCAAAGAGCAGAAAAACCGGTCAAAAAGCAGAAAAACGGGTAAACACGTGATCGAAATAGCTTAGAACTGGATAGGTAATTTAATTATCATAAAATAGAAAATTATGTTCGATTCGAAATCGCTTCCATAGTCAGACCTTCCAATTTTATATGTTTCTGTAAAAAAATGAAATTTTAAATGTGTTAAAATGTTTTGAGATTATTGAGTGGCGTAGTTGAGAACAATCTTAAAGATTTTTAAAATGAAAATTAAAATATAAAAACAGGATTCTTAAAAAAAAAAATAGTAAATACAGACACATTTACAAATAAACTGCTTTCATTAAAATAATAATAATAATAATAATAATAATAATAATAATAATAACAACAATAATAACAATAATAATAATAATAATAATAATAATAATAATAATAATAATAATAATAATAATAATAATAATAATAATAATAATAACAATAATAATAATAATAATAATAATAATAATAACAATAATAACAATAATAATAATAGTAATAATAATAAAACAATATTATAGTAATGATGATAAAAATCGGTTCAGCCGAAAGATCAGGCTTGATGACTAAAAAATTCAGTCATGACTTTTTAATGTATAGTTTACAGAACATAAATCAACAGAAAAATTATGTTTGTTCAACTGCTAAATGTTTTCTCAGCGAATTCCACAATTATTTACCTATTCATTCTAAAATTAACTAACCATGCAAAAACTTTAAATTTAGAAACACTAAACATGCATTTCGGTAAAACCTGAATAAGGTGTATTTATTCACACATTCATGGGAGATATCAATTCATGCAAAATCATTCCGCTAAAAGTATTTGCATTTGAAGGCCTTCATAAATTTGTTTAAAGTTTAATGTATGTTTAGTTCCTGGAAATTTTAACAGAAACGTAGTAAGAAAGAGCACTATTACCCCATACACCGACAAGTATTCAGCTTTCATTTTCATATTTAAAAAACAATCTAACGTGCTATACATATTTAATATATATACTGCCAAACTTCTTGTTTCGTTTGCCAGTCACAATTTTTCACCCAAACCTCCACACCCTTAACTTGAGATTCTTATCTAGCTGCTGACGAAATCCAGAAAATTTATACTACTTTAGACAAATTCTTGATAAAATATTTAGTTTTATCAAAGTAAATTCTCATTTCGATTTTACTGTTGATACCTTTTTTACTCACTGAAGCTATCCGAGATTACTTGTCTCAATCTCAGAATCAGCTGACTGAAGAAAAAATTAAAATGGATCAGCTTTATGTGCAAAAAATGCGTTACTTTAAATCTTCACATCATTTTCTGTTCAATAATTTTAGAAAAGTTACTTTTAATTGTAATGTGAAAATGGCATTCGTAATGATATGATAATCCCTTCTTTCTTCAACACTAGAAATATTCCGATTGCATTCAGTGACAAGAAATTCCATAAATGTGGCTTTCTAAATTCCTGGATGAAATATACATGCATTGCCCTAGGTGGGTCGGTAAGGTTTAGGCTGGTGCTCGGTTAATGAAGGAGATGATCGTTTGGTGGTGTTTTTTTTGGCGGGCTGAAGTGTTGTATTGTGAGTTAGTCTGTGTTTTCGTTTTTGAGTGATTGTCGGTGTAAGGAGATTGGCGTAATATAGTAAGTTGGATTTGGGATTTTCTGTGTTTTTCTGTTTGTGGTGTTGGAAGGAGCTAATTTTGCGAATTTCTGTATAGGTATCTGTATGGCGATTAATTGATTTTAGGGACTTTGGTATTTTAAGTAGCTTAGCGGAGTAAGACAGCTATATAGAAATGTAAAGCTGCTCACCGGGTCAATATTTTGGTCAATACAACAACAACAACAACAAATTCCATAAAAGACTTCTGATGTGAAAAAAACACCAAATAAACTGACGATACATTATAATTAAAATAATACACTTTGTTAAAATCTTCATTAAAAATAAAGCAGGACACGTTTCGAGCTAAAATAATAACAGCTCGTCAACAGCTGAAGCAGACAAATATTTGTAAGGAGACAAGGTCAGAGATGAGCTGAAAGATAAGGGGTAGAGATTGCAAAGAGTGCAAAAAGTGGAAAGATTAGGAAGTAGAAAGATTAATTAATTAATTAATTAATTTTATTATTTTTAATTAATTATATAGAAAATAGTTGTTGTCCTCGATACAAAACTGGGAAATCTGAAGCATATATGAACTTTTTTATTGGTTGAATTCCGCAACTTATTTTATTTTATTATTATTATTTTCTTTTTCCTCTTCTACCATTTTGACAACACTTTCGTCTTCTGCATGTGCTCTTTTAACTAGCTCCACCATCTATACTTTTTGCGATTTCTACCCTCTATCTTTTACTTCAGGTGGGTGCTAGTTGAAAGGTTTATTAGTAAATCAATTATTTATTATTATTATTATTATTATTATTATTATTATTATTATTATTATTATTATTATTATTATTATTTTCTTTTATGTCTTCTATCATTTTGGCAATACAACTGTCTAATTGCTCGCAGTTTGTTTTTTTTACAAACGTAATTGATCTTTCATAAAAAGTCTGCAAAGTTGACGTTTTTTAACACATTTCCCGACCAAAGCAGAAAAATCGGTCGAAAAGCAGAAAAACGGGTAAACACGTGATCGAAATAGCTTAGAACTGGATAGGTAATTTAATTATCATAAAATAGAAAATTATGTTCGATTCGAAATCGCTTCCATAGTCAGACCTTCCAATTTTATATGTTTCTGTAAAAAAATGAAATTTTAAATGTGTTAAAATGTTTTGAGATTATTGAGTGGCGCAGTTGAGAACAATCTTAAAGATTTTTAAAATGAAAATTAAAATATAAAAACAGAAATCTTAAAAAAAAAAATAATAAATACAGACACATTTACAAATAAACTGCTTTCATTAAAATAATAATAATAATAATAATAATAACAATAATAACAATAATAACAATAATAATAATAATAATAATAATAATAATAATAATAATAATAATAATAATAATAATAATAATAATAACAATAATAATAATAATAATAATAATAATAATAATAATAATAATAATAACAATAATAACAATAATAATAATAGTAATAATAATAAAACAATATTATAGTAATGATGATAAAAATCGGTTCAGCCGATAGATCAGGCTTGATGACTAAAAAATTCAATCATGACTTTTTAATGTATAGTTTACAGAACATAAATCAACAGAAAAATTATGTTTGTTCAACTGCTAAATGTTTTCTCAGCGAATTCCACAATTATTTACCTATTCATTCTAAAATTAACTAACCACGCAAAAACTTTAAATTTAGAAACACTAAACATGCATTTCGGTAAAACCTGAATAAGGTGTATTTATTCACACATTCATGGGAGATATCAATTCATGCAAAATCATTCCGCTAAAAGTATTTGCATTTGAAGGCATTCATAAATTTGTTTAAAGTTTAATGTATGTTTAGTTCCTGGAAATTTTAACAGAAACGTAGTAAGAAAGAGCACTATTACCCCATACACCGACAAGTATTCAGCTTGGGTTAATGATCCGTTAATGTTTTTATTATCTATTATATATCTGTTGGGTTAATGTTTTTATTAGTTACTTATAAACGTCACTACTAAAGCAATTAAACTTTAGAAAATTTAAAATTAAAAGTACGAACGATATTTTAAATGTGTGTGTTTTCAATGATATAAGAGCAGTTTCATATACCTTATATGTATGTCACTTTGAGGAAATAAACAATACAGTAGAATAATACGTAAAAAAGTAAGGAATATGTATTCGAGTATATTTAATATGTATACACTATAAGGCTTATGATGACCGGTCACTTGTAATTTGAGTTTTGTTAAATATTAAAAAATATACATGAGGAATTATCCTGATATTCCAGATATGTAACTAGAGTAGTATAGGTCATATAGTTTAGTGAAAATGTTTTCCTGAAACCCCATACGGTGCGGTCAACAGATTGAAACAGACAAATATCTTTTGAATAATCCATTAAAAAGCTATTGTAATAAACGAGTTCAAACTATTTATCACGTTTAAGAGGTTTATTATAATAAACCAAATAGTTCATATTTTAATAATGATAGTATGTATACTCGTAGAGAAGTGAAGGATTTTGTAAAAACAGTCCCGGATTTTTAAATAACCTAAATAACTTTGTAAAATTACCATAAAAAGAACATTAAACAGGACGCGTTTCAAACTTCAAAAATAAGAGCTCGTTATCAGCTAATCCCTGGAATTCGCTGATGACGACTCTTATTTTTAAAGCTCGAAACGCGTCCTGTTTAATTTTCTTTTTATGGTGATTTTACAAAATTATTTAGATTATTTATCAATTTATCGCCAGTGATTACGGTGTTTTTCAATAGTCCCAGATTTTGCCAAGTATTTTCCCTATGATTCGCAGAGTTCTTACTATAAAACAGTACTCGTTTCAGAAACTATGACAAACAACATTGTACCTAATATCCTGTAATCAGAATTAAAATATATTAAAAATTGGATGAAATATAAACAGGTTTACATAATAATGCTTCACTGTGCATGCACGAATGCAATCAAAATATCATGTGCATAATGTACTAGCTAGATGTATAAAATAAGTTTTGTGAAAGTCTCAAAAATATTTCGTGAAAATTTTCAAAGTTATCGTCGATAGAATAAGCTTGAAATTCATTTTACTTAACGGAAACAAAAAAAAAGTGGGGTTGTATCTAAATATAATGTATGTTAGATTCTATTGTGAGTACCCAATATTGTATGTCTATATTTGGATATAACCTCTCATCTGTTTTGCTTTGTTTTTTAGAAAAAGTAATTTCAGACTTTTTCTATCGATCATAATTTTCGGAATTTTCGAGCTATATTTTTAAGACATTTACAAAGCTTGTTCCATGCATTTAGTTAATGCATTATTCACATTATATTTTGATTGCATTCACGCATGCACAGTGAAAAATATTGAAAGCTTTATTTACAGTGCTTTATTCATTTTTAAATAAAAAGTTAAATTTTATTTTACACGGAAATCTATCGACTGTAAAATTTATCAAAATTAAAATTTTTATTCCAATGTTTCATTATTAATTTTATTATCCAAACGGGAAAAAAATACGAAAAAATAAGATTTTACTTAATAACAGTGTAGAAAAAATATGAACTGATAACGACATTGAGAATTTTTTTTCTTACAAAAAATCGTCTTATTTAAACTTCAATTACAAAGCAGATCTGCGTATTATTAAACAAACTCGAAATATGCAATATTTTATGTAATATCCTTTTAGACGTCTGAATAATATTGGTTCTTTCTGAATAACTCATGAAACAAAATATTTAAAAGTCTTTTTATTTTAATACACTTTTAAAAGTAAAATTGCCAACGAAGTATGAAAGCTAAAAATCAGAGTGCGATTTATTTTGAAAAATCGAAATGGCTATCGCCATGGCAATTTTTTACTGCCCATTCTAACATATTACATTATAAATGCATCCACAATTACGAGAAATAATCTTAATATTTTTACAAAATTTAAAATGGATTTATCACTACATAAAAAGACGGCACATAAGAAAAGCATCTCACTTTTGATTATTAAAAAAAATTCTTTGTAATCAAAGTTCCACTGATTGTTTTCAAAAGCTTTAAATATATCAGACTACAAAGATTTATATTAATTGATTTTTAAAACTTATATTATCAATGAAACAGGAAACTCAAATATCAGAGTATGTTCTAGTTTCGAAAAATACAATGATCAAAAACTATCTTTAAGTTAAAAAAAATTCTCTTCGATAACTGATTACATACATTTATAATTATTGATTTAAACGACGTTATATTTAAAAAAAAGTGCACAACAAACCCTTGTCATGGAAGCGCCACTGATTGTTTTTAAATGCCTCAAGCAATTCCTACAACAAAGATTTATTTTAATAGATTTTTAAAACTTACATTATCAGAGAAATATGAAACTCAAATATCAGAGTATGTTCTATTTCGGAAAAATCCAATGATCAAAAACTATCTTCGAAATATCAGAATCTGTGCGACTATCGTATTTCTGTGTCATAGCTTATGTCAGGAAAATTGCAAAAGAATATTTTGGATGTGTGCCAACTGTATCTCGGAGCAGTAGGTAGATATATTCTCATCAAATATTTATCATGCTCCTTTAGAGGCAAATCGAGTAGGATACGCTTGGAAATGGCTTGAGTTTTTGGTAGCTTTAAGAATTTAAAATTATGTATTGCACGAGACCGGGAAAACATTTTTAAAAATAGAGGTTCATGAATTTTTTCTATGATATACTAAGAGAACTCGTGTGCATGTTAATACTAAATCTATAAATAAATAATATTGCTAAACCATTACTATTTTTTTATATATATTTTTCGTATTATTAAAGACTGAAAGAATATTTTGTAAATTTTTAAAATGAAATTTGTTACTATATTCAAAACATTTTTAGCTATCAAAATTTCAATAACCTAAAGGAAGACGTTTTTAATATTTTCTGCATTTTCTTTTAAGTAACCTTTGTTTCAAATAAAATAAAATAATAATGAAACGAGAACAATTTAATAATAACAATAATAATAATAATAATGAAAGTTTGCTTAATTCTCTTTGCACCGCTGGTGATTTCACATGGACGCTTTTTTGGACACTTTTGTTGACACTTTGGACATATATTCCCCCCCCCCTTAAATTAAAAATGTAGGTTAGTATAGGTAACTAATGACGTGTAATAAAAAGTGAAAAATATTAAAATATTGTAATATTGGTTAAATCCTATTGTAAGCTTATATTTTTTAAACGTCTGTAGCCTTAGCCTATGGTGTTATGAATGTATATTGAATGGTACTCAAAATAACAACATTTGTTAGATTTCAAGCAGTGAATTATTCACTTAATTTCAGTAAATCTGTCTTTCGATAGTTATAATTTACATTCTTAACTTAAAAGTAATTTTTTCACAAAATTGATAAAATAAATAAAATCGGGTTCGAACGTGCTCAAATTGCGGACACCACAAGGTCCATTCTTGTCCGAAAACAACAACCAATTTCCAGAGGGTTAAAAAGTCACCTGTTAAAGTAATGGCATTTTGCTCACAGGCTATTCATTCTGATTGTATATATCTTTTTCCAAAGAATAATACCCCATAATATAAATTAAGGGAGATTAGCTCCCCTCCCGTTTATTCACTTTATACCTAACCAACGAACCTCCAAATCTTATCAGGAGGGGAACTTTTTAGAATAAATCTGTATACTAAATTTGAAGGAAATCGGATAATTCTACCTGAAAAATGCATTTCGCTAAATTAAAGTGGACATTAGCTCTTCTATTTTCTTCATTTTAATCAACAAATGAAGTTAAAATTCTAATCAAGGAATTACCTTAACCGAATAAGCTTGTATATCAAATTTAAGAGAAATCAATTAATGCTACATGAAAAATACAATTGTCTAAATTAAGATGAAATTAGTACTCTCCCCTATATATATATATATATATATATATATATATATGTATATATATATATATATAAATCAAGGAAGTGTCTTAACAGAATCAATTTGAAAAAAAAAAATAATAATAATAATAAAATCACAGCAAGTTGGATATTTCTAACAAGAGTTATTGTGTTATGTTCGTACATGCATATATTCGTATGCATATACCGAACAAGCTCTCAGTCTTCGATAGCCTATAATTTAAGCATGAAAAATAAGAAATGAAACTCTACGGTGTTTCTTTATTTATGATTATTTTATCTGCGTCATATAAAAAAGTAAATCATTTTGTTTTGAACAGATATAAAAGCACATAGTTTTTAAATCTAAAAAATGAAACTTTTCGGTATTGAAACATATGTCTTGCATTAGGTGAATGTTTAAAAAGGCTGAAATTTCTGTAGACTGACAAAAGAAACTTTCTGCAGTGATGATGAATAATCACAGTGCGTCAAACTAAAGAAACCTTTTATGTAATATTAGCTTCTGTAAGATGGCGGTGAATAGAGTATTATCCAGATTAACTGAGGTACGCTAAGAGCATTAGTGGATAAATGCTTTGAGAAAAACTTCTTACGAAGTATTCAAAGCTAAATAAGTACATGTGCGGATGTGTCCGTAAGTGCGTCAAAATATTATTTGCTAGTTAGTATCTACATATGGAAAAAAAAAAATAAATAAGTGTTATAGATTAAAATGAAACAGGAGATGTGTTTATAACTTTGATGGCAAACGAACAGTTGAGCTTTTCTATTGTTGTAACTATCTTATATTATAAAGAAAAATAAATAAATATATGCTCCTATTCAACAAACACAAAATATACGTATTAATAAAACAGTTAACATTTATTTGTTTATAATACACTATGTGGCCAAAGGTGACCGGGCCACTTGCGATTTAACGTTTTATTAAATATCTAGAAAACTACATAAGAAATTATTCTGAAAGTACAAGTGTGAAAACAGAATAATACAGGTCATATATTTTCGCGAAAGTTTTTTTTTTTCCGAAATCCCGTAGGGGACCGTCAACAATCTAAAAAAGAACGAAGATCTTTTGGATAATCTTGTCAAAACTAATGTAGTAAAGTATTTCAAACTACAGATTATGATTAAGGGGTTTATTGTAATAAACTGTGTTCATTTTTATGAGAAGATCATGTATGCTCCTTGGGAAATTAGCGTTTTTATAAAAGCAATGCTACATTTTGCCAAAAGCTCTTAATATAAAAAAAATGTTCTTTTCAGAAAATATGACAAAAATCATTGCATATAGATATAATATCCTTTAGTAAGATTTAAGAAAAAAAAGTACAGTAAAAATTATAAAAAAAATGTGCAGGTTTACTAAATAATATTTCACTGCGCATGCGTAAACGCATTAAAATATAATTTGCATAATATGTTAGCTAAATGTATAGAGCAACTTTTCTGAAAGTCTTATAAACAGAGGCTGAAAATTTTGAAAATTATCTGGGATAGTATAAGTTCAAAATCCGTTGTTCCAAAAAGGAAGGAAAAAGAGGATTGTCTGTATCCAAATATAAGTAGTACGTACAATATTGTGTATGCTATATTGATACTTATCAACTAATATATAAATACAGCCTTTCATCTTTTTGCTTCCTTAGGGGAATAATGGATGATTTTGAGCGTATTTTATCGACGATAATTTTCAGAATTTTCAAGCTATAATTTTGAGACGTCCATACATACACGTTATGTATGTATGAACAATGTTGCTCTATACATTTAGGTAACACAATCTGCAAATTATATTTTGACTGTGTTAAAAAATATATTAATTTGTAAACCTGCTCAATTTTCATACAATTTTTACTATTTTTTTTTTAATTCTGATTACAGAGTATTATGTAGTTTGCTATATTTTCTGAAATGAACATTTCTTTTATATTAAGAAATCTCCAAATTATAAACTTTTCAAAATTTAGGACTTTCTTTTTCATAAAATCCTTATTTCTTTTTGGGTGCACATGCTATCCTCATAAAAATTATCACAATATATTATGATAAGAGATTTAATCATAATCTTGAGTTTGAACGCTTTTGATGCGTTAATCTTGTCAGGGTTATCCAAAAGGACTTCGTTCTTTTCAATTTGTTGACAGTCCCCTATTTAATTTCGAGAAAAACTCTTCTTGGAAATATATGACTTGTACATTTCTGTTTATATCCCGGGAGTTTCAAATTAAGTAACCCTGTATTTTTCTAGTTATTTAAAAAATTGTCTAAAATCTTAAGTGGCCGGTTACCTTTGGCCATTAGTATATTAGATGTTATAACACAAAGTCCTTAGCTATTGTAACTATCTTATTTATTAAATATTATGCAGTAATCCCTTAACATACGTGAGTTTTGTTTAATCATGAAATAAAAAATGATGCACATATCAACATTGGCAAATACTTAACACGTTCGCTGCCAGAAACTCCGCCCTCTGTGTTAAATGATTGAGAATTTCACGCACTAGGGCGTGGCCGGCAGCTAATGTGTCAACTTGGTTATTCGCAAATTTTTCTTATAAACTTTTTTTTTTTAGAAAATAAACTCGTTTTATTTTGCCAATTCCATAAATTAATTAACTCTGGACAGCTACATTCTATAGTATAGCCTAAATTCCGAGAACCTCAACTCTTCTATTAAAATAAAATACTTACAGTAATTCCGAAAAACCCCGAAACGTGGCTTAATGCAGAATAATAAATAAAAGAATCCTAATTTTTCCAAAATTCAAGATTTTTATTGCAAGAGAAAATTTCTCTTTAAAAAAAAATTTAACGGAAAATTTTAGTACTTCAACAAGAACTTGCTGTAAAAGCAGTTGAATGAGATCATTTACTAGTCAGAAGTTTTAAATTCAAATGGTTATTGAGACCGCAACGTTTCCTTTTATGAAAATTCATAAAAAAAATCTATACTTTCAATCAATCGCATTTCAATAAACTTTTTTAGTCATCAAGTAGCAACTAAACTATATACATGTTTTTAATTATTCAAGTTTTAAAGCATGTACTTTTTAATGTTTAATAAATATGTTTTTACGTTTGAGATGCTTTTTCTCATTAAAACAAAATTGTAAAATCTAACCCCCCCTTTTAGGTAAGAGAATATAGACGATATTCGTGGAGGTTTCCGCCAACCTAACCCTACCAAAAAAAAAAAAAAAAAAAAAAAAATCCCCCTAAAAAAATCTTAAAATCTGAACTCCTAACACAAAAAAAATGTAAACAACATTCTCTGTTAGTCCAAGAGCCGAAAGCACAAAACCAACCCTAAATCATCTTGCACAAGAAAAAAATCCTTTATTTTATGAAAGAGTAGCAATAAAGGAATCTAATAATCCATGCCTGCCAGAAGCGAAGTTGTGCATGAAGCAAAAATTGGTACCACTAGTGGTTGACTCGTAGGTTTAGCATTGTGTTTGTCGTACAATCAAAAGTAAGAAAACATGGAAAACTGGGTGCAGGAAAACGCAACGAAACGTAGCAAATTGCACCCCTTTTCTTACGCACTGACGGGTACAATACAAGGCAGGTGGTTTGGTGTGTACCTGAATCTAATTCTCTTGCCGTAATAAAGGGAAAGTTTCTCATAAGTTTATCACCAGAGATAAACTTTATTAGAGATACGAGTGTCGTGTTTTCTTGTTCACAGTCCTCCATGCTTTCATATCTTTGATTGTAGGACCAACATAATGATAAACCTACGTGTCAAATATTAGTGGCACCAATTTTTGGCTTATGCACCATTTCGTTTCCGGCAGACATGGATCATTAGATTCCTATCTTACTACTCTTCCGTAAAATAAAGGAAATTTTCTTGTGCTCGATGACTTAGGGTTTTGTGCGGTCGGCTCTAGAAATATGAGGTTTCCGCCAATTTAACCCAGCCATTAAAAGAAAATCTCAAAATCCAGCCCTTTTTTACGCGCGAGAATGCTAACGACATTTGCGATGGCTTGCACCAACCTAACTTTACTACTAAAACACAACCTTAAAATCTAACCTCCTTTTATACACAAGAATAAAGACGATATTCGCGGAGGTTTCCTTCAAACTAACCCTATCATTAGTACACAATCTTAAAATCTAACCCGCTTTTGTGCACGAGAATTTGGACGAAATTTGCGGAGGATTTCGACGACCTAACCCTAGTGAATGTTAAGAGATCAATGCACTACATTTTTTTTTTTATTTCAAGGCATCTATAGACTGTATGAGCAAGAAAGAAATCCATAACATATTTGGAAGATTTTAATAAACAATCATCTCACAAAAAACAATTATTTAAATATATTATTTTCATTTTTAATTTTTAATTTTCGATCTAATCAAAGGATTTATTAAATTCATCTTCCTCTTACCTTATTCAAAAAGAGTGTCAATTGAATATCCGGTATTAAATATATTATAGCAATTTAGCAGATGCTCCCTCCCTCTGTTTTTCTTTTAATAAATTAGTCATTACGTATTATCCTGACAACGCCGTTCTCCTCCGTACTCAGTCATATATCAACCCATCCATACTATTACTATTTTACATTTTTATTTTGAATTTTGAATTCATATTATTTTTTTTTGTTTATATGCATATATCCAGCAGTGGATTGAAAATGGTTGATTATTATTATGATGATGATATATATATATATATATATACATATATATATATATATATTTATATATATACGTATATATATATATATATATATATATACACATACATAGTGCGAATATATTCCACGAAATAACATATCTTCATTATGAATTAAACATAGCTTTTTTGACGAAGCTGTAAGCTGTTTATAGTTATACGATTTTTACATTTCTGTTTTCCTGTTATGTTACCAATTTTATTTATTTCTGATTTCATTTTTAATGCAACGTAAGCAAACGTATTAAGTTTCCAAAAAAAAAAAAAAAAAAAAAAAAAAAAAAAAAAAGAGTGATTTTCAGAGTGAATATATATTTTTTCTCAGACATTGTTTGAGCAATACTATATACGTTTTTAAAAATTTATTTGTTACAATATAGATACAAAATACTTTGTTAGAGAAAACAAATTTTTCTTTCATGTAAAGATTAAAAACGGATCAAGTCGCATCATTTTTCATGCATCGAAAACAGAAGAGAAATAAACAATCTATCTATTAAAATAACGGGAGAATTATTTAAGAACTACTTATTCAGTATGGTTTATTTAACATTTTCATAACTTTTCAAACAAATGATTCTCCAGTAAGGGTTATTTAACATTTTCTTTCAGAAGCTAACATGCATCGAGAGGTAAAACGGAAATATAAGTTGATTTTTCTATATGGAGAAAATTTATTACTTTTAAATGTCTCCGGGGAACTGTGAATACTAAACTACTTAAAAATAAGCTACTTTGAAAAAGTATAAGACCTTACTTTTTTTTTTTTACTTTTCATCTTCTTTGTAACATACTACTTAAATATGAAAAAAAAAATGAATAATTTTTCTCTTTGAAACGTGCCTATAGGGAAAAAATGAACATAAATATAATAGGCAATAAGAAGAAAGCAATTACTTTTTTCGTTTGCGAATATTTATTTTTTTTCTTGCAGAAGGCAAAAAATAAATGCATCCGAAACAATTACCTTCATAATAAATAAGTAGATAGTTATAAAAGAAATTTAATATCTTCTTGGAAAGAATGAATAATGATTACAAAATATTTACATATTGCATATAAAGATAAAATCTACTTTGAAAGAAATTGTTTTCGGTTTTGCTGCATTAAATAAAACATCCTTTAATTTTATATACGATATCCAGATTTTTCTCTAACTTTTACATGATACTTATTTATAATTTAAAGTTTAATAAGAATAAGATGCTTATTAATTAGATTTTGTGAATCAAGCAGAATGTAATCTGTAGATGTTATCATTGTTATATATTATATGGCACTAAAAATTTAAACAATGCTTTTTGGAAATATTTTGTAGAAAAATGTATTTGGATGAATTTTCTTTCTGTCACTCTCTTTGTTTTTGTTGGTAGTTTTTTCTTTTTCAATAAATATTCAAAGATAACCGGATTCTCAGGTTAATGGATTTATATTAACAAATAACTTTTAATTGAAAAGTTTATAGATTAAAAACATTCGTTCATGCTTTATTATATTGTACAGACAAATCAAATAATTCACATTTGAAATTTTCATCTTCTTTAGAATTCGACATGTTATGTCTCTATTATAAAAAGCAAGTCATGTATAATAATCTATTAGATAAAGTTTAGAATTTTGGAAGAGAATAGAGTTTATCTTTTATTGAGTGTAAAAAAAAATCTGTTTTTCTAAAATATTTAACATTTTCATTGATACTGATGTAGGAAATATTTAGTTATCATATTTAGTCAGATTACATTGATTTTCTATATGGATGGAATCAACATTAAATATTAGAGATATAACATTAAGATAATTTGATATAATAACATTAAAATTAATATTAAATAATGCATAAGAAGCGTAAATTGTTGGCACAACGTTGACATGTTGTATTGGCAAACTGCAGGTACAGAGATCACTCTAATATAGTGATCGTACGAGCAGAATTTTGAGTAGCAAGCGGCTGGTTCATTGATGGATCTTTGTTAGCAAAACGTCTGTAGATAGTAAAAAAATCAGGGGTTTTACCTAAATATAGTTGTATACTTGCAATATTGTGTAGGCACTAAACAATGGAATATGGATACAGCCCCTCATCTTTTTGCTTCATTTAGTTAATAAAGAATTTTGAGTTGATTCTATAGGCTCCCATTTTCAGAATTTTCAAGCTATGTTTTTGAAATTTTTACAGAAGTTGCTCTATACATTTAGCTAACACAATATGCAAATGACATTTTGATATCTTTGACGCATGCGCAATGAAAAATTATTTACTAAACATACTCATTTTTCATACATTTTTTATTATTTTTGAATTCTGATGACAGGGTATTGTGTACAATGATGTTTGTCATACTTTCAGAAAAGAACATTATTTTATAATAAGAACTCTGCAAATTATAAGCAAAAAACTTGGAAAAATTTAGGACTGTTTTTATAAAAACCTAAATTTCTCTACGAGTATACATGCTATCCTTGTAAAAATTAACACAGTACATTACAATAAGCCAATTAATCATAATGTGCAGTTTGAACACCTTTGCTACATTAGTTTTGACAGGGTTATCCAAAAGATCTTCGTTCTTTTTCAATTTGTTGACGGTCCCCTGTTCGATTTCGGAAACTCTTCACGAAAATATGTGACGCGTACTATTTTGTTTACACACCTGGAGTTTCAGCACATTCCGATTCATATTTCTTTCATTACTTAAAAATAATTACTTAATTACCAATTATGCTTAACTTTTGGACACCAGTGTATATATAACCATTATGGAATCAATATGTAACATATAAATGCTTCTTAATTATCTCGTATAAAGCGATATAGAAATAAATTAAAGTATCTCAAATCTTTGAAATGTCATTTTCGATCAGAATACCAATTTTTTATTTTTGCAGCAATATCAAAACTAAACATTTCACCTATCGAATTATGTTTCAGGTATGTCTGTATCTTTGTTAGAACCAGAGTTATATCTGCTTTAATTTGCAGCTATTAAAGTTTTTGAATTGTGTTTAAATGTTGTTTTTAACCTTTTGTCATTATGAAGTTTTGAATTTCTTACTGTACGCAAAACAACCATAATGGAAAAAGTATCCATGAAGTGTCTTGAAATTTTGTGTATTTCTTTTGAAAGTGTGTATTGACAGAATAGATTACAATCATGAATATATATTAACCCCTTGAGTACGCCCAAGTACGATGCTTTAGTAGTTGATAGTACGTACGACAATGTGGACTGCATAGGTGGTTTTTGCGTTGCCACATCTGGTAGATTTTTTATTTAAGCATTCCGATTTATTGCCAGTAAGTTTTAAAAGTTATTTTTACTTTATAAATTATAGCTATTCCATTAAAAATATAAAAAAATAAAATTGCTATTCAAAATTGTCTGGTATAAATTAAATATTTCTAAATAAAAATCCGCGAAATGCGATATCACTGGTGGTAGCTGAAGGCCGTTCACTATTTTTGACGACGTAATCAAGAGGCTTATTAGTTTTATATTTGCAGTGATATGTACGGCAAACTTGAAACAAACTTTACAAATTTTTCATAGCAAGAGTACTGAAACTACAACATCATTTGAGATCCAAATGCTACTGTAATGGGAATAATCCATATGTCAGAGAAAGTTATTTTCTATTTAATAGGCATTTCACAAAATTTCAAAACACTGGTTTATTTCTGAATAATCATGTATTTCAGAAATGTCAAAATTTTCTTTGACTTTTTTCACTTAAGAAAAATATTTCTGCGTAACTGCTGAAATATTTGCATTTTTTGAAAATTTTAACTTAAATGTCATCATAAAGAATTTTGCGCAACAAAACAAAAAATTCATAAAATTTCAAAAAAGCATTTCCAAAGGTGCGTAGATCTATTAACACGTTCGCTGCCGCTTACGTGAAGATGGGATGATAGTCAATGTCGCTCTATGGAAGTGGGTTTTTCCCAGAAGCCGATTTACTTTTTATAACAAAGGATCAGTGAAAGATTTTCCCGCGTCAGCGCGTGACTGGCTATTGGATATCACCCCACATCACGCGCTGGCGCGTGAGTGGACCCTTAACGTTGGCGCCATATCACGCGCTTTCTCGTGAGGGACAGCGAATATGTTAAATATGATGCATATTGCGATATTTGAAAATCAAATGAAATTAATATCTTATAATGTAAAACTGTTATAGATTACTTTCTTCCCTATAGATTTTCATTTTATTTTAGATATCGGTATTATAGTTTGAAATAATCATTAGTAATTTCAATTTAATTTAATACTTAATAAAGATAAGAATCATTTATCAAACGATTGAATTTAATCGTTTGAAATGATAATTTTTAATGTAAATTATTTATAAGGTAAGATAATTTAAAACGTTTTTTAAAAATTTGCTAGGAAATAATCCTTAAAGAAAAAGTTACAAAATGTCCATGTTTATTTCAAAATATTTAACACACTTTATCTCCTTGTTTCAAATATATATGTAAAAAAATGCGAACAAATCCGTGAAATTTACAAAAAATAAATAAGAGCTGCATATTAATCTTTGTATAATTTATAAATGTGAAGGTTTCATGAACATTTTACATGCAAAGATTAAAGTAAAATCTGTTATTTTCCTTTTTAATGATTATTATTTATCGTGTTTGGTGTGTTTGGAAAAAAATAATTATAAACAATGTCCTACAGTTGAAACAAGGAAACAAAGAACTGAAAAATAAAATTTGCTGGTCCTGTTGAATGTTTTCAACATCGCATGCATTTAGCACTGTGTGAGCAGTTGAATTTCGAAAAATTAATGTTCAAACCCAAAACATTAAAGGTTTAAAATACAAACTAAGTGTACTATATATATGTGTGTGTTTGTAATAATACATTAAAATGCAACCTCTAAAATAATAATTGAATTTTACACCTAAGTTTGTGAGGGAGTGACATTTGTCATAAAGGCACTCTAGTATTTCTGAGATCGTGACGTCAATAATTTAACATGTGTAAGCGTAAAAGCGACATTTATCCTCTCTTTTACTTTAACTTTCTAGAGTGTGTGTGTCTCTTTCGGATTCTGCAGTTTGGCTTGTGGTTAGTAGTAATATGTAAATTTGAAGTATCTCAGTTTGCAGCATATAAAAGCTTGGAGTTTGAGTGTGCGTGGGGTGTCTCTGGCGATAGCCAGAGGAGGGTCTCTCGCGTTAGCCAGCAGATTATGTCTAACGATATTACCCAGCGAAGTGTCTCTCTAGCGGCGATTTCCCGCTGGTGTTTAGCAGAGTGTGTCTAGGGGCGTTGATTGATCCAGAGAGAGTAGTATCAAGTAGCATCGAGCCTCCAGTGAGTTGGGAAGGTGTTATGGTATTTGATTCGAGAAGTGGCCAGTGGTAAGAAATTTAATAGTAATTGCATTTGATTATCTCAAAGTGAATAGAGGATATCCACAGCCACGGGCTGTCTAATTAGATTTTATCTAGCAGCTTAGCCGAAAGATAGTTGAGAAGTAATAGAAGGTGCCCTGATTGAGCTAGTTCCGGAGCTGTGAGTATGAGTTTAATCTTTTAGTAGTATTCTCAGTTGTGAAAATTAAGAACTGCTCCACGGTCCTTGATCCCTTATATTTTTTAATAAACTGTGTTTCTATCTTAATTCCTGAGTATGTCTGCATTTAACTCCCAGCACGAGCACCCAACCGTTACAAGTTTTAGTGATAGTCGATAAAATATATACTAATATTTTTACAACTTTATTTCAGAAGACTTTAAGTCCGAGAAATATTTATTCCCTTAACTGCCACTATTATTCAGACAGGTGCTTTTATGGATAAATCTATTTACTTTTCAGAAATAAATAAGATTTGCCGGTACTTTTCTGTTAGCTGCACTGTAAAAAAAATTCAAGAGGTTATTAAAATTTTTTTAGTAAATTTGTATTCCACAGAATTTTTTAGTAACCATTACAAACTTTTTTTTTTTTTGCAAGCGAAACAAGCATTTCTTTTCTAAACTAAACAAAAGAATTTTTTGTATAACTAACTTAAAAATTTTTAGTATGAGCCCACCAAGTAAATTTTAGTAATAGCTCCAAAATTATCTTTAATAACCATTACGTGGGCCCGAAGGGCAGGAGATTCCCTCGAGCTGCATCCAGACTTCTGAAGAGGAAGATTTTCGGCAAAACCGCAATAGATGGCAGCCCCAAACATTGCTGCTGCTCCGACAGTATATTCATAATCCCTTTATTAACGAGTATTTACACTACATATATTCGGGGCGTATTTGGCAGTGGCCAGTATCGAATCCGGGACCTTTTAGCCTGGAGTCCGTTACTATAACCACTATGGTATCAAGGCCACACCAAGTGAGTTTTAGTAATAGCTATTAAAAATATAAAATTTTTAAATCTATTCGTTGCAAACTTTTTTCGAGTAATTCTTACAGATTTTCTTGTAACCGACTAAGATTACTAAAAATGTTTTAGTAATTACAAAGATCACTAAAGTTTTTTTAGTAGATCGACACTTTTTTTTTTACAGAGTGGGCGCAATTGTTATTATATGCAATTATATATCTATATACATGTCAATGTAAATATGTATACATTTACATGTATGTGGGTATATCTGTTTACATACAACAGAAGTAAACATATATAAACATATACATATACATGTATGTATAAATAATGTTGTCGCAACCGAATCGCTAACCGAAAAGTACCGATTTGTGTTATTTATGTAATGGACTTAAATAAATTATGTTTCATAAACGTTTGCATTCCACATTCAGTTATTTGAAAAGGGTACATATTTCTGAAGACTCGCGTATCATGTTTATTTACAATAGATTTAGAATAAAACATTCCTCCTGTATTTAATTGTAAAAAAAATTTACATCAAATAAAACGCAGATTGCTATACAGAAATAGTAGTATTATACATAAATATTTCTGTAATAAAAGCTATGCCAATCGGCACTCGACAAATTTTGGTGCAAAGAGCAATTACTTTTTCACTCTATGTAAAATAACTGTCTTCAAAAACCATCTTGCATTCAACTAAATATCAAATTTTGCTTTAACTTAATAATGCAACTATTGTAATTTTTTTTTCTCCTATTAAAAGATAGAAAAGTTTCAACTTTGAAAAGTAATAAATAAATTTGACTACGAAAGTTTTATTGCTTCTTCTCTTTCTTTCTTCCGTTTACCTGTGATACTATTTCATATTTTCTTTAATTACTTGCAACATAAAAATATGAGATCAAATAACTCAGAAGACTAAAAAAAAATAATTATTAATTAATTACATTGTTTAGTAAAATAATTCGATTACTTGAATTTCAATTTTAATTTTAAAAAATTCCTCAAATTCATTGAAAAGTTTCATGGAATAATAATAATAATAATAATAAAGCTCTACGAAAAGAATTTCGGTTTAAAAACAATCTAAAGATGTTTTCCAGTCATTTGTATTTCAGACGGTCTCTTCAAAAGAATTAAGTCTTTATGTTCTACCAAATTTACTCGAAAAATCTCCTGGGAATTCGTAAATAGTTGACAGACATAATGCCCAAAGCAACAGAAATTAAAAAGGACAACAGCGTAGTCTGTTTTCTACGTTCTCAATTAGGAGCTGACATTGCGTTCCTCTTTTTTCGGAGTTTCTTTCTATTTTCCTCAGAAATCAATAACATAATGAAAATGGGCAGGATAGGAAAAAAAATAAACTGGAATCCAAAGAAATTAAAGGTCTTTAAATGTGTTGTCACTTTTAATTATAGAGAAATAATGACAACTATTTATATTCATGGTTCAGCTCGGTAAATAAGTAGTCTTTTTTTATCATAAATATTATTACGTATTATTCGATACGCAGGATTCAATTAGGAATTTCTTTTGAAAAAGAACATGCCGTTTCAGTCTAATTTATCATATTTCAGAACTCATGTTTATTTACAAATCATAACAACTACTACCATACATAATAAAGTAATGTGTTCTTCTTCGGAATCCTTATAAAAAATAATTTCGGTACGCATGTTAAAAAGTAAAATAAGTAAAAAAAAAAAAACTGTGTAAAAGAAGCGGCCATTTCACAAATAATAACTAATAATATGCAGTGTTGAAAATTTAGTCTTTTTTATACCTACATAAACCTTCCATTAACAGTATTTAGATCTGTTAATCTGTTGATATGTTTAATTTCAAAATTTCTCTCATTATATGAGAACAGATAAAAATTGGCTTATAACGAAAAAAAAGCGTCTATTTATTGAGATCTGGTTTGTGGACACATAATAGATTACATGCAGTAAAATAATAAAACTATTTTATAATCTGTTTTCATTTATCAGAAAAAAAAGATGAAAATGAAAACTAATAAATAATAATGTAAAATAATTTATGTATAAAAGGGTTATATTAAAATATCAAAAGTTTTCTTTAAAAATGTGATAGAATTTGATTTTTTGGTATAATATTATTTCAAACATCGATTTAGTTACTTTACGAAAGTTGGCAATATCTTATGTAAATGTATAATACTTAAAATACAATAGTTTATAAATTGGCATTCATTTATAAAGTTGATAACTGTATTTTGTCAAGGCTAAATAATATTCTCTAGCCCTGATAAATAAATATAAAGAATTCGATTGCGAGAATTTTAGTTTTAATTTAAAAAAAACTTTAAATGTATTGAAAAGTTTCGTTTAATAAAAAAAATAAATCTACGAAAATAATTTCAGTTTAAATATCCTCTAAATATGTTTTCTTGTCATTTGTATATCTAGCGGTCGCATCTTAAAAATCAAATCTTTATAGCCAAACAAATTTACTCGTAAAATCTCCTGGGAATTCGTAAATAGTTGAAAGAGATAATGTTCCGAAGCAACAGAAATTAAAAAGGACAACAGCGTAGTCTGTTTCCTACGTTCTCAATTAGGAGCTGACATTGCGTTCCTCTTTTTGTTTTCTTTCTTTGTTTCTTTCCATTTTCCTCAGAAATCAATAGCATAATGAAAATGGGCAGCATAAAGAAAAATGAACTGTAATCCAAAGAAATAAAAGGTCTTTAAATCCGATGTCACTGTTAATTATAGAGAAATAATGACAATTATATATATTATTATGGTTCAGTTCTATAAATTAGCAGCCATTATTTATGTATGTATACTTAGCATTTGAGGGATTAAATGCAACTCCATTAGACATTTCTTTCGAAATAGAACATGATATTTCAGTATAATTTGTAATTTTTCAGAACTTATGTTAGTTCAAAAAAAAAATAAATAAATAAACCATACATAACTAAAAAAATCCCTGTCGGCTGGGCCTATAGGCGGAGGTAGATTACGAAGAGTGCTCATTTCAACAAAAAAAAAAAATATATGATTAGAGATAAATCCAGTTTAACAACTTCATTTGGCCGTTTATGAAAAATTTTTAGTTTCATTTTTCTGAAAAAACTGGTTTTATCAGAATCATCTTAAGAAACATTCAGCTCAATTGCCCATTATGACAACATATTTTGAAATAGATTCTAAATTTATTAAAAAATCAACCAAAACAGTACATTATACCGTTCCTAAATAACAAAAAACTGTCAGTTGAAAGCATTTGAGAAAAAAATCGAATTTAAAAACGGGTCATAAAATAACCGATTTGTTGTTTGAATACATCCTTAATTCTTTAATCATGATTGCTTCGGAAAATTTTGTTCGAAATACTCACTTTGACAGCATTTTTAAAAATATATTCTATCTTTATCAAAAAACTGGCCAATGCGTCACAGTATATAGTTCCTAAATAAGAGGATCTGTAAATTGGATGCGATTGAGAGCGAAAATGGATTTTAAAACGAGTCATAAAAAAATCAATTTGCTATGTGAAAACTTCCTTAAATTTTCAAATCACGAAGACTTCGGGAAATTCTGTTCAAAATACCCTTTTTGGTAGCCTTTTTCGAAATATATTCTGTCTTTATCAAAAAACCGATCAATGCATCACATTAAATAGTTCCTAAATAAGAGGATATGTAAATTTGATGCATTTGAGAGCAAAAATGGATTTAAAAACGAGTCAGAAAAAAACGCAATTTCTTATTTGAAGACTTCCTTAAACTTTCAGCCACGATGATTTCTGAAAATTCTGTTCAAAATACCCTTTTTAGTAGCCTTTTTTGAAATATATTCCGTCTTTATCAAAAAACTGACCAATGCATCACATTATATAGTTCCTAAATAAGAGGATCTGTAAATTGGATGCGTTTGAGAGCAAAAATGGATTTAAAAACAAGTCAGAAAAAAGCGCAATTTCTTATTTGAAGACTTCCTTCAATTTTCAGTCCCGATGACTTTCGGAAATTCTGTTCAAAATACCCTTTTTGGTAGCCTTTTTTGAAATATATTCTGTCTTTATCAGAAAATTGACCAATGCGTCACTTTATACAGTTTCTAAATAAGAGGATCTACCATTTGGATGCGTTTAAAATCAAAAATGAATTTAAAAATGAATCATAATATAAGCCGTTTGGATTTGAGGTTTTTTCTCCAACTCCTATTTTTGTTTAATTTCTTTTTGCTATAAGAATTGGTCCTATGAAAAACTTGTCAAAATAAAAATTATAGATATTTTTGGGAAGATATAAAATAAATTTAATCAGATTTGATATCTTAAAAATTGACGGAGTTATGGATTTTTCTCTTTTTTCAGCGCCCTTTTTCTTTTCGTTCTTAATTTTTTTTCATCGGTAAAAGTTGGTCCTATCAAAAACTTGTAAATACAAAAGTTTTAGATACTTTTAAGAACATTTATAAAAAATTTAGTTGGACTTGATATCTTGAAAATTGACGAAGTTATGAATTTTTTTTCTCTCAAAATCCCTGTTTTTTTCGCCCCTTGAGCCCACTTCTAAATTTATCAAAAATCTGTCATGTATATACTTTTGTCCCATTTTTAAGAAGTAATATAAACGTTTAACCGATTCGATATCTACTTTAATTCAGAAGTTATGGCGTTTTTTCGATTTTCACAAAAACGCCCCCTATTCCGACCCCCTTGGTCCGATTTTGCCCATTAACGAACTCAGCCAAGATTTTATCTCCATTGATTTTCTGTACCAGTTTGGTGGAGATTGGTAAAGAATTATAGAAGTTGTCGTGTCCATAAAAAAGTGATATATATATATATAGATAGATAGATAGATAGATAGATATATAAACTTGTGCGATTGCAATAGGTAGTATTTCTTACGAAATCTACCTAAAAATGTTTTTTGTCGGATTTCTTGTAAAAAAATAAATATGGTATGTTAAACAGCAAAATAAGTAAAAAATGTTTAGGTAACAGAATCCATCATTTTACTAATAATATGCAGTGTTGCAAATGTAGTCTTACTTTTAATACCTATACAAATTTTCCATCAATAAAATTTTTTGATCTGTTTAATAAAAAAAAAATTTTCTCATAAATCAACCAAAAAACAATTAACAAAATTTTGGTAGGGCTGAAAAAAATCTTCAATTGTTCATACTCATAATAATCTTTTCCATTAAAATGTATTTAAATTAAAACATCAAAAGTCTTTTAAGAATGAGAGAGAATTCTATTTCTTCCTCTATCTGCTCAAACATCGATTTTGTTAATTTACAAAAGCTGGCATTAACTTATGAAAATATTTAATATTTAAGATAAAATACTTTATAAATTGGCATGCATTACGAAAGTTCTGGTAACTGTATTGTTTCAGGGCTACAGAATATTTTCTAGTCCTGATAAATATAAACAACTGAATTAAGTAAACTTTAATTAAAAAAAAAGGTCTTCAAATCCATCGAAAAGTTTCATGGAATAATAATAATGTTTAAAAAAATGTGTCTCTACGAAAAGAATTTTGGTTTAAATACTCTCTAAATATATTTTATTTTCATTTGTATTTCTGATAAACCCTTCTTGAGAATTATGTGTTTATTCTCAACCAAATTCACTCGAAAAACCTCCTGGGAATTTGTATATAGTTGAAAGACGTAATGCCCGAAGCAATAGAAATTAAAAAGGACAACAGCGTAGTCTGTTTTCTGCGTTCTCAATTAGGAGCTGACATGGCGTTCCTCTTTTTTTTTTCGATGTTTTTTTTTTCTCTTTTCCTCAGAAATCAACAACATAATGAAAATGGGCGGAATAGAAAAAAAAAATGAACTAGAATCCAAAGAAATTAAAGGTCTTTAAATGTGTTGTCATTTTTTATTAGGGAGAAATAATGACAACTATTTATATATTCATAATATTCGTGAATCAGCTCGATAAATAAGTAGCTTCTTTTTTGTATTATTATTTATTTGAAAAATTCGATACAACTCAATTAGAAACCTATTTTGACTAGTTTTTTCAATCTTATTTCGTATGTTTCGAAATCATGTTTATTCGCAAATCAGAATAATTATCCCCATGCTCTACAAATAAATGGGTTATTCGGTGGAAGGCTTGGGAAAAAAAACCCATACATAATAAATGTATTCTAATAAAATAAAATAAATTAAATAAAGTTTTGATAAAGGAAGCTTCCGTCCTACTAATAATAAATATTCATATGTAGCATTGGAAATTTAGTTTGATTTTTGTTTAAAATATATGTCCGAATTTTCATAATCAGCCATTATAATTCTTTTTTGGCGCAGCATGTCCGTTGTAGGATTTTGCTTCTTAAAAACTCATACAAGCAACGGAACTTCTTAATTCTATTTAATTTAAAAAATTGTCATTAAGTAAAATAAAAATACTTCCTACAGCCAATCATTATATAATGCCTAAAATCAATTTTATTAAATATTTTATTAGTATGGATTATACTATAGTCTGGGAGGCGTCAGCACAAGCAATAATCTTATCGTGTTCACAAGTGAAAATCTAGAATTAGTTAAACCTCGATTCGCATATTAAAACGCATTCGGTCTGCCAAGACATATCTTGGTGGAAAATACATCAAATGCTGATGTTTGATGTTGTCTGAGGTCTAATGTTGTGCTTTCCAGTACCAAAAAAACATGAAAACATGAATGACTGAGAGCAGGAAAACATAATATTAAACCTGTGAGTCAACCATTAAAATCTTGTTTCTAGGTGTTCCACCAAGATATGACTTGGCAGACCAGATGCACTTTAATATGGTAATCGAGATATAATTAATCCTACATTTTCATCCTTAAACTCGATAATAAACATTTTTTTTTCAATGCCTCAGTGAATAAACTATAATGTCTACGTATTCAAACATTTATAGAAAACATGGTGTGCCATATAGCTCGTATAGCATGGTGACGTCACTGCAACGTCGTTGTGAAGTCACATTGTGACTTTGTGATCATCGATTGTCGATGAGACGTCACGTGACGTCAATGTGAAGTCACAGTGACTAAAATGTGAAGTCGTTATGGCTGTTTTAGAGCTCTTTTGTGACGTTTCACAAAGTGGTCACAATGTGACAAATTTGCGAAGAATGTGTCACTTGTGACCAATTTGACATCAACATTGTGACGAAACTGTGACAAAAGCGACGATATTTAAATTGGCAGAAACATGTTTTTAAAAGTGAATAACATGTTTTGTAGGATATTTATAAATTTCTAAAGATTTTTAAAAAAGTCACAACTCAGCCACAATGTGACGTCACTGAGTGGTGGCATTTTGGTCACAGATGTGATGTGACCAAAGTGACTCACAGTGACGTCACTGTGATATCTCTGTGACCATGCATGCTATTAGGGAAGCAACAAGTGAAGGCAATTCTTGGTAAAGACAAAAGATATGTGTAAAAGTTGTAGATATAAGAAAGTCTTTCGTAAAAACTCTAGTTGAAGATTACGCATAACAGGGAAAGATAAGCATAACAGGTAAGAATAATGAAAGCTCTTTGAAAAAAAAAACAATTAAAGATATATATAAAAAGAAAGCCCAATAAAATTCATTAAAAAAATAACACTTGAAAATAGGCATAAAAGTTTTAAAAAACTGAAAAATATTTAAAAAAAAAACACATTGAAAATTACATAAAGCGGCAAGATTGATGGCAGTCCTTTACAAAATGACAATTCAAGCTATGTGTAAATGTCAAAGAATCATGAAAGTTATTTTAAAAATATATTATTAACTGGTATAAAACGGACAGAATTATACAAATCGTAGCTTATATATAAAAAAAGAAACGTGGATAACTATCATATCATACGATTATCTGTGGCTATTATTATTTCACCCTCTGACTCTTGATGTTTTTCTACCTCTTACAGAGATTTATTAATGTTATAATTCCTAAATAATACTAAAAAATCACTAAAAAATAAATATACAATGCACAAATAATATAACATTTCTAAAAAGAAATTAAGGTTACGTATTAAAAAGGAAAGTTCTATAAGAATAAGTGAATGCTTTAACAATTCCACATTAAACAAACAAAAAGAAAAACATCAACAACAAAAATGCAGTATTCAATAAATACTCAAGCCCAAATTTTTCAATTTCTCTTTTTCTACATTTTCATACAAAAATAACCACAGAAAAATTTCACACACCTTAAAGGAAACTTTTTTTTTCAGTTTTTTTCAGTTTTATTTTCTGTTTTCTGAGCACTTTTAATGGTTTCTAGAAAAAATCTTATCTAAAAATTGCTGCTGCTTAAACAATTTTTAGAGAGAAGCGAAAATTTTACCAGAAAATATGTTTGGAGTGTTTTATTTTGCCACTTAAATATTTGTTGATAACATTTTTCAAAGCTTAATACATAAATTTCTAAAGATTCAAAAACTTTTTATCTTATTTTTTAAAAGTGCAAGGATTTTTTTCTGTTAGTTAAAAAAAAAGTAAGTAAGTAAAGTCTGTCTTTGAATAATTTTTGAAATATATTTTTAGTAAGTAACATATCTTCTCTTCAGAGGAACATAAATATATTTAACAAACATTGTGCCATGAGATAAAAACAGCTTTTTGTTTTATTTAATTTAAAAAAAAAAAAAAATACTCGTTAGAGGATTACCGTAGTAGTTATACAGCAAGGATATGCATATTATAAATTATGAAAATAAAACATGTGTAAATTATAAATAAAATGCTTTGCTATTCCAAAATAAAATTTAACGCATTTTTATCTGTTTTTAGTACATAATATAAAAATTCAATTAATAAATTGCTAGTACTATTTGATAATCAGTCCACCAATTTTGATAAATTATATAAACCAGCCAACAATTTACAAAATTATACAGATTTTCATAATATTTATTTCAAATAACGAAAGAATAAGTAAATTAGTAAAAGTTTAGTAAAAATACAAATAAAACGTCGATATAAAAATGAATTAATAACATAATAAGCACCTTTAATCTTTTTAAGGTTGAATGAATGTCACATTTCCGATAAGCCGCTTAATCTTATAAGGTGGTCTGGTGTAATAACGCCAGGCGGGGTAATAACGCCAAGTGCTAATATTTTGCATAATTATGAAATAATCTGGTAAATGACACTTATGTGCTCTGCGCAGAAGGATTTTGAGTCATATAAATCGCAAAAAATAGTTTCAAGTTAATTTGTTTCATTTTTAGGTCTTATTGTTTTTACAAGCAACTAAAATTAACGCTTGATCTAAAATTTGCGAGATACGTTTTGTGATGTGAAGACTATTTTTTTATCCGGAAATACTTTGTTAATTACATACATTTGTAGTACATTTCATGGACTATTAAAATGTTGTTGAAGATTTTGGATATCTTCTCGAGATAATTTGTGATTTAAAATGTACAGCGCAATAACTATAATGGGGTAATAACGCCAAAGCTTAGCATTAATACCCCGGTTGATTCTCTACAGTAGCCGAGCTACATCTTAAATACTGATTCAAATAAACACAGTTAAAACTGTACAATGATTCTAATAATTCTATTTAAGCGGTCCCTTTTAAGCAAAAAGAAGCTCACGGTCTGATATTCTTTTGCCTCATCCTCCCCCCCCACACACACACACACACCACACCTTTATTTTTCTTACACTTTCACAAAAAATTTAACATTTTCAATAGCTTAGAATGCATTTTGTCAATTTTTAAGTTTGTAGAGTTTGTATTTTTAGAATTGGGCAATCTACATGGAATTATTCCATCTTATTTCATAGTTTTGTTTGCATGGCGTTATTACCCATATAGGTGGGTAATAACGCCAAATAGCATTGGTCAAGAAATCACGCCATTACATTTTATGAATACATATCTGTTAAATTATTTTTTTTTATATAGATAGTCAATGAGTTGTTGTATCAAATCATATATTTGTTTGAAAAATATCAACTAAAACTGAGCCGTGAAAATTGGTAGAACCTTAACGTGGCGTTATTACCCCAGGGTACCTTATAATAGTCTTTAATATAGAGTCTTTAATATAGTCATTTTATATATAACTAAAGAATTTAATCTTTAGTTCGCCGACCGTTTTCTGGTCAATAGAATAATGAAGTTGTACCAAAATGTGTAAAATAACTCCAAAAATGATAAACCTATTAACTAACTGTTTCTTTCGTCGGATTATGAATCTCATTTTCAATTAAAATAGATCATTGATTTCAATTTTGAAGGAAATACAGGGTTATAACAAATCGAGTGTGGTGAAAAATAGGATTACAAATATCTCGGCAAATAATTATATATTTGATTTAATTATTCATGCAAAACTTGTGATTTTTTATTCTCTTTTACATTTACACCTTCAAAAAAAAAAAAAAAAAAAAAAAAAAAAAATCGAAAATTTTTATGTACTGTTTATTTGAGCGAGTAATTTTGGACTCCGAAAAAGAGAAAAAACTTCGAATAATGGAGGTTACTGATATTCAATAGTATTCTTCGCATTATTTCATACTAAGTACAAGACCAATTTCCAAGTCTCTACCTCAGTTTGTTTGGGAGACAGAGCATTTAATAGCAGCCACACAGAGTACAGATAGAAGAACAGCATTTTTTTTCTAAAAACATGATTTTCAGAATTTTCAGTTTAAAAACATGTAAAACCTTTTTTTTTTTTTTTTTTTTTTTTAGCTATTGGGAAAAGCGTTTTTGTCCTCGGTAGAGAAATGGTAAATCTGAAGTATATCTGATTCTTTTGATTGGTTGAATTCTGAAACTTTTATTTTATTTTATTCGTTTTTTCATTGTTCCATGTTTAATGTCCAAAAATGGAGTACTTCCGTTGACCCGATGACAAAAAAGGTAATAAAAAGTTAAAAAATAATAATAATTTAAAAACAAATTGTAATGAAGATTTCAAACAAAAATCATCTAAAAGTGCATTTATTTCTTTACGAAACGGTGTAAAAATTTAAAATGTGCGATGTTAAGAAGTTTAAAAAACTACAGTTTTTGAAAATTGTAAAACTGAAATTTCATTTAAAATTTGTTTTGTGATGGGTTCAGGAATGTGAATGTTTAATCCATATCGTACGTAATATGAGGCGTTGAGAAAGTCAGTCTAATTAAGTCCATTTAATAAAAATGCACATTTTAAACAGTAAAAATTGTATATCTATAAACTACTGCTTTTTTTCTTTTTTCTTTTTTTAAAATCATTGTTCTAGGAATATTAATGTTTAATGCATGGCATCCGTAATATGTGACTCGTTATGATCATCCTAAAAATTATGTTTATTATCGTTATTAATTTACATATACAATTTATTATGAACCAAAAATTTTAGCCTTTGAAAATATCATTTTCCAAATAGTCGTTACTTTTTTTTAAATTCAGGCATTTTTTTTTTAACTAAGGTACCCTGGGGGTAATAACGCCACGTTAAGGTTCTACCAATTTTCACGGCTTAGTTTTAGATTGTATTTTTCAAACAAATATAGGATCTGATACAGCAACTCATTGACTATCTATATAAAATAAAATAATTTAACAGATATGTATTCATAAAATGTAATGGCGTTTTTTCTTGACCCATGCTATTTGGCGTTATTACCCACCTATATGGGCAATAACGCCATGCAAACAAAACTATGAAATAAGATGGAATAATTGCATGTAGATAGCCCAGTTCTAAAAATACAAACTCTACAAACTTAGAAATTGACAAATTGCATTCTAATCTATTGAAAATGTTCAATTTTTTGTGAAAGTGAAAGAAAAATAAAGGTGTGGTGTGGGAGGAGGGGATGAGGCAAAAGAATATCAGACCGTGAGCTTCTTTTTGTTTAAAAAGGACCACTTAAATAGAAATATGAGAAACATTGGACAGTTTTAACTGTGTTTATTTGAATCAGTATTTAGGATGTAGCTCGGACACTGTAGGGAATCAACCGGGGTACTAAAGTCAAGGAATGGCGTTATTACCCCGGTATAGTTATTGCGCAGTACATTTTAAATTACAAATTATCTCGAGAAGATATCCAAAATCTTCAACAACATTTTAAAAGTACATGAAATCCACTACAAATTGATGAAATTAACAAAGTATTTCTGCATAAAAAAATAGTCTTCACATCACAAAACGTATCTCGCAAATTTTAGATCAAGCGTTAATTTTAGTTGCATGTAAAAACAACAAGACCTAAAAATGAAACAAATTAACTTGAAGCTGTTTTTTGTGATTTATATGACTCAAAACCCTTCTGCGCAGAGCACATGCGTGTCATTTACCTGATTATTTCATAATTATGCAAAATATAAGCACTTGGCGTTATTACCCCGCTTGGCGTACCTTATTAGAAAAATAGTTGTTGTCCTCGGTAAATAACTGAGACATCTAAAGTATATCTGAATCTTTTTATTGGTTGAATTCCGCAACTTATTTTATTTTATTTGTCTTCTGATTGGTCCATGCTTAATGTCTAGAAATGTAATATTTCTGTTGCCACGATGACAAAAAAAAAATCTTATTCGCCAATGCTTAATGTCTAGAAATGAAATACTTCTGTGTCCACAATGACACAAAAAGTATTAAAAACTACAAAAAAATTGATAACTCAAAAAAATTAGCTGCAGGTTTCAAACAAGTTGCATTTAAAAGTATTTTTTTTTTATATACGACAGTGTAGAATTTGAAAATCCGCGATGTTTAGAAGTTTAAAAATTTACAGTACTGAAACTTGTTAACTTTCATTTAATATTTTTATGATTGGTTCAGTAATATTAACGTGACTCTAAATGTCCAGGCATATTACCGGGTGTCCCAAAAATGAGTGATGGAGTTTCAAATTCAATAACTTGCAAACGGTGACAGATATTTAAAAAAATTTGCAGGAGGGTTATGTACAATGTCAGTAGTTTTTTTACCGTAATTTTTTATTTTAGTTCGAATTTCAAACAATAGGTGGCGCTGACGGCGATTGAAAGCCAGGTCGACGCCTCACTCATCACTGATCACCTGGCCTTCAATCGCCGTCAGCGCCACCTATTGTTTGAAATTCGAACTAAAATAAAAAATTATGTTAAAAATAACCCTGACATTATACATAACCGTCCTGCAAAAAAATTTTAAATGGCTGTCACCGTTTGCAAGTTATTGAATTTTAAAATCCATCAGTCATTTTTGGGACACCCGGTAATTTGATTCTATTATTACGTAAGCTACGGTTTGATCATCATAAAAATGATACTATTATTGTTTTTATCTTTGATATAGAAATCATAGTCTTTGAAAATATTATTTCCCAAATAATCATTGTAATTTGTTAAATTACATTGTTTTAACGATTAAAAGATTTAACCCATGATGGTTATGATGTTTAAGTGATAAAAATTATAATAGTTTAAGCTTTTTTTACATATTAGGAGAGACATTATAAATAATGAACTGAACTGAAATAGAATTAGCAACTGAATAGAATTAAAGGAATTAAAAATCTAGCTTATTAAATAAAGTTACAAATTTAGAGAATATTGTAATTATAACTAAGAGGGGAAAATCATTATTAAATAATATGTAAAGGGAAACGCCTTTACAACAATGCTTAAAAAAAAAACGAAATTTGGTTTAAAAGTTAAATATCAGTTATACTCTTATTTATTTCAGATTATAAACATACTATTTTTGTAAGGCATCTTCAAATTATTGTAGGAACAGAATTACCAATTGATTGTATTTATGTTCTGCTCAAAATATTCACCAAAGTTGCAGAATATTAATTTGAATTGTATAATCACATAAATTATGGTGCAGCGTCAATAAACCTTTTAATTTTTTTATTATTTTTATTGAAATTCATTTCATTTGTCTGGATGTTTTGCCAACAAGAAAAAAAAAAAAAAAAAAAGAAAAAGAAAAAAAAGAAAAAGAAAAGAAAACGATTATTTTAAAAAGTGAAAAAAAAAGTTTATTGTTGTTTTTGTGATAATGTTTTCTCTTATTTTCATAGAATAAATAATTATTTAATTCCGTGAAATGATATTATTTTTGTAACAATGTGCATAAAAATATTCCAATAGCCTTGCCAACAGATGTTTTGGACACCCGAACGTGATCGAGCCTACTTAGGATGGACATTTTCCGGTAGTCAATAGAGAAAAATATTATACAGTAAAATCAACGGTAAAGGTATCAACACATCTATTGATAATTATATATTCATACATTTAAGAATTATTCCATCAGTTCAAAATGGGGCCATTTATACATGCTTTTTAAAAAGTCTTTAAAAATGTTTATTTATATTTTATTAATATATTATTTATTTATTTTTATTGATATTTTATTTTGTACTTTATTAATATAAAGTATTTGTACCCTATATGGACAGGGCTCTCAATATGGACACCCCTAATATTTTTAAAGGTAATAATTTTGATCGAGAGATGGCTAAACATTTTCGCGAAGAAGATTTTCGCGCAGTTGAAGAGATAATTAAGTCTGGAAAGTGTAAAAAAGCGCGCTGTTCACCATTTAGAAGGAAACTTGTTATTTCGAGATGTGCTGATCTTAATTACTTGTAAGCTTAAATTCTTATTAGATATGGCAAAATTACATTAAATGTTGAAAAATGGAGCATTTTATAAAGCTAATAAAACATATTTTCGATTGCTATTGCATATTTTGCTTAAAATAATTTTCCTTATTCATTTAGTACAAGAAACACTTGTCCATAATAGGGACAGGTAGTTCCTTTCTTTCTTTCTAACCGATGGCCAGGCCCCTGCTTGCCGAGTTATCTCAGCTTAACGGGTTAGATACCTGGTATCGGGGCGGTCGACCGCCTAATTGCCGCGTAGCGGCAATAAACCTGATTTCTTTGCTACGCATGCCATCACTTCTGCAGTATTTGCTTGTCGTTGAGCATACTTTATTTCGCCTGTTAATTAATGGTACATCCTGTTGTTTGAACTGCAAATGGCTTCGCAAGATGGTCTCATAATTTAGAGCCTTGATCAGATGACGAGACCTTCACCTGGCAAGGCACCTCGAGAGGTATAATTCACAGGTAACTTGGAGGACTTTGCACCCACGACGGATTTTACATGCACCAGGCGCCATGCGTACATGATGTAATTTTAGCCGGCAAAGTGGCGAACCACTAAGACAAGTACCCGGGTCGGCTGTGACAGGTAGTTCCTTATATGGACACTTGTAAACATTTTTTTGTTTTTATCATTTAAATTAAACCTGAATAATTACAAGGTCGCTAATTTTAATAATGATAGTCAATAGTCCAAGGATAGTGGTCACATATTTTCGGAGTCCTATGTCTTGTACATATGGGTGAAAAAAAATACATTTTCCTTAAGGTGTTCATATTGGGTACAGGTACCTTATATTTTTTTAGTGGCTAAAAATAAAATAAAATTTCTTATGCTTTATAGTAAATTTATTGATATTATCAGTCTGTAAGACTGTACAGTCTATACTTCGTACTATTTTATTTAAAATTGATAATTCTAATACTATTTCATAAAACACATTCATCGTAAAAAATATTTAAAAGTTCACGTCAAAAGTTAAGAAAAAATGATTATTCCTTATATGAATCCAAAAAATAGTATAATTCTTCTAAAAACACACCTGTGTTACTAGACCAGTAACACAAATGTGTTTTTAGAAGAAGCGTCAGGATAAGGAATAAAATCAGTCCAAAAAATATAGCTTTTTTCATGCCAACTGTTTGCCTCCAGTGGTAACTTTACCGCGCTTCCAATCATCGAAAATCGAAAAGAAGTTTTTTTTCTGCCCACCCTTCTACGTGATCATTAATAACCAGATACTTTTAATTTTTGACATTTTGCAAAAATAAATAAATAAATAAATAAATAAAAATAAAGATGTTAAATTTTTCTGGAAATCAATGACTATGAAAATTTTTAGCAACAAAATTTTAATCAAATGAAAAATTAAAAGCCCAAAAAAAAAATTAAAGGGAAATTTAAAATATTTTGAATTTTATTTTTTTTTTAATATTTTTTTTTTAAAAATGCACGAAATGATTTATTTCTACAGCCTACAAATAAGTGAATATTGTACAATATCCATTTTCATTAATGCAAGAATTGCACGTATATTCTAGGAGATAATTAAATTTTTTTTTTTATGTAAAAAAAATCTTGAACTTTTTTTTTTTTTTTTGATCATGTAGTTTTTCAAATAAATTCCATGCCAGTTTCAGAAAATTTGAAAGAAGATAGTAGAAAGAATGTAGTACATTTTTAATGTAAATATATTAAATATTTGATTATAAGTATGATCAGCTTTACAAAATATTTTTTCTTTGCATTATTATTAGGAATATAATAGGATTTTAAACACATGAAAGATCTAGAACAATTACACATGTGCATCCTTTACAAGTTGGAAACTTAAAATACATGCGTATTCCAAGTGAAAAAATTCCTAAATCCAAATTTCCCTAAATTAAATTGTAATAATATGAGGTACTATTCTAGAATATACAATAATTTCAATTGAAATATATGAAGAACTGTGTTGTAATTTTAGTTTTAATATACAGAAAAGTAAATAATTTTAATTTTTTAAATATAATGTCGTATAATTAAAAAAAAAGTTGCCACAAAGTATCAAACCAAAAATCATTTTTGTATTGATATTAAAAAAAAATAATATCAATACAAACAATTTTTTTAATATCAATCGATTTTTTTTAATCATATCATAAGAAATTAATAAGATCGTAAATTTAGCTGTTTCGTTTGAATATTTTAACTGTCCTATAAACGTCTATAATCAGCTGCAAACATTATTTATTTAAAATAAACATATGTGATTTTAAAATCATAACATTTCATAACACAAATCATAACATAAGTGTATTTGTATGCTGCTGAATTAATTTACCTGTTATGTAGCAACAAAAGCAATATATTTTCTTACCTGAAAGAAAAAAGAAGAAATAATTAAATAAAAATACGTTATTTAATTTGTAAGAGCAATAATCAGTGATGCAATTGTTTTCTTTTTATAATTTAACAAGAAATAGGATTATAATATTATAAATCACATGATCATTATTTTAAAATATAATATTATAAAAAATAGTAAATCATATTTTAAAGTTAAAATAATACAGCAAATAACTATTTCTTTTTAGCATGATGAATATAATAATACAATTTATGAAAATTATCTCAATATATTATTTATTAAATTATTTCAATTATTTCATATAGTAATATAATGACCATAAAATAATGTATTTTTAAAAAATGTTACTGGATATTTAGAAATAATAATTAGTATAATAAGTACTTTCAATTTTTATTTAATTAAAAATTAATTATAAATTCAAACAAATATTTTAAACATAAATATTAAAATTGATTAAAAATTCTTTATGATTATTTTTAGAAGTTAATTTTGATTAATTTCTCAATGGTTTTACGAAAAACTCCAGTTTTTAAACAATGCATAAGTATTATTCCCAATATATTTCACTTTTTATACAAAACTTTTATATTATTTTATTTTGAAACAGTACTCATTAAGGTTTTTTCAAAGAACATATTTTCTGTTATATGTATCAAAAATAAAGTAAAAAAAATTTTTTTTTTTTATTGATAGATTTCTAAATAAATATTTCTACGCGTAAAGAAAGAAAGAAATGAAAAGTAGTTAGAGTATTATTAGCAAAAACATTTTTTAAAGGAAGAGTACCTTCATAATTTTGAATGTTAGACATTCCTATTATTTATTTACTTTTCGTTTTAATATTTCTTTAAATTCTTTTTAATATTTTTTTCCTAACCTGCAAAGGTTTCTAATAGATTCGTAAATTATTTTTAAATGCTTATACTTTGACACCGTATATTGCATTAAGTTAGGCCATTAATTCAATTATTTCATAGAAAAAGCAAAGAGAAACTGTTGCATAAAGAAAATTTCTTAGTTTTTTTTTATTTCTTTGAGTAAGAGAATTATAAAACTTATCACGTTAAGAATAGAATTTATATCGTTTCCAATCAAATATTTCTGTTGTTAATTTACATTTCTTCAATTTTATTTTTTATTGAAACATGTATTTTCCTGATTTAAATATTTTTCAAAACGTTTGTCAATTATGTATTAAACGCTTTTAATTTAACGTCATTTAATGTTAAGGTAAATAATTAATTTAATTTTTTCAAAGATTATCCAACACGGTATGGTTACATTAAAGAAAACAGTTTATCTCTTTGAAATTCCTCTGAGTAAAAGAAATACTTAACTAATCTTGTTAAGGATAGAAAATTCACTGTTTTGAATGTTAAAATTTTCTAGAATTTATTTATTTTATTTGTTTTTATTCAAATAGTTATTCCTTATACTTATTCTTTTATTCTTAAAAGGAAATGATTTCTAATAAATCGATCAATTAAATTTAAAACGCTTTTACTTTAACGTCATTTAATGTTTTAAAATAAATCAGTAAATTTATTCTATCAAAGAAAATCCAATATGATTTGACGATGTGATCCAATATGATTGCGATATAGTTGTATTGAAAATATATATATCTTAAGTTTTTGAATTATCTCAGAAAAAAATCATAAGCAAGAGAAATTTTAAGGTAATCAACATAAACATTTAAAGATGAACCAATCAAAGTTATTATGAAAATGCTCTCTCCCAGGACTAAATTTATAAAATAATTTGGGATACTCATGCAGTTTAATTATTAAATCTACTTTAAGAGCCCACAATAGTCACAGAAAAAGTACACAAAAAGACCCGGATGACCATGTAAAGTCTATGGGAGCGTTCTTTTCGAATATCTCGCTCCAATTTTAATATTTTTGCATGATTTTTTTGCACAAGATAGCTGAGGGCAATCCACAACCGGGCTAGTTTTTACTTTTTCAATTTTTGTTTCAGATTTTCTTTAAAAAATTACTTTAACTTTCGAAACCGGTTTAAACCGGTTCTGAAACTGAAACTATCGTAATATAAAAAATATATAACCAAAATCGAAAAAGTAAAAACTAGCCCGGTTGTGGATCGTCCTGAACTATTTTATGCAAAAAAAATCATATCAAAATATTAAAATTTGAACGAGATATTAGAAAAGAACGCTCCCATAGACATTACATGGTCATCCGGGTCTTTTTGCGTACTTTTTCTGTGACTATTGTGGGCTCTTAAGCTAAAGAAATATATTTTTTAGCAAGTTGAGTGCCACGTGAATCACCCGTGACTGACATTGAATTTTCCGTTTATTCCGCCTCTTGTTTAAGGATGTAATAAGTAAAAGTTAAAAAAAAAAAATTAATAATTTTTCAAATATTATGTATATATATATATTCAGTTTTATAACATATTTTACACTATCAGACACCGGCGACTGACTTAATTTACATGGAAAGTTTATTGTCAGTTACTGGTGACTGGCACTCATCAAAACTACTTTAAGAGCACACACTAGTCACGCGGTAAAAGCCGAGCGCTAATGTAAAGTCTATGATGGCGTTCTTTTCGAATATTTCGCTGAAATTTTAATATTTTTACATGATTTTTTTGCACAAGATAGCTGAGGACGATCCACAACCAACCTAGTTTTTACATTTTCAGTTTTGGTTTCAGATTTTCTTTAAAAAATTAATTTAACTTTCGAAACCGGTTTAAACCGGTTCTGAAACTGAAACTATGGTTATATAAATAATATATAACCAAAATCGAAAAAGTGAAAACTAGGCAGGTTGTGGATCGTCCTCAGCTATCTTGTGCAAAAAAAGCATGTACAAATATTAAAATTTGAGCGAGATATTTGAAAAGAACGCTCCCATAGACTTTACATTATCATCCGGGTCTTTTTGAGTACTTTATTCTGTGACTATTGTGGGGCCTTAACCTCTTCAGATTTGATATATCCTATATAAGATAAACATCTCTATAATTTTTCTTATAATTTATAAAAATAATGTAAAAAATTGGTGTACATGGAGCATAACACACAGTAGAAATGAACAAAATAGCAATTAGTTCTTTATAGCTCTATTTTAGAGTGCTTCTTGTCATATAAAAATGTCTTCAGGCATAAACGTATGAAATTTACGAAAATGAAAACATAAACAATTTTTCTGTTCATTGAGGTACCATTTATAGAGTTCGTTAGTAATAAAAAATTATCAAATGCACATTTATTCAATGCTTTTCAATGTTTTTGCAATACAATGAAATTTAAAAACAATCACACGAAATTGTCAAAAAATATAATTTTTGAGGCTCCATGTATCATCACATTTTATGTACAATATATATACATATATTTTTTTTAAATCTTTTCAGTCTGCTCTAGTTATCAGTTTCTTAATATAAACCCACAACTGGAGTTACACAAAGTACATAAAGAAACCCTATGGTCTGAAGAGGTTAAGCTAAAGAAGTATTCTTTTAAGTAAAATCGTAGAATAAAATAAACTTATTACAACATTTAATAACAAGATAATACAGTAAAACATTTGGTAATAAATAGTGAGAATTTTCAGGTTGGTTGGTTGGTTGGTTGATTTTTGACGTCCGATTATCTACGCTAGGGATATAGGACCAGGGGAAAGTGCCCTTCGTGGGGGTCTTTCTAAGGGAACCTAACCCGTATTTACGCAAGGTTCGAAGAAAACCACGAAAACTCCGAACGGTTAGGCCGACAGCCGCGATTGGGTTCGAACCCAGCACCTGCCGTCTACCAGTTGAGAGGTCCGAACCTCTCGGCCACTGGTAAGAGAGAATTTTCAGGAATAACGGGAATTCCGTCAAATTTAAAGCTTTAAGAAATGATAAGAAAAAAAAGTAAAATTTGAAATATGTAATGAAATTTATTTATCTTATTTAGTGTTCTTTTTCACAGTTTTTTATAAAACAATAATAATTTTTAACAGCCCATTTTTGTCTCTATTTTAAAAAATTATTTATACAAGAATTGTTAGCAGCTAGCTAATTTTGAATATTTTAATGTATTATAAACTATATTTTTTAAGGTTATGTTCTTTTCGTATATTTTCTTTTGATATACAGAACTGATTAAAGCAGCAGTTTTGAACCTCAGATATAACATAACAGTACGTGAAAATAATATAGGTGATTGCGGAAATCATAAAATTAGATTATTAAATCACAAAATCATGTTTATTTTATCTAGCTGAGAGTAAGAAGAGAGGATTGTGGCGATTATTGGGGTATTTCTAAATGAAAAGCCTAAGAAAAGTGCAGATGAAAGAAAAAAGCTCGAGAAGCGCTGGATTAAAGGTTTTCTATAACTGTTAGTTCTTGGCTTTTAAATCATTTATTGCTCATTTCTAAATAACATTCTTACTCAAAAAGTAAGTGAGGCCACAAAGGAAAACGTCCAAACAGAGATAACTCCAGCATTTATACTTTTTAATATTAAACCTTTCATTAATTAATTAATTTATTTTCCTTTTTATCTTTAAACAAAGATCTTTAAAATGTTCTTAACGTGAAAAAAAATATTAATAAATCAGTAAAATATTTCATTGAAAAGCTATCAATTTAACGCTATTCAACGTTTTAACTTAAAACATTCGTTTAATTGTTTCAAAGAAAATCCAACACGAAATGGTTATCTTAAAGAAAATATCTCAGCTTTACCGAATTCCTCCGAATAAGAGAAATATTAAACTAATCAAGTTAAACATTTAAAGGCGAACCAATCAAAGCGATTACAAAAATGTTCTTTTCCAGGATTCCTTAAGAAGATCATTTAGGATGTAAGTATGGTCGTTAAAACTATTTTTAGCTAACAAAAGTATTCTTTTAACTAAAAGCGTAGAGAAGAATCAATTCTTTGACAGTATTTAATGAGAAGTTAATGCAGCGGAAGGTTCAGGAGTGAATATTGAGAAGTTTCAATAATTTCTTCAAAAATAAGAATTGAAAATTTGAAAGTAAAATAAAATAGACGCTTTGAAGATTTTTATGTGATGTGTTTAAAAATCTAAAATTTTTTATCGGCTTTAACAAAGAGAAATAAATATATTTATTTGAAAAAGTCTTTTATATTTCGAAATTCATTATTGATTAACAGTATTAAAACATTTTTAACAATCAGTTTTTTTTAATATTTAAACTTATTCTGTTAAATTGCCGCGTTTTATTAGAAGAAGACAGAAAAAGCAATCTGTCATGCATTCATTATGAAACACTTTCCGTGTTTTCCAGAGTAGTTTACATTACCATTGCCAGAGTAGTTTACATTGCCATTTAATAAATTTAAAAGACTCCATAAGTAAACAATTTAAAATTAAAACCAGATATCAGCAATCAACGTTCATAGAGGGAAAGAATAGAATTTTTTTGTGGGGCTGTATAATTAATTAACTTTTGTATATTTTATAATGTATATTAAAATTCAATTCAATTAGAAAAGACATACTTAAAAATATATCACAAGTAATCAGACATAAAAAATAAAATATCGCATAAATACATAAAAGCAATTAAAATTGCAGACGTTTCGGATTAATTCTTTATTCCTCTTCAGTGCAATAATATCAAAATGACCGGAAAAACATAAATCATATTTACAGTTAAAAATGAGTAACAGTTAAATTCGGAGACTGTTTAAATAAAATTATTAATGTAAGAAATGTAATGTAAAGAAAATTATCAATGTAAGATTATTGTGTAAAAACCTTTACAGACTTGCTTTGATAATTTTCTTTAAAGAGCTCTGAGTTTAACTTTGAATGCCCGAAAATCCAAATTTATGTGTAAAGGGTAAATGTGCTTTTCTCAAAAACTTAGAGTAATCGTTAAAGTTTTCCTGCAAGGTTTAAATTAACAACTAATTCTTCTTCATCAAGTTGAGAATCATCAATTAAGCTCCTCTGACTATTCGTAACAAAAGTATTATTTAACTGAACCCGAAGAAAAAAAATCAACGCTTTTTTAAATTACAAATAAACGTTTATGAAACGGCTAGTTTAAGAACAGAAATTTCGGAGTTTTAATAATTTCTTCGGAAATATTAATTGCGCATTTTAAAGAAACAAAATATAAATTGCCGGATTTTTTTTTATCGGATGTTATATATATTTTTTTTTAATTTAGGAAAGGCAAGAAATTATGCAATATTTTTAAAGAATTTTAATTTCCTAAAGTAGGCTTTAGCCCTTTCGTCAAACTGAGCCTTAGATTAGGCTTCTACTTCGAATTACAATATTTGAAAGAAAAAAAAAGATCGGTATGTTTCTGTTTTCTTTTTCGTTTAGAATATCATTAAATCGTTTAGAATACATAAAAGGCTTCTAAATAGTTGCATTAATCGTACTAAGATGTTAGCATTAGATAATTTCTATTATTATTTGCAATTTTTACTTAATTGTTTGAGAAGAGAAATGAATTAATTTTTTGAGTAATTTTTTGCAAGTTAAAAAATGGTTTTTTTTTTTGTTATTGTTTTTCTTTAATTTTCCCTTAATATGTGCATGCTTTCAAATTAATTTTAAACATATCATATTCCACAAAAAAATGTCGAAATATTTTGGTCCTCATATTTGGCTCGAGCAATAACACCAACAAAAATATCTTTTTGCACATGATCTTTAGTGGTATTTTTGAAGCATTAAATGTCAGAATAGTTTTTTTTTCTAAATTTCTAATAATTTCTTAACGAGAAGGTTAAATTCTAAATTAAGGCTTAAATGTTTTGAAACTCTTTTGTAATTAAGAGTCCTTTAAAAAAATCATGCCTTTTAACTTATAAAGTCCTTCACCAGTGGTGCCAACTTTTGAAAAATGCCTCAAATTTATTTGGTGGGTTCAAAGATATTTTGGTAAAATGGTACAACCATTTTTTTTTTTTTTTTTTTTTTTTTTTTTTTTTTGAAGATTGGACTGCTGGTGAAAATTGAGTCAAGCTATCATGTTTTACTACAGTTGCATTTTTAGAAAAATCATATTCTCATACGTTTTTCCTTATAAAGACAGTAATATTTATTGTAATATACCCATATGATGAACATGACTACAAATTGAAACAGCAGAAAATTAAACGTTTACATTTCAGTCATTTTGGATTTATGGGTATCATTCGGAGAATTAAAACGTGTTGTCAATGGTAAAATAATTTTTTTTCCAGGGAGAAAAATGAATACTAAAATAATAATGAAATAAATAACGAAATAAAATGATGAAAATTGGGCATGTTAATATTTAAAATTATTGGGTGGATTTAGGTCCCACAGGCCCATGTAAAGTTGGCGCCATATAAAAAACTTATATTTTTTAGAAAATGAAATGCAGAATCCAGAGAAAATATATTGTGGGGAACCTCCAATTTTCAACAAATAAAATTAAGGTTTCATAAAGAATAATGGTGATTAAATTATGAGTAATGATTGTTACATAATGAACAAAGATGATTACGTAATGAATAATGATCTTCAGATATTGAATGCGACGTAAGAAAAAAAAAAACAAGTAAAAATAATAATTATCCGAACTGCATAAAATGAGAAAATGAATTTGCAAAACTTAAACGATGTACATGCACTAATATAGATGTATACGAAAAGAAATAACTAGATGCACACATTTTAATTTTTGAGTATCGCTTGTTTACGAAAAAGGATATTCAAGTTATTTAATGCAGTTTTTTCCCATTAATAAAACGAAATTTTTGTTCCGGAAATAGTGGTAAGCAAAAATCGGAAGTTTTGGCAGGTATTATACGCTTACTCGGGTAAGTGTACACAAACAAATTGAAACAAATTGAAAATTCTTCAAATTCAAATTGAAAGTACATGTAACTCATTATACATATATACGTTTATATATACATACATTCATTATACATCTACAAATACGGTTACAGCATAATGCCTTATCTACATATATGCATAAAATTCATGAAATTTTTAAAAGAAAGCAGGAACCAGCATTTTTAGATTTTAAAAGCTATAGAAAATAACACTTTTATGCGGCATTTCAAGATTGAAAGCAAAGTGGTATAATGTCCTGGATTTATGCCAAAGCATTACATCGTACCTACAGATACTCTGTGTTTAAACTTTAAATATTTATAATGTATTTTACTGTTGAAAGTGTTGACACTTTTGCTTTTCTGAACAAAATGGGAAAAATAGACGAAAACCATTACTTTTATTTTCCATAACAAGTTCCAAAGTTTACTGCTGTTAAAATTTGTTTCTAAATAATCACCACTACAGAATTTTATGTCTATATATATATTATCTTAGTGTAAAACGATTCTTTCAAACAACAAAACCAAAATCCAAAAAAGAATAGTCCTTTTTTATATAAATTTAAATGGATATATAGAAGTTCTCTTTCGTTTGAAGATTCTTAATATTTTTAGAATATAAATGTTTTAAATTTATTAAAAATAAAATCTTGAATTTATTTATGTTTATTATAGGAATTATATTACAGGAATATTTTAAGAGCATAGTTCAAAATTACAATTATAATATGTTTGTAAATAAAATAAATAATTATTAGCATACAACAATAAAAGTTAATTAAAACTAAACGTTGAAACTATAAATTTTATGTAAATTTCATTAATTAATCATGAAATATATTCCATCGTGTGCTGCGGTTACAACGTAATGCTTTATTTACACATATGCATAAAAATCATACATTTTTTAACAGAAAGCTGGAGCCGGAATTTTTATATTTTAAAAGCTATAGAAAATAACACTTTTATGATGCAGTCTTATCTTGAGAGCAAAATGGTATAATGGCCTGGATTTACGCCAAAGCAATATATCGTAACTACAGATGCTCTCTGTTTAAACTTTAAACATTTATAATGTGTTTTACTGCTGAAAGTATTGCCTATATTGCTTTTTCTGAACAAAATGGAAAAGATTATTGACGAAAACCATTACATTTTTTGTACAAAAAGTTCCAAAACATACTGCTTTTAAAATTTCTTTCTAAAAGTCACCATTATAGAATTTTATATCCATATATAAAAATCGTAAGTTTTAACAAGTATTAAGCATTTACTTGTATGCATATGTTTATTTTGAAACTGAATGCATATGTAACACATTATGTAAACACATATATATACATGTACATTTACAAATACAGTTACAGCGTAATGCGTTATTTACATGTATATATAAATATCATAAAAATTTTTAAAAGAAAGCTGGAACCAACATTTTTACATTTTAAAAGCTACAGAAAATAACACTTTTATGCGGCATTTCAAGATTGAAAGCAAAGTGGTATACTGTCCTGGATTTATGCCAAAGCAATATATCGTATCTACAGATGCTCTGTGTTTAAACTTTAAATATTTATAATATATTTTACTGTTGGAAGTGTTGACTATTTTGCTCTTCTGAACAAAATAGAAAAGATTATAGACGAAAGCCATTATATTTTTTGTACAAAAAGTTCCAAAGCTTACTGCTTTTAAAACTTGTTTCTAAATAATAACCATTATAGAATTTTATGCCCATATATATGTTATCTAATTCTAAAAAGTTTTTTGAAAACGACAAATACAAAATTCAAAAAGAATATTCCTTTTTCATATAAATTTAAATGGATATACATAAATTCTCTTTAGGTCAAAGATTCTTAATATTTTTAGCATATAAATGTTTTAAATTTATTGAAAATAAAATCTTAAATTTATTAATGTTTATTTTAGGAAATATATGATATAAATATATTTTAGGAAGATATCTCAAAGTTATAATTATAAAATGTCTGTAATTAAAATAAATAATTATTATCATATAATAATAAACTTAAACTAAATAATCAATCTCTAATTTTTATATGAATTTGGTTGGTGAATCATGAAAAATATTCCATCATGTACTGCTATTCTAGCTTGGCCAACAGTACACAACGAAGCACATTTTATCCAGCACTGGCAAATGTACATTCAATGGTATTAAAATTGTGAACGAATAATACCATGTATTAAAATAGCAAATAAAGCCTTTGTGCACAAATGTTTAAAGATAGAAAACCAACGATTATAAATGCACAAATAAAGTTTGAGAAGGTAGCAAATAGCTATTTCGAATCTACTATCGAGATTCTTCATCAGTGCAAAACCCAGCGAGCTAAAAAATAGCAAAACTGAGCAAAGAGACAGAGAGACGCAGGCTTATATGCCCGCTATGGGAACAATCTCGCCTAAAGAAAAGCAACCAATGAGAAGAAAGCAGCCAAAACAACTGGGTGGACAACTGGTAGCGACTTCTATCGGAGAACAAACAAAACAAAAACTAAAAAGCGAGTGAAAAAAATAGTATTAATTTAAAGATTTCCAAATACTTGAAAAATAAGGAGTACTAGATAAGTCATTGACTAAGGAATGAGAATTTTTTATGATGTGGTAAGCTTTCCAAAAATCAAGATCAAGAATGGAAGGACATTTATGGATGATGATGGCTGAAGAAAAGTTAAACTTATGTTGTGAAGACCAACAATGTTGAGCAATAGAGGAACATTTAAGCTCTTCTTCAGCCACTATCATACATAAATGTCCTTCCATTCTTGATCTTGATTTTTGGGAAGCTTACCACATCATAAAAAATTCTCATTCCTTAGTCAATGACTTATCTAGTACTCCTTATTTTCCAAGTATTTGGAAATCTTTAATTTAATGCTTTTTTCACTCGCTTTTTAGTTTTTGTTTTGCTTGTTCTCCGATAGATGTCGCTACTTGTCCACCCAGTTGTTTTGGCTGCTTTCTTCTCATTGGTTGCTTTTCTTTAGGCGGGATTGTTCCCATAGCGTTTATATAAGCCTGCGACTCTCTGTCTCTTTGCTCAGTTTTGCTATTTTTTAGCTCGCTGGGTTTTGCACTGATGAAGAATCTCGATAGTAGATTCGAAATAGCTATTTGCTACCTTCTCATACTTTATTTGTGCATTTATAATCGTTAGTTTTCTATCTTTGAATAATGCCATGATTTATCGCTGTTATATCTATCCCTTTTTTTCACAGTCACGTGGCTGTGTTATGTTTACTTCCCACCTTCATATTCTATCTATGTAAGCAGTGAGTAAACATATGCTTCTATATTTAACCGTGTGCTGAAAAATGTGCACTCAGATATATTCAAACGGCGACAAATAATGCCGTAGATAATCGCTAATATATCTACCGCTTTTCTTATTGTTATATGGCCGTGTTATGTTTACTCTCTACATGTTATCGTGTTAATAAAATTTTCTTACAGATCAACTTATTTTCCACACGCAACTTAATTTCCATTGAAGTTCACGGGAATGCAGCTCCAGTACTTCTTTATTTTTAGTGAATAGTCAGAACGCGAACAGCTGATAAATTCTACTCACTGAAATTCGATGCATTGGTTTTGCTATTGGATATAAGTGAACACTTCAAGAATAGGATTTTGGAAAATTCTCCACTCCTGATTTTAATGTTTTTTCTCTGTTCATTTATCAGATCTTGTTACAACAAATCTGCTATGGATCTCTGCCCACTGCGTGCTACGCCCGCCAAAGCAACATCAGACATTACATATTCGCAAAACATGGTATTGCGCCCTATTTTTAAAATATTATCAGGTTACGGAAGATTAGATGAATACATTATTATAGCAGCGGTGATCTTCTGTAATCTGGTTGCCCTTCAGCTCCGTTTGAGTGAGTTATTCTTTGGTTACCAACTTTTTTATTCGTACTTTAGTGAAACTGGATTAAAAAATTTATCTGATGCAAGCAGAAGTTTTCAATATTAACGTTTCTTCGCTGAGATATAAGCTTTTATGTTTGAAAAAAATTATATATTTGTGCATTTTGTTTTATTTAAAAAAAGTTTTCTCTAAATAATAAATTTCGCACATTTCTAATGTTTGAAACGTTTTATTCGCATTCATAATAATCAAATTCTTTTGAAATTTGAACTTTTTTTCCCACATTGAATTAAATGAATGTTTTGTTTAAAAGGCTTCAGTATCCAGACCTCTCCCTCTCTCCTTTTTTTATGTAAACATATTTTTAAATAATGCTATTATTATAGTGGAATTTCTCTACTTGTGAAATTTTGTATTGTTACATCGAAAATATATTAACACGTTCGCTGCCGCTTACGTGAAGATGTTATGATAGTTAATGCCACAGGGTTTTTCCCAGAAGCCAATTTACTTTTTATAACAAAGAATCTGTGAAAGATTTTCCCGCGTCAGCGCGTGACTGGCTATTGGATATCACCTCACATCACGCGCTTTCGCGTGATATGGCCTCTTAACGTTGGCGCCATATCACGTGCCAGCGCGTGAGCAGCAGCGAACGTGTGAAGTATCTAAAAACTATTTCAGCCAGCAAAATGTATACTCAGGTTTTCAGATTTTTCTGTCTCTGTTCATGAATTTAGATTATAGTATAGATCTCTAAAATAATAAAGTAATAATAATAAAAAAAATAATAATAATAAATGTAATACATTTTAAATTTATTTATTTATTTTTTTTACTATTAAACTGTAGACCCGACTTTGATATTTTAGAATATTTTTATAGTAAATACATGCTTGAATATATATTTTGTGACGGACATGGCGGCCATCTTGCGCGGTCAATAAAACGAGTTTCTCGCAGGAAGCGGCTGAGCTAGCCTTTTGCTCGGCGGATAAGACGCTCGCTTTCTGACCGTGGGATCTCCATTTCGATCCCTGCCCGGGACACCTCACCTGCAATTTTTTAATGTATATAAAATATTATAAAGAATTAAAGCATAATATATCATCCAAAATTTTGAAGAATAAAAAAATATACTGAAATAAAATAAAATAAAGTAAAAACTTTTGTATTTAATTTCATATGTATGAATACTATAATATAAAAAGTACTCAGGATGTATTCACATTATAATGAAAGCTTTTTTAAAGAATTTCACAATGTTCTGCAAATCTTTATTAATTTTTTATAACATTTATTTTGTCATTTTTTTAACTCTTTGGAGCGCACTTTTTGGTACAGTTTTTAGAATACTAAGAACACTCATTTTTTTTCAGCATACTTTCTAAAGAAACTATTGAACACTTTGGAGAATGCATAATTATTCAATTTTACCCAAATGAATTCTCAAACTGCTCTCAAATACTTTCTCAAGTTCGGATTTTACGAATATCCTGAACAGGACACTTTCGGTACGCTTTCAAATCACTTTGTTTACAGCAGAGAATATTCAGAACACATTAAGTTAATTGGATCCCATTTTTAAGTGCGTTCATAATTATGCAAATACGTAGCACCTACAGTGGTCGTTCAGTTCGTCCGTCTGTCCGCATATAACGACGCAAAAACTACCCCACCGAATCGTTTGAAATTTAAAACACATAATTATTACATAATTTTGTCGAGTCATTTCAAATTTTATGAAAATCGGATGTATAGGTCAATTACAGGGCCAATCAAAAGTATTCCATTACATTACGGTCAATGGGGAAAAAAGTTTCAAACGTATTTTAATCGTTTGAAATTTAAAATACGTAATTATTACATAATTCTGTCGAGTTATTTCAAATTTTTTGATAATCGGGTGCATAGATCAATTACTGGGACAATCAAAAGTATTCAGTTACATTATGGTCAATGGGGAAAAAGTTTCAAATATATTCTATACGTTTGAAATTTAAAATACATAATTATTGCATAATTTTCTCGAGTTATTTCAAATTTTATGAAAGTCGGATGCATAGATCAATTACAGGGACAATCAAAAATATTACGTTACATTACGGTCAATGGGGAAAAAAAATTTAAATGCATTTTAATGGTGTTATACTCATGCGAACTTAATAAAATTTATATGCAACTATAAAGCACATGTTATAATATAGATCTTACATAATTTGTGGTGCAAAGAACATTTGTTATTAATTTACAAGGCCACACAAAAGTATTCCATTACATAATGGTATAGGTAGAACATTACTTGATGAGCGTTTTAATTGTAATTCACTATTTACAATTTTATGAGATTGATATATGAAAGTAATATTTTTAAAACTCAACGCATACGAACGCACCTCATTTGCTACACTTCACGTGCAATTTCCAACTTGTTGTAATAAAAGTATTGTAACTGCTCTCAATTTGTACTGGGAATTCGCAGTGCATGTTTTCTTCAGTTATTTCTTTCACAAAATAATCCGCTTCTTCACAATAATAATCATTATTATATAAAAAAAAATAATAATATCTTCCAAATTATAATTTAGAACTCATTTTTTTGTAGTAATGACTTACAATTGGGTGGTTTGCATCAGTTCGAATTATAAATTTTCCGAAAAAAAAATATCAAGCAACAAAAATGTTTCTGTACACTGTAAAAAAAAAATCTGTAATACAACAGACGTAAAGTTGCCGAAATCTGTATGGTTACTTAGCATTTTATCTGTACAATATACAAGAAAAAATGTAAATATAAAAAAAGTAATTTTTGTTATATTACAGAAATCGGCAACTTTACAAATGAGTCTACTAAAATTACAGTTATCTTATAAAAATTTTATCTGAAACCTGGGTTGCAATTACATGATAAATTCTTGAAATCCCAGTTTCCTAATAAATTCTTAGTAAACTTGCAGATTTTTTTTCAGTGCAAAAGTGATTTTTTTTTCATGAGTTTTTGCTGTTACCGTTACATAAAAAATTCTACAAATCCCAGTTTCCTAGAAAATTTTCCGTAACTTTACAGACTTTTTTTTACAGTGCATCAGAATCTATATTATATTTTTAAGCAATGTTTATTTAAACTTGCTTAATTTTTTACGGCTACATTTTATAGCTGTAATAAAGGAATTTATTATTTTGCTTTCAAAATTATATAGTTTTTAAAAAAGGTTAAAAGTATATTTAATCATTAGAAATATTAGAAATAAAATGAAATTCCTTTACAATTACGAACTATAAAAATATCTTTAAAAAATTTGTCTAGAAAAATATTTTTCGCTTCATGAATTTTACGACATAAAATTAAGCTGCATCTGACGTTATTCATCACAGTCATCAATCTTGAATTTAATATCATAATGATTGCCGTATGTATCCGAACACGTGTGCTACTTTTTTATAAACCAATTATTTTGAAAGAACTGCTACTCATTTATTATATTATTGAAAATCTGAAAAAATAAAACAATAAAAAAATTCAGTAATTCATATGCATATTGCAGTAATATGTATTAGCTCAGAATTTTTCCTGAAATTGGTGTATGTAATTTGTATGTCGGTCTTTCAATAGAATAAAACTATTTTTATCATTTCAGACACAAAGAAGTAAAAGATTTTTTTAAGTCATGCTACTAAAATTTTTAAAGGGCAAACTAACTTTCAATTCTACAAAGATATAAAACAATAAAAAAACTAAAGCATAAAAATGTAAAATACAAATGAAACACTGAAAAAAAAAAATCCGAAAAGTCACTAATTTTTTTCTACGCTGTAAAAAAAAAAAAAATCTGTAAAGGTACTACACTTTATCTAGAAAACTGGGATTCCAAGAACTTTTCCTGTAACGGTAACAACAAAAACTCAAATTTTAGTATCGGTTACATGGATTTTTCCTGTTATAGTTACATGAAAAGTTCTTGGAATCCCAGTTTCCTAGAAAATGTTTAGTACATTTACAGATTTTTTTTACAGTGTAGGAAACTGGGATTTATAAAATATTTTATGTAACGGTGACAACAAAAATTCTTGTAACTGATACATGTTTGCACTGAAAAAAAAACCCTTCAAAGTTGGTAAGATATTTTTAAGAACCCGAAATACCTAGAGCTTTTTTATGTAATTACAACCAGTTTAGTAGGCTCTGTAAGTTTAGTAGACTCTTTTGTAAATTACAGATTTTTGTAGGTTTATAAAAACTAGTTTTGTAGATCTGAATCTTTTTTTAGGGTTTCATTCATCTAACGAAACTCTATTTGTCTATGTTCTCTCTCTGTCGTTCCGTCACAAAGTCCGTACACAAAAGTGCATAATCAAGAAACCTCAAATTTAGTGAACTTACAGCTGATTAGCTCGTGTCACAAGACAAAGCGTAAAATCTTGAAAAAGTTTATTATTTTAATAAAATTAATTTTTTCAATATCACCCGTTGATTTTTGCTGTTAGAGTTTTAAAAAATAATCTTCTTTTCAATGTTTGGTTTGTTGACTTGCTAGAAGTAAATAATCTCACTAGCAAATACAAAACTCTTAGTTCGAGCTTCGGTGCTAAAAAAATTAAATTTTCAGGTTAAAATAGATTTAGTTAAAATAAATTTTCTGTTTTCTTCAATTTAAGAGTTTATATTATTAGGATTTTGTTCATCTGAAATTTTTCATAATATCATCATAATATTTTTCATAGATCATCATAATATTTTTTTTAGTTCAGTTTTGTTTTATTTTAAAAACTATTGCGATTTATTAATGATTCAGCCTTTTAAATTTCGTTTAAATAATTGTTTTTCGCAACTGAAAATTTAAAATTATATTCTTATCTCCATTATTTTTTTTTCTTATTTTACATTCAAAAAAATATTTGGAATTTTGTATTTTCTTTAAATAATTTCTTTTGAACATTATTAATTTTATTAATAATGATCCTTTTATAATTATTCAAAAACTGAATTTCTTGGTGCAACCATTTATATACGAATTTAATAATTATAAATTAACAATTTGTATGGATTAATTAAAGGATAATTTTGAAAGAAATACTAGACGAAATTCTCTATGCGATTTTTCTCTTTGATCATACTTACCCATGTTTTTATAGTGTACAGATGAAAAAAATAGTAAGCATACATATTTAAGTAACTTTATATCTCTTTTTAACACTTTCCAACAAGGTTGAAAAGTGTTTATGCATTTGGTTTGTCTGGCCATCCGGCCGTATGGCCGTCTGTCCGCACTTTAACTCCCGTAAATATACTCGGATTGCTATGAAATTTTTATATGTTACTGATGGTTACCCTAGCACGAAACCTATTGAAAATGAAGTTTCTACTATAATTACTTTATTTACAGGGATATTCAAATTTTTCCTGATACATTACGGCCAATGGGAAAAAATCATTTCAAATTAATTTTAAACGTGTCACATCCTGTTAAACTTACTCAAATTTACATGGAATCGCAAAGTGCACTAAAATACGCATTCTGTAACATATGCTGTCAAACTAATAGTTATTATTCATTTACAGGGCCACTCCAAAGAATTCCATCACACGATAATAAAGGAGGGAATTGTTTGCGACATATTTTAATAATGTTAAACGGTTTCAAGTATCATAAAATTGATATATGCCGCTGATGCTTAATATTTAACGCATAATATGAAGTGCATAGCTTTACAGTGATACACAAGATATTTCAAACCTTATATTTTTATCCGAAATACTGTGTATTATCTCATGATAGCTGATGGATGGTTGAAATGCATTTTCAATTATGATATGCGCTTTTAAGTTTTATAAAATGTCTGCAAATTATACGGTGCATATAAATGTTGTAGTTGATATACAGGATTACACGAAAGAGCTCATAAAGGTTGCTGAGTATGAGAGTAATTAACTTAAAGGTAGTAGTTACGCATTTTTACGTTGAACTTATTTCAGTTTATTAAGAAATGTTTGTAGAATATAGATAAAATGATATACAGGGTCACGCAAAGAATTAGCTACAAGGCCTCCCCCAAATGTGATAATTTCCGTAAATGTGATATAAGTAGCTTTAACAATGTATTTGTTTGAACTAAATTTTAACAAAATAATGGCGTGCAGTAAAGATACTGGATAAATTACAGGGCTGAACAAAAGTATTGAAGTATTTTCCATCTATTAGAATAAAGTGCTGCAAGAAAAATTTCAGCCAGTTAGGCATTTTCTTGCTAAACTAAATTTTTCCGTTATATTGTATATGCATATCAACAGACGGATCAAATAGAGGGCTGTTCAAAAGTATTTCAATACATATTTGGCTAAGGACAGTAACATCTTATTTCCCTAAATAACAAAGTTTTGTTAAAGATTTCAGGAAGCGTTGGAGAGTGTTTCATAATCTAAGCTTAACACATCATTTTTCTTACTTGTTTTCTTTTTACTGTGAAGAAATGTAGAAAATATAACAAAACATATCGATAGATAATGTAATTCATTAAGATAAATACAGTAGTCTATTTCCTTAATTGTTATACAGACATATATATATACTTTAACTTGTTTGTTTGTTTGTATTTAAATTATTTTTTAATTAAGTTTATATAAAAAAAGATTATTTTCAACATAAAACATATTTTAACTGATACTACAACTATAGCAAACTCTCTATACCTTTGTTATTTTTTATGGCTTTTCAAAATTTTGAATTTTACAAATGACTAAAAATGGTTAAATTCATACATGTTTAATAATGGCACAGAGCGAAAAACCAAAGAATACACTAGCGATAATTAATACTTAAATTAATACATTTTGTAAAAATAACCATAAAATAAAAAACAAAGCAGGACGTTTTTCAAGCTAAAACAAAACAGCTCGTTATCAGCTGAAGCAGACACGTATCAGCAAGGGCATAAAGTCACAAATGAATTGAAAGAAAAAGGATAGAAATTGCAAAAAATGTGAAAGATGACGCTAGTTGAAAGAGCAAATGCGGATAATGAATGTGATGCTAAAATAACGAAGAGAAAAGGGTGGAAAAATGTAGAAAATAAAATAAACGGAAAAAATAAGTGGAAAATAACTACAGTAAATGAAATAAAATAAAAGTATATATATATATATATATTGCTATATATATATATAGCAATAAATATTTTTTTATTTATTAATAAAAGTATATAAGAGACGAAAGAAAGTAATTAAAAAAGTAATTTCTACGCAGAAGAAAGGGTGGAAGATGATGAGAGACCATTGAGAAGATTATCATAGTTTTTATAAATAAAATAGACTTCATGAGCATTTAAATTAGAGAGAGAGACAGGATAAGAAATAACTCTGGCCATAGAAAAACTGAAAGTGTGACTGGAGGCTAAATAGTGAGAGGCATCTGTAGATTTAGGGAGTTCGTTTTTTAAAATTTAGCATTCTAATTTTCAAATTTCTATACTCGTATTATTCAGGAAAAATAAGTATTAAAAAATTGTTCTTACTAATAAAAATAATAATAAAATGATTAATATATACTACGTTGACCGAAAAAATAGAAGAAATTAACTTTTCTTAAAGCAATATAAAGAGGGGGGAATTTGTATCAATTCCTATGTTTTTTATTTATATGTATTTCTTTTATTTCATGTCTCACTTATAACACATGTTTATATAGAATTATTTCTGATGTTTTTCAGGCGATCAGCAAGAAAACAAGAAAAATAACACGAATGACATGAAAAGTAGCTTTATCTAGAATGATAAGAGATAAATAAAATAAAATTTAACATTATAATTTTGCAACAATAACAGTGGGTTTATATAGTAAATATATATGTAGATTCCTTGTTTTTAATAAAACACATAATTACCAATTTATTCATTTATTTTAATACGTTCGCTAGAGTCAAAGAGGGAAAATATTTTTCCTAAAAACTGTTTAACTTTTCAAGTCTTCTTTTTTTTCGCTATCACGTCTAACTTACAACACATTCTCATTTGGAGCTACTTCTGATGCACTTCGCCTATTACCGAAAAAAAAAAAAAAAAAAAAAAAAAAAAAAAAAAAAAAAAAACCCTTGAAGGATATTTTTATCTTGAAAGATTATAGAAAATTTAACGTTATAATTTCGGAATACCTATAGCACCACTATTCAGTAAAATATTTATGCAGATTGTTTTAAATATAACAAATAATAACAAAATTATTCATACATTCTAGTACACGGAAAGAACTGTTTTGTTGAAACAACTAAATTTTGATTATGAAACATTTCTAAAGGTGTATGGAAATACTAAATGATCACTAGAGCTGGATGCATTAAGATATAAGAATTTATTCCTGGATCGAAGATCCGACCGTCTTACATCGTGGCTGACAACGAACGAACCGCCGAACATCGTTCGCGGCTAAACTGCATTTTGGCTGGCGCTGATGGCGCCATCTAGTGCACATCATAACAGATATAACATTCTCTTCCTTCTTAAAGGAAATATTCAAGTTGTTAGACATGCACAATACAATAAAAAATAAAGTCCTTGACACAGTTCAAAATTTAACAGTCCAATTTAAAAAGTCTAATATTGCAAACGTTCAGGTTTTGCTTTTGGACGAGTGGAACGTCTAGGAAGTGGCGCTCCTGGATTCTACAAAACTGCTTGCGGCGAGAGTGCTGGAGGATCTGCCTGAGAACTGTGTTCTTGGACACTTACCTGCGGAGACAGCGTAGGAGGTAGAAGGGTGTCTGTCACCTGATCAGCTGGTAACTCTACTACATCTCTCGGTTGCACTGTAGGCACTGACACATCTGATCCTGAAGAAACAGAATCTGGTAGTTCTGGAGCTGGAGGAATTTCCTGTAGAGTGTCCTCTTGCCTGTAACGAATTTGATCAATGTGTCGTGTCCAAATACCCCAAGTTGTCTTGACTTTGCACATTGTATTCCCCATTGTTCCTGTAACCTTTCCAGCAACCCAAGATGGGCCCCGGGTAAAAGAGCGCACCCAGACAGGAGTGCCTTCTGTAAACTTGCTATTATGGGTATCTCCCCTCTCAGATGTTTTAACTTTAGCACTGCGGATAAGATCCAAACGCATGCGAAGAGGTCGTCCGAACATTGCCACAGCTGGAGATATACCCGTTGCCTTTGATGGGGTATTTCGAAAATTCAGAAGAAATCTGGTCAGTCTTTCAGTGAAAGTGCCTTCTTTAGCTTTCTTCAATGCAGTTTTTACTGTACGCACTGCTCTTTCCGCTAAACCATTTGAATTCGGATGGTATGGTGCGGTTTTAATTGGTGTAATGCCATTTCTTTTCAAGAAATTTGTGAATTCGTCACTACGGAAGCCAGGTCCGTTATCACTGACTAAGCTCTCTGGTAAGCCAAAGCGTGCAAACAGGTTACGCAGAGCTATTATCGTTGAAGTTGCTGTGGTGTTGGGCACTGGAATCACTTCAAGCCATTTTGTTTTGGCATCAACTATAATTAATAGCCAATGGCCTTCTACAGGACCCGCATGGTCGATATGGATTCTCTCCCAAGGTTTTTTTGGTGTGAGCCAAGGGATTTGTGTCGAAGGAGGAGCTGCAGCATTTTCTTGACAGTCGAGGCAGTTTCGAACTTTTGTTTCTAAGTCCCGATCAATACCAGGCCACCAGACATGGGAACGAGCCAGAGATTTAATAGCAGAAATCCCTTGATGAGCACTGTGAAGTTCATCCAAAACAAATTGACGAAACTTTCCTGGAACAAAAACACGGGAACCTCTGAGAATGATGTTTTCCTCAACTGACAGTTCATGTCGGATATGCCAAAAGGCTTGTAAATTTTCTGTCACTTTCTTTGGCCACCCATTTTGAATATGAGATCGTAGACGGCTCAGTGCAGGACACTTGTCTATCTCCCTTTGGATTAGATGTGCTGTCAGTGGACTATCATTTAACTGTCGGATAAGCAAAACCGACTCGACAGGTACTGGAGGCTCCGCCATTTCAGATTTCAGTGGAAGTCTGCTGCAAGCATCAGCATTTCCGTGCAACTTCCCTTTTCGGTACTCTATCTTGTAAACGTAGGCAGATAAAGTCAATGCCCATCGCTGGATACGGGCTGCAGCAACTGATGGAACTGGTTTTTCTTCTGATAATAAAGTTACCAAAGGACGATGGTCTGTAAGTAACGTAAATTTACGTCCCAAGAGATAGTTCCGGAATCGAGTCACTCCAAATACTAAGGCTAAAGTCTCCTTCTCAATGTGACTGTAATTTTTTTCTGCTTTCGTCAGGGAGCGAGAAGCAAAAGCGATTGGTCTATCACCATCTGGAGTTTTATGTGACAGAACAGCACCAAGCCCATAAGGACTTGCATCACAAGCCAGGATCACTTCCTTGTCTTGGTCAAAATGCACTAGTAATGATGAGGTCTGCAGGACATCTTTAGCTTTTTTAAAAGCTTCTCGTTGTGATGAACCCCATCTCCATAGCCGTTTGTTTTCCAACAACTGGTATAAGGGTGCTAACAGTGTTGACATGTTAGGTAAAAATTTCGCATAGTATGTGATTAGGCCAATAAAAGAACGTAGCTCGTCTACATTTGTTGGTTCCGGAGCATCTGTAATCGCTTTGACCTTCGATTCAACTGGATGCAATCCATCTTTGTCCAGACGATGACCAAGATATTCCACAGATGGTCTGAGAAATTCACATTTTTCTGGATGTAACTTTACACCTGCTGCTTGCAGACGAGAGAGAACTTCTTGTAAGTTCTGTAGATGTTCTGCTTCGGTTTTACCAGTTACTAGAAGGTCATCCAAGTATTTAGAGGCTCCTTTTACCCCTTGTAAAATCTTGTCAATTTCACGTTGAAAAATAGCCGGGGCGGAAGCAATGCCGAAAGCCAGGCGTGTGTACCGGAAGAGACCTCTGTGCGTATTTATCACTACCAGGCGTCTTGACTCTTCATCGAGCTCTAGTTGACAGTATGCATCCCGCAGATCTAATTTAGTGAATGCTGTACCCCCAGACATTTCAGCAAACAAATCTTCGATATTTGGCAGAGGGTACTGCTCTAATTCTGTTACTTTATTGACTGTTAGCTTAAAGTCACCACATATTCTAATTCTGCCGTCTTGCTTCAGCACAGGAACAATAGGAGCTGCCCAATCAGAAGTTTTAACTGGCTCTAAAATGCCATCTGCAAGAAGGCGGTCTATTTCCTTGTTGATTTTTTCCTTGTATGCATATGGTACAGGACGAGCCTTGAAAAATTTCGGAGGTTCACCAGTTTTACAGGTAAGATGAACTTTAATTCCTTTCACTAATCCCAAGCCTGGTGAGAAAATATTCTGGAATTCTTTTAAAAGTCCATCTAGCTTGAGCTGCTCAGTCCTTACACAATGTAATGTCTGGTTCATGTTGGCATCAAACGCATTCATTAGGCTTAATGGAACAATCCAGTTTCGCCCAGCTAAATTAGTGCTTCCCTGAGAAACCACTAGTAGAGGTAAAGTCTCTGTTCTTGCTTGGAACACCACATTCACATTTGTAACTCCCAAAATATCAATGGTATTGTTGGTGTAAGACTGAAGCTTAATGTTCGTTTTTTCCAAAGGAGGGCAGAATCTTCTAATTTTATCAAACAGTTTTACAGGCATTATGGAAAATGGAGCCCCTGAGTCAATTTCAAAAATAACAGGCTGGCCTTGGATCTCACAAGTAATTTTCACCGGAGGGTAATCTCTCTTGTTATCTCTTAAATTAAAAATTGTATACTCCTTACTGCCTAAATCTTCTTTAGATTCAGCAACTAAGTTAACTTTAGGTTTGTAACCTTGTTTATTCTTTGATAAACACACTTTTGACAGGTGCCCCAATTTTTTACAACTATAGCACGTGCTATTTTTGTGTTTACAATCAGAAGAATGGTGTTTGGAGTCGCCACAACGATAACACTTCTTCCCTGTATGGCCGTTATTTGAATTGGACGCCGATTTAACGATCTCGTTTTTTCGCGGCCGTTGCGCCGTAACTTGTAATTTTTTTACTTCAGGAACGGCAGATATCTTCAGATCAACAGCATCCCTCGCAGCTGCTTCCATTGAAACGGCAATTTCCGACGCTCGCAAAAGGGTTAAATTGCTTTCTGATAACAATTTTCGTTGTATTCCTTCGTCTTGTATGCCGCAAACAATCCGATCACGGAGCATCATATCTAGAGACTCGCCGTAATTGCAATACTTCGCTAATTTCCGAAGCTCTGCGATATAATCGGCCACTGATTCGTCCGCGCGCCGTACGCGGCTGTTGAACTTGAATCGCTCCACGATCTCTGAAGGCACTGGATCATAATGTCCGTTGAGGATGCCGATGAGTTCCGCTAATGTCTTAGATGTGGGTGCAGCCGGCGATAGCAGATTCCGAAGCAATCCGTAAGTGGCAGGTCCTACCACCGTTAAGAAAACAGCACGTTTTCTATTGTCTTCGACTATGGCGTTGGCGATGAAGAACTGTTCCAGTCTTTCGGAGTATTCGCTCCAGGATTCGACCGATTGATTGAATTCTGCAATACAGCCAAAAGAAGCCATGCCGGAACTTGAATAAACAATTCTGGGGTCGCCGGTCGCCAATTAAGCCTGCTTCGCTAACGCCGTAACGTCCGTCCGCCGATCGGCGCTTAGGCCTAGTAGGAACACGCGGCCATCCACCGCTGACGCTCTTTCTTCAAAATCGCGTCAAAAAACATTTTTTTTTATTGAAAAAACATCGATAGAGTTTATCCTCGTCGCCACTGAAACATTTCTAAAGGTGTATGGAAATACTAAATGATCACTAGAGCTGGATGCATTAAGATATAAGAATTTATTCCTGGATCGAAGATCCGACCGTCTTACATCGTGGCTGACAACGAACGAACCGCCGAACATCGTTCGCGGCTAAACTGCATTTTGGCTGGCGCTGATGGCGCCATCTAGTGCACATCATAACAGATATAACAGATTACTATTGACCCCACAAAATTTTTTTGTTGAAATGACCATGATTTTTGTTAATTCAACAAAATTTTGTTGAATTAACAAAATTATTTGTTTAATCCGACCATAATTTGGTCATTGCAACCAAAATATTTTGTAGGGGCAATAGTAACAAAAATTTAGTTGTTTCAACAAAACACTTCTTTCCGTGTACGCTGTCTAAAAAACAACAACAAAAAAAAGGGGGGATGCATTCTTACAATACATTTTCCTCTGGAACTACTTCTGGTGCAATTCAACCGATCATCCAGTAACAAAAAAAAAAAAAAAAAAAAAAAAATACAAGGATAACATAAAGATTATTTTCATCTCAAAATATTTTAACTAAATCTAGTAGAGTTTAATATTATAAATTTGAAACACCAGTAGCTCCATTGTTTAATCAAATATAAATAATAACAAAATTATTCATATATTCTACTACAGTGGCTAAAAGTGAAAACAGCTATCCACCCTCCCAAAGAATAAAAAGAAAAAGGGGGGAAACTTTTTTTACTTTTGTGTTTCATGTATCCTATACAACACGTTTTAATGTGGGGCTACTTTTGATGCAATTCAGACGATCGCTCAGACAACAAATCCCACAAAGAGCCAATTGAAAAAAGGATGCTTGAAGGCATCTCTTTTTATTTTTAACCTTTTGTTCCCCGGAAAAGACATTATTAAATTTTGAGATGGTTGGAATTTCTGACGGTTTTTTAATGAATATGTTTCTCATGTTTGTGGCAGAATCAAGACAAGAGCAATCTTGTGTATTTTCTTAAACGCCCGTCTGATGTCACATGAGAAAGAATATCGCCAGAGGAAATTTTGACATTCATAATTCTACTTACATTACGCCTTGATTAAATGAAATATGAGAAACTTCATTTTTAAATACTGTAGGAAAGAGTGGGAAAAAACATTGAATTTAAGAAACTTAAGAGAAATGAGTCATTTAAATTTTCCTGCATTCTTTCCTTCTTTTTTTTCCATCATTTAAAAGCTAAGCTTAAGAAACAATAAAAAACAATATACAGGGTGTCCCAAAAATTACTGATGGATTTTAAAATTCAATAACTTTCAAACGGTGAGAGCTATTTAAAAATTTTTTGCAAGAGGGTTATGTATAATGTCAGGAGTTTTTTAATTGTAATTTTTTATTTCAGTTCGAATTTCAAACAATAGGTGGCACTGAGGGCGATTGAAGGCCAGGTGATCAGTGCTGAATGAAGCGTTGACCTGGCTTTCAATCGCCGTCAACGCCACCTATTGTTTGAAATTCAAACTAAAATAAAACATTACGGTAAAAAAACTCCTGACATTATGCATAACTCTCCTGCAAAATTTTTTTAAATAGCTGTCACCGTTTGCAAGTTATTGAATTTTAAAATTCACCAGTCATTTTTGGGACACCCGGTATATTTGGTATATTCTCGTATTTGAGAATGTAATAATTGTAATGTAGACAAAAATAGTTTTCAGAGGTCGAAGTTAAGATTTAAATAAAATATATGTTTATTTATGTTTTTAATTTTTTACTTTTAGTACGTAATGCAAAAATTATTTCTGAAGAACAGAATTTGTCTGAAGATTTTTTAATCAGCACGTACAACTTTTTTAAATTTCTTTTTGTGTGTTTAAACGTTTTTGAATTCTATTCTAAAATAAAGGATATTTTTAAAAATGATAACTGATTAATAATATGACGAATAAAACTACATAGTTCTCTATTTTTGTAAGATGTATTTCATTGTTCTATATTTTGTAAGATTTGTTTTTGGCTGAGTTCAATAATTTTGTTTATTTTAGCATAGTTTTTGGATCTGTATTATGTATATATATTTACATACATATAATTTTTAAATAAAGAAAGAACATTAAAGATTTTAATATATAAATGCACTTGCACTAAGAAAACCCGAGTATAGTTATCCGTAATCTCCAAAAAACTAAATAAATAAATAAGTAAATAAATAAATAAAATAAATGTTGCATGTGAAAGGTGATGACATTTGCACTTCATGTGTTTCAATTCTTTGTTTCAATTCTTCCTTAAAACATCATTTAAAGCCCACTTAACGAAATTCATCAGATCACAAAGACATTATACCTTACCAAGGGTAAACTGCGAAAGGAAATTTCCTCTCTAATTTCTCTTTTATTTCTTTATTTCTTTTGATTCATCCCTCATTTTTTTGCTTCATTTTGGAAACAACGGATTTTTTCCTTTTTCTATAGACGATTACTTTCAGAATTTTCAAGCTATGACCTTGAGACTTTCACAAAAGTTGCTCTATATATTTAGCTAACATAATATGGCTAACATAAGTATTTAGCTAACATAACATAATATAATATCGTTGACGCATGTGCAGTAAAAAAATATTCAGTAAAGCTACTCATTTTTCGTACAATTTTTATTATTTTTTATATCTGATTATAGGGTATTGTGTGCAATGTTGTTTGTTATATTTTCAGAAAAAAATATTATTTTATATTAAGAACTCTAAAAATTATAAGGAAAAAAAAACCTGGAAAATTTTGGGACTATTTTTATAAAAACCTTGCGAGTATGCATGCTATTTGCATAAAAATGAACACAGTGTATTACAATAAGTCATACAATCATAATCTAGAGTTTGAGCGCTTTTGCTACATTAGTTTTGACAGGGTTATTCAAAAGATATTCATTATTTTTTAATTTGTTGACGGTCCCCTATGAAGTTTCGGGAAAAAATCTTCAAGGAGATGTGTGACTTATACTATTATATCTATACACTAAGGGTTTCGAGATGATTCCTTCCAGATGATGTATTTTTCTAGATATTTAACAAAATGTCTAAAATCGCAAGGGAACGATAATCAATGGCCAGGTAGTGTACATTTTATTTTCATATATACTTTCAAATTTGCTAAGAAAACCAGGATAGTTATCCCCCCCCCCCGTCCCCCCCAAAAAAGAAAAAGAAAATAAATAGTGTATGCAAGGGATAGTGAGATTTGCACTTCATTTGTTTTATTTCTTCCTTAATACATCATCTAGAGTTCCACTTAATGAAATTCATCAGATCACAAAGACATCATACCTTACAAGCAGTAAAAGGAAAAAGGAAATTGCCTCTCTAAAAGACATTTCTTTTTTATTTCTTTATTTCTTTTTTTCTTTTCTTTTTCTCTCTCTCTTTCTCGCTCTTTCCCCGTAACCTCTTGTTTCAGAAAAGAAAATACTTCTTCTTGTTTCAGTGGAATTTTTCTACGTTTTTTTAATGATAATGTGTCTTATGTTTGTGGCAGAAACCCGACATGAGGTCATTTTGTACTTTATTAAACGCGGGTTTGGTGTCACATACAAAGGAATGTGTCTAGAGAAAAATTTGACATTTTTAATTTTACTTATATTAAGCCTTGTTGTTTATGAAATATGAGAAGCCACATTTTTAAATATACTCACTTATTTGGCTCCAAGCTGGATGGAATTAAGTGACTCATTTTAAAACTAGACATTTAAGTTTTCATGCAATTTAAAAAACTTAAAAGAAATGTGTCATTTAAACTTTACTGTGCCCCCTTTTTTTCATTATTTGAATGACCTGCTTAAGAAAGAATATATATATATATATATAGTTGATATATATATTCTCTAAATTTTAATAAAAGTAATGTAGACGCATCATAGTTTTTTGATTTAAATCTTGAATTAAGATTTAAATAAAAATGAAATTATTAATGTTTCACTTTCCGTATATAGTGAAAACATTATACTTAAAAAGACAATATGCGGGCTAAGGAACAGAAAAAAAGGTTTTTTCCTAATAAGTAAATAAAAATATGCGGAGAAATACTTTAAACTTCTTGTGTTTTCATGTCTTCCATACAGCAAATTTTCATTTGGAGCTACTTCTGATGCAATTTCCTTACCACCAAAATAACAAGAAAAATAACAAGGATAACATGAATTTTTTTTTTTTTTATCTTGAATAATCATAGATAAATCATAGATCACAGATAAAAAAAAATTAAGTTTAACATAGTAATTTTGAAACACCTATATCTCCATCATTTAATAAGGTATAAACAATTACAAATTTTTTTGCATATTCTAGCACATTGGCTAAGAAACAAAATAACCCCCCTCCCCCTCAAAAAAAAAAAAAAAAAAAGGCGGGGAAAGATTTTTCATTTCTTTTGTTTTCATGTCTTCCTCGTAGCGCACTTTCATCTAGAGCTACATCTGATGCAATATGAGTATCACCTAGACAACATGAAAAAATCTTCATCTGGAATGTTTATAAATTATGTTAATCTCGAATGACTACAGATAAATATCTTAAAATTTAATATTAAAATTTTGAAGCACCTATATTTCCATTATTTCCTAAAATATAAATAATAACTAAATTATTCATATATTCTATATGCTGCCTAAAAAAGGAAAAGAAAAAATCTACCCCCTCCCCAAATATAGACTTATATATATACATTGAGGAATGGAAAATTCTTTCACTCCTTGCGTTTTCATGTTTTCCTTATAACACATATCCATCTGGTTCTACTCCTGATGCAATTCAACCGATCACATAGACAAATAACCCCACAAAGTGTAAATTGAAAAAGGCATGCCCGAAGGCGTCTCTTTTTATTTTTAACCTTTTGTTTCCCGGAAAAGAAATTCCTACTTCCTGAGATGGTTGGAATTTCTGACAGTTTTTTAATGAAAATGTTTCTTATGTTTGTGGCAGAAACAAGACAATCTTGTGTATTTTCTTAAACGCCCGTCTGCTGTCACATAAATATGAATATCTCCAGAGGAAATTTTGACATTCATAATTCTACTTACATTACGCCTTGATTAAATGAAATATGAGAAACTTCATTTTTAAATACTTTGGGAAATTTTGCTTCAAGCTGGATGAATTTAAGTGACTTATTTTAAAATTAGAAATTTAAGATTTCATGCAATTTAAAAAAATTAAAAAAATGTACTACTTAAATTTTCCTGTATCTTTTCTTTAATTTTATTTTTTTCATCATTTAAAAGGTAAGCTTAAGAAGAATATATGTATGGTATACGTATTTGAGAATGTAATAATAGCAACCTAGAAAAAAAAATTTACTCTTTTTTGGTACACACTTTTTTAAATACTCTCGGAAAATTTGCTTCAAGCTGGATGAAATTAAGTGAGTAATTTTAAAATTAGAAATTTAAGATTACATGCAATTTAAGATACTTAAGAGAAATGTACTACTTAAAATTTCCTGTATCTTTTCTTTATTTTTATCTTTTTTCATCATTTAAAAGGTAAGTTTAAGAAGAATATATGTATGGTATACGTATTTGGGAATGTAATAATAGCAACCAAGGAAAAAAATAATTTTTTGGTACAAAGCAGAAGTTAAGATTTAAATAAAATATACATTTTTTAGTGTTTTTTATTTTTAGCACGTCATGAAAAAATATTTTTGAAAAAGAGAATTTGTCTAAAGACTTTTTGAGAAATATGTTTATTTGTATGTTTAAATCTTTTTCAATTCTATTGTAAAATAAAGCATATTTTTACAAATGATAATAGAATAATAATATAAAACTACATCATTCTATATTTTTTAAAGATGTATTTAAAAGTTCTATATTTTGTAAGATGGCGTTGTTTTGTTCAATTTGCAGATTTTCATTTTATTTTCGGTTCTGTTCAGAATTTTTTTTTAATTTTATTATAGTTTTGGATTTGTGAGATGATATATATATATATATATATAAACATATGTTGCAGCCAATACCCGAAATTGGCCAATTCTAGAACTGGCCGGCCAATTCCCGAATTGGCCAGCAACGTTAAATAATGACTGGCCAATTCTAGAATTGGCCGGCCAATTCGCGAACTGGCCAGATGCAATTGGCCAATTCGCGAACTGGCCAGATGCGATTGGCCAATTCGCGAAATAGATATATGTACTCGGCTTAATCCTTACTAATATAGTTGAAAGTGTCTATGAATTCAAATAGTCTAGACGTCAGCCTGTCCGTGATCTAACTCGAGTAAAGTTTCCGGTTAACTTGTAATTGCCATCGTATTTGGTATATCAAATAATTTCGATATTGAAATCGAATTTTGTTCGATTTTTGGTTAATTTAGTTGGGTACAGAAAAATATTTCATTTCAATATAATCAATGGGAATCTTTTTACTGTACATTTTAATATTACATTATCTTAATTACAAAAATCCCTGTCGGCTGGGCCTATAGGCGGAGGTAGATTTCGAAGAATGCTCAATTCAACAAAAAAATATATGATTAGAGATAAACCCAGTTTAATAACTTCATTTGGCCGTTTATGAAAAATTTTTAATTTCATTTTTCTTCAAAAACTGGTTTTATCAGAATCATCTTAAGAAAAATTCAGCTCAAATGCCCGTTTTGACAACATATTTTGAAATAGATTCTGAATTTATTATAAAAATCGACCAAAACAGTACATTATACAGCTCCTAAATAACAAAAAACTGGCAGTTGAAAGCATTTGAGAAAAAAATTGAATTTAAAAATGAGTCATAAAATAACCTATTTGTTGTTTGAATACATACTTAATTCTTTATTTATGATTGCTCGGAAAATTTTGTGCGAAATACTCACTTTGACAGCATTTTAAAAATTATATTCCATCTTTATCAAAAAACTGGCCAATGCGTCACAGTATATAGTTCCTAAATAAGAGGATCTGTAAATTGGATGCGTTTGAGAGCGAAAATGGATTTTAAAACGAGTCATAAAAAACGCAATTTCTTATTTGAACACTTCCTTAAATTTTCAGTCACAATGATTTCAGAAAATTCTGTTCAAAATACCCTTTTTGGTAGCCTTTTTTGAAACATATTCCGTCTTTATCAAAAAACTGCCCAATGCATCACATTATATAGTTCCTAAATAAGAGGATCTGTAAATTGGATGCGTTTGAGAACAAAAATGGATTTAAAAACGAGTCGAAAAAAAACGCAATTTCTTATTTGAATACTTCCTTCAATTTTCAGTCCGGATGACTTTCGGAAATTCTGTTCAAAATACCCTTTTTGGTAGCCTTTTTTGAAATATATTCTGTCTTTATCAGAAAATTGACCAATGCGTCACTTTATACAGTTTCTAAATAAGAGGATCTACCATTTGGATGCGTTTAGAATCAAAAATGAATTTAAAAATGAGTCAGAATATAAGCAGTTTAGATTTGAGGTTTTTTCTCCAACTCCTATTTTTGTTTAATTTCTTTTTGCTATACGAATTGATCCTATGAAAAATTTGTCAGTATAAAAGTTGTACATATTTTTGAGAAGATGTAAAATAAATTTAATCAGATTTGATACCTTAAAAATTGACGGAGTTATGAATTTTTCTCTTTTTTCAGCGCCCTTTTTCTTTTCGTTTTTAATTTTTTTCGTCGGTAAAAGTTGGTCCTATCAAAAACTTGTAAATACAAAAGTTTTAGATAATTTTAAGAACATTTACAAAAAATTTAGTTCGACATGATATCGTGAAAATTGACGAAGTTATGAATTTTTTTCTCTCAAAATCTCTGTTTTTTTCGCCCCTTGAGCCCACTTCTAAATTTATCAAAAATCTGTCATGCATATACTTTTGGCCCATTTTTAAGAAGTAATATAAACTTTAAACCGATTCGATATCTACTTTAATTAAGAAGTTATGGCATTTTTTCGGTTTTCACAAAAACGCCCCCTATTCCGACCCCCTTGGTCCGATTTTGCCCATTAACGAACTTAGCCAAGATTTTATCCCCTTTGATTTTATGTACAAGTTTGGTGGAGATTGGTGAAAAATTATAGAAGTTATCGTGTCCATAAAAAAGTGAGATATATAGATAGATAGATAGATAGATAGATAGATATATAAACTGGTGCGATTGCAATAGGTAATATTTCTTACGAAATCTACCTAAAAAATTGGTACCTATGCATCATAGTTCGGATGTTGGCCAAGGCTTACCGGCCAGTTCGCGAATTGGCCGGCCAAAACCCGAAATACGCTATTCATTTCATGTATTTCGGGTTTTGGCCAGGAAGCTTGGCCAGTTCGGGTATTGGCCGGCCAGTTCTAGAATTGGCCAGGCTCCGGGTATTGGCCGCAACATATGTTTATATATATATATATATATTTCACATTAACTTGTAGCATTATATATGAGCTGCTGAAGCGCCAATGGTGCTGCAATTTTTCATGATGTATTGATACTATATACTATAATATATATATATATATACATATATGAATGTATATTTTTGTTAAAGTAAGAACAATAAAGATATTCATATATACCTGTAACTTATCCCCCCCCCCAAAAAAAAAAAATAAATAAATAAATAGTGTATGCGAGGGATGGTGAGATTTGCAATTAATGTATTTTATGTTTTCCTTATTACATCATCTAGATTTCCCTTTAATGAAATTCATCAGATCACAAATACATCATTCCTTACAAGGAGTAAAATGAAAAAGGAAATTGCCTCTCTAAAAGGCATTTCTTTTTTATTTTCTTTTTTAATTTTTAATTTCTCTTTCTCTTTTCCCTTAACCACTTGTTTCAGAAAATAAAATATTTCTTCTTGATTCAGTGGAATTTTTTGACGCTTTTCTAATGAGAATGTGCCTTACGTTTGCGGCAGAAAAAAGGACAGGAGAGCATCTTGTACTTTATTGGACGCGGGTGTGCTGTCACATACAAAGGAATGTCACCAGAGAAAAATTTGACATTCTTAATTTTACTTACATTATGCCTTGTTGATAATGAAATATGAGAAGCCACATTTCAAAATAGACTCACTTATTTCGCTCCAAACTGGATGAAATTAAATGACTAATTAAAAAGTTAGACATTTATTTTAAGGTTCCATGCAGTTAAAAAAACTTAAAAAAATTATGATGTGTCGCTTAATTTTTACTGTAACCTTTTCCTTACCATTAATCTTTATAATAACTAAAAAAAACTTTTCAAACTTTTTGGTGAAAATTAAACATATGTTTATGAGAATAATTCTTATAACAATTTTCCAGCCAGTTTTATTATTTTTTTCACACTGTATATGTAACATATAAACAAAACATTATAAACCATTACAAATTACTAACAAGAATTGTGAATAAAAAAAAGAAATTTAATCAAATTGAAATATCATTTTTAATTTGAATAAACCCTTTGTTATTTATACATTCACAATTCTTGTTGGTAATTCATAATGGTTTATAATTATTTTGTGTTAACATTCAAATTAGTATGCTGATAAGTATGTGTAATTATAAGTGTAATTATGAATATTAGTCTAGTTCAATATAATTTATATCTTCCCATTGAGGATGTCAACAATCCATTTTGAACTTTTTATTTATAATTAATGCAAACTAATATATATTTTTAGATGTATAGCAATGGTAGCTAAATGTATTTAGCAACCTTATATATAATGGTTATTACTAGTGGATCAATGGTAAAATTTGTATTTAAGCATGTTTCTTATTTCTACTTCAGACATTAACGGTATTTTAGTTGTAATATCGTTATATTGCTTTTGAACACGAGTTACGAATGATAAGTTCAATTTCATTTTTTCATGCAAGTTTTGTTTCCAAACCTTTATGCGGTTTTTCTTACTTAATTTATGTCATTTTCATTATGAGATCATGCATTTCGTAAAACGAATTTAGTGATGCTGATGATGATTTCATTTTTCCTGGTCTTGTTTTCATTTTTTGAAATACTTTAGTTACAAGTAGTTAGACAAAATATGCCAAATGCTTCTAATTTCTATTATATGTGCATAGATGAAAGGATAAAAATAACCCCTTTTTAAAAATTAAATTTAAAATTAAATTTCAAAAGTTTAAATTTCCAATTAATATTTTTTAACATTTATTCTGAAACTTAAAGCTATTTTGTCTGATAACTTTCTTTCCCACCCTCACATTTATTACATTTCGATATCACTTTTAGACGCTTCTTAAGATTAAAATTGATGATCTAATTGCTTTTTTCAGGCATTTGTGGTAATGTCTGATACGTCGCCGAACTCAAGAATTGTGCGGGCCTTGACCGCATATCAAACAAAAACTAATAGATCTATTAATGAAATGTTCCTCCCAAATTCACAACTGTGTTCTTTGTTGTAACAATACTGCAATCCCTAAAACATTAGCAAGAACGTGCGAAAAACGAGAGATTTTGCACATTTGAAAAGCGTGTAAAATCTACGGCCATGCAACTCCTCGAAATTGACGTAAATAGTTTTTACGACCTATGATCGAACTTGCTAACTCATTTGTAGGATGGGCGGCCAGATAAAAGAGTTCGAGCCCGCAAGAGGTTTCCAAGTCCAAATTATTATCAACATTTGATGTCACCAGAAATAAAGTCAACTTCTTGACGACGCTACATACATGCATATATTACGTATTCGCCGTTTGGTTATTATTCATTTGTTGTGAAATTTAAATGTTATAGTGTTTGATTCCTACTTAGTATTTCATTTATAAGTGACTGGATTAGTCTTTAAAAACTCATTAATGATTTGTTAATTTAATAAATATTGTTCCTTAGTTAATATGTATACTGTTTGCATCTTGGCTTGATACCCAATTTATAATTTATATTCAAAATATATGATTTCCAATATTCTATAATACTTATATGCACATATAGAATTCTTAGACAAAGTAAAAATAATAAATATATTCATATATTCCAGTACGCGAACCAGAAAAAAAAAGAGGTAAGTTATCTTTTCTTTAAAAAAATATATGCCGTGGAAAGCTTTTCCACTTCATGTGTTTTCATTTCTTCCCTACAACACATATTCATCTTGGATCTGCTTCTGATGCAATTCAGCAGATCACCAAGACAACAGACCTCCACCAAAGAGTAAATTGAAAAAGGAATGCCTGAAGACGTCTCTCTCTCTTTTTTTTTTTTTTTTTCAACCTTTTGTTCCCGGGAAAAGAAATTCTTCCTTCTCAAGTTCGTGGGATTTTCTGACGGTTTTTTAATGAGAACGTGTGTTATGTTAGCGGCTGAAAAACTGGAAGAGCATCTTGTATTTTCACGGATACGCGTCCGTTGTCAAATAACAAGAATGCATCTAGGAAAGCTTTTTGACATTCATAATTTTACTTACATTATACCTTGTTCAATCTGAAATATGTAAAACGTCTCTCTCTCTCTCTCTCTCTCTTTCTCTCTCTCTTTTTTTGAGAGAGAGAGGATGTTTTGCTTTGAGCAGGATGAAATTAAGTAAGCAATTTTTAAATTAGAAAAATGAGAATTGATATCATACTAAGCATATTAAAAAAATAAATAAATAATTGTGTCTCTTGAATATTGCAATAGTTGAAACAGCCTTAAAAATAGATAGATAATTTAGATTTTAATTTTTATATATTTTATCATTAGGTACGTTTTGTGTTTTTCATTTTCGTAATACAATAATACATTTATTTGTAACAAATATTTATTAAGCTTTGCTTCGAGCTGGATGAAATTAGGTAATTGATTTTTAAATTAGAAAAGTGAAGTTTGAAGTTATACAATGAATATTAAAAAAATATTAACTGTGTATCTTAAATATATTTAAAACTGCTTTAAAAATGAATGGATAATTTATATTTTAAATTAAAAATATTTTATCATTAGGTATGTGTTGGATTTTATATTTAATACATGTATTTTTACAAATACATGTTGAGTAAATCAAGTTTTGCCTCGATTTGAATGAAATTAATTAAGCAATTTTTACAATTACAAAAATGAAATTTGATATCATAAAAAGAATATAAAAAATAATAAATAAATAATTGCATCGCTTGAATATTGCAATAGTTGAAAATGCTTTAAAAATAGATGGATAACTTAGATTTTAATTTTTAAATATTTTATCATAAGGTATGTTTTGGAATTTATGTTTTCCTTACATAATAATACATTTATTTATAACAAATACGTATTAAGTAAATTAAGTTTTGCTTCAAACTGAATGAAATTAAGTAAGTGATTTTTTAATTAGAAAAATTAAGTTTGATTTCATTCGAAAAAATATTTAAAAAAATAAATAAATAATTGTATTGCTTGAATATTGAAGTAATTAAAACGACTTTAAAAATAAATGAAAAATTTAGATTTTAATTGAAAAATATTTTATCATTAGATATATTTTGGACTTTATACTTTCCTTGCGTAATAATACATTTTCTAAGCTCTACAAAAACTAGATTTATAGATATACAAAAACCAGTTTAGTAAATTTAAATCTTTCTCCTTTATTTACAATGTACGACATTTTTATTACATTTTGACTCATGCGAGTTAATAAAAAATTGTATCAGAAATAAAAGTTGCTGGTCTTATTATTTTGAGCACACTGTTTTTCTTTTAGGTACATACAAGTGTAAAATTATTGAACCATTTGAAACGGGTTAGGACTCACATATTGAAAGAATATCCTTTGATAGAAATATTCCGCATTGTATTCGCACCCAGATTGAGAAAGACGGCGGGGTAATTGCTCGGGAACTTCTAACCCTCAGCAAACTACCGCTATTTTGTTCCACCTCAGAAGATAAACATTCTCTGGACAGGAGATTTTTCCAAATTTTGTTTTGCTTGTAACGTCGCAGAGGTAAAATTACGACCAATAGCAGTCAACATATATCTTTCCCAAGTAATATGTTAGCGCAAAAGAGAGGAGAAAAAGAGCTTTTGAGAATTCGAGTATCACAGGAGAGGCGTTTTTAGTGCTGTCTTAGTGAGAAACTACATTATGTTTCATTTTAGATAAGGCTTCTTCTTTGGTCAGAAAACTTTCCGTTTCTTACATTGTTATTAATGCATTTATATATTGCTGTTTTTCAATAATGTACTGGAAAGATATTTTATTTTTTATTTAAAGTATATATCAGCTCTATAAGTATGAAAATTACTATATTAACTTTTAAGGAAATACGAAACTAAGAAATCATGTTGAAAGATTATTCCAGAATTCTTTAATTAGTTTACAATCGATAACTTAATGTAGAACTTTTATACATACTATATGAAATATAAATAAACTGCGATTATAAATAAATATCCCAACATATTAAAATAAATAAACAAACGAGAAAGACAAAGTCATGCGTCAAGCGTAGATTATGAAGCACTTTCACACGCATTCAGAATAATGTAAGAAAATTGCACACTTTAAAAAAAATTAAACTATTACGTTTCATTTCGCCATATGGAAACCAAGTTTCAGCTGTCCTTTCTACACATACAAAAATATCCGAATTTTTCAGCAGCTCTCATATGAACATATGAGATTTTATCTAATTACAACATACAATCCAAAATTTAAATCATTTAAGAGATACATGTATTTCAGTTGAAAATTTCCCTTCAGCAATTTCCTCTCATAAGGAGAATGGTATGCGAATATTTTTGAGCATTTCGAATACTCTGTATATGAGGTATAAAAGTTACATATATATATATAAAATAAGGTGCAAATTAATAATAATAAATAAATAATATATGTAAATAAATTTAAAAGTGCGTGCCGAATTTTAAAACGTGCTGTCCATTCATTCTTACGCAAAGACAGTTCTGTAATTGATTTCTTTTGTGCGACCCTGTAAATTAATTAAAAAAATACTATAAATGCTCTGTTTTAACGCGATCGTGGTGAAATCCAGTGATTTATATCTGTTTCATTATATTTAAAATAGCTTAATATCATTAAAATACTCTCCAAAAGATTATCCCCTTATATACCATAATGTAATCGAATTCTTTTGAGTTTCTCTGTAAATAACCAATTAATCATACGTACTTCATATGCATTACCGAACATGCTTTGGTGACCCTAAATAATCTTTATCAATTGCATGAAAATCCGAGTATATTTACAGGAGTTAGAGCGTAGACAGACGGTCAGACATACCGAATGCATAAACACTTTTCAACTTTGTTTAAAAGTGCTAAAAAGTAAAATCTTATTGCTTATCGGAAATCAAAAATAACAGTTGAAATTTTAAATTCAATGCATTTATAAGTGTCCAGTGTGAGTCTCTGTAGTAAACAAACTTTGTATTACGTTAGACTTTTACATTTTACAAAACAGCTATTTTTAACAATTAATAAATCTTTGTATTATCCTAAACTTTGACTTATCGCAGCCTTGTTTCAAAAGTGATACAACTCAAAAATTGATATTTTTGAGTTGTGGTTACCATTAAACTTAAATTTTACATTTCTGCCATTTAACTAAAGAACAAAATAGTAAAATAAAATTTAGTCCTCAATTAGCTGTTGTGTGTGAGAGATAGCCATTTACCCATCCACAGCCTGAAAATGCATTTTGCATTTTGTGAAAAAGAAAGTTTTTGATAAAAAGTTAATTAAATCCAATTGATTATTAAATCATCAGATTTTAAAATATTCACCTTTTATATACACAATTTAATAGCAATTTTAATTTTTCTTAAGAAAGGTGTTATAGTAAAAATATAAAATACATTGACATGTTTCGGAACCGTCAAATAAGTTCCATAGTCATAATATAAATAAAACAAAATTTCAAAATCAAAATTTTGAAATTTTGTTTTATTTATATTATGACTATGGAACTTATTTGACGGTTCCGAAACATGTCAATGTATTTTATTTTTACTATAACACCTTTCTTAAGAAAAGTTTTTGAGTTGTGCTACTGTTGAAACAAGGGTGCGACATGCATATATGCAATAATAAAATTTTTTGCCACTAATTATTTTCAAATTCTTATAAGATACATTATTACTTTATTCTATATTTACAAAAAGAAAGTATATGATTCTCGTTGTGTATTCGAGTACCGGTTTTCGACGAATTTACACATTTTTTGATCAGAGATCATGATAAACGTGTTTTTACAAAATGTTTGCCTCGAGTCTATCTCTGAGTTTGTGTATTTGAAATGTGATTCTAATTTTGTGAGGGCTGTCTTTGAAAACTACTGCACGCAATTTAATAAAAAAATATATATATTCAATTAGTGTTTGATGTAAATTGGTGCTGATCAGCTTTTTGTGTGAATTGCTTAACAAGTGGCACTGATGAGCATGTTTCATGATTTCTGCAATCGCTCAATCTCCAGAACTAATACATGGATATATACAATTTAATAATTTTTATTTTCCGATTAATATGAAGACTATCCTATCTTAAAGCCTTACTAACATAAGTATGTGAAAAGGCCAAGCTGGGCATCATCCTCGTAGCTTAAATGGTAGGACACTTGGAGCACTATTCCAAGGGTTTCGGGTTTGCTTGGACATTTTTCACCATGTTAGTTTTCACGTTTAGTTAGCAAGTGATAAATCATGTATTAAATAATATACGTATTTCCATCAAATTTCAGATTCGGTTAGCGCTTTACATAAAATAACGTATCTTTTTTTTTTTTTTTTTTTTTTTTTGCTTAACAGGTGGCAGTGGTATGCTGCCTTTTTTACAATTTCTGCAATAGCTCTATCTCAAGAACTCATTCATGAATTAATCTAACTTAAGATTCATTTAAAAGTTGACAGAAGCTGTTGCTGATTAGGTTTATTATTAATTTCCCAATAGGTGGCACTAAGCTTATTTTGTAGGATTTATAGAATTTTAGCGATAGTCATATTGCATGTATTGCTATTTAATTTTGCATTGTGCAGCGAATTTTGAAGTATTAACATATATGAGATAGAAAAAAGTTTTGGGGTTGGTACATACGACTAAGTTTAAGCTTATGTTCAGTATATTTTTCTGTTGCTTTCTTATTTACATCATCATTAATTTTTTGCTATACAATATTTTAATGAATAAATATAAATAAAATTTTGATATTACTCTTATATAAGTAAATAATAATACTACGAAAAAATCTGATCTTTAAATTTACCTCCTTTATTTATCTAATGAGATATCTATTCTCTAAGAATAAATTATGAAGGTTGGAACATTGCTGCAAAAACATTGTAATGGAAGTCAAAAACGATAAAAGTTGTGGTTAAAAAGAAATCAATGAATAAGTATATGTGTGTGTAGGGGCGGGGAGGGGAGACAACATTTCTACAGGCTTTTCATTTCCGCCTTCTGCGTAGGCATAAAGCATAAAAATAGCTCCGTACACCTGACCAGCACGCAACTTATCTTTTTGATACACGTCCTGTCAACGAGTGTGCATGTTTGTAAGCAATTTGCTTCAGCAAGGGGTAAATTTATGGATAAAACATTAATAAATTATCAAATATATTTGAGGTTCAGAACATTACGTGTGGAAATATGCGTGATTTTTTGCTATATTTCTTCGGGTCATATTTAAACCATTTTGCTGCTTTAGTTTTATTCTTCTTTTGCATGTTACGTGTTTAATTTACTAATTATTTTTAAATACGCATTTGTTTTTAAAAATATGTATGTATTTAATTTCGTAACTATTTTTTTTTGTTTTGTTTAATCAGCTACATTGCAAATTCTCAGCACTCAAAAATAAACAATATTTTTGAACACTTTTGGTCACCAAATTTACAACTTCGTACTGTATTTTGAGTTATGAAAATTCATATACAAAACGTTCTTTCTGTTGTGATTGTGTTCTTAATATGTTGCAAAAGTGTTGCTGTCCAGAAATGTTTTCTTTCTATGTTGCAAAAAGTGTTATTATCTAAAAAATGCGCTCTAAAAACAGTGTTGTTAATGGTGTTGAAACAGTGCTGTAAGTAGTTTGAAGAAAACATTTTCTTACAACTGTATTGTGCTGCAGTACACTTTGTCACCAAATCAACAACACATTATAAAAACCTCACAATTTAGAATACTATAAAACATCACTTTCAAACCACTTTCTACACTGTTAAAACTAATGGTGACACATTGCACCTTTTAGAGGTGAAAGGCTTGTCTCACTGTTTACACCCCTAAAGGAGACAGAATGACACCTTTAATAAGGATGAAAATATGGCACCCTTAATCCAGAGTGTCCAATAATAAAAAATTAAAAAATATACAAACCGACTTTTGGCCGTCGAAGGATTCGAACTCACAACGTCTGATTACAAGCTCAGCGTTCAAACCGCTCGGCCATCGCGCTCACCTTCACTCATTCATAGCCATAGATTTTACTTGCCATCACAGAAAACAGAAAGACACACGTCACAGTGCATGCGCATGGTTTCACTCATCCGATGAGGTGCCACATTGCTGACAATACGAAGTGTATGGCACCTTATTTAGCTCCAATCACCCAGTAAGAGACCTGTCGGCACTGCAACCACATATCCAAGCCCCTATGGCACCCTAGGGTTCCAAATGCCCCGGGTTCTAACGGTTCCTAGGGCCTTTTCACCTCCGGGTCTCAAATGGCACCGGTTTGTCACCTTCACTTTTAACAGTGTACATGGTGCCGTTAACCCTTTCCGACGAATTTAAATAAAAAAAGTTAGGCAATCTATTTAGGCCTAGAGGAATACACAGGTATTGTTTTGTAAAGATTGCACTAACCATTTTAATTATACAGCTGTTGCCGAAGTGGTAACCTCCCATAAGTAAAGCATTGATAAGCGCAGTGAGAAGAGCATTGCTGTGAAGCGCGTATTACAGTAAAACATTTTACCTATTATTTAAAAAACAGCAGAGTTTGATCTCTGTGGTTCTGTCATCTAGAACTCATAAAGATTTAAAGTAGCCATTAGAGTAGTTTTTGAAATATTCACGGAGTTTTTGTCTCTCTAAACAGCGGGAACTTTAGGTGTTGCTGACCCGGCAACACTGCGCGGTAAGGGGTTAAAATAACATAATTTTAAAAAGGAAATAAATGACCATTTAATTTATAGAAAAAAATTCAGAAGATTACTGAGTCAGCGGACTAATTTTACAAATAAATATCAATAGCTGCATTTCTGGAAAAATTGTAAGATTTTTAACAACGCTTTTTTTGCATAATCTTTTTTCCTGGCACAACACATTTACATGAGACATGACAATCAAGCAGTGTTCTCGCTGACATTTGGCTAACTAAAAATTAAAAAAAACATTCGCCAATTGAAAAAAAGTATTAGCAAAATAAATTCGCCGTGTAGCCAAAAAAAAAAAAAAAAAAAAAAAAATAATAATAATAATAATAATAATAATAATAATAATAATTCTTTAAAGTATTTCTCTTTTTTCCAATATGTTCTAAAATACCCTAAGTTTTTATAACTGTGACAACGATTGTTATTAAATAATTTCAACTATTCGCTACAAATAAATTAAAAATATGTATATAAATATTAAAGATATGTATATATAAAAAAAAAAAGTGATAATACACATTGCATAAAAAATAGTTATGAACTGGTCCATATTATGAAAAATCTTAAATGTATAAAAAATATCACTACCTATGATTTTAAAGATTTATTTAATAATATCGATTAATCGGATTTACATAATATCATAAATGAGCTTTTTAAAAAATATCAACACGAGTTGGATATATCACATAATATCGATTCTGATTACTTTCATACCTTAACTAATTTCATTATCTATAATAATTTTATCATGCATGATAACAATATATATATTCAAAATGTTGGTATACCACAAGGTGGTAGTACATCTAGTGTATTATCTGACTTATACTTATATTACTATGAACGTCATTATTTAAATAATAAAATACATTTATATCGATATATAGATGATGTAATTTTAATTGATACTGATAACTCCTGTTTATCTCAATTCCCTGTTGATTATCCTTCTAATCTAGAACTTTCAAAAAACCTACTTTTAAATAATACAATCAATTTCTTAGATATTAAAATTATATTAAAAGAGAACAAATTTATAACTGATATTTATGACAAAAGGAAAGAATTTAATTTTAAAGTTAATACCTTTACTAATTTTAAATCTTGTCTTCATAATTCTGTATATCGTAATATAATACTTAACCATTTATATAGAATAAAATGTCTATGTTCTTCCCATTTAATTAATACTAATATTAAAAAGCTTGTATATGATGCTATAAATAATGGTTATCCTAAAAAATTCATATATTCTTTAATTTACAATTAGATATTACATGATCTTATAATTAATTCTTTGCGTAAAAAATGTATAAAAAAATTATAAAACATAAAAATAATAATAAAAAATTAAAAATGTTAAAAAGTAATAAAAAAATATATATATAGGTTGGTTGGGTGGGTAGATGTTAGAGTACGGAGGAGGGTGGTGTTGTCTGGATAAAAATGCAAAAGTTAATTATTTATTTAAAAAAAAAAATTGAGAGTGGGTTATTTATTTTAACATTATTTTAACATAATTTTTAAACTGTTTAATTTACACCAATATATGGATATTTGTCTAGTTATATCTATAATTAAATAGCTATATTTTAATTATCAAATTATTTTTAATGTTATTGATATAATTTTTGGTATTATTATTAATATTATTACTATTATTATTATTTATTTTTTATTTTTTAATTTTTATTATCTTATATTAAGATAATGAGTTTTTACCATGTAAAGTCACAATAAATGTTACTGATTAAAGTAACAATAATGAATTTTAAGTTATATGTTAACATGAATGTTATCTCTTAATTCTAATTTTAATCATTTTATTAATTTAATTTTATGTTAATATCGATTATTAATTATTTTTCCGGTTCAATTATATTTCCATTCTGCTTTATCTTTTTTGTTTGTTATGGAAAACTATTATTTTTACTTACTTTCAACTCCTTTTTGTAAAATATCTTTGTTCCTTGTTTAATAATTTGGTTTTTTTGTGATGGTAGTCCCAAATTCGTATTGTTTTGCTTTTTCATGGCAAATACGAAGATGAAACCACACACTCCATTTGTAGTTCCAAAGTATTTGGGACCTGAAGATTCTGCTTTGGTTCTACAAATTTCATTTGTATTCAAATTATTCTTTTTTCCTTCCATGTTCAATGTACTATAAGTTATTAAATTCAATGGTTAATTTCAAATGGTTAATATTGTTTACTATAATTCAATTTAATTCTTTTATTGATAAAATCCATTGGTGAATCTTGTCTACTTTTAATGGTATTATATATATATATATATATATATATGTGTGTGTATAAAAAACGAAATAGAGCAGAAAGAAAAAGCTGAAATTGAGCACTAGCAATTTGGCGAATCTAATGGCTTGTTTACTCGCCAAATGAAGAATTTAATCGCAATTTGGTGCAATGGCGAGCGACAGCGAGAACTCTGCAATCAAGGAGGATTATAGTTAAGAGTCAATTATTATGTTCAGTTACTGTTGTTAAAGTGTGTCGCGAATTTACAATATACATTTAAAAAAAAAATTTAGATAATATAGACATTCGAAATATTATAGCAGTGTATTTCTAGAACAAATAAATATAACATTTTGAATAAGTAAATAAGGCAAATGTTCTTGTAGTAAGTTGAAGAGAAACCTGCTTATAAATGTTTGTTTTTATTGTTTGGTATCTAAATTCTGTTTCTGGTTTTTAATAGATAACATTATGATATGTAGTATGTACGTTGTTCATTTTAGATCATAATTTTATAAAATATATTTTTCCCATTTACCTGCGCATTTTACTCTGTCTTGCACACATGTTTAAAAAACTTATTTTGCAATTAAGTTTGAATAATTGTATGACGAGCCATAAATTCGATAATGTTTTTGTATTTAAAGTCTTAAAGCAACACGCATATAAAAATTCTTACATAATGAAACAGCGAAACTTCAGGAACTAAATACAATCGAAGAATATTTGAGAAAAGAGCTAGATAAGAAAAAACTTATCGTTATTAACCCAGAGTATCGTTTAAAATTGTTTTAAAATTATATGTTAGGTATATTTCTTTAAATAGTATCCATAGATAGTATATCTTTTTAAATCAGCATATGAAATATGTATAATGTCTTGTAATACCGTATAATAAAGTAAATGTTTTTTTAAATTAATTACGTGTTCGTCTGCTAAATATTTAACAACATATTCTATTCGAAATGTATCTTACATGAAAATACATTAATTAAAACATGTATTTTAGATATATAATAAAAAAGGCTCTTTAGCAACTTTTAATAATAAGAAACCGAATGAAATATACACTCGTAAAAGAATATACATAAAACTGCCCCGATACAAAACTGAACGTAACATATTGGTCTTAAAAACACAATCCATTGATTTAGGAAATTTTTGGACCATTTCCATTATCCTACATAGTTTAGGAAAAACTGTTCTTGTTTCATATCACCTTAGAGAATAAACCCAAGTCTTCTAGAAATCTAGCCTTTCTTTCTTCATGGCTGTAATAACAAACAAGAGCTAGGCAAGTCGTATTTCTTCTAGAAATAATATTTCTGGGTGACTGTTGGACAAAAATAATGCCTGTACTTTTTCTGTTTGCTTTTTTTTTTTTTTTTTTTTTTTTTTTTTTTTTTTTTTTTTTTAACAGAAGCACCTTTTTTTATTTTCTGCGTTTGCTTTATGCATGTTTAAGAGAAATAGAGCTTTAACATTAAAATAAGACAGTGTTCATACATAATAATAATTAAATTAAAAATAAATCTTTTAAAGATTTTTAATATTAAATTTAAAGATAATATTTAAAGAATATTTTTTTAATTAATTTTTATATTAAATATTAAAGAAAGCATAATGGCAATCGATGTATTTATTATTAAATCATGATAATACTTTAGAATATAGACATTTTAATCTCTTATACAGTTCACTGCGATACACATTTATATAAAACCTAGCTAACAATGCATACATGCACTTGTTTATACGCATGAATACTCACAATGAAATTTTGCCAAAATCGACCGTAGTTGCTTGAAAATAACGAAGTTAAAAGTTTGAATCAGAAAATCAACATAGAATTCATTAGCTAATTAGTCAAAATTTATTCCAATTTAAGCTTAAAATGTTGAATTGACATCAAACTGGGCCAATTTACGTGTTGTAATATAGCAAAAAAAATTTCAGGAAAGGATTACAATGTTGTGGAATTGACTCTTTTATTTATTTATTTTTATTTATTTATTTATTTATTTGTTTTATATGCAAATGTGTTAACATGAAACCGAATTCATACGGACAATTTTTATGATTTAAAAGAACACTTCGTATAAAACGTCGAATATAGAAATAAGTCAACATGTTACTATCATAGAAATGTTTTCGGATTCATCGGTTCAAATGTAATGTTGTTGAAAAAAGCCCGCCAAAATTTATCTTAAATGCTATTTTAGAATTAAGTTTTGGATATCATAATTTCATAGCAAAATTTTTATATTACAATCAAAAGCCAATGCTTTGGGCAATTTTAAACTGCACTGAGAAATAAATCAGTTTATGAAACGTACAAACTTAATATATATATATATATATATATATATATATATATATATATATTAATTAATTGGTAATTGTCCTATGTAATTATATATCCTTGATAATTATATGGAATCAATTAAATCTCGATAAAATATCTTATATTATTTAGGGCTGTAATAATAATTTTGTAGCTCCAACATTTACTAATTTTTATCAATAATTTGGTTTTTCAGGAAACGTGTGTTTGATAAATTTTTTTCTAAAAGTTCTTTGTACATTATTTTATAATGTACTAAGATAATTATGCTTGAAATATTGTGAATAACCATTTATAAAACAAAGGATATGTATCCTTTATTGAATTTTGTACATATACAAATATGTTTGGTTGCCAAAAACAAAACAAATAGTATTACACTAATTTATAAGATCATTTTCTTTATTCCCATTATTTATGTGCATAAAACTATCGTATCATTATAAAAGAAAACTGAAGTATTTTATAATGAAAGTCAAACATCGTGATTTAGAACAGACATATCTTTTGTAACCATTTATGCCTGAAAGTATAATGTCTGGAATCTGTACCGTATTATATCTAAGTCAAAATGTATTTGATGTAAACGGAGAAAGAATGCTTTTGGAGTTTTGCCAAATGCCTCTAACAAAATTGTTAGTTCAGAGAATATCATCAAATATTTGTCACGTTTCACGACCAAAGAAGCGGGAATGTTTTACTTTTTCTAGTTTCCTTTATCATGATTTGATAGTGTTAATTCATCCATAAATTCTTAAGATAAAGGGAAAAAGCTATTGTGTGAGTTGTATAAAGCACATTTTTACGTCTCTTAAAAAATGTGACTTTTAATACGGCATCTACGTTTGTTAAATACATTTAAAAATCTCATTTTAGCAATGTATTCATAAACGGGTCTTAATATTTTTGAATGGATTAAAATTATAGATTTAACCAAGTTTTTAGATGCGTTCGTAACTGTGTAAATACGTTGCAACTATAGCCGTCGTTTAATAAGTCTGTCTGTTCGCCTGCCTCTTGTCCGTGTATAACAAAGCAAAAACTACCCAACAGAATTATTTGAAATTTATTATTATTGCATAATTTTGCCAAGTAATTTCAATTTTTTCAAATTGAAATTAAAAAAATCAAAATTAAAATTCTTCATTAAAATTTATTATCTTTCCAATTTAAAATTATTTACCTTTCCAATTTTAAAAAATTGGAAAGATCGTTCAATTAATGGGACAATCAAAAGTATTCTATTACATTACTGTCAATGGGAAAAAAATAGTTTAAAGTGCATTTTAATGATGTTATACTCTTTCGAACATGATAAAATTCATAATAATCTATAAAATATACACCAAAATATACATTCTGTACAATCTGTGGTGTAAAGAATATTTTTAATTAATTTTCAGGGCCACAAAAATGTATTTTACTACATAATGTTATATTAGGAAACATTGTTTGCGGTTCGTTTTAATTATTTCAAACTATTTCTCATTTTGTGAAATTGATATACGTTGCTGAGCTTCACTACCAGTTATTTCTTGTATAATAGAATGAAATTTAAAGTATTAAAGATAGTATTTACAGGGACACACAAAAAATTCCGGATACTGTATTGGATCCGAAGTACTGCATATTTTAAAAACTTCATTATAATAAGAACGCACCTCTTTTGCTAGGTATGATGCGCAATCTGAGTATTGTTAATCTTAAAGGAATTACAACTTTGCCAGATCTGTAAAATTATCATTCAAATACATTATTTAATGTCTCAGTTAAAATACATTGGCCTCGAAAAATTAAGGTACAAAACGATATTTTGCGTCTAATTTGCAAATGAATTAATATAGAAACAACAAATTTGGAGGAAATGTGTACTAAACTGTTATTTATTAAATGCAATATCGAAATTTACTTAAGTTAAACGTATAAATGTAATTACCAAAAAAAAAGCACTCATGGTGAAATATTCCATTCTTTGAGAAATCAGTACATTGCAGTATTATGCAGTAAAATGTAACAGAAACATTAAAACCCGTGTTTCGACAGAGTTTGACTGATGGTATAGAGTGCATTGTTTTCCCCAGATCAGATGACATCCTCTCCAGTGTGAATCTATGAAGAGTACAAGAACCCACTGTTGTCTGGACCAGGAAACATGTTCCCTTGCCCAACATAAACGGGCCCTTTTCTGTCGTCTATTGAGGAGGTAACGCACAAGTGAACTTTCCACAGAAACCTGCATTGAGAAGGTGTTGTCGCATCGTAGTAGCAGAGATTCGTATCCCTGATGCTGCAAAGTGGTCTGCAATGCGTTGCAGCAGAGTAGTGTGTCATCTCCTTTGGGACGAAAGAGCTAGAAACCGGTCTTCTGCAGATGTTGTAACACGTGGACGGCCTGGAAAATGTCTACTGGACACAGAATCTTCGGATTCATACTGATGCCAGGGTCGTTAAACTACACTGCGAGACACATTGAGTCATCTAGCAGTATCGGCCTGTGACTACCCCATTTCCAACCATCCTATCACCCGCCACATTAATGAATAGGCCAAATGACTTCGTCTAGCCATTTCTAGACTCTACTAGTTGTTGTGAACAAAACTGACAACAATACTTCAAATACAACAAAAGTTACACACGAAATTGCGAAAGCTTCGCAATTGCATATTTTTCTCCGATTCACAAATACTTATTTTTTTCTATAAAATAAAAGTGGTAGATGTAATTTTTGCATAAGATTTTTAAAGCTTATTATTGTCATTCATATAAACTATGAAGTTTAATCTGACTGCCATTTTCTTCTGGTAAGCTTCGAAAAACATGTTGTACCTTAACTTTTAGATGCCAGTGTATATAAACTAATTATAAATCACTAGACATGCTTGTCTTTTGAAAGAGAAATTAAATGTAAAATATATATAAAAACATATAATTGTTAACCAAAAATATACAAATATAGACGCTAATCTGTAATTGCTGATATTCGTACTGATGAAGCTTTGCATTGCACAACGAAATGTCTATATTTTTGGTTTTAGATGAAATATTTTTATGAATATTTTGAATTTGCTTTCTTATGCATAATGCAGTCAAGTCCTTCAAGCGATTCATAATTAATTTATCATAGAACTGCGATTAAATATTGTTTTAAAATTTAGTTTCCTCATTTAAGAGAGACAAAAAAATAAATAATAATTTATAAAAACGAACAAAACAAAACAAAAAATAAACGAAAAACTTGCTATAGTAAGGAATAAGAAATAACTTTGGTTGAAAAGTAATTTATTCTGACAACAGTAACTTATTTTTCAAATTGAAAAGTATTGCTCTGAATTTGCCCACAATTGAAATATTTAATCAAAATGCATAATATTCGGGGATTTTTTAAATAAATTTTTATAGTTGTATTTTTTCTGACGGGATATTTATACAAATGTTAATTTCATATCTAAAATATTTCCTTTATGCGTCTTTAAAAAATATTTGTATATACAATACTGTTAGAAATTTGCAAATGTTCTACACGATAGAAATAACTTAGTGTATGTTACATTTCAGAATATCATTTCTACACTGAAAAAAAAAATCAAGAGGTTACTAAAAATTTCTTAGTAAATTTGTATTCCAGAGAATTTTTAAGTAACCATTACAAACTTTTTTTTTGCAAGTGAAACAAGCATTTCTTTTGTAAACTGAACAAAAGAATTTTTTGTATAACTAACTTAAAAATTTTTAGTATGAGCCACAAAGCAAATTTTAGTAATAGCTCCAAAATTACTTTTAATAACCATTACATGCAACCGAAGCGGAGGAGCTTCCAGAATTCTGAAGCGGAAGATTTTCGGCAAAACCGCAATAGATGGCAGCACTAAACATTCTTAACTGCTCCGACAGGATTTTCATAATCCCTTTTATTAACGAGACACTACAGACATTCGGGGTGTATTTGGCGGTGGCAAGTTTCGAACCCGGGACCTTTTAGCCTGGAGTCCGTTACTATAACCACTATGCTATCAAGGCCACACCAATTGAGTTTTAGTAAGAGCTATTAAAAATATAAAACTATTAACTCTATTCGTACTAACTTTTTTCTAGTAATTCTTACAGATTTTCTAGTAACCGACTAAGATTACTAAAATTTTTTTAGTAATTACAAGGATCACTAAAGTTTTTTTAGTAGATCGACCTTTTTTTTACAGTGAAAAATCTCTGGTTTATTTGGGAACAAGAAAATTAAAAAAATTATTGCGCATTATTAAATGTACCTATCTTTTATGGTGAATTGTCCACTTTTTAATCGCAGTTACTAAAACTACAGACTTCACCTCTGTACTTCAATAGCAAATATTTTTCCATTTTATACGATATTTATCATACATTAGTAAAAATACTTTTTAAAATAGTGTTGCAAGTTTAAAATAGCAAGAGTACAACAGTCATAGTGGATAAGTATGTGCTAAAAATTTGAATATTAATACAAGCAAGAAGAAAATAATTGTTTTGTATCAGCTTAACATCGAAAGTTAAGTAAAAATTTAATATAATACTTTAATGTTTTTAATATTGTCGCATTTTTTTTTTTTTTTTTTTTTTTTTTTTTTTTTTTTTTGCATTTTTACTACTAAAGTGTTTTTGAAACTCCCTTCAAAATATGTTTATCGCTATTTTTCTTTTACTTAAGTTGGTGTTTAAATATAAATATAGCTACCTAGGTATTTATGATTGTATGTCAACAGAAATTTTATATTAATCGTTCTTTTTTATTTTAATAAAATATGTCTAATCAGATAAATTCAAAATATATTAGCGATGCCCAGGATTTTTATACCTCTCGTAATGTATAATATTTTGCCATAGGGGGAAAAATAATTTATTTTGCAGCTTTAGTAACATAAAAATATAGCACTGATGCGTCTAAAAAAAGATAGAAGAATGTTTGCAGTGGAAGCAAAATAGTTAAAGTACAAACCTTTTATTTTCCACAGCAGAATACATTTTCTTCAAATATAGCAGCTGTACATTATCGGTATATAAATAATGCCAATAAAGAAAATAAGTCTTTCGAAGCATGTTTCCTTGTAATTTAAACAAAATGAAAAGTTAAAGTAAATATTTTGAGTTAAAAATGCAATTTTCATTATGTATTTTTATATAACATATTTTCCTGAGTAATTCCCGAATAACACATAATGTTGCACCATTTTATTTCAAAAATTTAGATTTCAGTAATATTTAAGTATTGAATTTCAAATTTAAATTCGCGTTGTTTTCAGTTTATGTATTAATTTTTTTTATTATTCAGAAGATATGCTAAAATACTGATATTTAAATTTAGAAATAGGCTTTCGGTAACGTTCTTCCAAACCTTAACTGAGAATAATGTTTTTCCTGGTATCAAAGAAATTTTAATTTTTTCACAGCTTCAGCAGTGTAAAAGAAACACGTTCTTCCGCATGTGAAAAACAACGATAAAATGAAGTCTGCATTGCAAATAAAGAAAAACCATTTTTTCTCACAGTAGAATATATTTTCTCTAGATTAGAATTGCTCGATATTTTCTCTTTATCTTTTTTGTAATAATACAGGAATAAAATTATTCGCAGTAAAAATAAGAATTTGTAAAATTCACATTTTCTTTTAACATAAACAGTAATTTTATCAGAAAGAAAATTTAAATTTGTAATATATTACTTTTGTAATAAATTGCATCGATGTCAAATGTTTATAACTTTTTAATTTAAATTACAATATTCATAATTAACAATTAATTTTTTTAAATGCAATACCACACACAATATACAAATCTTCAGATAGATAAATTCTGAAGCATATTTTCAATACCTAGTATTTGTATACATCTTGTAATCAACAATATTTAGTCTTCAAAGCGAAATCTTTCATTTACTTCATGTTTTTAGCAGCATAAAGGATACACATCGATGCGTCTAAAAAAGGGGAATATAAAAGAATGCCTGCAATGCAAGCAAAATGCTTATAGGATAAAGCTTTTATTCTGCATAATAGAATCTATTTTCTTGGAAGCTCCATCTCTATATTCTCAAGATCTCTTAATGGGGATAAAAATAATACCAACAGAAAGAATAATTCTTTCGAATCACATTTAGTGTTAACAAAAAAAAAAAAAAAATAATAATAATAATAATAATTTCTAAAAAATTAAATTAGATATTTCATGACTAAAATTTTATTTCCTTATCTATCAGCGTACAACATACTTTTCTGACTTATTCATAAATGGGAAAAAAGGTTTTTATATTTTAATTCAAATGTTTACACGTAAATAACATTTATGTGTTGAATTTAAAATATTTAAATTAACATTTTTTCAATTTAATTTAATATTTTTAATGAATTATTTTTTTTTTGCAATATTTTTTCAATTTAAATAATTTTTATATTCATCAGAGATGCTAAAATACTGAAATGTAGATTTTGAAATTTATTTTCGATGATTAATTTTTTATATATCTGTACTAAGAATAATACTTTACCTGTATCAAAAATAAAATAAAATAAAATAAAATAAACAAAAAAATAAAAAAGTAAATAAAATAAATAAAAATAAAATAATATCACAGTTTCAACAACTCGATGCTCATAAGAAAAAGAACGATAAAAGTAAGAAATTGCACGTCAACCATAACAAATGAGGTGCGTTCGTACTGCAACGAAGTGTTAAAAATTTTCAGATCTTTGTGTAGGAGTATAAAGTGTTTGGGATACTGTAAAGCAGCCGAAATCTTTTGTGTGCACTTGTAAATAACATCTGCTTTCTAATTTAGAGCATAAAGTTTGTAACAGCAAGTAACGTTTCTAGTAAACTTCAGAAAGGTATATTAATTTCATAAAATGAGAAATCATTTAATATAATTGAAACGCGTCCAAGCAATGTTTCTCTTTATGCCATTATGAAGTGGAATATTTTTGAGTGGTCTTGTAAAATAACAACAAATATTCTTTGCACCACAGATTATACAGAATGTATAATTTAATATATACTTCATAGATAAAAGTTAGTTTTATTATGTTCTAAAGAGTTTAACATCTTTAAAATGCTCTTGATATTATTTTTACTCAGTGGCGGTAAATTAACAGAACACTTTTGTTTGTCCCATAATAAAACTATAAATCCGATTTTCATAAACTTTTAGATAACTCAACAAAATTATTGACTCAACAACAGTTATATATCTTAAATTTCAAATGATTCGGTTAGGTAGTTTTTGATCTGTTAAATGCGGATAGACGGACAGACGGACGGACTACAAAGACAAGTATAGGTGCTACGTATTTACATAATTACGAACACACCTAAAAAGGCCTGTTTCGCAAACAAGGACAAACCTGATTTTCACTGTAGGATATAATTTACTACATTATTGCAGTTATAAATTTTCTCTACATTTTTAAATGTAATAGTACGGGAAAAAATATATTTCCAATAAAAGTCAGAATTTATATGTAATATAATTTCTCTTAGCATAAACAGTAATTTTTTTTAGAAAAAAAAATAAATTTATTATTGATTACTTTTGTAATTATGGCAGTTTTTAATTATATTTATATGATAACTAATTTCATAAAAATGTAATCTAACACAGAATATGTCAAACTTCCGACTGATAAATTCTAAAATATGCTTTCGGTTATCAGTATTTGTATACCTATCGTTTCCCATAATATTTTGTTTTAGATAAGAAAACTTTCATTTATTTCGTAGTTTTAGCAACATAAAGGCAACACATTGATGCCTTTAAAAAAAGGGTAAAGTAATGCCTGCAACGCAAGCAAAAGATACTTAAAGGATAAAAATTTTATTTTTCATAGTGGAATCTATTTTCCTAGAACATTGCAGTTATATATTCTCAAGATCTCTTAATGGGGATAAAAATAATACCAATAAAAATAATAAATCATTCGAAGAATATTAATTTTTAATATGATATATGTACCGGGTGTCCCAAAAATGACTGATGGATTTTAAAATTCAATAACTTGCAAATGGTGACAGCTATTTAAAAAAAAAAAATTGCAGGAGGGTTATGCATAATGTCAAGATTTTTTTTTACCGTAATTTTTTTATTTTAGTTCGCATCTCAAACAATAGGTGGCGCTGACGGCGATTGAAGTCCAGGTGATCAGTGCTGAGTGAAGCGTCGATCTGGCCTTCAATCGCCGTCAGCACCACCTATTGTTTGAGATGCGAACTAAAATAAAAAATTACGGTAAAAAAACTCCTGACATTATATGTAACCTTCCTGCAAAAATTTCTTAAATAGCTGTCACCGTTTGCAAATTATTGAATTTTATAATCCATCAGTCATTTTTGGGACACCCGGTATATACATATGTATGTGTGTACACCATCAAAATAATTAATTTAGCAAGAACTGGCACACCCTCCCCCCACAAAACAAAAAACTTCTGCCTGTTTAAGGACGGTTTTATTATCATGTCTGCATCGAGTGGCAACAGACATGGATTGATTTTGGATTAGTTTTGGAAGATAGATTCTACTTTGTTCAGTTTTTTTTATTTGGGTTGTTGCAATGTGGCTAAGTTGGGGATGTGGTCTTTATTCAACGAACATATTTTTGCATCGTTTACTATGTTACAGATGAGACATTCATTTGCTACTGTGGTGTTTGGTCTGGTGGGAGAGCGTGTGAAATATAGCATCGGGTGTTTTAATATCTGATTTTTGCTATTCACCGTTCTGGCCAAAACCCACTGCCACTTAAACAAATTTCGTTTGCAAATTTGAATGCTTTTTTGTAATAAGATCCATCGCTGACGAGGCTGCAGCCTGTTGTTTTTGTATTTTATTTTTTTTTGAATTTTTAATTTTTAAAGGAGTTTTTTATTTTGTGAGGGGTGTGTGTGTATGCTAGTTTTTTCTAAATTAATTATTTTGATTGTGTATTTTTAATTTATGTGTTTTACTGCAGCGTTTCAGCGCAATTCACATGAATGTATTTTTTTTATTATTATACATATTACATATATATATATATATATATATATATATATATTATGAAAAATAAAAATAAGTAGGGACAACTGGGGTACATTGATACAGTTTTTTTCTAAGATTTTTTTTGGTGTCAAAAAAGGAGAAAATTCAAGTTTTTTTTCCATGAGGTGACAGCAAAACTTGTGTAGTATGTTATAAAAATGTACAATCATTGTTTTATATAGTATTTTTGCATGTAATTTTAAAAAAATCAAAAAAAGTCATTTGTATCAATGTGCCCCATCCCCGGGGCAGATTGATACGTTTAAGAAAAATGACGACAAAATAATACCAATACATATTTTTCATAAAAAATGAGTTAGAAAACCATTTTATATTTATTTATAAAAATTCAAATCACCCACAATTTATTTTTAAGCAATATTAAAGCAATCAAAATTAAATATATTATGACCTGATGTTCTGGCTGTTTCTTGTCTGATTGTTGGCTGTGGTAACTTTGTCATATCTAGCACTTCAACCCCAGCATTATCTTCTTTCTTATGAAAGATAAAAAAATTACCAGTTTTTCTGTTTATAAATAGGTTCATAAACAGAAAATAAAGGATAATTATATTAAAAATTCTGTTTATAATATAAGTATCATTTTCTGTTCTGCAGTTTGTTTCTCTTACTTAACATTTCTCATGTCGAAAATACTTTTTTCTCTGGAGAATCGATATAAATTCGAGATTTGCCAGAATGCCGTCCTTTTCTTTTATTAGTTCTACTAGCACTAGATGCTGGGTAAGTTCCTACGTCTTCTGTTTTCAGAAATACTATAAAATGTTCTAATATAAAGAAATTAGAGCTATTTCACTTCAATAAAAACTAATATTAGAAATTTTTCGTGAAAAAAAGGTTGGATTAAGGAGTGTATGGTAAAAAAAATAATAAAAGATAATGAAAATATGAACTATTAAAGGATTTAGGCTGTATCAATGTGCCCCGTCATAAACTGTATCAATGTGCCCCATATAGCGATTTTGAATAAAATGAGTCTCAAATCCAACACTTCACAATATATCTAACAATAAATAATGAGGAACTGATAAAGAGTAGCTGTACTTACCAGGGAGAGTATTCATTTTGGTTGAAAATACTGGAACAGTTGTATAATAGCATTTTAATTGTACAACTCAAATTTACTTTTGAACAACAAAAACAATAAATCACCCGTCCCATTTCATCAAACTGCTGAATCATTCCAAGATTTTCTGTATGTAGTTGAATACACTAGCATCACCTTTTGGAGCTGTTGTGAAACTTCCTGTAATGACCCTGTGAGCGGTAGAGGGGGTGTATCAATGTGCCCCATGTATCAATGTACCCCAGTTCCCCCTATTTCATGCATAAAATTTTATTTTTAAATAATTTTAATTTCATAACACATTTTCCTAGATTATTTACAAAAAGGAAATTTTTTTATCATATTTTAATTCAAAAATTAACATTTAAATAAATTTACATGTGGAAATTCAAATTTTAATTTACTTTCTTTTCAGTTTAATTTTTTTTTAAATTTCCTTTTTATTTTTATATTTTGATGTTAAAACACTGATACGTAAATTTTGAAATGGAGTTTCGATAACTTTTTTTATACATCTTCACTAATTATATTACATTGCCCAGCTTTCGGGAAAAAAAATCAATATTTTATACTCTGTTAATTTTTTTTCTAGTTTGAACCAAATCTTGGTGCTCAACATGTGCCACTTAAGATGAAGAAATCTTGAACCAATATTTTGAGCTCCCGTTGAAGCGCAATTCAATAGTTTGAACGAGGTTGAAATAGGAAACTCCAAATGTTGGTTCGATATTTCACTATCTGATTGTGACATTTACTCAGCCCAAAATTTGGTTCAAACTAAAAAAAAAAAAAAAAAAAAAAAAAAAAGTATAGATAACATAAATTCAACACCTCGATTCTTATAAACAAAAAAAAAAAAAAAAAAAAAAAAAAAAAAAAAAAAAGATAAAAACATGAATGTATCGTAAACAGGAACAATATTTCTTCAGAATATAATATATGTTTCTATATTATTGCAGTTCTGTATTTTCTTTAGGCCTTTAGTTGTAATTGTACGGGAATGAAATTATTACCACTAAAAATAAGAATTTATACATAGCATATTTTCTCCTAACATAAATAGTAACTTTTTTAGAAAATAAATAATTAAATTTATAATTCATTACTTTTGTAATTATAACAATGTGAAATTATATCATATATATACGTTTTTAAATAATCAGAATTGATAATTACTTTCATAAAAATGTAATGTAGCACAGAATATACAAATCTTCCGATATATAAATTCTGAAACGTATTTTCAATGACCAGTATTTGTATATTAGATTAATTTTTAAACACGATTATTCAATCGGTAGATTAATTATAACAGAAGTAATTTATTCCATTTTTCAATATTGGGTGAAAAAAGTCCGGGCCAGGATTTGAACCAGGGATGTATTGGCTGAATAGCAGGGATGTTCAGCCAATACATCCCTGGTTCGAATCCTGGCCCGGACTTTTTTCACCCAATATTGAAAAATGGAATAAATTACTCTGTTATCAGTATTTGTATACTCCTCGTATCCCATAATATTTTGTTTTGGAAAAGAAAGCTTTCATTTATTTCGCAGTTTTAGCTACATAATGACAGCACATTGATGTGTCTAAAACCAGAAGATAAAGGAATACGTGCAACGCAAGCAATATGCATAATGCATTAAACTTTTATTCTTCATAGTAGAATATATTTTACTGGAGTATTGCAGTTATGTATGGCCACATACAATTAGAATTCTGGAGAGGCAGGGGGTATACGGTGTTCCTTAAAATAATCCTGAAGGTATACGGCGTATTCTCTCGTATACCCTCCCTTACATCCCTGCACAAGAACTCTTAATGTGAAAACAATAATATCAATAAAAAGTATAAATATTTCGAAGGATATTTTCTTTTAATTAAAAAAAAATAAATAAACTTTTCTTCTTTATGAAAAACAAATTGAGTTTTTGATGCGTAAAATTTTACTTACATTAACTATTATTACATAACATATATTCCTTAATTATTCATAAATAATAAATAATATTGTCATATTTAAATTCAAAAGTTAACATTTAAGTACAGTTATGTGTGGAATTTCAGATTTTAAATTATTTTACTTTCAGTTTAATTATTTTTTTTATGTTCACAAGAGATGCGGTAATACTGATAAGTAAATTTTTAAATGAACTTTCGATTTTTTTGTGCATTTTTACTAATATTAATATTTTGCCCATCATGCAAAAAATAAAATCAATATTTTATAGCATTAACAGCATAAATTCAATGCTTTGATGCTCATAATTAAAACAACGATAAAAAGATGGCTGTATCTTAAACTTTTTTTTTTCAGAATAGAATATATTTTTCTACATTTTTGTAGTTCTATATTTTCTCTATATATTTAATTGTAATAGAAAAAAATAAAATCATTAGAGTAAAAGTAAGAATTTATGTATAGAATATTTTCTCTTAGCGAAACTAGTAACATTTTTAGTAAAAAAATAATTTATTACTTTTGTAATTACAACAGTGTCAAATTATATTACATTATTATTATTTTAAATATTCAGAACTGATAATTAATTTCATAAAAATGTAATGTAAAAAAGAATGCGCCAATCTCCCAACAGATAAATATTGAAACATATTTTCCATCATTAATATCCTTTTGCATCCTTTTATATTTTGTTTTAGAAAACAAAGCTTTCATTTACTTTGCATTTTAGCAACATAAAGGCAACACATTGGTGCATCTAAAACAAGAAGATAAAGAAATGTCTGCAATGCAAGCAAAATGCTTAAAGGATAAACATTTTGTTCTTCAAAGTAGAATCTATTTATCCTGGAATACTGCAGTTATATATTTAAAAGATCTCTTTATAGAGATAAAAATAATACTAATAAAAAAAAATCAATCTCTATAAGTATATTTTCTTTTAATATATATTAAAAATAATAAATAGTTCATGCCTAAAATTTTAATTCTCATTTCATAACATATTCCCCTCTATTATTCACAAATAGGAAATAATATTGTCATATATTAATTAAAAAGTAAACATTTAAATTCATCTTTCTGTGGAATTTCAAATTTTTATTTACTTTTCTTTTAGTTTAATTACTTTTTTATTCACAAGAGATACTACAATACCGATATGTAAATTTTGAATAGAGCTTCGATAACGTTTTTTGCACTTCCTCACAAATTATAATAATATGCCTTGGATACATTAAAAAAAAAAAAAACCAATATTCTATGGCTTCATCACCATAAATTCTACACCTTGATGCTCGTCAACAATGCGATAATAAAAAGATGGCTGTATCGTTAACAAGGACAAACTTTTTTCTTTCAGTATAATAATTTCGCAATATAACCTTTTTTTCTGCGTTACTGCTTTTCTATACTTTCTATACATCTTTAACTGTAATAGTACGGGAGTAAAATTATTAATAGTAAAAATAAGCATTTACATACAGCATATTTTCTATTATCACAAATAGCTCTTTTTTAGAATATATATATATATATATATATATATATATATATATATATATATATATATATTACAAATTTTAAAATTTTTTAGACAAAACTAACCTTTATACTATCTTACTTTTCTTATAATAATATTCCGTACTTACTTCAAATTATTAAATTAAAATCTTGTTTCTAGATCTAATCTGTTAATCTTTATGCGGACGATATAAATTCTTAATTTGCCTTTAAAACATTATTCCAGTATGCGTAAATTTAAAAAGATGGCTCTAAATTAAAAATATTCATAGTTAAACTTTATTTCTTAATATTCCAAATAAAACCCATTTCTTCTACGTTTTTATCAATTCTTTTTAAGAAAGTCTTATTAAATTTATTCCAAAACCATACCTTTCAAAAAATATCATTATTTTATTTTATATATTTATTTATTTTCCCTCCGTCAACCTTTGATAGTGTGCATATCAATAAATTCATTTCTTTTCTTTTTCTCTTAAAATTAATCATCTATAAAAATCGTCTGCCTAAGAAATTCTGAGTCGATTATAAATTGGTTAAATAATATTTTTTTTAAATAAAATTATCGTCTGTGGAAAATAGTCTCGTAGCTGGACAAGAATTCTGTTTACATAAAATAATGATGGTTTGAGGTCAGAGAATGTTCTAGAATTTTCTTTTTAGATTTAAAAGAGGAAGCTCGAGAGGTGGTAAGAGAGATGAGAAGAAGGATGATTGGGTGCGCTCATGCATGAATACCACTTGATGTAGTAAAGCAAGGAATATTTTTTGGATCTTTCGGTAAAATATCGTCTGCAACAGGAGCTTTTCCCTCTATTATAGCTACAGTTTAATAAAATAAACTTGCAGCATCCAAGGTGTGATTATTTTGACCTTCTACATTTATTTATTTTGTTTTTTTCTCGCTGGCCATACATATATATATACATATATATATGTAGGTATGTATATACACACACACACATATATATATATATGTATATACATATATATATATATAAGACCATTAATAGTAAACAATATTAACCATTTGAAATTAACAATTGAATTTAATAACTTATATCACACTGAATATGAAAGGAAAAAAGAATATATATATTTATAGTTGTTTGCTTTTTTTAATTATAGTAAAGTCAAATTATATATATTTTTTTCTTTAAAAATCAAAATTGATATTTTTTTTCTTAAAAATGTAATGTAGTCCAGAATAAACCAATTTTCTGACAGATAAATTCAAAAACGTAATTCAATCATCAGTATTTGCATACCTATCATATCACATTATATTTGGTTTTAGAAATGAAAGCATTCAGTTAATTCGCAATTTTAGTACCATCATGACAACACATTGATGCTTATAAAAAAAAAAAAGAAGATAAAGAGATGCCTGCAACGCAATCAAAATACTTGAAGGATAAACTTTTTATTCTTCATAGTAGAATATATTTTTCTGGAACACTGCAGCTATACACTAAAAAGATTTCTTATTGGAGATAAAATTAATACAGTAGAACCCCGCTAATTCGGACCCCGATAATCCGGATCTCCGGATAATTCGGATCGGTTTGGTCATTTTTTTTTCAAGTTTGAGAAGCGATTGGCTAATTCCCATAACATTACCTTGTTTCATCGTCTTATTCTAAATAAAAAAAACCTTTTCTGACATGTTTTCGGAATAATTAAACAAAGTAAACATTTTTACTGTCTGCAAATATTCAATAAGTTTAACATAAAGGTGATTTTCTGTTAGTATGTTATATTTTATTTCATTTTTTTCTAATTCTCCGGATAATCCGGATTTTCGATAATCCGGATTGGGTCTGGTCCCAATTAATCCGAATTATCGGGGTTTTTCTGTACTAATAAAAAGAATCAATCTTTCTATGCATATTTTCATTAAATATATATTAAAAAAATATTTCATGCCTAAAATTTTATTTTTATTAACTATCACTTCATAACATACTTTCCTAAATTATTCACAAATAGGAAATAATATTGTCATATATTAATTAAAAAGTAAACATTAAAATACATCTTTCTGTGAAATTTCAAATTTTTATATGCTTTCCTTTTATTTTAACTATTTACTTATTTTATTCACAAGAGATGCTAAAATACCGATATGTAAATTTTGAAATGGAGTTTCGATAACGTTTTTTGCACTTGTTCACAAATTATAAAACGAAGCCCTGCATACGAAAAAAAAAAAAAAAGAAAAGAGAAAAAAATGAATATGTTCAACAGCAGAATAGCATGTGAATAAGCTTCAAAAGCATAAATTCAACACCTTGAAGCTAATCAACAAAACAATGATAAAAAGATGGCTGTATCGTTAACAAGTACAAACACTTTTTTCGCAATATATTATATTTTCTGCATTACTGATGTTCTACGCTTTCTCTACACCTTTAAATGTAATAGTACGGGAATAAAATTATTAACAGTAAAAATAAGCGTTCACATATAATATATTTTCTCTTAGCATAAATAGTTCTTGACAAATTCTGAATCTTATTTTCGATCGTCAGTAATTGTATAACTCTCGTATCCCATAAGACTTTGTTTTAAAGGAGAAAGCTTTCATTTACATCGCAGTTTTAGCAACATAAGGCCAACACATTTAGGCTTCTAAAAAATAAGGAAATTAATTCCAGAAACGAAAGAAATAAACGATAAACCTTTTATTCTTCAGTAGAATATATTTTCCTGCAATGCTGCAGCTAGGCATTCTCATAATCTCTTAATGGGGATAAAAATAAATAAATTAATCATTCGAAGCATATTTTCTTTTATTAGTAGTTAAAAAATATTTTATGAAAAATCAAATTAAATATTGCATGTCTAAAATTTTATTTTCTTACCTATTATCACATAATATATTTTCCTAATTTATTCAAAATAGGAAAAAAATGTTATCATATTTATTTAAAGGTTAGCATTTAAATACATCTATATGGGTAATTTAAAATTTTAATTTGCTTTCCTTTGATTTTATTATTATTATTTAATATTCACAAGAGAGGCTAAAATACTGACATTTACATTTTGAAATAAAATTTCGATAAGTTTTTGTACATCTTTACAAATTATATTACTTTGCTCTGCATGGAAAAAAAATCAGTATTTTACAGCTTCAACAGCAAAAATTCAACACCTTGATGCCCATCTACAAAACAACGATAAAAAGATGGCTATTTTGTAAACAAGGACAAATCGCTTTTTCACAACAGAACATACTTTTCTGCGTTATTGTTTAATTGTATTAGTACACTGTAAAAAAAAAAGGGTCGATCTACTAAAAAAACTTTAGTGATCCTTGTAATTACTAAAAAATTTTTAGTAATCTTAGTCGGTTACAAGAAAATCTGTAAGAATTACTAGAAAAAAGTTAGCAACGAAAAGAGTTAATAGTTTTATATTTTTAATAACTATTACTAAAACTCACTTGGTGTGCCCTTGATAGCATAGTGGTTATAGTAACGGACTCCAGACTAAAAGGTCCCGGGTTCGATACTGGCCACTGCCAAATACACCCCGAATGTATGTAGTGTAAGTACTCGTTAGTAAAGGACTAAGAAAATCCTGTCGGAGCTGTTAGCAATGTTTGGTGCTGCCGTCTATTGCAGTTTTGCCGAAAATCTTCCGCTTCAGAAGTCTGGATGCAGCTCGAAGGAACCTCCTGCCCTTCGGGCGCACGTTAATGGTTATTAAAAATAATTTTGGAGCTATTACTAAAATTTGTTTGGTGGCTCATACTAAAAATTTTTAAGTTAGTTATACAAAAAATTCTTTTGTTCAGTTTACAAAAGAAATGCTTGTTTCACTTGCAAAAAAAAAAAAAAAAAAAAAAAAAAACTTTGTAATGGTTACTAAAAAATTCTGTGGAATACAAATTTACTAAGAAATTTTTAGTAATCTCTTGAATTTTTTTTTTACAGTGTACGCTAATAAAATTATTACCAGTAAAAATAGCACTTTATATATAGCATAGTTTTTCTTACCGTAAATATTAGTTTTTTTTGGAAAAAATTAAATTCATAATTATTACTTTTTTAATTAGAACAATGTAAAATTTTATCATACGTATATATTTAATATGCAGAATTGATAATTAATTTCATAAAAAATATAATTTGACAATGAATATACCAATCATCTTACAGATAAATTTTGAAAAGTACTTTCGATCATCAGTATTTGTATACTTCTCGAATGCCATAATGTTTTGTTTTAGAAAAGAAAGCTTTCATTTACTTCGCAGTTTTAGCAACATAAATCCAACACATTGATGCATCTAAAAAAGAAGAATATAAAGGAATGCCTGCAATGCAAGAAAAATACTTAAAGGATAAAAGAAAAAAAAAATCTTCATAGTAAAATCCATTTTCCAAAAACACTGCAGATATACATTATCAAGATCTCTTAATGGGGATAAAAATAGCACCAATAAAAATAATAAATCTTTTGAAGCGTATTTTTTAAATATAATATATATACATATATATTTATTTTATGAAAAACTTTCCTATTGGTAAATGGTAATGATATGAAACGTAAGATCTGATAAAAAGGTGATTTAAATGTATTTTCGATCATCAGTACTTGTATACCCTTCGTAAACCATAATATTTTGTTTTAAAAATTAAAGCCTTCATTTACTTTGAAGTTTTAGCTACGTAAACGTAAAGCATCCATGCGACTCAAAAGGAAGTTAAGGAATACTTGCAATGTAAGCAAAAATACTTAAAGAATAAACATTTTATTCTTCATAGTAGATTCTTTTTTCCACGAATACTGCAGCTATATATTTAAAAGATTGCTTAATGGAGATAAAAATAATACAAAATAAAAAGAATAAATCTTTCAGAGCATTTTTTTTAAATATAAAAAAGTATATCCATATAGTTTTTAAAAACAAATTAAATATATTATACCTAAAATTTCATTTTTACTATCATTACGTAACATATTTTTCTGGATTATTCAAAAATAGGAAACAATGTTGACATATTTCTGTTCAAAAGTTTACATTTAAATAACATCTGTGTCTTCAATTTAAAATCTAAATTAACTTTCTTTTCAGTTTAATTATATTATTATATTCTCAAATAATGCTAAAATACTAATATGTAAATTTTGAAATAAAGTTTCAATGACTTTTTTTTCTTTGAGTAGCTTTATTTATCACAATATGCGCATAAACAAAACAATGATGAAAAGGGACTATATCGTAAACATTGACAATCATCTTTTTCACAACAAAATATAATTTTCTACATTATTGCTGGTCTATATTTTCTCTATATCTTTATTTTTTATATTACGGGAATAAAATTATTATCAGAAGAAACAAAAATGTATATAAAGCATATTTACTTTTTGCATAAATAGTAATAGCAACGTCAAATTACATTACTTTTTCTTAATATCCAGAATTAACAATTAATAGCATAAATAGGTAATGTAACATAGCATATACCAATCTTCCGATATTAATTTTTTAAATATACTATTTTCGAAAATCAGTAGTTGTATAACTGTCGTATCCCATATTATTTTGGTTTAGATAAGAAAAGTTTTATTTATTTCGTAGTTTTAGCAACATAAAGACAACACGTTGATGCGTTAAAAAAAGGGAATATAAAAGAATGCCTGCAATGCGAGCAAAATATTTAAAGGATAAAATTTTAATTCTTAATTGTAGATTTTATTTACCTCGAATACTGCAGTTATATATTCTCAAGATCTCTTAATTAGAATTCAAATAATGCAATAAATAAATAAATTAAAAAATTAAAAAATCTCAGCGCATTTCTTTTTAATATAAAATAAATGCTTATTTAATGAAAATTCAAATTATTTATTACATTTCTTAGATTTAATTTTCATTAATTACCATTACGTAACATATTTTCTTAATAAGCAATAGAAAATAACTTCATCACATTTTAGTTAAAATATTTACTTTTCAATAATATGTATGTATCGAATTTCAAATTTAATTTTACGTCGTTTTCAGTATAATTTTATTTTCTTACTATTTATAAGAGATATTAAAATAATGATATGTAAATTTAGAGATGGAGTTTCGATAACTTTTTTTATGCATACCTTCCCTAACATTAATATTTTCGTCTGTATCAAAATAAATAACAATATAAATCATGTATATCTTTCACGGCATAAAATCAACACTTGAATGAGCATAAACAAAAGAACGATAAAAAGAGACTGCTGTGCAAGCACGGATAGGCCTTTTCTTCTTTGAAGCAGGGTATGTTTTTTCTAGAATATTACCGTCCTATATTTTCTCCAGATCTTTAATAGAGATAGAATGGGAATAAAATTACTACCAATAAAAAGAATAATTTATGTGCAGTACAATTCCTCTAAACTGTTTTCTCTATTAACTATGTTAGAGAAAAAATTTCAATTTGTAGTGGTTTAATTTTATAAATAAAACAACGTCAAGTTATATCACATTTTTTTTCTAAAATATTTAGACACAATAATTTTTTTAATGTAAATCAATATCTTACATATTTTAGATGGAAGCTGTATATATATAGATTCTCAAAATATAGTTTAATTATTTGCATTTCGAAGATTATTCGATTATTTGCATTATTCAATTCGTAAGAGATATCCCCACCAATGGCTGAAGGCTTCTTCTCTCAAAACTTGTCGACTCCTTCCCAACGAGTGGTTACGCATTTCAGACAAATTCGAGTTAAAGATGTAAAATAAAACAAATTTAATGTTAATTTAAAAAATCCCTGTCGGCTGGGCCTATAGGCGGAGGCAGATCTCGATGAGTGCTCATTTCAAATAAATAAATAAATAAATAAATATATATATATATATATACATATGATTAGAGATAAACCCAGTTTAATAACTTCATTTGGCCTCTTATGAAAAATTTTTAATTTCATTTTTCTGCAAAAACTGGTTTAACAGAATCATCTTAAGAAAAATTCAGCTCAAATGCCCATTTTGACAACATATTTTGAAATAAATACTGAATTTATTTCAAAAAATCGACCAAAACAGTACATTATAAAGTTCCTAAATAACAAGAAACTGTCAGTTGAATGCATTTGAGAAAAATATTGAATTTAAAAATGAGTCATAAAATAACCGATTTGTTGTTTGAATACATTATTAATTCTTTAATCATGATTGCTTCGGAAAATTTTGTGCGAAATACTCACTTTGAGAGCAGTTTAAAAAATATATTCTATCTTTATAAAAAAAAACTGGCCAATGCGTCACAGTATATAGTTCCTAAATAAGAGGATCTGTAAATTGGATGCGTTTGAGAGCGAAAATGGATTTTAAAACGAGTCATAAAAAACGCAATTTGCTATGTGAAAACTTCCTTAAATTTTCAAATCGCGAAGACTTCGGGAAATTCTGTACAAAATACCCTTTTTGGTAGCCTTTTTCGAAATATATTCTGTCCTTATCAAAAAACCGATCAATGCATCACATTATATAGTTCCCAAATAAGAGGATCTACAAATTGGATGCGTTTGAGTGCAAAAATGGACATTAAAACGAGTCAGAAGAAAACGCAATTCCTTATTTGAACACTCCCTTAAATTTTCAATCACGATGATTTCGGAAAATTCTGTTCAAAATACCCTTTTTGATAGTCTTTTTTGAAATATATTCCGTCTTTATCAAAAAACTTACCAACGCATCACGTTATATAGTTCCTAAATAAGAGGATCTGTAAATTGGATACGTTTGAGAACAAAAATGGATTTAAAAACGAGTCAGAAAAAAACACATTATCTTATTTAAACTTAAATTTACAGTCCCGATGTTTCAAAATAAGAGGATCTACCATTTGGATGCGTTTAAAACCAAAAATGAATTTAAAAATGAGTCAGAATATAAGCAGTTTGGATTTGAGGTTTTTTTCTCCAACTCCTATTTTTGTTTAATTTCTTTTTGCTATACGAATTGGTCCTATGAAAAACTTGTCAATATAAAAGTTGTAGATATTTTTAAGATGCAAAATAAATTTAATCAGATTTGATATTGTTCCATGTAGGCAGACGATACCGTGCTACCTATAATTAAAATCTCAGTGTCCAGAAAGTGAAAAGAAGTGAAGTGTTTTTTATATTATTATTCCAAAGTTGTGTTTGAAAAATGTGCAGACGATAATGCAGCAGTGAGCTGCGAGTGAGTGTTATTCTTTTAAAAAAGTGTTTTTTAATATAATCAGTGCCTATGGAATAATTTGTGTAGTGTGTGCATTATTTTACATGGTCCGACGATCCGGGAGGTGAAAATAATTATTTATTTGAGTGAATAATCATCGAATTTGAAATATGTGCTAATGTTATGTTAAGAGTTCTATTAAAGATCTGTCCACGTTGAACATGAGAGTCTTCGAATAATATTCTGCTTAAATTAGTGAAGTGTTGTGCTCAAATAATGGAAGTGTTGTGTTTAAGAAGATATTGTTTTGAGTTAATGAATATTTTGACAAAAAAAAAAAAAAAAAAAAAAAAAATTATACCGATCGCTGGAAATTTTTTTTCGGAACTATGCTTTTTGGAAGCAGTTAGAAGTTTAGATGCTGCTGTTCATATTTCATGAAAATTTTTTTTGAAACGACTTTGCCAATTAAAATTAAAGAAGTCATATGTTGGTTAAATCTGAAGATGAACTGTTTAAATTATTATGTGATTAAGATATGGACAAATAAGTTGGCTTTTTGTATATTTAGTGGACATTTTGCATATTGAGAGAATAAAGTTTTCAGTCTGTTTTCGTGGGATATGATAAGAGGAACTGTGCTGATTTTTTAAAAAGTTTATCGCCTCTAGAGAGACAGTGCTGGTTTTATTTTATTAGTGTGAAGAACGACGATAAGACCTGAGTATGGTCTGCGTCCCAAACATTGGAGTTTATGCATTTTTGTCGTGAATGTCATGGTACAGCAAGTGAAGTGTGTGGGCAGTATGAAAGTTTGATTGCCCTGAATGCTCACAAGAACCTTTCAGCTTTGTGTTTCTTGAATTATGCTCTACATAGCCTGTGACGACTTTGCCCAGTTGGCCTTTTTGCTGTGATGCCTTATGGTACCTGAGAGGACTTCATCCTGATGAGTTTTTTCCTGATGAGTTTTGAGTTCATGAACTGTGATCTACAGTGCTTGAAATGAGTTTATGAATGAGCTTTTGTTCCAAGGAATCATGGACTTAGTTGTGACAGACTGTATCCTGCATACTTTCAAGAGCTCTGATAAACTGGGAATCTACTTGGCCATGACGTTTTTGCATATTTTCTCGACAGAACTATCGGTTCTGGTACTTTGTGTGATAGAGGACTTCTGCAGTAAAAGTGAAATTTTTAAAATTCTTTTTATTGAAAATTAAATGATTTTCTTTAGTTTAATAGAAAATAATTAAATGGATAAATTGTAAGTAGTTTATGTGAAAAATATTATATAGAGATATTTATTAAAAATGAAGTGTTAAAACCTTAATAGTTTTGCTATACTTTTAAATTTAAACTGTTAAATTTAATTTTGAAGTTTAAGTATAATGAAGTTAAAAATTGTTACATCTATCTATTTATATATATATTTTAATTAACAGGCCTGCATTTGAGGATTTCTGAAAAATATAAGATTTGAGAGTATATTGAACTTTGAATAGTGTGTAATGTTTTAATACTCTTTTATATATTTAAAATTTTTAATAAATTTAAAATTTTTAAAAAACTTTTAAACGGTAGGAAATTAGTTTTTGGTGCTATCTACGGGCGGAGATTTATGAATTATTAATGTAAGTTTATAGATATTTTTGAGTAATTTAATATTTTAAATTTTGTTTTGTGACATGGCTCCAGAGGTTTACTTGATCTTGCTGATTTCCTGGAGTTTATGTTCTATTCTTTTTAGTTTAAAAGTTTGGTATTTTTTAAATATATAATCTTAAAGTTTAGCATATTATGTTTTAAAAAATCAAGTATATTTTTTTCAGTATGGGAGGTTTCTTGATTATTAGTGTTAGATTTAGGGAAACATGATGTCACGAAAATTTTGGCATATGAAGTACAGAATATTCTAAATAAATTTGAATTTTTATTTACTGGATGAATTTTATTATTTACTTTACACCAGTCATTGATTTAGTGCATATAATCTATAATCGGAGATAAATATTTCTTTTCTTTTTCTGAGTTCTCATAAAAATATTAATTTTTTCAATATGTTTTACAGATTTTTTTAGAGTTGATTTAGAGTTTTAGAGTTGAGTTAAAGTTTTAGAGTTGATTTAGTGTTTTAGAGTTGATTTAGAGTTTTAGAGTGTTAGAGTTGATTTAGAGTTTTAGAGTTGATTTAGAGTTTTAGAGTTGAGTTAGAGTTTTAGAGTTGATTTAGAGTTTTAGAGTTGATTTAGAGTTTTAGAGTTGATTTAGAGTTTTAGAGTTGAGTTAGAGTTTTAGAGTTGTTTTAGAGTTTAAGAGATGAGTTAGAGTTTTAGAGTTGAGTTAGAGTGTTAGAGTTGATTTAGAGTTTTAGAGTTGAGTTAGAGTTTTAGAGTTGATTTAGAGTTTTAGAGTTGAGTTAGAGTTCTAGAGTTGATTTAGAGTTTTAGAGTTGATTTAGAGTTTTAGAGCCATGGAAGAGATCCACCATTCTAAGTGTTAGGATTTTCGAGTTTGGTCTGGTACATTTATTTTTGTCCTGTTAAATGTATATGCAAATGTTTAATGAAATATGTATTAATATGATTTATTTTTACAGATAAAATGAATAATTAATGTTTGTTTATTTCTGTTTTAAGTATAGTGTATTTAGTATGTAGTTTTTCTGTAATTCTGCAATATTTTTTTAATATAAATCACAAAATTAGCAATAGATACTTTCTATTTTGGGAAATGTGAAAGGAATGGTAGTTGTCATAGTGGAGTATGGTTTAAGCAAGTTTGGTGTAATCAGAATTTGGAAACTTCTGATATGGAGTTTTGGTTAAAGGATTTTTTGCAGTTGTTTAGTGTCATGCCTGCTCAGTGCTAATTTGGGAAATAAATTAATAAAGTTTTTGTTATATTAATGTAATAGAACAGATTTAAATATTTTGTGTTAGATTCAACTGTAGGATTGCATTTTTTTGAAGTTGTTAGAATTGTCTCCTGAATGTGAAAGGAACATCTTTCAGCTGGCTTGTCAAGTTTTCTAAATGTGTTAGACTTGGTCAGATAAAATTCAATCTCCAGTGAATATAAGAGCAATAGTTTGGAGGAACCATGTTGTAGTGTAAGAGCGAATGAACCCTATGGGCTAAATTTGGTTTAGTTGGAGATGTTTAGTATGTGATGGACTCTCATGGAATTGCTTGTTTTCAATTCTTGGGCTGAATTTTTGGATATTTAATGGAGATTTTTCGGAATGAAAATTTTTGTTTTGAAACTGAAGTTAAATTTGCTAAATGTTTCTGTGTTTAGTGGAGGGGGATTGATTTTCAGAAGTTAACTTTGCTCCTCGCTGAGTGACAGAAACAATCATGTGATAGTATATTCAGTCAGCTGTGTAAGTTTTAGGGCTTGTGAGGAGAGTCTAATTTTTGTGAAAGTGTTTTTGTACTGGTGGACTATTTCTCGACAATAAGGACTTTCTATGGTCTTGGTGTCAACATTGGTTGATCTGTTAAAATATGTTAAGTATGGAAACAATAGTTTATTATTTGAGGTTTATTTGTGATTGTCTGAATTCAAATAATCTGTATCCGTGCTACAACTCTTGCCTGTGTGATTTTGTGTTTTTCGAGAGAGTGAGGTATGAAGACCTAGAGCCTTATGCAAATTTGGAGAGAGTGAAAGAGTAGCCGGGTGTACACGGTGCTGAAAGTTGTATGAATGTTATGTACCAATTTAATTATATGTGTCCCCTGGATTCTTAGGAGATGTTGTAGCTGAAACTTTGTTTTTATTGGAAATTGGCTGCTGTGAAGGACAGGATTATTTTTGAGAATGGAGTCATGTGTTGATGCCAGACTGGGAAGTTTGTATGTTGTAAAAATGAGATTTGGTTACCTTTGAATTTAATCATGGGGTTCCACTATTCTTAAATTTTATAATTGAATATTAAAGATTTTTGATCTTTTTATTTAATATGTGAAAATAATATTTTTATATTGTTTAAAACAGTTAATTGTGTAAGATATATTATTAATGTATATGATAATTGAAATTTCTTCCTGTTATGGACTTTGAAGATTGTTTAATGAATATTACAATATTGAAAAAGTTTAATAAGTGTAAGACATTGACATGCTGTGTTCTTGTTGAAATATATGTAGGGTTTTTTCAAGTGTGTATAAGGTATATAAAAGCAGTATATATCAATATTTTTGAATTTGTTTTAAAACCTAAGAGCCAGATCGAGTGGATTTTGTTGGTATGAGAGTAATTTTAAGTGACTACCTGCCTGGTAAAAGTTGTTTTATGTGTGTGTAAATATTATATAAAAGTTTTTATTTTGTGTATAAATATGTTTGAATATTTTGGGTGTTGGGATGAGCTGGAACTTTGGCTAATTTTTATTGTTTATTTCCGGTTATTGTGTCTTCTTGAAAGATTTATTAATATATTTGGAGTTAGTGAACAGGTGATTAAATGCTGTTAAGATAATGGTCCTTTAAGATGTTATCCTTTTTTGTTCTAAATATGGACATCGTCAGGATGCACTAGTGTGTTAGGCTATCTTTAAGAGGATTAAAACTATAGTGGTGTATTTTAATATTCTTGTTGTCGCCTCTCCTTTTTAGATAAAAGTGTTAAGAGGGGGGTTTTGATAGGATTTAACATCAGTAGGATACTAGCAGTTCTTATCACTTTTATCTCCTTTCTAATATTTCTGTTTAGCACTAAAGTTTAAATGATATTTAAAGCAAAGACTAAAAAGTTTATTTATCAGTTGTTAAAAAATTAAATTTAAAGTGAAAGTTCTATTTAATTTAATCAATAATTGAAATTAATTGTAAGATTTGGTAAGTGGAGAACTGAAAAGGATGTGTAAAAATAGGAGATCTAGTGTTCTAAGTAGAGGAAAATACACCAAACAATAAGTGGCCATTAGGCAGAATTATTGAAGTATATTACGGTAATGATAAGAAAATTCGTGTAGTTCAGCTAAAAACTCAGAATGGAATTTTTAAAAGATCGATTAGTAAAATATATGTTTTACCTATGCCTGAAACCCATAGTACTTAAAAAAAAGATAAAAGATATATATATATATATATGTATGTGAGTGTTATATTGTTTTTTCTTTCAATTTTTATATTTGAGTAAACATATATAGTGACCTTTTGTATTTATTTGTGTAATTAGTGTACTTGGTAAAAAAAGAGTTATTATTGAATGTGAAACATGTCAATGGGGGCCGGTATGTTCCATGTAGGCAGACGATACCGTGCTACCTATAATTAAAATCTCAGTGTCCAGAAAGTGAAAAGAAGTGAAGTGTTTTTTATATTATTATTCCAAAGTTGTGTTTGAAAAATGTGCAGACGATAATGCAGCAGTGAGCTGCGAGTGAGTGTTATTCTTTTAATAAAGTGTTTTTTAATATAATCAGTGCCTATGGAATAATTTGTGTAGTGTGTGCATTATTTTACAGATATCTTAAAAATTGACGGAGTTATGGATTTTTCTCTTTTTTCACCGCCCTTTTTCTTTTCGCTTTTAATTTTTTTCATGGGTGAAAGTTGATCCTATCAAAAACTTGTAAATACAAAAGTTTTAGATAATTTTAAGAACATTTATAAAAAATTTAGTTGGACTTGATATCTTGAAAATTGACGAAGTTATGATTTTTTTTTCTCTCAAAACCCTTGTTTTTTTCGCCCCTTTAGCCCACTTCTAAATTTATCAAAAATCTGTCATGCATAAACATTTGGCCCATTTTTAAGAAGTAATATAAACTTTAAACCGATTCGATACCTACTTTAATAAAGAAGTTATGGCGTTTTTTCGGTTTTCACAAAAAGGCCCCCTATTCCGACCGATTTTGCCATTTTGCCCATTAACGAACTTAGTTGAGATTTTATCCCCTTTGATTTTATGTACCAGTTTGGTGGAGATTGGTGAAGAATTATAGAAGTTATCGTGTCCATAAAAAAGTGAGATATATATATGTATATAGATAGATAGATAGATAGATAGATAAACTGGTGCGATTGTAGTAGGTAGTATTTCATACGAAATCTAACTAAAAGATTACCCGTGACCGATAACGCCGAGCGGGTCAGTTAGTAAAATAAAGTTTTGTTCTCTGTCTGTGTGAGTGTGTCTGCAAAGACTGGAAAAACCTACGGTACGTAGGTTGAAAAGTTTTTCGAAGCTAGTTCTAAGCTTCTCCAAAAGCACATAAGACTCAGAATTTTTATATTTTGTTAAGTATATCATTAATTGGGATATCTATTGAAAACTACAAGAAACTTTCACTTAAAATTTACTTTTTTCTACGTGAAACTCTGAAAAACTCTCCCGCATTACAACTCATTTACAAATAGAAATAGGATAAGAACCACCTTTCGATTTTATTTGTTATATTTAATAGTTTTGTTTTAATCGAAATCGACCACACCACTAGCACAGTTCAAATTGAAAGAAACATTATGAAAGATCGCACTCTTATGTTTCAAATGTAATAAATTCTGAAAGTTATTTCATTTAACTCCCTGTTCTTATTTTTAATTATTTATTCATTTTGAAAAACATTTTCCTCTTTATTCCAACGTTTCTTGAGGGCGCAATTTTAATAGTATCGGCAAATTAAAAAACATTCTCTTTAAGTCAAAACTTTCTCCTAATGGATGGTGTAATCATTTTGAAAAATATGAATTTTCACACTTTCAAATACTTCCGCAACCGCAGGTCACATCGTGCCCCATTGAGACGGCGACAAACGACATAATTATTTGTGAATTTGTATATTTGCAAAATGCGTCAACATACTGCTACATAATATTTGAAATTTACTTTTGATGACCAATATTTTTACATCACACGTAATCCATAAAATTTTACCTTGGAAGGGAAAGCTTGCATTTACTTCATAGCTTTAACAGCGAAAACTCATGACGTTCATGCATAGAAGAAAAACGACGATAAAAGAAAGAGTTTAAGACCAAAAAAAAAAAATACTTAAATGTGAGAATTTTTTGACAGAAAATATTCTTTTCATAAAATATTACATTTCTCTATTTTCTCAGGGCATTTTAAAGGGAAATTTTACAATGAAGAAGAAAACTCCAATAAATAAATAATTTATTCGAAATAGATTGCCATTTAGTATAAAAAATATGTATTTAAAGAAATACTTATTTAAATTAGCTATTGCTTGGTTCTAATTTTTTGAAAATCTACATACTTAAAGAACCAGCTGTTTATTTAGTCATCTGGCCTGAGCTTTCTGCCGAAGCGATTGTGATTATTATTATTTTAAATTAAAGTACATTATTTATAAATGTGCTTACATTCGATAATTTTTTTTAATAATCTGATTTTTTTTTTTTTTTTTTTTTTTTTTTTTTGTAATCGAAGCTGGTATGCGTTAGGTGCTGGGTTCAAATTTAGTCGAACCCGTCAGTCTAATCGTTTAAAATTTCTGATTTTTTTTTTTTTAAATCTTGAAATCTCGCAAAAATACGGGGTAGTTTCCCTTAGAAAGTATCCCAGAGGGTTTATTTCCTCGGTCCTATATCCCTCGTGTAGATAATCATAAAACCACAATTTAATAAATATTTTACATACTCTTAAAATACTCCTAAAAACTGTAACACAAAATTTGAAGTTTATTTTAGATAACCAACTTTTTTAGCTACCGTAAGCCACAATATTTTCCTTTGAAAGGAAAAGCTTTCATTTATTTCACAGCTTTAGCAACATAAAAACAAAACATTGATGCAGCGGAGAAAAACGGAGAGAAAAGCTCCATGCAACGAAAGCAAAATACTTAAAGGATGAACCTTTTATTATTCTTAGAAAAGTGCATTTTTCTAAAATAATGTTGTTCTATATTTTCATTTCGGAATTTTTAATGAAAACAAATTATAAAGGGGATCAAATCATTGACAACAAAAATATATATATATATATATATATATATATATATATATATATATATATATTTTTTTTTTTTTTTTTTGTAGAGTATTTTTTCCTAGCATTAAAAATAATTTGATTTGATTTTTCTTAATTTTTATTTTTAAAAGTATTATAAAAAATTAACTTATAAAGCTGACTTTTAAGTATGAGTATTTATCAAAATAACAAGCATATGTTAAATATCGAAAAAATATTAAATAAAAGGCTTTAAAATACAGTTGAAAAAGTTATTTTAATAATAATTAATGTTTTGAAAAAATGAACATAAACAAAAAAATACTAATAATTATAATATAAAAAAACAATAATAGAAATTCTTAAATGCGCTAGGCCTCTCCGAAGATCTTAATCTTGTTTCGTCAGAAGCAAAAGAGACGTGCATCTGCTATAAAAGCATTAGCACGACTAAAATGAAAGAAAATAAATGTAATTCCTCGAATTACAACAGCTATTTAGAAAATGATTCTTTTTAACAAAATCGTAAAATTAACTAAGAGATCACACTTTTGTCCACGAAAATAATCTAAATTAATACTCAGAGAAAAAGAATCCTTCACGATGCCAGTTATTAAACTGTAAATATATACTTTCGAGATTAAAGTTTGTTCCAGGGGGAAAAAAAAGAAATTTGAATGCTATCTAGTGTAGCTCGTGGAAAAATAAATAAATCAATAAAAAATAATAAAAAACATATTTAATAGTTTGGGTCTACCTATTTTGTAACTTTCATACTTTCTGCTTTCTTAACAACGATTTTATACATTTCGTTTGTCTGTTGAAATAAAAATTCCTCTAAAAGATATTAATTTCGTATACCAGGTGTCCCAAAAATGACTGATAGATTTTAAAATTCAATAACTTGCAAACGGTGACAGCTATTTAAAAAATTTTTGCAGGAGAGTTATGTATAATGTCAGGAGATTTTTAACGGACTTTTTTATTTTAGTTCGAATTTCAAACAATAGGTGGCGCTGACGGCGATTCAAGGCCATGTGACCAGTGCTGAGTGATGCGTCGATCTGGCCTTTAATTGCCGTCATCGCCACCTAATGTTTGAAATTCGAACTAAAATAAAAAATTACAGTAAAAAAACTCCTGACATTATACAAAACCCTCCTGCAAAAATTTTTTTAAATAGCTGTCACCATTATTTGCAAGTTATTGAATTTTAAAATCCGTCAGTCATTTTTGGGACACCCGGTATATAGTAAAAAATAGTGCGAACATCACGGAGTGTGTTCTGGACCAACACAACAACAATTTCCCAAATGGTTAAAATAATAAGAAAAATTCTGGACTGAATATGCTTAGTTTTTCGAACATTTTACAGAATTCCGTGTAGTCAGATAAATTTCTGACAAAATGGAATTATCTGGATTTGAACACTGGACATATCAATATGTAGTGTTCTCCCACATATTTCTAGCATATTTTTTCTGAATACAAAAAATTATTTATGATAAAAATTGGAATTTCAAATTTCTTAATTTTTATTTAGATAAAATAGTACCGTAAAATTACTCTAGAGTGTTCATTTTTTACGAATGCGCATTTATCAAGCTAAACAAGTGCCAGTTAATCATCTGGAAGTAAAAATCAAATGTAACGTACATAAGAAAAATTCTGGGTTTAATACGCTTGGTTTTTCGAATATTTTAGAGAATGTCGTGTAGTCAGATAAACTTCTGACACTGTGGAATTACCTGGATTCGAACACTAGACCTCTCATTCCGTAGAGAAGTCCCAGACATTTCTAATGTAATTTTTTCTTAACACAAAAAAGTATTTATGATAAAAATTGGAATTTAGAGTTTTTAAATTTTTTTAAAATAAAATAGTATTGTGAAATTACTTTACAAAGTCATTTTTTTGCAAGAACATTTATAAAATTACACAAGTGCGCGTTAAACATCAGAAGTAAGTTATATTGCATTTATTCGAATAATTATAATGCATCTGACATACAAAATATGAAATGCAATAGTATAAATGCAGCCATATATTTACATCGCCAATGGAACGACATAACAGCGACAATCATTAGGCGATATACATGGAAATCTAAGCATTATCAATTTATGTAAAGTTAAAATAAATATTAAATTTCGTTTTTTTTAGGATTAACGTTAAAAATTTCACAAAATTAGTAAAATAAAATTTTATTAAAATCGTATGAAAATGTAGAAATTCATCAAAAACAAATATCAATGAACAATATCATGAATTTGTGTGAATTTCAAATAAATATTGAATTTCCATTTTTTTTTCTTAAGTTAAAGTGTGCAGAAAATTAGTATAATCAACTCGTATTGAAAACTTCCCAAGAAATATAAATACATCAAAAATAAAAATTTAAAAATGTTGAGGAATTTAATACTAGATTTTTAAGGAAAATAGAAGAAAGTAAAAATAAAATAATTTCAGTTAGAGAAACACAAATTAGTTCAGAAAATAAAATCAGCAAAGTTATTTCTGTAAGAAATGCACTTGAAAATAATAAATTCTTTGTCAGTTTGGCTCGAATATGTCATTTTCCTAATATATATACTTAGTATTGTTCGCCAAGTTATTATGATGGTAAGAAAAACAGAACAAAAAAGAAAAGTTCTTTCGCGACATGTGTTTATTCTCATCATCGGAAAAAAATGTATATATATAGGGTCAGTTTGATTTGGGTCAGAGAGTCATAGACAATTACGTTGAAGGTTTCCCAAATCAATAAGTTCTTTTTTTATTCTCGAACTAGTTGTTTTTACTCAAGGAGTTAGTAAAGATTTGGTATTTTAGTCTAGATTTATTTGGTGTGTTTTAATTGGATTTTGTATCATGTATGATAAAACATTTACTTATACGCTAAAATAATTATTGTAGTCATACATAAATCTTCTAGTAAAAATGCTTTAAGGCGATTTCATTGTCACAGATTCTTTTAATATTATTTCAACTTTTATAAATAAAGAATTAAAAAAAGGAAGAAAGAATATTAGCGTAATTAAAGTTAATAATAATAATAATTTTTTTAAAATATATTTACTTAGTTTTAATAGACGTTTTGGGGGAAAATTGGGTGTTTCCCAACTGAATAACTGTTTTTTCTTTTAAACTAATTGTTTTCCGAACAAACTGAGACAGAGATTTGAAATTTAATATATACATAGTATATAATAGGGGCAAGAAATCTATTTAATATCCGTAACCTCCATTATCCGGAACTATTTCTTTTGGATGTTTTTAATGTAAAAGACAATTGAGAAAATGTAAATTTTGAAACAATAATAAAGTCTTTATCGAGTAATTGGATGCCAAGATAACTGTAAACATATTTTCCACATTTTTGGATGTTTCATGAGCCTGTATTTCATTCAAATATCAATTCAAAGATTTATTTTAAGTACAACAAGACGTGCAATTTAACGCAGTAAACTGTTAGTGAATAATTGGGGGGTATCATTTTTGGAGTTATAATGATTTTTTTTACGCAATTCCGTATTATGTGATTATCCCATCGATCAAAAAACTATCACCAAAAGGTAAGATTAAAAGCCAATAATGACTTATCTTAAATGTCATATTCGCTTGACATTAAACACGTTGCATGTGTTAGTTATGTCATCAAGTGATTATTAATTCGACGTTTTATTTGTAGTATTAGTAATCTTTTTTTAATTAATTTGTTATTTCATTAAATTAAACCAATTTGTCTAATTTACGAATAATTTGACGATTTATATTATATGTCAAATTTGGTCGACGCGATAACCAATCAGTATCTTCAATTCCGTAATAGAATATTACTATGTATTAAAAATCTTTAAATATACTTTTAAATTTTATTTTGGAATTACAATGCAGTTTATGAATAGTTTCCACATTATTTATTTCCATATGTTATAGTAGACATATCCTGATGGGTAAGTATTAAGGTGACCTTCAATAACTAGTTAATTTGTAACAACTGTTTTATTATTTTAGTAGCCAAATAAGTGAAAAAGCAAGCTTTTTGATTTTCACACTTTATATTTTATACAAAATTTTATGTTTTCCCCAAAAATTAAATTAACAGAAAGTAAATAATAATAATAATAATAATAATAATAATAATAATAATAATAATAAATAAATAAATAAATAAATGCAAACTTAATAAAGAATATACATTTATAGGTTATAAAATATTTTTCTCGTGCGTGATTTTTGTGATTTAATTTCACACTTTCTGCATTTATTATCAACATATAGACATGAATGAGAAATCTAATGTATTGCATAGTAGCTATTTTGTAACTGGAAATACAAAATTTTATGTTTTATCAAAAATATTAAATTAAACAATAGTAAAAGAAACGTAAATTTAATAGAAATATACATTTATATATTATGAAGGTTATTCCTTATGTGTTATTATTATTATTTAATTTCGGACTTTCGGTATTTTTTAGTAACATAAATGGGAAATTAAATTACTGCATGACATGCATTGTGTTAGTGGAAATACAGAATTATATGTTTTCATACTCAAAATAAATAAATATATGTAATTAAAAGAAACACTGATACTTAAAAAAATGTACATTTATAGGACATGAAATATGTTTTTATGTTCACCATTCTTCTAAATCTTTTCTCTATTTTAAACATAGCATCTTAATAGACACAGAGGTTCACTTTTATTTTCGATATATTCTCTCATTCTTTTCGGTTCCTTTCATCCTGGTAAAGAATAGTTCCATTTAATGCACCGCTTTAGCACCACAAAAGAAGCCCACAACTGCATAGAAAAATATGACTTCGGAAAAAAATCTGCCACGTAAGCAAAATACTTCCAAGAAATATACTTCTTCTTGAAGCTAAAGAAAAAAAAAATATTATTTTCTTATATTTTTACCTGATATTTTACGTAGATATTTCGCAATTTTAACATTAAGAGTACCTTAGAAGAAATTGTACCTAATTACGTCATGCTAAGAAATTAAAAAGGGTAAGCAGTGAAATCTTATTTGTGGGATAATTCTAACGACTAGTCTTCGAATCGCGTTTTTTTCTCCCAAGGAATAGTTTTAAATATCCAATTTTGCTTTGTAATCATTTTTATAATAGAGAAAGGTTGTAAACTGTCATGTTCCAACGAAAAATAAACAATTCTAATTTTTTTTATTCTCAATAACGTGTATTATATAAAATAAATGAAGTCCAAAATTATTTTAAATTCTTAACGTATTTTGTTTCAAAAAGGAAAAAAGGAACGACTAATAGAATGTTATTTAGCAAAATGCTGTAAATTTGGTGAAAATTCGCTATACATTATCATGTATATTTTTTCTAGCAATGCACTAAATCGTTTATTTGTTTAAAGGGACAGAGTATCTTTGTAATATCTTTTCAATTTTGAACACTACAGTAATATATGTGGTGGCACAATACATAATGCAAAAATTAAATGGAATTAAAGAAAAAAAAAATCTTGTAGAACATTCTATTTTACTATTTTTCTATTAAATTTTTTAAAAATATCTACTACTTTTATAATTATAAACATTTTTGCCTAAATTTTTTCCACATTCCTTCGAATATACTACGTAAAAATGTGCATGGAATTTAAAATGATTTTTAATATGATTTTCTTTTCGCTCGTGTACATTAAAAAATGAAAGAAATTCAACAAACTCTAAATTATTATTTTTTTAAATGCATATAAATTTGAATGTCAAATCCATTCACAAAAATATTAAATACACCATTGACATCGAGTAAAACAAAATTCAAACCTCTATCTAAATTAGCAAAAAGCCTTAGTATTTATCGAAAAAAAGTAAATCCTAATAATATGAACCAGGATAAAAATCAGTTAAAAGTTTCCATCTGAATAAGTAATTATGCTGCATCTGTTAACAAAATTTACAATATCTCGCGATATAAATGTCGAATAGGTAAAAATGATTTGTCAAAATATTCACAATGAAAGAAGCTTTCAATTAATACCAAAGAAAGAAAATCGATATTTGGAGCAATTTCAAGGTATTGTGTCATCTTAAAGGGAAAATTAAGAGAGTGTTTAAAAATATCTCGGGTTAATGCATTGATATTTAGTGCTAAAAAGATTATACATTCAGTTATTAGAGAAATAAGTTTATTATGCAGTCTAAAACTTTCTTTAACTCTCATTCTATTCATCCGCAGTAGGATGTTTTTTTAGAGTATTTAGTCCCTGACAAATCCTTTGAAGAATAATAAAGCTCCTGAATTTTTCAACCATTTTTTATTATTTTTAATTTTCTTCTTCTTATTATTATTATTTGAGTCACCTGTGTATAAAGTTTTGGATACCTAGTTTGAAATGGTGCTGTTCCAACCTCTCTGACATTATGTAATACAAACGCATGTATATATAGAAAGAGAGACAGAGAGAGATAAAGTGGGAATGCATTATATACAGTTGAGAGTAATAGTTAACCCTTTCCTGCATTATGAACATTTTGACAATAGGAAAAGTTTGGTACACACGTATGTAAATTATTATAGTCATTAAATGAAATGTTTTTATTGAAAATGATTATTAATATAGTTTTGATAAAAAAAAAAATCAAATATTTTAGGTATATTGAATCATTTAAAATTTTGAATTTAGACATACATAAGGTGAATTTAAAAGATTTATGAAAGAATAATATGTAGTTTTTTATTGATGAATTTAATATAAAAATTGCCAATGTAGGAAATAAAGAAACTGCTCAAGTGTTTAATATATAATATAGAATATAAATCTACACACAAAATAAGGAGATTATAAATGGTAATGGATTATGTCTTATTTTCCAGAAATATTAACATTTTACCAATGTTTACTGTATTTTCAATTTTATGTTTCGTTAGTTATTATGATTTATATATATAAATATACGATTAAATGTCATTTATAGTTTCTGTAGTCACAGTTATAGATAAATATTTTTATTGGATCAGAATGATTACCTTATATATAAATCCAGTTGTAAATTATAGCTAATTTTTTCCTGCATTGTGGACATTTTGACTCGCGGAAAAGCTTGGTACTCATTTATGTAAGCCATGAAAGATTAAATGATTAGCAATATAATTTTAATAAAAATAAAATAGCATGTTTTACGAATGTTTAAATGTATAAAATTTGGAAATGTGGCACTTGTGAGAAAAAGTTGCAAAAACAGAATAGCAGAAAGCTTTTTAATGAATTTAATACAGAAATTTAGAAAATAAAGAACAGCTCAAGTGTTTTAATGACATTGATTAGTGTAAAAATACACATTTCTAGAAAGAAAAGTATTTCTAGATGTTCACAATAGATTTAACTCCTTAATATTATGTTATCATACGTTTTAATGCAAAACGAAATTAAAACGTAACAGTAAAAATCTAATGATTTTTTTTTCATTAAATTAGTTATCATAGAAAAGAATTTTGAATAAAGCTATTATGATTATTCATCCAGGAAAAACATATTTCTTAATAAATGATTGCTTTTATAAATTTATTCTTTATAATTTCCTGGAGAAAAACATTAAATTTTCATTTATGACACGAAAGAAAAATATTTGCTAGCGTTAATAATACTTAATGCTTCAGCGCACTCTTTTACATTTATCCTTTAAGCTAGGGCTTACTTTAGGTTTATAGTAGTATCCAAATACACAAAGGGCCTTTTCGTACAAAAGAGAGAAGGGTTTTAATACCAAGGTCCCGCGAAAGAATTGGTATTTTATCAAAAACCATGTTTTGAGAAAAGTGATTCCTCTCGAAAATCCATCCGAGAGAAACAAGTCTCGTGGAACCTACTTTAGCTAAGTCTTTTCGAGGCTCTCTTAGTTTAGACTTTTTTTTTTTCATTGTTTATGTTTTCTTACAAAATATATACGGAAGTAATTTTCAGAGTTTTCCTTGCAGCTTAAGTCCTTATAGAGAGATTTAAACATGTTTTGAACTTAGGGTAAGTTTTGTTGTTAAAGTTTATGATTTATTTTCACGAGAAGAGTTACAGTTGCTCTTCCACATTTTCTTAAAGGATTATTAATGAAGTTGCTTAGAGATAATTTTTGACGAAATATTGTTAGAATGTCATGTATTTATGTCGTATATTCATTTTAAAAAAATCTAAATCAGTTAATGTTTATTTATTTGTATCTTTAGCAATTTTCGAGAATGATTAAAATTAAGATGAGAATGAGCTACTCTATTAAAAATTTTTGTAAAAACGCAGAAAAAAAAGGCGAGACCCTCAATAAATTTACATTACTTTACTGAGTAAATTTACATTTAATTCACTCTCGATCATCATTTTACACGAATTTCCCTTAATTTATATCTAATTCCCTGTAGTAATTTCCATGTCTGTATTTTTTTTTTTTTTTTTTTTTTTTTTGTTAAATTTTGGTATTCAAAATACAGACTTTTAAAATTCTTTTACAATTGGTACAATTTACAAATATTTTTTTAAAACATAAAATAATTTAAAAAGGTAAAAACCGTCTCATTAGATTTAGTGGATATTTTTTTCCGCTGAATCATAAGAGACATAGTTTGTATGTAATAGCAATAGCTCCTACATCTTAGTCAGTTAAGTTCTTTTTCACTGTCAATAGGTTTCGAGTTCAAGCCCCAGGACGGCTGGTAACAAACTGTCTTAAATTTTAATGATACAGCAATTCAAATTTACAATGAAAAATTAAATTATTTGAAGCTCACTGAAAGTAGACCAAGATAAACGGTTGAAAGATTCATTAATTTTAAAAACTAAATAAAATTATTATCATTAATATTAAATTTACAGTCTTTGTGTATTTTTAACGTTATTAATTTATATAGCATATTTTAAATTAACTTCTCTATCATTTAAAAGAATCTCGGTTTTTCTAATCTGTGATTTTTACATACAACTTAAGATAATAGATTACTCGTAGATTCTCTGTAATTTCGCAGAAAATTTTTTAATTGTGCTTGTAAAGAAAAAATGAAAAGAAAACAACTATTGATAAAACAAATATTTTGTTAAATATTTCGCATCGGTTTTGAATCCTAAAATATATCTTTATACTTTAAAAAACATAACAGAAAATCATTTGCATATGTATAGTAAATAAGTGGAGTTATTTCAAGGACTTATTGACAAATAGAATTTATGGAAATCGAAAAGATGAAAAAACCAATAATAGAGAAGTGGGTGAAAGAAATACTTTTATTGACCAATAGAATTATAGGAAAGGGGAAAGATTACATACCGGATAGGTGTGGAACCGGATCAAAAGCTCTGTATAGAAATATATTTTATATTAATTCTATTAAAATAGAATTAATTGCTAAGCCACCTCCTAAGTTAAAACATCTTCTATACAGAGCTTTTGATCCGGTTCCACAAGATGATCTAGCAGGGGTATATGAAATTCCATATGAGAATGAAGAGGGGGATATTAATTTTTATATCGGTATGACAGGTAGAAAGTTTGGGGTTAGAAAGAAAGAGCATGAATGTGACATAAAATTTGGTAGGGATAAGACTGCATTATCAAGATTGTTTTTAAAGAGGGGGGTTAAAATTTGTTTTAAAGATAGTAGATTAGTGTTCATTTCCAGTTTATTCCGAAAATTAATCATCCGTGAATCCATAGAGATATATTCTAGGAGGGATAGAGTTTGTAATGATTCTTATTCTTATGACATTCCGAGTTTGTGGTTAGAATTACTTAATAAATATTTAAAGGATGAGTCTAATAGGAGGAACCGCGATGGCATTGGCTATTCACGATCATAGAGGGCGCAATATTTTATGTTTTGGGGGTTTTAAATTACCTTTATATCCAGAGTCATTTAGTTTTTCTACTTTTTTAATTTTAATTTTATACTTTTTAAATTTAATATATGGTCAAAATTTATTATATTTATATGCCGCGTTGGCAATGGCTATATTCACGATCATAGTGGGCACAATGTTTTGTTTTGATTTTTAAATTATATTTATATCCAGTGTCATTTAATTTTCTACTGATTTTATATGTTATGAATACGGTTCTTATTAATGAACCGAAACATGTCAACTCTTTAATTTAATTTTTATTTGTGACACCTTCTAAGTAAATAAATATGAAATGTTTTTATACGAGAAAAATGATTCCTGTCAAAAGTTCACACAAGGAAAATTACTCTCGCCGAACCTAGTTTAGCTGCTTCTTTTCAGTTCCTCTAGTTTAGAATTTTTTCTTTCTTTTCCATGCTTTAATACAAAATGTATACGGAAGTAATATTCAGAGTTTTTCTCGCAGCTTAAATCTTAATGGAAAAATTTAAACATGTTTTGAACATTGAGTAGGTTTAGTTTTCAGAATTTAGAATTTATCTTCGGATGTTACAGTTAATGTGTTAAGATTTCTTGAAGGAATATTATTAGAGTTACTCACTAAAAATATATTTAAATAACGCTAGGATGTCAAATATATCTGTCGTAATTTTTTTTTACTCTATTATTATTTTTTAAACCACTTGGAAAACAGTTGTTGTTTTCATCGAGAATAGTTCTTGTTGTGTCCGCATTTTATTTTTTATCTTTTTGACGTCTGTGATTATTTATATTTTCTTCGTTTAACGTCTGTGATCCTTTAGCTTTTATTCTGTTAATACGACTCTATAGCGGAAGCCAGGTTCAAAAATCCCGACCCACGACCCGAATATCCGAGAGATTAAATTTCTCTAGCAGAATCCAGGTTGAGGGAAAAAATGGACAGATTTAAAAAGAAAATTGATTGAATCAAAGACCTCGTCGAAAAGCGGGAAAGGTGGACTCAAGGCTCTGAAGCTACCGAACGTCCGCAATTGCGTCGAGCTTATTATTATTAAACAATTAGCTAACATTTGCGTTGGATAAATTCCAATCTGAATCCGGTAAACTTAGATTAGATAAACTTTTGTCTTCTGAATCTGAATCTAACATGTCAAATTGGTTAGAATTTCATTTTTCAAATGGTTGTTATAATTTTTTAAATTATTATTATTATTATTATTTTAGTCTTGTTAAAATGCGGTTTATTTAGCTATTTCGCTGTTATTTAGGGTTTTGGTATCATACAGCTTACCACAACAACGACAAAAAAGCCCAACTTAACGGTAGATACTGAAAGATAACAGATTCAAGCCCTCATTTTCGTGACTAACAGAATTCTCAAAGTAGGAAAAGGTTCAACCAATAATGCTAAAGTAGATTGGATAAATGCTTTTATAGACCAACAAAACTACAATAAATTGAAGAAAAAAAGCAATGACAATATATCTATTTTAAAAAAAATATTTTGTTTAATTTAATAGCGTTTATTTTGGCTATGCATCCAAATACATCATAATTTATTCTAGAAAGAAAAGGTTTTTCGCACGAAGGACACACAAAAGAATTTTTAATTAAAAAATAACATTTTGTGTAAAGTAATAGTTATTAAAAACCTTTCTTAAAGATGTAAGTCACATAGAATTAACTTAAGCTAAGTTTTTTTCGTTTTTCCCTATTTCGGATTATCCTTTGAACTTAAATGTGTTCACAAATCAAAACTGACTACTTTCTGATGCATTTTTCATTCATTTTTGTTTGAAAACATATGACATTTGTATGTGTCCTTTTTCAGAAACTTTGTAATCCAAATTTTCCCCATTTTTGGGATAAAATATAAAGAAAAAGAAGCTCTGATTTATTTAAACTGAGTAACGATTGTCGATATATTTTCAATGCGTTTTTCTTAAATTTACTGCAATTTTATTGGTCTATAAATCTATTTCAAGAATCCTCCTCTATATTACGGGATATTTTTTTTATTCTGATAATTCTCTTGGTCAATCAACTACCGTTTCATATATGCTGACACAGTACTACTGTTAAAATAATAATAATAATAATAATAATGATAATAATAATAATAAACACTTTGGTGTGCTGAGTGATCACAAAATTGGGCATATACTACTTTGTGAAACTGTACGAGCTTTAATCATTTTTTTCACTTACTCTAGTCGGTACATTTTAACTCAGTTTTTAACTATATTGAAAATTACTAACTGTAAAGATATAGAAATATATTTTCAAGGTTAAAAGAAAAATAAGACTGATATATTTGCCTTCGTAACATTAATTTTATAAAATATTTTCAGTAAGCAACTCCGAAATTATTTTTTAAGAAAACTTGGTACAGCAATCGTAAATAAAGAGATAAAGTCATAAATGGATATTTTTAAAATTGGTAACAAAGTTAGATTTTTAATATGGGAGCGCGGAACCGAAAAACATTGATACCAATAGATTATTGTCTATAATTTAGAATGGGATTAATTTATAAAAAAAAAAGAAATTACTTTTGTATTAAAAATGAGTTTGAAAGATTGTGAGAAATTTTCGGGTGCTAAGGTTGTGCGAATTTACTATTATTATTATTATTATTTAGATCCGAGACAGAGAATTATAGAGATAAATATTTACAGAAAGATTTAAGCACGATGTGAACGTTTTTTTTTTCTTTTTTTCCTTTTTTTTCGAGTTAAGGTAACTGACCCAAGCATTCGAAAAGAAATATTATTCAAGCTTAAATTTCTCACTTAAACATTTTTGCAAAAGAATATGTGAATGAGATCTACATCGATGTATTTATTCATTTATTTATTTTCCTTCACCAATTATTGTTCATCATTATTTACGCATACTACATTTAAGAAACTAAATCTTTTAATTAAGTTTTATTTTCTTGAAATAGAACGGTTGTAATTTAACACATGTTCATTTCTAAAAACCTTGCAGAGATCATTTATAATTAAATGATAGAGGCAGATAAATAATCAAGTATGTTTTAATATCGATAGCAACACATTCCAATATTTTCCCCTCACATACGCCTTGTTTAAACTATTTATTTACTTGTTTAATCTATTTATTTACTTGTTTAAACTATTTATTTAATTTTATCACTTTTTGAAGAAAGTTTGTCCTTTTCGTCCGATATAGTGTTAGTTATCTGTTTAGTTACCAAAATTAGTTACCAATCTTAAATACAATTCTAATAAAAGTTCCATTTCTTTAAGAACTTATTCAGGTTAAACTATAACCCATATTTCATAACTTTTATGTGTATATGTTAGTATAAAAATACCCAAAATATTCAGTGTTTCTAATTATGCTGGCACAGTAGTAATAATAATATTTTAAATTAATAGTAATAAAGAAAGAACGAAAAGCTAAAAATTAGAAACATTAATGATTTTATATTGCTCACTCAAATATTAAAATGATGAACCGCTCGTCGGTTTCTTATGCACTGGTCAAACTTAACACCTTCGTGACGGGTGACTTTTACGAAATTTTTAATATTTTGCCATCGGTTTTTAAAAGCAGAAATTTGTGCCATATTAAATCCAGAAAATGCTCCGATTAAATAAGATAATTTTTACAGTAAAATTTTACTGGTGGGGAAAAACAAGGATTCTTAAGCCTTTTTGCGGCACGTATACGTGCTGCTCGTCATAAAGAGGTTAATCTGGTCCCTCATAGATAGAGAGAAAAACCACTTATTCCGTCTATTTGGGCCAGTGTAATGTTAATAAGCTGGAAGTGAATATCAAGCTTGTAGCCGCAATTGTCGTCCAATGTAATCATATCCTTGGCACAGTACTTCTTATATTTTTTTAATTTAAGGAATTTAGCTTTAATTATTTTTTTCAAATTGGTTTTAAATTAGAACGTCGAAATCAATAAGATTATGTTTTTCTGAGAATTTCTAATGTTAATAAAAAAAAGACCAATGAAAGAAAAGCGGGGAGCGCATGCATTTTCACGCGATTTTATTAATAGAAGGCCCAGGAAACAAATAACAATATTTAACAATGTACTGCTTATGCTTAAATCTTTTAAATTCGTATATTTAGTAAATAACATTTAATTTTTTCAAACTAAACATATTTCTGACTGTGTTGCTACTTTTGTGAAAACAATTGCAAACAGTGTAGCGTTATTAAAAATATTGTAACATAATTGTGTTACGAATTTTGTAAATAGTTAGTGTTTGTACTGTAAAATAATGTAAATAATCTTATTAAGCTCCATTTCTTTACTAATATTAGTTTTAGCTACATTGTCTCTGTTATCAAGCAAACTTGTCTATTATTTTCAGTGAATGTCTATGGCAGCTTTGCGAAATATTAGAGATATCGCCAAGTTGGCGACAAACTTGGCGATTGTTGGCGATGGTATTGCTATTTGTCTAGGTATGTAGTTGTATCGTTTCATGCTTAGTTATAATTTTCTGCGAAACAATATCGCATTGTCTTATACGTGGCAAACGATTTCTATTTAAATTTTGTTATTATTTAAAAATAAAAGTTTTATTTTTTTATGAAAATTACGAGCTACCAAAAGTTAATAAATTATATGTTCCTTTTTTATAAAATTATACCTATAGAATCGTTATTGTGAAGTTTCAAATCCCATTTGAATAAAATTTTCATGATATATTTTTAATAAAAGTATATAGTTCTATAATTTTACTAACCACTTTCTATAATGGATATCTTTTAATGAATGGATTATTGTGGGAGGAATATTTATGCTGGTTCTGACATGCAATTTATATTAAGGGATTTTCATATCTCCCTCTCCCTCTCTTATTCGATTAACTCTATTGCTTCTAATTTATCAAGTATTATTGTATTCGTAACTGTTCCACTTCATCTTTGTTTTTATCATAAGGGTCTGATCACTCAACTTCGAAATTCTCCTTTAATGTAAAGTCTATGGATGTTTGATTCATTCGTATATTTAAAATATCTCTTAGTGAAATTATTTTTTTAATTTCTTTTTTCTGTATACTCTTCTGAAATGATGTTATACAGAAATGCTATAAAATATAAAGAAATTTATTTTTTTTATACATGTTTTTCTTTATTTGACTCACAACAACATAAATAAGACTTTTTTTACATAACAATATCTTGTGGTAGGAATTAGAGAGTTAAGCTAGGGATTGACTCTAACTTTATATTATCAGTCAAATACACAAAGGGTCTTTTATAAAAAAATACAGAATGATTTTGAGTGAAATACAATGCAAAACAATTTGACTTTTATCAAAAACCACGTTTTGAGAAAAATGTTTGGTGTGAAAAATTCATCCCAAACTTCTGTGGAGCTTACTTTAGCTTAGTCATTTAGAAGACTCTCTAGTTCAGTTATTGTTTCTTTATTACTCATGCTTTCTTAGAAAATATGCACGGAAGAAATTTTAAAAGTTATCCATCCAATTTAACATCTTAGTGACAGTCTAAATTGTGTTAAACTTTTGAGAAAATTCTGTTGTTAAATTTTACTATTTGTCTACTCAGTTAGTTTGGACTTTAAAAGTTTTATTTAACAGAAACTAATGACGTTCCCTATTCTTCTTTAACATTAAATGTTTATATCTCTTACTGGGCTTTTTAAAATCAGATCAAATTTACTTTTTTGGAGTTTAAAATTTCCTTCTACAGAAGATAAATAGTTTCATTTAATTAATGGAAATAATATATAAAACAAATAAATTAGACACCAAAGAAATAAGAATAAAAATTATAAAACTTAATATATATATTTATTAAACCTTAGTGTAGAAAAATCAAAGATGAATAATATTTAGAAAGAAAAAAATCCTTTCAAAGATTGATAAAGAGCATAGAGAATTTAACCCTTCTACTTCTAATAAAATTATGTGTTAAACAATTAGATGAAAACAAATGTGTTATGATATATTCATCGAGGAAATATGGGAACAAAAAAATTAAAGAATTTTTTTAAAAACAGAAGGATTGAAGGCTTCAGAAAATAAAACTTAAGTAGACGGGGGCTTATAAAATGCAATTTATTTAAAAAGAAAAAAAATCATGTATATGAAAGTGGACACATATTCCAAGAGGAGTTTATTTTCGATATTGGAAAGAAATGGGTTCTAACAAGTTTTTCTACTTCTTGACTGGTCAGACATACACCGGAATTAATCACATGAATTATTGATACATAATTCAAGAGAAAACATTTATATACATATCATGTATCTGACAGAAAATTTTAGGTAATATTATTACTAATAAATCTATCTAAGATTGCAGGACTCAATGAAAGGAAAATGCTTTTTGACTGCATCTTTATACACAACTAGTGTAGTGATGTTGCTGTTTCTCCACCTTAGTCTCGAAAATATGAATTACAGTGGTGATTAAGCTTGACTTTATTGTTGATGTCATTTGACGGAAATGCAGATACATTTTGCCACATTTGGGACACGATCTTACAATCTAATGACTTATATTTTATTTGGAATTAAAAAAAACAATTTATTCTTCATACTAATTTATAATTAATGCTAAAAAATCAAAATCTCTATTTAATATCGTTATTCCTATTTTTTACGATGCGTACCTTCTATAAATAAGATATGCCGTGTTCCCGTAAGATCAACAATTAAAATTTATCTATTTTTAAATATAACAAGTTCGAAATTATGCATCAAATGTAGGAAATAAGGTGCGTTCGGACTATAAAGATTTTTTTTAAATATTCAGATCTTGGTGTAATAGTATACAGTGCTTTGGATACACTAGAGTATTCGAAATCTTATACGTATTTTTGTCAATACTATATGTTATCTATGATACAGGAAATAGCTTGCAGTAAACCTCAGCAACGTATAGCAATTTCATAAAATGAAAATACCTTAGTGGTAAATCAATATTGGTCCAAGGTTGCGCCAATATTTCATATTTTGGAAATATTGCCAATAAAACGTCAATATTGCTCCAGTATTGGGATGTTTACATTTTGCCCTTATTTAGCCAATATTATGCCAATACTGGGGTTTCATTGGAAATATTGCCAATAAAATGCCAATATTGAACAAATGTTGGCGTTACATTGCATCTATTTCCAGTGAAATTCCAGTATTTAACAAATATAGCATTAATAAATAACAAATAAATAACATTATTCATGCAAATATTGCGCCAATGTGCCAATATTGCTACAAGATGTAGCCAATATTGGTCCAATATTGTTTGTCTACTGGGGTAATTTAATATAATTAAAACATGCCACAAACAATGCCGCCCCCCCCCTATTCGATTAGAAAATGGAATACATTTGTGTAACTCTGTACATTAATAGCAAATGTTTTTTAAACTACAGATTGTACAGAATGTATATTTTGATATATACTTCATAGATGCATATCAATTTTATTATGTTTGAATAAGTGTAACACCAATAAAATGCACTTCAAGCTATTTTTTCTTATTAGCCTAAATGCAACGGAATACTTTTGATTGCACTTCTAATTAAACTACGCATCCGATTTTCATAAAACTTCAAATGACTCAATAAAATTATGCTACAATAATATATTTTAAATTTCAAACTATTCGGTTTGGTATTTTTTTGTTTGTTATATGCGGACGGAGATGCTACGTATTTATTTATCTACGAACGCACCAAAAAATGAGGTTATCAAAGATATAAATACAACATGAAAATTAAAATTTTTTAAGGAGCAATAAAAAATGTCATTATTGACACTCAAAGACAAATTATTCCAGATAAATGCTCATATTATTGCCATGAGATAATAATTGAAATTTTTTATAATAATTGATTGAGATGATAATTAAGTATTTATTTTAAAAAAATAAATAATATTAAATTACATAATTAATTATAAACTATCATTTAAATATTTTTATAAAAAGCTAAAAGCAACGCAACAAATTATTTTTTTTCAAAGCCTTTGTTTTATGATAAACAATAAAGTGTAATTGTAAATAACGTTAGCATACAATTTTCCGACATCATTAATGCTCAGTAAACAGTAAACAGTTTTTACGAATCATTTCTAAAATTATCAAAACGAAATCTGCTGTATTTTTCTATGTCAGATGAAAGGAACTCCGCATTCATTATTTACATAACTTCTTTCTTAAACGATTTATTAAGCAAAAGATATTTACTTTTCATAACTTTTGCATCAAAATGAAATAACAACGAAAATAAAAATATTTACGGACGTTAATACTCCTTTCACGCTTAGATAAACACTTACACATTTATCCTTTAAGCCAAGGCTTAGTTTATCTCTGTGAGTGGTCTTCTAATATAAAAAAAAAGCCAAGTCATACCGGAGCAGAGAGCTTTAATTCTTTGATGCTCGCAAAATATGCAGCAAAGTGGGTAATCTAGGTAAAATAATTTAATTTCTTTTGGTAAAAGAATTTCTTCTTGATATCCAACTTTGAATGTAGTGTTCTATGTCTTTGATCTTCGTGTTTTAACGCATTTTAAAATAGTTAAATTATTTTGAACATTTATGTATATTATATATATATATGTAATATTAGATAAATAGTATTTTTTAAAAGTATAATTTAAACTAGTTAAATGTGTGAAGCCGAAAACTTTCTTCTATAATATGCATGTTAATACTTCCCGAAAAATGCAGCATATCAGCGCCACCGGTCACAGGGTCTAAAACAAATTACAGTCATCGTCAACTTGTAATTGTTTCTGAAGTTTGGTGAAAATCCGTGCATTCGTTTTTAAGATAGAACCGTTGATAATTTAAAAAAAAATCTGTATAACAGCGCTACGTATTTGGTGATGCACACCAAAAATTAATCAATATAAATTTTTTTTTAGGTACTAACTGAAGTTGCAGTTTGATGAAAATCCATGCCATAGTAGTTGAGATATACTTATTTGAAATCGTGAAAAATGCAGCATAGCATCGCCATCTGTAGTGCAATTCAGACCAAAAACTAAATAACACTAATCTATATCAGGAACATACTGAATCTTAAGTTTTAGATAATTTCATGCATTAGATCTTGAGATCCAGCTATTTCGATAATCACGAATATTGCATAATGACAACACCACTTGTAGAAAGATTTGCATGAAAACGTAACCAACACCATGTTATATCAAGTACTAAATAAATATATAGTTTTATAAAAATCCATGAAGTAGTTTTTGAGATAAGATTATTCCAGAAATTGTAAAAAATGCAGCATAGCAGCGCCACCTTTTGAGCGATATACGAAAAACTACTCAAATCTATTTTAAAATACACATACACGCACAAATTACGCATGCATTCAAAAGTTAAAGGTACACACAAATAATAAACAGACATACAAACAATAAATACAATAAACTTAAATGGAGTGAAAAATTAGCCAGAGCAAAGTAATCGAACCCTGGACCACAGCATTGCAGGCTGTTGCTATAACAACATCTAATGGTCAGCTTAATTTATCATGTTTCTCTCTTTAAAATTTATTTGTTCAAAATTAAAATATTTACTTAAATATTTAAAAAAAAAAAAAAAAACTTCTATTTTAAATGTTGTATTTAATTAAAGTTCTTTAATATTATTATTATCGTTTGTGTATAATATCCAAAATATCACATAAAATTATTCCATTTAAAGCATTTTTATCTACTTTAATTAAAATAAGAATGAAAATCATGCATCAAACACAAATTGTGAAGCATGTTCCAGGATATCGAAATGAAACTTCTTTGTTAAATAAAGGAAATGAAGTTATGTTGGTAAATATTTTAGAGAAAACAAGATCAAAGTTCTTTAAAAATGTCAATTTTAGGTAGATTCAATTAGAAATACTATTTATTGCAGCCATTCCTATAGTATTACTTTGAAAAATTCCTTCATAACTTTTCACTATAGGACCCCAAGAACACAAAACCGCCCGCACTTAAAATGTTTTACCACATATATAAATTTATATATATTTGTGTGTATGTAAGCAGGAGGCATATCAAATTTGAGCAGGTGGCAATGTTTGATGCTGCCATCTATTGAGGCTTTGCCGTATATCTTCCGCTGCAAAAGTCTGTCTTCTTATCCACTGGATTCAGTTCAAAGGCAGCTCCTGCCCTTCCGGCATACGTCAACAACAAAACTCATTTGGTGTTCCTCGCTAAAAATTATTAAGTTAGTTAATTAATTAATTAGTTAGTTAGTTAATTGGTTAGTTAGTTAATTATTAAGTTAGTAATTTTGCCTGCTCGATAATAGTCGAAATTATAAACGGATCTTCTTCAAACACTCCAAATATATTGAGATAGTTAATATCTCGACGAATATTAAAAATCAGTCCAAGGAATATGAAATGGGGAGGGCTAAAAATTGTAAATACGTTTTAATATGATTCTTATAAAGAAACTTTTACAGAAAAATAACATGAGAAAATAAACAGTTTCGTTATAGTACACTGTAAAAAAAGGGTCTATCTACTAAAAAACTAAAAAAAATTTAGTTTCCCTCAATAATCATTGCAATTACTTTTTTTTTTTTTTTTTTTTTTTTTTTTTTTTTTTTGTAATCTTACTCAGTTACAAGAAAATCTGTAAGAAGTACTAGAAAAAAAGCTAGCAACGAATAGAGTTAATGGTTTTATATTTTTAATAGCTATTACTTAAACTCACTTGGTGTGGCCGTGATAGCCTAGTGGTCATAGCACGGAACTCCAGGCTGAAAGTTCCCGAGTTTGATGCTCGACACCACCAAAGACGTACCGAGTGTATGCAGTGTACGTACTCGTTTAAAAAAGGGGTTTTTGAAAATCCTCTCTTAGCAGTTACCATGGGTAATGATCTCTGGGCTTTCCCTCCTCTTCAAAGGCGTATCAAATTTGAGCAGGTGGCAATGTTTGATGCTGCCATCTATTGACGCTTTGCCGTATGTCTTCCGCTGCAGAAGTCTGTCTTCTTATCCACTGGATTCAGTTCAAAGGCAGCTCCTGCCCTTCGGGCACACGTCAACAACAAAACTCATGTGGTTTTCCTCACTAAAATTTTTTAAGTTAGTTATACGAAAAATTCATTTATACAGTTTACAAAATAAATGTTTGTTTCATTTGCTAAAATTGCGTTTGGAATAGTTACTATGAATCTGTGAGTAATGGTTACTAAAAATAATTTTGGAGCTGTTACTAAAATTTGCTTGGTGGCTCATACTAAAAAGTTTTAAGTTAATTCTTTTGTTCAATTTACAAAAGAAATGTTTGTTTCACTTGCAAAAAAAAAGTTTCGAATGGTTACTATTTGTACTGTGAGTAATGGTTACAAAAAAAATCTGTGGAATACAAAGTTACTAAAAATTTTTTCTGATTCAGAGATAAAAAAATCATAAAAGTAAATTATCAAAAGTTAAAAAATCCCTGTCGGCTGGGCCTATAGGCGGAGGTAGATTTCGAAGAGTGCTCATTTCAACAAATATATATATATATATATATATATATATATATATATATATGATTAGAGATAAACCTAGTTTAATAACTTCATATGGCCGTTTATGAAAAATTTTTAATTTCATTTTTCTGCAAAAACTGGTTTTCTCAGAATCATCTTAAGAAAAATTCAGCTCAAATGCCCATTATGACAACATATTTTGAAATAGATTCTAAATTTATTAAAAAATCGACCAAAACAGTGCATTATACAGTTCCTAAATAACAAAAAACTGTCAGTTGAAAACATTTGAGAAAAAAAATTAAATTTAAAAATGAGTCATAAAATAACCGATTTGTTATTTGAATGCATCCTTAATTTTTTAATCATGATTGCTTAGGAAAATTTTGTGCGAAATACTCACTTTGACAGCATTTTTAAAAATATATTCTATCTTTATCAAAAAACTGGCCAATGCGTCACAGTATATAGTTCCTAAATAAGAGGATCTATAAATTGGATGCATTTCAGAGCAAAAATGGATTTAAAAACGAGTCAGGAAAAACGCAATTTCTTATTTGAATACTTACTTAAATTTTCAGTCACTATGATTTCTGAAAATTTTGTTCAAAATACCCTTTTTGGTAGCCTTTTTTGAAATACATTCCGTCTTTATCAAAAAACTGACCAGTGCATCACATTATATAGTTCCTAAATAAGAGGATCTGTAAATTGGATGCGTTTGAGAACAAAAATGTATTTAAAAACGAATCAGAAAAAAACGCAATTTCTTATTTGAATACTTCCTTCAATTTTTAGTACCGATGACTTTCGGAAATTCTGTTCAAAATACCCTTTTTGGTACCCTTTTTTGAAATATATTCTGTCTTTATCAGAAAATTGACCAATGCGTCACTTTACACAGTTTCTAAATAATAGGATCTACCATTTGGATGCGTTTAAAATCAAAAATGAATTTAAAAATGAGTCAGAATATAAGCCGTTTGGATTTGAGGTTTTTTCTCGAACTCCTATTTTTGTTTAATTTCTTTTTGCTATACGAATTGGTTCTATGAAAAACTTGTCAGTATAAAAGTTATAGATATTTTTGAGAAGATGTAAAATAAATTTAATCAGATTTGATATCTTAAAAATTGACGGAGTTATGGATTTCTCTTTTTTCAGCGCCCTTTTTCTTTTCGTTTTTAATTTTTTTCATCGGTAAAAGTTGGTCCTATCAAAAACTTGTAAGTACAAAAGTTTTAGATAATGTTAAGAACATTTATAAAAAATTTAGTTGGACTCTATATCTTGAAAATTGACGAAGTTATGAATTTTTATCTCTCAAAATCCCTGTTTTTTTCGCCCCTTGAGCCCACTTCTAAATTTATCAAAAATCCGTCATATATATACTTTTGGCCCATTTTTAAGAAGTAATATAAACTTTAAACCGATTCGATATCTACTTTAATTAAGAAGTTATGACGTTTTTTCGGTTTTCACAAAAACGCCCCCTATTCCGACCCCCTTGGTCTAATTTTGCCCATTAACGAACTCATCCAAGATTTTATCCCCATTGATTTTATGCACCAGTTTGGTGGAGATTGGTAAAGAATTATAGAAGTTATCGTGTCCATAAAAAAATGAGATATATATATATATATATATATATAGATAGATAGATAGATAAACTGGTGCGATTGCAATAGGTAGTATTTCTTACGAAATCTACCTAAAAATTAAATAGGCACACCTTTTTATAATATTAGATTCCCCGCCTTACCCACCCCTTTCTTTTACTTTTTAATTTTTAAATATACGATTTGCAAAAATACTTTTGTGATGTTAAGAAATGAAAGTCCGATTCAGCGTTACAAACTACATCAAAATCACTCATTAAAAAAAAAAAAAAAAAAAAAAAACTTGACATAAACCAAATGTTGTCGGGTAAAGCTAATAGACTTTTGTGATAGTTTTTAAGTCCAATTTAACCAATGAAAAAAATTTATTTATTATTATTATTGGTTTTGATGCAAAAATTTTAATCTTGTATGAAAATTTGTGTTATGATGAATCCACTGTAAAAACGTTAACCAAAAACAGCCAAATTAAACGAAAATTCGATATCTGTAATTCGTTATTGTTCATTTGTGAAAGTGTAATTTTTAATACTTTAGAAAATAATTTGTACGGTCAATCACATTTTGAGTTTTATTATATAAAGTTCATTCAATATATTTCAAAAATAAATTAAAAACAAATTCTAAATATCGATATAAACCAAACCATTAAACACTGTTTTAGGAGAATTTCGATTCATTTATTTATTTATATATTTATTTTTGTAATATAATCCACGTTTCTTTTGAATTCGTTTAATAAAGCTTTTAAACAAATGTGATCCTTAACGAAAAATTCTAAATCGGTTTACTGCTCTTTTCATGCCTCGATAAATATTTATGATTTTATCTTTTAAACTGGGCTTATTTTATCTTTAAAATGGTCGGTTCCCTCCTTTACTTAGAAAAAAAAGGATTTACTACCTAAGCAGTTGAATAAAAATATATTTCATCTTAAACTTATTTTAAAGAAAATAATTTTTTGTTGAAATTCGGTTCAAGGAAAACAAATTCTACGAAAACTTATTTTTCAATAAGGTTCAATTATTTTATTTTTAAACAAGATAGCTTCTTTTATATATGAATTACCCGACTTTATTCTAGACTTGAAATTCCACTTTAAATAATTTTGAATTGAAACAAAACATTGTAATTTTAAATGTATGCGGAGCGTGTGTTTAATGATCCAAATTCTATGTTTCTCCGGGGGCTAAAACTCGTAGTTGTTTTAAAATTTTAATGCATGTAAAAAGATTAAAAAATTGATTGTTGTTTTTTTCTGTACCTTATTTATCTTTCTTAAAAAACTAATTATTCCAACTAAATGATAAGAAAAATGACAAATTTAGAAATACCATTGTGTATGAGATGTGGATTTTGAAACTGGGTCCAGTACATTTAGGGGTTGGAGTATATAGGACAAATTTTATTGTTCTTACCAGTAGCTTTTATCGATATTCTTCAAGAGATATTTTTACAAATTTGCATTAGGAATATATCGTGAAGATTATTGATTAAAAAAAACCATGTAAGAACAACAAAATTTGTCTTACATGATGCAATACCTGGTACATTTTCTAAAATTATTTAAGTAACGCTAAATATTATAACAAATTAACATAAAATCCATACGTATAAAAATTTCCGTAAAAACATAGAAAATATAAATAGTTACTCTCTGAAAAATTAAAGTAGGTCTCAGGTTTTACGATTCTTTGACGACATTCAAGGGGTTTTGCCCGATCCTTTTATGCAATTCGAGTTTCTTCTGCAATCTTTTGCCGAAATTCGAATTTTTTCTCCAATTCTTTGATAAAATTGGGAGTTTTTTTCTGCCATCCTGAGATTTATATGTTTTTAAAATCTCTATCTTACAACTTTTTCATTGATTTTACATAATTTAAGATTTTTATTGCACTTATTTTGTTTTCAAATAAAAAACAAACAAACAAACAAACAAAAAGGTATGGATAAATAAAGTATACACTGAGAAAAAAAGAAATATGCCGCGTTCAACTAGAACGAATAGTTAATCACTTTCTAAATACCTAAACTAGAAATATAGATGTCCAAACTATGCGAGTAGAGCAAACAACTAAGCTGAATAGGTGAAATAACTTGACATTTCCAGTCTCTTCTTTTCTAGGAGACGAAACGACATTGAACCGTTTCAGTAGCGAGAAATTATTGCTTGATTTTAGGAATGATTTCTTCAGCTATAATTATAGTTACTAAATCAAATCTCTTGAGTTCGCATCTATTTGAAGAGATTTTTAGATAAATTTGACAACAAAAATATCGGAAAACGTACTTGAATTTTAGTTAGAGACTCTGGAACTCTCTAAGAAATGGAACTAAAATTTATAAGGATGACATGGAACTATTTTTTCTAGAGCCATTACTTAGATTCTATATGCCAGAACCATATTTTTTTCTCAGTGCACACATTTGATGTAATTTGTATTTGTTTCTCTTGTAAATATCTAGATTAATTTTACCTTTGAATTTCTGAATTTTTTGCCTGTAGAAACTCTATAGCTTTTACGCATTTCTTTCACAATTTAGCGACTGTATTATTTGGGTTTAGAAGTCACTGGCTCCATAAAAATTTTGGAAATCTGCACCTATAAATTGCACGCTTATAAATTCCGGAAATACCAAATTTGCGATGTGCATTTAAAAGCATTGGGAAATGAATGACGTGAAAATATCGAAAAATGATTTATAGTTATCACTTTTCACTTAAACTGCTATTAAGAAGCTCACTATCGATTTATTGACTAGAACTATCCAATAATTATAGATACAGATGAAAATGCATGAATATCGACAAATATCCGTGTAGATAGCTTTTATTTAAAAAATCATTAAAATTAACTTTTCTAAAATTGTAATAATTTATAATGATTCCGTGTATAAAATAATCGTGAAATACCATACATTTCATAACTGTTTAAAGAAAAGTTCAATATGAAAAAATATATGAAAGTAAATCATGAAATAAAAATCATGCATCAGTCAAAGATTACCCCACACTGTCCAACAGATTCAAAATAATGCAACAAAACTTTGCGTTTAATAAGTTTAAATAGGATGTCTAATTGAAACACATGTAAAAGAATAACACATCTGAAAATCCGTTTTCAAGAATTTCCGTCTACAGTTGGAAAATTTTCAGATTTTTTTTGAGCAGCCCTATTTATAATATATAGATTAAGAGAAGAGTTTTACACCATGTTCAATCGAAAGGGAAAAAAAAAAATCGAAAATTGCGACAAAAATCAGTTTAACAATGTCTCAGATTTTTCGAGATGGCAGATAAACATGATTTTCAAATAATTTATTTATAATGTTTTTTTAGGTGCGTTCGTAATTATATAATACGTAGCACCTATAATGGTCGTTCAGTCCGTCCGTCTGTCCGTACGTCCGTCTGTCAGTCTGTCTGTCTGTCCGTCCGTCTGTCTGTCCGCATATAACAACGCAAAAACTACCCAACCGAATCGTTTGAAATTTAAAATACATAATTATTACATAATTTTGTCGAGTCATTTCAAATTTTATGAAACTCGGATGAATAGATCAATTACAGGGGCAATCAAAAGTATTCCATTACATTACGGTCAATGGGGAAAAAGTTTCAAATGCATTTTAATCGTTTGAAATTTAAATTACGCAATTATTACATAATTCTGTCGCGTTATTTCAAATTTTTTGATAATCGTGTGCATAGATCAATTACAGGGGCAATCAAAAGTATTCAATTACATTATGGTCAATGGGGAAAAAGTTTCAAATATATTCTATACGTTTGAAATTTAAAATACATAATTATTACATAATTTTTTCGAGTTATTTCAAATTTTATGAAAATCGGATGAATAGGTCAATTACAGGGACAATAAAAAGTATTCCATTACATTACGGTCAATGGGAAAAAATGTTTCAAATGCATTTTAATCGTGTTACACTCAAGTGAACTTAATAAAATTTATATGCAACTATAAAGTACATATTATAATATACATCTTGCATAATTTGTGGTGCAAAGAACATTTGTTATTAATTTACAAGGCCACACAAAAGTCTTCCATTACATAATGGTATAGGGAAGACATTATTTGATGAGCGTTTTAATTGTAATTCACTATTTACAATTTTATGAGATTCATATAGGAAAATAATATTTTTAAAACTTCGTTATCGTACGAACGCACCTAATAAGCTACACTTCACGTGCAATTTCCAACTTGTTAATTGATTTCCAACTTGTTAATAATTAATAATGTTTTTTTAATAATTATTTATAATATATTTATTCAATAAACGTTATATAGTCACTTTTCAAAAATGTATTTGATGTTTATATAAATATTTTTATGTGTAAACATTTTAGAAATATCTTTCTTTATATGTAATTAAGTATAAATATATACATACAGTGGAATTTGTCTAAGCCGGAAACATCTCAGAATCCCACACTTTTAGACATTTATATTTCCGAGAAATCTGTCCAAGATGGAAACAATCTGTGTAACGTGGTACCGGACTTTCATTTTTGTGTTACTGTTTAAGACGGAAGAAAATTCCTCGATTAAATATAAATGAAATTTTTTTTTCATGTATTGTCCCGACCCGCTCCCAGAGGGCAGAAGGTGGCCTTAATGATTTCTGAAATGGTTTGAGGATATTAGCATGATCCCATTATTGTTACATGACTGCTAACAATTGGACAATAAGTCACGAGATTTCTGACAAATTCATTCTTCTGTTACTATAAGTCAAGAGGATCTGTTTATAAAAGGAGGGCTACCACATTGGCACCTTATAGGGGATTTTAGCATCCTTTCAGCAACTCCGGTAATAGTTTTGCCCCTGGTCAACAGCTAATTTTCATTTGATGTATACTACACTGTAAAAAAAAATCTGTAAAGATACTAAACTTTATCTAGGAAAATGGGATTCCAAGAGCTTTTCCTGTAACGGTAACAACAAAAACTCAAGTTTTAGTATCGGTTACATGGATTTTTCCTGTTATCGTTACATGAAAAGTTCTTGGAATCCCAGTTTCCTAGAAAATGTTTAGTACCTTTACAGATTTTTTTTTACAGTGTATACAACAGGGCTGATTTATTCGTCAAGTATCAGAGAAAAGAAATATTACCACAACTTTTCGAAATATCTACAAGCTCTTTTCAATAGGTGGAGAGAATAAGACTGACAGTTTAAGTAACTTTTAGTTTGTGTTTAAAAACCCAGTAAGAGCTAGATAATATCGTTGTCGTATACACTTGTAGATTATAAAGACAACTTTTATTATATAATTTAAGTTATTATTCGCAAATGAATAATAAATCAAAAGTGTCGAATACTTTATCCTTAAAAGACAGTATTTAGATTATTAAACTCAAAGAGAAAACATTTCAGTGAAAATCTCATGTGAAGAATCTCTTAAGAATCGTAAGCTTTTGCAAAATTTTTACATAGAGTGAAACAAATACAAAACCATACCAATGTTAACTGAAATACAATGTGCTACTGAAAAAGACGCGATTAAGAAAAAAAATAAATAAACAAACAAAAATATTCGATTTTTCTTCTGAATAAGTTTTAGATAATAGAGTGTTAAGGCATTTATTGAGATAAATATAATTGTTTTTTTTTCACCAATATCTCTAATTTCTATTTATATATCAGTGTTTATGTACTATAAACTTTTAGTATAAATTAATATTACTATAAATACATAAAGATATGAACAAAGATTTCATATTTATTTAATAAAAAAATGAAAGATGCATAATTTTTAATATTTAACCAAAAAAAGTATTTACATAACAGAACGAGAGGAATTTAACAAAGAGTCAGGAAATAAAGATCTCAACCCTACTTGGTGTAAAGATTCCTGTTTTGGTAGTCACACTGTAAAAAAAAATCTGCAAAGGTACTAAACCTTTTCTAGGAAACTGGGATTTCAAGAACTTTTCCTATAACGGTAACAGCAAAAATTCAAGTTTCAGAATCGATTACATGAATTTTTCCTGTTATCGTTACATGAAAAGTTCTTGGAATCCCAGTTTCCTAGAAAATGTTTAGTACCTTCACAGATTTTTTTTTTGCAGTGCACCAGTCCTCTTGCCACAAAAGTCATTAAAGATCAAAAACTCCGTGTCAGAGCAGCAAACAGCCGACAGTTGCCGACATTTTGTAGGTCTGTGTGTCTAGACCTTAAAACTCCTGTCCCTGGTCGATGAAGCGTTTACGAGATAATGCTTTCCTATCGGGAAGTTGTTTTCTAATGACTGCACTGTAAAAAAAAAAAAAAAAATTCTGTAAAGGTGCTAAACATTTTCTAGGAAACATGGATTCCAAGAACTTTTCATGTAACGATAACAGGAAAAATCCATTTAACTGATTCTAAAACTAGAATTTTTGCTGTTACCGTTACAGGAAAAGTTCTAGGAATCCCAGTTTCCTAGAAAAAGTTTAGTAGCTCTACAGAATTTTTTTTACAGTGTTGTTTGAATTAGAAAATAATCCCCCCATAAGGAAAGCATTAGCTTGGGAGCGTTTCGTCGACCAGGGACAGGAGCTGCATGTATGATCAGTGCCAAACTGAAAATCAAAGTGGCTAGTGGTCAGGAAAAAGATATAGTAAAACAAAAAGTGATAAAAATGGAATTCTGTTTTCGGGGCAACTTTTATTTGCCCCACCATGTATATTTTGTAATGTTATTTTAAAGCATTTGCTTGTATAACTATATATCTTTTAAAATGTAAATTGTTCTTTTTTTAAATACAGATATAAATCCATGTTAAAGAAATATCCAGATATTATCTACAATAGCACATACATTGACTTGTAAGAGATGGCATAATAAAATATTTATGGAAGTTCGGTTTCCTTTTATATGATTTCCTTCAACCCGATATTTCTAAACATTCATGTTTCTAATCAGTGTCATTAAATTATACTTTTTCCAACAAAACATATCAGATCATAAAGTCCCATAAAAGCATTTTTAGCTATGCAAATTCCCTTTTTTATGATATCCTCTGAATAATCTTCGAATTTAGTCTGCATTCAGTATCAAATTTCGTGGGGGTTTTCCAACCCCATTAAAAATTTGAAAACACTTTTGGAGCAGTAAAGTATTTTTCTCGTTCAGAAAACATTTACCATATCTGGAAAATTCTATAGCCTGCGATCATTAAGAAGTAATAAAACCTTCTGCTACCAAATCTAGAAACGCCATTAAAATACCGTAAAATGCAGCGCCATGTGTATTCCTGTCCCATCCAAAGATAGAATGCACACAAAAAGAAATACTCAAGAACCAGAACGTCATAACGAGAAAGGGTTTTTTTTCATTTTTCCTTCTTTTTTCTCCTTCTATGCCAAAAGGAAGGGAGCGATGTTATTATTACTGATGAGTTCTCCGCGCTGAGCAGTTCTTTAGGCCATCAAAAATCAATCAATCAGTGTCCTTAGTCCACAGGACAAAAGGCTAATCAGCTGGAGTACTGCAGATTTCTCGGATCACTCGACGCTCATGGCATCATTAATTACCGGGAGTTTCATTAATAAAAAGAAATTTCTAAATAAATTGGGTATACTGCATGTAAGTACCACTTAATAAGGCATATATTGAAATGGCTTTGATAAATGCAATGTGCAGAGTGAAAGAAGTCAGCTCGAAGTTTTATATGCAGCGTCTATTTAGCTTTAAAAAGTATCAATAGAAAAGTAAATATAGTAATGACTTATTTTAAATTTTTCTTAATATAAGGTAATTTTATAAAACGAAATTCCAAACAATTTTTGAAAAGAACTTTTTTATTTGTTTGTTCACCATTTTTATTTTTCGAAATTACACAAAAGGAATTTATACAAGAGCATGGAATTATTTTTAATAAAACATTTCTTCGATTTAAAAAGGTTCAAATACTGTTTCGTGATGATTATGAAATGTAGATATTGATACATTTGTTAACTGGGAGTAAAATTTTTATGATGCATAAGTCAGGATAAAAAGGTTGTGGACTATACGGCATGATATAGCTATTCAATATACACTTGTCATTCTTATAATGATTTACTTTAAACAAAATTATCTTTTTAAATTCCTGAATGTGTTTCCTTAATTTTGAATTCTTAAAGTTTATTTCTAAATTTATTAAAATATTTTAAAAACAAAGCTCAAAAGAGATTTTTAGTCCTAATAATGAAAAAAAAATTAACTTCGCGTAAATCAAGTGTAATTTTTTTAAGCATCGAATGAAATGTATGGTTTCACAACATGCTACATCTCAAAAGCGACAAATTATGCTAATTGAAAATTAAGGTAGACTGGCGCAGTTAATTAGACTAATGATTGTGTTTCCTTCTTTTTTAAATTCATTTTGCGGCTTTTTTAACAGAGTAAAAAAAAAAAAATTAAGTTACTTAGAAAAGAAAATTCATTATATTTTATCTCGTAATATTTAAAAGGAAAAAAATATTATTAAATATTTAGGATAATCAGTTATGATGAAACCAACTGAGCTAAAAAAAAATACCATAAAACTGATAAAATAGCTTTTTTATTACTGACGTACGTTTTATTGCATAATCGGCGGCATTTTCAAAATCATTTATTATAGAAATATTTTTACAAAAATTAAAAACAAGAGTTTTGAAAACAATGCTACGAAATTTCATGGATGAATGCAAAGCAGTGCTAAAGTAAATAAAATAAAATGAAATTGGATATTTGTGAGAGTGAATTAATATCTATTATTATTACTAAAATTGCATAGCATCTCTTCCCAAATTTTAGGTAGCTGAAGAAACACTAAATCATTGCAGTCATTACAAATATCTCTATATAGCGAGATTTTTCTGAGACAATATTACTTTCAATGATTTAGATCTTTAGAGTTGCCTAAAATTTGAAAAGAGTTGCTATGTAATTTTAGTAATAATAACAGAAATTAATTCACAATCACAAATATCCAATATGATTTTATTTTATTTATGTTTGAACTGATTGTATTCGCTATGAAATCAAATAACATAGTTTTCCAAGCTTTTTTTTTCTTTTTTATTTTTGCGAAAATATTTTTATCAATAACAGCTAAAATTTAGTGCAAAACTCACCTTTATTAACTAAACAATATTAATAAAAATACAAATGAATGTACATACAATGCTCACACACATGCGTAAAACATAATATAAAATCATTTAAAAAGGATTTTATTAAGTTTTAAGTATTAAGTAATTTTAATAATTAAATAAGTTTTTAAGCATTTTTAAATGAATTTATATTAAATTTTACGCAACTTTAAGCAATGTGTGTACATTGTGCACAGCAAGGTGTTCTTTTTTATTACATATTTCTACGATAAATGATTTCGAAAATGCCGCCAATTGTGTGACGAAATGCAAAGGTATTTTATCACTGTTATACGATATATTAAACCATACTCACTTTATTTCCATAGATAAATTTACAGCTAATGTAACTGAATTTGCTTACAGTTTGTTTTACTTATAGATTGATTTTTAGCTCACAGGCTATCATAGCCTGAGAGCTTATGTGCCCGTCCGTTCTGTATGTTCGTTCGTGCGTAACGCGATAACTCGTGATAAAAATATCCGATCCACTTGAAATTGTGTATGTAGGTATATCCTGACAAGGCGCTTCCCTGATTAGTTTTTGGAGTTCATTCGATATGTATAAGAGGGGAAACGAGGGGCTGATTCCTTTCCTTTTAGTTGATATAAATGGGATTTTCATGCAGAATTAAGTTTTCGTTCAAAATTTAGACTAGGATCATTCTGATGAGGCGATTCCATGACTGTTATTAGGTGTTCATTGAATAAGTATAAATATGGGGAACATGGGTTCTAATGCCTCTCCCCCTTAATTTATATAAATGGGTTTTTCAAGCAGAATTTTCAGATTTTGTTCAAATCTCTGAATAGTTTTGGAAGTTTAATGGTTAAGTATAAAAGAGGGGGATAACTCCTTTTAAATTATATAAATGCTAAAAGGGTTTTTACTAAGAATTATCTCATTTGCTCTGAATTTTGGATATAGATTTTTTATATGATAAAGCATGTCTTTGATAGTATAGGAGGTTCAATGATTAAGTATAAAAAATGAGGAAAGGGGAGAGCTGTTTCCCCTTCTTAATTTTTTTTCAAACGGAATTAACCCTTGAAAATATAAGGCTGTAATGTACAATTAGAATTTGTAGCCTGTGAGCTCAATGCCATCAGTTTAACTGGGCAGTATTCTTTATTTGTTTCGTAATTCGTGAATTGCGCAATAAAAGCTTAAACTATTTAGACCGGGAAGCGCACTACAGACAATCACATCATCGAGTTCATGGATGAAATTCTGGGATTAGTTAAATCTCGATTCACATATTAAAACGAAATCTGTCTGTCAAGTCATATATTAGTGAAAAATACTTAAAAATCGATATTATCGGTTTGACTGGTAGGTTTACGCCTGTGTATTCCTACACTCAAAAGTATGAAATCACGAAGTATTGGGAGCAGAAAACATTGTATTAAATTGCGAGTCAACCGCAAAAATCGGGTTTTAATGTGTTTTCCAGCTAGGTATGACTTGGCCGACTGACTGCATTTTAATATGCAAATTGAGATTTAACTAATATTAGAATTTTATCCACGAATTCTATGAGGTGATTGTCTCTGCTGTCAAAACCCGGTCTAATTATTAGCGCTTTTTAACACATTTAAAAACTGTTTATGAAATCGATTTGTCTGCCGTCTATCCATCCATGCTCTAACTCGCATAAATATACGCAGATTTTCATCTAATTGGTATAAATGATTTTTATCATGGCAAATTCAATATTAAATATGAAGTGCGTAGCATTAACACTACATTTACAAGGACAATCAAAATAATTCTGTTATAGCATGTTTGAAATGGAAAAATCGCTTGAAGAATATTCTAATGGCATTACGCTACGTCAAATGTGATGAAATTGAAGCAAATCGTTCTATTTTTCTGTAAGATGATTACCATAAAATTGAGCATTAATAGAATATAATCGTTACTTACAGGGACACACAAAAGCAATTCGTTGCAGGTTTGTCTCTGTGCAATAATTACTGGAAGTGCATTTTCGATTGCGATATGCGTTTCTAAATTGACAAAATCTTTTGAATATTACACGTTACGTACAAATTGTATACCTGGTGCACAGGAGCCGCACAAAATAATCCACTCAAGATTTTCCTTATAAACCGATTGGAACCAACCAAATTATAAACCGAATTCAGCTGTAATATATTTATTCTAACTAAATTACGTTTTTTTCATAAATGTAATTCATAGATACAAATATAGGAAGAAGTTCCATATTCTGTTCTGTTTAAGGGGACAGTGGACCTTTATCTGAGCAAAATCATCTATAGCAAAATCGTCAGAAAAAAGGTATATTTCTGGGGAATAATAGTATCTAAACAGTTTTTTCTTATTAAAATATCATTTATGAAGGTTTTAAGGAGTAAATAATAAAGATAAATGTATTTATATACTTTAAAATCTGTTTTCCTCAAAACTAATTTTTCAGCGTTTTTAGATTTTTGAATTGCTCCTTGCGTCTTAATTTTTGATCAATATTTATAAAATTGATAAGGAAGTATCCTGATATTATTTAAAAAGAAATTGTGTAATCTTTTTAAAATTCGTCTTCATTAAGATAGTCAAATTTTATTTTTTACTTATTAAAAGGTAAAATTTTGATGAAAATTGATAAGGAATTTAGAAAAAAATCTGTAAAATATTAACTATTCACGAGATTTTTAAAAAAATCTTACACAAATTTGTTTATAATATAGTTTTAAGTGATAAAAATGCAAAAGCAAGAAAATATTTCAAAAATTAAGACACGAGGAGCATTTTAAAATTTCGTTTAAAAATTGAAATTTTTGTAAAAAAAATTACAAATTTTAATAAGGTTGGAAATTTTTTGAAGGTATTCTATATGCTTTTGATGAAATTTATATATGCACAAAATTTCATATTGCTATGATAAAAATGAATAAAATAAGTTTAACATCCACCGTCCCCTTAAACAACACTGCAAGAAACATCTACATTTGTACTTTAACAAAACTATTCACATAACTAAATTTATTTGAAAAATATACTTACACAAGTGAATTCATATTTTATTAAAACATTGTTAAAATGCATATTTCTGCATATTAACTAATTTCATTCATAAGAGATTAACATTCAATTCCTGATCCTATTATGTTGCGTACTAGTGGCGCAGCAATCAATTTAAGCATCAAACATGTCAAAAGATTACAGAATAGCAATTATGTTTTTTCTCCTGCCGCTTGTTTCTTTTTTCAGCAAATAAATTTTGAATGTCATTAATTTATAAAAATGTATGCATATATATTAAATATAATTGTAAAAATTTCTTGTATAATCAAAACTCCAAGAGATTCAAACAGAACCATACTGCAAGGAATTCGATATTTTTATTTCATCAAAATTATTCACATAACTAAAGTTATTTGAAAAATAGATTTACATAAATAAATACATATTTTATTAAAATATTGTTGGAAAACTTATTTCTGCATATTAACTAATTTAATTCATAATAGATTAATATTCAATTGATGATCTTATACTCTGTTGTACCTGAAAAGCGCAGCAATCAATTTAAGTATTAATCCCGTCAATAGATTGTAGAAGCAATTCAGTTTTTTCCTGTTATTTATTTCCCTTTTCAACATTGAATTTTTTAATTAATAAACAAATTTATTAAAGTTAATTGAAAAAATTTCTTGTATAGTCAAAACTCCGTGAAATTTCAACAACACTGCAAGTAAATCTATGTTTTTACTGCAAGAAATTTAATCACACAACTAAATTTATTCGAAATATATATGTACACTGTAAAAAAAAATTTCAAGAGGTTACTAAAAATTTTTTAGTAAATTTGTATTCCACAGAATTTTTTAGTAACCATTTCAAACTTTTTTTTTGCAAGTGAAACAAACATTTCTTTTGTAAACTGAAAAAAAGAATTTTTTGTATAACTAACTTAAAAATTTTTAGTATGAGCCACCAAGCAAATTTTAGTAATAGTTCCAAAATTATTTTTAATACGTGCGCCCGAAGGAGAGGAGCTACCTTCGAGCTGCATCCAGACTTCTGAAGCGGAAGATTTTCGGTAAAACCGCAATAGATGGCAGCACCAAACATTGCTGCCTGTTCCGACAGGATTTTCATAATCCCTTTACTAACGAGTACTTACACTACATACATTCGGGGCGTAGGCCAGTATCGAACCCGGGACCTTTTGGCCAGGAGTCCGTTACCATAACCACTATGCTATCAAGGCCACACCAAGTGAGTTTTAGTAATAGCTATTAAAAATATAAAACTATTAACTCTATTCGTTGCTAACTTTTTTTTAGTAATTCTTACAGATTTTCTTGTAACCGACTAAGATTACTAAAAATTTTTTAGTAATTACAAGGATCACTAAAGTTTTTTTAGTAGATCGATCCTTTTTTTTACAGTGTACTTAACGAAATTCATGTTTATTACACCACCTTTGAAAAGCATATTTCTGCATATTAAATAATTTAATTCATTACCGATTAATAATCAATTGCTGATCTTACTCTGTTGTACACGGAATTGTATCAATCAAATTAAGCATCAATCATGCCAAAAGTTTGCAGAAGCAATTATATTCTTTCCTGTTATTTGTTAACCCTTTTCAACAACTAATTTTTTAATTTTATTAATCTATTAAAAAAAATCATTAAAATTATCAGTAAAAATTTCTTGTACAATCAAAACCGAGAAAAAATTTAAACAACAGTGCAAGGAATTTCTATATTTTTGCTTAGACAAAATTATTTATTTAACTAAATTTATTTGAAACATTTATTCACACAAATAAACTCATATTTTATCCAAAAAGTGTTAGAATGCATATTAACTGATTTCATTCATAAGAGATTAATATTCAATTCCTGATCCTGTTCTGTTGTGTACGAGCGGCGCAGTAATCAATTTAAGCATCAATCATGTCAAAAGATTACAGAAGCAATTATGTTTTTTCCTGTTACTTGTTTCCTTTTTTCCCCCTGTATGTATAGAACTTCCGAGATTTTCATCATTTACGTAGGAAACTCATTATAATTTTTCCGATGAATATCCTCATAAGTATTTCTTTTTTCGTGTTGCCACAATTTGATTTTTCCGAAGATATTTATGCAACAGATTGACCGCCATTCATGTGTATCTTGGAAAAAGAATTTGTTTTTAGAAAGAGTCGTGGAGTTTTTTTTTTTATGAACAAGTTTCCTTATTATTAATTATTAGGCTCTTTTTTTTTTCTTTAATAAATGTAACATTTTTTTTCTTTCTTTCAAAGTTTTTAAAACAGTTACCATATATTTGATTAATGATTCCATTTATTTGTAAGATGGAAAACATTTACAAGAAAGAATAACATTAAAATGCAGTGTATAGCGTTGAAACACTGATTTTGTTTTCCAAACTTTTCACTTTATTTATACGAATAAGCTGAAAGTACACAAAATATCTAATATGGACTTTATATTTAAAAAAAAAACATTATTTTCTATAAAATATCATAGTACTTTCAAAACTTAATCAGGCTCTTCTTTAGAGAATATTTTTATAACTATTAAAATATTTTTAATATTTATCAGTTATAAAAATATTCTCCGAAGAATATCCTGATTAAAGCTTTAAAGTACTAACAAGGAAGGTCTCCATACTGGGCATATCCAGAATTTTTTGAAAAAAATACTAATAAAACTACTCATGTATGTAATAAAGAATCAGTCAAAATTAGCGGCGGAATTACACTAGAAAACCTGTAAAAAAAATAAAATACTTTCAAATATTCGGCGTGAAAAGAAGAAAGTGTAAAGCGATTTGGCGAGCAGCACTTTTCCCCACCAAAAGCAAACGATTTTAATGCAACTGAAAATAAAACCTGTGGATTTTTAGAATGTGTGTAAAGAATGTTTAATGAATTTAAACATAAAAAATGAGAGAGTTTAATATATTATATATATATATATATATATATATATATATATATATATACAGGGTGATTCAGCTCGTCGGTGACAAACTTTAAGGATCGATAGAGCACACCTAGACGAACATTTTTGAATAGGGAATGTAGGGTCCCTGACGCGATGGTAAGGCGCTAGGCGCTTTCGAAAATTTGGGTGCCGAAATTCGAAACGTCATAAAAACTAGGGAAATGGTTAGATTTTCTTGCTTGTTGCGTCGAAATGATTCTGTTTGTTTAGACTTTCTTCAGTACCAATTTGATAAGCGTATCTCTTAAAACATGGATAGGGGGCGCTGCAGACTTTGGAGAGCTAGACAACAACTTTAAGCCCGTTATTTTGATAATTTAACACATGCTCGCCAAAGTTTATACTCTAACTTAAAGTTTGAACCCAAAAGTAGAGCCCTGCAAAAAGCGTAAGAGCCGGAATAAAATGTCAAAGTACAGGGTGGTCGAAACTCGAAGGCTCCTAAGAGATAAACAAACAGATTTCTTGACTTATGGCATGCATTTTCATGATTCTGTTTGCTGGGGCTCTCTGAAACTCAGTTGAACGGTACAAAAAGAAACATCGATAGGGGGCGCTTTGGGCAAAAAACATAATTCGTTGACATTTCGGATGCTAACTGGAAACGGGGCGCTACGATCAGTTAGAAACAAAACAAGAGAGTAATTTACTTATCATAAGAAGCTATTAAAACTGCAGTTTGTTTGTTTTTTTTAACAAACATAGCTGGTTTCAATCATGCACAATGCGCGCAATAAAATTTACATAAGGTGCTTTTTGCTGATTTATGCAAAAGATATCGTACCATATCGATATGCAAAAGATACGTAATGCGTAGACGACAACGCGAGATGACGTAGTTGTATGCGCAGACACGTCTTTTGAACGTGCGGTACCTACTTAAGCTTCGGGTTACTTGTCTGCAGATCGGTAGTAGAATGGAACGGTACACAAACTCTGAATTGGCTGACATGCATTTGGCGTATGGCGCTGCTGGTTGTAATGGACGAGCCGCTCAGCGGTTGTACGCCGAGCGTTACCCCAACAGGCAAATCCCCTGCCATGCCTTCTTCGCTCGAGTACACCAGAGGTTGTCCACAACGGGATCTTTCGACGGAGGCAGGCCTGAACGGGAGCGATCAGTGAGCACCCCCGACAACGAAGAGGCTGTGCTTAACCTGGTTGAGGACAACCCAGGTCTTAGCACGAGAGATATCGCCAGACATGTTGGCATTTCGCAAGCAACTGCGTGGCGCATCTTACGTTCCCGGAATCTGCACCCCTACCACATCCAGCGGGTGCAGTTGCTCAGAGAGCAGGATTTTGGCCCTCGAGTGGAATTCTCAAGATGGTACTTGGCGATGAGATCCAGGGATCCCCGTTTTGTAAACAGCATTTTGTTTACGGACGAGTCCACCTTCAGCCGGGAGGGAATGTGGAACGCCCACAACAGTCATGTGTGGTGTGATGAAAATCCACACGAAACCAGAAGCCGAGCAGCCCAGGAGCGTTTCTCAGTAAATGTGTGGGCCGGCATTCTGGGGGATTGCCTCATTGGCCCTTATTTGTTACCTGAACGGCTGACAGGTGGAAATTACCTGATTTTCCTGGATCAAGTGCTGCCGCAGCTTCTGGAGGAGGCGCACGTACCCGAAGGTTCGCGTCGCCAGATGTGGTTCCAGCACGATGGAGCTCCGGCCCATTACACGAACGACGTGCGTCTCCATCTAAACGCAAGGTATGGCCAGCGGTGGATCGGGCGTGGGGGTCCAGTTCACTGGCCTGCCCGATCACCAGACCTCACCTGCTTGGATTTCTTCCTTTGGGGTTACCTGAAGGCCGAGGTATACCATACACCTGTCAGCAGTGCTGAAGAACTTGTGGCGCGCATTGTGGCAGCTGCAGGGCAGATCAGAGATACTCCTGGCATTGTTGGAAACACACACTCCTCAATGCGACGGAGGTGCGAAGCCTGCATCATGGCCCAAGGTCGAAATTTCGAGCATCTTCTGTAGTGTTATTTTTTGTAAATAAATTTCCAGTATCATTGATGTTTTTGGTCTAAATTTATTCAGAAGTGTTGAGCAGAGGTAGAAAATGTGTTTTCATTATTACTAACTGATCGTAGCGCCCCGTTTCCAGTTAGTGTCCGAAATGTCAACGAATTATGTTTTTTGCCCAAAGCGCCCCCTATCGATATTTCTTTTTGTACCGTTCAACTGAGTTTCAGAGAGCCCCAGCAAACAGAATCATGAAAATGCATGCCATAAGTCAAGAAATCTGTTTGTTTATCTCTTAGGAGCCTTCGAGTTTCGACCACCCTGTACTTTGACATTTTATTCCGGCTCTTACGCTTTTTGCAGGGCTCTACTTTTGGGTTCAAACTTTAAGTTAGAGTATAAACTTTGGCGAGCATGTGTTAAATTATCAAAATAACGGGCTTAAAGTTGTTGTCTAGCTCTCCAAAGTCTGCAGCGCCCCCTATCCATGTTTTAAGAGATACGCTTATCAAATTGGTACTGAAGAAAGTCTAAACAAACAGAATCATTTCGACGCAACAAGCAAGAAAATCTAACCATTTCCCTAGTTTTTATGACGTTTCGAATTTCGGCACCCAAATTTTCGAAAGCGCCTAGCGCCTTACCATCGCGTCAGGGACCCTACATTCCCTATTCAAAAATGTTCGTCTAGGTGTGCTCTATCGATCCTTAAAGTTTGTCACCGACGAGCTGAATCACCCTGTATATATGTATGTATGTATATATGTTTGCTATCAGTATGTAGAGTATTGCTACCGTAGGCGCCATTGCAGCACTTATCAATTGCAATATACATATATATACAATCCTAATTTCATGAAAATATTTATTAAGCACCAGGTGCATAATGTATAAACATTATTAAAAACAGTAAACATTAAAATAACAATATTGAACAATATAAAAAGTCACCCGCAGAACCAAAAGCCATCACTCTTCAGCAGGCGGAATGGCTTTAACCTTCCCCCCCACTATTAAAATAAAGCTTAATCAGCAGGTTTCGTGTAATCTGGCAAAATCTTGCATTAAATATGAAAATGACATACTTAAAAGTCACTCAAAAATTATTTCAAAAATCATTTAAAGATCAATTCAAATAAATAAGCTTTACTTATATGTTGAATATTTTGAATCGTAATAAACCATTTAAAGAATACACTTTTATATTTATGAAATCTTAATTGATTATAGTATAAAATGCAAGCAAGATTTCATAAATATAAAAGTGCATTCTTTAAATGGTTTATTACGATTCAAAATATTGAACATATAAGTAAAGCCTATTTATTTGAATTGATCTTTAAATGATTTTTGAAAAAATTTTTGAGTGACTTTTAAGTATGTCATTTTCATATTTAATGCAAGATTTTGCCAGATTACACGAAACCTGCTGATTAAGCTTTATTTTAATAGCGGGGGGGAAGGTTAAAGCCATTCCGCCTGCTGAAGAGTGATGGCTTTTGGTTCTGCGGGTGACTTTTTATATTGTTCAATATTGTTATTTTAATGTTTACTGTTTTTAATAATGTTTATACATTATGCACCTGGTGCTTAATAAATATTTTCATGAAATTAGGATTGTATATATATATATATATATATATATATATATATATATATATATATATATATATATATATATATATATATATATACCGGGTGTCCCAAAAATGACTGATGGATTTTAAAATTCAATAACTTGCAAACGGTGACAGCTATTTAAAAATTTTTTGCAGGAGGGTTATGTATGATGTCAGGAGTTTTTTTACCGCAATTCTTGATTTTAGTTCGAATTTCAAACAACAGATGGCGCTGATGGCGGTTGGCGGCCAGTCAACGCTGAGACTTACTTCATTCAGCTTTGACGGAAAAGAAGGAGATTAAGGCTATGGAATACGTCTCATTTGGAGTACAGTCTTGCTCTCAGTCCCCGATTCTGGACTCATTCGATATGATTTCAATGGAATGCGTTGTTGCCATGGAAATAACAGATTGTTCGATAGTGGAATACAGCGTTCAGAATTGGGCATGAATTTCGCAAGCAGTATTTGAGTTTGCAGAAGATTTTCGTTTAGGAAGTTTTATTTTCCCGGATTAAATTACTTTTTTATGGCACAATTTAAAGAATATTTTATGCATCATATTTGAAAACTAGATAAAGAAGTTTTTTCAATTTGATGATTTTTGCTATATTCTTAAGAAATTTTAGATCTTTTAAGAAAATTCGTCAGTAGATTTTTATGAATGTTTAAAAAATAATCATGAAAACTGTTGATAGTACATTATTGTGTAAAATAACTATCAAAAACAAATATTATAAGCTGCCTTGTTTAGCCCTTTTCAATAGGATTAGTCTATAGTTGCATTAAAATAGAAAAAAATAAAATAAATGTGAGTTAATTAAAATTTATTTTCCCGGATTAAATTACTTTTTATAGCATGATTTCTATATTAATAAAATAACAAATCGCTCTGTCTGTCTGCGTGTGTGTGTGTCTGCGATGGTTAGCCAAATTTATGGGACGTACAAAGCTCAATATTTTTATGAGAATAGCCTAATATCTCTCCTGATGCACCTGAAGCTCAGAATTTCAAAATTCTATTTATTAACTGAGTAATTAATTAAATTCCAAAGCTCACTCTCATAAAAAATCGCCTTTTTTCGCTTTTTTCTCTTTCATTTTCTTATGGTTGATTGGTTGCATAAAATTTTTGCAGACATAATTAAAAAAGCCGAGACAGACCTTTAAAATTCATAGACTGGCAAACTGTCAGTTTAAATGAGGTTTTTTTTATCACAGTTGCTGTACGCCATGGAGGAAAAGATAGGTGGAGACAAAGTAAGCCGAAAAAAAGGTTTGCAATATTAAACCATTTATCGCTGAAATCTTAATGTCTCAAACAAAAGCACGAGGCAGGAATTTTGTATTAATAAAACGAATTAAAAGAAATGAATTACAGCTGAAGCATATTTTACGAAGAAATAGTAATTTTTTAAAATGTTTTTTTTTCTCTATTATATCATTTAGGTTAAAGTTAGGTTAAAGTTTAATTGCATTTATGTTATGGTTAGAATAAGGATATGTTACAATAAAGTGAAGGCTAGGTTACATTTGCGTTATACAGTGAAATCTCCAAATAAGGGACACCTATTGGACCGGAACTTTTGTCCCTTAAATAGAGGTGTCCCTTATTCAGAGTTTTTTATATTATTGTTAATTAATCGGTCAGAAGGAAATAAAAATAACAAGGCATTAAAGGTGAAATTTAAATGAGCCCGAAGTTGCATAAATTACGTTAGTAAAAATAAAAAAAGAGAATTAATTAAAATTTTCAATTAATTAATAAAATCATTAAATGATTTGAAGATTTATTAATTTGTAATTTTTATGCAAATTGTGTACATGCAAAAAGTATAAAAACTTCTGAAAGAATTTTACTTGAAGTAATTAATCAAGAGGTATTGTTTCACAAATTTCAATTTTTCAGTACAATCCTTCCAAGTGTTTATTTACCATACTTATAAATTTTAGTTCTTCATAACCAGCAGTATTTACAAAAGAAGAAGAGAAAAAAGTATTCAATTGCTTTGCGTATTTTAAGGCAACAAATCTCTCTGCTCAAATTTGCACACTGCTCTGCTTAGCAGGAGGAAAACGTTTTGATGCATTTAAAATTGGAAGGCTTGACTATGGAAGAAATTATTGGAATTGAGCTGTGTTTTGAATTTTTTTGATAAATAAATTACTTTTTGAGCTGTAAACGATTTTGATCACGTGAAAAAGACGTTTTTTACTCTCTCTTGAGTAGTTATTATTCTTTCGTATGGAAATTCGGTTCAAAGAAGCCATTTTGGCAGTATTTTCTGAAAAATCTATTGCATTTGCAAAAGGGGGGAAAAAAAGGTCGATTGCATATTTTTGGAACAACAACGCTTCCTAGTGTCAAGTATTTCCGAATAAAAATAAATTAAAACTTATGTCTTAAATGTTCCTTATTTTGGATTTGAAAACAGCCTAAAAGCATCTGTAAAGTTCTTTATTTCACAATTTTCTTTTATTCTTCGCTTTCACAATTTTCAACATTACTTTCAATGCGGATAAACGCACTGATATCGAATGAGAATTGTGGGTAAATAAATGGTCGCTAATTGTGTTGTATACCTCCATATCAACATGACTGTATATCTGTTTAATAAGTTTACAAAAATCTGTATTTTAATTTTTATCACAGACTACTTCATTACAAAGACTACTTCATGCGCAAACCAGTCCGTTTAATCTCATTTCCAAGTGTCCCTTAAATCGAGTGTCCCTTACTCAGAAGTAAATATATTACGTGTCCTATTCCAAGGGACTGGGACCGGAAGTTTTGTTCCTTAAATAGAGGTGTCCCTTATTCGGAGTGTCCCTTATTTGGAGGTTTCACTGTATTTAATTTACGGTAGGGTAAAGTTAAGTCGCTGTTAGGCTACAGACAGGTTCTGGTTACGGTACAAAAGTTTAAGGTTAGGAATTTATACACAGAGTGAACATTACGCAAGATTTGATTAAAAATAACACTTACTTTCGTTATATAGCTCTGAAATTATAATACTATATACCAATATTTTACCATCGGGTATCGATTTCATTCATGGTATAGTCGGATTTAAGAGTGATATAATTAGTTTGAAATTCAAAATATTTCACTTGGGATTTTTATGTGAAAATAATAATTAGTTACGTGACTTAACAATGCTTTTTACGGGTAAATATCAACTTTTTAACACGAAAATCAAGCAATCGTTGGATACAAATTCCCTCCCGCGTTCCTCATTGCTCATTTTGAGTATTTTTAGAGCTTAATGTTAGTTGTTGTTTTTAAAACCGATTTTTCACACAGTCAGTGGCTAAGTATTTCAGACAATGCATTTCTGCATGTAACGAGTTAATGATAAAATCATACAAATTTCAAGTTCGTTTAATATTGTTAATACGAACCCGGGCAACGCCGGGCGGGTCAGCTAGTAAGGAATATTTTAGGCACCGTATTTTAAAACTACACTGTTAAAAATTTGAAACCTTTGCTCTATCGTTACTCCTCCACTTTTATAGAAAGAGATTACTTCACTCTATTATTGAGCATTCTTATTGGTCAAAATAGAGATATTCTATAATAGCAGTGGAGTGACGATGCAGCAAAAGTTTCCAATTTTTAACAGTGTCGGTGAAGATATCTTGCTACAATCTTTCTCTTACACTATAAAAATCTGCTGCATTTTGTTGTATACGCACACCGCTTGTATAGAAATGGTTACTTGATTGTATTATGAAGCATTGTTATTGGTCGGAAAAGAGATATTATATAGAAGCGGCGGAGTGCGTATGAAGCAAGATGCAGCAGATTTTTAACACTGTGTGGCCCGATTCTGAACTCATTCGATATGATTTCAATGGAATGTGCTGTTGTCATGGAAATAACAAATTCTTCTATAGAAAAATACAATATTCAAAATTGAACATGAATATAACAATCTAAATCGGTCTAAAATTTCTTAGAATATAACAAAAATTATCAAATTAAAGAAATCTCTTTATCTAGTTTTAAAATATGATGCAAAAAATATTCTTTAAATCGTGTCATAAAAAGTAATTTAATACGGGAAAATAAAACTTCCTAAACGAAAATCTTTTGCAAACTCGAATACCGCTTGTGAAATTTGTGCCCACTTCTTAACGCTGTATTCCACTATCGAGCAATCTGTTATTTCCATGGAAACAACGCATTCCACTGAAATAATATCGAATGAGTCCAGAATCGGGGCCTGAGAGCAAGACTGTACTCCATATGAGACGTATTCCATAGCCTTAATCTCCTTCCTTTCTGTCAAAGCTGAATGAAGTAAGTCTCGGCGTCGACTGGCCGCCAACTGCCATCAGCGCCATCTGTTGTTTGAAATTCGAACTAAACTCAAGATTTGCGGTAAAAAAAACTCCTGACATTATACATAGCCCTCCTGCAAAAATTTTTTTTATAGCTGTCACCGTTTGCAAGTTATTGAATTTTAAAATCCATCAGTTATTTTTGGAACACCCGGTATATATATATATATATATATATATATATATATATATATATGTATATATATATTGTATTGCATATATATATATAATTTGTTGCTGTAGTTATTTTATTAGCTCTGGAAAAAAAAAGTTCAGATATTGAAAATTCTTATTCAGAAAAATTATTTTCATACACTTAAGCGTATTCAAAAATAAAAGCGAGATATTTGCATGGCAACGAAATCAAACTGACAATGCTTGACTGGACTTTGAACTTGAAACTATTTTAATTAGTATTTAAATCTCAAATTTTGATGGTTAAATTTGAATATAAAATCATATAAATATCGATATAACGAAATTATATTTAAAACAAACTAAAACTGACAGAACCAAAGATATTTAATTTATCTAACAAATTAAACATCAAACTTTTTCTTTTTAATGTGTAGTTGACATAAAAAACATTTTTTGAAATTGCTTTTTATCGCCAATGGATGATAAATCACCAAATAATGAAATTATTATTATTATTTTATGGACAAGGAAGGGAGGTTCCGCCGAAATTTTTTATAAACGTGTATATTCTCATGAGAAGAACATTCTGTAATTTTTTCAGATTTTTCGAAGTATGCCCGTATGAGACCTTCCTTGTAAGTTATTTTAAATAAAATTAATTTTTAACATCTCTATGTGATTATTTTAAATGCTTTTTCGGTAAAACTAAGCGTTTTAATGTTCATATTGTACATTTTGTATTTTAAACAAGATGAAAATTGCGTTCTGTCATATATTGTTTTATTTAAGCAGAAAGTATTTTTCTTGAATTAAAATGCAATGTACTAAAATAGGTATATAGTTGAAATTATATAGCTGTAAATTACGTGGAATTTCCCTCTTTTTTTTCTACTACAAATATTTAAATAGAAACTAAAATTTTGCGAAAAATCAGTCAAAAATATCTATTTAAAAAGAAGAGAAAAACGTTTGCATAATTTACAGTTATTTATATTAATTAAATTAAACTTGCTTCAAAATTTCGGCACGCCCTGTTTTTGAGGAATATATTAGAATAACACAGGAATTATTGCGCTATCTAATTGAAAACGCGCATAAGGTAAGAGGTAATTTTTATCGCATAATGTAAATTTTTAAACTAACAAAATATTTTTACTCATTTATTAGATAGATTTAGTAAGAAATACTACCTACTGCATTCTTCCCTATATTGGAATTTCTGAAAAAATTCTCCAGATCTACTCAAATCATAACCTCCTAGAACTTAAAACAACCTTTAGTTCAAAACTTTATCTATTTCTAGAAAGAAAATATTTAACTTAAAAACTACAATAGAAAATGTTTAACATATAAATTATGTAATAGAAAATTAATCTAAAGTGTTATTTGTTCACAGTTTTATCTTTAGCTACAGGTACTAAATGGATTTTGAGTGTTTATGCAAAGTTTATCATTTATCATGAGTTACTTAAATCACTAATACATATTATCTTGTGTATAATATCATTTTATTATTTGCACATACCACATTCTGTATATTTCTTTGTGTTCGTCTTTAAAAGATCTACTGACCAGACAAGTTTTCAGTTAGCGACAAAATTTAAATAAGTTTAGATATAGAAACGTTGTGTTCTTTATTTATATATAAAAGACGCATTTCTTTCTTTTTTCCACAGGTTTTTATAAAAATATTCGAAATATAATTCTTTATCAGATTTTTTATAGTTTAAATAAAATTTTTAATAATTTCTCCTTCTTTCAAATTTAAGTTATATTTCCATCTCGAAATTTTAAAATATACCCATCTTTAGACATTCTGCATATCTATAACTTTTTGTAATTTTTGCCGCTGTTACAACATACGATTTTCCAGAATTAAAATTAAGTTTTTTTTTCCTGTTACATACTTGTTGTTATCATACAGTTAAATCACAGTTTATCAGTTGATCTTAGAGAATTTCAAATTATGGCAGACATCTATGTTGCAATTTATTTGTTTATAAAAAAGTATTTATGTATTAAACTTCCATAATGAAATGTAATCATTAAGGGATAATTTTATTGTTAATGGTTATTATCGTAAGATAACTTTTGGTACTGGGGCTACTTTTAGATTTTTTTCACAGTGAGCCCATTTTGACATATTCTTAATTTTATAATTTGTAAATACATAATTTTATTGCTGCGTTGTTCATAAATTGATGTATTCATGTTTTTATTTGTACATCTTTATACATGCTGCATTTTGTAATAAATTTTTGCATAAATTTTTGTAAGTTTTGCCACTGTTATAACATAGGATTTGCCGGAATTAAATTTATTTTTGTTTTGTTTTTGTAACATACGTATTGTCATCATATACACTGTAAAAAAAATCTGCAAAGGTACTAAACTTTTTCTAGGAAACTGGGATTCCAAGAACTTTTTCTGTAACGGAAACAGCAAAAATTCAAGTCCCAGTTTCCTAGAAAATGTTTAGTACCTTTACAGATTTTTTTTTTTGTACAGTGTAGTTAAGCACATTCACCGCAAAAAATAAAAATAAATAAAAATAAAAATAAATAAAAATAAAAATAAAAAAAAAAAATAAAATATAAAAAAAAAAATAAAAATAAAAATAAATTGACATTTGCAATTTCAAATGTTTTGTTAAATATCTAGAAATATACATGAGGAATGACTCTGAAGCTTCAGATGTATAAACAAAATAGTACAAGTCATATATTTTCGAGAAGATTTTTTTTTTCCAAAATCCAAAAGAGGACCGACAACAAATTGAAAAAGAACGAATATCTTTTGAATAACCCTGTCAAAACTAATGTAGTAAAAAAGTTCAAACTGCAGATTATGATTAAGTGGCTTATGGTAATAAACTGTGTTCATTTTTATGCAAATAGCATGTATATTCGTAGAGAAATTAAGGTTTTTATAAAAACGGTCCCAAATTTTGCCCTTTTTTTTTTTTTGCTTATAATTTGCAGAGTTCTTAATAAAAAACAATGTTTTTTTTTTTCAGAAAATATGAGACACAACATTGTATATAATACCTTGTAATCATAATTAGAAAAAATATTAATTATTGTATTAAAAATGAGCAGGTTTACTAAATAAATTTCCACTGCACATGCGTCAACTCTATTAAAATTTCGTTTGCATATTGTGTTAGCTAAATATATAGAGCAACGTTTATTAAAGTTTCAAAATTATAGCTTGAAAATTTTGAAAGTTATCGTCGATAGAAGAAGACCAAAATCCGTTATTCCCAAAATGAAGCAAAAAGATGAGGAGTTGTATCCAAATATAGTAGTACGTGCAATACTGTGTAAACACTAATCAATGGAAATATCGATACAACCCCTCATTTTTCTGTTTCATTTTGGGAATATCGGATTTTGATCTTATTCTTTAGACGATAATTTTCAGAATTTTCAAGCTATGGTTTTGAAACTTTAATAAAAGTTGCTCTATACATTTAGCTAACACAATAGGCAAATGAAAGTTTTGCAGAGTTGACATATGGGCAGTGAAAATTTATTTAGTAAACCAGCTCATTTTTCATACAGTTATTAATATTATTTAATTTTGATTACAGTGTATTATGTACAGTGTTGTTTCTCATATTTTCTGAGAAGAACATTGTTTTTTATTAAGAACTCTGCAAATTATAAGAAAAAAAAAAAATCTGGCAAAATTTGGGACCGTTTTTATAAAAACCTTAATTTCTCTACGAGTATACATGCTATCCGCAAAAATGTATACACTTCATTACCATAAGCCACTTAAATATAATCTGAAGTTTGAACGTTTTTGCTTTATTAATTTTTACAGGGTTATTCAAAAGATATTCGTTCTTTTATCAATTTGTTGACGGTCCCTTATTGAATTTTAGAAAAAAATCTTCTCGAAAATATATGACCTGTACAATTTTATTTATACATCTGGAGTTTCAGAGTTATTACTCATGTATATTTCTAGATATTTAACAAAACATTTGAAATCGCAAATGTCGAGATTTTTTTGCGGTGACTGTACAGTTTATATCAGTTGGTCTGACTCAGTGGCGCAGCCAGAATTCTGTACTAGGAGGGGTTTTGAGTTTCTGATAAAGGTGTTTGTTGGTTATTTGAATCGCCGGTTAATAGAATAAATACTAATTAGAATATTAACTGTATAATACTTAAACTCAAAGAACATCTGTGTGGCAGGAAATCACCATTTTTTTTTACCATAATACGTCTCAGAAAAGTGATTTAGTTCAAATAACCATTTTTCCCTTTACTAATCAATGTAATATGCTCTTTCACAGTTTTAACTAGATTTTTTGCCATTAAATTGAATTTCAGATTTCATTTAATAAATTAAATGAAATCTGATTCAATAAAGCGGCAGATTCTGAAGTACGCCAAAACATTTAAACATTAAGTTTGATTTTGATTCATATAAGCGGCAATTATACTAATCTTTCTTAGCTCTGGGAGGGGTGTTAATATTGAAACCACCCCCTTGGCTGCGCCTCTGGTCTGACTGAATTTTAAATTTCAGTAAATATATATGCTGCATTGAATCTAATTATTAAAAGACATTCTTACACACATATATATATATAAATTTTCATATAAATATACATTTATATGAAATGTAAAACAAACTAATTGAATATTTCCAACTGAGCAAATATTACCCAGGCTGGGAATTGAGCCCAAGTCCTTGACCTACAAGGCCAATACTTTACAGTTCAAGGTGGCTGTCCCAACAACCGGTAAGCATTTCTCGCTCAGATAACCTTAAGGGTGTATTCGAAAAAACGCTTTTCCACCTTCAGCAGCTCGAAATTTTCCGATACAATTTCAGACACATTTTTAAAAGTAGAATCATGAAACTTGCTGAGGGGATTCTTGAAGGGACGTATGAGGTGCCGAGTAAAGTCTTTTTACGCTCAATTCATTAGGATTTGATTTATAAGCAATTAACTTCTCTGGAAGATCCTTTTTTTCGTTCCCTTATCTCCCACTTCGGAAAAATCGGTTCAAATTGCCGTTTTTGATTGCTTTTTTGCAATATTTTGTACACTTATCAAAGAATTGACCTTTACGGCACCTTGTGCACATTCTAAATAAGAGAATCTATGAGTTTCATGTGTTTGAGAGCAAAAGTGAATTCAAAAATAAATCGGAAATCAAGCAGTTTGAATCGAAATACACCCTTAACACTAGTTTTTATTACACTAAAGGAGCAATCAATCAATCGTTGTTGATCAAATGAAACAAGGGTAAAATCTCTTTAAATGATTTTTGAGGGCTGACCCTCCCAAATTTACAAAGGAATGGGAACTTTTATCTCCCCACATCTACAGTCGTAAAGCTGTCAACTGACTTCGCCTTAGATTTTTCTCTTGAAGTTCGGATTCAGTGCACTGAAAGAACAAAAGCGCCGACACGAAAGATCAAAGATAGCGCAAGAAGTTAGTGCTATGTGCGTAGAACCTTAAAGTTATCTGAGTGAGAAATGGTCACCGGTTGTCGGCGCGGTTAGCTTAGGCGGTAAAGCATTGACTTTGTAAGCTAAAAACCTAAATTCGATTCCCGGCTTGTGCAATTTTTCGCTCAGTTGGAAAGATTCAATTCGTATGGTAACTTTACCTATCAGTTTGATTAAGTTAAAATTGCAATATGTAAAAAAAAAAAAAAAAAAAAAAAAAAAAAATAATAATAATAATAATTTTAAGATAGATATTTTATATTGTGTTTAGCATTATAAATTTTTTTAATAAAAGATATATATATATATATATTACAGAAACTGTGTATATCCTTCAATTTTTAGACCATCGCCATTTTTAGGTGCGTTCGTAATTATGTAAATACGTAGCACCTATAGTGGTCGTTCAGTCCGTTCGTCTGTCTGTCCGCATATAACAACGCAAAAACTACCCAACCGAATCGTTTGAAATTTAAAATACATAATTATTACATAATTTTGTCGAGTCATTTCAAATTTTATGAAAATCGGATGGATAGATCATTTACAGAGACAATCAAAAGAATTCCGTTACATTACGGTGAATGGGAAAAAAAGTTTCAAATGCATTTTAATCGTTTGAAATTTAAAACGTATATTTATTGCATAATTTTGTCGAGTCATTTCAAATATTATGAAAATCGGACGCACAGATCAATTACAGGGGCAATCAAAAGTATTCCATTACGATACAGTTAATGGGGAAAAAAGTTTCAAATGCATTTTAATCGTTTGAAATTTAAAATACATAATTATTACATAATTTTGTCGAGTTATTTCAATTTTTTTGATAATCGGGTGCAGAGATCAATTACAGGGGCCATCAAAAGTATTCAATTACATTATGGTCAATTGGGGGGGGGGGGTTTCAAATGTATTTTATACGTTTGAAATTTAAAATGCATAATTATTACGTAATTTTGTCGAGTTATTTCAAATTTTATGAAAATCGGATGCATAGATCAATTACAGGGACAATCAAAAGTATTCTGTTACATTACGGTCAATGGGGAAAAATGTTTCAAATGTTTTTTAATGGTGTTACTCTCATTCGAACTTAATAAAATTTATTTGCAACTATAAAGTACATATTGTATTATACATTTTACATAATTTGTGGAGCAAAGAACATTTGTTATTGATTTACAAAGCCGCATAAAGTATTCCATTACATAATGGCATACAGAGAACATTGTTTGATGAGCGTTTTAATTGTAATTCACTATTTACAATTTTATGAGATTGATATATGAGAGTAATATTTTTAAAACTTCGTTAGCGTACGAACGCACCTCATTTGCTCGGCTTCACGTGCAATTTCCAACTTGTTTACTTCTTATAACTAAATCAATTCACAGAACTCCCAAGGGGGACGATAGTGACAGAAATGATTAATATTAAAACATAAAGTATAGTAGATAAAATAAGATTACTTATATTTTCATAAATATAACAATGATAAATGTGTTTCAGGATGATAATTAGATTAAATTTAACAATATAAATAATTAATTTACATAAAATTTAGTATTTTTTGTTTATAAATATTTAAACAACTTTGTAATTCAAATTAATTTATAACGGAGCATATTTATTCACAAATAAAATGGACTTGTTTAGTCTAGACTGCTTATTTTGTTTTGCATTTTTAATGCAAAATGTTATATTAGTAAATAGAACTTTTATGATAAACATAAGTTCTAGAAAAAAAAATAATGCAAGCAATATTAAGTAGTTACCTATGCATTATTTATTAACTTAAGTGGATTTTTTTTGTTCAAATATTTGTACAAGCTCATAATTCAATTTCAGGAAGAGATTTCAAATGCAGCATAAGTTTGTTAACTGATTTTTTTCCGTAGCTTATTTAATGTGTAATTAAGTTCATTAATATTAATGGTACATTCGATAGATCGATTAAATGGTATTTTAAATATCGCAAAAATCTCTGATGATAAAGTATTTCTTTTTCCTTTTTTTAAAGAATTTTATGCATATTTTGTTCCTTGTAAACATTAAATGTGTGCGATATTTATAGAGTGTTAATGAGAAAACAAAAAGAAGTGATTAAGAAGTCATTAAGAATGGTATAGTAACATAAAATTTTTCAAATATTTTTTTGTATGATTACTTATATTTAAATTAAATCTTCCAAATTGATATATTTTTTTTCATGTAAGTACACTGGGAAAAAAATCTGTAAATTTATTTAGATTTTTTTTTCTAGGAAGCTTGGATTTTTAGAACTGCTTATGAAACGGCAACAAAAAGTCATGTAACAGATAACCATTTTCACTGTGCATAAAAAAAAGATCTGTAAAGCTACTAAGAATTTATTAGGAAACTGATATGCCTAGAACATTTTATCTAACCGCAAGTCGGATTACTAATAAAATTTTAATAAAACTCTTGTAGTTTTACTAAATTCTTTTCTAAAGCTACAGAAAACTATAGTGTTTCAAAAATTTGTTTAGTAAGCATTTCTGTAACTTTGTATCTGTAAAATTATTTTTTTTTATTTAATTTATTTATTTATTTTTTATTTTTTAATAGCGTACCAAAGACATATTTCATCATGAATCAAACCCTTCACTGCACTGTGTGCCATATATGGAACATACCGATAAAATCCCTCTATTTTCTTAAAAAATTTAAAATTAGGTTATCTGAGCTTTGTGCCATATCTAGAACATTTAAACAAAGAGTTTTGTACCAGTTTTTCTGACTTGATAGCGATACCTCACAAGATATTAAATTTTTATTTTAAAAAAAAATCTAGTCTGCGTCGCATACAACAATAGAATTTGCTTCAACTTTTTCACCCTAAAATATTGAAAATATCACAAGACATTCGAGAGTATCACATATTTGTAATTAAGGTAGCTTGAAACTAAAATATTTCAACACATCAGCTTGAAATCTTGTTTTCGTGTTTGTGCCAGATATGGAACATAGAGCATAAAGCTCATGATACAATCAACCTCGTTCTTTATGCAAAGTTTATATTTTTATATTATCTTTTACATCCACTCCTTTAAAAAAAATATCGAAAAAATTTATGTACTTTTCACCAGAAAGAATATTTCGAGAGTCCGAAAAAAATACCGGATAATTGAGGTTACTGGTATTAAATAGACTTCTTTCCATTATTATATAGTAAGTAAACAATAATTTTCAAGTTCTTGTCTTAACTGGCTCGGGAGATTCTAGCCCCTGTCTCCATTTACTCGTTTACAGACAGACACACAGACAGACGGACGGAAATTTTTTCTTCTAAAATATGTTTTTCGAAATCTCCAGTGTCTGAAACATATAAATCTGTTGAAAAAAATTTTCCGGTTTTGAAAATGATTGCAAGACTTACCCTATACTACGTATGATCGGTAAGTAATGGGAAATAATCTAAAAGACAATGGGCCACTTTTGATACGTACGGCAGTCCTTATCCTTACCATTATGTGACCATTATTCGACCTATCTTTTCATTTACATTTATTTGTTCTGTTACATTGTGACTGACAATGTATATTACTCAAGAGGTTGTTACTTCTAAGACCGAATTATATTGGGAATTTTTTTTAATTCTTGCAAATTATCTCAATGCGACAAACTCAGCCTTGCTGTCCAGCGGTGAATGCGATAGGTCAATCGATCATTAACTGCAGTTTCTTTGCTCCTTATTGCTGAAGATTCGTGAAATCATAATCGCTAGGGAAGAAAGGCTGGCATAGCTAATTCGAAAAGAAAACAAACCCAACCCCTCTCCTGTTGAAGAAATGCAAAAAAGGACTACTTTTGAATTTTGAGAGAGATGATATGACAAACATCAAACAACAATTGTTATTTACGATTTGTGTTGGCTGGCGTAGAATCTGGAAACTGTTTTTCAGAACGTAGGTAATATGTAAACAAATCTATTGCATCGCAAAAATGCTTTATCGCACAAAACACTTTACTACATAGGTGTAATAAAATACATTTTTTAAAAAACTAAAACCACTACATGTTAAAATGATAAGACGCTATTCCAAGTGCTTTCGGCTTAACATAAGCCTTTTTCAAGGGGTGGAAAACACTCGACTCTCGGCATTTAATGATACACATTGATTGGGACCAGCATTCTGGATGCCCTCAGGTGGTAGTAACCGCTAAAGATTATGAGGTTGAAGGTGGAGAAAACTCAATCTTTTGAGAGATGAAACTCTGCAGCATTACCAAGTAAATTAAACTAAATACGGGGAATTTAGAAAGTAATCCTAACATATATTTGCCTGTGTTGAAATTTATAAAGGCTCTAAAATCGCACAATTATTAAAATCGGAAGCCTGCATAATGATTTTCGCTCTCTGTCATGAAAATTTTTTATATCTTTATATATCTTTAGTTTGAAACAGAATATATTTTAAATATAGATTATAAAAATATAGCGTAACTTTAATAGCTAGTGAAAACGCCAAATTAATTAATCTTGTACAAAAAAAAAAGTTGATCCTAGTGGTAGAGACAATAAGTCAGTCTTTTTATCAAGTCAAACAAATTTAAATTACGAACAAAATATTAACTACATTAGTATGTCCACAAGGAGATTCTTAACAAGAGTTAAAGATCTTAAGTAGGATATTAGTAAAAATAGACTGGTTACCGTTCGCTCAAGATTGTTTCAAACTAAAGATGTTGACATCTTTTTCAATAGAGTAAGAATCATTAGGTAGGTTTCCGATTTTAATAGGGGTGCAAATTTTGAAATTTTAGAATAGTAACAGACAAATAATAGTTGTAATGACGTATTGCCATACAAAATAGTTATGTAAATCCGTTTGCTCATTACAACTTCATCTGTACAATAGACAAAGAAAAAAAAGATGTAAATTTGAAAACAATTTTACAGTGCAAATGTGTATACGTTACCTAACTTTTTTTTTTTTTTTTTTTTTTTTTTTTTTTTTTTTTGCCGTAACATAAAAATATCTAGAAATCACAGTCATCTAGAAAAGTTTTAGTAACTTTACAGATTTTTTTTTGTTTTTTATTTTTTCTTTATAAACCTTAGCGACACTAAGTTTTAAAATTTTGATTTTTTATTCAGAGAATGTATACATTAATATGAATATCTAAAAGGGATTATTGTGCTACCAGTTATCATAATTTATTACGTAAAGCTTTGTTAGCAAAAAATCTATCTCAATCCTCTTCTCTAATATTTGACATATTCAAAATATCGGTGCAAATTATGAATAAAAGATTATTCATCATCTACTTAGCAACTGTTAAATGTATAATCTCAAAATTATAATAATATTTTTCTCTAATGCACCAGGGCCACACCAGTCGCTGAGAGCTTCTGCTCTCGAAACTCATAGACGGGAGGTGCTGGGTTCGAACCCAAATGCGGCCGCCGGAATAAACGTTCAGAGAAGCCGTGTTTTTTTTCAAACCTTGGATTTCCTTGCGTAAATACGGGTTAGGTTCCCTTAGAAAGACCCCCAACTAAGGACCCCTCTTTAAGGCCTATATCCCTCGTGATGATAATAGAAATACAAAGGCTATCGTATATGCAATAATAATAACTCTAATGCACCTAAAAAACTCAAAACATTTTTTTTTAATGGCAGACTTCAGTAAAATTTCAATATTTTTTATTTATATTTTAAAGTTTTTTAATGCTTTATGAGAATTTAAATTAACCAGTTTTAAATATTCTTATGTCTTAGAATATTGAAATACAAAGGCTATCGTATATACAACAATAATAACTCTAATGCACCTAAAAAACTCAAAACATTTTTTTAAATGGCAGATTACAGTAAAATTTCAATATTTTTTATTTATATTTTAAAGTTTTTTAATGCTTTATGAGAATTTAAATTAACCAGTTTTAAATATTCTTATGTCTTAGAATATTGAAATACAAAGGCTATCGTATATACAACAATAATAACTCTAATGCACCTAAAAAACTCAAAACATTTTTTTAAATGGCAGATTACAGTAAAATTTCAATATTTTTTATTTATATTTAAAAAATTTTTAATGCTTTATGAGAATTTAAATTAACCAGTTTTAAATATTCTTATGTCTTAGAATATTGAAATACAAAGGCTATCGTATGTACAACAATAATAACTCTAATGCACCTACAAAACTCAAAACACTTTTTTTAATGGCAGATTACAGTAAAATTTCAATATTTTTTATATATATTTTAAAATTTTTAATGCTTTATGAGAATTTAAATTAACCAGTTTTAAATATTCTTATGTCTTAGAATATTGAAATACAAAGGCTATCGTATATACAACAATAATAACTCTAATGCACCTAAAAAACTCAAAACATTTTTTTTTAAATGGCAGATTACAGTAAAATTTCAATATTTTTTATTTATATTTAAAAATTTTTTAATGCTTTATGAGAATTTAAATTAACCAGTTTTAAATATTCTTATGTCTTAGAATATTGAAATACAAAGGCAATCGTATATACAACAATAATAACTCTAATGCACATAAAAAACTCAAAACATTTTTTTTTTAAATGCAGATTACAGTAAAATTTCAATATTTTTTATTTATATTTTAAAAATTTTTAATGCTTTATGAGAATTTAAATTAACCAGTTTTAAATATTCTTATGTCTTAAAATATTGAAATACAAAGGCTATTGTATATACAACAATAATAACTCTAATGCACCTAAAAAACTCAAAACATTTTTTTTAAATGGCAGATTACAGTAAAATTTCAATATTTTTCATTTATATTTAAAAAATTTTTAATGCTTTATGAGAATTTAAATTAACCAGTTTTAAATATTCTTATGTCTTAATTTGTATTTTTTTTATGTTAGAGTGATGAATTAGGAAGAATGAGAATTTTAAAAAAGTTAACTTATTTAGACACGGTAATTACTAAAATACAACCTAATATTAGATTAACTACGTTTGCAACTTAAATATAAATTTTATTTACAAAATTCATTTCCTGATAACAATTAAAAATCGATATATTTTATATGTCCCATAAAAAAAATACAATAATAATTATGACAAAAAATTCTGCAATATATAACATCACAAATTAATGTTAAGTAGTATTTTATTTATAAAAAGAAAGACCTTACAATAGAATCATAATTTCTGTGAAAAAAATAAAGGAAATTACTTGTGTGAAATGTTTTAGATTTTTTTTTTTAAGATACGTGCCAAACGGTTAAATTTTAGGTTATCTTAAAAAAAAAAAAAAAAAGGCATTTTATTTACATCAGTGGTTCTACGGATTTCATTTTAAGAGGCATAGACAGAAAGGATGCGAAATATAATTTCAATTTCAGTTATATATACATGTGTGTGTGTGTATGTGTGTGTTAATTAAAGTATTCTGAATGCAATAAATTTTTATGTTAAAATTCCTTTGTAAAAAAATTACCACAATATTATTTTGACGTGACTTAAAAAAAAAAAAAAAAAAAAAAAAAAAAAAAAAAGTGTTTAAAACTTAGTTATTGAATAAAGGAAAATCCCCGACATTACAATGAGATTGTTCAATAAAGCATTTAACAAATAAAAAAAACTTATCTTGCTTAAGTACATTGAAATACAAAGCATAAATTAAACGATTATTTAAAAATAATTACTGAGATTCATAAAAATAACTATTCATTTTCAATCCTTTTGTAAAAATTTAGTTTTTTTGCAAACTGTTTTTATACATTCTTAATTAATTCAGAAAGGAAGAATTTTTACATTTATAATTAAATTTGCAACAAATTATTAATTACGATTCGCAGCAAAGAATGTCCGAAATAAGTTGTGTTTTTTTAAGCATTTATAAATTTAAAAAAGTATTTTCAAATGTTTAACTTTTTAAATAATTGTATAACGTAAAACAAATGTCTAAAAACATTCATTTAAATGTCATTTTATCATGCAGTCTTTATTTTTTAAATATTCTCCGCAAATTGTAAATAAAAAAAATTTTCACTTAAATTCTTTCAACTTCTAATTACTTTTAAACTAAGATAAATCATAGCGCAACATAATCGCCTGCAGTTTTTTTAAAGACAGACTTTTAAAAGCTTTTTAAACTAGCTCTATTTTTTAAGTAAACATTAAAAACGATTTAAGACATAAAATAAAGAACTCTGTGATGCATTATACATCTTGAGAGCGTCTTATGTATTTTTATTAAATTTTTCAACAGACTTCATATTTTATTCATCCATGAAAGATTGTTTTTATTTATTTTTCTTTTCAAAGTATCTTTTTTAAATATACGGGCATAGAGCCAAAAATATTTATTTAAATCCAGAATTGATTTTTTTTTTGTTACTTTCATTTTTAAAGAATAGCAAACGAATGAGTAAATACTTTAAAAGAGTATCCTTATTTTCAATTTAATGATCATATTAAAAAAATAGATTTCATACACATCAAGTAAGTGAGGTCAACCATTGAAAAATTGCCGGATGTAATATCTAGAAAATAAATAAAAATGTAAGTATTTATTTAAAAAATTATGTCAGGGATTATATAATAAATGTAAAAGAGAACTGCGCTATTTAATCAAAAAGTTTTGCTGTTGCGGTTGTTCAAACGTTTTTTGCAGTTTCAGATTCACTGATATATTTGTGTAAAAATACAACTAGATTTTGCCGATACTTTTTTGTGGTAGCAAACATGAACTAATGAAACATGATCTTTTTTATCTTATTTCATTGTAATGAATGACGAATTGGCAGTACAATATGATACCACTTTTTCATTTACTAAGTATCAATAATTTGGCCGTTTAAGAATGCACTTAGTGTTTTTATTTTTATTTATTTACATATTTTTTGTAATTAATGACGCATATACTGAATATTTAACACGCACTTTTTGAAAAGTATCAATAATTTTACAATTTAACAAAGCACGTGCAATACCTAATTTATTATCTAGAGAATCAATTAATTTTTAGCAAATTTTTATCATAAAATTTATAATTAAATTTATATGTACATATTTTTGCATCATTCCATATTCTATGGATATATTTCTCATTTCCTATTGCCTTTTTTAATTTACAGAAGAAAAAAATGCATAAATACTTTTGAAGAGTTATGATATCTAAATGTCCCATAGACAAAGAAAATCGAAGTATCAATAACTGGTTTTAGACATAGATATTTAGCTATAGATATTTTTGCATCATTCCATATTCTATGGATATGTTTCTCATTTCCCATTTCCCATTTCCTTTATTTAATTTACAGAAAAAAATGTATAAATACTTTTGAAGTGTTGTGATATCTAAATGTCCTATGGACAAAGAAAATCGAAATATCAATAACTGTTTTTAGACATAGATATTTAGCTATAGATATTTTTGCATCATTCCATATTCTGTGGATATGTTTCTCATTTCCTATATCCTTTATTTAATTTACAGAAAAAAATTGGTTAAATACTTTTGAAGAGTTATGATATCTAAATGTCCCATAGACAAAGAAAATCGAAATATAAATAACTGTATTTAGACTTAGATATTTAGCTATAGATATTTTTGCACCATTCCATATTCGATGGATATGTTTCTCATTTTCTATTTTCTTTATTTAATTTACAGAAAAAAATGCAGAAATACTTTTGAAGAGTTGTGATACCTAAATTTAACATAGACAAAGAAAATCGAAATATCAATAAATATTTTTAGCACTGAAAATTAAATGTCTCATTACAATGCTGGTCATTTTTGGATTTTGGTTAAAACTATATCAGATATACGCACCATAGGCAAAACAAATTGAAATTACAATAAATAGTTTTAACACTAAAAATTAAATATATAACTTCAATACTCCATATCTTTCAATTATGATTAATATGATAATATCTAAATGTGAGATAAAGCTAATCGAAATTTTAATAACTGTTTTATCATTCAAATGTAAATCTGTAATTTTAATTCTGGTTTACATGGCAAATCTAAATGTCTAACATGTTAATAGCTAAGTCGCCACAGGCAAAGTAAATTAAATTTTGAATAACTGGTTTTAGTACTGAAAATTAAATATGTTATTAAAATATTGGTTAATACACTGCTCAAAACAATTAAAGGATATTTGAAGTTTTATATAAAATAAAGATATAAAGGAAATTTTTTTTGCCGAAAATAGAAGAAGAGAATCACAAATGCCAATTTTTCTGGTTTTCAAACTGTGGAGTATGCAAATTTTGAGTTCGACGTCAAAAACGTCGCTTCAGCGGCAGCGAATGAAATTTGACTTTCAACTGGATAAAAGAGAATGAAGACAAGGATGATCGGCATTCAGTGATTGCTTTGTTTCGATGAGTACGATGTCTCAGCGAAGTCATTTAACAGATTCAGAAGCTTGGCGAATTGTTGGTACGTTAGAAGTGGGCCAAACTCAAGCCGAAGTAGCGCAAGCCATTGGCGTGTCACAAAGTGTCATTTCCAGGATCTGGAACCGTTTTTTGGAGAGTGGATGTGCACGTGCAGGTCGATGACCAGGGCAAGGTCGTAGACGGGCAACAACGCCCAATGAAGATCGGTATTTAGCGTTAACAGCTCGGAGACACCGAAACATGAACGATACTCTTCTCCAACAACACCTTCGCTCGGCTACAGGCACTACGATTTCAACTCAGACTGTCCGAAACCGGCTCCATGCTGTAGGTCTGTATGCTCGCCGACCGATGGTATGTGTTAGATTAACATCAAGGCATCGTCTCGACCGCAGAGAGTGGGCAACCGAGCATGTCAACTGGAGGAGAAACGAATGGAGCAATATTCTGTTTTCTGGCGAGTCCCGTTTTTCTGTGCATCCGGATAATAGGCGTATTTTCATCTGGAGGGATCGTGGCAGTAGGAATAATCCTGCGTTCGTGCACGAAAGTGTCAGATTTGGCGGTGGAGGAGTGTTGGTGTATGGTGGCATCTCCATTGACGGGCGCACTGACCTCTACATCATTCGAGATGGAGCTCTGACTGGTCGCCGATATAGAGATGAGATCCTCAGACCTATTGTAGTCCCTTACGCTGCAGCAATCGGAGATAACTTCGTTTTAATGGACGATAACTGCAGGCCACATCGTGCGAACCTGGTGGAGGATTTCCTTTTCGAGGAAAGAGGCGTTCGAATGGAATGGCCAGCGTGTTCTCCAGACATGAATCCAATCGAGCACGTTTGGGACGCTCTAGGAAGACGAGTTTCTGGCCGCCAACAACCCCCACAAACTCTCCAAGAACTGGAAAGAGCTCTTCTGGAGGAGTGGGGCAGAATACCTAAACTCGTCATTAATAGCCTCATTGAGTCCATGCCTCAAAGGTGTTCAACGTTGCTGGCCGCCCGTGGAAACCATACCCCCTACTGAAAATGATTTTCTTTGAAGAAAACACCTTTTCTTATTCTTTTTTTTTCTCATATGCACAAATTGTGTTTTTTTTCCTTTTGTACACAAATGCACAATAAAATGCATTTTTTTCTGCCAAACATGTGTAATTTATTCTCATATAACCTACTATGTCTGTCGACCATGTATCAATCAGCTAAAAAGTTACCCAGTTACAAAATCCACCTAAAACTGCAATATCCTTTAATTCTTTTGAGCAGTGTATAATAATATTTGAATGTGCTCAAAAAGGAAATCAAAATTATAGTAAGAAATTTTAGCAATGAAAATTAAATATGTTATTACTGGTTATCTTCAAATATGGATTAATATAATATTAAATACGTGTGCCACAGACAAAGCAAATCAAAAACCGATCTTTAAATGCTGGTTAATAATGGTAATATCTAAATATGCCAAATATAAACCTAATCAAAATATTAATAATTGGCTTCAATATTAAAAATTAATTCTGTAATTTCTATATTGGTTAATGTAATTAATTTCTAAATGTGGCACAGATAAAGAAAATCCGAATTTTGATTGCTGGTTTCAGCGTAGAAATATAAATCTGTAATCTTTATATCAGTTAATAGAATAATATATAAGCCTGCTCCTGACAAAGAAAGCCGGAATTTCTTTAGCACTAAAAATAAACTCTCTAATTGCAATACTGGCCATGTTTCGCCCTTTTTATCACCGTCTTGCAGATCTGCAACATACCCAAAAGTCATTAGTACTTACTCAGTCAGCTTTAAAACACAATTTTATTTATTATTCCTATTTCTTAAAATAATAATTAAAATTTATAATTTAATATAAATTCATGAATGGAATTCTCAACAGACAATGGTATTCTGTTAAATTCTCATACTAAAGTTTTGTTTATTCTTTGAGAAGTTTCAGGAATATATTGCAAAAACTAACTTAGAAAATTTTGCGAAATTAAAAAACCTGAAAAAATCCTAAAGTAGATTTTTTTAAAGATAATTTTGCATACTTTAAAATTTTGTATGAGAAAAAAAAACAGTATTTATGAAAAGTATGCTAATTTTTGATTATTTTAGAAAAAAGAAACTTTTACTCAATAAATATTTTAGTTTTACGTTAAAAAAAAATTAATTATTTTTTAACATATCTAAAAGGATGTATGTATTCTAACATCTAAATCAATTTTTTCCAAATCGGAGTTGGTGAACCACAAAAGGTTAATACTCTTTAATATAATAATAAAGAAAGGCGCCAAAGAAAATGTAAATAAAAATTTTAATAACAGGTTTTAGTACTTAAAATTAAATCTGTATTTGCGGTATTGGTCATTTTTAGTACTATTTAATACGATAGTATGCAAATGTGACACAGAGAAAGCAATTTAAAATTTAGCAACATATTTTAGAACTGAAAATAATATTTCTAATATCAATACTACCTCATATGCGAATGTATAAATGTTTCACATACAAAGCAAATCGAAATTTTAATAATTGGATTTACCTATGAAAATAAAATTTGTATTTTCAATACTCTCTTCTTCTGGCCAATATGGTAATATATAAACATGCATAGAGAAAGAAAATAGATATTTTACTGACAGGATTTCGCGCTGAAACAAAATTTGCAATTTCAATACTGCATATTCATCAACAATGGTTCATTTAAGAATATCTCATTTAAGAATATGTGTCACGGCCAAAGGGAATTAAAATTTTACTAATTTGTTTCAGTACTGAAAATTAAAATTGTATTATCAATATTCTAGACCTTTCAAAACTAGCTAACATGGTCGTATCTTGCTAAAGCACGGAGAAAGCAAATCAAAATTCCAATAATTGTTTTTAGCACTGATAAATAAATGTGTAATTACAATATTGGCCGTCTTTCAATATGGTTAATAGTATAACATATAAATGTTCCACAGATAATGCAAATCGAAATTTAATTAACAGGTTTTAGCAATGAAAATTAAATAGGCAATTTCGATACTCTCTGTCTTTCATACTGGCTAATATGATAATATATATATGTGCCACTGACAAAACAAATCGAAATTTTAATAATTGGCTTTCGAATTGAAAATTAAATCTGTAATTTCTATACTTTCGATCTTTCAATAATGTTTGATATAGTATAAATATGCCACAGATTATTCAAATCAAAAATTATAATAACTGGTTTTAGCATTGAAAATTCAATCTATAATTCCAATACTCGCTATCTTTCAATAAGTATTAATATGATAATATTTAACTGAACCGCAGATAAAGTGAATCGTCGTATTAATAATTAATTTTCGCACCGAAAATAAAATAGGTAACTTCAATACTGGACAACATGATAATCTAAAATATATTAAAATCAATACATTTTTATTAGGATTTGACAGACAAAAATAAGTCCTTTATAAATGTGTCAGAATTGATAAGTAGACCGATGACATGTATATATAAATGACAATGCGATCAGTTTAATTATTATTTAATTTGAATTGTTACGTAAAAACAACAGTTTCAAAGGGAAAGTGCAAATTTTTCAAGAAATTAATCAACATATTACAGATATTTAAATTTTGTTTGTTTTGAAAAAAAAAAAATTCCAATTTACACTCTCTATCAGATATATATTTTCTCTTAATACAATTTTCCCACTTTGTTCTATATTTATTTAATTGCAAAATTCTATCAGCAAATAAAGAAAATTATTCTTTTCAGAAACAATGGCAGAACAATCGGAAAGATTAAAGCTATGCCATTGTAGATATTTTTAATGAAACATTTTTTTTTTTTTTTTTTTGTATTTTGACTATGTATGGATAAATATATACATTACAAATTTTAATTTTTTTCGCCAAGATTAACCTTTATACTATATTAATTTCCTTATAACCATATTCTGTACTTAGTTCAACCTATTAAATTAAAATCTTGTTTCTAGATCTAATCTATTAATCTTTAGGAAAACGATATAAATTCTTAATTCGCCTTAAAAAAAACATTTATTCCAATATGCGTAAATTTAAAAAGATGGATCTAAATTAAAAATATTTTTAATTAAACTTATTTTTTAATATTCCAAATAAAACTCATTTTTTCTATGCTTTTATCAACCCTTTTTAAGAAAGTCTTATTAAAATTATTCCAAAATCATACCTTTCAAAAAATATCATTATTTTTATTTTTTCCCTCCTTCAACATTTGATATTTGTGCATAACAATAAATTCATTTCTTTTCTTTTTCTCTTAAAATTAATCGTCTGTAAAAAAAATCGTCTGCCTAATATATTCGAAATATTGAGTCGATTATAAATTAGTTAAATAATATTTTTAAAAATTAAAATTATCGTCTGTTGAATAAAAATCTCAACGCTGGTCATGATTTATGTTTACATGGAAAAATGATGGTTAGAGAGTAGAGAATTTTCTAGAACTTTGTTTTTTTTTTAGATTTAAGAGGGAAGCCTGGAGGTGGTGAGATAGATTCTTGGTTTTTTCATCGATGAGTACGGCTTGCTGAAGTAATGATGGAATATTCTTTTTGATGTTTCGGTTAAAGACGGCTCTCAAAGGAAGCCTTTCCCTCTCTCATGACTACAGTTTAATAAATTAACTTGCAGCAGCCAATGTGTAATTTAATGAATCTTCTACATTAATTTATTTTGTTTTTCCCTCGCTTGCCACGACTATGTGTTTTTAAAAAAAGGGGAACTAGTGAAGATTATTCGTGTTTCTCCCATAAATAGCCATATATATATATATATATATATATAGGAGAGACTAGGGAAAGATGACCCACTTTTTACAAAATTATTACAAAATTTTTAAATATTTAACTTGGAATAAAGTTTTATAGACAATTTTATTCATTATACAATAAGTTATCAAAAAAAATTGCTACATAAATGTAATATATAATAGACTTGAAAACATGGTTGATTTTATTCATGAAAAAATAATGGGTAAAGGATCCCCACACATGGGAGAGTTCGCCCACTTTCTTTCACATTGAAATATTTGTTAAGAGAAATAAAAACAATTGAAAAAAATTTAAAAGTTTATGTACATGCTTTGATTGTTAAAACAAAATATTTTTGATTATATGAGTCTTAAAAAACCTGTTTAGTCGGAATCATAAGTCACAAGGAAAAAAAATACTTTTAAAAGAGAATTTTGACACCGTAGACATAATTGTACAGGACGAAAAATTAAATTTCGACATTTAAGGTAGATTTTAGTTTTCTCAGGATTTTATGCATTAATATGTTTATAATTAAAAGCCACTGTTCCGCTTTTTATGTCTCCTAGTCGTACCTTTTTGTGGAACTAACAACTATTAGACTTAGTAACGCTAGTTGTTACATAGTTTGATTTCATCTCACTGTATTTAACAAGGTGAAATTCATCTACAGCCTTCCTAAAGTTTTTCATAAATGCCATATTCATTTGTGGACACATGAGCATTTAAGGGAAGACAAAGCTAAGTGGAACTTTATGGAAAATATCTGATTTTTATGACTAATTTCCTTGGAAACTACCCCATCGATTTTCATGAAATTTGAATCCACTGTTACTGGAGGATGTTTGAGGCTTGTGGTAGACAGTTTTTTCTGTGACTTCAACTTTCTATTTCAGAGCAATTTAATTCTTTTTTAGAAATATTTCCCTTTTTCAGTTTTTATTTATATATATATATTTTTTCTAAAGCTAATTATTATTTTTTTAATCTGTCCGCTACATATGATCTTATATTTATAATCTTTCATCAAAAAATTATAGAAAAATCACTTGAATACTTAAAAAGTTAATGGAAATTTTAACTGAAAAATACAATTTTTCGGAGAGGAAAAAATCTTTCTAACTTGTGTGAAGTATTTCCGCAGTTTCATCAAACACATGTACAGAAGTACGTCCAAACATTTGGATAAAATTTAGTTACTTACAGGGTTGTTTGGTTTAAACAAGTTGGTTTAAACCGTGGTTTAAACCATGGTTTAAACCAATGGTTTTTTTTAAAAAAAACATGCTGTTTTTTTTTCATCTGGTTTTTTTTTTTTTTTTTTTTTTTTTTTTTTTTTTTACACATTGAAAAATGCAAAATCCAAATTATGCAGAAGCTATAAAGCTAAGTTGTAGAAAACTGATGAATTGATAAATTTCTAAAATTACAAAAATTACAAATAATTTTAATCAACCCAGCTTTTCATATAAACTATAAGTCTACATGGCAGAATAACCAATTTTTTAAAAATTAGCTGGTTAGAAAAAAATTAGTTTTATTTCTACCCCTTTTTTTAAGGTTAAAATTTATACATATATATAACATTAATTGTAAAACATTCATAGCCAGAAGGGCAAACTCGAATTAAAAAAGCACTTTTATAATTTAAATTGCTTGATTAGTTAAGATTTACTAAGGATTTGATCGTTCCTCAAAACCTCGAATATAACATTCTTAAGTAATTCTCTCCATTGATTTCTTTTTGTTATGTATGCTAATAAATATTTGACAGATTTTTGCTCTGTGTTTATTGGTTAAGCCTTTGTTTTTCTTGCATTCTTACATTGGGAATGGGGTATTTTGCATTATGATTTTATTCTGTTACTAATTGGATTAACATAATTTAAACCAATTGTTTTTTTAGAGCAAATCTATATAATATTTTCTCATTTTTGTAATTTAATGTACTAAATTACTGCATGCAAGTAATTTATATTTTTAAGTCTTATCTCAGCAGTCACCATGAGACATAGTGAGTCTAGTCTAGGCCATGTTAGTATACATGTAGAATGCAAATTTCATGCAATGATGAACATATCTGAAGCTATGAAGAAAACAAATTATGTTATGTTGGAAAAGACAAAATGGATTAAAAATATGTAATATTTAGAAAAAAAAATGTTTTCCTTTGAGAAACGCAGATTTACAGTTAATAACATAAAATGACCTTTAAGATTTCAATCAAACTCTAAAAGAAAATTTTCTTGATTGGGGGATTATCTTTAAGAATAATAATAATAAAAAAAGCTCAAGATATAAAGTCAAATAAGAAGACATTGAAAAATTTAGTGCTTGGGAAGCACCTGTTTATATTTAATTAAAATATGCAATAAGATATATTTAAATCTTCTATTGCATAACCAACTTAGATCAGCTGAGAAAATTGGGGAGGAAGGGACAAGGCAAGGTTTGCTTGAGACATAATAGAAAGAAAGTCTCATAAAAATGCCTAAAAAGAAGTAATTTTTTGCTTAGACATCTAAAAGTACTAAGCGTTAAAATATAGCATGTAGTCTGGTGGTTATTTAAATGCTTTAGTGGAAGACAGTATTTATAAAACTGCTTTATATTTTAAGTGTTTTCAATAGTCTAAAAAGTTATGAAATAGGTATTTTTGTTTATTTTAAGAATTTTGTTTGTCGTCTTTTTTTTTTCTTTTTATCTGGTAGTTTCAGAGGAGAAATGTCAAATAGCAATAAACAATACTTCTTAAAGTGTGTAGACTCTACTGCTAAATTCAAATCATTCTGAAAATTCTTTATAAAAAGCTTTATTTTCAATAAAAGATAATTCATGTAGTCTTCTAACAGAAAAATCAGACATCTCATATAACAAGTATTTCAAAGAAATTATTTTGAATAGCCTTATGAAAATAATATATATGAAACTGCATCATATTTATATTCTTCATCATTTATAGTGCTAATAATTAAAAGATTATACATTAGGATTTTCAAGGTGTCAATGTTTCATTATGTAAAACATTTTATTTCAGAAAAGAAAAGACATAGCTTTTTCTAAAAATGTTTAATATTTAAATGATTTCCATTTTCTATGTAACTAATTGTATATTAAATTATTACATTGATTAGAATTACTTTTAAATCAAGTTATTACTTATATATTCAAAAATATTTATTTTTATTGATAAATATGCATGTATATGTAATAGGAAATCATATTTAAAAAAAAACCCGGTTTAAACCAAAAGAACCTGATTTAAACCAAAAAAAACCCATGGTTTTTGGGTTTTTTTTTTTAAAAAACCCGGTTTTTTACCAACCCTGGTTACTTATAATAAATGAATATAAAATATTAGAGTAAAACTAATATGAGTGGTTATGGTGTCCACGTCTGGGCATCCATTAAATTTTAAAACTGCTGCTTTTATTAGTTACGAGGTGAAACCCGTCGAAATTTGACGAAAAAAAAAATCTTTAAGAAAGAACTGTTTCCTTGATTTATAATAAATCTACGATATTACTTAAAGTAAAAATTACGTCTTCTATTGGTCAGTAAACTCTCAAACAAATATAATTTTTTAAGCTAAAATTAATAAAATACTATAAAGCTCAATTATTCGAATTATTAAAATATTTATTTTTGAAATAGTATACGCATTTTAATTTCGATTTTTTTTTTTCAATTTTAAGAGAAAATGAAGTGAATCTGTTGCCACAATTACAAAATTGGTACTAAAAATTATAAAAAAATTAATATCTCAAAAATAATTTGAGATACATCTTTGAAACAAATTGCGTTTAAAAGTACTTTCTTTTTCTCTATATTACGGTGGAAAAAATTAAAATGTACGATGTTTAGAGGTGTAAAATTTGCGGTATCGAAAACTGGAAAACCGAAATTGCATGGGAAAGTGTTGCGCATTTTAATTTCGATTTTTTTTTTTTTCAAGTTTAAGAGAAGATGGAGTGATTCTGTTGCCACAATTATAAAATTGGTATTAAAAAGTATACAAAAATTAATATTTCAAAAATAAATTGAGATACAGCTTTCAAATAAATTGCATTTAAAAGTACATTTTTTTCCTCTATATGACGGTGTAAAAATATGAAATGTGCGATGTTTAGATGTGTAAAATTTGCAGTAGCAACAATTGCAAAATTGAGATTGCAGGGGAAAGTGTTGCCATTCGCAAAATGACGTATGCGTTGCGCACAGATACGTTTGGCCTTTATAATATAGGTAGTCTTTTCAATTATTTCTATTTTCCTACTGTCGAGTTTATTTAAATGGAAAAAGTTACTATCAAATTTCCCATTTATTTTTCAGTACATTTTTTCTTGCAGTGAATATTATAGCAATTATTAAGAAAATATTTATTAAAAATGCAACACATTGCTCAATGGTTCACAAAATAATAATTTTAATATCAACTTGTACAATTAAAATAAAATAAAAATATCAATGTTTCGCGCCGTCTTCTGCAGGCGTCTTCAGGAAAATATGATAATGGAAGGACTAAGTTTGCATCTTGATCGAGAGGTAATATTTCTAATCAAATCAATTAGAAATATTACATCTCGATCAAGATGCAAACTTAGTCCTTCCATTATCATATTTTCCTGAAGACGGCGCGAAATGTTGATATTTTTATTTTATTTTAATTGTACAAGTTGATATCAAAATTATTGTTTTGTGCACCATTGAGCAATGTGTTCTATTTTTAATAAATACATTCTTAATAGTTAAATTTTATGGTGCAATTGTCCAGTATATATTTATTATAGCAATTGTTCACATCTTTCTTTATGGATTTTTAACCATTACCTTTTCCATCACAGCATTTTATTATAGCTTTAAAGAATAAATTTTTATTATTTTTTGTATATAACTATTTACGTTTCCTTATATACAGAGTAAAATAAAAATATATTAAAAATATCTTAATTAAAAAAGCCTTGACCATGCGGTCAACCTTTCCACACATTGATTGGGTGAAGCCTTCCCACACAGCCTTTCTCTAAAAAAATAGCATAATCTTATGTTAAGCCTAACTTACTGCACCATCTTTATGCCTGGAAATGAAAGCTTGATATTTCTGTATAACTTAAAACCTACTTAATTAAATTTCTGTTATATATGTTACCTGAAAAAAATTTGCAAAATATTTCTAGAACACAGGAATTTAAATTTAAAAACGCCACATAATTGATTTTTCTAGACCTATTTCGTTTATCGGTATAAAAAAATACAATTGTTTGAAGAATGCAGTAGCTTTAGTTGACACTTAGCGGTAAAATTCTGAAATCTTCTTAAATAAGAAAAGTGAGAGATGGATCACGCCTCCTCTATGATCCACCCTCTCTGGTCTCCCCTATACAAAATTACACAAAACTTTCATAATTTTTTTGAAGTGAAGTTTTAAAAAGTTCAAGTATACTTCTTTAAATATAGCGTGCTGGATGTGCCACTTTGTTAAAAAAATCTGCTAATAATAAATACATAAAACAGCTTCTCATTTTCCCTCCTCCGAAAAACTCGAAAATATTTAAGGAATGTTTAATGTTGATTCGTTGGTTAGTTGGTTGGTTGGTTGGTTGTCAAAAGCTGAATCATACGCTACTACCCGTAAGGGAATCTTTTGTCTCGAAACTTCAGATTTAATACTATTATTTTTAACACAATCAAACTGATTGGTAAAGTTATCATACGAATTGATTATTTCCAGCTGAGCGAAAAATTGCCCAGGCCGGGAATCGAACCCGGATACTTAGCTTACAAGGCCAATGCTTTACCTGTTAAGCTATCTGGGCGATAACCGGCTGGGATCTTTCGCTAAGGTTATCTGAGCGGCTATCGCCCAGATAGCTTAACAGGTAAAGCATTGGCCTTGTAAGCCAAGTATCCGGGTTCGATTCCCGGCCTGGGCATTTTTTCGCTCAGCTGGAAATAATCAATTCGTTCAGATTTAATGTTTAAGTTTTAAATTTCATCTGCTCTCCTTTGTTCTTTGTATTGGTAAATCACCACTGTTATTCCGAATACGTCGCTAGTATAATATATTTGTATAAATGCTGGAATAATTTTCTTAATTATTTTTGTTATTCTTTGAAAATTTGTTGCTTAACCGTTTTGCCCTCAAGAGGTGACTCTCATTCATGACTACTGCTGACAAGTTTCTCTCATAAGGCGGGACGCCAAATGGTTTGGACACCATTAATATCTTACCGTTTATTTCGCCATCTTTTATCCCAGATTATTCAGTCATTAGATAAGGTGGAATAAATTAGTGAAAAATATGGTGTCCAGGGCATTTGGAACAAAAATTTACGCGGGACACTAATGGTCAGTGAGAATCACTTCTCGAGTGCAAAAGATTAATTTTTCTACACTGTAAAAAGTTTGACACTTTTGCTGCATCGTCACTCCACCTCTTTTATAGAAAAAGATTACTTCACCCTATTATGTAGCATTCTCATGGGTTCAAAACAGAGATACTCTATAAAAGCCAGAAAATGACGATGCAGCAAAAGAGTCAAATTTTTTATTGAGTATAGTAGGGTGGAACGAAACAAAATATTTTTTAAAAATCAAATTGAAAAATGTCAAAAAATGACAAATTTTACACAAAATTTCGATTTTTGTAGCAAAAGCGCAGACTCAAGCCATTTTTTTTTTCAGCGGTAAAATTTCACGCAGTTGATGTACTAGTATAAAGGCAACTTTTGGCACCTACCCGTTTTTGATTTTAAAAAAATAATTTTTTCGCTCCATCCTAGTGTATAGTCTTACTAAACTTCGCATTGAGGAAAGATGTCACAGAAATATTAAACTTAGCCTTTCAAATTCATTAGCTTACGATTGCACTATTTTTAAATTATCATAAACCGTTCGGGATATATTAATTCTGCTTCAATTAGTCATTTGCATTCGAGAGGTGATTCTCACTGACCGCTTGTTTCCCGCGTACATGTGTTCTCCAAACACTTTGAGCTCCAGTAACTGAAAATAATTTTCTTCGCCTTACACCGTTAAAAATCTGCAACTTTTGCTGCAGAGTCACTCCACTACTTTCATAAAATATCTCCAATCCGACCAATGAGAACACTTCATAATGTAGTCAAATAGGCGATTTCTGTAAAAGCAGTGGGGTGACTGTAAAGAAAAAGCTATGTATTTTTCACAGAGTATCTAATAGCCGAATAATCTGTGACAAAATATGTCAAAATGAACTGTAAGAATGTAAGTGGTGTCCAAAATATTTGACATTCCGATTTACGAGGGACACTTCAGAACAATAGTGGTGAGTGAGAATCACCTCTCTTCTGCAAAAGATTAGTTTTTAAAATTTTATTCAGTAATTTTTACTTTTATATTACTAGTATAAATTGTTTTGATTAAATTTGATTAAATACTAGCACTAAAAATTATCAATTCAGATTTAAAAATGACAAACGGATACAGTGCCCTTCACGAATTTACTATGTTATTATAAACTGTGATTATTTCAAAGGTTAAATGTTACTACAATCAAGCGCTTTAACTGTTTTTAGATGCGTTCTTAATTGCGTAAATACGTAGTATTTACGCACCTATAAGCATCGTGCTATAAGCATCGTTTAATTGATCCGTCCGTTCATCTGCCCGCATATAACAACGCAAAAACTATCCAATCGGATTCTTTGAAAATTAAAATATATAATTTTTACTTAGTTTTATAGGGACATTTCAAATTTTATGGAAATTGGATATATAATTCAATTACAGAGGCAATCAAAAATATTCCGTTACATTACGTTCAATGGGAAAAAATAGTTTCAAATGCATTTTAATGATATTACATTTGTTGAACATAATACAGTTTATATGCATATATGAAATACATATTAAAATATATATATATTGTACAATCTGTAGTGCACATAATATTTTCTATTAATATACAAGGCTACACAAAAGTATTCTATTACATAATGGTTTAGGAGGAAACATTGCTTGATGTGTTTTTTAATTGTATGAAATTATTTCACATTTTTTGAAACTGATGTACGTTGCTCAGGTTTACTACAAGATAATTTCTGTATAATAGAAATCTTTTAGTATTTACATGGACACGCAAAAGATTTCGGATATTGTATCCGAAGTACTGTATATTTAAAAAATTTCGTTATAGTACGAACGCACCTCATTTGCTATACCTGAAGAGCAATTTCCGCCTTCCTTCTACAAAAACAAAAGCTAACTGCATAAAATAATTTAATTTCTTTACACTTCAGTTGTGAAATTAATACGCCAAATGGATCAATTTGAATAAAATATATATCCAAACTCATTTGAGTATACATAAGACGATTTCAATGTATTTGGCTATTTTTATTTAAAAATTAAAAGTAAAAATTCAAAAACATAACTTATGGGTGACATTTTAAATTTCCGATTAAATTTGCACTAATTAGTTGTATCATGAATTGGCTTTTGTTGCTTAAAATGCCAGTAAATAAATTAGGACAAGAATAAAGATTTTTTTATTATTATTATTATTATTGGAAATAAGTAAGTAAAGTTTATCGTCATGGTAAGAATATCAAGACTGTATATTTAATTATTGGGGCATAGCTCTGGTTTCCGATGAAAAGTTACACTTTTATAAACATAATAGCGCACAAAACATTTGTCTCATTGACGCCCAAATTAAAATGTTGTCGGTAGTGCCAAAATATCGAAAAAACTAAAAATAAAAAATATTGGTGAATCTTAACACCCTGATACATGAGTACAGAAATTTTAAATTTTACTTTAAAAACAACGCAACGCTGTGACATTTTGAAGTATTAAGTAAACATTAACACAATTGTTGTAAATTTCGCTTGTAAACGTTCATTGTTGTCGCCATAGTTATGAGTTATGACACCAATGTTACTGACGTGAGCAAGAATATTTGTAGTTTTCATTACCCAATCTGATTTTTAGAAATTTTACTTCTTACTGACATAAACAAAACGTTTTAATGTGTAACTAGAAGTTACAAAAATAGATATCACATTTTTTAAAACTTCAAAATCAATATAACATAGTTTGAATTTTATATTAAAAAAACCCCAAAAATTAAAAGAATACGGAGAACACAAATCTCAGTACAATGACAGTATATACATGCAAAATAATGCATCCATAATAAATATATGTACTATATACATAAATATGCAAATAATGAAAATATTATAAATATATAATTATACTTTAAATACATGTAATAATAATATATTATATTATAAATTAACAAATTTTTAAAAATACTGACATTTCATATTAAAAATAAAAAAACTAACTTTTGTAGAAATATTATGCGAAAATCTATTTTGTAAATCAAACAAAAAACAAGCATAATCTATTTATTTCAAATCCTATTTTCATATTTATATAATAATCATTTTTTCAAAAACATTATCTTTGTACAAAAAATTCCAGGTTGAAAAATACGTATAAAAAGAATTTGTAATGCATAAAAGTAAGAAATTTATAACTTTATAATGAAATAATATAATGTTATTGAAAACTAGAATCTAAATAAATCTAATATAATAAAAATGTATGTAAAAGTTTAGTGAAACTTCTTTTTAATTTATATTATAATCATTTTTTTAATTCAATACTTTTAAAAACGTCCTTGACATTTTCCCAAAAAGTTTCAAGAACTCCATTTTGTAAGAATGTAATAAAATGTTTCACATTTTAAATTCAGTTTGATGTATTTCTTTATTTTATTTTATTTTATTTTATTTTTTTATTTTTTTTATTTTTTTTATTTTTTTTTGCAAATGTATAGTAAAGTTCTTCTCACACAGGGATTCATTCTTTTAAGAATAACATGAAATGATTCATTGTATGACTGAGATATTAGTATTTCTTTATTATATATATATACACATATATATGCCCCAAATACGTATTATTTTGCTATTTCATGGCTAATACGTGGATGAAACCGCACACTTCATTTGTAGTTCCAGAACATTTGGCCTGATGATTCTGCTTTGGGGCTACAAATTACATTTGCATTCATTTTATTTATTTGTTTATTCAGATTTACTCGTTTCACAATTTTTTTTTAATTTTTTATCATTATAATTCAATTCAATTCTAATTCTTCGTTTTGGTTTATTGTTTTATTGATAACATCCTTGGTGAATCTTGTCTACTTTTAATGGTATTACATATATACATATATATATATGTGTGTGTGTGTGTAACATTTTGAAGTTAGGGGGGAGGGGCATAAACATCATCGCCAGGGTTCCCTTGCTCCGCACAGAAGTCATGGCCAGCGAGAAAAAAACAAAATAAATAAAAGTAAGAGGTCAAAATAATCACTCCTTGGCATAGTTCATTTTATTAAACTGTAGCTATAATAGAGGGAAAAGCTCCTGTTGCAGACAATATTTTACCGAAACATCCAAAAAATATTCCATGCTTTACTACATCAAGTCGTACTCAAGCAAGAGCGCACCTAAGAAATCTTCTTCTCATCTCCCTTACCACCTCTCGAGCTTCCTCTTTTAAATCTAAAAAGAAAATTATAGAATATTCTCTACCCTCAAACCATCATTCTTTTATGTAAACGGAATTCTTCTCCAGCTACGAGACTATTTTCCACAGATGATAATTTTATTTAAAAAAAAATATTATTTAACCTATTTATAATCGACTCAGAATTTCTTAGGCAGTCGATTTTTATAGAGGATTAATTTTAAGAGAAAAAGAAAAGAAATGAATTTATTGATATGCACACTATCAAAGGTTGATGGAGGGAAAATAAATAAATAGATAAAATAAAATAATGATATTTTTGAAAGGTATAGTTTTGGAATAAATTTAATAAGACTTTCTTAAAAAGGGTTGATAAAAACATAGAAGAAATGAGTTTTATTTGGAATATTAAGAAATAAAATTTAATTAAGAATATTTTTAATTTAGAGCCATCTTTTAAAATTTACGCATACTGGAATAATGTTTTTTAAGGCAAATTAAGAATTTATATCGTCTGCATAAAGATTAACAGATTAGATCTAGAAACAAGATTTTAATTTAATAATTTGAAGTAAGTACGGAATATTATTATAAAAAAAATAAAATAGTATAAAGGTTAGTTTTGGCGAAAAAAAATGAAAATTTGTAATATATAATCAACCTTTTCCAAAAACATTCAAGCATATAACAAATGATTTTACGCTTACAAATACGGTATCAAAACATTTACTAATCTATTAAAGAAAAATATTTATGTATTTAAAAATTAATAAGACATTTTCATTCAATGCTATAAACTAAATAACGTTAATATTGAGAAAAAGAAGTACGAGATTTTCAAGAAAACTTTTTGGGACAGAAAAAGCATTACTGTGATTCATGAAGCCATACATAAGTTAGCAAAACATTTCTTTTCTGAGAGATTAGAAGAAAATATTTTAACTGTCATTAAAACTGGGACAGCATTTATGGATATTCATGTATCTTTATAATTTGTAGAAAAATGAGAAGTATGATGTTTATCACAGCGGCCATATTAATGGGACTTATCAAAGTCCCAATTTATCCAAGTGAACTTAATCCGGCTTTAACCGGATTTCCACATAATTCTCCGATTCAAACGAGTCATACATCTATCTTAATACTACACGCGTATAATAAATTTTCAAACAGTGTTATTATAGGGAAAAAAATTATAATAAATTAAATGTTTTCGTTACAGAATTTCGCTGGAATGCAAATACATTGATGTCTAAAACATTCAAATTTTTAATATGAAACATTTTTGGATGTCTCATAAGCAGATCGAATGATAGTCTCCTATTATATCTTTAATTAATATAAAAAAAAACAGCGCAATTTTACATTAGAATTATAATAAAATTACTTTTGATAAAATAACATATGCAATCTTATTTTGTAAATCAAACAAAAGAAAAATATAATCTATTTACACTGGTGAAATAAATTAAGAGAATTTGCATAGTTTATCGAATTGCATGAAAAGAGCTGAACTAAAGGAAAAACTACTGCTTGTAGATAAAAATGCGAATCTTATACGGAAAATACGTAAGCTTACACGTGTGTGTAGTAGGATCCAGCAGAAAAACAAGCTTTATAAGCGCGTGGAGGATAAGACGCATTGCGTTCGTAGGACAACTCGACGAATGTTTTGGTGTTATCTTGCAGCAATCGGTTAAATTCACATCGAAACAATAAAAATGGGTAACCAGCAATGTTTAGATGATGGTTTGAGTTAGCGAATTGTGGGGAGACTAGAGGCAGGCCAGATATGCAGATAGTTAAATTTAAATCCCAGCTTCGTGTGTAACCTATGGAACCAGTTCCAGTGTACTCTATCCCAAGAGAGAAAGCCTGGACAAAGTCTTCCAAGAACTACGACGGCCTGAGAAGATCACCATTTGTCCATTTTAGTGAGGCGCAACAGTGGAGCTACAGCTTCTCAGCTCTCACGGAATCTGTATGCAGCCATAGAATTCCGTGTAACAAGAGCGATTGTCTGCAAAATATTGAATGACAGAAGGTTATTTGCCAGAAGACCGGCTGTTTGCGTCCTGCTGACGTCTACGAACAGGAGAGTCTGATTAGCATGGTAAAGACAGCCTAGTGACTGGAGTATGGAACAATGGGCAACCATTCTCCTCACTGACGCATCCCGTTTTAGTTTAAACACCAATCCTCGTTGTATTTTCATATGGAGAGAGCCAGGGACCCGCTACTTACCCTCAAATGTCCTCGAAGTAAACAATTATGGCGGTGGCGATGTAATGGTCTGGGCAGGTATCATGTTGGATGGCCGCAGATCTCTCCATGTCTTTGACAGAGGCTCTGCGACTGCTGTGAGGTATAGGAATGTGGTCTTGGAGCCCTATATTTGCCATTTTCGGAGTGCAGCGGGCCTCGAGTTCATCTTACAGGACGATAACGCAAGACCACATAGATATCTTCCGGGCGATGAATTTCTGGAAAGTGAGGATATTCATCGGATAGATTGGCCAGCCAGGGCTCCAGACCTCAACCCTATAGAGCATGTCTGGGACGCTCTGAGGAAGGCAACTGCAACTCGCAACCTCACTTCTGAAACCATTCAGAAACTAAAAACAGTATTGCTGAATGAGTAGGACCAGTTTCCACAGGCACTGATAAACTGCCTTATTTCCAGTATGACAACACACCTCGTGGACTTTATAGTTGTAAGAGGGAACCATACCCCCTATTGACCCATTTCTGTTGAGTAATCTGCAAATCGTTGTTACACACCTTCAGACTTCAATAAATATTACGCATGAACATGTGCGTCTATTATAACTGTTGAATGTGTATTTTGTTTGTACTACATCAGCCTATGTTCACACCAAATTTTATTAAAATCTGTCCTGCAGTTCTGGCGATCACAGACCAAATATGAGAATACTCTTAATTTCTTCCACCAGTGTATTTTAAATTCTATATAAATATATATATATATATATTCGTAGTTTTTTTTTTAAATCTAGCTTTGTACAAAAAAATGTCAGGCTCACAAATACATTTTGAAAGTAAATCTAATGTATAAAGGCAAGAAAGCATTATTTTCATAAATGTATAATATAATATTATTGAAAACTAAAATCAAAATAAAGCTAATCTATTGAAATATATGTAATAATTTACTGAAATTTCTTAATAATAATCTTATATTATATTTTTTTTTCTAATACTTTTAAAACCGACTAAAAATTCATTTCAAAAATTCATTTTTCTAAAAATAGTATAAAATGTTTTACTTTGTGAATTAAATTTCATGTATTTCTTTATTTTCTTTACACATATATAGTATAAGTCTTCTCGCAAAGTAATAACGATTCATTTTTCTAATAACATGAAATGTTTGTTTGAATGATATTTTAGTATTTCTTTATTTTCTGTACACATATATAGTATTTGCCTTTCCAAAAAACATCCAAGCATGAGACAAAATATTTTACAATAACAAATGCATATCAAAATATTTACTAATATGTGAAAAAAAGACATTTATAATTTTATAAATAAATAAGACATTTTCATTCAATTATAGAAACTAAACAAAGCTAATATTAAGAAAAAGAAATACGAGATGTTCAAGAAAACTTTCGCGATAGCAAAAGCACTTCTGTGATTCATGAAGCCAAACATAAGCTAGCGAGACAATTCTTTTCTCAGAGATTGATAGAAAATATTTCATCTGTCATTAAAACTGGGACAACATTCATGTATATTCATGTATCTTTATACTTTGCAGAAAAATGAGAAGTATGACAGCGGTTGTAATTAGGACTTAAATTTATTGAAGCAAACTTAATGTAGCTTTGAACCCGACATTCACATATTTATTCAATTCAAAAGTGTCATATAATATATCCTAATACTACACGCGTTAAATAAATTTTCAAACAGTGTTATAATAGTAAAAAAAAATAGAAATAAATCAAATGCTTTTGTTACGGAATTTCTCAGGAATGCAAATACATTGATTTCTAAAACATTCAAATTTTGAAATAAGAAACATCTTTGGATGTCTATTAGTAGATTGTATCATATTTTCCTACATTATATCGTTATTAATATGTTTCAAAAACAGAGCAATTTTATATTAGAATTATAGTAAATTATTTTGTAAAAATAACGTATGCAATCATATTTTGTATATATATATATATATATATATTTGTACGTAGCTTTTAAAAAAATCTAGTTTTGTACAAAAAATGCTACACATGGAATGTATATCTAATGTAGAAAGGCAAGAAAGCTATAATTTCATAAACATATAATATGATCTTGTTGAAACCTAGAATCAAAACAAAGCTAATATAGTCAAATATATGTAATAGTTTCGTGAAAATTCTTATTAATAATCTTATATTGTTTTTTAATAATACTTTTAAAAAACAATTAAAAACTCATTTCAAGAATTCATTTCTTAAATAATAGTATAAAATGTTTCAGTTTGTGAATTAAATTTCATATTTTTCTTTATTTTCTTTACACTTATATAGTATAGGTCTTCACACAAAGTAGTAAGGACTCATTTTTCTAACAGCATATATATATATATATATATATATATATATATATATATATGATTTGTCTTTCCCAAAGAAATTCAAGCATGCAACAAAAGATTTTACAATCACAAATGCATATCAAAATATTTACTAATCTATCAAAACAAGATATTCATAATTTTATAAATGAATAGGACATATTCATTCAATGCTAGAAACTAAATAAACCTAATATTGAGAAAAAGAAATACGGGATTTTCAAGAAAACTTTTGCGATAGAAAAAAATATTTCTGTGATTCATGAAGCCAAACATAAGCTAGCGAGACAATTCTTTTCTCAGAGATTGGCAGAAAATATTTCATCTGTCATTAAAACTGGGACAACATTCATGTATATTCATGTATCTTTATACTTTGCAGAAAAATGAGAATTATAATAGGATTTTAAATCTATCCAAACGAACTGAAATCGGCTTTCAACCGGGCTGTCACATATTTTTTTTTAATTCAATTGTGTCATAAAATATATTTTAAAACTTTAAAATTTTACGCATAAAATACACTTTCAAATAGAATTATTACAGTGAAAAAAATGCATTTTTTTCTTTTGTCAGGATACATTGAAAGTTTTTGTTAGTGAGTTTCGCTGGAAAGCATATTTATTTTTCATAACATTGTGGAACGAATTGTCGAATGATGCGAATATATTTAAAATACTCATTTGGTCGCTGGTTGAATTACTACGACTAATATTTAAATATATATGTGACGATTTCAGGAGAACTCGAACTATTTTCACTGGTTAAACAGAAACACGCAGTCATGGCAAGCGAGGGAAAAAACAATAATAATAATAAATGTAGAAGATCCAATAATTAGTCATGGGCTGCTGTAAATTCATTTATTAAATTCGTGATAATGAGGAAGGAAAAGCTCCTTGTTGCAAAAATTCCATCATTATTTCAGCGAGCTGTCCTCATCGAAGAAGCAACCCAAGAAATCTTCAGAATCTTCCTTTCATCTCGAGACTTCCCCCTTTTAAACTGAAAAGAAAGTTCTGGAACATTCGGTAACCTCAAACCATCATTCTTTTATGTAAACAGAATTCTTGTCCAGCTACGAGACTATTTTAAACAGACGATAAATTTATTTTAAAAAAAATATTATTTAACCAATTTATAATTGACTCCGAATTTTAAATATCTTAGGCAGACGATTTTTATACATGATTAATTTTAAGAGAAAAAGAAAAGAAATGAATTTATTAATATGCACATTATCGTTGACGGCGGAAAAATAAATAAATAGATAAAATAAAATAATGATATTTTTTGAAAGGTATGGTTTTGGAATAAATTTAATAAGAATTTCTTAAAAAGGGTTGATAAAAACATAGAAGAAATCAGTTTTATTTGGAATATTAAGAAATAAAGTTTTAATTAAGAATATTTTTAATTTAGAGCCATCTTTTTAAATTTACGCATACTGGAATAATGTTTTTTAAGGCAAATTAAGAATTTATATCGTCTGCACACAGATTAACAGATTAGATCTAGAAATAAGATTTTAATTTAATAATTTGAAGTAAGTACGGAATATTATTATAAGAAAATTAAGATAGTATAAAGGTTAGTTTTGGCGAAAAAAAAAATTTAAATTTGTAATATTATCCCCCCTCCCCAAGACTTTGTATGAAATTGATAGTTAAATAAAACTACAAGTTCAGACAACAGAAATATAATAATTTAGAAAAGTTAAATTTTGGAATAAAACTGTCAAACTCAGGAAGCCAAGAGATGGAAGAAAAGAAAATTAACGCAATATAAAAAATATTAGCGATTAAAATAAAATAGTTAAGAGAAAATAATTCTGAATTAAATTTAGGTAGGAGCATTTCCCTGAAAGAAATACAATAATGTTACAACATCACTTACCATTTGTAAGTGCATAGGAGATAATACATATAATAACAGTAAATAAGTTATGAATATTAATAAGCAAGAGATAAAAATATAATAAAAACAATAAAAGTTCGTTCTCATGGAAGTTTAAATAACTACAATGACTTAATGCATAGTTTATTTTAAATAAGTCCTTTAAATGAAAAATGTCTTTCAAGAATATATAAAAGAGTCTTTTTCAATGTCCAGTGAATACAGTCTCTTTAATTAAATATCTCCAAATCTAGTTTAAGCTTTGTTTTTTATGTTATGTTGGATCCAACATCTTTCAATAATATATCAATTTTTCAATAATAAATAGCATCACTCTCAATATCAATAATAAATAATATAGAAAAATTTAAATAATAACAATGTCAACAATAATAAGTAATAGTATAATAAGACTCCATATCCTAATATTTTCCAATAAGAGTATAATTAATACTAAACTTCATCATAGAAATCATAATAATAATAATAGTAAAACAAGAGTATAATCAAAAGAAAATATCACTATTTGTTTATTATTGATAGGGAAAATATTGGTTGAGGATAAAAATAATTACATAGCAACTAAATAATTTTCTTATCTTCTAATAGCGTAAGAAAGTATTTTTTGCTAGCCGAAAGTATAAATAAAAAAAAAATCATAATAATTCCAAAATCCAAATAAAATTAAATCTAACTATTTAGAAAATGGACTCTCAACCATTATTTCCTTACAATAATTCCTCTCTGATACTCTTTTACAAAATTGTCAAATTTGGTTATAAGTTTTCAATGCCAAATGTAGAATATAATGTTTTATCCACACATGGTTTATAAACTTTAATAATAAAATACAATAGGAATAAAAGGTGTCATTCTTAATTGAGAAATGGAAATAAAAAAAGTGTGCTTTTTTGAAAAACTTTTAATCTGTAGTTTTTACAATCACTGAAAATCACATATTATGTTATAGGTTTGAGTAGAATCATTAGATTTTATAACTATTATCATATAATATCTGCTGAATAAATAGAGTAATACTAATGTGAAATAAATGAGTAAATATAGTTAGACTTAAACACCCTTAAAATTAATTTATCAACATCAATTTGAAAGCTTTTACAATCAAAGTGTTCACCTTATGCCTGCATAAGGAGCCCAATTTAATCCCAAAAACTCCCAAAAACAAGTAATATTCTTGTAGCGCTCCAAGAACATACCCGCTGATGTTGAAAATTATGGTTTTTTATGGTAAATGGTTTTAATGGTTTAATGGTTTAATGGTATTTGGTAAATGGTTATGGTAAAAGTTTTTTTATGGTATTTTTTTTATGGTTGTTTATGGTAAATTTAATCTATTGTCTTGACTTTAGTTTGATCTAGTGATTGTATCTGAGGTTTTGTTTGTTTTTTGGATTGCTCATGAAACAGTTTAAAATCTTCGGGTGAAAAATAGGGTCTTAATTTAGAAACATGCACAATAACGGAATTCTGTCCTGTCTCATAATTAAATTTATCTATTTCAGAAGTTACATCAGAAAGTTTATTTATAATTTTATATGGTCCAGAGAAAGTAGGTTCTAATTTTCGAGTGTTAGGGTATTTAAATTCTTCATAAATTACAGAGTCTTGTATTTTTAATGGGCATTCAACAAAATTTCGATCATAGAGTCTTTTTCTTTTAAGGTGAAATTCATGAGTTCGCGCTTTCGCAATTTTGAGGGCTTTGTCTACTGATGTTGTATACATTTTAATTGCCTCACACAAAACCATTACCCACCATTTAAAAAAAAATCTGAATCAAAATTATCGCGAAAATTATAGCTATATTTAGCTGCTAACTTTAACCAGAAATTTTATCTAAAAGAGAAATTGTAAATATCATAGATATACCTTAAATTGGGATCAACTTTTAATTCTATTATTTTATAGATCATAAACAGATTCAAAATTTTAACTATAGGTAATTTCTTACTTAAAATCACAAAATTTACTGACAAAATTAATCATATTTATCAGTCAAAATTCTAACAACAGCCTTGCACAGTTCCATCTTTCTTACTGAATTTAAATAAATTATAAGAATCCGGGAACCAAAGCTCACTGTAACCAGAAATTCTAAAAAATAAAATGAAAAACATAAATGTTAACTTAATTTTCAGCTCAAATGTCTAGTTGTAGTAACATTTTCATGAAAATACTGCATTCTGAGAATAGTTCTTGATAACAAACAATATCAATAAATTAGAAAATGTACCTTTTAAAAAATAACTTGAGCTTCTGAGTTCTTTTATACTTCATTATTATTACGAACTTATCTTTAAACGTGCATAAAAATATCATAATAATCTTAATAAGTAACAGTAAATATCTTAAGAACATCATACTCCTCAATTAAATTTTTAAGAACAAACATGTTTTCACTCCAAAAAGTAATAATAATAATAAGACTCATAACTAGATAAAAAGATAAATAAATAAGGCTCACAGAAAAATAAACAAACAAATAAATAAACCTTACAAACAAAGAACTATCTACACAAATACAGTAAAAAGGATACACATAATAATTAAATACATCTAAAAATAACTCACGGATAAGGAGAAATTTTCAAGCTGATCCTAGGGGAGACAGGAATAACGAAAATTATGAAAGTAGGTAGTAATCTGCGTTCAGTTGTCTCTAAAAGTTTTTTTTTTTTTCTTTTTCTTTCTTGTCATTATGACCATGATTATCTTGAGTCATCAGTTACACATGAACAGCAAAAAGGTGGAATATCAGGCCTCAGGAATTCACGAGATATTTAGAAGAAATCTTTCAAACCACTCGGACAGAAAGCTGTTTAACATTAAAATCTCCTCTGTTACATTCACTCGAGGAATCAAAAGATAATGACAATTCTTGCTTAATAACACTTTCAACCATGGCGGGAAAAATTTTCGGCGATTCATATTTTTGTCATCACTTCGTTTCAGTAGATTCATTAGATTCATTTACATAGCATTTTACTTCTTCAGTAGATTCATTTCAAAATCCGAAACAGGCACTAGCACAGGCATTACCTATCCTGTCGACTTTTCGATTAGTTGTGACGATTTCAGGAGAACTCGAACTATTTCCACTGGTTAAACAGAAACACGCAGTCATGGCAAGCGAGGGAAAAAACAATAATAATAATAAATGTAGAAGATCCAATAATTAGTCATGGGCTGCTGTAAATTCATTTATTAAATTCGTGATAATGAGGAAGGAAAAGCTCCTTGTTGCAAAAATTCCATCATTATTTCAGCGAGCTGTCCTCATCGAAGAAGCAACCCAAGAAATCTTCAGAATCTTCCTTTCATCTCGAGACTTCCCCCTTTTAAACTGAAAAGAAAGTTCTGGAACATTCGGTAACCTCAAACCATCATTCTTTCATGTAAACAGAATTCTTGTCCAGCTACGAGACTATTTTAAACAGACGATAAATTTATTTTAAAAAAAATATTATTTAACCAATTTATAATTGACTCCGAATTTTAAATATCTTAGGCAGACGATTTTTATACATGATTAATTTTAAGAGAAAAAGAAAAGAAATGAATTTATTAATATGCACATTATCGTTGACGGCGGAAAAATAAATAAATAGATAAAATAAAATAATGATATTTTTTGAAAGGTATGGTTTTGGAATAAATTTAATAAGAATTTCTTAAAAAGGGTTGATAAAAACATAGAAGAAATCAGTTTTATTTGGAATATTAAGAAATAAAGTTTTAATTAAGAATATTTTTAATTTAGAGCCATCTTTTTAAATTTACGCATACTGGAATAATGTTTTTTAAGGCAAATTAAGAATTTATATCGTCTGCACACAGATTAACAGATTAGATCTAGAAATAAGATTTTAATTTAATAATTTGAAGTAAGTACGGAATATTATTATAAGAAAATTAAGATAGTATAAAGGTTAGTTTTGGCGAAAAAAAAAATTTAAATTTGTAATATATATATATATATACGAAATTATTTACACATTGTATCATTTTTAATAAAAGAATTTGGATCCACGATAGGACCGCTATGATCGCCGAAAAAACTAACAACAACAAACGATTTTCATATGTTGCCAAAACGGCAAACATAAAGCACAGTAGAATACGCCATGGAGGCGCGCGACATCCAAGGTTATGGGAAGCCGTAACACATTGAAATTTCGAAATTCAAAATTTTTTTGGAAGTTTTTTTAGCAGATCGGATCATGTATTCATATATGATATTGTTTATTAATATTAAAATGGTTAGAACTAATTTTTGAAAAAAAAAAAATCTTATTTTGTAAATCATACGGAAGACAAGCATACTCTATTTATTTTAAATTCTTTTTTGGCAAAAAATCTTGCTTTGTACAAAAAATGTCAGTTGTCACAAATACATATCAAAATGGCTCCTAATCCGCAAGGCCAGAAAACTATAATTTCCTAAACGTATAATATAATTATATTGAAAACTACAATCTAAAAAAGTTAATATAGTGAAAGGATATGTAATAGTTTAATGAAATTTCCTACTAATTAATCTTACAATATATTTTTAATTAAAACTTTTAAAAACGGCCTTGGCATTTTCCAACAAAGTATCAATAACTCATTTTTCTAAGAATAACTTAAAATGTTTCATTTCGTGAATTAAATTTGATGTATTTCCTCACACATACATAGTATAGGTCTTTTCATATAGTATCAAGGATTTGTTTTTTTTTTCTATGAAAAGCATAAAATGTTTTATTGTTTGAATCAATATGAGTATTTCTTTACTTTCTTTACACATATATAGTACATGTATTTTCCAAAAACATTCTAGCATGCGAAGAAAGAATTCATGCTCATTAATGCATATCAAAATATTTACTAATCTATCAAATCAAGATAATTATATTTTTATAAACAAATAAAATATTTACATTGCATGCTAGAGACTAAATAATTCTAATATTAAGAAAAAGTGAGTCGAAAAAATTTTTGCGATGGAAAAAGCATTTCTGTGATTCATGAAGCCAAACATAAACCAGCGAGACAATTTTTTGTCACCGAGATTGGAAGAAAATATTATAACTGTCATTAAAACTGGAACAACACTCATGTATATATTCATGTAACCTTATACTTTTTGGAAAAGTGAGAATTATAATTTCTATCACAGCGGCCGTAATGAATAGGACTTAAATCTATCGAAGCGAAATGAAATCGGCTTTCAACTGGACTTCAGATATTTTTTCGATTCAAAAGTGCAATAAAATATATCTTAATACTACATACGTAAAATTAATTTTCAAGTATTGTTAGTATAGTGAAAAAAGTACTTTTTTTCGCGATAAATTAAATGCTTTTGTTATAGAGTTTTCATGGAATGAAAATACATCGTTTTCTGTAGCACCGAAATTTTGCACTTAGAATATTTCTTGTAGTAGTAGAACGGTTCGTGTTCTCGTACTTAATATTGTTAATTAATATCTTAAAAAACAGTGAAATTTTACATTAAAATTACAGAAATTAACTTTTTTTTATTACTTTGCAAAACATATAAAACAGATCTTTAATGCTTTATTTTGCAATCTTGCAATCTAAGCCATTTATTTTGCAATATATATATTATGTGTGTGTGTGTGAATGTAACTTTTCCTCAAACAATGGAATTTTTCGCAAAAAATTTCAGGCCCAAAATAGTTATCGAAATTTTTCTTTATCTATGAAGACAAGAAATTTACAATTTTACCAATGAATATGTATTTTATTGAAAACTAGCTGACCCGCCCGGCGTTGCCCGGGTCCGTAATAATAATGCTAAACCAACTTGAAATTTTTATGATTTTATCTTTAACTCGAAATATGTGTAAATACACTGTTAAAAATTTGACCCTTTTTCTGCATCGTCACTCCACCGCTTTTATAGAAAATGATTACCTCAGCCTATTATGGAGCATTCTCATAGGTCAAAAGAGAGATATTCTATAAAAGCGGGGGAGTGATGATGCAGCAAAAGGGTCAAATTGTTTACAGTGTACTTTATATTAAATACGTGCCCCCTGATTGTGTCAAAAATCGGTTTAAAAAAAACTAATATTTAGCTTCAAAAATACCCAAAATGATTGCAATAGAAACGCAGGAGGGAATATGTGTCCAACGATTGCGCGATTTTCGTGTTAAAGTGTTGATATTTATCCTTAAAATTACTGTTAAGTGACTTAACCAAATACATTTTTCACATAGATATCAACATAGATATCAAGTGAAATATTTTGAATTTCAAACTAATTATATCACTCTTAAATCCGACTATACCGTGAATGAAATCGATTCTCGATGATTAGCTAAAAGGTTAGTATATAGTATTATAATTTCAGAGCCATTTTACAGAAATAGGTGTATATTTTTTATCAAACATGCGTAATATTTTTTCTGTGAACAAAACCCTAACCGTAATCTACCGCAATTTCGTGTAGATAAGCCGCAGCTCAAACAATTCATTTTCGACCTAGAAAATCTATTCAGTAATTTAAGATAAATATATACAGCGATTCAAAATGTTACATTTTATTTTTGGAAATTTCTGGGTCGAAACAGAATTGTTTGAGCTGCGGCTTAGCTACACGAAATTACGGTGATTGTATTGTAATCATAACTTGTCTGTAACCTAGCTGTATCTTAACAGTAACCTAACTGTAACTTAAATATACCATAAATGTAACCTAGCCGTCACCTTACCATAACCTACCCATAATCTAACCACAACCTTACCGCAACTTAACCTTAATCTAACTGTAACTTAACCATGACCTAACTGTAACCTAACCGGATATTAAATATAACATAAGGCTCACCAGAACGTAATTGCTTTTCCACCGCTACGGAGTGCATTATGTTTTGTAGAACATCCGAATTTTAAGTTCAGATTTGATTCATGTCCATGGAAATTATTTTGTCTTCTTTGGATACGGTTATGGTTGTTTGGAATATTTTTGTTCTTTTTAGTTCTGTTTAGTTTTGTTGTTTTTGTTGTTTAACTATTTTATCATATGTGTTTTAAATATCAATATAGAAAATTATTTTAACGTTTTGCTTGAAAATATAACATTCTTTTGTTAATACATTAAAATCGTCTGCAGTCAGAAATCTATATTTTAGATTAATATTTATTACTTAAGTTTTCATACATGATTTTAAAAGAATGTTTTCATCATTATATTTTAAATATTTATTTACATGCAATTATTAAGTCATAAACATTTTTCATCTACGTTATAAAGTATTTAAAATTACATTATTGAAGGAAACTTTTAGTTATAAAATTTTTAGTTCGTATCAAATGTTTTCAATATCTTATTTAATTTTAATTTGATATTTAATTATTGCTAATTTTCCAATTTCCTTCATTTTAAAAGCGAACATTTATTTTAATAAATAATAATAGAACAAAGACCATTTAAAAAATTTGCTATTTCCTCTTAAAATATGATTCAATTGTAATTCATTACTTTCAATTCGTCTTACAATACAAAATCCCTTCCACGTCCTTTTGTTTGGCACATTAAAATTTGAGCGATAAATGGTTTCATATTGCAAACATTTTTTGAGGCTTACTTCACCTCCACTTATCTCATTCCTCTATGGGTTTCTTTAATTCTGTCTCAGCTTTCTTATTACTTCTGCGGAAATTTTTACACAACCAACCAACCGTAAACAAACGAAAGAGAAAAAAATTGGGAAAAAGATGATTTTTTATGAGAGTGACCTCTCGATTTTAATTAATTACTCATTTAATAATTAGAATTTCGAAATTCTGAAAATCAGGTGCATCAGGAGAGATTTGGGGCTACTCTCAAAAAAATTTTGAGCTTCGTACATGCTGTAGATTTTGCTAGCCATCGCAGACACACACACACACACACACACACACACACACACACACACACACAGAGCGTTTTGCTCTTTTATTAGTATAGATTAGAAACTTAACACAATAAATAGAAATACGACAAATCCGTATTAACTAATTCCATATTATTATGTCAATCAATACTTTTTAAAAAGCTTTTTTTGCACTTTCCAAAAAATATCAAAAGATATTTTTTTTTAATTTACTGGAACGTATCCATATTGTGAATCAAATATATGAGGCATGTCTTTATTTTTCATATATATATATATATATTGTATTTATTTCCCCAGAAAAAATATTCAAACGCATAAAAAAAGAATTCAAGTTCCTAACACACATCAAAGTATTTAGTGATATATAAAGTAAAAAAATAAAGAAACTTACACTGGCGTGACTTAATCAGATATTTTTGTTGAATGATAATAAAGTTAACATCATGAAAAATTATAAAAGAGATATTCTAGAAAACTTTTGCAAGAGAAAAGGTATTTCTGTGATTCATGAAGTCAAACATAAGTTAGTGAGATAATTTTTTCTCAGAGATGAGACGAAAATATCAGAAAAAATACTGTTCTAGCATCTAGAATCTAAATTGTGGCTCTCCACTGAAAAAAATGGGTTCTCGAAATTGAGTAAAAAATATTCAATTTTAAGTACTTCACTTACTCAAAATAGCTCCTGTCCAAATGTAACTCAAAACTGAGAAACACGTGTACTCATTTTTGGTTCCATGGTTATGTTCAAACACAAATCGCTATAGACTAACCTCTAAACTTAAACTAAAAAAATATAACGGCATTTATTTCTTGCACAAAATCCTTAACAACAAACGTTTAATTAATTAATTAATAAGGAAAATAGCAAAATACCGAAATCGAATTTTTTTGTGACAAGAGTATTATTTGCAAGTACTTTTAAATTATTTTAATATAGAAACGTAATTTAATATTTACATTAATAAGCATCTTTTATACCACCATAAATGAAATAAATCAATGCAGGGTACAAAATTATCGTTTAATGGGATTTGATGACTTGTGATATTTCAAAATTTAGAAAGATGTGTTCCTGTCTCATACAAACATACACAATTCGATTTGAGTACATCGATTTACTCATTTTTGAGTACTTCATTTTTTCCAGTGTAGAGAAAATTTTTCCATGTCATCCTTATAAATTCTAGCTCCCTTTATTAGAAAGATCCATAGTGTGTTACTGGAATTCAAGAGCTTTCTTTCTGTGTTTCTCAAACTTATTTTAAAATCTCTACAAATAGACTCGAACTCAAGACATTTGTTTTAGTAACTATAATTATAGTTTATGAAACCATTCAAGTTTTTAAGTTATAATTTTTCATTACTGAAACGTTTCGTCCCGTAGAGAACAATAGAATAGTAATTCTAGATCATTTTGTCTATTCAGCTTAATTGTTTATCCTATTCGCCATCTTAGAAATCTATATTTTTAGGTTAGTGATTCAGAAAAATTATTTCAATTTAAATTAAAACTTTTTTTTTGAGCACAGTTACCAATGTAATCTTTTCTGTTTAATATTTATATATAAAAGGGTAACTTTGTAAGATTTTTGTAAAATGTTTCTGTTAAAGGGCTTTGCTGGAATGCAAATGCATTTTTTTTCTTTTTTGTGCCATTGAAACTTTATTAGTAAATATTTTGATAAGGATTCTTAACGTCTTCATTGTGTTACATTTGAATCTTTTATTAATTAATTTTAATTTCTTCAAATCCAATTTTCGTTTTAAGTTTATGTTAAAAATATTTTTTGTTAGTTGCTAAAGGAAAATAATTCCCCAAAAGAGAAACTATCCCAATCATTAGAGTTTTTCAAATTTAAATAATACATAATAGTAATGTATGTAATAAGTATAATGATAATAATAACTAGTCGTTGGGGCCACCGTAATACTTACCCATCATGGATATGTATATGAAAATAAAACAAGTGAAAACTATTTATACAATGCATTGCAATTCATAAACAAAATTTAAATATTGTTAATATACATAGTAATGCTATATTAAAGAACTGCTGATGTACCAATTTCGACAAATTATATAAAACGCCAAACTACTCAAGTAGTACCGAACTGCGTAAAAGAAACATCCTTATAACTCCAAAAATAATAATCATATTAACTAACAATTAACTGCGTCGGATTAAGCGTCTCATTTCCAAATAAAATATACCTCTGAATTGAAATTTGAATGAAATACAGGGTCATGAAAAATCGAAGAATGTGGAAAACAGGATTACAAATATCTCAGCAACTAATAATCCGATCGACTTCATTCTATATGCAGAATGTGTGTTATTTTATTGTCTTTTACGTCCATTCCTTAGAACAAAAAAATTCGAAAATTTTTATATACCTTTCATCAGAACGAATTTTTGGAGAGTCCGAAAAAACTAGTTCCGGATAATCGAGGTTGCTGATATTAAATAGGCTTCGTCCCATTTATACATACTAACTACATACAAAATTTCAAGTCTCTATCTCAATTTGTTCGGGAGATAGAGCGTTTACAGACAGACAGACAGACAGACAGACGGACGGCAAAATGTTTTTTCTTAAAATATGTTTTTCGAAATCTCCACTATCTAAAACGTGTAAATCCGTCAAAAAAATTTTCGATTTTCAAAACGATTGCAAAACTTACCCTATATTACGTATGATGGGTAAGTAATAATAATAAAAACTGGAGATGTTTGGGAATACTTGTGCATGCGAAAAATCATTTATGTTATTCATGAAGTGAAACATATTCTGTTAAAAGTATTATTTTATCAAAAATGGAAGAAAATATTTCATCTGTCATAATAAAACTTAGACAACAATCATATATATATCCATGCGTCTTTATTACTTACCCATCATACGTAGTATTGGGTATGTCTTGCAATCGTTTTGAAAATCGAAAATTTTTTTTTGACGGATTTACACGTTTTAGATAGTGGAGATTCCGAAAAACATATTTTTAGAAAAAAAAATTGCCGTCCGTCTGTCTGTCTGTTTCCCGAACAAATTGAGATAGAGACTTGAAATTTTGTATGTAGTTAGTATGTAAGAATGGGACGAAGCCTATTTAATATCAGCAACCTCGATTATCCGGAACTATTTTTTTCGGACTCTCGAAAAATTCGTTCTGATGAAAGGTATATAATAATTTTCGAATTTTTTTGTTCTAAGGAATGGACGTAAAGGGCAATAAAATAACACACATTTTACATATAGAACGAAGTCAATCGGATTATTAGTTGCCGAGATATTTGTAATCTTGTTTTCCACATTCTTCGATTTTTCATGACCCTGTATTTCATTCAAATTTCAATTCAGAAGTTTTTTTTTAATTGGAAATGAGACGCTTAATCCGACGCAGTTAATTGTTAGTTAATAGAATTATTATTTTTGGAGTTATAAGGATGTTTCTTTTACGCAGTTCAGTACTACTTGAGTAGTTTGGCGTTTTATATAATTTGTCTAAATTGGTACATCAGCAGTTCTTTAATATAGCATTACTATGTATATTAACAATATTTAAATTTTGTTTATGAATTGCAATGCATTGTATAAATAGTTTCACATGTTTTATTTTCATATACATATCCATGATGGGTAAGTATTACGGTGGCCCCCAACGACTAGTTTTTGTAGAAAAATAAGAATTACAATATTTATCACAGCGGCTGTAAAAAATAGCACTTAAGTCGAACCAAGCGAACGGAAACTGATTTTCAATCAGACTGTCATATATTTATGCAGTTCAAAAGTGTTATAAAATTAATCTTAGTACTATAAATGTTAACTTATTTATTTTTTTTATTCAATGAAATTTCTTTTAATGATACATTTTGTTATATTTTATTTATTAGTTACTTTTCATTTATTTTTATTTTATTTATTTATTTATTTATCTTTGGTTGTTATAGAGTTCTGGAAATCAAATATGTTATTTTCGATATTCTATCTGTCTTTAAAAGTGAGATAACATTTCTGTATATTCATGTGTCTTTACGTATTGTAGATAAAGAGTATAATGTTTATCACAGCGACTCTAATGAAAAGCAATTAAAGCTAACCAAACGACATTAAACTGATTTTCAGCATGATTGTCACATATTTATCCTATTCAAAAACATCACAATATAGATCTCTGAGAAAAAAACGTAAATGGAATTTTTTATGTTAAAGACAAAAAATAAATATATATATAAATAAATAAAAATTTTACAAAGTGGATTTTAAGCGCGGTTCATGACTTAGTGTGTATACCCTCTTCAGACCTGGTGTATCCCATAGGATACACATCTTTATAATTTTGTTTTCACATATATAAATACTATTAAAAAAAGAGAAATTAGTGTGAATGGAGCCTAAGAGATAGCAGAAATAAAGAAAATAGCAATTTGTCTCTCGTAGTGCTTTTTCAGTGAGTTACATGATATACAAAAATGGCTTGCAGCAGAAATGCACAAAATGAACAAAAAAAAAAAAAAAAAGTAAAAATTTTTACTGTGTGTTAAGATACCATTTTTAAACTCCATTAGTAATACAAATTATTAAATATATATTTGTTTGACCTTTTTCTATGTTTTTACAATGCAGAAAAGTAAAATTTAATTTAAAATAACCTAAGAAATTGTTAAAATGCGTGTTTTAAAAGTCTCCATATATAAAAAAAAATTATGTATAAAAAATAAATTTTAATTATTTTGTTGTTCAATCTTTCTTAGTTATCAATTAATTAATGTAAATCCATAGCTGAAATTAATAAAAGTAGATTAATAAACCCTCGGGTCTGAAGAGGTTACAGTAGCTGTTTTCTTAATTTATTGCTTTTGAGTGTAATTAAAATTGCGATTAAATTAGTTGAAAAAAGATTTTGTTTAAACTTTGCATTTCAAACGAAATTTTGTGCGTCGAAAATCTTAAAAATCACCAAATTTTTTGTGAAACTGTACTACGATATTACACTATCTCGCAATGTTATCATTTCGTAAGTGTTTTTGTCCAAAAACGTATCGGCGAGTCGTGTTTGCTTTGTTATAGATCTTCGTGATTTTTTCCCGCCCAAAAAAACTAAAATTGCCATTCAAAGAAGATATTTTGATTAACTGAGGCCATAAAAAAAGTCACTGGGGAAGCCGGGGACCTTACCTCAACCAGCCTTCTAAAGAGTATGGGGGCTTAAGTTTAATTCTTTATATTTTATATTAAATTAAGAAGCATAATTTATTTCATAGTCACCGTGATGACCAGAGTTAAATTTATGTAAGCGAATTGAGACAGGCTTTCAAATGGACTTCCCATATTTCTGAAATTCAAAAGTGTCATAAAATGTATCTTAATACTGTGTGGTTGAGACAATAGAGACTCTGGAAAAGTTATTGGCTCGGTCCCGTTGCCAGAGTAATTGTGGTCAGTTGATTTTATTTTAAGGTAGCTCGGTTTTTTATTTTTAATCAGACAATGCAATAAATCTGGAATTATTTTTTAATATATTTATATTTAACAACATAATTTACATGAAAAAATAAATGTTTTACATGAAAAATTAAATGTTAAAGAAATGCTCTAGAATGCAAATATGTTATTTTCTGTGGTATTGAAATTTTCCACTTTGTAATTTTTTAATGGGGCTACTTCAACTCAGCAATGCTTATCATTCATAATTTTATTTATTTATTTATTTTAAGGAAAAATACTTTATGTGTCCGGAGCTACTCAAAAAACTGACAAAAAGTCGGTATTGAAATTATAGCAGCTAGATTTACAGAAATTAAAAAATGAAAATAATTTACGCAACATAAATTGCAATATAGTAAGTTCTCGATAAATATGAGTTTTCCACTTTACTCTCCCTACTACAATACCTCTTACATTTATGACTTTTGTACTTTTTTCTGAGTATGTCAGACGATGGCTTCTCGGTAATGCCTTTCATATAAATAATACAAACCAAGGTTACCTAGGTATGTTGCTTGCACGCAATTTTACTTTGGCTGCAAAATACGTTGCTTACTTCTTCTCTTTGACATTCTCACGCATTCGCTTAACGTTTTTGAAGCTTTAAGAGTAGAACTGGAAACAGAGTTTCAGACATTTTAAACAGCTGACTTATATCTGGCTATAAAATAAATAAAATCTTTTTTATACTTTTTTTTTTATTTAAAGAAAATATTATTTAAAAAAAAAAGTCTTTTAAATCCCAAACAGAATATTCAAAGTATCTCTCAAAAAATCCATAAATTTCCTAACTTGTCAAGTCTGTTTTGTAAAGCATATCTAATCAAGTTTTTCTGGTAAATTTTAATTAACTTTCGGCATAAAATGATAAAAAGTTAGCAATAAAGAGAGTAAAAGTGCAGATCTATGTCTCGCACGTCAACTTCACAAGTCACATTTTCATTTTGCTTCACAGAGTTATAATCCACGAAGCTACATTTTACAGTATTCCTTACTTTATACTTTAACCGCATGTAAGATTTCAGCATTTTTTAGAAAACTAAACTCCTGAAAACTGATAAATTACTTATTATGCAACTGATCTTTAAATAATAAAAATAATTATACGAAAATTTATTATATACAAACTCTTTTTATATGTAAATAAATGTTTGCATAAATATTTTTATGATGTGGACTGTACCATAAATAAATCTTTGATTTATTTGGGAATAATAGACGGACAATAATGTGTATTAGTTCATCAATCTAGTAATAATAGAAAGAAAATTATTTATTTGATAAAAAAAAAAGACCATTATGATTTTTTTTAATTTAAAATCTATGATACTTTTATATTTTATAACATAAATTTTATATTTATAAAATGAAAATGTAAATTTCAAATTTCTTATTTCGAATGATATTTTAGAACATAAAGGTAAAATCTTTAGACAAATAATAATAATAGTAATAATAATAATATTAATAATATGAATTGAAATATTCATATACAAACAGTGTGTATTGAATAGAACATTAGAAAAATTAATTTGGGAAAACAAATGTTCTGAAATCCTGAAAAGTGTTAGTCAACTATATTAAGTTTGTAATTAAATTACACTGTAAAAGAAAAAAAAAATCCATAAATGTACGGCAAAAGTTTCTGGCAGCAATGTTGCCAGCAGTTTTTTCCGTAAAAATTGCAGTAAAATTAGATGTAAATTTATTGATTAGATCTAATTTTACTAAATTTTTTATGGCAGAAATTGTTCGCAATATTGCTGCCAGAAGTTTTTGTCGTATATTTAATTTTTTTAACAGTGTAACTTTTATTTTAATAATGCTTTTACAAAATTGCAAACCGATTTTATTAGTTTTCTAACTTTAAATGTAGGATCTGTACACTGTCAAAAATGTCAGATGTTTCTGAATATGTAAAAATGTACTGTAATCAAAAACGAAAATATACAGTGACCTCTTCTAACTCACCTAAGGTTTCGAAAAATGTTCCTTTACCTCTAAAAATCCCAGAAAGTTATTTGTTTTCGAAATTTAAATAACAATTTATAATAAATAAAGAATACTGCCCAGTTAAACTGATGGCATTGAGCTCACAGGCTACAAATACTAATTGTACATTAAAGCCTTATATTTTCAAGGGGTAATTCCGTTCGAAAAAAAAATTAAGAAGGGGAAACAGCTCTCCCCTTTCCTTTTTTTTATACTTAATCATTGAACCTCCTATACTATCAAAGACATGCTTTATCATATAAAAAATCTATATCCAAAATTCAGAGCAAATGAGATAATTCTTAATAAAAACCCATTTAGCATTTATATAATTTAAAAGGAGTTATCTCCCTCTTTTATACTTAACCATCAAACTTCCAAAACTACTCAGAGATTTGAACGAAATCTGAAAATTCTGCTTGAAAAACCCATTTATATAAATTAAGGGGGGGGGGCATTAGAACCCCTGTTCCCCCTGTTTATACTTATTCAATGAACACCTAATAACAGTCACGGAATAGCCTCATCAGAATGATCCTAATTTAAATTTTGAACGAAAACTTAATTCTGCATGAAAATCCCATTTATATCAACTAAGGGGAGGGACATGAGCCCCCCGTTCCCCCTCTTATACATATCGAATGAACTCCAAAAACTAATCAGGGAAGCGCCTTGTCAGGATATACCTACATACAAAATTTCAAGTGGATCGGATATTTTTATCATGAGTTATCGCGTTACGCACGGACATACGAACGTACATACAGAACGGACGGGCACATAAGCTCTCAGGCTATGATAGCCTGTGAGCTAAAAAAGTAATTTTTATTAGCTGTCCGTCCATTTCGGAAACGTTTCTAAGTAGCTTTTACAGCACAATAATCACTTTTCTCAAATCAAAATATCACTCATTTGGATTCTATCAATTCTCAAGTAAACATTTTCAGCTGCATAACTGATTTTGTGCATGCAATTGTAGCAAAATAATGTCAGTTTTCATATTAATGTTAATACTGTTAATATTGTATGTTTTTCTATTAAACGTGCTCTCTGAATATCAAAATATTTTCGTATGAATTGGTAGCATCCGAAAAAGGGATATTTTGATTTGAGAAAAGTAATTATTGTACTGCAAAAGCTACTTAGAAACGTTTCCGAAATGGACGGGCAGCTAATAAAAATAAATTTTTGTAACTTCTTATTTAAATTTCGAAAACAAATAACTTTCTGGAATTTTTAAAGGTAAAGGAACGTTTTTCGAAACCTTAGGTGAGTTAGAAGAGGTTACTGTATATTTTCGTTTTTGATTACAGTGCATTTTTAGCTCACAGGCTATCATAGCCTGAGAGCTTATGTGCCCGTCCGTTCTGTATGTATGTGCGTAACGCGATAACTCATGATAAAAATATCCGATCCACTTGAAATTTTGTATATAGATATATCCTGACAAGGCGCTTCCCTGATTAGTTTTTGGAGTTTATTCGATATGTATAAGAGGGGGAACGGGGGGCTCATGCCCCCCGTTAGTTGATATAAATGGGATTTTCATGCAGAATTAAGTTTTTGTTCAAAATTTAGATTAGGATCATTCTGATGAGGCAATTCCGTGACTTGTTAGGTGTTCATTGAATAAGTATAAATAGGGGGAACAGGGGCTCTAATGCCCCCCCCCGTTAGTTGATATAAATGGGATTTTCATGCAGAATTAAGTTTTTGTTCAAAATTTAGATTAGGATCATTCTGATGAGGCAATTCCGTGACTTATTAGGTGTTCATTGAATAAGTATAAATAGGGGGAACAGAGATTCTAATGCCTCCCCCCACTTTAGTTGATATAAATGGGATTTTCATGCAGAATTAAGTTTTCGTTCAAAATTTAGATTAGGATCATTCTGATGAGGCGATTCCGTGACTGTTATTAGGTGTTCATTGAATAAGTATAAATAGGGGGAACAGAGGTTCTAATGCCTCCCCCCCCTTTAGTTGATATAAATGGGATTTTCATGCAGAATTAAGTTTTCGTTCAAAATTTAGATTAGGATCATTCTGATGAGGCGATTCCGTGACTGTTATTAGGTGTTCATTGAATAAGTATAAATAGGGGGAACAGAGGTTCTAATGCCTCCCCCCCCTTTAGTTGATATAAATGGGATTTTCATGCAGAATTAAGTTTTCATTCAAAATTTAGATTAGGATCATTCTGATGAGGCGATTCCGTGACTGTTATTAGGTGTTCATTGGATAAGTATAAATAGGGGGAACAGGGGTTCTAATGCCCCTCCCCCGTTAGTTGATATAAATGGGATTTTCATGCAGAATTATGTTTTCGTTCAAAATTTAGATTAGGATCATTCTGATGAGGCGATTCCGTGACTGTTATTAGGTGTTCATTGAATAAGTATAAATAGGGGGAACAGGGGTTCTAATGCCCCCCCCCCTTAATTTATATAAATGGGTTTTTCAAGCAGAATTTTCAGATTTCGTTCAAATCTCTGAATAGTTTTGGAAGTTTAATGGTTAAGTATAAAAGAGGGGGATAACTCCTTTTAAATTATATAAATGCTAAATGGGTTTTTATTAAGAATTATCTAACTTGCTCTGAATTTTGGATATAGATTTTTTATATGATAAAGCATGTCTTTGATAGTATAGGAGGTTCAATGATTAAGTATAAAAAAAGAGGAAAGGGGAGAGCTGTTTCCCCTTCTTAATTTTTTTTTCGAACGGAATTAACCCTTGAAAATATAAGGCTTTAATGTACAATTAGTATTTGTAGCCTGTGAGCTCAATGCCATCAGTTTAGCTGGGCAGTATTCTTTATTATATGTCCAGAAACACCTGACATTTTTTACAGTGTACTTAAACATAAAAAACGGATTAATATTCTGCAGCATGCCACTACTAAATTGCTTGTAGTAATATGATTATTTTTCTTAACATTAAAAAAAATCTATAAGGAATTTTTTCAGATAGTATTTTAAAGGGATTTACAAAATTACTAAACGCAGACTTAACAAAATGCATCAAAATGTCTTAGTTACTGTAAAAAACAATATATTTATAAAATTCAAACACTCTGAAAATTTACAAATCACTTTAAATCCCATAATAAAGAAAATCTTTCTTTTTTTCGCTATCTTGCATTCCTTGATGGATTAAGAAGCATTAACAAAGTATTGATTACCTATCAAACGCGAAGGATTTACACGGAGAAAGAAAGCTTTGTTTCTAGACTTGACACTTATTTCATTACATTTCCGTAAAAGAAGTATCTTTCAACAACACATCTGGCCACAATTAAAGGGGAAAAAAATTAAACATCTTCAAGGTATATTAATAATTTATCAATTACTTGACGTGGAATTTTGAACATAGCTAAAAGAACGTTAATGGAGTAATTAATTTCAGTTAGTAAAAGTTAAACGTAGAATGTAAATGAAGAAAAAATCTTGAATCATGTACTAAAATATGAAAATTATACAGTGCCAGCAAAAAAAGAAAAAAATGATACTTAAGCCACAATTTCAATATTCGAATGTTTTATGTAAAATAAAACATTAACTTTTTTCATTTTAAAATAGAAGAGGGGGGGGTGAAAGTTTATATCAAGCATTGGTTAAGTGGAGTGGTGGCCTTTGCAGCTTAACATGATTTTGAATTCTTCTTTCCTTCCTTTATTTATTTATTTAGTTTTGGTAGTGGTTTGAAAAAAGTTATTTTTAATTTTTTTTTCTCAACAAAAAAGAAACACTTCTGATGCACATAATCGACTTTAAAAGTTTAGAATTGTTTAATAACCTCGTGCTTTGTTTTTATTTGAACAAAATTTTTCTGTAAATCGTAAAGCCGTACATTTACAGGCATGAGGACAAACTCTCTTTGTCCTAAAAAAGATAAAGCCGATTCATCTCATGACAGTCGATTAAACGAAAAAGATCGAGAAAGACTTCAGTCAGGTCTGATAATATTTTAAAACGTGATGTATTATTCATATTAAGTATATGAACTACGAAAAAAAAAATTGCAAATGAATGTTTCAGTAAGGACCATCTGTCATAAATCTTTTACACTTAGAACGGAATTCGGAATAACAGACGAACGTACACAATGTCATAGATTTTTAATTTTCTAAAAATAAATAAAATCATTAGTTTAACATAATTTTTCAATGAGCAAGAAATATGAGGACAACTGCAGAAAAAGGAAATTTTTGTAAATGGTTATATACTGCTGTAGTCAATTTATATTAATAATTTTCTATTTCTTTTTAGCGACATCTGAAATCCCATAAAATCCCTAAAGATGTGAAAATAATAAAAGAGTTAAAGGTATATAATCTCGCTGAAAATACTACGTGATTTTATAAACAAAACTGTATGGGATCTCAGGGATTTTATAGAGACGCCTTCCTTGAATAACAAGTATGTCCGTGCTGTTTACAAAGCTTTGGCCGGATTTTTCCCTGGCTATAACTTCTTCACACGTCTAGCACTAAAGTGACTTCTTTTTCAGGTAGAACGACTAAAAATGCAAGTCACGTGAGACTGACTTTCTTAACGTCACAGTTAAGTTGAAATAAGTGTATCTCGTGGGTTTAAGAAAAGGCATTCTCGCTCTAAGTTTATGTGTGGGAGTAAAGTCTTTTATTTACTTGAGCTAGATGAAAAGCAAAACATTTTTCCGCGCAAGTTTAATGAAATCTATTTATTATTCATTCACAGTATACTGGCTATTGATTAGATAATCGAAATTAAATATAATAATTATTGCAATTAGATGTGGTAAATACTGTGTTACGAAATCTCTCTCAAAATATCTGTCTTTTCATAATATTCAACAAAATAATCGAAAATTAAGACGGGAAATAAATGATAAGCCACTGCAAATTAATAAGTTTTCATTTCAATAAAATTTATTTACGTCACAATTTCACAAACGATTTTTTTTTTTTTTTTTTTTTTTTTTTTTTTTTACATTTGCATCCATAACATTATTGAATTTTTGTAGGTACATTATTTTTGTTAGTTATTGTTCTAAAACTATATATATATATATATATATATATAAGAAAACATAAAATAATTCAAAATGTCGAACATTTATTAATACTTTTCATATTGTTAAATTAATTAATTCTTATTATAATCTCATACTTGCGATATATCTAAACATATATCATTTCTTATTTATTCTTTAAGTCCTTTATAATAAGTCATGAATATTTTCCACTTTTTACAGAAAATTAAGGAATATTTTTTTTTCTAGACAACTTCATTCCTTGGATTTTTCTGCTTTATATTGATTTTGGAGAACATTGTCTGGCTGAAAAGCTTTTAATTTCTCATGCATTCTTCATTTAGATCTTATTTTATTTCGAATATTGCTGATAAATGTATAATATTCTATATTTTTTCTTCTCTCTCATGTTTGTCATTATATTTGTTTCAAAATATCTATTTTTTTAATCATCATATAACATTAATATTTTTTATTTTGACCTTTTTTTCTTTTTTGTTTAAATATATACGTATGTATACAGAAAGAAGGAGAGAGAGAGAGAGAGTTAGACTAATATATATATAAAGAAAGAATATGGAGAGTATTCGGGGGGGGGGGATAAATAAGTTGCTACCGATTTATTTATTTACTTTTAATCACATTACCTTTGTATTTAAACACATATAAAATACTTGTAGATATAGCTACATTCATTATAGAGCAGTTAAATATATATATATTTTTTAAAGTACTAAAATCTTTTTAAATTCAAGCTTAGAATTTACATTTTTCTCAATTTAATTTACTCATACTTTAAAATATTAAAGTTTTTTTTTTAGAAAAATGAATTTAAATTACATTGTAATTATCTCCTTCTATAATAAAAGAGAAAGAAATTTGTAAGTAGACTGTTGCATGTCGAGTTAGAAAAATTGGAGTGAAAGTACCTCTGTACATGAACTTTTGCACCTCGAAGCCCGATTTTAATTTTTTTGATTAGATTTTTTTTAATTTAATTTTTTGTCGACTTTTAGCGTTCTGTTTATGTTTCGAGGCGATATAGCTACATTATTGAAGGAAATACGATATCATTCTTTTAACCCAACATAACAAATTTAGTTATCTTTTCAACAAAACTTATTGGGAATTTGTGCAGCAGTTTTTTAATGCGATTTTCAGCCTTTTTTCGCATTTTGAGGCTTTTTTTCAACATTGATGAAGAGAAAATGTTTGAAACTTTTAGTTTAATTAACTAAATTTTGTCTTCTGCGATTTTTGAATTTCATCGATTTTTAATGCGATTTTCGAAGTAATTTTATCGATCGAGTTTTTAAATAGCTTTCATTACAAAAAGTAAAAAGCTACCCATTACAGCCGTCCGGAGGAAAGCACCAGTCATGATCCCCAGAACCCAAAACAGTCCTTTGTTCAAATGTTGACATATATGTATATACCGGGTGTCCAGTAAATGACTGACCCATTTTAAAATTAAATAACAAAAAAACGGTTTGAGATAAAAATGCGCGGTTTGCGATATTGTTATTAGAATATCAATAAATTTTTAATACGCACTTCCTTCAAATAGTTCTAATTTCGGCCAAAAGATGGCGCTGGCGGCATCAGACTGCAGAAATACAGCCTGTTTTCTTGTTCTGAAGCTGATGATCTTTCCGGCTCATTTTTCCGAGTCGAATCTGAGTCGAAATGTTGAATCGACTCTCCACTCCCAGACTGCAGAAATAGGATTTGTTGATTGAAACGAGATTTAAAATAACATTTAAGATTGAACTAGGTCTATTGTAACAACCTATGTCTATTGTAACCTCCTCAGACAAATATTAGGGGGAACTACAAAAACTAGTTTAAAACTACTGTAAAACATCTCCAAAGGTGTGTCAATCTATGAATAAATATTTATGACAAGCAAACATTTCTTAAAGAAACTTAGAAATATTTTTAACAATTGTAGAAAAAATTAAATTAATTTAAAGGATGTTCTTTAGTGTTTCAAAATTCTCTTCGGAATATGTTATTTTAACCGCTTAACTGATACGCTTTTTTATGTACAATGAAATGAAAATATGGGATAAACGCCGCTTTTTTAAACCTAAAATAATCGTAATATTTAATTTAAATATTTCTTCTGTTAAATAGTATGAAATTGCATTTAAAATTTTTAGTAGTGTCAAAAAGCTTTAAGTGATGGAAGAAGCACATTATTATTGCCGGTACGTTGTACGGGCAAATATAAAAATATATTTGCGTAAATATGATTTATTATCTTTTTTAAATTATGTAGAAAAAATACCAATGTTCAATTTATTTTTCAATTATAATATTTATAAAATTGAAGTAAAATATGTAGACATTCAGTTTTATCTAAAATATCTATGGCCCCACCAGTGGGCGATAGGTTCTGACGTCTCAACTGGTAGACGGCAGTGCTGGGTTCGAACCCAATCGCGTCTGTCGGCATAACCGTTCGGAGTTTTCCGTGATTTTATTCAAATTTTGGATTTCCTTGCGTAAATATGGGTTAGGATCTCTTAGAAACACCCCCACAGGGCATCCCACTCCTTTCGGACCTATATTTATTATGAAAGCCATGAGAGATTTTAAGATGTATTTTGCACACACCTCACCCCCCCCCCCCACACACACACACACACGAAAGCAAACGTATCTACCGCTGAAATGGAAGGATGTTAAAGGAAAAAAATATTTACCATACCTGTTTTTATATTTTGTGAGTCACCCCTTTTCAAAACTTCATTACAAAAAGCCTCATAGATCAAATATATTTTTGCCCTCTCCCCCCCATTTTATTTAAATTATTCGCTATGACGGAATGACCAAGAAAGTAGCATTCTGAAAATATATCCTGTATCTGATTTTAAATATGGAATGTCATTAAAAGAATGATTCGATAAACTCTTTAGAAATTATATAAAGAAAAACACTAATGTTCAAGCTATTTTGCAATATTTATGTTTATGAAATTGAATTAAAATAAGTAGTCATTCAGTTTTACATAAAATACCTAATAGGCGTTTCAGTGTTTCAAAACATGCTTATAATAACCTTTTACTGAAATAAAATTTTATCTCTTTTAGTCTATATTTTTTTAAATATTATATGAGACAAAAACAGTTAAAAACATTTAAGAACCCAACGCAGTTTCCATTTTTACAGGAAAATACAAAAATAATAACTGCTTGAATATCTAAACGGTGTACTGATATCATAGTTAATTACATACGAAATTCTCCGCTTCCTTACTCCGACTCTTTCTTTCATTTAATCATTCTCCCGATCCTACATCTTTCCTTTTTTGAATTAGGTGAGTTGAAATACAGAGTGTCACTAAATGATTTACCCGTTTTGAACATAAATAACAACAGTAGAAAAAAAAAGTTTTGAGGAAAAAAAAGCACCACTTGCTGGATTGTTATGTTTGAATCAGGATAATTTTCAAAATACATAGCATTAAAATAATTTACAATTTTGCCAATAGGCAGCGCTGATGACTGAAAAACTAAATAACAATATTTTCAATGTAACCTCCTTCTGCAGCAATAATGTGACGTAATCTCAAAACAAAATTTTCACATACGCGAGACAATGTCTCGGTCGTAACGGACAGACATGCATTATAAACATAATTTTCAATGTCGGAAAGAGTTTGTGGCTGTTGCTGGTACACAACTTCTTTCAAGTGACCCCACAGAAAAAAATCACAAGGATTTAAATCAGGCGAGTAGGGAGGCCAGTCCATGCCTTTTCCTGTATGGTTCCTGAAATGTAATGCAATGACACGATCATCAAAATATTCTTGGAGGAAATCAAAAATCTGGTCCGTTCGATGGGGTCTGGCGCCATCTTGCATAAACCACGATGCAGTATTTGAACCTTCCAAGGCATGGTGTATGGCCACAAAGTCATGCAGAACATTAAGATATCGTGCGGCAGTTACTGTATCATACTAAAATATGGGCCAATGATTCCTTTCGAAGAAATAGCTGCCCATACCGTGACTTTAGGCGAATGCAATGACGATTTTACTGAAAAATGGGGCTTTTCATTTCCCCAAAATCGCCAATTTTGCTTATTTACAAAACCGTCGAGATAAAAATGGGCTTCGTCAGTAAACCAAATAGATCCCACATCAATCTCGCCACCATCAATTTTGTGAAGTAAATCATTGGCGAAGATTTCTCTTTGATTGGTGGTGCAAACATTCAAAGGTTTACGAGCCTGAATTTTGTACGGAAACATGTTTAAGCACCTTTTCATGATTTGATGTGTCGAAGATTTTCGTATTCCACATTCGCTCGCAATTTTCCTAACAGACGTTCGAGGCCGCATTTGAATCGCCTGTTTTACGTTTTGGATACTATCATCAATGATTGAAACATGTGGTGGCCCTACGTTTCCTGCACGATCATCGTTGACGCTTCCAGTCAGTTCAAACTTTGCAAACAAACTTTTAATTGTGTTTTTCGACGGTCCTTTAGTCATATTGAATTTTCGTTGGAAACATCGTCTTGTTTCCACAACACTGTAATTCAGGCGGTGAAATTCTAATACTAAAAATATTCGTTGTTCCAAGGAATAGACCATCTTTACGCAGAAAACTTTAGCACAAACTCACTTGAAAAAAATTAGAGTTGGTCAAAGAGTCAAAGTAATGGATATTTAAACTCCATTTGGCATTTCATAAAATTTAAATCAGCATAATAATAACCTCTTCTTTGTACAGTGTGGATGACGCTAATCCCTTCTTCAAAATTTAAACTTGACATTGTGCTAAGAGCAACAATTTTATGTTTATTGCTTTTTTTACGGATATTCGGTATTACACTACACAAATATAGCTTCAAAAATTGTAATCTACACAGCAAAAAATTCGAATCTTTTGCTGCATGTCACTCCCCCGCTTTTATAGACTATATCTCTTTTGACCCATGAGAATGCTCCATAATTGGGTGAAGTAATCGTTTTCTATAAAAGCAATGGAGTGACGATGCTGCATAAACGTCAGATTTTTTACAGTGTAGGCTTTTAAAGCCGATTCGTATTTCAACTCATCGAATCCAAAAGGAAAAAAATGTAGAATTGGGAGATAGTAAATGAAAGAAAGGATCGGGACAGTGGATACTGCGTTGTCTTCTGAAATGTTTTCAACAGCTTTTGTCTCATGCAATATTTAAAAAAACTAGAAGTAAAAGAAACGAAACTTTATTTCAGTAAAAAGTTTCCATAAAAATGTTTTGCCATGAAATTGTCTATAGATATTTTAGTTTGTTTTGGTTTATTTTATATTGGCCGATTATCTACACGTGGAGTATAGGCCCTAAAAGGGTGGGATACCCTCCGTGGGGGTCTTTCTAAGGGAACTTAACTCGTATTTACACAAGGAAATACAATGTTCGAAAAAAACCACGGAAAACTCCGAACGGTTAAGACGACGGACGCGATTGGGTTCGAACCCAGCACCTGCCGTCTACCAGTTGAAACGTCAGAACCTATCGCCTACTGGTGGGGCCATAGCTATTTTAGATATAACTGAATGTCTACTTATTTTTGTTCAATTTTATAAATGAAAATATTACAAAATAAATTGAACATTCGCATTTTTCATACATATTTTTAAAAAAGATAACAAATCATATTTTTAATAATATTACTTATTTTAAATCAGATACAGGAGATATTTTCAGAATGTTCTTTTCTCCGGATGAATATATTTTTTATGTTTAAGACATGATTTGTTGTACATGGATTCCTTTATTGTAAGATTTTAAAAAAATCAATGTGCCGATTTATAAGTGATTGACCCGTTTTTTGATAGACAGGGGACTTGGGAACGCTATTTGCATACCATTGTTTTAAACATTTAAGTGATTTGCCCCCACAACATACTAGCAATAATAGTTTTCTTCTTTCATCACTTAAAGCTTTCTGACACTACTAAAAATTTTAAATGCAATTTCATACTATTTAGTAGAAGAAACATATAAATTAAATCTGACGATTAATTTAGTTTAAGAAAACTAACGTTTATCCCATATTTTCAATTTACTGTACATAAAAAAAGAGAATCAGTTAAGCGATTAAAATAACATATTCCGAAGAGAATTTTGAAACATTAAAGAACAGCCTTTAAATTAATGCAAATGTTTCTAGAATTGTTAAAACTATTTTTAGGTATTGCAATAAATGTTTGTATGTCATAAGTATTTATTTATAGATTGATACACCTTTGGAGATGTTTTACAGTGATTTTAAACTAGTTTTTGTAGTTCCCCGTGTTATTTGTCTGAAGAGGTTAATAGAATAGACATGGTTCAATTTTAAATGTTATTTTAAATCTCGTTCCAACCAAGAAACCCTATTTCTGCAGTTGAGTGGAGAGTCGATTCAATACTTCGACTCAGATTCGATTCTGGAAAATGAGCCGGAAAGATCATAAGCTTGAATAGAAGAAAAGAGACACTATTTCTGCAGCCTGATGACGCCAGCGCCATCTTTTGGCCGAAATTCGAACTATTTTAAGGAAGTGCGTACTTTAAAATTTGTTGATATTCTAAAAACAATACAGCAAACCGCTCATTTTTATCTCAAACCGTTTTTTTGTTATTTAATTTTAAAATGGGTCAGTCATTTATTGGACACCCGGTATATATATATATATAACCACATATATATATACATATATATCTGATTTTTGTCAAGCTGTAACTGACGTATTTATGAACCGATTTGAATGAAACTTGGTACATACAAATATCTCGATCGATTTCGTTAGCGAGCATCATCCGCCTTCTTGTTTCAAAATGGCGGCCATTTAAATTTAAAAAAATTAAATTTAAAATTAAATGCGAAAAAATTAAAAGTTGAAAATTATTTTTATTTTATGTGTTAGAACTTAAAACAACGATTCCAGAACACTTTTTATTTTGTCTATATCTTAAAAAATGATTGAGTTATAGCACTTTGAATTTTTCTTATTACTGATATTTTGAAACGATCTGATTTTGTCACGAGATAACACGCATATTTATGAATCGATTTGGATGTAACTTGGTGTGTACATAGTAAGTAATGAGGACTGAACCGAGATTGTTAGCCAGTTCCATCCGTCATCTTGTTTCAAAATGGCCGCCATTTAAGATTTTTAATCATTTAAAATTTAAAATTAAGTACAAAAAAAGTGAGAAATTGAAAAAAGATTTTTCTGTAATGCATTTGACCTTCATACAAAGATTCCAGAGTATTTTTTTTTTCGTTTGTATCTTAAAAAATGGCTGAGTTATAGCACTTTTAATTTCTAGTGTTGCTCACATTTTGAAGTAATATGATTTTCGTCGTGATACCAGGCGTATTTATAAACCGATTTGGATGAATCTTGGTGCGTACATAGTACATACCGATGTCTGGACCGAGTTCGTTGGCAAGTTCCATCCGCCATATTGTTTCAAAATGGTGGAATATTATTTTTTTAAATTTAAATATTAAAATTAGGTGCAGAAAAATAAGAAATTGAAAAAGATTTTTCTTTTGTTTGTTTGACCCAGATACAAAGATTCCAGAGCAATTTTTATTTCATTTATATCTATAGCTATATCTATAAATTTATATTAAATAAAAAGCTCAATTTTTTATTTTTTATCTCTATCTATCATCTACATCTATATGAAATTGGCTGAGTTATAGCACTTTCAATTTCCATTGTGGTTGACATTTTGAAACGGTCTGAAATTTGACTCGCGATAATAGGCATATTTATACTGATTTTGATATACCTCCGTGCGTATATAGTTCATACTAATGTCTTGACCGAGTTCATTGGCCAACTTCATCCGTCATCTTGTTTCAAAATGGTAGCCATTTAAGTTTCTCAAAAATCTTTTAAATGTATAATGATGTACAAATAAAAAATTAGAAATTGAAAAAAGGTTTTTTCTAATTTATTTATCTTAATAATGAATTTCGGAGTATTTTTTGCTTTGTCTTTATCTTAAAATACGCCTGAGACATAGCAGTTTGAATTTCTAATGTGGGTAACATTTTTTTAAAATCAATTTGCCCACGACAGCACTCGTATATATTAATAGTTTTCGATATTAGTGTGCATGTGCACATGAATTAAGATTTCGACCAAGGTCATTGGTTTGTTTTATCCATCATGTCGCTTTAAAATGGCATACACTTGGAATTTGGCGACTCTCTAAATCGCTGAAAATAAAACCAGGTTGAATAAAATATGACTAATTTTTAAAAATTCCTATTAATATTCAGTATAGACAAAAACTAGTGTTCAATATTATAAAATCGGGTTCCACTAAATTTGAGCTTCGTATGTTTGAATAATATAACTTAATTTAAAATAACTAAATAAATGTATAAAGCTACCTCTTCCTCCCGGCATTGCCGGAAGGATTTTTGTGCTTTTAGAATCGATATTTTTTTCATTCTTGTCAATATTACATTTTTTTTTATGCATCATGGCCTTATATATTTTTTAATTGCATGTGAAAAAGCGAAAAAACATAAAATTAATGAATCAGTAATAAAGGAATCATTTAAAATATTCACAATAATCTTTTATTATAATAAAGAGATAAATTTGTGAGTGTGTCGCACTTTTCTGACGAGACCGCTGGACGTAGAGTAACAAAATTTGGAGCTTAGTATCTCTGTATATTAAGTTATGCTCCTCGAAGCCAGATTTGAGTTTTTTTTTTAATTTAACTTTTTAGTTGATTTTTAGGAATTGTGTTATGTTTTGAGAAGATTTTTCCACATTAGTGAAAGGAATAAGGTTTCATTTGTTTGACCCGACACAGTAAATTTGCTTCTTTTTTCAATAATGCTTATTTGAAACTTGTGCAGCGATTTTTAAATATCTTACGATTTTTTTAATGCAATTTTTAGCATTTTATCAGATTTTGCGGCTATTTTTTGACATTGATAAAAAAATGTTTCAAACTTTTAGCCTAATTTACTATTTTTTGTCTGCTACGATTTTTGAGTTTCATTGAATTTTAATGCGATTTTCAGTGCGATTTTTGAAGTAATTTTTTATAATTTTTCGAATTTTTGTGCTTTTGTACTCGACTTTTTTTCATTTTTTTTCAATATTATAGATTTACGGTTGGAGCCTTACCAACATTTAAGAGTGAGGGGTGTTCTGCTAAGTATCACCTGTAGATTAATGGTAGGGCTGTTTCAGATATCCGGGTTCAATTATCGGGTTAGACATCTATCACTCTGTTGGTTTACACTAAGTTAGCAATGTGTAAAAATACATGTATTTAATATTTAATAATTTCGGGCCCAATTTTAATGCTGAAAGTTCATTGAAAAATTAATTTAAATTAAACATATGCATATAGCAGAATTTTTTTAAAGACCCAATCTTTCTTAATCATTCCCATCTTGTTGTAGATCTTTTCTCTATCATTTTACATCCAAACAAGGTAGAACGATAGGTTATATACTAAAAATCGTCCTGAAAAAATTTTAAGTATTAGTCCCATCTGCATGAGCCAATCAAAATTATATTCAGCAGAACACAAGTTTTAAACATGTAGAGTGAAATTCATATTCGCATTTATAGATATAGAATTTAAAAAGCATAGTAATTTATTTATAACTGTATATTGCGATTTTATTGTTTTAAAATTTTACTTATAATTTCTACAATAACTAATAAATTTTACACAATTATTTTAATGGATAAATGAATTGCAAAATGAAGAACAAAGACACCCAGTATAAATTTAATGATATTGCGTCGAAAAAATTGAAAAAAAAAACCACTTTTCTGCTCATGCCAATTTTTTGTTGCGGTTTCAAAATAAATAAATAGATAAACAAAAGGCATCGTTAGTGAAACTATAAGTTCGATGTTAATTAAATTGCAAGGCACGATGTTAAAAATAGCAAAGAATCGAGGAAAATGTTTCGCAATAAAACAATTTGGAGGCAATTTTGAGTAAATTCAAAGAAGTTTATTATTCCGATTGACAGTTCAAAGGAGCAAACAAATGTTTAACAGCTAAGAATCCATCATATTGTAATATTGTTAGTTACGGAATTTCATTGATTTATATTTCGAAGGTAATAATCAATATGTATTATTCAATCAATAAACAAATGTAAAAGAGATATTCCATGTCATTAACCCAGACACCGAGTGTATGCAATGTACGCTCTCGTTAAATAAAGGGATTCTGAAGGTCCTGTAGTCGGTCGTAGCAGTTACCATGAGTATTGATCTCTGGAGAAATCTTCTTTCCCCTTAACAGACATATTAAAATTGAGGAGGCAGCGATGTTTGATGCTGCCATCTATTGGGGCTTTGCCAAACATCCCCTTCTGCAAAAGTCTGACTTCCAACCCTCTGGGTGCAGTCCAGTGGACACTCCAGCACCCCTCTTGCCCTTCGGGCACATGTCAACAACAACAATCCAGACCTTACTTACTCATAACGTGTTTAGTCGTTAGCAACACGAAGTATCACAGAGTTCTGTCCCAGACTACCTTACAAGTAGTTAAATATTGGGTGTGGTTGCTTGTAATACGGCAATAAGTCTGCTGCATTCAAAGAATGAGAATGCTAAATAAAGGGAGTGGAGGGAAAAAACACGTGTGTTGTAGCAACACTCCTTAAGTAAGGAACTATAGCACGCATTTTTGCCATAAAGGCATTTGTTACAAAATGTCACACGAAGCAGGTAAAACAAAGGAAAGAAAGCTCCAATTACTTACTTATTTCGATTTCGTCGGCTCATGGAATATAATGAAATAATATTAAACATTTTCACATGCCAACGAAGTCGAACTTTGCAAGTTGTTCGACTTTTTTCTTTATTTTGCTTATTTCGTATGATGTCTGGTGACGTCACAACAAAGCTTGTTACGGCTTTCTCCAATCTAGAGGGTGTTGGCTGCAGTCCCTCTAAAAATGTAGGAATAAACTTTAAGAACAATAGCAAAAAAAATTAAAATCAAATGGGATTTGCAGAATAAATTATGTAGTTGCAGAGGAATAATCATATTAGATAGAAATGAAAAAAATCTAGGTCTCAAATGATGGCAGAAATGAAAATGAACTTTGTAAGCTAGACAGACTGCTTAAAAAAATATGAAAAAGGAAAGAATGTGTGAATTGCTTTAAAAGGGATTTTGAAAAAAAAATGATGTCATATGCATTTAGATGGTTAGAGAGTACGACGACATGGAAATATTATTGAAAATTTTTAAAGACACGTGAAAGTATATGTTATCGTACGAAAATAAAACAATTTAGTGTTATAATGATTTCGTTACATGGAAAACAAAATACAGAATGCATTTCAAATGCAGCGAAGTTTTAAAATTTGTTATACATGTATATATACATACGTAAGTCTATAACATTTATTTATTTTTTAAATATATAAAATAAAAAAAATAATAATTTAATAAAATGATTCGTGTATAGCTGGAATTATTCCACAAAATCGCTGCAAAAGATTATTTAATTTATTAATTTTAATAGATGAAATTATTAACATTTGTTTTACGATTTTACAGATCTTTTAAGTTGTTTTCAAAAATATGCGAAAAAAGATTTAAATAGTTCATCTTTTATTGATTCTTAATCTTGCACATATAGACTGAAAAATTTTCAAATGGAGGGTACATTCTTCACGAATTTCTACATCCTATTGTGGCACAATATTTATTTATACCATAAACGTGGAGAAAATTTTCTTCCAAAGAATATACTCTGAAAAGCCGGAGCAATAAAAGAAGTATAAATACACTTTAAAACGAGCGTTGTATCAAAGTTTATATGTAGAAATATAGAATAAAATGAAAAGCACTAAATGCGGAATCGTAATGTGTTAAAATATTCAGCCTTAAAGAATTTCAGGTGCGCCCTCCTTAAATGGGAAATCATCTTTCTGGGATAATACAGACTGTTTCTTTGAATAGCAAACAGCCCTTGGCTGTTTTGCAATGCTGTTGGGAATTTTCCGCTGACTGTAACTTCTTTGCACGTTTACATCAGAAGTGACTTCTTTCTTCTCCAAAAGCGAATAAACATGTAAGTCACGTGCCTCTGGCGTCACAGTTAACTTGAAATATCCCTACAGTTTAAAGAAAAACTGGAGTCATTCTTAGTACATAAAGGAATCCTGCACAGTATTTCAGGAGTCCTTGAATGGGTAGCATTTCATCTGAAATTGTAGATTATTCTGTAAGATTTTTTATTTCATATATCAATAATAAGAATATTGCATATAAGAATAATTTTGAAGACAATGATATATGAATAACATTGTACTATTTAAAAAAAAGAGAGAGAGAAAACTATTATTTTTCTTAGAAAATCATATTCAGAGAACTTTTTACTTAACGGCAATAATAATAATTCATGTAACGGATGCAGATTTCCATTATGAATCAAAGTTTTTTTTTAAGGTCATTAAGAGCTTTTTAGAAAAATCTGATCCCAAGAACTTTATAAGTAATGGCAACTAGGATTACAAATAACACCTTTTTATAATATTTCTACAATTTTAGAAAATCCTTTTGTAGAGTTACAGATTTCTGTAGTTTTCTTTTCAAGTTTTGTAGATTGGCTTTTTTTGTACACATAAAATTTTAGTAAGCATACAAATTTTGGCACCGTCAGAATTACAGTTTTTTACAGTGCACATTATTGTATTCATATGCCATATTATTATATTTACCAGCTATGACCTACAATGTTCGAGCCATTTGACATAAGAACCTTGCAAGAACCTCGTATTGAATGAAGCTATGTTAATATTTTAAATTGCAAATAATTGTGTTTTATCACTAATAACATTTAAAATGACATTATTTCGAATACATAGCTATATCCTCCTCAGCCCTGAGAGAAATATTACGAGGCACCCCCGAAACCAGTTTAAAATTACTATAAAGCATCTTCAAAGATATATCAGTCAATATATCCATGCTTATGATATACACACATTTGTTATAAATGTTTAGAAATATTTTTAACAATTCTAGAAGGCTTTAAATTAATTTAAAGGGGGTGCTTTAACGTCGATCAGGATTGAAGCGGACATTTTTACAATATGAATCATGTATACCAAGCCTGTCCAACCTTTGACTAAGCAGGGGCGCATCTCAGCTTTTGGCAAACAGTGAAGGGCGCCATTACTAACAGGGTTCAAAATACGCAACAAAATTACCTAAGGGTACTAGTACCGATACATATATGCAAATTTATTTCGCTATAGAATACATAAGGTCTCTATGAATCTGAAATACTACCATGTAAAAACTTTTTTCAAAATAACTATATTGTTGTAAATTTCGAATTATATGTTTTTCTATGAGGGGTATATCAAAAAAAAAAAAAAATATATTGGAAGGAGCCAAAAAACTAAATCTCCTCTTTCGTTAAGATAAATATCGTATATTAAAATAAAATTGTAACCAGCGATATTGTTGGATTTTTTGGCGACTCGAAAATATATTTTTATTTTGAAGCTGTAAATTTGTCGATATGAAAAGTACAGAAACAAAGACAGGTGCGATATAGTAATCAATCTATGGGAGGTTCTAAAGAGAGCCTGGAAGAGAATGAAAATAATTTCGCATGATTTTATAGATAAAAAGAAAATTACCTAATATTTCAAAGTTCTGAGAAAGGAAATGACAGCCCTTTCTCGTCTTTAAAACAGACAATGGGCCAGTGAAACAACATTAATTTTTTATGTGTGAAATACATTTGAAAAGGTTTTAAAAATATAAAGGATTGTTAATAAAACTTGTTTTAAAAAGGAATTTTAATCTTAAAAAATGATAGTACCGTGCAATCTTCAAAAGGGCGCCAAGAGAACCTGCAAAGAGCGTCATGGTGCCCACGGGCGCCGCGTTGGACAGCCCTGATGTATACTGTTTAAAAATTCTCACTCTGGTTAAACTAAAATACATTATAAAGGGCTTTTATTATGGCTCTGTGTTTTTTTAAATTATGGTTCCTTGTTTTAAATAAGGTGCTAATTTCTTAAACAGGGTACATTCTTATGTTACTAGCAACTAATTAATAATTGGCACTCCAGAAAAAAAATCCCTAACTCAAATAATAATTTTCTTGTAAAATTTTCCAAAGTAATACTATATCTAGATGTTATTTACTTGGCTTAACTGATATAACTTACCTTTCATTTCTTGGATTATTTAAAATAGGAATGATGTAAGTTATAGATGTTTTAAAACATGTTTGTAAAACAAAATTAATTTTTAGTAATAAAAAGTATATTCTTTCAAAATTTTTTCAATAATATATTATCTCAATTGTACCTCGAAAAATAAAAATAAGGATAAAACAGATTTAAACAGCGATCAGAAATAAATAGGCAAGATATCAAATCCGATTAAATTTATTATGAATCTTTTAAATATTACATACAATATTTTTATTCACAAGTTTTTAACAGGAAGATATTTATTTAAAAAAGAAAAACATGATTATGATTAAACAAGTTCTAACAGTAAAATAAAAACTTGTCAAAAGCAGCCAGATAAAATTGTTAAAATTGGTTAGTATCTATCGTCAATTAGTTTTTGCTGGTTAACTAATACTTAACCTCAAAATCAACCTGTGTGTGTAGGCCTAGCCAGCATAAATTTTTTATTTTATTTGAAAATCTACCAAAAGCTTGATAGGGCTGATAAAATAAGTGTAATAACGTAAAGTAATGAAAGTACAAACAAATATCACTAAAGCAGAGATTTCAAAAAAGTCCATAAGTATCAATAGTTGTATGTAATATCAAAGGTTTTCCCTTTCAAATTTGAAACACAGATCGTAGCACACGCGTAGGACACAAATGAGTGGCATATCTGATCGCTTTTTAAAAAAGTGGCAATTTTCATTGAAATTTCAATAAAAACTTACTTCTTTTTGTATTAAAAATACTACCTTTGACAATAAAGTTCGGTGAATAGTCCTGTAAAATTAATGTAGATGAAATATTAACAAAAATTACCATAGAAACCTTCAAAATAGTCTTTTCTCATAACTATGGACCGCTTCGATCTGCTATGCATGTCCTGAGAAATTTGCAAGAAATCTTCTTTTGGGATGGAGTTCAAAAGCTTCGTCACGTTTCGTTGAATGTCAGCAATATGATCAAATCTCAGTTTAATGTTTCGTTTTAAGCTTTGTAAGTTCAAAAAAAAAATTCATGAGAGGTGGTGGAAATTGAACATCCACCATACTCGCCAGATCTCAATCCTCCAGATTTCTTACTATTTTCACCATTCAAACTCTCTTTGAAAGAGATTTGATCATATTGCTGACATCCAACGAAACGTGACGAAGCTTTTGAACTTCATCCCAAAAGAAGACTTCTTGCAAATTTCTCAGGACATGTATAGCAGATCGAAGCGGTGCATAGTAATGGGAGAAGACTATTTTGAAGGATGGTATGGTAATTTTTGTTAATATTTCATCTACATTAATTTTACAGGACTATTCACCGAACTTTATTGTCAAAGGTAGTAAAACCATATACATGGCTAAGGACTGGATACATGGCTGCCTATGGAAAGTAATTCCTGTAAATCCTGTTTCAGTAATTTTTCAGTAATTCTAAGCATGTTTTTTTCCGATAAAAATTTTTGATTAATATGTGACGCGTGTAAAAATTTGTATGCATTATATAGAGCCATACAAAATAATTCAAGTATGGTATATGTCCTTACAAAACTAAATTTTATAATACAATGAAGAATTTGTGGAAGGTGATATTGAGCTAGTATTGGAGAGTATTGGAATGATTCTAAGGTTATGGGTGATAATTGTTGATATATTTTCGAAAATGTTTATTTGGATATCTTCTTTATAAAATTAAATTCGAAATTTTGTTAAAGTACTTACGAAGTGTTAGAAAATATTTCATAATTTAGGCTTTATTCATGAATTGCCTTTTACTTACACTTCATACATACACTGTAAAAAAAAAAATCAAGAGGTTACTAAAAATTTTTTAGTAAATTTGTATTCCACAGAATTTTTTAGTAACAATTACAAGCTTTTTTTTTTGCAAGCGAAACAAGCATTTCTTTTGTAAACTGAACAAAAGAATTTTTTGTATAACTAACTTAAAAATTTTTAGTATGAGCCACCAAGCAAATTTTAGTAATAGTTCCAAAATTATTTTTAATAACCATTTCGTGCGCCCGAAGACTTCTGAAGCGGACTCATCCAGACTTCTGAAATTTTCTTTTTTCATAATCCCTTTATTAACGAGTACTTACACTACATACATTCGGGTCGTATTTGACGGCGGCCAGTATCGAACCCAGGACCTTTTAGCCTGGAGTCCGTTACTATAACCACTATGCTATCAAGGCCACATCAAATGAGTTTTAGTAATAGCTATTAAAAATATAAAACTTTTAACTATTCGTTGCTAACTTTTTTCTAGTAATTCTTACAAATTTTCTTGTAACCGACTTAGATTACTAAAAATTTTTTAGTAATTACAAGGATCACTAAAGTTTTTTTAGTAGATCGACCCTTTTTTTTACAGTGTAGTATAGAATAAATATTGAAATTGTGAAAAAAAAAAGACGGATTTACATGTTTTAGACACTAGAAATTCCAAAAGACATTAAAAGAAAAAAAGTCCGACTTTTTGTGTGTCTGTAAACGTTCTATCTTACGAACAAAGTAAGATAGGAACTTTGAATTTAGTACGTATTTAGAACGTAATAATGGAAATAATGCTATTGAATATCAGTAAAATAGTTATCCGGAAATATTGTTTTCGGACTTTCGAAATACACGTTCTAATGAAAAATATATTAAAATTTTTGAAATATTTTATTTAAAGAAGTGATTGTAAAAGACAATAAAGAACATAAATTTTGCATACTGATTGAAGTAGATCTGATAATTAGTTGTCGAAATATTTGTAATGATATTTATTACATACTTCAACTTTTCATGTCCTTGTATTTCATTCAAATTTTAATTCAAATATACATATTTTTTAATTTGAAAATAAGATGCTTAATTCGATGCACTGAACTGTTAATTAGTCTGATCATTATTTTTGGAGTTATAAGGGTGTACTTTTTACACAATTCGATACTACCTAATTCCCATCAACCAAAAAACTATCACTAAACTATAAGATTAAATGCTAATAGACTTATCGTAAATATCGTAGTCATTTGAATTTAAATACGCTACAAGTGTTTGTTATACAATTGAGTAATTTTTAATTCGCAGTTTTATTTATTTTTTTTATTAATTTTTTACTAATTTATTTGTTTTTTCGTTATTTAAAATACAAATTATGCCAATTTGTATAACTTACCAGTAGCTTGGTGATTTATATTATCTGTTGAAATGGATGGGCCAAATAATCAAATAGTATCCGCAATTCAGTAATAGAGCATTTGTATTAAGAATATTTAAAAATAAGCTTACATTTTATTTTGGAACTGCAATGCAATTTATAAATAGTTCACACGTGTTTCATTATTATTATTGTTATTTTATATTATGCAAATCTATGATGGGTAAGTATTACGGTGGACCCTAATGACTACTGTTTTACATGTATTGGAACTTTATTTAGCTAATTTATGTTTTATTTCTGCTCCTTTTTGTTTTTAGAGATACCCTTTCACATTTCTTCAAAGAGACGACAGTGCGGCTAATATTTGGTTAGTTTGAGAAGAAGTAATAAAGAATGTCTCCTTAGTAATAATAAAGTAATAAAGAACATCATATTAAAATTCGCTATATTTTGCGTAGTTTAATTCACATGTAACGTTAAGTTTTGAAAATTAAAAATTCCCATAAAATAACATAATTAGACAGTTAACTAGACAGTATAACTATAATTATACTTATTAAAAAAATTATTAATTTTAACTTTTTTAGTTTTGAAAGAAACTTTTTTTTTGTATGCGTGTTACAGATGTGTAACATAAGAAAGAATAAACGAAAGAAGTCTCTGAATATTTTTGTTATCTCTCTTAAATCGTTCTTAGAAACATTGATTTGTACTTAAAGTTAAATCTTACAAAATAAAAATCCACATCAAATAATATATCTATATTTATACTTATTCAAATAAATATTAATTCTCAAAAATTTTCGTTATAAAAAAATATTTGTGTGTGTGTGTGTCGCAGATGTGCAACATAGTAAAAAAAAAACGAAAACAGTCTCTGAATTTTTTTTTTTTTTTTGTTACATTTCTTTTGTAATAAGTCTTTCTTAGAGTTACGTAATTTTTTAAAGACAGAATGAAAAAGTAATGCGTTTAAATATTTAAAAAAGTGTTTTTACCTTTTTGTTTATTCAAAAAATACAGTTATAATAAAATGTTTTATTTCATTAAATGCACTTTAAAATCATATACTAATGTGGAGTGCAAAACAAATGCGTCGTAATTCCATTTGGGACTAGTGACATTTAATCTGATATAATGGACTCTGCTCATGATATAATATATGATAACAGCGTGAATTACCCTTATCTTGCATTGAACGCGGGTTAAATGCAATTAATAGTAGACTGATCATTCAAGGAAAATCTACTGAGCCTTACAGATAGACACAAATCTATAACATTCGTAATATAAACTTTTTAACATACTAAATGAAAACTTTGATAAAATTATATTCATAAGCATGGAGATATAAGCAATCAATATTTTTTATTAAAATACACTTATATAACTGCATTCAACTCTTAAAGGTACATACAAATATCATACAGACAAGCAGACAATAAACACAATAAATCCAACTGGAGAGGAAAAATTTCAAAGCCACACTTCTACTGACTTTTCTTTAATGAGAAATTAGACTTAGTTATCGGCCAGGATGGTTCATTGGTTAGAGCAACATCATTATACGCTGTGCAGTCAAATTAAATTTTTGGGTTACTTTTCACTACAGTGGGTTTTTATGGTATTTGTTGTTTGTACATCTGAATAATCTTCCTATATACACTTAAGAATATTTTGTATTTTAATTTTATTTATTTATTTATTTATTTATTTTACCACAAAAAAATATTTTTAGCATTTGCTTCTGCTGCTTTAATTTATAATTTAATTTATTGAAATCAAAAATGAAGAATAAACATAAAAGAACTTAAAATAAGCATTTTTGATTATATACCGGGATTATATGAAAGATTAATATCCGCCTTAAAGAAATTTAACATTTAATAGCCAAGCCTCCAACGAAACTAAAAGATTCAATTCAGAGAAAAATCAATCCCATTCCCAACTATAAAATAGCAGGAGTTTATTCTATTCCATTTAAAACAAAACATAATTAGATATGCTACAAAAGTTTGACCAGACGGAAATTAAAAAAAAAGATTGGAGGAGAACATGCGAGATATTAAATTTAACCAATCATCTTCTGCTCTTTCTAGATTACGACATAATATAAAAATAGATTTCCAGAATGCAAGAGCTTTCATGCCTACAGAAGATAATTACACTTTGAGGATTAGAGAATCCTTATAAATATTAAATAGCAGAAATAAAGTTTGTAATGACTCTGTGTATTCCATGACATACCGTATATTTGGTTTCACATTTTAAAATTATCTAATTCTTCAGCAGAGGAACGATTCAATTTTACTCTCCCTCCCCATCAAAATATAGACATTGACTTTTTCTTACAGGTATATAAACAGCACAGCGAATGCGACTTACAAGCTAAACTATATCCTTTGAAAATGATCGCGGTAACGATTGAATGATCTCAGGAGCTTTTAGAAATAGCTGTTTCTACAAATAATTTTTAACACCTTTTGGTTTTGGAGTTTTAAAAAGACCAGTTAATCTTTTAATGGGAAATATTTAATAAATTAGTAGTACAACTTTTTAGTAAATAGTTTTATTTTTAGTAATTTCTCTTTTTTCTTTAATTTAAAGCCGAGTCTGCACCACACAATTGTATGGATTCTTCATGGACGTAACCTAACAACGGCATATTTTTTAGTTCTTTATCCAAGAAAATATAATCCTATTAATTAGTGTTAATGAACAACAGCTTTAATTTCTACCAAAAGTTTCTCGGTCTTAAAAGGGATAAGTGATATTTAATAAAAAATATCCTATTACACTACGAAGTGAAATGAAAAAAGTTTCAGTGCTGATGGGACATATCAATCAGTTTTGCACACGTTGTTTTATATATTATACTGTTTTGGTCTTTTTAGTGTGGTATGATTTTTTTTTCTAAATATCACTTATACAACAAAAAAGCCGGACAAAATTGTTTTTTTGTTGTTGTTTTTTTTGTTGTTGTTTTTAGACAAAACGCTTTAAAAATACTTCTTTATCACATTAAAATCAAGTTTGTAATGAGAAACTTATGTCTATGATTAACTGTTTAGGATTCCATCGCAACATTTTGACATCGCCATCAGACAAGTACTGGATTTATCTATTGAAAATGGTGGACACCCTGTATACTGAGCAGTATCATAATAAAACAAGAAAAATAATGTAAAATCTCAAAATATAGCATATTGTTAAAACGTAGCACATCAAAGAAATCTTGGAACACCGTTTTATTTCAAAGGTTATCTATTAGAATAATATAGACAGTTTCTTTGAATAATAAACAGGCGTAGACTATTAACAATGTGGTCACAGAATTTCATACAGAATATAACTTCTTCATACATCAACCTTAAAAAGGACATTATTTTCGCTTACAAAGCTAAAAATGTACGTCACGTGTGCTTGTCATCCAAAGAATGGCGATGTATTTGAAATATTTCTGGAGGTATATTATTTTAAACTTATAATTTTTATACACAAATATATAAATAAAGTTTTAATTTAAAATATATATATATTTAAGTGGTTTTATGTAAAATTTTCTATACATGCTTGGATTCTAGTGTCTGAAACCCACACTGCTATTTTTGAGGGAAGGTAGATAGCATGAAACAATTTGATATAGTGAAAAATGCTCCAAGGAGCAGTGCAAAAGCAGAATATGATTTTAATTGAGCATTAAAAAGTAATGGACAAGTGCTTCTGTTAATTACTGAGCATGAGGAAGGATAAGGGATCCCTTCTTGGCTACAACTCACTTCAATGCCAACTTTGAAAAAATCATATTTGCGCTTTTTCCATACAAAAGAAATTTGCGGTTCTTTAGTAGAATTTTCCACCGTGCTTTAGATGTTAACCAGGGGTGTAGTCATAAAAATAACATAAGATATATGCTCTAAGCAGAGGGATATTCTAGAATGTGTATACTATAAGCTTTCTTGAAAAACAGAGGGTATATGGTGTTCTATTAAAAAGTCCAGAAGGTGTACGGCGTATAGCCTGTACTACATCTCTGATGTTAACTGCACTGTTCACTCTGCACTATACTACAAATCAATTTTCTGTGCAATTATACACTTAGGGTATGCTTGGTGGCAGTGCATGAATGTGATACCTGCAGGAACTAGGTATCTGGCATTATGTCGCCTCCCTTTACATTTATGTCTAATTAAGCTGCATCTTTACTGGTTACGTTTTTACACTATACATTTTTATAGTAACTGCGACTGATTTGTTTTCACGGAAAAAGCGCAAATATGATTTTTTCAAAGTTGGCATTGAAGTGAGTTGTAGCCAAGAAGGAATCCCTTATCCTTCCTCATGCTCAGTAATTAACAGAAGCACTTGTCAATTACTTTTTAATGCTCAATTAAAATCATATTCTGCTTTTGCACTGCTCCTTGGAGCATTTTTCACTAGTCCTTCTATTTTTCCATATTCCACTGGGATACTGCACAACTTGTTTTGTATTTTATATATAGAAATAAAAAATGTTCCCGGGATAAAAAGTTTGTCTTTTGTTTAAAAAAAAATTAAGTTTTTATCTTTAGTAGTTTTCGAGAAAAGTGCTGTGACACAAAATTTTTGTCCGATTTTCAGAATACTCTACAGTACACCTACAGTATGCCATAAAAAAAAATAATTTTTGTGCTATGTTGTGCTTCTTGGTCAGACGAACATTTAAAAAAAAATCATCAAAATTGGGTAAGTATTTAGTTAGTTATTGCAAAAAGAAAAATTGAAAAATCCGTGTTTTTGCGGTTTCCTATGCTTAAGCATTATCGCTCAATCATATTATTGTTGCGCGCTGCCGCGTTTACAATGATTCCAACCAATGAGAAAGCGCCATTTCACGGCCAAGAAACCGTTTTCTATACAAGCAGGGGAGTGCGTTGCAGCAAAATGCAGCAGATTTTTAACAGTGTGCATATCCTTGGCGCTATAGTTTACAGGAGTGGTACATTGTTCAAAATTTGAAACTTTTGCTGCATCGCCACTCCATCGCTTTGATAGAATATCTCTATTTTGATCGATGAGAATCCTCGATAATGCATTTAAGTAATCGTTTTCTACTTATCTACTATATCGTTTCCGTATATTTATTTTTTCAATCAGCACCAAGGTGCGCACTTTATTAGAAGATGCGCTCTATTAGAGGGCGCATTCTATTAGAATAAATACGGTATATACTTATAGTAAATACACTTTGTTAAAGTACAGGGCCCCAATATTTGACAGGTACGCCAGGCATTTTTGCCATTGATGCCATTGTGCTAAAAACAAAATATAAATAAATGAAAAAAATGGTTAAAATATAAATTTGGTATGGTGCAAAAAATTGCCTAATTTAAAATTAAAAATCAAATTTAACAGCCACCAGGGCTAGACACCGTGCATAATTATTCAGTAAATGATTCATTAACACTAGAACCCCCGGAAATTCTACTCAAGTTTGAAAATAATATTTCTCACCAGAATTTTTATTCAAAATTATTTAATTGATTTATTTAACGTAAATTTGCGCGGATTAGATTTAAATTATTTCAAGAAAATTTTTCTGGTTCGAATTGAAATTTAGTTACATGATTGGAGTCGAATCGACTCCATCCGTGCGTTCTAGTGTTAAAAAATGACAAAAATCAGCATGTCAAAAATTTCAAAAAAATTCATAATTCGTTAAAAAATTAAGTTAAAAATAAGAGAAAAAAAAGCATTCTGTATTTTTTTATGCTTAATCGAATGGTGTAACTGGTTTTTCTCTCCGATGATCACAAGTACCTTAGATTGATGACTGCCATTCTTTTATTTCATCTTGTAAAAAAACTGTTTAACGTAAAGCTATGAATTTTTGCAGAATTAATTAGCATCGCAAAATCTTTAAAATAAACTTTACCGCAACATTCTATCTGCAATAGAACGTTAGATATACCCATTTATGACCAAGTTTGGAAAATACGCAATTTCAGAAAAACCGCCCAGCGAAATAACGTTTTCTCGATGACTACCCCGGGATAAAAAGTTTGTCTTTTGTTTAAAAAAAAATTAAGTTTTTATCTTTAGTAGTTTTCGAGAAAAGTGCTGTGACACAAAATTTTTGTCCGATTTTCAGAATACTCTACAGTACACCTACAGTGTGCCATAAAAAAAAAAAATAATTTTTGTGCTATGTTGTGCTTCTTGGTCAGACGAACATTAGAAAAAAAAAACATCAAAATTGGATAAGTATTTAGTTAGTTATTGCAAAAAGAAAAATTGAAAAATCCGTGTTTTTGCGCTTTCCTATGCTTAAGCATTACCGCTCAATCATATTATTGTTGCGCGCTGCCGCGCGCACAATGATAGAATATGCATGAACGTACTCAGACTTCACATTATCTCCTTACGACGCAAGATTTTGCGTGATGGATATGTCACATGGTCCACCATGTGACTGAATTAGCATTGAATCATTAGTGCGGTAGATATGTATAACATTCTGTGCAAATCAAATGTTGTTTCTGACATTAACATCATGGAAGAACGTTACATATATTTATTCTTCAGACATGTGTTCCGGATTAAAAAATGTTCTATGTACAGTTGCGAAAAATAAAATAAAAGAAATAGGAAACGGGAATTCTGTTTTTTATATTAATTAATTTATTTAAACAACTTCAAATTAAAGCTCTAGAACTAATATTTGAGACCACTGATATCAAGATTTACTAGTTTCATGACTACTACATACTTCATTAACGTTATTTATTTATTTATTGATTTTTTTTTGCGAGATATGAATAAACAAGTATTTAAGACATCGATTGATGCATAAGAAAATTCATTTTTAACAACTTTTGTTAATTCTTTTTATTTACAAAGTTTTTATTTTATTTATGAACTCCTAAAAGTCTCTCTTTTCCTATGCCCTTAAACAATATTTTCTTCTTCCCAACTAGTTTGATTACCATATTAGATACAACATTTTGGCAAGTGTCATTTGAAAAATATAAATTTTATTGTTCAACTTTTATAGTAGTTAAATAAATTTTTTTCTCTATAAACACCACAAAAAAGTATTTTAGATCTACATATTATCTACATGGGATATCCATGATGATTAATTATGTGTCCCAGTAAAAATGACTCCTCTTAAAACCTTAAAAATAGATGAGATTTTAAAAGTGGCTATAAGTATGTAAAAATCAATGTTTTCTATTACTGCCGAAACAAAAAGCTGCGAATTTTTGCAAGAAAATAAAGAATACATAATTTTTTTAAATGAAGCCAGGTCTTAGCATGTTAGTTAAGATTCTCTTTCAAAAACAGTGAAACAAGGGATCATTATTTTCTGCTTCAAGATTATTCCAAAACTACAAAATATACAAGAGAGAGTAGGTCTGAAAATAATTTGAAAATCTAAAACATCTGAAAATAAATGAATCTAAATTTTTGGTTATTATTATTTTTTAAATCAAAAATTTTGAAAGGTATTTATTACCCTACAGATCTACCCTATATACCTCTATATACCCTAGCTAAACTATAAAATTTTAATTACTTACTTCTAATTTTATATCGCATTTTGATTTTTCGGTAACTTTTATCGAAAAATCAAAATGCGATGCCAAAACGTGAAGACAAATGGCAAAGTAGTTAAGAAATTTTGAATATTTAAAATTTGGAACCAATAACATCATTTTTAATTTAATTTAATATATTTTTTTATTTAAGTACATTTTTAAAAAATTAAATCAAGGAGTATTAAAATTCTAGGGAAAATTTGACTATGAGTAAATAATTAAAATTCATATACAGCACTAATAACATTTACTAAACTTGCTTTTAGTGCATGCAATACAATGTAAAATTTATTAAAATGCATTACATTAAAAAAGCATTAAAATGCATTAAAATTTTGAAAAGAAGGTCGAATAAATTAAGCTGAAAACGATTGGTGATTTTGATGCATTATTAGTATATTTCTTAACATATTTTAATAAATTTTAAATATTTTTATAAACCAATTGCACGCACATACAAATACGTTTCTTATATATTATTTGTGCTTTATAAAAAATTTAATCATTTTTAATTGTTAAAAAGTAGATTGCAAAGTGAATATATTTTTATGCATAAGATCAGTGAAAATACACTTACAGAATGACCTCCAATTTTCGATTCGTATATTTGAAACTTGAAAAGAATTAAAGTCAGTAAATAAAATGACTCTTTTTTTTAAATTGAAATTTAAAAATCTATACATATATTAACGTATATATATATATATATATATATATATATATATATAAGAATGCTGTGTGGAACATAATGCAATAAATAATGATATGATACCTTCTAACTCCATGATTATGACATGATGTGCTATCATGGCAATGGATCATGATAGAGAAATTACAAATTCCAAAAATATTAATCCAATTTTCAATTATCTACCCAAAATATATGGAATTAAAATAAGGAATATTTTTCCAGTAAATCAATTTTTGTATATTATATAACTCAAAATATATTTGACACTATAAAGAAAAAATGAATTCGTTTAATGTAGTTTTTATACTAAGTGAAAATTTTAAGTTTTTAAAAGAATATAAACTTTTATAATTATACATTACACGAATTCGAATGATAGATTCATGCATGTGTATTTGGCAAATGAAAGTACAAAAACAAAAAGAAATAATAAATTTCAAAAACGAATTGGTCTTTCTGGCTTTTTTGAATGCTTGCCAATGGTAAATTTAAGCACAGCAAACATAAGAAAATGATTCTTGAGTGTCCCGGTTGTTCGGGAGAAGATATTTTTCATCATTTTAAGTTGTTTATTTTACAATTCAATAGCAATGTCCTACTTTCCAGAAAAATATTTTTTCTTCTAAATCTAAGTTAAAGTTGAAGTTCTTTTATAATAAAGTTTTATATCTTCAAAGCCAACTATTACAATTTTTTTAAAGTTTCTTAATCATCTAAGGCTTCAATATGAAAATATTTGTACTAGGAGTACTTTTAATGCCTTTATATAGTTGAAAATTCAAAGTTTATATAGATAATAAACTTTTATAACTATGTATTACATGTACTTGAATGACGGATTATATGCATGTGGAATTTGTGAAACAAAAAATTAAAATTAATAAATTTAACAAATTAAAAAACGTTTTTCTGCGTTTTTGAATGTTTATCAATGCTACATTTAAGTACAGGAAACATTAAAAAATTATACTATAATGTTTAACTAGTTATTCGGGAAAACATAAATGAAAAGATCTTTTCCATAATTTTAAGTTGTTCATTTCAAAATTAAGTAACAACGTCCTACTTTTCGAAAAATTATTTTTTCTTCAAATCTAAGGTAAATTCAAAGTCCTTTTATAATAAAGTTTTTATCTTCAAATTAAACAAATAGGTTTTTTTAAAAATGCAATAGTTTAAGAATTCCATTAGAAAATATTTTTATTGGGAATTTCTTTGAATGTGTTTATACCAGTTGAAATTTCAAAGATTTTTATATTTATACATTATATGTACTTAACCGACTGATTCATTTCCATGCATATTTGGAAAACAATAGAATAAAAATTAAAAGGTGTAATAAATTTTAAAAATGGAACAGTTTTCAAGGTTTTTGAATGCTTGCCAATCAAAAATTTAAGCACAAGAAAAAAAAAACAGATAATTATACTTCACTGTTGTCCCTGTTATTCAGAAAAAAATGTGAAAAGATATTTTTCACCATTTTAGGTTGTTTATTATACAATTTAGTTGCACTGTCCTATTTTTTATTTTTTTTTCTAAATTTAAACTAAATTTGAAGTCCTCTTATAATAAAGTTTTACATCTTCAAAGAAAACAGCTGTATTTTTTTTTTAATTTCTTAATAGTCACAAATTTCCATTGTAAAATATTTTTACAAGGAGTTCTTTAAATGTCTTTATACCAGATGAAATTTTAAAGTTTTCTTATTTATTTATTTCTAAGTTTTAATCTTTTATAATTATACATTACATGCACTTGACTTACTGATTTATATGCATTTTTAATTTTTTTCTAAATTTAAATTAAAGTTGAAGTCCTCTTATAAGAAAGTTTCACATCTTCAAAGAAAACGGCTGTATTTTTTAAAAATTTCTTAATAGGCACAAATTTCCATTGTAAAATATTTTTACAAGGAGTTCCTTGAATGTCTTTATACCAGATGAAATTTTAAAGTTTTCTTATTTATTTATTTCAAAGTTTTAATCTTTTATAATTATACATTACATGCACTTGACTTGCTGATTTATATGCATGTATATTTGGGGGAAAAAAGAATTAAACTTAAAACATGTATGAATCAAAAAAAAAAAAAAAAAAGAAGAAGAAGATATGGTTTTCTAGCTTTTTGGAATGTGAATGTCTGCTAATGGTAAATTTAAGTCCAAGAAACCTCAAATATCAATAACTAAGTCAATACTGTCCCAGTTATTTGAAAAAAAAGATAAAATATATTTTTTATCATTTTAGTTTTTTTTTTCACAATTAAATTAGCATCGTTTTATATTCAGAAAATTATTTTTTCTCTTAAATTTAAGATAATGTTGATATCCTTTTATAATAAAGTTTTATATCTTTAAAGCAAATATTTATAAATATTTTTAGTTTCTTAATAGTCTAGGATTCCCACTGAAACATGTCTCTAGTAGTTGAAATTTCAAAGTTTTAAAAAGATAATAAGCTTTTATAACTATGCATTACATTAATTTGAATAATTGATTCATTCATGCGCATTTGACAAATGAAAGAATAAAAACTTAAGTGTGTAGTAAATTAAAAAAGAAAACGGTTTTCTTTGCTAGTCTTAAATTCGTGGGCATCAAACATTAGACATCATACTTCAAAGTTGCCAAATTGTTCGTGAAAAAAATATGTTAAAAGATATTTTTCATCATTTTAAGTTTTTTATTTTACAATTAAGTAACAACGTATTGATTTTCAAAAAGTTAATTTTATATTTTTATCTATGATAATGCTGAAATTTTATTAATGAAAATTTATATATTTAAAGTAACAATTATAAATATTTTTTTAGGTTTGCTCATAGCTTTGGATTCCCACTTGTACATCTTTCTACTAATTCAAATTTCAAAGTTTTTAAAAGATTATATGTTTTTCTAATTATACATTATACGATTTCGAATAATGGATTCATACATGTGTATTTACAAGATAATACTCGAACATTGTCCTGGTTGATCGAGAAAAAAACAAAAGAAAATGTGTTTTTCAGTATTTTAAGTTGTTTATTTTACAATTCCATAGTAACGTCCAAGTTTTCGAAAAAATATTATTTCTTTTAAATCTACAATAAAGTTGAAGGCCTGTAATAAAATTTTATATCTTGAAAGGCAACAATTGCAATTTTTTTTCAACTTTCTTAATAGTGTATGACTTCCGTTGTGAAATATTTTTTATTAAAAGTTTCTTTAAATGTCTTTATATTAATGGAAACTTCAAGGTTTTTAAAGTTTCTTTATAGTCAAAGATTTCCATTGGAAAATATTTTTTATTAAATCTTCCTTTGAATGTCTTTATACCAATTGAGATTTCAAGGTTTTTAAAACATAATAAGTTTTATAATTGTACATTACATGCACTTGAATGATTGATTCATATTCATGCATATTTGACAAACTTAAGAATAAATATTAAATGATGTAATACATTTTAAAAAAGAAACGTTTTATTAGGCTTTTGAAAACCTGCCAAATGATAGGTTTATGCACAGACAACATCAGAAAATTGTACGTCAGTGTTGTAACTGTTGTTCGAAAAAAATAAATGAAGATATATTCTTCATCATTTTAAGTTGTTTATTTTATAATTCAGTAGCAACATCCTACTTTTCAAAAAAAAAAAAATCTTCTAAATCTAAAATAAAATTGTAATCATTTTATTACAAATTTTAAATTCCCAAAGCAAAAAAATCAATGTTTAAAATTTCTTAATAGTCTAAGATTGTCATTGGGAAATATTTTTACAAGGTGTTTCTTTGAATCTCTTTATACCAGTTGAAATTTCAAAGTTTTTAAAAGATAATAATGTTTTACATTTATACATTTCGTGCACTAGAATAATTGATTCATATACATGTATATTTAACAAACGAAAGAATGAAAAATTAAGAGGTTTAATAAAGTTTATAAAAAATACGGTTTTCTACGTTTTTGTGTGCCTACCAAATGTAAATTTCAACACAGGAAACATTAGAAAATCATACTTCAGTGTTTTCCCACTTGTTCGGAAGAAAACAAAAACAACAAAAGAATTTTTTTTCCATCATTTTAAGTTGTCTATTTTACAATTCAGTAGCAACGTCCTACTTTTCAAAAAAAAAAAATCTTCTAAATCAAAGTTAAAATCCTTTTACATTAAAGTTTCATATCTTTAAAGCAAACAATCATAATTTTTTAAAATTTCTTTATTTCTAAGACTTCCATTGGAAAATATTTTAAGTAGGTGCTCATGTGAATGTCTTTATAGCAGTTGAAATTTCAAAGATTTTAAAAGATATTAAGCTTTTATAATTATACTTTACGTGTACTTTTCAAAATTCAATAGAATCGCCCTACTTAAAAAAAATTATTTTTTCTTTTAAATCTAAGATAAATTTGTAATAAATGCTTTTTTAATAAAATTTCATAATTTATTAAAAAAGCATTCAAACAATTATAATTATTTAAAGTTTCATAATAGTCTAAGACTTCCACTGGAAATTATTTTTTTAGAAGTTCCTTTTGTCTTTATACCAGTTTATAAAACATAATAAGCTATTATAATTATTCATTACATGTACTTGAATTACTGATTCATATGTATGTATATTTGGCAAACGAAAAAAAAATGAAAGGTGTAATAAATCAACGAAAAAAAAAAAGAAACGAGCTTCTAGGTTTTTGAATGCCTACCAATGGTATATTTAAGCAAAACAAACATTAGAAAACTATATTTCGGTAATATCGTAGTTCTTCGGAAAAAAAATATAATAATAAGTAAAAAAATATTTTTCATCATTTTAAGTTGTTTATTTTACAATTCAATAGCAACGTTCTATTTTTTGAAAAAAAATATTTTTTTTTCTAGATCTAATTTAAGTTGAAGTTCTGTTATGATAAATTTTTATATCTTCAGAGAAATCAATTACAATTTTTTTAAGTATCTCAATAGTGGGGCATCTATTGGAAAATATTTGTACTAGAAGATCCTTAAATGTGTCTATACCAGTTGAAATTTCAAAGTTTTCAAAAGATTATAAACTTATATAATTATACATTACACTGCTTCGAACAATGGATTCATACATGTGTATTTCGCAAATGAAAGTATAAAAACAAAAAAGACATAATAAATTTCCAAAACGAATTGGTCTTTCTAATTTTTTTTAATGCTTGCCAAAGGTAAATTTAAGCACATCAAACATTATAAAATGATACTTGATTGTTGTCCTGCAAAAAATAAGGGAAATATATTTTTCATCATTTTAAATTGTTTATTTTACAATTATGTAGCAACGACCTACTTCCCAAAAAATTCCTTTTTTCTTCTAAATCTAACACAAAGTTGAAGTCCTTTTATATTAAATTTTATATCTTCAAACCAAACAATTATAATTTTTCAAAATTTCTGAATAGCCTAAGACTTCCATTGGAAAATATTTTTGTTGGGAATTCGTTTGAATGTCTTTATTCTAGTTGAAATTTCAAACTTTAAAAAATCTAATAAGCTTTTATAAAAATGCATTATATGTACTTAGATGATTGATTCATATACATGTATATTTGGCGAACGAAAGAATAAGAATTAAAAGGTGTAATAAATTTCTAAAAAGAAACAGTTTTCTAGGTTTTTGAATGCCTGCCAATCGCAAGTTCAGCACAGGAAACATTAGAAAATTATACACCAGCCTTGTCCTAGTTGTTCGGGTGAAAAAAGTGAAAAAATATCTTTCATCCTTTTAAGTTGCATATTTCACAATCTAATAGCATCGTCTTACATTCCAAATAACAATTTTTTTCTTTTAAGTCCAACATAAAGTTGAAATTTTTTCATAATAAAGTTTTGTACACTGTAAAAAAAATCTGTAACCTTAGTAATCTAAATTAACCGAAATCTCTTATGCTTACTAAAATTTTATGTGTACACTGTACAAGAAAATGATGTCAATCTACAAAACTTGTAAGCAAAACTAAAACCATCTGTAACTTTACAAAAGAATTTACTAAAATTTTGGTAACTTTACTAAAATTTTATCTATAATGCTCGTTATCGTCACTTAAAAAGTTCTTGGAATACGATTTCCCAAAAGAATTCTTAGTAACCTTAAAATTTGTTTGATTCAAAGTGCAAATCTGTATCTGTTACATGAATTTTTATTGTTGCCGTTACATAAAAAGTTCTTGGAATACAATTCTACTAGAAAAATTTTTGCAAGTTTCCCAATTTTTTTTTACAGTGTATTTTAAAAGTAAACAATTATAAATATTTTTTTTAGTTTCTTAATAGCCCAGGATTCCCACTGAAACATCTCGCTAATAGTTAAAATTCCAAAATTTTTAAATCATGATAAACATTTATAATAATGCATTACATTACTTGGAATAACTAATTAATGCATGCATAGTTGATAAACAAAAAAAAAAAATATATAAAATATAAAAGGTGTGGTAAATTTTAAAAACTAAACTTTCTTCTACGTTTTTGAATACTTGCTAATCGTAAATTTAAGCGCAACAAACATTAGAAGTTACGCTTCAAAGTTTTCAATTTGTTCGAGGAAAATAAAAGAAAAGATATTTTTCATCATTGCAAGTTATTTATTTTACAGATTAATATCATTGTTTTGATTTCCAAAAAACATATTTTTTTAATCTGTGGTAATGATAATACCTCTTATTAAAGAAATATTATATTTTAAAGTAAACAATTATAATTTTATTAAGTTGTTCTTAATGGTCTATAACTCCCATTGGAACGTCTTTCTACTAGATGAAATTTCATGTTTTTAAAAGATTACGAGGGCGGTTCAATAAGTACCCGTGTTAGAAATGAAGACACCGTTTTTTTAAATTTTTTTTTCCAACATAGTACCCTTTTAGAAAGATACACTTCTCCATACGTTCCGGCCATTTTTCTAGCCCCTCCAAAAAATAGGATTTGTCGAACTCTGCAAAATACGCTCTGTCTGGGCGATGACTTCCTCGTTTGAGCTACTTTTTCCCTCGAGCCATTTTTTTATGTTAGGAAACAAGCAAAAGTCGCAGGGAGCCAGATCAGGTGAATAGGGGGGGGGGTTGCGGCAGCAATTCATAACGCAATTCATGCAGATTGGCGGCGACAACTCCAGATGAATGTGCTGGTGTGTTATCGTGATCGCGGCATCCATCGGGCCGACAATTTTTTCATCCCCAACTTGTCATGTAAAATATGAATTGCTGTTCCGGTCGACACGCCTACGGCCTCTGCTACTTCGCGCACTTCCGTTCGTCGATCAGCGAGAATCATGTCGTGGACTTTTTCAATGATTTCCTCGGTAACCACATCTGGTCGTTCCTCACCGAAAACGGAAGTTCGCCCACGTTTAAATTCGTTGAACCAATATCTAACTGTGGTCATAGATGGCGACGTGTCGCCATAAACAGCATCCAACTTTGCTTTTATCTCGTCGCATTTTTTTCCCATCCAAAAACAAAAAGCGGATTACCGAACGATATCCATCTTAGCGAAAATCACGAAACACGTCTTACTCGAATGGCTGCCAAATCCAAACTAACCAATCAATCAGTCTGAAATTTTTATAGATGTCGTTTCATAGATGGCAGCACACGATGAGAACAGCAACTTCCCTGAGGAACGCCCTTTGTCTTCAAACACGGGTACTTATTGAACCGCCCTCGTATAAGCTTTTATAATTATACATTGCACGAATTCGGATGATGGATTCATGTATGTTTATTTGGCAAATGAAAGTACAAAAACAAAAAGTTATAATAAATTTCAAAAACGAATTGGTCTTTCTAGCTTTTTTGAATGCTTGCCAATGGTAAATTTAAGCATAGCAAACATTAGAAAACTATACTTGAGTATCGTCCCGGTTGTTCGGGCGAAGATATTTTTCATCATTTTTAGTTGTTTATTTTACAACTCAGAAGCAACGTCTGACTTTTCGGAAATTAAATCTTCTTAATAGTCTCAGACTTCAATTGGAAAATATTTGTACTAAGAGTTCCTTTGAATGTCAGCATGACAAGCAGTCAAATTTTTAAATTTTTTAAAAAATAATAGACTTTTATAATTATACGTTACATGTACTTGAATGACTGGTAAACGAAAGGTAAACGAAATATTGGTAAACATTGGTAAACGAAAGAATAAAAATTAAAATATGTAATAATTGTTTAAAGAAACGTTTTTCTAGGTTTTTGAATGTTTTCCAAAGATCAATTTAAGCACATGGAACATTAAAAAAATTGTACTTCAGTGCCGTCCTAGTTGTTAGGAAAAAATGGGTGACAATATATTTGTCCTCCTATTAAATTGTTTATTTCCCATTTAAATAGCGTCGTTCTATATTCCAATTTTTTTTATGTAAATTAAAGTTGAAGTCTTTTTATAATAAAATTTTATATCTTCAAAGTAAACAATTATAAATATTTTTTTAGCTTCTTAATAGTCTAGGATTCCATCTGGAATGTTTATAAAGTTGAAATTTTACAATTTTTAAAAAATAATAAGATTTAAAATTATAGATTATATAAAATCGAATGATGGATTCCTGCATATGTATTTGGCGAACGAAAGAATGAAAACTAAAAGGTGTAGTAAGTTTAAAAAATAAAACGGCTTTCTGGGTTTTTGAATATTTGCTAATCGTTAATTTAATGGTATCACACGTTAGACATTATACTATAAAGTTATCAAGTTGTAAGTGAAAAAGAAATAAGTGAAAGGATATTTTTAATCATTCTATGCTGTTTATTTTACAATTAAATAGCAACGTCTCAATTTCCGAAAAGTTACATTTATTTCTTTTTAATCTACACTGTAAAAAGAAATCTGTTAAGGTACTAAATATTTTCTAGGAAACTGGGATTCCAAGAACTTTTCATGTAACGAAAACAGGAAAAATTCATGTAACCGATTCTGAAACTTGAATTTTTGCTGTTACCGTTACAGGAAAAGTTCTAGGAATCCCAGTTTCCTAGAAAAAGTTTAGTACCTTTACAGATTTTTTTTACAGTGTACGATAATGACGAGATCCTTCACTAAAGAATTTTTATATCTTGAAAGTAAACAATTATAAATATTTTTTAAGTTTCTTAATAGTTTAAGGTTCCCACTTGAACGTCTTTCTATTAGTTGAAATTTCAAAGTTTTTAAAAAAATTAAGCTTTTATAATTATACATTACACGAATTTGAATGATGGATTCATGCATGTTTATTTGGCAAATAAAAGTACAAAAACAAAAAGACACAATAAATTTCAAAAATGAATTGGTCTTTCTAGCTTTTTTGAATGCTTTCCAAAGGTAAATTTAAGCACAGCAAGCATTAGAAAATACTTGAGTGTTGTCCCGGTTGTTCGAAAGAAGGTATTTTTCATCATTTTAAGTTCTTTATTTTACAATTGAATAGCAACGTCCTACTTTTCAAAAAACTAATATTTCTTCTAAATCTAAGGTGAAGTTAAAGACTTTTTATAAAAAAGTTTTATTTCTTGAAAGCAAACAATTATTTTTTTAAGCTTCTTAATAGTCTTAGACTTCTATTGGAAAATATGTATATTAAGAGTTCTTTTGAATGTCTGTAAGACAGCCAGTTGAAATTTCAATTTTTTTAAAAAGATAATAGGTTTTATAATTATACATTACATGGTACTTGAATGACAGTCTCATATGCTTGTATATTTGGAAAAAGGGAGAATAATAATTAAAAGCTTAATAAATTTAAAAACAGAAACTGCTTTCTGGTTTTCTGAATTCTTGATAATGGTAGATTTAAGCAGAGGACGCATTAAAAAATTATATTTCAGTGTTGTCCCAGTTGCACAAAAAAAAAAGATATTTTTTAACTAATAATAACACATTGCTCAGTGGTGCACAAAACAGGAATTTTAATATACATTAGTACATATTAAAATAAAATAAAATTTTCAACGTTTCGCGCCGTCTTCTGCGGGCGTCTTCAGGAAAATATGAAATGGAAGGACTACGTTTGCATCTTGTTCGAGAGATATTTCTACTAAATTAAAAATTAAATGAATTAAAATTTAAAAATGTTGCCAATTACACGTGAGTAAAAATTAAAATGTTGCAAGGAAATAAAAATTTTAAGGTTTTATGATGTTATGCCATATTTTTGGTATATTGTAGGATAAATTATCATTACATGGTTTATTTTCACGTGCTATGATTTCGATGGATTCTATTATTTTACCTTGAACTGGGTTATTGCATGGAACTATGATTTTGGCTTCCTCAAAATTAATATGGCAACCCTTGTTCGCCAAATAGAAGCGAGCAAGGGCAGTATTCTGTTTATATTGTTCTATATCTCTACGATGTTCTTTAATTCTAGTTAAAAGTTTCCGCGTTGTCATGCCGATGTAGACTTTTTAAAGATTATTAGATAAAGTGATGGGGATTTCATAAATACCAGATTTTTGATCTATTGGAATTTTGTCGATTTTATCTGTAACGAGGTCAATGAGATAAGGAGGAGGAATGGCGACAAGTTTTATGTTATATTTTTGTGCGATCTTTTTTACTTTTTCAAATATGTAAGGGATATAATGAAATTTTCTGTAAACTATAAGTTTATTCTGTCGTTGGCCATATGTGGGAGGAGTATTGTACTGTTGAACTATTTTATTTATAAATTTTGCTGGAAAACCATGGTCAAAAGCTATTTTCTGCATAAAATTTTATACACACATGCACATTTTATACAGAAAATAGCTTTTGACCATGGTTTTCCAGCAAAATTTATAAATAAAATAGTTCAACAGTACAATACTCCTCCCACATATGGCCAACGACAGAATAAACTTATAGTTTACAGAAAATTTCATTATATCCCTTACATATTTGAAAAAGTAAAAAAGATCGCACAAAAATATAACATAAAACTTGTCGCCATTCCTCCTCCTTATCTCATTGACCTCGTTACAGATAAAATCGACAAAATTCCAATAGATCAAAAATCTGGTATTTATGAAATCCCCATCACTTTATCTAATAATCTTTAAAAAGTCTACATCGGCATGACAACGCGGAAACTTTTAACTAGAATTAAAGAACATCGTAGAGATATAGAACAATATAAACAGAATACTGCCCTTGCTCGCTTCTATTTGGCGAACAAGGGTTGCCATATTAATTTTGAGGAAGCCAAAATCATAGTTCCATGCAATAACCCAGTTCAAGGTAAAATAATAGAATCCATCGAAATCATAGCACGTGAAAATAAACCATGTAATGATAATTTATCCTACAATATACCAAAAATATGGCATAACATCATAAAACCTTAAAATTTTTATTTCCTTGCAACATTTTAATTTTTACTCACGTGTAATTGGCAACATTTTTAAATTTTAATTCATTTAATTTTTAATTTAGTAGAAATATCTCTCGAACAAGATGCAAACGTAGTCCTTCCATTTCATATTTTCCTGAAGACGCCCGCAGAAGACGGCGCGAAACGTTGAAAATTTTATTTTATTTTAATATGTACTAATGTATATTAAAATTCCTGTTTTGTGCACCACTGAGCAATGTGTTATTATTAGTTAAAGTTTATGGTGCAACTGTCCTATATATATTTATGATATTTTTTAATATTATAAGTTGTTTACTTTACAATTCAATAGCATCCTCCTACACTGTAAAAAAAATCTGTAAAGGTACTAAACATTTTCTAGGAAACTGGGATTCCAAGAACTTTTCATGTAACGATAACAGGAAAAATCCATGTAACCGATTCTAAAACTTGAGTTTTTGTTGTTACCGTTACAGGAAATGTGCTTGGAATCCCAGTTTCCTAGATACAGTGTAGTGCCTTTACAGATATTTTTTTTTACAGTGTACATTTCGAAAAAAAAATCTTTTAAATCTAAGATAAAGTTAAATCCTTTTATAATAAAGCTTTATTTTTTCAAAGTAAACAATTATAAGTATTTTTTGTGTTTCTTAGTAGTCTGATGCATACACTGAAACGACACTCTAATAGTTGTAATTTCAAAGTTTTTAAAAGATTACAAAGCATTACAATTATAAATTACATTAATTCGAATGACTGATTCATGCATGTTTATTTGACAAATGAAAGAAAAAAAAAACTAAAAGGTATAATAAATTTTAAAAACAAAACGGTTTTCTACGTTTTTGAATACTTGCCACCGGTATATTAAACTCGTCAAATAATGCAAATGGTACTTTAGAGTTGTCAAGTTGTTCATGAAAAAAATAAGTGCAAAGTTACTTTTCATCATTCTAAGCTAAACATTTTAGAATTTACAATTTAGTTGCAACGTCCTGATTTTGGTAAAGTTATTATTATTTTTTTTAAATCTATAATAAAGTTGAAATTCTTTACTAACGAAATTTTATATTTTCAAACTAAATAACTTAATATATATGAAAGTATAAAAATTAAAGCCTTTTTAAAAACTTAAAATTTAAAAGTTTAAAGTTCCAATTAATATTTTTAACTTTAATTCTGAAGCTTAAAGCTATTTTGTCCCTGGTAACATTCTTTTCCAACCTAGCATTTATTACTTTCAGAGATCAATTTTGAACGTTCCTTAAGATTAAAGTTTATGATGTAAGGGCTTTTTGCAGCCATTTGTGGTTACAGTCACATACGTCATCGACCCGGGAATTGTGCGGGCTTTGACCACATATCAATCAAAACCTAATGAACCAATTATATTAAATAATCCTCCCAAATCCACAACGGTGCCCTCTGCTGGAAAATATTACAATCCCCAACATATTACCCAGAACACGAGCGAAAAATAAGAGATTTTGCAGATTTGAGGTGCCTGACTAGCCTACGGTCATGTAAACTTTCGTATTCAGCGTAAACGGCTCGGGCGAACTCCGACCGGACTTGCGAATCCCTTCTGTATGATGAACGGCCAAATAAAAGGTTTTTCGAACAAACAATAGGCTCCCGAGTCCAACTTATTATGCCACGACTCACACACCAAGAAGACGTTACATATATAATATATATATTTTACTTTTTTAATTATCTAGACTGCCGACAGAACGTCTTTTTAATTGAAATTTCAAAGTATTTAAACTTTATAAGCTTTTATATTTATACGTTACATGAATCTGGATGATTAATTCAAGCGTAGGTGTTTGGTAAATTTAAAAGTAAAAACTAATAGATGTAACAAATTTTAAAAATGAAACGGTTTTCTAGATTTTTGAGTACTCACAAAGGTAAATTTAAGTTCATCAAACATTACATATCATATTTCAGTGTTGTTGAGGTGTACATGAGAAAAATAAGTTAGCATATTTCAGTGTTGTTGAGGTGTACATGAGAAAAATAAGTTATCATATTTCAGTGTTGTTGAGGTGTACATGAGAAAAATAAGTTAAAAAATATTTTCATCATTCTAAGTTGTTTATTTTGCAGTTCTATAAAGCAACCTGATTTACGGAAAGTTATTTATCTTCAAAGTAAACAATCATAAGTATTTTTTTTTAAGTTTCTTAATAGTCTAAGATTCCCACTGAAATGTCTTTCTACTAACTGAAGTTTCTAAGATTTTAAAAGATAGTAAGATTTTATAACTATTCTTTACATGAATTAGAATGATTGATTCATGCATGTGTATCTGGACAACGGAAGTATAAAAACTAAAAGGTGTAGCAAATTCAAGACAAGATGATACTTCAGTGTTGACCCAGTTTTTCAGAAAAAAATAAAATAAATAAATGAAAATATATTTTTTCATCATTCTAAGTTGTTTATTTTACAATTGAATGACAACGTGCTGATTTTCGAAAAGTTATTTCTTCTTTTTAATTTATGATAAAGTTGAAATCCTTTACTAAAAAACTTTTTTGTATCTTCAAAATAAACAGTTGTGAATATTTTAAAAGTTTCTTAATAGTTAAGTATTTCCGCTGGAACATATTTTTAATCCGCGTTTTCATATATGCTAAGAATTTGAAAAACATGAATAATTAGATAGTTTTGAGAAATATGCAAAGGATGATGCTGAAAAAAAAAACCCGTTATGTTATAAGTTGCATTTCTTTTAAAAATAAATTTCGATGTGTTTAACCACTCTTGTAAATTTAAGATAGATGGACTTTGTTTACCGTCTGTAAAGGCGTCCTCGAAGATATTAATTCAATATTTTTATTCCAATTTTTAGATGATAGGCAAAAAATCACACATTTCTATTTAAATACAGCCTTTTCTTTACATATTGCTGTGTAAAGTAGAAATTACGTGGCGTACTCTTAATTGTACGCCCAGAAAAATAAATAAGTTTATGAACACATCAGTGGAATGTTACATATGAGCCCACGCTAGACACACAAAAAATGAAAATGCTAATGTTAAATCTATGGGATCATGTATTTCAAATATCTCGTTTAAGTTTTGTTTTCTTAGAATAACTAAAGATAACCTACAACCTGTGCTATTAAAAGCTTGGAACTATTATAACACACTCGATTTTTTTCCACATTTCACACTCTTTATTCAAAAACTTTTATGTATATATTAAGACTTCATTAAATCCTCAAAGGAATCTATTTCCTGGATGATACACAGAATATCAATATCTATGACTTAATCTTCAAGCTTTTTAAAACATATATGCACATGCATAAAGGACGGGGATAGTGTTTAATGCATCTTACAAAAAAAATTATATATTATTTGCATTTGGCAAAAATTTTATTTCGATGTTTCGAATACATAAATTATATATTTTTTAGTTTAAAAAATCCAGCTGCACTGTGAATTAAAAAATGGCTTCTTTTGCGAAAGTTGTGTGGTTTCATTTTAGGATATATTGACTAGGAAATTTCGAGAGATATTATGAAGTTTGATGTATGAGCATATATATAAACTTGTGAATGTTAATGGAGATACATTTCTCATTAACATGTACGACACGGCGTTATAACTGTGGTTTACATGTGAAAACCGATATGTCAGCTTAATTTGCACCAATGTCATGACCGATTGATTCAATAAAGTAAGGAATCTTATTATGAATATGATAAAGACCAAATGATTAAATTATGAAATTTTTTGTAATGCTTTCTTTATTAGAATTATTCTTCATTCTTTATTGTTCTTTAGTCTTCATTAAAAAACAAAACCCCAGTATCATTGTGTATGGAAAAATGGCATTATTTTGAGTGAACTGTATATGGTTTCCTTTTAATACATAATAAATAGGAAATTTCGAGATTTGATGTATGAGCATAGTATATATAAACTTGTGAATGTTAATGGAGATACATCATTTCTCATTAAAATATATACCATTTTGTTATAACTGTGGTTTAAATGTGAAAGTCGATATGTGAGTTTGATTTGCATAGAGTAATTGATTTAATGAAGTAAGGAATCTTATTGTGAATACGATAAAAAAAACAAATGATTAAATTATAAAATGGTTGTAATGTGTTTCAATATTTTTTGGTTAAAATCCATTCAAATTCCATCATTCTATTTACGATAAAAATTATATAAATCTCAAACACTTCACAACATCTCAGTTTCAAAAACATGCAAATTAATGTATTGAAATGTATTCAGTTTCGTATAGATACATTTTGCGGATATTTACATATCATAGTAAACTTCTAATTCGATGCTGTATCATCTACTATTTTTTTTAAACTTTGTATCATGTATTTCTTTTCAGGTGCGTTCGTAATTATGTAAATAGATATCACCTATAGATGTCGTTCAATCCGTCTATTCGCATATGACAGAGAAAAAATTACCCAACCGAATTATTTGAAAATTAAAATATATAATAGTTGCACAATTTTGTCGAGTAATTTCATATTTTATGAAAATTGGATGTATAGTATAATTATAGGGATAATAAATTTTTTCAATTACATTACGTCCAATGGGAAAAAATAATTTAAAATGCATTTTAATGATGCTACACTCTTTCGAACATAATGCAGTTGATATGCATCTAAAAAGTATATATTAAAATATACGTTCTACACAATCTGGGATGTAGGGAATATTTTCTATTAATTTAGAGGACCACGCAAAAGTATTCCATTATATAATGGTATAGAGAAAAACATTGTATGAAGCGCGTCTTACTTATATGAAACTATTCCATATTTTATCAAATTGATGTACATTGCTAATATTTTCAATAAGATTCTTTTTGTATATAGGGAATAGGTAGTATTTACATTGAGACACAAAATGTTTAGGCTACTATACTGTATGCCAAGTAATGTATACTATTACACCAAGATCTGATTATTTTTTTTAATTCGATATAGTACGAAAACACCTCATTTGTTACGCTTGACGTGCTATTTCCGATTCGTTTTGTAGATTAAAGTTCATTGAAACTATATATAAACATGTTTAAATTAGCTAGGGTTACTGTAATATCTTGTCATAAACTAACTAATAATATCTGATTAGGAAAATATTGTACACTATCAAATCATATATGCGGAGTCGGAAGTTCTTGAAATCATAAGTAAACCTGAGAGACATAAATTCTATTCTGACACCGTTAAAATTTTAGAACTTATGTGTATTAATTATTGAATATTTACAAAAAGAGTATTATTTACAGAAGTCTATTTACAAAGAAACTACGGACATCTCAATTATCATAACTGAATGTTCCATTATATCCGAATTCGTCATTTCACATCGTTCTCTCCAAACGACAACCATCGTTCTACCCACGCTGTCTTCACTTCAGTTCCAAGCGTCAGCACACAGTTGCGCCTTTCATCCAGCTGAATCGGACCTACAGCATCTGGGCACCATAATGGGATATGGGACTCACAGTAGCTGGGCACCATAATGGGATATGGGACTCACAGCAACCGGGTTGTGGGAGTAAGAGACGCTCCCACATATGTTTTATAAAATATTATAGTTTTCAGGAACTGAAACTATAAAAACATATAAAATATAATATAAAGTAAAATCTATAGTTGTCATGCACGTACACTCTACCATAAGATTTATATTGAATATTAGAGAATAAATATTTTTATGTTTATGAAACAAAGGTAAACGAAATTCACTGTCTATAAAAAAAAAGGTGAAACTTATGAACTTTTATCAAAAATGTTTTCGCATAAAACATCAGCAAAGAATTCATTAAAAGACTTTCATGACTTTCAAATATTTGTCAGAATGAAAGACATATTAAAATGATTTCTGAACTTCCTGAAAACAACATTTTGTTAACCGAAGATGCAATATATTTGAATTATTTCTCTAGTGAAGATGTCTTTCTAAGAAAAATGATACTAGCTGCGTAATAGAAATTTGAAAATGATACAAGAAAGTTTTTATTAATAAAATATGTAAAAGAAACGTTCAGAAAATGTTCAATTACATTTAGTATTCTGAAGATGCCTTTTTGTTGTATATATATTTTTTCGAAAAGGTGCATCATTTTAATCTTGCGTAGAAAAAAGTTGCGTAATCTTTTAAAACTTATTAGATATGAATACTTATCAGATAGAGTGAAAATTATAAAAAATGGTATTATTCTTTTCTAACTACATATGTAATGTGTCAAAATGATATGTATGTCTTTGAGATCAACAAATGTGCTAAAATAGCAGTCATACAAACACCGAAAATGATCGATGGGAGAATCCAAAAACACACTTAAATATTTCACATAATAATTTTAAAGTCTGATGGGAATAAAAAATCTTAGTTGAATTAAACATGTTATAAATAACTACAGCTGAAGATATTTTTTTCTGAAACAAATATTGTTTGCGAAATCATACATTTATTTGAAAAGACTGCCATAATATCAGTATCTTTTTTAATTCGTTACATATACATTTAATTGAAGCATACTTTTTAAACTTAGCAATATGAATTTCTACAATAAACTTAAAGAAATACATATAAGGCTCGTACTGACTTTTAGACTGACATAAGGTACTTAACTAATAATCAAAGAAAACCTAAAGTAAACTTAAATTATTGTTGGCAAAAAGTTCATCGTGAAGCTTTTACTATAAAATCGTTCTTTAAACTTCTTAAAGTACATTTTTCCCCTTCTCTGTACTTTTTTTAATTTCTTTTTAAAAGAGATATTGATCTAAATTCTACCAGCTATAGAAAAGATTAAGACGTTGTTATTTAAAAAAAAGGTTAGACATTCCAAATGCTTAACAAAGTAAAAAAAAAATGGTCTAGTCCGATTTATCTCTAAACGGTGTTATGACACAAACCCGAGTTTGTAGGTTTCATGAAGATTTAGAATAGTATATGAATGCACATATATATATAATACTTTTACAAATAGATCCAAAGTATATATATATATATATACATGAATGTGCTCTAAAAATATCAAAATTTAAAAAATAGAATAAAAAAACAATCTTACTATAACTATTTAAGTATGTCATTAAATATGAAAAAAGTTCTTTTACAACCCTTTCAATTTGATAATTTTAGTCTTTAGTTTTCGCGCCATGTAGGTATTGTCTCGCGATTTCTAAAACAGTGACGGGAAGCAAAAAAAGAGAATAATTAAATAATAAAATAAATAAATAAATAATGGCATAAATAAATAAATATAGCATTTAAAATGCAGAAACATAATACAATAAATTTTATTTAATTTCTATCTGAAATTTATTGGTATATATATATATATATATATATATATATATATATATATATATATATAACATAATCATGCGTTCTTTTAAAAATCTTCAGGCTAAAAACGAAAAAAAATCTCATATTTTGGTTACTAATTTTTTTATTTAAATCTTTATGGTATTAATAGTCACACTGCTTGTACTTCAAATGTAACTACCTAAGTAGGTTTTCTTTCCTCTTAAACGATTCAAGTACAGAAATCTTTTATTTATGTTTTCCCGAAAGAATTTAAAAGCTACAAATAAAATAGACTATGCCATTTTTTATTATTCATTTCATGTTTAATCCTAATGTCCCCTGACACGCTATTCAAACTAAATGTTTAATTTATTTGACACAATAATTCATTTTAATGAAAGGTTTTCTTTATACGATGTTAATTTTTTTACATTATTTTCATTTTCCATCGAATTGCGTTTGCGTACATTTTTAAATATATATATATATTTTTCTATTCTGCATATTACACTTACTGTGCATGCATTATTAATAATTTATAGTAATCCTTTTAATATTTCATTATAAATTTAGTTTATTTTTTTTAAGATAATAATCTTAAATTAAAAGCATAAAATTGCGGTAAATTATATCATCTTTCAAATGTTAGGGAATTTAAAATTTGACCTTTTTTTTATTTAAACCAGCATCTTATATAAAAGTAGTATCTACCTAAGAAAAATAATATTAATAAATTTTAATTTTTTTTAATAAATTTTAACCTTTTCTGTTTGAATTTCTTTTCAATTTTTAGAAAAAAAAATTACATTTACCTTAATGACATTAACGCTAGATAATGAAATAGATTAATTAGTGTTTACCGACTGTTTCTTTGTCTGAAATATAACGAATGTCATTGTTTTGTGTACTATGTATATTATAAAGGCCAAACGTACCTGTGCGTAACGCATACGTCATTATGCGCATGGCAACACTTTCAAATTTTAAATGAATTTCAGTATTGTAATTTTTGCTACTAAATGTTTTTAAACTTCTTAATGTCGCATATTTCCAATTATTACACCATCGTGTAGGAAAAAAAATATTCTTTTAAATGAAATTTGTTTGAAAGCTGTATCTTAATTTGTTTTTGAAATATTAATTTTTGTTTGTAGCTTTCAATACCTTTTTTCTAATTGTGGCAACATGAGTACTCCATTTCTATTTAAAGCAAAGAAAAAAGTGGAAAAAATGAGCGCTGTATCTTTATATTGCCATTTTCTCATTAAAAGGAAAAAATAGAAATTTAAATATCTTCTATTATAAAACCCGGTAAATTTTGACTTCATTTACAAAATTTGTTTAACACGTAAAAGAAGATCAACTGTTTAATATCTATTTCAGCTAATAGCATTGAGACTTGAAGTTTTGAATCAAAATTATCAAATTAAAATACCAATTTTTTTAAACGTGAAAAAAGATGTGAAATGCATATTTGTAAAATTTGATATGGTGAAAAGGATGCCGGGTTTAGATTTCACGGGAAAGAAATGTCTGTGATTGAGTCAAAGTTGAGTAAATTTTGCTTTTTATCATGTTGGAATACTAGCATAAGAACCTTAATTGATAACTTTATCATAATAACATATCTTTATTATTTTTTATTGCTTACATATACGATTGAAGTTTAATTTTAACAATTTCTACAACTGCGTTTTATAGAAAAAGTATTTTGTTAATTTGGCGATGAATATCATTTTGTTTAAGAGTTAGACGTACCAATATAAAATGCATTTTTACTATAACTAATTTTGTAGATTTATTACAAGTTAATGAAACAGCTCTTCTTAAACATTTTCTTCCGTCAAAATTTGACGAATTCTACACTGTAAAAAAAAATTCAAGAGGTTACTAAAAATTCTTTAGTAAATTTGTATTCCACAAAATTTTTTAGTAACCATTACAAACTTTTTTTTTGCAAGTGAAACAAGTATTTCTTTTGTAAACTGAACAAAAGAATTTTTTGTATAACTAACTTAAAAATTTTTAGTATGAGCCACCAAGAAAATTTTAGTAATAGCTCCAAAATTATTTTTAATAACCTTTACGTGCGCCCGAAGGACAGGAGTTTCCTTCGAGCTGCATCCAAACTTCTGAAGCGATAGATTTTCGGCAAAACCGCAATAGATGGCAGCACCAAAAATTGCTACCGGCTCTGACAGGATTTTCATAATCCCTTTATTAACGAGTACTTACACTACATACATTCGGGAATTATTTGGCGTTGTCCGGTATCGAACCCGGGACCTTTTAGCCTGGAGTCCGTTACTATAACCACTAAGCTGTCAAGGCAACATCATGCGAATTTTAGTAATAGCTATTAAAAAGGTAAAACTATTAACTCTATCCATTGCTAACTTTTTTCTAGTAATTCTTACAGATTTTCTAGTAACCGACTACGATTACTAAAAATTTTTTAGTAATTACAAGGATCACTAATGTTTTTTTAGTAGATCGACCCTTTTTTTTTTACAGTGTACCTGGTTCAATTAATATCCATATGAGAATACATGAAGGAGGAATATTTGGAGATGTTTATAAAATATTGCATTACAATAAGATTTAACTTAGATTACAAATGTCTAATATTTTTAATGCTTTATTACACATGTTTCATTTAGGAAAGTAACTTCCATTTTATATAGAGAAATATATATGTTTCAAATAAAAGTATCGCAATCGACATAAGGAGTATTAAGTGAATAATAATAATTACAAATAATACTAAATGCCTAATCATTAATGAAGTCATATAGTAAATAATAGCAATAGTATTTCTTAAAACAAAATAATACTCCATTAAAATACATACATTAATGTACTCCATTAACGGTGTACTACCGACGGTGTACTACCGACACGGTAGTACACCCGACCCGGAAGTTTAATGCTTAGTTTTGTTAAATTATATGCTGTTATTAATTTATTTTTTAGTTATTTTTTTTCTGGGATAATCTTTTTGAGTACTTTAAATTACTAAATACTTACTATAATAATAAATTACTTAATAATAAAAATGATAGTACTTTAAACTTTTCAATTTTAAATGCTAAATTTATCCAATTATTTTATGAAAATTTAAAGGGGAACAAGACTATAACGATTATTTCGTTATATATTGGTTATTTTCTTAAATTATTCCTTCCCCCCGTCTCTTTTCAATTCAAAATCAGTTTTAAGTGTCCTTCATTCACTTTCCATTTTTTTTCCCTCGCATAGTTTTTCTCTAACCGAAAAATCGGCAGCTGCTTAACTTTGTCTGTGAGAAATACACTTACATATCATTCAACCGTTTAAAACATTTCCAGATGTCTGCTATTTCCGATCGAAGCAATTCTGCATTACCTTATATGGACATCATCTCTGTTTCACAGTTAAAATTTATGCTTACGCTTCTTTTCCTTTCTCGATAAAACCCTATAAAGAATTTAACATCTGCGCAGTAAAATCTCATGTCCCTTCGGTGTGCTTCTTTATTAGACAAAACAACACGTGTAACATTTTATTGTTTGGCAACCTTTTCCTTTCCCATCCCAGCTGGGAAACTAAATTGAATTCTTATCTTGCCGGCTGCATTTTAACTGTATTTGGCGTATACTATCCATTGTGCATGGGCGAACTTTTGTATGTTGGCGATTTTCTATCATGCCAAAAGTGGCAATTTGTTGCTATGTACGAGGCACTTGACTCTCTGCGCTCGTCTTGTTAACCTGCTATTCTTCGTTCGGAGATTTTCTCCGAGAGTTGTAAGTGCGCCCCCCTTCGTAATAGATGTTAAAATAAAGTGTAACTTTGCAATCATCGTGGGGTTTTTTTGTACATCTGAACCTGGATACATGATCATTTCGTTCTTCTAAATGCCTTAACTAATATCTGCAACCACCAATCTCCCTTATAAAACTTTGGTGCCGTTTGACTCTCGTTTTTTTCCCCACATAAAAAAAAAAAAAATATGGAGGGGGGCACAATCAACTGCGACTTTACGGCGAATGTGATAATTTTGGTTCTTCTTTCTTCTCTGCATCCCCGGTAAAAAAAAAAAGCAACGGCTTGGAGTCTTGACTGGTATGTCTCAACAGAGGTGGAATTCCCCAGCTTCACCGGCGGTCGACGTCGAAATGTGATTCCTTGCCTGGACACCCCCTTTTCTCTCCCCTGTGATCTCCATCCCAAGTGCTGCGGAGCGTCTCCCCTTGAAATTACATCTTCAAAACGAAACCTGCGCCCGATTGTCACCTCAGCGTTGGGCGCCCCCCGTTTTCATCTCCGTGCATTCTCTGTGTGATTGACGTGTTCATCGCCGCCAGATATCGAGGGCTGCATGTGCGCATTGTGTACTTCTATACCAGTGGTGTTTTGTGGTGTGCTTCTATACCAGTGGTGTTTTGTGGTGTGCTTCTATACCAGTGGTATTTTGTGCCTTTGGTGAACGTAATCTAAAGAAAGTTCATTGTGTTATTATGCATCGTAAAGTCATACATCGTACAAAATAGTGATTCATTAATTGTGGTCGGCAAAAGAAAGTAAAAAAAAAAAAAATCCACATATAATACATATGTCTTCAATTATGTGAAAATACATCAGAAATAATTCATCGTATGTATCAGTTAACAGTGCACAAAAAAAGTATTAAATAAATAACAGAATTCCAACTAAAGCTAAAAAAAATGATGTGTCACTACCTTTGATAAGTTATCTGCTATTCGTCAGTAAAAAAAAAATATAAAAAAAACGAAAAAAAGTGCACAATGAAAATCCAACCTCAAAAAAAGTCTACATTTTGAATGTGGGAGCAGAGCGTGCCCCAGTTCCCTAAGTTTTGTCTTATTAAATTAGTAATCATTTAATTATTTCTTTAAAACTAAATCTGTAAGTTACCCCAAGTATTTTCTTTACTTTATGTTCTGCTTCCACAGTCAGTTCATCATAATCAATATTGCAGTTTGGTGTTTTTAAATCATATTTTTTTTCAACATAACTATTATAATCCTGTTATTGTGTTTTTGCAAAGATTTTTTTAACTTGCGAAAGCACGGTAACTGTTGTCATTTCTAGTTATTATTTTTATGACATTTTATGCAGTTTTTATCAGTTATTTGCATTTATGTGCTATTGTTTCATATTTTACGTCCCACCCCTTTTTTGTTTTTTTAATTTGTATTTAGATTCTCTAATATGCTTAAATGTGTTTAACCAGTTTTGAACTTTAATTACAAGGTTAAAATAAGAACATTCTTTTTCATCCAAAACATATAAATAAATCAGAAGGTTTTAAGTTACAAAAAAAGGAATTTTTTTTCCTTGAGTAAAGAAGTTAAAGGATTTTTTTTTTCTTGCTTGCTAACAGTTTGTGCGGTTTTCTATAGAGTTTTCTTTACTTTATTATCTAAAGTAAGTACTTTGTTAAAGTGAAGGAATATATAGATATATGTTTCAAAGTGTAATTATTTTGCCATTTTATTTAATTTATTTTCTAAATGTGTTAATTTTGTATGTGCTTCCTTGCGTTACTGTCATAAAAGGTTCAAATAAGATATCTTTAAAGTGAGGTATATTTTAAAATCTATTTATTTTGCTAGTTTAGATATTTTTACTAGCTAGGAAATTTACTTGTTTTCAATGTGCTTTAGAGTATAAGTCAGGTCTGTGTAACAATTTCTCTAAAACTTGTGAGCGTAAACAAAAAAAAAAAAAAAAACTGATCATGGCGGCAAAACAAATTCCGATAAATATCATTCAATTTGATGGAGATCCAGATTTACTTAAATTTTTCTTTGATCAAATTCGCGTCTGTGCAGAAATTAATAAATACAACCCACAAACAACAATTGCAATCTTAAAGGGAAAGTTAGTTGGGCCTGCACAAAAATTTCTAGCCCAAAATCCTGACCTGCAAAAGATAACAGACCTCGATTTGCTGGAAAAGGAATTTGCGTCATTTTTCGCCCCCCCTAGTAAATGTGTTGCTTCTGTTGAATTGTCCAGTTTAGCACTTATGCCTTCTGAGACGATAAAAAACTTAGCTCATAGACTAAATGTTCTTGCGGCGACTGTTTATGCAGATATCAACGACGAAGGTGCACGCAACACTATTAAACTTATGAAATTTCTAGAAGCCCTTCCTTCAAATATTAGAATAAAATTACAGGAAGAAGGCATTAATGATTATAAAACAGCAGTTGAAAGAGCGCAAACCCTTCATGAAATTTTAAGGAATGAGAAAATCTTACATTCCTTACCTTCGGTACACAGACCAGAAAATCTTATTGAATCGCAACTGAAAGAAATTTCCAAGAAAATAAATGCATTATCCTTTGCCCCTCCTGATACTAAAACCGAAACTGAGCAAAAAAATCTCCAGACTAGACCAAAACATTTCGCAGGTGTTTCACGCTTCAAAAAAAATTACAAAAATCGAAACTACACTAGACGTTATTCCCCACACAAGTTTTCACAAAAAAAACCAGTTGTTTGTCAGTTATGTGGACGAAACAATCATGATGCTCTCTCTTGTTTTAAATGGAAAAGAGCAAACACTCAAAGAAAAAATAATTACACGAATTCCACTCCACAATTTCAGGAAAACTGAAACAGAGATACAATTTTTATGCTGATGGTGTTGTGTCTCAATCTAATACTTTTACATCAGCAACTTTTGTTTTTGACCCTGTATTACCTAAAATTTCAAGTTCGAGACTAGTTAATTCAGTAGCTTCCCAAACTTTTGACTCTATTAAGATAGCAAATAACATCAGTACACAAACAGAAAGTGATAATGTTCAGATAATTTGTAGTGTAAACACTATGTCACCATCCCTCCCTCTTGTTAAAGCCACTATAGCAAACCATGATATTACTTTATTGGCTGATTCTGGTAGTAGTATATCTTTACTTTCACAAAAATTATTCAACCAACTTAAACCTGTCTTAAAATATAAAAGACTGTCCACTGACGTCAATATTAAAACTGTCAATTCTGATGTTTCATTTTCCGCCTGCATCAGAACATCCATTAAGCTAAAACAAAAAGCGTTTTCACATCACTTTTATATTGTTGACATACCCGAGTCTTCCAGTTTTGAAGGCATTTTAGGTTTCGATTTCATAACTAGATACAATGTTGTCATCGATACTTTTAACAAGTGTCTCCACGTCAACAATAATTTCTCTGTTCCTTTAAAAACCAGTAAAGAATCTTCTGGAGAGAAACAATCAGAATCATGCAATTCTTTGAGTGATGTTGTATTGAATCAAGCGGTGTTCTTAACTCGAAAAATTATAGTAGAACCTCAACAACAAATATGGTGCTCTGTTTACACCTTCAATAACATCAACAATGACAGAAATTATCTTTTTGAATATTTGGCACAAACAAAAGAATTAACAGGAAATGATGCCATTATTCAAATGAATAAATTATCCAATAAAAGAAAGAAAACTTCACAAATACATCAGTTCTTCTCAATAACACTTAAAAACACTTCTGAAAAGACCATTCATCTCCCTAAACACACAAAAATAGGTCAAGTATCTGAGATTGAGGAAATTCGCGACTATACTTCTGTAATGTCTGACAAGCAAAATAACTCAGAACAGCACTTTGTAAATTTTATTCAGGCGTCTAATGAAATCTTACAAAAAAGAAAGCAGGAGTTATCGGCTAATGATTTTAAACTTTCTCACTTAAAATCTGACGAAGCAAAGAACCTAACTAAATTGCTACTTAGTTATTACCCTGCCTTTTCCAAATCATTAGACACACTTGGTCATACTGATAAAATTGTACCTGATTTAAAATTCATTAATGACTACCCCATAAAGACACTCCCTTTCCCTCTTCCCCAAGCTGTGCAAAAGGATGTTTTAAATCAAATCAAACAGTTACTTGATGCCAAAATCATTGAACGTCATTGTTCCGAATGGGCCTGCCCCATGCTTCTTGTTAAAAAGAAACCAGACGGTACAGGTATACAGAAATATAGACTCGCATTAGATCTCAGAATGGTTAATACTATAATTCAAGGTTCGTCATATCCACTTCCTAAAATTCAAACCATTATTTCAAATCTTTCACAATATCGTTTTTTTTCTTCTCTTGACTTTCATCAGGCATATCATCAGATTGATTTGCCTGCAAAATTTCAAAATCAGCTCACATTCACTACAATGTTCGGTTCTTTTCGGTATAAGAGATTAGTATTCGGCTTAAAATCTAGCGCCTCAATTTATCAAGCTTTAATGGACTCGTTACTTGATGAATTACAGTTAGAAGGTGTCTATACCTACCAAGATGATCTTATTGTTGGTGCCAATTCATATCAAGAAATGTGTGATAAGTTGGATAAAATTCTTGCAATATTAGTAAAATATAACTTAACGCTGTCCCCTAACAAATGCACTTTTCACAAAACCAGTTTAGATTATCTTGGATTTCATATAGAAAATCAAACTATTTCTCCTGTTCACTCCAACATTGTAAAAATAACATCTTTTCCAACACCTACAACAAAACGTCAATTAAAAGCACTCATAGGCGTCATTACATTTTACAAATCTCTGGTTCCATCCTTTTCTGAACTTGTACAACCTCTCATAAACTTAACTACTCCAAAAGCTAAATTTAAGTGGACATGTAAACATCAAAAAATTATGGACACCATACAGAAGATATTCTTTAATCCACCCATGGTTAGATTACCTGATTGGAACAAAAAGTTCTATTTAAATACTGATGCGTCAAATATTGCCATTTCTGGCGTCTTACTACAAGAACATGATAAACAACTATTACCTGTTGCATACTTTTCAAAATCTTTAAAAGCATCCGAAAAAAAATATCCTGCACTTAAATTAGAACTCATGGCAATTCATAAATCAGTTACTGCTTTCAAATATTATTTATACAACAGAGAATTTGTAATACTTTCAGATAGTAAACCATTAGAAAAGTACAACAAAACTACAAATCCGGCTGATATTATCTCTCGCTGGCTCATGGATCTCTCAGAATACACATACAAATTTCAACATATTCCAGGTAAAAAGAATGTACTCGCTGACTATTTATCTCGCTGTAACTTTGAAAATAATCAACAGACTTTAGCTACAAACCCTGAACTTATTCATGACACTCAACCCTTACCTATTGTAGAATGTGATACTCCACACTCCAGCTCGAGTGATTCTAATATGCATGTTAACTGCCTTATTTCTGGTACACAAACAAATCCTGACCCTTTATTAGAAATTTCGAATGAAACATTTGCTACTGAACAACAAAATGACCCTACTTTGTCTGTTGTTTATAAAGAAATCTTAAAGAAAGGATCTTCTCAAAAATTTCCTAACTACTTCATTCATCCTGATTCGAAAGTATTAATGTTAAAGAAGGAAAATATTTTTAATAACACTTTTTCGTATCACATTATTGTTCCAAATTCACTTAAAACCAAAGTCTTAACAATTTCACATTTATCCCATTTTGGCTTTAATAAAACTTATGAATTCTTGTCAGGTAGATATTTTTGGAAGGGTATGTATGTAGACACTTTAAACTTTGTTGCATCCTGTATCAAATGTCTTCAAACTAAACATCACCAAACTCCACCTGCACCCTTACAGCCCACATACACTCCCAGGTACCCTGGTCACACTATCAGTACAGATCTCCTTGGACCGTTTGCTAATGGAAAATATGTTTTAACTATCACTGATCATTTTTCAAGACATATTGAACTCTTTCCACTTAATGACATATCTGCGAGTAAGGTTGTTAAATGCTTATTCTCTTACATAACCACCTTTGGGAGACCTTCGGTTGTCTTATCAGACTTAGGACCCCAGTACACTTCTCAGGTATATAACATCTTTAATGATACAATGGGCATTAAGGTATTACACAGTTCTGCCTCGAGACCACAATCAAATGCGATTGCAGAACGAATCAATAAGTCAATCAAATATTCAGTTAATATTCTTTTACAAGAAGGTCATTCATTCGAAAATGCAGTATTTATACACAAATCACTTTATAATGGTTCGAAACATGCAACTACATTATATTCTCCTAATTTTCTTCATTTTGGACGTGAACTTTCTCTAATTTTTGACACTTTTGATCAGTCGTGCAACCAACCCTTTCTTGATAAACATATTGAAGTACACAAATTACTTGATGATTTGAGTAAGATATATCACAAAGCTTATAACAACATTAAATCTGCTCAAGATAAAAGATATAAATATTACGGTCAGAAAGCTAAATTAAGATCCATTTTCTTAAAAGACATTGTATATCTAAAATCAAATGACAAGTTTAAAACAAAGTATACTGGTCCATATATTGTCACTTGTAAACATTCCCCTGTGTCATTCTCAATTAAAAGGTTGTATACTCCTGATAACACAGCATTTCGGGTACATATTGATAGACTTTTATTAGCACCTCCTCGGTATGGACATTTATTTGATGCACCAAGTCATATAAACAACACTAACTTTAATACGTTTTATCAACCTCACACATACAATCTAAGAAACAGAAGCTAATGTAAATCACTATTTATTATTTTTATGTCTTGTTTTATGATACCACATATCCAACCAAAGAGCTCATGGTTGTGTGTATGTTGTTTTTGACTGATCTTTAACAATATCATGGCTGGTCCATCAATATTGCTCTGAAGATCTCTTAAGAACAATATTAGGTATCATTGTTATCCTTTAACACTTACATATGTCTTCATACTCACTTAAATTTTATTTACTTTTATTGTGTTTTCTTTTTGCAGTACACTTAAAATTTCTTTGACAATACTCAGTAATTCAGTATTTTTCCACTAACTAACCTCCCACTTAACATTTCTAGTACTATAAGTCAAACATATTATAGTTAGATAAACAGGTACTGTACTTTAAAAAAGTAAACAAAAGATTCATGTAATTAAATAAAACACAGTTTATATATATGACTTGTTCATCACCCCACTCGATTGTGACATATTTTTCGTCTCTCTTCACTCTAGGATTGTCTGCCCATATTAGTTATTATATGATATACATTTTTTTGTTTTTTTTTCTTTTTGAATTCTTCCCTTTGAAGTCTTGTTCCCGTTCAAAATTAAGGCCCTAAGGGTTCAAGCTTCATTGTGTTGAGAGACAAAATTTTGGAATTGGAGTTTCGATTCAAATTTTTGAATTGTGATTCCAATTCACAACAATTCAAATTTTTTTTCATGTAATTCGAATTGGGCTCCTTCAGAAGACCGCTAGTGCCTTCGGGGGAGCATCACAATTCCCTCCTCATCTAAGGCTAGGCCCTAAGCCGATGCCATAATACTTGTGTTGTACACAAGATTCAGGGTGACGCATATTTTTATGGGCGTGCTTGGAGCACCTCTTTTTTTTGTCATCCTATGCTTCGGCATGAAACACTTTTTACAAAAACATTTTTATTTTTTTAATATACATCATATTACTTCTTTAATTTTTGAAAAATATAGTGCTATTATGTTATTTTGTGTATTGCCATTTTATATTCATTTAGTATTAGTTTCATGTTTTGTGTATATTATTCAAAATTTTTACTTATGTCATGATAACAATCAAAGCTGCAGTAAGATTTTTGTACTGTATGAGTCGACTCAACTTATACATATAAAATACAGTACTACCTTGGATCCATGAAATACAAATATAAAAAAATATAGAGACTTTAGAACTGCTGACTGTTTTTGAATACAAAAGTCTCCATTATCATGACGTTAAATTTCTACATATATATATAAAAAAAAAAACTTTTGCATTTATGTATGTTTTTATGTTATAATATTTTATGCTAGCCTATGCACATTGGACAGCAAAAGTTTTTTTTGTGGTGCACCGGGTGATATATATAACGATTATTTCGTTATATATTGGTTATTTTCTTAAATTATTCCTTCCCCCCGTCTCTTTTCAATTCAAAATCAGTTTTAAGTGTCCTTCATTCACTTTCCATTTTTTTCCCTCGCATAGTTTTTCTCTAACCGAAAAATCGGCAGCTGCTTAACTTTGTCTGTGAGAAATACACTTACATATCATTCAACCGTTTAAAACATTTCCAGATGTCTGCTATTTCCGATCGAAGCAATTCTGCATTACCTTATATGGACATCATCTCTGTTTCACAGTTAAAATTTATGCTTACGCTTCTTTTCCTTTCTCGATAAAACCCTATAAAGAATTTAACATCTGCGCAGTAAAATCTCATGTCCCTTCGGTGTGCTTCTTTATTAGACAAAACAACACGTGTAACATTTTATTGTTTGGCAACCTTTTCCTTTCCCATCCCAGCTGGGAAACTAAATTGAATTCTTATCTTGCCGGCTGCATTTTAACTGTATTTGGCGTATACTATCCATTGTGCATGGGCGAACTTTTGTATGTTGGCGATTTTCTATCATGCCAAAAGTGGCAATTTGTTGCTATGTACGAGGCACTTGACTCTCTGCGCTCGTCTTGTTAACCTGCTATTCTTCGTTCGGAGATTTTCTCCGAGAGTTGTAAGTGCGCCCCCCTTCGTAATAGATGTTAAAATAAAGTGTAACTTTGCAATCATCGTGGGGTTTTTTTGTACATCTGAACCTGGATACATGATCATTTCGTTCTTCTAAATGCCTTAACTAATATCTGCAACCACCAATCTCCCTTATAAAGACATTTAAACTTGATTTAAAAAAAAAAATCAGTTTTCGGATTTTATTTTTTTTCTGAATTTTATTATTTTTTTTAACGACCAGCAAAAAATGCCATTAAAATTTTTTTATATTTTTCATGTTATAATCCTTTAAAATCGAGGAGTACAAATAAAGATTTATACAATCATATAAAGGTACAGTTAAATGCATTATAGAAAGCTATTAAAGCGCCCCCTTTCAGCAGTTTTTTTTTCAAATTCACGGAGGACCAACTAGCTACAAGCAAACATGCAAATAAATAAAAAATGGTTCAATTCTATGTATAAATTCATACTCTTTTTGATGGTACAGTATTGAAAACTGCACACAAATCGCTATTAAAGCACCCCCTTATGGCGGAATATTTTAAAATTGAAGGATAACCTGCTTGCCAAAATCATACACAAAAAATTGGTTCGATTCAATGTATATCTTTAAACACTTTTCGATTGTACAATGGCGACACACGGACACATAGACAGACTCACACACATGGATAAACAGACATTTTGTAAAATTATGATTTTTGAAATCTCTGTATTGAAGATAGAAGAAAGTAAAATACTAAATACATTGATGAATAATACATAAAAGTGTTCCTGTGATTTTAAGTATTCATTTTTGTTTTACTGCATCGTCAATTAATCGCTTAAATAATCGCTTTAGTAATTCAAATGTATACAGAAATACATATTCGCTTTTTTAAAAATTAGTGTTTCAAAGAGTTATCACGAAATTGAACTATTTAATTCATTTAACTTTAGTATTATTTAATATATGAATCATATTATGTATTTTCTTTTTCTTTCTCTTTTTCTTTTTCTTTTCTTTTCTTTTCTTTTGTTTTTGGGACCGCCCAAAAATGATATCGCGCTTGAAAGCGGGGAGGGGGTTTCATGAAATTGTGATAGTTTGTGACAATAGGGTGAGAGGGGGGCTAAGGAAAATGTGACGTCACAAATTTTGGCTAAATTGAAAGAATTAAGATTTAGTGAATTAATTTATGAAAAATAAAGTTATTTTAAAATTAAAATATTTTGTGATCTTAAATATTAGATTTAAAGCTAAATATGTTAAATTCTATTTCAAATTCCAAAATACTATTATTTTCCATTGCTCTTTTACATAAATAATTTATTATTATTCTATATTATTATTATTATTTGTAAACATTTTTTTATATAAAATACGAATCATTTTTATTTTTCAGCTCAGAAATGTCATTACAACACATAGTTAAAGTTTCAAATTAAAATTTGAAATGTGATCTAAACTTAGAGCTTTGTTTCTTAACTGCAAGTGCATATTTACGTAATATAGCGTGACACGTGACAAGAGGGTAAAGTGATGTGTGACACTTTTTGACAAAGGGGAGAGGGGAGTCAAAAATATGGAAAACAGTGCGTGAAATCATTTATGGATGGCCCCTTACAACAGAAAATATGCTTACTTAAGTAATTCTCTGTCTATTTATTTATGAGAAAAAAAAAGACTTTCTATGTTAAATGCTTACCATGTAACTTTCTCGAAACCTGCTAAACATGATGTAAATAACTCTTAATAAAAGGAAGTCAGATTTATTAAACAGATATTTTTTAGTTATTTTTTTAAACGAAATAAAAAGAACTTTTAAATGATGAAAAACTTGTATTTTTTCAACTTTTTTTGAACATGCTTTAGTAATAATACTTCACTTCACATTCATCCGGTATACACTGTAAAAAAAAATAAATAAAGAGGTTACCAAAAATTTCTTAGTAAATTTGTATTCCACAGAATTTTTTAGTAACCATTACAAACTTTTTTTTGCAGGTGAAACAAGCATTTCTTTTGTAAACTGAACAAAATAATTTTTTGTAAAACTAACTTAAAACTTTTTAGTATGAGCCACCAATCAAATTTTAGCAATAGCTCCAAAATTATTTTTAGTAACCATTACGTGTGCCCGAAGGGCAGGACCTTCCTTCCAGCTGCATCCAGTGGGTAAAAAGAGAGACTTCTGAAATGGAAGATTTTCGGTAAAGCCGTTATAGATGGCAGCACCAAACATTGCTACCTACTCTATTTTGACATGTTTCTAAACGGGAGGTAAAGTTCAGAGATCATTACCCATAGTAGCTGCTACGACAGGATTTTCATAATCCCTTTATTTACATTCGATGCATATTTGGCGGCGACCAGTATCGAACCCAGGTACTTTTAGCCTGGAGTTCGGTGCCATAACCACTAGGCTATCAGGGCCACGCCAAGTGAGTTTTAGTAATAGCTATTAAAAATGTAAAACTATTAACTCTTATTCGTTGCTAGCTTTTTTCTAGTAATTCTTACAGATTCGTTGTAACCGAGTAAGATTACTAAAATTTTTTTAGAAGATCGACCCTTTTTTTACAGTGTATGTGTAAGATCTTAAAGAAAAATTGCAGAAAATAATACGTAGCAGTTTCTGTAGAAATGTTTACGAAAGTTAAAAACTAAATTACATATTTTTTTTAACCTTCTCGTTGTTTTAAACCATTAATCATTTATCAATCGTTACATGAATTAATATATGTGCATCAGATTTTTCTAAGAAATTTCTTTCAATGACGCTTAAATATAATACATTTGATACATTTCCTTACATACTTCAAAGTACTACTAATCCGCTATTAGTTTTATTGGATTAAGATTTATGTACTTTATAAAAGATCTGTTAAAGTTTTTTCATCTATAAATGATACTACAGATTATTCTCCTATTTATCATAGTTTAAATCATCTTATAAATCCTAAAACTACACGTAACAAAAGAGGAAAAGGTTCATCTTCTAGTATTACTCCTAAAAACATTATAATTCAACAAATTAATAATCTGCATCGTAATTATTTAAAAAATTACAATTGGTTTCTAATACGTAAATATATTTTTGGAATAAAAAAGAAACATATAGTACAATATTTAAATATTTTCTCAGTAAATCTTACTCTAAACATTTTTCAGATGTTTTTTATGATCTCATTATGACTCGTGTCAACCTTTACAATATAAATTTGCTAAAAAAACCTAAAAATCTACAAACTAATTCTCAAATGGTAATTACTTTTTCTAATCCAATATTTAATAAAATCAATACTAATTCCATATTAAATGATAAAAACTGTCAATTTCCTATTAATAATATTCATAATTCTAAAACCTTTAAGAATCCCATATCTATCGGTCGAACGATTTTTAACTATAATTCTTTCTCTAAATCTTCTTTTGATGCTAGTACATTACCCTGTAAATGCAATGACCCCTCTCTACAAAAATATATAAATAAGGATCATGGACATATTATTACTGGTAATCTTAATCTAGTAGATGATTTACAACTTAGAAGAATTATGGGTTATGGGACCAAGTACAGAATTCCATCCAAATTAAACATTAAATCTATCATAAAACAATTTACCTATGATATAGATATATTTATTTATAAAATTGCAATTTATTATAATAAACCCATTGAATATTTCAATCAATGGAAATTATTAGTTATCGATAAATTAACCTGGTCCTTAAAATATAATATTTCACACCTAGAATATGTAAATACACAGCATCTGATTAAGCAAATCAATAAATTACAACAACACTTTGTAGTAACTTATGTTGATAAATCTCCAAATAATTATGCAATTATTTGTAAATCTTATTATCATCAACTGCTTGCATCTAGTATATCTAATAATAACACATTCCAAAAAATTAATGATAACTTACTTGCCAATAATCGTAAAATTAAAGGATTCTATAAATTATTAGACATTAACCCTACAAACTTTAAATATCCTTATCTAGTCCTTATACCCAAATTTCATAAGCATCCTGTTAAATTCAGAACTGTTACAATTGGTTGCAATACATATAATAATGCTGCTAACAAACTTCTATTAGTCATTCTTAATCAAATATATAACATTACAAAAAAAAGTGATAATACACATTCCATAAAAAATAGTTATGAACTGGTCCATATTATGAAAAATCTTAAATGTATAAAAAATATCACTACTTATGATTTTAAAGATTTATTTAATAATATCAATTTATCGGATTTACATAATATCATTAATGAGCTTTTTAAAAAATATCAACACGAGTTGGATATATCACATAATATCGATTCTGATTATTTTCATACCTTAACCAATTTCATTATCTATATTAATTTTATCATGCATGATAACAATATATATATTCAAAATGTTGGTATACCACAAGGTGGTAGTACATCTAGTGTATTATCTGACTTATACTTATATTACTATGAACGTCATTATTTAAATAATAAAATACATTTATATAGATATATAGATGATGTAATATTAATTGATACTGATAACACCTGTACATCTCAATTCCCCGTTGATTATCCTTCTAATCTAGAACTTTCAAAAAACCTAGTTTTTAATAATACAATCAATTTCTTAGATATTAAAATTATATTAAAAGAGAACAAATTTATCACTGATATATATGACAAAAGGAAAGAATTTAATTTTAAAGTCAATACCTTTACTAATTTTAAATCTTGTCTTCATAATTCTGTATATAGTAATATAATACTTAACCATTTATATAGAATAAAATGTCTATGTTCTTCCCATTTAATTAATACTAATATTAAAAAGCTTGTTTATGATGCTATAAATAATGGTTATCCTAAAAAATTCATACATTCTTTTATTTATAATTAGTGATTACATGATCTTATAATTTGCTATTACATGATCTTATAATTAATTCTTTGCGTAAAAAATGTATAAAAAATTATAAAACATAAAAATAATAATAGGTGGAGGTATAATAATAGGTGGATAAAATAATAATAGGTGGATAATAATAGTACGGCGGAGGGTGGTGTTGCCTGGATAAAAACGCAAAGGTTAATTTAAAAAAAAAAAAAAAAAAAAAAAAAAAAAAAGAGAGAGTGGGTTATTTATTTTTACATTATTTTAACATAATTTTTAAATAGTTTAATTTACACCAATATATGGATATTTGTTTATTTTTATCTATAGTTAAATAGTTATATTTTAATTATCAAATAAATTTTAATGTTATTGATATAATTTTTGGTATTATTATTATTAATATTATTACTATTATTTTTATTTATTTATTTATTTATTTTTATTTTTTTAATAATTATTTATTTTTTATATTTTATTTTTTATATATATTTTTTAATTTTTATTAATTTATTAATTTATTAATTTATTTTTTTATTTTTATTTTATTTTATTATTTTTTAATTTTTATTATCCTATATTAAGATAATGAGTTTATACTATGTAAAGTCACAATAAATGTTACTGATTAAAGTAACAAAATGGTATTTTAAGTTATAAGTTAATATGAATGTTATAACCTAATTCTAATTTTAATTATTTTATTAATTTAATTTTATGTATATATCGATCATTAATTATTTTCTCCGGTTCAATTATATTTCCATTCAGCTTTATCTTTTTTGTTCGTTATGGATAAATCATAGCAAGTTTTTTTTTTGTTTCTTCTTTTTCAAATCATTTTTTTTCGCCATTTGGCGCGCATGACATTCTAATTAAAAAAAAGAGCAACCCTGCTCTTCCTGCTAAGATCCGTTGCTTGAATTACCAACAAACTGGTTTTTCTACGTGATACTGTTTTAGCTCGTATAGTAAACTATTGCATCCTGCTTTTATAATTTATTAACAATTTTATAGCACTGTCCTCTACATTAATGGGGATAACCAGATAAGTTTCTTCTTTTTTTCTCAATATCTTGTTTTCATACTTTTTATCGAAATTGCATATGAATGTCATGTTTATCATTTCCACGTGCATAAATAGGGTTAATTTGTACTCTTGTTACTGACACTATTTGCTGCACGCTATTGTTTTAATATATGTATATTTTCATTTTTTCAACTATTTATTTCTATGTTCCTTGTTTAATAATATGGTTTTTGTGTGCTGGTAGCCCCAATTACGTATTATTTTGCTATTTCATGGCTAATACGTGGATGAAACCGCACACTTCATTTGTAGTTCCAAAGCAATTGGGGCCTGACGATTCTGCTCTGTGGACTACAAATTTCCTTTGCATTCATTTTATTTTATTTATTTATTTATTTATTCAGATATACTCGTTTCACTATTTTTTTTTAATAATTCAATTCTATTCAAATTCTTCGTTTTGGTTTATTGTTTTATTGATAAAATTTATTGGTGAATTTTGTCTACTTTTAATGGTATTATATATATATATATATATATATATATATATATATATATATATATATATATATATATATATATATATATATATATATATATATGTGTGTATTATTAATATGTATGAATTAATAATATATATATTACATTATTAAATTATTTTGTCTTTTATAGTAAACTTATTTATTTACAGTAATTTCTATGTTTTCTTTAATATTTTGTTAAATAAAAGTTATACATATGCTATTCTTATTCAATTTTATAGTGAAAGGAAAATTAATATTCCATTATCAATTACTAATTTTTGTTGCATCAAATTTCATTTATAATATAAATCATTTTATATATATATATTCTAGAAAATAAAAAAGGATATATATATATAGATTCGTTAAATTCAATATACAAGATACATGTTTTTATACATTTTCTAGAGTGATAAAAAGTCGACTAATCCATTTATCAAAAGTGTAATGAAAAAGGTGTATGCGGTTTTTAAATTTTCCATTACTTGTTCTATTAAAAAAACATTTAAAAAATTGCTTGCGAGTTTTATTTCCTGGACTGAGAAAAAAAAAATCTCCCATTTCTTTACATTTGATGTTCTCCCAAGAGCCCTAAAGTCTTTAACCATTACCAACTATGATGGACAAACCAATCGTTGCCATCAAGAGGAAGGAAAAGGAAGCAGCTTATTGGAAACTCGAGAGGTCTATAATCTCATAAAAAAAAGAGCGAGGATGAACGGAGAATCAGGGATCTCTGATTAAATTTACCAAAAAAGCCAGAAGCTGATCGTAATGTTTTCTTGCCAAATGACCGCACTCGAAATATTTCATTTTTTTGGATTTTTCTTTCTCTTCTGAAATATATATGGAACATAAAAGAAAGAATGGGTATTTTTTCCGATATTAATTTTCACTTCGACGGAATCCTGAAGAAATTAGACGTCTTCTTTGCCCTTGATTATTTCAAGTATTAGATTTCCTTCGTTAAAAGTTTCTGGATGATGATTAGTAATTAAATATGTTAGCTTGTTTTACAATTATGTTTGTTTGTTTTTTCCGATTTCAAAAGCATTGGTTACTAATTGATGTGACAGTCCCATCTCGAATGTAGACTATATAGCATGTTCTTGTTACAGCTACCTTTGGTTTGCTAGTTCAAAAAATGTACTAAATTGCGGAGTTTTTTTATTTTATTGGATATTTTAGGTATCTAATATTTTGAAATTTGTCATGGTAATTACTTCAACGATGCAAATACTTTCTAAGAACCTTCGACAGGAAATAACAAATTTAAAAGAATAAAGTGAATGAGAAGCGTTCCAAAAACTTTCTAAATTACGATTTTTATGAAATCTTATGAAATATCACGCTGATTTAAAAAATACTAGTTGTAAATTGGCAGTGATCGAGCTTGTTCATACTTAAGCTAAATTTTATGTCGGTGCCACTATTACAAGAGGGTTGCAGGAGCAAAAAAAAACATTCCAAATTCCTATTAATTCTCATTAAAAACATTCCTATTAATTTTATTGGATTACGTTTAATGTACAACATATATTTCCCATTGGCCAAAAAATATTGAACGAATATTGGCTACATCTTGGAGCAATATTGGCACATTGGCGCAATACTGGCATGAAATATTGCTCTAATATTGGGGTGTTTACATTTTGCCCTTATTTATCTAATATTTGCAGCCGATATTATGCCAATATTGGGTTTTCATTGGAAATATTTCCAATGTAATGCCAACACTCGTATAATATTGGCGTTTTATTAGCAATATTGGCCAATAAAACCCCAATATTGGCATAATGTTAGCTGCAAATATTGGCTAAATAAGGGAAAAATGTAAACATCCCAATATTGGAGCAATATTGACGTTTTATTTTCAATATTTCCAATTAACGAAATATTGGCTCAATGTTGGACGAATATTGGTTTACCAGCAGGGTTGTATGCATCGTATCATCAAGTTATTTTTTCTTCTATCGTAAAATTATTTGCTAACAGAAATTTCTTTGTATTCATTAACATTTTGTTAAATAAAAATTAACGTACATTCAATTATTCAATTTTGTAGTGAAAGGAAAAGTAGTAATTTATTATTAATTATAAATTTTCATTGTATCAAATTTTATTTATTATATAAATGATACCATTATTTTTTATACATTCTAAAGAATAAAAATTGAAATATACATATATATATATATTCGTTAAATTCAATATGCAAGATACATTTTTTTACACATTAACTATAGTGATAAAAAGTCCTACTAATCCATTAATCAAAAATGTAATGAAAAAGGTGAATGCGGTTTTAAAATTTTTCCATTACCTGTTCTATTAAAAGAACATTTTAAAAATACCCCTCTACAAAATGGCTTGCGAGCTTTATTTCCTTCGCTGAGGAAAAAAATCTCCTATTTCCTTACATTTGATGTTCTCCCAAGAGCCCTAAAGTCTTTAACCATTACCAACTATGATGGACATACCCATCGTTGCCATCAAGAGGAAGGAAAAGGAAGCAGCTTATTGGAAACTCGAGAGGTCTATAATCAAATAAAAAAAAGACCGAGGATGAACGGAGAATCAGGGATCTCTGATTAAATTTACCAGAAAAGCCAGAAGCTGATCGTAATGTTTTCTTGCCAAATGACCGCACTCGAAATATTTCATTTTTTCTTCTTTCTCTTCTGAAATAGATATGGAACATAAAAGAAAGAATGGGTATTTTTTCCGATATTAATTTTCACTTCGACGGAATCCTGAAGAAATTAGACGTCTTTTTTGCCCATGATTATTTCAAGTATTAGATTTCCTTCGTTAAAAGTTTCTGGATGATGATTAGTAATTAAATATGTTAGCTTGTTTTAAAATTATGTTTGTTTGTCTTTTCCGATTTCAAAAGCATTGGTTGCTAATTGATGTGACAGTCCCATCTCGAATGTAGACTATATAGCATGTTCTTGTTACAGCTACCTTTGGTTTGCTAGTTCAAAAAATGTACTAAATTGCGGAGTTTTTTATTTTATTGAATATTTTAGGTATCTAATATTTTGAAATTTGTCATAGTAATTACTTCAACGATGCAAATACTTTCTAAGAACCTTCGAAAGGAAATTGCACATTTAAAAGAATAAATTAAACGAGAAGCGTTCCAAAAACGTTCTAAATTACGATTTTTAAGAAAACTTATGAAATATTACGCTGATTTAAAAAATACTAGTTGTAAATTGGTAGTGATGGAGCTTGTTCAAACTTAAGCTAAATTTTATGTCGGTGCCACTACCACAAGAGGGTTGCAGGAGCAAAAAAAATTCCAAATTCCTATTAATTATCATTAAAAACATTCCTATTAATTTTATTGGATTATGTTTAATGTACAACAAATATTGTATGCATCGTATCATCAAGTTATTTTTTCTTCTATCGTAAAATAATTTGCTAAAAAAATATCTTTGTATTCTTTAATGTTTTGTTAAATAAAAATTAACGTACATTCAATTATTCAAATTTATTATATTACACTATTTTTATAGTATACTAAACACTATTACACTATTTATTATAGTATACTAAATAAATATATTATATTTAGTTAGCAATTTATTATTAACCTTTTACAGGCCAATGTTCCCAATTGGGAACATAAGTTTAAGCTTTTATTAAAAATTTAATTTAATCAAAATCGACCAAAAAAAAAATAGCAGAAATAGTAAAAGAATGACTTTATTTTTTGAAATAGAAGTTTTATTCCTATCATTAATGAGGCAAGGTACAGAAAATCATAAAAATGACCAATGACCACTGGAAAATGATCAGTCATAAAAAAGATTTTTTGAAATAGATTTTTCGAATTAGTATAACTTGATTTTTTGAAATATAAGTTACATTTCCATCATTTATGAGGAAATCTACAGAAAATCATAAAAATTATCAATGGCCACTGGAAAATGACCGCCGGAAGTGACCAATGTTCCCAATTGGGAACATTCTAAAAATTATAAAAAAAAAAAATCTACCATATTAATCACTAATATCTCTTAACTAAAGCATTAGAAGGCATAATGTACAAAAAAGTAATTTAAAATATGCCTGGATCTGAATTTGGCCTGTAAAAGGTTAATTATCAATTTTCACCGTATCAAGTTTTATTTATTATATAAATGATAACATTATTTTTTTATATATTCTAAAGAATAAAAGTTGCAATATATATATATATATATATTCGTTAATTTCAAAATATTAAATTCGTTAAATTCATTTATTTACACATTAACTATAGTGATAAAAAGTCCTACTAATCCATTTATCAAAAATGTAATGAAAATAGTAAATGCGGTTTTAAAATTTTCCATTACCTGTTCTATTAAAAGAACATTTTAAAAATACTCCTCTACAAAATGGCTTGCGAGCTTTATTTCCTTCGCTGAGAAAAAAAAAAAATCTCCTATTTCCTTAATTTGATGTTCTCCCAAGAGTCCTAAAATCTTTAACCATTACCATCTATGATGGACAAAACCATCGTTGCCATCAAGAGGAAGGAAAAGGAAGCAGCTTATTGGAAACTCGAGAGGTCTATAATCTCATAAAAAAGAGCGAGGATGAACGGAGAATCAGGGATCTCTGATTAAATTTACCAGAAAAGCCAGAAGCTGATCGTAATGTTTTCTTGCCAAATGACCGCACTCGAAATATTTCATTTTTTCTTCTTTCTCTTCTGAAATAGATATGGAATATAAAAGAAAGAATGGGTATTTTTTCCGATATTAATTTTCACTTCGACGGAATCCTGAAGAAATTAGACGTCTTTTTTGCCCATGATTATTTCAAGTATTAGGTTTCCTTCGTTAAAATTTTCTGGATGATGATTAGTAATTAAATATGTTAGCTTGTTTTACAATTATGTTTGTTTGTTTTTTCCGATTTCAAAAGTATTGGTTGCTAATTGATGTGACAGTCCCATCTCGAATGTAGACTATATAGCATGTTCTTGTTACAGCTACCTTTGGTTTGCTAGTTCAAAAAATGTACTAAATTGCGGAGTTTTTTATTTTTTTGGATATTTTAGGTATCTAATATTTTGAAATTTGTCATGGCAATTACTTCAACGATGCAAATACTTTCTAAGAACCTTCGACAGGAAATTGCAAATTTAAAAGAATAAATTGAACGAAAAGCGTTCCAAAAACGTCCTAAATTACGATTTTTATGAAATCTTATGAAATATTACGCTGATTTAAAAAATACTAGTTGTAAATTGGCAGTCATCGAGCTTGTTCAAACTTAAGCTAAATTTTATGTCGGTGCCACTACCACAAGAGGGTTGCAGGAGCAAAAAAAAAGCATTCCAAATTCCTATTAATTCTCATTAAAAACATTCCTATTAATTTTATTGGATTACGTTTAATGTACAACATATATTTCCCATTAGCCAAAAAATATTGAACCAATACTGGCTACATCTTGGAGCAATATTGGCACATTGGCGCAATACTGGCATGAAATATTGCTCTAATATTGGGGTGTTTACATTTTGCCCTTATTTAGCTAATATTTGCAGCCAATATTATGCCAATATTGGGTTTTCATGGGAAATATTTCCAATGTAATGCCAACACTTGTATAATATTGGCGTTTTATTAGCAATATTGGCCAATAAAACCCCAATATTGGCATAATGTTAGCTGCAAATATCGGCTAAATAAGGGAAAAAGTAAACATCCTATTATTGGAGCAATATTGACGTTTTATTTTCAATATTTCCAATTAACGAAATATTGGCTCAATGTTGGACCAATATTGGTTTACCAGCAGGGTTGTATACATCGTATCATCAAGTTATTTTTTCTTCAATCGTAAAATTATTTGCTAACAGAAATTTCTTTGTATTCTTTAACATTTTGTTAAATAAAATTTAACGCACATTCAATTATTCAATTTTGTAGTGAAAGCAAAAATAGTAATTTGGTATTAATTATCAATTTTCATCGTATCAAGTTTTATTTATTATATAAATGATACTATTATTTTTTTATACATTCTAAAGAATAAAAATTGAAATATATATATATATATATATATAATCGTTAAATTCAATATGCAAGATACATTTTTTTACACATTAACTATAGTGATAAAAAGTCCTACTAATCCATTTATTAAAAGTGTAATGAAAAAGGTGAATGCGGTTTTAAAATTTTTCCATTACCTGTTCTATTAAAAGAACATTTTAAAAATACCCCTCTACAAAATGGCTTGCGAGCTTTATTTCCTACGCTGAGAAAAAAAATCTCCTATTTCCTTACATTTGATGTTCTCCCAAGAGCCCTAAAGTCTTTAACCATTACCAACTATGATGGACAAACCAATCGTTGCCATCAAGAGGAAGGAAAAGGAAGCAGCTTATTGGAAACTCGAGAGGTCTATAATCTCATAAAAAAAAGAGCGAGGATGAACGGAGAATCAGGGATCTCTGATTAAATTTACCAGAAAAGCCAGAAGCTGATCGTAATGTTTTCTTGCCAAATGACCGCACTCGAAATATTTCATTTTTTGGATTTTCTTTTTCTTCTGAAATAGATATGGAAAACAAAGGAAAGAATGGGTATTTTTTCTGATATTAATTTTCATTTCGACGAAATCCTGAAAAAGTTAGACGTCTTTTTTGCCCAAGATTATTTCAAGTCTTAGATTTCCTTCGTTAAAAGTTATTAGATTATGCTTAATAATTAAATATGTTAGTTTATTTTAAAATGTTTCTTCTTTGTTTTTTCAATTTCAGAAATAACAGTTACTAATTGATGTGATAGCCCTTGCTCGAATAGAGCTTGTTGTTACTGCTACCTGAAGGTTGAAAAAAAAAATTCTAAATGATTTTATTTTTTCAATTGTATTTATATATTTTTCACAAATGAGGTGTCTAATATTTTGAAATTTGCCATGCAATTTGTACTTAAAATATGTAAATGCTCTCTAAGAACATCCGAAAGAAAATATGACTTGTTACATCTGGACAATTTGAATTTAAATTTATTTCATTTTCTCTTTCTTTGACTTGTAGTTTTCAGGAAGAGAATAACGTCATCCTCTAAACCGCTTACAATAATATTTGTTATTTTCCGTCCACGATTCCTATTACTATCTTTGACCTATTTTGACGGTAACTTTCATGGAACAGATAAAGTGTTATTTTGTACACAGTACTGTTTTTCGTAGCTATTTGTACTTGTATTTTTTTCTTTAAATACTTAAGCTTATGTGTCAAGGTTGTTAGATATTGCTTAAATATATCATAACATGATGCAAAAGCCATTCAATTGTTCACTGGTATATATTATTTTTACATTCATTATTCCTTTTTCTGTGAACACAAAACATGCAGCGATGAATGAGGATTCAATGACAATATTTTTTACAGTCTGTTGACTTACTCCACTCACTTTTCGGTAAAACACATCTTGCTTTTCTAAACTGGAAGTTGATTAAAAATTTATGTAAATGTACGGAATCTCACTCCGGTTAACTGGTTAAAATAATTTCAATGTATATATGTGTGTGTGTGTATTATATATAGTATAATTAGGCACTCTGTCCCCTGCGAGTTACGTCAACCAATCCCCGTTCAGAGTTTTAAGAAATGGTAATTTGTCTTAGGGATGAAGATTGTCAGGAACCTGAGAATTTTCTGTAATCGGGATACCATTGAGTGTCGTACGGAGCATCTTTCGGTCACCATGATTTCATTTGCCGCTGTCGCGACAGCAGACGGTTGCTTAAAAATTGATTATTAAAATCAATTACACATTTGAAAATTCACTTAAAATGAATGGTTGTGTTTAACTTTTACGCAGGACCTCGGACAAATGCTGTCCGATCCCATCATGTGAATGTTAAAATATCGCTGCCAATCAATCTTTTATAATGACGATATAGACAATATTCTTCCATTTGGTTCAAGGATTTGAAAATTCCATTGCCTGGTAATAATATTTAAAATCAAGATAAGTACCATGTACTTAAATTTTACTCTTATATATTAAGTTTTGATTGACTTTTAGATATTAACAGTAACTGGTTTTAATTATTTTTTCCATTTTAATGCACCATCATACATATATTCATTTTATTTTTAAGTTTTAAATTTTTTATTTCATTTATTAAGATATTTACGAACTTTCTAAGAAGTATCGAATAGTAATTTCTTCAAAAAAAATATATATATTTGGGGCAGATAACCTGCGTTTATATGCTGTCTGCATGCAGGTCTACATTCATTTATCATGCATACACCTTATTTGTTTCATGACGTATATTGAAGAAAATTTGTTAATTAGGCTACTTTTACACCATGTGATTCCCAAAGTGACGTCAAACGAATATTGTTCATAAATAAATCGTTTTAAATGCATAGTTTTAATTTGTGGATTAATTTTTACCTCAAATTAGATTTACTGAAATGATTTTATCATTTTTAAATTTTCTTTTTCTCCTTCAGATTAACGTGTAATCATATAATTCAATCATGTTATTGAAATAAATATTTGTCTTAAATTTTAATAGCATTGCTTGAAAAGCTGAAGGGAAAAGAGCATATTCTGCCATTTCTGTGTTATTGATCTCATTTTCTTATTAAGATTTAAAACTAGTCGTTGGGGGCCACCGTAATACTTACCCATCATGGATATGTATATTGAAAATAAAACATGTGAAACTATTTATACAATGCATTGCAATTCATAAACAAAATTTAAATATTGTTAATATACCTATAGTAATGCTATATTAAAGAACTGCTGATGTATCAATTTCGACAAATTATATAAAACGCCAAACTACTCAAGTAGTCCCGCACTGCGTGAAAGAAACATCCCTATAACTCCAAAAATAATAATTCTATTAACAAACAATTAATTGCGTCGGATTAAGCGTCTTATTTTCAATTAAAATATACTTCTGAATTGAAATTTGAATGAAATACAGGGTCATGAAAAATCGAAGAATGTGGAAAGCAAGATTACAAATATCTCGGCAACTAATAATCCGATCGACTTCGTTCTGTATGCAAAATGTGTGTTATTTTATTGCCTTTTACTTCCATTCCTTAGAACAAAAAAATTCGAAAAATTTGATATACCTTTCATCAGAACGAATTTTTCGAGAGTCCGAAAAAATAGTTCCGGATAATCGAGGTTGCTGATATTAAATAGGGTTCGTTCCATTCTTACATACTAACGACATACAAAATTTCAAGTCTCTATCTCAATTTGTTCGGGAGATAGAGCGTTTACAGACAGACAGACAGACTGACAGACAGACAGACAGACGGACGGCAAATTTTTTTTTTCTAAAAATATGTTTTTCGGAATCTCCGCTATCTAAAACGTGTAAATCCGTCAAAAAAATTTTTTTCGATTTTCAAAACGATTGCAAGACTTACCCTATACTACGTATGATGGGTAAGTAAAAAAAAACGGACTTTTTTTTTTTTTTGGCTTTATAGTCATTTGGGCGATTAATATTTCAGATTATTTTTAAGATATCAGAACGGTTCTAAAGGAAGTTTAATAACTTTTAAAATTTCTCAATGCAAAAAGTTAAAACAGCCATATTATTGAAAGATTAATTTGTTTCAAATTTTAATAACATTTCTCTTACAGTTGCAAAAAAAAAAAAAAATTTTTTTCTAATAATGCCATCTTTGCATTATCGATGTCATTTTCTCTTTAAAATTGAAACGAAAACCAAGCATGAGATTTTAGCTCTTACATTCAGATGAGCAATGGATAGTTTCCATTCGGTTCGAGGCTATAAAAGTTGCCATTTTACTAATTGTGACGTCACATGAATACTGCTTATTTAACTTTTGCTTATTGAAGACGATTAGAGAAAATTTCGTTTACATATAAAAGGACATCAGTAGTTTAGCATTTATTTCCAGCTAATAATTCATAATAAAGAAATGAACCCCTTTCTTCCTCATGGTTCAAAGCTTCAAAAATCATTCTTTTACCAATTGTGATGTCTATCCATTATTATTTCATACCTTCAATTCGCATGTTCATTTTTATAAATTCGTTTCATCAGAATAGCACTTTTTGTTGGATATAAAAATGCATAGGATACGAAAGAGTGATTTCACACGACGTCACAGTATGCCTCAAATTGTCCTCGTATCTTGTGGAATATGGGTGTAAGTTTTTAAAAATGACAAAATGATATTTATAAGTAATAATCCCTATTAGTTTCTATTTTACCTTTTCTTTAACTTTTATATAAAAGACGACTTCTGGAAGGCGATTCAGGATATTTCCAGTATAAGAATTAAAACAAAAAATGCTTAGAAAGTTGTATATTTTTTCTTTAAACCATTTCGGGTTTATGCGTTCAATTGTCAATGAAAAAAAAACGCTAAAGAAAGCTACGGAGGAATTATTATTTTTATGTATAAAGATAAAGAAAAGAACTGAAGTGTGGTGACCGCGGTGACGCAAAAAATAAGTATCTTTAAATTCGGTACATTCGGAACAAACACGTGCTTTTGAAAAAAAAAAAAAAAAAAAAAAAAAAGATTCAATAATACTATTTTTTATTCTAATACAATTAAATACTACTTTAAAATTCTTAAATATAAGCAGATCATTTTCATTTAGGGAAAAAAAACACCGATTGCGGGCTTTTGAATGTGAGTGATAACGTGCATCATATCGCAAACTACTTTTACGGCATATTGCATCTCTGTCTATATCATTCTTTTATGATTTTCAAGTCAATGGAATTTATTTTAAAGATTTAAAAGACAAGCGATTTTTTTTTTACATTAATTGGTAGATTGAGAACAAATAATTAAAAGTAATATTTTGTTTTTTCAGATATTTTTGAAAAACATAATTTAATCATAATAATGTTTTCGCTATTGATTTAAATAAAAGTTATTTTCGATTTTAATTTGAAAATGACGGAAGAAAAAGAAATATAATAATCCCTATCGTTATCCATTTTCCACCTTTTTCAAAAAAAAAAAAAAAAAAAAAAAAAAAAAAAGGAATAATTTGGTTGCCATCTTTAGAGAAATTATATTCAAATAAAAAAAAACTTACCGCGAAAAACTAATTCAAATTTTAATGTTCTAATATCAGTTCTGAAATCTATAGATCAAAACGATTTTTTCGGGTTACTTTTACCACATAAAAATTGACTATTTTTGGAGAAATTGACATAAAATAAAATCAGTCGTTTAATCAGTCGTTTCATAATGATTTTATATATACAGGGTATTATTATATTATATAATTACATAAATATGTAATATACAGTTTAGTATAGTACATTGTAGTATATGTAGTAAAGTTTATATTGTATATAACATATAATGTACATGTATAAATTGAAATATAAAGACGTTATTCTTTTATTATCAGATTCAGAAGTGTAATAAGACAAAAAATAAAACAATGTACCAGGTGTTTTAGAATAGCCGAATTTGCAACACATATTGAAACTTTAACATTTGACGTTCGTTTTGCAATCATTCGTTATATGTACGCCGTGTCTAATTCATGTATTTCGTGTTTATATTGACTGCGTCAATCCAGAATTCCACGAAATGTAAAGTACTTTCCGTTATAAGTTTTCTTTATGCAAAAGTGAGCGTCCAAAAACCATTTACATAGATATTGCTTCTGTATATGAGAAAATTATGAATAGACAAAATGTAATGAAGCAGATTTGTATCTTACATGGAGACCAGAGGAATATTCATGAAGAACCTAAAACTGCTAGGCCATATGTTATCTATGTTGGGCCAAATCGTTCTTTATAGAGGCTAACACTTATCCATTTGTAAGAAAAATATCTTACAGAGCAAAACTTCACAACGATGAGTCGTCTGTCTACACAATAAAATTTACAAAATCTAAATTGAAATGTGGTTTCAAAACAGCCGGTAAATTTCTATGACAGTGGGATACAACACTTTTACCGATAGAACAAATATTAGGGGAATTAATATTAGGGGAATAACCACGATCAACAGCAATAGCTTTAGGATAATTAAGTTCGTCACTGAGTAACTGAAGAGTTGAACAAATATTGGAAACCCGGAAAACAAAAGTTTTAAAAGCCACAACTTTCTGGTTAGGAGGATGAGAAGAATATCTATGAGGTGGAAGACTGACCGCAAAAGGTTTACGAAAGATAGTAGTCTGAAAATTATCATCATCGCGAATAACAACGACATCCAGAAAAGAAAGGTAATTGTTCGATTATATATCTAAAATATTTAATGTTTAGACAATGTCGAAAAATAAGTAATATACCAGAAATAATTTGTATTAAACATTTTGCCAAATATTGGTTTTGAATACATGTGTGACATTGTATCTTTACTTTTCAAAAACCCCATACACATTTTTTTCATATATTTCCTTCTTTGCAAATATTTGCTGCACCGTACATGGCAAATGTTATAAACTTTTTTGTTTAATTATATTAAGATTTATCGAAAAAGCATAACATACAATGAATAATTCTTTTGTGAATAAAAAAAAAAGTTCTCAAATGTTTGTTTTAAGCTAACATAAAGCAAAACTATTTCAACACTACTGAATATATTTTATTCAGCTTACAGGACTTTTGAAAATAAATATACCGCACATACAAATACTAAAAGTCTCTAATATTCTGCACTTAAATTATTTTCATGAAAATAAAAATAAAGGAAAACGCTTTAAACCGTAAAATACGAGACACTCCAATGATGCTGCTGCACATTTTATGAAATTTCAATAACTATAATGAAGAAATATGCTTAGTAGATTTTGAAAAAGACATTTTGAAGCAATTTACAAACATATCGATGGTTCTCGTAAATTACTTGAACATTTTGAGAAAAAGTTTTCGGCGGATTTGTAAAAGTACTTCAAAACACTTTTAGAAAAAGTTTCAACATGTTCAATTCGTGGACCTTTTTTCGGCTTAAACGTCACTCGAAAATATTGAATGTATTTAAATTATAAATTTTAAGGTCTGTTATGTTTTACTTAGAAGTAACAATAATAAATAATACAGTAGATGTAAGGTACCCTGGGGTAATAATGCCAGACGGGGTAATAACGCCAAGTGCTAATATTTTGCATAATTATGAAATAATCTGGTAAATGACACCCATGTGCTCTGCGCAGAAGGGTTTTGAGTCATATAAATCGCAAAAAAAAGCTTCAAGTTAATTTGTTTCATTTTTAGGTGCTATTGTTTTTACAAGCAGCTAAAAATAACGCTTGGTCTAAAATTTGCGAGATACGTTTTGTGATGTGAAGACTATTTTTTTTATCCGGAAATACTTTGTTAATTACATAAATTTGATGTACATTTTATGGACTTTCAAAATGTTGTTGAAGATTTTGGATATCTTCTCGAGATAATTTGTAATTTAAAATGTACAGCGCAATAACTATAACGGGGTAATAACGCCAATCCTTGCAATTTTTAATCCGGTTGATTCCCTACAGTGGCCGAGCTACGTCCTAAATACTGATTCAAATAAACACAGTTAAAACTGTGCAATATTTCTAATAATTCTATTTAAGCGGTCCTTTTTAAGCAAAAAGAAGCTCACGGTCTGATATTCTTTTGCCTCATCCTCCTCCCCCCCACACCGCACCTTTATTTTTCTTACACTTTCACAAAAAATTGAACATTTTCAATAGCTTTGGATGCAGTTTGTCAATCTCTAGTGCTGAGAGTTTGTATTTTTAGAACTGGGCAATCTACATGCAATTATTCCAAATTATTTCATAGTTTTGTTTGCATGGCGTTATTACCCATAAAGGTGGGTAGCATATTTCAGATGTGTATATTGCTGGGACGATTACTGTTTCTAAACCAATAGGAGACCGTCATTATCACGGTCAAGTACACGCCCACACAGTTTGATTGACAGGAACTCGTGGACAATTGATCGTGTGTGTTTATTATTTATTTGTACTCGGATTGTTTGAATTTGTATTCGGTAATTAAAAATTAAAGGTACGAAAGATTTTTTTTTTTCAAAATGACTGAATTTTATTTACTTCAATTAGAAATTATACTTCCTCTGATCCTGAAATAAATAAATAAATAAATAAATAAAAATTAAAGTAAGAATTTTGCTTATACGGATATTTTCGCAGAATACTTTTTTTCCCATTTGTTTAATATATATATAAATCATTTTGGAACGATATTTAGAATATTAAAAGGGTTTGAAATTTTTTTAAATGTCTTATTTATTAATAAAAGACAGCCTCCAATAATAATAAAAAAAATCACCAACGGACTCTCGGCCCGCGATGGACTCGAACCCATATCCTCCGGTTTCAAGCTCGACGCTCTAACCATTCAGCCAGTCAGCTCACTTTCATCCGCAACAGATTATCGTTATAATTAGCACCGTCAATTGTCCACGAGTTCCTGTCAATCAAACTGTGTGGGCGTGTACTTGACCGTGATAATGACGCTCTCCTATTGGTTTAGAAACAGTAATCGTCCCAGCAATATACACATCTGAAATATGCAGGTGGGTAATAGCGCCAAATAGCATTGGTCAAGAAATCACGCTATTACATTTTATGTATTCATATCTGTTAAATTATTTTTTTAATATAGATAGTCAATGAGTTGCTGTATCAAATCATATATTTGTTTGAAAAATACAAGCTAAAACTGAGCCGTGAAAATTGGTAGAACCTTAACGTGGTGTTATTACCCCAGGGTACCTTATATATTTTTTTATTTACTTGTTTCAAAACTTTAAATGTAATAGACATATTTTTTCAAATTAATATAAAAAATGAACAAAAATTAGTAAAAAATAAGGATTAAAGTAGGACTTTCAGTGTTCATAAAATCTTAACATTTTTTGCCACAATTTTAAAACGGCAATATTTATCATATAAATCTACTGAAGAGGAATTTGTCACGTTATTAGGTAGCTTTTATTACAAAAAGTAAAAAGCTACGTATTGCAGCCGTCCGGAGGAAAGCACTTCCAATAAATTTTCGTATATTTTAACCGATAATGACTCCCAGACCCCAAAACCACCCTCCGTTCAAGTGTTGACATGCATATATATATATATATATATATATAATCACATATATATATATATATATATATATATGATTTTTGTCATGCTGTAACTAACGTATTTATGAACGGATTCGAATGAAACTTGGTATGTACATAGTACATACAAATGTCTCGACCGAGTTCGTTGGCCAGCATCATCCGCCATTTTGTTTCAAAATGACGGCCATTTAATTTTTTTTTATTTAAAATTTAAATTTAAATGCGAGAAAATTAAAAGTTGAAAAATATTTTTATTTTATATGTTAGAATGTAAACAACAATTCCAGAACTGTTTTTATTTTGTCTATATCTTAAAAATGATTCAGTTATAGCACTTTGAATTTTTCTTATGGCTGATATTGTGAAACGATCTGATTTTTGTCACGTGATAACACGCGTATTTATGAATCGATTTGGATGTAACTTTTTGTGCACATAGTACATAATGAAGACTGGACCGAGTTCGTTAGCCAGTTCCATCCGCCAACATGCTCCAAAATGGTGGCCATTTAATTTTTTTTTTTTTTAATTTAAAATTAGGTACAAGAAAGTGAGAAAATGAAAAAAGATTTTTCTTTTAAAAATTTTTGACCTTGATACAAAGATTCCAACGCATTTTTTGATTTGTCTGTATCTTAAAAAATGGCTGAGTTATAGCACTTTTAATTTCTAGTGTTGCTCACATTTTGAAATGATTTGATTTTCTTCACGTGATAACACGCGTATTTATAAACCAATTTGGATGAAATTTGGTGCGTACATAAGTACATACCGATGCCTGGACCAAAGTCATTGGCCAGTTCCATCCACCATCTTTGTTTCAAAATTGCGTAATATTAATTTAAAAAAAATTAAAATTAGGTGCAAAAAAGTAAGAAATGGAAAAATATTTTTCTTTTGTGTGTTTGACCTTGATACAAAGATTCCAAAGCATTTTTTATTTCATCTATATCTTGAAAAATGGCTGAGTTATAGCACTTTCAATTTTCAGTGTAGTTGACATTTTGAAACGCTCTGAAATTTGAAACGCGATAATTCGCATATTTATAAACTGATTTGGATTTAACTCCGTGTGTACATTGTACATACCAATGTCTTGACCGAGTTCACTAGCCAACTTCATCCGCCCTCTTGTTTCAAAATGGCGCCCATTGTCAAAAATCTTTTAAATGTATAATTATATACAAACAATGAATTAGAAATTGAAAAAAGGTTCTTTCTAAAGCATTTATCTTAACAATAAATTCCGGAGTATTTTGTGCTTTGTCATTACCTTAAAAAACACCTCAGATATAGCAGTTTGAATTTATAATGTGTGTATCGTTTTTTCTATAAATCAATTTGGCCGCGACACACCTCGTATATATCAATCAATTTCAATATGAGTGTGAATGTGCACATGAATTAAGATTTCGACCAAGCTCATTGGTTTGTTTTATCCATCATGTTGCTTTAAAATGGCATACACTTCATGATATCATGGAATTTGGCGACTCTCTAAATCGCTTAAAATAAAACCAAGTTGAATAAAAGATAACTAATTTATAAAAATTCCTTTTAATATTCAGTATTGATAAAAACTAGTATTTAATTTTATAAAAACGGGTACCACTAATTTGAGCTTCATATGTTTGAATAATATAACTTAATTTAAAATAAATAAATAAATAAGTAAGTATATGAAAGATGCCTCTTCCTCCCGTCACTGCCGGAAGAACTTTTTTTAAATATAAATACTGGTAGCAAAGTGTGAAAATTTTTGAAACGCTGCGAGCCCTGATGAAACGTGTAAACATCTAACATGTTTCTGGTATAGCTTCTATGTTTTTATGAATTTCGATTTTACGAAATAAAAGGAGAAAAAATATATACTGCAGTATTTGTGTAGACTTGAATTAGGGTTATAATCCATCCAGGTTTCCACATCATATTTTTTGAATAAAATATTTAATCATGCAAATAGAAAGCTTAACAAAGACACAGACACACACACACACAAAACAAAACATATTTGCAAGGATGGTATCTACTTAAAAAATAAATTTGTCAATGCTGAACATGAAATTAATAAGTACAATGGAAAAATAATATACCATAAATGTATAGTAATTTAAAATCTATTCACTAAAATTTATCGATTTAAAAATTTTAACAAAAAAATTCCCCATTTTTTTCTGCATCTGACTAGATAATTAAAAGAGATAATAATAAACAACTATGAAAATGATAGTGACAGTGACAAAAACTAATATCTCAAATATGTTTCCAGCATGATTATTTATACTTAATGCAATTAAAATCTACATTACAACGAAATTTCATCTATTTATATTTGAAATTATTTGTAGTTTAAAACGTTAAAATTTAAGTAAATGGCTACGTAAAAACAATCTTGCATCTAAATAACTTAAGCATCTTAGGCATACGAATTTCCTCTTTTTTTACATAGCTATACATTATAACAGATTGTCGTCTAAATATAATAATGTGTGCTACATTTCAATTGTTTAATTCATGGAACATATATTTTACTTCACATGCTGTTACAAAGCTCATCTATGTTATTTAACATTTTCTATGAAGGGCAGATTAATTGTATCTGTTTTAGTAAATGTTACAGAAATAGAGTTGACTTAGCAGCTGTAAAGTGCAGCAAACAAAGCACAAAGGAACCGCTTAGTCATAATAATTTTGAAATATTCTATGCATTGTGGATACTCATATTGCATTTAAGTTGGCTTAGTGTTAAGAAACTTTGTTTATAGAGATACTATGTAAATAATAGCATACATCAGCTCACGAAAAAGGACCAAATTATAATTTACAAGAAAAAAATCTTTATTTTGATTTTAATTTTAATCAAAACGACATTTTGATTTTTTAAACGAAGAAAAAAATCAATGTTTTAATAAAGATACATATTACACTGTAAAAAATGTCAGATGCTTCTGAATATATAAAAATGTACTGTAATCTCTTCTAACTCACCTAAGGTTTCGAAAACCGTTCCTTTACCTTTAAAAATCCCAGAAAACTATTTGTTTTAGAAATTTAAATAAAAAGTTATAATTTTTTTTATTAGCTGCCCGTCCTTTTCGGAAACATTTCTAAGTAGCTTTTACAGTACAATAATCACTTTTCTCAAATCAAAATATCACTTTTTAGGATGTTACCAATTCATACGAAAATAGTTTGATATTCAGAGAACATGTTTAATAGACAAACGTACAATATTAACAGTATTAACATTAATATGAAAATTGACATTTTATTGCTACAACTGCATGCGCAAAATCAGTTATGCAGCTAAAAATGTTTACTTGAGAATTGGTAGCATCTGAAAAAGTGATACTTTGATTTGAGAAAAGTGATTATTGTACTGCAAAAGCTACTAAGAAACGTTTCCGAAGAGAGCGGGCAGCTAATAAAAATAAATTTTTATGAATTCTTCTTTAAATTTCAAAACTAATAGTTTTCTGGGATTTTTAAAGGTAAAGGAACGGTTTTCGAAATCTCAGGTGTGTTAGAAGAGCTTACTGTATATTTTCGTTTTTGATTACAGTACATTTTTATATATTCTGAAACATCTGACATTTTTTACAGTGTAAAGATGAATCATATCTGAATACTTTTAAGGCATGGTACATCGTGAATGGCGCTCTTAAGGCTCCGTTGCAGTGAAATTCCTCGATCGCAAAATCCTATGTTAACCTATGGAAAAATTTTGAATCGCGATGGCTCATTACCTAGTATAGTTATTAAAATACCCTTTTCACCATCAGAAAGTAGACTTGAGATGCCCATGTTATGAGTTTTTAAAAATTGTTTCCCTAAATTTTAAGTACATAAAAAATCCATGTAAACTTTGAAAATGTTATTTGATTAAATTTTGTCATCTTCTTAAAGATGACACTAAAGATAAAGATACTTCTTAAAGATACTTAAAATTTACGTAGGCATTTAAAAAAAAAAAAAAAACGCGCATCATCGGCATCATCTGACGTCTAATTTCTGATGGTGAAAATGGCATTTTAAGAATTATATTAGGTAATGAGTCATCATTTTTCTCACAGGTTAAAGTGGGTTTTCGTGAAAAGGGAGTTTCACAGCAGCGGCTTCTAAATATCTATTGAATACGGGATACTTTCAAAGGGAGATCTCTCATTTTTATAATAATGCGATTGGTGAATATTTCGCGTAATGTAGTTAAAAATCTAACTATTTGTTCTTGAAAATTTCAGAATGGGCTTCAATATATGGTAGGCTCTATAAAAGAAAATAAATTCTCATATTTTACTTAATATTTGGCGTTATGTTGTGTAAATTTAGAAAGATTTATGTAAGCAAAATGCAGTCTTGTTTTGTAAACAACAACAAAAAATGCTTTAAATAAGCAGTTTGTTATGCACAGCGTAATCACAAGACTCTCACGTCTAATTAGATAACAAAAAATTTGTTTTACATGCAGCATTTTTAATAAAGATACTTCAATAAACTTCAATAAAATTTATCAAAAAAGTGGGGTAAATTGAAATCATTATATTTCAAAATATTTTTGCGTTAGAGTTTTTTTTTTTTTTTTTTTTTTTTTTTTTTTTTTTTTTTGCATTTAAATAAACAGAAGTATTTAAATTCTAATTTTTATTCAGAATTTTTAAAAATATGAATGTAAAAAGAAAATTAAAAATATTTCAAACAAAAGTTTAAAAAAAAAATGATGCAACTTTTTTTTTTCAAAAAATCACACTTCCAAAAGTTTTCAAATTTATTGAATCAAAACTGAAGTAAAATAATCGCAAAAGACATGTTCTAAATTTGAAGTATTTATCGTTAATAGTTTTTGAGTTATGACAATTTAAATTTAAGAAATTGGGGGAAAAAAGTGTAGAAAAATGTATTTCCCGACGAGAAACATTGCTTAATATTGTGAAAACAAACAGAAACGAAAAAAACAACATTTCCTCTCCTATTTAACACAGAAACATTGTTTAAACATTATTTTAAGCATAAAAAAAGAAATTTTTTTCAATGCCGTATTTTTTTTCTATTATTTATTTATTATTTTTTTTAAGTTTGAAAATTTTTGCGTCCCGAACACTCTTAAAAATTTTAAATCTTCTTAAATAAGACAAAATATTTCGAAAATAAGATTTTTCATTTAGACTAATTTGGTTTTTTGTTATGGGTATTTACAATGAACTTCTGATCAAAACTAGTATCAGCTAAACAAGTATGTTACTATTTCAAGAAAACTACAAGCTAGCAGGGACATTATGAAACTTTCCGGATCACTATGGGTCACCAATGGATTATTTTGGAGAATAATAAATATAGTAACAATTGATTACTTTTATTTAATTCCCTAAACATTGTTTCAAAAAATATTCAGCAAAACCGAACATTCTCTCTTCACACTTGAGTAGATAATAGAAAAAACAAATTTTAAAAGAATGAAAAGTCTATGCTAAATATAGTAGTATTATAAATCATCTTGTTCCTTTACAGGAGTAAAATTACTTAAAATTTGTAACGTTTAAGAAATATAAATATAAGTAAAAAGAGAAAATGTCATTTGAGCCGAGGATGGATTCGATCCCACAACCTTTCGATTCGTAGACCCGCGCGCTGACATTGCGCCACGAATCCACATTCGGAGTGCGTACTATTGGGTATTTGAAATATACGCTGAGCTTTAAACCCCAATTTCTCAAAAACCAAGGCCCTTTTGAAGAAACCCTTTCACCAGAATAATTAGTGATATGACCCCTACAACATATTTTGAAATCATTAAAATCTGTGCGCACCATGTTTGATGGTCCCCTTGTTTGCTCTAAATTTCAATAGGCCCTACCAGTGCCTGAGAGGTTATGCTCTCCAAACTGCCATACGGAAGGTGCTAGGTTCTAACTCAATAACTTCCGTCGGCATAACCGTGAGAGGTTTTTTTTTTTTTTATCTTGGGTAACCTTTCATAAATACGGGTTAGAATCCCTAAAAAGACCCCACGGAGGGCATTCCCCTTCGGTATTCCTTAGTACAGATAATCAGCCTCCATAAATAACACTTAAATTTCAATAGCACCGAAGTCACAGATATTTCTTCTCATCCTTTTCACATAACTAAACACTATAACATATAAGCATCTAACAATTACAATGCGTGTTACATTTCAATCGTTTAATTCATGGAACATTTATTTCACATGATACGCTGTCATTAAGTACATAGATATTACTTAAGATCTTCTTTGAAGGGCAGTTAACTGTGTGTACTTTTAGTAAATGTTACAGAGAGAGTTGACTTAGCAGTTATAGAGTACTACAAACAAAGCGCAGCGAAACCGCTTAGTCACAATAATTGTGAAATGTGCCATGCATTGTAGAGATCTATTTTGCATTTCAATTGGCTTAGAGTCGAGAAGCTTTGTTTAAGGATGCAAGCTTTGCACAATAAGATACTTAAATGAAGTTATTAGAGCGAGCTTATGGCTTTCAGAGAGGTTAAATTGATAATTATGAATTATTTTTCAAGTCCATTTTTATGAAATAAGTAATTTTAAGTTTGCTCTTCTTTAAAATTAGAACATTTTCAACAACATTTTCAATTGTTAAAATAAACAAATTTATTATTTTTAGATGTAATTCTGCGTACAGTTTTTTGATTTCACACCACATTATAGATTTATTTAATTTTGTTATTAAGTATCTAAAAACAATTAATTGATCTTATTGTCTTCAATAAACAGTTTTGTTTGAATTATTCTTTTTTGTTGAAACTGCCAAATATTTAAATTTAGTTTTCAATTATAACACACAGTGTTGTGTTATTTTTAAATGTATTTCATTTAAAAATGAGCGATTTTCTGTCAAATTTTAATTTGAAATATTAAGCTAAACATATTTATCATTTTATATATGCAGTTAGTTTTTTTCCACATATTTACGTACACTATCAATAACTATGGCGAAGAGCAGGTTAATTCTCAATTTAATTTGCAACATAACATATTACAGAATAAAATGAAAAGTTAATTAGTCCTACTGTCTTGGAACATCTATGAAACATTTTTTTCTGAGAACACCCGTAAGACATGGTGACGTCACTGCAACGTCGTTGTGAAGTCACATTGTGACTTTGTGACCAGCGATTGTCGATGTGACGTCACGTGACGTCGATGTGAAGTCACAGTGACTAAAATGTGAAGTCGTTATGGCCGTTTTAGAGCTTTTTTGTGGCGCCACATTGTGACCAATTTGTGACGTCGCAATGTGACCAATTTGTGAAAAGGGTGTCATTTGGGACTACTTTAACATTAACATTGTGACGAACTGTGAAAAGTTTTTTAGAAAGTCACATCTTAGTCACAATGTGACGTCACTGAGTGGTGGCATTTTCGTCACAGATGTGATGTGACCAAAGTGACTCACAGTGACGTCATTGTGACGTCACTGTGACCATGCATGCTATGAGGGCTGTTATGCTGAATTAAAATTTTACATAAACTGTTACATATCTAATTGAAAAACAATTTTGAATTTAAAAACGCATTGCAATAATTAGACGTAATTTATTTGAAAATGAGGCATTTTATTAAAAATTGTAATCAGAAATAGAAAGATAAAAAATATATATATTATCTATATGAAACCAATTTTTCTGAATTCTGTGACATGCTGTCGATCATAACGGTACACAGGAAGTTAATACTGATTTAATTTAGACAATGAAATATATCTAAAAACGATTAATTAAACCATGACTTTCATTAACAGTTTTATTGGAATTAAAATTGTAAGAAGGCTGATACATTTTAAAAATCAATGTTACTTTAAATTGTTATTGTTAGAGATATTTCATTTGAAAATGTGCCATTTTCTACAAAATTCAAAGATATTTAAATTAAAGTAAAAAAAAAAATAGCTTAATTAAAAGCGCAAATCAAGTTAAAGTTTTTATGTAACTTTTTCTGATTCTCAAGTTTTAAAAAAGGTTTGAAAAAAGGAGGGACTGGGGAGAACGTGAAGTAATTTAGCATATGACAAAAGTAGGAAATAACGAAGAGTCAACCCTTAATAAAATGGATCACAGATTTGTATTATTGTTCTATAGAATTCTTTATAAGTTCTATAGAAGAACCTTTCTATGGAATATTATTTCTATAAAGTTTTGAAGAGTTCTGCAGAATGTTTTCTTTTTCTAAAGAAAATGCATCAATAGAATGCTATTTTTATAGAGTTTTCAAGAGTTCTATTGAATACGTTTTCAAACGAAAATGTTTCTAAAGAATGCTATTTCTATAGAATGTACAATTTATATATAATAACATAAAATTCATTTATAATAAATAATAAAACTATACATAAAACAATTAATTTAATAATAAATTACCACATTACCACATTAGTTGACATATGTCTACTAATTTATTAAAAAACATATTTAATTTTTTGTAATACATTAGTTTAATACTATAGCATTCCATCAATTTAATGTGATTTTAATGTAATTCAGTTTTAATATATAGTGATTCAATTGTTAATGGAATAATAGATCAGTCAAATTGATAATTTAAACGACGGTTAATTAGTTTGTTTATGATTCATTACTTTTTTAACACCAATAAAATAATTAAGTACATCAATAAATAAATTGTTAATAAAATTCTTTATTTTAATAGACTTTTATTTTAATCATTAAACCTATTTCTAAGTTACAAATCCTTTCGGTTTTCTAATCCATACAGTTTACAAATTTATAAAAGAAATAATGAAATAGGAACTGTCAACGGACATACCAAGTTGAAAGTACCCGTTCAAGATCGATCGTTAAAGTAAAAGTAACATCGAGCCAACAACCCCTGTATTCTACATGAATATAGGAGACGTTGATCGAGCGTAATTGGCACTTGGGAGTGTAACCAACAACTGGAAACCGCTGACGATGTTAGAATATATTCGAATATTTTTATGGAATGTATTATAAGACTATATTCGAATTTTTTTTATTGAAATCCTATATCATTTTTACACCTAATTTTCGAAATTAGATGTAGGTATGGAAGCTCTGTAGACATTTTGATTGAATTTCTACCGATATTTTTGTAACTTTTAGTTAAATCAAGTAATAGAAAAACTGACATACTTCTATACGAATCCATTAGACTTTGTGTAATTTTTTATGGAATATTGTAAGAAAATTCTGTAAGAGCAGGAGGCAGCAGAGCTAAATAACATGGACTTAGTTAACGTAGAACAATGACATATTAGCCCAAATCCCTATTTAGTAAGAGATACAAAACGCATCTGTGCATAAAAAATTGACAAAAGTAAAACCGAATTTTTATTAGCCCAAATCCCTATTTAGTAAGAGATACAAAACGCATCTGTGCATAAAAAATTAACAAAAGTAAAACCGAATTTTTTAAAAAAAATGACAATAAATATTTGAGAAAATTCCAAATCACGCCACAGGTTTTTGAGGCCATGCGTTCACTATCCCATAGAGGCTTCGATATGATTTCTAATAAGTTTACGTTAGTTATGTCATATATGTCTGTATGATTTAACTACACTGTAAAAAAAAAATGTAATTTAACAAATTATAACGACTTATTGGAAAATGATATTTTCAAAGACTAAAATTTTAAAGACTTATAAATAAATTCTATATTTAAATTAAAAATAATAAAAATCATCATTTTTATGATGATCATAACGAGTCATATATTACGTACGCCATGCATTAAACATTAATATTAATAGACCAATGCTATAAACAAAAGTAGTTTATAGATGTACAACTTTAATTGTTTAAAATGTGCATTTTTATTTGATGGAGTTCATCAGACTGATTTCTAAACACCTCATATTACGCACGACATGGATTATATATTAATATTCCTAGACACATCATAAACAAATTTTAAATGAAATTTAAGTTTTTCCATCTTTGGAACTGCTAACTTTCAAACTTCTAAACATATTGTACATTTAAAATTTTTGCACCGTTGCGTAGAAAAAAATGCGCTTTCAAATGAAATTTGTTTAAAATCTTTATTAAAATTTGTTTTCAAATTTTTAGTTTTATAAAAAGTTTGTTAATACTTTTTTTGTTATCGTGGCAACAGAAATATTCCATTTTTTGACATTAAACATGGATTAATCAGAAAACGAATAAAATAAAAAAAGTTGCGGAATTCAACCAATAAAAAGATTCAGATATACTTCAGATTTCCAAATTCTGTATCGAAGACAACCCTTATTTTCCAAATAGATAAAAAAAAAAAAAAGATAAAATTGTTGTGTGTTTTAATAATTGCGCGAACCGGAACACTGATAAAAAATCTTTAGTAACTCGTAATAATCGTTAGTAACTCGTAGTGATTTGCTCTTTAGTAAACACCTAACTGATATCAATATTTCAACTCAATACGTATTTTTATCAAGGTTGATTATTTCTGTTTTAACCTGAAAAACAAAGCATATTACATTTTAAAGTAAAATTTCATTTTAAAATGTGGCACTTTCTATAAAATTCTAAACAAAGCAGTAAAAATTATAACATTTAAGAAAAAAAAAGAACTTTTTTCACTTTTTTTACAAGTTTTTAGAGCAATTACATAGTAATAATAATGGAAAAAAATTCCAAATAAAAGAACATATGTACGAATTTTAAAAATAAATTTTTATTTGGAATTCGATTGAAAAATGTACCTCTGTAAACCTTTAGAAGATTTCAGAAAACATGCTTGGAAATTACTTTAAAAATCCAAAAAGTTACTAAAATGCGATATAGTTTTAAAATAAATTCCATGCAAAATACATTTTTCCCCTATTCGACGGTAAAAATTGGCGCTGTGAATTGTGACATTTAGGAACTAAAACACTTATGAAACTATAAAAGCGAAATTTAAAGGCCTGATTTTGCCAACTTCAAAATGGCTTCTTCATGCGCACGTTTATAATTTATAATATATATATATATATGTACTTGATAAAAATTGATAATTTGTGATTTTTTTTTCTGATGGAGATATATTTTACTACCTTTAACAATTGCTTTATTAAATTTATTCTACTGTCAATTTTCTTTATTTTTTTGAATGTGATAAATAAATTATTCATTCAGCAATGTATCATGCCTCTGAATATTTATTTAAATGAAAATTATAATTATTAATTTGTAAAATATTGTGTACCTTGATTTTTCAAAAAATATAATTTTCAAAACTGCTATCAAATTAATCTTTTGTATCCTCTATTTAAAACACATATACATATACATAATATTATCAATACATAGTCACTTAATAAAAATATTCAAAAGCACGAGACACGTCTTTGTAATTTTAGTTGTTACCGTGGAAATGTACTGTTCTGGAAAAAAACAGTAAACACCCCTAACAATATCGAGAAAAAATAATTCATCCAAAAACTTTAAAATGACTTAATTTGATTAAGAAAGAAATATAATCTAACGCCAAATATAAGTATATTAAATGCAAAAAAAATCATCTATTTAAAAAGAAAATGCCTTAGTTTGAATGATTAGGAAATTTGTTTTATTATACGTTAATACATAAAAAAAAAAAAAAAAAAAAAAAATCCAGAGATGCATACAATGTTCAATGTAATTTCTTATCATTAATGCTTATTAAAATTTTTTGTACCGTATTTAAAATTATATCTATCGAAAACAAAAGTTTTAAAATCTTTTACTTTTTATATAGTGACCCTGCATCAATTGTATAAAAAAAATCAAATAAATAAAAATAAAAAATAAAAATTCAATTAAAGAACAAAGAAAAGACAAGAAATAAATAATATTTATTGATTTAACTAACTTCTTCCTTAAATTTTGGATTCAAACAATTATAATGCTAATAAATAAATTATTTTTGCTACTGTAAAAAAAAAAATTACTGTAAAAAAGACAGACGATTTAACGGAAGTATTACTGGTAATCTGGACGCCAGTACTATTTACTGTTTTTTAACGGAAATATTTCCGTAAATATTCCGTTTTTATCGAGTTTTTCTAAGAATTCAAGGAAATTTTCCCATTAAAAAACAGTAAATGGTACTGGCGTCCAGATTACCAGCAATACTTCCGTTAAATCGTCCGTTTTTTTACAGTGTACTAGAGAACTGGATTCGCAGAAGATGTCAAACTTCAATCTTATACTTAACTTCATTTTTCTTACCCCAACCCAATAATTAAAAAATATATAAATTTTACCCAACATTACACTAATCTGGAAACTTGAAACGATTCAGTTTCATCAAACTATGCCAGAGTAGGTAAAGCAAGAATTTCTTACACTTAAATTTATTCAAGAAGCACATTTATTTGTGTATAGATTTTATTTTCAGTTCTCATATCGCAAATTTCAATATTTAAAAGAACGCGAAAAATAAATAAATTAATTAAAGTTCATATATAATTCAGAAATTGTGGCTATATATATATATATATATATATACATATATATACACTGGTGTCCAAAAGTTAAACATAATTGGTAATTAAGTAAGTAATGAAAGAAATATCAATCGAAATGTGGTGAAACTCCAGGTGTGTAAACAAAATAGTACGCGTCATATGTTTTCGCGAAGAGTTTTCTCCGAAATCGAACAGGGGACCGTCAACAAATTGAAAAGAACGAAGATCTTTTGGATACCCTATCAAAACTAATGTAGCAAAAGCATTCAAACAGCACATTATGATTAAGTGGCTTATTGTAATATACTGTATTTATTTTTATAAGAATAGAATGTATACTCGTAGAGAAATTAAGGTTTTTATAAAAAAAGTCCCAAATTTTTCCAAGTTTTTTGCTTATAATTTGCAATGTTCTTAATATAAAATAATGTTCCTTTCTGAAAATATGACAAACATCATTGTACACAGTACCCTGTCATCAGAATTTAAAAATAATAAAAATTGCACGACAAATGAGCAGGTTTACTAAAAAATTTTTTACTGCACATGCGTGAACGCTATTAAACTTTCATTTGCATATTATGTTAGTTAAATGTGTAGAGCAACTTTTGTGAATGTCTCAAAAACATAGCTTAAAAATTCTGAAAATTATCGTTGGTAGAATGAGATCAAAATATTTTATTCACTAAATGAAGCAAAAAGATGAGGGGCTGTATCCATATTCCATTGTTTCATGCCTACACAATATTGCACGTACAACTATATTTGGATAAAACGCCTGATATTTTGCTTCCTTTTAGGAATAATGGATTTTGAGATGATTATATAGACGATCATTTTCAGAATTTTCAAGCTATGTTTTTGAGTCTTTTACAGAAATTGCTCTATACATCTAGCTAGCACAATATGCAAATGAAATTTTGATATCGTTGACGCATATACAATGAAAAATTATTTACTAAACCTACTCAATTTTCATACAATTTTTATTATTTTTAAATTCTGATGACAGGGTATTGTGTACAATGATGTTTGTCATATTTTCAGAAAAGAACATTATTCTATATTAAGAACTCTGCAAATTATAAGCAAAAAAGTAGGACTGTTTTTATAAAAACCTTAATTTCTCTACGAGTATACATGCTATCCTTATAAAAATAAACACAGTACATTACAATAAGCCACTTGATCATAATGTGCAGTTTGAACGCTTTTGCAACATTAGTTTTGACAGGGTTATCCAAAAGATCTTCGTTCTTTTTCAATTTGTTGACGGTCCCCTGTTCGATTTCGGGGAAAATTCTTCGCGAAAATACATGACGCGTACTATTTTGTTTACACACCTGGAGTTTCACCACACTTCGATTTATATTTCTTTCATTACTTACTTAATTACCAATTATGCTTAACTTTTGGGCACCAGTGTATAAGCGAGTTTCATTTGAGCTTAGCTATCAATGAAGGTATGAATTTTTCAAAGAGATAACAGTAGAAAAAGGTATTTTTTTCAATTGATTTAACATTTACTAAACTATAATGCAAAGAACATCACATTTCTCTTTTTCTTTTTTTAGTTTTTCAAGAAATATAAAAATTGAAAATGAAACGAAATTTCTTTGGAATATTTTTTTGTATTTTTTCTTTAAAAAAATCTAATGTATAAAAAATTCATAACTTATTTTATGGCATCTTTCTTGTCTGCCATGTCTGATTAATTTCACGTAATAATATAACCACATTCGAAGGAAAATTAATCTTTTCGATCATAAACATTAAAGCTAAAATTTCAAACAGAAATGGCAATATTGAAAACTATATTTGATAATTAATAAAATATTTGAATGCAGATTCAGAATGTATCAATTAATTATTATTTTATTTAATAAACATTAATAGTTTTTTAATTTCAATAAAATTTTTCAAATTATTATTGTTATTTGTAATTGATAATAATGGAAAATAAATTGATGATAATTATAAATAACTACAGATATTGTTATATTTGCGTACATCCATAAACAAGTTTCCGAAATCTGTAGTCAGGTAAAATGTCGTAATTATCCATTCATAGTACAAAATGCTTCATTAGATATAAATGTCTTACAATATTAAATATTTATTAACTTATAGTATAATAGTATTATTCAAATGTAATTTCAAGCGCCCTCTCCCCCCAAAAAAATGTAGAACATAATGATGAGGCACGGAATAATGGCTTTAAAAAACTAATTCAAAATGACGAAAAATAGCATGCGATAGCAAACAGAAAGCTTAAAAACAGAATGCACTGTTACAATGGAGTATAATTTGGAAATATATGTGACGATTTCAGGAGAACTCGAATTATTTCCACTGGTTAAACAGAAACACGCAGTCATGGCAAGCGAGGGAAAAAACAAAAATAATAAATAAATGTAGAAGATCCAATAATTAGTCATGGGCTGCTGTAAATTCATTTATTAAATTCGTGATAATGAGGAAGGAAAAGCTCCTTTTTGCAAAAATTCCATCATTATTTCAGCGAGCTGTCCTCATCGAAGAAGCAACCCAAGAAATCTTCAGAAGAATCCTCCTATCATCTCGAGACTTCCCCCTTTTAAACTGAAAAGAAAGTTCTGGAACATTCGGTAACCTCAAACCATCATTCTTTCATGTAAACAGAATTCTTGTCCAGCTACGAGATTATTTTAAACAGACGATAAATTTATTTTAAAAAAATATATTATTTAACCAATTTATAATTGACTCCGAATTTTAAATATCTTAGGCAGACGATTTTTATACATGATTAATTTTAAGAGAAAAAGAAAAGAAATGAATTTATTAATATGCAAATTATCGTTGACGGCGGAAAAATAAATAAATAGATAAAATAAAATAATGATATTTTTTAAAAGTATGGGTTTGGAATAAATTTAATAAGACTTTCTTAAAAAGGGTTGATAAAACCATAGAAGAAATCAGTTTTATTTGGAATATTAAGAAATAAAGTTTTAATTAAGAATATTTTTAATTTAGAGCCATCTTTTTAAATTTACGCATACTGGATTAATGTTTTTTAAGGCAAATTAAGAATTTATATCGTCTGCATAAGGATTAACAGATTAGATTTAGAAACAAGATTTTAATTTAATAATTTGAAGTAAGTACGAAATATTATTATAAGAAAATTAAGATAGTATAAAGGTTAGTTTTGGCGAAAAAATTTTAAATTTGTAATATATATATGTCTGATCATGCAAGAATAGCGTAAAATAAAATAAAACATTTAACATTTTTTAAAGTACAATTAGGTTAATCTGTTTTTGTTTACATACGCTCGTTCTTTAGTCATAATTAGCATGCAACTGTCTCATTAGTTTAAAATATATATGTCAAAGCGAAATTACAAAAATTTAAACAAATATTTATTTTCTAAGTGGATAGTTCATATAGTACTCTTAAAATCATATAGACAAATTTTAATATTGTGAAAAAATAATTGTCTAATTAGAAAGTTTCTTTTAGTACTATTTAAAAATAATATTTAGAATATTACTAGCTTTTATTGAAAGAATTATAAACAGAAATATTTATTACAATAAAACATCTATATTATAAATTAAAAACATATCTGCGAGTAAAGTTGATGCCATATTGATGGTAGCAACAAGTGACCAATAAATTTTATTTTACTGCTTTTTTTTTTATTTTTTTACTTTAAAATTACACATTTTTAATTTTTATACCGTGTAATATTTTTATTCAAACATAATTTGTTTATAAAACGTATCTTAATTATTTGATTTTTTTTAACTTTAAAATTACACATCTTTAATTTTTATACCGTGTAATATTTTTATTCAAATATAATTTGTTTATAAACCGTATCTTAATTATTTGATATTTTAAGCATTTTAAAATAATTTTGAAATAGGAATTTTATTTGAATTATCTCTATTACATACAACTCTATTAAGAAAAATTAGCCTGTTTACATTTCAAGCAATATTCTCTCTATATATATTTTTTAATATTATTTCAGGTAAAGAACCGTATCGAGACGAATTTAAAAACTATAAAACAATTTTAAAAGATATTTTATTGCCTTATTTATAGATGCTGTTCTAAGGTTTAATCATTAAATAAATTTGGCTGTTTTTTTTTTGCATTTTTAACATTAGCATTTTAACATATATTATAATTTTATTCCTTGTTGCCCGACTGGTTGACATTACTCCCGGTTGATATTACTGAAAAGTAAAACTTTTTTTTAAGCTAAATATTAATATATATTTAATTCTTCCTTTTTAAATTCATTAAAAATGTGTTAAGAAATAGTTAAAATCTGTTCTTTACTAGCATTTCATTTATTTATTTATTTATTTATTTATTTATTGTTATCTTGACTGAAAAATAAAAATGTAAATTACATGCATTTTTTTACATTACGTGTTGTTTATTAATTATTTCAAGTGGAATAATAAAGGGCTACATTAAAAAATTTACATTGTGATTAGATATATTTGCAAATTCATGCAATCTTCTAAAAAATGTATAGTTAAAAAAAAGAAAAAAAAAAGAAGAAAAGAAAAAAAAGTGAGAGATAGAATTTTTCATTGCTCTTATTTTATATTGTCTCTCGATTCTACTCTATTTTAATTCATAAGTTAAGTGAAATAAATAATGTTTTTGAAATATTTTAAACATAATCATGCATTAAAATAATATTATTAAAAAAAGTAGTGCAAATGTTTCGAAAAGTTTCACATCCTGTCTTGTATCAAAATAATTTTAAGCAGAATAGAGAAGTCTATGAACTGTATTTAGAGATCTAAATTATGCTAAGTTAAATGTTTAAATTACTTATATATTCTTCTATTTACGCTTCGTTGCAAAAAAAAAAAAAAAAAAAAAAAAAAAAGGTTTTAAATTCTACAGGATAATTTGATTATATTTTATTGAATAATATTATCGCATTATTAATTCATTCAAGACATTTTCCATTAAATTAAAAAATGTACACATAAAATATGTGTTATAATTTACATTACTTGAATATTTTTCTTATAATCTAAGCATGTCACAATTTTTTAGTGGAAAATATCCATACGACAAATAAATTCTTATAAGAATCTTATAAATTCAAACTAAATCAAAACTACACTCCTAAAATTATAATTAAATTAAATTAATTATAAATTTGAAAAATTACCATTTTAAACATACATTTTTACTTACTATATTACAATTTATATTATTTAGATATTAACTTTTTTCTTATTTAAGTATTTCTGAAACCTTTCAGTGTGAAGTATATAAAAGCGTTCCTATGATGAAGTAATGAATATACATCAAACGAATTGTAAGAGCCTCATAAGTAGACAATTACTCGTATCGTAGGAAGATAGCAAAATTAATTCTTTATTTAAATACTGAAAATATAGACTTCGTGACTCTTTTAGAACATTTGCATTTTTCATAAACTTTCAAATATGGATAATTATCAATAAAAAGAGCAAAGCTGTAAATGGTCCATTTTAATTAAGCAAAGTAGCGAACATTATCTCCAACCCCCGCCTGAATAAAACCCACTTGGGAAGTTCTATAATTACTACTCTCTACTTAAGCATTCATCTGCTCTTTATTCATCTCAGTCTAGTTGCCAACATTTAAAAAATATCTATAAATAAAAATGAAAAATACTTAAACTTGTTCTCTTTGAATAACATATTATTAAGTTTAAAAATTGTTTGTTTTTCGCTTATTTCTCTAAAACATAATATATACTCATGTAAAAAATTTGAAATGAATAATTTTAAATGCAACTTTCTCATTATGGAGATTCAAAAGTGAAATACTGCGATTACTAAATAAGTAATTTACATTTAAATATAATTTCAAGGAAAAATGCATGTACAATCGTGAAAAAAAAAACAATTCCTACTAACTTCTCAACAAATTATCGTACAATAAACTTTTTGGCATCAAACAATTAAAAATGAAATTTACTTTATAATGAAGTATATAAAATTTGTTTAGAAAGCCATCTACGTATTAAAAAGAACCAAAACTTTTTTTTCTGTTATTATGCAAATTTCATAAGATATTTCAAATATTGAGTTCAAATCTTGAGTTCTTAAGTTGCCTAGACACTGAATTTCAAATCATTTCAATGATAGGTTTTTGAATTATAAACATTCAAAATTTATTGCCTTTGAAGTTTAATTATATTTTCATATTTTTATTAATATCTCCTGAAATTATATCCTAACATGGTATTTTTATGCATGAATGATACTAAAATATTTAAATATAAACACGTTGAATTTACAGCACTTATACTTTTATGATATAAATTTTCAATTATGAAATAAATATTTAAAATATAACGAATTGTATCTAAGAATTTTTTTGCTGAATTTAGATATATTAAGCCCTACTTTATGGAAATCCGAAATTTCAAAATTTCTTTTAAGTTTTTTTCAAATTATGCTTAAAAAAACAGAAAAATGATGGTTTAATGAGCCGTCTACGATATAAGTAAATAGATATTTTGAAACTCCTTACGTTATACTATAAACTAAGTCCTGCTTGAGAAGTGTCAAAATGCCTTGATTTCTCTCTCATCAACACTCAGGTATGGAACTTCAATTTGGATCCAGCCCCTAAAATAACTTTGTGTTAAAATAATTAATTTCTCATAAACTTATCGTACAAATTGTATGTTAGGCTAATTTGAAGGGTGTGGATATCATTTATGCTGTCAGAATTGGGTACTGCAATAGAAAAAAAAAAAGTTAGGTTTAGTTTTAATACCTAGATTACCACTTATGGAAATTATATTAATAGCGTTTAAAAACAGACTTAATTTCCAATCGATTGGTAGCAGTAACTTTCTCCTACTATAATTTGTTGAAAAGTTAGCAAGGGTGTTTATTTATTTATTTTATTTATTTATTTATTTATTTTTCACAACTGAAGAATATGGCAGTGAAAAAACATATATGGCACGTTGTCGGCATCACAAAATATTTTTCTGTATTATTCTGATATATTAACTCAAATAGCACTTTTACATGTATAAAATTGCGAAAAAATTGCATTTCTTTAAATTTAATGAGGTATTGCAGAAATCAGACATTAAAATTGGGCACAGCACACCACCGTACTATAACGAATATTAAAATAACACTTATTAGAGATTCACGAAAAGCCTGGGACGTTTGCCTCACATCTCCGTAGCCTAAATAGGACGAATTTAGAAGACATGTGATTCTTGACAACAACAGGAAATCGCAAGGGTCGAGGGATGGGAGGGAGGAGGCGATAAACGAATTTTTCATGTAGTGAAGAAATAGAAAATTTATAAATAAACTAAATTAAGTTTATCCAATGTAACTTTAAAACCGGAGAAAAGGTCTTTCCCTGGTACCCTTCAACAGCTCGGGTGCACGCTGAAATCAGTCCTTAAAAAGGCTCTTTGCAGCACCATGTCAGATCTACAACAGCTGGTAAAAATGTATTTTGGCATTGGCGGAAAACAAATTAATTTAGTAAAATAACTAAAAAATAAATTATAATTAAAAACTTAAGGCTAGATGGTTTAAATTTTATTTTAATTGGAAAGAGTTATTGTACAATTCAACCCAAAAATGATAATTTTCACGGGTGTATGCCGAAATCAGTCATTAAAAAGGCTCTTTGGAACACCCTACAAGGTCTGCACCTGTTAATAAAAAAATACTTAGGTATTGGCAGAAAATAAATTAATTTACTACAATAACTGAAAAATATATAATTTTAAGTTTAAGCGAAGATTTGTTAAAAAAAAATTAAATAGGAAACAGCTATTGCACAATATAACCCAGTAGCCGAAAATTCCCCATGTGTGCGCAGAAATCAGCCTTTAAAAAGGCTCCTTGAAACACATTATCAGGTCTGAAACAAATGGTAAAAGTACTTTGTTATTGGCAAAAAAATAAATTAATTTAGTAAACCAACTAAAAAATAAATTAAATTTTAAAATTTAAGCGTAGATAGGTTAATTAAAAAAAACCCCTCAATAAAGCTCTTAACCAACAGCCGAAGCTTTCCCGTTAGTGCACAGAAATTAGCTTTTAAAAGGGCTATCAGAACTATCATGTCAAGCCCGCAACAGTTGACGAGAGATTACTTCGGCGATGGAAAACAAAAAAATAATGTAGTAAAAATGAAAACATCCTTTGAAATTAATTATTTGAAAAAGAAGAAGAGAAAGGGGGGGGGGGTCTAAACGTTACCCGCACCATGAACACAGGATATGATTCAAACCGTCTGGTAATTTAAAAGAAAACTTCCGTCAAAAAAGGTCCCCACACAGAGATATATACTCAAAGACAAACTAACAGAGGAGCATTATCTTCACACTTACCTTCTTTCTTTCTTTCTAACTGATAACTAGGCCGCTACCTGCCGGGTTTTCCCAGCTAAACGGGTTTTATACTAATCGCCGCTTCGTGGAAATAAATCTGACGCCAGGATCTAACCTAACGGCATTAATAACAGACTCTGCAATTAGGTCGACCGGAGGGTTAGCCTACTGGAAGGCTGCCATGCGACGAATAGACCGGACAACCACCCCGATGCCAGATACGTAACTCATTCGGTTAGGGATACCTGGCAGCTAGGTGTTTGGCCATGGAATTGCAATCAACCGATGACCGGCATGTATGCTAATTGCACTTGGTGCTTATAAAATCCGCCTTGGATACAAAGTCCTCCAAGTTATCTATGAATTATACCTTCTTGTCAAGTGAAGCTCTCGTCACGTGATCAAGGTTCTAAATTACGAGATCAACACGAGTAGAAAAGCTGTAAATGTCACAAACAAAATGGGTAAAATGTTAAGCAACGGAATTTACAACGTCCACACTCACTTTCGCCATTTGACATGGAAATCACATATGGTACCGTCTCTTCTTCTACGCGTTATTTAAAATATGTAGTACCATAGAGACATTACCAGAAGACAAGCCACCATATGTGATTTTTTTTTGTCGATTGGCGTATGAAGGAGTATGAAGGTCATGGGCCTTTGTTAGTGAAAAGGAGTATAATCCTGTGCAGCGCAAACAAAGGAACAGCTATGAATGATCAATTTTTTGAAAGCTTCGACTAATGTAAGCGGCTTAGAAAATAGTATGCTTACCTGTTATACATCGTTAAAACACACTGTTTTATAAGAAAAATTACAATTAATGAAAAACTAATGAAAAAAGGGTATCGACAAGTACAATCGCAAAGATAGCAGTGCGAAAAACTCGCACGGCTCTATTATTATTAATTTCCTTTTGATAACTCTAATATATTTTTACATTCAATGTAAGTTTTTAGAATGGCTGCTAAGTAATGCTTAAAATCATATTTATATGAAAATATAAAAAATGTGATCAGATAAGGTTTTGAAATGCATTAAAAAGTGTTATTTAAATATTGGCTTGGCGTCAGGAGTTAATAGTAGAAAAAACCACTAGAGGTTGCTACTTACCTTCAGCTATTTTAACTCAGTTCATTGAAGTTTCGTTTATTTGAAGAAACCCTGTTCGTTTTTGTACTCCTTCTGTTCGTACATCATAGAGTCTGAACACAAAAAACTGCATAAGTCAGGGACTACAAATTTTGTGTACTTACAGCTGAATCGTTCGTGTAACGCTACAAATCATAAAATTTTGAAGAAATCTATTATTAATTTTTTTCAATGTCATCCATTCATTTCTGCGATTTAAATTTTAAATTAAAATATATATTCCAATGTTTTTCGTCTAGACATCATAGCTTGGAGGTAAAGCGTCTCGATAGGAAACAAGTGGTCTTACAAGGAAGGTCTCCATTGGGGGCATACTCAGAATTTTTTGAAAAAAATACGAATTAAACTACTCATGTAGGTAATAAAGGATCAGTGAAAATTAGCGGCGGAATTACATTATTAGATATGTAAAAAAATAAAATAGTTTGGAATAATTGGCGTGAAAAGCTGAAAGCGACGCGGGATTTGGCGAGCAGTGCATTTCCTCGCCAAAAGCAGACGATTTTAACGAATCTGAAAATTGATTTTAATTGACTTCACTGTTAAAAACCTGCAGCATTTACTGCAACGTCACTCCACTACTTATTTAGAATATCTCTCTTCTGACCAATGAGAATGCTCCAAAGCACGGTGAATTGACCGTTTTCTATAAAAGCGGTGGAGTGACGCTGCAGAAAATGGTACAGATTTTTAGCGGTGTTGTAGCTTGTGCAACACTGTTTAAAATCTGCTGCATTTTGCTGCAACGCACTCCACCGCTTGTATATAATATCTCTATTCCAACCAATGAGAAAGCTCCATTTCACGGCGAAGTAACCGTTTTCTATACAAGCAAGGGAGTGCGTTGCAACAAAATGCAGCAGATTTTTAACAGTGTATTTTTCAATTTGGAATAATTTTAATCAATTTAAATTGTGTTTTAAATAATAAAATATATTAATTTCATTTTGTTATAAGTACATATAAACGTATGTGACAAAATTACACTTAAAGTAAAGTAAAAATGCAAAACTAAAATTACTTAAACTAAACTTATTTAAATAAATTGAACATAGAAAGTTTTTTCTTTAAAAAGTATTCGAAGCGTAAAAGCGTATTTTTCAAAATTTCGTTTTTTCGCCAACCGGAGATAAATCGCCAAATAAACGAAATTTTTATTATTTTTTTACGGAGGTTATAAGGAGGTTCCGCCGAATTTTTTTTATAAACATATATAACTATATGAGAAGAACATTCTGTAATTTTTTCAGATTTTTCTGAGTATGCCCGTGTGGAGACCTTCCTTGTTAGTTTGAACTCTGATAATGAAATTTGAAATCTTCATGTTAAATTGGATTTAATAAGATGAAATATCTTAATGGCCAATTTATATTTATGGTTTATATTATTAGGGTTTCGTTGATATGACATTCATATTATTTTTTGGGATTTAATTTTCTTTCTACTTTTGAAAAACTTTCGATTTATTAATGATTCAGCATTTTAAATGCAATTTTAATTAATTTTTCCGCTCTTAGGAATGTGAAATTGTATTTATTTCTCTGCATCTTTTCTTTAATTTAGGATTTTTTTTAATAGCATCTTGTATTTTATTTCAACAATTCGATTTGAACATTTTTAATTTGAATAAAATAAATAACTTCTTATTTTAATTATTTAAGAATTAAATTTATTGGTTCTACAATCTATGTAAGAATTCGATATTAATAATTAACAATTTGAATTTAATAATGAAAGGATAAGTTATTTTGAAAGAAAGATTAAACGGAATCCTCTGTGCTATGTGTGATCTCGCTTACCCACTTGTTTGGCTTAACCCTTTCCGGCGCACTACTCTTTATAGTTGGAATTTAAAGAAAAAACTATTAGGGAATCTATTTAGGCCTAGAGGAGTACACAGGTATTGTTTTGTAAAGCTTGCACTAACCATTTTAATTTTACAGCTGTTGCCGAAGTGGTAACCTCCCATAAGTTAAGCATTGATAAGCGCAGTGAGAAGCGCATTGCTGTGAAGCACGTATTACAGTAAAACATTTTACCTATTATTTAAAAGCAGTAGAGTTTAATCTCTGTGGTGCTGCCATCTAGAACTCATAAGAAAGATTTAAAGTAGCCATTAGAGTAGTTTTTGAAATATTCACGGATTTTTTGTGTCTCTAAACAGGGGGATCTTTAGGTGTTGCCGACCCGGCAACACTGCGCGTTAAGGGGTTAAGCAGAAAATTTTATAAAATGTCTTAAATTTGTGCTTTATTTATATTAATTGCTTGAGGAATATTTTATTAGCACTATGGAATATAAGATGGAAACAAATGATGAGCTATTTATATTATTTAAGTGTAAATGAATTTGTCTTTTGTAAACGTCTGCACGCGATAAAGATAGTTTTGAAGGAAAAAAAATCATACTTCAAAATTATTTTAAAAACAATAAAAAATGCAGTCAAACAAACTGTGATATAATTTCTAAATAAATTGGATTTGAAATTTCTCTAACTATTCAACGGTATAAAAATTTAAAATTCGGTATATTTATTAGTTTACATATTTGCAGTAAAAGTTAATAGAAGACAAATTTTATGGTCTTCTGTTACCACCGACAAATTGATGTCAGTTTTGCGTGAATACACGCGTTTCTGCTTTATAATGCACATTTTTCATTAATGAAATCCAGGATCAAATTTGTAAAATTTCTAACCATTAGAAGCTGGGATAAAATCCTGTTGAGTGAAAAAGTCAAAATAGTTTGGTTTATTTTATGACGGTCGATTATCAACTTATGGGGTGCCCTACCTGAGTGTCTGTGGGAGGGAGGAGTCTTTCTTAGGGAATCTAACCCATATTTACGCAAGGAAATTCAAGGTAAAAGATAACCACTGAAAACTACTAACGGTTATGCTTATTGCCGCGATTGGTTCGAACCCAGCACCTGCCGTCAACCATTTTCCAGAGTAGAACTTTTCGGCCACTGGAAGAGCCCCCTCAAAAAAGTCAAAATGGAATCTGTAAAAATTTAAGTATATAACTCATCTATAAACTATACGATGATTGAATGATACTCTTTACATTTTTTTTTCATTTGATTGTAATAAACTTTACAAACAAACAAACATCAACAATAAAACTCTAGATTAAAATATTATTGTACTTAATAAATACATTAGTTTTATTTAAACAATTTAAGTGAAAAGAGTTTTTTACAGTTTAAATAATATATTTATCTATATAAAATTAAAAATCATTTTTTTCTACATTTTATAGCATATTAATTGAAGATTATTCACTTTTATCTAAATAAAAGAAAGCGTTATTTAAATAGCTAGAGCTAATCTTACGCATTAATGTGACTGATTATAATTTTAAACTATTTTTAATTGCTTTGAAAAGTCCACATTATAATCATCAGTGTCTTAGAATTCTTTAATTACGATTACAAAAACAAATTCGTTATTATATATTATATTACAAAATTTTAATAATAAGATCCAATAAGATAATTCACATTTAAATAGGAATTATAAATTTAATTTCATGAGTTAATCTTCAAATACTAAAATATTGGTTGAATGCATTTAGAGTGGCGTTTGAATAATTTAAAATGACTAAGTCAACTTATAAAATTAAATTCAGTATTCGAAATTAATTTTCATTCAATTACAGTTTAACAATTCGAATTTAGCTTTGAATTTCCATTTTCAAAATAGGGTGATATTTTAAAAGCGTCAAATCAACTAAACTGACTCAACAATAAAGAATTTTTCTCTAATATTGTGAAAATTCAAATTATTGACAAAGGAAATGACTCTATTATTTTAATTAAAAAAAAAATTATATTAATCAGTCAAAATATCTAACATTGAAAGATATCGTTAAATAAATTTGGTTAAAGAAAAAGCTTTCAAAGACGAAATTAATTTTTATTCACATAATTATTTTCTAAAATGTAGTTCTAATAACCTTCTAATTGTAATTACAATTTTATTTTAACACTAATATTATTGCAGTTCTTAATTTTATTTTTCAGAATTTATTTCATTCAAATATATTTTATAACTTAGACGCATGATTTAAAAAAAAATAACTGGACTGATTTTTATGCAATTTCATCACTTCATAACTATAGTAAATATTATACATCAAATAACATATACTTATATTTTTACACTGAAGTACCTAAAATATGGTTTAAAGAATTTTTCAAAATAGTTGAAAAGAACTTATGGATTGGATTTGTCTAAGCACTTTCTCAATTAAATATAGACAGATTGCCTATATATATATATACAGGGTGAGTCATAAATATCGAAACAATAGGCTATCTCCTTAAATATTGCGCCTAGACCCATACTTCCAATTGCAAAAATTCATAAAAAAAAGGTGAAATTTCTGATAAGATAAGTTGCAACTCCATGGGGGGTTTATTTGAAAAAATACGAAAATTAAATTTTTATACGGCCCCCGAAGCGCAAAATTTCCAATTAGGAAATTATTTCTTACCCATTACTAAATTGAACAAAAGAAATTTCATTTAAATATCTAAAAACCTGACAGAGCTACTAAAATCCGAAATTCTCCTAAATTCCTGACTTACACCACTTTACCATGCCTGTAAACAAAGAGTTTTTCGCTTATTTTCAAAGCAACTGAGGGGTCGTCCATAAATTGTCTATTATTAAATATCGATTTAATACAGTGCCTCTTATTTGGATATAACAAAGCAGCGTATTGAA